>JAACJJ010000014.1:0-2523387 GCA_013368295.1 Psilocybe cf. subviscida | reverse complement strand
CCTGGGTGATCAGAATAGGCTCGTTATAGTCGCCGCCATGCACAACGCGGTGGCAAATGTAAATGACGCGTTTGTCGTCGATAGAAGCCTGCGACTTGAGCGCGTCGAGGAAACGGGAGAACCCTGACGCGTGATCATGGATTGCGTCACAGTCCCCGTCCAAGTTGGATGATGTCGATTCAACGGAGGCAAGATGAAAGGAGAATCTGGCAGGAGGTGAAGAGATGTTGGAAATCGAGGACGTTAGAACGAGCTGAACTGAGTCAGAGCTGGAGGTTGCTTGGATGCTATACAGCGCAATTTTAAGAGACGAAGAGCCAGCGTTGATAGAGAGGACGAGATTTCTTTCGGAGGAAGCCATGGGGTATGATTACAAGTGAAGGGACTCTTTGAGCAATGAGAGATGGGTGACATTGATAACGAGTGACCTATATAATGACAAAATATAGCTGTTTGTGGGGGATCTAGGCTCCACAGAGACTGGTCATGATTACACCGTGACTGCGAGTGTACATACCGGCCAGTAATAGTTGACAAACTTTTACTGAGCGATGAATGTGAAGATAAGACTGAGTGGGCCGAGAACATGACCTATATAATCAGGCAAGGACTTGACAAAGGCTGGACACAAGCAAAGACCGCAACAGACAAGCGCGGGAACTCACGAGGGGCAGTCTGGATTGCGTGGCAAAAATAGATCAGTGATCTCGCCTTTGCTCCTCCTAGCTCCTCCTCCTCCGCCACAGCCTATATAACCCGGTCACATTTGTTGCAATGTTCTCTACAATTCTCAATCAAACATGCCCGCTCAGATCATCTCACAACCGAACCCTCCTGCGGATCCCTCGCAGCTGCCAGACTCTGTCTATCAGTATGCTATTCAGCTCGATACCAAGAACTACCTTGCAACTTCCGAGCTCGAGTCGATTCAGCACTTCCGTAGGGCTGCTAACTACATTGCGGCAGGCGAGTTCTGTTTTGCTTATTCTCCATCGCGTACACTCATTTTATAATGTTTTCAGCAATGATTTTCTTGAACGACAACGTTCGCCTCGAGAAACCTCTTACGCCCGACAACATTAAGCCCCGTCTTCTTGGTCACTGGGGCACCTGCCCAGGGCTGGTAATGGTATATGCGCATCTGAATAGGATTATTCGAAACACTGGTCTTGATGCACTCTACGTGGTTGGTCCAGGTGCGTTCCAATAAACCCTCACGATGCACTCTCACTTACTGTTCCTTAAGGACACGGTGCTCCTGCCATCCTTTCCTGTCTTTGGCTGGAGGACTCCTTAAGCACTTTTATGCCAAATTTTAGTCGCGACAACACAGGCCTCAAGCGCCTTATTTCAAGCTTTAGTGTCCCAGGGGGCTTCCCAAGGTACTGTATTCGTTCATAACCATCACCTACATACTGACCTTTGCTCTATTATCAGTCATATCAATGCAGAAACACCTGGAGCCATCCATGAGGGAGGCGAGCTTGGATATGCCCTCAGCGTGTCGTTTGGCGCAGTCATGGACAATCCTGACCTCGTCGTTACCTGCGTCATTGGCGACGGTGAGGCAGAGAGTGGACCCACTGCTGCCGCTTGGCACGGATACAAGTACATTGACCCGGCTGAGTCTGGTGCCGTACTCCCCATCCTACACGTCAACGGTTTCAAGATCTCTGAGAGGACCATCTTCGGTGTTATGGACAACAAGGAAATTATTGTACTCTTCACGTATGTGTTCTCTACCTTCTCCCCTCAATTGTGCTGACGGTCTTATGCAGTGGGTATGGATATCAAGTCCGTATCATTGAAGACCTTCCCAATCTCGACAATGACATTGCTGCCTCGATGGAATGGGCACTCAGCGAAATCAAGAAGATCCAGACGGCAGCACGGTCCGGGAATCCCATGGTCAAGCCACGCTGGCCGATGCTCGTTCTCCGCACTCCCAAGGGCCTCTCCGGACCGAAGATCGTCCATGGAGAGATCGTCGAAGGCTCCTTCCATTCTCATCAAGTCCCTCTTCCTCTTGCGAAGACCAACGACGAAGAGCTCGCACAACTCCAGGAGTGGCTCGACTCCTACAAACCTGACGAACTTTTCAACGAGGATGGCGTACCGAACGAGAGGATCCTCAGCATTATTCCCGAACGCGCAGACCAGAGGCTTGGCCAAAAAAAGGAGAGTTACGCGGGATACACTCCTCTGGATGTTCCCGAATGGCAGGATCTTGCTGTGCAGAAGCACAAACAGGAAAGCTGTATGCAGGCTGTTGGGAGTCTACTGGCAGAGGTCATCAAGAAGTAAGCACGTTTTTCCTTGCGCAAATACTCCAGACTAATTTACGATAACCAGAAATCCTAAGACCTTCCGTATCTTTTCTCCCGATGAACTGGTCTCTAACAAGCTTCATGCGACTCTTGAAGTGACTGGCCGTAACTTCCAGTGGGATATCGCGTCGCGTGGACAAGGTGGACGTGTCATCGAAATCCTCTCCGAGCACACTTGTCAAGGCATGCTGCAGGGCTACACCCTCACCGGCCGCACCGGTCTCTTCCCCTCCTACGAGGCGTTCCTCGGCATCATCCAAACCATGATGGTGCAATACTCCAAGTTCTCCAAAATGGCCGCTGAAACCACCTGGCGACAGCCTTGTGGCTCTCTCAACTACATCGAGACCTCTACATGGACGAGGCAGGAACACAACGGCTTCTCGCACCAGAACCCCTCCTTCATTGGCGCCGTCCTCAACCTCAAGCCGAAGTTTGCTAGGGTGTATCTGCCTCCTGATGCCAATTGCTTCTTATCGACAGTTGCACACTGTTTGCGGGCAAAGAACTACGTGAACTTGATGGTCGGCAGCAAGCAACCCACTCCTGTGTGGCTCTCACCCGAGGAGGCCGACGCGCATTGCATCGCTGGTGCGTCTGTCTGGAAGTTTGCCAGTGTCGATGACGGAGTCAACCCCGATGTGTGGGTGCTTTTCCTGTCTAAACCTCAAGAACAGATTTACTGACCTTGTTCTCGTCGACCCTCAGTGTGCTTGTCGGTATTGGTGTTGAGATGACCTTCGAAGTCATCGCCGCTGCCGCACTCCTCCGCGTTCATGCGCCCGACCTTCGTGTCCGTGTCGTGAATGTGACGGATCTCATGATTCTCGCTAATAGTGGCGTCCACCCCCACTCCCTGACCGAGGACGCATTCCAAACCATCTTCACCAAGGACCGTCCCATCCACTTCAACTTCCACGGATACCCGATTGAACTGCAAGGATTACTCTTTGGCAGACCTGGCCTTGACCGTGTCACCATGGAAGGTTACGCAGAGGAAGGCACGACAACGTCCCCTTTCGACGTGAGTAACAGTTCATCATATTGACGGTGCATAAGAGAGACTAACTGGACTGTTGCGTTCTTAGATGATGATTTGCAACCGTACGGATAGGCTTAGTGTCGCCATCGCTGCCATCCGTGGTGGAGCAAGGTTCAACGACAAAGTCGCTGTGTACGCCCATCAGAAGTGCTCATACCTGAAGCACCTCATCGAGAAGGAACGGGAATACATCCTTGCCAACGGGAAAGATCACGACGACCTCTTCAATACCCCCTTCTTCAAGTAAACACGATCATTGTCCCCTGTCCAGCCAGGTCCCCCCGTCGGACGTTATCTAACTTTCTCGAATGATATTTCACAATTGTTGAGCTGCAGTTACTTACAGACCAAGATTCTTCATATGTCACAAAACTTGCTATTGTATTAGATATCTAAACTGTAGAAACCGTGCTGTATATCACGTATATATCCTTTGTACATCTATCAAGAACTATCACAGTTGCGTCACAGTCATGCCACTTAGGGTCAGAAAGTTGACGTATCAGTTAAACATCACAGCATCTCTGACAAGCCTTCAAAGGACAAATTAGAGAAAGAGCAATGCCATCATTTACTCCTGAAAACAAATCTCCATCATCACAAAACTGATCATGGGTGGTTGTCCGACAGATGGTAGACCAAGAAGAGGCTGCAATTACCCAAGAGTATCCAACTCGCGTTGATGCCAGCAACCTGAATACCGTGTCAATAAGAGACCTGGCCTTGGATGGCCTAAAGACTCTCAGGGGTAAAAACCTGACATATCAATGTTAATGTCCCTATCCCGCTCTCAACTTCTCCTCCTCGTCCCCTGCCTATGTCTTCATGGCTCTTGCTCAACGCCTCAATGAGCTTGCCGTCGCCAACTCGGAGGGCTTGCTAAAGTAAGTGTGGGGCCATTTAATTGTCGGTTAAGCGTTGAATAGTGTGACCAAATGTAGTGATGATGAGTATCGTCTCTTGCGCCAGAACTTGTTTGAAGAACATTCAGCCGGAATCCTTCTTCCTTCATCTTCCTGTATGTCCATATTGCTATTCATCCACACCTTCTGCGATTGATGCTCCAGGTTAGACCAGCAAAACCCACCGATTCAGATATCAAACCCTGCGCAGGATGCTTCGATCAAGTCTCCCAAATCATCCCTCTCCTTTTCTTCCTTGCTTCGACGTGCTACTGGGCGCTGGTCGTCCGGACCGTCTCCACCCAAAGGCGCCAAACGAGCCCCGGATGCTTCACGGAGGCCACCGCCGCTCGTCTTGCCACCGACTACTCGAACCAGCATGACTACCAGCATATCGACACCTTCCTCGTCTAATACCAAGTTTGGTAGCATCTCGCCTTCCAACGTATCCAGTCGCTATATTGCGTCACCAGTACGCGATGTCTTCGATGAAGGGAGTCTGGTCTCTACCGCGGAACTGCGCACAGCTCTCTCAACGACGGAAGAAGAATGTCGTAGACTCACAGGGGCCTTTAACGACCTTGAAGCCAACACCCTCCGGCGCATCCGGAAACGACGAGCAAGACGGCTGCCCATGAATACACCTGCGAGCGTGGACATCGTTCTAGCTGGCGGGGAATGGCGAGAACACCGGCTTCTCAGCCCGCCCAGCTCACCCCTGCGCGGGTCTAGCTCACGAGACCAGCACAGTATCCGACCAAGTCCCAGTACCTTAGCACCTCCACCAACTCAAAGTGCGAAGGGTGGCCTGCTGACGCGCAGCGCGAGCCATATTGGCTTGCGAAAGGTCACGCCATCCTCGTCGAGAGACCCAAGTGAACTGGGTGGTCCTCTTACAGACCGTAGGAAGCACGGCAGCGGACGAGGTCTTGTTAGCAGCCAGAGCACAATGCCGACAGGTTGGACAGGAGACATGCGTAGTCGTTCCGGTCAGAGTTATGCAGGCCGGAATGCGGGGCCTCTCGCGCCCTCTTGGGAACAGCCGCAACATGGTATTGGCACAGGATACCCCCACATTGCCTTAGAGGTTGACCCCTCGGACGATGACGACGACGATGACGACTACCCTGAAGATTCTCAGAGTATGTCCCGGGATATTCAGGCCTTAGAGGACGTCAGGCGGAAGCGCGACGATTTGGTGACTCGGTACAGTACCCGCTTAGAGTTCTTGCGAGCAAGGCTAAAAAGCGCCGAGATACACGAAAAATTGCGGAAAAAGTGATGCTTACATCTCATGCACAATGCGTACATTGCTCAAACGATATTGCACCAAGTCTCAATGGCGCCTGTCTTCTCGATAACTGACTCACTGTTACATACCAACTCGGACGTTTCTGACGGCTGTTGACCCAACTCGTGCTTCCACTACTTGCACTAATCAATGTACGGAATTCAATTATGAATCCTCACAATTACAACTACTATCACACTCTTATTAATTATCAATACTAATTGTATTTCATTGGACGAGTGATAGCTTGACAGTAAGGTACAGTCTTCCACCGTCATGTGATACACCACTACTCATTGATACACCACCGCAGTATTTTGTTTATTCCCGCTCATAAACTTACTCGATCAACACGATAAGTGACTTGAAATGTAGAGGTACATAGCGTGCATCTATCAGACAAAATTTCTAAACTTATTATGCCAAACTACCACCTGAGTGATGTTTATAATAGCGAGAGAGCCCCAAAAATTCAAAAAAAATTCAAATCTTGAGCAGCTGGAAGGAAGTATCAAGGGAAAATGGATGCAAGAAAAGCTACCTAAGTTGCAGTTATAATAATATAGCTTATATCCCGGAAATTTTTAGCAGTATCAAAAGGCAATGTGGCATAGAATGAGGTGAATATGTGTATGGAGCATGTCAGGCCGAATTTCCGTTACACCTCAAATACAATACTCTGATTCAATTATGTCCATTAATATTTGAGTCAGATGGAGCTCTAAGAAGCTAATACGTACATTGGACCTTATTCCATGACGCTGAATATGATTTTGGAAGTGGATCTTCGCTCAAGGAAGGAACAAGGAAGGAATTTCAGGGCGCACATTTGTTGCACGTAGCCGATCATGCCGAATTGATGCCGAAGGTCGCAAATAACGACTCAGGAAACTTTTTCTGCACGTTGATGGCTGTCTAGCCCTCAAGAAGTGTACAAAACCTGGTTGCAGGCAAGGCAGATCAGAGTAATGCCAAAAAAATAGTAGCGACTGTCTCAACACTGATTTGTTGTGTGGTTGGGCCATACTAGGCTACCGGTGTATCACAGGGTAGTTTTGATTGATTTGGCGTATCAAATTGTTTCTGGCTTGTGGCGCACTCATTTCTTGACTAATCTCCTTGATTTTAGTTCCATTCTGTGCGCCTTTACAATCTCTATTGCATGGTTTTGAATTGAAATATGTACATGCATGTTTTGTGTCTAAAAGCGAGGGACTTTATTTTGGTGTATCACATGACGGTGGAAGACTGTAGACGACTTCCAAACGCACCCTACGTCACGTGCCGTTACAGTCACAATCAAAATGTGGCCCAGAACCCTCCTTGACGGAACTGATTGATGTTTTTGCACTCTTCACATTCATTAGCGCAAAATCGAAGACGATAGGTCTACTCTGAATACTTATATGCACATACGATTAAATTTCCAGAATTTAAGGTGCAAAAATGAGAGCGTCCAATCGAAATTAAGCTACATAACCCCTTCATCCATGTCTTTAAGCAAGCTTGCATGCAGAACACAGTGGCCACGGTACTTGTGAGCGGCCCATGTGGCCTGTCTACCATTTAGGCCCTTAGTGTACACATTAATGAGTTGTTGGGATCTGTAACCAAACCTGTGGAGTTAAAAATCGGTTGTTACAACTCCCATCTACCCACTGACAGTAAATATTACACACTTTTGAGTTGTAATTAGGTATATCTGAAAGTGAATCAATTCTTCTCAAGGTGGTCCTCCTGTGAGAACTCAGGATTGAGACAATAAATTCGCTTTGCATAACCCCAGCATTGCTCGATTGGATTGAGCTCACAGGGTAATTTGGGCAGAACAATGCTTAGTTCAAGCATATCAGGCTTGATTTGTGCCTTCTTGCGCTATTTGCACAGTGAAAGATGCTCAATAGTTTGCTTTACACCCCCTGCAAGCTCTTGAGGCGCCAAAAAAACATAGTTAGCCTTTTTTGCCATAGAAAACGCGAGCGCATGCAGCTGTAATGAGAAACGAGGACGCGAATGACGTGTCAAAACCCGTCTGGTTCAGTAATTTCGATTGGGCATTCTTGAATATCCAATTTACGCGTCGATTTTAGTACCTACTGGTCCGAATTCAAACTCTCCACAATCCTATCGTCCTTGATTTACTTATCTTTGACTTTGAAAGGTGCTAGTCCTCCTTCTCTACAAATGTCGACCAATTAAGCGCGTGTCACAGTAGTCACGTGACGTAGGGTGCGTATGGAAGTCGTCTACCTTAAGTTGGGGGCTCGCAATTCCCACTCAAGTCACGAGTAGTCACACGTGCGCGTGACACCCGCACGTCGCAAAAATAGGTGACCCACACAGATTGCGCGATCCACAACCGTTTGCAGCACGGTTTGAAAGTTTGAGACATATTTTATGGGTGTAATCTTTGTTCTGAAATGTCAAATTAAAGTAGATATAGTGTGGATTATACCAAACTGCCAAATCCCCTGCCAAATTAGCCCCATCAAAGATGCTTTACTTGTCAGTCTATGTACTCAACAGGAACACATTTCTGTGACAACTTTGGCTGGGATAAAGTGTTTGGATTGGCTAAATCTTGACTTTGTATGAAGCGTTTTTTTTTTTCAGGTGCTCATGTCCGAGAAAAAGCCAAAATACGCAGAAAAATCGCGATTTTAACCATAAAAGGAAGTCGAAATCAAAATTCGTTTCATACAAAAGGTTTAAATTTAGAAAAGATTCAAGTTCTATTAAAGGACCAAGATCTAATCTTTTGATCCTGACAAGTACATAGCTGATCTTTCCACACTATCCAAATTTGGCCTACTTGGACAGTGTGATCAGTTTGTAAATCAGTTGAAAGGCAGATAACCAATCTTGTTCAGTTCTCTCATCATTGTCCTACTGTTTCCCCCTTGAAAGTAGCTTATCCAGCTTGGATTTACATTCAAGTAAGCCAATAATCACTGATTTACACCTATTTATGCACTAAATGGTCATATAATACAGAGTTTGCCCTACATCACCATCAGTTGCTCTCTCTACTTTCTCCAAATCAATATCAAACATTCAGGTAGCCATTCTACTCATGATTGGATAAGAAAATCTCCATTAAATTGAGTTCTTCCCTGATCAAGGTACAGATCATCTCTTGATTACTGTCATTGATGGCTCCAAAATCTGCACGCTCTGTGTCTCGGATGCAGGTACTGGCTAAGGCTAATGAGGCCCGTTCTGCTATTGCTCCTGACCCTGAAATAGCTCTGCAGAAGTGCCAAAGTGAGCTTGCTGATGCCCTTGCTGATGTTGATTGTCTATGTGATGAACTTCAACAATCAAAGGAAGCCTGCACACATCTGACTACACAGCTAGCTGATTTGCAAGCTTGCACTGACCCTGAAATAGCTCTGCAGAAGTGCCAAAGTGAGCTCACTGATGCCCTTGCTGATGTTGATTGTTTACGTGATGAACTTCAACAATCAACGGAAGCCTGCATGCTTCTGACTGCACAGCTAGCTGATTTGAAAGCTTGCACTGACCACGAGACTTCTAAGCTAAGAGCTCAGATTACAAAGATCAAGCATCTTCAGGAGCTCACCTATAAGAAGCTTCGGGTTGAGCGCCGTGCTCGTCAAAGAGCAAGCAAGCGCAAAAGTGATTTGGATGTAGAGATCTTGGACCTAAAAAAGGCTCAACGGAAAAAGCTTGAGGAAATCAAGGCTCTTGAAAAGGAGAAAGCTGTGGGTATTCAAGATGTTAAGCATGCAATTCAGCAGAATGATGTACTGAAAAAGGAACTGTCAAAGTCAGCAAAGCACTGTGTGGTGGAGCTTGCTCGGATGGGTAATCAGATAACAGCATCCAAAGTCAAGCTCATAGAGGCTCAGGGAAACATTTACAATTTGCAGAGAAAAACATATCGAGCTGTATCAAGCAAATGTCTGGCTGTTCAGAAAACTAGGGACAAAATCATAGAGGAGAAAACAACTTTCTATCTTTTGAAGAAGGGTGTATACTCCAATCAAACACAAAACCTTGTTTGTGTTTTATCTCAGGCTGGTGTTTCCAATGCAAATATTATGAGTGTAATTACTGCTGTACTGTCAGCAGCTGGAGTCAAAGCTGTAGGACATATTACATCCCGGACAATATCTCGAATTATTGAGGAGGGATATCATGCTGCTCAAATTCAACTTGGTTTTGAAATGGAAAAGGCCAAAGGCCTAACATTCAGGTCAGATGGAACTGGACATAAAAATCTCAACTACAACTCACGTCATGCCAATTACAAGATAAATGATTCAAATGGAAATGAAATTCAGGTTACAAGATTTCTGGGACTTCAGCGATCTCTGGATGGAAGCAGTGAGCAATCAATCAAGGATTGGGATGACCTGCTGCAGGGGACTATAGATACATTCAACAATAGCCCACTTGCGGAAGAACATAATATGTTCAGCCGACTTCTGAAAATCTATATCAAACTTCTTGGAATGCACAGTGATCATTGTGCTAAAGAAAAGAAGGACTTTGCACTTATGAAAAAGGTTAAAAGCTCTGCTACTCATCAGCTTCTTGGTGAGCAGAGAATTGTAGATGAATCTACTGCTGAGCTCATGCCCCATTTTTTGAAAGCAAATGAGGAAATGATCACCAAAGCAGGAGGGCAAAAAAAATGGGACAATTTATCTGAGCTTGAGCAGAATGAACGTAAATCACAGATGCTTTCAACCCTGACTATAGAGCTTGGGAAAGAGTCATTTGAAAAACTACCTAAAAAAGAACAAGCTTTGTTCAAGTTATTCATCTGGGTTGGCTGTGGATGTCACAAGGATTTAAATACAGTTCTAGGTGGATATACTGCAATGAGTCAGTTCTGGGGTGATATGAACCTTGAAAAACCTGTTCTTCTTCCAAATAAAATCAATGCTAGCATTATTCAGTCTCAAACCATAGATAATGGCAATGATGACTCTGATATAGCTCAAAAAGCTATTAAAAATTCTACCAGAGGTGGAATCAAGGCTGCAAAACTTGCAGGAGAAATTTTGAATAATAAAAATGATAAATCTGGACATCATGACCAGTTTCGAATTTGGTGGACAAATAAAACTGGCAAAATTTTTACCTTTCCAGATACATCAAATACTCGATTTCAATCACATTGTGATGCAGCCAAAGTTTTGACCTTGCACCGTGATTTATTTATTGATTACCTGGAATATGCCAAGGCAAAGAAAGGGCAGGCTCGATATTCAAACATGGAGGAGAATCTCTTTAAGGCATTAACAGATATTCCAACACAAACTGAACTGGCAGTTTTGGCATTGTATTCTCAAGCTGTTTCTGTTCCATATATGCAGTTTATCCAGGGTGATGTGTCACTTAATGCATTGGATCTTGGACCAACCAACCAGAAAATCAAAGATTTTCTGCAACGTATAACTGAAGACCCAACCTTTCTCATTGGCCCAAATGTTACACATGAAACTGGGACCTTTAATGGAACAGAGTGGGAAAGTAAGGAGCTTGTTGAATATGTCAATAAGATTGCACCAGAGCTACCTCATTTAAAGCCTGCATTAGTTGCATTTTGTAAAGGTGCTCAGGAGTCATGGAAGCGGTTTACATCAGAATATGCCCCTGGTGGTTTGATTGATGAAGCAACACAAGAACAGAAGGACTTTGCATGGATGCCTACCACCAATGATGTCAATGAAGGTGCCTTGGGCCAGTTTCGTACAATGATGCGGCGTCAACCTCAGCTAACTCTGCTGCAATACAATGCCAAAGCCATGTTTGCCAGAAACAATACAGCAGAGTTTATGGAGACACATTTTTCTCACAACACTCACCAATATATTCGGGAGCTTGCACGTCAACCAAAGACAGAGGAAAAAGCCCGGCTGCAGGCTATTGTGGCACACAGTGAGGAGAAAGTAGCAAAGAAAATGGAGACAGCAAAACAGAAGCAAGAACGAGCTGCAAAAAATGCAAAACGAGTTCAAGGTGTTCAACCAATTTGGGATAAAGCAGGAATTGATGCATTGACGGGAGATACACTCAAGGACCATGTGAAGGTTTTTATCAATGCAGGAGCACCCAATTTAGATCATATCAAATCCAGTGCTACTCAACCTACACGAAGAGCTGCAATCAAAGCTGCTATTGATCTATTTCATAGTGGAGGGTGGGTGCTAAAACCAGGATTTAAAAACCATGAGGGAGTGATAACCAATGAGGATGAAAGTGAAAATGATGAGGATAGTGAACAGGAAATTTCTGAAGGATATGATGAGGATTCAGGAAGTGAAAGTCAGTGGGTAGATGAAGAGGACTGATAATACATTATTGTGTGACTGTTACAATTGCATTTCATGACATTTATAAGTATTAAACTACAAATTGACATTCAAATAAAGTTTAATATAGCTGCCTGACTCTACATAGTACTATATAAGTGAAAGAATCAAAGAAAATGGTCAAGAATTGCTTGAGGAACACATGAAACAATGGTGGGTCAAGATTTGTGACAGAGCTGGTCATGTGACTGTGACGCACTGCTGCCACAGCCATATCGGGCATTGCGAGCCCCCACTTAAGTACCACAGGCCGGTCACCGGTGTATGTAGGAGTTGCTTGAGATAGGATGACGACGGGGTGCTCGGCAATCACCGGCAACTCAATTCTCCATAGCTGGAAATACTTTTTAGATGCAAATCACCTCCGTACCATGTTGGAACGCCTTTATGAACCACTATGTCTCCTTCAAAAAAGCAGAAAATTGCCCATCCGGATGCAAGTGCATCAAAAACTGAATATACGATCGCAATCTCCGACGTGAAATCTGAAATCGACCTCGAAATTGCGATGAGGCTGAGGTTAACAGAAACATTGGCATCGAGAATAGCATGGGCGGAAAGCCTGCAAGATGCTATCAGGAAGGGTAAGCATTCTCCTTTGCTACATCATTGCGTCTGATACATCTCCTCTAGGGAATGGTAGTGTTTCGTCGGAAAACTTTCGTACAACGGCTTTGAATACCTTGTCAATGCTCGAAGACCCCACTCGTTTCATCACAGACCCTGACCCGGTGCCACCACCTTCTACAACGGCTCAGAACTTTATCAGGCCCCCGCCTCGAAAGCCAACCTTTGCTCTTAACCAAGCCGAATTCCTCTACACGCGAGCGAGCTCTCTATCGGACGACGAGAGCGATGTCAACCAGCTATATATTCTCAAGTGCCCCATGTGTGGGCGTACAAAGTTCACGAAGCTTCAAGGCCTTCTGAACCATGCCCGCTTGAGACATTCGCATGAATGGGGAAGTCACGACGAGTGCGTCAGAGCGTGTGCAGTGCTGGACAACAGTATCGACACAAATTTGGGGGTCGAAGTAGGAATTGCCCTCCCCAGTCTCCGTACTCTATTCCGAAATGCTGTCATTTCAAAGACTATATCGCAGACGCATTCAGGAGAGGACGTAGCGCCAACAGCTCCTGTCGACTTACGGGATCAACAGGACGCCGAAACCCATCTAAACCAGACGCTTGGTCTACACGCAGATACGCCGTCGCTTGCACCATTTCTGGGCAAGGATGCCATACGTCGCGAAATCAAAGTGTGGGACAGTGAAATATCTGTTGAGATAGAGGAAGAAACCAATGGCACCCATACCAATCCTCAGCATCGTCGCTGGCGAATGCCATTTGCGCAGCGCAGCGCGGGAGATACCTTTCTGTCGCGTCTGCACGAAACTTCTAGGGAGCAGAGAAATTCAAGAGAGAACATCGTGGATGACTCCGTGTCAGATGTGAGTGTCATCTCCCATGGAGGTCTGCCACGCTTATACGTCATGTCAGACGACACCCACCGCAAACTTTCAATCTATCGTTACTGGCCAAGGACGATTCCACTTCATTGCACGCATAATTATCACGGACAGGAGCATGTCCCTTCCAGAGAGTCAGCCGATTTCAGTTTCGTGGTTCAACGGCGTCTTACTACCATCACCCAGGTGCTAAAGTTGACGAGAGCAAGGAATATACCCATAAATGGATGATTTCGGTTGATTCTCCATCCTATGTATGTAGCAATCCAACTTGGTATTGAGAAAAAAATGCTCACGTTATACGTAGGCACATCCCATCACAAGTATCCTTCTTAGTGTCAAGGTTTCCCCATCCAATCCGACTATCTCGATCCCAATTCCACCAGAAACTACAACGCCTCCATTTGTGGTGGTTGGTCTGGCGGACAAACCCTTTCTGGCGCGAGTGGAGCTGTGTTTTGCTGGCACCTCCAGTTCAAGCACAGAAAAGTCGTACCAGAAAATGGTTTTTGAACATTGGGTCGATGTAAGTCCGAATTGTCTCTTGTCAATGTTACTTCTTACAAACCTTTGTAACGCAGTTGGATCCTTTGAAATCGAACACAGTAGTGGTTGGACAGGATCAAGTCCGAGACGTCGAGCTGGATAAGAACACCGTTCTTCAGCCGCCAAAGGGTGGATATCCACCCATTGATTCTAAACTACTATGGAATATATCTTTCCCTTTTGACCACGTCATCAAGCGGTCTGTACAATATAACAGTGCAATCTCGACGCAGCCGAACCCCGTTCCCCCTCTGATGTCATTATCCAACGGTACTGCCCCTGTCGATGATCATAAAATTTCTGCGCTGTCGAAAATAGTGGACCGATATCCATTGGTTCGCACAGGTGAGTTGTTCTCTGTGCCCGTTTCCCCATACTCATCCACAAGCCATCCAACGGATATTCCAGATAAGCAAAATTCCAACTCTGATCTTCCATACACTTTGGCTTCTTCTCAGGCAGAATTTGCCTCAATGATTCTGGGACGACGAAAGGCGATTGAGGTTAGCTTTGTCTCATGACTTAGTATCCAGAACACATCTAATAGTCTCCTGCAGTGGCGGAGAGTGCGCGCAATTCGCGACGCATACAATGACCAACAAACTTCATCCACGATGATGTCGACCACCGAAGTTCACAACTGGCTATCAGATAATGGTCGAGGCCCTCGTAGTCAACTCTCTTCCGGTGTCCGGATAAAGGAGGAGGTTGATGATCAATCCCTTTCTGGAACTCCATCCTCGCAGAGCATGTGGTGCAATATCTGTGGGCTGCATGCATCCGCACACCAAAATCAGAATCTCGCCAGCAATTCGGTCTCGACGGAAACTCCAGAAATGAAACCTATGGTTCCGCAACCAAGTCACATCCCGATTTACAATGAGAATGGTACTTGCAGAATAGTTCCCAAGGTCCTTCAACTCGTAAAGCTTCCGCGGACTGATGTTCAAGTGTTCGCACCTGGCGGTAAGCGCCACCGCAATCCACGCCTCAAGATTACACCCACGGATTGCCGTTCTCTGGTATCGATGACTGATCCTCAGCTACTTTTGGCTATTCTAGAGACAGCGAGTCAGTTGGACCTTCCGTCGACACTCCGCGCTCCTGGAAGACCCTCGGAAGGCATAATGGGCGCACCCTCCTACCCTCTACAAACTATAGGAGAGGATCGTTCAGAGGTTGAACACCATTTAGCCCCATATGCAATCCTCGCTGTGGCCACTCGCTCGTTCATCCGACAGTTGATCACCCGCGGACTGGAGGTGGCCAATCGCGACAAAGTGGTCTCCACCGCGGTAGCACCAAAGGGCAACAGGTCCAGAAGGCGGCAGGATCATACTCCTCCGGAACGTCTTTTGACTCCAACACACGTTCTTTCTGGAATTCTGACACGCGGTCGAGGGAGAGGCAAGACGCAGGACGCCGTTGACGCTGTCATTCTTTCATGTTTATCGAAGCTAGGTGCTGCGGCTGAGCCGCGGTCAGCGACTCCCAGTTGTCAAGGACAACAAGCAGTTCAAGTCAAGATAGAGGAATAGACGTTACGGGACGATTCGACCAAGGTGGTTGCTGCGTTCGACTTCCTCTTGTTTTATCAGTTCTCTGGAAAAAGGATGGCGCCCAGCATGGTTACACTGCGCCTTTCATCCATGCCGGGCAACGAACACCCGGCGACCGAGGAAGATTGGACATATTGAAGCAACAAAGTCTGAACCCGTCCAACTTAGTTGGCTTCTCTTGATGGGTTCGAAAAGTTGTTATTCCTCGCTTTATAACACCTCACTTTACAACCAATCCATCGTCGCTTGCCTTCTCCCTTTCGCTCTTCCAGCACCTCGTTCTTTGTTGCTCTCAACGCACGCCAGCGATGCTTACCTCGCAGTTCCGTCTTTTGTTCTGCGCCCTCTTTTTTATTTCTTTCGCCGATGCGGGTCATATCAAACGGCATCACTTTCAAGCCCGGTCCGAATGCCGTGCCCGCCTTGTCTCAAATGAAACAGACTCTGGCTTGTACGGCCACCTTCACGGCCAGCATACTCATCCCGTCGTGGCAACCTCGTCTCGAACATCATCAACGAATCTCCAGCATTCCACAACGCCAGCGAGTACCCGTGCCCGTGTTACCACATCCCTCGTCGCGACTACATCTACGCAGGCTACTTCTACAGTACACCCGCCCTCTACTTCGGAGACTCTTGCTCCCTCGGTTAAAGCCCCCGAGTCGGCTGTTGTGATTCCCCTTGCAGCCTCTTTCGTCCCCAACAATAACAAAGCCGGTATTGCTGGAGGCGATGCCTACTCCTTTATGGTTGACCACATTGGATGGTGGTATGACTGGTGAGGCGTCTTGAGATTCCAAACGCTGCCTTCCCTGATCTCACATGAAAGGTCTCCGAACCCGTCCAAGCCTGGAAAACCTGTCGCTGTACCCATGCTCTGGGGGAATGGCACTGCAGGTCAACAAGACGCTCAACGGTTGAAGGCGTTCGAGCAAATCACCAACGACCCGCCGTATGTACTGGGTTTCGAAGAACCTGACTGCCCCACTGGTTCCGGATCAGCTGGGATGTCAGTCAAGGATGGGGTGTCGAAATGGGAAGCGTTGATCGCACCTATGAAGGCCAAGGGCACACGGCTTGGGAGCCCTTCAATGTGCAGTACGTTAATCTTTCATCAGTTTTATGCCCTATATTGACGATGGTCTGAAGAGCAAGCGGATGAAACTTGGCTGGCCCAGTTTGCGAAAGCCATAACTACTCCTTGGGATTTTACTGCCATTCACATTAACAAGAACAGCCTTGACGGCGTGAAGAAGGATATGGTGAAGGCGTATGTTCATTTAGCATGTCCAAACCTCTCAATTTAAGTTTGTAAAGGCACATTACGAGACATATGGCAAACCGATTTGGGTGACGGAATTCGCCTGTGTCGACGGTACGTGTCATATTAGATTTGACTTCGCCAACAATGTTCAAGAGGGCACAATAGATAATAAAAAATTCGAGCCCTGCACGGACCAGTCCGAAATCAATGCTTTCATCAACGACGTTGTTGATTACTTCGAGGGTAACTCAAACGTATTTGCCTACGCTTACAGCAACGGCCTTGGTTTGGGCGACGTATGGCCGTTGATGAAGGGCAATTCTTTAAGGTAAGTTTTTTCATTTTGTACATGTGAATTACCCTTTCTTATCACGTTGTTGCAGTAAATCAGGACAGACGTACCTCAACGCTCTCAAGAAATACCATTGAAAATTGTCAATCCATGTCTGGTTATGATCTGTATAAGTCCTGTAGTGTTAAACCTCGTATACGAGCACTGTGTGCCATTTATCTCTAGCTTCCCGATTGATTGGGTTGATTTTTGTTGTACTTCATCAAATTGGAAATGTAATTTTAGAGTCATCATTCGCTTTATGGCCGTTGACGGTTCGCACTCAGGCACCTTTGCCTCTTGCAACTAAATCATTGATACGATGTCATCCTCTACGATAAATTTATCACTTACTACGTCCCTAACAAGTATTGGGCATTGGGTCTGCTGTCTCGGCGATTGCTCGCCCAATTTCCCGTGTAATGTCAAACCCGGGTGTCATTATTGCCGTGATACGCAGCGCTCGGGGTTATCTTCCGAGAAGCAATTAGGATATTAGCAAAGGGGGATGCCAGCTTAGGGCATTGACCTCCATGACGTCGTCTAGGTCGAGATTGACAAATTAAGCGCCCAAGGCCTCGCGGAGTAAAAAAAAGCTGGAGGGTTTCTCTTCGAAGTTCGTTCCAGAGGTCCACTGAACTATAGTTGGGAAATCTGATTGATAGAAGCTCAGCCTCGATATAAAAATACAACCGCAGGTATGAAGTGCATACATTGGGTATACCTTGGATTGATTGCACACGTATTATTATGTTCCACATGGTCCTTTAGATTTCCACTTTGACAAATATATACTGTATCACTTTGACGGCCCTGGGCTGCAACCGTTGGTCTCTACCATTAGGATCCGTGAATTGAGTGGAGTGCCCAAAACTTCAAAACCCATTCTCTCATGTCACCCCATATCTATTCACTACATCTTTTGAACTGCCCAGCAGCGACTGACTACAACCTCCGCGGGGTGGCACTATTTCTCCCTGACATCTGATCTTGCCCACATCAAGAGAAATATAAACTGTCTCTTTGGATTGGCATAACCAGAACCTTGAAGCTTGAGGATCAACTATACGCACATGAATAGTTGTGTATGGCATGGCTACGCACTACGATTACTGGTTGACTACAGTGAGTCTTTACAAAAGGTAGAGGAGAATTAACCGGAATACAACTTTTGGGTCATACACTTTCCCTCTATTTTGATTACGTTAACAAATGTCCCACTCGTCCCGGCGCTGATTTATGACCAGGCACCATGGGCTTTATGTCAAGGATGGTGCTGTGGGTATTGACAAGAATAGGTATTCTGAGTCTTCATGCTCGTACTTTACTAATTATGACCTCGATTTCAGATGCTTTACCCCATTCGATCAAACGACTATCGCAGCGCGGAAGGTATAAATTCCGCGAGTAAAAGGGACTTTCTTGCACATCCAAGACGAAATCCCCCTTTCGCGCTCTACATCAGATCACTTCAAGAATAATGTTTTGGTCAACTTTCATTGTTCTCGCTGCAGTGCGTTGTGCCACTGGTAAGCGAAACACAATTCTCACTACCCGCTGTCATCACGCTAACGGTGTTCGCGTATCACACAAGCTATCGCGCAGAGTACCGCCTTCGTCGACAGCTCAACAGGCATTGTGTTCCAACGAGTCCAGGTAATAAGTCTTGATGTGGAATAAACACACTGAGGATCCCACTGAACGCATTATCAGACAAATACTGATGGAAGTTCGGTCGCCATTGCTTTGCCTTCACAAGGAGCAGCCGCTTCTGATGCAATCATCCAATTGACGGGCCCTGCATCCCACTCCTTTGCCGGTGTCTCCCCATCTATCGCAACGGGGTCTATTTTTGCTGCCTGCTGCTGGTGCTGCACAGCACAGCGACGAAGCATCCATGGAGGATTTCGCCAACCTATGTTTGGTGCTCGCCGGCTTGGGTGAGCCTGCTGTCACTGTTATATGATTTGAGCCAATTCCTGACGCGCAGATCATCGTTTCTAGCGCCGGAGGTCATGAGGAGAAGACGGCAGTTGAACCCGTCCTCACTGCAATCGGAGAGCCCGAAATTACAGAAAGCACCTTCAAGGTTACATTCCGTTGCCAGAACTGCACATTCTCCGAAACGAAAGGCTCCAAGTTCACAACATTGACAACAGTGTTTTCGACCAACGAGGTCTCCTCAATCTCCGATCCTAATCTGAAGGTAAACCCTGCTACGGATATAATCACCGAAGTCCAATTCAACCTCGCAGACGCGAGGATTGCGAACTACTGGTCCATTGTCAACCGCCACTAGATTTATTTCCCGTTCTTAGTTTAATTGGAATGTATACACCATAGTGATGAATTCTAATATTATTTTATAAGACACCCTTTGTATGCGTTTAGAGGCTTCACAATGATACTTTTGTCTTTGTAGCCTCCGTATTAAGCGCCCAAGAACATTAATATGACCTACAGTACACTGGCTCATAATGCATAACGTCGGGACCCACCCAATGTGATGCATTATCAAAATTATGCATTACAAATGAGCAAAATAACGACTTTGTACCTGCCAAAAGTCGATGCATTATGAGAAATATGCATAATCATTTATGCATTATGAGCCAGTGTACTGTATTCCAGTTGCCTACTGTCCTGGAAAAACACAGCGCCCTAACTTCAGAGGCATTATGTAGAGAAGACAAGAATATGAACCATACCTCAGAGCCTGTACTCGCTTAGATTGGTAGCCCAGAAACCACGGAGACAAGTTTCAAGTTCAGTTTCCGTTGCTAGAGCTGCTCTTTCTCTAATAAAAAAAAAGGCATCCGAGTTCGCAACATTGGCGACCATACTCTCGACTGGCACCATTTTGCCAAACTCTGATCCAAACTTGAAGATCGTCGACACCGCTGCTGATATGATTACCAATGCCAGTTCAACATCGCGGAGGCAGGGATTGACTACTACTTATTGGTCAGTTGTCAACCGTCGTTGAGGCAATGAGCAGGTGTAACTCGAGCTATGGGTATTATATCCTTGCTAGATCTGTTTTTGGAGGGGTGGACAATTTCGTGTATATTTCACTGTTCAACCAGGTGTTTAGATCTCAATTGTTGTTATATAAATTTGCCATAAATTGGTTAGAGGGATATGAGTAATTACGAGAAATTAGGCACTGTCCATATAAGCTATACCAGCAGTTTAGGCCAGGGGAGGGACAAACATCCCAGTATGCTCGCAATTCAGTTGGCGTTTTAAGCGCCCAAAGTATTGATGTGACGCCGTGACGTATTAGAGATCAATTGTGCTCGGCATTGTCACGTTTAGAACGGCATGGTTAGCACTGGCTAGCTTTTTTTGCGACGACTTGGAATCAACTACATACTGCCATGCTCCGCACAATGTCAGTTGGCTTTGCACCCTAAGATTTCTTATGCTCATTCAATCCACAGAAAACCCAAAAATGCACGGTCAAAGCGTGCCCTTGATGCTCGTCAACCCAAAGAGATCGAGGATCCCAGAACCGCAATCTTCGTAAAGGGAACTCACACTGGCGAAGTTCTCAATAATGTCATGCGCGAACTGGTGGGCCTCAGCAGAAATGTGCTCTTGTCCATCTTTAATGTTTAAATCGTTATTTAGATGGCACTCAAAAGGCCGCATGCTATTGCGTTCAACAAGAAAAACGATATCCATCCTTTCGATGCTTCCTCAACTTCTGTCGCCTCTCTGGAATTCTGGTCAGCAAAAAACGACGCCTCCATGTTTATCGTTGGACAAACCACCAAAAAGAGGCCGCATGGCCTGACATTTGTGCGCATGTTCGACGGAAAGGTGCTGGATATGACGGAAGTTGGGGTAGAGAAATGGCAGGGCATGGCTGATTTCAAGGTGCGTCTTCCTTTGCACCATACATCCACTTATTTCCCATCTCACCACATATGATTAACAAAAACAGACACCTAAATCTACACCCGGTCACAAACCATTAATGCACTTCGCATCTGAACTCTTCGACACCCACCCTCGGTTTGTGCAGCTCAAATCCATGCTCATCGACTTTTTCAATGGCGAGGAGATCGAGTCAATATGTCTGCCCGGTATTGAGCACATCATCAGCGTTTCCTGTGGACCTACCCCCGTCGAGCTAAATAACGCCACCGCCATTGCATACGCAGGCCGCCAGTCGGGCACCACAGCAGAAGATACTTCCCACTTCCCAAAAGTGCATGTCCGGACATACACCACTAAGCTCATGGCATCCGGTACGCGCATTCCCCGCGTTGAGCTCGTGCCTATGGGCCCCTCCCTCGATCTTGTACTCCGCCGCGCCCAAGCTGCTGATCCAGAACTGCTCAAGTTGGCGATGAAGCGTCCCAAGTTGAAGAAGACCGAAGTGGAGAAGGGCCTGGGCAAGAAGAAGAAGAATATGGAGGTCGATGAGATGGGCGACTTGAGAGGACGCGTCCATGTTGGCAAGCAAGATCTTGGCAAGCTACAGACCCGCAAGATGAAGGGGCTGAAGCCTGGTCGGGATGAAATAGAGGACGACGGTGCTGAGGAAGACTTTGGTGGCCCGCGGAAGAGAAGAAAGGAGGCATGATCTTTTTTCTTTCTTCTACTCCTCGATACATGTTATTACCAGCTCTAGCCCTTGTGTATTATTTGGCTTGTTGATCTCGAGAGACTACTCGCAAATTTCATCAAAGTGTAAGCGTGTTTGCAGAGTCGCTCGTCGAACGACCGAACTTCGGAGTCTAATGCTAAAGGTAGTTGATAAATTAACTGCTTAAAATTGTGGGGCAGACATCTCAGTAAATGTAAGGTATGATGCGGTAGGGAACCAATTTGGTATATGTCTTCCAGTCATTTCCGTATCTATAAACCGAAAAGAGTTAGTAGAGGTATTATTGTAGCAAAGCATGAGGCACATACTTATGGGCGCAGGCTTCATCGTCACGGCGTTGGCGGTGGATAAGGAGGACAGAGAAGTAGATAACGTAGAAATAGGTGATGGGTGTGTTGAAACCAGTGGGAAGGGACCAGGCAAGACCCATAATCAGATCGCCCATGTAGTTGGGGTGACGCGAGCGGCCCCACCATCCGCTGGTCAGGAGCTTGGTTCCACGCTTTGTCTCCATAAACTGGAGGTTCTTCGGGTTGTTTCCGTTCCTGAAGTCGTTCTTTTCGCCATTGGCTGTGCGGAAGATGTAGTAGCCCAAGAAGTTGACTGCAAGCACGGCGAGGGTGTTCACAGGGCCGAGTTCAACAGGATTCCAAGCCAGGTAGCGAGCTTGTAGCGAATACACAAAGGGGACATAAGTAAGGTCCCCAATGGCAAGCATGAAGCCGAATCCATCGGTGGTGATATCCATGGTGGTGAACAAAGCAGGCTACAAAACCAATCACTCAAACGAACACATTCGATATATAAAAAAGCAATCACGTACCTCGTTGAAGAGACCATCCGCCACATACCATGTCTGGAAGCAGAGAACGAGCCACATCGAGTCGGTGACCTTCGAAAGGCCGCCAAGACGCGTCGCTTGCTCACAAACCATGCTGATGTTGATGAGAACCCAGAGGATGAGACCAGGTCGAAGCTCGTTAAAAGACTTGATATCGAAGGAGCCAATGCGAGGGTTCAGGTCGCGACCAATGTACCACTGGCGATCAGATCAGTCAAAGGCATTGTCAACAATATATGATTCACCCACGTCATAGATGAAGTTCCCTGAATTCCCACCGGAAGCGAGAAGCTTTCCCTCACGGAACGACGTGATATAGCAGTAAGTCGCCTGCACGAAGGCGTTCGCAACGGAGGCTGTAACGAGGCCAACCCATTTGTTGTAGATGAAGGTAAAAGCCTCAGGACCACTGCGCAGGATGATTCCGGAGGTAACCCCCAGTGCCAGGAGAAACGTGGTGAAGGCTTTGGGGAACATTAGTTACACGTGTAAATGGCTACCTGGTCCACTCACCGTTAATTTTGTAGCTGAGGGTTTTGCCATTCCGAAGGGTCGTTCCTTCAACCTGGTCGCCCGGGAGAACTGCCCACGCAACAACACAGAATGCATACCATGCCGCGTATATCAGTGCGGCTTCGTTATCCCAGAGACCTTTCCACCACGAAGGGTTGCTGAGGGAGTGCACAACCTTTGTGGACAGCGCGTCAAAGGATATGTTTGGGGGGCATCCGCCTGCAACTTCGGAGCAGCCGAAATAGAGGGCTTGGGTGATGATGGGGACACCAATAGAGATGGCGAATGCGCCAGGGGGGCCAAGGAATTCGTATGATGTTGTCCTGGGATTCAAGGAGGACGCCATGGTGGTTGATGAGTGAGAAACAGACGAGGACGCTTTAAGACTCTTATTAAGAGGCTCCGCCATGGGCTAAGAATATGTGCCACGTGCAGTTAATTCTTTGTCGTCTCATACGATCTCTTTCTTTCTTTCCCTCATTGTCTCGTCTCTTTAAAACGTACCAGACTCTTGTCAATATGGCTATACACTACGCCAAGATGAAACTCCCAATTACTTGAATATTTCTGATTGGACAACGGTTAGAAGGCCATCTCGACGCTCACTCATTTTTGACTGCGGTCGTCGAGACTTATTTTTGAACCGGCGTGCACATCAAGAGGTGGCGGAGGTATCGAAAGGTATCAATGGTATGTAATGGTATTGATTTGTCGATATGACAGGATCTAAAATATTGTTGCAACAAAGGTTGTACAAAAAGCTGAGGCATGTAGGAGAGCTAGAGAAACAAAATTGACAAAGGAATCTGCGAGCGGAGATGTAGCCGGTGCGTACGTAGGCCGAATCCTCAGAATGCTGGCGATGTTCCGTCGCAGGTCTTTTCATGACGACGAAGGGACGTTCTGAATGTGCCACCGCACTTGCTGCACATCAAGTGTTTAATACTAAGGTGGGCTCGATAATGGTCTGAAAGCATAGCAATAAGCTCGCCAGGTCGTCCTATACACCAATTGACGGGACTTACTTATCAGTCCGAACTTCCTCGTAAAATCTTGGCCACAGCCCATAACAGCGCAGGACCAATTCGCACCGGCTTTCCTACGAGAGCTTGACGCGTCGGCACACGCGCCTTTCTTCTGCACCCGTGGCACAAACTTGCGATTTGCAGCGGAGAGGCACCAAATGAATCGCTCCCTGATGGACGCGTCGCGCTCTCCAGACGCGGGAATCTCCCCAGCCGCCTCCAGCAGGCCAGCCATGTCCTTAGTCGTGAGGTCATGATCATCGCTGGGCGGGGATGAACACTGCTGCTTGATGTGCTGTGTGACCGATACGGACTGCATTTGCGGAGGGAAACCGACCGGAATGGGCAGGGGTACACTACTGTGGTCCTCGATGGCCACGCATGCAGCGGTAGCGGGCCAGGGACCTTGGCTCTTGACGTCCTCGGGCTCGCCAAGCTCAGAGCTGTCTTCATCCGGGCTCATGAGTAAAGATGGGCAGATGGACCCGCCGCTCGTGAACGACTCCACTGAACGCGAAAACCGATCGTGGCGCAACGGGCTGTACACCTTGACCCCCAGCAAGTCCCGTTCATCACCATCATTCGAAGAGACAGACATCACGGAAGGCGATGGCGACACCGAAGGGCTGAATGTCTCCAGGAACTGGCCGTTGTGGGCGAGGATCTTACTTGTCGCGGCAAAGAGATCCAGTTCGATGGGCTCGAGTTCCGATTCTTTGTCACTTTGGACGTCGGAATCTGCACAACACATTGGCATTCAGTCGTTGTTCGACTACCCTGTCGGAAAGCGCGGGCACATACATTCGACGCGTATCTGAGGATTTTCTGCGGAAGCCTCGGAATGCCTGCAGTGTGGCGTCAGAATAATCCGGTACGGTAGCGGTCGCGTATTCACGCTCACATGTCGACCTCGCGATCAAGCTTGCGCTCAAACCCGTCAAGGGTGAAGCTTTCAGAGTTCATTCTAGTCAAATGATATTCTGTAGTAAGCGAAAGTCAGATGACCGTATGAAGATACTAATGTATGTGCCACTCACCTAGTCGCTTGGTGGAAAGTGTCTGGGAAAGGTGTCGTGGGACGGACGCTGCTCTGCTAAGGCGGCAGACAAGAGCTCAAGGCTTGTAATCATCCCTCCTACATATAGACCACCTGTGTTTATAAACGAGACTAATAGATGTGTGGTTTTCTGACGTGAAAGCCTTGAGGCACCGTATGGCTGCTCACTGCGGTCAAAATAGATTGGGGCAACTAGCAACAGTGCTGTTCCTCCTAAGCTGATGCGGGCTGGGATATTCATAACAGGGATATCAGAATGCCATGAAGGTCACTGCCCCGCAGCCTCGTGCGCAATGCGGTGCAAGGTGCGGTGCAAGGTCATTCGGAGTTGAATACAATTAGCCAATGAAGAATCGGAAAGTGACATATACATAATGGAAGCTCTCAGACCCTGGGAGACCCTAAGCCCAACACGAGGCTGCACACCAACAGCATGCCGCATCGTTGCTTCGCTAAAGCTTTGATAAATGCCCTAATTTGGGCATATGTACAGCGTCTCTTCCGGATTTGGAAGGTATCCTCGGATGACTCATGTGTAACAACTCATTGCATCGCGAATTAAATTATCGTGCACTGCCAGAGCCACAGCCACAGACTTTTGAGACAATGCTTCAAGCGCTCATTGGTAGCTAGAAAAGACATTTTCAAGGTGCGTCCCTCTCGAAAATGTTGGAATATGCGCATCCCGTCCTTACCTCTTTGTACGTAGTCTGGAGATGTTGAACTCTCCTAGCCCTCGTTACTCAGTGGTCAGTGGTTCAACGCATGGGCGGCTATTATTAGGCCCGGACTAATCCTGTGCACGGGCGCTAACAAGTAGTGTACTGCCTTTCGGCAGACGGCGTATTCAAGGCGATGTTGCATAACATACAGTTATTTATTGCCACTAAGATATGTAGTTACAATCGATGAACAATCTACAGTAAAATTAGATGCTGATAAGTGGTTAGCATAGACTCTATTGTGCGTTAAATAGATATGAGTGGGGGTTTATGTCATAAATACAAGATTATAATGAAAGAGGGCATAAAGAGAGAGAGAGAGAGAGAGAGAGAGAGAGAGAGAGAGAGAGAGAGAGAATACCGACAGACATAATTAATTGCGCGCTCCGTACTGACTCCTGGGACGTTGAGTCCTCTTTCCCGCACAAGTTTCCTTGTGGCGGTTGATTGAGGAGGCGGAGAAATAGTTATCACAGCCTTCGCAATATCGGTCTGTGAGACCTATATGGGCGCCCAGGTGCACTGGAAATGAGGGGTTCAGCAATATATATATTGGGCATCGCATGCGGCTTACGGTTGAGGTTGTGCATCCTCGTACACTGTGACCCGCACCCCAACAACGGGCAGACAAAGTTGGCCTGCGTCTGCTCGAGTCTGTGGTGAAGCCTATCCGCCCGCGACATCTGCGTCCCAACGACTGCCTTGGGCTGTTTACTCAAAATCCTGGATACGTCTCTATGTCCTCGTCGAGTTAGTTCGCTCATGCAGAATGCCCTGAATTGGGCCAAACTGTTCTCTGTGAATGGGACCGTCTGACTCGCACGCCACTCGTCAAACAGATCAATGACCCGGATATGCTCCTCTCTGGTCGCCCTCTTCACAATCAGCTGCTGTGGAGGTAAGGGTGTCGTGGGAGGGGAGTAGATAGGGGTCAGCCCCATGTCTTCCGACAACGTTGGTGACAGGAGATATGTCGCGAAAGTGGTTGGTGCAGCCTCATTTTGTTCGCCAGATATGGCCATTCCGCCATACTCTTTTCCAGGGCCAAAAGCGCGGGGTGCTTCGAGAAAGACCGCAGAACTCTGACCTGAGAGTAGGCTCGCTCAGCATACAGTGTCTACACCAAGTTGCAAGCGCAGACCAACAACTTACCAAGACTTGGGCTCCAATCTCGTGCGCCGTATGCGTCGTTACCTATGTCAGATAAGGTGATGGATATGAATACAAAACAGCCAGAAAACAATAAGCAGCTTACTTTCTGGGTCAAAAGCAATATCAGTTGGCCTTTCTCCTTTTGATAATTCTGTCAGCGCCTCAATTACATCAATTACATGTAGGAAAAGAAGGCTCACCAGCATAATCATCATAGCTTCGCGGGTTATGGATATCGTTTTGCATGCCTTCCACGCCACCGAAAAGGGGTGTGGGGTGACTTGAATAAGGTCCTAACCCGAACGATGACATGCCATGGTAGTTAGGTAGGTACATTGTGTCGTGACCAGGTAACGAGAATGCCGCCTCATCAGGGAGTAATATTTCGCTTAGTTGTGCGAGAGGCACATCCTCGAACCTGTGTGGAGGCCAGTCGACTTGCAAATGCGTCATTGGATGCTCTTGTGTGCGACCTAGCATTTGTGGCGGCTGTGGCAGAATTTGGAGGTTTATGGGTAGTTCGCCAGGATGCTGCACGTAGACCTCTGGCGCGGTTCCCGTAAGGACATGCTGCCCGCCAGGATGCTTTTGGGCATCTGGATGTCGAGTAGTTCTAGGGCCGCAAACTAGAGGGTTCATATGAATCCTCCCAGCAGGCATTGAGACTCGAGGGACTCGAGATTGACTAGAGAAGGTTGGACTTAATTGTGGTGCCATAAAAAGTGGGTTAACACTAGGGCATGGGAAGGTTTGTGGGCGCACCTTTATAAGGCGCCTGGGCTACAGAAAAGGCTGTGTGCCTTCGCCATGAGGAGCTATATTTTTGCCTAACTGGTTTAATGACATACGCGATTTGATGTCAAAGCGCTTGTCATGGTGAAAATTCATAGAAGATGTGAAATCAATAAGTGCCGAGACAATAAGGACAGGCTCCGGGGTAGCTGCGCTGGAAGAGGGCAGGATCACCCACAATAGAGAAAGAGGTGGCCAATCTGAACGCTACAGAGCGCCGTAAGGGTGACCGATCGATACGCAAAGAAGACCCGTAAGTTTCCTCAGTTGGAAAGGTGTGAGTGCTCATACCGCATAAAGTTACTCGAAAAGTTTAAAATCCATATATTTGATGGTCAAGAACGGAGAATTCAGAGCCCTGAAAACACGTTGTTGCAACGTTGCAGCAAGGCAGAATTAGTCGAGCGGTTGTTGATGCAAATTGACGTCGCCACTAATGCAAACACCGGAATCAAGTTCCATGAGAGCGAGAAAACAAGTCCCAAGCAGCTAGGCAAAGCGGAATCTGGTTTTGCAAGGCGGCGATGGTTGGCTGAAGCGAGGAAAGGGCTTTATCTGAATTTGAAAGAGCAAATGGACGGTATTTTGCCCCTCGTCCGAGATCCATGGTGTCCACTTCTCATACAAAATTGTGGACGATCATCGAACCGTACTCGTCCGGGCAATCAGCGCTGCTCCTGGCCTCGAGGTGATTTCGAGTACGCTCGTACCTGCGACGTGTGGCCCACTGAGCAAGGGTCAAACAATATCATTCCTGTATAATACCTAGCACATCCTACAGGTGTGGTCAGCATGAACTTACTGGAGCTTATCTCAGAGAACTGATGGAGGGTGGAAGGGAAGATTCTGATCAATCGAGCATCTGCAATCACTGGGAGAGGCTGCCAAGGCTGTGTGAGTTGGCGTCCTTTGTCCCCGCTCACGTGATCCCTATACATATATAAAAAAAGGAAATTTGATGCCATCCAGCACGGCACCTTGACGGCACTCGCTGCGAAGGCTGATGAACTGATTCACGCGATCTCAGTGTTAACAACGACGGTGAAATGGGCTTGGCCGTCACATTTCTCTTCTCTACACTCTCATCCATGAAGACCTCCAGATCCTTTCTCTTTTCGTCTCTCTTATTCCTTCTTTTCTCTAGGCAAATGCGTGCCTGGAAGTCCGTCAGAGTCCCGCTGTGCCGCCGCCGGGTGGCTCAGTAACACTATCTCCCACTCCCACTCCCACTCCCACCCCTACGCCGTCCCTGACTTCGACCCCTACATCGTCTCCCACCAGCGCTGAGCCGACTACACGGCCGACCACTACGCCGACCACTGCTTCAACTCCTACTTCAACTCCTACATCGACTCCTACCACCCCGCCTGCTGGGTTGTAAACTATTCCAATCTGTAGAGATAACATGAGCAGTCATCAATTGCCGAAGTAAAGGAGTGTACACACATCCATCCAGCCTGGCCAGCGAGAGCCTTACGACGCGTCGCTGGTAAACCACCACCGTCCCTGATAGCACGACCACCCATATTAAATCTTCTTCCTGTCTTTATTCCCGAGAAGGACTGTAAGGGGTGGTGGACAGTGTCAATGCAAAGCCTGAGGTTTATGGGAAGTTTAAAGGAAGGAAATGCAAGGAGTGCGTCTTTATGTATCTTTTGCCCTGCAGCAAGTTTTGAAATATAGATGGTCACCCAGAGTCCCTTGGATGGTCCCGTATCATATATTCTGGTTTTCGTAATTTTTTTTACAGGCAGCCCATGTAAATTGTGGGCCCCGTCGTCTGCATGAGGGTGTGAAAGTCGTCTAAAATTAGCTGAATTATGGGGAGAATAATCCAATGCGGGCCGTGTATGTCAGATTGCGGACGGGTACCAAACGCTCACTTATGGAAGCTCACTTAAGAAAGAGGGAGGTAGTACCAACAAAGTAAGCAGGAGCAATGCATTTGTCTAATTGTATGCCGCATGATAGATGTAGAATAATGAGCACAGTAGGTATTTTCCAATACAAAAAAACCTCCTCTCTGAAGGGGTTGTACATTTTCTGCCCTTAAGTCCGTATATTGACACAACACCTAGGTCAATGATGTCCGCAAATATCTATAGCGCGCGAATGAAGAATGTGAGGGGTTAGACAACGACTGCGAAGATTGTGCTTCAAATCAAGGCAGCAGCTCCGGCGGCAAACCCGGAGAAAGCACTGCTGGTGGGCTTTGGTAGGGCGGAGGCGGTATTGCGAGAAGTGGTTGAAGCAGACCTATCAGTGAGAGCACTTGCGCTGGGACTGGCATTGTCGTTACAAATCGAGTGGCATGAAGGTCCACATGTTAAAACAAAGCCTGCAAACAGAAGATTAAACCGAAGTCTCTTCGAACTTGTTGGTACAAGCGTACGGAGTGTTGATGGTGAACCGCGAGAAGGCAGCGGTGACGAGCGACGACGGTGGGGTGAGCAAAGGAGGACTTCATGGTTAATGAATGTGGTGAAACAGCAACCCTAACGGTGAGGAAGGAAGGAAGAGTTTTTCTACACTCCGACGCGAGTTGCTGCTCGCGCTCAAACCATTTATCATCATTCTGCCAAAATTATGTACAATATCCCAGGAAGGGTCAGGCGTCCCAAGGACTCGTCGCGCACCTGCTATCCTGTTGTTTTTGTATGCTTATCTGGCAGAGCGGACCTTTCCGAGCTCCGTTTCTGCACGGGATACTTTGACAGCGCATTGAGTAGCAATTGAACAGAGCGTGTATAAATAGCACTCTTATCACGCGTAGATATTTGCGCACATCCACTTAAGTATAAAAATTCACACGTCCATATATGTATACACTACACAGCTTTATCCAAAGGCCAGCCTTAAGCAAGTAGGTTCGTTGCAGGTACGTGAAAGATGTTTGTGGGCGACCCAATATTTGGAGAAGAATGGATAGGAAAGAGTCGACGAAGACTAGATTGCAGATACTTATGAGTATGCAGGGCTTTCATCTTAGATATCATCTTAGATAAGTATATGATGGTACCCATGACTTTGCAACGCTTAAATAGCCTACTCCAGTTGCAGAGGTTCGGTAGTTCATCCACCAAAAATATCAAATCAAACATTTTTTGGACACCCGAAAAATAGATAACTATATCCGGGCACCAGTACCTAAGCTATGGAACGACTATTATTACGCTCAGATCAATGATACTGTGCAGCAGGCGCTAACAAGTGTACTGTTTCGACAAATAGCGCATTCGAGGCGATGCTGCGTAATCTACAGTAGTTTATTTCTACTAAGACATGTTATTACATTCGATGAAGAGTCTACAGTAAGATTAGATTCTGATAAGTAGTCAGCACCGTCGTGCTTCAAATAGAGATGAGTGGGGGTGTTAACATAGCTACAGGATGATGGTGAAGGAGATCCTAGAGAAAGAAAGAGACTGGTATATAGAGACAAGACATCAATCAATCGCGCTCAGCAGTGCGCACTGCGTACCTTGAGCCTCTCATGGTGCTTTAACTCTTCTTGTTCAGACAGGTCTTTTTATGGCGTTTGACCGCGGACGCGGAAAAATAGTTCTCACAGCCCTCGCAATAACGATCTGTCAGGCCAATGTGAGCTCCTAAGTGCACTAATCATATGGGGTTCAGCAGGTTATATATCCAGAATGACATATGGCTCACGGCTGAGGTTGTGTTTCCGCGTGAACTGCGACCCACACCCCGGCAATGGGCAGGGCAAGTTGACCGTAGCCTCCTTGTGCTTCTCCCTATCCGCACGCGACACCGGCGTCCCAACAACCGCCTTGGGCTGCCTTCTGAATTTATTGCGTATATCCACATGCCCCAGTCGATTCATCTCGTTCGCGCAAAAGGCCCTGAAACGGACCGAACTGTCCTCTGTGAGTGGGTCCGGCTGAAGCGCGCGCCACTGGTCGAACAGGTTACTAACTTCGATATGCTTCCGATTGTCCGTCCTTTTCCCAGGCGGCGGCGGAGGTAAGGGTGTGCTGGAATGGGAGTGAGCACTTGAGGCCAGTCCTGTGTCCGCCGACGATTTCGGTGGGGGGAGGTGTGCTACGGAAGTTGTTAGCGCCGCCTCATGTTGTCGGCCAGATATGGTCATTTCGCTATCCTGCCTTCCCGCGCCGAATGTACGGGGTGCATAAGCACTTGCAGAGATCGACCCGGAAAGGCTTTGGCCTGAGAATATATTCGCTTAGCATTAGATGTCGAAGTCAAGTCCCAACGAAAAAGAAGAGGAGAAAAATAGAACTCGCCATGGCCCGGACTCCAGGAATAATCGTCCATGCTATGGGCGTCGAAGCCTGTTGTATTTTAGTTGATTAATACAAATTCCACATGGACAGACAACAAGAATCTCACTTAGTGGCTCGAAAGGCATATCAGTTGGCGTGTCTCCTTTGAAAAGTTCTGTCAGCGCCTCCACCGCAGGAAGAAAGACATCGCTCACCAGCATTAGAATAACAGCCCCCCTGGTGATGGGATGTATCCACGTGGACCGCATGATATTGAATGCCTTCCACGCCGTCGAAAGGGGGTGTGGGGTGGCTTGAATAGGTACTCAAGCCGACTGCAAACGTGTCATGATCGTATGATAGATCCGTCATGTCGTTGTCGGGTAACGAGACCGACAACTCATTTGCGAAGAATCGCGGAAAGATTTCGCCCAGTTGTGTGAGATACATGTCCTCGAGTGGAGGCAGGTTGGCTTGCAAACGCGTCATTGACTGCTCTGGCGCGGGGCCTAGAGCATGGACAGGCCCTGGCACAGTATAGTGGCTTGTAGACGGTGCGCCAGGATACTGCATATAGAGATTTGGCGGCGTCTCCGTATGAGCCCAGTGATTGCCAGGAGGCTGGTAAATATCTAGATTTGGGATGAGTTCAAGGACTCGAAGTAAAGAATTTAAACGCGTCCTACAGGCAAGTGGTGAGTCGGGAGAGGCCTGAAATTGAGTAGAAGAGTCTGGACCGGTTTGTGGTATCATGTCGAGAACGAAGAAATAACAGCACAAATCTATGTGTGTCTTATAAGCCATTCGGCTAAAGCAGATGCTGTGAGTTCCTGCCGTGAGGCTGCTATATCTTTGCCCAAATGGTTTACTTACATGATGTGAGGTGTTAAACGAGGTTGCCCAAGCAAACGTTACGTACTGAAGGGTGTGAAGGGAGTTGATCGCGGAAGCCCGAGCAGACAAACACAATAGAGCAGGGAGGGAGCGCATCTAAACATAAGATAAATGATTGAAGACAGGCGGCGTCGGCGACTGGATTTGCAATGCGAAACTTGTTGTCGCATGGGGCATGTGAGAGGGCCACCTAGTGGGATTCAAGGAACCGATCACAACAAAGGCTACTTGCAAAGTTTAATCCACAATATGATAGGAGAGAACAGAGAACCCCAAAAACACATAGAAGGACGGCAGACTTTATCGAGCGATAATGTACTAGTAGACGAATTTCGGCTCTTGTCGGGCTCAGTGGAATTTTCCGGAATCGTGCTCTATGGACGAGCTCAAGTCATAGTCTGCAAGGAGGCAAATTGAAGCCGGAACGAATTTGAGAGTGCACCAGATGAATGGCTGAGTTCCGTGAGGCAGATAAAGAGTTTCATCTATGAATTAATGAGCTGAAAATCTCTTCGTTTTGATGCAGGATCCTGACGGACCTTAACATTGAACACCTTCCTGTGGGAAGTGAGTGGCCCGCTGTACTCGCCATCAATCAGCGCCCTTGCCTCGTTGCGATTGCAACATACCTGCAACGTGTGGTACACTGAGCAAGGTTTCTAGCCATATCATTCATGTATAGTACCTCGCACATCCTACAGTGCGATCAGTATGAACTTACCCAAAGAACTGATGGAGGATAGAGGAGAAGATTCTGATCAATCGCTCATCTGCATCAGCAATCACTGGAGGTTGCCAAGGCTGTATGTGACAGGTCACGCGATCGCAGTGCTAACGACCACCGTGAAATGAGCTCGCCGTCACATTTCTTTTCACTACACTCTCATCCATGAAGACCTCCAGATCCTTTTTCTTTTCGTCTCTTTTATTCCTTCTTTTTCTCCAGGCAAATGCGCGCCTGGAAGTTCGTCAAAGCCCCGCTGTGCCGCCGCCGCCGGGTGGCTCGGTAACACCAACTTCCACTCCTACTCCTACCCCCACGCCGTCCCCGACTTCGACCCCTACATCGTCTCCCACCAGCGCTGAGCCGACCACACAGCCGACCACTACGCCTACCACCCCCGCTTCAACTCCTACGACGACCCCTACATCCACGCCGACATCCCCGCCTGCTTCAACTCCGACGACGCCGTCAACGCCTGCTCAGAATACACCTACCGCCGGTCCTTCCACCATAGTTGTTACGGCCGGTAGCAGCACCATCACTCTGATTCAGACCAACTCGCAGCCAACTGGCCAGACGACACCATCCGCATCCGCACCTTCCAATTCCGCCACTGCTCCCCCAAGTGATGATGATTCTTCTGGGTTGTCGACAGGCTCTATTGTTGGCCTTTCGGTCGCTGGTGGTGTTGCGCTCATTGGCATCGTGGGCTTCTTTATCTGGAAGTTCACAAGGAAACGTTTCTCCGACTTTGATGACAGTGAGTTACACGCATTGCACAAGGACGTCCGCTAATAACCTTTACCAATCATTAGATGAAGCTATCAAGTGGCCCGACTTGAATACGCACGGTACTGGTGCAGCCGACTCGCATCCTTTGCCAGTTAAGAACACAGGCCGCTCAGGCTTTGATACAGGATCTGAGGGCTCCCTGTCCCGGGTGCCATCAACCAACTATTCCACCCCAGACTTCGCTAGCGGCTCCGGAGATCCTTATGCCGTGCCGCCGCTTCCACACATGAACCCCAACCAGCCTTACCGCGATGATCCTGCTGCCTCAGGCGCCTACTACGACCCATATCATGGACCCATACCCGGCACAATTGAACATGGAGCCCCTGGTGGGCAGCAGTGGGGCGGAGAAGCCATTCCGATGACCCAAATGGCCGGGAGAATGAGCCCCGGACCTCACGCGGCTTACGGCGCTGAACCGGCTTATGAATATGATATTGGCAACGGCAGACAGAGCCCTGGTCCCCAGGCAGCCTATGGCAGAACACCGTCTCCTGGACCGCAGGCGGCCTATGGCGGTAGAATGTCCCCTGGGCCACAGGCAGCGTATGGAGCGGGAGGGGCTATGCATCCGCAGTCTGGACCAGTTCACGGTGGAGAGTATCATGATGGTTACGCTGGCCGGTAAAACACAACAGTGCAGATGCGAGGTCATCCACTTGATGCAAAACTCAATAGACGTTATTACAGTTATTCTAATAGTTATTTACTTATGCTTTTTGCTTCTCAATGGTGTTTTGGAGGAATCTCAGGACATTTTGCACATTCTTTTAACCTGCATAAGACTGTATACACCCTCCATCAGGCTAGCAACCGGTGTCATCATGTCATTCGAGTGAAGAGCCAAGCGCTGCGCAATATGACGAGCACGTGTCCCGCAGGTCAACACAGGTTTCTTCTCAACTTCAACACAGCTCAAAAAGCAGCGGCCTCCTTCATCCTCTGCTTTCCCTTCTACCCCCCTTTTCCGATATCCAGCAGCCATGTCTCTACTCGACCGAATATCAGACCTCGCACACCGATTTGCGCCGTCAAAATCTGGCAACTCGTCATCAACACTCGCAGGAGGCGGTATTGGGAGTGGTCACGGCATGGTGCCGGCCCACGACGATGTTAGTACCCTCTCTAGCCTTGTTTAATCGTGCTGCAGCACATAGAGAACCTTCCCATGGTGCCCAGAGCCTTTCTACGCCGCTACCAATTACGTAACTGCACCATGGTGCTCTCTTGCTACGCTCTACATGGGCAACGAAAATCTCCTCGCCCTGCTGCTCTTGGTGCCCCCCGTCTGGGTTGTGTGGCTTTGGGTCTCTATGCGCTCGCTCCCAACTATGATGTTCATCCATTCTGACCAGTTTTCTTGCCTCTTCAGATGATTGTGGCCAAACCCACCATCGTGCTCCACTCAACCCAAATCTTCTTCAACTTCCTCGCAATGGCCTGTTTCGCGGGTGTAGCAAGATTCCAGGCTAAACACGGTGTGGGTCCATGTATGTTTTCTCTTCATTCGCTCAGTTCTTGGTTTTCGACGCGTCTTAACATCCACTCTATAGCCGGTCTTTCAGGATTCGCCCTGTTCGTAGCAATCAGCGGCATGTTCTTGTCAGCATTCATGCTTCTGGTCCCCGTATTCTACGAGAAATACGACAAATTTATTCGACTCGCCCGCGCGTTGAAGGAGATTCGCGTTGGGTTCATTCTAACGGGTACCGGCGTGACGTTCAGTCTCCTCATCGCGTGAGATACAGTTCGTCTTTCTCATACAGCGCGCCGAAGACTCAACTGTTTCTAGTTTCATTGTAACGATATCGGCGTGGACACAGGCAGGGTGCAAAGATCCGAAGAGCGATCCTCATGCAGAAGAGCTTGGTGATGACTTCACAAACGGTCTTCCAGGGTGGTGTAGTACGAAGAAAGCAGGGGCTATTTTCTTCTGGTTCGCCTTCGGTGAGAGCCTCATTCTCTTGAGACCCTTTCCTCTTTGTGCTGACTTCTATCAGCCGCCTGGGCTGGCTCCTTAATCATGCTTGTTCTCGACTGGCGTTCAGGCAAACTGCACGCGCACAGAGACCCGCCCTTCCAGCGCCCCCAGGCCACTCACGACGAGGAAGAAGCCGACGAAGAGGAAGAAGAGGCCTCCTACCAACACATCCCCCCCGCCCGCCGCAACCAAAACGCCGGCAGCTCGTACGACGACACCGACAACTCGCAGTCGCCCTTCGCCGACCCCCAATCACGGTATTCCGGCCTTGCCGCGCATGGCGGCGCGCCTGCATCCGCCGCGTACACGCCGGGCGTCCAGCAGTCCATGGCGGGGCGTGCCAGCATGGACACCTACGGTGCCTTCTCTGACCCTGCACCGAGCGGCTTCGGCGCAGAAGGGTACCACGCGCCGTCGTCGACGGGATACACCGGCACGCCAACTTACGCGTCGCCCGCCCGCAGCAACACGGGCCCACCACAGCTGGCTGAGCCTGACATGGGAGGACCTATGGTGAGCCGGACGATGCAGTATGCGGACCCGTACGCCGCCGTGCGGGCGTCCATTGTGGGTGGTGGAGGACAGTCGTCGCCGACACACGCTCCGCCGGGCTACGGAGATTATAACCAAGGATTTAGATGAGAGTCTGTTCAGTGATGCAACCCTGATATTGTGGAACCCTTAATGATGTATGAAGTACCCATCTTATGAAACGACCCTGTGTTCATGGACCTCTTTCTGTTACCATATCTGTTTGCTTCCTCTACGACCATAACTACTATACTGCCTCTTGTTCGTTCTATCCGTATCTATTGTCGAGCCTTTTTGAGTTTCGAGTCTACGGTTAATTATTGAATGAACTCTAGTACGACCGCGCGCCCAAATCAGTGACGTATGTGGCATTCCTGACGCATTGATGACGACGACTACGGACACATTAAATTAGGCGCCCAACCTGTAACCTGGTTCTCCTGTGATTCAAAAATGCGACTCGTAGCATAACAAATACCAACCACAATTACTCTGAGGGTTCGCCAGAATCCAGCGCTACATTTCAGAATTCCTTCAGAAGATATGTACATGCAAACGTGATCAGCCCCACGGTAAACGGCATGCCTTATTCAGGCACAACCCATGCATTCGACATGCTTCAACCTGCTATCAACCTCAACTGTCTGAGCCCGTAGTATTCCTGTCCCAACACTTACGGGAACATACATCAGGCGTACACCTCGTCTAGTACTCTTTCGTCACATATCTTGGCTTGCACGAGGCCTCAGACAATAAAGAAACCCAATATGCCATTTAAGGGAACCGTAATGCACCCAGTGGAGGGGCGTAACTTGTACGACCACCTCGTCAAAGCGAAATAGTCAACAACTCACCGAGTTTTGACTGTAACAGCGCACAATATGGGGAGATTCCAGCGTTCCCTGTTGGCTCGCGATGGGCGAACAGACGGGAGCTATGCGACTCAGGTGTCCATTGTCATCTCTCCGGCGGCATCCACGGTCGAGGGGGAACTGGCGCATTCTCAGTAGTCTTGTGAGCAATGCCTCCATAATTGTTAGTTTAAGTTGAATCTCATACATGTTGTTTGTGGTCTCGCCTAGATCTGGAGGATATGCCGACGATGTTGATATGGGAGAAGAATTGTGAGGGATCTTGCATGCCTCCGTGAAGCACTCCCCACGTTAATCGAATCTCTCGAGCTAGTACATACACGGGGCAAGGTGTGTACCCAAAACTCTAACATTATATTGTGTTACTTGACTGACTTCAAGTTCAATAGGCGGACAGGCGCACCGTGAAGTCGGCGCAAAATGGAATAACGTGCAGGTCCGCGACCAAGAGTGGAAGCTTGGAAATCTTGCATTGCGGGTGAGTAACCCTCTGGACTGTTTCATGCTGTTTGTTTCCACGTTCTGACCATCGTTGGATATAGACTTCGTGTACTTTGAAGAAGCCCGTACGAGTGGTCCGTGGCTCCGGCCTAGATTCACCACACGCCCCAGCACAAGGGTCTGTCCCGTTCAGTTGTATGTGATGGCGCTGTTCGCTCATACCACCCCAAGGTACCGGTATGACGGTCTCTACTTTGTGAAAGAGGTGAGGAAGAACAAGCACAACAATTCAAGTACAATCTCCCTTAACATTCTGCGATTTGTCGTAGGCTTTCATGAAACCCGGTGTTTTGGGCTTCCAAGTGTGCCTCTTCCGTTTCGTGGTCTGTCCCATACGTCGCACTCTTTCAATTTCATGGAAGCTCATCATCGCTGCTACAGAGATGCCCGATGCAAGCGCCATTGCCAGGTCCAATAGCAACACGACCTGAACAGCGGCGTAAGAATGTGCACTCGTTCCAGAGCGGCGAGAGGACGCATGCGCGAGTCGTCCACAAAGAAGAGGACGATGACGAGGATCTCTCCTCTTTATCTAGCACGGCAATTGAAACCAGTTCTGACAGGAGTAAACCTCGATTTCGCCAACGGGTAAAACGGGAGCGTTCAACAGATGATGAAAGAGTCAATGATGACTGAGAATACCTAATGGATCTGACCTGCCAAGTCTGCAGGTGAGAGGGAAATGGAATACAGCGCACATTGGGTCAACGAAAAATATATTACAGAAAACTAACCAACAAAGACGAACGATAGCAAATAGCACAATAAGTATATAAAATAAATACAAAACCACCAAGGTCTCTATAGCACAAGAAAAATGGGTGTTCGTATCACCGTGCGGACATGCGAAATGCATGGGGGGCCTGCGAACCATACAGGCGAGGACGCTTGGGCTGAACGAAATGTCCCATCACAGGTAAGTCTTCATCCATATCCACGTCAACATCAGGACTATAAAATGATGAGTCTGGTCCTCTGGTCGCAGCCCGCGCGTCCGCTATTGGTGTATAAGGCGGCGATACAGGAAGAACAACCGGCGACCATTTTATCTTCGGCCATAAGTCGCCACCTGATGGTTTGCGCTTCAAGTGAGGACTGGTAAACGAAGGGAAAGTGGTTTTGAGGGACACCTTGCTGTTAATACGAATCACATTTGCGCCCAAGCTTTCTTGCATCCTGGCAAGATCAGGGAGCTCGTGATCAGGATTATTCGCGCGCGCAGCTTCCTCGTCGCGCCTGCGTTTCCGTTCGCTGGCCACCTCCTTCATCCGAGCCTCTTTCTCGATCTCCGCGCGGAGGACATCCGCAAATTGCTGCGCATCGCCCTGTATCCATGCGTCAAAGACGCCATCCCATTCTCGTGTAGGTACCGGGAAGTCGAGGTTGAGATAGATAGCTTTTGGAGGTGGCGTTTCGTCGTCCGCTGTAGATGTCCGACCTGGCGATGGGGCCGGAGTAACCGGGCCGGGACCTGATCCCGAGGCGCCAGGCGTTGAAGATTCGTCTTTTGACGAGGACCCCCGAGACCAGACTGCTTTGGCAAACTCACGCACCATGCGCTTGGTGCCTGGAACCTTCAAACTTGTGCCGACTACCAGCAGCAAGTCAGCGCCACCTTTACCCTTACCCTTTGATGATCCAATCAAGTCTTTCTGGACGACATCACCGACGCCTTCCCCGTCCTTGTGCGCCTCGTTGTAAAGCACCACGCTGGGTCGTAGCTTGCCAATGCCTCGCGGGCGTTTGCCAACGAGCTGCCGCGTCTCTTCCATACCAGTGCACTCTGGGCACGGAGGTGGCTGGCCCGATACCAAAGAGGGCATGTAGTCCTGTAGAGGGAACGATTTGTTGCAGATCTGGCAATGCATTGATTGCAAGGTGCCATGTAATGGGATGCAGCGCGGCGTCTCCTCCGGCGGTGATGGCAAACGACTGCTCGAGGCAATTGGCTGATTGTCGTTAGTCAACTCCTCTGGAGCTTTGCCTTTGCCCTTGGAGCGGGATTTAGCACGTCGCCCTTCGAATTCAGGCACACCGAAGGACAACCCGGATTTTTGCTCGATAGCGTCAATATTCTGAGTGTATACACGCAAAAGTCGACCGCGTTCATCCAATTCGCGAAGCGCGTGGTGGAAAGAGGTGGGCTGAGCAGCATTGGACAGGTCCGAGAGTTGGGCAATCATTTGGCAGAACAAAGATGTCTTCTGTTCGGACTAGGAAACAAATGATGGATTGTCAGAATCGTCAGACACGAGGTGAGACCCGATGGACGCTGCGTCGCCAGCTGCCAATCGTGTCCCCGTTGCAACGATTATGTGCGCACATTGGATGCTATCCAATGTGCCAAATATTCCGCTAGCAGAATGGCGAGATGAGATAGAAACTCACATTAAAGACCGAGACATCAAACAGCTCTTTGCCAGTAGACATGGCCTCCTTGGGATTGTCACGTTTGATGGTTTGGAACAACCCCTCTGAGGATCTAAAATCTGGAATTCCAGCTCTCACTGAGATACCTGCGCCTATCAAAAGAATCAGTCGAGAGGTTCCAGGAAGCAACACTGTCGCGAACCGCAGATAACTACAATGCGTTTCGCCTTCATTATCGCCTGGATAGTTTTCGCGAGTTGAGTGTCGGGGTTTGCGGCAGTAACCAGAAACGACGGGAGGGGTGGCATTGGAGTCGCCGGGTCCAGGGGAAGGAAGAAGGTCATGATGGGCAACCTGAAGGCGCAGGGTGAGAGAGCGTCGTGGCGTCAGTTGAACCAGCCGTCGACAGCGAGCACTTGTCGCTCTCAAGTATACTTGAATATTTCCCACGCATCTTTGCCCATCTCACAAAACAAGGTTGGCACACAACTCAGCAGGACCCTCAGCAACGGAAACAACAAAACATGCTTGAACAGTGTACCCTTTCGACCACTGTTCGACATCGAAAAGAGGATGCCAGTCGAGCTGTATGTGCGCAATAATCACATTTGCGTCCTCTGTTTTACTACTTCCCATCATCATCAACGCATTGGGAAGAGTTGATCAGATAAAAGTACATGTGACGCCTGACAGACGGAGACCAAATGACCGAGGCCATTTTACGCATGATCATACTTATTAGTAATCTGGGAGTTGTTATAAGGTATATGCCCGTGGAGGAAATGCTGTAATGTACTCACCCAAGTCCACATAAAGCCGGGCTCCTCGAGCTGGTATGACCGTTTCCTTGTGTGATGCTACTTCTCACCAAGACGACCCAAAACCAATTCTGGAACTTCTACTAATTCCTCCAGTTAAAATACGTTGATGCCATACAGGCTTGATACAGGCCATTAATGGGCCACTGCCATGATAGAGCTCAGTCTGAGCCACAAACTTATAACCTTCTCCTGTCAGATTGTGTACGTCTTTTTTACATAAGAATTGCACAGTGCTGCCGAGTCCAGACAGTGCGAGTTGTGTGATAGTAAGATTCAAGTTGGATCCAAGTCAAGTATGCCGTTGGTATGCCGTGGGGGGAGATTCTCACTCAAAAGTCACACGATCTCGGCTAAGCTGGAAGGATTGGAGTGTTTGCAGATTGGCTCTCAAAACGCTGAGGCCGATTGTCGTCGGTTTCGTAGCGCTCTCACATTTCTGAAAATACGCGATGTTGCCTTTTGATAATAAGTGGCCTAATTTTAAAGGCCGAAAGGCTGATCATGGCAAGGACGTCATTATAAACGACTATCCTCGATCTGAAAAAACTACATCGCGGCCAAAATATTTCACAAATTGACGAAAAACAAACTGGTAAACTTGTACCTTTCACCCTACTGAGTAGTTTTACATGTTTGTTTTAGGAAGTACAAAATAGAGAGTTTGGGCATAGCCACCACTGGCTTTTGGGGGTTTTTGAAGGCGTTGAAATGTGCATATTTTTCTCCAAAACAGCCGCCGATACGCCACGCATTGTGTAGCATCTTTCCTAGGTGTTTGCAGTGCCAAAAAACCTACTCGATGCATGCCAAAAAGAGTCGCACTGGCTCGATAAAACCAGTGGTGGCTGTGCGCAAACTCTCTCATACACGTCCGACCTCGGTCAAATGTCCAAACTTCACCTTTCTTAGGATGACTGGTATGCATCTGTCATGCGAGTTTGAGGGCTAAATATCTTTTCAGATGCTCCATGGACCTATTTTGGAGACATAGAGAGCATTGAGGCTTCGTCTCCTCGACCAATCAACGGCGTGTGTGAAAATCTATAGCCCTTCAGGGAAAGGTAAGCTGACATTACCACAGCTCCGTGAGCGCCAGCGTGGGTGATAGCTTAGCCATCTAAACTATGAAATGGGTGTTATGCTCCTGCGACGATATCTATATTGTGTCGCAATGAGCAAGACGTCAATGAATAGGCGGCTGACGTGCTGTAGGGAAGTATCGTTTCGACACCACATACAGACAGTCAAGCGCCAAGCCGTCACAGGGTGACAACACGCACGCGGACGAACCAGCGCGATGTTGCCGTCATGCCGCTGCTTGCTGTCGACGCGCATACGCGCCATCCCGTCCTTGAGTCGGGTTCGTCTTGGTGGTTCGCTTTTTGTGCGAGCGCACCGCGCATACAACATGCACACGCGCACGCGCATGTACATGGCATTGATCATACATGCCTACATGCACGGTTGAGTTCAAAGAACTCACCTCTCTCGCGCGCGCGCATTGTGTGTATAAATACAAGAATGAGGCGCGAGCCTGTGTGCGGGGGTAAATACTCGAGGGCGCTTGTTGGCAACCGTGCACTACTATAGAGAGACTGCACGCACCAAGGGAAACAAATTGGATGAGCGCACATGTGCGGCATGTGCACTCTTGTATCAATAATAAGTAATTACAATAATTGACTTACAAACTGACTTGGAGTGTTTGTATCTGCGCGTGCACTGAAGTATTCCGAGTCGTGGCATAGCTTCAAGTTCCAACCGGGTGACCGTCTCTACAGTGCTTCATAAAAATGTATGAGTCCATTGATGGAGACCTACTCAGTTTGATCTCTTTCGACCCCGAGAGCGGGAAAAGAAACATTTAAGACTACAGTTTCGTTATATTGATTTGCTGCCGTCAATTGGCACACGGCAACTCTCGAATCACAAACGTCGGTGTTATACCAAACCCTGCTTCCCTATCCAGTGTACGTGTGTGTTGAAGTTTCTCTTCCAGGTTTTCTTTTTCATGTAGTGATGATATTTGAAAGATATGGGGCACATGTATCCGATGCTGGCGGATGTTTGAGTTGGTCACCGTAAGAAAAATTCTGATCATCTGCTCATTTTCGTTCAAATACATTGTAGTTCTGAGAGCGTGGTCGGTGGACAACTGACCATATGAAGCCGAAATGTAGTCAGGTTTTATGTAAAGCAGGGCCGTCGCTCCTGACATACTATAGGCAAAGCCACATTATGATGGCGATTCATGACGCAAATGGTGGCCCCAGCAATAAAAAGAGGATCCGCTTGTTGCTTGTTGCTTCTTGAGTGGTGCAGAATTTAATGACTGACGTGTTTGTATGTGTGGAATAAGGATGGATATTCGAAAAGCTTACAAAATCTTTTGATAAGCCTGTAATTACTTACTGTCAATCGTACAGCGGTCTGGTAAGGAGAAAGATGACAGAAGGGGACACGAACACCTCGCGGAAGTCTCAAGCATTTGGATAGGGACCAAAAGCTCGGCGAGTAAGCTATATCTAACGGAGACCGAGGGCGTTGTTTGACGTGACTCTGAGAATGAAGGATGCGTGAAAGTCGACTCACATCTCGGTTAGAAATGGAGATGGCAATTTCCGATACCATGCAAGATGAGTCGCTCATACAGTTTGCGAGTATGCTTTTATCTGGTCAAAAAACGACGGTACTATGCACCACATGCCCAGTATCGGATACCAAATGCTCCAGACCGTCACCTATACTGACCCATTCACTGTGTTATGACCGCCTTCTCTCTGAAATTACGCATACTTACAGCGTGTACTCTACGACACCGGGCGGTGCCTGCTACCGTATGCCCAAGTATTAGCCTGCTTTCTGTCTCAACCAGGATTCACATGTACAGGCGCGAGATTCTACCCAAGTAGAAACATTGGTTTGTCGCACTATTTGAATAGGGTATACTTCTGAACGCAAAATACGCCGACTTTTGCAGTGGTGAATCCCCCGCCGGCATTCCACTGATGATTGATGCCTGTAAAACCAGTTCGCAGTGTAGACAAGTCTGCTAATTTTGTGCTATTGCTGTGTTTCCAACCACTGATTGTGGAAACTGAAAGCACAGTGTGATCTTAGTTTTGTAGGTCCATATAAAAACATAGTTTTAGCCGTGATGCTTACACGCAGTTCTCGATCACAAACTCGTCCATTTATGGTGTTGATGATCAGATCTATTTTTGGACAATGTGTGCTTGCACGTGTTCGCCAAACAAATGCATCCTCGGGTTGTTCGAGTCCTTAGATTTCTTTCTGCTCACACCCAGAATATCTTATATATAATACAAGCTCAATGTCAGTAGTTACGAGCAGTGCTGTGAGTACCGATAATGTTCAACAAGGCTTCATCGGCTGATTGGCTATTGCAGAGGCTGATGATGTGGTGAGCATAATACCGAAGAAATATTGTTCCCGAGCAATAGTAAAAGCCGCTCCGACAACAATCAATGCTGCATTTCGCTTTTGCAAAAACTAAAGCTTCAGGTGGGTCATGCTGTCAGGGTCTCAGTGAGATATATTACATTGCCTGCAATTTTTTCCAATGTCTACAACAACAATAAAGTCCGGCATCGATCTCTTATGTACAGCATAAATAAAACTCCCTCAAGCTACTGATCAGTCAGGCTATAGCTTTTGTAGACTAAGATGAGGCATTGTACAGCTCAAATGAGGATTTTGTATCGCCCGAGGCTGCTCTCGCGGAGTAAAAAGTTTCTCCTCGATTTTCAACATCAGTTGTGCTGACCTTATCGACAGTGATGCCTGTACCATGCAGCGTTGTAAGCACGACATTGTCACCAGTGTGGCGACGGGGAACTGAGACCCCAGACATGGGTTGTGACCACTGCTTCTCATCGCGCGCTCTGCCACTTGATATGCGCGATGCAATGAGCGTTGGTGCAATACCCTAACGTTTCCGTGATTAGGGCCTTGAATCATAATATTAGAGCAGAAGACTTACAGTCACAGGCGTCAAGATGCCCCCCCAATACGATGCAGCCTGAGTAATTGAGTAGTTGGGTCCGTCCATCTTTCCACGGACAGCCAACAGGACACCGGCAATAAGCAGAGTGATAGAGTACATGGCACCAGACTCTATGGCGATTTCAATGGTGTATTGATATCTACCCTTTGTCTGTCCCGTACTGCGTCGTGATACATCGATAACTCGATATATGATCAACGCTGTTGCAAGGACAGTGATGCCGATAGAGATGAAGAAATAGAGACAAATGATGGAGACCTGCCCAGGCCCAAGGTTTGCATTGAGGACGAGAAGGATGGGAATGAGGGCTAAGCCAGGTCAGATTTTTCTATCCCTCAAAACGAAGAATTGTTGCCCACCAACTTCGCCCAGTAGAAACAGAGTAAACGCGCCGAGCATCCACTTGTTTTTTTGCCATAAGATGTAGCATCTCCAGCACTATGACGCGTGAAGTTATTAGTCAGGTTTAGCAGCTGCTCGGGGGATTCAGAGACTTACAAGAAGCAGATCAGCGATTAGGATAGCTATGCACCCGGTTGCATTTGCCGCGTATGTGAGGGCAACGGAACCGGTGAATAGCTCCACCGCCATAGTATCGCGGCTTTCGTCGTGAACGACGAGAATTGATCTAGCTATTTTCCATGTCGCTGCGAGATTGGTGATGATCATGGAAAACAGCAGGATTAGGACACCCGTGTATATCCTGCGCGTTCCATCCTTTATTAGGGGGACTGCGTTGAAACTCAGTAAAAGGTTCATAAAATACTCGATGATCTTCTTACCAATTGCATGCCAGAAAATTACAAGATAAACCCCTGTATCGCACTCAACGTCAATAAGTTGCCCAGTGCAGTTGATTACACGACTATTACCTGTAAGGAGTGTTTGGAGGAGTGTTGTCCCCAGGAAGGAATCAATGAACGCCTGGACGAGCGGAATGGGCAAGCCTAACGAGTCTGACATGGATATGATTCTGGCACTACGCAGAAGCATCAAGTCCTCCGTTATATACACCCCCAGACTGTTCGCCTCGCAATATTCGCTTCCACCAAAGGCCTTCTTCAATCGAATCTTCTTAATGACACTGTCAATCTGTCATTAACCGCTTATGCTTCAATCTTTACGAGGTCAATATGATTTCCGGCCTGAAGCCTGATTATTGGGATGGTTGAGTCTTTTCAGCTTGTCGGGACAGATTACCTTTCGAGCATGTTCAAGCCCATACCAACCATGTTGAGCTTATTCCCATAAGGAGGATTCTGGCGTTGGGATGATGGACCCACGAGTAGGTGCCTGGGTTTTTCTCACGCGTCGGAGACACGGGCATTGGCTATCAAACAAGTCATTGACATGTGCTGTCAAGTGAGGTCAAAAAAGGTACAATGCGATGGTCAAGACTCTCAGGCCTCCAGTTCAACTGCCTTGAGGCCATGGCGGTGGTAAACCAGAACCCCAGAAAGTTGCAAGAACTGAGACCTGAAGAGGATTGAATAATGACATTACTAACCGACGTTCTGATCTTTGTTCAGGCACAGAGTGTTTGCGATCCAGCGCCGTCGACGCAATTTCTTTCAACTCTCACTTTTTGACAGGTTAATCTTACGTTGGACATCGTGAATGACAACGAAGGTAAGATTATGTGTCGCTTCAAGTCCAGTGTTGCTGAAGAAAGCGATGGCATTCTGTAGCAGGGCCGCCGTGATATGTGACCATCCCTTCTTCAAGATAATTGGGGATATCTTATCAAAGCTTACTCTCCCTTGCGCTATAATATTGCATTCATAGCGTAAATACCGACATTGCAAAGCATTGGCCGATTCAGAATGCTGGTGCGCGATTGTCATTGAGCTCTTGGTCATCTCTGAGTCAATAATAACATGGTTAACATATGCAATCGATCGTAAATGCCCACACATTACCACAGCAATGTAGAGACAAAGTCAGCGAGGACGATATCTGGTGATGATTATATTCCACCAACTGTGGACAAACGCCCGCGAATACTCTTTTCTGCTTGCAATGACGTTTCATTCACCACAGGCTTCGATCCCAGGACCACACATTGTCTACTGAAATGTCTACTATGGTACATAGATATTCATTTCTCCGCTCGAGATACTGCAAGTCGAGAGGACCAAAATTGGTATTGGCTACACATGAAACCAAATAAGTCGGTTGGCTATGACCGTCCAAGGATGTTCATTGTCAAGCAACTTCAAGCTTATTGAATGCCTTAGGAGTATCGGCTAGTCTTTGACAAACCTTGCGGAGTAGTATCTCTGCTTGTCTTGTGCTGAATCTGCGCTCGAAAAAAAGATAGAGAATCGCCTGCCTTATCTTGACCGGAAACTTTGGATATCCCAAAAATAGATTGTCACTTTCTATATTTAGAAGCAAGTAGCGCGCCACTGACTACGACTTTTGGAGATATCGTCCTGAGAACATTGGGATGAGCCTTCCTGCAGCATGTACTCCGGTGTACAGGTCAAAGTAATTCAAAAGGCTGACACTCGTGTGGTACTGGACATTATCGTTCTTCTTCTATCAGAAGTGCTGCTGAAAGGGCTTAGTATGCTGCACCTCACACGTTAACAATGGTACCAGTCGCTGTCAATGGACAGCAAGCAGAGAACCAGACCAACAAGGATCGGCGTGCGAGGTGTTGCATCAGCTTAATTTAGCTAGCAGACAGAAAACGATTGCCGCTGTTGGGACAGCAACGAGAAGGGCGTATCTCCTGAGTGCAGCAACGAAATTCACTTACACTGTACCCGTAAGCATACATGTGCACGTATCCTCCGCAAACGGACTTCAGTTGGCGAGGTCTTCACCTCGGCTCCTGTGGCCACAGTATATGTAGATGGAAGCACCGAGAATTTTTCCGTATGGTTTCTTGTTCTAGCGCTCGTCATTTGATCCAAGCTTAAGTGGGATGTAGATTTGGGATTATTATAGATATTTAGGCGCCCAACTGGGGCAGGCGAGAAGGATTTGAATGAGAGCTCAGTACATCGGGACGAGGATACCAGGTGGTGGTGGTGCATCAGGTCTGCAAATCATTAGTGGTACTCAATTCTTAACGTTAGGAAATGTTAGGGACATGAGTAAATGAGCTCGCAATTAGCGTCACTAAGGAGAGCTGATGCAATCAAATGCCCAGACACGGCACCAAATGATCGCCGTACTGTGAATTCAAGCTCCGTCGTACTATCATAACCATCCCGCCAACGCGACGTGAATTGGGATGATTCACAAGTCAAGAGTGTCACCTTAATCCCACGTAGAGGTCCTTGTAGTGTATGGGCTCAAACGCGAGCGGAATAAACTGATTACTACCGTGTTTAATGGCCGCTTTGTGAGAGGTGACGGGGAGTGGTTAGTAGAGACTTTCTAGCTCTAGAAATGGATATGCTACGTGTTCAGGAGTGACGTAGATATAGCTCATGATAAATTAAGGGGTCATAGGAGTGTATTTCCAGGCCTAGAGGGAGTAAGTGTTCAACTACAGCCTGAACGCGACAAAGTGTTGCATTGATTCAGCATGCGGCAAAATCCGTGCTGATATCCGGCCGTATGCCTGCCGCTAACCAACGCTCAGGTCCATCAATTAGTGGCGTTGGCATCATCCCGGCTAAGGCGCGTTGCTATGTGCAATATTGTTCGCAGTCCCTAACTTTTCCTAACGCTAAGAATTGAGGACCACTACTATGTCTGACCCGAACATTGAACAGGACCATCATTCGTCCGGCGCTTTTATCTCGTCAGATAAGCGGTGGGATGCTCCCAAAATTTGCGTGTCGCTTCAGCGCAACTTGCATGCACCCATTATACAACCCAGGGGGCCACCAAGCGAGCAAGCGAGCAGTATGAGGTTACCCCTCAGGTGTCGTGAGAATCTAGACACCTCGTCTGATGGTCACAGCTAGGTCACATCAACTGACTGACAGTGCCGACCGCGGTTAGATGCTCACTGAGTTGCGAAGACGAGAGAGGGAGAGGATAGCCAGAAGGATTTGGTGTATTTTGCTCAGTAATGTATTATGTACTATGATCAATATATAGACATGTGTACCTATTTCTTTCTCTCAGGAGTAGGCTCAACTACAGACAATGTCTTGGCTCATCCTTTCTTTGCTGCTATAGATTCTAGCATTAATTCATGCTCCATTGATAGCATTACTCCCTGGTAGTTTATCTTCCTCTCGATATTGCGCAATAATTAGCTCCTGGATCACAGGTTCCTTCTCTTCTTTTCAGAGATATAAATCCTGACAACCATGTCTGGAGGAATATTTGAATAAGTACTGCCTTTCCGTCGTTGCCAATCGGTATTATGAAGAAAGTGAGCTAATGAAATGTAACATTGCTGAGTCCCTCCAGATTATTTGAGGATCACTGGAAATAGAGCACGAGCAGAGAGAACAGGGAATTGCAATGTTTGGGCAAGGCATACTCTTTGAGCTCATCGCAGCTGCCTTACAGTTCATGCCTTCATAATGATAGATACAGTTTGACCGATGGTTTGCTTGATTTTTTGAGCCCTTCTTTTCGTCGATTCATCTGTGTAAAAAAAGTCATCCATACTGCAAAATCCACAGGGGAATGCACCAACAGGAATCTTTAATGCCTCCCCTTGAGGCGGGCGCTGACTACGCATTTCAGAATATGCTAACCGACGTGGTCCCGCAATTTGCTAAGAGGCTTTTCTACGCCGCAGATGACGCAGTGGTCGTGATCCTTAGCTTTGCTTTGGAGGAAGCTCCTCGACATGAAACCATATATTTCCTATCCTGTCCGAATAGGGAGGAGCAGTGGGATTGCCAATTGAAGAAAGCATGTGTATATTGTAAAGCACCTCATCGTTCTGAGGCTTTAATCACTGCCATGTATCTTCAAGATGTTCATGTAGCGCAGTACGAGACATGGACCATGCCAATTTGCTGTCCGCATCAGGAGAAATGCGAGAGATTGCAATTTTGGGACTAATTGGATGAGTGAAGACCGGAGGGACTTCCAACAAATACTGAGCGCGCGATATAAGCGTAGACTCTGTGTCAAAATTGAGCTGAATAGATTTTTGGTGCCACTCCCAGTTGTCAAGTCCATCATTATCGGCCAGAAGCTCTTTAGATAGTTGCATGTGCACAAGCTGCCATATAACCTGGATATTCAGGGATTTATTTTCAAGATCTGAATACTTCGCAGCTGTGCAAAGAGCCTTTGTCTGTACGGTATGAAATTGGAACGACGTGAACATGCTGCACTCTTTCGGTGACAATGGAATACACCGGTATGTCCACCTCTGGTAAGGTTAATGACCTTGTGATACGGTCACACCTGACATGGTGTTTACGAGTTATTGGGTCAATCTCTGTACGAATAAAACGACCATCAGGCGGAGGTATCTCGACAGTCCGATCTTTACGTGGTTCAGAATCAGCTCTACGAGTTGGCATGGTGTAAGGGTGCAGTGGGTTCAACCCAAGAGGCGAGTAAAGGTGTATCTATTCTCAATAACAAACTGTATATGGTACGTAGCCTCATTGCCCTCACGTTGTACAAATTCTGAAAACTTGATGCTCCCGCATGTTGATTACATGTCATTGATCGATGATTACCATTAGCCAATGTGACATTTGTCAAAACATCATCGCTGCAACACTTGTCGCATTGATGCGCGCTGGCAGTCACTTTCCCAGGACACCTCGGGGTAGGCTTATTCCTGTCGCTTGCTCGCTTGGTGGCCCCCTGATACAACCTCACTCCAGTCAACACGGTTGCACGAGATTATTATGCCGTATTAAATATAACCATTATTGAAATTTTGGGTGGACAAATGCTGGTTGAATGTTGAGTGTCTACTCGCAGGTTGACCAAATGAGAGAGTGAGCGGAGTTTGAATGATGACGAGACAGTTGATGTGACTATGATGTGACTGGACGAAAGATGGTCCTGTTCAATGTTCGGGTCAGACATAGTACTATTGAGACCCAGCACCTCGCTCAGATCACCACCTCGCTCAGTCACAGGTGACAGGTGATGGTATTTCAATCCCCGCTGATCGCTCACTTTCGCCGCGATCAAGCCGCAGTGATCGCTCGATTCCACGGTCTCGGAAATTATCAAGTTATATACAGCTGTGTTTGAGTTGTATTAAGTAGCACTAGTTGAATGATATTAAGTGGTGGTCTATGGTAGATAAAGTGTCCAAAAGGCGACAGAAGATTGAACAGACATCGAGAAAGCAAGGTTTGTGGCAAACAAGTGGCATAAATATGACTTTACACAAAGCAAATGAAAAGCAAGCTGGACAGATTTATACGGCAAGTATAACGATAACCAGGAGGGGAACTGTAGGTGGGAAAGGGATAGGGGGAAATAGTGGTTAGGATGATAGAGCGGTGCTTGGAATTGAAGGTGTGGACTGCACGGTATTGGAGGAATTGTGAAAGGTTGCGGAGGCATTACAGGGTGCATAGCAGGCATTCCATGAGGAGACGGAGGGCCTGACTGCGCAATTGGTCGTTGAATCTGCATATGTATGGGCGAATTTGGCACAAAAGTCGACATTGGAGTCGATTTCGGGCTCAGGTTGATTCTCTTTAGCACTGGCACGGCTACCATTGCGTTGACGAACCAAAACAGACCAGAAAACCGTGCATTTACTGTCACTTGCGAAACATAAGGCGCCGGCTGATTTTGATTAGGTGGCACAGTATATTGTAAATAGCTCCTCCCATGTATCTCTGGACGCTACAAATTTTATATTGTTGGAACCGTAACCTAATATCGCATCGAGTGGTCAAAGAATATTGGGGAAAGCTCAACTCGTTCAGGAGTTATTTGAGATTTAGTTGTGGCGGAATAGTTGTTGATGGCATGTCAGAGTATTCTCCAAAAATCACTCTCATTTCTTGCTCAATTGCTATGGAACCCTGACCGACGTATAGCCCTCATCAATGCGCTTTGAGAGACAACTCTAGATCTGCATCATTTTCATCCATGTGCACACGGATTCTCAAAGTTGCTTCATAATGCCATCGCCTGGAAGTCCGAGTCCCATCGCTTGTGAAACGGCACGCACGGTCAAAATCCTTCAAGTGTTATCAATGACACGACGCGTTGGGTGTGCGGGCTCAGGCTGTGCAAAACGCGCATCAAATAATTCATATTCCGCACTGCCGCCCAGCGGCAAGCGTGACAAAACACCAGTTTGTATTCTTCTCAAATCGGTCTTGAAGAGGTAGAAAAAAGCCATGGCTATGTTTAGGAGAGCTATAGGAGCCCATAAACCTAATTTTGTGTCATCAGAGTGAGTGGAAGGTGCTCATTTTGAAAAGTGAGCGAGGTGGTGATCTGAGCGAGGTGCTGGGTCTCAATAGTATTGCATTCCGAAGCAGCGAAGCACTTTCAAATTCAAGGTCCGATTGGGCTCCGCGCATCTGAATCAACGCTACACAAACGCTACAGCACTGACGACAACTTCAACCCAAGCCACAGATATCAGATTTCAGCACATGGTGTCCAGGTGCCCACGCCTCCTCTAATACTCATAGGCACAGGTCCGAAGCCATTTTACCAGAGATCTCTCTACGCCGCTAAAGACCGCGCTTTGGAAATATGGACTCGTTATTTCGCCGCTCCCGATTAAAGTGGCCATAAGTATCTTCGGCCACTCATGATCCTAACGAAGATTAACAGTACACTAACGAAAGTGATCAGAAAATGCCAACATCAAGATATTGAGTTGACAGGCAACCACACCGTTGAGGTCCGTTCAGCTCATGCACAGACTCAAGCACAGCAACTTTGCATGGTCCCCGGTCCATATCAGGACGACTTTCAGCTACCATGCTCCAGCCGCTCTCATGACAACACCCGAAGGCCACTAGTCATACCACTGTATCTTTACTAGTATCCTGCCAGTCTTGATTTGAATTTGCTCCAGCCGGCCGTCTCCACTGATGGCTTCCAATGAGTGCATTGCGAGGGGCAGTCAACACTACAGTCAATGGGGGCCAGCTCACTGCTATTTCTCATACTGTTACCAATATCGGCGGTCGGAATGGTACGCCTACCCAGCAACGTTTTTGAATGCGCACTGATGTTCACCTGCAAGCAGATACAATCTCGGTCATGCTTTCTGGCGCTGTCCTTCAAAAACGAAGGTGATCGTGGCATCATGCCTCAAGCTTTTTCTTTTCTCGCACCACACCAGGACGGAACCACGGGAACCAGCTCATAGTCGCTTTGGTTTATTGACTGGCCATCAATTTCCCTGCTCTCCAGCTGTTCATTCTCAAGACAACTGAGAAGAATCTGGCCATCCTTATCGCCTCAAATGCTGTGAAGATGCGAAGCCTCATCGTTGACCCAACCAATGGATGGCCCAAGAAGTACAAACGGAGCGTTCGACGTTAGACCTACAAAATCTTGAATACCAACAAGAAACTGCACCCATGCCTCATCCTTGTTGACGGTTTGGACGGCCTGCTTTCCAGCGGCTCTGCGCACCGTCAGCGCCTCTCGCGTGCCTGTGAGTGTCCTGGTAAAAAATATTCCGTTGTGTGACATTTTATTTTATTGAAGCCTTCCGTGTGCATACATACCCCACAGAGTGCCTGTGTGGGATCGCCACTTGGTCTACCCAGGTGTGGATGCCACACAGATGGCTCTGTGTGAATGCCCCACAGTTTAATTAGACATGCCCAAATTCGGACCCGTTATGGACCGAATTCAGACCTGTTATTTACAGTATTTAGCACCGTTTATGAACGGATGTTGGTGCTGAGCTATCCGTGTGTACTATTTGTAAACGTCACAATGAATAACTTACCGACTTGATTCAATTCTCACTACCTGCAGCGTGTATATGCGGAGGTACCAGTGGCGTCCCAGCACGAGGTCCTGGAGCTGAACGATGCGTGGAGGGGATATTACGATCCGTTACTATAAGCCCCTAAATAATTTCCCGTTTTAACGCTCGTCATTTGATCCGGCCATTGACAAGCTCAAGGGTACGTCACATTTCGTGATTAATCCACATTTAAGCGCTCAGCAGGAGGCGTCTGTCAAGGTATTAAGTGGATAAGTCCTTATATGTGTGTTTACGTTTCAAAGATATAGCAGAAGACTGGCTCTCACCCTCTGTAGCCTTACCGCTGCAAGAGGGGGACAGTGCAGGAACCTATGTCGCAATCTCGGAATCATGGTACACCAGCAGACGGGCTCCTCCGACTCCCCACACAGCACACTTTGATAACCACCTAGCTACTGTTCCGGTGCGTCTATTCAAGAAGATCCTCTCTCATGTATATTTGGCAAACCGGGAGCTTCCGCAACTCAATGAGACATGACAACTTTGACCAGTGTTTGACAGGATGTGAAGGAGATGAGAGTAATACAGCAAATCTACTAGAGAATAACCTAATGCAGAGAGTACAAGTACATTCGGGTGGTCATGGGATGGGTTGCGAGTCTGGACGGCCGAAATTATAATTGATGAAGAGAAGCAGTCCATAATAATAGCTCATCCTCCGTCCCTCAGACTCTCTCTGGAGTCTGCACGTTCACTTCCTTAGCTTCCAAGCTCCGTCTACGCCCGCTTTTGAGAACTTCTCCGCAACATCGCCGTCAGGAGGGGGATTCCGGTCAGCGAGGCTTGCTTCGTTTGCTTTTGTGCCAGAGTGCTGTGTCGCTGCGCGCGTGGTGAAACCGTGCGCAAGCGGCGTGGCGGAAGTGGATGATGGCTGTGCGCCATGGGTGTCCGGCGCAGCGCTAGTGTGGAAGTTCGCGTAAGGCGCGGTAGTTGGGTAGGCGCCCGCGGGCACTTGGTAGTGTCTGGAGGTCACATCGGGCTCCGAGACAACATATGTGCGATAGCCATTAGATGCGGCTTTGGGCTCGTTGGAGGTCTCGTATTGCTTCTCGTAATGACGCGAAATGGATTCGTCTTTGGATGGTGATGAAGTTAGGGGCGAAGCGCCGAGAGCGGTGAATGGGGAGTGGAATGCGCGCGTGGCGAGGGGTTTTGACGCGGTGCGGAGGACAACTGTGGCGTGCTTTGCAAAAGACATGGCAGTGATGGTGCGACTGGAGATGCGACTGGGGATTGAGGGGTCTCGAATACAGTGCTCACATTTATAGGTCGGAGTGAGGTGGGAATCTTGGGGGTTCTCCGCATTTCCTTTTTTGGGAACGGGCGACTGCAACCAGCTGCGACTCAATGAACGGGTCCTCTTTCAATTTGTCTCGACTCAATCCAAAACCCTCCGCTAATCCAGTTGGTATATGAATCTCTCCTCCGTGTTCTCCTGCAGGAGAGGGCGTGCCCTAGGCGGAATCCTGTGCCACCCCGAAGGCCGTTTCGAAGACTCGTACGATGCGACGGCTTGTGCTAGTCTACAACTGTCAACAAATATTGCAAGCGAAGCGCCCGTATTTTCCCCAAAATCAGGTCATGTATTTTTAAATCGTATCATCACAACTCCGGTTCGTCTATACACGTATACTTTGCAGCTCATCCAGACCTCATCCCATTCCTGAGCCACGGCCGTTGAAAGGCACGTTGGCTCCAGGAAGCGAAGTTGCTGCCAAGACCATGATTTGAATCAAGTACCTACAAGCATGAGTGTGATCTATTACAGTATGTCTGTCTGATGTCTTTAATGGAACATGTATGCTATAAGATCTTCTTCGACATCGCCATCGATCATGATTTCTCCTCAACGAAGTATTCGCGAGCGGTGGTAGATTGGACGACTGGTGTTGGCCCTTTGGGTTTCGGTCGATGCGTATCCACGGCCTGGATCGGTAGCGCGTATCTGGCGGATTACATATCTCTCAGCCAAATCCATGCAAAATCTTTCAAGAAGACACATACCGCTCTTCATCACATCCGTATGCTTTGGGAGTAAGCTTAATGACCGTGTGTAGTGGGATGTTAATGTACGGTAGGTCGACCTGAGGAAGGTGATGGAAGTAGGCGTATCTAGACAGAGGACAGTGTTATTTCCGCTGTAACCTCGAGCGAGAAAATCTGGGCTTACAGACATCTCAAAATAGCCTACCATAGCACATAAGAAACAGATAGTGATTGCGTGAGTTTACGACCCCGGGTGGCTAAAGTCACAGCCTCGCACCTGATGTCCGAATATCAATATGTTTTCCTGGCGCTCGAGCTCCATGATGACTGGTTCCAGGCGCACGACGACGTCGCGGTAAGATTCTCCCCCGCGATATCTATAGTTGAATTTGTCCTCATCTCTGTTGGCAAAATCATCGGGATAGGCTTGCTGGAAGACGTATATATTATCAGATCGTGATTGCTATGCAAAGTAGAGGTAGAACGTGCCTCAATTTCCTGTAGAGACGGAATTAAATACAGATAAGAAGAACCTTATAGATTGATCTTACCTCGTATGTCATTCCATCACAGACACCTAAAAGCATCGTGTTATGACGTTTTTTTGATATGATCGAACAGACACACCTGCGTCAAGTTCATCCAATGATTTCCAAGTAAGTTTGGGATACTGGAGCTGGCCTGCCGTCTGTATCGTTCTCCGGAGCGTGGAAGTCCATACCTATGTTGTTCATGTAGACACACCGCATGCACAAACTCGTGTTATAACATACCGTCAATGGTGCGTCTCCAATGTTATCTTTGATCAACGCAGGCAGCGCGTCTGCATATTGCATTCCGCGAGGTGACAGCAAGGAATCGCCTCCAATCTTGCCCTCTACGTTGAACTGGCTCTCACCATGCTGCCACGATAGTCAGGTCCACACAAATAATGAGCAGAAAACCAATGGACCCACCCGTGACAAGTAGATACTTCTCGGTTTCAGATGCAAATTCATTAAGTAGAATGCAATGCGACTCTGAAGGTATCCATGAATTCTAGAGACTGTCACCTGGGAACCCACGTTGACGATTTGGAGGTACGAAAGGTGGGGCTCTGTGATCGTTTCATACACCTTCTCGTATGCCGAAATGCGACGCAAGAAGTCGCGCTTGGCCTCTTCTGGCGACGTATCCTTGTAGTCAGGATCGCCGGAACTAACTTTCAACGCGACGTTGGCTGCAATGACCGCGGGGTCGTCGCACAAGGACTCCAAAAAGATCAAGTGTATTCCCTTCTCTTTCGCCACTCGAGCTTCGATACTGGCTCTGTGTAGGACAAGTATGTCAATGTCTGTTCCTGATGGAGGCTAGGTCGTCTGACCTGCGCGATCTCGTACTGTTTGTGGCATCTGCAAGATGGAATGCCTTTAGAAATCATGCTTCTAAGGATGTGATACCTCGAAACTTACCATGGATCCCCACGTTGCCGCCCTCTTTGAGCCATTGAATCAACATCTCCAGACTGTCCTGCGCCAGCTGTTCGCGTGAATGATTGGCTTCCATGTTCTCGTGGCTAAACCAAGACGCATTGTGATCTTCTCGAATTCCCAGCCTTGTGAAGGGTAGCATAAGCACCCCAAATGACAGGGTCTAATCACTTAACACGCACTGTTGAGCCTTCTGCTTTGCTCGTGTTCGACGCAGCTGACCGACATTGAAGACCTGGCCGCAAAGGCTTTAAACCTAGTGGTGTTGGCCGAAAAGAGCAGCCTACTTTCACGTCATACTCCAACCACTGCGGTCGCGACTTTGATAAGATCACGAAAGACGGATAGCAAGCGAGACGCACCTTGAGATAAATCATGAGCTTGTTGCTCAGATAAGATTTTCCCCGCGCTGGAAGGCCGACCTACAGATGCGGTCGTACATTGAAACTAGGTGCGACAGGGCTTCAGGGGTATTTACCATTGCCAGGACGATCTTAGACTCTGAGTAGTCCGGCTTCGCGACTATCCCAAGCAAAGTCATTCCCGGTGCTCAAATCCGATAGCAAAGGGGTCATATGAACCTTTATTCCCAATCCCCTTCACAGACATCGGAGGCGTCGGTGCTTGCGAACCTTTCCGACTAACCACCGCCGATTCATCGAACTGCTTGAGCCTATCCACGAATCAGAAGGACAGTCCTTGTCGTTGGCCTTGTCCACCAGGGCACACAGCCGCGAGGAGACGTACATTGAGCCCACAGCGCCAAATGCGATGGGCGGAATCCCAGGGGACGTAGGCTGCAATTCGCCCGACTTCTGCATATCCCGGAGCACTCCAGAGACGCGCTTGAGATCTTGGGAGATTTTTTGTCCCGGCACAAACAGATGACTTGGGCCCGCCATTATAGTGCTGCGAATGTAGACGTATAAAGGGGGCAATAAAAGATAAGGGAGCAACGTGTGCACTAATCGCGATGAATGGGTGCGGGTGGAGAGAAGGCTAAGAATGGATTGCCTCCAATCAAATCACAATGAAGTCACAGACATGTCCCCAGTCACAGAAAGAGCAAGTCGTCAATATTTCAACGTTTCTAGGAATGTGACTAGGTTGCATTAAATTTAGGGAACTACATAATACACGAGTGAAAGTAAAATGATCATGAACTCCTGGTTTCCGAGCCCCCAAAGGTATAGTAGCGACCGTCAAAGCAGGTGCATCAACAAGCCGAATAGCCGTCAGCCGGATATACATGTGTATGTGGAAGATAGAAAACGTGAAAATGGTCGTTGAAGATGAACAGGGATCTCAATTAAAGGAAGAGTATGTCGCCAACCCAAAAGCAAAGTCTAGACATGACTGAGGATGGGGACCGTCAATCGCAATGCACCTAGGATGACAAAGACGATAACCGCACCGGAAGTCGTGACAGCGCAACCAGTACGCAAGCATGAATTTGACGTTTGTGTTGAGAGCAAATATCAGCGGCAACAAATGAAGCCAAAGACGCCCTTGGATCGGCCGCCATGTCCGCCATCGTGGTCGTCATCGCCTACTCTCTGCATCTGTTCGCGGTCATAGATACCCATGTTTCTGGTCTGCCCGTGAACCTGTCCATTGGCCATGGCAGGATCTGTCGAATTCTTGCCAACTGGCGTCTGGCCATACAAAAAGGACTCGGAACCATTGACAGGGCCATTTGACTGTCCGTTCGGAGCAGTGTTTGGTGAGTGGCGACCATAAACATTGCTGCCATTGGTGGTGCGGTATGGTGTGGGACTTGGGGCGGTAGCATAGGGATGAGGGGCAGTCAGAGTCGCGCTGACATCTCGGGCTTGCTGACTCGCCCTGCGGCTTGCTGGTGCGAGAGGCTGGACACTGTTGTTGATATCTCTGGAGGCACCGCGGTCTCCGGTTGCTCGGCGGCTGTTCTTGTGGTGGGCAGGCGCAGGACTAAGAACGAGCTGGTTAGGAGTTGTACCGTCCTGGACCTGTCGTGATCTGCGGCCGTTGTGCTCTCGTTCTCTTTCCCTACGATCAGTCCGGTGTGGCGTGGCGGCGACTGAAGCAGGTGTATGCTATTGACATCCCACGCATGAGCAGGCGAATGGTGACACCTCGAGTCTGGACTCACATTACTGGCTTCCCAACCTTTACCATTGTTCAGCAACATCCAATCAAACACTCCATCTTCTGGTTCGCCCAATGTCTTGATAACTTTTGTGAACAGTTCGCGTAGGAAGTCATAGTCTGGGGTCTCTTCGAAACCAAGTTTGCGGACATAATTCATGTATATAGTAAATTCCTCTGTTGACTGTTTTTCAGAACCACTATTTCAGCACATAGGGAGTAACACTAACCAGGGAAGCCTTCACATAGGTCAGAGATGGGAGTAGTCTGTTTCTTCTCGCCAATTTTTTCGTACTTTTGCTTGTTCGTAGCGGCTCTCAGACCTTGCCAAGGTAGGCCGCCGCGAAGAAAATACATAAAGACATGTCCAAGAGATTCCAAATCGTCCCGACGAGATTGTTCCCGCCCCAAATGAGTGTTGATGGACATGTACCTGGCGGTTCCAGAAAGAGACTTGCGCTCGCGGTAAGGGATATGGACCTTGGTTTTTGGGTCGCGGTAATGCTTTGCCATTCCGAAATCTGGTCGACAGTCAATAAAAACTCTTTTCTGCAGCTAATCCACACACCAATGATATGAATGGTGTTAGCATTCGGTTTTCCTGGCACGCCAATCAAGAAATTATCTGGCTTGATATCGCGGTAAATGAGCGACTTCTCGTGGACGGCTTGTACGCGAGTAACCTGGCGGGTGTATTATTATCAGAATACAAGTCATAGGCGCAGCCAGTTGGGGGCTACTCAAGTTCCGAGGGGCACGTGGTGATGGGACGAGTAGTGGAATTGAGAGGATGCAGCTTACCATCTGTTTCGCGGCCATACACACAGTCTTGATAGAGAACTTGCGTCCACACATGTCGAAGAGGTCCTCCAGGTTTGGGCCAAGTAGGTCAATGACCAGGATGTTGTGGAGTCCTTCTTGTCCGAAATAGTACACTTGCGGTACCCCAGCTATGTCACCGGAGAGAAGAGTAAGCACAACTCTCACGAAGCAGTGTAATTCGGCGTACGAGTTCCGTTGAGCGTCCTGTACGAGCGGAATTCATCGCGCAGTTGAGGAGCGTCAGACTTGCGGGGCTCCTGTTGGCGATGTTAGTTGCATCACAACTTGAATGAACATGGCCGAACTTACGAATTTTATCGCCACTGGTGCACCAGTCGTAACCTTCACGCCTGTTGAAGCAAGTCAATAATGTTCAAAGAGAGAGTACAACAAAAGAGCAGAGAACGGCGTGGATTTGACAGGGGTAAGGACATGCAGACCCATGTCTGGTCAACCCTTTCTACCGCCATGAGGCGCCAAGAGAGGCATAGTTTGGTAGTCTGGCGAGTCTATGGACATACCTTCGAAGACTACACCGAAAGATCCTTCTCCAATCTTCTTTCCAACCTTGTAGTGGCCACCCACGATGCCACTGCTTGAAGAGTTTCCCGACTGCGACGGGTGGCCAGAAGACGACGCTATGACATGGGGGGTTGACATGACAGCAAAGGAATGACAATGTAGAAAGGGAAGACGATAGGAAGTAGACCTGTCCTTTGAGAGGGACTACGGTCAGCGAGAAAGGGATGGCAGTAATTTGGGAGGGAATCGGAAGATTCACCCCCACGTCGTCGGACTTTGATTTCTCACACTTGGTAAGAATTCAATTTTCTTTGTTGTCGAAACAATCAAAGGCTATGTATGTCTCCCCTCGTTATCCATGAATACCCCCTACTTATAATGCTCGTTGACCACACCAAGTGCATGCAAGCTGTTGCAGGTTGCCAAAAGCCAGGTGCCTTCCCCTGCCCCTTGTCCATTCATAGCCATAGTTTTGGGGCCTTCAGTCTGATCGTTTCCTCGTTGTTCAAGTAAGCATACCCGCACACAGGGAGCGCATAAGCTCGTCGTGTGCTCGTCATTCTTCCCTTCGCAATTTCAAGAATGAATGTCGTAGTCTTATGTCCCAGTAATTGTGACGTCTACGTCAGCAACGCTCCCCGGCCACGCATTTTCTTTCTGAATGCGCATGGTTAACACTTGGTTAACACAGAAAGAGCTCGGTGTATTTAGAGGCGGTTTAAGGGCCTGAATACCACTGGCTTCTGGGTAGATACCCGATCGTTCGCCTGAAGGTTGTAGCTCTTCTGAATACTTGACTGTTTCAAGAGTAATCGGAAATTTTTAGAGCACATTAGCCTCGTTTTTGACCACCTTCGGAGAGAGTGCGTCCTTGAGGTTGCAACGAGGTTACAATATCGTTACCCGCACTTGATAGCGCCACCCAGATTCCGGAAGTCACAGCGTGGGAACGTTGACCACGTTGGAGAACCAATATTGTTGTCGCGTCCAACAGCAACTTGGACCTGTACAGTATCTTCTTTGTTGGCATCCTTGCTCTGGATCCCTGTTAGACTGAGATCTGAAGTTTTCTGGCTCTTCCTCCTACTTTGTTAATGACCTAGCCCAAAATCTACGCACCGGACCTTTGTCAACAAGCGACAGATGTCAAATTTACAAGTTGCCCAAGTTGCATCATCTATTCTGAAGAAGTTCTATCCATCTGTTACCATTTTGCAAGACTATCTGCAAGAACTGCTGGAAACTACTAATGGACGCACCCATAATCTGTTGGGGCATATTCTGCTGCGCGAGGATGACTCGGAATCCTACAAGTGCCTTCTATCCACCTCTTTCGTCGCTCGGAAAAGCCACCAGCACCGAACAATCAAACTTTACGCGTCAATGCTAGATATGCGTGAGGTATCTCATCTCAGCATCTCTTGACGCGTGAATTTGTTGAATTGATTCGTGCAGGTCATTGATGAAGCTCAACACCGGCTGCTCAAGATTAAAGGATCTCAGAATGTCATCACGTCAGGCTATCGATTGGTACGTAGCCAACTTTGAAGCATCGCACCAACTCAACCCCGCGCCGTTATAGGCCTCTCGACCTGGTGACCAAGGACGGAATGGGATGACGAGGCTAGGTGTTACCAATTACTTTATCAATACCGTTATAACGGCCTTCCAAGCACCTGAGTGGACGACTCTGCTTGAACGGTAAAGACGTCGCTTCAGAACACCCACACGAACTTGACAATATCATTAGAATCGGCGAAGGAGCCCTGCTTCATCTTCTCACTGAAACCTCGATATTTGTCGGCCTTCCCAATGGCTGTTTGTGTCAATTATCGGGTGAACCTGTCATCTACGTGGTACCTATGTCAGTGCAGCGAGAGGCGGATGCCCCTTCTCCTAGAGACAGCAAACGGCGAACAGCCACATTTGAAGATATTGATATGCGGCCCACGAAACGCCAAAAGGGGAACACGGGGGCACAGATACCCATCCAGGATGCTCTACTGCCAAGCTTGAGGTGAGTAAATAAAATCCTGTTTCAATTTCGACAACTTTGGTCAGCTAATACTCTAGTCAATCCTCGCCCGCTGACATTAATTTCGCTCGGGTTCGTCTCTTTTACTCAAAGCCCAACTATATATCTTCTTCGAGTCGCATTCTTGTCGGCCTTCCATTAAGACGTACGTATACCTCTCAACAAGTCACCAAACTCATCGCTAATATTTCAGACTTGGTTTAGATGTCCTCAACCGCTTGGTGCCATGCTACGAGACGAAGGGCCTCCCCGCCAAGTATACAGGTCAGGGCAGCGACAAATTAGCTGCAGATGCTCGCCATCTCTCCAAGTACATCTTCGCCCGCCAATACGGGCTGAACACTCCATTTTCAAGCACGGTGAAAGGCCCATCAAGCATAAACGACTGCCTAGACAGAGAGCTGGAAATCCAGGTGTGTGATCTCCCTTTCTCTTACCTCCGGTGCAGCCTTCTCAAAACTTCCGTCGTTCAGACAATGGGGCGATGTAAAACTCCGAAAAGACTGAAAGACATACTTCCACTATGTGAAAAGATACTTCTGCACCATGCCAAATGCGCCTATATTCCGCTTAGGGACATAACCTGCCGCTCGAAGGTGATTTATTTTGGGATGCCGTCTCCTTCAACGTCTAATAACGTGTAACTGCAGGTAAAAAGCCAGGCTCGGGATCTCGATAGCACGGTTATTCTGGAAATGATGTCGGAACATTCTGCCCAAATACGATCGCAGGTGTCCATGGGCGCATTGAATGTCTCGTGCGATTCCTCAGGAGGCCTTATACCACCAGCCGGCCTGACACAGGCGAAAAAACACGCTCAGGCCAAACCACGTTTTACTGAATTTGCATGTAATCATGTCGAGGTGCGCGGTTCAATATGATATCACTTCGAACCTTCATGTAGCAGACATCTATTAGGTTTACAGATACGTTGTCCTCATCACAAATGCCCTTATTCCGAAATCTATGTGGGGATCGAAGGCAAACTTCAAGCTTATGATGAAATGTAAGGTCTGAGAGAATATACGTGTTCATCATATTGACGATTTTTCACGGTGAAGACGTCAAAGAATTTATCAGTTGCCGCCGACACGAAACTCTGAGTCTGCACTACATTCTACAAGGGTTCAGCATATCCGACTGCGACTGGTTGATACCACCTGGCCCGTGTGCCAAAAAGCAAACACGAGTATCTGTTACGGACTCCCTCAAACGGAGAGAACTACTAGAGGATTTCCTGCTTTGGTACTTCGACTCCTTTCTCGTCCCTCTTCTGCGGGCAAGTTCGCTTCTTTACTCAGATAACAAACTACTGACTGACAAAACTAGACGACATTCTATATCACAGAATCCTCCGCCTTCCGCAACCAGATCCTGTACTTCAGACACGACGACTGGGAAACACTATGCGCCCCATTGATAGAACGACTGACCTCCGTCACTTTTGCAAAACTGCCAGACGTAAGACCGATATGTCAGTATCTCATGTTGACCCATAAACTGATTTCGTACTACAGGATGAAGCAGGTGAAATTCTAAGACAACGAAGGCTTGGATTCTCGTTCGTTCGCCTGTTGCCAAAGGAAACCGGCGTCAGACCTATTGTGAACCTGCGGCGGAAGAAGGGGATCAAGAGGGTGTGGTCTGATTCGACCGCAACACGGCTGAAATGATATCCTAATGCTTGTGAATTTTCAGGGCTCTTTCACCACTCAGCAGTCGATTAATCAGATATTGCAAGCCGCTTTCGCAATTCTGACCTATGAGCGTGTACGTCTTTGCCCTGAATTTGTGCACTTCTTGTAATGACAATAGCGCCATAGACAAACCAGCGAGATCTCGTCGGTGCTTCAGCATTCAGTCGAGACGATATCTACTTCAAGCTAAAGAAACTAAAAAATGTGCTCCCCAGAGGCCCAAAAGGAGAATTGTAAGTAATGTGTCTACGTCGTATTCTCTCATTGCGAGTACTGACGCCTCCTCGAGGCCAAAGCTTTACTTTGTAAAAGTCGATGTCCAGGCATGCTTCGACACAATTGACCAGGGCAAACTGCTGCACATACTGCGGCGGCTCTTGTCGGAGGTATATTCAACTCTCGGTTCCTTTGTATTCCAGTATGCTAACCTTCTTCAGGACGTGTACATGATGCAAAAGTACGGACAAGTCACTGAAGCTTCTGACAAAGTCAAACGGAACTATGTAAAGAAAGCAGTTCCTGAAGGTATTCATCTATCGTACTCCTCACCGCGCCGATATTGATATGACTGAAAAGATGAGCACCCGCACTTTCTGCGTCATGCAGCTGACCTTGCCAACATTTTGCGGAATACCATATTTGTCGATCAGGTTGTGTATCCGTTGTCCAAGAAAGAGGAAATACTGGCACTGCTTGAAGAGCACATCACTGAGAATATTGTCAAGGTAAGCGACTTGGGTTTCTGTGACGGTATCAAACTCATTCTTGAATTAAGATTGGTACAGATTATTTTCGACAGGTGGTCGGTATACCACAGGGATCTGTTCTGTCCTCAATCCTGTGTTCATTCTTTTACGGGGATCTCGAGAAGAGATTCGGTAAATTTATGCACGATCCTCTCAGCGTAAGCCTCAAGCTCTAAATCAATATGCTTTCTTCTGACAACGGTCTCAGACCCTCCTTCGAGTTGTTGATGATTATCTATTCATCAGTACTGACCGCAAGTTGGCCAAAGAGTTCCTCGACATGATGAGCAGAGGTGCCTTCTGCCCATTACTGCGCCAGGAACTCTGAGAAACTGACTGCGTATGGTTTGCAGGCCACCCTGAATATGGATGTTTCATTTCATCCGACAAGAGCCTAACAAACTTCGATTACGAGGATCAATTGATGAATACTGTCCCTCCTGGCGAACAAAGTGAGAGACCATTCTCCTCTACTACGATTTGCCATTGAACTGAAAATACTCACCTGAAAGCCTTTCCATGGTGTGGATACTCCATCAATACGAGAGACCTCTCAATAACTGTCGATTATACTCGGTATTTTGCATGTGGTGAGTAAATTCTTCTAGACCTTTGGCTTCGTTGAACAGATGGAATTTCAGGAGTACGAAGCACACTCACTGTCGGTAAAGGTCGCAACCCGGGGAAAGTTTTTGCATACAAACTGCTCCAGTATGATTTGATGTCTATCATGGAGCCTCAGAAACTGAATGATGGACTAGACTCGCAAAAGCCAAAAGCCATGCTATCTTCTCTGATCGGACTCTGAATAGCGATCATGTCGTGTACACCAATATCTTTCAAAATCTCCTTCTCACGGCAATGAAGATGCATGAATACATATGTGACTGGGGCGCTCATCGAAGACTGAATGAGCCCTTCTTGCGCAGTGCGTATGCCCATTTGACGACAACATTATCATCAGCATGTATTTTTGCTCATTGTCTTTTCAGGTGTAATCGAAAAGGTCATCATGCTTAATTATACCACTGTGCTGGGCCAAATACGACGGCAAATGGCTCAGATCAAAGCCGACGATACCCACATTCAAAAGAAGGCTGTTACTTGGTGGGTATGATTTAAACTTAGACTTTAGAGCCATTCATTCTGACCTCGAAACGCTTCCGGTCCTCTCAGGCTTGGGTACCGCGCGTTTTATCTTGTCCTGAGCCGAAAAGGAAATCTCTATTCGCCCATAGTCAAATGGCTGTGTTTGGAGCAGAAAAGGGGGAAATATCGTTTGTATCAGCGGCGGTACCAGACTTTGGTGAAGGATGCCCAGGTCGTTTTTGCGCAGATTCCAGCCTGAGTACTGAGTGCTGAGTAAACCAGGCAGTCGATCGGTAGAGTACAGTAGAACGCGTTGCACGTGGAAAGCCGGCATGAGAGTTCCCGGCTGTGTCTGTTGCTCATCTTGTCACGACCACCAACAACGGTGAAAGAATTTGCGAGAAAGAGACTTTGTCATAGTCTTGAATCCGTACAGTTACCATATGCTTCACGCGATCACGCCTGGACGATTGCTCAGCGGCTGTCGCCTTCAGAACTGCATAAATAAACCCTCGGTCAATAGCTTCCGCATCAACTCTTCTCTTGTTGTCTCCGCAAAGTTCGCGCGTTATCAATCCACCATGTCCGAATCCACGTTCTACACCCTCAAGGCTGAGCTCCCTAGTGGCAAGACCTTTGACTTCGCCGACCTCAAAGGAAAGACTGTCCTCATTGTGAACGTTGCTTCTAAATGGTGAATCATTTCTCACAAGTGTGACTGTTATAACATCAGTTGACATTCCTTCTTCATATAGTGGATTCACCCCTCAGTACAAGGGTCAGCAATCCTTACGATCCATACATCCTTGCGTCCCATACTGAAACCACAACCTTAGGACTTCAAGCTCTCTATGACAAGTACAAGGACCAGGGTCTCGAGATCCTTGGTTTCCCTTGCAATCAAGTACGTCATCAGTGTTCTCAATGTCAGTTAGCCTTCAGTCTCATCTAATCTTGCTCTGTCCAGTTTGGCGGCCAGGAGCCCGCAGACGACGACAAGATCGCCGAGTTCTGCACGCTCAACCATGGCGTCACTTTCCCCCTGATGAAGAAGTCCGACGTCAACGGCGACAGCACTAACGAAGTGTACAAGTGGTTGAAGAATGAGAAGTCTGGTCTTTTGGGCCTCACCCGTATCAAGGTATGTCCTACATACCTGTCGATTCAACAATTTCCATGAGCGTGCTAACGGGTTGGTCCACAGTGGAACTTTGAGAAATTCCTCGTCGACAAGAACGGCAAAGTCGCCCAGCGATGGGCATCGACCACTTCGCCCGAAAGCATTGACGCTGAGATCGCGAAGATTATCTGACTACCGGTCGTGCATGGTGCGAAGCTGTAATCTCGTGTACTTGTAGTGCGGTGGGCGTAGGTTTCACGATTGGAGTGGGCTGGGGAGGTCTGCTACCGCAAGGAAGATCTATTCGTATAATTTATGTTTCTCCCGAATACCACTGGCAGGGCGTTGTCGCTAACCATTTATATTCATTTTTGGTCATTTGACGCAAGGCCTTAGAAGAAGTGGCCTATTTTCGGTATGGCTCGATCAAACAAACAAAAAAAGTCAATTACAGTCTATTCGAGTCATATCTACATACTATCGGGTACCAGGTGACAGTATACTACAATCCAGGAGAAATCAGGTCGAAGCAGGTCAAAAAAAGTACTTGCAAGTCATTTCCTGCCATACACAGCGAAAGTAAGCCACTTCAAGGGACATCGAGCAGTCAGGTAAGCGGCAACATTTCGAGTAATTTCAAGCCAGAAAACGGAAGGCGAGACAAGTAGTAGTTGGCAGGCCAAGGCTGTAAAAGTGAATGCACGGAGTGTAAGCCGACAGGCCAAGCCAGAAAGAGACGGCAAGACCAATGCGTCAAGTGCGGCTTGTCTTGGTAGACTTCTTGCCAGCCTATTGTGCGGTGGCGTCCTCCTTTAGAGTCTTGCTTCGATCCATGAAGATCTAAAAGACATGTTAAAGAGAATAACATAAGCGGATCCTACTTACTTGACGAGTTGGCACGGGCAGCTTCCTCCAGACCTTCTCAAAGTCGGTGTTGGTGAGCGCTGGGTTCGTTTTACGGTACTCAATATAGTAGATTTCTAGTAGAAGGCATTAGCGAGTGCATAAGGGCGGAAATGTAACATACATTGCGGTGTTTGCGCTCGTGAAAGTATTCGCATCCATACCAGGCGCTGGAGGCGCTGTAGCAGCGGGACGGGGTTCAGCCGTACGAAATGTGTCTAGTTGCCGTCGGCGCACTTGGCTTGCCAAATACGGCTTTCCTGAACGACCAGTCAGTAACACCAGAGGGAAACCACGGCACGTAAAGGCTTGTGGACTTTGCGCGCGCCTCTGGAATGGGTCCCGCAGGCTCTGGGGTGGATACCTGAGGTGTTCCGGGTGGTACGACATGGTATTGACACCGGTCGCTGCGGTGGACTTACAGCACTCCGTGTAGTCCTTTGTGTGGCCAGCTCTAATTTAGAATTTCACATTAGCAGTACGAACGGGGAACAATAGGTACATCCCACCTTTGTGCACGGCGCGCTTCTTAGACGACTGCTACTCAGCAGGTAGAGGAGTTCCAGGTGCACAGGCTCAGAGGCGATGGGCCTTTTGCCCGACCTTGCCATGGTAGTTACTCAAGGTCAGGCCAGCGAGGAGGTTTGCCTTTCAGTTTGGTTCACAGAGATGAGGTGCGGGGAAGACAGGGTACAATTCAGATCAAAGTACTTAGCTTCGGCGGTACCAGGGTCAGTCCACGTAGCTGGTAGCTTCATCCCCAGATATCCATCCCGTAGGTCCTTTATAAGCTCACGCGCCAGCTCCTTGACTCGGTGGACTTTATCGTCGTCCATGCGCGAGTTGTTGGCCTCCTCCATGTAGTGGGATGTGCCAGGGTTGGTGTGTTCTTCTTGCGGCCAGCTTGAAGAACACTTGTTTGTGCTTTGAGCCCTTGACATACTTTTTCAAGTCCTTCTGCTTCCAAAAGCCGATCGCTGGGAATCCGCCTGGCTAGGATGGTGATGTACTCCGAGGATGGCAGTTTACTGCTACTGCCTTGGGCATTGTCGGAGGCAGCTTTCGAGGCTGCGAGGGTCGAGAACGCGACCATGAGGTTAACCTGTGTCTCAGTAGTGAGCATAAGCATATTCAGGGTTCATATGCGATGTTAAGCTAACCAAAGCTTGTCGTGCTTTCTTTTGAAATTCTTGTACCTCTTGTCCAAGCTCTTGGGCTCAGTAGAGATGGTTGTAGATGTGTCATTCCTGTACCTCTTGAGGTCGTAGCCAGTCGCACAACAAATAATGCGTCCGTCGCTATTTGAGTAGGAAATCAGTGCAACTATACACATGAATATGGCAAAACTTACTCCGCCACTGAGTTCTGTTTGACGAGCCAGTGCAGGTTTCCTGGCGGGGCGCAGGCATTTCAGCGAGGACATCACTAAGAATGAATGTGAACTTCAGTCGGACTAGGGAGATCAGATAAACGGCCCGGGATTTCGGATCATAGTAGGGCTGCTAAATCATCGAAGTCGGAAGCTATGTGCAGTTAAGCGCCTGTGCTAAAGCCTTTCACGTCATTGCCACAACTGCCTATAATTTAATGCAGCTCCTTATGTATGTAATACTCACTAAGGCTTCCCAGTAAACTTCTAGGAGGATATCCTCCTATCGTGATATGGTGCTATAAGATTAGATATAGTTTCTCATGCCAGGGCTCAGCACTCAGGGGCTGTCGCCTTCAAAACTGCATAAATAGGCCCTCGGTCAATAGCTTCCCCTCACTTGTTGTCTCCGCAAAGTTCGCGCGTTATCAACCCACCATGTCCGAATCCACGTTCTACACCCTCAAGGCTGAGCTCCCTAGTGGAAATACCCTGGACTTCGCCGACCTCAAAGGAAAGACTGTCCTCATTGTGAACGTTGCTTCTAAATGGTGAATCATTTCTCACAACTGTTACTGTTATAACATGAGTTGAAATCCCTTCTTCATGCAGTGGACTTACCCCTCAGTATACGGGTCAGCAATCCTTACGATCCTTACATTCTTGCTAGACTCAAACCACAGCATTAGGGCTCCAAGCTCTCTATGACAAGTACAAGGACCAGGGTCTCGAGATCCTTGGTTTCCCTTGCAATCAAGTACGTCATCAGCGTTCTCAATGTCAATTAGCCTTCAATCTCATCTAATCTTACTATGTTCAGTTTGGCGGCCAGGAGCCCGCAGACGACGCTGGAATCGCCGAGTTCTGCACGCTCAACCATGGTGTCACTTTTCCCCTGATGAAGAAGTCTGACGTCAACGGCGACAGTGCCAACGAGGTATACAAGTGGTTGAAGAATGAGAAGGCTGGTCTTTTGGGCCCCACCGATATTGAGGTAAGTCCTGTATACCTGTCGAATTGACCTGCCAAGAGCGTGCTAACGGGTTGGTACACAGTGGAACTTTGGGAAATTCCTCGTCGACAAGAACGGCGATGTCGCCCAACGATGGTCACCAACCATTTCACCCGAAAGCATTGACACCGAGATCGCGAAGATTATCTGACCACCGGTTGTTCATGATGTAAAGCTGTAACCTCGTGTACTTATAGTGCGGTGAGCGTAGATTTCACGATTAGGGTGGGCGGGGGAAGTATAGCTTCGATACAGCTCAAGGACAGTCCTGGAAGTGTTGTGAGAGAATAGACATCTCAGGCTGATGGTAACATCAGTCACACCAGGGCATTGACAGTGCCGAAGACGGCTGGTTTTCGCTTACTCAATTACCTCATGGACGCGTCTTTCCTAGTTTTCTGAGGCTGAAAATTCAAAGCGGGGATTCCATAAAATATACGGAACCAGAGCCTCAAAAATAGGAAAGAGGAGATATTCTCTCTAGATGTTCAATTATTTCTTATTGTTTTGTTTGAGGTGCTGAAAAAGTAAAGTATTTCAATGGCTAAACGTGAACTCGGAAAGTTCGCGACCTGCGTGCTGCTTGGTCTTCCAACTTCCAATAGGCGCATTGACAAGCCTCTCGGAGTGCAGCAGTTAGTTATCCTTGTGGTATGGGTGGTTATCCTCAATTTATCCCCCCCCAGGGTCAGTTAAACTAATTTAAATTCCAAAGTACTACTGGCAGATACCTCTTTTTCAATCCTCTCGTTCCGGAACCTTTGAGCTCAGGCAGTCGCAAGACCCACAAAAAATTCCACTCTATATTGAATATACGCTAATATTCTTTCTTTCTAGAACCTATCTGACACAAACCAAGCCTGCGTATACCCGTATACAAAAGGTCAGTACACTTTAGCGCTGGCGTCGGCGCACGATGCATCAATGATGTGTTGATGCGTGAAATTGTCAAACCATCATCTGCGCAGTACATGTTGCATTTCCCCTGTGTCGTCACTTTCCCAGGACACCTCAGGTAACCTCAAGCACGGCCAGTGACCCCAGTCTGATATGGCATTTATCGAAGAGCAACAACTAAGGACGAAGAGGCAGCGTGGAGGCCGCGCGCGTGGGAAGTGCAGGCTCATCCTATCGTGATGTGGTGTGATAAGATTAGATACAGGGGCGCAGCGCTCAGCGGCTGTCAGAACTGCATAAATAAGCCCTCCTTCTCTTGTCGTCTTTGTAAAGTTCGCGCGTTATCAGTCCACCATGTCCGACTCCACGTTCTACACCCTCAAGACTGAACTTCCTAGTGGAAAGACCCTGGACTTCGCCGACCTCAAAGGAAAGACTGTTCTCATCGTGAATGTTGCGTCTAAATGGTGAATCGCTTCTCACAAGTGCTACTGTTATAACACCAATTGACATTCCTTCTTCATGCAGTGGATATACCCCTCAGTATACGGGTCAGCAATCCTTACGATCCTTACATCCTTTCATATACTCAAATCACAGCATTAGGGCTTCAAGCCCTCTATGACAAGTACAAAGACCAGGGTCTCGAGATCCTTGGTTTCCCTTGCAATCAAGTACGTCATCAACGTTCTCAATGTCAGTTAGCCTTCAGCCCCATCTAATCTTACTATGTCCAGTTTGCCGCCGAGGAGCCCGCAGACGACGCTGGGATCGCCGAGTTCTGCACGCTCAACTATGGTGTCACTTTCCCTCTGATGAAGAAGTCTGACGTCAACGGCGACAGCACCAACGAAGTGTACAAGTGGTTGAAGAATGAGAAGGCTGGTCCTTCGGGCCTCATCGATATCGAGGCATGTCCTATAAACCTGTCGATCTGGCACTCTGGAATGAGCGTGCTAACGGGCTGGTCCACAGTGGAACTTTGAGAAATTTCTCGTCGACAAGAACGGCAACGTCGCCCAGCGATGGGCACCGGCCACTTTGCCTGAAAGCATTGACGTCGAGATCGCTAAGATTATCTAGCTCTCGGCTGTTTCATGATGCGAAGTTATGCCTCGTGTACTTGTAGTACGGTGGTCGATTATTCCAAGATTCGGAAGTGAGGAAGGTGTGTGACTGCAAGGAAGATTTATTCGTGTAATTCATGTTTCTACCAAGGGATACTAGTGTGGTGATACTGTAACTATTGCCCCATACTCTTTGCACCTGTCGCACGATTCGATGCAGCCTCTCTGAATTGGGTACGAATGGTTATGTCTTTTTATAAGCATATCGTTGTGGGACAGGACTGCGCAAAGCACTAAAAAAGAATAATCTCTCATCCTCTAGTCCTTTAAGGACATGGCAGGCACCCCTCTCGCACCCTCTTTCCCTCGTTGGTATAAGCTCGATGGCCACCTGGGCGCTCATAGAAAATACCAACAGTGCGATTTCCTATGGCGGCCCTTGGTCTGAGGCCTCTGGCCTTGGCCTGAGTGGAAATTCTGTTCACGTCCTCTTGCCCAACATTGTCAATTCCACAACGCCCCCAGCAACGTTGACCTTTAACTTTACCGGTACGACGAAATTCCAAATGCTTCTCTCGCTGGGCAATAATTTACCCTCACATTCCAGGACGTGAAATAGGGGTCTATGGCGTAGCTTCTATCTTCAACAACTCCGTCACAGTCCCCGAGCCCGTATGGGAATGTGCGGTGGACGGCAACCTTCTCGCGAATTCCAACCCGTACGGCACATACCCACTGATGAGCTACTGCGAAGCGACCGACTTGGAGGGTGATATCTCTCATACATTTGAACTAAGCGTCAGCCAAAGTGGCACTGGATTCTTCGTTGATTTCCTCAAGTACTTGGTGGGACCCGGCCATTTTGCCACAGTGCCCCCCAATACTACGGCTTGGATTGCCGCTGACGACCCTCGACTTGGTGGGCAGGGTTGGACCCCTTTAGGCGATGGATTTAGGACTATACAGGCGGGACCACCGACCACGGAGATGCCTGTACTGTCCTTCGCTTTCGCCGGTGATTTTTTTGTCTACGCAGTTCGAATGCAAGCCATCAGCTCATAATGTTCCAATTCAATCAGGATCTTCTGTGACCTATTACGGATTCTCAAAAGCTGCGATGGGCCTTGCAGATCCCACTCTTCCTGCCCTTACCCTGAACGGTTCCACCCACAGCGAAGGGTTCTACACCATCGATGACGCTTCTAACAGTCACGCTTTCTCCGCCAGCATCACGCAGGATGTGGCCCTTGCCAACTCCAATCCATATAACGTTGCCCTATTCACCACACCTCTAATGGAAATAGGGGTGCACACCGTCAATGTTTACTACGACGTCAACTCAACGGTCTGGCCTTTGACGCTGGACTCGCTTACCATCACAGATGGGTTCAGCATCCTGCCGATCTTCGTTCCATCGCAATCTCCAACACATAAAAACAGGGCGGTAGTCATTGGAGGAGCAATAGGTGGAGTCCTTGGGGGCCTTGTTCTTATCCTACTGGTCCTTTTTATCCGCCGACGATGGATGATGAAGCGAAGAGAAGAACGAAGGAAGAACATGATTACAGGCATTGAGCGCAATGATATCAAGCTCCGTCCTTTTTCGAGGCTCGAAGATGTACATGATACAAATGACCAGGCTGGACATGTTGACGCCTTGCAGGAGCATTGATATTTGGTGCACTTTGTTGATATGGTTAATTGTACATTAGGACTCCCTCTCGGACTAGAATCTGCTTGTAGCTCTATTGTTCTCGTCGATAGTTTGATAATTAGTTACGCAAGTGCCAATCTCATCCTCTTCATCGCAGTGGCATTCCACGTGACGGATGGAACGTTCTAGATGCTAAAGTGCAAAACGGACAAGTCTTTGATTAAGCGCCCAGCAAATGAGGCATTCCCCGACGTTCCTTCCCGAACATTCAATTACGAATCGGCTGAGTAAAATCAAGTCAGCTTGTATAGAGACCCATGCGTGCGCGTTCATATTTTATCCGAATTCAGGCTCTGTATGTGGCCTTCTAGGATCCAGGAGGCATAGTTTGGGTTTGGTTTGGGTGGACATTCAATGTTTTCTGATTGTTTGCCGATCCGTGGGAAATTGACTCAGCCATAATAGTGTGATGCTGTCATTGGGGGCAAATCGGCACAAGGTTCAAATTATGGACTCGTACGTTCTTCACGCTGACGTCGAGTACATGCCCGCAGCACCTCTTCCTCCCCCAACTATTTTCTCCTAAATGTCCTGGTACGTCTCCGATGTTTTCCTTGAAACTATTCCCTATGAATCCTCTACCCAGGTTTTCCGACCTTGCACCGGATCTCACACTCACTCGCCAACCTCTTTCGTTCCAGACGTTCTTTGGTGTTTTCCTCCCCCCGATACTCTGCTATCTCATCACCGCACGTCTAGTTCTTTCCAAAGGAACACTTCCGTTTCGAGTCGGCCTTCTTCCCGTCACAGTTTGGACCGCATACCGAGCTTCAATAAGCGTCGACTTAGTAGGGAGTAGCGATGATCCTGAGCCCCTTGCATATTTTAACCAAGGTTTGCTGGTGTGTCTATGCTGCTTCATCTATTCAACTTGAATTTATTGACTCATTCTTGTGTAGCTCATGATGACAACATTGGTTATTCGCGCTTGTATCTGGACATTCCAACGGGAACCTTACACGCGCGCTAAATCAAGTGGGTCAAAAATCGCAGATGCTGCCGACCTAGTCTTCAATCTGCGTGGTATCGGTTGGACGTGGTCAAAAGGAATCAAACTTCCTGCGGAAACGCGAAATGTTTCCTCAACATCCTCGTTCTTGTTCGCTACTCTACCACACGCGCTGTTCGACGTCTTCATGTTCGATCTACTCATGTATTCTGTGCAGTCATTTGGCCCACAGACTATCGGCTCCCCAGCTGGAGGCAGCATATTCGACATGACATTGGCCTTTGGTCCCCGAATGCTCCGCGCAGGGATTATATCCATCCTGACAGGGTTCACAATGTACTTCGCAATCGAGAGCATGTATCTCGTTGGTACCTTCCCAGCAATTCTCGTCTTCCGCCAATCACCCGAGGACTGGCCACCACTCTTCGCACAACCCTGGTTTTCGACGTCGTTAAACGAATTCTGGTCCTACCGGTGGCACCAGCTATTCCGCGACAACTTCATATCTTTCGGCGGCTTACCTGTCGCCTTCCTCACGGGCAGTCGGAGTGGTGCCCTTCTGGGATCATTTCTTGCCTCCGGATTATTGCACTACCTTGGTCAGTGGGGCATGGCCAGAGGGAGCGATTTCTTGGGCATAGGCGGCTTTTTCATCATGATGGGTGTTGGGACGCTACTTGAACGTAGGTGGAAAAAGGCCACTGGGTACCCTGTCCGCGGCATCCTGGGTTGGCTGTGGACGTTTACATGGGTGTCAATATGGGGTCTATTCTTAGTGGAGGGTTGGGTGACAAGAGGTCTCGGGGGCAGCTATTTCATGCCTGACGGATGGAGACCAGGAGTATTTGTGGTGGAGAAGCTCAAGTCTCTGCACACTGTTTCATAATATCATACTAATCCAATTCCATGCATAGGATAACTACTAATACTATCCACAACGTCGCTCGAAGCATCGCGAATTAAGATGATCCATTCGCCTCTAGTGAACAATACTTTCCGGGTAATAGGCGCCTCAAGGCTCGCGTCATAGCCCAATGGGGCTACTTGACTGTAATTGACCTTTCATTAGCGCTCCGGGACCATGGCTTGGTTGTAAGTGCGCATAACCTCTGCTGAATTGCTGCAATGTGTTCACTGCGAATCCTTTGCGGTCAAGTGCATATGCCCGGCCCGAAGCGCCAAGCGTCTCAGACTCAGAGAGAATCCGACTCGCGAACGCGAGTTCCCCGCCGTGCCTGCAACGCTCAACAGTACAGCGCTTCTTTTGCTTGTTCGTCTCCCTCATGCTTTACGATTGATCACCGTTATCATGCCCGCGAAAGCATAACCGACAGCTACATATGTCAGAGCGCGTGCACACATGTGCCCTAAGCGCAGTGGACGCCAGGAGCATTCCTCGCACGCACGAGTCATCTAAAAATTTCTACATAAAGTCTGTTCGATTCTTGCGCACCCTGTGACCCCCTTCTTCAGTTCCTTCCCGTTGAGCGTGCTCTGCTCTTACCGCTCGAAATCTATCAGTGAGCGAGCGTCGCTGCGCCCCTGTTTTACATTTTCGCACGTCGAGGAGGATACGGGTTCAAAAGCCGACAATTTGAAGCGTGGAGATCCCACGAAGAGAAAAATTGAGATAACTTACGATTCTCCGGGCCTGTGTGTCATTGAAAAAACGTCGAAGCGGGGAAAGGAAAGAGCACGATGGTCGCAACTGGAACTCTTATATGGATATCGGTCCGCCCACTACTGCGATTGTGAGCGTTCGTCTTCATCGCGCCTCTTGTTGTGGCGTCTCCTGAATGATGATGGCTGATTTCATACTGACCTACACTCTACCCAAAGGATTTTCTGCGTCTCATGTGGGTTTGCGATTACCAAGGCCGACATCTTCCCTGCCACCGCCGCTGCAGGTGCCGGCCAAATGCTCCTCAACATCACCCTCCCGTCCTTGATGTTCTCCAAGATAGTGCCCGCATTCACATCTGACAATGTCGGCGCGCTAGGTCCGTCCGCGCCTCCACATCTCAATCTTCATGTCGTAATTATAATTGATCTTTCTTGTTACTCGAACAGGCCCCTTGGTGCTCATTGCGCTGATTTACGAGGCCATGGGTATCCTTTTGAGCTATACAGTGAAGCAATTGTTCTGGGTGCCCCACCGTTTTCGATACGGTATTCTTGTCGCAGGAGGGTGGAGTAACATAGGGGACATACGTGAGTTCGGCCTTACGCCTCAATTATGACCCGATCCATGGACATATGTCATTGTGCTCCTGTCATGCACAGTGTCTCTTGAACATTTCTAAAAATATTCTCCATGAGCATCTTATCTAACCGCCATTTATTTAGCGACTTCGGTAATTCTTAGCGTCACGGGCGCTATGCCTTTCGCTGGTGTTGCAGACCAGAACTTGGCAGTCGCTTATATTTCTGCTTTTATTTTAGTGTTTATGGTACGTTCCTCTCATACAAAACCTTTCGTTCCTCTGTTTGGATGATCATTCCGACGTCATCCTAACTAATTGTATTCCCAAATAGTTAACTCTTTTTCCTTTTGGAGGCCACAAGTGGGTTGCTTGGGATTTTGTCGGACCTGACGTCGAGCCAGAAGAGGTACAAGAAGCCATGCGCATAAAGCGTGCCGCGATCTTCAAAGCTCTTAGGCTGACTCGGAGAAGATCAACCCCTGAAGACCACGAAAGTGCAGTTGACGTCTCAGAAAAGGCTGAGCAGCTAGAACAGGCACAGAAAGAAGGCGAATTCGGAGTAAAGCCTAACATGCACCCCCGGCATGTGTCATTCATGGTGGATGACGCGTCGACTATGGTCCCGACAGAGGGCGTCGCATCGCCAGGTGCCTCTCGACCGCCAATGGAGGCGAGCGGCGCGAGAGTCGCGCTGTTTGACCGATCCGCGACACTCGCGACGAACCTGGAGGATAGTGGCAAAGGAACAGACAAGAAATCTGTCGCGACAAGCACTCTTCCCGTAACATCGCGTCCCTCCAGCCCCCAGACCACCACAAAACCTTCACGTTTATGTTTTATACCACGCATTCGCGTCAAGCTCGACCTTCACCTCATAGTCGACTTTTTCAAGGCTGCCATCAACCCCGCATCCCTTGCCATTCTCATCGCGTTCCCTATCGCCCTCATCCCCGTTTTGAAAGCCTTGTTTGTCCAGGTTCCAGGAACAAACATCCCTGCGGCGCCAGACGGACAGCCACCGCTAGCGTTTCTCTTGGACGCTACGACCTTTGTTGGCGCAGCAAGTGTGCCACTAGGTTTGATATGCCTCGGGTCCTCATTAGCACGCTTGCCAGTTCCGCGAAAGGGCCAATGGAGTCGCCTGCCTTTGGGCGCAATTAGCTGGCTTGCCGTAGGAAAGCTGCTGGTGATCCCTGTTCTGGGGGTGCTTATGTGCGAGGGCTTTACCCGCGCTGGATTGATCTCTAGGGATGACAAGGTCCTCCGATTGGTGTGCATGTACGTCGCTGAAACAAAATTCTGGTTGTGCAGGCCAGATTAGAGATTGGCAAATACTAACTGCATGTTCTTTTTCTGTTGTTCTCATCAGATTCATATCGTGTCTCCCTACAGCAACAACACAGGTGCGCTAACTATTTTTTTCTCTTCAGAAGCTTCAAACGAGTCTGAGCTCAATATTGGTCTATCCTTAGGTTCTTCTAACGCAGGTATACAGCGGGACAGGAAGTGCGGAGCATCTGGCTCCTTTCCTCATCCCACAGTATATTTTAATGATCGTCGCAATGCCCGCGCTCATAGCATACACCCTCCAATTACTCTTCTAGGCTAGTCCCAGTGAGATGGCATGATCGATCACCACTAGACTTTCTTGAATAACCCATCCATAGACTTGTCGTAGACGCACGATATTCTACATGTCCACTGATCACTTATCCTCCTCTTTAGGTTCTGTAGCAGTATATCATATCCCCGGAGTTCTTCTCGTGTGCCACACCCTGGCCACCTACCATAGACCTGGTGGGATGGGCGTCCCATAACTTGCCGAACAGGCCTGTGGTAGCTCACAGTGTCCAGGAATTGCTGTTGAGATTCAACGCACTGTCCTGAGCTGCTTTGGAGCTGCTTGTTGAACGAGAAGATCTTCGATAGTCCTGGTCGTATATTTTTTTGAACTGTGACAATATGCGAGACAGACATGTCAATCTGATACTGGAAGAGTAGAATATGGTTGCATCTGCATCCCCAATGCTGGAAATGCCATGCAAACCCGACAATCAGAGCGTCTGAACAACGTCTGAAAGCATCTCACGTGGGATGACATATGCAACAAGCAGGCTGGGACCCAGACAACCAGGATGCGGGCTATAGGACTGGGAAACGGCATGCCAGTCAAAATACCAGCACTCAGCCAAGGTACTCAAACCCTATATGGACACCGCAACGTATGCCCACTGCCCAATTATACCAGTCGGCCGCACAAATGTGCAACGGTTCCAGAATCACTTATCCCTTCAATTTAGATGACCAGACATCCAAATTACGAGGGCCAAAATAAGAAACCGTATGGAAAGACGGCTCTCAAGCAACGATTACTTATATCTATATAATACAGATGATATAGCCTAGGTAGCCAATGTCAAGATCCAGACACGGAAGTCTATTTGCCGAGAGAGAGGAAGAGAATTTAGAGCAGAATTTGACTACTGATGTCATCTCAGTTGATCGGCCTGCAGGGAACCAGCCGTGCCAGCTATATACAGCCAAATGCAGTAATAAATATCTATACTAATGCTCACTACTTGTTACAAGCCACCAAATGGCCTTATCGCTCCGTGTGCCAATATAAGTAATAGGTATGCTTGTCCATCCCGGCTCTGGGTTGCACGACAGTTTACGACAGCCACCCTCGGCAGGACAGTGACTTAGAACCCTGTGGGATTTGCTAGACTTCTCCCCAAAACCACAAAATCGTCATGAGGATACGCGCTCATTGTAACGGATTGTAATCGAAACATATATGTAACACATTTGATGTCCTACGTCCCTGGCCACCTAATCTACCCGGTCGCTTTGTCTTCCACTGTCGTTGGTCAGCTTGATTTCTCATAGTAGGTCAGCTCTTCCATTACCTGCTCTTCCTCTATTTTCTGACAATTGCCTCCATGCATTGTTCAGCCCCAGGACCTCCTGTTGGCCCCACCGTACTGGACCCTCCCAGTAGACACGCTGCAGATAAATGATTGGACCAATGTTTGACCAATATGGTACATTTAAAAACAGGACGTACCTCAAGATAGTCGCTAACATGTGGTGCAATTACCCACATGAGTTTGATGTTGGTAATGCCTCGTCTAATATGGCTGAAAAGGTTGTCGAGGAGCTCTGTTAAGGACGCGGAGTAATCTGCATGGGCCAGAGACACTCCTAGCAAGTCGGCGGTAAGAATATTTATACCTTTTACTGGGGAAGGTCGATAGCAGTCGATTAATAAAAAATCGAGGAGTGTGCGAGAGATGTGAATCGAGTAATTAGTCAGCTGTTGTGCGCGAGGTTGACGATCAACATTCTGGGAGTGGTTCTTATCCCCTGAGGTGCTGCCTAAAAAAGGAGCCATCATCAGGAAATACAGCTCGAAAATTTCTTCATGAATTTCATGTTGCGAAGGGTGTACTTCAAACGCAAAAATGTGGGTGATACTCTCAAGGTTGATTTCTGACGCTATCCATCTGCAAAATAACGGAATCTAAAAAGACATGGCCATTGAGGGAAGCCGCTGCACCAATAATTTAAAGCAGAGAAAATACTGACCATGGCCGGGAAGAACTCGTCGCGCACCGCGTACAAGGCAGCAGCCAAAGGTGATTTTTCAAGAATGTATGCTTTGATCTGCGTAATATGTCTTCTGATATCAGTTTGCAGGACATCCTAAGAAATATACCATAATTATGTCGGGATTGCGGAAAAACTGTACTAAAGAGACTAACCTTGATCACAAGAAGTAAAAGGTATGCTGCCACAAATGCAATACCCTCAAGGAGTGTTCCCAATGCTACTACATATTGCCTATGTAGTTGAAATTTTGAAGACCAGGTGGCACAGACTTGCATATATCGTGATGCGAAGTCCACGTCAACTAGTCTGCGATGTATCAACGTATTTGACATATTTGCCTGCATCACGTACTTTAGGAATTTAGTGAAGCGAAAGTCCTAGATAGAAAAGGTTGATATCAGTCGGGCTATGGGACAAGTTTCATTGGCATGCTTACTGGCAAGCGTGAAGCGTCCATGGTACTCAGAGCCATCGGAAAACATGCAGCAATTGCAGCATGTGCGTCGCGAGGATCAATGTATAGAGAACCGGACCTCGACCGGTCGAGAAGAAAATCAAGTAAAGAAGCATGAAGAACCTTGATGGGCTTCAAGTTGCCAGCGAATGCAACAACACAAAGGAGATCACGAAGGACATGCTGAACATGACCAGGTCTGTAATCAAAATGCTTTTCAATCAGGTAAGGTGTCACAGATATGAGACCATCCAGGTTGTTGCTTGGTATCACCAGAAAAAGAAAAATATTCCGTATGGCCTCTTTGTTGGCGTCGGGCACAGACTCGAAGATATAGTGGTACAGATTATCAAGCGCCTCGTATGGTTTGTCTGAAATAGGGATCTCCGACAGGCCAAGAATTCGTTCAAGGCACTCGTCTGGCCGGTTGTTGGGCATCTTGATGTATCGAATTACCGTCGCCGGATAGATGAAGCCCTTCGAAGACTTGGACACAAGTTGCACGATTTGGCTTGGAAGGGGCCACGGCTGAGGCAAGAATTCGCGAATGGGGTGGGTCCTGCGAATCTCTGTAAATTCCTTCAGAAGAAATGTGGTGACCTGCTGGTCTGCGTCTTCATCATCCCCGAGATTCTTTGTCAACACCTTCACGCCATGTGGACCTTGAAAGATAGGGTCGAGCTCGATAGTCGCCAAGATGTGGAATTCCGGCCGACTGGCGACGACAAACCGAATCGGTAGCGAGAGTTGTTGGACAGCGAGCCCAATGCAGAGGAGTAGATCTCGTTGAACCTGGGGGTCATTGCATTCGTCCAACCCATCCACAAGGATCAGGCGTGGGTACAGTTTCTTGTTGATTCTGAGTATTTTATGAGCCCACCGTTGAAAACTCCACTTGTACTTCTTCCGCCATCTATTGATTGGGTCAACAACGAGGCATTGCATCTTCACGGCATTAGAAGCTGTGAGGACAGCCGGATTTTGCATGACTGTCCTGGAAATGAACGGCTGGAGAGCAGGGAAATTGATGGCCAGTTGATACGCCAAAGTGACGATGAGTTGGTTCCCGTCGCTCCGCCCGGATGCGGTACGAGAGAAGAAAAAACTTGCGGCGTGATCGCTGTCGTCCTTGAGCGAGAGCGCCAGAGACTGAGCAAGGGCTGATTTGCCGATGCCAGCAGGGCCATGAAGCCAAAATAGGCCAGGCCGGTCGCCTTGTTGGACAAACTTCCTCATCCCTTGCATCATCAAAACCCTCGTACCCTCGTCGCATTTTGGTGCATCAAAACGTTCTGCGGCGTCCAATAGTCCGGCAGGTGCGCTACGGGAAAGCAACACCGAGAGGGTATCTACTTGCAGGTATATCTTAGTGCACATTCAAGGAGACATTGCGGGTGCGTACACGTACCATTCCTACCGCTGATATTAATAACAGTGTTGGAGACAGCAGTGAGATGGCCCCCATTGATTGTAGTGTTGACCGCCCCTTGGAATGCACTCATTGCCAGCCGTCAATTAACTTCGAAGAGATAAGCTCGAGATGGTTCGCTGGAAGCAGATTAAGACAATAACTGGCAGGATAGAGGATACTGGTGGCCAGCAGTTACTGTCATGAGAGCGACGAATGGGACGTGCCAGTGGTAGCCAAACATCGCCCCGAAGTATAGACCGTGCCAATTTGCTGTGCTTGAGCTGTGCTACCCTTGTGACCAAAGGTGATGGACATTGGATACAATTTGGACAGGCACCTTGCAGAAAGCGCATGCCCGCCGTTGAGCGCTCGGTAGAGGCTACTTGCCGCCATGAGCCGCCATGGCCATCATCCTGGCACGTGCAACAGTCGCCATCAACTTGCGTCATTCCCCTGTTTGCACGCATATGTACTGAGAAGTATGGGGAACGTTCTTGGCCTCCGCCTTTTTTTCGAAGGACTTAAGAGTATCCTTTCTTGACGGCTTTTGGGACTCCGGACACACCATGTAATCGTCCCTATTTCCCAACCGGGCTCGCTCATATTCCAGAGCCGAGATGCACTGCTTGATAGATAGATGATGGTCCCAGGCGGGAGCCAGGAATTGACTTGACATCCGAACCAATCTATGTATACCGCTTTTCAGTAATTAAAACTTGCAAAGAATTTTAAAAAATGAGCGCATCTTTGCTCGTGTAGTCTCATACTTGAGAAAGAGCGCAACCTTAGTGACCGTAATTGGGTGGGATACCAAGGCTACAGTCTGCTGCCCAAGGGGGCCAACATAGCGAGGATCCCTCATTATTCACAGTAATAGGGCCACAGAGGCGGCATCCCAGAGGGAGTTGTAGGGCCGGCCAACTGAGCCTCAGATTACATCTCGGTGCCCTACACCTTTATTTCTGTAAGATCTGCTCATATCATACCAATTTAAAATGGTAGATGTGTAGACAAGATAGCAGGGCTCAACGAGTGTCATGTCACATTACTGCGGGAAGAAAAAATGGGCCAGCAAACACGTTTGGATCGGCCAGGAGAGCGCTCGGAGTCTGTATTTCGTGCGGATCACTGGCACTACACTTCACAGCACTTCACCATCACTAACGAGGCCAGGGCCATTGTATATATCAGTGACGCTTACTTGAAATGACTCAGAACTCTTTATTTGATTGCTGGATGCTTTCTACGTCGAATGAAGGGGATGGGCCGATGGGCGCTTATTTCTTGCCAGACCGGTTCGTTGCGGTCCGCTGCGTTACTGGATCTACTTCTCCTTCACGTACACAAACATCTTCGTCGGTTCTTGTTGCATCGACACTAGTACTGGTCCATTGCAGATGTCGTTGTCTAACCCTTTCAAATCGATTAAACTCTGTCATTTTTCACGCAGAACATGAAAGATCGCGGATGTGCAGGCGGGCTACAGCTGTTATGTACCATGCGCGATTAGGCAGGGTGATTAAGTAGTTGTCGGAGCAACTATCTGGGCCATGTTATCTGTCGTCTTTTTAGCTGTCGTAGGCGTGCCTGTTCAGTCTGTCCAGGCCGGTATAGTGCGGATGTATCTTCACTTTGATTACGTCGCCAGGTTTTTGAGTCTTCAAGCCAACTTCAAGCTTCAAATCTTCAGATCTCGGAGTTCAAACTTCACTTTCTTGCCGACATTGACTTCACGTGAGGGTGCTATCTTTCTGGTGCGCAGGTGGGTTTACGGCCCATATCTGTTCTATCATGCAGACCACCATCAGCCCCCACAACCAGCAGCCATACATCACTCGCTCCTACCCAGATGAGCATCAACTCGATGCCGTCATCAATGCAGCCGCAGCCGCGCAGAAGGCCTGGCGCGCCGTGCCATTGGAGAAAAGGATCGAAGTCGGGAGGAGGTTTATGGTGCGCTCTACAGAACAAACTCTGTTGTAGTCTTCTACTGGTGTGCTCAATGAACAATTGCAGGACGAGTTCAAAAAGATAAGCGATCGCCTTCCACTCGAGCTCGCAATGCAGATGGGCCGGTAAGTCCTCTTGAGCGGGTCGCGTCGATCTATCTGCTTTTCTCGTTCATTCACCCTCCTCACTAGTCCTGTTGCGCAATGTGCTGGCGAGGCGCGTGGAATGCTCGGTCGTGCCCAATACATGCTTGATATCGCCCCTTCCGCTCTAGCCGATCTCTCCTTTGCCAACGCTGGGAACTCTGAGGATCCGTTCCTCAAAGCAAGCGCGGATGTCCCGGGATTCAAACGGTACATTAGGCGGGAGCCGCTCGGTGTTGTGCTCGTTGTCGCACCCTGGAAGTACGTTCTCTATGCTTGGCGACACGGAAATGAAAGATATTGACAAACCTTTCTGCATTGAATCGTTACACTGACATCCCAATCGACGTCTTCGCTCCATTCGCATCCACTTCGCTTCCCTTATCGCGCCACATCTCGTCTCCTCATTATATGGCATCTAATCAGCTTCCCTTACCTCACCGCAATCAACAGCTTCCTGCCTGCACTGATAGCAGGCAACGCCGTCCTGCTCAAGCCAAGTCCTCAGACGCCACTCACAGCCGAGCTCATCGCAGAAGCATGGCACGCCGCTGTGAACGCACTCACGCCAGGTATCAAAGACACCTTGCAAGTCACCCACCTCCCGCCCCAACTTGTCGCGCGCGCCGCACACAGTCGCAAGGTCGATTTCGTGAGCTTCACGGGGAGCGTGCCGGGCGGGAAGTCGGTCGCCGCTGCTGCGACCTCCTATGATGGCGGGAACGCCGAAGGGTTCAAGGGTGTGGCATTGGAAGTGAGTGGCTCCTTCGGGTTCATTTGCGCAGTTTGCTTGACCAGCCCAATCTCGTATCACGAAAACACAGCTAGGTGGCAAGGACCCTGCATATGTGCGCGCGGACGCGGACCTGGCGTATACAGCAGCGGAACTGGTAGATGGCGCGTTCTTCAATTCGGGTCAGAGCTGCTGCTCCGTTGAGCGCATCTATGTACACGAAAGCGTGTTTGAGGAGTTCGTAAAGCGCGTCAAGGTCGTGGTTGAGGTGCGGTTCCATTTCTTTCTTCCGTCCCTCCATTGGCATTGTGTTCATTCAATCTTGATCACTGCAGTCATACATCCTCGGCGACCCCACAGACCCCAAGACAACCCTTGGCCCCGTCGTGAGTTTGGCCAGCTCGGAGAGAATCAGGAAGCAGATTGCGGATGCGCGTAAGTAACATCACCCACGGGAAAGCCTGATAATAGCTTAACAGTTTCTTCCCCTCATTTTCATCCTTTGCTTTACTTTTCGGACCGTCCATTTGGAACTTTTCCATGCACAAACTACGATGGTGTGTCTGACATTCGACCCAACAGTCGCCGCGGGCGCGAAGAGCATTATTCCGGAAAGCTTGTTCCCAATAGCAAAAGTGTACGTGGTTATCTTCCCCCTCTAGATGATCTCTTGACATGATTTTGTGACTCTCTGGATTTCTAGAGGCACAACATACGTTGCGCCCACTGTCCTTGTTGATGTTGACCACAGTATGTCCTCTTTTGTCTTGCTCTTTGTTGAGAATGTCAGCTGACACTGCGTTAGCCATGGACGTGATGATGGTCTGTTCTGTGATCCATCCATGCTCATGATTGCTCGTGTTGACACATTTCTGTATGTAGGAGGAGACGTTTGGACCTGTAGTCGGCATCATGAAGGTGCATATCAGGTCTCTACTCCGCTCTTTTGACCTCATCTAACAATGCACAATTACGGCGTGGTCATAGGTTCCGTCTGACGAGGCCGCGCTTGCACTAATGAACGACAGCCCGTATGGACTCACCGCTTCCGTGTGGACGAATGCCGAAGCGAACGAGGAGAGCGCGCGTGTGTTTGAGGAAGTATTTGCCACTGGGCTGGAAGCAGGGACCGTCTTCTTGAATAGGTGCGTTTTGGTTGTCTGCTTCTGGCTGTCTCATTTGACCGTCTTGCGTTGGATACGGTTCGATATGGGAAAATCTATGAGCATGATCTAACGCCACCTTCATTCTTCCCAATAGATGCGACTTCCTCGATCCGGCTCTCGCGTGGTGTGGTGTCAAGGATAGTGGACGGGGCGTCAGCCTGAGTAGATTCGGTCAGTTTTTTTCTCCTCTAATTTGTTTGGTTATCAATAAATATTGACTTCCACCAGGCTACGACCAGCTCACGCGCCCGAAGAGTGTCCATATGAAGATAAAGACAAGCACCTAGTTTTTATGTCCAGCTTGGTTTATTGAGGATTGACAGTCTATTGAAATCCCAACATGTGCCTACGTATATATGTAAAGTGGTCGTGTCTGGTAAAAACGCCAAATCAGACCATATTAGGAAATTAACAGTCCTTTTTTTGGAGGTGTTGTACATACCAACAGGGCTGCTGTGATCATACTCTCGTAGCCTCGTGACCAGGCCCTCCATAAGAGGTAAGACGAGCCCGAAGGGCCTCGTTAGAGGGCCTGGTACGAGACGTTCGATTTTTCTAGGGCTCTGTACTATGATCGAAATCTTTCCGGCCCGATTTTTTAACCTTCCTTATATAGCGATCTTGTAGCACGTGTATCGACGGTGTCGCGTCGCACCATCGTCGCGTCTCATTGTGTCCTTCGTTAATTGATTCCATCCCTTATATTCCTATAAATTTCTATATTAAATAGTTCTCAGGGCTTACTTTCAATGATAATTCGCAAATCAATCAACACAACAAGACGCCGGAAGCCTCTTGGGAGCCCCAAACGGGTGGAACTCGAAGCAAGTTTCGCACCGTCCCTCGAGTTAGGAAGCCAGGCAGAAAGCAACGCACAAATATATCGCCTCTACTTTAAACTGCAAACCCCAATATTTAGGCATCACTCGGTCATTTAAACACCCCAGCAATGTAACACCAAGGCCTTAGTTGACGCCCAAATACCGACCAGCAAAATACTCCCGAGCAATTTTGAGCTTGCATTTTTTCCCTGTCTTCCGCTACTCAGAAATGTGCATATATGAAAAGTCCATGCCATGTTAAGATTCCAGTATATGGCTTATTATGTGTTTATAGGTAGCTCAGTTAATTATACCAGCATTCCGACCCTATATGAACCGACAAGTACTGCTTGACAGTCCATTCATTCAAGACAGCTTCCAGATGAACGTCTTTCGAACAATAACATCGGAAACAACCTCCTATTTTCAGCTGTTAGTGGACATCCAATCGCGTGTAGACCTGCTTCCAGAGCGGCCTACGCACGAGTCGCCTGCGAGTCGGAGTCCTCGACAACGACGTAGCTAGACCGAGATTAATCAGGTTTTCATTGGTATTATAGCGGCTTTCAAGAGCATTTGAACTTCCTTCCTGACCTTTATAATGCATATTCTGCGTGCCAAAGATTCCCAAGAGCATACTGTACAAAAACGGGCGTAAAGATTGCGTAAAGATCTAGTGTTACATGACGCGACGCGATGCGCACTCTCCTGAATTAGCAGCTCGCCATATAAGGCAATTTTATGGGCACAGGAGACCTCGGACCGGCTTTCTCGATCGTAGTGCAGAACCCCAGGAAATTCTGACGTCTCGTACCGGTCCCTCTATCGAGGTGGCCCTTCGGGCTCGACTTACCTCATTTGGGGGGACCGCGTCACCGATCTAATACTCTCGCAGGCCGTTTACCCTCACATAATCTTATCGAGCCCACGTCCTTCTCGTCGCAGCCGTGAAAGACCCAATTCAACACACCCAATCGTAGCGTCTTCTCCGACAAGTAGGGTCCAGGCTCCAGCTATGTCGACCGATGCCAATCTCTTGGGATTTGATCCTTCAGGCCAATCCAATCCTAATAACTCATTCCCACTAAGTCCTGAAGAACTGTCATTCTTCAAATCTCTCACGAAGATCGATAATGAGGAGCAACTGAGAGCACATATAGTCAGCGTGCAAAAGGCCGCATATAAGGTGAGCCACTCGGCCACATGCCCTTCAATAGCTCTGCTTTGGAGCCCGTCAACTAATTGCTACTGTCACTGAAGGTTTTCAGTTACTCCTGTATTCGCAAATTTGCATTCGTACAGTAAGCTATTCCATATCAAGAGAGTCGTATAGTTTTAACTGTGCCATAGACTGACTCTTACGCACCAACGTGCCTATCGACAAGCAATAAACCTCCGAATTTTTCAGAGGGACCCTATTCTTCTTGACATTGGTTGCTGTTGTAAGACCATTTTATTCTTATCCTATTGTCTTCTCATCTCACATCTTTTTTTGCTGCAGTCGGAACCGATGTTCGAAAAGTAGTCCTTGACGGATGGCCAGCGCAGTTCGTTATAGCGTCTGACATACGCCAAGGTAGTGTTTAGTAATTGGTCCGATAATCCAATACTAACTGTGAGTGCATCGCATAAGAATTTTGGGACTATGGGCACAAGCTTTTCTTATCAACCGCCGAGAGTCTACCTGTCAGATTTATCGCTGGGGACATCCTAGATCCATCCATTCTCCAGCCTCGGGAACCTATCATCGATGAGAAGGAGATAACTGCGATCCTTGGACAGCCAACTCCTTCAGTATCCGAGGTACAAAACCTCACCCCTCTTCTAGGAAAAATATCTGCCATACATGCGTCCTCTCTATTCCATCTCTTCAGCGAAGTGGAGCAGTTGGCACTTGCGCGTTGCCTCGCCTCACTTCTTCGACCCGAGAAAGGCTCTGTGATCTTCGGTCAGCATGTTGGGAGGAAGGTGATGGGACATCGAGCGCCATATATCGGCGATGTGGCATCGTTGGCCCCCATGTTTTGCCACTCGCCACAGAGCTGGTCCGACTTGTGGGTGACCCAAGTTTTCGGAGGAAACGATGGAAGAGGGAACGAGCGCATTAAAGTTGATGTGGAATTCGTCGACGTAAATTGGGTGGTTGGGAAGGAAATATTCCAAGAGGTTGAGCCAAACGACAAATTCTACATGCAGTGGTGTATTACGCGCTTGTAATGACACGGCGCGATGTCTAAATCTCGCATCACTGGAATCCTAGTACCAATTTTGAAAAAATCCTTTGACGTTTGCTTGCTGTTCAGCACCTAGGATAGGGTAAATTTCCCGGTGATCAACGGTATAGCCGACGGTGACTTTGTTCCGTGTCAGACAGGGGAACCGATGTCGGCCGGCTATCAACATAGTTACGGTGCATACTGATCCGGCCGACAGGCTACCGTATAGCCGATCCAAACAGGTCCGGCTGTGTTGCGGGGGGCCGCATGGATGCCGCAGTGCGGAGTTTCCATGAAAAGGTTGGCAGAGCGGCAATGCCGCTGAGATCAAGCTGGCTGCAAACAGGGGCTCGGAATAGGCGGCTCCTGGTACAACAAGTCAGAGCTGCACTGCATTGTGCATTACAGTTCACACATTGGAAGGAGGATTCAAATAGAAATGGATTACAGAATAATCATATTGTACCCAATTAACACAGAATGCTATGGATGGATGACCCATTTCTATCAAGTAACAATTAAATATACATGTATTTATACAGCAGAACTTGACTATTCAAATAGTTTGCAGATGTTATTTAACCTTGTATACATCGGCGGAGCTCCGAAGATCGGAGCTCCGCCTTGAATTGAAGTGGGGCCGATGATTGGAGTTTCCGCCAGCATAGTAGTAGCGGGGTTTGAAAATTTCTACATAACCTCATATATGTTGGCGGAGCTCCGAAGAGTGGGGCTCCGCTCTTGAATTGAAGTGGGGCCTACCATCGGAGTTTCCGCCAACATAGTAGCAGTTAGGTTTGACATTTTCTAGGCATTTGCAGCCTCAAATGCAAACTATACCAAGCATACAAATGTAGAAGTAAGCACTGCAATGGAAATACAGTACAGACATAATATATGTATATGCACACATAGTTCTACAACAAGGTTACACAATTCAAGCACCTTGAGCATGTTGATTAGCTTGTGTTATCATAAGAGGCATCCTATATGCAGAGATAACAGAGAGACCACACTGCGGAAATTCCGGGTAGATTGCGGCAGCAGGGTCAGATAATTGCTCTGCATTTGCATTGTCCGGCAAGGGATAAACAAACTTTCCCACGCTCAAATTTATCGATGGGCGCGCTCGGAAATGCCGCTATGGATGCTGCATCTACCAATGAGGTCCCAAGATGACATATTATGGTAGGCACCGTCCATTGGCATATTTCAATTGCCAAATTAAGACTACTGCCTATGACACAGACCGATAAAATGCCTAAACAGACAAAAGACATGTATGTGTGCAAGATACAAGGATAGAATTATAAATACCTGTGTTCTTGCTCATCTGAAGACACAGAAAAGCGAATCCAGTAATATATATAGCATATCTGGCTTTAGATTAAAGAGAGTGCACATGAATTCACAATTCTGATAGATTTACACTCTGTTCTGTAGGCATTAAAATTTACAAGGATAATTACATTTCCCAGACACCTAATTCACATTCAAATTGACTGAAAATATACTCAGGCACTGATAGGACATCAAAGTAGAGGTCTACTGTTTTGAATTGGTGTAAAATAAGTTCGGAGACACAAATGTGCAACATGTAACATCAATTGATATATGATGATCGAGTACAAACAGATCAAAATTAAGACTGATGTGTTTGCACTGAACACAAAACCGATAAAATGCTCATAACTCGGCTTCCTCTGGCCCGTTTTCTATGCCACATAGCTCGTTCGATGCGTAATTTTATGGGCTACAGATTGGTCATTTTCCCGGAAAAAGCGTAAAGAAATTGATGATAGGATGCCCCCAATACATGATTTTGACCAAAATTCAAATATCATGCAGGCACATTTTCACCCATATCATCTGGTTCAGAAAAAAATCAGCAGTATTCTGTTCAAACAGATTCATCTCTCGATGTCATTTCAGGGGTGTTTTGAGTATTCCGGGATTTTAACATGCATACTTGGTCAGGCAAGTTGAGTAAATATCTCTATATAGCCTCTATAGAATAGACACAATCCACAAAAAAAATCGGGGCTCTCCGGAAAAAACTCATGTCTGCAGAGATCAATAATTTTCTCTGATGGCCTCCGACCTAAAATTATGGAGTGCTTTCGGAAACTCCAATGCGGAAACTCCGAAATATTCATAATGCGGAGAAAAAGCGGACTCCGTTTTAATTACTTGGAGTGGTCTGTGACTTGTACAATATATATAAGCCATATTTTGTGGAACCTCCAGTGCGGAAACTCCGAAATATTCATGACGCGGAGAAAAGGCGGACTCCATTTTAATTACTTGGAGTGCTCTGTGACTTGTACAATATACTGACTGCACTGTTCACTCTCACTCATGCTGTACCATATATAAGCCATATTTTGTGGAACCTCTGGTGCGGAAACTCCGAAATATTCATGACGTGGAGAGAAAGCAGACTCTGTTTTAATTACTTGGAGTGATCTGTGACTCCAACCATATACAGACTGCACCATTCACTCTCACTCATGCTGTACCCTATTTTGTTGATTTTCTCATATTCTTCGGAGTCTCCAGTGATGAATGATCTTGATTCTTGGGTACATACATGGATCCTATTTTGTAGACATGACAATACTCCAACTTAATTCCATTGAGCAGATTATCTGGATCTAAAGATTTCAAATTCCATGCAAGAAGCGGACTTTTCCACCATCTCTGCTTTCTAGAACTCAATATGACACTGTTTCCCTGTTTCTGAGTGTTGTCTCATGCATAATTGTGCATAACGGCCCTCCAATGTTGTCCTATGAGGCTGAAATAGAATGTTCATGAATGGCGGCAACTCCGTTCGGGAGTCCCGCCACCTGGGTATGTGTATTTCGGAGTGTGGCACCTCCGCCGCTCTATGTGGCCGAGTCTGTATGCTACTGTACATGGTTACAACTCGACCGAGCCTGTGACGTCGGCTACATTGTAGTACCCCGGCCGAGTCGGCTAGACCCGTCTGATACGGAACAAAGTCACGTTCGGGTATCCTGTATAGTACTGTGGGATTTTACCTATCATATGTGTGTTCAGATCTTGTCAGCGTGAGTGACTCGGAGTCAGATTTGCACAGCAGAAGGTTGTCATTCTTTTGTGTTGGCGCCTCACGAAATTCCATATTTGGGCATGCAATGTCTGTATGGAGACTTCTTGGCATCATCTCGCAATGCGGAATGCGTGGCGATAACAAGGACATATACTCGAGATCACAAGAGTATTTCTCGACTCATAGCTAGTGCTAATATTCTACAGAAATGTGGCTCACTTATATGAATGTGCGCAAGACTTTGAGGTATACAGGAACGGTGAAAAAAAAAGTCCACCCAATGCAACTACCACTGCCTCGCCTCGATCTTGAATTATGAAAGCCTGTGATACATATATGGCCCCACCTACCCACCCAACCAAAGGTCAACAATATACACATACCGTTAACTAAGATTCATATTATATCCACTAATACTCTTAGCATGACTCAATGTGCAATACGGAGGGGATTACACTATGACTGCACTCCACCAAGGATCTTTTATGCCACAGAAGTTAGTTGATTTCTGGCGGGTAAGCTAGGCATCCGAGAATAAAGCATAAAAGACATCATCAACAACTCACAATCACTCTAGATCTCACACGACCATTGATTGCCACCGTCATTGCAAGATCTTCAGCTATGTCTGTATTCACAAATTTGCATTCGTGCAGTAAGTTCTTCAGTCTTAAGGAAGTGGCATAGTTGCCTACTCTATTACAAAGATCAACGATTGCACGCCAACGTGCCTATCAGCAAGCAATAAGCCTGCGACATTCACAGAAAGATTCTATTCTTCTTGATGTTGGGTGCTGTTGTAAAGCCATCGTTTTCTGATCCTATTGTCGTCCCATCTTACACTCTTTTTCTCACTGCAGTCGGGACTGATGTTCGCAAAGTAGTCCTTGACGGATGGCCGGCGCAATTCGTTGTAGCGTCTGATATACGTAAAGGTAATGTTTTGATTACTTTTATCATACAATACTAACGGCAAGGGCATCGTATAAGAATTTTGGGATTATGGGCACAAGCTTTTCTTATCAACCGCCGAGAGTTTTCCCGTAAGATTTATCGCTGGGGATATCCTAAGTCCCTCAATGCTCCAACCTTTGGAACCATTCATCGATGAGAAGGAAATAATCGCAATTCTGAGACTGCCGGTCCCTTCACTACCCAAGGTAGAAAATCTCACCCCTCTTCTAGGAAAAATATCTGCCATCTATGCATCCTCTCTATTCCACCTCTTCAGTGAAGAAGGGCAACTCATTCTTGCGCGTCGCCTTGCCTCACTTCTTCGACCCGAGAAAGGCTCTGTAATCTTCGGTCAGCATACTGGGAAAAAGGTGAAAGGACACAGGGCGCCATTTATCGGCGACCTGGCATCGGTGCCCCCCATGTTCTGTCATTCGCCACAGAGCTGGTCAGATCTGTGGGTGACCCAAGTTTTTGGAGGAAACGATGGAAGAGGAAACGAGCGCATCAAGGTCGACGTGGAATTCGTGGAGGTAGATTGGGCAGATGGGAAGGAAGTATCCCAAGAAGTTGAACCAGATGACACATCATACATGCAGTGGTGCATTACGCGCTTATAATGTCATGAAACAATGTCGATAACTCCCATTGGGTGTACTGGAAATCACGTTCCCGTCCTGGGTCAATTTTGAGACGCCTGTTCAAAAATTGTCACCAGGAGTGTGATATGCACGGGAAAAGCAATACCATTGTGCTGATGCAATGGGAACGATGGAAAATGCCTTGCACCCTCTAAGGTGGCTCTGTGATCTGCGATCATTGGCGGGCTGACAGCTGTTGGCTCGCCTAACGGGTTTCCACATTAGGACATGCAATGTCTATATTGGTGACTTCTTGGCATCATTTTGCATTGCAAAGCGCATGATGGCGATAACTTCTAGGGAAGATGGTCGGCATTTCATGTACAGCCTCGTGGCATGCAGAAATTTTAGATCCATCAATGTATACATACGCAAGAATTTCATGTCAACGAGGGTAGCGAACGAAGCACATCCAAACACCACTACTGCTCTCGAATTATTTGTGACAATTGGCAACTTCACATCAAAAACCTGGGATACTTAATCCTCGGCTACCCCCAACCATCGTAGTAAGTAGTTTGCATGTTGCATATGTGCAACTGCACTATACTGAAGTGATAATAAGAATCTCGTACCGGAGAGAAATTAGTTAATTCCTAACGGAGTTTCTGACGGATAGGCATCCGCGGAAATGGGTGCGAACATTTCAGGTATAAAATGATTATCAACGACAAACTATCCCACATGCTCACAGCTCCAGGCTGACGACATTCAAATGTGAATTCGTTCCTGCTTCAATCTTGCCTTATCACTGTCCCCTATCGCAAGGATTATGTCTGCAACAGACCCGGCCTACACCGCTCCACCTCTCAAGCTTGATTCAAGCTTTTATCATCTGACCGACGAAGAGAAGGCTTTCTTCCAGCAGCTCACGGGAATAATCGACGACGAAGAGCTCAAAGCGCACATAATCAGCGTGCAAACCAAAGCGTATGAGGTCAAACTACCTCTACTTGAGTCGACGATGCTCGAGGACGCAGGCTGACTGTTGACACAGAGATTCAGATATCCTTGTATATGGAGTTTCTCATTTGTTCAGTGCGTCCATGTCACAGAGTGCTGATACAGTTTCACTGGAATAATTACTTATTCTGTATAAGCCTGAGCATCGCTCAACTTCCAGCATATCAAGAGGTCCAAAGACTTCGAAAAGAACGAACCAATCCTCTCTTCCTTGACCTGGGTTGTGGTCGTTAGTTCTTTTCCCCAACATTTAACTTATCCTGGCTAAAATATGCATCTACGATGACAAGTTGGCAATGCACTTCGGAAAGTAGTCATCGATGGATGGCCTGCAGAGAATACAATCGCGTCCGATTTGCATCAAGGCAAGTAATACCATGGGTCATGGAATCAGTGGACAACAAAATTCACACTCTTCATCTAGGATTCTGGGATTATGGTCATGAATTATTCAAATCTAATTCCAAGACATTCCCTGCTGGCTTTGTGGCTGGAGACATCTTTGATCCCTCGACATTGGCCCCAAGAGGCGCATATATCGACAGTACGGACATCGACACTATCAGCTCTGAAAGGTTAGCACCGCTGCAGGACTTGACGTCATTAACTCCTCTCCTCGGTAACGTGTCAGCCATCCACACGGCGTCCTTCTTCCACCTCTTCTCTGAGGAAAAGCAGCTGGATCTGGCTCGGCGGGTTTCCTCTCTCCTGGTGCCAAAGCCAGGCTCTATCATCTTTGGGAGCCACTTTGCCCTCCCAGAAATGGGTTTCCGCAGCGAGGGAGGGCGGGAATGGAAAATGTTCTGCCACTCACCAGAGACATGGAAGGATATGTGGTTGGAAGTGTTTGATTGCGGCGACGGGAAGGGCGCAGAGAGAGTCAGAGTCGACACACAGATGTTTCGGGTACCAATCCAGGGTCTCTGGGTAACTTACACGCAGCTCAGCGACAAGAGCGAAGTTTGGATCATGCGTTGGTCGGTTACACGGATTTGAATGTGTATTGTATTACAAGAATGTTGAATACTAACAGGAAATGTGACTAGTAGCGTGAGTTTCGCTCCTTTCATGTCATAAATTCATGTCGTAGGTCATCAAGCAAGAGAGCTTTGTCGTGATGCTGATGTGGTCGTAGTTTCATTTCGCATACCACGAGTTAGCATGAGTAGCAGATTCTCAATTCTCGCTTGCCGCTCCTGCACCAATGAGAAGAAGATCATTAATAAACAAGAACACAGCAATCCTGAAGCAGACCATACGCACCTGAAGTTCCTTCATCTCTTCCTTCAATTTCTGAACAGGAAGGTCGCTGACCACTTGAAGTAGGGACTCAATGTGGCGCACACTGGCCTCAGTATTCGCGGCGGAAAGCGCAGCAGCTTGGACAGCAGCGGCAGATTTGGACTCTTCCATCGGTGGAGCTACGCCCGACATTGACGGGAACCGCGACCCGAAAAACCGTGTCAATGGACTACGGTTGCTCTCAGGGAAGGCGCTGGTCTCAACAGGGAATGCGACGCGATCTCCCGCAGAAGGCACTATGGGGGTCAGTGAGTTGGGGCCTAAGACCCGCTGTTTGGAAGATCCTCGTGCAGAGGCAGCCCGCCCGCTTCCTGGACGAGTCGTGCTCGTTGGGCGTCTGGCGCGAATATCGGGTACTGGCGACCCAGATCCTGCCCTCGGCCGAACATTCTCTCTAGAGTCAATGGAGCGTAAAGGTCCGCGGTCGCTGGTGCCGTCCATGTCCGCAAAGATATCGTATTCCCCCTCATCTACATCGACATCGAAAATTGCATCATACAAATCATTCGACGACGAGCCAACAATGGCTTCAATCAGTGGCATGTTCTTGATATGCCTTGGGAGACTATTGAAGAAGGACTGTGCCGCGTCCTTGCTTGTTTGGCGGAAGTTTCGCCCTGGCGACCAGTGTCGTTCGTAGAGGCCGATGACGATAAGCTGTGGCAAGCTGGTCACTTTAATGAGAAATACGTTCATCGAGTGCAGGGCTCGAGGTGAAAGGAACCATGATGCGGGTTTGAGAAGCACAAATGCTAGGATATTGAAAGGTGGCTGGTAGGAGAAGAGGGCGTCCGATTTGACACTAATGATCGAGAGGTCAGTGGAAGAGGGTTGACCGACAGGACTGCCTGACATACCCTTCAATCGTTGCAATCGTGAATTGGAAAAGGTACTATGAAGGCAGTCAAAACAGGATCAACTCAGGACTATTACTTCGTTTGAGTGGAAGCGGCTCACTTCTTGGGTAGCATTCTGAAAACGACGATGAGAAACACATCTGCTTCGATTTTTTTGATCCAGCACTCACCGAATCAATCCTAGCAACCGTGTTCGAGAGTATTGAGATCAAAACTGTTACATCGAAAATATCAGTGCAGAAACGTCGCCTATTGATGGCACCAGTGCTTACTGGTGAGAAGAAGCGTATTTGATAGCGCCGCGAATGCAGTCATCAAAATGGGTCCAAAGAATGGATGGAAGCTCGTCGCTTGCGCAAAACTCAGATATGTGTTCCCGAACCATATCTGGACCATCAACCACGCTATAGATTTGAAAGTCCAACGCGCCTTACCCTCGGGATCGCCGCTCGCTGTAACGTAAACGCTAATATTAGCTACAAGTATTTGATGAGCAACAAAATTAGCGACACGCTCATACCTAGTGTCCACAGAGTAAACAGCAGCCCCGAGAAGCACACGGCAGCGATACCAATAAACAGAACAAACTGGGATATCATGGCCCGCAGTGACCTGTTGAACCAGCAGATGAGGCGCTGTTCTCTACAGCCTACGCTCGCAGGAATATAATACCCACAAAATGACGACATTTCCGGATACCACAAAGAAGGCTAGCCTTGGATGTTTTTAATTAGCGCCGTTGCCCGGTAGCATCTGGTCGTTTGTGACAGCACCTACCTTGGAACTAATATACATGCACCGCAAGCAAGGATGTCAAAGGCCATGTCAGAAGCAGGTACTGTCAAGGAGCAAGACTGCATTAATAATAGCACGAGCATGAGCGTTCTTCAGAGGCTTACCGTGGCCGCTGCTGAGCCCTTTGAGCCTCATGAAGAAATACGTGAGGAAGACAAGAATGAACGCAAAATCAAATGCGTTCCACATCTGCAGACGGTAAATTAAACACAAGACGAGAAAAGGTGTGACCAGCCGACTAACATTTGCAATGTAGACTAGAAATTGTCGGTCAGAAGGGGAGCAGCAAGAATAAACAATTATCAGAATAACGCACTGATCCAGCCATGCTCTGTTGCTGCAGTATATTCTTCCAGCGCGAATGCACTACCTAGAATCATGAAGGCAACTTCCCAAGGTGTGACGTGGTTTCTATCTTGCTCTGAAGAGGGAAGATCAGAATACTAGGCTGGAATAATAGTGTTATCACCCACTGGCTAAACACATCATGAATGTGAACAAAAGCAGACTGAAGTTGAGGAACCCCAGATATGTTCCATATTTCGGTACACGCAGACTAGTTGACATTAGATCAGAGCTTGACGAGATAGATGACCACATACCGATAGTGGTTAATGAATGGTGCGGAGTGCGGATTATATATTTCTATTCCCCTCGTCTTGTAGTTGTCTGCGAGAATGGACCGATTGGCAGTAAGAGAGAAAACGACCTTGCCGGCATAGATGTCATTGACGACCTGCTGTGCTAGCGGGGACGCAAGAAACGCCTTTGCCTGTGTCGATATGGCCATCTGCTGCCATTCAGTACTCCTCACCTGGAAAGACAGACCGGTACCTACACACCTCTATTGCGCTTTGCGCCATGTCAATGTCATCATCATCCATGTTGAGGGTATGCTTCACCTCCTCAACAACTGAGTCTGATGCTCCAGCGAGAGGATTCCATGTCGCCGTAAGTACTGCGACTAACTGAAAGTAGTTTTGGGCGAAGGTGTGGAGCAGCTTGAGAGCCAGGATTTCACAGAGGTTGGCCCGGGCCACCATGACATTGGCAAAGGCGAGATCGGTCTCCGCTGCTGCGAGGAAGTAGGAGCGGACAACGAGGCACGCGTACACGACGGACATGTTCTTGAGGCGAGCATAGCGAAGGACGATGGGGCGCACGACGGCAAAGTTGATATCCGCAGCGGTTAGCTGTCTGTTCAGAGAGCTGTTGAAGTCACTGGCCGTAAAACAATAGACAATGTACTTACTCCCAAGTCAACGGGCTGTCTGCATGCCATGTTCAGTTGTACCCGACATTCTCAAGCCGAACTGGACACACCAATGTCATTCTGGGAGGCGCGATGAGTTTAGCGTACCATCTACAGAACAAGGGCTCTGGACTCACTATGATATCTCGTTTTAGCGCAGGTATCAATGGAAACACCTTTACAGATGCCAGGCTCTCCAGACTTGGTGCAAGTAAAGCGGATGCTTGCTGCTCTGGGTCCATTGGCTGAGTGGTTGAGATACCGAAGTATCGCCAAATGAGAAACAAGGAATGAAGGGGTCACCGCTTGCGCTTCCCAGTGCCAACGTGTGTCAACCGAACACCAGATCCGTCCCGCCCACATTTTGCTCTAGCTGCTTCAAACTCGGGACAAAGTACATATATTGTGAACAGACTGCCCTTGGACAGATTGAAGGGGCGAGAAAATACATCTCAAGGGATATTCGTTGAGGGGTCCGGCATCGAAAAAGGGGCAGGTCCAAATTGGGAAGAAGGATTGATAGCCGGCACTTGCCGGCACAAAGCACTGTCTCCCACCCATTTGCTACTTCATCCTCTATTTACATCGCGCTCTCGCTTGTTCATTCCTCTTCTTTCCCCCCTCGTCTCTGCTGTGGCGATATACCCTCTTTCTAGGAATGCGATATGGGATGCTGCTTCTCTGAACCTGTTGACTTTGACGGAGAAGTCAACCTCTATCATTTCGACCTTCATCGTGCGGTGGGCAAAGGAGCCTTTGGCAAGGTATGCATAATCATTTCAATCACCTAGATTATCCGGCCTTATCTAGTCTAGGTGCGAGTCGTCGAGCATAAGCGCTCCAAGAAACTCTATGCCCTTAAATACATCGACAAGAGCCGCTGCATTCGTCAGAAGGCTATAGCCAACATTATACAGGAACGGCGACTCCTGGAAGAGGTCAATCTCGTTGTTCGCGGCCACTCGGACGTTGCTGAATAAAATTTCCAGATCGACCACCCCTTCATTGTCAACTTGCGCTATGCGTTTCAGGACGACGAAAATTGTTTCTTTGTGTTGGACCTAATGTTAGGGGGCGACCTGCGATGTATGTTCCAAGACGCTGGGTAGGAACGCATACTAATATCCATTCTTTTCAGTCCATCTAGAGCGGAAAGGTTTTATTAAGGAGGACGTCGTCAGATTTTGGATGGCTGAGCTTGCTTGTGCTCTCAAGTATCTTCACCGCCAGCGCATTATTCATCGGTGCGTGGTATTGTGAACTTGCTCACCGTTGCGATGGGCACTGACTCCCTCAAAGTGATCTTAAGCCCGACAATATACTTCTTGATGCGGGCGGACATGCACACATAACGGACTTCAACGTTGCCATCCACTATTCTGAGCGTCGCCATCACACAAGTGTCGCGGGGAGCATGGCGTATATGGCACCCCAAGTACTCAACAAGAAGGGCTATTCCTGGCAAATTGACTGGTGGAGTCTCGGAATCACAGCCTATGAGCTTATGTTCCATAGGCGTCCTTTCGATGGGCGAAATTCCGAGAAGATGAATCACGCGATCACGAAAGAGCCTCTCAGGTTCCCTGAAAATGCACCGCAGCGGTGTAGCGATGAAGCGATATCCGCGTTGAAAGGAGTACGTCTATCTATTATTGTGATGTATTTATCTTTCTGACCATAAACATAGTTCATCGACCGAAATCCTTCAACACGACTGGGCTGCCGGAGCCTGGAGGACGACGACATTCGGGACCACCCATGGTTCGCCGGCATAGACTGGGATGCTATTGAGAACAAAGAGGCTCAGCCGTTGTTTGTGCCTGATGTAAGCGCCTAAATTGGTCTCGGCTTTGTGGCTGCTATTGATACCATCTCCTTTGATAGATGAATCAAGCCAACTTCGACGTATCCCATGAACTTGATGAGTTCCTAATGGTCGAAAAACCATTGACACATTCAAAAAGAAAGGCCAATCCTGACCTGGAGAAGATGAAACCGGAGTTACGCCAACTCGAGGAGCAGTATGTATTTGACACCGCTTCCCTGGACTCACTGATGGACTTCATGCTTTACAAGGTTCACAATATACAACTTCAGCGCAATGAAGCGAATGTCTTACTATCCCCATAACCAACCCATTGGAACTGAATCCGACAGCACGGATCGCACCCTTGCTCATTCAATGACAGGGACCATCGTACCGACTGCAAGCATCATTGACCGTTCTCAAGCTGGCTCCCCAATGATGGAGAGCACTGACGCTCGTAACATTCCTCCAATACCGTATGGCTCCCAAAGTCATGCAGTGTCATGACAGCAAACCGTGAGTGTTCATTAAGAATTGGGCTCGGATGGTGACAGCATCGCAAAATACTGACCCCATCTCCCCAGGTCAATCATTCGGCCTTCTCACCGTCTATATTTATATACCACTGTAATCGCACTATATCCAACGGCCATGGTTCATCATTCAACTTTCGACATTAGTACCTCACGATAATCTGCCGTTCATAATCACGACGCCCTCATTATGCCCCCTTACGATGGACTCGTTCGGTCTTTTGATTGAAATGGTTTCTGCTGTACTTTTTTTTTTTTCCCGCATTGGCATGATAGTGGAGTTATTTCATGTTGTTTTTCGTTAGGTAGAACACTTTGATACGTTGTTACGTGGCGCTGGATCAGCCTTTACTACATCTACCCCGTGGAACCATTGTATTATTTTTTTTAGCTGCGTGTATGATGACAGTGTTGTTGTGTAAAGGCGGTGTTGATAGTATTATTACGAGCCGACGGGTTTCCCGAAACCCTCTCTAGCATCCTATTGAAGTTGCCATTCGCAAACCTTCTTTTCGAACCACTGCAACAAAGCAGTTGAAGACTTACTATTAGCGCTAAGCCCCTATTTGTCTGTTGTCTAATCTTTGTGCGGAAGATGGGATCCAGCCAATCACGCTCACGCCAACGGTATTGACCCTTTCTCGTTGCCTTCATCTTTTTCAATCCCAAGTGCCGTGCGTGGTTCACTTGTTAACGTCACCATCATAGAAACACAGGCAGAATGAACAACTCGCAAGGTCCACGACTTGAGGATGAGAACAGCGATTCGTCAACCTCAGATTCCGAAGGCTCAGAGATGGGTTCAGAGATAGAAGAATCACCCACCCGTTACAACTCGGGCCTTAAAGAGATCAAGACCATTGGAAAGTTCTACGAGGAGAAGGTGCTGAAGGCCCCCAAGGAAGGCAGTGCCTTACATCCCGCGAGCGCTGCCTACCTGGAGAGAGTTTCCCTTTTGTACGCGGTCCATCCTTTCTGTGATGACACTTGCACCGATTGAACGCCTGCCCTCTTCTGCCATTCTGTTCCTCATTGCAGTCAGGGAGATATCACACGACTTGAGCTCGACGGCATTGTAAACGCGGCCAACCGCAGTCTCCTTGGTTCGTTCGTTGATTCAACGAGGTTGATGTTTTGACGATCCGTCTCTTCATTCAGGCGGAGGTGGAGGTATGTTCGTCCTGCGTCCTGGGACAAGATATTTGCGCTGATCAAGACATTGTCCATGCTAGTTGATGGCGCGATTCACTCTGTTGCTGGCCCTGGATTGCTTGAAGAATGTAGGGAGCTCGTCCAAACCCAATCACCGATTTCTTATTCGCGCGTGGATTACAGGTCGCGGGCTGAATGGCTGTTTGACTGGAGAATCTAAAATGACGAGAGGTTACAACCTCCCTGCGTGAGTCGGTCTATTTGTAATCGAATAATGTGCACAACTTACCATTGCACCGTATATTTCAGGCAATATGTCATACACACCGTTGGTCCAGTATATTCCTCCACTGGAGTGGACGTCAAAGCCGCGCAGCTTGCTTCATGTTATCAGACGAGCCTCGAGGTAGCGGTTGAGAACGGTCTCCGCCACATCGTGAGTCTCACTGCCTTCGTCTTGTTTTACCTCCACAGTATGTCCACCAGCTAATGCATCGCCCGGACCTAGGCATTCCCCTCCATCTCGACTGGCATCTACTCATATCCTATTGTTGATGCCACACGGATCGCCCTGGACACTGTTAGGACTTACCTCGATTCTGAAAAAGGAAACAAAGTAAGTAAGCGTAGTGGATCCGACCTTTCGGACTCATCATCATCACCTTGCAGCTTGAACGTGTGGTGTTTGTGGTTTGGAGCGACAGTGATTTAGCAACATACGAGTACGTCCAACATAATTTCTTTCTCAGATGATTGCCCCCACCGCTGATTCTTTACGGATTCCAGGTCATTGATCCCCGAGTATTTCCCTCCAGTGGATGAGTCGAAAGATTCGACTGCTGTACCCGAGAAGGCCACTACTTCAGAATCTTCATAACTTGTTTGCAACATCCGGGAAGTAAATCTATTGCTGTACCAACCTTATGACCCTGTACGACATGACATAACTTCTAAGCATGTTGGGAGGTCCTTTCTCAAATGTGTCTGGCGCTTTTGCCTTCTATCTCCTTCTAATAAGTCCAACATCCGGCCCGCGTTGTAAGAGGATCGATTCTTGATACTACTTGATAGCGCCGGACCCGAGGTTCAGATTATACACAGGCATCTCCGCTGTGCTTCTCCCAAACTCCCAAATTTCTAGGAATCAGTCTGTAGGATATTTTACAAGAAGAAAAACCTTGATAACCGGCGCGAACGCATGAACTTGAGAAGAGAAGGCTCTGTGGTGGTCAAGAAAAATCGAGCAGAATCTACCTATTATTGGAATTCAAGACACACTTCTCAATCCTCGTTTGTGAGAGATCGCGTCTGAATCATCCGATTCAAAGCTTACGACCTCCCACGAGTTAGGGAAAGTGACGGGGAACTACCCAACTAGGCTCCAAAGGCATCTGGCGATACTTCTCGGTCCGCTGCTCGCCCACCCGTGACCCGTCTTCTCTTTCGATGTCGTCCACACCTAGTGCACATGGTCCGCAGATTCTCCGTGGGTTGAAGTTGCTCCTGGGGATATCTCCTCAGTTGGTGCATAAAGAGAGAGAATGCAAGGGGTTGTTACGTTTCTGCGTCTGTCTCTTTATCTCCTGGACCTCACTGAGTCCACTGCACATCGAAGATGGGGAGGTTCTACAACATAACTGTCGCGCTCTTTTCGTCTATTGGTTCGTTCGAGTCCTCTCTCCTGCACGAGCATTTGTTTAGGCATCCTTGATTTTTGAACAGGTGCTTTTCTGTTCGGGTATGCCTCTTGCTGATAATTGGATGTGGACCATTCGTTAAGATTTGATGGGCGTTGCAGATATGACAGGTTCGCGTCTTCTCTACCGTACACTGCGTGGCGGTCTAAAAATATGGCAGTGGCATTGTTTCGTCCGTGATAACCATGAAGCACTACATTGCGCACTTTGGAAATGACCCCGATATTCAAGGAGCTGTGGTTTCAACGTTCAATGGTGTGTTTGAGCATCCTAAAGCACAGGAGCGCTTTGATTGACAATTTGTCAGGTGGATGCTTCTTTGGCGCAGCGATAGCCGGCTGGTCCGTGATTTAGTGGATGCACATGCACTTGCCGAGACTGATACACGAGCAGGACAAATGACAGAATTGGTCGTAAACGCACAATTCAGGTACGGTTGATTTCCGAATATGGCAATTGGATTTCCTGAAATGCTCAGGCTGACGGATCTTTTAGCTGGGTTGTCTTTTTGCATTATGGGGTTGCGCTATGCAGTCCGGCGCCAATAACGTTGCTACACTTCTGGTAGGGCGTATTGTTGCTGGTTTGGCCATTGGGTGAGTGTGTAGTCTCTATTTGTATCTCTCTCTGGGTCTAACGCGTGGATAGAATCCTGTCAATGACAGTACCCCTGTACAATGTGTGTTGTTTCTGGCAACTTATCGTTCACTCAATTTAAGCCCGTCTAATGGCGTCATTCGAATCATAGACTGAGGTTGCTCCTCCTGGTATACGTGGTTTCCTCGTAGGCCTCAATCAACAGATGCTGGGTTTTGGATTTATTGTAGCTAATTGGGTATGTTGCAATTTGCTCACTTTAACTACCCATAAGCCGACATCACGATACCACACAGGTTGGATATGGATGTCAATTTATCGGATCAGACGTATCGTGGAGGCTACCTTTGGGTATCCAGGTGAATTTGCTATTTCCAGTCAGGATGTTATAAACGTTCTGACGAGATACTTTAGCTGGTCCCCGCAGGGCTTCTTCTGTTTGGAACACAATTTTTGCCATACAGCCCGGTGCGTCGCGTTGAGTCACCATATATGTAAAGACTAAGCCTGTTGTAGCGTTGGCTTCTCGAAGTCGGACGCGATGACGAGGCACGCGACGTTGTATTGAAGCTTCACTCAGGAAACAAGGCTAGCGCGGACGCAGAGTATATCGAAATGTACCAAACAATCAAGGCTGAGCTGAGTACGAAGAGCCGCTCCTTAAGTGATCTTTGGGCAACGCGCGCCATGACGCGCCGAACTCTGGTGGCAGTTGGTGTCCAAATCTTCACGCAACTGACGGGCATTAATGGTCCGTGCAGCTGACGCATGGCCTTATGAGCCTTATGTTTGTAGCTGACCTCTCCATCAGTCATCAACTACTTCGGACCGAGAATTTACACCAGCTTGGGAGTGACAGGGGGGAAAGCCCTATTGGTCCAGGGGTATGTATTATGCTGTGTGATATGATCTTGACAGTTTCTCACAACATGCCACTACAGAATCTACGGTGCGGTAGGCCCGATCGCAAATATATTGTCAGTCTCAATTTTAAGAGAAGATTCGAGGCATTGACCCAACTCATACCTGAATAGCTTCATCATTTTCGTCCTGGATCGCGTTGGCCGCAAGAAGCCCCTTATCTTTGGTGCTGGCAGCTTCGTAGTTACTTTCTCTGTTTTGGCAGCCATCTTGGCCACAAATCCCGTCGATTCCGAGACTGCGAGTGCTGCTGCTCAAAAGGCCGGCATTGCCATGATCTTCTTGACTAGTATCAATTTCTCCCTCAGCTTTGGGCCCGTGAGCTGGGTGTTAGCGTCAGAGGTCTTTCCAACGAATACTCGTGCTATAGGAACGAGTGTTGCCACTTGTGCCAACTGGGTGCGTTCATCGATTGCCAAATTCTTTGAAATGTACTAAGTTTGCATCTCTCCAGGCATTCAATACTCTTCTTGGACAGGTTCGTAGTCGTATTCTTCTATTTTTTAGCATTTGGGACTGAGGCTTTATATACCAGGTCGCACCGATAGGCATTCAGCGAGTCGGATGGAAGTTCTACATCCTGTTCATTATCTTGAACCTCATCGACTGCGTCTTGATAGCCTTATTCTTCCCGGAGACCAAGGGTACGAGCCAAACTCTTTCCTGGCTGTATCAAGCATCACTAACTGTGTTATAGGGAAGACACTGGAAGAGATGAACGAAGTTTTCGGCGACGTAAAGCAAGTCGGACCCAGTCCAAGCGAGAGCTTGCCCAAGGATTCTCATTCTGTAGAAGAGAAGATTTGAAATGTGTAGACATTGTCAATGTAAGATGCGGAAATTTTTCGTCTTTAGGTCTCGTAAAAAGAAGCAGTGACAACGCCCGTGGGTGTAGCGAATGTGGAGGACTGTACAGTGTGCATCATTCCACCACGCAAAGGCAGAGTGACATAAGCGTTAGCATTGAGGGGGATGCTTGAAAGTCAATATGCATTACAAGATCTCCAGCAAGAGAACAGTACACCCCATCGTTGACTTGCACATGACTTGCACTATCCTTAGCAGGATCATTGTCCGGGCCGAGATTCCCGCATTTAGGCGCTGGTGAGGATCACCTTGTAACTCGGCAAATTTGGGCGCTTGATTGCGTTCATTGAAGGGAATTACCACTCAGGATTATTCAACGGTATGTAGGAGATGAAAGAGACAAGTTTCTGAATCTGGAGTGTTGAGCAAGGTTTCCTACAATCAGACTCCCGATTTTTGAATTCTCTACGGCTTTATCACCATCACCATCTAGATCAGCAAGCTCTCCGACATGTCAGCGTCTATTGACATCAGGCGCATTTTGGTGGCGGCTATCTCTGGCCCATTTGCGGTCGTACATAATGGACTGCATTTCTTCTAAATCTCTCCAAGTCTTTCAACATGCCGAACGCCATCTGTAACTCGTAGCGAGAAGCTCAACTGAGAAGTGTTTGTGTTATTCTATCATTTACTGAAATGTGTTCTTTTTCCTCATTTACATGACAGTGCTTCACTTGAACAACTGAGACTCCCCTACTTGCGATCCTTCGTCTGTCTGACTGCTTCTTTGATAAGCCTCTTGGCTTTATCAAACCTCGGAGTGATGGAACATGCATGTTCCGTAGGATGACTTCAAATCACATCAGGTTATTCCTCCATGAGAGTCTGGAGCCTTGGCATACCTTAGCAAGCCACTGGTGTATTCGCCACTGATAGGAATATCCTTTCCTGACTTATCTTTTGCGTAACCAATATCGAAAGTTGACAATATCCTGGCAGCAGCCAAAAAGATCTGTGACGATGCTGTGAGAGGAGGTAAGTCAGTAGATAATGTAGAGCTCACCGACGCTCTAGCCATGTGGCGACCAGGGCAGGTTCTGCAACAGCCAGGGTAGTTTTGAAATCAACAGAAAATGGCGTAACAGGTTCAAGAAGGCCAACCTTCTCCCAAAGCCGAATACGTAGTCGACCTCATCTTCAGTCAGGTCGCCGTTCTCATCAATGAATCTGTCGGGACGGAAGGCTTCCGAATCCTTGTATCTCGTTTCGTCGCGGGTGAGTGCCCTAAATTTTGATTCAAGTAAAAGGCTGTTGGGATGCTGGAGAGTAGATAACCTACCATACGTTGGCCAAGATCATGGTTCCTACAGGTAAATATGCATTGACAAGTAATTCAACAGTGAATCAGTTCATTAAGGACCTACCCTTAGGTATAAAATATCCTTTGTAGATATCATCTTCCCTCGCACAGTGTGGAAGACTCAATGGAAGCACGATTCTCCACCTGAGAACCTCCCGGACAATGGCTTCAATATAAGGCAGTGAGGACCAGTCGTCGTAGGTCGGGAGACGATCGTCTCCGACGCATGCGTCAATCTCCTGCTGAGCTTTCTTCTGGACATCAGGATTTGTGGCCATGACGAGAAAAAATGTTTCTAAAGCTGCGGTTGTCTACGAACGTCAGGACAGTTGAATCCTCTTGTACATTCACAACTTACTGTCTCGGCACCGGCTATCAGAACCCATTGACCAGTCAGACCCTTCGATGATACACACTCGTCGCATTCATACAAAACCCAAGAGCACTCACCAGCGTAAGTCATCGGTGCAAAATCTCGCAGATCTTGGACCTCTGCGTCAGTGTTGCACGTTTTCAGGCCATCTGCAACCAGAGAGCGTAGTGTAGTGCCAGCTTTCTGCACATTAATGGGTTATTGACTGTCGATAATGCTGGTGAAGAGAAACCATGCCGCAGCTTACAATGTTATCTTGCGCATGTCTGAACGGAATTTCTTTCATCCTTGATGTAAGTTCCCTGCCCTCCACAATGTCTTTCTTGAACCCGGTCCCAGGGAGCCAAGATGGGAGGAAGCGCAATATCGGGAAGACATTGACGATAGCAGCACCCGGCAGGAAAGCCTTGGCCAGGACGTCGGCGGCGGAGTCGACAAGGTGGACGAAGGGATCTGCCTTTGCCTTGATATCGTAGTTGTAGGTAATAGACATGATCGTTGCCGCGGTGACACTAAAAATGGTATATACAACATCCATCGACATGGATCGTGCATCTATTTAGATTTGGGCTAAAATCCAGGATAATTTACTCACGCTTTTATGTGATCCCTGAAGCCACTGGGATCATCCAAGAGCGCAAGCAACATATCATTGACCTTTCGAGTCTGATCTGAGCGATATTTCAACGACATGTCCTTTTTGAACATCTTTTGAAATAAACGTCGTTGCCTTCGCCACCGTGCTCCATAAGGCATAAAGACAGCGGCGAAGTCCCATCCCAATCTGCAGTGTCAATGAATTTATACAAAGGTATATGAGGAGCAACGTCGAGAAGGGAGACGCACAGCTCTACCATAGGAATCACGGGGCGGTCGGAATACAATGTCGAGCGCTTATCAAGGAGCTCTGCGCAATCTTCATGAGATGACAGGACAATGGTGCGCTGATGGAATGCGCGGAAGTATATCACAGGACCTATAAGTCCCATCCTGTCAGGCCAACCGCCCTCTGGTACTGAAGCATTCAGAACACGAACCATATGTCTTCGCCCATTCCATATATCCTTCCCATTGGTGCGTCTGAGGCAGAATAGAGAAATGGCCTGAAAGCCAGCTCGTAGCAGGCGGACCAGGAGGGAGAGGTATGTTGCGGAATCGTGCCCATTTGAACCGCGCCGCTATTCCTGACAGAACAAGCGCGCAAATCGACACCTGAAAAAAGGTGCTTGAGGACACGAGCGAAAGGAGTCGATCGAGAAGCTGAGAGTCGGATAGTGATAGCCAGGACATCTTAGCTGCGATGAGATTCGAAATCATCCTAGCTTAGTTGCAGAAGGGGCCTGTTTTTATATGTGAAGGAGGGAGCTTTCCTTAATTCGTACGTATATCTTCTCACTGGTTCACATATTTTTGATTTTTGAAGAGCTTCGGAAAATGAGGTCTATCCGGTTACTAGTTTGTCATTGAAAATTTAAAAGGAAGGATACATACTTGTCTGATATCCCCGTACAGTGACCACGCATTATTCATTGCTCGAGCACTCTTTGCAAAAAGTTGCGTCTTCCGTACATAGAAGTCGATTGGTGTTCAGCTATTTTTCTCCTGGGACAGAATGTCCACATTCGGCATGCATGTAAACTTGCTATGGATAGAAGATGGAAGCTCGCCTGAGATTGATCCTCCAGCGAGCTTGGACTCAAGGGCGGCAATGGTAAAGTTCAAGTTCCGGCAAACCGGCCCCAGCGAACCATCCTACACACACTTAACCTAATGTACGGGATTCCCGGCCCGGAACCCACTTGTTGAGAAAGCCCCAGAGCAACCCCGGAGGTACAAACGCTAACCAACTCGACTAACAGACTGCAACCCGCAGTACCACTGCCCATTTCAACTTGACCATGAAGTTAATTTAAGCGAATTTTCCACCATCTTTGCAAATTTACAGCTCTGAGCGAGAAAATTTTACTCTACTTATTGTGGATTAATATACTGCTTCGAATTTGCTGAGGACGGGAAGTTTGGAGTCTTTCAGCCGCACGCGTGGCCCTCACTCAGTGGCCACCAGGCTTCCAAGAATTAACCTACAAGTAAAGTCCGAGAATGTAGCCTCCTGTCTGCTGCGTCTCTAGCTCCATGTGTCTATTGGAGTGTTTGTTTGTAATATCTGAAGCATGTTATAGAACGCCGAGGGGGTAACAACTGGGAGACACATGAACGTTTTTTTTTTTTTGGAAACTACTTGAGCACAGGTTGGCCGAAGTGGAACGTGGAAAGCTCTTTGGACATCACCAGTGACCCCTCACCTCTATTATTAGTGATTTCGCTGCGGCCAAAGTCATTAGAAGGCTGAGTCCCTGCGAAATGTTCCAATGCCCTCTAACTTAACTCACCGTTTGGGACTTCTATTTGATGAAAACTGATACATTCAAGCTACAGTATACCTGGACTTTGTGCATAGTCTGTATAGAAAGCGCCGTCGCCAGAGGCAATGCCTTCTCAGCGCTTCTCAACTTTCCAGACGCTCTCTTATCTTATCTAGAAACGACGCCGCATGGATCACAATCCAAGGAGGAGAGAAGGTGATTCATTCTGGCTGACTTGGTTAATGGATGCTACTCGGACTCCAAAGACTCGTCCTTCGGTAGAATGTGTGCCAGGTGCCTCGCAGATGTACTTGAAGAACCCCACAGGGCAATACTCGTGCTCGCCATGGTCGATGAGACACGTGATTTGATGGCGGTCTCACTGCTCTTATCGTCGTCAAGAACGCGCTATTACATGTGCTCTGCGCGGTCCACTTGTACGATTTGGCTATATTGTCCTTTAGAATTAATTATTTAACGTGTCTGGGTGGTTCTTACCGTTTCTAATGCCGTGTTTTGGCCACAAAAAGCTATACAACATTTGCTCATGCTAGCTTGCCACATTTGACATGGAATTGTCACGGAGACTCTTATATTAGCTTTCTCATCCTAGAATTCTTTTCAGCTGTATAATATAGCATCATATACGATATATATGAGTTTGGCACAAAATATCCAAGAACTCATACTACTATCACTGAAATAAAACAAGTCATATGCCAGGAGGAGGCCTAACAAGCGGTTTTGCTGAATTTACACAAACTCTAAGCCAACTATAACCTCTGAAACTGTTCTAGGAGGTTTCTCCAGTTTATGTGACATGCATGACAGCCAAAACTACACCGTGTTTGCATGCAACATCTGCTGGCCATGCCCCCACAGTGTTGATCAATTGACTACTCCATTTGTTGTCCTGTTTCATTGGTGTAATATTGGAATGAATATTGGAAGATTTGAAGCCAAATGCATATATATTGTATTATGAACACCAAACTTTGTCTCTGACAATTATATACGAAATCAATCCAACCTATCAGTCTCTATGTCGAGTTTATGTCAAATATGATAAACCAACACAAGTAAATTTTGTTCAGCTTCTCGTGGCTGAAACACGATATTAGAAACGGCAAAAATTGCCCAGACCCGTGAAATAATGTATTTAAAGGATAATATGACTAAATCGCACAAGTCGACCATGCAGAGCAAATGAAATAGCGCGTTCTTGACGACGATAAGGGCAGTGAGACCGCCATCAAATCACGTGTCTCATCGACCATGGCGAGCACGAGTAAACCAAGCGACGCGTTGTCTGTAGGAGCCAGGGTGTGCCCAAACTGACAAATTTGTTAAGAGATAATGGAAGAGTGGATTGTGGAGCAACTGCACGATACGGTAAGTCAGGAGTCAAAGTTAGGGCGAACTTCGGAGGTGCTATAGACCAATATTGTAGATAGAAACTCTCGTACCTTTACTCTCTCTCTCTAGCATATGCTATGCCACACTGGAAAATAAACAAGGTTCAAAAAAAAAAAAAATTTAGACCAGATGATTGGTAGGTATGCCACTGAAGGTCATGTTGAGCATTGCCGGGTTATGTAACAGAGGAACGATCTCGTCATGCCGTCGGACCCGGACCCGGACCCGATCTATTATTAGGAGCCGGCGCTTAAATGCCTCTCGCACATGTTTGCATCTAGGTTCTGGAGTAGGAGGTGTTATACATCCTTTATTTTGCTATTGAATAGTAACTGCCACGGAGGGTAGTCCGAAGAGACCAATTGCCCCCCCTAATGCAACCTAAATTTTTTTTTCTTTACTCTACTAGAAGTTGCACCATGCACTTGCACTTCCACGCCGTTTCGTAGACCATTCAGAAATTTCATTGGAACATAACATACTTAGATAGTCCCTCTGTACTGCTCCTCGGAGTCGGGATGGACCTCTTAGTGTGGCTAGCGCTGATGGACTGCATATCTTTGCTTTCTCAGTAGACGCCACCGCCGCCACATTTCTTCACACCGCCCTATTGACCGATGGACTCAGCAGCTTCCACGTACGCTCCTTCCCCATGTCCAAAGCTTGACCGATGATACCGTAGCAGCTGAAAATTTAGCATGTGGGTTAACGGACTTCTCTGGTGTGCCAGCTTCAGGAACATGTGACGATTGAACTTCTCATTGGACAAAGAGACAACTCCGAAGCTCATGACTGCTTTTGACAGATAATCTGACTTACTGTGGCTGATAATTAAAAGGATTGCAAATATATTGGCAATTGGCATTGACTCCCACAGCGTTCGGACTTTCTGTGTTGAGAGAACGTCAAAATACAACACGGTTCCGCGTGTGTGATATCCCCTGACATGACGGTGCTCATTGTACGGTATTAACTGGTAAGGAAGACGGTGAGCCGTTGTGCCACGTTGTTTGTTATACCCTTGCCCACCAAAAGACCGGAAAGACGTAGATTTGTCTTCTTTCCGGTCATGACGTTTTCTGTAGAGACACGCTCAACAACTTCCGGTCAGTTGCAGTAAGTCATTCATCCGTGTTCATTCTAATACGAATCCAAGTCTCGCCAGTCTTCCGCGGCAATGCAATGCCAGGAATTGAAACATATCTCTGCCCTGAATAGTGTTTAATACACCAGGATAATTAATGATCATTTGTCGAATTATCGAGAAGCGCACAAACCCTAAATAGGTCTCTCGGGTGGCTTGACGTGCAAACATATACCCAATTTGGGTTGCGGAGATCACTCGGATGGAATGACATCGTGCAATAACTTTTAATTACTCGACCGCCCTGCATTCCCATGTCGGGTAGATGCATACTTTTGTCAGTTGTTTTCCGAGTGGCACCCAGGCGTCTAACCGCATTCAAGGGCTATGAGAAGCATCCTGAGAAAATATGAGCCGAGTGAATAAATCACTCACGAGGATCACTTGTGGGTTGCGCGTCGGATAATGATGGAAAGGGCGCGGTACGTCAAGCATTATGTGTAATCAGACTGGTATTTTTCGGGTGCTATTTTTGGGATTATGAAGATTGCGGATATCAGGAGGACTGTGACGCAGACCGCAGCACCCTGAGCGCATGCAGACCATTAGGGAGCAAGAAGAGCTTCTGTTGCTACTTATCTCGAAGGGGGGAGCTCAGTTGCAGTCAGTGAAGGTTAGAAGATTAGCTACGTGCTGAATATAGACTGCAGCTTCCACGGACTGTCAGTGTTCCATGGGCGTCATGCATTCATGATTGACCAAATAGCGGCAAACCGGAGATACCAATGCGAGAAGAGAGGTTCGGTTTCTCCCTGTCTCTTGTCTCTTTCCTTCACCTTCCTTTCTCGTTTTCCTTATAACCTTCTCTTCCTTCACCCAGTGCTTTCACTGGTCCCCTCAGTCCTTTGCAAACACACTCGCTAACCTCCTCATGAATCTCCTCCTCGTTATCGTGACTGTGGTCGCCTCGGCGCGTGCATACTGGTTGATGGGCATCGGTCAGTCATGATGCATTCCGCGCTCCTTGCACTAGCTGACTTCTAGTGGTAGAGGACTTCATTACAACTGAGAGACTAGACCCTTTAGTTAGCCCTGGAAAAGTCGCGAGCCATGTTCACTCTGGTAAAGCGGGTGACCCCTCTTTCTATCTGGCTACTACTGGCCTCATTCGTTGTTCATGTCCGCAGTTCTTGGAGGTAGCAACTTCCGGATGACCACCAACACCTCCTTTTTACGCCAGAGTGAATGCTCCTCTATTCCAATTCCCCAAGATAAATCAGCATATTGGTTCCCTGTAAGTTTTCGTCGAAGTTTCTACACTTGTTTGCTAATCGCTGCCATGGTAATAGCATCTTTATTTCCAGTGCGTTGAAATCTTTTGACGTTCGTAAGACATGAAGGATGGTTGAACCTGACCTGTTTATAGGTGGAATAATGGGAGCTTCACGAGCCTCAATGGTGGAGCCGTTATGTTCGTGGTTGACTTTCTCGCGGTCTATTTATGGAAGGCTGACTTTTTTTCTCTTAATTTCGTTGATACAGCTGTGAGTGATAGATGTCCATCTGCGCCAGAAATAATCGCTGACCCGCATCAAGACTATCTCTTTAGCGATACTCCCGGGACAACCACCGCGTTTCCAGATGATGTGAGTAAAGCGCCTACATTTCCTTTTCGGGATCCAACAACCCTTTTTGTATTAGTTCCGAATGCTGAGCGGTACGCGAGCTGTCATCATGCCAAGACTATTCATATTGACACACATTGTGAAAGGTGACCCAACCCTCCGCACATACAACGAGAGCAGCCACGCACAGCAGGCGGTCACCTTCTTGTGCCTCGATTTTAATGGCGTGTCAACCAAGTACAATATGTTGCCACCTATCTCGTGCCCATCTGGAATTCGTGCGCAAATTGTGAGCTTGGCATCATAGTTCAGCGATTATTTGTTGACGATTTCATCCTTCAGAATTTCCCTAGCTGCTGGGATGGAAAGGTTCGCCGTTTGGTTCTAAATATATGCCCTATTTTTCTGATGAACATCGGCGAATAGAACGTCGACTCCCCTGATCACAAGTCTCACGTCGCATTCCTGTCTGGTGGACCCGACACCGGTACATGCAGTGACCCGAACTTTCCTGTAGTCATTCCTCGGATCTTCATGGAACTTTACTGGAGCTCCTCCGACTTCGACAGCGTCAGGTCTCAGGCCAGGAATGCGACCCAGCCATTTGTGTAAGTCAATTTGTGTCTCTGGTAGACATTATTGACCTGACGCATTATTGAACAGCTACTCTTACGGAGATCCTACAGGATATGGGTATCACGCAGGTATGCTCATTGTAAAATTCGTGTAATTGAATCGGTACAGGGGAGCTGATTGTGTATGACACTGATAGATTTTATCAACGGCTGGGATGCTGGGGTTCTACAGAAGGCCGTTGACGGGTGTAACTGCAACCCATACGGCGATGTGCGATTCTCATTTCAGCGCTTGAATATATTATACTGACATAGAAATATAGGCTACCTGCTGTGTCAACAAGGGTCTTTTCGACATGGACCAAGGAAAGAACTGCCGCATTACCAAAGCTATCAATGAGCAGAGTATGTCCAGTTTGACACAGAGTCTGAAGAGCACAACAGTCTGACTTGAGTGTTCTGCCGACAGCTACGGGGACCCTCCTCAAGCTTCCAGGGAACAATCCTGTGCAGCCTGAAGGAAAGAAGGCCACAATCTTCGCTGACACTTCTAATCCGGAATTGTTGTCACCCATTTTTGCTTACACTGGTGACTCTCCCACTGCAACGGGAACCGTCGTCGATGCTTCTCAGAATACACCCAGCTCCTCCCCAGCTGCAACTGGTACTCAGACTCCTACAGTTGTTGCAACGCCCACCGACACGTCGGCTGTCCAGACACCAACAGCTGCGCCTACTACGGCCACCACATCACCTGCTGTACCCGCATCTCCGAGTTCCACCCCGACCAGTACTCCCCGTACGACCACCACAACTCCCCGTGGTGTAACCACTTCTACGAAACCCGGCTTTACGATCCCTTCCATTGTTATTCCCACCATTGTTATCCCAACCTTCACCTTCCCTCATATCTTGGCTCCAGGGGCTTCTGGAGCAGCTGCTGAAGCTGCCTCGCCCACAGCAGTGCCAGCTGCCGCAGGTGGCTCTACCTGCAAGAAGAAGAAGAGGGCTATGGAAAAGGTTCGACGCAATCCAGAGGCGGGGCATTTCCAGCTCCATCATGTCCGGCATCTCGATTATGTTTACGACGACACGGCCTGAGATTGATTCTCTTTCATGAATTTCTTTCATTATCACTATTCTAACTTCAGCACTCCAGCCTGAAGCAACTTTCTCACTGCTCTCTAGCTCGCTCAGATTCTCTGGTTTCTCTCTCACTTCATCGGCACGGTCCGATACTATCCCGCTAGTTCTGTGAATTTCTACGCTGTTTGGTTTTTTCCATTGTATTGGTTTTTTTCAGCTCATTGATTGTTGCTGCTGGCCTCTCCCTATCATACGATGTCCGTGTACCTGTAAATTTATCTGGCCTTCTGCCAAATGTGATAACAGTGGCATTAAATTTCGAGTCGTGATAAGTGGCTGATGGGGCCTTGCAAAGGCTTGTTGGCAAAGAGAAAATGGATATTTTGGAAGTACACTACCGTCGAGACTGTGTAAATACTCAAATTCTCGTTACTGACCAGTACATAAACCACAGGTCGTCATCTTTCATCAAAGCACCCTGAGGTCCCTGCTTCGGTGGCTGAACCAGCTTCGCTTCAACCTTGATCCTTTCTTTCCCTCTGCCATCACCATTATTGAATACTTCGAGCCACATTTCCCTCCATGACTCAGGAGAGTGACAAGACATGGACCAATTAGGGCGCGAACTGTCCCTTCGGATCCCTTTGTTTGGCAGCGCGACATGACCTCCAAACACAACTGAACCAGGCTCGGGAAGTAGGAGAGACGAGACACGACGGGCCAGTTCCAGCTGTTCCTTCTCAGAAAAAAGATGGAAGAAAGACGACGCGTGGATGACCGAAACCTTGCCGTGGAGAGGAGTCAACGATGTCAACTCGCGTAAGGGTGGCACGGGTTTGGAGTTCACGGCCTCGATGTCTGGGCATTCAATGAATGCACTTCTTGGAGCCAGTATTAAAGGGTCGAAGATGTCCCCTCCGACAAAAGCAACTGGGAATGTATCGGGTGGAGATTTGAATAATTCATGGCCGCAGTCCCAAAACCCTGGCGCAACGAATCAAATCAGCCCTGGTTTATTGAGAGTACGTTTATTGGTGTCTACCTTTCTGCAAGTCCAATGCTATAAGGTTTTCCACCGGCCACCCGTCAACAGCTGCTTTTCTAATGTCATTACCAACTTACAGAGCAGCAATTCAGTATAAGCCCAGATAAGCGTCGCAATACGGAACTCACAGCAGCATCCTAGATCAAGGAAAATAGGGTCTTTTCTTTCTTTCAGCAACCTCTGCACATGTCGATACGCCGGAAGACGAGCAATCTTTAACCTGGGGTCACATATATCAGCGATTTGCTTTCATAGGCTGTAGGGCTTTCCGTACTTCACGAATGCAAAATACGTAACCTGATACAGGGGTAGCCAAGTATCTAATACGCCTCAGTTCACTGGACTGTGTGGACAAAAATCTTACAACACCTTGTAGGCTTTTGCTTGCACTCGAAATATATGTACTTTGAGCTGCTCGTCATCCGTTATTCCGGTAAGTTGCTGGAAGAAACCTTTCTCCTCGTCATCTAGATGATAAAAGCGGGGATCTAAATCCAGTGGCGGCGCCTCGTAGGTCGACTTCCCGGATGCCATCATTGCCATGTCTGTGTAGTCTGACGACTGATTGACGGTGTTGAAGAAGATTCAGATGCTAAAATGCGGTATCAAGCAAAGTCAGACTTGCCAGCGCTTACATAAATTCATGGTATCGGTCCCGGGTTCGCCGTCGGCACCACAACTATGTGGTCTTGTCTAAAAAAAATCATGGGCGCACTTTGAGAGCACAGCCTGCCCAGAACGTTGTGAAACATTGTGTCAAAGAAATCTTGGGTTTTTGGCGAGATAAGCGCCCACAGATGACACTCAGGGTTATTACTATTGCCGACCATTAGTATCACTGATGAAATGGTTTGCAACACAAATTACAACAGGGGTCCCATCTAAATCAGCGATGGAGAAATTGGATTCCGACAGCAGTGTTCTTCCCAATGCGGATGGGTTCAAGACTAGTGATGGCAGTGATTGGGTAGTGAGCAAGCTAATCAAGTACATCATGCCACGGTCCACCTCAAGTCCACCCCTCATTGATTAGATTACTGACCATGTTTATTGGTTATTCAAAGACGCGTGATACACCAATTCATCGCGAAAAACTTCGGATCCGCATCAGTAACACCGTCGCACGAATCACTCCTGTTAATCTCAAGCAACTCCGCTTCGACTTTGATGCGTTCGTGTCCTTTAGTATCATCGCCAGCAAAGACTTGGCCGATCCACATCTGCTTCCAGCTCTCAGGCGAGTGGCAAAACATTGGGTGCGCCAGAGGATCACGATTATGTGGTCTGAAGCCTTTCTCGGCCCTGCCTGCATGTTGTCCAAAGATGATGGATCCCCGCTCCGGTCGAAGGAGTGCCGCAAGAAGACGTGCGAGTGCGAGTTGCTCTTCCTCAGAGAAGAGGTGGAACATTGCCGATACGTGGATGGCCGACACCTTGCCTTGCAGAGGGGTGAGGTTATTGAGGTCAGACAAGGAGGGGATGGGGCGGGAAAGGACAGCCACTATCTCGTCATTGGTGATGAATGGGTCCCGAGGCTGCAAGATGGATGGGCTAAATATGTCCCCAGCAATAAATTTGGCAGGGAAGGTCTCTGCGGTCGATAGGAAGAGCTCGTGGCCGTAGTCCCAGAATTCTGATTCCAAGTTAGCATGCGCGCTAATGTAGCGTATCGTTTGCACATTCACATTACCTTTACGTATATCGCATGCTATGACTTTATCCACTGGCCACCCATCTACAACGGCTTTCCTTACATCGTTTCCGACTACATGGCCGCAAGTTATATGAGGACGTGTTAGTGCGACCAAAATAGGGCAGGCTTACAGCAACATCCCATGTCCAGAAGAATGGGATCCTTCCGCGTCTTCAGTAGCTTGAGAGTCTCGCTATATCCCGGAAGGCGCGATATCTTCAATCTATTAGAATAATTGCGCGGTGTGAGCTATCATAAGTTCCCTGCGATGCGATGTCATCAACACCAACCTCACAAAAGTGAATTCATAAATGCAGTAGTAATTGTAGACCTGGCTTTCTGTAAGACAGGGTCCCAACCAGAAGATTAAATTGCTCGCTCACCTCATATGCGCGCTGCTGAACTCTGACAATGTGCATCTTCAACTCATCGTCGTTGTCAATCTTGGTGAGGAAGCGGAAAAATGCGAGTTCATCCTGATCCAAAGATAATGCTGAGTTGTCTCCCTTATTCAGAGTTAGCTCCGATCGTCGATGAGTGGCTTCCATAGCTCAGACCCGTGCGTGGAATGGTGGAAAGCTCGGTATGGGGTATTAAGCATGGATCGTTGCTTTATATGAGTGGCACGCGGCTCTGCTCGGACATCGTGAGAAAACCTTTGGACTGCATTATTTTGGCATTATTGCCAGTTGTGAACGTGAGTATCAAGTACGCTGAGACGCAAGGAACTCCTGCAAAATCATCACATGGAGTGAGATTTAATATAAGCTCAGAGCCTGCAACCACGATGATGCTGTGAAATTCATAAAGAAGAACACTTGTATAAGTTATTAATAATCTTAAGACACCAATAGCACATGAATGGCGTCCACCGACTCTGTATATATCCCGCAGAAGGGATCCGCCCTTAAGCACAAAATCTATCTTAGAAGTCACGTTGGGTGATGCATAGCCCGGCGGTGCTTCCAACATGGAGGGAGAAGGTGATGGAACCCGTGGGACCTACTGGGTACTCTATATTGAATACATGTCTCCTGGAATAGCAACACGCTTCGAGCACAAATACAAACTAGTTGCTACAGAGGGCGGAAGGATGCCATTTCCCCCAGCTGGAAAGAGAGCTGCATAGCGTAGGCGGCATCGATGTAATGACGCTGCGTGTTGCCCCATCCGGAACGACTATTTATGGAAATGGTATTGCCCTTTTTGGCCTACAACAATGAAATGATCCTTTCAAGCGATACTACTGCCCGCCTGGAAGGGCAGTGGGTCCCAATGAGTTGGCAGTCTGATATGTGTAGACCCCGACCAGTCGCAATAGAGCGTTTGCATATTTACAATCATGGAGGCAAACTGAATGCCAGGTTCCATGATGCCTAACCGATGCTCATGCCCATTGAAGACTAGCTTAGTGAACCTGAATTTGTAGACGATTTCTGAATTGCACTACTAATAGTAGGCTTATTGTCAAATAATAGGAAAATTTTGACGAATCACATCTCGTACGCGTCAACAAAGTACGATGATGAAAGACTGGCATTTTTGTAGTACTAATTCACCAATGTGACCGGTGCACAAGTGCTCATCAAGGTCGTGAAGCGCCAAAGAGGCAGCGGCTTTCTATCACTCTCTGGGAGTACCATGCGCCAACTTGAAAATGATTGGTGTTGTGCTAGCAGTCATACCGAATTTCGCTGCTGATCATAGGGGTTTCTTAGACATTGCCTTCTTTACACTGGTGGGCGTGTGACTGACGAGAGGTCAGAACCTCTGACCTCTCTGTTCAGTGAAGCTCCGCATACTTCTAAGCCTCGATCTGGAGCCTGACCTCTGTGATACAGACTTCTGTAGCGATCACCGCTATGAAGATGATATTTGTTAAGATGAAGTAACGTTGCAGATTTCAACGATACGAAGCAGTGGGGGTGGCCCTATACCTGCCGAGCCTCTCAAGTTGCGGATTCTAATTTGCGGTGAGCTTGTTGTTAATCAATAGTGTGAAATTGTCGAAACTCACCTCATCCACGTGAGGTAAAATATGATAATGGAAGAGCGGCATATTTGTTCGCTGTAGCGGAACAATATCCCAGCCATTTCCTGTGAATTGAAATCAGGCCTCTGATGAGCCGCAATACGCTCTCGGCTTCTTCTGGCTCACATTACAAGTCTCAACTGGTTCAGCATAGACGGATCCACCTCCATCCCTTGCGACACGTAGATCGCCACAGCGAGGTACTGAGCGCACGCCAGCAGTAACATCACCACTGAAAACAAGACCGAGAATATGAAAGTTGCCCCCAATATGAGTGTCTCCCACCCTCTTGGGTTCTTCCGCAGGAAGTGTTTCCATACGCTCCACTTCTCCGTAACTTGGTAGAGGAGGCAAATTGCGAACCCAGGGCGCAACGAGATTTCGTGGAGGGCCTTAGCTGTCGGCGTATGTAAGAAAAAACCCGTGAAGATCCAAATGTACACCATCGTGAAACTGAGGAAGGCGGCGTAGTTATCACGCCAGGCAGTGGTCAGCTCCTTCTTGCAGCAGGACCATCGTGTGCTGATCTCGTCCGAGATGATGCTATCCATGGCGGGGGCGGATTGGTGGTGTAGGGCGGCCAGAGAAATAGGGGCCCGGACGTGGGTAAGCAGGTGCCTATATATCGTCTCTCCATAGTGCCCTAATCAGGCCTCAGATTGATGAACCAAAATAGTCAAGTTGATTCTCCAAATAATTGTCAAGAATAGAACCAAGTACAGTCTAAGGTGTCCGCCTGGATGGTACAATGAGTTGCCTCTAAATGTCAGAATTTGTATGAAAGACCCCGTATTCGTGTATATACCGAATCTCATTCTCACTGAAACCTATGGACTAAAGCACTGTGAACTCATCCACACGCGGTGAGAAGGTGAGGGTGATTGATGACGTCGGTTTGTTGATAGCCGAGAAATGCGTTGATTCCAAGCAAGGTGAGGTTCCTTCGTTGTTCTCTACTGACCCAACGACACTGACGACCCCGGCGACGAAGACGGCAGCATGATTGCGGCAGCCTCTCTCGCTCGCCTCCATACCATACTTGCATCCACCGCATTCCTTTCCGCTCTCGCCATTGGATGCGCTCTGCACTACAAGAAGATCACCAAAAACGATGTCGCCCAGTATCCCGACGAATGGTTTCCCTCGGTCTCTGCTACGTGAGCACCGTCCCATTGCTAAACATTCGCACCCATACTAATAACCTACCGCAGTATCGGAGATTGGTTCCCGGAACGCAACCTCTTCCAACTGCTAATTGCCCTGACATCACCCCTTCGCTTTTCCCTCGTGTTTCTATCGTTCTACCTCAATCGCAGCACAGCTCTCTTTCTTGCTGGTCTCGTACGTACACTATCCTGTGGGGGATGGGTATACATCACGTCGAGTGACGACCACGATGTGCACGACGCGATGATGGTACTCTACATCGTCTGTAACCTGCCTTGGATGCTTGGAGGTGCATGGGTGACGCGGAACACGGCTGTCAGGCGGAATAGATGGACCGTCGCGTCTTGGTGCGTGCCTCTTGACATCTGGTCTTAGCCTATAAACTTACAACACAGTGCAAATCAGCTTCTTTGCAACACTTGTGCCGCTCATCTACTTCTTTGTCCAGCATAAGGTTCACCGTATACCTGGCGGTAGGTTAGGCTCTCATTATCGTATCACGCGGACTCAGAAAGGTCTGGAATAGCCTATACACAATATGCCTTTTGCGAATGGGGTTTGATATTCTTCGATGTTCTCTACGACGCGCTCTCGGAACGGGACTTCAAGGAAGCTGGACTCACGGTGCGCCCTCTACCCAACCATCGAATGGCGTTGACTAATAGTCTCTTAGATCTCTCTGTTGACAAGCATTCCTCTCCCGGTAACAGAGTGCGTGGGCATTCCAAGAAAGCCAAGTGGCTTGACCTCACGCTTAGTTTACAGAGAACGAGTACCAGCTCCCCTCAGCGCCTCGTCAGATGGCATAACCTCTGGCCCAGACAAGCCCCTCGCAGACGCGCTACAGGCAGCTCTCGCACCTGCACCACCTCACACGGGAGATCAGAAGGCCCTGCTGCACAGTTCAAGCACGTCGAGTCCGCTTAGAAGGGTGTTGGGTTTTGCTGTGGATATTTATCTCTGTGAGTGCCTCTCCTTTTTGGGTTTGCGTTATTCGGGCTCCGCTGCATCCAGGACGCCGCGCACGGCCAGAAATACGGTCATGTCCAAACAAGCGCTCAGTGACCAATGTTGCTGACACTGCTTTTGGACGCTGATCATGACGTCCTCGGCCTCTGTAGTCGGATCTGCCCGCAAGCGCCTCCGCTCTCCGTTGCTTTTTGTCTTTTAGACTCTACGCCTTCTGAGTTCAGTGCTAACCTTCGCCTCGCAGCTTTTATCTCCTGGACTCTATTCACCGCCCTGATACCATCCCTATTCTACTTCTCGGTATGGAAACTCGGAATTGCGGGGCACGAGCTGGCCTTTGCAGCTGTCCTCAGCCCAGCACTTCTTTCGGTGAAGTTTGGTAGCTTGTATGACTATGTCTTCGGCGCTACTGCAGGGAAATCAACCAAGAGTTTATCCACAACAAAACCCCAGCTTCTTGCCCTTGCTTGCACCCCGCGCGGGCAGGTCATCCTCCGTCTTGTGTCCCTGCTCGGACTAGTGGCATACATCGTTCCCAGTCCTGGTGGTCGCCTCACTTGTGTTTTCATTGCTTCCGGTGCGGAGACGATGAGAGCCGTCGTCAGCTGGGCCGGAATGGTAGGGGTTGAAAGTGGCAGTGATAATGAGGCAACGGACAAGCCGGGGTATGAAGGACTGACTTTTGGGCTGGCGCTCTTGTTGAACTCAGTGTTGAAGATGGCGAATCGTGGAAATAATCCAAGTCAGTTTCCAGTCTGAATTATACAGATAACAGCCACTGATACTATTGACAGTCTGGCCTTTCATCAACCACAAAGCCAACGGATGGAATAACACCGGAATTATCCTTGCGCTGCTGTCGATATGGGAATACGGCGCGCGCGAGGGTGTCGACATGCGCAACCTCTTCAACTCCAAACACTCTGTCGTGAGCTCCGCTACGGCATCCTCTTCAGTCTCAACCTCGACGAATGGGTCCACGTCGTCCCAACATGCACAAAAGCGCCCATCTACATTATCCGTTCTTGCTGCGGCTCTCCCTCTTGGTTCCCTTTTGTTCATCGCCCACAACCTTCTAGCGGATCCAGCCTCGCTCATCGCGTGGACCTGGACCGGATATGAGAACGGCAAACCACGCGGGCCCATGCCTGCCGTTGCAACCCACACTGGCGGCCATGCCTGGGTCGTGGTCGCAGCCATGTCGCTTGGATTGGCCATTGCCTCGATCAAGCCCTTGCAACAATTGACGCGCAACCCGCTGTGGTTGGCGGCCGGAGCTGCGGCGACCAGCGTGCTGTACTCCTCCCGGAACTGGGAAGGCTTCTACGGGGGCGCGCTTCCCGTCGCACTGTGGTCGATGTCCCTCCTCCCTGCTACGTGGGCGCATGCTGCCTCTGTCGCTCGTCAACAGGCCGTCAATAAGTCCACTGGAGGAACCGAGAGCACCGTATCTCGCGTCTATACGACGGCGATGGGCGTGTATATGGTTCTCAACCTCGCTAGCATCTTTACTGTCGCCTACGCATTTGTGCCGGGTGGGGTGTACCTGCGCGAGCGTACGGATCTCGTGCTGATCGCGCAGACTCTGTGTCTGCTTCCTCTTGCCACCTGGACTACGGGCGTATCGCCGTCGTCACCTACCTCGACGTCCAGGCCCGCATCTTACACCTCACATACGCTCGTCGCGATTCTGCTGTTCTTCTCCTCTTCGCTACTGGTGACGAAACATCGGGCGCCCGGCGCACTCCCAATCCCGTACCGCCGTGACACGGCCAAGCACAACACCACCTTGGGCATCGTGAACGCAGGCATATGGGCTGTGCATTTCGGCATTGACAATGAGGGCCATGACAGTCAACGGGGAATGCTGGGTGTCATACGGTACGTCTGTATTCGAATACATGCTAGTACAACTAAGGCGTTGGAGCCGGAGAGTCGGTTCCGTATGGGCGCTTATTGTGCCTCTCTGTAAGCTCACTCGGAGTAGATTCTAAGTTGATCTTTTTTCTATTTCTGTATGCAGAGACATGGAACTTGATATTGTTAGCCTGTTGGAAACCGACCTTCATGTAAGCCACTTTTCATATGTTCTCGCCATCATACGCTTGCATACTGATTCAAATATCTTTGATTGTTGTAGCGGACTGCGTTTGGCAGTCGTGACCTGTGCGTTTCCATTAACCCGTGCTATCCAATACTTGTGCTAATCAGGCCTCTGTCTCACGATCCTCCTAGCTCGCGCCTACTCTCCGAGGAAGGCAACTACGTACGCACCTTAACATACCCGCACATTACTTGTCTCTAACACAGTCACAGTATGTGGACATTGGTCCCGGACCTAACGCGCATACTTGGGGTGCGGTCCTGCTTAGCAAATTCCCGATTATCAGCACGAAACACCACCTGCTGCCATCGCCGCATGGGGAATTAGCGCCAGCAATTGAAGCAGTGTTGGATATCTTCGGCATAGAGGTTCTCGTTCTTGTTTCTCATAACGGACAAGGTACGTGGCTGCTTCAATTTCCTGTGCATATACGTCGTAACTCATGGGTTTACAGAGGAGGACCCACTGGACAGAGAGCTTCAGGCAACGGCGCTAGCCGAGATAATGGTCGCGTCGACGAGACCTGTTATCTTCCTGGGATATGTCGTTTCGAAGCCTCATGCTCAGAGACGTAAGTTCTCCTCAATCTCAGCCAATCAAGTCGCTAAAAGGGTTTTCATGATGCACAGCAAGCCCGTATGGCATCATGGTCAATGAAGGAAACGTACATGACGTTGATAAGGACGACTTGGACCGATGGTATGTGTTCACTCTATGTTCCACCGACACCACCATGTTCTAACTGCCAATGTCTTCAGGTGCGAGTATATCTTCTATCGCGGGTTATACCGCACGTCGTACGCCCGTATATCTCGAGGCATCATAACGGATACGGAGACTCAGATAGGGCAGTTTGTGGTGCCTGCGCCTGGACACACTGTTGTTGATGACAGCGAACCCGCGCGATACCGTCGCTCTAGGAAAGAAGTTCTTCCCATTGAACATGTAAGCCTTCCATATACTTTGCTGTCTGGATATCCTCACGAATTCGTAACCTCTCCTGGCAGTGGTTCCCAATGGAATACTATGGAAATGACAAGGAAGGGGGCGTCAATGGACACCATTATCATGTATTTGGAACGGTCAGCTTTTCTGCCTTCATCATACCCGCACTCTACTGATGCCTTGCACCCGATGGACAGCCTCTGTATTATCAACTTCCTGAAGGTGCTGTTGTATGAACGCTGTAACCACAGCGCGTTGTTGGAAATTTATCTTTCTACTCGAACGCATCTAGCGGGGGTATGTATGTACCATGTATATTACCCATATCTCGCTCCTTGGATGTACTTGTAAAACCATGGTCAAAGAATTCAGATCCTGACATTGGATCAGCAGTCAACACTGTTTCCGTCCAGGCAATCATTAATACCAATTCGGCGGTAGACAAGGCCTAAGTATAAGAGTATCTGCTGAACAAGCACTCGCTATTAACTAGCGCATCCAAGTGCCTCTGCTAACCGTCTTGCGGCCCTCCGTACCTCACCACGGGCTCCCATCATACTCAACGTCAATCTTCCTGTATGCGAAGTCCCCTCTGCAGCGGTATATGGAGTAAGTTGGTACCGATTAAATGCCCAGTTCAAGATGAAAGGGCCACTTTCGGTTGAACCACTCTTTGTGTCCTCAACCAACGTCACAAAACCCTTAACGCGGTAGATTGAGCCATCTGTAGGGAGCTGCGAGAGGGCCTGCATTAGCTGCACCCCCGTAAGCGTGAACGAACTAGATGGGTTATCCTCTTCATCTGGTGTCCCAGGATGTGCGGATGTTTGGTGGCATCCTGAACCGCATACATCGGAATGCACATGCTCGACTGGAGCTTGCGCCTGCACAAGTCCCCGATGGTCAACGGTGGCAGTCTCCACATCATCATGTTGAGCACTCTCCGTGCTATGTAGATGACTGTCCTCCAGGCGGAATAAGGCTGTGTGCATTCCGAATATCAGAGATGGGGTGATGCCCGTGTGATGGGTCGAGGAAGAGGACCCGGTTCCAGTAACTCCGTCTACGACCGCTGCTGCTGAGGTTGGTGGGATTGGTGTGCAGCGCACCTTCGGCGTTTGGTCATTTAGGGTGAAGAGATGGTCCATGACGATGTCGAGAGCGCGCTCGGAAACAAGGTTCCATTTATTCTGTATTTTTGAATTGAGATAAAAACACGGGGGAGAGATAGACGAACGTACAATGAGAATCAGATCTGAATAGCTGGCCTGCATTCGTGCCGTCGGCGAGTCGTCCTCGTATCCCATGAAGTTCTCGGCGTCAACGACAGTGATTATGCTGTCTAGGAAGAAATCGCCCTGAGTATCGACTTCTAGCTGGCGAATCTGGAAGGCAAGCGTCGCCGGGAATGCGGAGCCACTGGTAGTTTCGTGTTGAATAAATTTGAGGTATATGATGATAGGAAGAGGCTCACGAGCACTCTATTATAATACGATCTGGACGATAACTGTCGCGTATCTCAAGCAGCGCGTTTTGCATCTGCCCAACCAGAACGCAGCACCTGGGAGCAAGACCGTCAGAACGTCAGCTTTGTTCGAAGACGGGAAAAAACGCGCACATGCATCCGTTCATAATCTCTGCCACCCCGGCGAGAGACGACTCTTGCGCGAGCTTGGAGTCAACTTCAACATCGCCGAATTCGTTCTTTAGCAATACGACTTTGTACTCCTTCGGTAATTGTGGGAGGAGGGACAGAATGACGGAGGTCTTCCCTGCGCCAAGAAAGCCAGTGAAGACTGTGATAGGGATAGATTCTTTGGCTGAGTGAGGAGGTGACATAGAAAGAGAGATAATTGAAATTCAAGCGCCGAGTAATCATGATCAAGTCGTTTTGATGGCTATTCTTATGACCGCCTGAGCTACTTAGAATCAACTTAGATGGCTTCGCGGATTTTGAATTCGCGACCATTGCCGACTTGTATAATTCACTCAGATTAAAGAGTCGGAAGAAAGCACAATAATACGCTCTGAAAGCTACTACATTTTAGAGGGACAAGTAGTGCAGTAAATGTGCATTATAGGCGGACAATAGCTGCAGGAATGGGACCGGATGAAATGCGAACTGGAGCATCTGCCAGTTGAAGAGATGAAGAGATGAACAAGACGTTGGAATAAGTAAATGTCATCAGTCCCCGACGTGTTGTTCCTTCACTGGAGGGAAGAGTTCTAGCTGGCGACGGAAGATTCGATGAAGCGTCATAAACAAAAGAAGAGCATCTAAAGGGTTTTTAAGGTCATAACGGACTGTAGCGTCCCGAACAACCAGATTATAGCCCTGTCAAATGTTGTAAGTCAAATCGTCAAACAAAAATGGTCAGTAGTGATCAACGACTCGCCGTTTCTTGATCTTGTATGGCGCTTAAGAGTGTACATTCTTCCTGGTCAATCACGACACCAAATACTGGTGTTCCGGACAGGCCAGCAGATCTCAGCGACGACAGCAGAGAGACCATGCACAAGCAGCACTGATCCAGAACTTGGTCCTTTGCCTGTGAGCTCTGTCGATGTAGCACGACAAGTGTTATCAAAGAGTCATCGGAAGTATCGTTATTGGTAGGACAGAAGGAAGGGCCTTCTGGCATGAAATGACCCCCATTTTCAGCATCCCTAGTGAGAAGAGTAGCTGAGATGAGGCTATCGATCATATCCTGATTCTGGCGCGAGGGGGACGCACTTTCACCATTGCGGCGAAAGTCAGCAAGGTGGAAGGAAGCATCGCTGAAGTAGTGCATGCAGTGTGGGGGCCGGTCACAACCCTTGGCAGTTGCCTGGTGGTACGATATGTCCAGGTGCAGAGTGAAGAATTGGCACCAGTCTGAAACTGTCTTGTTGCTTGCCTTGGGAAGTGCCATTGAACGATCCGACCTTCGAACATAAGCACATAGCGAAGATTTCAATGAACTGATGCACCTACCAGTTACTACAGCCAAGGGCATCACCAGGTTTGGAGCATGCGATTTTGAGGACCCGGTCCCAGCTACATCTATAGTCTCCTTCCAGGCTAGGGGCCGATTCGTCTGAGAGACCACTCCTTGCAGTGGCCACTGATAAGAAGAATGGAGAAACCTGACTTAAGAAAAGGTCAAACCCAATGGCGTCATCGGCTTGAAAATCGCGAAGAAACTGTTTTTCCGAAGTGCTGAGTGTTGAATCTGTTCTTTTGCACACTTTCATCTCCTTCGATAACTTTTGTTGGAGCGATTTATACGCGGGATCACTGGGGAAAAAGTTGGTCCCCTGTAGGTATTACAAAGATAAATAGATTGACCTAACGAACAGAGAAAACTCACTTACATCGAGCCAGCTGCCCGGCCAATCTGGTGGGCTGGTGATAGAAAAATAGAACGCAAGAGTTTCATAGACTTTATCCCGGCCTTGTAACCTCACGTCAAGGGCGCCACCGAACTTCCTTATCGTTATTTCGCCATAAACTGCGGCAAGTACGATGATCCCCCTGCTATGCAAATCTTTGCATATACATGAGGCAGGGATTTCGCTATATAACCAGTATGTCATGGTCAGCTATAACCAAGCGTCTGGAAAAACCAACTACACCGTGCTTACGAAGTTGATTCGAGCACACTGGACGGTGCCGTCAATGTTTCTTCTCTGATTGTTGGACCATGTCAGCGAGAACTAGCACGTACAACGGGACCACAAACCTTATGGTATCCTTCATGGATGAGTCTGCCAGTGTAAATGTCTGGCCATCATCCATGCGCGACGGAGCGGCGGAGCCTGTATTGTGGACAGAATCTGCTTCAGGTACGTCGACAGAGGGGAGAGTGGATTTGGCTATGATATCGGCCTGAGGACCGAAAGATTGGACATGGTCAGCCCGTTCTTTCATGAAATGGATGTAGCAGGGATTGGACCGCGGGAAGTAAAGCATAGTCTGGTCCGCCCGCCAAGAGACACTGGCCGCCAGGAGCGAACTGGGTACCTGACAAGGTATCGAATTGAAATGAAAGGCTGAGTACAAATTGTGACAATAAAATCGCTGCGTATGGATCAAGGAGATCGAATACACCCGTCAAGGGAGAATTAGTGAAGGTGCTCGCCGCCGTCGCGATCCGTACAGTTGGCTAATAAACAGAGTCAATACCTTGCAAAAATCAAGAATTTACACTTACGATACGACAGCTTTTAACTATTCCGTCAACCCAGCCTATCATTACACGCGCAAAAATGGAGTTGGGGGTGCTGTAGAGGCAAATACCAACGACAGGAAGAGATATTCCAAAGACATGCCGTTGATAAGCGACAGAAGTCATCAACGCATAGATATTTGTTTTATTTGCGACACATAGCGCTGGGAGGTAGCAGCTGGTGCTTACGCCTCTTCCGGGAAGAATGTGGGCGTCAAATGGAATATTCATAGCAGGAATGGGTGCTAGAAGAGGATGGCGCGTTTAGCGTGTCACAAACGCCGTAACAACAATAGACTCGACTAACATTTCGTGGAAGACGATGTATCTGAAGAAGGCATATGTCCATTCGCGGATGCCTTGAAGTTAGCGTCAACGGACGAGCTCCGGGTCTCTTCGAGCTTATCAACTTCCATAGGGGAGGCTGATTTCTCAGCGGGAACTTCACTCATGTATCTTGATTGGCCATGATCAGAGTCTTCAGAAAGGGTCTTCTTATCGAGGGTGGCCAACGGTGCAGTACTATTTGAAGTTGTCTGTAGTTGAGCATCCAGACGGGTCTGGCCCATCTCCGAAACATCCTTATTGACAATAGTACCAGCTGGAGTGCGCCCATTGAAAAGATCGTCAAAAGAAGATTATCCTCAAACAACGTACTGAGAGGTGATACACCAACCAGAAGTGAAGCATGACTTTCACATTCTAGTTGCTCCAAAACCCATGGGGGTAAAGACCGCGGTAGCAGAAACGACGTGCCTGCCCTGTTGTGAGATATCCAGAAGCAGTGAGTAATTTCAGAGAAAGATAGACAGAAACCAACATGGCAACAACATTTGACGAGCATACTAAGCCTGATATATGGATAAGAGATATCGCTGTAGATTCTTTGGCATCGTCCGTGCCGGGGTACCGAGCAAGCACACTGAGTTGAGCCACAGAGGTCAAGATCATATCAAGAATGTCGGTGACTGGCCTGGTCGACGAATCTGTTTGGAAACGTGGAACGGCGGTACAGGCGTCCATAAGCTTGCGGTATAAGGCAAACCCATTGTTCGAGAGCTTCGCGATATCAACTTGATCCATTGACGTTAGTAGGGAAAGCCAAGCGAAGGTTGTTGGTAATTGGAGCGAGATGTTCGGGCCATGGGGATGCATTGCTGATAGCCTGGTATGTAGTATGAGAGCAAAAAAGTGGTGTTGACATGGTCCTTGAGAATGATGGAACGGTTATGGTGAGGAAGATTAGATGATGGGTATATCATGTCTGACTTGTGGGGCCACAAATCAAATGCGGACAGAGATGGGCTTGGCGTGGGCACTTGATGTGCAACTCGCGACTTGCGGCTGGATGCGGGGAAACCTCTCGACCATCTTCAAGCTTCATGATTCATTCGCAAGCAATGACAGTGACAAAGAGCAGTAGCAAGATGCAGCAAGGGCTGCCAACTAGTGGCCCGCCGGAGCAAGCGAAAAACCCTGCCGCTTCTTGTCATCGCCCTTTGACATCCCAAATGCACCTCTGCTACTGCCTTAGTCCGGTGGTGAGTCAGCCTTACATCTCGCTATGTCTTTCCTCGTCGCATCCTCATCCACGCAATTTTCGCACCTCGGGCCCTCAAGGAGGTGCGGTAACAGGTTCTAGGCCGTGCGGCTCATATTTGATCCCAAGAACCTTCCAGGTCGTCATATACGCAAAGAGCTGACCAGGAGACCCTGGCGCAGTGCGTATCATAACCCTCGATCTACCCTATCATGTGAAACCCATGCACCCTTCGCTTCACTTGTAGATCCTGGGCTGAATTGAACTAGCCAGACAGCCTAGACTTAGGCGAAGATGAAACGAAAATGGGGCCATCACTAAAGAGTGAAGTTGAACCAAGTCAGAGAAGAACGTCATGCGCTGTCCGCATCTCGTGTGACAAATATTGCGCACGCTACAACTCCAGCACCGCCAGCGCAGCAGCAGGAATAGCCCACCGAACCGGATATCAAGAATTTTGTGTCTGGGCACGCGCCCGTGACGTAGGCCCTGAGTCCCAGCACACACACTATCCATGCGCCACAGCAGTTTGGCATTGTCTGTAGCGAAGGCAAGGACGAGGAGAACGAAGGCTTGCCTGATCCTGTTGTGCATACCCAAGAGGCTGCACCCGTCATTGCACCGAAGGTCATCCAGTTTATTCCCAAATTCAAAGGTGCAGCAGAGATGGAGGCCGGACGTCGTATTTGAATGGCAGCTCGTCGAGTACCATGGGCGCTGCCTCTGCCACCAATGCCCATGAAGCCGCTCAGGTTCGACCATGCCAGTCTGATCCTTGTGATAATTCTTTGAATTATACGACTGAGTCAATAATTATTTCAATGAATCTGTCAAGAGAGGAAGAGACTCCGCTTTAGTTAGATTGGCTTCACGTTCTTAGTTCTTTGAGCATTCGTCTTTCGAACAGGCTGGTCAGTCAAACAGGTTGACGAGGCATCTGCAGTACGTTGCCTATGCTCCTGCACTTGCAATTCCTGACAGATTTTGACACCGTTTCAGACTGTAGAAACAGAGCATCAATAATACACATTTTAATGTTGTACTTACTTTGCGTTCCATCGGTGCCGCTACCAAGTCATCCGTCATATTTGGATTCAAGTCTTCAGTTCTACGTAACCTTGCTTCAATTGTCTATAGATGGCAATCCAAACTGGTGTCAGGAGGTAAGGCAACCGTAAATAAGGTATATTTATTGATGCACCACACAAGAAATCGACAGCGAGCAAGGTACGACAACATTAGGAATACATACACAGCGGTCAGGGCTGGGTCAGAGGGGAGATAGTGGTAACAACAGCGATACGGGAAGGTGAGATAAAGCACAAAGAGTAACCAGGACGAAAAGTTGCGAATGAAAAGGGTAAGTCGTAGGCGGAAACCAAATTCCAAAAGAGAACGGCCGTTGAATAAGATATAAACCACAGATTCAGAAGACATTAGGGGAGCTGGAATGGCGAGGTAGAAAATAGAGCATGAGCATGAACAGACAACGAGGTAGGGAGACGGAGCAGATGAGAAATAAGAAATAAGAAACCAAAAAATCATGAGTTCGAAATGGCCCACGGTGGATCCAGTGAAGGCATGTGTGTATCCCAACTCCACGAGGGGGGCTGGAAGAAGATACCCTCGCTAGCATCGACATCCTTCCACGGACCCACCCCCAGCATACTAGTCGTATCCTCCGATTTGATATCGTGGAATGCTGTCGCAGAAAGCGCATGGTGTGCTTCTGCTTCGTGATTTGACTCCGGACTTGGGTTGGTTGACGATGCGGATGAAGACAAGTCAGGAGTGGGTGCTTTGAAGTCTTTGCAGTCTTCTTGGTCTCCTCCAACTGAGAAATCAGAGAAATCAAAGAACTGATCCAAAGCTTCCGCAGGGGGAGAGGGTTCCCTCTTTATACTGCTGCCGCTCGCCTCGCTTGAAAGCATACCCCCAGGCAGGTCACCAGTGGTAGGATAACTCTTTAAAAGGATGTCGATGGTTTCCGAAAGACCAGATGTCAACGACTCAGGAGGGTTGCCACTGGACGCCTGCTGCTTGAAGAACTCTGTGAACTGATCGAAGAAAGCGCTAGCATCTTCCTCCGTCTTCACATTTTCGATGGCCTCTTCCTGTTTCTTCAGCTCTTCCGTCGGCTCAGACTCCCACTCCGTCTTCGCGCGTTTCGGGGGCGACGGTTCACCTGCGATGCTCGATGCACCTGGTGTGGCGGCATCAGGACCATCGTCTTCGCGCTGACGCTTGCTACCGACCGAACCCTTGGCAGACGGTGATTGCTCCACAACAGGGGCTGCAGAAGGAGGGTTGGGCGGGGCCGCTTTGGATGGGCGACGTGTCTTGGCAGTTGCCGGCTTCGCTTTCGGCGTGGCTCGAACTTTCGGCGACTTGACTCCCGCAGGCGGTGATGATGCCATGGCAGTAGGCGTCGGCGCGCTGGGGGCAGGCGTCGACGCTTGCATAGGAGCTGGCGAGGGCGACGAGGCGGAGCCGTTCCCCGGAAGCTTCCGCTTTATGGGTGGTTGAAGCAGAGCAGGTGGCTGTCGGAGGCTACCATTGATCTGCGGTTGCATTTGCTGTTGTATGGGTTGGTACGGCGGTGGCGGTTGCTGCTGATGTTGCTGGTGCTGGGGAGCGAGAGGAGGCGCAGGCTGCATTGGCAACTGTTGCTGCTGCATGGGACCAGAGAGATTAGGGGGTTGCGCCACCATAGGTATACGATTCTGTAGATGAGTAGGTGAGCTCACGGTTTACGCATGAAGAGTTGAATACGTACAGGAAGCTGTTGCTGGGATTGAAGGAGTTGCTGCATCTTCTGCCGATGCGCCATCGCCTGGTGGTGTTGAGAATTCAACATGCTTCCACGCATTAACGAGTTCATGATCGACTGCAGGACCTCCATGACCCGATTAAAATCCGACGACATATTCTTGAGGGCTTGTAGGTCCATCAGATATCGAGGAGCGGACGTGCTCAACGCTTGTCTTTGAGCGTGGATCGTGGCCACCTGCGATTTAAAAAATTAGCGTAAACGGGTGTGAACGATGCAAGCAACAAGAAAAAGATGACATACAATAATCACAAATCTCTTCACTGCTTCTTGCTGCTGAGGACCTTGCGTGCCCACCACTGCTGCCACCGAAGCCATTTTCACTTCCGCATCCAACGTTTGCCGGTGAAGAGAACCTAAAATTTCGTTAAACTCCATCTGACTTGCCGGGGGCACATCCACTGCTGTTTTCGACATCGCTGTAATGGCCACAAACATCTATTAGATAGGATTTAGCAATAGAAACGGAAGGGGCATACCATCTGCCATGTAGGCGGTCTTCATTTTCTGAAGAAGCTGCTGGCCGGATGCATTGAGTTCCATCTGGGTTTTCAACATGCCCTGCCCCGGGCCACCGTTAGGTAGCATAGGTTGATGCGGCATCTGACCTGGATGTTGCGGGCCTGTATGTGGGAGAGGCGCCCGTTGCCCTTGAGGACCAAGGGCCATCTGCATTTGCTGCTGCTGCTGTTGAAGAGCATGGTGTCGCTGCATCATCAGTTGCTGTTGCTGTTGTTGAGGTGTGAGGATTGTCGAAGGGCCGGAACCGTTCTGCGGGAAAGGTGGTGCAGCAGGACCTGGTGGGCGAAGACCAGGCGCCTGACCTCCAGGCGGCATGCCGCCCTGCTCGGATTGGCTCCGAACTTTCAGCTGAGCTGAGAAGAGTTTCTGGTCCTGAAGATGGCGCTGAAGCGTCGCTCGATGATGTTCGACATATTGTATCGTCTTCTCGTCGACATTTTGCGCCTTAAGATCCGTGACGGAAATTTGCGACATGCGCACGAGTTCACCAAGGTTTTGTGGCGACAGTCCAGATAAACCAAGATTGAAAAGGCTGCCAGGATCTGGGGGTTGAGAAGGGCGTTGCTGCTGCTGCTGCTGTTGCGCTTGTTGCTGCTGCTGATGCATTTGCTGCTGTTTAAGAGCTTGTGCGATGTAGAAAATATCAAAAGGCGAAATCTGAGTCTTGTAGTAGTTCTGTATCTGCTGGCCGACAACAGGGCCCGATCGTGCAGGCTCCGTGTCAGAACCCGGAAACTGGATGAAGCCAAGGCGAGCACCAATAACTGTCCAAAGATCCTTCGCCTCGATCTGAAGAAAAAAGGTCAGAAAGAGGTCATAGAAAGGTGACAGAGCGACATACAGTCATCCAACCACCTTCCTTCATAGCTTCGACGTGCAAACGATGGGGGTCGATTGTCCGACCGTCAATAACGAGTGGCGAAGACGGCATATTGGATTTTTGGACGAAGTTTCTATAACTGGCGTCGAATCTCGGCTTGTCCATCGGCGGTATGCTCTTGATCAGTTGTGAAGGAATGCTGGCGATATTAGGCATTGCGGGATTGCCGCCACCAACAACGCCGGGCTGCAGCTGAGAGGAACCGGGGGCTGAGCCTGGCCCCCCACCTTGGGAACCATTGGGTGGGAATGGGAAAGGTGGATTTATCCCGTTTGAAGGATTATTGAATGGGCTCGTAAAGTTGCCGTGCTGAGGCTGAGAGGGAGCGCCCGGGTTGATGGCTGGTTGCCCACCGATGTGAGGAGGTTGTTGCGGCGTGGGGCCCGTGCGCGGAGGAACAAGACCCTGTTGAATCATGTTTTGGCCGAGCGCCTGGGGTAGAGATGCTGACGCCTGCATCGGCGTCGTCGAAGGCATACTGCCCTGTCCCGCCATTGCACCGGCCTGATTGCGCATCACCTGCATATCCGCCCCAAAAGACGGCTGTTGAGAACCGTTCCAGCCAGGCGGCTGTGATCCGGGTCCTGGTCCTGGTGCTACTCCGCCCGAAGCGCCCATGACGCCCGATTGTTGTTGCATCCTCTGAGCGTTGAAAGTCATAATCACCCTCTGCACAGCTTCCTTCGATCTCCTATGCACCTCCTGTATTTCCTTGTACTTCCCGATTTTAATTTGCTCTTCTTGAGTTGGCTGGCCTCTAATGCTACTCAATTCCCGGCCCATCTGGTTCATCTGCGCCTCCAATTGCATGACTCTCGCGCGTTGCATGTGGATATTGGCTATGATGGGATTCGGTTGTGAAGGACCGCCTTGAGAACTGGGGGTTTGCTGTATGGGGCCAGGATGCGGCGATGGGCGGCGCATGGCGTCGTTCGGCATTCCTTGGGAGAAGATATCGCCTGGATTATTCGTCATCCCGGAGGGTTGCTGGAATGGATGCTGTTGTTGTTGAGCGGCCTGTTGCTGATGTTCCCGCTCTCGGAGCTGATTTAAGTGCTGCTGCTGCATTAGCTGGGCGCCGCTCATCTTGACGGGACCATTCTGGGGTTGCTGGTTCTGAGCGGCGTTCATGAGCTCGAGCTGTCTCTGCAGTTGTTGCGGGGTGCGGGGTACAGAAGGTCCCTGGTTGACGTTTCCCGCGGGGCCAGCGCCGATGTTGGGGAAGGCCGGGGCCATATGACCGGATTGCGGATGGCCCGCCGTAGGTTCATGGAAAGGTGGCTGCTGACTCTGAGTTCCGATGATAGGACCACCACCCATCGTAGACATAAAACCCTGCTGTTGCTGGGCCGCCTGCTGATTCTGGAGCATTTGCCGATTCTGCATTTGGCGCTTCATCATCATGTCGGCCATCTATACAAGGAGCGTCAGATAAGCAACTGAACGAAGGGGGCAAGGTGGAAAGCCTGGATATAGAAGTGCGATGGGCAAGAGTGGGTCGAGGAAGCGGAGACAAGGGGGCTCCCACGGGTGCGGGGGTTGAGCAGAGAGGGGGGATGGATGGGATCGGAGATAGGAAAGGACAGTGGCTAGCAGAAAAGGTGGCGTAGAGCACTTACCTGCTGGTTACTCGGATTCATGTCTCCGCCGTTCGGTCTGTTCTGCTGCTGGAGTTGATACATCTGCTGCTGCCAAGCGCGGTTCTGGTCCATTGACGGCTGGTTCCCCTGCATGCCTGCGTGCTGCTCTTGAAGCTGCTGGTTGGCCGCGTTGTTGTGCTGGAGCTGCTGTAGATGCTGCTGCTGGGCTTGATGCTGTTGCTGGGCCTGTTGTTGCTGTGCCTGCTGATGGTGCTGCTGCTGGAGCTGCGCCTGTTGCTGCTGGATAGGACTAAAACTAGGCAGCATAGGATACTGGGAGAGACGATCCGCCATTACAGAGGGCGCCGGTCGGAAGGGGTGGAGGGCTTCCAATGGCGGATATAATGGGAGGAGCGTTGGGAGGGTATGGGATGGTTATGGTGGGAGTCAAGCAAGAGTCGCAGGCTGTGGCTGACAAGCCCACCTGTTTGCAGGAGTTGACATCCTCTCTCGAAAATTACTTTTATTATTATTATTCTTCCTCTCTCCCTCCCCTCCTGCGCCACTCTCCCTCCCTTTATTCCACCTCCATTTTATACAGATATCAACCAGCTTTCGCCCCTACGCGACCCATCCAGCATTTCCTACGTCCAACATGCCTTTGCCAGCACACCTCTTATATATAGTCCATGCATTAGATAATAAACTGTTATACAAAGTATACACTACAATTCCAGAGTAAGCCTACCGAGAGCTGCTGCTCCCACTTGCCGTCTTGTCAATGGCAGGCGGGCCGGACTCCAGGATAATATCCTCATCATCGTCCTCGTCGCTATACGTCTCATCTACGACCGTTGTAGCCTTCTTTGCGACAACGCGAGGCCCCACCGCCACTATAGTATCACTCTCCTCCTCACTTTCAAGCTCCTCCTCCGCGGCCCGATCGGCCTCGCCTCGGAACCAATACCTCAAGCCCACCGGAATCATGACACCCACGACGACTGCGGCGAGCCCAAAAAAGTTGCGCCAGCTGATGAGGTGGAAATCATCCGCGCTCGTCATGTCGTCGAGGCCGCCACCAATCGTCGTGTGGATGACGCTCACCCCGAGGATACCGAGCGCGGTGGTGAACCAGAACGGAACAATCGCGATGCCGACGTGCGGGCAGACCACGTTCACGACCCAGTGCGGTGGCAGAGGTGCAATGCGCAGGACAATGAGGAAGGAAATCATGTTCTCCTTGTTCGCGCTGATCTTGGTGGCCCACTTGTCCAGGATGGCTTTCCACTTGGGCAGCGTGAGCAAGGCAGGACCCAATGCCGCTGATATGAGGTAGCACAGCGTTGCACCGGTTGCGACGCAGCAACAGGCCAGGGGTAGCGCTCGGGGGACACCCCAAACCGCGCCGCCGAGTATGGAAAGATACATGGAGCCCGGAAGCGAGAATGCTTGCAAGCTGTCGTCGGTCAAAGATGATCAATGTCAGTGATGTACGCATTGTGATGGCTCTGTCCGAAGGCAACGCACAACAGATATGTGACCACATAACAAACCACTATCCGGTAAGGATAGATGGTTTTGTACTTCTTTAGCAGACCATTCAATTCCTGTAGCTGCTGGAAGGACTTTGGGATGCGGAGGAGAGGACGATCACTCCTATAGCCAAGGTGTTAGGTGGATTAAACATCAATGGATTAGAAATGAGGCGTACTCTTCTAGCGTAGGCAAAGCAAGCCAAAGAATTCCGCCTAGAAGAAGGGTGCTGACGATAAAGATGCAGGCCATCTTGAGGGTAGCATTGAAGATCACTCGAGTTGAAGACTGCGGAACGCCTGCTGAGCGGGGAAAGGTAGCACCATAATTTGGTGTTGATGGATTCAGTAAAGGAGCGGAATCTGAAGAGCGTCGGTCGCTGTCGTCGTCGCGGTACTCGATGGTGTCTAGTGTGTACATTGATGCATTATAGAGTGAGGGCGGAGGATTCACTGTCAGTGGAGGCGGTCTTTGGGTTGAGGAGGTCATAGTTAGGTCACGGAGAGGAATAACCGGGGCATAAGCCTCAAGTGCAAATGCATTGACTACGTAATCAGCACTAAATAATGTATAATTATTTGACAAGGTTCAAACCCGTCCCATTGACAAGTCAGTTAGGAGCGCAGAGTACATGCTCATATAACGACAGGTTAGAATCTAGCAGAATCAAAGTAGTAGAAAAGACCGAAAGGAAGGTCGCCTGGGCAATGAATGAGTGGATGACTGAGCAAGATAAGGTGAGACTTGAAAGTAAATAATAGGAAAATGGCAAATAGGGCCAAACTGGAGAGAAAAAGGATTGGTCGCTGTGTTGGACGATAAGGACTGCAGAAGCATGCAGCATAACAGCGTCCCTCCACCCCCTTCGCTGCAGTCTGCACTCCAGATGGACCCGAACCAGCAGATGCAGATGCAGCAACACCAGCAGGCGCAACAACAGGCGCAGGCGCAGCAGCAGCAGCAGCAGCAACAACAAGAGCAGCAACAGCAGTCTGGGTCGTCGTCAGCGAACAAAAGGCGACGACGGACGGATGCGGGAGATGAGGATAGCCCGAGTTCGTCTGAGCCAAGACGACTGCGTAGGTCGCATGAAGCGTGTGCACGATGCAGGAGCAAGAAAATCAAGGCAAGTCCCGCCGGGCGACACCGACGGCAATTTCCAGAGACTGATATTGTTTCTTGTCAAGTGCGACTCGAAACATCCTCGCTGCACTGCTTGCGCAACAGCGGGCACCGCCTGCAATCAGGAGGATAGGCACCGCAGGACCCTCACCCCTCGAGGCCACACAGAGCGTCTCGAGCTCCAGCTCGCCCAGTGCGAGGCCCTTCTCAAGCGTCACTACCCCAATTTCAACCTCGATGCCCTCGATGAAATCTGCGCCAGGGAGGGCATCGACGTCCCTGGCCTCCCCCTGCCCCAGCCCACCTCCTTCCCCATGGATGGCATCAGGCCATTCCGCCCGGACGGACCCCCGACCCCCAATCAGTCCCAAAAGCAGCCCACCTACGCTCCTATGTACGGCCCACCCGGCCCACATCCGATGATGCATCCCCCCTTTGGTCCTCATCCCATGATGCCATATCCGCCACAGGGTCCGCCCTATCATCCCCATATGATGCCCCCGCCCCCAGGGCCCTACACGCCCCACCTCCACCCCGCCTTCCCGGGTGGGCCGCCCTACCCTCACCCGCCGCCCATGCATCAGCACCCTCCTCCTCCTCCCGCACCGGGGCAGCCACAGCAGCCGCCTGCCTCTGCTCAGGCAGCAGAGGGTCCAGCCCAGGCCCAGGCCCAAGCCGCTGCAGCCCAGCAATCTCCAACTGTTCAGCAGGCGCCAGCATTGCAGCGCGCCCCTGCCGTCAAGGGAGTGGATCCCAACGGGCACGACATGTCCAGCGCAGGCGCTCTCGCAAAGAACTTCGGTGTCGCCGAAATTATTACCGAGTCTCTCGAGCTCGATGCTGGGCATGACGAACTCCCCGTCGACCCAAATAATCTGCCCAAACTTCAAGTTCACGACCCCCGCGACCCCACCCAATGGATATCCATTACACTTCGCCGCAATCTTGGTACAGACACTTTGTCTCTCTATGGCCCCATATCCAAGTTCCCTACCATCGATATCTGGCTGCCCAAGGACCGCAAGTTTGCCTCCCAGATCGTTGACGTTTACTTCATGCGCTTGAATATCCACCGTCCAGTTTACGCGCGTAAGGAGTTCCTCAAGATCTTGAATGACCTCTATGACGCCAAAACCGCGGTTCATGATCCTGGTCATATTTGCAGCATCTACCTTATCTTTGCCTTGGGCACTTTGAGCGAGCTCAATCACCGCGCTGCCAACCAACTCGGGGACAAGGATGTTCATTTGGGCTCATCCGTAGCTAAAAAGCTGATGCCAGCGGAATGGCCTGCTCATGACGAGTTCTTTGAGCGCGCCCTCGCTGCCAAGCCTGACTTGCGCGTTTCCATCACCAGTTTGCAAGCTCTCATTTTACTTCATTGGTACTTGTACACGGAGGTATGTAGCTCTTAAAAATCAAACCTCTCAACAAAACTTGCTGACATTTATTGTTTGTATAGCGTCACGGTAGGACTCTCTGGCGCCTCGTTGGCACCCTTGTCCGCCTCGCCATCGAACTCGGTCTCCACCACGAACCTACGCCGCAACTCGACCCCGATGGGAACCCAGTCTTCACCGAGGAAGAATGCCAGCTGCGCATCCGTCTCTGGGCAATCGTTCTCGTGCACGACCGCGGCACGGCGCTCCTCCTCGGCCGCCCGCTTGCCATCGCACCCTCCGATTCAAACACTCAGCAGCCCAACCGCTCCAAGCACGCGAAGTACGCCGAGTTCTCGGAGCACTTTGAGCACTCGAACCCCGTCGCAGAGATCCAGGCTGATATTGTGAATGCGCTGTACGCGCCCACGCGGCAGGCTGGGGACACCATGATGCGCAATGCGACGCGCATCATCAAGCGCATGGTCCAGTTTAGGGACGTGCGTCTGCCGGAGAAGTATCGCAACTACTTTACTGGTACGAAAGAGTGGCCGTTGAGGAAGAAGGAGCAGTTGGTTGAGAATATCACCGAGAATGAAGGCCTGACGCTGCTCAAGATCGGCATTGCGCGCATTCTTATGCTTCGCGCCCTCTTCAGTTCCAAAGACCTGACTTATGAGCAGAAGCATCAGGCTCTTGTGGATGGTCAGTGTTTTCTTGCGCCCTAGATAACTATTTTGCTAACATCGTTATCTTCAGCCATCATCACCTCGCACAATGTCATCATTGTGCACTCCAAACTAATCCGCTTCCCTGACATCGCCTTCTTCACCTCCCCCATCCCACTCCACATTGCTAGTCTGGTTATTCTCTACGGTCACATCTCCAAGGTGAACTGCCTTCCATTCCATGTCGCCCTCGAAGACCTTGCGACTGCACTGAACATGCTGCCTCGCTTCCGATGGCGCTGGGAGCGCAAAGATGCAGGAGGTTCGCACCCGCTCATCGCCAAGCTCGGTGAACACATCTTCAACGTCCCCCTCAACGCCGTCAACCCATCAAGCAGCTCCATCCTTATTGACGAGCAGGACTGGGACGAGGCCAAATCGCCCGCCGTCAAGTCCATCCTCCACACACCCGTCATCCCCTCTGGTCAGGGCTCCTACCCCGGCTCCGGAGACAGCGGCTCCCCCTACCATGGCACGGCGCGCCTCATCATGTCCGGCATTCAGCAAGCCAGCGATGCCCACGCTCCGCAGCGCAACGGCACGGTGGCGGGTCCAGAGCAATTCGCGGACATGCCGCAGAATTTCCTGTACCCGTTCTACCCTGAGGCTCAGCCGCAGACAAACTCGGCGCTCGCGCCTGGTACCGTCAGCACTGTACCGGCTGGCGGCCCCGGGGGCGCGCAGGTCGGTGCCGGATCTCCTGGGTCTGCACAGGGGCCGCCTCCGATGCAGAATATCCACGCCTATGACCCGTTGCTCAAGGAAGTTGCCGCGCTTCAGGGCGGCTATGGAGCCTACTCGACTGAGGGACATAATGGGCCTGCTGATCCGCACCAGCAGCAATCGCAGCCGGGGCAAACACAGATATGGAACCACAATGGGCGCTAAGGGTCCAACCCCCATAAGCCTGTTGCATCATACCTTCTGTCAAAAGGATGTCAACTTGTTTGGTGCTTAATTTGACTTTTGTCTCGCGGTTATCCCTTTCGTATCCCTTTCTCACTGTACTGTCTTTCTGGCTGTTCACTATGGTTCAATTCTTTCTTTAACTACCAAAAATTCTAACCGATATTTTCCAGGTTGTTGGTTTCCGCTTTTTCGTCCTTCACCCATTGTATTACCTATATGCTCAACCTTTGTTTCCCATATTTCCTGTCTGCTGGTATGTGCTACTGTAATTGTCCTGCACCAACATTGCTCCACTATGTTTCCTCACAATTTGGGGAGGAGCTCAAGGACTAGCCAATGGGCTGTCTGGCCTGTAGGCTCAACCCACTCTGGTGTTAGGTTTGTAGCATCCTTCAAAAAGACAGATGTTCTAGTGTAATATGATTGTTCAGTACCTTTTCTTGCCAATGTCGACCGTAAATTCAAGTTTGCAATTTCACGCAATCCACTTTCTGGATCGACTTGAATCCAATCGTGAACTGCATGACTATCCTCTCCCACAGTTCCAACTGGTCTGATGGTGGAGCAAACCACCCGCTACCACATCAGCAAAATCACAGAATGCTTTTCGCCTTTTCCCGGCATTTTACCTTGGCACACGTCAAAAGCTGCAAAAAGCTGGAGAAATGGGTACTATGCCACTTTGTGTTGCAGTGTACCGCCTCATTAGAGAAGTTAAAACCTCATATATACCTTGTGACAACTCGATCCGGTATTCTACACGTTTTATCCACAGAAAACCGAAGGAAAAACACATGAAAATAGGTCTGGAAATGATGGATGCGATGATTTTCTAAACGGCGACCTGGGTTGGCAGCTTCGCAGCTTTTCGAGTTAAACGTCCCTTTTTTGGGTCGGGCAACCCGAAAAATGCTATTTGTGAACTTACTGATGCACGAGCAGCCTGAGACCTATTGCAGGGTTGGCAGGGTTGGCCATCGCAGATCAAGGACTTGTCTACTATCTACTACACTAAAAGACGCCAACGGGTGACCAGAAGGTACGATGCGAGGATGGGAGGACCAGCATTGCTAACAGAACCTGGGACAGGATATGACCCTTCGAGACAGGCCCACGAAGCCGCCCATTATGATGGCGATCATGATCATGATCATGAAAAGTGTCTTTTTAGATCTAACAACCATCAATTGGTATGCCTATACTCAAACTTGAAAAAAGTCCTATAATGGGCCTCGTTGTTGTGTATAAAACACCTTTCATCAGTGTTGATATGCCAATGACCGCGCTGGCATGATGGTAGGTACTTACACATCTTGACGCCATTTTTAGGCGCCCGTAACAAGTTATCAATGTACGTGAATGCCGGCATCGACTGCATTGGGCAGACAGTTCAAACTGTTTTTTGGGGTGTAACTAGTGTTGACTTGTCCCTTCGGAACCCGACTTTTAATGCGGTATGATATATCTTTGAACAATATTTATGGTCTCTTGCTGTTCACAGCCCCCCACCCTCTTTCTCTTGCGTCTGCGCATCTGCTGGACAGACTAATATTCGATTGGCTCCAAGATCCCCGCACCACTCCCCTCATTCTCTTGACTTTGCATATCTGCTGGTCAGACTCTTCAGCTATTCCGGCACCCATACCTCACTCCACGGATAAACATTAACACCTATGTCGAGGCCCATAGTCGTCGACGATAATGACAGTGGGATCATCTACACCGGGTCGTGGTTTAAAGATGATTCTGGGACGCTGAACACAGTGATTAGCTTTGGTCCTCCAATGCTAGGTACCCTGCATGGAACAAACTCCACTGCTGGCTTCACATATACATTTTCTGGTATATATCAATTTGATCATTCATATCTGTGGTGTTGACATTACGTTTTAGGGACGGAGTTCAGGGTGACAAATACGAATCAGTTCAGTAAACCCACCGGACTCAATATAACCTGTTTGCTCGACAACGAAGTCGTGAATGTGACAATAGCAGATTCCCCTCTCGCGATATGCGAGAAGGACGGTCTAGCAGACACACAGCATACTGTGGTTCTGGAAGCAGTGGTGACTAATGAAGAGACGTTTTGGTTTGACTACATCCGTTATTTTCCATCGACATCTGTCCCATTGGACAAGGCACCTTTGTTGATCCAACACAACGACCAACAGCTTCATTCTGGGCTGAGCACAGGGTGGAATACCTTTGGGCCAGGATTTCAAACCACACAAAAAGGCGCACAGTTTTCATTTCCATTCACCGGTAAGTGTCTTCCATGACATAGTCATTGAAATGAACCACCGATTATTAATATTCTTATCTAGGTGTATCGCTTACTTGGTATGGATTCTACGATCCAAGCCTGCCGTGGGATACAAGTCTGAAAACGGCAACATATTCTATTGACGGAGGATCGCCCATTTCATTTGACACACTTGTAGACGTCACTGATAGGACGAACAAGCCCACAGGACTCAGATACAATCAGGTCCTCTTCCAAACCAACGACCTCCCCAACACAAACCATGATCTAATCGTCACATTCCAAGGAACGAATACGAGCACCCCTCTCACTCTCCAACAACTCCTGGTGAACCCAAACCCGCGAGGTAGCCCAGACTCAGCAACTTCCACGACCCTGCCCCCAGCCAATGGCCTGCCCAAAAAAGCAAGAAACTTGGGTGCGATAGTAGGCGCCGTAATTGGGGTCGTCACTGTAGTAGCACTTCTCGCGGTTTTATTTCTCTCCTTGCGGAGACGGCGACAGAACGGCTATCGGAAGTCAATGGGGGTCCTTACACGAGAGATGGAGGAACCGTTCGAGCCGATCTCAAATCAAAATCATCCATATATTCATCCTTCGGAAGCTACAAGCGTCAACACGTTCAATTCTCTATCAACCAACATGGGCACTTCATTCGTCGTATCACCTCAGGCTTCAGACCCTTTCGCTGACAGCAACAGTGGTCACCACTCTGATACATGCTCTCGCCTACAAACTCCGCCTACAATACAGCCACACGACATACCGATGGTGGAGCTAACACCCAACGGGAGGATATTTCACTCAAATTACTCGCCAACTTCTAACAGCGGCAAAGGTCAGATTCCGATGCACATTGCAACAACAGTTATTCAAGATGAGGATAGCGGCGTGCGTTTGCCCCAGAGCCCTGATAGTTCTCGTGTGGAGATACTCCCTCCCTCTTATAGTAGGGATTAAATACTCATCTGTACCTATAACATCACCTTCACTTGCAACAGTCTTTCTATGGCTTATTTTCCGTTAATTTGTCCAGTTGTTGCCCTCCCTTGCCCTTCCCATAGTATGATTCTGGTTCTGTGCGCTTTTTTTAAACAAGTCAACATACTTGATCTGGGATCCTTGACACTGTAACTTTGACCTCCAACGCACAGGGACAGCTTCCACCAATTAGGCGCCGGTAGGCGCGCCAAGCCACTATGCAATAACGTTGCCAAGATTTTTTTTTCGCAGTACATGACTTTTCAGTATCACTCGATCCTCGGGGATTGACCATGTTCGAGACTGCCGCAGACACCGGGTTTGATGTGGAAATTGATGTAGGAGGTGTAGCAACGGACGAGATTTGTGTAAGTGATGAAAGGTGTTGGATGTCAGATCCTGTCGAGGTGGCTCTTGGAGCAGTCGGGCTCGCATATACTGGTCCAGTCACAGTTCACGTACTCAACACAAAATCGGAGATACTGAAGTCAAACCTGCTAGGCGTCGACGATTTGGCATACATAAGCCTGGTGCTTCAAATTATCGTGGCTGATGGTAGACATACTTTAATTTCCCATAGAGTTAGAACGTATAAGTGAGTAAACATAAGGCTTGTCCCGGAGGTTTGATCAACTCTGGTGTCAGGTTTGTAGCTTCCTTTAGGAATAACTGTGTAACATGAACGTTCGGATGCTGGGCGCAGATTCAACTCATAATACGATATTGCCTACTTTTGTGTCGATATACGTTGAATCGTAGACTTGAGACTATATTGACGTGTACAGCCATTTAATAATATCTATTTCGGCGGCGGCGGAAGTCCCCAGCTCTGGAGAGCAGCCTGAACGTTGTCCGCAATCTTGAATTGTGCAGGGCCAGTAGGGTGCAGACTGTCAGGGAAGACATCGTCCCAGGTGATCCAGCCAGTGGCGTCGATAATGGAGATGTTCTTGTCGCCCTTCGCAACCCTACCAATAACACCGAGTTAACAATTGGCCCAACAGCACGGCATGGCAGAGGATAGCAGTTTCAAGTCCTACCTTGCGTTCACAATGGCCTGGTATTGACCCTGGTAATAATACGCAACGCCACCATCAGGGCTATATGGCCAGCCCCACTATATATATAAAAACAGGGTCAAGGTCAGTGTCGAACCCGTCAACACAGCGAGAACTCTGAGAGAACGCACCGGAGTCATGACGAAGACGGGCTGCCTCGGGTAAAGAACCCGCAGACGGTCCAAGAAGTCAGAGTAAACCTGTCGAGCAGTGTGAGCATCTGCCTTAAGTGGAAGAGTTTGGAGAACTACAGACCTGGACAAATTGATCTGCAGTGACATTTTGGGCATTATCGTTGGCCCTTGAAATGTAACATGTTAGGCAGGAATTTCATAGGCGTCATAGGAGGATGTACCCGATATGGATGATGATGTGCGTTGGCGGGGGCTGATCCCGGGCGAAATTCCATGGCGTCGTATAGTTGTGGTCCGTGGTGTAGTAGAAACCAGTATCCTCCGTCTGTAAAGTAAAAGAGGCGGAGTTATATACTATCACGTTTCTGCATAAAGCATCTCTGCACTGATAGTCACTTACTCTGAAATACTGGAAAGAAACACCCCGTGCGTTTCCGTATGACGGGATATCCTAAAAGACTTTTGGATGATGACAGTTCTAGAATTCTGCTTGCAGAAACACATACAGCTAACGCCGCTCCTGGTTGTGCATTGATACGGTGCTCAGCACCATATCTTTCTCCAAGGATAAATGGCCACGCCTGGTCGACTCCCATAGGAAGAAGGTATCCCTAAACCAATATAGACCAGTCAGTGACCGCTGTAGCACTGGGAAGACAGCATACATTCTTACAGACGAGAATGAGTCTCCGATGATTTGGAACACGAGCTTGGAGGATTTGTAAGGACGAAGCTTTGCACCCTGGATTATTGCGCGTTCAGCACGAAACCCATGCAATCCAGCATAAAGGTAGGCCGACAAACTCACAGCATTTAGAGTAATACTCTTCAGGTTGATCCTGTTATTAGAGGAACCCTCGACATTGATCCTGACCAGCGTCGGTACATTAGGCTTGTGAGACAAGAACGTGGCGTTCAATGGAATATTATTGACGCCAGCGGTAGCGTTGATGGTGAAGAATGGCGAGTCCCCAATCGAAACGCCCACAGCTGCGAATGGGGAGGTGGTTAGAGGGCCGAGATTGACCGCAAGCGACTTGAGGTTGTCGACATTGATTTTGAGCCCTGACCCCGTCCTTCAAAACCACAATTGGTCAGTCGGAACTTTCTGGTGCAAGGCACTTCTCTCTGATGACTCACCACCAGGTACCGGGAGATGAATCCCAGCGTCCATGAAAGTAAATGAGTGGGTCATTGTTCCTAATTTCGACAGTTGGAGGGGTTGATGGAGGCGAGGCCACCGTTAGCGTCGCGGTGACAGCAACCAGAAAGAGCGTCTTCAGCTGTGCAAGCATCCTGCCGATGTTAAAAAGACAATATCGGCGACTGACGACGAGGTATAAGAGGGCTGTGATGCATTACTTATGTACCCTTTGAGGCGATGCCATGAACATCAAACATGAAGAAGAAGAATACGAGCGCACCGACCTTTTCCCGCGAAATTCTTGCCTTGACTTAAATCCGCGTCAATAACTCACAAGACACTGACGACGCCTTCTTTGGAAGGATAAATGGCGGAGAATTGGCGAGTGTTTGAGAAGGCGTCACTCATATCTGACGAGGTATAAAACTGAGAATAGGGCCTCCACGTGGAGTGTCAATTGACTAAACTCGCTATATTAAGAGGGAGGGTAAGGGATGGGGCGTACCTTAGTTTCAAGTGCATCAGCAATGTCCACACGAGGTCTTTCGAAAAAGAACCGTCGATTCTTAGACTGTATGTTCGGTCGATACTTCGTTCAGCTAGCGAGTTTCAGTAGCCCTAACACCATGTCGTAGTCACGTCAAACTTTGCCAATATCGCGATGCTTGGGCATAATTCTCCGAGCCCAGACAGTTGAAGGCGGCTGAAACCTCCCAAGGTGGAGATCCAGGACTACCCGCCGGTACGCCACGGGCCGTCCCGGAGAAAAAGGGGACAACACGAAGCACGGGCAGTGGCATCGGGATCATTTGCAACAAATGTGGTTCCCGTTGGAGAGTGTCATACTGATATCTATGTTGTGAGGGATGCACCGTCTTGTAGTTGAAAAACATGGTAACAAGCTTGTCTGGATCACTCTCATCAATCCAGAAGTGCATTCAAAATAATCCATAGATTAAAAAAGAGTGAACATTACTCGAAAAACAAATACAGACTCCACAATATGAAAAGTTACAAATCTCCGAACCTGCAAAAAATGCAATCAGCAAACGCCGAGACAGCCACAGGGCAAGCGCTTTGAGAAACGCAGCTTTGAAAACGAATAAAACGCACCGATCAGGCATCAGTACAGGCGCCAGCAAGCTCCACATGTACAGTACTATGCACACCCAGCCCGAAACGACCCTCGTCCACATCGCGACTTCTGAGCGGCCGATGTAGACGTCGTAGTTTGGGTCCGCAGAGCCCGTAATGGGTTGCTTCGAGACGACGTTCCTGTGAAGGGTCATGAGGCGCTGCGAGATTTCGTAGATAATTATACACGACTCACCAGTCGGTCAACAGCATTGCCACATACATGGCGGCTATCGCGAAGATGATATGGAACCACGAGTACTGATAGAGGTCAAGAATTACTTTGAGAAGAGAGCTGGAACAATGTTAAGCAACTTACGTTGTAACGCGTCCCTGTCCTTTCATCGTCTCTCATTTCTCCAACCACCTCGTCCTCATCTTCGTCCTCCTCCTCGTCTAGGGCAGATGCAGGGATAGCACTACAAAAAGAATAAGCGCCAGTATACGACAAGATTACAACAAAAACACACCCCGCCTCGACAGCAGCCAACAGAGCTTGATATCTCGGCGACTCTGTCCTTCCAGGCTGCGTCGACACATAGCCCAGCTCCGAATGGTGGTTGCCCTCATCATCAGCCAGCTGGATGCGCCCTTTCTTGTTGCCTTTGCCAACCAGCGCCCGGCTCTGCGTGGCAGCGCGCGTGGTCGAGTACGCAATGGCAAGGAAGGTGAAGATCCCACCAAGGACCAGGACAGCCTTCTGCGTCTTCTTCCCGTCGCGCAGCGGGTTGCACTGCTTCGTTTCGTGAACGTGGTTGCTCAGCGCGGAGACAACCAGATACGTGCAATACGCGGCCACCATGGACGACTGCGCGAGGCCCGAGCGCGGGTTGCGCTCCTGGATGGCAGGGTGGATGCTGGTGAGCGTGATGACGAGGCAGAGCGCGAGGTTGAAGGAGATGAAGAACTGGTTGAGGCTGCACCCTGAGCCGGCGAAGAAGCCGTACAGCAGGCCCGTGAGGGTGATGGTGAACGCGTACATGATGGCTGTTGAGCCGATGAGGACCCACTGCCAGAAGTTGGAGGATGAGTTCTCCCAGTTCTCCAGGCATGTTTCCGACCAGGAGTGTGCAAAGTCGACGAGCAGGACCAGGCCGAGGAGGATGAAGATACTGGCTCCGATTAGGCAGACGTAGTTGCCCCAGAACATGAAGAAGCCGTTGGGAATGACGAAGCTCAGGCCGACGAGGATGAACCATAGGAGAACTTTGGGTCCCCACCATCTGTAAAGTGTAAGCTTGAGAGTACTAGCACGTACGCTACTAGTACTCACCCATTCTGGATCGCGGCCCTCTTATCCTTTGTATCCTTGACGCCAATGAGAAGAGAACTGAGAACGAAATGGAACAACGCCAGAGCAAAGCAAATCCGGTGAACCTGAGTATCCCACATTAGCTCTTCGTTGAGCTTCGGTCAATGTTGTGCACTACGCACCGCCAACACCCCATAACACTTCTCCCCAGCGCATTCCATCTTGATGTAATCGAAACTCCATTTCTCAATGAGCTTTATAGCCAAATCCGTCTTCATGATCCAAGCAAGTATCGAGTTGAGCATGAATATAATCTGGGTGTGCCCTCGTCAGTATTTTTCACAGACTAGGATTCCTAGACGGACGTACTGCGAAACCAACACGGGTCGCAATGGAGGAGTTGCAGTTACATGACTTGAAGAACATCGACGCTGGTGTAACAAATCAGTGCCAGCTTCTAGACGACAATAGTCACCCAAGCTTTGCCCACCTGCGGTCGATGTACAGAAGAAGGCAAGCCCAGCAAAGCATGAGGTTGCTACAGATGTCAGGCCACCCGCAAGGGGCAGCGACAGTAGGAGGCCCATCGTAGATAGAAGAAAGCTGTAACCTGTTGCTGCGCCGCCCTGCACTCTATAGCCCCGTCAGGTTGCCGTTATTCACGTGATGTCCCTAATTGATGTCAGTGCCCCTATCTCAGCAGTCACTGCATTGCCCGTTACCTTTGCGCTACCTTCTTGTCCTAAGCTGTAGAAATTACGTCCACGCTTCCTTGGGACCAACAGTGGAGAAACCAATCACGCATGCATAGCACATGCATTCAAATTGGATACAAAAACTGGGTATACGTCGAGCAACACAAAAGAAAATTAGGCGGTAATCAAAATTAGATTCACAGAAAGGTAAGTGGATCTGATAACTGAATAATAAAACAAGAATATAGATGTTCCAACATAGTCTGTTTGCTCGTTCTATGTAGACCAGAGCTACATGCTATCTCACTACCTAGTGTCCACAAAATCGGATATCCAGTCATGATCATCAAAAGCCTTCTCCCATGGCAGAGCATCATCAATTACTGGGCTACTGCCAGGGGTAGTCCCGCATATAAAACTCCGTGCATCATTGAAGTTGAAGCTGTCGAATGACAAGATTCCCGTCAACTTGCAAGGGGAGGACGTTGTACTTGTACTGAAGCCTAACCTCTGGTGGCTGGTATACGGGGGAGTCGTTTCTGGACTGCATCCGGTCCCATGCGAGAGGTAGATGCTATCGATGAGCATAGGAGATCCTCGGAATGTGGCAGGACTGGATCTCAAAGAGTCGATAACCATAGGCGATCCTGCCATTCCATGTGGACTCCGCCGGAGTAGGTCTACGGACATTGGTGACCCTGAGAAATGAGAAAGAGCAACGTCATGGCTTCCAGCGTTTGTACACATCAAGGCGCCGCCGGGGGAGGTATTGCGAACTTCTGACTGGATGAGCGAAGATGACAACCACATTTTGTTGATTGTGTCCACGGATGATGGACAAGGATCGAAGAACCGATCCGCCAAATGATATAAACGGAACGTGGAGGTGAGCGACGTTTGGTTGTTGAGTGGAATGTGACGTCCAACCCAGTAGAAGTTATTCCAGCCCAGCACAAGGTCAAGTCCATCTCGTCGAGCAAAAATGAGGAAGCGAAGGGTGTCACCGAACATCAGGCTCGCTCGGGCAATAAGCCAGGTGACTTCCATCTGTCCGATGATAGTGTTGCACTGGTCAAACCCATCCACAACGACAGTGAAAGGTTTCTGGGGTGTGGGAAGGCAGAAGAGGGGTTCGAGGATGAGTTTTGTTAGTTGAACCTCTCCACGCTTTTTCAGGATGGTAGGATCGCGGAGCACAGCCGCGTTGACCAGCTGGTCCATCCCCGGAACATAGATGGCAATCTGGTATGCGAGGGTAAGAAAGAAATCACCATCGTCCTGCTTTTTATCTGCTTCGAAGAAGAAACTGCCCGCAAGAGTCCCTCGGCTAGCCAGGGTCTCCGCAATCTCGTGTGCTATCGCGGACTTGCCGGTTTTTGGTCCGCCAGTGAAGCAAAGTATCGCAGGTTGGTTGGCTTTTGTTGACCACTCTAATGCGGTCTCTTTGATATCGACATACGTATTTCGAAAGCATCTAGGAGCCGGAAATCGTCCACGGGCGTCATGCATCGCACTAATTGAGATTGCGCTTCGTAGTATGTCAAGGCCTGTAATAAACATCGAGTAAAGTCATACATTCAATAAGATTGCATCTAATGTGAGACATCGAGCGTACCAGGAAAGGCCCGTACAGATGCATTATAGGTTGTGGTCACAACCAGCTGGTTGAATGAACCACCGGTGACGACTAGTTTGTCGCTGTCAATCAACGATGTCTTGAGGGCCCTGATATCAGACGTTTGCTGAACTTGGGCGGCGATGGTCTCTACAGTGGCCATAGTATGAGAGAAGAACGCTTCTGTCTTGCTGTAGGTCCAAAAATTAGATGCAGGAGAACATCATGAACAGGAAGAGATACAAACGGATTCTGACAATGGCACTGCTCTACGAGCACTGCCTCTGCTGTCAAATGTCAGGATTCAAATTATGGTCAGCTGCATATTCGAGTTGTGGTGTGTAGGGTCCTATTAAGACTTTAAGCTGTGGGCGTTAGAACTCGCCAGAAATGCTTTGACTCTGCGGGAGGTCATTCTTGCAAAATTCTCGCTGAGGAAGGTTGGAGGAAGGTCTTGGCAAGGTCAAGGAGCTGCCATTGGCCAAAAGCTGCCAAAACATGCTCGAGAACCGGCCCGATACACCCCCATCCAATATCTCCAAGGTGGGTCTGGCTTGGGTCAATATTGTGTACGATCAAGGTACCCCAATGCGAACCTCAGTATCCCCCAAGACATTCGCAATGGCAAATGCAAAGAGTCTCTGACTGCTCCATTAAAATAGGGGTTTTTTTGTCTCAAAAATCTGACCTTGTGCTCACACATTCTCATAGAGCCAATCGTTTGATAGTCAACCACACATGGGCAGCGCATGTACACACACCTATAACGGCAAACACGTTGCACGACGTAAAAAAGCAGTATTGTAGTCAATATAAAATTGAATATGTGAACAGATAGTAAAGGGCGGAAAGGTGTCAAGGTGCACACAAATGAGAAACGACATCGAGAAGTGAATTGAATAACGGTGGGCTGGGATCTGGGCGAGTGACGTGCTTGAGGGTGATTTGCAGCGAAGTCCTGGTATCAAGAACTCGCTGAAGCTCATTTTGACATGATAACCATGAGAACGGGTGTGCAAAATATAACAAGCGCCCAAGGGAGGGTGGGTGGCGATGCCGGGGTATTGGGCTGCGACGTGAAGCAGACAATCGCGTTGAGAATGAGTGACTGCTAAGATGTATGCGAGTCCATTATAAATAGATCTGCATACAGTCATGACAATGCATCCAGCATCATGTTAGAAATTTTTTCTCGCTTCGATTGGTAATGTCAGATTCTGGTGCACAAACAACTATGCGGCTTCGTTCTCTTTTTGGTAGCTGGCATCTGCTGTAATGAGGTAATCCAGAGCGAAAGACATAAGAAGAAGATCATCGTACTGACGTTGAAAGTTTGATATATATCGTCAAAGAATGATATGTGACTCGTACTGAGCGCAAAGAAGGCATGACTGCTGTAAGCCCCTTGTTGTGTAAACTCATATTCACCCGCAAATAAATATTAAAGGAAGCAGTGCAGCTGTGCTTGGATAATGTGGGAGACTATCAGTGTGATAACATGAAGGGGGATGAAGCAGCATGCCTGCTCCCTTCCGCCCAACGGCCACCAAACCCTCGACGCCTTCACGTGGTGCTAAAGCAATGCTAACGGTCTGTTAATACCTCACCAAAGGAATGAGATTTATATACCCAGATCGAACACTTTCGCTGTGTTTGGCTTGTCTGATTTTATCAGTGGCAACCATCAAGCGACCATACGTTTGTTCCTTGCATGAATCGGCAATATTTTCATGATTACGGATAGCGGTAGGGTTGAGAGTGTAGTTGTAGCTGTTCTGAGTGGTGTCTCTTAGATGTGCTTTGAGCGCCAAAGTGAGCACTGCGTGCACGGAACCACGCGCCAGCCAAGCGCCAGCGTTTGCGTTCAGTCTCTGATCCGAGCGTGCGAAAATTTCTACAAATGGCAATCTCTACGCCCATTGCAGGCTGGGACACAGTTACACCCTGTTAAACGTATCAGTGTAGATGAAGAATGAGTACTTGAGTCAGTGACCGAAATGTCCCAATAAAGCTGCTACTCATTCATTGTATGCATACTTGCACCAAGGCCTTTTATTATGGCGGTGACAAAGCCGTCTTGAATTTTGCGTTCAATCTTACTCGGACAATCCATTAAATGTAAAATCCCGAAGCTTGCAAAAAACCAATAATAATAAAAGTACGCGGGTCTATCTACATGCATAACCGTAACCGTGATGATATCATTCCCAGACTAATGCCTCAACATGGCCTATTTACTCGTTGTCTACATTCCGTAAGCATATCCTCGGTTCTCGAGATTAGGCAAGGTTCCAAACAACAGTGACACGCTTGTCCCAGTATTTTCCACATACTGGGGTACCACCAAACCATAATTAGGCAAATTTCTCCGAAAATTCTCGATTCCTTTTGACGCTCTTGCGGCCCGCCTGGACACTTCCGCCAGCGTGGCCGGCGAATCGAGCCTTAGGTGGCCGTTATAGAAGGATGCTGAATCTGCGTTGTCGTCTCGCTGGTGTGCCATATAGATGCCGTCAATGGACATCGGAGATCCTTTATACAATGGACTGGATGTTAGTGAGTCGATAACCATTGGCGAGCCGGCCGATCCATGTGGACTCAACAGGTCGACAGACATTGGTGACCCAAAGAAAAGGACACCCGAGGGAACAACCATCGAGTCCCCGATGACATTCGCGGGGCGGTGGATCAAGGCGCCCATGGAGGAGGTATCGCGAGGTGGATTAGAAGACAGATGTGGCCGTTGTGCTTGATCCCATGGAGTGTCGGATACGAATGGGCTGAGACGGACACTGAAGGATGGGCACCACAATTTGTTGATAGTGTCTGTGGACGACAGACAGGGATGGAAGAATTGATCCTGCAGTTGGGACAAGTGGAGTGGTTGCGTCGTGTGATTGAGTGGAATGTGACGTCCAACCCAGTAATAGTCATTCCTGTTGATGACGGGGTCAAAGGTGTCGGATTGGCTGACCGCAAAGAAGAGGAAGCGTAGTGTATCACCGAAAGTGAGACTCGCTCGAGCAAGGAGCTTTAGGATTGCATTTTGCTTTCTATATGATTTGCACTTGTGAAACCCATCCACCAGAACAGTGAAAGGTGTTTCCGGGGTGGGAATGCAAAAGAGGGGTTCGAGAATGAGTTTTGTTAGTTGCGTCTCCCCGCGCTTTTCAAGAATGGTCGGATCGCGGAGCACAGCTCTGTTGACAAGATTGTTCATCCCCGGAACGTTGACGGCAATCTGGTATGCTAGGGTAAGAAAGAAATCGCCATCGTCCTGCACTTTATCCTTTTCGAAGAAGAAACTGCCCGCAAGTGTTCCTCGGCTCGATAGGGTCTTTGCAATGTCATGCGCTATAGCAGAGAGATCGCGTTTCGACCCGCTGGTGAAACAAAGAATTGCAGGTTGATTGACTTGTGTTGACCACTCTAATATGGTTTCCTTGACGTCAACATACGCATTCGGAAAAAGTTGGAGGACTGGGGATCGGTTGCGGGCGTCATACATTGCGCTAATCGAGATGGCACTTCGCAGTATATCAAGGCCTGGAGCACACATATATTGATTTGGAACTGCTTCGAATGCACACCCAAGTGACACTTAACGTACCAGGAAAAGACCCGGTAGACGTATTGTAGATTGTAGTTACAACCTGGCTGAATGACCCTCCTGCGACAACAAGTTTATCGCTGTCGATCAACGATGTTTTGAGAGCCGTCATATCAGATGTTCGCTGAAGTTGGGCGGTGACAGTTTCCAAAGTGCCCATACTATGATAGAGGCGTCCTTCGATGAAGTTGAGCTGCTGCAGTTCCAAGAGACAGATACAAGAGAGCTGATGGACTGGCCCTCATCAACATTCCCGAGCACTGCCAGTGCTTCGCAGGCACTGCCTCAGAACTGCCTCGGCCGTCAGATGTCAGGACTCGTTGAAAAGTCAGCATTGGTGTCGAGCTTGTAGTGTTGAGGCAATTTATGACCGCCATGGTTTCAAACAAGACCATGACTTTGCGTATGGCTGAAGTGAATACGGTTGCCGAGAGGGTACTGAACAGAGCGAAAGACAGATCCGGGAGCCGGCCCGATGGACTCATCCAGAGGCTTTCGACCGACTTTCGACAACACACAATGTGCGAGTCTTCACTGACTTCAGTTCAAATTCTTGACTCCATACAACGAATTTCAGCCATCTTAGAGAGTGATATGATCATTGACAAGATACGGCATGGTATTGAGATATTGATTGACGCCACAATGACGCCACTCTTACAATATAGGCGTTGGATAGGCGCCCGCACTGCCACAGCAATCCACATTGATGGGTAAGTTTGGCTGTCAGACATGTCGGATAGCGAGCAGTGAGAGGCGTTTTCTCTGACCACCAACGTAATTTTGCAACGGCAAATGCGAAGATTTGTTCTGGTTGCCCATGTGTTTTCCGAGTCCAAGCAACCACATACGCGCGAGCTACTTATCGCGCGGGACACACAATTGACACACAAGAGTCTAAGTTCAAGTTCAACGCATCTAACATGGGGCATCTATAAAGATAGCGATATTAAGTAGTACCACCGTACAACTCTTCATATATCCAGAAGGGCAATAAAGGACCACCTTGAGCAGTGCTTCAAGCCATCTTTAAGCAACTCATTACACGATTGTAGACATTGCTCGCAGAAAGATAAAACAATTGGCTCGTTTACGCTAGTGCTCCTTGTGAATATATTGACGAAAGAATAGTCTTCTGTAACCAGATACGAACGTGCTATGATAGTCGATAGTCAAAAGTGGCAGTAAGATAGCATTTACGCAATGAAGCCCGGTGAGAACGTACATCGAGGCTTGAGCAACCTACTGCCTCGACCGTCCTCGACCGCTCGAGATAAAGGACTGATCTCCCCACGAAGCCCTCACAAAGTCTATCTTGAAACAGGTCATGACAGGCGAAGGCAAGATCCTGGGAAAGAAATGTATGGAATAATCGGAGAGAGAGATGCATGATGGACCTGGCATCAGCAAATCTGCACAAATCTTATTTGTGCTTGTAGCACTCATAAGTCGTCACAATTCTCACATCAGATTGTGCGGCATCACAAGGACATATGATGCCACTACAATTAGTTGACCGTACTTGCAAGGTGGCGCAAGAATTTGGCATACTTTTCATGAACCAACAATATGTTATGCTCACGTCATTTGCTTACGATTTTCCACTGACCTCATTATGTGATTGCGAGTAGATCCCAAGTATTTTGCCAGTGTTCTAAGTCGAAAATTATCTCATTGGCATATTTCATGGTCATTCAATCCCTGTCAAATATTTTGGGGCCCTCGAAGTATACATCCGAGATTTCATGTGGACGAGGAGGTTGGCCAAATGGGCGCTTATTCAAATTATTTGCAACAGTTGTGCGGTTCATTTTCTGCGACTCTACTATTCTCATGGTCCACCCCGTATGCAAAAGTCTATCTTATTGAAGGGATCGAAATTCATCGAATTGGAGAGACAGCAAACGCGAAAGCTCTTCTCCGTAAAGGAAGATGCCAAAAAAATGCGTTCACGAGCTCCAAGATGGCGCGAGGGTGAAACTCAGAGATAAACTCTGGCACGGACTATCGTACGCCTTTCCTCAGAAGCAAGCAAGTTAGTAACATAAAATCTCTAAGTGCGGGCTCAGGCGTGTATGTCAAGTGCATGTATTAGAGTTTCGCACTAGGACTTGTATTCATTTACCAACAACAATAAGTAACCACCCTTTGCCATGTGTCTACAATACCAGATGAGAAGCAGTGGTTTCTAGACATCTGCTGGCAAACTGGATGGACGGTTTTGCGATTGCCCCAATATTGATACATATATTATGCAGTAGATGATCATATATCTATGGCGCAGCGGTAAGTATGTCAGGGTTGTCTCTGAGTTTTACGCGCGAGTGTCCCGCGTCATGAGTTCGATTCTGAGTCAATGCAGCAAATTTTCGAATGAGTTAGTGAGAACTGAGAGATGCAAATTCAACTATGAAGCCAAACACTCAAGTGCGAGAATGTAAATTACAAGGAGTGGCTTCTAATGTATGTAGGGCTCAAGTATAATTAATACATATGATTAAAAGATAATTCAGTGATACAAGTTGTTTATCTAAGTAGTAGAAAGAGCTTCCTTGCACAAGTGCCTGTTCTGACACCAAGAACAGCTCAGCAAGATTTCTTTTCCTGCGGAAACCATACTTCGGAACATAAGTGCTTGTAATGGACTACTATTTGCTAAAATCATTGCATAACGTTGTGAGTCCGGACAATCCTTATGCTATCTTGTGAGATGCCACAATCATTGTGGATTTCGAGGATGGCTCGCAAGCCAATATATGCCCTTATGAGCAGATATACAATCTCGCCGCCATCTTGTATGTCTTTTGATGACTTTTGATGGATTGTGTCGCTTGTATGACCATGTTAGAATCCCGCCGATTTGCTGATGGGGGTATGTAAGCAGGTGGATTTTATCACATGTGTTTTTTCGTGGAATGCCGTTCAGTTCTGTCTTGATCATCATGTTATCGTGCCTCTCCCTCTCCCAAATCTCTCATGTTCTCATATGCATTCGCGACAGGTAGCCCGTCATAACACTCAGCCTTCAGCGAGCGGGTTTTGCTGACTGAATGCACCAGCGAGCACGTATTTTCACCTCCCCATTGATGAAGACGACGACATCGACAACTACGAACGCAAATACTTGACATGGGTTGCAGAGCCTTCCTGTCCGTCAGAAAAAAACTCGGAGGCTTCTTCGAGTAAGAGCCGTAGCCATGACTCAAAAGCGGCCGCCGGAATTGTCAAGACCGTTCTTGAAAATGACGACCTCTATCAAATCCTTGGTGTGCCCAGACGCGCTGGTGCCCTCGACAAAATGATGCTGAGAAGAGCTTATCTGGCAAGGAGTCGAGCATGTCATCCAGAGTGCGTTATGTTATGCATTGATTAGACCAAGTGGCTATCTACTCAAAACTTTTCTAATTGATACAGTAAATTCCCAGACAATCCAGACGCCACTCGCGCTTTCCAAAAAGTTGCTGTAGCGTATGATGTCCTAAGTACACCAAACCTAAAACGGCTCTATGACAACCGACCGCCGCCATCATCGTCATCCACCGAAGAACACTTTGACGTTTTTGCATTCGCTGCTCGCCCGAGTGGCCACGCGGAAGAGACATTCCGTGGTGTAGTGCTGGGCGTGTTCAACGACTTCTTGGACGGTGATCTCGAAGTCATTAGGGGGCTACTATGTGCGTAACTCTCCTCGATCACCATAGTCAGTCTCTTACTCTAAATTCTCTATGCAGCTGCTGTCAATGATATCAACCCTTCTATCAAACTCGGTGACGAGGGAATCAACTCGGTTCTTGTTACTCTACAAGCTATCCGTGAACGGGCTCTAAGTAAGATTACTCACATGTTTGCGTCTGCAAGGTTTTGATGAGAATCCTTGTCCCTATGATATAGCGTGCCGAACATGCATATACGCAATGCATGCTCAAATTACACGACTGCTAGAACTTCAGCATGCCTTCCGACAACTATCCTATTTTGATGTCCTTGGCCGTTCGCGCATCACTATTCAGCTGACGCGGATTACTCTGAGCCTGCCGATCGAATTAGAACGGGCATTGCAGGAGCAACACGCGTACGAATATGGCACGCAGGAGGAGTCAGAGAAGCCCAAGGAACGTCTGTTCCCCAGACATGTGACCCTGCTGATACGAGGTGTTGACGTTGCGCTTGAGAGAATGGAACGAATTCTTAAATGAACAGTTGCTACTTGGTTGATCAAGCAGTGTGTTCATCATCAATTGCGCTGCCCATCACCGCCCTCCACCAGCGCCAATCCTTCGCGAACTCCTGGGTGCTCGTGGCCTGCGCCGTGGTGACTGTCATTCCAACAGTTATTCACAGTTTACAATCTTCTTCACTGCTCTAGCCTCCTCATCTCCGACATTCAATGTGATAACTCACTCAAGATTCACATGACCGCTCACGCCACAACTTTGCATTGGAACCCACATGCACCTATTCTTGCTCAGCACAAATACCGGCTCACCCGTGGGCCATTGGCACCATGCCTTCCTCTGACTTTGACGCCTCCCCACGCCCATCATTGGGACAACGCTTAGATTTATCATGCCAACCTGGTCACATTAGACATCCTTCCACTTCCAAACCTCCCAGAATGGCCTGCAATTCCCATCACCAACGATCCTGCGGTTCTCGCTTCATGCTGCACAACTTGCACAGGTATAACATCATATCCTCATTCCCGCTCATCCAACGCTCATGCATTATTTGATCCTTATTTATCAGTTATTTCCCATCTTCATACTGCGTATCTTCATAAATTTATTTTTCCTCGTTTGTTTATCCTAGACGCCCTCGGGCCTTGTTTTCACCCCTTCCCCTTGTACTATTGTAACGATATATCCCCGCGTCTATGATCGCTCATCAATGTACACATACTATTTCCATAGACATGTTTCTGCGCAAGTTGCGTACTTACAATAGGGTTCCCAATAGTTCTCAAGTCGGCATCGTAATGAACAGTACTTGACACACTATAGATCAAGTACTGCCACCATTTCACAGGGAATATCGGCGTCTAATCTTTTGTTGAAATGGTGACGTCAGGCTTAATTAGCAGTACCTTTGGTTGTTGATACGGCATCATTGAAAGTTCTCTTCGCTGAATAAGGGAGCTCGATATGTCGTTCCTCCTTGTGTTCCTTCGTGCTTAATGATTGCAAGGTATAGCGATCATTACCGGTAGTTTCCGATCAAATTGCTCGATCTCTCATCAAGCTTTTACGCAGACACTTGGACTATCGACTTCACTCCCTCCCTTCCCCAGTCGTCTTCGTCTTCCAGCAAGGTCGACCGTTGCAGGATTTGCATACCCACGTGTCTTCATTTTGGAAAATAAAAGGTCGTTATCATGGCGAAAAAGAAATCTGCTGCGAAGAAACAAGCAGCGCCGGAGCCATCATCGCAACTGGCCAACGAGAATGCTGCGAGGTGTGTATACGGTATAATCTTGCAGGAACGCGAATGACGGATGTGCTAACCTTTGCCAGCGCCAATGGGTCAACGGCGTCAGGGTCTAGCTCACCAAAACCTCCCCAGACCCCCACCGAATCTGCCGAATCGCCCGCTGCTGTGCAAGTAGAACCCGAAGACTTGTTGAAGCAAGCCGACAAAACCAAGGAACAGGGAAATGTTGCTTTCAAGGCTGGAAAGTACCAGGAAGCTGTGACGCTGTACACAAAGGCCATCGGTGCGCCTCAGCCTACATTCTTGCATTGCACGCGCTTATTAACCCTCATGTCCAGAGCTCAAGCCCCTGGAACCGTCGTACCTCACCAATAGGGCGGCGGCCTACATGTCCTTGAAACGGTTCCGACCTGCACTCGAGGACTGTCAAGTAGCAGCTTCGCTTCAGTCAGCAGCACCGTCGGCCAAAACGCTCTTACGTCTAGCAAGGTGCCAGCTCGCGCTTGGATCATCGATGCCTGCCCTCAGTACAATTGGCAATATTCTTGCGATCGAGCCTCGTAATCCCCAGGCGATTCTTTTGCGAGACAAGATCCAGGTACTCGAGAATCACGTAAAGAACTTCGAGGTAGCGCGGCAGAAGAGAGAATGGGCCCTTGCGCGGTTGGCATTGGACAAGTGCTTACAGGCGATCGAGGGCGAAGGAGGGGATGTCCCAGCTGAATGGCGCCTGTGGAGGGTTGAACTCGAGCTATGCAGAGGGAACTGCGAAGCTGCCAACATTGCAGCAAAGTGAGTGTTTCTCCCCCTACTGCCATTGATGCAATCTCAAATTTCTTAGTGACGCACTACGAATGAACTCAAATTCGCCTGATGCTTTGGCTCTCCGCGGCCTCGTGCTCTTTGTCAGCGGACGCCTTCCTCAGGCCTTGCAACACGTCAACTCCGCGCTGCGCTTGGATCCTGAACACGTTAAAGCAAGAAAATTGCGGAAACGAGTTCAGGATGTTGAGAAGCTGAAAGAAGAGGGCAATGTTGCGTTCAAAACTCAGAAATTGGAAGAAGCGTATGAAAAATACACTGAATGCCTTGAGGTATGTCCTGTTTTTTGGATCCTTTGATTTACAATCTTATCGTGCAACAGCGTATTGGCTCGGACGAGGAAGAGGCAAAGGGTGGCCAGATTCGCGCCACTTTGCTTTCTAATCGTGCTACTACCCTGCTCAAGCTCAACCGCCACGAAGACGCACTCACCGATACCGACGCATCCATCGAACTGTCACCGAACTCGTTTAAAGCCCTGCGCACACGCGCGCGTATTAACCTTCACTTGGAGAAATTCGATGCATGTGTGGCCGATTTCAAGTCTGCTATCACCGAGGCACAGAACGAGGGCAGCGCAACCGAGGCGGACGTGCGCGCCCTCAAGAGTGAGTTGAAGAAGGCCGAGGCGGCGTTGAAGCGTAGCAAGACGAAGGACTATTACAAGATCCTCGGTATTGCGCGCGATGCGACAGAGCAGGAGATCAAGAAGGGGTACAGGCGGGAGAGTTTAAAGCACCACCCTGACAAGGGCGGTGACGAAGAAAAATTCAAGCTGGTCGTTGAGGCAAATGCCGTGCTCAGCGACCCGCGGAGGAGGGAACGCTATGACCTGGGTGAGGATGAAGATGGTATGAACGAAGGCGGAAGCGGCATGGGTGGCATGGGAGGGTTTGGCGGCATGAGCCCAATGGATATGGAAGAGATTTTTGCTTCATTTGGTGGCGGCGGCGGTGGTGGTGCTAGGTTTGGTGGCTTTGGTGGCGGTGGTCGTTCAGGTCATGGCCACAGTCACGGTGGGTACGGTGGATTTGGCGGTTTCTAAATACCTACCACCTATTGTTTTGTGTATACACTTCACCATAATCTCCTCTGTGATTGTTTACATGAATCAGTGCCATTCGACGTACGGGCGTTCTTGCAGCGCCACGTTCTTCATGTTTCCTTCAATTGTCTTCAGTCTTGTTTGATTGCGTTTTTTCTGAATTGCATTGTCTGAAGATTCTGAACCGAGTGCAAGATTGCCCTTGCGTTGAACTCGTGAATTAAATTTGTTTGGGAGTACATAGGTCACCGCCCCGACGGCGCTTTCTCAAAAGTTTAATCACCGGGTTCGGGATTCGGGTGCGCATGACCAGGGACGTCAACAGGGGGCAGCCCTGTATTAGGTCACTATTCGCCAAGTTGGTGATAGGGTTGGCAGTTGCGGCACGATGCAAAATATTATTGATTGAAAAACTAGGAAATTCAAGGAATATGAGAAATTGGCTGATGATTCAGGGGGGAGAGAAGAAAGGATGATTTTCAAGTGCATGTCCTGAACCTTTCCTGTCGACAATGGACCAACGTTGGATATGAGTGGGGGCTCGCAATTCCCACTCAAGTCACGAGTAGTCACACGTGCGCGTGACACCCGCACGTCGCAAAAATAGGTGACCCACACAGATTGCGCGATCCACAACCGTTTGCAGCACGGTTTGAAAGTTTGAGACATATTTTATGGGTGTAATCTTTGTTCTGAAATGTCAAATTAAAGTAGATATAGTGTGGATTATACCAAACTGCCAAATCCCCTGCCAAATTAGCCCCATCAAAGATGCTTTACTTGTCAGTCTATGTACTCAACAGGAACACATTTCTGTGACAACTTTGGCTGGGATAAAGTGTTTGGATTGGCTAAATCTTGACTTTGTATGAAGCGTTTTTTTTTTCAGGTGCTCATGTCCGAGAAAAAGCCAAAATACGCAGAAAAATCGCGATTTTAACCATAAAAGGAAGTCGAAATCAAAATTCGTTTCATACAAAAGGTTTAAATTTAGAAAAGATTCAAGTTCTATTAAAGGACCAAGATCTAATCTTTTGATCCTGACAAGTACATAGCTGATCTTTCCACACTATCCAAATTTGGCCTACTTGGACAGTGTGATCAGTTTGTAAATCAGTTGAAAGGCAGATAACCAATCTTGTTCAGTTCTCTCATCATTGTCCTACTGTTTCCCCCTTGAAAGTAGCTTATCCAGCTTGGATTTACATTCAAGTAAGCCAATAATCACTGATTTACACCTATTTATGCACTAAATGGTCATATAATACAGAGTTTGCCCTACATCACCATCAGTTGCTCTCTCTACTTTCTCCAAATCAATATCAAACATTCAGGTAGCCATTCTACTCATGATTGGATAAGAAAATCTCCATTAAATTGAGTTCTTCCCTGATCAAGGTACAGATCATCTCTTGATTACTGTCATTGATGGCTCCAAAATCTGCACGCTCTGTGTCTCGGATGCAGGTACTGGCTAAGGCTAATGAGGCCCGTTCTGCTATTGCTCCTGACCCTGAAATAGCTCTGCAGAAGTGCCAAAGTGAGCTTGCTGATGCCCTTGCTGATGTTGATTGTCTATGTGATGAACTTCAACAATCAAAGGAAGCCTGCACACATCTGACTACACAGCTAGCTGATTTGCAAGCTTGCACTGACCCTGAAATAGCTCTGCAGAAGTGCCAAAGTGAGCTCACTGATGCCCTTGCTGATGTTGATTGTTTACGTGATGAACTTCAACAATCAACGGAAGCCTGCATGCTTCTGACTGCACAGCTAGCTGATTTGAAAGCTTGCACTGACCACGAGACTTCTAAGCTAAGAGCTCAGATTACAAAGATCAAGCATCTTCAGGAGCTCACCTATAAGAAGCTTCGGGTTGAGCGCCGTGCTCGTCAAAGAGCAAGCAAGCGCAAAAGTGATTTGGATGTAGAGATCTTGGACCTAAAAAAGGCTCAACGGAAAAAGCTTGAGGAAATCAAGGCTCTTGAAAAGGAGAAAGCTGTGGGTATTCAAGATGTTAAGCATGCAATTCAGCAGAATGATGTACTGAAAAAGGAACTGTCAAAGTCAGCAAAGCACTGTGTGGTGGAGCTTGCTCGGATGGGTAATCAGATAACAGCATCCAAAGTCAAGCTCATAGAGGCTCAGGGAAACATTTACAATTTGCAGAGAAAAACATATCGAGCTGTATCAAGCAAATGTCTGGCTGTTCAGAAAACTAGGGACAAAATCATAGAGGAGAAAACAACTTTCTATCTTTTGAAGAAGGGTGTATACTCCAATCAAACACAAAACCTTGTTTGTGTTTTATCTCAGGCTGGTGTTTCCAATGCAAATATTATGAGTGTAATTACTGCTGTACTGTCAGCAGCTGGAGTCAAAGCTGTAGGACATATTACATCCCGGACAATATCTCGAATTATTGAGGAGGGATATCATGCTGCTCAAATTCAACTTGGTTTTGAAATGGAAAAGGCCAAAGGCCTAACATTCAGGTCAGATGGAACTGGACATAAAAATCTCAACTACAACTCACGTCATGCCAATTACAAGATAAATGATTCAAATGGAAATGAAATTCAGGTTACAAGATTTCTGGGACTTCAGCGATCTCTGGATGGAAGCAGTGAGCAATCAATCAAGGATTGGGATGACCTGCTGCAGGGGACTATAGATACATTCAACAATAGCCCACTTGCGGAAGAACATAATATGTTCAGCCGACTTCTGAAAATCTATATCAAACTTCTTGGAATGCACAGTGATCATTGTGCTAAAGAAAAGAAGGACTTTGCACTTATGAAAAAGGTTAAAAGCTCTGCTACTCATCAGCTTCTTGGTGAGCAGAGAATTGTAGATGAATCTACTGCTGAGCTCATGCCCCATTTTTTGAAAGCAAATGAGGAAATGATCACCAAAGCAGGAGGGCAAAAAAAATGGGACAATTTATCTGAGCTTGAGCAGAATGAACGTAAATCACAGATGCTTTCAACCCTGACTATAGAGCTTGGGAAAGAGTCATTTGAAAAACTACCTAAAAAAGAACAAGCTTTGTTCAAGTTATTCATCTGGGTTGGCTGTGGATGTCACAAGGATTTAAATACAGTTCTAGGTGGATATACTGCAATGAGTCAGTTCTGGGGTGATATGAACCTTGAAAAACCTGTTCTTCTTCCAAATAAAATCAATGCTAGCATTATTCAGTCTCAAACCATAGATAATGGCAATGATGACTCTGATATAGCTCAAAAAGCTATTAAAAATTCTACCAGAGGTGGAATCAAGGCTGCAAAACTTGCAGGAGAAATTTTGAATAATAAAAATGATAAATCTGGACATCATGACCAGTTTCGAATTTGGTGGACAAATAAAACTGGCAAAATTTTTACCTTTCCAGATACATCAAATACTCGATTTCAATCACATTGTGATGCAGCCAAAGTTTTGACCTTGCACCGTGATTTATTTATTGATTACCTGGAATATGCCAAGGCAAAGAAAGGGCAGGCTCGATATTCAAACATGGAGGAGAATCTCTTTAAGGCATTAACAGATATTCCAACACAAACTGAACTGGCAGTTTTGGCATTGTATTCTCAAGCTGTTTCTGTTCCATATATGCAGTTTATCCAGGGTGATGTGTCACTTAATGCATTGGATCTTGGACCAACCAACCAGAAAATCAAAGATTTTCTGCAACGTATAACTGAAGACCCAACCTTTCTCATTGGCCCAAATGTTACACATGAAACTGGGACCTTTAATGGAACAGAGTGGGAAAGTAAGGAGCTTGTTGAATATGTCAATAAGATTGCACCAGAGCTACCTCATTTAAAGCCTGCATTAGTTGCATTTTGTAAAGGTGCTCAGGAGTCATGGAAGCGGTTTACATCAGAATATGCCCCTGGTGGTTTGATTGATGAAGCAACACAAGAACAGAAGGACTTTGCATGGATGCCTACCACCAATGATGTCAATGAAGGTGCCTTGGGCCAGTTTCGTACAATGATGCGGCGTCAACCTCAGCTAACTCTGCTGCAATACAATGCCAAAGCCATGTTTGCCAGAAACAATACAGCAGAGTTTATGGAGACACATTTTTCTCACAACACTCACCAATATATTCGGGAGCTTGCACGTCAACCAAAGACAGAGGAAAAAGCCCGGCTGCAGGCTATTGTGGCACACAGTGAGGAGAAAGTAGCAAAGAAAATGGAGACAGCAAAACAGAAGCAAGAACGAGCTGCAAAAAATGCAAAACGAGTTCAAGGTGTTCAACCAATTTGGGATAAAGCAGGAATTGATGCATTGACGGGAGATACACTCAAGGACCATGTGAAGGTTTTTATCAATGCAGGAGCACCCAATTTAGATCATATCAAATCCAGTGCTACTCAACCTACACGAAGAGCTGCAATCAAAGCTGCTATTGATCTATTTCATAGTGGAGGGTGGGTGCTAAAACCAGGATTTAAAAACCATGAGGGAGTGATAACCAATGAGGATGAAAGTGAAAATGATGAGGATAGTGAACAGGAAATTTCTGAAGGATATGATGAGGATTCAGGAAGTGAAAGTCAGTGGGTAGATGAAGAGGACTGATAATACATTATTGTGTGACTGTTACAATTGCATTTCATGACATTTATAAGTATTAAACTACAAATTGACATTCAAATAAAGTTTAATATAGCTGCCTGACTCTACATAGTACTATATAAGTGAAAGAATCAAAGAAAATGGTCAAGAATTGCTTGAGGAACACATGAAACAATGGTGGGTCAAGATTTGTGACAGAGCTGGTCATGTGACTGTGACGCACTGCTGCCACAGCCATATCGGGCATTGCGAGCCCCCAATGGGGGCTCGCAATTCCCACTCAAGTCACGAGTAGTCACACGTGCGCGTGACACCCGCACGTCGCAAAAATAGGTGACCCACACAGATTGCGCGATCCACAACCGTTTGCAGCACGGTTTGAAAGTTTGAGACATATTTTATGGGTGTAATCTTTGTTCTGAAATGTCAAATTAAAGTAGATATAGTGTGGATTATACCAAACTGCCAAATCCCCTGCCAAATTAGCCCCATCAAAGATGCTTTACTTGTCAGTCTATGTACTCAACAGGAACACATTTCTGTGACAACTTTGGCTGGGATAAAGTGTTTGGATTGGCTAAATCTTGACTTTGTATGAAGCGTTTTTTTTTTTCAGGTGCTCATGTCCGAGAAAAAGCCAAAATACGCAGAAAAATCGCGATTTTAACCATAAAAGGAAGTCGAAATCAAAATTCGTTTCATACAAAAGGTTTAAATTTAGAAAAGATTCAAGTTCTATTAAAGGACCAAGATCTAATCTTTTGATCCTGACAAGTACATAGCTGATCTTTCCACACTATCCAAATTTGGCCTACTTGGACAGTGTGATCAGTTTGTAAATCAGTTGAAAGGCAGATAACCAATCTTGTTCAGTTCTCTCATCATTGTCCTACTGTTTCCCCCTTGAAAGTAGCTTATCCAGCTTGGATTTACATTCAAGTAAGCCAATAATCACTGATTTACACCTATTTATGCACTAAATGGTCATATAATACAGAGTTTGCCCTACATCACCATCAGTTGCTCTCTCTACTTTCTCCAAATCAATATCAAACATTCAGGTAGCCATTCTACTCATGATTGGATAAGAAAATCTCCATTAAATTGAGTTCTTCCCTGATCAAGGTACAGATCATCTCTTGATTACTGTCATTGATGGCTCCAAAATCTGCACGCTCTGTGTCTCGGATGCAGGTACTGGCTAAGGCTAATGAGGCCCGTTCTGCTATTGCTCCTGACCCTGAAATAGCTCTGCAGAAGTGCCAAAGTGAGCTTGCTGATGCCCTTGCTGATGTTGATTGTCTATGTGATGAACTTCAACAATCAAAGGAAGCCTGCACACATCTGACTACACAGCTAGCTGATTTGCAAGCTTGCACTGACCCTGAAATAGCTCTGCAGAAGTGCCAAAGTGAGCTCACTGATGCCCTTGCTGATGTTGATTGTTTACGTGATGAACTTCAACAATCAACGGAAGCCTGCATGCTTCTGACTGCACAGCTAGCTGATTTGAAAGCTTGCACTGACCACGAGACTTCTAAGCTAAGAGCTCAGATTACAAAGATCAAGCATCTTCAGGAGCTCACCTATAAGAAGCTTCGGGTTGAGCGCCGTGCTCGTCAAAGAGCAAGCAAGCGCAAAAGTGATTTGGATGTAGAGATCTTGGACCTAAAAAAGGCTCAACGGAAAAAGCTTGAGGAAATCAAGGCTCTTGAAAAGGAGAAAGCTGTGGGTATTCAAGATGTTAAGCATGCAATTCAGCAGAATGATGTACTGAAAAAGGAACTGTCAAAGTCAGCAAAGCACTGTGTGGTGGAGCTTGCTCGGATGGGTAATCAGATAACAGCATCCAAAGTCAAGCTCATAGAGGCTCAGGGAAACATTTACAATTTGCAGAGAAAAACATATCGAGCTGTATCAAGCAAATGTCTGGCTGTTCAGAAAACTAGGGACAAAATCATAGAGGAGAAAACAACTTTCTATCTTTTGAAGAAGGGTGTATACTCCAATCAAACACAAAACCTTGTTTGTGTTTTATCTCAGGCTGGTGTTTCCAATGCAAATATTATGAGTGTAATTACTGCTGTACTGTCAGCAGCTGGAGTCAAAGCTGTAGGACATATTACATCCCGGACAATATCTCGAATTATTGAGGAGGGATATCATGCTGCTCAAATTCAACTTGGTTTTGAAATGGAAAAGGCCAAAGGCCTAACATTCAGGTCAGATGGAACTGGACATAAAAATCTCAACTACAACTCACGTCATGCCAATTACAAGATAAATGATTCAAATGGAAATGAAATTCAGGTTACAAGATTTCTGGGACTTCAGCGATCTCTGGATGGAAGCAGTGAGCAATCAATCAAGGATTGGGATGACCTGCTGCAGGGGACTATAGATACATTCAACAATAGCCCACTTGCGGAAGAACATAATATGTTCAGCCGACTTCTGAAAATCTATATCAAACTTCTTGGAATGCACAGTGATCATTGTGCTAAAGAAAAGAAGGACTTTGCACTTATGAAAAAGGTTAAAAGCTCTGCTACTCATCAGCTTCTTGGTGAGCAGAGAATTGTAGATGAATCTACTGCTGAGCTCATGCCCCATTTTTTGAAAGCAAATGAGGAAATGATCACCAAAGCAGGAGGGCAAAAAAAATGGGACAATTTATCTGAGCTTGAGCAGAATGAACGTAAATCACAGATGCTTTCAACCCTGACTATAGAGCTTGGGAAAGAGTCATTTGAAAAACTACCTAAAAAAGAACAAGCTTTGTTCAAGTTATTCATCTGGGTTGGCTGTGGATGTCACAAGGATTTAAATACAGTTCTAGGTGGATATACTGCAATGAGTCAGTTCTGGGGTGATATGAACCTTGAAAAACCTGTTCTTCTTCCAAATAAAATCAATGCTAGCATTATTCAGTCTCAAACCATAGATAATGGCAATGATGACTCTGATATAGCTCAAAAAGCTATTAAAAATTCTACCAGAGGTGGAATCAAGGCTGCAAAACTTGCAGGAGAAATTTTGAATAATAAAAATGATAAATCTGGACATCATGACCAGTTTCGAATTTGGTGGACAAATAAAACTGGCAAAATTTTTACCTTTCCAGATACATCAAATACTCGATTTCAATCACATTGTGATGCAGCCAAAGTTTTGACCTTGCACCGTGATTTATTTATTGATTACCTGGAATATGCCAAGGCAAAGAAAGGGCAGGCTCGATATTCAAACATGGAGGAGAATCTCTTTAAGGCATTAACAGATATTCCAACACAAACTGAACTGGCAGTTTTGGCATTGTATTCTCAAGCTGTTTCTGTTCCATATATGCAGTTTATCCAGGGTGATGTGTCACTTAATGCATTGGATCTTGGACCAACCAACCAGAAAATCAAAGATTTTCTGCAACGTATAACTGAAGACCCAACCTTTCTCATTGGCCCAAATGTTACACATGAAACTGGGACCTTTAATGGAACAGAGTGGGAAAGTAAGGAGCTTGTTGAATATGTCAATAAGATTGCACCAGAGCTACCTCATTTAAAGCCTGCATTAGTTGCATTTTGTAAAGGTGCTCAGGAGTCATGGAAGCGGTTTACATCAGAATATGCCCCTGGTGGTTTGATTGATGAAGCAACACAAGAACAGAAGGACTTTGCATGGATGCCTACCACCAATGATGTCAATGAAGGTGCCTTGGGCCAGTTTCGTACAATGATGCGGCGTCAACCTCAGCTAACTCTGCTGCAATACAATGCCAAAGCCATGTTTGCCAGAAACAATACAGCAGAGTTTATGGAGACACATTTTTCTCACAACACTCACCAATATATTCGGGAGCTTGCACGTCAACCAAAGACAGAGGAAAAAGCCCGGCTGCAGGCTATTGTGGCACACAGTGAGGAGAAAGTAGCAAAGAAAATGGAGACAGCAAAACAGAAGCAAGAACGAGCTGCAAAAAATGCAAAACGAGTTCAAGGTGTTCAACCAATTTGGGATAAAGCAGGAATTGATGCATTGACGGGAGATACACTCAAGGACCATGTGAAGGTTTTTATCAATGCAGGAGCACCCAATTTAGATCATATCAAATCCAGTGCTACTCAACCTACACGAAGAGCTGCAATCAAAGCTGCTATTGATCTATTTCATAGTGGAGGGTGGGTGCTAAAACCAGGATTTAAAAACCATGAGGGAGTGATAACCAATGAGGATGAAAGTGAAAATGATGAGGATAGTGAACAGGAAATTTCTGAAGGATATGATGAGGATTCAGGAAGTGAAAGTCAGTGGGTAGATGAAGAGGACTGATAATACATTATTGTGTGACTGTTACAATTGCATTTCATGACATTTATAAGTATTAAACTACAAATTGACATTCAAATAAAGTTTAATATAGCTGCCTGACTCTACATAGTACTATATAAGTGAAAGAATCAAAGAAAATGGTCAAGAATTGCTTGAGGAACACATGAAACAATGGTGGGTCAAGATTTGTGACAGAGCTGGTCATGTGACTGTGACGCACTGCTGCCACAGCCATATCGGGCATTGCGAGCCCCCAATATGAGGTTGGAGGCGAGCTGAGACACGAGGGCATGTTCGGTAATTTAAAGTTTCGGCAATCACCGAAAGTAAACTTTTCTGAGGTGAGAATCAATGAGAAAACGATGCTATATTTGGATTATGTTAGAGTATTGGAGGCTCGCTTGTTGGGATGAACATGCTCAGAGAACCCTGCGACTCTTGCTTACGGGAAATAGCTGTTTGTAGCTGTCCGGGGCTGTCAGCCCCGCATTTACACCCACCTCCACCTGGTCTTTCGACTTTACTTTCTAGAGGACTGGCATCAACTATTACAACCCCCAAAATACCGGCGACATCAACAAGTACAGACGTGGAGCTCTCTAGTGTAGGTTCTGGCAGAGATCTGGTGCTTTGGCTCAGGTTATCGACGCGTTGCCATCCTGCTGAGATCTCGCTTTAGCGTTGGCCTCGACGGTTCGAGCTAAAGGATTAACCAAGCCAATCAGTGGTCAACTATTGTAGGCGTACTATGTTGAATCTACCCTACCAGTCATATGTCGCATGGCGGGGTAAGTCGAAAGACTTCCATCTAAGATATCGCTTGCTGATTAGAGCGTTTGACTTAGTCTGCGTCACTATGTTCCATGTTGCAGCAATTCTTTCAACTCTCTTACGCATAAGGACGAGATACAAAAGTCAACGGATGTGGCTAGATGATTATCTGGTGATAGTACCAATGACGGTCGACTTCATCTATTGCATTTCACCGTGGGCGCTGCCATTACTATCACCAGGTGAGTGCATTGAGTTGCTACCCGTTATCCACTAACAATTCTTTGCGTAATGATAAAGACCCTCGAGGAACCGGGCAATTCGATTTGAGGAAGTTATGGGCTGTGTTACTACTCTGCTTTACCGTCATTTGGTGAGTCGCGCCCACTTACCCTGCCTCTACAGATTTCAATGACTGAGGTACCCCGTCATTCGAAAGGTTTTCTCGTATCTGTTTTATGCTGTCCCTTGCAAGAATATTTCCTCCGGGAAGCCCAACTCGTTCTCGGATATTATCCTTGGTTTTTTTGTTCGCGCTGCTCTTCTGTGTGGTTGTGCTACTGTTGGCCTTTCATTGCGACCCATACAATAGCTCAGCTACACACTGTGTCAAGTTTCTGCGCTTCGATCCTGCAACGAAGTATGCGTACTCAGGTACGTAGTTTTTTGTTGTTGTTCGAGATACTCTGTCATTGAGACCGCTTGATGCCTCGATAACACAGTCGACACTATCAGCGATATAATTATGATCATAACTCCTCTTGTGGTGTTGTGGAAGGTCAAACTTCCGAAGCTGGAAAAACGAATCATCCTTGCGGCGCTCTCCGGCAGTATCATGACCTTGCTGCTCTTCGCGGTCTTGATGTTCATTACCTTCGGTCCATTTCAGAGATATAACCTTCCCTACGTAATTCTATCGATAATGCTTTCACATTTGACGGTAAACTTTCTTGCGAGCTCCTACAATATGACCTGCAATTAATTGTGTTTTCTCTTAGGCAGCCTCATCCCTTCTCACATGTAATGCCCTTGTTGTCGTGACTAACATCTTCCGCGTCTATCGCCGCAGAACAGGTCGGATAGAAGAAGCAAGGAGCCCTGAAACGACATCAGCTGATTCTTCGAATCCAACCAGACCTGCGCCAACATCCGCCCCGGTATTCGAACTCGACAAGACCAAAGAGGATGCAAATCATCAGTCGCCGCAATCATCGTATGACCCCAACATTGACACTACGTCCGACGGCGCCACAGAGAGCGAGGGCTCTGCAGCCCCGGTATCTATGTTCACTCTCACACAAATAACAATGGAGGATTATGATAGTCGATACGGTCCTCCCGACTCAACCAATCCTCGGTCGCGGTTGCCGGGAGTTCCTATCAGCTCCACTCGCGTAGCTTGAGTACCAGGTAGGTCACTCTATGTGGATTGTGTACGCTAACTAATACATTGAAAGCCATACTATAGGCATCATCTATTCGTCATCGCCGCTGCATATAACCGCTCTGCACTCTTCAGTTCAATGGGGATCACATCTGCGCTCCCATTTCGTTGTTAGCATGAACTCTTAGTTCTCCTACTCCATCCGTGACGCTTATCCTTGAGGGCAATCATTGGACAATTATTTTCCATCTTAAAGCTTTCTGATATTCTAAAGCACACTCACTTACACTCCCCTACACCTTATACTTTCGCTATCCCCTAACTAATGTGCCACCTCAGCTGTTTTACCTACTTTCGACCAAGGGCCCTCACTTACCAGACTGGCGCTTTCGGTTGGCTATTGCGACCTACATAATAATAAAATTTGGTCGTCCGATTGTATGTAAAATTTCTTCCCGCGCAGTTCTTTTGGGACCCTTCCTTCGCTGTTTTTTTATTAAAAAAATCCTGTTCCATTTCTTTCGCACCCATACTATCTATTATCCAGTAACTCAGCATTTATACCTCGAAACACACTCACTGCCTGTCATGCCAGGTGTGCTGGCTGTAATGGCAACCATTTGGTATCCGGTGTCATGTCCGACTACTTAGTTACACATAGTCTGTACCTACACCAATAATACTTCCCAGAAACTTGCCTCCAGAGCACCACTGTATGTTTCATATACAGATGCAGATAGAAAAAACTTGCCATTAGGTTGTATCTGGCCTCAAATGCTCTCAAGGGAGTTAAAGAATATGCCGACACTGAACTGTATTCCGCCCTGGTTTCATCCTGATTCTGACACTGATATTACAAATTGTACGACATAGAATAACAAAACATCGAGTAGGTAAGGTAAGCAGTCATGTAATGCTATAGAGACCGGCATGAATCCGCTGAAGATGATGTCCAAGATTAATGGAGGGAAGATATGTGTATATGCCAAGAGTTAGAAGATATGGGTATAGAAACGGGTCCACGTGAATTATATATAAACAATGTAAGTCCCAACCACTGGGCGATGATCGCTTCTGCCTTCTAGCCGTCGCATCTGCCGGTCATCTAGGGTGTTGTAGGTAAGGCACTTGACCTCGCCTTTCGCAGGTCGGGCCGGCGGTGAGGGAAGAGTAGCGGTATCAGGGGTAGCTGTAGCTTGTGTATGCGTAGGAGAGAAGAAAGAGGGTAAGAAACGCCACAGAGCGGACTGGGGCCGTTCAGCGGACAAAGGGCTTTCAACACCATCCGTTGCGCGACGCGAAGGGGGTTGCCGATCATAGGAAAGAGGTGCGGTTGCGGGAGGAGAAAGGGCAGTATGTACGCGTCGTGGCAAGGCCTGCAAATATCTAGGAACAAAGGCTGTATTCTGCGTCAGGGAGGCTTTGGCACAATGTCAAAAATGAAACCTACCATTGTGGGTGGTTGATCCAGGCGAGGTTATAGAATGGTACGGGTGCTCTGCAGGATGTGAATCCAAAATGGTTCTATGTTCGTCAACGGGCATCATTTTAGCAGTCGCAGGAGTGGCTGTGGCTGCAGATAGCGGCGTGCGAGGCGTTGAGGCCCGGAAGAAGAAAGTGTTTCTTCTGCCTCGGCTACGACCTGTGTCGATTCCTTCGCTGCCTGGAGAAAACCCTGTTCGGAGCGGAACAAAAGGCAACTTTGGGGCGGTGATTGTAGTCTTCCAAAGTACGCGGTCGCACCTGGTATCTTGTTAGTTATCATACAGTACTTGGGGATAGATTGATGAAAGTACGCACCAACTGGGGACCCGTTTCTTGCTGGAAGAGTCATAGACACCACGATCTTCTATAGCAAGCTCTTCCAAGCTATTTCTTTGTGTATCTAGTGACCGTGCATGCAAGACCATGGGCGGAGGCCGCTTTTTCACTGGCTCGGAAGAATCGCGACTGGCCACAGGTGAAGGTGAAGATGTCATAAGAGGAGAGAATGGCGACGGAGGTGGGGCCAACGAATCAGATTGCCGTCTGCCCTTCGACATCCTGTCGGTGGATGTAAGGGACGGTGAGAGGAGTGATAGAATTTTCAGCCGAGCTTTCTTGACGCCCATTGCGGCGACGGATGTACTCCTCGCAGACTCTAACCTTTGTTCCGGAGAAGGCGAAACGTAGAAGTCGGATTCATATTCAAGGCCGCCTGGTTCCGTTCCACGCCTCGAATTCATAGATGTCATACTGGACGATAACATGGAGCCGTAATCCATTTCATCTTCCGGTTCCTCGACTTCAATATGGGTTGGATCGTCAACCTCCAAAATGCGTTCGCTGCTGTCTCCGATGAGAAGACGCTTCGTGGATGCCCGTTTGGGCCGTCTGACTGGGCGCAGCACGTCATATTTGAAGGTAGGAGGAAAGTCGATAGGCCCTTCATGGAATCCAGGCAAATTGCCTTCTTTCATAAGTAGCCGCAGTTGATCAAACTCCAGAGCTTGAGCATAGTCTATGACGAAATGCCGTTAGCTACCGCGGTACGGAGATACGGGTGTAAGTACCTTGCCTGGCGATAAGCCAGTCCGCATGAAGTCGGGATATATTCAACCGAAAATTCAGATCGCCACATAGGAAAGTGAAATCAAATCTGTTGGTCAGGTCTATTGTATATGACTGTAAGTGATTGCTCGTGTAATGCGGTTCCAGAGAAGCATCTCACCTTCGGCGTCTTTGCGTGGGTCATTGATTGAAAGGAAATCGTCCACTTGCAACTCTGCCTAAAATGCACACCTTGAACAAACAGTCGGCAGCAATTTGGACAGCATGCCCTCACCTTGATCTTAGCGAGATTAGCCAAGCGGTGGTGCATTTTACCCTCGTGGGCTGGAAACCCAAGATGAACAACGTGGTCGAGAAGGAACCAAACGTACTCACCTGCAAGATGTGCATTGAGGAACAAAAATGTTGTCCCGTCGATATTCAGGCTGATACCAACGCCTCCCTTGTTCCCAACTCTTCCGCCAATAAGTCCGGCTGTGACGGCTGATTTCGACATGCCCCCGACGAGCGGTTTGAGGTCCCGGTGAACATAAATGGCCAGATATATTCCCATTAATCGCTCCTTGATGAGTAGCTGATACGGGCCCTTGCGCACGTCCTTGCTCGACTTGTGCCTCATCAACGGTTTGGGAGGACCGACATCCGTTATTGTCGGTGAGGCGTTGCGACTGTTTGCTGCGGCGTTGTTACACAGCCAATCCTCCACCATGGATGTCCACCCAGAAGGTGTGTCAGATTCATCCGAATCGGTACTGATACTCTGTCTGTCGTCGTTTCGATGAGGCCTCTCGTTTTCTTTATCGCTGTCCCTGGATTTGTCGCGGTCTTTATCCAGGATCTTGAAGCTGGCAGCAAGTCCCATTGGGATCCCGGATGGTGTTGGACATTCCTGGCCCGCCCTGGTAGGATGTTTGGATAGGAAAACACACGAAAAGAGCTCACTTACACTACGACGAGATGGTAGGAATGGTTTTCATCATTCGGCAATGCGGGGAACGCCCCTGAAGGTACGGTTGGTCGACTGTACACGGGAACTTTGCCTAGGAGTTCCTCCAGATCGCCCTAGACGCAAAATTGGAGAGAATTCACGTCGGCATGCGAGAAGGCTCACCTTCGGTAAGGAGTCATGCATATTCCATGTTAGTAGCCGGATCTTCAGGAATTTTGGGTCAACCGGGCCTGAGGTTGGTAGTAAGGGGTTCGAAGAGTGAGTCGGGCTTTCGTGCAGCATGTCGTCGCCAGGACGCGTCGCTGCAGCAGAAGTCGGCGTGGAAGGTGTAGGCCGCGGTGAGTGCGGAAACAGCCTCTGCAAACGGTCTAGCACAGATTGTGGTTGGCCTTCGGGGAAGAATAAATCAAATTTATGAGCATTATGTTGGTAATTGAGGAGTCATGCCCACCTTGCTCCTTGTCAGCCCGTGCAGGAGGTACAAGGGACGCCGATTTGGAAGGCATGGCCACTCTGCCAGACATTTTACGAAAAGACCGCCGATTCTTCTACTTGTGTTGTTATGGTTCCTATTGTCGAGTCAGAGTGAGTGGTATAGGGTATGGGGTACGCTGATAGAGAAAATGAGGGTGCTGCATGAGTTGGACATGAGCAAGCAGTGCAAAGCTTGTGCAAAGCTATTGTATAGCCGACACCGTCCTCGAGACCGTTGATGAACGCCAGGCGCTAGCTGACATAAGCACTCATACAGTAACTGTCACTCAACTTGCTCATCTTGCCCTCAACTCGCTCCAGTCCCTCATTCACCCCTCACTCTTTCCCCGCAGCTGCATCTACTTGCCCTCTACGAACTAAGATGCAAGGCTTCAACAAGTGCGGCGATATCTGCAGTCGAATCACCAACTTATTTCTAACATAATCTGTTTGCCAGATACTATCCTCCCGACTATGATCCATCACAAGGCAGTCTGAACAAAGCTCGAGGTCAGAAGAACTCAGACAGGCCTTCCTCAGCCGTATACTCATGTCGATATAGGCAAACACGCTTTGGGGGACCGGGCTCGCAAACTCGACCAAGGAATCCTCATCACTCGCTTCGAGTTGCCATTCAATATCTGGTGGTAGGTTCTCTATTCACTGTGATATCCGAGGTGAAGTATATCCATCTGATTCTAGGACTTAGTGGAACATGTAACAACCACATTGGTATGGGCGTCCGGTACAATGCGGAGAAGAAGAAAATAGGCGCCTACTATTCCACGCCCATCTACTCCTTCCGGTGTAAATGCCATCTGTGTGACGGGTGGTTTGAAATTCAAACGGATCCAAAGGTGCGTCCGACCTATGCAGGATTGGAGAAACCGCAGGATTAACAAATCGGCCAGAATACACGATACGTTGTTACCTCAGGTGCTCGCCAGAAGGACGAAGACTGGAATCCTGAAGAGAATGGAGGTTATGCTGTGCATGGTGCGCTATATTCCACCATGAATTGCGACTGGTCGGTTCTTATCACATAGCATCTAGACACGGACAAAGAGGGCGTAGCAGTCGATCCCCTGGCTGCTTTGGAGAAGACGACTGAGTCAAAGCACCACATGGAAAATGTCCAAAAGCCTCGTATCGAGTCATTACAATCGGCTTCAGAGCACTACAATTTGGATCCGTACTCTCTGTCTCTCAAAGCCAGGAAGAAGTTCCGCGAGGAGAAAAAGATAGACACGAAGAAGCGACAAGCAGACGACTCCCTGAAAGGCCGATACTCACTTCCCGCCGATTTAAGTCTAATAGAAGACGACGCACAGGCCATCAACGACGCGAAATCTCAGTGGAAGCAGGCACAAGAAGAGCGACAGCTGCGCGAGTCGAAACGGAGAAAGTTGGTGGAAACATCTATCAGCGTTCCGGCTCTCTCTTCACGGACCAGCGGGTCCTCATCAAAATCTGCGACTGCGGGACCCTCTGCGGCTTTGAATTCATTACGGACACGTATACTACAGAATACTGCAAAGACATCGGCATCTCTCCGTGGTAACTCGTCACTGACTCGCCTTCCCGGCAGATGATGGGTAGTCTGTAGGCACCCTTGTACAACCTTATCCACTTGTATTACTGCTCATTGAAAATGTACTACTTTACTTCATTCGCTGTATACTAGTCCATACATCTCCATAAAGCATTCTACAAGCATGTGTTACAGCTTTTGGGACGTTGACGATAAGTGCTGGCGAAGTCAAGACTCAGGGTGACCATTTAGGAAGCTTAGCCGGTCAGACGCGTCGACGGTCAACCCGCCGCCGCAGCGCTTCTGAGCCTACATAATACACCTAATTCACAACACCCACCACCTCATATCTATCCCCACCATGGTTCTCGGAAAACTTGCACACTACACATTCGACGCAGTCCTGCTGTCCACCGTTATCGCAGGCGTTCGCCGCTCCAGCGGCTTCGTGTCAGTAACCCGCTTTCTCGCTCTCGTGTGATGCAGATTGTGCATCAGACACCCGCAATGTAACGCTGATTCTCATTCTCATTCCTATTCTATATGCAACCTGCGCCGCCTCCACCAGGCCAGATGCCACTGCAATTCCAGACCCTACTATACGCTCAGTCGCCGAGAAGTTCCTAGGGGTGGGGGAAACCGTGTTCGACATCATCCAGGCCAGCGCGGTCAACAGCAGCTATTTCAAGAAATCCACCAGCTCATAGCTTTTACGACCTTGGGTTGTACGAGTACTCAACAACACCAACATATATTTATCTGGAGAACTCCAGAAACTAGAGGCACACGAGTTGACGATGTCTGGGATTGGGGATTGAGGATTGGTTGCGAAATGACCTCTGTGTTATGTGTACCTATGCCCTTCGATCCATGCTCCAAGCTTCATGTCTGGTTCTGTTAACACGTTCGTTACTGATAGATATCTTTCCTCAATCCATCCATTGGCGCACTCAGATCATCCTGGCCACATACCCAATTCCCAGAACTCGTCTTGTATTCGAACCATAATCTACAACGGTCTATCTCCGCATTAATAACAACAAAACCTTACAGACGTGCACAACAGCTCACACGTTCCTACCAAGTTCCAACACCCCAGCCGTTGTACGCAACGCCCCTCAGGTTCCAAACGCCCTCTTGGGGCTGCAAGTTCCCTGCTGTATCTACAGCGCGGCTGTGTATTGTGCCAGTCTCAGCGGTACAGGGGATCTCTGCTTCCCAGATAGTCCAGCTCCATTTGCCTTGCTGATACCTAATTTTAGCTGGGTGCCAGGTCGCGCCGCCGTCTGTCGTAACTTCAACGCGCTGAACGCTTCCATGCGCGCCAGAAGTCGCGTAGCCCTTGATGAAGAGCTTATCGCCCCCCATGCTGTAGGCCTGCGCCACGACGGAATTCAAGGGAAGCGCCGTCATCGAAGGGTACTTCGCCCAGAGAGGCTTTGCCATCTCCTTCGTTTCAACCTAAGTACCGCGCTCGTTAGTGAGAGACACAGAGAGAACAACACAGTGTTACTTACGGATGGCGGCAGGATTTTGTAGTCCCGCTGCTGGTAGAAATTAGGGGATTCCTCATGGGACACAAAGACGGTGTCAACCCATTTCACCCAGCGAGCACCCAGGTACCCTGGAACGATGACCCGAAGAGGACCCCCATGGTCGGGTGTCAGAGGTTGGTCATTCATCTACGGATATGAATAATCGTATCGTTGGTCGGTTCCAGACAAATAGAAGATAACGGCTAAGCAATCGCAGACCACGACGCACCTCGAAGGCTAGCATTACGGAATCCTGGGCGCCGCATTTCTCCAGAGGGATCGAGGCCCCGTAGTATGTGTCGTCCTGGCAGAGCGTCGCATGAGACTCGAAGCAAATTTGAGTACCATGGTCCCCTTCGGGGTCGACGCCGGCGTAGCGTAGAAGATCCGAAAGTAAGACACCACTCCATTTGCAGTTGGCAATCACGCCGTCGGACCATGGGACGCCATGCACCGGCTTTATCTGGCCCATTTCTTTCCGACGTATCCCTGCACACTGCGTGGAGGACACACTCGTTGGAACACGCTTTTTCGAATGGGACAAGTTATGAGACTTACTTGCAGAGCAGCGACGACATGGGCAACAGCAAATTTGGTCTTCAAGTCATTGAAGGGGATCATGACTTCACCCTTGCTGCCGCCTCGAATAGTCAGGTTGTACGAGCTCTCGTCGAACTCTCGAACAGGCCCATGGTTGCGGCAGTAGACGAGGTCTTCAGGGGTTAGAGCAAACTCGACGAGATCAGAGGCAGAAGGCTCCGCATTGAAGGGTTGGGAGTCTTGGATATTGAGGAGAGCAGAATGTTGTGGTTCAGAGGTATAGTCCATGGTCAAGAAGGAAATGCATCATGTTTGGAGCAATGGCAGCTATAGTTCAGGCGAAGCTCGGATCCACATCTTCTCCTCTAATTTCTATCCATTGCATTGCACGTGATGATATACAACAGCCCAGTCCACTAATAGCAAGCTAATAGAGTAGTGTCCTCTCCGCTCTTCTTTCAGGGCTCCAGAGAGGCAGGGAAGGTGCCGCTCTCGCGCTGGTCGTCGAACTTGGAGATCTATAAAGAGTGTAAGCGCGCGCAGACGCGACAAAAAGGCTGCGAGGCGTACCCATTCATCTGGAGGTAGCAATTGAGATGAGAGAACATTCACAGACAATTGCGTATGCGGACACTCACTAGGGCACAAAGAGTGGTAGGCCTTCTTGAACTGCTTGCAGGGAGCGTAGTCTTCACCCTTGGCGGATACGCATTTGAAGTAATCGGTGTAGTTCTGGAAGCTGGTTACAAAAAGCCTGGAGTAAGCAAGCCACTCTCAATAAAGCTCGCCAAAGAGGTCCATTCACCAGTTCCTGGTCTGGTTGGTGTTGGGGAAACGGGCTGGGGGAATAAAGACGTTTGTGAGCGGACGTATTTCGCGTTCATTGGGAGATGTGCTGACCGTCAAATCCAACGGTCTGGAGGACGAATTTGCTACAAGTCACGGTAAATATCGGAGCAGCGCAGACAGAGCAACGGCGCACCTGGAGAGGTCGGCAGAGTCAGACATGGTGGACAGTGGTGGTAGGAGAGTCGGGTTGCGGCGGAACGACAACGAAATTCAGCAACATATGCTTATGTAAGCGTTATGCTCCAGGCGCGTTCTGGCCAATATCATTGTTGCTCTCTCCCATTCATTGATTCAATCACCCATGGACGCCCTCAAAGCTGAAATCGCCTTCAAGCGCAAGGCTCTGCAGGATGAACCCCTTACTGCCGACCGTCCCAACAAGTACATGCGGCGCGGAGACATCGAGCGTCTTCGCGAGGAAAAGGAGCGCAAAGAAAGGCAGGAGAAGGAGAAACAGGAAGAAGCCGAGCGTCTAACTAAAGAAGCGGAGCGCATCGCTCAAAAGGCCAAGAAACAGCAAGTGAGTCCATGGTGTCTTCTCTCTAGCGCATTTATCCTGACATTTCAAGGGAGAACAGCCATCAGCATCCCCTACGCCGTCTTCGATTGCCGATGCGACCCCTGGAGAAGAAGTACCGGAAAGCTCCTACAATATATCCAACGAAGATACCATTCGCCGTCTACGCTCCAAAGGCCAACCCATACGCCTGTTTGGAGAGACGGATAAAGACCGCCGTCTCAGGCTGAGGGCGCTTGAACTCATCGAAGAGAAGGACCACGACAAGCAGGGAGGCCAGAATGATTTCAAAAAGGCTCTGGAAGATGTGGAGAACAATGAGCGCGAGCTCAGGAGTCGGAATACCAAAGGCAAGAAGCGAGAGGATTACGATCCAAGCACCGACAGTGTCCTTGACCTCGGTCTCATCAAGGCTGAGCCTGACAAGCTCTACCCTATTATCTACTACGCTCTGAAGCGTACCTTAAAAGAATGGGGAGAGGCTATGGATGAGAGACCTGGTACGTGCGCTCCGTCGCATTGCACAGACATAGCAGTGCTCACTGGCCACAGAGAATGTGAAGCGCACCACTCAAGGAAAACTGGCTGCCGCCACTCAAGTTCAGTCAGCAGAATATTTGAAACCGCTTTTCAAATCACTACGCTCAAGAGTGCGTCCACTTCAAGTCGCGTTTAGATATTATTACTAACGAACATGCAGTCACTTCCTGCCGATGTGTTGGCCCGCATGGCCGAGATTGTGCATTACATGCAAAAGCGCCAGTACCAGAAGGCCAACGATTCCTACCTTCGTCTTTCCATCGGAAATGCACCGTGGCCCATTGGTGTAACCATGGTTGGGTGAGCGAGCAAAGATGTATAACTTCTGGATGTCACTTACCTATTAATTCAGTATCCATGAACGTTCCGCCCGCGAAAAGATTTCAGCAGATCAGGTCGCACACGTGTTGAACGACGAAGTCAGTCGGAAATATATCCAGAGTTTGAAACGGTGAGAGCTACTTGCTAATTTCAAGTTGATGTTTCCTGACATTTCGGCTCTGTACCAGATTACTGACATTCTCCCAAACGAAATATCCTCCTGCCGATATATCCCAGCTGATGGGATGATTGCGAGTTATACCTGGGTGTATGTAGTTGCTATCTCTTTTACTTCAGTGTGTGTTTGTATTTCTACATATAGGATGTGTTCCCTTTCCGCAGACATTCAAGTCATCAATTGGCATTCAACAAATTCTTCGAGAAAAGTCACGCAACACCCAGCGTCGCGAGGCAAAGAAATGGAATTGGTATCGTATAATCATAAAAGCGACTACCGTTTCTTCTTCTTGCCTTTCTCGGCTTTCTCTTTCCGCGCATTGTCATTATTCGGGGCCAAAGCGTGCCCCGATTCAGTGATATGATTGAACAACTTGGTTTTACTCGAATAAACCTCAGAACACACGTTGCACTTGAACTAAATCAAACGGAAAGTCAGTTACAACTCGGAGGCAAGAACAATGTGCGACCGACCGAGGTATCTGCAGTCAGCACTTCCTCTGCTTTCTTTGCTTGTCGTGCGCGGCGTTTGTCCCGCTTAGAGGGCTCAGAGGGCGTTCCAGGTGCTTTCGACTCTGTTCCAGAATCCAGTGGGGTATCGTTTACCTCGATCTTCGGCGATGGTTCTTCGTTCAAGACTTGCCGCTTCGCGGTCTTCCGTTTCCGTTTGGGCATGTGGTCCTCCATGTCGTCGTCTTGATCCAGCGTCAGATTCTTCATGTTCGCAGAGAGATCTTCGCTAACAGCAGGTTCTGTTGCTGGTGACGACGATTCTGGAATTTTGCGTTGCGAAGTATTGGAAATCATGTCTCCGTCGTTCGGGAGATCCGACGAAACTACTGCATCAGAACGTTGTCCCGCATCGTCGTCGCTGTCTTCTTCAAGAGCCACACCATCAGCATCAGCATCGAGACCGAAATCCTCGTCTTCTTGCTCCATTTCAAACTTCAGTCTCTCGACTTCTTTGAGGTGCTTCTTGCTGCGCTCGTGGCTGTTCCATGCCGCCTCGCTACGGAATGACTTCCTGCACGCGACGCATTCCCATTCCTCGAGATCCTCGCCCTCTGCAGCGGCCCAGTCCAAGTCTGCGTGGTGAGCCTTGGTCTCGACTTTCTGCCACTCTTGCTCTACATAAGCTTCAGCAGCCTTCTGCTTTGCAACGTGGGCGGTCTTGGGTGGGCCTCCCTTTGGTATTTCCGCAGCTTGCTTGGCTTGAGCATCCAGATGGCGTTTATGCCGCGGGTCTCTCTTGCGCAAGAAACGAACTAGAGTCTGTACATTGTTCAGTATGCAGTGAATAGGTTTGCAGCCATAGAACATACCCGAACGGTATCATTATACTCTTTCCTTGCATCGTCGCGCGCTTTCTTATTATCCTTTTCCATTAATCTTGTTTCTAACACTCAGCGTTTGCAAACTATCAATAAAACCATAACTTACCTGCGGACACGACGGTCTGGAGCTTCTGTAATGTTCCACTGCTCCATCCAGCTGAAGTCTTTTTCGGTTGCAAAGTTTGTCCAAGCGTTGTAGAAATCTCTGGGACCAGCTTCGCCCTTGGGAGCGATGTACTCAGATGTAGACAACCCAAATGAGGGATATTCTAATACGGAGTTGAAGGTAGCTTCCTCCGAAGCAAGGCGTATAAACAGATTTCGGTATATGGAAAAGAAACCCTGCGCATCGCGTTAGTGTCGAGATCTCGAGAGCAATCACCACTCAACTCACATTTTCTTCGTCGTCAAAGCCCTCCCAGATGTTGACATCCATAAACCGGGCCAGATGCCGCACAGTTAACCCTCTATCACGGACGCGCGAGTTGAGGTTGGCTCCCTTGCGGATGTCTTCGAAGACCGTCTCTGCATCCGGCTCGGGGATCAGAGAGGCTCGATGAGAGTCGTACCATGCCCTTTCCTACTTGTCCGTATATGAGCTTAGGGCACAACCCAAGACCTGTTCTGCTCACTTGCTCATCGCTAAGAATCTGAGGATGTCATCGACTTCTTGCCGTGCTTTGAGACGAATGGGGCCTGCTGACCTCGTATGCTTGCTGCAGCGCTGCAAATCTCTTCGTTGCTGCATCTACATCCGTGTGGTTTTTATCTGGGTGATGAATCAACGCCAGGCGCCGGAAAGAGCGCTATGAAGCAAGAAGGGTTATTACACGGATAGGATAAGCAGCATAAATCTGTGCACGGCACCTTGATCTCGTCAGCGGTGGCGTCTTCGGCGACCTCAAGTATCTGGTAGTAGTCAAGCACAGCTTCACCACCGTCGGGGGCGTCTTGATTTGTACGACCTGTGGACTCCCTTGCGCCCATTGGAGAAGATGGAGGGGTGTCAAGTGCGAACTGAAGACCTGACTCATTCAAGACTCACTCAAACTTTCCATTACATGCGGCTTACCCGGGCCGATGCTTCTCTGATATCGTAGGCTCGCGAACTTGTCGCGAACAACTCACGAATGGCTTGCGAATAAAAGTATCCGCGCTCAACAGAAAGTGCATTCAAAGTACATTGGGATATAAAATGTCAACAGTAAAGCAGTTATCTTTTAGCGCACAACCTCTGCACAAATGAGCCTCAGTAAGTAACATATATGAGGCTGGCATGATCTTTACTGGAGTTATCACCCTGATTCAAACCCCCTACCACAGAAAACTGTCCCGATAATGAACTGCTTTCAACTCGTGTACGGATAGAACGGATGTCCACTCAATGCAAAAAAAAAAAACATACGTTTTTGTCAAACCAAGCGCCAACACAAATATTATATTAGCATCTCATCCAAATCTTATTCAACAGATCTTAAACTGAACTCAACTTCTTAAGACCTTGCGCCAGAGGCTTGACAAACTACGACACCTTTAACAAGCCTGAGGATTTCAACCAGGCATTTCAGTTCGCGACCATCATAGGATGCCCCACAATAATAACCATTTGCAAGGTCGTCTGATGCCGTGCCCTGCTATCACCACAGTGCTGCAACGCCTGGCGTAGTCTCAGAGTAGGCTCCCAATAAGACAATAATCAAAAGGTCCACAATACCGTCGGCTTCCCATGCAATCGATATCCGTCGATAAATTCTGCAACCCTACCCGAAAATGGCTTTGGATATCCATCTACCAGCCCGGAGCCGCACCAATCCAACCTTAATCTATTGACGGACTGCAAGGAAATTGAACCCTCGAATCACATCGATATCCTGAATAAATAGCGCAATTATAAGCTTAACAGACTGCAGACAACACGAAACAGCTGCAAATGGATGATAACCCTTGCAACCCAGGCTGACTACTTTTGTGCAGCATCTTGAATCAATGCCTCCGGTCTGGATTGTCACACAGGCCGCAAGGACGAAGGTGCCGCTCATTGTAACATGTACAGATCAACGCGAGATTGTCTGCGGGTAGTTTTCACTGACATATACTACCATTGTATGTGACCGACAAATGCAACAAAAGGGTAGAACCGTCGACAGAACGACGTTACAATCGCTCACAAAGTAAACATCAAAGCAGCATAAGGCATATATCCAGATTGAGGTCAACCCAACTGCTCCCGATAGAATGTGCACGACTAATTTACAACAGCAGATCGGAATACAGTGTCGGGACCGCCAGTCATGTGTGATGAGCAGGAATGCAGGACCTTGCCATACCACATCTGAGTGTATATTGTGACTGAAAATTCATGTAACAAATTATACAGTGTGATGCCTATTTACGTGCACGTATGTACTCAAACTACCGAGACCAAATCCGATCGAAAAAGAAACCCTTGGTGGATCTGAAAAAGTTATTCTTGTACTAAGATTAGCTTGGACAGATATACAACACAGTCAAAGGGACACGGTAACTCAAGTGTAGGAAAGCTCCCAGACGGTGTTTTTGACGTGCGATTGCAGTCGGTCGAAAGATGCCGTCGTGGTGAAATCACTGGAATGGCACCACCATCATTCACGGGGCCCTATCAGGTATGTTAATTTCTATATATGGGAAAAAGGATGTAATAAGTCTCACGCAGTCGCCATTGAGCTATACAATTGAACGTTCCTGACTAATGGATTAAAGAAAGCGGCATTCTTGTCTTAAGGAACTCGGACTCCTGGGAGATCGAGATAGATGGGAGTATAAACACTATGGAGTGAAACAAGTATAAGTTCTCGCGGAAATAGCAAACATTGAACGCCTAAAAGCCAACAACGGCATGGGCATGCGATGAACCAATGATGCCAGTTCCGGCAAGCAACAATGATCCGAAAATCGTCACTGTTGTTGCATGGATCAAGATAGTTCCCTTATCCTACGCCATGGTATAGGCTAAGCACGTAACACATCAAATCTTCTTCAAGACAAGCGAATTAGACGACACTCCACTCGTATCTTATCATGGAATGGTTGGCGCAGCAATACATTCACTAACACGTTCTTCTCATAGACCAACTCAGCTCCGCGAGGCTGATAGACGATAAACTCTGTTATATATGAATGGGCGCTCGCATTACCGATGGATTCTCGACTCAATGGCAACGAATCAAACCACTATTGAAAATACTCCAGGACATTTACTAATCTTGTGTGTGAGCGTGTCTAATTATATGAAGAGATTTGATGAATCCGACCACGGCAGATTGCAGTGTCGAGAGCCCACTGCTCAATCCTCGCCTTGTCTCCGTAGCTCACTAAACTACTCCACAGATCTTTACGTGTCACCGTCTGAGATCTGGGCAGGAAGGCGTTGTGCATCTGTAGACAATCTTCTTGCGGTCTGCTCGGAATCTTTCTTCTGGAACTGTTTCCTCTTGAAAAGCAGCCTTCGCAGACAGATTATGGTTATTAAGTTCTCTTCACGGCATTGAACTGCCCCTCCCGCTTGATGGCCTTCTGTCGTTCCAAAGCTTTCCTTCTTGCCGTGGCTGCGCTGGCAGTCTCAAGAGTCCTGGCAGCGGATTCAACTACCACCAATCCCTGCAGACGATGTGCAGAACCCGCTGCGATATATCGCGTCAAATACCCTGACAGGAATTTCATTCTGTGCGTGTTACAGCTTGCCGGAGTACAGAGAGTCATGATTGATTGATATATTACCTTGAAGCAATTCTGTTGACTACTGGTATCCTACAAAGTCTCTGCATGTGGAAATGGGGCGCGCAATTCATGCTTCCAATGACAATTGGAATATTTAGTACGTATTAGTGATCAGCGATGGTTTTATTGATTGGTTGTTAACCGTTTCCTTCTGCCCAATCAGCCTTTTCAGCTGGTCTGGCCACTCGCTTCGCGCTGCATGACAATCCTCGATCTACTACTATTTACATTGTACAGAGTCTACTTGTTGTTCTCACGGTTAGTACTGTCCAACCTGTTACAGGAAACCACTGTATGCTAATCCAGTCGTTCGAACACGCCTAGCCATGTGCATTTATTGCAGCAGACTACATTCTTTAAGGGAAACTGGGCGCACATCTGGACATGGACAAGTATTTGCTGGTTCCTAGCGGGAAGATCGTCAAATTGTTCATCTGGGCAGATGTCACAACGTTCTTTATTCAAGTACGTTTGAAGTCCTCCAAGCCATTCAGTATGTAGTGCTTTGTCTCTAATCGACGTCGACGTTTGTTACACTTTCTCAAATTCTAGTCTGGTCAAGGTGGTTTATCTGCCACAGGATCCACAGGGCCCAAGCTCGCGGAAGCTGGCGCAAATGTTAGGGTTGTGTACCCCTTCTACCGGTCACTGACTGACCACCCTCGCAGATTCTTCTTGCAGGCCTTATACTCCAGCTGATATCGGTTTCCACGTTTTGTATCATCTACGTTGTTTTCCTCCACCGTGTCCGCGTGCATTGCCCAGATGTATGGTTCAAGGACAAAGGGCTTCCGTGGTACAGCAACTGGCTCATGCTCGCGGGCGCGTTGAGTATTAGCTGTATTGGCATCATTGTACGTCTGATCCACAATGTGCAGTCTTCGAACTCCGTTGACTGGCTGTTTTTCTAGATTCGGTCCTTTTTTTAGGGTCATCGAGCTTTCTCAGAGTTATCATGGATTTCTTGCAACGCACGAGCCATACTTCTACGAATTCGATACCCTCCCGCTATTCCTGGCCATTGCCATTCACTTTCCGTTTTGGCCAGGGCGTTTCATTCGCACCACTGATGCACCTGCAAGTAAATATGAGACAGTCCCTGAGTTACAGCCCCTTCCGGTGACATTTGATTGAAGTCCCAGCAGAGAGTCGTCATGGACCTACAGGTTTATGACCATGATGATCATAGCGTCTATATGTACAAATAATCACCTACCTACTAGATTTTTTTTTGTTTTGGCTGTTCAGCATTTGTTGAATTTTATTTAAATTGCCTTGATCTCGTATATTGAATTGATGCTCAAGGACCAGAATATCAAGACTTGAGGTAAACAGGCGCCCATGAGTGGAGTACCGTAAGAAGTATATGTGCACGGAAACTTTGGGATATGAATACAGTCATTTCAATTCACTGTTTGAGTACATACACCACCAGTCCGACCTTCTGCTAGCTACATGCGCGTTCAAAGAATTAGGCAACTTTGATAACAATCTTGCCAACGTGCTTCTGCGATTCGAGATAGGCGTAGGCCTCGATAGTTTGCTCGAATGGGAACACCTTGTCGATGACGGGCTTTGTGACCTCAGGGTTCGCTTTGATGAGCCTGTTCATGTCATTGAACCTGTTTGGCAATGCGTTAGTCTGATGACATCTACAATACGGGAATTGTCGACGTACTGTGCCACAGAGCCGATAAGAATACCACGCAGGGTGACGGCTTTTTGAATAACGGGGAAGATGATGGATTGATCTCCTCCGTTCTAAATTTCAGGTGTTGGGCATTAAGACGAAGTCATGTTTTCAAACAATATCAGTACTCACAGTTGAAACATGGCCAATGATTGTAACTATGCCAGATCCAGTTCGCGCAGAGGTGATGGATTTAGCAAGGGTTCCGGAACCACCAACCTGTGGGCAGAAACATGTGAGCATGATTGACGGCTCAGCAGGGTAAGGACGCATACCTCAATAACGAAGTCAACACCAACACCGCCAGTCTGCAGATACATAGGTCGATTAGTTATGCATGTATTACTGGTGGGGAGAGACTGACAATCTTCAAAACCTCTTTGTCCCAATCAGGAGTGTTGTTGTAGTTGATGACGTGCTTTGCGCCCAACTTTGAGGCGAGCTTGAGCTTCTCGTCAGAGGACGACGTAGCGATCACAGTCGCCCCTGCAGCCACTGCGAACTGAAGGGCCCATCTATCGCAAAACATGAGCATCCGCTTTGTAATTCAAGACTTGAAAGGGGGGTAACATACATAGAAACGCCTCCAGTACCGAGAGCGAGAACAAAGTCTCCTGCCTTTATTGGTGTTGGTCCATGCAGAGCATTATACGCAGTGAGGGCGGCGCACCTAATGTTCAATGTCAGATACAAGAATGGTCGGGACCGTGTGAACGTAACTTACGGCAATGTGGACGCTTCCTCGTACGAAAAGTGCTCAGGAATGGCAACAATAGACTGGAAGTTATGGTTATGTTATGACTTTGGACAGGCAGCAGCAGTTCGAAAACATACGTGGGCCGGGAATGTTCTGTATTGGGTGAGAACCCCGTGAACCTGGCCGCCGAGAGATGTGTTCTTGATCGCATCGGTTGTGGGCCCGTGGATATGGTCCAAGGAGAAGTTCGCGCAAACTCTGTCGCCAACTTTCCAACCGGTGACATCATCGCCAACAGCAATGATCTCTCCCGCCCCATCTGACAAGGGGACCAGATTATCCGGAAGTCTATGCAGTTATAAGAATCCGGCATCCTGAGTGAGGCGAGCCATACAAACGTACTTTGCAGGGTATACGCCATTGGCCATCATGAGGTCACGGAACTAAATGTGTCCCTTGGATCAGAAGATAGAGGTTAGTTTGAGCATGGTGATCCACCCACTTGAAGAGAGGTAGCGTGAATCTTGACGAGGACTTCATTGGCCTTGGTCTTCGGAACGGGAGCCTCTCCTAGTACAAGGTTCCGATAGGATCCAACCTATTCACAGGCGTCAATGTCAATTTTACGAGTGATGTCATTACGGCAACACACCTTGGGCAGGGTGAACTGCTTCGTGGTAGTAGGAGTAGACATGGTTAACTTGAAAATCACGGTAAACGGAGTAGGATGTTCCTCAGGAAGCAAGTAAGACGAGAACAATCAGCCTCTTTTATATGTCGCCCCGCCTCCAGATTTTGCTATCATCAGCAGGTCGTCATTTGCTGACGGAGATTGATCACACATATATAATCGACCAATCGGTGGAGACTTTCACATTTCTAATACAGCAATGGCGGACAGCTGCGTGTATATCAAGAAGCATGAGAAAGGCGGAGAAACAAAAAAGGTGGAGGGTTTCCCATCAGCCCGACAAGTCGGGCCACGCAAGACTCGGAGGGGGTAGATAATTGAAATATTCAAGGTTGTGTACAGATAGGGATGCCTCTGTCAATCATCCGGGGTTGCCAACGAGCGTCATCGGGAGGCACGAGGTTGTCTGAGATTACGAAGGAGGAAAGCTGAGGCCGACTGGCTGCATGAATCACATCTGGACATCGGATGAGCCCTTTGGAAGCCCTACAGTCTGAGACCAACTCAAAACGCGGAGGCGATATATAGTTGGAAGGTGTGTCGTGTTCACCATAGAGCGTGCGCAAAGTCTGGCGGTTCGAGGGATATACAGAAGGATATCATGATAGTCGAGCTCAAGTCGAGCTCAAGTCGGAGTCTCTGCGGTAGGGCGACACGGTGAGTAACATATTAGGTAATACGCGTTGTCCGAAAATTCTGGCGCGTCAACGGGACAGCACCTCACTTGACACTCTCTACTACACCATGTCCGACCTGTTTGGAAGATCCTCCTCTGCTGCGGCCCCTGCTGGTACTTTACTGCTCTATGCTTGGTCTCAAGTCATGCGCGCTCAATATGAACCCACAAAACAGATATGGCGGCCCGCAAGGAGGCCATGATGAACGCCGTTCGCCAGGAACTCGCGGTGCAGAATGCTCAGGAGCTCATGAACGTGAGGACGACTCTTTGCCCTTCCCTGCGCAGCGCCGCACCGTGTCCTCTACCCGCCATGTTGAAGCTGAACTCTTGAACGCCCGCCGTTCTTTGTCTTGTTTGCTTTCCTAGAAAACCACCTACGAGTGCTATGCTAAATGCGTCATCAAGCCCGGCGACTCGTTGTCGAGGTCAGAGCAGGTGCGTTAGCTCTTCCCGACCATTCTGCGCCGCCACGGAAGACTCTGATTGCTGACACTTCACTTCTCTTCCAGTCGTGTCTGTCGGACTGCATGCAACGCTATATGGAGGCCTGTGAGTTCTATCCTTTGCCGGGTTATGTCCAGCGCTCATCGTTCGCACCACTTGTTGGCTTGTCTGGTTTTTTGTAGTCAACATTGTCAGCCGGGCATACACCGCCAGAATTGCACGCGAGTCAAGGGAACGCTCCGGCGCAGAGGCTACCCTCTCATAGGGCTCGAGACCCTTCCAGTCGCTTGCTTCTACTCGTACCGCCTTCGATGCATGGCTATATCATTTCCCTCGTGTCTGAAGATGACACCTCCAGGGATGTGCACAAAAATTATAGGAGAAATGTTCCAGTACCTACGTACATCTCCAGCAATAATAATATAGTGGAGTGGCATTGAATTACTCCTCCTCAAGCGCCATGAGAACCAAATTGAACGTCGCACCTGAGCGCTTGACCTGCAAGCAAGCTATGCATATTGAATGTGTGCCTTGCATGAGCTTCATTAACTTGAAGGAGTCATTAAGAGTTATTGGGTCTATATCAGGTGAGTATTATTATTAGGTGTGGGGAGAAGGGAATGAGGCATGGATACGGTATAGAAAGTGAATATATGGAATAGCAAATGTACGTGTATGGGTAGATAGGGATATAATGTATGATATACTGGTATTATAAGCTATTAAATGTCGTCTTACATTTGGGTACGGTGTTGATGTAGTATGACAAAAAAAAGTATGCATGCGCCAGGCATGCCAGGGGATTCAGAACGGCAGAACGCGTCCTGACGCGAAATTACTCGCTATCAAATAGATCGCCGGGAGTGGAACGCGTCGTCCGTTTCGTACATGAGACCCGGCATGCCAGATGGCGCCCTTAGACCAGAAGGACCGGACCCGCCATGGACACCTGCGCCGAGGTCCTGAAAGCGTCTGCCGCTGATATCATCCTGCACACCGCAGGACCCCGCGCCATGTGGCGTGGTCAACAAAGGCGGCGAATGGGAGGGTGTCGAGTACAGCGATAGCGGGGACAGCCGGGCGGGGGTGGACACCGGCTCGTGGTGGGTGTTATAGCTGGGCAGGGCGCGAGGATTTCCGGCGTATGTGTCCAGGTGAGGCGGCGCCGATGCGGGAGGACCCTGTTGTGGCGGATAGGGACTGGACGTGTGCGATCGCGAACCGCTGTGCGAGAAGTGATTATGTGCATGAGTATGATAATCTGCGCTATGGCTTGCATATGAGTAGGGGTTATGGTGATTGTGATTGACGTTGGAGGAGGACAGACGGGGCTCGGCGTAGCTCCCGTATTGATTATACACGTCGTGTTGGTGGCCATTATAAGTATTAGAGTTGGAAGTAGAATTTTGGGTAGTGTACATCCCGTGCTCGCCGAGATAGGAGTGTGGTGCATGCTGCTGGTGCTGCGTTTGGTGAGGGTAACCATGCCCCTGAGAGAACGTTGACGTCGACGCGCTATGAGGCGCGGGCATGCTGAGGGAAGTGTCAAGAGAGTACGAAGACGGAGAAGGCGCATGGCTAGAGTCATACGACAGGCGCTTCGGGTGGGTGTCCATAGGAGACAGGCTGTGGCGTCCAGATATGCTCGGCAGATTGAAAGCGGGTGCTGCTAGGCCAGCCATGGGGGGTGCGGGGATCTCCATGGTCAAAGGCGGTAGGTGATCACGATCGTATACCGGCTTCCTTGGGATTGGCATATTCTGAAGAGCGTTATTTTTCTCTATGCTCTCCACAAGGTAGTTGAGCTCATTTAACGAGCCCTGAACTTTGTGGCTGAAGTAGACAGATGCCTGTTTCCCTTCGGTCCAATCGCCACAAGCCTCCCAGGAGCGCATACCACCTTTCTTGCTCTCGCCTGGAGTTGCGGCACTCTCTAGAGAAAAGGCGGGTACTTTCGAGAATTTCAAGGTCACAACAGCGGTCTGAGGCCCAATTCTTGTCAGCTCGACCTTGGTGATGGTGTCGAAAGGCATGTCCATCTTGAAGGCATGTCCCGATGATTGGATGTACCACGAGAGGCATTTCCTGATCTCACAGACATAGGCCAGCAAGTCATGAATGCCTGGGGCAGTGTTTATTCGGCGCCAGGTTCCTATCGTGAGGTCCGTGCAGGGGATGAGTGTAACGGCTGTGTGAACAACATCATTCAATTAGACTTTGTTGGGAAGATCCTTAATGGGTGATGTAATAATGAGTGCTACTCACGTTCGTTTTCGTGGATTAGTTGGTACACATCGACATCCGGCGCGCTAGGGATTCCGGGCACCGACTCCGGGGCAGACTCTACGCTCTCTCGACGAGCCAGAGCCTGCTTCTGTTGCAGCGTTTTTTCCTTTGCACGTCTGAAAAGCAAAGAAGGAGATAGCAACATTAGTTAGGCGACGGCAACCGACGAAGAAAGTTTGAAGAGACTGCAAACTCATTATTACGACATTGTGACATACCTGTTCTGGAACCAGATTTGGGTCTGGCGCTCGTTCATTCCTAGGAGGTCGCTGATTTCCTTGCGTCTCGGAGCGATGGGTGCACGCTCGGACTGGAAGATGCGCTCGAGGTGGCGGAGCTGGTCCGGGGTGACGCGCGACCGTTTCCTCTTCTCTTTGGACTCCTGCCTGGACTCTGACGTAGAGCCTTTGGAAGACCTGCGGGATTTGGATTGTCTCTTGGTTCGCCCACCATTTCTATCCTCGTTCTCGCTGGCGTGGCCCTCGTCGTCGAACTGGGACGCGTCAAGAGTCAATGTGTCAGCGGGCGAGTTCGGTGTCATGCCGGAGTCGGGGGTCGCGTCGTTAGAGTCATCATCCGTGTACACGTTCGACGAAAAGTTGGCCTGGAACCCGGAGGGACTCATTGCGTGGCTAGATAGCTGAAAGGAGGCTTGAAAATACACAAACACTCAAAGGCTGACAATGTGTGGTTGGGCCGACTCTGTCGAAAAAAAGTGGGAGTGGCTGTCAAAAGGAAGAAAGAACAATATGGAGAGGGAATGGACAAAGGGGAATGGGTGTGACAGAAAAGGGCGGGGATGTGCAAATGTCGCGTCGGCCCTAAAAGCAGGCGGGTTTCAGGTGGCAAGATACGCCTCGATTGGATCTAGGAACCACCCTCGTTCGTTGCAAGGTAACAAGCGCAGAGAATCTCTCCGCGCTTCGCTGCCCGTTCTTCGTCTTCACCCCCGTCCACCCTCCGTCCTGCTTTCCTTGCTCAGACTGGCAAAGAAGAGCAAAGAATCGTAGAAATTAGGCAAAAAATTATATTATGTACTTGGCGACGAAACGCCAGGGCTGGCCATGTGCGTCGTCCGGTACGTCATCTGCAGAATACGACACCTCACAACCCCGATGCAGGCCTCACTTGCTTTGACTAACGCAGATAAAAAAACATTGTCTGGTTAGTCTGCAGGCCCAGGGGGATCCAGGAGTACGCCGAGCTGTTGCTATGTGCGCCACACGCACTCGTTCCGGCGTAGCGCCGTCATCCTGAAGCCTCGGGGCCCTCTTCGGATGCAATGTGTGGACAATGGTGCACTCTTAGCGCGTGGCGTGGGCCGGGACCGGGACCGAATTTCTCGGGAAGTCACAATTCAACAACGAGCTGCAGATACAACTCTATTCGAGTATACAACTGTGGGAGAGACTCGGTGGGATCCACATCTTCCAAACTGAGTCACCCACTTCGAATCTATTCGATGTAAGCGCGACCAATATAACTTGGGAAAAAGCACCTTCAAAACCTATCATGATGCGCGACGCTCCATTGAACCCATCAGGAGCACCCTGAGGCTTTCTGAGCCCGGAGCTCGCTGATCTTTAGCGGAGATATGCACACATGTGAAAATGGAATGCCTTTTGAGGAGAGAAAAAGGATTGCATATCATACAACACCTAACCGTACCGTTTTTCGAGATAGCATACTTACGAGTCTGAAAGATATCAAAACAAACACCTGCGAAATACTTAAACCATAACGATATGCCTGCGGGGGAGTCGCTGCGGCTGTAAAAGGTCGGACACAAACATACAAGCACCAGAGGGTGGTATACCTTCAGGAATCAAAAGATAGAAAGAGACCTAGTACCGCGGTCGTTTAGCATCACGGTCTTCAAACCCACCAGGACCTTCGCGTTTGAGGTCCCCGCGATATCCTCCTCCTCCTCCAAAGCCTCCTGGCGGCCCGCCAGGGGGAGGTCCGCCGAACCCACCCGGTCCCCCATGAGGGGGTCCGTCGAAACCGCCGTTACCCTGGTATCCAATGCCGCCTCCTCGCCCTCCTCTGCGATGCGTGTTAGCGCAGTACGTGGCACAAGGAGAAAATCAACTTACCGGAAGCCCTCGTCACGGCCGCCGCGGAATCCGCCTCCTCCTCCTCCTCGGTAACCCCCGTCGCTGCTACCGCCAAAGCCACCACGGAAGCCACCCCGGTCACCTCCTCCTCCAAACCCTCTATCACCTCGGTCGCCGCCGAAGCCTCCTCCTCCTCCGCCACCACGATCTCCAAACCCTCCTCCACCACGATCTCCACCGAATCCACCGCGTCCACCACCTCCAAATCCACCACGGCCGCCTCTGAATCCTCCGCCTCTGTCGCTGAATCCTCCACGGCCACCGCCCATTCCTCCTCCTCTGCCACCGAATCCTCCTCCTCTTGGAGGAGCTACTGGTTCAGGTGCGACGCGTTTGGGGCGACCGCCGAGGCCGCCTCCTAGACGCCGGGGTTTCCAGCCACGGACTGTCCTACCCCGTTCAACGTCAACCAGGATTCTCTTACCCATGATCTGCAGGCCGTCGGACTCCTTGTATGCGGCTAAATTTACACATTCAATCAACAAACGCGAGGGATGAAGCGGCGCAGCAAAATTACCTTTCATGTCGCGTTCTCGTTCATACACAATGAACGCGTATCCGCGGCTGCGTGCCTTTTTATCCCGCACGATCCTTACGCGCTCAATTGTCCCGTATCCTTCGAATTCGCGCCGGAGGTCAGTCTCCGTGGCAGATTTATGCTATAAGCCAGTCAGTTTAACATGGGTTACCAATGAACAGCGTGAGGTGTCATTTTTACCAGACGTGATATGAACAGCGTCTTGTATGGGTCTCCAATTGCCTCTGGATCGTCAGCAGGCTTGACTGTTGGAGATAGCTAGGTTAGTGTCGAGTCAGGCAGAGTCAGGCCTTGCTACGTACATGTTTCCTTTGCCTTTTTGAATTCCTCCGTCCTTTTTGCTTTGCGCTCCTCGCGGTGGATTTGACGCTTCGTCTCCTCTGCGTGCGTGAACACGGGCTCCTCGCCCTCCTCCATGGCGTCAGAGGCGCCGGCATTGAGCAAGCTCTCAGTGTTGGCCTCTTGCAGCTGGGCCAGGATAGCTGCGACGCCGGTGACCTCCTTTTTGTGGATGCGGTCAATGTCGCGGTCGATGGGGCGGACATAGGGGAGCGGCGGCCGCGGTGCAAATAGCTTGAGAAGATTGGGGGGGAGGAGATGGGTGCCAGGCATGGTGGGCGGATGGGAGAACAGCGGCAAGAGCGTTGCGCGGTGAGCTGTGCCCTTTTTTCAAACTCCGCGCGAAAGTGCATGGAGGGGCAGCGAGCGCTTACAGACAGTCGCTAGCACCCGACCATGTTTGCGCGAATATATCCATGTCGCAAGGCCACCACCTTCACCACCTTCTTTTTCCATAATGCACAATGGACAGCCGCCTCCAGGTCACATAAATACTCCTCAGCCACAGCCCATATCCCAGCTGCAAGCACGCCGTCTTTCCGTCAAATAGACACCCTCGCCCCGCGCAAGTTGCTCAAGGTCTACAGCCAGCTGTCGAAGCCCAATCTCACCGTGCTCGTCGTCCTCACCGCCATGTCCGGTGTGGCGCTCTCTCCACTACCCACCACACTTCCCATCCTTCTCTCGACCGCGCTCGGAACAGCCCTCTGTTCTGCATCCGCCAACACCCTCAACCAGATACAAGAAGTCCCCCTTGACGCTCAAATGGCACGGACGCGTATGCGGCCTCTTGTGCGAAGAGCAATTACTCCAATGCACGCCACAGGCTTTGCCATAGCCACAGGCATCGCCGGACCAGCACTACTATTTACCATGGTAGGTCCAACAACCGCCGTACTCGGCGCAGCGAACATCGCACTATATGCAGGTGCTTACACCTGGATGAAGCGAAAGAGCACTTGGAACACATGGGTCGGCTCGGTTGTTGGCGGTCTACCGCCACTCATGGGATGGACAGCTTGCGGCGGAAGACTGCTGCCCACCGAGCCAATCCAATATTATCTTCCATCCATCCTAACCAATACTCCCGACGTCACCACTACACTAGCCTCGACCGTCGACAACCCCCTCGCACCGCTCGCTCTCTTCATGCTGCTTTTCAGTTGGCAGTTCCCGCATTTCAACGCACTTGCATACATTGTTCGCGAATCCTACGCGCAGGCAGGCTACAAAATGCTTTCGGTGCTAAACCCTCGCCAAAACGCGCTCGTGTCCCTCCGCCACGCCGCCCTCCTCCTCCCTGTCTGCTCCATCCTCTTCCCGCTGTCCGGACTCACGACGTGGATGTTCGCCTTGACGTCATTACCCGCCAACCTGCTCTGCGTGCGCGCTGCGTGGCATTTCTGGCGGAAAGGAGGGGAGAAGGAGGCCAGGGTCGTGTTCCAGCACAGTCTGTGGTATCTCCCAGTCGTGATGGGCCTGATGATGTTCCATAAGCAGGGGATGGACTGGCTGGAGTGGATAGGGTTGACCAGCAAGGAAGAAGAGAAGGAAATCGCGCAAAAAGATGCAGTCGCATCTAGTGCCCAGTAATGATGAGGAAACATGTATCATAGTATTATCACAGTAGAATAAATCTCCCATTGACATCGACGTCGAGACGTCATGATGCTTTCGACGATGCTGTTGCCTTCTTGGCTTTGGCCTGTTCTCGTTTCTTGCGCAGCGCCTCGATACGGTTTTTGAGCATCTGCACCTTGGTATCCGCGTCCTCCTGCGCGCGCTCCTCTTCCAGCAACCGATCCATAATGAGTTCGCGGTCTTCCTGCTCCTTCTTTTGCCGCAATTCCTCCCCCGTCAACTCCTGTGGCGCGGCCTCAGCTGAATCAGGTGCGTTGACCGGGGGGAATCCTTCGATGTCCGTTGATGCTGCTATGGGCTCAGCGAAGACTGTCGCCCGCTCGAACGCATCTCGCTTATCGGACGATGCTGCTGCTGCGGTGGTCGCGAGGAGCTCGTGCTGGAATCGCTCGTATTCAAGGTCGACTTCGTTCTTCGGTGCTCCCGGCGCTGCTGTTGCTGCCGCCTGCGATGTCGACGCGTCGGCGGCCCCGGCTGTGTCTCCTTCATCCTCCTCGTCGTCCTCTGGAAGCAATATAGGCCCACGCAAAGGGTCGGAGAAGAAGTCCTGCGGGAATCCCCCCGGTGCTGATGACTGACTAGCCTCGACTTTGCGTTTCTTTTCTGCGTGATTCCCTGCACCTTCGTCTTCATCCACCGGTGCGCGGCGCTTCCCAGGTGGAAGGTCTGCTCGCTCCTCCTCATCATCATCATCACCATCAGCATCCTCGTCCATGGCCTCATCCTCCTCCCTCGCCTTCTGCAACGCCGCCACCTGCCGCTGCCGCTCCTCCTCCTCGCGCATGCGGATGACGTTCGTCCGGTGCACCTTGCTCCCGAGGTGGCCCTCCCATGCGGACGCGTGCTTCACGGGCGTGCTGCAGACGGTGCACTTCAGCTGCCCCGCGGTGGTATACGAGGCGTATGGGTGCGTGATGCGCGCTTCTTGTCGTTTTGCTTTGAGGAGCGCGCGGACGTCGGCCATCGTTCTGGTTCTTTTTCGCGGTCGCGGTCAAAGTGATTAGATTTGATTAGTAGTAATGGAGAGGGGTGGATATTGGGAAGACGAGAGCTATTGGCGCCTGGGTGTGGACTAGGATCGAGTGTGTTTGGTGCGACGGCCGTTCTGTCGACTTTCTCAATGCTTTGTACACGTGAGCATTTGCCCAAAAATAGGTACAACCCGGGGATAGTCATGGTGAAGGGACGCCTCTTTGGCAATCCGTTTACAAAAAATGTAGCAATATGTTCAAGATTATTTCTACCTTTCGGACGGACTACCCAAACGCCGGAGGTCTTGAATCGATATTTGACGTTGAGGTCTGCTTTAGTAACCTTCAAAGATCGTTTGAGCTATTAAATCAGGATCTATGCGGGCTCAAGAGTGGATGCCCTGACCTGCTATCTCAAAGCGTCTCCATAAAATACAGCGCCGAAAAGTACTTATCTCGAGGTGAGATCGTAAACCAAGAATTCATTCATGATAAGACTTATGCAACCCCGCACATCTCACACATTGTTCTTCAATCTAATCCTGCTTGTGGACGGCTACATCGCGCATGAGACAAGGTTAGAATTATTGTGCGGGCTCAAATGATACTTTATTGTACCAGTTGTTTGACAACAGCGTAGTGAAAGACTGCAAGTCTTTTAGTTTCACTGGGCCTCGAGCTTGAAGTTACGAGTCATGAGGGGAGGGGAGAGTCATAATTGTCCCTGCCGTATTCAATATCTGACGGCGGATTGAAGTCAGAATATGTATGCTGGCAACGGCATCAATGTCCAGGTACCCCTGATTCCGGCATCCCGCAATTGCATCGCTTGCTACATTCGGGGTAATCATCATCCTTCCTTTCAAATCGTGCGTCAAATTCGAAGTCAGCACCTGCTTCCAACAAGCGCCCTCCTCGAGAAATGGGCCAGCCATCTTTCATCTTCGAAGCCTGGTCTGTGACAGTCGTTGGCATGCGAGCTAGAATGGGAGACAAAACAGGAAATTAATCAACTCCAACAACATCTTATTCCCACGGTATTGAGCCACTCATTGACATGCGAGCGGGTAAGTGCCTCATGGTCCGGATACATTTCGACATCATGAGCGCTGGCCAAGAAACCAGTAATGAAGCACACGAGATTATATAAATCTCGACGGAATCAATGAACGAAAGGCCTTTAAAAGCTCACTCACTTGTGAACTTGTCTGGCAGCTCAGCACTGTTGAGTACCGATCGTCGACAATGACCTTCTACCACAAACTCTTTATCTGCCTTTTCTCTGTATCTTTGACTGTACAGGTAGGAGGAAGGCAGAATTCCGGCAGCCTTGGTTGTAACCGTTCATCTCTAGGGGATCTATGCTCAAAGTTGGCAATTCGTCGGATGCTACAGGTACAAATGCCTATAGTCGTTCCCGGTGGCACGCTTACAAACAAGACTTTGTTTAGCGACTCCTCTCTCTCGCGCACACTTGGAGGCGCGTCGCTGCTCGGCCAAACGGATATGACGACCTTAAAATGTCAACAATTTTGTGGATTAACCACATACTACGGCGTTGAAAATGGCGAGGTGCGTGTGGAAGTATGCTCCAAAAATGCAAAGCTCTTACGATAAATTGTTATCCACATATAGGACTGCTGTGAGCCTGGTCTCTCGCCACGCTTTCTACGGTCAACTCTCTAACGTTGTCACCTATTTACAGATTGCGGGGAAACAATCAATAGCTCCAGTTCTCTCCTGGTTCAGGGCGCCTGCGACGTTACCTGCACCGGCGCATCTAATGAGAGCTGTGGTGGCCTTAACACCATCCAAGTTTATCGTATCCGGTTATTAAAGGTATATTGGACCTCTGTAGGATGCTACACGTGCGTATCAACGTTCTCATACATTGTTGCATTCGTCTTGACGCGGACATTGGCAGCGACTCTTCCGGCTCAAGGGCTCTCCGAGCGACCTCTTACAGCTCTGGTAGCGCTATGACTCGTCATGAATGCCAAATCTTCTGCGCCGATTACAACTATATGGGACTCGAGAATGGACAGGTACATAATTCAATCGCATTAATTTTCAACACATACTAAAGAAAATCCTGGATTAACTCTACAGGACTGCTGTAAGTGCACACGTCTATTCTCCTATCGGTTGGAGCCAATTCTTACCTCGTTTCTCATGTCTTCACAGATTGCGACAATACCCTGTACACCTGGAACAGTGGTTCCCCATGTAACACAGTTTGCACTGGAAATTCGAGCGAGTTCTGTGGAGGGACCGACCGTATTGAGGTGTTCGCAATGCACATCGGGTGGGATGATTCTTGGTGAAGAGCACTTTGAGCCCGAGTTTCCTCACTTTAATCACTTGCCCTTGTTTCATCCACTTGAAGCACTTCTCTAGTATTCATGTATACGCCTGCCCAGACATTTCTTAGCGTGAATGGAGATGATGACTGGGAACCTAGAACTCCTTTTTACAGAAGCTAGAAGGAGCAAAAGGAATTGACTAGTATCATCAGGGCAGGCCCCGGGAAGCTCCACCAAGGACTTGACCATGGAAATCCTCTAAAATCCGCTATGATTTCGGTCTAAAATCCGCAATCACGGTCAAGGGTGTCACGTGTTTTGGCTCAAAAAATTCCGGCGCCCGCCCCGCGGGCGCCTAAGCTGATCAAGGCTCGTGAATACACAGTGCCTAATATATTTTAAGCTAACATAGCATGATTATAACTTGCATATGAGTATTCACGTTGTATACTATTTTTTGGATACCATTCTCCCACCAGGAATGCGAATTTTGACTGGTGGTATCTTGTCAATGACCTTGAACATCTTAACCTGTTGAGGTGATGTCCACCGAATGGCCGTAGTGCTGCTGAGCTTCCAGCGATTTGAGCCGAGGTAGCCATTGGCCATTCCAGATGTACCAATACAATATAGGACATGGACCGCGGGTGCATGGGTGTGAAGGTGATATTTGAAAGGATGTAGCATGCAAGTAAACTCCAGAGTACTTACACCTGATTCAGATCCAAGGTCATCGTAGCTGTATTCGATATCGTCATCCTCAGATGATCTTACACCCATAGAATCACAAGCATTAGAATTACATATTGTTAAATATGAACATTATATGAATTAAGCGGAAGACGAACAGGCTAGGAGAGCCACGAGATGTCGTTGAGGGTGGAGGAATTAGGGATTGAGCCATGTCTCAAACTTTCCCTCTTCTTGTAGATGCCAAAAACTTCTCCAACATAGTAACGCAAGATTGAAGAGTGCATGATTAGCAAGGAGCCATGCTTCAGAGCAATAATACCGAAAAACTGCGCTGCGCAAGGTTTAGCAATGGAGACGTCACAGTCGTGCGCTTCGCACGCTTTATAGCATCCCCAACCGTGTTGACTGTCTCTGTTTAACGCAGCTGACCGGGATTTTTAGCCTCCTGTATCTTGAAAGTAGGGTTTAAATGCTGTGCCACTCGAAGCCAATGGGAGGCCTCGTTCTTCTTGATCTTCGAATTTGGTTCCTCGCTATTGACTTCGGGGTCCTCTCGATGGCCCCGCCTGCGTCGGTTGTACGAGTGTCAAGCCTCTTGTTGCCGTCGATTGTTACTGTACCATTTCGAATTATTCGGCGGTCACGGGTCACAGGCACCCAGAAATCGGCTGAATTTGGGTTTTGTCCCAGGTCACACCCAGCTTGGCTGGCCGTGACATATCCTTCCAGCGCCGAACAGTAGCCTAGTCGGGCGCTTAATAAGTTAATTGGCTGGCTGGGCTGAATTTTGGCATGTGTCACAGTTCCAGCACCCTTTTGGCTGAGGACAAAATTCGGCATCGAGGTCACGGGTCACACCCCAGGCAGAATAATTCGAAATGGTACAGTATTTGAGGCTCTTGGTCGGTAATTATGGTGTTGCTTATTTGTCGCTGGCCCTCCGAAGCTCTTTCGCGTAGAATAGCCAGAATATCTTCCTCGAATGCCATACTTAATGCTTGAGGAGATTTTGCTGCGAGGTGAATGGACAACAGATAAAAGCTAAAATTGGGTTCTGTGGCTGTAAATTTGACCAAAGCCCCTTGATCCTCGCCAAATCCATGAAGAATCAAGCTTCGTTGGGCTACAGCGATCGATGTATTGCCCGAGCGCAACCAGACAATGCCAAAATTTTCTTTTGAGGCCTCCTCGTGGCACTGCGATCCGCGATCCCACACCTCAGGGATCCGCTAAATATGGTCAAGAATTGAGATTTTTGGTTCTGAAATCCGCTAACTACAGTCAAGGATTTGGCCAAAAATCGCTCTCAAATCCGCAAAAATCGCTCAAGTCCTTGGTGGAGCTTCCCGGGGCCTATCAGGGCACAGGCTGTGGCACTGAGCTCGAGTTCGGTTCGATTGTGCACACGTGATCTAATTAAGGGTCTCCTTGGCTGTGCTCTTGGGCGCTCTTCAAGTTGCTTTCATCCTTCCACCAACCTTCCACTACACCAACTGTTTTCAAAGCATTCTATGATGGAGAACACGCAACTTGAATTCGGTGGCCTGCGCTCATTTGTTGTCGTCGACGGCACAGATGTCCCTCAGTATGGAGTACAATACGATGAAGGCTCCATGGAGGTGACCAGTTGGATTGTATCTGAACCTGATAAAGTACGTTCACGTTCCCTTTGCTAAGTTCATGTAGGTTCTGACAGTGTGCCTCAAGCCCTTCTCCGTACATGCAGACCTAATGAATCGCATACATGGAGAGAACTATGCTGTTCGTGTCTTCTTGGACGGACACAAAGCTTCGGGGAGTGTGATCAGACCGGCTGATCTACCAAGTGTGAATGCGGTCTCAATACGTATCTCACCAACAGAAACACAAAGGTTCATGTTCGGATCTCTAGAGCTATCTGGTCTGCACCTTATGCTAGAAATATGCCGCATTCTTCTGACATTGTTGTTCGGATAGACGACGACGCGCTCCTTGAGGCTTCATCCGCAAAGGCTCTCGGAGAAATTAAGATCCTTTTCTACCGAGTCGGGACTATCGTTCCAACTTACAACGGTAATTATGCTCCGGCACCTCAAGCACAGAAGGTGCACGAACGTGCAAAGAAAGGCCTGGCACACAGTGTGAAGTGAGCGAAGCGTGCAACCGCAAGTATCGCGCTGATGTCTTTGCAGGTACGGAGGAACGCAGCTGGACCCTTTGAACCCCGCCATGCTTTATTATTCATGTTCAAACGAAACTCTCCTCGCCACTCATTTAATTAGATATAGACCTTTAGGTATGGTATGAGTGTCCATTCAAACTTGCTATTTCTCATCAGGGTAATAGCAATGCTGCAAGCGAATGGAATAGTGCCCTATGCTCCAGCTGCTAACGGCCAAAATGCTTCCAATTTTCCTTCTCCCGCTCCTGGCCCATCATCTTCAGGAAACCCGAGGAAAAGGAAAGCTCCCAAGCAAGTAGATGTCAAACCTGTCATCGTCTTGAGCGACGACGATGACGAAGACATCGTCAAAAGAGAAAACCACTTGAAGGTTCATTTTTTTCTCTCTGTTGTGGATAATCGTCTCATTGCATTCGTTAGGAGCAACTTGCACAAGTACAGAAACAGAAAGCGCAGCTTCAGGGACGACCGGTTAAGAGGGTAAAGCAGGAAGGACTCAAACCTATTTTACCGGGGGAAGTCATCGACTTGACGCTTTGAAAGGTCTTTTATACTCGTTACTTTCATTTCTCTCTGGTACGATTTGAGCATTTCACTTTGACATATTGCTGATCACATAGGCATGGAGCAGGTTTTCGCTACAACAAAACGAGTACCATATAGTCAATTCTTATTATCATCTCAATCTTTGGATATCCTTTGTACAGTATTCCCATCTCTTCAGCTTCTTTGACTGGGACTAATTCATGCTAGATAGGCCTCATGATACGGTCCTGATCTTTTGAAATTCTCAAATCTATGCGGCATGAAAGCACTCTCGCGATCGTGGTTCTACGCGATTGTGACAAACCCGAAAGTCGCGGTTCCAGTCTGCAATCAAACCGGTCTGCATTCAAATGCTTGCGACACTCACATTTTCGTCTTGCCAAACTCTTCCCTCCTTTGTTCTATTTTTCTGTTAGTGTGGACTTGACGTCCCTTCCAACCGCCATTCACTGCACCCTTATCCAGCGTCTCATCCAGCTATGCTCCTCAAGTCATCAAACCCATTCCTCTCGTTCCATTCAAGTGCCCAGGCCAAGGGCTCTGGCGACGTTCGCCGCATGCTGTATCATGTAACTATGGTATCATGCTCCCTGGTCCTACCGCCCCGGGACCATGGCACAAGCGCCGCCCTCGTAAAAGAAAATACATCCGCACCACTATCCCACAACGCTCCTTTGCAACAAACCACACCGCGCATCCTCCGAAAGAAAAGGGGCATCCGCGACTTGCGTGCTGCCTTCCGCAAACTTCAACGGCCAACTGCGAGTTCTCGTCCTTTGTCCATAGACACAAACCGCTCCTCGACAGCCACACTATCCACTGACCGCGCATCACTCCTTTCCGTCTTGCGTGTCTCCGAATCCGCCCATTCTGCACTGCTGTGCAGTCATGATGATGGGGAAAGCACGGCTGACTCTTACGAGCATCCCAAAACGGACACCTCCCAACTTGCACCAATGCCAGCACGCCTTCACCGAAGGACAGCCTTGAACAACCTACGCGGCGCATTCTCACTCTACGACCATACATCGAGGAAAGTTCCTGGTACCCCTTTTGATGATGCGACTTCCGGTACAACTCCTTCGTCGCCCCCACTCGAATCAGACAACGAAACCTTTGACGCAGTTGTGACACTCTCGCCTGGCTTCCAGCCTGTTTATATTTCCCTTCGTTTGCCGCCGCCGCTTCGCCACGAAGAAGTCGTTGCAGACATCCCATTTGTACCGCGGCCACTCACGCGAGGTGTTCCTGTTCATGCGCGTGCGCGCACGCACACCGACCTCAGCATCCCTCACATCTGGCGCGGACGGTCGACGCGGCACCATTAAATACCGAATACCCCACCCGATCTACCACGAGAAGCTTGAATTACACCTGTCCATTCTTCCTTTCTACTTCCCGGACGTGGCCCTCATTCAGCACTTTGGTTATTTCGCAGAATACTATCCCAGGCGACATGTCGTCGGACATCAGATACGGAGGAACGTCTCATCTCAGAATATACATCTAGCATAACCTAGACTGTAGTGTTTTCTTGTAACCACTGGACTAGGTCTGTTGTTGAACGCTAAATACACATTTGATCAGTATAAGCCCATTGGTCAAGTACCAAACCCACCTCAATGTACATGACTTTAGCCTGTATCCTATCGAGCGCCTGTGCGACAGATTTAGCGTACTTGGACGTGTCTTTGGTCTGATAACACGATGTCAAGCCGGAAGTGAGCAAATTTTAATTAAAAAATGCTTGTAAGTTTTTGTACCTCAAAAAATACTTTGGTAGCGGCGCAATCTTCCTGGCTAGAATATGACGAAAATCCTACCTGTATGAGTGAAGTCAGTGTTAGAAGCTGCAACACATATTGGCGAATGATAATGAAAGTAATATGCTCACAGTAACAGCAGCACCAAGCCTCCAACTATCCTCCAGTCGGTTGTAAATCTGTAGTAAGCAATGATTGGTAAACCCGAAGTAGCAAAGAGAAAAAAGTGGTATTGACTGACGGTATCATAGTTGTCTTTGACAAAATGCGTCAAAAGTCTACGCCCGTTGAAGTTTGCTGCAAGCGCAGAGTAGAACGCAGACACGTCAGACACCCGTGCCCTATCGCGAACGTATACAAGTGTTTCTTGAAGAAGGGAAGAATGCTGTGAGGATGCCATGCCAGCCCTGTTGAAGTCATGATGAGCGCAAATATTGCAGGGATTGTCCTGAGTACGTGCTACGTCTGACTTACCTTGCCGCTTCCTTCTCCGTTTGTGTGCGAGGTTGTTCGTACATCTTTGTCAGGGCTGCGTATTCCTCTCTGCCTCCATGCTTGGCTGCCTGAATTGAGGTTGGCTTAACTCAAATCATCGCCAACTCGGACAGGAGAGCGTACGGTAATATATATTATGCGTTGCAGGTTGCCCGGAATCTGAGTGTCATCTCCTGTGTCGACGTAATGCTTGAACCTGCTCTTCAGCTCGTTAACAACGCTACGGTATCAGACTTCGTTAGCAGGTGCGAGGTTCTCTCCTTTGTAATGACGCACCCGGACTCGCCAGCTGATGCAGCTTGCTCGATTGCCAAGGTACGCAGTAACGAAACATCCGTTGCTTCGGATGCAGGGTAATGGTAGCCATACTTGCTCACGAGGGGCGTAAAGAGGATCTATATCAGAAATACAGGCGATAGTTTTTCCGCGGATCAAATTTGTGAAACTTACGCGACGCAGTTCGTTCAGACGGTCGACAATACTTGGGTTTTCCCACCAAACAGACAATAACATGGTGACATTGGCACCCACAACACGCCACACAAAATCTTTCGGAAGAGCAACGTCAGAAGGAGCACTATGGTGTAGGCACAAGTTTTGACGTACATTCTTTCTCGTGTTTCCATAGGAGAACAAGCGAGAGCGCAATGCTTAATTTCAATAAGCCAGCTCGAGCAAGAGCAAAAACATCTTGCGCAAGTCCTATCCTGTCATTCAATGTAAAGATCGAATCATTCTGAGTTGCATCCTTTGCGATCTTTTCCCAGCGATCAGGGCTGTAGAGAACTCTATCTGTGTACACAGTCAAACCCGGAAGCTTACTTTAGTACCAATCAGGACTTACAAAACCCAGTTGTTTCTGCATTCAGTTTGAAAGACTTGGTGGTATCGAAAGCAATGGACTTTGCCCGTTCTTCGAGAATAATGGTGCTTTCTATGGTTTTGTCGCCGTTTGTGCTCGACGCTATTGCCAGCGGGACAGTCCTGAGGAAGATAAGAGCTTTCTTGAGCATTACGTGCGAACAAAAAGCACATTAAAATCATCACACCAGATTGTTTCGTTTTGTTCTGAGCTAGCAGGTCCTGTCTCGAGGAAGCGATCTTGGCGTACAGTGAGGATCTTCTCATCCTGTTCCGTGACGGTCAAAACAGGATAGCCTGTTTTATTCACCCAATTTTCCATCAGATGGGCGATGTCAAGTCCGGTTGCTGATGCCATTCCCTCCCATAAATCTTGCGTGACTGTGCTCCCAAATAAGTGCTTCTTTAGATAGAGTGAAACTCCCTTGAAAAATAGGGCTTCTCCGACGTATACATATAGCATACGAAGCACTGCAGGGAAATGAATCTGGCTATCAGCAACCAATTACATATCACAGAATACAAACAGCACGAACCCGCGCCTGCCTTTGAATAAGAAAGTATATCAAAAATCTGAGCGAGGGGCTTGTTCAGAGATAAAAATAAAGGAATAAAGGGAATGGAAAACCTGAGTGATGTCGTTGATATCCAAGTCTGGAACTTCGACAGGATGTGATGAAATCCGAGAGTCCACCGATAAGCCCCTTTCCATGCTTAATGACACAAAGTCAGGGACCAGGCCGAAGTGGGGGAACAGTCTGCGGGGATTGATCAGTAAAGACATGATTCGGCGGACTTTCAGCACTGACTTGTCTACAGAGCATGAGATGAAAATTAGCGTCTGGACAATAGGCAATGTCTGGAAACCATGTTACAAACCTGGGACAAGAACGTTGCCGATCTGAGTAAGGGAGTCAGGAGGCGGAAACCAGTTTATAGGACTAAAAATCACGTACAATGGTCGCAAAGCCTGGGGTACGATGAGTTCAAAGTCTTCTCAAACAGTGCGACATACATACCTTCATTCAGATAGAGGTTGTCCCACCATTTCATTGTTGTGATGTTGCCAAACCTGACATTGAATGATTACTCCAACCGAAAGTTGTTAGCGGTCCTATGATCAAGACATACCACATATGCGCAATCTCGTGACACTGTGTGGTGACGACTTGCCTCTTACTGAGGTCGCTTGGACGCTCAGGATCAAAAAGGAGCGAACTTCTATTCCCGATGATAAGACCCCAATTTTCCATGGCGCCGTCGAAGTCGGCAACCTTCTCTAGAGTTTATTGACAATCCCTCAAGGAAATGAGAACAAACTCACTATAACGGTATCCAGTTTAGGAAGAGGATACTCTACGTCAAAGGACCGCTCAAAGATAGGTAGTGCTGCCGCCTTCACGTCCAGCGCGAATTGTGCTTGATGTAGAACATCAGGCGTGGCTGGAGAGCAAAGCCATTGAGTGAATATTCATTATCAGTAGAACACGAAACATCAGTGAGAGTTCTCTACGCACTGTAGACCCTCAGCGGAAGTGTCTTGCCACTGAGAGGCATGACCACAGACGATTCGAGGTATTCAAATCGACCATTGGCAAACGCAACGATATAAGTAGACATCGGCGGCGTCGCATCGAATCTAGTCATCTTCCATTCCCCGTCACCGGGAATATCAATCTCTGGTGGCACCAGTCCTTTCTCGACGATGATGTCCTCGCTCTGTGCCGACATGTTGCTCAGGCTGACAGTGTCAGAACGGGAGATCATGGTTATCGCAAAAGAGGCCTTGAAGAGGGGCTCGTCCCAACAGGGGAATACATGGCGGGCTGCTGTTGGCTACAAGTCGATGAAACACAGTCAAAAACCGAAGCCAACGTTTTGAACTGATCCTTACTTCGAACTGGGTGATTGCGCAGTACTCTTGCTTGCCTTCACGGGACTGGTAAGACGACTTGAAGTACCCCATAAGGGAGCTGCTCATGTCGGCAGAGAATGCCACTCGTAACTCTGCCTTTGATGCGGGTTTCAAGACATTTGGGGGATCGAAGATGAGAAAGTCCCGTTTGTCGTCGAAGCGAGGAGAGAGGTCGTGCTTTTCATCCGATTCAGATGTCTTTATTGAGCTGTGATACATACATAGGCGTTGGTTGTTAGTATGGCCAATAAATTCGATTTGGACGAAACTTACGCATTGAGTATGAGTAGATTGGCTGAGTGCAGGACAATCTCGCGGGATTCTTCAATGATACTCAGCCTGTTAGAGGAAGAAGTGTCAAGACCGGGAAATATCCACAACGCGAAGAACACCATCGGCACATACTCAATCTTGAGAACCCCTTGAAAGGAGGAGGCATGAATATCTGTTTTGAGGGTAAGGTCGTAGTGCGTTGGCCTAACCGTCGTAGGAAGTCGGTTGGACGTTTGGGCGGGCAAAGTTTCCGCCATCTCCAATGCAGAAAAGTTGCAAGTTCAGAGCAGAGAAGTATTGGATAGATCATATCAGGAATCTTTGCTCGTTTTAAATGGTTCCCAAAGCAAAGTCAAGTTGTATAAGCCATGTGGAGATTACTGGCCTCCGTCCTCGTATGACTGACAAAAATCGTCTATAGAGTCATATGAAGGTTTATCATAAGAAAGAACCATGGAGGAGTCATGAAATTGTCATTGAGCGCAGCCGCAATGGTTCAGCGTGGTGGTAGATCATGGTGGTCTTGTGGTCTTGGTGCAAGGGCCCACATTGGGCCCACACGTATGTTTGGCAGCCGATTGTACTAAAAATAGACGACTACTGACGTCAAGTGAGAGCAATCTCTTGTTTCAAAGACTGGGAGTACTTCAACATACAATTTTCACATTGGAGGACAAAGTGTATGATTAAAAATACATAAATGCGGTGTGTTGTCGTACAATGATGGGGTATCTATCATGGAGGGGATAGAACGATGCGAAATATCGAAAGCAGTAGACAGTAAATACAGTAATGGAATCAGGAACGAACTGCAGCCGAAGTGGATACAAGAGAGTTCGTAGAGAAAAGGTCGTTTACGCTGCCAGGATTTTGCGGATGCCTTCCTTCTGAGCGGGTGTCAGCCTGTCAGGGAAGACGATATCCCACTCCACGTTGAGGTTACCCTTGCTCTTCACCGCCCCGTCCTTGCGCACAGGCATACCCTCACCAGAGACCACCGTATTCTGGTTGGGCTTGACCACACCCATAGGAATGGTGATTTGCAGCTTGCGGCCATCAAGAAGCTCGAGAGTCTTCGTCAGCTTGACTGTGCCCTCTGGTGGGCCTGCGAGTGCTTCGATGAGCGGGAGCTTCACCTTCGCGATGAGGTCGTTGCCGTCGCGGCGGAAGACATCGTGCGGCTTCTCCTCGACGACGAACACAAGGTCCTGAGCCTCGCCTGTCGGGGCCTGCTCGTTGCCAGCCTTTGGGAAGCGGACCTTGGTCCCGCTCTTCCATCCTGGGTGTATCTGGATCTCGAGCACCTTGTCTTCGGTCGTTCCGTCGAGTAACCGTCGTCCGACCTTGATATGCTTTGTGGTGCCGCTGTAGAGATCCTCTAGCGAGACTTTGAGCGGCCGCGTGATTTCTGCGGGTTTTTCTGCTTTTGAGGGTGAAGCGGGTCTGCGTCCATAGGGGGTGGAGTTGGCACGCGAGCCTGTGCGACGGCCAGCCCCTGGCATTCCTCCAGGCATTCCTCCGGGCATTCCGCCTGAGAAGAATGCATTTCCCATGTCATCGTCGTCTCCTCCAAACATGCCGCCCATACCTCCCATACCGCCGCCGCGACCGCCACCCATGCCGCCCATGCCACCCATTCCACCCATGCCAAACAGTCCTGAATTTCCAAACATTTGTCTGAAAGTAGCGTTTAGCAGGTAGTTGTATGCAATAGTGAATTAGCACTTACTCAAATATCTTATTGGGATCCGAGGGGTTGAAAGGTTGGCCACCACCGCCAAATCCCCCTGGACCACTCGTGAAGCTGAAGGATTGGCCTCCTCCACCAGGGAATCCGCTGAACCCTGAGAAGCCTCCAGCCCCTGCGCCTGGAGATGGACCACCTCCGCCTTTGAGACCATCTTCACCGAATTGGTCGTACACTGCGCGCTTGTTCTTATCATTTAGAACCTCGAACGCTTCTGAAATCTGTCAGGGGTGTCAATTAATAACATGCTGCTGCCTGATAAAACAATTCAACTTACCTCTTTAAATTTCTGGTTTGCTTCTTCTGAGCCAGCGTTGCGATCAGGGTGCCATTTGAGAGCCTGTGAACATAGAGATAGTCAGCAAACGTCTTCAAAGTCGGAAAGGGCGCACTACTGACCATCTTCTTGTATGCCTTCTTGACTTCATCCTCGGAGGCAGTCTTAGAGATGCCCAAAAGCTTGTAGTAGTCTTTGCCCATGGTAGTGAGTGTAAAAGGAAGTTGAGGGGTTATATGGGATCAAGGCGGAGCGATGAGTATTTATTGCAGTCGCTGAACAGACGACAGGAAGCACCGAGAGTATTCTAGTAACATCCGCATGATGTCACCTTGTTCTAGACAGATCCCAGAGCCCGGAGCCCAGAATTCAGTCTCCGACCGAATCTATTGATGGGTTGGTCTTGTTGGATTCTTGACTCTGCGCTCATCGTTCGCAATGTCGACCGACAACGTTTCTTCCCCGGGCCTTGGCTCAGATGCCCAGCTCACATCGCAACAGGAGACCGTATCTCGTCGGTCGTGGCTTACTGGCCTCTCACCATTCTCTCCTAAAGCCCTTGCAAGCCTCCCGAGGCTGCGACGGCCAACCCGTTACACTCGCGCTGATAACATCCCAGAGGCCGGAGAGGTCGCAACCCACCGGAACTACAATGCCATCAACCACCTGCCTCCAAAAGTTCGCATACCGAAGAAGATAAAGACGTCAGTAAAGGTGGAGGGCAAGGTCTGGTTCGCAAATGAGCGCAGTGCGTACTGTGTTCACAGTCTGGGATTCCCGCTTCACAGACATCAACTTTGAATCTTTACAGCGTGGATATCCTGGCTGAGCATCTCTGTTCTGATGTCGGCCCTTTCTTTGGGCCTCTTCAACGCATCTAAAGACCAGATTGCTCGCAACTTTGCCTACGTCTACGCCGTAATTAGCATCTGTATATTGGTCTGTCAGACGCCCACCCTCTCAATCTTCTGTGCTCACCTTTGCCATCTCTCCTATAGGTGTACGGATATTTCCTGTACCAACATCGAATCTCTATGATCCGCCGCCGCGACCCAGGCCATTTCGGTACCCTGCTCGGTCTCCTTAGGTCAAGTAAACTTCTGTCTAACCTCCCTCCTCCCCTCGTAGATGCCCTCGCCGGTCCTGTACTCCTGAGCATCGCGCTCTTCACCGCCGTCCTTGCAAACTTCATCATCAGGGGTAAGAACGTTCCCCTGAATTTCATAATTATAAACAACCGCTCATTGGTCGACCTATTGCTCCCGGCACACGTTTGATATATATAGTTCGCGAATTGTACGTTCCTCTCCAGTCCATTTGCAACACAAGTTGTTCAAACCACTCATCTCCTGTCTTTTATTCTCTTGGCGTTTAGGAAACAGAAAGAGATCCCAATCCCAGGAAGCGACCTTGTCGCGTTCTTCTTTGCCAACACCCGCTTCGGCAGCCTCATCGCCCTGCCGTTCCAAAAATCTCTATAACGGTGCTGCCGCTGACGTCCTTTCAGAATCTTTTCTCTACCTGTCCAGGATCCAGGCAGCGCGAATATCGGAGGGTGTTACAATCTGTTTTCCATTACCACCACCAACCTGCATCAAATTTCCATTCAAAATTAAGCGCCCATGGTGCCATATCTTCGCAGCCCCTCACATCTGGCTTCAGAGTTGAAGGGGTGGAATTGCCCAAAAAGATAGCTCAGATGGTGACATCTAGGCGTAACCCTAGTCATCTTTACTTTTATTTTATCATGTATACCCTGGACATCTTTACTGACAAATATGATTTTGGGTGGACTTGTACAAATATGCAAGAACATAAGACTAATACATTTGCTATAACGTGTACATGAAATGCCCGAACGAAAGAGAGATACAAAGCAGATACTATATACCGTGTACCAAAATAAGGATAATCAGTGATGTATAACCCCGCGGCGCGAGGCAAGAGATGTTTATGAGTACAAGATGCGGTAGCCCTCTATAAGTTTAAACGCATGATGGTCGTAAATGATGTGGTCGAGTGGGCAATCGCGGTAGCGCGATGTACCAGCAGGGGCTTCGTCGCGATTCCGGCCTCTAAGTTGTGCCATGAAAGGTGTGTCGTCGACGTTGCAGCCCTGCCTGTGATTTCGCCGCGTTGAATCGTAGTTGTGGAGGTCGTCGGCGAGCCTTTATGCCCCGCTGTTGCCCAGCCCCAGCTCCACAATCACGTACATGTTCGCCGACACAACGACCAGCCAAATGGCCGCGCCGACGAAGATCGTCAGCTTGTTATTGCTGTAGTCCACAATCTCGCCCTGGCCCGACGCAGTCTCCACCCGTGCCAGGTCGCTGCGCGTGGGTGAGTATGCATCCTCACGCGCCTCCTCCTTCACCTCCGCCAGATCCACAGCGGCCAAGTCCACAGCAGTCGTCATCGTATCGGTTCTCATCAGTCCCTCCTGTGGAGTCTCCTTGCGCACGCTCATGATCTGACGGTTCGCGGTGCAATACAGGAGCGGGAAGGTGATGAAGGGGAGGACGATGGAGAGGACGACCTGCGAGATGACAAGGAGGGTGTTGATGCCGTCGCGGCCCAGAGCAATGGCCACGGCCATGGAGGGGATGATGGCGAGGAGGCGGGTAAGGACACGGCGAACGACGGGCTAAATAAAGGTGAATTATAATTTAGTATTCAAGGTATCGTAGCAGGGAAGAGAAGTAACACGCACCGAAACACGCCATTGCAGGAACCCTTCACAGACAGCTTGGCCGGCCACAGTGGCAATAAGCGACGAGCTCTGATTAAATCCTCTCGATCAGAAAACTGATGTTTGAGCCTAAAGGCAAAAAACTAACCTGCCCCGCAGCCAACAACGCAATCGCAAAGAGCGTAGCGGCAGCTTGGCCGACAAAGTCGCGGATCAAGTCGTACGCGTCAAACAGGCTCGCCGGGCCTGCGGCTTCGCCAATCGTCGAGAATCCTTGTCCGTAGAAGAAGACGGCTGCGGCGAGCATCAAGATGCTATAATTAAGGATCAGTAAGGGGCATACAACAAGCAGCGAAAAAAGGAAGGAGGACCCACATCGAATTAATAACAACCGCAAACCCAAGCAGGCTGCCCACCACGTCAATCGTGCCGTGGTACAAATGCGCCTTGACAAACTCATCCGGGTTGTTCTGCCTGTCCTTGTGGCTCGTCGCCGTGGTCGAGTACACGTTTGCGGGCGGCTTGCGGAACGAGTCGACCGCGGACTCCTTGAGCTCGGCAAAGAACGTGCGGGCAGCGCTCGTGAAGATGGAGGTGCGGCTGCGGGTGAGCTTAGGCACGTGTGGGAGCGAGTCGTCGGAAGCCTTGGTGTCGACGGTGCGGAAGGGGTGCCCGGAGGGAGCGGAGATCTCTTCGATAGTGCTTTCTGAGCGAAAGGAGACGCGGTCTTGGGTGGCGAGCGCGGACCCGATGAAGAGGCTGTGGGGCATGACAGTTGCGCCGAGGATGCCAACGGCTGCAAATTTGTGGTTAGAAGATTGTAGTCATACTTTTTTGTAGCCAGGGTACGTACAAGTATATAGCCCGCCTGCCTTGAAGAGGAACTTCGAGGGCAGGTACCCCTCGAAAGCGGTGCGCCAGTCGACGTTCACGCGCGCGATGACGATGAGCATACACACCAGGACGGCAATAACCTACGTCACAGAACAAAAATCAGTTTATCGCACTCTCAACCAGGTACAATACACATACCATCGCCGCAATCAAAATTTCAAAGCTCTTCACCCTCTTCCCTCTCAACGGATCGCCCATGCCCAGGACTAGAATCACATCGAATGCCGTGATGAGCACGCCGTGCCACAGCTCCAGCTTTGGGAAGAGCAAACACAGGGCGATGGCGCTGCCAAGCAGCTCGGCAAGGTCGGTGGCGACGATGGCAATTTCTGCGAGGACGTAGAGAGGGTATAGCGCGAGCCAGCGGTAGAGCAAGGTGTGCTTAGGGCGGTTGTAGAGCAGGAGGCGGGTGTGGGAGGCGAGGTCTGTAAGAAGGAGGGTATAGAGTTAGTGGGTGTTAAAAAGGGTTGAGCATTGAACAACAATGAGAAGACGATTGACCCTCCGGACAGGATAAATAAGAAATAAATAACAAAGACGGTGGGGATGTTCGAAGACGCCACAGATAGCAAAATCAAATCACTCACCAATACCTGTCACACAACCCAGTCTTGTGGCAAGGACCTACAAGATCACACAATCAGAAGTCAGGTGCCAAGGAAGGAATACCCGTACACACCTGAAGGAATACGGCGAAAAGACCAGCGAGGAGGACGACGAAGAGCAAGTGATAGCCAAACTCTGATCCGGCTTGTAGATCCACACCCCAGTTGCCCCTAATGGTACTTCAGTACAACGATGTTCGCACATAGTCTGAGAGTGCGCGTACGGGTCAAAGTAGGCGACGGCACATATCATGCCCACGCCGACGTGTTTCTTGATGTGGTGCCCGACGAGGTACCCGACATGTTTGACACGCGCGAGGGGCGTCTTGGGTGGCGCCGCTGACGCCAACGTTAGCGTTCTCCTCGTTGGCGGTCTCGACAGTGTTGTCGATGCTGGAGGAGGTGCTCTGGGCTGAAGAGACATTGCGAGGATAGGCAGGAGGGGCCAAGAGAGGAAAGCTGGTTGAATGGAGTCATCTAAGTGGCAGTGGGGCACCTTATAAGAGCGAAATCGACGAAGCCAGTACAACGGACGATGAGCGATTCAGAAACGATTGAGCGGTACACAGTCCTGCCCTCGTTTGCATTCCAGGCCAGTGGCATACGCTTGCCTCTCCTGCCTCTCCAGTCGATCACGTCTCCTCCCATGGTCTCTCAGCTGCTCCAGGCGATTGCAAGACCTCTGCTGGCTTTCGAGTCTCTCGAAGATGTGGACACACTGAGGGCTACTTGCCGTTCAACTGCCGTGAGCCGACGGTAACCGAACTGCACCGCCACCTCCATCAACCCTCTCTTCTGGCTCATGCCGTCATCCACATTGTGCGGCACACTGACTGCACTCTACATCCTTCCTCCTCTGGTCTGCACGATCATCCATCCTCCTTGCCACTACCAACTTCAACTAAGTTCTGTACTGCGACACTCCCTCCTTCCGATCCTTTCGATCCTCAACTCCACCTTGGGAGGAGGTGTTTCACCCGCGCCTGCGCACCGTCTGCAGATCCGAAAACTCGAATCCGAAAGAACGTCTCCTCCATCCCGGCCCTCAGATTCGGAACAGTCATGGCCTTCCTTGAGCCTCGCCTCCTCATTGACAGCATTGACACCCACCACATTGACAGCAACCCAGGTCTTCGTGAACCCGCTGGCCCAAGTTCCAGCATTTCCATTCGTGTTCGTGTTCATGCTCGTCGACACACCAAGATTTTCCCCATTCTGCAGCTTCTATACCCTCTTTTTAGTCTCCTAGGTCTCCTAGGCCTCCTATGTTCTCGTTTGCGTTTGACAATGACATCCCGACCCCCAAAAGACGCGACCCTCCACAACAACACTGTCCGCATCCATCACAGTGAGCCTCGCCCTCAGACTGCACCTGCTCGAAATCCAGATCATGGCCCCCAGTCCGATTTCATTTGGATTTGACACACACACATGCAACCACTCAGTGTTCTCTGTCCTCGCTGTTTATTTCCTTGTTGTGATCATGATTAGGTTTTGCCTTTACCCTTGTCGTTAATCGAATTTGGCTTTAACAAACTCGGCCATCTACGTCTACTTGCCCCGTTCCTGCCGAAGGCCATACAGTGCCCTCGATTGCGATTATCGCATCTATTGTGATGATGGTGACGCCCCAAGTGTGATCCGCCTCAGCGCTGAGCGGACTCCGAACGCCGACGTTTCTTGTCCTTCATCGCGCACGTCGTTTCTCTGACGGCGATGGGATCCTGCCCCGTCGATAGCGCCTGCACCACCCATCCCCAACCACAGCTCCAAGGAATGCTGATGTTTGTAATCATCGAAGACAGCTGAATACGAACGCTGTCGCCCGGGCGTCTGTCCTTTCGGCAATTTCTTTATCTTCGGCAGCTTGAGGAGGGTAATCTCGTCAAGCGCAGCGCGACTCAGGCAACGGTCCCTCCAATGACGGCGACAAGTGCCGACCGGCGTTTGTCCTTACCCTCAGGCTCGTGCTCATCGTACACCACGCGTCCCACACGACCGCATGGACGCCTACCCAAATCTCTCTGATGGAACTGCTCTGAGCCCTAGACCTCTGGGGTAGGTGTCCATCCCGGGATCATCAACGCGTCGTCTGTCTGTGCGCTGATCGCCTAAAATGAAGAGGAGAGTGGAGGTCATGTTGTTAGGCTCCCCCACTCAGTAACATTAGTTTCAGATCTAGAGGAAGAAAGGAAGGAAGGAGGGCAAAGAAGCGTTCGTCTCTCCCAATTCAATTCAATTCCTCGAACAACGTACTTGCCACCTGCCGCTCGCCCTGCGCGTGCACTATCTTACAACTCCACTTTTCCAAACTCTCCATATTTTTGGGCCGAGTGCTGCGCGTGCGCGTGCTGATGCCCATCTTCATCGCACACAGGCACGTGTGGGTCGAAAGGCCCAGGTATGTGGAATGTGTATTCAGCCTCCCCTCGTTGTTTTCCTCCTCTGACTATCCATAGTACGACAGGTAGCTGTAATAATAGGTGCCCTGTATGAAGCATCACAAATACAGGGTGCCACGCAAGGCGGAAATCAGATCAACGAATATACCAATCTGTTAATCTATAAATTCGACCCAATGCAATGCAAGCGCCGTGCCTTGATGGTACGAAGCGAGCCCGTGCTCCTATTGTTGATGTCAAAAGAAGAGATCAGCACATAAATTCTAACTGCGTCCTTCTCTTTACATCCACGCAACATTACCTGACGGCACGGGCTGTCCATCCGACCGGCCACTAATAGATTAATCGAACATGGGATTTTGTAGGATGGATGGATGAAAATGCGGAAGTGCCCGAAATGAAAGAAGCCAGCACCAACCACGTCACGCAATGAAACATATTAAACGCAACACTCAGCTCATCCTCCAAAGGCTCTCCATAGCTCGACGAACACCCCGAACTTTTTCCGCTCAGCGTCGACGTTGCTTGTCCTTAGTCTGTCTCCGTGTCAAATTGACATCTTCCCTTTCATCCACATTCACGTCGTCGCCTTCGTTGGTTTCGGACGACGGTTCATTGAACGTCCTCCAGTCCGACTCGGGGATGGGCGACAAATCCGGCTCGAGCATCTGTATCTTCAATGGGGGCGCCCGTTATTCTGCGACCGCTGTGCGACAAGCATTGCGACTGGAAGAGGCAAATGAGTTGGATGTGCATTGCTGGCCTTGACTCTACAGCAGGAAGTTTTTGCATATCAGGCTTCTCCCTTTACCCGCGAGAACCATGAATGAAAATGGGTCTACGCCGAATGCCACTAAATACGCACTCCTGTATTGGGCACGGGAGAACGTCAGAAGATGAGCAATTTGTGGACAGTGCACCGCTATACTGGTCACTGCCACGAGCTACGATGATACGATTACTTCATGGAGTATCATCATCTCTCTGACACGCGCACCAAATATTTGAAAAAAGAATGTTACAAACGAATATGACTTGAATGACCATGGTACTGTACTATTTCGACCGTATGCACTTCTAAATTAAAGGTAAATCTGTATATCTCGTGATCTTTCATCCTGAAATAAGTTAAAGGTATCGGACATTCTTTTTGTGCTAGGTCACGTGCACCAATGTGACAAAGCTCTAAAAGGAAGAACACGGTCAATTAAGCATTGAACGCGTTTTATTTCGCGATCTAGACACAAATGGACAGAATCGTCACGAGGGACTTGTAGTCGATGGTCAAATGAATGATTTCACAGATTTCTGTGCCAAAGGGGCTGTTTGTGACAGAGAAACATCGAAAATGGATATCACCGCCCTGCTCAACGTGTCAATCACGCGTCATCTCTTCAAATGTCTAGCACGATTTCCCGCAAAAATGGAGCAAATGCTCTCGTAGTTACGAGGCTAGGATGGCTAACTTTCAAGGTGATGGCACAAAGGGACCAAAGGGTGCAAAGCGACAGAAATTGGATGGAAACATTATGTACAGTGATGAAAACAAGGTAAATGTATATACACCCTCAAAACCTACCCGATCCTTCTAAAAATTTCATATTCTAGTACTAATTACATGTCTGCACAATGCCCTCGAGATCTAATTCTATTATATGCTTTTGACTAATTACAAACGACTGGTCTTTGTATGTTGTCCTTATATAGCCAGCATCGTCACCGAAATGTCACGTGCACGTGACCTAACACAAAAGGAATGTCCGAAACCTTACCAAGAGGGTTAGTGACATTACGCACGGTCATGAAAAAGGACAAGGTGATTGTGACGCACAACATTCTGGCAGAACAAATTCAAGCTTTGCCCGTTATAAGCCAGCAAATTCAGGCCGTTTGTCTTCCATATCAACTAACGAGTCTTTGGGGAGGTCGATCTGAGGGCCAACCTGAGATCCACGAATTATGACATGATGCAGACGCAGGGCGTTTGAGAACAGAGTAAGCTTGTCGGAAGGACCCGTCGGTGCTTGATCCGCATCGGACTCTCCAAAGTCAAGGGTCAGCCGAACCAACGTAGGAAGGGCGCCTTGAACACTCTCGAGGCTTCGCAAAGTCGGATATGTTGAAAATACGGAGAGTCGTGCCCAAAACGGCGAGAATTTGGTGATGAACGTGAGCAATGGGGGCGAGGCACAGTCGACATTTGGTGACCATATATACACATCAAGTTCGGTTTCGTTGGACCGCCGAATAAATGTGGTGAGGAGGGATATTTGTCGATCAATTGTAGGCTGTTTAGAGTGCGACAGGTCGATGACGGGGAGGCGTCGCCAAAGCTCTGGTGAAGATAGCGCCGCCTTCCTCCATGTCTGACACACTTGCGATGCTGCCCAAGGCAGACTGGAAAGAGACCTCGCTGCACGATCATTAGTTGATGAAATTGATTCTGATATCCACCAGAATATCCTTGTCAGAACTTCGGGTGGAAAACGGCGTAGGGAGGTGATTGTGGACCTCCATTTATCGATGGAGGTGGTGACCATGTGAAGGTCATATTTGGGAGACCCTGGCTGTTTGGTCAGATGTTGGTCGGGGTTGACTGCGTGCAAAACCCGGTCCTGTTCTGCATAAGCCGCTCGGATGACCGAGGTGATCAGAACAACCTGTTCCGTGGATGGAATATCATTTGAGTGGTGCAAACGGTGAAGTGCTGTTCCCTCGAAACCGGAGTCTAGAGGACTGACGACGGAGTAGAAAATGGCCAGCAGCCTTGCGTCCTCCACCTTTCTTGCCTTCGGCACCAGATACGTCTCGTTGACAAATTTCCACGGGCGCCAAGATATTGCCGCAAGGACTTGAAGCGCCAGTGAGGTTATGCAAATAACGGCTAACAAGTTCAAGATCGCGGCCGCAAGCTCGAACAGAAGCATCGGCATATGTAGAATCGCGATGATAACCTTGCTTTTGAGGCGAAGTTTCAGCCCATATAACGAGTCCTGGAGATCAAATTGGTACATGGTCAGGATGAACAACCATGTCAGGCCGGTAAGTCGATATCCCTTTCCAAGAAGGCCGCCGAAGAGGACAAGCATGTACCCCCCGATAACGAGCTGCGAGAAGATCAAAAAGCACCACCCGATTCCAAGGGTCGAAGGCGGTCCATATACACCAGAAGATAAGTTAAACAATGCTTGCCCGACATAAATGACCAGAGCCAGCACTGACATACGAAGAGTACGTTAGAATGTGGATGTGTCAGAACGAACCAGGATGCAGGAGGTTCAAAACTGTTTACTTACAGCTCTTAAAACCACCAAGAAGGATTCGGTGCTCGCGCGATTCCATGTTAAAATTGAGAATGCCGAGCTTAATCAAAAATTGAATGTACAGGCTTGCCGCAATGATAGGTGCAACCCCTAAATCCAGGAGACTACCGGGGTTGGAGGCAGTGGGAGCAACACCATCCCGCTTGGACTTGGCGTATTTGTAGTATCTGAGAGGGATATTCTTCGAGGGGACTCCATACAAAGGGACACGCGTGCCCGCAACACAGACGAAGAGCGCTGCACTGGTCCAGAGGATTTTGAACTTCAACGACGACTGATATAACTCTATGAGTGTGTGATCTATGTGCATCGCATCGAGAATTGAACGTACGCGACGATTTGGTGCAGAGAATTTCGGGAGAATGGGAGAGAACCACCACACAATGTTCAGAGCTTTATATAAAGTTGGAGTTATGTATCCGAATGAGTTGTTTGCGAGCTTCAAACAAGCTTGGACTTACGGAAAGTCTCCATCTCATTTCGCGGTTCATCTTGCATTTCAACAGCGTTTGCACAGTGAATTGGTTAGGTGGTGGTTGCCTCTTGCAGACATCTCCGGTTGCCACTTGCGAAACGGTCAAACAACTCCGACGCGACGCCTGCGCTTGACCTGCACATCCTTGGCACCTAGCAGGCTTCGGCGCCGTTCGCGTCTTGAGCCGGTGGTTTTACTAAAAGTTTTGGTGATACCGGAGCGGCGGTGCCGCATCACCGGTTCCATCCACCAGCCTGGGAGGATGTGCATAAGGAAATATCTATTCCAAATATAGACTTATCAGATCATTCACCCCCCCGCGAGCATTGAATATTAGCTTACATTCAAGAAAAGTACTCTTTGCTTTCAATATGTTAACGAGTGTTGGTACTGAATAGATAGATAAATAAATGTGACAAGGGTTTCATCTCAATCTTCAGCAGCATATTTACGATCCACAGTCCTCTGGCTGGCCCTTTCCTCATCGACAAGGTCTGTAATGATCTCCTTTTGTACATGAATTGTGTTGCCCCCAACGGCTGTGCGATGAGTTGAGTTTGGCATGCGGTAGCTCTGTATCAAGCAGGTCAGGGAAAGGACTTCAGAAGGGTGATAAAGATATACTGACCAGTGCCATTTCATCGTTGTCAAATACGTCACTGCCAGCGCTGATGCCTTTGAGCGCCGACCGAGCGTTGAGGGTATCGAGAAGGGTCTAAATGAATGGGAAGCGTTCAGCATTCTGACCGTCTCAATTGCACAGGTATCTCACGTTTGTATAGATCCGTCCAAGTGGATATGCAAACATGGCATACAGATACGTGTCCCTGGAGAACAGGAAGCTGAACATATCGGCCATTGCAAAGATGGAGACAAAGAGGCCGGTCTGCACACATCCTCGAATAACACGATTGATGATGGTATCCGTCCGCCTGAATCCTGTCCTCGAGCGACTGAGAACCCAGGTCAAGCTCACTATGATGAAAATAGAGTCAGTGAAATTGTGACAATAAAAGCTGAATCGTACCTGTAATGAGAAGATCGGCTGCAGTTTGTGATCCCAGCCATAAAGTAACGACTGGATCGAGCGCTGGGAATTTCACAATGCTAGAATTTGGGGCGGCTGATTAGAAATACCATCAGAGAACAATTTGAAACTCACTATTTCAATATGCCTGACCACGTCCCTGCATACAGTCCTCCAATGAGACCGGCACAGCTGAATGCCCCAATCACCCCAACGAGCACCTTGTTCTTAGTCATGACAAGCACACTGAACAACGGAGAGAGAGAATTTTACGGAATCAGTCCACATGTCATCATGACTTGCACCGAAGATTGTACTCACCGATGACCCAGGAAGATTTGTGAGATAAAGGCGATAACAGCGTTTCCGCAAGCAGTAAAGGGGATGGTCCATGAAATGACTGAAGTCCACAGGCAGACAAATTAGTATAACAAACAGCTTGAAAAAGGGGGTCATGGTTACGCACTGCCGAGAGATTCAGGATGATTGTAGTTGGTTACACTGCGTTTTTTTTCTGAGAAGACGGACGACGGAGAGCTAAACATGGATCATACCACATCTCCCATCCTGCATACACCACTCTGCTCAGAGTGTTAGTCACGAGACATCACCAAGATAGAATACCACTTACACCATACTCTGTGCTAGGTCCAGGACAAACAATACTCCAACGAGAGCCCTATAACTGGATTCAATATTTTTTGAGGAGAAAAAAAGATGAATGACTGACTTGATCCAAGACCGGTCGTTGAATTCTATTCAAGTCGATTAAACACGGTTGCAACGAAAGAGTCCTCGATAGAGATACGTACTTGTGTTGTGGTACACGATGAATTGATATGTCACGAGCCCAAACAGATAGGTGTTTACTGTGCCACATGTCAGTATAGGCTCTCTGGACGATCAAAGGGAGACGAAATTTGGCACTCACAGAAAAGTCCTATCAGTAGGACACCTATTTGGAATCGACTCCTCAGTCACCCAGAACCTTAATCAAAAGTCACTTTGCCCTCACCGATAACCATATCATATTGGCCCATCTTGTCCGACCACTCTTGAATGGAAAAGAAAGAGAGAGCGAAGGAGAAAGGTAAGGAATGGAGTGAGTTAGAATAACCTGACGACGCAGCCCATAAGTACCAAGTCCGCATAACTTAGGGACGTCTGGTCGAGTGCAAGTGTCGTTAGCTGTCAACAGCTCGCCTCGCTTCGTTGAAGCCTTTTCCGGGGGTCGTTTTCTGAGCCATTCCACCAGCCCATCGGGTGACTGCCGGCTTCCTGCACACATTCAATAGGATCGACATTGACGGGGCCTATTTTTAGTCTTCCTCTGCAAAAAACTTTGACATTGGAATGACAAATTGAGATTTCTTCTGAATGAAACGTGCCTCGAAGATGTATGTTCAGGCAGCGGAGAAGACGTCTTGATCAGACATCAGAAACTGGCTAGTCCTTCGGTCAACTTGAGAGCAAATCACTCTGCACTGCACTAGTCGCCGGGCATTGCCGCGGCGGCAAACAGGCATCAATGTTTGCGACCCTGCGTAGCCGTGCCAATGGTGTGCACATTCCATTTTCTGTAACAGGCCTAGTACGCGGCGAACTTGCCTGATTGGCACCGTATAAAATTCTACATTCGCATAAATTGGCGCATTTTGTATTCTGATTTGCCTGATGCCGTTGGAACTCTGTCTCAATGCGAAGTTCTTTCCGTTGGTACTGGGCGCTTATTGACTTCTTCGGGAAGGATGTGGTGCTATTAATAATGCATATGTACAGTGTTCAATGTCCTAAGTCTACAAATTGGGCATATATAGTCCAATGCTGATAGATAGAGTGTAAGAGATCCGTGAGCATCCTGTGGTATCTCCAAGAAATGGTTGTAAATGATAGTATGTATGCGTGTTCCAGTCGTGAAGGAATAATCCAAGAGGGTTCAATCTATGCATGCCCAAATCGCTCCAGGAATGAGGAGTCTTTTTGCGTGTCTGGGAAGGTCTGAAACGAGTCCTATAGAGACAAATTCTCGAAATCTTTCAAGCGAGGGGAGCAGCGGTAGGCGTTGCTAGAGCAGCCACTGAGCCAGTGCAGGGAGCAGTGGGAACCACAGCAAAAATGCCGTCATACTCGCTGGGATATGCACATCCCGCGACAGCTGTCGGCGCGGAGGCGGTATCCTTGGGGTTGAACCATCCGTTGGCACTTTGTGTCACACGACTTGGTGCAGCAGTGAATGTCGCGGGTGGCATCGTCAGAATAGGCGCTGTATTGGTGTACGTTGGCAGAAGGCTGACGGGCACTTCTGCGGAAACGAGACTGACGGGCGGCCAAGGGAACTGTGAAGATGATGATGCAGGAATGGAGGAGGGCGTCCCGGTCTGCCAGGGCTGGAAGGTACCAATGAAGGGCACTGATTCGGCGAGCAGCGCATCGCAGGTGCCAAACGGCGTCCTTGGATCTTGCGGTATCCATCCCTGCGCTAAGCCGAGCGAGTACGACCATAGTGGTGCTTCTATCCGCCCTGCTTGTGAAGGGGCAATCTGTAAAACAAATTGAAGTTATCAAGATCAGAAACCAGTGACAGATCAGGCTAAACAGCATTTGGCATCACAAACCTTCCACGTCCAGAAGAACCAGTCGCCAAAAGCATCCATGCTAGCTTTAACGAAGTTTTGAATCCCGTCTTTCATGGTGGCATTGTAAGTCTCCCATTGATCATAGGGCGTACAGTCGGGCGTCTTTGCAACCTGTCCAACACCGCGCAAGAACAGACCGCAATCGTTGGGTGAAGCTGCGAACTCTCCAGCATATGTGACACCAAACGTCGTCCGACTGTCGTTGAGGCTCGGTCCCCATGCATTGCATGCTGTCAAAGGCCACTTGCCGCCTGGTTGACCAGAAGCATCGTCGATGACAGCTACGGGCGCTGTCTGCACGCCGCCGAACGAGAAGTATGGATGAGTGTCCATGATAATCCGATCCGAGCCCTGCAAGAAGTTCTCCCAGACAGTCGTACTGAGGAATCCGTCATGGATTGAGATGTACTATTTTCGTAACATCGACTAGTCAGTAGCCGTATAATTAAATGCGGCACCAAAAATACTGACTGGTCCATTCCCGTCTCCTTTGCCAGTGATATTTCTGATCATGTCGTGGGCCTGCAAGTAGAAGCTGGTGATAGAATCTATTCCGATCACCTTGACTAGGGACTCGTTGACGATGCCAAAAACGGGGATCAGGTTCTTGTACTCGGGCTGCGAGATAAACTCAGTCAGCACCCGGATATAGTATAGGGTCCTCTGCGCGTTCGCAAGTCCCATGTTTCCGACAAGGAAGTTGGCTGTGTTGTTCAAGAGCCTGCAAGAATCATGTCGACCGTCAGAATCTCTGCAACAAAGATAGGAAGAATGAAACTGCGGTGATTACCTGCCAGAGTGGTTATAACCTAAAAATAAAGAGCTTATAATTAGGTCATCATTCATAAAGGGGCTTTCGCTGCGGTGGCGCACCGTTTTGTGAGCCTGGGACTGCATGGAGGTCAAGGGAGACGCGCAGCCCATATTTCCGTGCCCAAGTTAGAACACGAAGGAAGTACCTATTTTTAAAAGAGGGTAAGTTGTTACGCCTGTTTCCACAGTGCACCCACAAGGCGCACTCATCCGGAGAAAATGACGCACTTCCATGACGTTTTTGCAAGGAATGGCTCTCCTTCCCATGTTTCGATGGCCCAGAAGGCGATGGGAATGCGGACCCAGTTAAGCCCCGCACCTGCGCAGCACCAAAAGGGTTAGAAAAAGAAGACAACGACGTTTGGGCGGGCGAACGTAAGCACTCACCAGCAATAGCAGCAATATCCTGTTCGGTCTGTTGAAACATTATTCTTTGGTTAGCGCGCCACTGCGGCGACTGCGGTCATACTCGGCGTTACGCACGATGAAAGTGTTGTAGTGATCCTCTAGCTGCTTCAGGCCCCCGTTGGCGGTGTCCGCGGCCATCGCCTGGCTAAGCGTGTATTCATCGACAGCGGTAGGGTATCGTTGGAAGATGGCGGGGGTGATGAACGGCTCGAGGACGAAAAGACCGCCTAGGTTGACGCCATAAACACGGTCGATACCCCATCTCCAGGTGGTGTTCAAAGGAGGCGTCCATGAGTTGGGACGCGCGTCGTCGTTGAACGGCTTGCCTGGGTCCTGTACCCCTGTGGCACCCAAGCGCGTTCAACAAATGCCAGATGCGCATGCATGAAAGAAAGCGCGACTCACAAAAGCCACCGAAAGAGTTTTTATACTGAAACTCGGTGCCATTATCCAGCTTCACCGTTGAGCCATCCGCCCCGCTCTGAAATCGATTTTTATTTTATTTTATTGAGCTCTCGAAGCTGTACGCACAAACTATGAACAACTCACAATCGACCCCGTCGGCGAGTTCGGGTTAGGCGTGCCACTCCCACTCCCACCAAGGGCACCTGCACTATCCGTCGCTGCCTTGGTATTATGGTGCTTCCGGATAACCGTGAAGAAGATAGGAATGAAAACCGCGACGAACAGCAACGCAACAACGCCCAGCCCAATGAGCACGAGATTGCGGAGACGCCGACGGCCTTTATTTGGCGAGCCGGCGGTTGGTGCGGCAGATTGACTGGGGAGGAAATGCGCAGACTCTGAGGGATCGAAGACTTTGGACTCTGTGAACGCGTTTGACTGCGGACGAGACTCTTTCAGAAACGAGGCGGACGCGGCAGGGGACGGTGAGTACGCCTGCATGTTGGGCAGGGACGCGGAAAAGGGGCAGAAGGAAGGGGGCAGGGAGGGGGAGAAGGATAGGAGAGAAAGACAAAGAAGAAAGGGGGATGGAGTACCGTTGCGTGGTTCACCCTTTAATGACCCCTCAAACACTAGCCCAGCTCAAAATAAAACATCAGCCACAATCAAGTGGACGTCGTGGGACTCGCGTCGTGCGCCAACATTCGATGTAGGCCATAACACGTGCGGCGACCCGCGATTTGCACCCTCTCTCCGTGTGGCAGCGACGAGCACCATGTCATTGTCATTTCCGCCCTCATTCTATGACATCAGTCTGCCTAAAATATAATTCCTAACTATTTATAGACCTGTGGGTGCTGGCGACAATCAAAATTCCCGATAAATTGGATCTTCACTGCATGACGATATATTTAACAGACTACTGCAAGCCACTGCACAAGTCTTCTGATGCTTATCTTCTGAATTGAAAAGCGCAAGTTATCACGCAAACCTACACGATTAAGTATACCTGGAGTACCTACATATGAAAACACACGATACTTCATTAAACCTTCCTTCCTTCATACATATGTCAATCACAATCACGACGCCTTGCGTGCCTGTGTCTCATCCAATCGGTGCATCAGAGTCATTATCCCCGCCTGCTCAATCGTTGTCTCCCACAGCCTCGTCTTCACCGCATCCAGCTCCTCCTTCAGCTGCCTCCGTCTCTCCTGCGCGCGCTTCACCACATCGTCCTTCCGCAACTGCAGGTGCCGCGCTGGGGCCACTGCCTTCGGGACGAACAACGATGTCCCGGACAACGCTGCAGATAGCCCTGGTGTCCCTGCGGGTGTCTGTAGAAGCGTGCTGATGATGCTTTCCGTTGGCGGAATGGGGATTTGGCGTAAAGGCATCGGCGTCGAGGACGATATTGTCGTTGACGACGAAGACGATGCCCCAGTGGCTGATGATGACGACGCCGGAGTAATCCCGGAACCGGGCGTCGGTGTCATTGAAGCCATCAAAGACTCGCACTCAACGGCCCGCTGCTTCCCCTTATCAATCCTCGGCGCCTGTACCGTCTCCCCAAAGTCGAAATCGGCTGTTGCGAATTCCGCCGTCGCACCATTGCTGCCAATCCAGTCTGTCGTTGCGCCGTGATGAGCGATTCCCGTATTATAGTCCCACATAGTGCTGCGCCACATACCTGCAAGATCGCCCGTCGAAAAGCCACCCTCGCTTCCCCCATGTTCCCCATGAACACCACCACCTCCACTTCCTCCTATAAACACATCCGGCGTTGACAGATCCCATACCGCAGACGCTGGCGTACTCGGATCATTATTACCTATCGAGCTCGTTGACGCTCCTGGCGACGGCGCCTGTGCTTGTACTTGTGTGTGGTTCTGTAACTGAGACACGGCAAAGCCACCATCCAAACCCCGCGCGTTCAGGCCCATCATCGCAGAAAAATCGGAATCAGTGCCAGCGGCCGTCGCCATTGTCGTTGTCAAAGAGATTGGGAAAGTGGAGGAGGAGGATGGGATCGACATCGACAAGTCCATCAGACTTGGGTCGATCAGGCTATCGTCGAAAGGCGGCGGAGAAGCGATGACCGGCCCGGATGTTGAAGAGGAAGTAGGCGTCGTATCTGCGACTGCAGCGGCTGGACCTGGAGGCGCGTTGAAGATGGACGCAATCATGGCATCGTAATCCTCCGACGCCTGAGCGAAGGAGAGATTCCCAATCGACGCATCCAATCCTGACATTTGCATGCTGCCAAAGTCAAAGTCACTGACTCCTGGTGTTGAGCACTGCGACGATTGGTCGCCTGAGGCTGAGGTCGCTGATGTGGACGGGGTGCCATTAAACGACATAGGAAGGGTTTCGAGAAATGACATCCAGGTATCGAATATCGGCTGGTCGACACCGGAGATGCCGTCTGTTTTATCTTGCTGCTGGGAGACATAGAGAGGGTTGACAGAGGTTTGCTGTGCGTCGGGAATTGCGCTACTAAGTGAAGCCATGAGCTGGTTGAATGCAGTATCTGAAGTTTCTGGTGTTGGGGTAGAGGTTGTAGAAGAAGTTGTAGTTGTATTTGCTGATGTCGATGTACTGGGTGTTGGATCGGGTGCGTGTGATGTTACAGAATTACTTGCGTCCTGAAGAACGGTTGTGCTTGGTTGTTTTGATGATTGCAGCCATGGCGGGAAGGTTGAGGTGTCTCCAAATGGCGACGGCTCCTGCTCGCGCCTGTGAGCTTCCTGTTCCTGAAGATACTTCTTCGTCGCCGCCTTGCGCGCAGCATTCTTGATCAGCTTTATGAGCTCGGATATGAGACGCTTCCCCCGCTCCCGCTCCCAAGTATTATGGTATGATTCTGGGCCATCCCCCGCCTCGAAAGGGTAAGGAACATCCCAGTCGGCCGCCCCAGCTGGGACGCGGTTCAGCTTCCTCTTCTTGGTGGGGTAATTATAGGTTGGTAGCGGAGGCGCAGCGGGGTGACGGCGTTCAAATCCCGTGCGCACGGGCAGAGTAGGGGTAGGCTGCGGTGTGGGACGGGTATTACTGCCTCCAGGCGTACTGCGCATTACCAGCTTGAGCACGCCTTCCAGGATCGGAAAGATGTCCTTCTGTCCAATCAACACCTGCACAATCTCCTGATTGGTAGGCGCCGTGAGCAGGGCTGGGTCGATGTACGGCTGCGACGACTTTTCGCGCGTGCGCTCACGCGCGCGCCGGCCTATAATTGGCGTATCTGGCTCGTTGTCCTCGATTAGAATCGGATTCGATGATGAGGTCCCCCGTGTATGCGTGATCGCCGCGGGCTTGACACCTGCGACACGTCCCGCGCGGCCGAGCAGGTTCTCCTGGTTGCGGAGGAAATGGGTGGGCGGAGGCTCAGACGGATCGGGCAAGACAAATTCGGGCCCTGTGGGTTTCGGTGGCGGCGATGACTCCTTCCGCCGCTTCTTGGTCGCCTTTTTTGGTGGAGCCGGGCGCGGTGTCGAGGCGCGGGTGCTACTTGCGGAAGGTGCACTACTCGAAGAAGGAGTGTACGGTACATATGGCGACGCCGCAGCATGGGGCTGGGTGTGGGCCGGAGGCCATTGAACGATACCATGGTTCAACGACAAGGCTAGTGGGTTCATCGGAAGTTCAGAATCAGGATGGGACCCAGGAAGTGCAATGGTCCCCACGTTTTGTGTCAGAGGGGCAGTAGATGTGCTCGGTCTACTCCCACTACTGCTAGATCTTGGCAGAGCCAGGCTGGGGGACGCTGGCCTGCCCGCATGAGGCGAGGGCGGCGGCGACCCGAAGAGAGAGTCCTCGTCATCGGACATGGAACTGGTGCAGGGATTGTTAAACGGATATAGCGATGCAAGGCGGGGGATATTACCTGGCAAGCACGCAGGCCTCGTTCGAGCAGGAATTACTGACGATGGATGAGTAGAGCAAAAAGTCAGGACGGAGCCGCACGCTGTTTGCCGCCCGCCCGGCTGCCTAACATCAGTAGCCATCACGTGTCCTCTGCACGCGACGCGAGGCAAAGCTCAACAAAGCAACTCAACCTCACCGCCGCCACCGACGACCATGCCCCCTCGCCCCGCCGACGCCCTGTCACCAGCCGACAGGGAGCGCGAGCGCGCCAAATACCAGGCACGTCTTGCAAACGCCCTCAGCGAGGAGGACGACCCCCTGGCCGTCTACCATCAATTCGTGCAATGGACGATCAAAAACTACGGCGAGAGCGATCCCAACTCAGGACTCAAGGATCTGCTCAAGGAGGCCACGAACCAGTTCAAGGACGATGCGACGTACAAGAGCGACCTGCGATATCTCAAACTCTGGGCACTGGCCGCACGACAGCTGGATCAGGCAGGAGCCATCGCCATATATGCATATCTAGTCGCCAACGATATTGGCACAACGTATTCGGCGCTGTATGAGGACTACGCGAACCTGCTGGAGGCCGGGGGAAGGTGCGTTCCACGACGAGCAGTCACCCGATGGCGACTTGATGCCGTTCCAACAGGCGGAAAGAAGCCGACAGTATATACCGGAGAGGGATCAAGAAGGCGGCGCGACCCCTGGAAAGGCTGAAGAAGCGGTACGCCGAATTTCAGAGCAGAGGCCCACCAAGCACTGCAGCCGGCTCGTCATCATCAAATACAGCGTCCGGCCCATCGTCGAAAGCAAGCACCTCCCGAAGTACCAGCTCGTCCGCTAAACTCAGTACCACATCTGCATCTGCATCCGGCTCAACACAGGCACCAGCATCAACACACCCAGCGACCTTCACTTCCACCGCCGAATCGCGCTACGCACTCATGCTCGCCCCACCCGCGCCGGGCAAGCGGCCAGAAAAGCTCCGATTCAACATGAACCTGCTCTGGACGGACGACGGCGTCGAGTACAGCATCCAAGAAGCGCGGGCACGATCCATGGGTCTCCTCGGCAAGAAATGGGGACCGCCGCCCGCGTCCGAGACGCGCTTCGCGCAGACGACGGCCATGGTCGACTTCAACGATGACGGGCAGAAGGCGTCGCGCGGGCGGTTTGGCGGTGGCCGCAGGAGCCTCATGGGCGGCGCGGAGCCGACGGTCACGATTAATACGAAGGAGGCGCTCGCAGATGTGTTTGGGATGTATAATTCACCAGACAGGACGACAAAGCTACCGGGAAGCAAACATGCACCTATTAAGAAGATCGAGCCTGTTACTCCGGCGATGACGCCCAGGCTTACGTTTATCAAGGATAACGAGAATGCGATGGCGCAGAATGCAAAGACTCCTACACCTGGTACGTTATAATTCTTCCCCTTGTACTAAGAGATAGCACTGAACTGTTATTCATAATCAATCTCAGCCTTTCGGCCGTTTTCAGACGAGAATGCGCAACCCACTGCTGCTCGGACTCCTGCTGCGAAGGTAAATCATGGCTGTCTGCTGTATCTATGCAATCACCGACCGCTCGAACAGTTTGCGCCTTTCGTGGACGGCGACGCACAGAAAACACCATTCATCACACCCCGAGCCGTATTAACCGTCAAGGAAGTAGTACCCACGCCATCCAACCGCGAAAACGGAACGACAGAAGACCGCCCCGAGCCGGTTTTCGCAAAGGTGTTCACACCAGCGAACAAATCCGTGCCACTGGCACCGCTCCGCGACGTCTTCACAGACGACCACGGAAAGCCGCTGCCCAAGCCCAAAGCGCCGACACACGAGCGCGCCAAATCCCAGCACGAGGTCCTCCCCTCCATCGCGGAGAACGCGAACCGCCTCGGCGCGTTCACGCCGTTTAGAGACCGGGATGGCAGTGAGAACGCGCGGACGCCGTTCAAGGTGTTCAGTCGGCCTACGGAGGACGCGGAGAATGCTCAGCCTGGACCTGGAACGGGGCCCTTTGAGCCCAAGACGCCCAGTGCCGTCTTCCGCCCGCTGGGTGACAAGACGCCTGCGTTCACGCCATTCAAGGACAATGCGCCTGCGTTTACGCCGTTTGTGGATAAGCCGGCTGAGTCGCGGCCGGTCCTCCAGCCTGCGCCGCCTCGTGAGCCGCCGCGACCTGTTTTCACGAGCACGGTGGTCGAGATTGAGGATGACGAGGAGGAGCAAGCGGAAGTGGCACAAGTGCAGCCGCATGTTCCCCCCGGCATTCCCGACGACGATCAGGAACGATACGACGACGACGAGCGGCAGGAATACTACGAGGAGGAAGAATCGCAGATGGAAGAGTACGACGTCGCTCTGCAGCCAGAATATCTGCCTGCGTCGGAGGAGATATACGACGAGGGCGAGTCGTACCAGGCGCCGCTCGGCGGGCGGTTCGGCGCGTTCAACGTGATGACACCGATCACGGAGCGGACGTTCGAGTTTACGAGCAGCACGCGCGGGATCAGTACCCCGAGCCAGAAGTATGCCCATGCGGACCCGGCGCAGGCGGAGCATGAGGCCGTCGAAGCGGCGCAGTTGTTGGCCGCGGAGCTGCGACAGGGCGACGACATGGACGAGGGGTATGCGGACGAGGAAGAGAATTATGATGGCCACGGCCGCCCAGCGCTGGAACCGCTGCGCCTTTCTTCCGTGCAAGACCTCCCGCGGCAACCAACACATGAGGTCATCGTGAGCGCGGAGGAGCGGACGGGGTCCCTCAGCCTGTTGGACACGCTGACACTGAGCTCCAAGTTCCGTCCAAGCAACCCCTGCAATCCGTTCGACCCGGCCATCCTGTCCGCGCTGATGTCGCGCATCCCGACGGACCCCCACTTCTACGACCTGCGCGCGCAACAGGCTGGCATGCTCGGTGAGCTGGAGAAGTTCACGAAGAAGAGCCGGAAGGCGAGTGGGAGCAGTGATAAAGGAGGCCAGCTTGAGGGAGGGACGTTCCCGGTCGTTTTGCAAGGACACAAGTTCCTCGTCACGGAGAAGCTTGGCGAAGGCGGGTTTGGTTCTGTGTTCAAAGCGCGCGACGTAGGCATGTCAGCGGTGGGAGATGCGAGTGATGGCGACGAAGACGATGATGATGATGAGGAGGACGAAGAGTCAGCTTCTATGATTGCCTTGAAAGTTGTCAAACCAAGGAATCTTTGGGAGTATCACGTCCTCCGGCGCTTACACACCGCCCTCCCTCCTTCATTCCGCCGTTCTGTAATTCTTCCTCACGCGCTTTATGCATTTGGCGACGAGAGCCATCTCGTTCTCGACCTCTGTCCCCAGGGCATGCTGCTCAATATCGTGAACAACGCCGGTCCCGCGGGAGTGTCACAAGCAGGCGCTTGCCTGGACGAACTCCTCGTCATGTTCTTCTCCATCGAACTCCTAGCTCTGCTCGAAGCGATGCACAACGCCGGCTTCATCCACGGCGATCTCAAGATCGACAACCTCCTGCTGCGGCTTGAGGAAGTGCCCGGCGGCGCCGCGGGCTGGTCGCCGACGTACCAGCCCTCCGGCGAAGGTGGCTGGAGCTACAAGGGCCTCAAGATCATCGATTTCGGGCGGACGATCGACATGCGGCTGTTCCCGCCTGGGCAGCAGTTCGTGGCAGACTGGACCACGGATGACCGCGACTGCATCGAGGTCCGCGAGGGCAGACCCTGGTCGTATCAAGCCGATTACTATGGCCTCGCTGGTGTCATATACTGCATGCTCTTCGGGAAATATATCCAGGCAAACTCTGTCACGGAATTCAAGGACGAGGAGGGCCATCGGCGGCTCAAGATTGCCACCCCCTTCAAACGATACTGGCAGACGGATATTTGGACAAGGCTATTTGACCTGTTACTCAACCCGTGCCTGGCGCGCCGGGATGGGGATTTGCCTATTTGTGACGAGATGCAGGGACTGCGAAAGGAAATGGAGCAGTGGCTGCAGGCTAATTGCAATCGGACGAGCAACACGCTCAAGGGGCTGCTAAAGAAAGTGGAGTTGTCATGTTACAAATTATAATCTTGCTGCACCTTCAGGGTCATTTGGCATTCATTTTTTGTTTTCCATTTGTATACTAAATCATTTTCTGCTTTTCTTTTCTCTCATTCTTGTGTAGTATTCAAGAGCAGACGCATTAATATCTGATACTTGTTGGTTGAAATCTACCCGACCTGGTGGCCACTGCAGAGGGAAGTTACACAGAATATCGATAGGTACTCGCAGCCCAGTCTCATAACCAGACCCTCTACGTATCCGCAAAGCGAGCAGCGACTCCGAGACCACTAAGAGCCCATATCAAGACATCACATGACAAGAGTGACTGGTGTGATTTCGAAAAATGCCCTGGGCGGGTCGAGCCTGGGCACGACATGTCAACATTGGTTACACTTGACTCTGTTCGCGCATAGAAGCCTCATGTGCAGACGTAAAGAGAGTGCGGGTAAAACAGTACGATATTCACTTGTTAGAATGCACTTTGCCAGTACATTTCTGTTGGAGTTGGTATAGGTCAATTAATTTACATAATGAGGGTTGAATATGGTCAATATTACTCGCGAAAGGATTGAGTGGAAGCTTTCCAAGCATCTGGTAAACTGCTTTGTGCCAGCCTTAGGCATCTTGGAAATGAGAATGAATTCCGGAATTTGCACCTTACCCTAGTTAAATCATGTGATGCATTCCTTAAGTCATATATTTCTCTCTCTCTCTCTATGATGAGCCATCACTAGAGCTTGCAAGCGGAGTGGGGACAAGTCTATGAAATATGCAAAGGGCTGTAAATGAACCACTTCTTGACAATGTAAAGCAAGCAGGATCTCTTTTCCGAGATTACACGACCTAATTTAGTCCGAGGCCGTTAAAATTGCGTTGACATAACTTCAGGTAAACAACGAACAAATGCACAGAGCTCAGCAGCCTCGGACTGTGGACAAACGATATTCGGTCACAAACCCATAAAGACGATGGTTCGCTTCACCTCTATTCATTCATAGCAGCCATCACTAACAATCCTAACAATCAACAGGACCAATTCGACACATTGCGCAGATCCCCCCTGAAGTCAAATCGGTATTTCGCACAGTTTGGGAGATTGGACATGAGCCCATCATCGAACTAGCTGTGGCGCGCGGGTCCTTTTCCTGACCCGAACGATTTGAATGTACAATCCAAAACTAGTAAAATATGATCTTATCAGCCATCAAATTGATTGTATAAATAGGTACAAATAGGTCAGTAGTAAACACCTAGACACTTTAGTGTCCAGGCACTGGAGTGACTGGCGCCTTGCCTCTGGTCGCGTCGCGCTTGAGATGCACAATATCGATTACTATCGGTGTGCAAATGATTAATAGACATTTGATACATAAATCCATCCGGACCTTGTGAATATTCACTTGAGGGTCGCTTGCGAAAGCAAAATTCCGATGAAATATCTTCTTTGTGACTCTTGAATTCTTGCATTTAGCTTTGAATAGATCCAAACCTATTTGAGAGGCTTGAAAATGGGATGAAGATGTTTTCCCGTCCGCCGAGGTCAATGAGTGCAACCACCTCTGCTGGGAGATGCGCCATCAGTGTGACCATCCAAAAGCAGGCTGTCGGTGATTTCGGGGAACAACCCCTGTAAAATCCATGGAATATGCCAGACCTCTATCGAGGTCCGCTTCGCAGATATAAATAATCATTCGTCCTCATAGAGGGTCTGGTCACCGGATTACTCGCAGCCAGCTCGCAGCACTGAAGAAGCAGACGGAAATAACCTCAACGTACTGGCAACTACGCGCAGCATGATGCGCTGATGCTGCGGGGGGGACAAGAGAAGGTTTTAAACTAAGCTTGTCTGGAATTCCTCATTATTGTCATGCAGAATCATGGCCGCATTTTCTATTTCTAATGATACCCTTGAAAAAGGAGAAGGCAATCACGCCCTGGATGCCAAATTCACGGATTCACAGATCAATGCGCGGCCAATGGGACTGAGTGAGTACTCTTCATCGTTGACATACTTAAACTTCTCAATGCCTTTCGTGAACGCAGAGGACGTATGGGGTGGCGCGAAAACATGGATCAACGCTTTCAAGGATGATCCAACGGCCGAATATTTGAGAGCCGTAAGCTCTCTCTATCAATTTTACTCGTGTTCAAACGACTGAACCTGTCTCTCCTCAACGATTTAGGACAAGGCTCCTTTTGCGGAAAAATGGTATGGTCGATATGTTTACTGTGCTTGCCTCGCACTCTGGTGTAGGGGTAAAGTAGTGTTTACAGTTGACGGCGCCGTCTCGTGGTCCTCTGGGTCAGTCTTGGGTGGTGTATCTCACAGCCCCACAACTCACAGGAGGATCTGATCTATAGGGACGCGCCGGAGCCCAAAACCCCGTTCAACGCCCGTAGAGAACAGCTTGCAATCTACATCCTGAAGCGTGCTGCCGGGAAGCTAACCCCCGAGCAGGAACAAGTGAATTTCAATTTCCATGTGTCGTTGTCCATTCAGTGCCCTCACCTCCTTCCAGCGCTCAAAGGAACGGGGCATCAAACACCGTGCGGCTCTCGCAGAGGCGTTCCCATCAGACAGGCGTGAAAACATGTACTACCTCCAAGGTCTTGTTACAGATCCAGCACAACAAGGTCGTGGTCTAGGAAGCGCAGTTCTACGTGCATTCACGGCTTGTGTAAGTATATATATGGTCCCATGATCAGTACTAGACTAATCAACTTTTCACTCTGAATCTTCCAAACTTCAGGCGGACAAATCGCGCCGTGGATGCTGGCTGATTTCAACGAATGCCAATAACTCAGGATTTTACAACAGCCACGGATTCAAGACCGCTGCGAGCTATTTATTGGGCGATCAAAACCCAAACTGGAAGAAAAAGCCGGTGCTCGTTGAAATTGTGCGTTTTGAACTTTCGACTTCATGCTAGAGATCTGACTTCTTGGCAGATGATTCGCCAACCAGAGGATGAGACCAGGGCAGACAAAAATCCCACCGAGATTCACCTCAACACCTCGGAGAAAGAGTAATTTTGAGCTTCCTTTGTCAATTTCAAGATAAGCCAATTGGTTGGCCCTACAAATGATTATAAATTATTGAATATAGGCGCCCATCCTGCAATGCCGTGCGAATTTTGATTTGATCATCAGTATCAGGCGAAATACCAGCTAATAACACAGGTTGAAAATACTTTGCATCAGGATCTCTTCACTGAAACTAATGTCAATGAGAGTCCTTGAGAAATGTTGATAATGTAAGGATGTACTTACCAACCTGGCATTGGGGCATGTGAGCTATTAATAGCTCCGACGATACTTAAGGTAGCGGACATTGGTTTCATGTCAAGTCACGTGTATAATCCTAAATATGGTGCCAACGCTAAAAGTCGCTAATTAGCCATTAACCCAAGTATCTGTGCACAATATGGCTCCGTAGCCTTGGGGAGATACATGTAATTGTTGAATATACAAAGTCTTAGAGTCATCTGAGCTGTGTGCAGTGAGAAGAGGGACAAACAAAATGACCACTCAGTCAGTCCGTACGACAGCCATCAAAAAACCAAATTCCCCTCTCCTCCTCCAATATTTTCCGCTCTGTCTCAAAAATTTGATATTCTGGTATGGGCTTGTGGCTAGTATAATCCTACAAAGCTGAAATCTGTGAATACCTCCCGATAGATGCACAATACTTAATTATTACCATTTATGTCCACTACACGTGACTTGACACAAAACCAATGTCCGCTACCTTATTATATCGTCAACTCAAGTGTCATTACTGCGGCCGTGCGGCATACATAACTATAGTTGGATTTCGCTAACGTATTCGACACGAAGGAACACGTATTGTGCTTGTCCGTCACCACATACTCTTATAGGATTCATTGAGCAGTGTATTTTCATCCCCTTGCTTCCGAGGACCCAACATCATGCCAACATCCCCAAACAAGCAATGGTCAACAGAAGTTGAGAAGGGAGAAGGTTTATCCAGTCAGGATGGGTCCTATGGCTTAGAGATTGTGCCTCTGCAACGAGGTGGGCATCTCCTTCACGGTTCCTCGTCCTGGTAAATGTTATGACTGATACCGGTCTCCATCGATGGTACGGTACTTAGGTGATTTATGGAAGGTGTCACAGTCGTGGATCAGAGCATTCAAAGATGACCCTTTCTTAGAGTACTTGCGAGCTGTGAGTCTCCTTCATTACGAGTCCGTCGGACTGACTTACATGAGGTTGCTAACACACGCGCCGGCAGGATGCACCTCGTCCTCCGGAATGGCGCGAGAGAACAGCCTACACAACAGCCTTTGCCCTCTGGCTCAACACTGACAAGGTTATGCTCACCATTGATGGAGTGGCTTTGCTCCTTGTGTATGATGTTTAAATTTCACCAAGAATGGCTCGTCCTGATATATTGTTGCGCGTGGTCAGCAATAAACCTGGCCGAAGATCTCAGATAGATGTTGGCTTCGACAATCTTGGTGGATTTGCCCTTGCATTCAACGATGGCGTGAAGACGAAAGAACAGTTAAAGGTATGGAATTTTATCTGTCGTCAATGTTCCGTCGATGATGTAGTACTTATCACCTACCAGAGAATGCGCGAAGCTCAGGCCAAGATAGCACCAGCAATGGACAGCGCGATTCCACCTTCAGAGAGGGAAAAAATGTATTACATTGACGGAATCGGAACAGATCCAGCTTACCAGGGGCACGGCTTCGGGAGCATGCTCCTTCAAGCGATAACTGAACGCGTATGTGGCATCCAGATCGCCCAGAGCTGTCCTGTGTGAACATTCGTTATACTAACGCTGTGCTTAACGTGCCTAGGCCGACGAAGAGTCTCGTTCATGCTGGCTGGCGTCAAGTAACGTCGCCAATGACGGCTTCTACAACTCTCACGGATTCTTCGCTGCTGTGAGCTTCTTCGTTGGCGATGAGAACCCCGAATGCAGCAAAAAACCAGTGCTTCTGCAAATCGTCAGTGTATCAAGTCTGAAATCATGTAATTCAATTATCAGGACCTCATTGTACCTCATCTGCTCCAGATGGTCCGGAAACCTGCAATGAAGGCAGATCAGACACCATCCAGAGTAGATTGCAACGGAGCACTCAAAGCACGGATAGCGTTCTCGACGCCATTTAGACTCCGTCTCCAACGGTAATATTGAACCCTCGCTGCTGGTTTCTGGAAACCCTAGGCCTTCATGAGAATAAGCGCTCAGCGGCCTGACCAGATAGACACATGCTGACGTCGAAAGCACCGAAGATGTATTAGTAATATTAATAACTATAGGCATATCTACAAATAAGTGCGAAGAATACAGAATATTAGGGAGTGCTTGAGGTGACAAATGAGTGGATAGTAGTATGTAGCAACAGAAATTGGAAGGACAAGCAATGATGCGGATATGCTGGTATGCTAATGCGTGTATGATGACCACAGATATATAATCTTGATGCTTGAATAAATGTCCAACAGTGTGTATTTAAACTACCCTCGCAGACTGAGTCGACGAGTGCGGCGGACAATGGTTGAGTGGTGCCTATGGCGAATTGTATTTAGCATATGTACCAGCATATTCCAAATCACCTTAACATACCGGTTGTTGACACTGTTGATTGGGCGTGAAAGAAGCGTCGGAAAGCTGGGAACTATAATACAAGTCAGGTGGCCTGTTTTGGCTGTCGAACTCCTCCATCGATATATCTGTAAGAGAGTACGCAGGAGAGGGAGTCTGTGAGGGGGACCGGTCAGCAGACCGGCTCCCTGCGCTTCTTCCTCGAGAGGAATGGATGTAGTAGAAGGTGTATGAGGCTAGTGTCCGATGGTTGGTATTCTGGTTGGTATTCTCGAGCTCGAATGAAGTTCCAGATTCCTGCGATGGATCTGTACGTCTGGTACTACTAAGCTCTGATTTTGGTTTGAGAGCCTCTCGCCCTAGCTCAGCTTCTTCTGACCGGGTTTGTCTGCGACGATACTCTCGGAAGGTAGTGGTGACGATGACGAGTGCATTACTCGAAAGGAGAGATGCTGCAGCCTGTGAATTGAAGATGCAATTAGTAGAATTCTGGCTTGTACGACCAAGATATTATGGAACACTGACCATCAAGTTCCAAAGCATACACGTTACTATTAAGTATGACACGCTATCTCTCTGAAACGGCGCGTATATAAAAATAAGCAACACGCCGAAAACCACTAAGGTCATAGTACTGCTAGAAAGTGCTGCAAAGATGATACACGTTTCCTGCTTCGTAAGCTTGATTCTCCACAGCACTACCAGCGGGCATAAAACCATGACGATAGTACTGACAGTATCCACTGTGGTGTTGAGTAACATGAGCTAGAAAGTAAAAGCGCAAATTCAAACGAATACGTGCCTATGTAGACATAGATAAATGCAGGATGCCTGGCAACAAACACGACACAATGTCGGTCTGAAGTGTCCATTGGGTCACAGTGAAGAGCAGCCAGAACCATGCAGATGCAATACAGCACTGCGAAAAACCAAGCAATGAAAAGAATGCGAGCACGGCTTGGCCTCCCCGGGGGGAATATTCTTGCAAATGATAACATGAAACATATTCGAGAGAACCTGCAAGGATGGGTGACGACATGAACCGCTGAAATCAAGGAGACAGTTCATGGATTCACCAAATGATTGTAAACGAGAACAAAAAGGTGGCCCAAGAGTTACCGTAATCCGAAAGCTGGGCTGTCCGGGGATCTTAATGATTAAGGAAGAGGATGTCAGTGAAAAGAAGGATGATTTTTAGGATAACCGCACCTGGTGATACCGATGGCAATATCCAGGGAATGATACAGTAGACTATAATAACAGTCATGGGGAGGATAACCAGATAGTCATCTAGCCACATTTGTCGGCTCTGATACCTCTCCTTGATACGAAATAGTGTTGAAAGCGCTGCCATGGCATGAAAGAAAGTTATGCAAGCTAAATAACAAGTAGCGCGGCAAGTAGGCAATCAGTAATGCGCATTTCAGAGAACAACCTATGCACGTACTCCGCCAGGCCACATAAGACTGAGGGGCTATCTCCAAAATCATGATTACCGGAGGTGGGTAGCGGTTGAGGTGGCCGGTCTTTTGCGCCTTGAAGTGGCGTCGGGCAAGTTCAGCTCAGACGCCAGCTGAGATTCAATGAAATCTGAGAGGGACTTGAATAGTTGAGATAGTTGGACTCGCAAGGAGGGAGGACCGTTGTGTGGTGGCCTCGAAGAAGAGCGAAGCAGCCAGCTCATGGGACTGGACTGTCATGGAGCCATAGACCCAATGGCATGGATATTCATCGACAAGCCACAGCAGCCTCTCAAAATGCCCCTGTGGGCGGCGGTTTATTATTACATTCACACGCTATCTTGATAGATGATTGCCGACGCCACGTGCGTTATTTAAGTTGACACACCAGTGCAAGGTTGAAATCCGGCTTGGAATTGCGCTCCTCGGGTTTGGTTAGCTCCGAAACAACCAGTCAAAATTGGAGGCGCCCAGTATACACTTCCCGAACTTTCCTCAAGCTTTAAGTACTGACTACAAACTAACTACGGTTTTGACATGATCAAGTGATGCGCCAGCCATGTGGCACAGGTCAACCTTGGCGGTCCTGATTGGGTCCTGACTCCCGAGGCGATGATCAGTGGCACAATAATTCGGCTGTTTTACAGGTACAAAGAAATTGAACGGATAGCAATCTTTTAAATTATTGGAGTTAGGAATTAACATTGCAGCGAGGGACGCGGGATAAGCCGTTAAGGATGTATGATACATACAGTGTAACGATGGGGATGTAGGTTTCACCTGAAGTTCTAGCTAGAATATGAAGGCCTAGTAGCTATCCTTCGAGCGGGTTTTAGGCCAGACCTCCAACCAGGTTGAGACAACCGAAATGGCGCATAATTTACGAATGATAAAAGTGTAAAGGAGAGTCGTGGACCAGAGGGCCAGGTAGGTATCCTGCGTGGAGGAGGGTGGGCTTAATGGGACGGGAATAGTAGAATACTGCAAGGTGAAAAGATTGTCAAGGCGGATAGACGCCAGGTATGTAGTGGGGGGCAACAGTAAAAAATGACAACGAGACTGGAGTGCATATGTGATTTCTGTATTGACTAACGACGCGCGCAGAGCATTATGCAGTGACGATTAAATGATACCTACAGCGCGGGTTTCAGTACCTCAGTCAGCACGCACAATGAGGGGTCACCCACATGGTACCGAAGCTCCACGAGCGGAGCTGTCAGGAAGTTCTGACAGCCGTGACCGAGGATTGGTTGAATCAGGAGGACTGTGTTGACTATCATAATCCTCCATTGTAATCTGCGTAAGAGTGAACATGGACAAGGGGGCCGCGGACCCTTCACTATCTGTAGCGCCGTAGAACGTCGTGTCAAGGGTAGGGCTATAAGATGTTTGAGGTGACCGATGATTTGCATCTTCTTTGGTCTTTTCGAGATCAAATGCTGGGGCAGAACTTGGTGCGCGTCCTGTTGGAGCCGAAGAATTGTCTGTTATAGTCTCAGAGCTTCTAGCCTGGCCTATTTTACGGCGATAGACACGGTAAATAGTCGTTACGACAACAAGTGCATTACTTGAGAGAAGTGATGCGGCTGCCTGAAAAAAAGAAAAGAAAAACAACCAATGTCAGCTCAGATTATGTGTTACAAAACCTAGCGGAAAGACTTTACCACTAAATTCGAGATCATAGTTGTTACAATGGTATAGGGAAGGCCGTATTTGTGGACTGGACCGTAGGTGAAGAATATCAAAATCACAAAGAGCAACAAGGTCATAATACCGCCTAAGAGCGCCGCAAGGATCACCCGCTTTTCTAGCTTCGGCAGTTTAACTCTCCACAGCACCGCAAGAGGAGTTATGATCATGATTATATCACTGATAGCGTCGGCTGAGGCATTGAGGCATAAGGATCAGTTCAAATCGAAAGAGCGTATTTAACAAAATTACTCACCTGCGTAAGTATACTTTGTCGCAGGATCGGGGCCCAGGAACTTGACACAGTGTCGGTCTGCGCTATTGAATGGTTCGCAATGGAAGGCTAGCAGCAGTGCAGCACAAGAGAAGAGCAATGCGAACAGAAAAACCAAAGCAAATATAAGGGAGCGGGTTGGGTTTCCTGGAGGAAATATTCTTGCAAGTGAGAACATGAAGCAGATACGAGAAAACCTTGCAGATGACGAGGCACTTCAGCTATGACCCCTGTGGAGGCAGGGTAATTAAGCGCGACTTACCAAATTATGATATAGCAAAGCAGCAATGTAGCCCAGAGTTTGTCCAAGTCAAAATACCCAGTTTTTCGAGGGTCTTCATCGTCACAAGTATAAATGATATTGAAGCAGTGTAGTAGGTCGGTACGCTCACCTGGCGTCAATGATGGAATCGCCCACGGAGAAATGCAGAAGACGAAGTCGGCAGCCATTGGTATCATCACCAGATAGTCGTCCAGCCACATCTGTCGGCTCTTGTATCTTGTCCTGATGCGTATCAAGGTTGAAAGGATTGCTACAGCATGGAACACAGTGATACAGGCTAGGCCAATGTGCTAATCAGCAATGAGGTATTTCAGGTCAAAGCCTTTGAACTTACTCCGCCATGCGACATATGATTGGTAGGGTAGTTCCAACATTGCATGACACAGATTTTGAACAAAGATTGAAAGCTCAGTCCTTTTGCCCGGACGGTCGAAGCTGGATGATGACTCGTTGAGAACCTGAACAGAACAGATTTCTCCCAGCAATGCACACCCAAGTCCGCACTTATTGATGTTGCTGGTACTTCAGGAGTCGTAGGAGTCGATGCCAGTCCTCAAGGAAGGAAAATGGGAAGACCAGGTGCAGGTGGGTCAGCGCAGCGGTGGATTCAGGCTGACAGCGCCTCATGACAGCTCCATCCACCTCCTTCCTCCATGTTCATCCCGACAAGCGATGTAGCTAGACCACAATGTAATTTAGTGTCCATGTCACCCAGATGGGGACTAGACGCTTATTATCAATTAGAAGTATCACCTGATTCGGTTAATACGGCAGTTGCCGAAACTGCTAATAGGTATAGCAAAACTTGTACAGCCAGTGCCCTGGTCCCGGGCTTCCCTCACGTCGAGAGTCGAACGTTGAGACGTTGAAGCACACAAAACCTCGCTATTCTTTCTCTCTCTCTCTCTCTCTCTCTCTCTCTCTAGGGACATTTTGTTCTTCAAATTTCTTCTAGTGCTGGCGACCTCTTACATCAATTATCCTTTGTATCGTGTCGCAACCCCATCGCAACGCCTGCGCAACCCTGCCGCAAACTCAGTAGACCCTGACTCGATAACGGGTTGACCCTGACTAGTGGCGTCGTTGGGTGCCTGACATTCATTATTCTGTGAACCCTTCTTGGAATTTGAGTTCGTCTTGTTTGAGAATAGACGTGTAATAGAAGTCGCTGAACCAAATTGAAACCAAAGGAGACCGAAGGATTTAATGCATACTTTTTGCTTGCTATAGAGCGCCAGCACATAAGTGGTTGCATACCATCACCACACTTGTCAGGACAATTCGGAATGATAATAATAATCACCGATGGGCATGGAGAAAGAATCACCCTTGAACTGCAATCTCTGGACAACACGAAGATGCGAGGTGGTCCAATTGATTCACTCAACGTAACGATCTTCACTGCGGGCAGCGCTCCCCGAGTTCATCGCTCTCTGCCCCATGTCTTACTTGCTCTCATCGGTATGAGCATACATGCTCTGCTTATCAACGTCGTAGACCGTCTCCGAGCCCTTGGCGTCGTTGCAATGACCTCAAAGCTATTACACGAGGGGCGAAGGATGCGAAAGTTCGCTGAACAGAAGAAGAGCCCAGTCAACTTCTGCCGAACTGAATGAAGGAACAAATCCGCATACCCATGATTCTCTCAGAAAGATTGATATGTTATGCTGCTGAATCGGCATGGCATGCTTGATAGTCAAGGGGGGGATTTGCTGTGGACGGTGTTATAAGCAGTAAAGTTTGAGTATAGCGAGCAAGGTGTAATGCGTATACTAATCCATGTCTTTGACCAGGTACCACATTTCAGAAACGTCTTACCGTCTAAACTTGTCAATAAAGACCACGCCACTGTTCTTGGCACTGTTTTCTGACACGACATACATTTCCATGCTTTCATGAGGACATCGCCCAAACATTATCCCGACCATTTCAATCCTTCTGGCAGTCATCGCTTCAACCAAAGCTTTATTCGTGCCCGTACACAGCGTAGTAATGCAGATTCCACAAACGACGACAACAACGATATGAACAAGAAAGCTAGCTACACGATGTCTGACGGGGAGGGTCAGGAGTGGGACAGGATAGATACATTGCTGATCCAAAGCAGTTGACACAGATGATCGGACCGCAACGATATCCGAGAGATGGCGGGGGAGGAGAGGAGAGAGGGGAGAGAAGACAGGTCGAGGTTGGGCTGGACAAAGAACAGGCACTACTCTTCCGTATGCGAAAGAAAAAAGGAAACTACAACAAAAAGGCCACATACTACTACCAACAACTCTCAACTCCGCAACGACCTATCATGCACAACTACCCATCCATCAGGCATGTCCACCCATCTGCACTGGGGGTGCTGGGCCGCCCTCGTAGCTATGCGGAGGCATATTGGGCGGCGGAGGAGGCATCATCATCGGGTAAGCATGTTGCACTGTAAGCACAGTAAACACTTTGCTAGTTTGTGGATCAAGGAAGGCCATACTTTGCGGGCTTTGATGATAGTACGCATGTGCATGCGCCGGGATGGGCGTAGGGGGCATCGACTGCCGTGGGCCAGCACCATTGGGTGGCGGAGGGTATGTCCCTGGTGGAGGAGGCTGCATATATCCTTGAGGTGCTGAATTGGTGGCTGTTAGAACGTATTGGGGTTGTGACAATGTAAAAACTTACGAGGTGGCATTTGCATACCAGGGGAGTACATAGCTACGGAAACATACATTAGGGATAGAAAATGAAGGTATTATCATGAATCCTACCGTTTGGAGGTGGCATACCAGGGGGGTAGGGCATATGCGCCATGTAAGGACCTTGCATATACGCCCCAGGCGGTCCAGGCGGTCCCATACCTGGCATCATGTGCTAGAAGAACAAAGGACATTAGCGCTCAGTTGGAAAGCACCATTACTGGCGTACGCCTACATGAGGAGGATACCCATACGGAGGGTATGCGTAAATGTATGCACGAGGTTGCGCCTGCTGACCGTTCGCCTGCATAGCAGCGTCGTCTTCGTATGGCGGGGGCGGTATCATAGGTGTCGGAGCTGGTGGTGGCATGTGAGGGCCGTGCGGCTGGGGCGGGTGTTGAACGGGGAACATCTGCATGTACCGCTTCCCAGTATATGGCCACATAGGTGCTAAATTTTGAGAGGATTGTAAGTCTAACCGATCGTCACCATTTGAAAGAGCTCTACACACCGACTTGGGCAGCATCCATGACTTTGCCATGCTTGAAGGGATTGAATTCATCCTTAACATTGACGGGCGCACTTTTCTTGATCACACGAGTGCCGAAGAAGGGATGAGGAGCAGCGTTCTTCGTAGCCGCCAAGATAAGGAATGTCGACTCAGCTAGATTCCCCTGTGGATATATAACAAGGGCTTACCGTTTCTCTTGGAGGCTTGGGCGAAGAAGTGTGCGACGGACTCGGTCCATTGGGGCCATTGGAGCCGGCGGCGGAAAGGTGGGCATTCTTCGGCGAGGGCGAAACCTAGAAATGACCAAACCACAATAAAGAGGAATGCGATCAGATGACGCCCAATAGTCAGTAAAAGGTGCATGAGGATTACAGGAGTAAAGGCATTTGCCTTGGGGTTGGGCCTGAACGACGAAGCGTTGACGTTGAGCCTATTGGCGGCACTGTTGGGCGACATGGGCGGCGCGCCGTTCCCTGGGGGGCTTGCGCGATTGTTGCTGTTGTTGTGCTTGAAAGGGGGGATCGCCGCGAGAGGTGGAATGGGAATCTTGGCCGGGCCGTTGGTCGCTGGCGGGGCTGCAGCGGCTGCAGCAGGGGGAGCGACGGTAGGAGCGGCCTTCGCCTGCTGGCCACCCTTGAAAGGTGGAATAGCGGGGATAACCATGCTGATCTTCTTTGAGCCGGTGCTAGAGGCGGCTCCAGAGGAGGGCGTCGGCGTCTTGGAAGAAGTAGCGGGAGTAGCGGGGGCATTGGTAGCTGCTTGCTTTGCATAAACACCATTGGTGGCAGCAGCAGCAGCTCCAGCTCCTCCTTTGCCGGCAAGAGCTATTGCGACGGGTTTGCGGTCTGCCATCTTCGCAGCACCAGCAACGACACCTCTGGACGCCTGGGTAGGGTTCGATGGACCAATGGCGCGCGCCTCCTTTGCTTCAGCGTCAGTCTTGGCTTTCTCTTTAATCAAGCGTTGCTTTTCTTCATCCTTTGTCAAGATAGGAACCAAGTCTTCAGGAATCGGTTGCTTAAGCTATATATAGAAAAGATCAGGTCGGATCGAGACTACATTTGGGGGCCAACTCGACGAACCTTGAAGCTCTTGCTGAACTTGACCAGATCAGCAACACGTTTGTCCATTTCTAGTTTCACCAGAGCTTGTCGCTTTTGAGTAAGTCTATTTTTCTCGTTCGCAACAAAGTCTCTGAAGGCTGCGTCAGCGGGGGCGGGCTTTGTTATATAAAGAGTCAGATATTTTTGAACCCTTTAAGGAAAATGTAGGCCTCACCTTGCTAGCCGGAGGAGCAGGCGACGGTGACTTGGACGACGACGGCGATGCACCAAGTACAGGAGCAACAGCAGCGCCGTCGGGCCCATTGACAGATACCTTGGGAATGGCATCTGTACCGGCAGCGGGAGAAGCTTGCTCGGGGGCAACCGTCGCTTGGGAAGGCAACGCCTGGCCAGGCGAGAGCGGGCCTTGCCGACGTGCACCTGGGGGGACATACGCATTCTGTCCTCTGACAACGGCGCCGTATCTACCAACGACAAGTCAGGTCTGTGTTACTGGTTGGGCGAGGGAGAAAAGGAAACGCACTTGTCTTCTTCGTTCGCACCACTGTCGTCAACTACAATACCACGCTCTTCCGCAATATGCGGGTTGTTCGTAGCAGCCTGTAAAGGAAGAGATAAGCTTATTATACCGAGGGATAGCGCAAATGACGTACACCAATAATTTCATTGGCAATCCTTTGCGCCCTCCTCTCACGCTCCTTAAAATCTGGTGCACTCCGGTCCAGCTTGGTGGTATAGATATCTTCGTCGAAGCTGGCTTTGACGCCGAATAGCTGCTCGTTAACCTGAAACTGGTCCCAAGAGGTGCTCCCATTGCCAGATGGTCCAAATATATCATCATCCCCCAGCCCGCCGATACTACCATCGCCGCCGCTGGGCATCCAGGCCTGCAGGTCGCGCTCGCGGCCCCCATTCCCCTTACGTTGACTGATGTCGGTATCAGTGCGGAATGCTAATGTCATGGAATAAGAACTTTGGAAAGTGGGTTAAAATGGGTTCGACTCACAATCGCCGTTCGTTGGCTTTGCATCGGCCGGACCGGAGGTATAAGACTCGATGTTGGTGGACGCAATAAACAGAGAGTCCTTGAGAGGGGCGCCCTGGATATTCACATCTCTGACATCCTTGAGAGTGACACCGCTGGTATCGCCCTCGCCGGCGGTAGAAGAGACGACGCCTTCCAACCGTTGGTTAGTCTTGGTAACCAAAGTGACAGTGGTACCCTAGAGAAAGATAAGCTCCGATGCAACGAAGTGTGTCCGGCGTGTACATAGGACAAGAATCATAACATACTGTAAGGCCAGAAAGCGATTGCAGGACGCGGTCACGGGGAGCAGCGCTGTTGTTGTCGGTCCTGTTTCCGTTTGCCTGAACCGGGCTCTGGACCTGATTCTGATTCTGCGCCAATGGAGGGAAGTTGGTATGCGGGGTGGGTGTCGCAGTGTTGGGCTGGGCCGGTTGCTGCTGGCGGTTAACGGGGGCATTTGTAGGGGAGAAAGTGGGTGAAGCACGGGCACCAGAGCCCCAGGCGGGTACCGCACGGTTGTTGAGGTTGCTGCACACGGCGATGAGCTTGGTCGGGCTGAGGGAATGAGGAAACTAACCGAGGAGCGTTGGGCTCAGGAGGACCCTTGCGCGGGCCCTTGGACTGTCTGGCTGCCGTGGCCATTTGCTAAGAAGAGAAAGAAAGAAAAGAAGAGAAAGATAGCAAGTAGAAAGGAAGAATACGGTTGTCCAGACACCAGAGAAGATGTTGCGAGCACGTCGCGGGCGGTGGCGGTAGCGAGACCGGGATGGCTCGAGCTTAGAGGACAAGTTGAGAGTCGCTGCGAGAGGTGCACATCCTCCAAGATTCATCACAGCAGCACGGACCCCGATCACCCCCTGCCGCACCCTTGTCCAGCCAGTTTCGCACACTCGTCCTCTCTTCGTGCCTCAGCGCTAGCCTGGGGTCTCGGCCTTGCTTCAAGAATAACCTCCGATGAACACTCCTCGGCCGTATCTTTTCCATCAACAGCTGCAATGGACCAACCGCAGATATTGTGTATCTCCAGTAGCAGACGCATCTATTCTACTACCAGGAGGCTATGTACAGTAAAGCCGTTTCGTCCGTTTGATGTTCCATGCATACATCACCCCCTTACTTCGGGATCTCCGCATCTATCAGACTCTATTTTTTCTGAAAGCTACTCGCCGCTTTGAGTTCAATGTTATGCAAGTCGTCGACTTGGTAGGACCAGTGCTAAACACTCCATGAAAATCGAGGAGAGCCGTTGTGGGTCCCACGGCAGCCAATTTTATTCATGACAACCATCATTTGCCGGGGTTGATTCTCCGGTTAGGTCCTCCTCGAGTGCGACAATCCTTGCTTTGACCCACAGCTGTTCATTAGAATACCTAACAGGTCTTTTAAAAAACCGCATATCCGATTCCATTGATTCCCCTCAAACGGATCACCGTAGGCTCGTACGCGTCTTGAGTCCCTGAAACTACAATAACCGAATCAAAATTCTGGTACAAAACCGCTCTGGCCGGTGCTACTGGCCAATGAAGAGATACAGTAGAAGTAAATGTGAAATGATGAAGGACCCTTCAAGCCGAATGGACGCCAGTCGCGCCATTGGACCCAACTTATCCAACTTGGGTCGACCGTTCATCCAGACGGGCCGGTACTCCCGTTTAAGCGCCCAAGGATCGAACCTCAGCCTCATGCTCGACCTGGTCGTAACTTCATGTCGCTAAGATACGTTGAGAGAACTGGCACAAGGTTCGTGCAGGGTCTGTGGAGAAGGTGACTAAATATTCGGGTAATGACCACTATTTATAGACATACTCGAGTAGATTAGACGCCTGACAGCGTCCAACCCGTGGCCCCCATGCAGAACTCATGAATATACCACTACGGTGCCAACAAAAATATTTGTCTAGACCGTTATCCTTACACTACACTCAAGTCGGAATTCAATAGCAAGCCTCTGGAGTCATAAATTCAAAGTCGAATGCAAAAGTTGGAGTTCAAGACATGCCCATTCGGAGGATGTATGTATAAGCACCCGAAGTGACCAATAAAAGGAATATAGAAAGTAGCAAAGAAAAGAAAGAAGAACACAGAAATAGTGCAAAGTTCCACAGGAGACTGGGATGCACAAGCGCGGACTCGAACAAGAACCACAAGAGAAAGATCGTCCCAGAAGATGCGGTCCAAGCAGGGCGATGACACTGGAGCGCAAATGACGGCGCGAGCTGCATCGATGATGGAAGATGGCCGCACCCCGTGGACAAGGAGGACCGGCGCATGACGAGCCTCGAAGGAGTGGACGGTAAAGAAGTCACGCCGCGCGCAGAAATGATGATGAAGGGGCGCGCCATAGAAAAGCCGTTGTCGGTGGCACTGGCAGGTATGGCCCTGGAGCGAGGGAACGGAGGATATGTGCCGTGCGCGCGCATTGATTTGACACTTCCACCTCGTCAAGGGTGCGTCGATCGATCATGGATGCGTGAGGCTAGACGACCGTGGGAGTCATGCATGTAAGCGCCAGCGTCCACAAAGCCCCACAATCCGATGATGTGAGTATGGCGCGGATCGAAGCGTTGGCGCACATACTGAGTAATAGAAACAGAGGCGACATAATGAAATGAGGTGCTGGTGGGTGATTCAAAGACGCTCGATTGGAGGTAAGGACGCGTAAGGCGTGGAACATAGCGAGTTAGTCCCGTTGAATGCCTGAAAACAATGATGAGAAAAAATGCAAATTGTATAAGGAAATGACCTATCAAGACTCAGATACGAATCTGAGATTTTTTTGGACCCACAGTTACATTCCCGCTGAGTCGGAGGATGCTTGGGTGGTGGGCGCACACCAACGATGTTAATAAATAACTCAGATGAAGCATTCTGAAACCTGGAAGCCAATAATATTCACCTGTACGACGCCTAAGGGAGATAACGACGTACCAATGGTGGAATATGCGGTCGATATGTGGCTCTCGCTTGGACCGGGGGTGCTGTGCATCGGGTGTGGAACGAACAAGGCAGATAGTACAGAAGAAGAAAGAGACAAAATCAAAATCAAAAACATAGATGATAGAAGTCAGGAATGATTATAAGAAAGATCGAAGTCGAAGTCGATAAATAAATGAGACCGACGCTGGCGGAGGTGGAGTTGCTGGGTGTGGCGGTGTGATGGTAGGGGACCGAGGGAGTGATTGTGTAATTTGTGACGGGAATGAAGACTCGGAAGTATAGGGGGCCCAGTGCATCAATTCGGATGGTGAATGGTATAGGGCAGATGTGTTTCGAAAGCGTCGATGCTCCGGAAAGGATCGTGAATCGGAAGAAAGCTGATTGCAATGCGAGGGGAGGCGTATGAATGCATATATCTGGGCGCCGAGCCGAGCGCGCATCATTAGGTGGAGTCGCCAACGGGCATCAGTGTGGCTGAGCACCGATGCACCATAGACGAAATAATGCCATGCCGAGCGAGACACGCGTTGAAGAGATTGCTGGCCAGGACGCTGAGAGCGAAAGCATCCAAGGGCTTCGCCGTAGACTTATAAGCGTAAATGTAGAGACCACCCTGTCGCTGGGTGACGATACATGGTGCAAAGGAGAACACGACGTTACGGGAGTATATGCGCGCGCGAGTGGAAAGATGTTCTCCGGAGGACCAGTAGGTAATGATGGGAGGAAACTCGGCACCCTGCTATAGCAGTGGACAGCTGCAGCAATCACAGAGGGGTGCTGCAGCCGGCAGACGAATCCTGAGGATAAAAGCAATGAGTAAAATATTGCCCAACCTTGCCGGAATAGAGCTATGACTCACAGCCATGCCCAGCCAGCGCTCATTCTTCGTTTGGATTGATCTGCATAAGGAAGATGGTTTGTTCAGCCAAACGATTCGTAGATAGTTGCTACATGTTATCGATGATGTTTCATGTTCACGCGCAAAAAGAATATATTGAGGGTACAAAGTGGTGCTGTATAGTGTAAATGGATCGAACACCAACAACGGAAAAGAAGACGCGACATACATTTTCCCGTTTCATGACTGCAGGTGCTAGTGTCACTAGGCCCAGTGATCCCAATCTGTATTTGATGGGCAATTGGTAATGATAAAACGTATCTTCCCATAGCTTCACCGCACTAGTGGACGCGATATCCTCCCGCTGCACCAAGGCGGGGTCTTGAAGGTGCGCTCCACAGATTCAGGCCTCTAATATATGGCTCCCGCCGTATATCTACGGTTAGCTGTCATATCTGGCAAGCTTGAATTAGCATCTGTTCAGCAGCACCTTGAAGAAGTATACGAACTTTTTATTTATTTATTATTCATTTTTCCCCCTCCAGCTTGACAGTCAGCAAGTGCAGCTAGAGTAGAAATTACTACACGTACATGTTGATGGGCCTCTCCCAACTCGCCTCGTCGTCTGAACTGCCAAATAGTTAGCGCCGCCATACGTCACACTAGAGAATAGACATACCTTTTTTCACTGCGCAATACTTTTTTTTGCCGGAAGGCAAGCTGGGGTCTACGAGGCCCAAGAGAGTGAAGAGATATACACCCAGCTTGTTGACCATCGACGGGGTCTTCGGAGCGGGAGAAAGACGAGCTGTGCCGGTGCAATGTGGGTGAAAGAGAGGTACTGAGGAAAAGAGTGCGCTCTAAAGAGTACACCCCTATCTGGGGGAAACGGAGAGTGTGCATTTAGTTGTTTCGGAACAGTAGGCGTTTAGCGTGTGAAACAGTCCATTTATGGCAACCATCAGAGTCGCGCCCATACCGTCCACATCCATGATCCTGGCAGACTCACTAACACCAAATGAAAGTCAGGTCTCTGGTGTAAGCAAAAATGTGCTGGCAGAAACTCGTGGAGGGAACCTTCTCCCTATTTATTAGAGGCGTAAACTCTTGACAGGAAGACATTGTAATGTAAGTACTCACAACGCCTCTCTGGCGCGGAGACTTAGTGGTGTTCTATACGTATTGCGCGCTAAATATCCAAATCGAGTGCGAAAGTTTTCCGATGGTCAGCGTTATAGTTTACAGGCAATTAATGGTATCGGCGCTTGCAGTTCTGACATTCACTTCAGTCAGCGTTGTGCTTAAGCACAGCTACTAGAGTCGCAGACAATGTCATTACGTGCTATTCAGTCTCACATACAGTCAGGCTGTAATTAATAAGCCTGCTTGCCATTATGAATGATATCTCACCGAATCTTCGGATAACTGCGATATTCATTACACCGTGGAGGGGATCACTGAGATTTAATGGAATGTCTGTCGACTGTACATTACAAGAGCCACCTCCATTTAGCACCAGAACGTTGAAAAGGAGCATAATTGCGTTTGGGCTGCATGACATATGCTTCAGTAGCTTCATGTCTGCCTGCCTTTCTGTCATAATTCATTGGTAATTCTCTCCCCACCCTCACATAGACAGATCGTTGCAATGGCCATGGTCAGGTCTTTTCCCCCCTGATACTTGCTCGAAATCGTAAAGAAATCAAAAGATCTCTCTGTTCCTCTCAAAAAAAATCTCTTTTTGCCCACCTGAGTTTACGAAATGACCACGCGTGGGCATCAATTGAGCCTGCTAACAATAGCACCAGTGGGGACTGCGAGACTCGCCAAATCAAGTATGCCATCACGGCCTGTCAACCAACCCTATCCAACTTCAACCTCGTGTAACTCCTCGTGTAAATTTTCTTTCTTCTGTACACTTTCCCGCACTTCAACGGTGATACCCCCTCAACCTCTTCCCTAGTTTCATGTTGTCCAGGTAATGGTCCAGATGAAGCACGCAGGAGATACGAGGAAGCCGTACAGTGGCCTTTCCCGATCACTTGTTATAGCGATCGATGTTGGAACAACATTTAGCGGTGTAAGCTAGCTTGTATTCCCTGTCCCGCAACTCCGCTCACAACCAGCAGGTATCATATGCTATATTAGAACCTGGAGAGATACCCAAGATTCTGGGAGTGACTCGGTAGGTAGATGCACCTCCGGAGTGATATATCATTAACTGAGGCGCGACGATAGCTTTCCGGGACAAGAACATGTAGCGGGCAACTCCAAGATACCCTCAATCATATACTACGACCGAGATGGAAATATCATGGCCGCAGGTGCAATGGCGGACAGCAGCGCGATGGCGGCGCAGGCGGAAGACGAGGGATGGATAAGAGCAGAACTGTAGGAGGCCCCTCTCGCTCACAGAACCCCTCTTTCTCATGTACCCCACAGGTTCAAGCTTCGGTTGCGACCACGTACAATGCAGCTCAACATGAATGGCATGCGCCTGAGTCCCCTTCCGCGGGGGAAGACTCCTGTGCATGTGTTCGGCGACTACTTGGGATACCTCTATACATGCACCAAGTCGTTCATAACGGACACGCATGCGAATGGGTCGGCAATGTGGGCGAGCGTGGAGAATGACATTCAGTTTGTACTCAGTCATCCGAATGGCTGGGAAGGACCACAGCAGACGCGTATGCGCAAAGCCGCAGTGTATGGGCGCCTCGTGCCAGATACGGATGAAGGTCGTGCAAGGATCAGATTCGTCACGGAGGGTGAAGCAAGTCTTCATGCGTGTGTATTGAGCGGCCTAGCAGCGGATGTTCTATCTGTGAGGAATAGTCTTTGTATCTCGCTGGTCCCTATACTGAAGAGAATCAGAATCCATCTAAGCATGGGTTCCTTATCGCGGACGCTGGCGGAGGGACGCTTGACATCAGCGCATATGCCATAAAAGGAACTTCTCCACTCGCTATGGAAGAGATTGCACCCCCGGATTGTATTTTTGCTGGATCTGTGTTTGTTAGTCGACGCGCAAGAGAGTTCCTTGAGGGTGTGTGCTTTACTTACTGTCTTTTCTCGTCAAGCTAATTTTTGCTGCAGAAAGGCTCAAACACTCGAAGTACGGCACTCCAGACGCAATAGATCACATTACCCGCAGGTTCGACGAGACAACGAAGCGCCTTTTCCGGGATCGTCATGATTTACAGTTCATCCCCTTTGGATCGCCTCTCGACAAGGTCGGCCCGTACTACGTGTGTAGCAGTTATAGCCATTTTATTAATTTCGTCATCAGGATTCTACCGTTGGCATAAGGAGTGGCCAGTTGCGCTTGAGTGGGTAAGTAATCTGAGCCAAAAGAACTTGCGCGTTTAACTGACTTCACATTTGTGTCCAGAAACGAAGGTAGAATACTCCCAAGAATCTGTCCAACCTCTTATTGATATGACCTCAACTGCAGTCGCAAATCTGTTTGAACCATCGGTTGATGGTGTGTACCGACCTAATCTCACTTTGAGAACGATAACTGAAAACTTCCTTAGCCGCTGTGACCAGCATAAAGCGCCAGATAGAGGCGTCGAATGGCATGATCAGGGTTCGTAAGCATCGGCTGTGCAAGCTGCGGAAATATCAATCTTACTTGTGGTTCCTAGTCGGTCTTCCTTGTCGGAGGCTACGCAGCATCGCCTTGGTTGTTCGGGTACGTTCTCTTCCATACTCAATGGGATATTTTTCGATGATAAAGTACATGCGTCCCAAAGACAACTTCAAGAACGACTTAGACCATTTGATATCACAGTCAGCAGGCCTGATACACAAACGTGCGTTTGACCTTCAGAAAGGTACCATTGTTACGTCTAACGCTAGTATTTTAGATCCAAAGCGGTCGCCGATGGCGCCATCGGTTTCTACTGTGATCATCATGTATCTGCACGTATGAGCAAATTCATGTATGGTGTCGAATTTCTTCGAGAAGTCGACCCCAAAGACCCGGATCACGTTGCTCGGTCTGAAAAGTTGTGTGAACTACCGTCTGGTCCTAGACTATTACCAGATGCATTTGATTGCATTCTCGCTCGGGTTAGTCCTTCGTATGGGACAGTTGCGAAACTGAACTGATCCATGGACATGTACAGAGTGTAAGAGTCAAAGAGTCGACGGTGTTTACCAGGAAATATTGTACCGAACTCACAAGCTTGTCCATGCTCTCCGTCTTCGAGGTCGAGATATGGTGCTATAGGGGTGGAAACACGATCCCAAAGTGGATTAATAGGCATGATGGTGAGCCATGTTGTATAACAAATGAAAGCTTCTTACCAAACGGTTTTTCTTTAGAGGCCTTTTCGACTCTATGTGTTGTGCAGGCTGACCTTTCATTATTGAGCGGCAGTGCAGAGCCGAAAGTCAGCTCCAAAGGCAAGAAGTACTGGACGATCGTGTTTTCAGTCGAGATCCATTTTGGTCTCACTGAGTTCAAGGCAAGGATTAAATGGATGGACAATGTGCGTTATTTCGCCACATTCTCGTTTTACCACGGTTTCTAACCTCTCTGTGTAGGGCACTGTCAAATAGTAAGTTCAAAGTAAAGTCTGGTCAGTCGTTGACTGATCATCAATGACAGTGGGCCTGCCGTTATCGTATACAACGAACGTGGTAGCAGACTCGAAGACGACGACATGGATCTGTACCCAGAAGACGATGGACCACCTAACGGCGGTCGATATGATAGACAGCGTGAAACGTCATCTCGATCTCGAACCCCAATAGAACCCCCTTACGGTGGCTCCAGTAGCCGTCGTACCTCAGCTGCTGGGACTCCAGAGATGCCCCGCATGGAACGCACTTCGTCTAAGGGGTACTCACCATCGGTCGCGCCCTCCCACAGAAGCGGGTACTCAAGTCGATACGACCCTCCTAGGAGCAGTGACGGAGACAAAGGCAATGACTCGGACAAGCTCAAGGGGAAAGAAAGGGAAAGATCTTCAGCATATGGAGACAGAGATAGAGAACGAAGCGTCGGTGGGCATAGTGGTGCAGTTACCCCAGTTGAGCGCACGCGCAGCAGCGCATATGGTGGATCAACACCTGTATCCAGAGTTCCAAGCAGTCATGGAGCGCAACCGGACACGCTGTCGTCCAATTGGAATGCCAATAATGGGATGTCTTCTCGTTCTCCGTCGGTCAAGCAACAGTCGAGGTCTCCATCGATGTATGGAAATCACCAAGGTGACACGGCAAGCCAAAAGGACTTCGCCTCTACCCCTAAATCTCCTGTTGAGGATCGTCATAGTCGTTCAGCAACGCCTAAGTCTACCGCTCCCGTAATCGCCGACCTACCGCAATCCTCTCACATTGAGCGCCCTCCTTCCGCCCAACCAATCGACAGTGCATATGACCGACCTAGGTCGATTGTTAACCCGGACAACGGCCTAGGATATGTCGCAGATTCGGCATACGACCGCCCCAAGTCTATCTTCGACTCCGTTCATGACCGCCCAACATCCGTGTTTGCGCAAGAATCAGCGTTCGATAGGCCCAAATCTCCTTTCATTCATGAGCCGCAGACAGCCATCGGACGCTCTGCGTCGCCCTTCGTGGACCGCCCGAAAAGTGTTATCGAAAACTCACTCTTTGGAAATGATAGACCAAAGTCAGCGTTCGACGACGCCCCACCAGCTTTGTTTGGCGATCAGCCTGCTATGTTCGGTGACGCTGGCCCTGCTGCTGATATTGGCCATGTTGATACGAAAACACCTCTGTTTGGCGAATCTCCGTCAATGTTTGGTGAACAGCCTGCTTCTGCTTTCGACACTTCTGCTGCTGATGGATGGGGCTTCTCTGCGACAACTCCAGCGTCCACTGGTAGTCTGACGCCTGGCAAGAAAGGTAAACGGAAGTCTGCCGCAGCAACCCCTGTTGCCCCCGTCAGCCCAGCGGTCAGTACCAAGAAATCTCCCTTGGGTCAAGCTGTCGACATGGGCGCGACTGATATTACAGCCGCTCCTGCCACTCAAGGTTCGCCTGCCGCCGGTGCAGGATTATGGGGGGCACAAGCGCCATCCCCTCTTCACAAGGGGGGAAAGTCGAGCCCATTGAACCCCGCCTCCCATATTCCTGAACAACACAATACAAACACGTTCGACTGGGGCGGCAACAGTGCCCAAGATACATTCAGTACAGGTGGTGGCTGGAACTCCGGAGGCGCGACCGACAGCTGGGGATTCACCGATACTCATCAACCAGAGAACCATGAAACAAAGATTCCTAGTCGCGTGCCCAGCCCTGTGCCTCCCCCCGTCCAGGCGACACCTGTAGAAGCACCTCCTACTCCGGTAGACGAAGTCAAGGAGACCGCTGCATCGAAAAAGAAGAAAAAGAAGGGGGGTGTTGCCGCAACTGTCAAGGCTGACGAAGACGAGAAGAAAAAGAAGGAAGAGGCAGAGAACCGCGAGAGGGAGGAAAATGAGAGGAAGCTTCGTGAGGAGCAAGAGAAACTGGAGCAAGAACTTGCCGCTCTCGAAGCTGAAGAAAATGCTGTCAAGGCTGAACAGGAACGACAAGCTGAACAGGCCCGACTGAAAGCAGAGGAGGATGCACGCTTGCACGCCGAAGAAGAGGAAAGGCACAAGAGGGATGAAGAGGCAAGGAGAGAACAAGAGGAGAACGAAAAGAGGGAGCAGGAAGAGAAAGAGAGAGTAGAGAAAGAGAAGCGTGAACAAGAACTGAAGGAAAAAGAAAAAGAGGAAGCCGAAAAGAAAGCAACGGAGTCCTCATCCTTGTTTGGTAACACAACCTCATTGTTCGGTGAGTACTGTTGGGTTTCTTGTTGAACGGACTCTTACTTACTTTTTTTTTTCAGGCGCAACAGGGGAAGGAGGAGGTGATGATTCTTGGAACACAGGTGGAAGCCTCGGCTGGGGGGCACCTGTTGCTACGACTGGGAAGAAGAAGAAGGGCAAAAACGCGAACACGAACCCGCTTACCAGCAGCTTCACGCAACCATCTGCATTTGGGTCGTCTCCGTCTGCCTTCGGGTTTGGTAGTGCTGGTACAGGGTGGGGCTTGGGCGCTACGCTGGGAGAAGACTTGGGCAACAATGCGGCGTCAGTCTCGCCGAAACCTTCACCCAAAGTCACCTCAACGGAGCTGCCCGCTTCTACGGACATTGGTTTCTCGTTCGATTCCAAAGCAGCCGACCTGGACTTCAGCTTCGGAAATAAACCCGCGTCTAAAGTACCGTCTCGAGCTGCGTCACCTGCTCCTGAGCCTGTTGCTGAAACGGCGCCTGCTGCTGAACCTACTGAGGAACCTCCTGCAGACAATGCCGCCGACGACCTGGCTGCCTTATTGGAGGGTAATGGAGCCGGCGAGGAAGATGAAGGTGGATTTGGCGCCCCTGTTGGTGGAAAGAAGAAGAAGAAGAAAGGAAAAGCCGGTGCCGCCGACGATACCCCAGCTGCAGCCCCCATTGTTGAAACCCCTGTTGTTGAAACCCCTGTTGTCGAAGCCCCAGCGGAGGCTGCTGGTGGTGGGGGTGCAAAGAAGAAGAAGAAGAAGAAGTAATGCTTCAAGTTTCAACCCCGTTCTGTACCTCTTCAATTACCCCAGCCCAAGGATTCTATCTGTGATAGCCTACTGTATCTGCCATCTTGTTTCTTCCTTTGTCTTACTTTACGAACATCCATTGTATACCAGTTATGACTTTACGATTACTTGATTACCAGTTTGCAATGATATACGTCCATGTCTTTTCATGTTGCTGTGCAAAATGTTTGTCGGTTCTGGCAATGTCACAAAATTGATATGTGCCAATTTTCTAGCTGGTGCCAGTGGTTGACGCTCCGAACGCCGCGAAGCAAAAAACCTTGAGGATCGCGCTGCCGAAATCTTTCAAGGAAAATTCAGATGTATTGAAATAACGCTACTCTTCCCATGCATCGTAAATCCCACCAATAGATTACATGAAATCACTGGGGTCGTTGCCAAAGTCATCCAGAGCTTCATCGTAAATGTTGGTGTCGTTCCTATGGGAAGCAATGATTAACCATTCATTCACATCGAAGAAACTCATTGAACGCACTTTATCAAGCTCTTCGTACCACCAAGGCCAGGCTTGGAGGCAGCCTTAGGCTTCTTCTTTCCACTAGCCTTATCCCGTTGTTCCTTCTGCTTTTCGTTGGCGAGGGTGGTTAGGCCACTTGCAACTTTCCTAACTTCAACGTCCTTGAGAGGAAGCGCAAGAGCGCGAGCATGATGTTCTACGAATGTCGGGAACAAAGGCTTCGTCTGATGCCGGTTTATGATGAACTCAATGATGCTATCCGAAAGCTTGATGAAATCTTCTTTAGTCCGAGGCTGGGCAGAAACAAGATAATCGAGATCCTTGTTCGATGTACCTGGAGGGATCATGAGTATGTCAGTGTCGATAACATTATATAGGTTCTGAGTGCGCACCCCCGAGGCCAGCAGCACCCAAAAGTGAGGCAGCGTTGTCTAGATCAGCCCTCAATTCCCTTTCCTTGTCTCTGCGAGCTTTCTCTCTAGGATCGAGCACAGCGTCTGAGTCGTATTCGTCCGAGTCGTCATCCTTGGTGGCCGCCTTTACGGCCTCTTTCTCGGCGAGCTTTGCCTTCAGGGTACCTTTCTTCTTTGGAGGCGCAACAGCAGCAGGCTTCTCTTCCTCTGACTCTTCTTCTGAAGACTCCTCCCAGTCGCTCTGTCGAGCGAAGATAATATTGAGATGTGCTGCATTTCACTTGCAGTCATTTTCACGTACCGCAGGCTCAGATTCTTCCTCGTCCTCTCCTTCCCATTTCCCTCTTCCTGCAACTGGCTTTTTCACGGGTGGAGGGGCTGCGGGCGTAGATTTTTTGGCAGCAGGCGCGGCAGTCTTTCCTTTGACCTCAGGCTCGCTATCTGAGCCCTCTGTTTCGAGAAGGCCAAAGCGACGACTTGTGAGCGTTCCGACGCGAACGAATAGATAGTGAAGTGGCCACTTTACCCCAATCCGACATGGTTCAGGTGGTATAGACGGGTGAGATGAAGTTAGGGAGGGTGGAGCAGAGCTGTTGAGTTTTTAGAAGTGATCTCTCTTGTTATCAGTTTGTGCAAGAGAGCCGATCTAATAATCAGCCCTGCTGTTCGGACCTTGCCGAACTCTGACGTAAGCATCGGGCAACCCGTCCAACGGGCGCTTCAAGGCTCTTCAAGTTCTAGCAAGAAACAGGTGACTTTCGATCTCTGTCGTCATCTCCTTCCATTCGTAATGCCACCAACAAGGTACATATAGTACCTTCTTTCAAATGGGCCTCTCTCAAAACAACTGCTAGTGCACAGCTCCTCAAACTAGCTCTCCCTTTGGTCAAAACCCATGGCTTCACGCGTGAAGCACTGGCACGCTCGGTACTTTCTTTGCCACCTAGCGAACGGTCGTACACGGAACCCTTGTCAGACTCAGCAGTGACTGCGCTCTTTGGGAAGGGAGACCAGGCAAAACGGACATTAATCGACGCGTGGATGCAAGATGGTTTGAGGCATATGGCTGGGAGCGCAGTCGCGACAGGGAATGCACCAAGTTTGAAGGACGCGTTCCGTGCGCGTCTGAAATACAATGAAGACGTGCTTTCTCATTTACCTGCTGTATGTCAGTTTGTTGGTTTCTTTCTCGTTCGACCTGATCAGTTTATTTGTTGCAGGCTTATGCTCTTCTTGCGACCAATTCCAATTTCCACATTGTTGACCCCATGCCTGCTCTTAGGCACGCGTCAACCGTTGCAGATAACGCCTGTGCTATCGTCCAAGACCGCTCACTCCAGGTACCTTAGCTTTTGTTTCTGAGATATTATTTCACTAAAATTTCCCATTTTCCAGCTAGATTGGTATGCAAAGCGCGCGTCATTAGCAGCGATCTATGCCACTGCAGGTATGGCGCAGTGTTTTTGTGGATCCACAGACATCTCACACCACATCCTACAGAACTTCACCAACTAACCTCCCCACATACCGCCTATTCCTTCCTGGACTCCTTGTTCGACACGTCTGCATCCGTGAAGGCGTCCGTGGACGAAGTCAGTCTCTACTCGACCTACATCATGAAGAGCTGGACTGGCATCATCAAAAGCTCTGGTGTCCTTCTCTGACCGCCATAGAAATTTTTATCGAGCTTTCAAAATGTTTGCCCCGAGGCTCCCAACATAAAACTGTCACCAAACTTCAAACGATGACATGCAATCTGTTGTCTGCACCGAACTTGCACTAACTTACCATCATAAACGCGGTTTGTTGCAAGTATTGCTTTTTCAGGCTCCAAGACTTGGTATCGAGGTGAATCATGCAATAAAAAAAAGAGTCGTGTTACGTCTAATACAATGTATAACTAAACGCAAATTATAATACAGTTCCAATAGATTAGTGTAATGTCCAAAAAACTGGACAACAAGGACCAGCCTTATGCATCTAGTTGGGGATACGTACTGAAGCCTGATGAATGTACTCGAAGTCCCCAACGACTTCTCTTTCGCTAGTCGCAATGACTTCGCGTCTGTCGGGGTAAATGGCAGAAACCACTTCTTTCTCTTTCCACCGCTGAGAGAAGGATCCTCCAATGGGTTTGAGGGTATACTGGATGGATAACGCGGACAAAACTCCCCCATATGCATGCGAGATACCTGGGCAAGAGATAAGGTTGTAGCTCTTACATCGGGTATATTGAAGCGGACGCACCAGTGTCAATAATAATAATCTTGCCATCGCATCTTGACTTGATATTCTGCGTGAAACCAGTAAGAAACTGCGCTTGCTTGCGCACGGTATAATGAACGACATACTTTAAAGTCAGGCGTATGGCCCATGATCATCCTCCTCGTTCCTGTCCTCGCCAACACTGCGTCCACTTGGGGACAAACAGATTCGTCGTCGCCCTGAGCCCAGCCGCGGTACCATAACGGGCCATTGGTATTATACAAATGTGTTTCTTCGATTGTTGCATCTGTCAGATAGCGTGTAATTCAGTATCATAGAAGCATAAATAAAAAACAGCTGAGCCACGTTCACGGACCTGGGGGCAGCCCTGCATAAGGCGCAGGAGGATGCGGGGGAGGCTGAGGCCGGTTCTGCAATTTAGAGAGGAGGGATGCGGCGACTTCGTTGATGCGCGACGGGAAGGGTAGCAGCTCGGGGTACAAGGGCGCCAGGCCACCGTGCACGAACGACAGCGCCGCATGTGTCATGGAGTCTTCCGACGGCTCATGTTGACGGAAGATGTCCAAGGCGTCGTCCTCCTTCTGGAAATGAATACCCGCAGAAGGGTATGGCGTATTAGGAGGGCCAATTGAAGGGTGCAGGGGGAGTCGGGCGGCAGTCGTGTAATTATTAGCCCAAGCACGTCCGATTCGTCCTGTTGTGATCATTCGTTGGCGTGCGTCGATGCTTCCGAATGTTTTCAGCTCTGAAGGGTAGACATATCTTGGTTTGAAGTCAAAACCGGGCCATTATTCCAAGCTAAGATCAAAATAAATACCTCCAATCACCTGCATGTTGGATGGTCAGCAGGTGGTCGAATATATTAGTATTCTGACGACATACCCAGTGCATTCATCCATTCGTGGTTTCCGAGTAGAGAGATGACAGTTCCGCCTGCTTTCGATGCCTGAATCCGCAGCTTTTCCATCCATAAGAACAGCACGATAGTGTCATCTCCCCTATATGACGCAGCTGTAGTACGACCACACTGTTATGGGCTGAGTGATGCTCACCGGTCAATGATATCTCCAGTTTGTACAAAGAAGTCCACATCTCCCGACCAGTCCCCCTTTTCGTCGGTCACTCCAGCAAACTTCAGAACCTTTCGGGCATTGGGCAGGTCACCATGCAGATCCCCGACCGCCACGATGTGTCTAGAAAACGGCTCTCTCCCCGAAGTTTCCTCCTCATCCTCCTCAATTTCTTGCTCGTGTTCGCCCTGATCGTAGCTGTCAACAGTCCACGGCCACAGCTTGTGTCGAGCAATGGTGGCCAAATCCCTAGCGATTTCGCGTTGTGTTGGCCATGTCGTCACTGACGGAACTAGAATGTGGATTTTGAGAGAGAGGACGGCCACAAGCGCTAGCAACGGAAGAAAGCCGTAGAGGATGGCCTTTCGTCTGGTCTCGTTAGTGACGGGCATGGTGGTCACTTGTGAGTGAGGAGCGAAGGAAGGCGAACAGGCAGGTGGTCACGATGTTATTTCTCCGTTGCTTCTTCAGGTGCAGGCTGCCTGATGGCCAAGGGTCGGAGGCTGTGCTATTGATCGAGTTAGTTGACTGAAGCGAGTTTCGGCAGTCGTACAGTTTCAATTTGGGAGCCCTTCAGACAGAAATGGCGCCAGTAGATCGTCAGCCAAGGTTCAGCATATAGTTAGTTTGAGTGATCCAGCGCCGTGTATTGTAGAGGAGAAAACGACTAAAAATATTCGTCTGTGCGGGAAACCAGAACATCGTTTCATTTGCAAGTCACACACTAAAAATACAGAGGAGAGTACTAAAATAGGAAACAAGAATGCGACATAGAGGGTCCTCTGCGATCGCCTTAGCACTACAGCCTTACAGTTTGGCAGAGCGATGTAGAACGTCGAAACGTCGCCACTGCACGCAAAACCGTTAATCAGATATTTCAAACGTGAATGCTAAGAAGGCGCTCACCCAGGGGTACCAAGGAGATGAATCCTTCGACAACGTGCCGGTAAACTTGGGAAGCCGTCGTTCCTTGAAAGATCGTACACCCTCTGCGCCGTCCGCTGAGTTTCCAGTAAGTCTCATCGCGCGCGAGTCAAACAGGTGGTTCTCCTCGACTGAATCTCCTGGGTGCTGAATCAATCCCTTCGTATAGGCTACCGATAGCTGTGAGGTGTTGGCTGCAAGGTCATCCGCAAATGCCTTGGCTGCGGGATACACTTCCTCGCGCGTTGGTAGGATTTGATGGTACAGGTCTTTGATGTGCGGTGAATCAGGGAAGACGGTGGCGCCTGTCAGAAGTAGCGAGCTTGCGCGAGATTGCCCAATGAGACGTGGTAAGAGATAGGTGGATGTTGCTAGATGCTCATCAGTATGTTGCCAAAGTGAAAGCAAATGCGTACAGTCACTAACCCTCTGCGACGATACCACGACGCACGAATGGAAAGGTTAGCTTTGCACCAGACCATGCAAAACGGAAATCGAAGGGCAATTGAAGGCCCGTCATACCCACGCCGGCCTAAAGATCAGAGTGACAGGCTCTAGTCAACGGTGTGCATCGACTTGTTGAAGGAATCAGCTCACAGCGTGGCCGTTGACAGCAGCAATAGTCAGTTTGCGGCATCTGTAGATAATCAGAGCGAGAACGCCCCCCGAGTCGCGATGTGCTGCGAAGAGCATCAGTGTCTGAATAGGAAGAGTTCAACATCCTCCTCACCGTGTTCGCCTTCTTTCTCAGCCTCCGGATCCCAGAGACTGTCCCAGCCAGAAGAGATGTCCGCCTATATTGAAGGTGATTTATTAGCCAGTGACAAGGAAACGGGATGGCGGAACATACCCCAGAGCAATAGGCAGGCGCGGTAGGTTCTGCAGTCAAGATTACAACTCGAACGCGGTCATCTTTGTCGCATAGCTGGAAAATATCACACAAGTCTTTCCAAAGGCTGACAGTGAATGTGTTCCTGCTAATGAAAGACCGTATTACAGTAGGCAAATGCAAAGCCTTCAACAGGGGTTCGGGGTGACATACTACTTGGCACGGTTGATGACAATAGTCAGAACTGCTTCCTCGAGATTAACTTTGATGTTCTGGTAGCCTTGTTGTGAATAGTCTGGGGAGGACATCGGCAACTTGTAAACAAAGATTTTGGGGAGTGAGTTCCGTGAAGGAGTTACAAGGCCTGGATGAGAAGCAGAGAAGAGCGAATGAGGAGCTAAGACAGGAATTGGCAGGTGAATCTAATGGTTGAGTGATGGTGGCTCGGTAATCGCTTGTTGCCGTGCCGTCCAGTGAGCGACAAAGCTTGGCACGGTCGAAGCACGCTGCCTGTTTTCCTTCTCTTCAACTTTCAATTTGTTTTGTGCATTTCGCGACATTTGGAATCGGGTCAAGATGCTATCAGAAACGTCCTGCCTCGTGCTGGTCCAGGACACTAGTCATTGACCATCAATCACGCATGGAGAAAAAATAGGCATGTTACAGCCACTTATGTGTATCTGCAACGACGACAACGCCAGTTATACTCAACACCTACACATCTAACCCATGGTCGACATACCCTACGATGTCTGGAAACATGTCACTGATTTTCTGCCATCCGATGACGTGAAGAATCTCCTCACAATCAACCATGCTTTGTTCAATATCGCGATGGATGAGCGCTACAAATCCAGCCTTTTCGGGTCTTTGTTCCATCCCAGCACCCTCCTATCCCTGCGGCGACTTTCGTGAGCTGATTTACTATTACTATATACTCCCCTTTGACCAATTTTGAACATCTGGCATAGTGATCCACAAGTCGCAAATCGCGTTCGCGTCTTCAAGTTCATACCCGGACATTTATTTAGATTGCTGAAGGAAGGGGAAGAGTCAGCAAGCCTGCAAGCATCAGCGCCGTCTTCTACACCAGGGTCCACATCCCTAGGTAGTCACTCGAGCGAACAGCCTTCAGGGAGCAATCGATCGCGGCGAAGGCATGTCATAAGGGGTGCGACCTCGTCGACGCAGAGGTTCGGTTTGAGTACCAGTGGCACCACGGGCCGCAGTATGGGGTCGATAATCAAGCAGCCCCCCATTGCCCCGGACCAGGCCCTTGAACAATTGACCATCGTAATGGCAAATCTTACGTCGTTAATCACCCTGCAGGTCGAAATACGGGGCGAAGAACATTACTACATGGCCGACTCCAAAGCACTCATCTTCGACTTTACGTGGCCAGCGATCGCCTCCAGTCTGAGAAACTTGGAACTCAGGATCCCCATGGAAGACATGGTTCTCGTTCTTCCCGACCACAAGGAAACAGCACTGACCCGCCTCGAATCACTATACTTGCGCATCATTCGAGCTTCGCTCTCCACCGCAGAACAACCCATCATTCTCGACATACTCCTTCCATTCCTGACCGCACATCGCGCCTCCCTTCGCTCATTAACCCTGGATATTGCAGAACAAACGGACCTTTCTGTCTTTCTTTTGACGGCTCATCTTCCGCATTTGAGAGAGTTCAAGCTGAAGATTCCCCTTGCATCACCTACCGATCGCAGATTCACGGCCTTGCAGTCGTTCTTCAGGTCCCATCGCACCCAGCTGACAGCTTTTGACATAGAGCTCCTGGCCACATTCACGCACCAATTTGCTGATCAAACATTCTTTGATCAGGACCACTTCACTACCTATCGTCCGAAGCTACAGCATTTGAGTATCACCACGCCATCTCACAGCGCATCCATGAAAGCTTACATCCTGCAGTTCCGCTGGACACTGGTGTCTCTCCGAGTGCATAATTCACATCGCTGGTCATTGGAATTGCTGCGCACTCTGGTCGAGGCATTTCTTCCCACTGGAACTCTGAAACGCCTGGATGTTGCGGTCTTCGAGTTCAGTCCGGAACTGCTAGTTGCACTTGCCATCAATCTGCCGAACCTGGATGTACTGTCCCTTGACATTGAAAGTGTGATACCGCAAGGGACTACCTATAGTACGTCAGAAGCGCAAGACGTTCCACAGGTGAGCACTCGACCTATGCGTCCCCGCTCAATACTGAACTGGCGGCATAGTTTTGTCATGTCATGGGCGACGTTGTTTTCTCGCAATGGCAGCTCAAGACGCTGATAACAACGCCTTTACACGTTGTACATGCCGTGCGAGCGCTGTATAAGAAGGCAGTGGTGAGGTCATTGCCCAATGTTACAAACTTTTCCGGCATGGGAAGGAAAGCATATCTAGAGACCCCTGTATTCATTTAGTTAGTTGCATTTGGGGTTCACATTGGTTCATTACTCTCAGGAGATGTAGCTATTATTATTAAGATCCATGCAGAGTTGACCTCAGACTCGAAGTAGCTTGCTTATAGTATGTTATGTTCATAGATGTCGCCAATCTATATCCGAGTTTCGACATATCAGCGACGCATTCGTCTGGCATTCATTGAAGAGTCGACAGTGCATTGCACAGCCGACAGTTGTTGCAACAAGCGGGATCTGAAAATTGCATCGTCCCACCCTTGTCTTGGCCCTTCTCGGTAGATGGACTCCTTTCATCATATGGACTACAGCTCAATCCCTTACCTGCTCCGCAATGGCAGATCTCAAAGCGCGAATTGGTCCTAAGCATGATCCCCAAGCGCCTTTTACGAACAAAGTTTGGGTCAGTCCTGCTTTGGCGAATTCGAAGCAGTCACCTCTTTCCCGAGCACGGACCACGAATGACCCACATGCCTTTCGCGAGAACCACACCCCATCCCCGAATTCTGGACAGCTCTCCCTAATCGATCGACTTGACATAAGTCCCGATACCAATGAAGTCAATGAAAACGATCCTGTCAAATATGGTGAAGAAGGTCGAGCTAAATCACTGTTGGAACGCGTCCAGTCGAAGAAGCCAAGCAAGACTCCATTGCCTTCTCCAAAGCAAAGCGGAACGAATGGAGTCAATGGCCGTCATCTCACGCCCAATTCGACAATCGCTGAAACGACCAATAGCGGTGGGCGTGCTTTGACAAAGGTGTGTATGGTCTCTTTGTTTCTGACAATTGTTAATCCTGTCATGTCAGAAGACTCAGAACAAACAAGACGTTACTACCTCCACCAATAACGTCAGTAATGGCGTCCACGAGGATGTGTGCGCCCATGCATCGTCATCTCTGCTACCATATAAGAATGACATTCACTCAAGTGCTCAACCCATCCCCTCAAGTCCTGGTGCCGCTCCCTCTGGAAGTCGAGATCACTCTTCAATTACACCATCAGCTCAAAGCACTCGTCAACCAGTGGCACATGCCTCACAGGACTCCCTGATAAAGCGCCTATCTCCTGCAACGCCCGCTCAAGCAACGTTGTTGCCGCAAACGTTTCAGTCAGCCCCGGTGCGGGAAACTGGTCTCGTTCAACCCAACACCCAACTTCCATCAGGAGTGGACGAACCCTATCACAAAAATTCATTAAATCAAATACGCGACAAAGTCTTACCTCTCATTCAGAAGAATGCAGCAGCAAGGGCTTCGGCGACTGCAGGAAATATAGCATCATATATAGCCTCAACCCCAATCAACCACACGGCGATCTCGGATAACTGCGTACTAACTTTCGCCCAGAGAAGCTCAGAAGTCAATAGAGAGCTGCTGGCACGGGGAATTTCAACCCTGCCCCCCAAACCAACTCAAATGCCAAAACAATTTCCCGTTGGGAGAGGTGCCGATCCCATCCGTCGCATCAGCAAAGACTTTACAAACGATAAACCCTCGTCTTCCCATATCGCCCATTCTCATTCTCGGCGTGGCTCCACTGAAGACCGACGCATGGCCACCATGTCTCCCCAGCTAGGCGCTTACCATGCACAACACGATTCAACTGAAACCTCTCAAAGACTCGGCAGATCTCCTCCACCTACACATTGGCCCAGCACTACCGTAGAAGTGCACAGGCGAAGTCGGTCTCCCTCTATGTTTCATCAGCGTAACTCATCCGGACACCCGCCTCGATATGACAATTTGCCTCCTCGTCATTCTCGACAGTTTTCGACTGGCGATCCCGCACGGCGACACTATAAATCGCCTTCCAGGAACCCCGAACGTTCAGCATCACCTCGTCGAAGATCATCATTTACAAGTCGACCAGATTATAAAAGGTCACCGGAAAGACATTCATATCGCAGAAACGATGGAACTCGTTTCGATATGAACAACAATGCCTCAGAGGGGCGCGGACACCATGACGGCCATCCTCGCTCGGACTCTCGAAGGGCTGGCTCGTTCGATGGTCGCATGGATGAGGCTCCCTTGACGGTCTCACGTTCAAACCAAACCTTCCATTATGATAGACGGGACTCCATCTGTTCAGGACATAGCTCTCCTCGAAGAAACCGGGAAAGACGGTCGAACTCGCCTCATGTATGCAGACGATCTGCCTCCCCAAGACCTCAGTATCACGCAGGTCCAGCTGTAAGTGTTGGCACTAGACGCCCGTCTCCTGGTGGACATGATCCCGACACGCCTCAGGACACTATGCAAACCACGCCAACTGTTGCATCCCCTGACCAAACTGAAGCCCATAGGCCTACAGAATCTCTCAACTCAAGAACTGACCAAAAATCTGGTTTGATGGAGGATGCACGACATGCAGACACATCAAACGATAGCCCGCCTGGGGATCCGCTCCCTTGCCACAATGTACCTGGTATCTGGTTCGCGGAATACGGACAACCCTCGATGAGCACAAAGTTATGTGCCTTCCAAATAGATCGTTACACAGCCCAGCGATGGAACATCTGTGGTTCTGAGCCTCAAAGCCGTGTACACAGAAAACTCTCCTTGAGACTATGTTGCATTGCAAAGAAGCAATTTGAAGAATGTGTAGAGTCGCTAGTAGGCTTGCCTGACTCTTCACCTCGTCAAATTGCTTCTGCTATATTTTCATTAGAGAAAAAATGGCCCCAACAGGGAAAACTCATCATTACTTTAAATCCAGATACTCCACATAAACACGTATGGCTCCCACATCAAATCGTATGTACCCCCCGCTAGTGCTGCTAGAAGACGTATGTTGACAAATTCTGCAGGGCCCAGACTATGTTTCCATCCAAGATTTTGTTCGGGAAGGACAAAATATTGTTCAGCTTGTTCAGCTGTCTGATTTATCAGATTTTGTGTTTGCATTATATGCAACCAACGATGCAGGACCGACTGAGCATACCCCAACGTCTCAACCATTTTCAAACGATCACAACGCGATAAAAGGTGGTACGGTGACAATATCGCCGTTTTGATTTAATCCTTCAAACTGTAGATACATGTAGCTCCATTACATTTTCCCTCTGCTATCCTGTTATTTGCTGTACACAGTCTTATCATTGCTGTCTAGTTTGTTGCAAAGCTCTATAGAATTATTCGCAGTTAGTGACAGATTGTCCCGCTCTAGAGTCCAAAGTGTCAAGAAGACGGTTCTGGGACAAGGAATCCAACGAGACAGGAGTCAAGCATGAAGTCAGCGTTGACCCATGCATGGGTCGAAGCTGAAGTAAAGAGATATAAGCCGGGGATCAGAAGACATTATATCACACTCACCGAATAACTTTGTCCCATCTCGTCCTGCAATACGCATCAGCTCTTTCTCTCCTCCAGGATGAAACGGCAGATATGCTGTCATATTATATACTTTCCCGTTGATTGCGCACCAGGCGTCATCTTTCTTGTTATGCTGCTTGAGCACAGAAGGTGTTATTCGAGAAAGGGAATCAACGCCCTAATAATTACGGTGCCCAATTAGCGACCCAAGAAGTGCCTTCGAAGAATGTAGCAAAAAACACCCACCCGTATGTCCTGCCCCGACGACTTAAGTGCTGCCCAATCTAGGGGACTGTGCCCTGGTGCGAGGGCGACCTTCTTGCCTTTCTTCGACGGCTTCGGGGGAGGTTTGGTCGTGGTAAGAACGGCTAGCGAATCAGAGGGTGCATCAGATACCCCGGGTCGCCGCACGGCGAGAGAAGGTATTGGAGGTGGGGGCATCAGTTGGGAGTCTGTCAAGACCTTGGGTACTGATGAAGATGATGCCCGTTGTGCACTATTAAGCGCTGGAAATGCAGGCGGTCTGTCGTCCTCCCGTTCAGTTGCCTCGCCATCGTCTTCGTCATCCGAAGCTTGAGGGGATATCGTGTTGAGGGATGGTATTTCAGGAGTAGATGGTTCCGCTAGGGATGTTCCACTATACAGCCAGCTGCGAAGGTAAGAAGTCATGGTGGTGAACAAGGAAGAGATAGCTCTTCCAGTTCGAGTCAGGGAGACCAATATTGATTAATGATTGATTGATTTGTCAGCGGTAGTGTTCAGACGGCGGGCTCAACACGTCGTTTTTGTTGTGCTTCCTACTTCTTCAGATAAACCTCTGCGGCGGATTTTGCCTAATTATACCACTTATCGACTATTACAGTGGCAGGGAGTTGCGCTGTCCCTTCCACTAGAAAACCCGCGTGGTATTCATGCGGAGCACTACCTGCTCTACACTGTGTGTCTACTGAAGCGAGATATCCTATTTCTCCAGTCCGAGCCGTAGCGCGATTTCTCGTTCTTCCGGTGAATTTTCGGTATCGGGCCAAAGAAATACGGGGCCACCGAGGTGATCAGCATCAGAAGGGATGCAGAAAGGGACATCCAAGGCTAACCAGGGTCATGTCAGTCGGTTGCATTGGTGTCTCTGCAAGGATGTTCGACGAACCAGGTTTCCATAGTTGGCGCTGAACCCTCGCTTCTCAAATCGGGATTTCGCGACGCCATACACGCCGATCATGAAGAAGAAAGCAATGCTCGATAGTGCGAAGGTCATCCAGGACAGAAAGAGGAATACCCTGTCTCCTTGAGCACTCCGCGAAAAAAGCACCGGCAGTATTGCTACTATCGTGAAGAAGCTAAATACGACGCCTATGAATATACGCCCGACTCCATCAGTTTCCGCGATCCAATAACCCACACGAAGATCATCGCTCTCACTTATGGGATAGAAAACAAGCGCTTTGGTAATTGGCACAGATATTTCGGGCTGCCATGTATATCCAAAGCTAAGAATACGAAACGGGCGTCAAGATAATACCTATATTTCGAGTACGAGCTCGCGCACCTCGATGCAGAGCACACTGTCCCATCGTCGAGGCACCACCCCCACATTCCAAACTTTACACCGCTAGCTTGGGAGGTGCGCAGGAAGTAAAACGTCGACCCGAGTGGGGTTGAGAAAGTGGTGCATAACCTGTACCCTCATGTCAGTAACACTTTGTCGCCGACTCACTAGAGGTACCCACAACAAGATAAAAGCAGTGAGTGAGGCCAACAAGATGTAGAACGCAGGGTTTTTATACAGGACCATCGTGGCGTTGTCGTCGTCGATTGAGGAATCAGTCGGTTACAGAGGTCGTGATTGAGGGAAAGTTTCCACGGGCTTGCGCAAGGGGCACTATACGACACTCATACTCGACGGGAGGGCATACACTGGATGATGAAGGAGTTGTGAGAGTTCCAACCGCTGAATAGTGGTGCGCATGTGTGCAGGTGTGAAACTTCCTCATATGGTGAGGTCAGTGCTTCGACCTGCCTGCACTGACATGATTTCATAAAGGTCTCTGGCAAGTACCGTCGCTGATTCAATATCAAAACATTGACTGGCATTTATTTTGAAAGACGGATTGCCACATGGAGTGCATTGTAAGTACTTGAGTAGAAAGCATCCACATGAACAATTGTATCAGATCGTATCCCGAAGCGGCTTGAGAAGGAGCCAGAGGTAGGAGGTCACCACAACTCATTGCTGTCGTCGAACGGCTGCGGTGCTGGCATGGTGACACTTTCCGGCATAGTGATATCCTCTGACACAGTAACACCTTCCGTCTCTCCCGATTGCCCGTTTTCTCCCTCCTCCCCATTTCGTGGCTCTTCATCCTTGTTTTCCTTAGGCTTCTTCTGCTTGAGTTGAACAGGTTGTGCAGTCTTGAGTTTGCGTCTCGCGCCTAGCCTAAGGTTCCGCTTGAGTTTCAATCTCATTTTTGCTCCAGGTGTGGTCTCGTCTTCGTCGTTCGATTCGAGGTCCGATTCTGCGCTGTAGTCCGACTCGAGTTTTTCTGTCGTCTTCGCATAATACCATCGGTGAGCCCAGCCACGATCCCATAGGCGGATACCATGACAGGCCATGCACAGAACGAACGTTCGAGCGAGCTGCGAACGATCATACACATGACGCTAAAAAAACTCAAGGTTAGTAACGTCAAACCTAGTTGGTTATTCAAACGCTTACTCTGAAATCGTGAATTAGAGCCCGGAATGGGCCGGCCAAATCATCCACACTCTGTGAATGATCTAATAGATGCTGCAACGACCTATAGCAAGATCAATATCCCCTTCAGCCCAGAGCTAATTGATTTACTTACTCTGATAGTATGCGTATCGCGTGATAAAGTCTACCATCGACTGGATACCTCCCGTCAGACGAAACGAAAGCAATTCCGGATGACAGTTGGGCCAATGTCACAAGCATTATGAAGTGAATCTCTTCCTCGTACCGAGTTTTCGATCTAAAATATCGGTCGCATACTCCAAGAAGAATATTTAGCAAAGGCAGTACCAAAGGAATGCTGACTATGCTTGGCGCGCGATGAAAAATGTCGCCGAAAGCGAGACCATTTGATGAGTAGTCGAGGAAGCGTTCGACATCTAGCACGAGATCTGCGAAACGAGGCTGTGAAGACGACGAGCCATCCTGAGGGTAGGTCGTGGCCTACGATCTGACAATTAGTATAACAAACCTACAAGGCCAAATTTTACCCCGTCACCTTTAAACCATCGATACCTTCCCTGAGACTCGTAGTCATCGATGCCAGTATCCCTTCAGCGTCGCCGGCGTCAGCCTCAAGTGTTTTCATTTTGCTATACGTTTGAGCATCAACACTGCGAAGACAAGGGCGTAACAAGAAAATATCTTAGTTACCTGCCGCACGAGGCCAAAAGAGTATTAACACTTTCTCTTTGCTTGCTTATGAAGGGGATTATTTCCAATAACGCTTCTGCCAATTTCCCGGTTATTTCACTAGCTTCGTGTTGATGCTGTTGGCGCATCAGTCAGCAAGACTCGGAAAGGTGCTAAAGCACTGGGCTTACCGTCGAAATAACATTGGACAAGTCTCGTAGAGACGGGCTAGCCTGGTACTGAGAAGCCAGATAAAATGTGATGGCAAACTCGAGTGGATTTCTAATGAACTCGCCACCAAGCTGCTGGAGCGGAGCAAGTTGATTCTTTGGTACATCTTGCCCAAGCCTGGAACCATCCGGGTCCTTCACATATATAAACTGGTGCTCGAATTCCCAAGGCTTCATGGAAAACATTAGCACTGTGCAATTGTTAAGAATTTTCATTGAAAAATATCACCTTCCGTGTCTCAAAGCATGCCACGACATCACGATATATACGACCCGATAGTCGCGTCGGCCCTTCTGATAGCAGCCTCTCACTGTGAAGTATTAACAGGTCATCCACCTGTCGAGAAAAAGAGAGCAATCTTTCTTACGGCAGACCCCATATACCAAGGTATTTGGCGGAGCACATCAAATTCCACAGAACAGGAATTGTCTCCAGCGTATCTTCTTTAGTGCCTGGCACACCATTGACCACCGACTCGCCATCGGAATCCACGTCGCCTCCGGCGCAAGGGCGCCATATCTGACGCAGAAACTACAATTAGCTAAGAACAGGGGGTGTATGCGTTTCGGAGACTAACACGCACCTCGTCAAAGGCTTCTGATGAAAATCGGTACAATATAACAGGTTCGCCACTGTCTTTCACATCTACACCCACGTCAATTTCTAAAACCTGATCATTAAAAAAGTAGTCAACTCACAATTACGAAGATGATGCAAAAATCGTGTGTCATATAGACCTTGTGAGGATAAATCGCTACAACGCAGTCCGCCCGAGGTGTAGAGTGGCAATGTGCTGTCTGACATTTCCTCCTCTGCTTCAGAGATCTTTTCTAACGAGATATCTAGTGCGGTATCAGCTACTACCTATAAAAATAATGTATGATGGGGGCTTACCAGGATCAGGACAAGGGATATTGTATACCTGAAGTGTTTCGTATGCCCGCTGCAAGTACTTTTCGCTGAGAATTCGCATAGGATGTGATTCGTGTTGGCGACGCTTGATTAGATGGTGCAGAAAAATTGCTTCATCTGCATATCGGAGGTCAAGTTCCTCATTCATTGTTGCACGAGCCTGTTGAGCAAGGCCCAACCGGTTAAGAACCGACCACCGGCTAGGTGCAGCTAGGGGCAAAGCATATGAGGCTTCTCGATATAAGTCGCGAGCGACTGCCGCATGGTCCAGGTGACGATGGGAAGGGTGTTTAAAGGAATATACTTCAGTGAATTTGTCAGTCTTGGTGAGATGAAGGTGTTCTTCAGGCACATCGGAACATGGATCTAGCCTAGCCTGCGAGATTAAATGTACCGCGTGAGCAAAGGTGGCAGTGTACATGGATCGTTCGAGGTTTCCGAGAGAGTTTGCTGAGGCAGCTTGGAGAGCGTAAAAGAATGCCGTCTCGAGAACTTTTGCATCCTTCTGCTGCTCAAACTTTGACTGTAGCGCAGAGCTTAGGTTATTCAAAAGCAGGGGCGAATGAGAAGAATGCGTTGAGCGTAATCGGAATGCCTCTTGGTGCAAGTCGACAATCTCGTCAATCGCCGCTGATGGCTCCTCGAGATCTCGCAAAAGGTATCTGGTATGTAGAGCAACACCTAAATTATCAAGGGCAGTCGGTCGTTGATGATGGATGAATGCACCACGCGCAAGAGCCTCCCGTAAGAGGGATATTGACCTGTCGAGATCATCCACGTGGGAGCCGACGTATTGAAAGCGGGTATGAAGGACCTGGGCGAAGTTGCTGAGGCAAGTCATATAGCCTGTCGCTTCGTCTGACATGCGCTGTTGAACCGATGCATGCAAAACGATGGCCCGTTCCAAATCTTCAACCGTGGCCTTATACCTGAAGCGCTCTTCCAATGCCAACGCGAGGTTCTCCAGGACCGATAGAGGGCAGTCCGTGTCGAAAGCTTTCGAGATTGCGTCTAAGTGGCCTATAGTCGATTCTAGAGATGTAATATCAGGGCTATCGGCATCAAAGCGCTTGACTTTCTGAATCTGCAGAAAGCCAACAGCGATGGTGTTGATGACGTGAACCCATCGCCGCGCATCTGTATGCCGAAATTGATTTGGGAGCACTGTATGCGAAGAAAAATGCTACGTACCATGTTCATACTGAATAGGTTCTTCGATACCACTAATAGGACTGCCCCAGTCCAAACCGGCCAAAATTAACACCTTCTGGAAAGAGGAAACCATGGTCAAAATTTGGTCCTCATTTCGAATCATTGACTCTGGGGGGTATATTACGCCGTTGCCGTCGAGGAGCGATTCTGCCATTGTCCGCAGAGCGTTCGAGCTAGCAGGGAATCCATTCTCTTCTCCGATAACCATGAGTTGGGCAAGCGACCAGCCCGCCCACATACGAAGATCATCGGTGGTAATGTGAGCAATCGCTTGGGATTGCAGATCTGTGGGCGCTTCCAAAATGTGATCGGCAAAATGCTTGCCAATGTAGAGTTCGGCCTGGCGAAACAGGTTCGCCCCTATATTCGCGGGCTCCTCTGCATTTTGTGAGCGCTTAAAGAAGTCAACACAGTGGCGGGCTACGACTGTTCGAGCTTCTTGAAGCGTTCCGAAATAGTCAATGAACGAAGCATGGAATATTTTGATGGCAGGTTGAACCTTGCTTTCGTCGAACGCTCCACGCGTTTGCAAGGCCCTCAGACCAATGCAGATATCGTTCACAAATTCCGGAAGGACATCAACAAGGAGAGCGAATTCCGATAACGGCAGAGCTTCCTTGAGGGCCGCCATTGCAAGTAAAATATCCGATCGGGACTGCTTGATCTCCTCGTCCTCGTCTGGGAAGATACGCTTCATCGCTAATTCGTATAACTCTTCCATCCTCTTTCCGCGAGCGACACTATTTGAGGAGGTCAGGATGTCGTCCAAGATTTGGTTGGGTCGTTTGTTAGGCCGTTTGACTGACACCAGAGTGCAAACAGTCGCAGCCCATATCAGAAGGCCGTCGGCGAGTTCAACCAGCTTGTCGAATTCTTGACTGCCAGGGTCCCGTCCATACCAATTGATGGTTTGGAAGCGTTCGTCGAAATACTCGCGGCAGATGGTTTCGGATACAGGAGTCAATTCGCGGGTACGCGCATTGCTCGATACAATGGAGTCGATGCCTGTTGAGTATCGGCTGGTCATGACAAATTTAAGAGCAGTTGTCCCCGGGAGGCGAACCTTCCTCACTAGAGCGGAAAGGAACTCTTCGCGATACGCCCATTCGTCTAAGGCATCTAATATGATGACCAGGGGTCCAGAATAAGACAGCGTAGAGATTGGCCTGACGAGATAATGTATGATATATTCTTCCAGGCATTGATGTACTCCAGAGCATTGCTTGATCGCGCGAACAACATCATGTCGGCAGCCGGGGTGCAAACTCGCAAGTTCGCGGGCCATCATCCGGACAAGGTCTTTCGGATCGCTGTCGATACCTATCGCGAAATATGCAAAGGCTCCGAGCATGCCCTCTTCCTTGATGTGGTCAAGCAGCCGACGAGCATATGTTGATTTTCCGACCCCTGCCGCACCGTGAATCCAAAGGAAGCGTTCCCCGTCATCCGCCTCCACCCATTCCAGAGTATCACGGATCTCTTTCTCCCTGCTAGCGCGGAAGTAGCGGTCATGAGAAATCTTGTGTGAAGGAAGGCGGGGCAAGTTCTCGAGCAACAGGCTTTCTGAAATCATCATTCAGCATGGTTGCTATAAATATAGCATATATTTCCATACCAATATTACGCGACATGCTATCGAGGTCAATCTTGATGTTAATTTGAACTTCCATCTGGATATCGCTTGGTGAACAGCTCGCTGTCGCAGGAAGGTAGGGCTTACATTAAACAAGTCAATGGCCGCGCGTAAATCGTCCTTCATACGCATGATGTCTCCCTGGTCACCTCCATGATATAAAAAGCGGGATATTACGCTCCGACGCGAGAATTCCGCAGCATCGTCAACGATCTTGGACAGTTTCCTACATCACCGGGCAGATTATAAGGACAGAATAGAGGACCATCTGCTTTTGAGCTCACCCATCGAGTGCTTCAATGGCTTTAGTCCAGCGGGTGTCTATCTCTCGTGGGCAGATGACAGCGATGCGTACGATATATTCAGCGGCTGTGGCGGCCAACCACCTCATCCATTCGAAATTATTCGATGCTTGCTGCGAATTAGATCTCAGAACATAAATACTCAGAATCTTTCTGAAGCTCACATTAGCAGCTTTCAAAAATCCTGCAACAACCACTATGAGAGGCTGAACCAATGGAACAGGAAACATTGACGATGCATCTTTCAGAATCTCGAACAGCGGTAAAGTGACTCCTAAAACACTGCTAGCAATGGTCGAAAAGCAACTTGAATCCTTTTGATAAACACCAGAAAGGTCAGGGTGAGCGCGCTGTTGGGTCCAAGATGAGTGAGAAAATCATTACTGAATAATCAAACTATTGCATACCTTAATCTCACCAACGGAACGCTGTACGGTCCGTAATGCCTTATCAGGAGACTCGTTCAGATCAATGGCTTTCATTGCACTGTAATAACGGAAATGAGTCTTCCTTGTTATCAAAAAAGCTGATGCGACGCACGCAAGGAAACTTGAAATGGCCTCATGAGCACCATCAGGAGTGGGTTTCATATCCAATGCTGCAACCAGGTCCGTCGTGAAGGATACTGCTGGTTTGAGAACATCCTTGAACTGCAAAGATATTGATCGATCAAAACCACTTCTAAAACAAATAAAACAGTGTACGGAAGCATACGTCTAACTCATCATTGATTCTAACCATCTCGAGGATAAGTTCTTGCAGTCCTGTGGAATCCTGTACAACATAGGCAACATGCAGAGCGACGATGTCCTGTTGAGAAGCTCCTGACTGCGCAAAGCGCCGCTTGGTAGGGCCAGGCTCTGGTAAATGAACAGGGACGAACGTCGCGTAATTGTGGAAGGATGTTTGTTGGCGATGCTTGGTAGGACCTGCCGATAAGATGGTGATCGTCGGGGACACAGGCGCTTCCTCTACCGAAATTTTTGGTAGATCGTTGTCGAGTTCGGCCGTTGGACCTGGCAAGAAAGAAGCGGGCTGCTTGGATTCAAATTCTGCGCCATGGTCAAGCGTGAATAGCACGGCAGTATCGCTCTTTCGTCCAAGTGTAGAAGGCGATGGTGTTGGGGCACGAGAAGGCCCCTGATCTCCCTCATTGATTGAAGGCTCGGCGCTGTGAGGCCTTGAGGGCGACAGACGGGTTTTCAGTTTCCTGAATTTACCCTTGAAGAATGCCATCGTCGGTGGTGGCTCTCAACTGAGGATTTGGCCTTGCAATACTAATCGGCCTGTCAGTATGTTGCTAGATGTTTATATTCTGGACTTCTGCATACATATTAATAGCGCCGTAATAGCGCCCCGTGTGTAATTCACAGGTGCTCTTCATTCAAGACTTGACATATCACTGAAAGCGCCTCTCTAACGGTGGTGTCCGTAAGTGGCGGGCTAATGTTGGTGCTTTCCTAACATTTCCTGGTATCGGCGGGTTTCACCATGGGACTCGTCGCATGATTGAGTTGCGGGTACGTAGGTTATTGCCCGCGAATTTCTCGTGTGGCCAACGTTGTAGTGTGGCACTGCGCAGTTCTAGATGAGCAGACAGGCACGTGTCGAGATTTGCGGTATTAAGAATCTCGATGGAAAAGGAGAAGGGTCAGTGTTACGGTAGAGGTAGTGAGAAGTGGTGCAACCTGGTCAACAACTTGAATGGCATAACAAGTAAATGGCGGCAATTGCCGCTCATCAAACCGTTCGCACTTTCCTATCACGTTATTTAACATCGTCCAAGGCATCTTCGCAACTTGGATGATTAGTTAAGGGCATAAAAGTGATGTTCTCTTCTAACATACATCGTAAACAACATTTATCTTAACCCACTGGCAGGAACGAAGACTCTGCATTTCTGTATGCAAATCCTCATCGAACGTACTGCGCAGGATCCTACTCACACGATGCCTTTCGTCAGAAAGAATGATATCTCGTCCATGAGCATCGTGGGTTCCAGCGTCAATCACACGGGCGATAATCCATACTATGACCAGCTCCACTTCGAGAGCCTTGCCGTTAGCAATGCGTATGAACTGACTGGCTAGTTGCTGCCAATTGACTGTCGCCGAGATGTTGGCGATCGAAGGTTCTCGTGCGTGCGACATAAACTCAAACTTGAGCTCCAATTTGGAAAGACAATTCTCCACAGATATGGTGTCAATGAGATTTATGACATCGAGGAAGGGTGAGTCGGTAAGAGGGTTATGCTCGATTTCCCAGGAGTCTTTGTGGAATTCAATGATCATGGCATTAGTGACTAGCTCTGCGAGCTTCGGCAGCTGCGACAGTCGGAAAATGGTTGAATCTTTATCGAGCCTTCGGAGAAGAATGGCTAGAAAGTGTTCAACAAACGTGACGGAGATAAAAAAGGATTTTGTATGACTCACGAAGCCAGGAGCCGCGCAGATCAAGTTTTTCAAGAGAGACACATCGTCGAAGGATGCGGCTGAGATCCTGTAAATGTACCATTTGATCTGTCAAAGCGTGCTGAGCGTGCCCGAAAGAGCGAAGCTGGCTCAAATCCAAAACAGGAAGATGTCCAGCCCCTTCCACTATAACTGCCAGGGAGTTGATCGAGTCTTCATTGGTCCAATCAAATTGAAGTGAATGAAGGATAAGTCGCGAACTATGGGAGGCATTCGTTGCACTAGTTGGTGAGACGCCGATGAAATTCACATTCGAAAGACATAGATTGCACAAGCCCGGGTATAGAGCGAATGTCGAAATATCCACTGCCACATTGTCAAATCGAATAAAAGTTATGGTTTTGAATCTTGCGATTGGTACCGGTTGGAAGAGAGGAAGTGGAATATCCCTAGTTTCAACGCCACCGTTGACGCAGAGTGAAGTGATATTCAGGCATAGGGTGTGTATATGGGCGAACAAATTCATGTCGTCGATGTGCCACATGGCCGTAGACCCAGTCCTGGCCTCCCAGTCCAATGAAATGCCACGCACATTTTGTGTAATGTGTGGCTTTGTCTTCAAAAGATCGAGAAGGCCGACTCTGCGTTCTGCATCAGACTGTTTATTTGCGTATACCACTTTAATCCCGAATACTAGCATTGAAAAGATGTGCGTCTGTGACCTAGGGGTAAAAGTATGGCAGACGAGTGAGCAGGCCTTTAGGCTTGCCAAATGACTTCGATGCAACGGGTGGTCCTTTGTATGAGTTACAAGAGGGAGAGCGAAATTGTCGATGACGGTGTCAATTATTTCTTGCGGCAACGGAAATGCGGGTGTTTTTGTGGAGGCACCCGAATGCATGGCTATAGAGGTATTCAACGTCCTTCAAGATGACTTGGGCAAGACGCGAAAGCGCTAAGAGGTTGATGAGAGTAAGATCAAAGCAAGCCGAGAGACGGAGGACAATGAATTGATCGCAAATGATCGATTGATCGCGGAGTTTGACTCTCCCAAACTTATGTGCTCTGTCTCTGGTCGCAAAAAGGTTTTCGGTCAGAGTTATTTGGCTTCGCGCATATGGATGCATGCTTAATATCGTTACATGGACCGTTGAATAATTATCACTAACACTATAGATTGACTGGATTGATTCTTTCCGTCGGCTTTCACAATTGCCTGGGCATGCTGCTAGTCTTCCCTACTCAATCACCAGATTAATCAGTGCCACCCACTGACTAACGTTGACAACAAGTTAACAAACAGAGTCCGAGAGACCTCCAAAAATCCACTCTGAACGGGCAGAATATATAGACCTGAACGTAGACCTAAACTTACCCCTAACGAATAGAGATGCGCCACAAGAAGATTACTAGGAATTACTAAAGTCAGTACAAGAAATCACCATTTATATCATACACCCCTGCCTTCTGTTATGTCCAGTGACTTGAATACTCTATAAAGAGAAAATCTAGATAATAATATTACAAATTGGTCGATAGATAGTATACATGGACTTGAAACAAATTCAAGGGAACCGCCAGAAGCACCACCATTGACAAGCTTCCCAATTCGTTCAACCCAGTACCCATAACCGTCGTCCAGCCACCAGCCGCTGGCCAGGAGGTACGAGTGGCACATCGGGGAGAACTGTCAAACAAATAAATAGAACGAAAGACAGAACTCGTGAATAGACAGAAGAGGAATTTGATTATAGGAGATTCGGACGATGATTGAGAGACGTGGGACGAGGCAATGAGGCACGAGAGTAGGACAGAATCAAAACATGTACGGAATGATGATGCAGGAAGGATGTCGAAATGGCATGAATAAAAGTTAACCGGGCGATACATAAACAACGCGTTGCTGTAAAGTGGACTCGGAATCGCGTGACGAACAGAGGATGGCACTGACAGCAGCCGATGCGTTGGGATGCAGTGAAAGGGTTTACTGGTATGATATGTGTGTCCTGCGCAAGGTGGTGTCGAAGTCGGCGAAATACAACATGAGGATGTATTGGTACAAACTGTTCGATAACCTACATCACAGTCACCAAATAAAAAGTGGTACACAGCCGGTCTATTGTACGTTTGTACGATTTCAGGCTGCAATAGCACATTCGGAGTAGAAGGAGGTAGATGTTCCTCCTTGCCTGGATCAGTCGATCACTAGCTTGACGCCAGTGATCGTCCGTCGTAGACGGTGGGATACGTTGTCACTTGTGGACTTGAGGTCATTGCAAGGTCGTTAGCAATGGGCAGTCATGATGCTGGATGTTGGGATGCAATAATCCCGGTTTGGTTCGTGTATAAGGCAGTGTGGTGGGATACAAGATGAGTGACTGACAGACTGGGCCTGGAGTTCCTGGACGTCGAAGTGGCAGTTCAGGACTTCAGAAACCCAAGCGTGGCGATTCAGGATGATCCGGCTTGGGTAGATCCAAGAAACGGTATGGTGGTGATGACGGTGGGCGGAGTGTAGGCCTGAGATGAGACGCTCAAAACTCGATGGTATGTACATATGACAATGTGGATGAGGAGAACAGGATGCTTGGAGTCAGATCGTTGGAGGCAGTGATTGGCAGACGTGATGGTTGCTGTTTGAATAGATGATGAAGGTACGGAAAGATGACCGGGTAAGTACTGAGTATTGAATGTCCCATGTTGCGGAGTCCGGAAATTGGATCGAATTGGAGAGGAGGAATACTGAGCAGTCTGGAAACTGGTGGTGGTACATATTGATGATTGTGATTGACATTGGCCGTGAAGCGGACGTAGACCGACCGTTGAGGGATGGATCCTTTGCTTGTTCGTTACAACAACAGAGAGGAACAGAGAGGGCGACAAATTATTGGCGGACAATTTTGGCAGGCAAACAGAACTGAGGAGCGAGAAAATGGAAGGGAAGAGGAAGGGAAGAACTCGTTGAGGCAAACATGAAAACAATACGGAGATAGTAATTCAAAACCAAGAAAGTATGATGATAATCAAACAAATAACATATGTCAGAATAACATGGATGGTACATCGGTGGCAGTCGAGATGGAGGCTTCAAGACGTAATCAGTATGCGGAGGATAAGGAGGGAAAAGAAACAGCGCACCAGAACAGGATACAAATAAATACGGTCATACCATACGAATCATGCACCTGAAAGCTCAATCCCTGCACCGAGTGTCGACGTAGGCAGTGGCCCTGTCCCAGCCTTCGTACTCTCCGCAAAATCTTTCATTGGCGTCAGGGCTGGCTCCGCGACAACACCCCCACGCGTACCCGCTCCTGCTATACTCGTGTTCGCACTCAAACTATGCATCGATTTCTCCTTCTCGCGTTCGCGGTACCGCATCTGTTCCTCCTCAAACAATTTTCGGCCGACATCAGCGCGTAGCCCATGGTTGCGGCCATTCGCGCCTGACATTGACTTCGGTGACGTCAGGCCAGGTGGCTGTCCCGACGCGTTTGAATGTGGCTGGGAAGGAAGATTTTGTGGCTGAGACTGAGACTGAAATTGGGGTGGGGACAAGGCCGACGCTGGTTGTGCAGAGTTTAACGACGCAGTGTACGCCGCAACGGTATCCGCCGTGATTGGGCCAGGTCTTTCCACTGGAACTTCTTCAATAGGCTGGCTATGATGGCCCATAGGAGGAGGAAGAGGCGACGAGTTAATGAAGTCACTAAAGTTAAACTCAGCCCCCGGGGTATTCCCCACATTAGTAGGACCAGGCACGGGGACAGATGTCAATCTCGTAGTGACGCCCGTGCGTGGAACCGCGCTGGTACGCAGCGGACTTCCTGGTGCAGGTAGAGTTGACTTTCCTGGCAGTGGTGCGGGCGGTAGTAATCCTCCATTCGTCCCGGAGATATTACCAGAAGTTCCGGAACCTGCGCCTTCCATTGACGGTGACAATGATGAAACTCCAAAGCTAAAGTTCGCGCTGCCTTCGCCCCGCCTCAGTCCGACACCAAGTGGTGGATGTTTGGAGGCATCCACGGGCGTTGCTCTCGGGCTTCCCGAGCTCTCACCATTGCTAGAGAATAGGACGCGTCCTTTCGCCACTAACCCTCCTGGTCCGCCGGAGCCTGTGCTCGGCCCGCCAAGAACGCGGTATGCCGCAGCATCTCTCGCATCTTTACTCGCCGACGGCCGCACGGGGGACGGACTTGTCGCGAGGAAGAGCATCAAATTTGCAGCTTCACTGTCAGAGGCGGCTGGTACAGAGATGGAACCACCTGGTGTCAGCGGCCGACCCGCGGCCGAGCTTGTGCTGGTATTCGCAGTATGTGTTGGGGCGAATGATGAAGTAGACGCGGCAAGGGTGTGGGTCCTAGGCGACGCGTCATGAGCGTGGTAGGCATGCGGCGGCGGCGTAAGCGTGCGGGTGTGGTCGTGACTCCCTGTAGCCGCCGAACCGAGAGATGAAACAGATAAGTGGGATTCACCGCGCGCTGCACTCTGAGTAAATTGGCCGGAAAGTGTATGACCATGCTGTCGATGACTCGCGTCAATACTCGCTCTTGGAGACGCGACGGCCCCGCGCGGCGAACCCATGGCGCTCATGGAAGGAGGCCGGTGATGATGCATAAGCAGTGATGTGAGTGTAGCCGCGGCCTTCATATCTGGGTCTGCATCGTCTACACTGTCCATGTCAATATCGCCATCTGCATACCGGCTGCCACTCGCAATACTTGAGGTGTCCTCATGCTGTTTCCGCTTGCCCTTGCCGGCTGCTTTGCGCTGCTGCGCCGGAGACGCGGAAACTGAAGCCTTGCCTTTTCCATGGCGCGGGGAAGCCTTTACGACGCGGACTCGCGGTGAGGGCGAGGGGGCTTGCTTGACAGGGGCCGGGACAGGTGGATCGCTCGGATTATGCACCGTTCGGGCTGTATGTGTCGGAGGCGGGGTGGGAGCGAGGAGCGATGCGTATAGTGAAGAGGAGGGCGCGGGGGTTGTTCTCGTGTCTTGGTATGTTGCATATCCGGTGCGCGGGGAGGGCGGGGGCATGGCGCCGCGTCGTGGAGTGCCCAGGGCTGCGACGGCCTTGCGTTTCGCGGCTTGAGACCTGCTAAAGGCTGCGATGGGTTGTGAGTGTGGGAGCGCTTGGGCCTCGAGGTCGCGGAGGGGGATGTGGGGGATGTTGTGGGTAGCCTTGTAGCTGGCATATGAGAGACGCGCGCGGAGGGCACGGGTGACCTGTGGGGGGTGAGGAGACGCGTAAGAGAGACAGGAGAGTGAGACGGACCATGGCAATCTCTGCCCTCGCGAGAAACTTGTCTACGGCGCGTTTGCGCTGATCCCTGTCGACGGGTACATCGGGGTGGGTGGTGCTGGTGGGAGAGAGGAGAGGGAGTGCGGGCGGAGAGGGGGAGGTGGCCGAGGAGGAGGGGTTGGCCATAGTGGTGGTGGTGGCAGTGATAGGAGGAGCAGGCCCGCGAGAAACGCGACGACGCGTATCGGCAAATGCCGCCGTCCGGGGTCGTCCTGTGACTCTTATTCGTCCTCCTCTTACCATGTGCTATGAGACACGCTGGCAATTGTCTCTTGCGGCTACAACGGCCCAGTACACAGTGCGCATGACCCCCCGACGATTCTTCGTTGGGTCTTTCTGGTCCCGGATCATTCATTGTCTGCACAAGACAATGTAATGTAGATATAACAGCACAAGAACGCCGCAATAGATTATCTACGCGCGACCCTGAGCGTCACAATAGGCGCCCACAAGATGTGCCACTGCCTGTGCCCAGAAGAAGAACAACTGTTTCGTATTGCTTGCATGTCGCGAATACGCGCATCAGAGCTCTAGGTCCTCAGACCCATTCAGAGCCGCCCGTGTGTAGGTGTTTCCGGTCTATCCGCACCGATGCCTGCTTCCCACACACCGTCACCGTAATCAGCCAACATCACACCTCTGTCAAGATAGTTCTCCTTTCAGCGTTCCCAGCGATAAGTGTTCGTCTTCAAAGGGCTTGATGCCAATGCACGACAATTTGGTACGTGCCAGGAAGCTAGCGCCACCACCTCGACGTTACAGTGGCCCCATCACCACCTGTGCATGCATTCCACTATTCCTGATTTCGTCCGCAGCGCTCTTCAAACCGAGCTCAATCAGCGCTGCTAGTTCAGCATGGAACCGGAAGCTGGTGCCATCACCCATTAGGTTTACCGCCAGTGATTCAGATCATGGTTATAGTGCTCTCCACGACTGGCAGAAAGCTTCTCTGGCGTGCCCGCCCAGAATCCCCAAGGCCTATGTATCCCGGCGCGCATCAGACAGGTACGATCGCAAAACGCGCCCAGTGCCCATCACAACGCGACAATCTGGACTGGCGCGCATAGCGGCGCGGAGATCTAGAGGGTGCAGACGTCCTCCTGCACGTGGGGGCTCATACGACGCGTCGGGCATCTGTCGGCGCCGGCGCAATATGTCGGATTTGGCGAACTTGATAAACTCGAAGCGCTGGAACAGGGCCTGGAAATCGTCGACATCCACCGCACATGGCTCCTCATCGACCCTCACACGCCGGCGTCGCCGCCTCACCCGTGCTCGACGGCGCGGATGACCGTGGTTGCGCAGCCTCGACGGTTTGGACACGCACGACAAGGCGTACAGGCTCGCCATCGCGGGAGGGGTGAACACCGCGTTGGTGCTGCAGGGGTCTGTGGACGCGATAGGTAAGTACTCTATATACTAATACTGATAAGTAAATCGAAATCAATATGCTTTCTTGCTTTCTTTTGTGACAATGATATTTGACGCCGCGCGTCATGTTTAATTCAACGTAGGCGGCCAACCGTTCGTTATCGAGCTCCGTAAGACGGCGGAGTGGGCCTCGTCATCCATGCTCCTCGAGCCGCCGTTCGTTGACATCCATAATTCGTCAACAGAACCGTCTGATGATGAGCTACCCATGCGGAGAAGACACACAAAGTGCGTACCTCCAGCAACATATATCTAAATGCCTTGGGCAAGGATAACAGAGGTAAACGCAGGTACAATCGCACTTGGTCTTGAATCTTATGGTACGCATGCATGCGGTACATCCGAATAATTATTAGCACATAGAAACTCGAAATTCATCATCACAACCAACCTTTCAGACGAAAATTCGAGTATGCGAGCACACTATTTAAGACATTCCTAGAGTAAGATTAACCTCGCAAATATTAGGCAAATATCACAACGGTACGCGCATGGATACCATGTGGGCGTTCTGCCAGGCATAATTCACGCTTGAGTCGTTCCACACATTATATATTGCACCCAAATGCCAGGTCAATAACTCCCTTCCAGATACAATACCGTCCTCAAAATCCAGAACAAGCAAGACGCGTACCCTGCCAAAGCACTATCAAACGACTGGGAAAGCCTCGGGCCGTTCCCTGAGGACCTGAAGTGGGAAACACTCGTCGACGTCCTGCCTGGCCGCGTCAAGCTGCATACGCACTGCTATGAAGCTGTCTATCTGGACGGATTTGTCCTGACATGTGCTGTGAATCGCTTCTCGTGCCTGCAGTCATATATGTACGGGATATGTGTATAGCTCTCGCAAGAGTTCAAATTCCTGTCGCTGCGTTCCACCACGCCAGTGAAGCTTCTATGGCCCCGGACATTTTAAAGTAAGCGTATAGTGAGCTATTCAATATATTGGTTGAATATTCAATCTTATTCAGCGATGATATGACTTGATTCGATTCGGTATTATATACTTCCACTCTGGGTAAACCACCCGCTGTATTTTTATTCTCCACATTCGCGCGACACCAAGGCGAAGCTTACCGGAGCTCAGAGCATGTACCGCGTATTCTGTCAGAGAATGTTAATGAGATCACGGTGTAGATCTAGATGGAGGTGTGTTGGTATCCGTCGTCGTTTTCATTGCTTTTCAAGCGCCTAAATAATATGATATGTGTTTGAAGACTGACGGTCCCACCATCAACATGCGCCACCTCCTGCACGAAGCGCAGTTGGCGTATTACTATGGTCTACCAGCCGCCCCGACGCTGGTGAGCATTATGAGCAACGCGGCAGATAGGCATTGCTGCAGTATACGCTAAACTGCTGACAATGTACCACAGATAACCACCTGTGAATACCTCTTGTCAGTAGAGTTAGCAACTGTCTGTTTCCGAGCCGGGGACCTATAGGCAGTATAATATATCCTATCCTATCCTCTGGGGCTGGGACATAAGATCGGGTACATCAAAGAAAGCAAACCCAAAGCAAACCACTAAAACTGTTATCCTAATTCTTTTTTCAAATTTATAACTATCTGATAATTGGGCCCGCAAACGGGGTACGATACTGACTTAGTCAGCCACTCCCTCGCACTGGGTGCAACGAGTGTCCATTTGAAATTATGGAGCTTGGCAAGCGCGTCCCTTATTTGCGCAGATCCATTTCATTCCAGGGTATAATATTACCATATTTAGTAACCCCAATAATAACATACCTCAGGTTCAGGTTTCTCCGCCCTATCTCGCTTGCCTTCACAAGGAGTGGGCATTATAATCAGCATACTGCGATTTCCAACACCACTTCATTAAGCCTATTCGTTCTACTTGCGTTCTACCCTCTTATATGAAATGACATACAGGAAGAGGGGCGACTAAGCAGTGAGAATGGAGAAAGAGACCTATACACTTGGTGACAAGAAGGACGAGAAGCCTTAAGCTATATGAGTAGGTAAAGCAAGTGGTCAATCCCCAACAGAAAAGGCAAGGTGAGTACTGGAGTCACATTACGAGCAGGAATGAGAAACGAAATAAGATCTAACATTGCCGTCGGTGTCGTTTGAAAGATGTGCGTGGGGTCAATGAATAACGGGGCGCAGTGTAAGTATTTGAGTAGAAAGCATGTACAATTGATGTCCCAAAGTGGTCTGTTGTTAGGAGGTCACAATTCGGAATTATCGTCTTGCCAGGGGTCGTAAGGTTCTGGTACAGGCATAGTGACATTTTCGGTCTGTCCTGATTGCCCATCATCTCCCTCCTCATCATCATTTCCTGACTCTTCATCCTTGTTTTCCTGGGGCTTCTTCTGCTTGAGTTGAACAGGTTGCGCAGTCTTGAGTTTGCGTCTCGCGCCCAGCCTAAGGTTCCGCCTGAGTTTCCATCTCATCTTTGCCCCAGGTGTGGCATCTTCTTCGTCGCTTGAGTCGATGTCTGATTGTGCGGTGTAGTTTGATTCGATTTTCTCTGCAGCCTTTTCATAATACCATCGATTCACCCAGCCACGATCCCATGTTTGGATGCCATGACAGGCCATGCAGAGAACAAACGTTCGAGCGAGCTGCGAACGATCATACACCTGGCGCTAAACAATATCCAAAGTCAGTAGACTCAGAGAGTGATTTTTCGCATACATACTCTGAAGTCGTGAATTAGGGTTCGAAATGGACCAGCCAAATTATCTACACTTTCTGAGTGACTCAATAGATGTTGTAACGACCTATAGCAGGGTCAATATTCATCTGTGCTCAGAGCTATTCGATGCAGTACTTACTCGGATAGTATGCAGGTTGCACGATAAAGTCTGCTGTCGACTGGGTATCTCCCATCAGACGAAACGAAAGCAATTCCCGACGACAGTTGGGCCAATGTCACAAGCATTATGAAGTGTATCTCTTCCTCGTACCGATTTGTCGATCTAAAATATCGGTCGCAGACCCCAAGAAGTATATCTAACAAAGGCTGTACCAAAGGAATGCTGGCCATGCTTTGAGCGCGGTGGAAAATGTCACCGAACGCGAGCCGATCGTTTGATGAATACTGGAGGAAGCCTTCCACACTTATCCCCAGGTCTGAGAAACAAGGCTTGCCAGGGGACGAGCCATCCTGAGGGTAGGTCGTGGTCTAGGATACTTTGATTTGCATAACACAATCTGTAGGGTCAAATTAACCTCTCACCTTTAAATCATCAATACCTTCGCGGAGACTGGTAGTCATCAATGTTAGGATCCCTTCAGCATCATTGGTGTCAGCTGCAAGTGTTTCCAATTTGCTATATATCTGAGTGTTAATACTGCAAGGCAGAACAAGAAAATCTCATAATCACCTGCTGCAAGAAACCAAAAGATTTTCAGCAATTTCCCTCTGCAATTTTATCAACGGGATTATTTCCAATAACACTTCTGCCAATTGCCTAGTCCCTTCATTTGCTGCAAGTTGATGCTAATGGTGCATCAGTCAAAAAGGTGCTAACACGGTAACATACTTGGCTCACTGTCGAAATGAGATTGGCCAAGCTGCGTAGCGATGGGATAACCGGGTACTGGGCAGCGAGATAAAACGTAAGGGCAAACTCAAACGGGTTGCTGATGAATTTGCCACCCGTTTGCTCAGGTGTAGGGTGTTCATTCTCGGGTGCATCAAGCCCTACCATGGGGTCATCCATATCCTTCACATACATAAACTGATGCTCAAATTCCCAAGGCTTCGCGGAGTATATCAGCCTTGCGGAATTGTGCAACAAATGTCATAACAAAGATTACCTTCTGTTTCTGAAAGCATGTTGCAATATCGTGGTATGTATGGCCCAATAGTCGCTTTGGCCCTTCTAATAACGCCTTTTCACTGTAAAGTGTTGACAAGTGTCACTCGTCTGCCGGAAAATAGAAAGCAACGCTTCTTACAGCAGCTCCCACATGCCAAGGTATTTGGCAGCGCACATCAAATTCCAGAGAATAGGAATTGTCCCTAGCGTATATTCTTCTTTAGCGCTCAGGCCATCGTCGAGCGATTCGATATCGGGCTCCACATGGCCCAGACCACAAGGGCGCCATACCTGACACAGAAGATATTCGTTAGATAGGAGTAAGGGACATATATGTTTTTAGGAAACTAAGTAATGAGCACCTCGTCAAAAGCCTTGGATGAAAATCGGTAGAGTATAACAGGCTCGCCACTGTATTTCACATCTGCATCCGGGTCAACTTTGAGAATAAGACCACCAGAACAAGAGTAGACTCACAATTGCGAAAATGATGCAAAAGCCCGGTATCGTATAGTCTTTTTGAGGATACGTCGCTACAGCATTGTCCCTCCGAGGTATGGAGTGGGAATGTATTGCTTGGAATTTCCTCCTCTGGTTTGGGGACTTCTTCCTTATCCAACAGGACATCTAGTGTGACATAAGTTGCAGCTTCGGCAGAATGTCTGATAGAGACCTACCAGGATCAGGACGAGGGATATTATATTCCTGAAGTGTCGCATATGCCTGCTGCATATTCTTCTCACTGAGAATTCGCATAGGATGTGATTCATGCTGGCGACGTTTGATGAGATGGTGCAGAAAAATTGCTTCATCCGCATATCGAAGGTCAAGTTCCTCGTTCATCGTTGCACGAGCCTGTTGAGCGAGGCCCAATTGATTAAGAATCAACCACCGGCTGGGTGCAGTCAGAGGCAAAGCAACTAGGGCTGTACGATAATAGGAGCGAGCAAATGTCGCATAGTCCAGATGACGGCGAGAAGGGTGCTCAGAAAAGGACCTTCTGATAAGTGTGAAATCTTCTGTCTCGGTGAGATGAAAGTGTTCCTCAGGTACATTGGAACATGGGTCTAATCTAGCCTGCGATGCTAAATGCAATGTGCGAGCAAAGGTGGCGTTGTACATGGATTGTTCGAGGCTCCCGAGGGGATTCGATGAAGCAGCCTGGAGACTGAAACAGAACGCCGTCTCAAGGAGTTTCGCATCTGTCTGCTGCTCAAATTTTGACTGCAGCGCACAGCTCAAGTTGTTCAAAAGAAGAGGTGAATGCGAAGAGTGCTTTGAGTGTAGTCCAAATGCCTCTTGGTGCAGGTTGACAATTTCATCAATTGCTGTTGATGGTTCCTCAAGAGCTTGCAGAAGGTATCTGGTATGTAAGGCGACACCTAAATGATCAAGGGCAGTCGGCCGTTGATGATGAATGGATGCATCACGGGCAAGAGCTTCCCGTAGAAGGAGTATTGACCTGTCGAGATCATCCATGTGGGAGCCGATGTATAGAAAGCGGGTATGAAGGGCCTTGGCAAAGTTGCTGAGGAAAGTTGTATGCCCTGTCGCTTCTTCTGATGTGCGCTGGTGTACTGATCCGTGCAAAACAATGGCACGTTCCAGATCTTCAACTGTGCCATTATACTTGAAGCGTTCTTCCAATGCCAATGCGAGGTTCTCCAGGATCGATAAAGGGCAGTCCGTATCGAAAGCTTTTGAGATTGCGTCCAAGTGGCCTATAGGTGATTCCAGCACTGTAATCTCAGGCTCATCAGGGTCAATTTCCTCGATCTGCTGAATCTGCATGAGCCCAACAGCAACGGCGTTGATGACATGGGCCCATCGCTTGGCATCTGTATGCAGAAATTAGCGTGGTGGCGATGAACCAGGAGGGAAATGCTACATACTATCTCCACAAAGGATAGGTTCTTCGATAGCGCTAGTGGACTTGTCCCAATCTAAGCCAGCCAGCCCCAGCACCTTCTGGAAGGAGGAAGTCATGTGCGAGATTTGGTCGTCGCTCCGAATCATCAACTCCGGAGAATATATTATACCACTATTATCGATGAGCGATTCTGTCATTGTCCGGAGTGCGTCTGAGCCGGCAAAAAATCCGTTCTCCTCTCCGATAATCATGAGATGGGCATGCGACCAGCCCGCCCACATACGAAGATGATCGGCAGTAATCTGAGTAATTGCTTGGGATTGCAAATCTGCAGGCGCCTCTAGAATATGATCGGCGAAATGCTTCCCAATGTAGAGTTCTGCCTGGCGAAACAGGTTTACGCCCAGATCGTTGGGCTTTACTACAGGCTGGAGGCGGTCAAAGAAGCTAACACAATGACGCGCTATAACGGTTCGAGCTTCTTGAAGCGTCCCAAAATAGTCAATGAATGAGGCATGGAATATTTTGATGGCAGGTTGAACCATGCCTTCGTCAAATGTTCCACGCGTTTGCAAGGCCCTCAGACCGATAGAGGTATTGTTAATGAATTGGGGGCGGACATCGACAAGAAGAGCAAATTCTGCCAAAGGGAGAGCCTCTTTAAGGGCTACCATCGCGAGCACAATATTACGGCGGAACACCTTGATTTTATCACCATCCTTCGGGAAGATACGCATCATTGCTAATCCATATAAATTCTCCATCCTTTCTTCGCGAGCTACAGTGGACGAGGATGTCAGGATGTCGTCCAGAATTTCGCGAGGTGACCTGTCAGGTTCCTCAACTGAAACCAGGGAACAGACTGTTGCAGCCCATATGAGAAGGCCATCGGCGAGTTCAACCAGCTTGTCGAGTTCCTGACTGCCAGGGTCCCGTCCATACCAAGTAATCGTTTGGAAGCGTTCTTCGAAGTACTCGCGGCAGATGGTTTCGGATACTGGAGTCAGTTCGCGGGTACGCGCATTGCCTGAGACAATGGAGTCGATGCCTGTCGAGTAACGACTGGTCATGACAAATTTAAGGGCGGTCGTCCCCGGAAGGCGAATCTTCCTCACTAGAGCGGAAAGGAACTCTTCGCGATACGCCCATTCGTCCAAGGCATCTAATATGATGACCAACGGTCCAGCATAAGAGAGCGTAGAGATTGGCCTGACAAGATAGTGAGTGATGTATTCATCCAGGCCTTGATGTACTCCAGAGCAATCCTTGATTGCGCGAACAACATCATGTCGGCAGCCAGGGTGCAGACTCGCAAGTTCGCGGGCCATCATCCGGACGAGGTCTTTCGGATCGCTGTCGATACCTATCGCGAAATATGCAAAGGCTCCGAGCATGCCCTCTTCCTTGATGTGGTCAAGCAGCCGACGAGCATATGTTGATTTTCCGACCCCTGCCGCACCGTGAATCCAAAGAAAGCGTTCCCCGTCATCCGCCTCAACCCATTCCAGAGTTTCGCGGATCTCTTTCTCCCTGCTAGCGCGGAAGTAGCGGTCATGAGAAATCTTGTGTGAAGGAAGGCGGGGCAAGTTCTCGAGCAAAAGACTTTCTGAAATCATCATTCAGTATGGTTGCTGTGATATAGCACATATTTCCATACCAATATTGCGCGACATGCTATCGAGGTCAATCTTGATGTTAATTTGAACTTCCATCTGGATATCGCTCGGTGAACAGCTCGCTGTCGCAGGAAGGTAGGGCTTACATTAAACAAGTCAATGGCCGCGCGTAAATCGTCCTTCATCCGCGTGATGTCCCCCAGGTCATTCCCATGGTACAAAAAGCGAGATATTACGCTCCGACGCGAGAATTCCGCAGCATCGTCGACGATCTTGGACAGCTTCCTATATCACGGGGCGGATTATAAGGACAGAACAGAGGAACATTTGTGTTTGAGCTCACCCATCGAGTGCTTCAATGGCTTTAGTCCAGCGACCGTCTATCTCCCGCGGGCAGATGACAGCAATGCGGACGATATATTCAGCGGCTGTGGCGGCCAACCACCTCATCCATTCAAAATTATTCGATGCTTGCTGTGAATTAGATCTTAGAACATGAAGACGCAAAAGCTTGTTGAAGCTCACATTAGCAGCTTTCAAAAATCCTGCCACAACCGTTATGAGAGGTTGTACCAATGGAATAGGAACCATTGAAGATGCGTCCTTCAAAATTTCGAACAGCGGCAGAGCGACTCCCAGAACGCCGCTCGCAATGGTCGAAAAGCGACTCGCATGTTTTTGATAAACACCAGCAATGCCAGGGTTAGCACGCTGTTGGGTTCACAATGTGTAAGAAAATGGTTATTGAAAGTACAACTTCTTACATACCTTAATCTCACCAACAGATCGCTGTACGGTCCTGAGTGCCTTATCTGGAGAATCGTCCAGATCAATGGTTTTCGTTGCACTGTAAAAACAGAAATGAGCGTTTTGTTGCGATTGAAAAATAACCGATGCAACGCACGCAAGAAAGCTTGTTATGGCCTCGTCAGTTCCATCAGGAATGGGTTTCATATCCAAGGCTGCAACTAGATCCGTCGTGAAGGATACAGTTGGTTTGAGGACATCCTTAAACTGCAAAAGGTTATTGAATCAGAGCTACTCTGAAATTCCGGGACAGAAACATACATCTGGCTCGCTACTAATTTTAACAATCTCGAGGATAAGTTCCTGCAATTCGGTGGAATCCTGTAAAACATAGGCAACATGAAGAACGACGATATCCTGCTGAGAACTGCTTGATTGCGCAAAGCGTCGCTTGATAGGGCCAGACTCCTGCGAAAGGATAGGAGGGGGTGTCGTGTGATTGGGGAACGCTGTCTGCTGGCGATGCTTGATAAGACCTGCCGATAAGATGGTGATCGTCGGGGATGCAGGCGCTTCCTCTACCGATATTGTTGGGAGATCGTCATCGAGTTCGGCCTTGGAACTTGACAGGAGAGACGTGGGCAGCGTAGCTTCAGATGCTTCGGCAGGGCCAAGCGTGAATAGAGCAGCAGTATCGCTCTTTCGTCCAAGTGTGGAAGGCGAAAGTGTTGGGGAACGAGAAGGCCCCTGATCCCCCTGGTTGGTGGAAGGCTCGGGGCTGACAGGCCTTGATGCCGACAGGCGGGTTTTCAGTTTCCTGAATTTACCCTTGAAGAATGCCATCGTCGGTGGTGGCTCTCAGCATAGGATTTGGCCTATGCAATACTATTCAGCCTGTCAGTATGTTGCTAGATGTTTATGTCCTGGACCTCTGCGAACATATTAATAGCGCTGTAATGGCACTGCGTGTGTAATTCACAGATGTTCTCTATTCAAGACTTGACATATCACTGAAGGCCCTTACCTAAAGTCGTGGTTGGCAAACGAAGAGCTCCTATTGGTCCTCCCTGTTATGTCCTGGTATCGGCAGAGTGTCACCATGGGACTTGTCCAAGTGTGGTTGCCGGTCCTTAGGGTCGACATTGCTCGTCTGGCCGTTGCAGTATAGTATCGCACAGTTTGAGGTGACCAAACGCAATTGAGAAAAGAAATGCGTGATTAATCATTAAGGATCTTGACGGCAAAGGAGAAAAGTCAGTGGCATGGTGGAAGTAGTGAAAGGAAATGATGGTCAACAATGGTGCACAACACAACGGCAATTGCCGCCCATCCAACTATTCGCACTTTCCTCAACTTTCCTATCAGTGTTTAGTATTGTTCAAGGTTAAGAACTAGGCGATGACAATGTCATCTCAAGGCTTGCTGCATTTCCTATGAATTTGTGAATGGAAGGTATCCGACGAGAGTTGAACCTACGTAGACCCCACGACATCAAGAGACGTTGATGCAATCAAAAAAAAACTGCCAAGACATTTCCTTTTTCAGTGAATATAGTGGGTGAGGAGTCTTTCTGTTGCACAGCAAGCCAATCTTGGCAAATTTGAAGTACCTTTGACGACTAGTTCAAAGGTATATAGATGATATTCTCTTCTAACATACTTTGTAAACTATATTCATGTTGACCCACTGACCGGAACTCAGCATTTCCATATGCAGATCCTTGTCAAACCTGCCCGCGCACACCCAAACAGTGACCACAACCACACATTGCTAGCACTCGCATCGTGTGGCATGAGCCCTGTCGCATCAAATTCGCGCTCGTATCAATGTGCGAGTGTTGACGCAATAACGACGCAACATCATCCAAAGCAGGTCGCCGCCCATGCACAGAGAGTGCGTATACTATCCAGGCGACCATGACAACCACCCCGCCAACAACTATCTACCACCAGTACACATGAACGGGAAACGACATAGACCGCAGACCGCGAACCACGACTAACAAACCTTGCCAGGGACGAGAGACGAGCAGAAATGACACCCTCGACTTGCGACGATGGACTTGCACAGCTGTGACCATATGGCGTGCTGTCGATGGACTGTAGAGGAACAGGACGCGACGCGACGGTTGAAGTGCGAGACAGGGTGGGATGGCACGGCAGTCATTGAAAGCAGGCAGCGAGCAGTGGCTGCTTGAGTCGATCGTGTGAATTGTACCTACACTAACGAAGTGCGAGTCCCGCCAACGACAACGAGGACATGGGGCACGGGAGTCAGAGGGCCGTTATACTGAATCGAAAGCGTGAGGGCATGAGTTGAGAAAGACAGGGCACCATGAAGGAGCACGAACCGAGTAATGAGAATGTTTGATGAAAAAATACCACCACACGATGGTAGGACGCAGAGACGAGGACGGGCTGCACATGAACAGTGTATATTCCAGATTTGAAGATGTAAGGTCACAAGTTGTAGGAAGGATGGACGAGTCGGACCTCTGAGTCAAATGTTAATAAAGACGATGTTAGAATGAGGAATCGAAAGCTCGTCAAAAGCAAACTCACTTGGATGGACACTGAAAGCAGCGAGCAGCGCACGCAAGCCAGAGGCGGAGACAAAAGGAGCTCTCCTACGCCCACCATGGCGAGCAAGGTGGTGGCCGAGGAGAATGACTTGACGAGCTGTTCTTACTCGAGGATGGTGCCCGGAAGTGAGGAACGAGGTGGGCCGTTTGGTTTGTTACGCAAGAATGAGCGCGAAACTGAAGTTGCGGGCCGCAATGCGAGAGTAAGGTTGAGAGCCTTCATGTTGGGCAGGTACAGAAGGAGCGACTGCATGACGGATGTGCTGAGGTGCATTATGCAGAGGTCTGTATGTCAGGCATAGTGATGTTTAGAGGATCACGAATGGAGGAGGATGTTAGAATATAGTTGAAAAGGCGTCCTGAATCCTGACCGTCGGAAAGGGCCCGAAAGGTCGAGGTTGAAGACCGTTATCGAGCAACATTTTAGCGGCCGGTGTTAGACATGAATGAGGATTTAAAGTCATCCCTGGAGCCTGTATATGTTGAGACGGTAGCCTGCAAGGGAACGAATGCTTCCAAGGCATAAATGTATCTTGTGTCTCTGTGACCGCGTAGTTGCTCGCACTTCCCTGCTAGATTGGTGGAGTCCGGATTATGCCGGTGGGCCCGAAAACAGAGCGGCACAAAGGTGAGAACGGCGCGCTATGACGGACAGGATCTTGCTGTATAGAGAGGAGTGGCTGACCTCGGCGGAGGAGGTTGCATCTGAGCAATGGATAGGCAACCCCGAGCAAGACTGCAGCATCAAAGGCAACAATGGTTTGCCCCCGTCGATGTCGACCCAACGAAGTTTGCTATCACTGCTGAAGGAGCTGGCGGCGATGCGAGGGCCGAGTTGGGGTGCGATATGGGCGCGACGAGGGCGAGGGTGAGATTGCTGTTCGTCGGAATCTCAATCACGAACAGTTCACTACTAGTAGAGGAGGACTGAAGGAACGCGGGAAAAGTGACCATGCCGCGGCCCGTCGTCCCGCCATTATTTGTCCAAGTCCACGGCCCTCCTCTCACCAGATACCTTCAACGTCACAATAGACGCCCGGATGAGGAACGAGCCTTGTGTTTTGCTTGCATGTCGCAAATACGCGCATCAGACGTCAATGCAATGCACCTCTCAGGGTTCCCAGTGGTACAGTCATGGACCGGTCCTTGATACAAGCATCACTCCATGATACAAACGCAAATTTCTCGCCCATTTTGCGGTCAATTCCTTAGGTTTTTTCTGTATGTCAACTCTATATCTGCGTTCTACGTCTTTCAGCAAGAGCAGCCGTTTTAAATGGTCTGTGTCCTTTGCGATTACTATATTAATGGCTAAAAATGCGTGTTTTTGCAAAGAATGATGTATAAATGATAACTGAAGGTCATACACTTGAATTTAAAGTGGCCAAATTAATACCCAGATACTATAAAGGACTTTAATAGTTTAGGTGGGGCCACAGCACCCATGGACTGAGATTTGGTTTGAGGGTCGTCGAGGAGGGAGTCACAGTAAGTCACATCACTCACTTACCCTATTTGGATTTGGCTACAAATGATCTCGGCAAGATGGAACCATGAAATACAGCGTGATATGGGCACACTGGGACAGATAGAGTGTATGCTGTGGTATCCAGCCTATTCCGCTGTTCTTTCTTATGCCTATTCAAGCCAAACCCAAGACTGAAAAGCGTCAAATTGGAACCGGAACGAAGATTAGATGCTTCAAATGATGGAACATGTTGTGCCGGCAACATGCCGATAGAAAATGCTATAATTGTGACATTGTATCAAGGAGTGGTAAACGTGCTGATAAGAGTAGTATGCAAAGATTCTCCGCGATATAGGTCGTCTCTGACCGGATGCACTCCAAATTCACAGCATGGGTACAAGAGTAATATTTCAACATGGTTATCTAGTTTCTACGTAGCTACATGCTTGTTTACAATGACAGCTGAGGATCTAAGCTTTTGGCGTATCAAGGACCGGTCCAAGACTGTAAGCATCCCTTTCACAGGGCTTAATGCCAATGCACGACAACTGGGTGCTAGGTAACTGACGCCACCACCTCGAGGTTACAGTGGCCCCATCATCTCATTTACATGCATTCTAATACTCATTGCTGCTTTCGTCCGCAGCACCCTGTCTCTGTATCTTCAAAACCGAGCTCAAGCAGTGTTCCTAGCTCAGTGCGGAACTGGAAGCTGGTGCCATCACCCAATAGGCTCCACAGCCAGCGATTCAGACCATGTTTATACAAGTAGTGCTCTCCACGACTGGCAGGGAGCTTTTCTAGTCTCCTGACACCAACCACGCGTCCACCCATAACTCAGGGCCTCTGCATCTGGGCACGTATCGGAACTAAGATTCAAATACCTCTGTGGCTTGCTCTCACGAGGCATCGCCAGCATACTGCGCTTCCCAGTACCATTTAGGTAAGAAGCCAATTCGTTCCACCCTCTTGCCATCCTCGATATGTTCACCGTCGCTCGCCACTTCCTTTAACTCTTCCTCATCAAGAAGTCTGATGCGCACGCCTTTGCCAGGCGTAAATGTAGCACGCCATACCCTCCGGTCACCTCCTTCACTCCCGTGCAATTCTGTTCCTTGTCCACCCTCTTTCGTGGAACCAACCCCTGTGGCCTCAGAGCCACCGGCCGCCCTCAAAGCCGCGAGCACCTTCCAGCCCCATTCAAGACACACCTGAGGATCCCATGCGCCTGGTTTCCCTCTGACCATCCGCGGCAGCTCCATGGTCCGGAAGCTTTGGGTGGTCGTCAACCGTCCTGCCGGTGTGCGGAAGCCCACGACGATTTCCTGGTAGAGCCGTCATGAGGATGTACATCAATTGACGGAGGCACTGATACGTACAGGTACTCCTAAGAGGAATGACTGGAAGTAAAACTTGAGCAGTTTCCTGTAGGAGTTGATAGTCAGTTGGGCGTGCTGTATTTTCGCTTGCTTGTACCAGAGCGTTCGAGCAGAGGGGTTTCCAAGGATGCCGAAGCAGTGCAAGTAAAGCAAAGAAAGAAGTGACTGACTTCTCAAATCTACCCTCGTCCTGCGGACCTCTGATGGACATCGACGTCTTCAGCTCGACAAACCTGTCTGTCGAGTTGCCCGTATATTTCCCTGAGAAAAGTCAAGTCAACGACAACTTCTTCGACACTTCATCGGATATCTAACGAAGTCCAGGAAACCTGGAAGACAGAACGGACGTCGGAGAGAGCCATTGATATTTTATCAGACGAACCTCTGACACAGTCAACTTCTCCGCCCACCACAAGCCGCACATCGCCAAGTTTTGTACGGACAACGCTGCACCATTGCTCGTTGGTGTCCACGTCGCCGCTCCAGCCAGGCGGATGGCGGCGACCGTCATTGCTTGAGCCCCCCGCGGCGGTGTTCGTATCTATTGGCTTGGTACAGTACGACTCGAATGCGTAGCCATAGTACGACTGTTTGTGATTTCGCGCGTCCATATTGTTTCTGAATAATTCAATTCAAACTGAGTGTACAACTCTTCAACAAGGCACTCACTTGTCCTTCAGCTTTGCCTCTGTCAGATGTTCCTCGAGGTATAGCGTCCCATTAACCAACATAGCGTTGAGCTCCCAGCCATCGCGCTCCTCGTATGGGGCTGTCAAGATCCTGTAAAGTGACACGATGTTAGAGCGGTCACTAGTCAAGTGCTTGTATGCTTACTTCGTAATGACGCCCCTCCACGCCACGGCGCCTATTTCCTTGCCCTTCCCTTTGCCTTGATCATGCGCCAGTGCCATAGCTGCCTCTTTCTCCTTCACGATCTGCACGGCATTCAGCAGCCCATCGAGACGACCGCGCTCGTCCGGCTTTCTCAACCACCGCTCATATCCATAGTTGAGATCGGCGCCGGGAGGTGGGTCGACAAAGGCCTTTAACGCGCTGTCGTCAAATTTCTGAGTATGGGTGACGGGGGTATAGCTAAAGGATATCACTGGAGATGGTTGTTGAAATGGAACGCGCGACGATGAGCCCGCAGGACTAGCTTGAAGAGGAGGGTATGGAAGAAAAATTGCGTCCAAAGGATCGGATGTTGTTGGCGAAGACACTGGATGTGGACCAAGTGTCGATGGGGCGAGTCGCGAATCCATATCCTGGGGTGCAAATGCTGGTTTAGGGGGCAAGGATGCAGGGGGCTTGGGAGGTAGACGTTGTCGATTTGTGGGCCGTAAGTCAGATGCGGCTTCAGTATTCAACGCGTTATCTTGCTCGTGAGAGTCCTCGAAACGACGCTTGTTGGGAATATGGCTCGTAGGTACGGTCGATGGATGTGAAGGGGAGGATGGCATCTCTGCCTGTAGCCTCGGACAAAGTTGATTGAGTTTGGCTTGTTGACGCCCAGTTGATGCTGCAATTACGACACAGCCACAGACGCCTCGATCCCATCCACCACTACCACCATGAACATCAAAGACATTTCTTCCGCAGCATGCCTCAAGTTGTCCCGGCCACTCGTCGCCTCTTGCCGCCGATGGCTCTGAGCGCGGCTTGGAGCCCACTCTTTTTCGATGGCTTGCCGCATGATCCAACTTTTGCGGATTGTCAGTTCAAGTGGAATTTTCAGACACTCCGACTATGAGACTCATTCGGCACGACAATGCCACTGAGTACTTATGAAACACTGTCTGCACTTAGGCACGAATTGGAACGTCCCATTTGCTTGATCTCTCTAGACGAAGTACCCCGACCGACCATGAAGACGACAGCCATTTTCGCCGCCTTGACCGCGTTCGCCAGCCTTACCTCGGCCGTGGTTCCTCCCTCCAGGCGGCAGGAGTCTTCTGAAGCACCGCAACCAAGCTCATCACAGTCTTCTGGCAACTCTTCTATGCCTTACACGCCTACCGGAGGATTGGGAACAAATTCGACCCCGCCTGAATATCATCCACTGAGCGATTTCGACTTTCAGTCCATTGTGAGTTTTCGCAATTCCCCACTCACCATCACCTTTTGTGCTTACCATGTTCCAGAACCTCGCCCTGAACCAGGAATGGATCGAGCTAGATCTTTTCCATTACGGCCTCGCGAAGTTCTCGGTGGAGGAATTCGAAGCCGCCGGCCTTAACGCAGAGGATCGGTACCTTATCCAGTTCATGGCAGAGCAAGAGGAAGGGCACGCGACGCTGCTAACCAACATTCTGGGCGAACGAGCGGCCAAGCAGTGCCAGTATCAGTACAACTTCACCACCGTCCGCGAGTACGTCAACTTTTGCCAGGAACTTACGCGCTTTGGCGAATCGGGAGTCTATGGGTTCCTCGAGCATCTCAACTCGCGCGCTTCGGCGCAGCTGCTTCTGCAGAGTATCACCACAGAGGCACGCCAGCAGATGATCTTCAGGCAATTCGAGGGCCTCTTCCCGATGCCTGTTTGGTTCGAAGCTGGTATCTCGCAGTCGATGGCTTGGACCCTCCTCGCCCCGTACCTGGTGTCTTGCCCAGCCGAAAACCCTCGCATTGTGTGGCAGAACTTCCCGGCGCTCAACATCACCGTAAGTCGTTTTATTCTCGGCACATCACCACTTTTACTCAACATGCCCAGAACAACCCCGATCCTACACCTTTGTGGAACACTTCAATCCCAGGCAACGAGACGACCCCCGCCATCACGCGCAATCGCTCCGAGCCTTTGTCGTATCCTGGTCGCGAGCTGTTCCTCACATGGGAGCTCCCTGGAAAGAACGTCAGCTACAATAACAGCTATGTCACTTCCACCTCCGCCGGGGATCCGAAAGTGAGTTCGCCAATGTGCCATTATATCTTCATCCACTTACACGGCTGTATAGTATGTCGCCTGGATCTCGCAACTCAACACTACCTTTACTGAACTCGTGGACATCAACGGGCAGAGCGGCAGGACGTACCAGCCTGGCGGTACCGTCTTCGGGGATAATACCGCGCCCATCGTCAATGGCACTATGTAAGTCTTGACCCTCGTTTCTTTATTTCCAAAGTTGTTGATTATATTTTGGGCAGGTTCATCATGATCACCGACAACAATGCCACCATTACGCCTGCTAATGTCTCCATGCTGAATCCTCACATCGTGGCTGGGCCAGCTCTGTACCAATCTGGCTGATGTTATTGTTCCGTGTCTCGCCAAATTAATTTGTATGTACCAATATCAGCACTGTAACAACATGAATCTGTCGTTTCTTGTTCAATCAGAATTTTGCATAAGATCAGGAGAAACCTTGAGACTGATGAATATAGCTGTACCGGAAGTTGGAGTTGTGTTGGATTTTCACTGTCAAGTCTTCATAAAAGCTAGCAAGTTTAGCAGGACGGGACCAACATCGCTGCATGTGGGTCAGCTACGCGCACCCTGCTACTTGCAGCGGGATAAATCCAATTATTGGACTTCCCTGAACGGAACCACTTCTTCGCGTCGCGATCTTGAGCTCCAATCTCCATTGGCATTAGATTCCCATGTCGAGGCAAGTTGCTCAATGCTGTGTCTTGTACCCTAATCTCTCATTCTCTCCTCTCTCTGTCTCCCCCTGCGCTTATCAATCTTGTGCGTCGTCGATTCGGGGCCTTCGCCATCATGCAGCAGTACACACCTCCCTCAGAATCACGCGAACCGTCTGGGAACATACTTCAGTCTGCGTCCCATGTTGTCATTACGGGTGGGTCATTCGTAGTTGGATCCCAGAACGTTACAACGACAGCGAACGAACCCAACAGTGCGTCTTGTATTCGTCGAGCCTGCGAGGTGAAGTGCTAACCGCCTATCCCTCATGGACATGAAGAAAGCCTACAGCTGATTTACGAACGAGCAGCGCCTAATGCTATTCTCAACGCCGGTGGACGCGCAGACGCGGTGAGGTGCTGTCCCGGCACCCGCGAAGAGGTCCTAGCTAAAATAGAGGCGTGGATTGCCTCTGCAAAAGTGGCCAACGGCCGCGAACGCGGGATCTTCTGGCTCAGTGGACCAGCAGGGGCAGGAAAATCAGCAATCGTCCAAACACTGGCAGAACGGTGTCTGGCTCGCGGTGTCCCCACGGCCAACTTCTTTTTCTTTCGCGGGGATGTAACCAGGCTGCGTTCATTTTCAAGTTGGCACCAGTGCATATCAAATCGATTCGAGATTTTGGTGCGTAGTTTCATGAATGATCCCCCAGCTTTTTATCGATAAGAACCCTGTTTCAGACTCTTTGTTGACCGCCTTTTGCATTATTGATTATGTCTATGAACCCACTCCGTCCATCACCGAAGCTTTAATAGCCTGTCGCCCTCACTTCGATTGGAATAGCAGGGGGATATGGTTTGGACCCTTCCTCAATTGGTTTCTCAGAGACCTTGAGAAGCTGGTGCGTATGACTATACACTATGACCCTGCCGAAGTTCTCATCTCTTATCAGTATTGCAAGAGGAACAACCATCCTTATGAGCTTATCCTCCAGGACTGGCTCATCTGGCTACGGGACATGGACTACATTCTTCTGGACAAAGACCTCGATGATGTTGAGCTTGCGCACGCGATCTGGAAGAAAATCACCGCGCCAAAAGTTAGTTTGCTCACCGGTGAGATGTCAAGTGCCCCAAAGAGCCCGACATCTGGTCATTACAGGAGAACAGCGACGAAGGCAGTTGCTGCCATTCCCAGCACCGCCGCAAGTGGGTCAGCAACGAAACGCCCTCGGGCGCGCTCTGACCCGCGACTTTCTACTTGCTATTCTGCAAGCGAGATTAATTACAACTATCGGTTCACCGTACTCAAGCCTACCTTAATTGCTCTTACCATGCTTAGATAGAGAAACAAGGTGTCAGTAAGCCTCCTTTGGAAAATGTGCGGTACGCTGGATGCCTTAGTGTAAAGGTTGCTATATATATACCTACTTACATGTCCAGAAAGATCGGATGCTGCTTCGACACGGGCAAAGAGAAAGATATAACTGTTACAGTGTCTATGATCCCAGCTACTTTCACGGATAAGTTGATTCCAACGCCAACGCGACTGTATGTATCATACGGTCCTCTTGTTGCACCAGTGCTCATCGGATGGCCATGGAGACGGGCGCCTAAAAGTCTTCTGGTGCACGGCCCGCCTTGATCCGCTATCCGCAGAGTCTCCTGAATTTTACCTTTTAATGATCGTGTTTATTAATGGTTGCGATGCTGGCATACATATGGTCTGGAGGATCAACAACTGTGCCAGGAGAATTGGCTCAAACGATTGGTTTACAAATACAAAGATCCACTAAGAGGCCAAAAAAACAATAGCGGAAACACCAGCAGTTGCGACTTGCGTAGCATCTCAACCGAGCAGACCCTTCACGTATTTCAGGAGGTCTTTGCCCTGTGACACACAGTCAGATAATGCGTCCCTTGACAACGAGTGAAAACGTACCCCTCGAGACTTCACACCAGCCACCATTGCCTTGACATTGTCCACCTCCATCTTGTCTTCGCCTTCGTCCTGAGTTGGTGCTGAATCTTTCGGCGCAAACAGGTTATACTCGATCCTCTGCTTGCGTGCCATTCCATAGCGCGAGATCACCGCCAACGCAGCTTTCCAGCCCTCAAGTGCGCCTGGCGGGCCCGATACTGACGGTGTTGATGCATGACCAACGGTGCTGGTAGACCCCCGTGCTGGGGTGGCTGGAGATTGGGTTTGCTGCACAGGTAGCGATGGGACAACCGTAGATCGAACAACGTATGGACAGTAAGACCGATGTTCCTTCAGTAGATCGAAAGATCGCCGAGGAAGGGGTTTCACAGCGCGTCCGGCGGGTATTGGCGAGCTAACAGGCTCAGCGACATTGGTACCATTTTGGGGATTCGCGTTTGTTGATGTGGGCTCTATTGGCTCGCTGGTCAATGATGGACCAGGCACAGGGTTCTGGGTAGCAAAACCCCATAGTCCCAAGCGACGTTGACACAGTTCGCAATGGAGCATAGAGTTTTCCTGTTTTGTCGCTGGCGGCGTTGGTTGAACGCGTACAGATGTTTCGGGGGATATTCTGGCGGCCATTGCGGGAGTTCGTGTGGAGGTTCGTGAAGGTGTTCGTGGAAGAGAAACGGAGGAGGCACGGGATAGGGATGGAGTACCCGGCACTGGCGAATTGAAGCGGGAGGTCGTAGATGCGCGGCGCAGGTGTTCAGGCGGAGCCTGAGGAACAAGTGTCCAACCAAATAACGCAGCAAGGACGGCCGTCTCCGAGGGCTCTCCCGAATCAAATATCGACGACGAAGCGTCTGGTTCAGTTTCAATAGGCGCCGAGAAATTCCCAGTCGTAAATGACGATACAGATGTGCGAAGCGAATTCAGTTGAGACGCCGTCTGGAAAAGAGGTGAGCAAATTCTGTATCTCGAAAACCTTTGCAACCGTACCAAAGGGTGCTTAATGACAATGTCTTTCATGACTGCGTCCATAGCAATTGCCTTGATTTTGACGTCCTTGATTAGAGCAGTTGGTGAAAGCAACGGAACACAGTATATCGAGTCTGAAAAGTTGCTCAGTTATCAATCTGGTGCAAGCTTATCTCTGCATACCGTCGCACTGCCTTGTCTTCCAAGGGCACCCGTTCTTATGTGAATCAACCAGGGAGGCCCGCTGCTTTTCAATGAGAGAATTTGCTGGCATGGAAGAATATGAGACGAGAATCTGTGAGAAACCACAATTGAACTGACCTGCGTCGCGACTCATACCCTCTCTTCCCGCTACCACCCACGATGCATTGCACAAACGACAAACTAAACGGTCTTTCCCGTCGTTCACCCAGCCACACTTAGATGCTGCGACTGCATCGATAGATTGAGGTTTATTCGCGTAAGTTGAAAGCTTGTATGTGGCAAGACGCGACAAAAACGATGGTAGCGATGATGGTCGATATTCCGCTGTCGCAGAAAGAGTTTGTCCTGGAGTTGGCGCTTGAGGCTGAAACTTGAACGAAAACGTGTTCTTAGTCTTGGTGGCAGCTCTGGCTAGAATTGCGCTTAGATGAGGTGTTGACTTTGTTACAGAAAGGGGAGCAGGAGCGGAGCTGGCGATAGTTAGGTACTCAGGGAGGTTAACAGCCAGGCAAGAATTACTCACGAAGGCTTCGCTCCTGACCTAATACCATATTTTGCAAGGGTGGAGTAAAGGGAGCGTATAGTGTTGGTTCGTTTCAGGGGGGGAGGCTGATCTTCGCGGGGTACTGAGTTGACAGCATCATCCAGACTTTGGAATGCATCGTCGAGTTTCCGCTGTCATAAGATTGAATAATATTTCAATCACAACACGTTATCACTGACCTTGGTTGAAAGTATCCTACCGTCACTTTGACTAGAGTTGAAGGTAGCTTGGTCCAGAGGTAGATTGATGTCTGTCATGAGTGAAGGTGAAAGTGGCATAGACGCCGGTGGTCTGCCGCCACAATACCTCGTTGATTAGTCAGCAAATATTATCGATTGTGTGCTCCGTCAAGAACTCACATATGTTCTTCATTAACTCGTGGCTCTCTTGTCTCTCTCAATCATTACAATTTTCTGCTCTTCCGAACCCTGACACCGCAAGGACTCACATATGCCCTCACTTACCTGCCTGTTGGTTTATTTTCTTCGACTCTGCGCCACAATCTCTGCGAAAATCGTCTGGAACCTGAACGCGTTCATTGAACATAGGATCGGCCTCGAAATAGGTTCGCCGTCGTATGGCATCATACTGAGATCAAAACTTCCCAAATATAAGGTCAAAAGATACAGCACACTCGACCCCCGGATTTTAAATGTGCACATATCGTGCTTCGCGACGCTTACACGACTGGCCAAGCCAACTTTCCAACCCTCTTGAAACTCTCGAGTTCTCTAGCGAAAAGGTTTCCACTTGTAAACCATTTGACTCTGATGTAGCCTCATCCTGGCGTGATACTCAATCTGTGGACTTGTGCCCGACTAGTCTGTTGTGTTCGATCGAAAAAATCTGCTGGGCTTTGGCATAATTTACGCGCAAAGTGACGAAGCATATCGTTCAAATCATTCCCTCCCTTCCATCTGTCCACAAGAGGTTGAAGATATCGGACTCTATCAACGCCATTCAAGCATTCGGACAGTTTGGTGGTGTCGACTTCTATCGCCTTCCTGATATCAGCAGCACTTCTTCAATACTGCTACCTGAGGTCTTCTTGGCATATCTGTGGTTCTCCATTCTGCCCAAGTCCCAATGTGAGTTTCTCCCCTGCACTGCCTCCCTCTAAGCGTGGCGCTTGTCTGCACGCTCAATGCTCTTGATATGCATTGTATTCGAGAAAAGAAGCTGCCCAACTTGAAGTCATAATGCCTCTATATGGCGCCATCCATGCCAGAAACGGATAGGGGACTGCACACTTGGACTTTCGCCATGTGTTATAATATTTCATGTCTTTCTTTGTGTGGTACAGGACACCCCTCTTTCTCTTCCTTTACCGTGTCAGGACAACGAGCGGCAATGGCTTCAGACGACGGACCCCAATACGACAAGGAAAAGAACGTCTACAGCACTCAAACGGTTGACAGTGTATCTGAGATTGCATCATACGAGGATGCCGCCGTTACTCAAGGAGCACCTACGGAGAAAATAAGCCCACTTGGATATCATGTCGACTGGATTAGTGTCATCTTCCTGGTCAGTTCACATCCCCTCACAGCTCAACAGGCATTCCTAACGAATAGTCTTCAGAATGTCAGCAAGATGGTCGGAACTGGTGTTTTTACAACGCGTATGTACAAGCTTCATAACATACAAGACTATTGATTGACTCCTCTACCGTTTGCAGCTGGTTCTATCCTTAAGGGCGTTGGTTCAGTTGGGCTCAGTTTTATCTTCTGGGTCATTGGGTATCTCTTCGCTGGAGGTGGGCCATTATACTTCTTATTCTTGGTTCACGTTTAACTCTATCTCCTTAGCCTCGCTCGCTGTATACCTTGAGTATGCATCCTACTTCCCCCATCGTTCTGGAGCCGAAGTGGCGTACCTTGAGAAGGTGATGAATCTCAATCTCCAATACAGTGCTCATGTGCACTGTGGCTGATGACCTGCAAACCGCTTCGCTCTAGGCGTATCCGAGGCCAGCATTTCTAATACCCACGACGTTCGCAGTTCAGTCCGTGCTTCTGTCCTTCAGCAGCAGCAACGCCATCGGTAGATATCATCTCTCGCTGGGCTTTTATATGGCGCTCAATATCACCTGGCATTTAGTTCTTGCGAAATACCTTCTCGTCGCTGGTGGGCACGAGATTACTGCGTGGAATACCCGTGGACTGGCGGTTGGGGTTTTCACTGGCATTGTTGCTAGTGAGTGAACTGAAGGTCGTGGATTTCACCATCTCATCAACATCGTTCTAGTCTGCATTATTAGCACAAAGTGGTCCCTCCGTCTTTCCAACGCCATAGGCGTTGTCAAAGTGCTGACTCTCGTCTTGTACGCCACCTTGATCGTCTTAAAGGCCCTTCACTGATGCTGACCTCTTTGCGATAGCATTTCCATTACTGGCCTGGTGGTTCTTGGGGGACATACTAAAGTGGAGGACCCCAAGGCTAATTTTAGGAACTCATTTGGGGGAACTACATCGAATGGCAATGGGCTTGCTACGGCACTTGTAAAAGTCAACTTCGCATACGCCGGATTCGAGGTCAGTGTGTGGACGCAGTCGCATGAACGTATCTTCAGCCTAACCCTTCCCACAGAACTCATTCTCTCTGCTGAATGAAGTCAAGGTGGGTGATGGGCAAATGCATCGATAAACGATACGCTGACATCCTATGTAGAACCCTGTGAAAACGATGAAGCGTTATGCTCCGCTGTCGCTCACTGTTGTCTTTATTCTGTATATGTTCGCAAACGTCGCTTATTTTGCAGCCAGTGAGTCTCTCAACTGTCGCAGCGATTTCTAAAGCTCACAGAAGTATAAAGTTTCCAAGGAAGAGATCAGGAAATCCAAAGAATTGACTGCCAGTTTGTTCTTTGTCGCTGTTTTCGGTAACCACAAGGCTGTCTCCGCATTGAGCGCTTTGGTCGCAGTCAGCAGCTTTGGAAACTTGCTTGCTGTTGTGATTGGATCGTCGAGAGTTATCCGGGAATGTGGGAGGTACGTCGGATTGGCTTGTAATTCTAGTGGCAGATCTTGATAACTATTTTAATGCGTAGACAAGGAGTCCTGCCATATCCAAGGTTTTGGGCCTCCACTCGGCCCTTCAATACGCCGTTGGGTCCTTATCTACTCAAATGGGTCCTCACGGTCATTGTCATTATTGCGCCTCCTGCTGGAGACGCTTTCAACTTTAGTGCGTTGGCGGCTCGTATATTCACGGTAAAAGTGCTAAGCTTCTCTGCAGTTGTCGACTTGCAATCCTATCCAGCAAATGTTTTTAGTTTCCTTGTGACGTTCGGCCTGTTCTCAGTACGAAAGCGTCGAGCAAACATAGGAGCGCCCCCGACAGAATTCCGGGCCTGGAATTTCGTCCTTATATTCTCTATTCTCGTTAACATCTATCTTCTCGTCCTCCCTTGGGTGCCACCGGCTGGGGGAATATACGCTGGTGATGTGAGCTTCTTCTATGCTACTTATTGCATCGTTGGCTTGGCTATGTGAGTTGCTGCGTCCAAAGTTGTCACAAGACTTTGGCTAACCTACCAATGAAACAGCCTCGCCGTGTCTGGGATCTTCTACGCATTCTTTATCATCCTCCTGCCGAAATGGCGCAATTACACTATTCGGCAGTTTCTCGAGAAGCTGCCAGACGGAGCTCAAGCCACCCGACTGGTCAAAGTACCGAACGCGGATTTGGCAGAGTGGGACGCGACTCACGATGCTCATGGGGACATCATCGTGCCGACCAAACTATGAAAATAGGTGTGTATTTCCATTATTTTCCTGTGCCTGAGGCTCACAAAACTAAAGGGCTTTCGGGTTTATGGGTTACTATAACTCAGGCGGTTGCATTCTGCGGAATCGGAAGACACTGTAATGTCTATGTAACATAGCGTCTGAGTGGCTATTCCCTTCCCGCAAGCATTCCCCCTTTTAATTACTTCATTGTATATTCGACTGCTGTACGAGATCCCAACCATGTAATGCCATCTGAATGGTAGGATGTTCGCACTACTTGTGGAAGAACGGTGAGACGCTCTTCTCATCGTCGTGTGGCACCCTTTATGAATCCCCATCTTGCTTTTTGTTTTGAACTCCCATTGTACCGGCACCTTATCATTCCGTAACATCAAAGGGATAGTCCAGCTTCTGACGTCCTTAGGGAACATTAAGGGGGGCCCGTCCTTCCCGATCTTCCTTTAGCATCTGAGCCCATATTGATGAATGTCGCGTGGCTCTCGCGTGGACGGAAATATTCGACTAATGGGGATTGACATGCGGTCGATGAGGACATGGAATTGTCCACAATGTGAGATTCATGGTGGTGTGTGTTTCGGTTCAATACACTCGCAATCTTTAATCAGAGCACGAGTTAGAGGCGAGGGAATGCTTTCTTCTAAATGTATTCGAGAAGCATTGGGGGATTCTGCTAACTTCTGACAGTCATGGACATGTTCTTTCCTATTTTTAGCTGTGGCAAATTTTACGGCTGCAGTCTTGTGGACGTTTTCTACGTCGTTCTGCGTTCTATTAGGAGGCGTATAGGGTACTTAAGGACGGAGAAAGTCACCAAGTCTTTAACAATCGTCTCACGATACTACAAGATGTTGACGAGCATTTCTCTTCTGTCTGCACTCGTATCTGTTTCCTTTGCTTCGACTCATAGTCGGCGCGATACTCTTCCCGATACCGACTTCGACTTCATTATTGTTGGGGGTCAGAACGGATCCATTTTACTCAAAATTATTCGACGTACTCATTACGTTGGACACAGGTGGTACGGCTGGCTCGGTGCTGGCCAATCGCTTGACGGAAAATCCTTCTTTCCAAGTCCTCGTCATTGAGGCAGGACCGAAGTGCGTATCCTCTTCAAACCGTTTTGCGACTCCAGACCTCAGGGGTTGATTGTGCTCTATTTTTAGCAACGAGGGCGTGTTGAACTCGATTGTCCCTGGCTTTGCCTTCAACCTGGGAAACTCTGCCTTTGACTGGAACTTCACTACCGTGCCCCAAAATGGCGTCAATGGCAGAACAATTATGTTCGAAAGGGGGCATGGGCTCGGCGGGAGCAGCTCAGTCAGTCCGTGTTCTATTTTTTGATGACTCCTACCCAAATGCTTATGGAAACCGAAGATGGAATGGTTTATACCAGAGGCTCGTCTTCCGATTATGACCGCTTTGCTCAAGTTACTGGCGATCCAGGTTGGAGCTGGAACGCGCTTCAGCCTTACGTTAAAAAGGTCCTCCACTGTCCGTTATCTGTTAGCCCTGTCTCATTGATTCTTACCTACAGCACGAAGGATTCACAGTGCCGGTGGACAATCACAGCACGGTTGGGCAGTTCGATCCATCAGTTCACGGATTTAATGGCCCTATACTCACCACACTGCCTGGACTCCTGAACCCATCCATTGATATTAGGGTCATCACGGCTGCACAGCAATTACGCGGAGATTTTGCTTTCAATCTTGATATGAACTCGGGGAATCCCCTCGGTGTGGGTGCGCGGAAAATCTAGCCATATGGACTGTGCTAGATGTACTAAATATGATCTCAAGGCTGGGAACAGTCTACCACAGGGCATGGAGTCAGAAGCAGTGCTGCTACAGGCTACCTGGCCTCCCAGTTCAGGGCGCGACCCAATCTCCACATCCTTGTGGAAACAAGAGTGACTCGTATCCTAAAGTCATCTGGAAGTGGTATGAGTTTCAGGACAGTTGAACTATCCAACGGGACTAGTATGTACTGATCTTGCGTCTTTCTGTTCTGATCTAAACTCATGTCGCTTTCATGAAAGGTTCCAGCTCCCCTCGAACGACTTTAACCGCAACCAAAGAGGTCATTCTATCAGCCGGATCTATTGGAACACCTCACATTCTCCTTCACTCTGGGATAGGCAGCAAGTCTGACCTCAAAGCAGTTGGAATCTCATCCGTCTTGGATCTTCCAGGAGTCGGACAGAATCTTACAGATCATCCACTTTTCTCTGTTGGATTTGATCTCGACATTAGGGACGATGCAGACCCTTGGGGAGAGTGCGTCACTGTTAATGCATCGCAACCATTTCTCCCTTCTGAATTCACACAGTCTGTTTGTCAACTCAACACTGCAAGCTGAGGCATTTCAGTTATGGAATACCTCACGGACAGGACCAGATGCATTTTTTGGTCGTCTCGACCAAATTGCATGGGTTCGCATCCCCAGTAACTCGTCTGTATTTGCAAACACGCCCGATACTTCCTCTGGTCCCAACTCTGCCCACTATGAGCTCGCTCTAGCGGTAAGTAGCACCACAACTTGTTGTTTGATGCTGTGTTTAGACTATTTGGGACACCATGGTAGGGATCTGCTACATCCATTTCCTCCGGCTCGTCTGTAGTCAGCCCAGCATCTCGTGAGCACCTTCCACTGATTGACCACATTTAGTTCGCTACATTGATTCTTACGACAGGTGGATCCGTAACATTGAAGACCAGCAACCCATTTGATGCCCCATTGATTGACCCAGGATACTTTTCGGCTGACGTCGACCTGGCTATTGCGAGAGAATCTGTCAGAGGGTTTTTCAGATTCATAGCTGCTCCAATATGGAAGAGCGTGCTGGTTGGTCCTACAGCTCCTCTGATCAACAACGCTCCAGATGCGCTCTTGAATGAAATCATTCGAAACACGACTAGCTCTGGGGCTCACCCCATCGGCACCGCGTCAATGTCACCATTAAACGCACCATGGGGCGTTGTCGACCCTAATTTGCTTCTAAAGCATGCATCAGGCTTGAGGGTTGTGGATGCATCAGTATTGGTATGAGATTTCTCACTTTGACAGCCAAACATCGCGTAACTATTGATTGCCAATTATAGCCATTCGTACCATGCGCCCACACACAAGCGGCTATATATATCATCTCTGAGCGTGCTGCCGACATCATCAAAGCCGCCCACGCATAGCAAGTTATGAGCCAGTAGCATTATCTTAGATACTGTTGCAGAGAACCTGAGATGAATTAATTCGGTGAGCTTGCAGTCATTGGCAGGGTTGACGCATATATGCGCTGCCTGGTTTGTTAGGCGATGAGCCTATAAGCCCCAGGCCTTAGACGAAACTGCCAACCTAAAACAATAGTGCGCAGCCAACTGGCCATAATACGACATTAAGTTATTGATTTACATCCAACTTGAAAGAAAGACAGAATTGAATTGGTATTACACATGACGAATAAGTTCATAGTCAAATTGTACTCTGGCCAGTAATCTCTAGTATCATCGACATTATCTGAGGTTGAAGGCCAACCCTTGATAAATCCAGTCGCCCGCGACGTAGGCACTGAGACAGATGAACGCTGTTATATATCATCAAAATGGCAGCAAATCACCGACATTAGAGTTTACTCACCAAGTTGTCCAATGAACCCTATCTTATACAAAGCCGTGGTACGCTGAGACCATCCAGGTAAGTGCGTCAACTTATTGTGCCGGGTGGGATTAAACACACCTTCTGAGTATGGTTCGCCAAATGCACAAAAATTCCCACCCACACATATATAAGTTTTCCACACACATATACAAGTCAGGCTGTCAGAAAACGTTGACTTTGCGTCTCGAGTAGTACAGTGCGTCTTAGGTAGACTATCTCGGGATTATTTCAACGGTGTAACCTCCAAGAGCGTCAGACCGAGTGTTCGAATGGTTTATAGTACCGTGTGAAATAGGTTTGATGGTTAGCCGTTGTCTCTAATGATCGCGTGCACCGACATTAGAGGGCTCTCCTGCGCTAAAAGTTCAGATGAAGGGGACCAAGGCGCATTCTATGCCAGAATGGAGGATGAATAGGTTCACGGTAAGTAAGCAAGTGTTTACCGGTATTGCAGGGTAGCATGATACGGCAAGAAGGCAGTGCTTGTAAATATCAGTCATAATGTAACTCACTCAATTGATCAACCGCAGGTAATTGAAAAATGACGAGTAGCTGATGCGAGTGTATATATCAGTGCACGCGCGCCGTCATGTATTGTAGGACTTCTTGAGCTTTACATATGATTGCTAAGAATGAACTGGTGTATACTCAGGTTGTTAAACATTGATGAGAATGTGTTATTTAATCAAAACTTTCATTGAAAGCGACGATGCTAATTCACCTACGTATGTGACCCCTCTGACTTCTTCCACGGTCTCTGTGCAGATTGATTGTGAGGCTGGTGTAGGCCATCGTTAACTCACGGCTTTGTCACGGCCAGTTTGGTGAGAATTTATATGTAGCTCTCATAGATCGTGGCAACTCTGATGTTTCTTTCACCCTTTAAAACAACATCATAGAGACTAAAAATCGCTCTCAATAGCATTGAAGGAACAGAAGAGAGTGTAATCGGCGCGCTTAGACACAATGGGTTGCCATCAAATTGATTTCCCACGGTACTATGAACCATTCGAACACTCGGTCTGACGCTCTTGGGGGTTACACCGTTGAAATAATCCCGAGATAGTCTACCTAAGACGCACTGTACTACTCGAGACGCAAAGTCAACGTTTTCTGACAGTCTGACTTGTATATGTGTGTGGAAAACTTATATATGTGTGGGTGGGAATTTTTGTGCATTTGGCGAACCATATCTGAGCCTCTCCACTGATATACCCATATGTATATGAAACACGCGAGATGGTCCACAGGGACATGATGGAAGCCGCGATAGTAGGATATTTCATGGCGATGATGCCAGAGCTGGGATTGCGTAGACGAGATCAGTTGCACAGCTGGAAGATCGAAATACAGGTAACTCACGTTCCCCATATAATGGGAATGTTCTCAAGTGTGTTCAGATGAGCTCCTGAGGTCAGAATTGCCGAATAACTTATGAGAGGGCATGCAAGTCGGAAGCAACAAGATCAACTGACTCTGTGCACAATTGAATTGGCGGGCGGGAAGAGAAGTCTCGGCCAACGCGTTGTTGGCGTAGACTAGTGAGCGTGAATGCGCAAGCGCAGCGCTCAGCATTGTCCAATGCAAGATTATTTATACGCACGCCATACCTTGAGGATACTCGATTTGAGCTTGCTTCCGGAATTTAGAAACGGTGAAGGCCTGTCCAGAAATGAGGACTAAGGTCGATAGGAACGCGGCGGGAATGTATTGAATCCTTTGAGGGGTTAGGACTCTGCTACGAGAAGCCACCAAGGGTATGAATGCGTACCCATCTGGAAAAACAACAAGAGTCGGCATTTTCAGAATGTTGTATGACAATGAGGCGCTGGAGGGAGAGAAAGAGTCAGTGCCTGTGGCAGCAGTGTCTCAATAACTGATCGCGGTCACAGGTAACTAGTAATGGCGCATATATTCAACAGTGTGACACCGGCCCTGCTCGCAGGTACAATTACTATCCCATTACTATGACTACTCGATAAATGCAGAGCTATCGAGGTCAGGAAGTCTTCCCTGCGACGCCTTCTCTTCTCTCAGCTTCTTCTTGATTATACCCTCCCGCCTCGCCCTATTTCGCTTTTCCCTCTCAGCGACCACCTCCGCTTGCACCTCCTTCAAGATGCCAACCACCGTCTTCGCCGCGGCGACGTCTTTGCGCAAATAGAAAGCCTTGATGAACATCTTGTACATGGGCCGGGTGTGCCTGTTGAAGTTGATCGTGGCCGAAACAGGAATGCCAAATCCTTCGGTTCTAGGGGTAAGGGTATTGAACGGCACGTTGTGAGGTTGACGGCGCCAGTGATCTGGTACAGGATAACCCTCGCGAATCATAGTGTCGAACAGCTGCCTCACGCGACGAGCATCAAACATCGACTTCCAGCGTAACATTGCCTTGAGCAAGATGTTAGTCGTTGCGCGGTCTGGGACGAACCCGCAATCTGCAATGAGGCGGTCCTTCATCCTGAGAATATTGCGCACCAAACGCCCATTTCGGAGTTTGCTGCCAGTTATGGGGCCATGGAGGATGATGTTCCCAATGGCAGTACAAGTTTTGACGTCAATACCAACTCGGTACTTCGCATACAACTTGCGTGCAGCATATATACGACCATGCTTGACCAAAAGAGTAACGGCATCACGAATTGTAGGCCCATCCGAAGTAGCACCAACGAGAGGCCGAATCTGAGCAAAGTATAGAAGTGTTTTGGTATGTCGACGATGAACCGAGATGCGCACCAAACATTCCCTACGTAACGCCACTCGTTTGGAACGACGCTTTGGCAACTTGCGGAAAAGTCCATAGGATCCGGAGGTAGCAAACTTGGATGTGAGTTTGCGGCGGATATGTAGCATTGATCGGACATGCTTGAGGTCAGGTACACCTTTGAACATGTCGTATAGCTTCAATGCATCGCTGTATTGACGCTTCGAAACGAGCTGGGATACCAAACGGCGGAGGAGATGAGTAGAGAAGAAATTGTTGGTTGATTTCTTCAAACTTTGGATCAACCGTAAGGCAGACGCGCTGTGGCCACTCCATATGAGCATAGAAAGAAAATATCGGATGGGGTATTTCAGATGAGACGGCGGCGGAAAGTCTTCATATAGCTTGGGGACGCGATGGCTTAGAATATTCATAAGGTCGGGATCGGCATGTTCGCGGCGGTGCTGTTGATAGTGGCACATCAGAGCAACAACGACCGTTTCGACGTCCTGTGGCTTGAAAAACAGGACATTCAAGAACTCTGGTACCCTGTCCCACCGTTCAGCGCTGACCAAGGCGAGCGCTAGAGGAACATGGCTCTGGTCCCGAAGTTTGATACCAGATTTTCGGCAGAAGAGATAAAGATCGAAGGCAGCGTCCACGTCATGTTGCGCGTAGTGTTGGATGAGTGCGTCGGAAACGGTTCCTTGCCATGGGACATCATCATCAAAATTCTGCTCGAGTATACCGAAGAGGCCTTGCCAGTTAAGCCTCTTCCAGGTCTTAAGGGCGGCTGAAAAGGCGATGAGGACGTCTAACGCTTGTCTACGAACCGAGGCCGAACTTGAGGCACTGAATGTCCACAGTCGCAGATCTCGACAAAAATTGGAGCAGCGAATAAAAAGTTCCTCGTCCCGTGTGGTGGCGGCAAGACGAAGAAATGCTGATGCGCACGCGCGGTTTACTTCCCTGGGTTGGTTTGATACCGGTGCCGTTGTGAATAATTCCCACAAATTCCTGCAGATAGTTTGAACATTCGGCGGAGTTTCAGAGATGACCCTCTCAGGTGCGCCAAGCATGCGCGATAAGGCATCCAGCATGAGCGTTGTGCGCCACATGACACTGCAGGAAGCTGCATTTGGACGCCCTCGGTACGATATTGGAACACCCGCTGTTGACATTGCTAAGCTGAGTAAAGTGAGGTTCTGCCACCGGGTGTCCAGCGTAAGGGTTGGCGAGAGAGCCTGAAGGGCCAGAGAGGTGGCCCAAGGGCGCAGTGGATCCATGGGTCTGCGGTTGTCGAGGCCAGGGAATAGAGTAGCAGCCAAGGCCAGGGTTATAGCCGAAACACCGGAACCTCGCGCTCCATCTGGTGTTGACAACGTTCGAGTCGCTGGTCTTTGCATAAGGCGTAGAGCCACAACGCATAAACGATCTCGTATTGCGTCCGACAGATTGGTATTTCGTGGGCTGACCAACTGCCAAAAGATTTCGGCATGCCGCACGCATGGTTCCGAGGTACTCTCGAGAAGCAAGGTATAGAATTTAGCAGCCTCTTCAACACATTCTCGTCGACTCGTCGACAAAAGAAAAGAGATATATGCGACATGGCTTTCGACCATGGTTGGATCGTCCATGTGAGGCTGGTACTGTGAACGAATGGCACACAGGAGGGCTTGTTGGCGGGCTAATTATTCGTCAGCGACCTTCTGCATAAAATATACGATGTGCACATACACTTCAGGTGATGATTTCCCGTTGCATCCAGCGCTGCCTTGACCTGCCTCAACCAGAACGAGTCTCGAGGACCAGTGAACCCGAGCTTGTTCATATCATGTATCACATCTGCCACAAAGTTCCCCAAATTTGCGGCAGAGGGAGCCCTTTGTCCAAATAAAGAGTCAAGGATGCCTTGCTTCGGGTTCTGGGGAGAATAAACGAGAGATAGGCACAGACCACCGCAAATTGCGACGAGGTCCGTGAAGACGGGGCGACTGATTTGATGTAAGAGTGACTGCGTTGAGAGTTTCCGGTATTCATGAAGTAACAATGATATCGAACGCTCCTTGGGGAAGGAACAGTATAGGATGTCTTCCAAAGCCCGAGCAGCTTCCGGGGCACTTCCGTCATTTGACCTTCCGCCAGGTGTGTCCGCTGAAGATTGCCATGTGTTGGTAGCGCTCTTCGTAGGGGTATTCGAGGAGTCGAAAGGCCGAGCTGAGCTCTTGCTTGCATTTAAGCCTTTGGACATGGGTGGTAGTACAGTGGGTCGCGAGGAACCATGGCCTTTTGAGGAAGGAGGCACGGTTTGTAGCCTCGGACGCGTCGTTTTACGAGACACGTCGCCGTCAGATGTGGAGTCACCACAATCTGAGTATGGGTGTGCGCTGTCCTTTTTCAAGGTGCCGGTACTATAAGCATATGCCGCGTTGCGGAGTGTTTGTGCTATGGGTCGACCTGGTGCGGAAACGGAATGCTGCCTGTAGCTAGTAACAGTGTCAATGCCAGCAAAGAAGGTTTCATAGCGCTACATACTATAAATTGGTTGTGGCTTTTCGACCGTATGCATCCAATATATGACGAGTCGATTGGCGCCATCGCAACATTCCATTGCATGAACTCGTTTTTAGTAGGCCGCGTCCCCCGTGTATGTTTCGCGGCCACCTGCGTCAGACTGGAGAGAGTTTATCCTCTGCCTCGACGGGACCCTGTTTAAGGGAGGGGAGAATGTCGGGTCTCGACGGCGACGAGGTGCTGCACGTCGTGGAAGCAAATTTGGGCCGCCTCGGAGGTTCAAGCGCGCTGGCCAATGTCACCCGCCGATTGGAGGACATTGCCGGCGGAAACCGAAGCGGAGGCTCAACCTTATTCGCATCGTCCACAGAAACTCTGCGCGTCGCCATCGCTGTCCACTAACTGCCTTGAAAAATCCATTGGCACTACCAGGTACGTCCGCCTGCCGCCAATGCGCCGACCCAGTGTATTTAACCTTGCTCCCAGGCGCAGAGGTCAATCGGGAGGCTACCGTTAACGTTCAAAACTCGTACGTGCAATCAGCCCCCACGTCTCAATTTTTCTCATTTGCTTTGAAGACCAGTCAATACAAAATGGGTGCCAGTCGTGCTGATAAAGTCCTCTACTTCGAGAAGCTCAAGGAGCTCCTCGCCCAGTATCGTATGCTCTTTGTCTCTCCACCGCGATCGCATCTTATTCATACATCTGTGCAGCCTCCATCTTCTTAGTCAACGTCGACAATGTTGGCTCCAACCAGATGCATCAGATCCGTACTGCCCTCCGTGGCAAGGGTGTCGTGCTGATGGGCAAGAACACCATGGTCCGCCGTGCCCTCCGCACCATCCTCTCCGAGAACCCCCAGTTCGAGCGTCTCCTCCCCTTCATCAAGGGCAACATCGGATTCGTCTTCACTGCTGGAGACCTCAAGGAGATCCGCGAGATCATCGTTGCCAACAAGGTCGCTGCCCCCGCTCGTGCTGGTGCCTTCGCCCCCAAGGACGTTATCGTTCCCGCCAGCAACACCGGAATGGAACCCGGCAAGACCTCCTTCTTCCAGGCTCTCGGTATCCCCACCAAGATTGCCCGTGGTACCATTGAAATCGTCAGCGACGTCAAGGTCGTTACCGCTGGTACCCGTGTCGGACCCTCCGAGGCTACCCTCCTCAACATGCTTAACATCTCCCCTTTCACCTACGGTATGACTGTTGTCTCCATCTTCGACAACGGCAACCTCTTCTCCCCCGAGGTTCTCGACATTGAGGAGTCCGAGCTCGTCGACCGCTTCATGTCCGGTATCAAGACCATCGCTGCCATTTCCCTGGCCCTCAACTACCCCACCATTGTGTCTGTTGCCCACTCCTTGGTCAACGCTTACAAGAACGTTTTGGCCATCTCTCTCGAGACTGAGTACACCTTCGAGGCCGCTGAGAAGGTTAGTTGTCAATCCTCGTTTGACCTTTTTTTGTTGGTGTACATGATTATTATATTACACACACTGAAAATTCTGAACGTCCCAAGGATGTCAAGCGGAACTTTTTATTTAAATGATTTTTCAATTATCTTCGCCTCTTGTCTTGTACCCGATACTTACTGTCCCTCCAGATCAAGGAGTACCTCGCCAACCCCGAGGCCTTTGCCGCCGCCGCTCCTGCTGCCACTGAGGCTGCTGCCCCCGCTGCTGCTGCCCCTGTCCAGGAGAAGGAAGAGGAGAAGGAGGAGTCCGACGACGACATGGTAAGAGCTTTCACAACATGCAACTGCGAGTGATTATTGAACAACGTTCGCGTTTTAGGGCTTCGGACTCTTCGACTAAACATAGTCGTCCGGACATCCGCCGTGGTATATACGAGACTTGTAGTGTTGGAAGTAGTTACAGAAATAAAACGAAGAGAAAGACCAAATAACACGTGTGATGTCAGTAACTGGTCATGGATCAATGTCGGATAACGGAGGAAACAGGATGACGCTTTTGGAGGAGAATGCGATGACGGAGATAACATCAATTGACGCAGACTGCTGGCGGCTGGGTACTCTGCCTCGGATTCCTAAGTGATCGAACGTTTCGCGTCGTCAGGCCGTTGAATCCGATTATCGTTCTTAATCCGGCATCCACCACGCACTTTTCCACTACATTGACTGAAGCGTCATTTCGCCGCGCTATTTAACTCTTCCCTCAACCATGTCCACGTCCCCAACCCCAGAACAACAGCCAAAAATGGAGGGAGGCCATCTCATCGTCGTGTCCAATCGGCTCCCCATCACCATCAACAAAGATGCCAAAGGAGAGTACCACTTCAAGATGTCTTCTGGAGGGCTGGTGTCGGCGCTGTCTGGCTTCAAGAAGTCGCTCAACTTCACCTGGATTGGCTGGCCCGGCTTCTTCATCCCTCCAAAGGACAGGCCCCTTGTCGACAAACGACTCATGGAGGAGTACTCGTGCCAGGCAGTATATCTGGACGACGATGTAGCCGACCGACACTACAATGGTTTCTCGAACTCGATACTCTGGCCACTATTCCACTACCACCCTGGCGAGATGAACTTCGACGAGGAGAACTGGCTAGCATATCGCCAGGCCAACATGCAGTTTGCTGAGGCCGTACGTACACAACTCACTCCTGGCGCGATGGTTTGGGTGCAGGACTACCACCTGATGCTTCTTCCGATGCTCCTGCGAGGAATCATTGATGCAAAGAGCGATGTCGCCACCTTTGACCACGACGAGCTCACCAAGATCACGGAAGGCCTCGACATCGCCGCGCGCCCAGAGGACGAGGAGCCCATACCTGGTGTCAAAATTGGTTTCTTCCTGCACACACCCTTCCCAAGCAGCGAGATCTACAGGTGCGCGCACTGATGACATCTGGACGCACGTCATAGCTGTTATCTGACGTAACTCGCCTAGAATCCTGCCTGTTCGTCGCGAGATTCTGCTGGGAATCCTCTACTGTGATCTCATCGGATTCCACACCTACGACTATGCTCGTCATTTCCTCTCATCATGTACGAGGATTCTCGGTTTGCCGACGATGCCCAACGGTGTGGAATTTGAGGGAAGGATGGCCCATGTAGGCACCTTCCCCATTGGAATCGAACCCGCAAGTTTTATCAATGTGAGTTCTCCAGCCCCTATCCGTATCTTGCCGATATTAATCGGATTGGCATGGTAGAACTTGCAAAGGCAGGCTGTGAAGGATCGCATAGCGCAACTTCAGCAACGCTTCGGTGACGTCAAAGTGATCGTGGGTGTTGACCGCCTCGACTACATCAAAGGTGTCCCCCAGAAGCTGCACGCACTGGAGCTTTTCCTCAGTCAACACCCCGAATGGATTGGCAAGGTAAGCCTTTCTTCTCATTTTGATTTTATGGCTATAAACGTCAAATTTCATAGGTTGTCCTTGTGCAACTTGCAGTGCCCTCACGACAAGACGTCGAGGAGTACCAAAACCTACGATCCACCGTCAATGAGCTTGTGGGCCGAATCAACGGGCGCTTTGGCACAGTAGAATTCATGCCCATCCATTTCATGCACAAATCACTCGCATTCGATGAACTTTGCGCTTTATACGCCGTTAGCGACGTTTGCCTGGTGACAAGCACTCGCGATGGAATGAACCTGGTACGTTTTGGGCCGTTGGTATATCCGAAGATGCTAACGCTTTGCAGGTATCATACGAGTACATTGCCTGTCAGCAGGAGCGGCAAGGGTCTTTGATCATCTCCGAATTCGCTGGTGCAGCCCAGAGTCTGAATGGATCAATTGTCGTCAACCCATGGGACTCACAAGAAGTCGCCGACGCCATCTACGAGGCCGTGACGATGGATCCCGCTATCCGCCCTGAAAACCACCGAAAACTCTTTAAATACGTCAACAAGTACAGCGCCGCATTCTGGGGAAGCTCTTTCATCAGAGAGATGACCCGCTTCGACATCAAGGACGATACCAAAACGGAGGCCGCGAAGTAGGGGTCACCGACCAGACAAATCAGTTTGCAAGCATCTCGAAGCGCGAATCCAGAATCTAACATTCCCCTTAGAAGAAGTATGAACACTCTGCCACTTCGTCATTTATTGCATAGAGGTGCTCGTTTATAATGTAAGATGACTTTACATACACCTTCCATCCATGTCAACCCTTCACTGTCAGTGAAGGGTTGATCGCATGCGAGTACCACTCGCATGCTTATTCCGGCTGCAATGTCTACCTGCAGTCTTTGGTTCTTGCTGTACTACTTATTTCAACTCCCGGATTTTCTACTGTGTTTACCTGTAATTGTAATTCTCGGTTTTGGTGCGAGATCTATGTCAAATGGAAAGTCATTGCCATATTTGATGGCTTACAGCGGCTTAAGGTTGAAGTCGGCTTCAGGATGAGATATGACGGTTTCGGGCGCTCACTTCGTATGATAGCATTCGTATGGCGAGTTTTACTGTTTTGTTTGGGTGTCGCGTTGGACACCATAGAGCTGCCAATTCTACTCGTCAATTGGGCATCCCCTGGTTTGTTATTGTCGAGTCTGCTCATATTTGTCCAATCAAATTTACCATGAATGGGGAAATTTGAGTAGTCAGGGAGGTCGGCGTTGGGTCGGCGATCGTTTGACAGTGATATTCAAAGCTTCAAAGACTGATCTTGAATCACGCACACGAAGGAGACGGGAAATGCAGTGAATTTGACAAGATTTTTCTAGGATACACGAACTACAGTTACTGGCCAGTGCTTCCGCTCTGGGACCCAGAGTTGGGCGAAACGCAGCTCTTGACCAACAGGGAATCCTGCCAGTTGGAACCACTGCCTGTGGGGACCTCGCCTTTACAGAGGGGTGAGAATTGTCACCATATTCAGTCAGATGGTAAGACTTACTGAGGACGTAGGCTATAAAAGTAGAAGGATGGGGATGAGCTTGTACCCGGGGAACACTCAAGATGCAATGACTCACTCGATGCGCTGAAGGCACCAGCGGACCAGCCAACGTAGCCGAGGAAGACTGAATAAACATGGGCCTTTAATAAGGAGTGTCACAGAGAAATACGCTGTACTTACCATCGGAGTTCTGCGCCTGGTACGCAATTTGTTGGCAGAGGTAGGTGACGCAAGACTGGACGTTTCCGCCACCAGTCTCCGAGTTAAGGGCCTGGCGACCATTGCAGCGTAGCCAATTGGCGAGGGGTGCCCAGGAGCTCTGGATGTTGTTGGTAACACAATCGCTGTTCGTAGAGCATTAGAAATCACAACAGCTGTCAGCGTCGAGATGTTCACCTGTGGGTGCCAGAGTTATCGCTGTCGAGGTACTTGTGGACGTCAAAGATCAGACCGGTGGTGGATCCGTTGGGGTTCTTGACCTTCAAGAGAGCAGCACCAGATCCGTTGGATACGAATGTCTCAGCGGATGTCCAGTTGTTTCCAGGAAGGAGGATCATCTGCGAATTCGCACTGCAAGGACGGGCGCTTATCAGAAGTGATCGTGGTGAGATATTTTTGGATGCTCACCCAGCATTGCGAATCGCGGTGACTGCAGCCTGGACGGTGGTCGCCCATGCGTTGATGTCGGGGACATCGTGAGGCTCGTTCATGCTATAGAGCAACAGGTCAACCAATGCCAGCGGGACGAAATCGACGCGGCGACACTTACATGCCGAAGATGACCTTGGACTGTCCAGCGTACTGGGTAGCAATGTTAGCCCACAGCTGCGCCAACACACTATTAGAGGGTCCTCCTTGGCCAACAATCTAAATTGATGTTATTTAGAAGGCAAAAACACGATTCGTAGAGACACCCTTACTGCTCCGTTGTACCGGGCGTAGTTGTGGATGTCAACAATGCAGTATGCTCCGGTGTTGAGGCAGGCCTATCATATGAGAATGAGCCGTTACCTTACTATCAACAAATTCGAGCTTACCTGAACGAGGGCATTGTATTTAGCGAAGTTGTTTTGATTCAAAGTGCTGGAGGCGGAGCTGCCAGTAAGCCACTGCCAGCCCACAGGGAGACGGAAAAGGTTCATTCCGTCGTCCTTGACGAAATGTTGCATTTGTCCGGCACCGTCAGGTCCACCGTATTGGGAGAGGGGAGGCACAGCCTTTGTGGTATCGCAAGTCTTTTCATGAAAGCAGACACTCATTTTAGCCCGCGTACAATCAGCGCGGTATAACAGCGACTTACGCCATCTGTGCCGCACCCAAAGTCGAACCCAGCGATGTTAACGCCGACCAGAGAGAGTTTGCCAGCTCTCTTTTCCTTTGGAACGTTACCTGTACACGTTGGGGCGGGGGTATTGGATGTTGTCCTTGTGGTGGTGCCAGGCTGAGTGGAACTTGAAGATGCGCTTCCAGGAAGACATTGCGAGTAATCTGAAAGAAAAAAAGGTTAGTATAGGCTTTGCATGATGTACCGCATATCACCTACAAGGGCCGGAGTATACACAAGTTGAACCTGATACGCAAGTCGTCGATCCAGACCACCCCTGACCACCACCTGGATTTGTTTGAGCGACATAGCTTCGCAAGTGCGTATCATCACGTACATTGTCCATATACGGGCGACTGGGCCTGCACCTGCACGAGCAGGCTGAGACTGAGGATAGCAGCAAGAGAAGCAAAGCCCATGGTTTCTTTGGGGAGGTGGTCTCAGTGTTGCACACTCTGATCCTTCAGCGCACATTAAGTATGCGCCCGCAACCGACAACAAACCGAGCGCTTGTGGGCCCCCAACGGGATTTAAGGTCAGATGCTTCATGCACTTGTGGAAGCCACCATTTCTGATGAAGGAATGATAAATAATGAGCTGGCTGCAATATCATGAAGTTGAGCGTATGAGTCGTTCTGAAGCGGTTGCTTCTCGCCCGAACGTCGGTGAGAGAAATAGAGCCTCCGAAATTGTAATTCGCCAGTGGCAACGGCCCTATTTTTAAAACAGGCTTTTCCGTTGCTTGTCGTCGGTATGTTTCTTGTAACTGGCGTCGCATGTAGTGCACTGTGAAAGAGCAAGTCGCGATGACATCACAATGACCACGAAATGCTGGTTTGCCTTTCAACCGCATCAAAAGGGTAGTTTGTAGGTCAAAAAAAGCGCGCTACTGTGGCTGTAATGGTCATCTCCACGTCAGGTGGCCATTCGAGTCTGAACATTGTAACCTCGGTGGTGGATAGCTCACCACGTTTGAGCATGTTGCGGTGTTCGAGATGGGGGCTTCTCATCGACGTCAACTACTTTCGACAATATCCGTCAATCCGAGTAAAATATGGTCCCGATAACATACCGATACATGGATGAAATGTCTTTCCAGATATCTGCTCGGTGCTAATTCTAAAGCTGATCTATTTTTAGAAAAGTAGCCTCCAAGCCGGAAGGTACTCGGATGGTGTAAGTGTTGGCCAGGTATCGTGTTGATGGAATGACACTGAGAAGAAAAGATCGATCGCTGTCAGCGAGAATAGAGAACCAGGTGAAGTCATGCCTACATTCAACTTCAAGTGTAGGTTGAATATGATCTTGAACTCAGTCATAAAACTACAATACGGACGGACTCTCTCAAGTCGCTGAGCCCATGTAGCAGAGAGTTTCTGACTTTTCTTGATCATAACGGTCTAGTGTGATCGTTTCCCCTGTTTGAGTCAATGGAGGGGCGATTGAAGCAGCGACGTTCCTTGGCCCAGCTCAGCGCGGTGCGACATGTGCATGTCCAAGTACGCTAAAGGTGCCGTCTGGTACCGCCTGATCGTAGCCTTCAGGTAGTGCACCTGGTGCGAGGACACGAGCAGGTGATATTTATGGTGAGGATAGGGGTCCCGTTGTTATGCAGAATTAAAGGCAACTGAAGGGCAAAAAACGACTTGCAAGTTTGTTGGAGGTTGTTGGACTTGCCAGGTTCACGGGACTTTTAGTTGCACGGACCATCTACGCGATCACAGGCACGTGAAGCGTAGGGCGTCTATAAATTTGCCCCTGTCTGCCACCCAACTTCCTCAGCTGCCTTTTCCCTTTGCCCCTCTTTCATCTCGCCTTTCTGATCCTTCAGTAACTCTATCTGGAGATCTTTTTGTGGACTGGACAACTCGTTCAAGTCCAGGAGGTTGGACGCACCAAAGAAGAGCTGCCCCGACCTAGTCCCCGGTGTAGACAGAACGTTTTCCTTAACTTACCCACCTTTTTGGCTCCAAGGCTCCCAAAATCAGCCCACTCTTTTAGGTCAGAACTGACTGGAGGTTTGTCAACTCTGATCTCCACAAAGAATCGTTCAACCTGTGGGTCACCTCCCGCAGAGTGGGCATCTTTGTTATGAACCGAGCTGTACAGCCGTCCAGTACGCGTTTATGCCCTGTTTCATCGTGAAGCACTAGGATCAGTAAATCTTGAGTTATCGCAGAGGAAGCGGGATGTTATATTACACGAATATCATCAAGTTTTGTGTGCCTTCTGAAGTGTAAGAAGAATTTAGCTCCGCTTGCTCGAGAACTTGCAAAGTCATCAAGGTCATTCACGAAGTGGTACTAAGTTCTAAATGATTCTATGCATTCGATGCTTGGACTTCAAGCCGCCGACTAAGGGTGCTCCCGGGTTGTAGTAGCTAAATACATGCCGGGAACCAAAACTTCAATTCCCTCACATATTCGTGCTCACACCAAGCGCCTACCGTCAGTTAAAACTCTCCTGATCGCCTTTATGACTTCAGTATTTCAAAAACAAAACAAAAAATTTCTTCACATTTGACAATGTACGTAGTAGAAAGTAAACTTCTGATATAAAAGCTTTTGTACAATGACGATGGGAATCATAGTACTCGACATCCCTGTAACCTCGTCCGTGACCCTCAGCTTACCCCAAGGCAGGTTATTTCAACGTAATGCTGCTTGTGTGATGTGATCAAGAAACAAGAAACAAAAACGACGAGCCTGGGACTCGAACCCAGAATCTTCAGCTCGGAATTTAACCGGAAACTGACGCGTTGCCATTACGCCAACCCACCATGCATTCTTATGATATACACCTGCATATACCGCCTTCATTGAGATAGCCACCGAATATTGCTTCCACCAGGGTAAGTTTCATCGACCGCTGGTCGCGGTTTGCAGAACCAATCAAGAGTTCGCAGTTTTGTCCTCTGATTGGGTCGGTACTAATATCTTGAATATGTATACTTTCGCGATGATCAAAAAATTTTCCCCGTTCAACACGGTTGTAACTTCCCTAGTGCAGCAACACCGTCTCACTCTCTCGGTAACTGTTGATATTCATTCCGGTATTCATCACTTTCTGAGTCTGGCTTAAGTGGATAGCGTTGCAAGCACCATGAGAATAAGTGGTACTGAAATTTGTTTGTGCTTATCCAATCGTTTGCCCCTTGGATTTACCTCAAACACAACGTATTGTTTGGTGCGTTCATCTCCAAGAAACCTTCTGCATATAGAGGTTCTTCGGTGTGGAGTGGCTCTCAAATTCCGAGCTGACAGGAAGATATGCACTAATCAGATAAGGATATAATATTGATCCTTCATCAGACTGCGCTGCACAGGATTTTAGCTGCTACATGTCACGGAAGGTTTTCCGAGAGTACGACAGTGACTGAAACATGTATCTCTCAAAAATTTACCCACAGTATATAAGATTAATGGTGATGCATGAGGCCTGAGCACATATCATTAAGATTGACTAATTCTGGTCATGGGCGCCTATTCTTCTCATAGCTACAGTACCGGACAAGCAAAGTCGACTACCTGCCTAACTTGGGAACCGCTTAACTTTTGGACAAGATTTTTGCAGATTCGGATTCAGAATCGCAAAAGGAGTCGAAAAACATATCTCCGAAGTTTTTCCCACGAGCCGTTAGGTTGGCCAAATTTTTGGGCAAAAATTTCGACATATATAGGTAGAATTTTGTCGTATTTCTTAGTTCTAGATGGCCCTGTGTGCCCAGAGTACCTGTCATTTTTAATTCAAAATCCATTCAATCGAGAGCATTGCACTTTTCGTCACTGTGCAATGCTTCCGAGCAGCCCAGCTGGCTGCCTTCCCATCTGATAAGCGCTCATGAAGCGGCATAATTGCTTGATAAAGTACCTGATCACCTGCGGGCACTTGTCCAGGTCCTTTGAGCTACGGTTTCGATCCTCCCAATGTGGCGAGGGAACCCCTCTGTATCAATACTTTACCCATCCTCAGTTGGCGGTAGTGTGGTATGATATTGGGCAACATATTGCAATGATCAAGTGGATTATTATTATAATATAGCATTCCAACCGGATGAATCTTTCATTGGAGCCTCCAGAGGGATGCCCATGCAAACTCAAGCCGGACCTAACACAGGGGATTCTTCTTTGTGGCGAGCGAAGCTAACCTTGTAAGACAAAATCTTTTCTTTCTTTCTTGATAATGATTCTGAGTTTGGGGAGTGTTGCTCATGATATCCTGTACTTTATTGTAAACAGACGGAGCCGATGCCTTCGGATCCCTAAATGGCATGTCCTCATCCTCATTACCGCTGTCCAATTCACAGTTGACCCCAAAGGACGATCGAAAAAGATGTTTCGCGCATTTGTCGCGCATTCTGTTGCTTTCGCGCGCGCCATATTTTAGGTGAGTAGCAGATAGGGGGTGAAAAGAAAAATTACTTTATAAATGCTGCACGACTTATGAGGTTTCAATTTTTGTAGAATCATATAGTACTCCACGAGATCTGTCGATTGCGCATTTTCCCGGAATTTTAGCGATTTTTTTGATGGGTGGCCAAATTTTTGGCCTCAAAACCCCGAAACTGGATTTGACAGAGAACCGCTCGTAAGAATTTGATCTAACTGGTCCATATTACATCTAAATAACATTATCTATCGATTCCGATGTGTTTCGGAGGCTTTATAAAAACTTGAAAAAAGTAGTCGACTTTGCTTGTCCGGTAATGTATTCCGTGCCGACCATCGAGGGAATCAAAGAGTCACAATGTCGCCCGACAACTGTGCTTGGAGTGATCGTAGCGGTGAACATGTAAACTCTTTGTGAAATATTATGGCTGTGCGTATTTACGCAGATAATTATGGGGGGTTCCGTTGCGCGCGGGAGGTCAGGGCGCTTGTGTGCATTCAAGCGCGTGTGAATATTTGGAAATCGAGGCACACAAGCAAGTTTCTGGGTCCCATTTGCACAACAACGACCTATGACTCCCCTCTACGACCTATAGATGTCAGTCGCCACTCTATCAGGCTTTCGAAGGCCCCTGGATCTTTATCTTGACGTTGACCTGACTGCCTGAATTCAACGGGCCGCATATCCTGAGATAAACTTCATCAGGAGATGCAATTATCGTCGTCCTTGGGCGAGCACGACATTCTTCTGCAATACCTGCATTACCTTTTCCGTGAAAAAGGGGAGATAAAAAATCGCCCGATTTGCTCAACCACCGGTTGCTAATGGTGTGATATGCGTGGATATAGCCCCAAGCTCGGAAAAGTTTTGCGGGGTTCCATACGCCGTGGTGTTACCAGTGCCCTTGGTCGGCCATGGCCAAACGTTCATGCACAGCAGTTGAGAATTTTGACAAAATAAAGAACGTAGACCGTGCATCGTTATCAAACAGTAATATCCTGCTTTGCAATCGCAACGGCGACGAAACTGTGACCTCCGAGAAAGGATATTTTGATCTAAAATAGGCAATGGAGTATGCCGTGGTAATAATGCCATATTTTTATCTGACAGATAATCAGCTGATACGAACCCTCATCGAAATGCCATTTACCGTCGTATAGACGTCCCCCTTCCGTCCTTCGTCATCACAAAAGAACTACACTGTTCTCCAAACTAGGTCACCTCACTCCATCGGGCTGTGTCCAGGTATCCAAGCGCTCTTAGTACGTAGTTCCCTGCCCCTCTGGAAATCCAAGCCTTGGGAAGCACTGCCTTCAACTCAGCTATGCGTATTTTCTGAAGCATGAGCCGTTCTTCCATGTCAGTTTAGTGTGTATGTACAATATGCACGTATGTATAGTACAAGATGTCTTGGACAGTCTCAGTATTATGGAAGACGAAAAACTCTCGTCTCTCTCTCGTCCGGACATATCACCCGGCATGCGCAGCGGCGCGAGAACGCATCATGTTTTTAATTAGACACAATCCGCTTTTGGAAGTACGTCCACAATCGCAAACTCCGGATGCTCGATCACTATCAGAATGCCGTTTCATGGCGACATCAGAGGTAGGTGGTAGGAGGCATCTAGACGACTGGCTTTCGAGTGGACGCAAATTCCGTTCAATCATGCGGGTGACCGGACGGCTTTCCCGAGGCCATGCTGCACCTCGGCACAAGTTAATGGACACGCGTCAGCCGTGTGTACCAAACACAGCCTCGTCCAAAGGATCAACTTTAATCATCAGAACGAGGTCTTCCAATAGATGTTTTCTTAGGAGCTGAAAGGAAAGTCTCCACCTCTACAATGATCCAGCTCCAAATGGATGGTTCTATAGAGAAATTTGAAGTCAGGCATCATCACCAAGTCAAGCTGGAGCGTGTTTGGTTCGCTTGCGGCTTGTCCTCAAGGCAGCCTGGGTACTTACCAGAGGAGTCGTACTTTCATAAAATGAGGGAACAGTGCAGTTGTATATGTATCAGCCAAGGCTTGGCCTTTGCGTATAGAGAGATGAAGGGGGCGATGGTATGCGGTCGAACTCACCAGGCTGTCACTTTCGTCATGACGCGAGGTAATGTTCGAGTATTCACCTCGTCACTTTATGTCATTAAACATTGTGTAGCATGACCATAGGCCAGAAGCGGAGGCGATTACCCCGTGCGCCTCGTGAGCCCAAGTTGAGTCGCGTGCCGCATACTGATAATGAGCGTGAATCAGGCGTGCCACCTTCGATCCAACGCGCGCTTAATGTGCGACTATCGCACTTCAAATGAAATGTTCTGCGCATCTAATCGTGTTGCAACTATCCGTGAAAACCGATTGTTTGAACATTCTAATCGAACGAAAATGAGGTCAATGACGACAATACCTGCATTTTTGCAGGTTGTAGACTGCAAAGGTCAGACTGGCAACTCCAGCGTACCGTCATGGGTCACCAATTTGCAGAATTGTGACGCGGTCAGTGACATGGGCTCTGGTTATTTCGTTCCGAGGCGGACCTCTTACAGATTTCTATGACCGACTGCCATGCTGTGTCGAGCTCAGGTGCAATGAAAGGATGAGGACAGTCGCCGCGAAAAATGGGCACCGGCCCATTAAATTGAAAGATGCTGTGCTTCCAAGCAGGCAAAGCAAGACCTTAACATGCGTAGATTAGAGCGGCAGAAGTGTGGCTCTCGAACGTTCTGCAGCAGAGTGAGGAAGGTAGACAAGCCAAGTTGAAAGCTGGCATGCCCAAGACCGCTAAGGTAAACATGTGTCGCACGTTGTTTGCCTATAATAGGCAGCATGGTTTGTTGATGATGCGGAGAACAGCTCACTGGCCCTCTCCTTCCCCTGTCTTCCTCGTCCTCAGCCCGCCCTTTAACGCTCCAGCATTGTCTCGGTAGGCTGCGCGCACCGGTTTCTGCATTTTGCATCTCTGCATTGCCGCAGGACGGCCCCAACACTGAGCTGGGTCGAGCACAGCCTCGCGAACCTATTATATAAGGGTAACCGAACCATCCTTGGCACGCCCTTAACTTGAGTATTTCAAGCTCCCCACTATACGTACTCGTTTTTGGTTGTCTTTCCCGCCAACATGGCCCACAACGAGGAGGACGCGCGAAACATACCCTCCATCAACATCACCGACATTGCCTCACAGGAACATATAGCCCGTATACCTCCCCCATTACACTCTGGCGGTCTGCTTTCACCTACCTCTCACACGACATTTGGCCCTTCTTCCCCCACGCCATCTGAATACAGTTCTGCCCCTCCATCACCCACATTGTCTGCCCATTCCACCCAGTTCCAAACCACTGTCGACCTACGCAACAACCGCCCTGAAGAGAGCACTGGTCTCACCTCCCTGAACCTTTTGACACCCGCCTCGCATGCTCGCAGTGGCAGCGACGCCTCAATGACAGACGTAGACTCACATTTCCCGTGCGTATCATCATTCATAAAAGCTGTGTATTCATTCTGACCGTTCCTTTTCATTCAGCGTCAAGAAATCGTTTGACGCGACTAGTTCGCATCATAGTCGTGACAAAGATGCCCCTGCATCACCGACCGACCAGAAGAAGAAAAAGTCGAAGAACGGCGCAGACTCTGACGAGGAGCCGCAAACGGGTCACCAACTGGAACTCGCTCAGGATGACGCTATTGACGCTACCCCCTTCAAATTCAAGCCCTATCAACTTGCTCATATGCTTGACCCGAAGAATATAGAAGCGCTCATCAGCTTTGGCGGTATCAGCGGTTTATTGCGCGGGCTTGGTGTGAACCACACCACAGGTTTAGTGACGAAGGGCGCCGGGAATGGAGCTTCGCACCGACATGAGACACAACCGCCGAAGGAGTCGACGGACACGCCGCAGATTACCCTCACAGAGCCTTCTGGAAACGTTGCCAATGCCTCCGCTGTCGACGATGACGCAGCATTCGCAGCCACCTTGGACGATCGTAGAAGGGTATTTGGAGAGAACCACTTGCCGACTCGTGCCAGCAAATCACTACTGCAACTCATGTGGATGGCCCTTCAGGACAAAGTTTTGGTATGTTCATTCCGATATTCATGTTTTGAATTCCTTCGAATAACCAATCTTTCAGATTTTGCTCTCGATAGCCGCAGTAATTTCTTTGGCTCTCGGACTCTTCCAGGACTTCGGCACACCGCGCGAACCTGGCGAGCCGCCTGTTGACTGGGTCGAAGGTGTAGCTATTATGATCGCCATCGCTATCGTCGTGAGTTTACATTCAAAAGATCTGCTAATGGCATAAACATCTCAATATTTGTATCAGGTTGTTGTCGGCTCCTTGAATGATTGGCAAAAGGAACGCCAATTCCGGGCGTTGAATGACAAGAAGGAAGAACGTGGCGTTAAGGTCATCCGGGACGGCGACGAGAAGGTCATCGACATCAAGGTTTGTTTATCCGTCTATCCACCTCACTGCTTGCGTTATTAACTATTTTTGGAATGATTAAATAGGAAGTCCTGGTTGGTGATATCGCGCTTCTGGAACCTGGTGAAATCGTGCCTTGTGATGGTATCTTCCTTTCTGGCCACGGTGTCAAGTGTGATGAGTCTGGTGCTACTGGAGAGTCGGATGCCATCAAGAAGGTCTCGTATGAGGAAGTTCGCGATCGGTACCGCAAAGCATTATCGGAGAAAACCGACCCCACCGCTGGACATACCGACTGTTTTATTATCTCTGGAAGCAAGGTTCTTGAGGGCGTGGGCCTCTACGTCGTCGTTGCAGTCGGTCAGAAGAGCTTCAATGGTCGCATCATGATGGGTACGTTGTTGATTCCCTTTACATTGAATTGACTGACTTATATCCGTTTAAAGCTCTACGTGGCGACACGGAAAATACCCCCTTACAGCTCAAACTCAATGCTCTTGCCGAACTCATTGCGAAGATTGGTTCTGTTTGTGGTCTGGTGCTATTTACGGCGCTCCTCATCAGGTTTTTGGTCCAACTCGGACCTCTCCTGCCTGACCGGTATGTGGCGTGGAGTCGAGGTTCTTGTTATTCGTGTAAATATACTAATTCTCATCCTCCGCAGCAATCCTACCCAAAATGGTCTTGCTTTCGTGAATATTCTCATTATATCTGTCACCCTCGTGGTTGTTGCAGTTCCTGAAGGTATGGACTCTCAACTAGTTATATTCGTTTCATTATTGACATAATTCAAGGTCTACCACTCGCCGTCACCCTCGCTCTGGCCTTCGCAACGAAACGCATGACTTACGAAAATCTTCTCGTGCGCGTGCTTGGATCCTGCGAGACTATGGCCAACGCTTCGGTTGTTTGCACAGACAAGACCGGAACACTCACGCAGAATGTCATGACAGTCGTCGCGGGCTCTGTTGGTGTCAATGCTAAGTTCGTCCGTCTTCTGGATGAGAATGCAGAGCGCACGAATGCGAACGATGCTTCTGAGGGCGAAAAGGTTGCGTCGGACACCAGCGTTGCACGTAAGCATTTCGCGGACTTTTCCGTCGACCAGGCACAGCTCGACACGGTCCTATCCCCTCAACTCGGCACCCTCTTCAACGAGGCCATTGCTGTCAACTCCACGGCTTTCGAGGATGTTGATCCGGCTGACCCCACAAAGAAGGTCTTCGTCGGTAGCAAGACGGAAACCGCGCTTTTGCAATTCGCGAAGGAGCTGGGCTGGGCCGACTACAAGGAGACCCGCGACTCGCTCAAGCCCGTCCAGATGATCCCCTTTTCGAGCGAGCGGAAGAGCATGGGTGTTGTCGTGGAGCGTCCTGGCGGTGGATTCCGTGTTCATTTCAAGGGTGCCAGCGAAATTCTTGCCAAACGGTCGACCAAGCACGTTGTCGTTCATCGCGATGGCAATTACTCTGGCGGTGGCATCCAGGTCAAGGACATCGACGAACTCGCCGAGGAGAACATCAGCCGGACTATCATCTTCTACGCCAACCAGACTCTTCGAACCATCGCTCTCTGCTACCGGGACTTTGAATCTTGGCCTCCTAAGGGTATGCACTTTGATGAGCAGGGTGATGTTCCTTTTGCGGATTTGGCTCAGGATTTGACACTCATCGCCATCACTGGTATCGAGGACCCTCTGCGTGAGGGTGTTCGGGAAGCTGTTATCAAATGCAACCGCGCCGGCGTGCAGGTCAAGATGTGTACTGGCGACAACGTTCTTACTGCCAGGTCTATCGCTACTCAGTGCGGTATCTTCAACAAGGGTGGCATCATCATGGAAGGCCCGGTTTTCCGCAAGCTCAGCCAGAACGACCGCATCGAGATTGTGCCCCGCCTCCAGGTCCTTGCTCGTTCGTCGCCTGAGGACAAGAAGATTCTCGTTGAGACTCTCAAGCAGATCGGCGAGATCGTCGCGGTCACTGGTGATGGTACCAACGATGGACCTGCGCTCAAGACGGCCGACATTGGTTTCTCAATGGGCATTGCTGGTACTGAAGTGGCGAAGGAGGCGTCGGACATCATTCTCATGGACGACAACTTTGCATCCATCGTCAAGGCCATCATCTGGGGACGCTGTGTCAACGACGCCGTGCGCAAGTTCCTTCAGTTCCAGATCTCCACGAACGTGACTGCCGTCGTCATTACCTTTGTTTCCGCCGTTGCCTCAGCCGAAGAGGAGTCTGTTCTGACTGCAGTACAACTTCTTTGGATCAACATTATCATGGACACCTTCGCCGCCCTCGCTCTTGCCACCGACCCCGCGACTGAGAAGCTCCTCGAACGCAAACCCGACAAGAAGACCGCGCCTCTGTTCTCTGTTGAGATGTACAAGATGATCTTGATGCAGTCGATTTACCAGGTCACTATCATCCTTCTCTGGCACTTCAAGGGTGTCGACTTCCTCGGCTTGGAGCATACCAAACACAACGAGGTTGTCATCAAGACCCTTGTCTTTAATGCCTTTGTCTTCGCGCAAATCTTCAACTCAATCAACTGCAGGAGGCTCGACAGTCATCTCAATATCTTCGAAGGTATATTCAGGAACAAATTCTTCATTGGCATCACCTTGCTCGGTATGTTCGCTTTTGTCGCTTCCTTTCAAGATTCTCACTGACATTACCATTTCAGAAATTGCCGTGCAGATTGTCATCGTCTTCGTTGGTGGGGCTGCGTTCCAAGTTACCCCAATTGGTGCTCGGGAATGGGGTATCTCGCTGGCGCTTGGATTCGTTTCTATCCCATGGGGTATCCTCATCAGGCTCATGCCCACTGAACCGTTCTTGCGGCTCTTCAAGTTCATCCGCTTGATGAGTGATCCCAAGGAAATTCTCCCCACGAAGTCGGAAGAAAGTGGCTGGAACGGAGCCGTCGGACTGATCAAGGACAACTTGAGCACCTTCGCCAACCTCCGTGGTGGTCGTCTTAGGTCTTCTTCCTTCGTCGTCAAGAGCAGGCAAGCACGCCTCAACGAAGAGGACCGTCTTGGACTGTAAGTCACTTTTCTACCCATCTTTCAGGCCATTAGCTGACTTCGCCTCTATCTAGCTCTTCTGTTTTGACAATGGCGCCTACGCTCATGCTTTCATCAATCGTAACCCCTTCATATCTTCAGCCCGGGTCGCTATCTGACCCAGCACACTCCGATCCTTCACGCTCGTCTGCCGCTCTTTGGCAGGGCAAACTTCAAATTCATCCCGACACCCCCTCGGACGATCCTGTCTATCAGAAGTTCGCCGGGAAAGAAAACATCGCATAACGCCTCGCGTATTTATCATCTCTTCGCTTTTCATACATTAAAAAATTGCATTGAATCGGTCTCCTTTATCGCCGGTATACCCTTATCATATAATTTCTCCTTTGCTGGTACTCATTGTTCGTATTTTTGGTCGAAACCATACGTTTCATAGACTCAGCTTTTGGTCTGTTCGGCTTCTTCCTCCATTCCTTTCGTCCTAAACCTCAGCTACGATGCATTTTTGAACTTCTTGATACCTAGACAACCCACAACGTCATGTCAAACTCACGCAACGATTGTTTTCCCAACTTCTATCATAGCATAATGCATCTTGAATCTTGATACAATCATGAATTATCAATGGGTTTAAATGAACACTGAGCTTGAAAATGCGCTTGAATAATGAAATGCTTGCCTGTCAGTGTGGGCGGGCCGTGCGGTGATTTGGGTGCCAAATAAATCAACAAGGCCCTGGCGAACAGTGCCCACACGCGACTCAAGGTTTCTTTTGTATCTTCCCCTCGCTGAGCGCTTGTTCAAACATGTCGTTCTTCTCCAATACATCGACCACAGTGGGTGGTACCAACACGTCTGCGACCGCAGACAAGGATGTAGAAGTTGCAGACCCACCCACCGACTCCATTTCCTCCATCTCCTTTTCAAGTCAAGCCGACTATATGGCCGTTGGAAGCTGGGATAACAGTGTACGCGTCTATCTCTATCTTATGGAAAACTCGTCCAACTCCGATATCGCAACAGGTCCGCATTTACGAAATAGGTGCCAATGGGCAGACCCAAGGAAAGGCAATGTACAGTCACCAGGGCCCTGTGCTGGATACATGCTGGAATAAAGTACGCGCAGATACATCCCAATGACCTTACAGACACTCATCAAAGTACGCAGGATGGAACCAAGATCTTCTCTGGTGGTGCTGATAATGCAGGACGTATGTTCGATGTGACGACTGGACAACAGTCCCAAGTTGCGCAACACGATGCGCCAATCAAAGTAGTCTCATGGGTGGACGCTCAGGGTGGCATTCTTGCGACTGGAAGCTGGGACAAGACTATCAAAGTGCGTGCCTGTGTCTCGAACTTGAAGGCTTTTGTTCACCTTAAATCAGTACTGGGATCTGCGAACAGCCAATCCTGTCGCTACTGTTCAACTGCCTGAAAGATGCTACAGCCTCGATATTGTATATCCCCTCATGGTTGTTGGCACTGCTGAGCGCCATATCCAAATGTTCAATCTTGCGAACCCCAACACAGCATACAAGGTGCGCGATGGTGTCTCTTTATCAACTACGGAGCAATGAGGATGCATCTCAGACAATTACCTCTCCACTCAAATGGCAAACACGGGTCGTCTCGTGCTTTACGACCAACCCAGCAAGCAATGGGTTTGCGGTTGGCAGTGTTGAAGGTCGTGTAGCTATTCAGTACGTGCAATACTATATCTCTAACATCACAATCCCGCTGAGAAGACCATTTTATTTAGATACGTTGAAGAAAAGGATGCCCAGTACGTTTCATGCCGCTAAGCATTTTCACGTTGGAATCTGATAGCGTCCTGCAGAAACAATTTCTCGTTCAAGTGCCACCGTCGTGACTCGACGCCCAACGCAAAAGACCAGGCCTTGGTTTACGCTGTCAATGACATATCCTTCCACCCAGTACATGGAACATTCTCGACCTGCGGTTCGTTACAACAATGTTATTGTCTTCTCACTGGTTACTAATTCGTGGAAACAGGTTCGGACGGTACCATTCACTTCTGGGACAAGGACGCACGCACCCGCCTAAAGAGTTAGCCTCACCTGCCACCGCAGTTTAATTCTTAACTGATGTTCGTTTTTTCCTAGCTTTCGAGATGGCTCCTGGGCCCATCACCACCACCGCCTTCAACCGCAACGGAAATATATTTGCGTACGCAGTTTCGTACGATTGGTCGAAGGGCCATTCTGGAATGACCCCAGGCATGCCTAACAAGATCATGCTTCACTCCTGCAAAGATGAAGAAGTGAGAAAGCGCGCTGCTCGGAAGTGACCAGTTCAGGGATTGTCGGTCAATGATTTAATAGTCCTGGTATTCATCACATTAGTGTCCTTGTTTGTGACCTTTCATTGCGTGCGTTTTTTTGCTGCACCGGCGCTGTTTGTATAATGATTCATTTAGCCACTTTCTGCTGACCATTACAAATTTGATAAATATTACAACGATAACTAAGTGATGACAATACAAGAATGTTACTATGTGTATGTAAGTACAACCCGACACTACAAAAGTGATGACAGGCAATTAACCAGCGAATCCACACGCTTCTAATGATTGCGAACGGTCACGACTGTGGGCAATGTGCCTTTCTTGGTGACGAAGTGATCCATCATATCGGTCTCCCAACGATCGGCATCATAACCCTTCTGCAACGTGAAGTTGAGCCTGTGGATCATCAAGACGACTGTCATGCGCATCTCCAGATAGGCAAGGTTTTTGCCTGCGCAGCTCGTTGGGCCAAGCGAGAAAGGAATGAAAGCGGTCGTGTTGTGGATGTATCCTTCCTTGCTGCTGAAGATTTTAGGCTCCATGTCTTTGCGCATAGTCTCGGGAAGCCAGCGCTCGGGGAGGAAAGTGTCTGGAAGGGGGCTGAAGCAGCGAGGATCCCTTTGTAAGCTGTAAGTCGGGATAAAGGTGCTGTTGCCTTCGGGGAGGAAACTGGGAGGATGATTGAAGTAATGAGAATTCGGTGCGCATGATGATAGCAGATGCAACACTCACTATGAACCGAGCATCTTTCCTCCGCTTCCTTTTTCAGGCTCGCGGTGAGATCCAACGAGGACAGGAGGCAATAACCGCAGAGCCTCATTACTGGATTGATGTCAAAATCGAGTCAGTCTGTGCAACACCACCATAACAAACCAAGAGGATACTGACATAGCGGCGTTCAAGTAAGGTAGATGTGCCTGCTTAGTGCAGTCATAAATATCATCTCCAAGGTCGTCGATCTCATCTTGCAAGCGCTTATACGCGATCGGGTTGGTCATCAGGAAGTAGAAGAGATGTGAGATAGTGCTTGAAGTCGTATCCGAGCCGGCGATAATTGCAAGTCCACCTAAAAGGCGAAATCTTTGCTTAGATAGGTGCGACTTTCAAATACGAGAGACCCTTTACCGTCGCTAACAACTTCAACAATCGAAGGGCGCTGCATCGCGACACCATCTTCGTCCATCTGAGATTATTCAAATTCCGTAAGCGCCCATTGTTTGAACACATTTGTAAACCCAAAAATCGACACTTACAAGATGATGGAAAATGTCCTTGTGTGGGGACCCATTCTTGTTCCTGATAACAGCGCGGCTTCGAGCGTGCATGCGGAAAGCCTTAAGGTCGGATGCGAATTTAGGGTACTTCAAGAAAATCCTGCCCAACCAGGGGACCTGTCCCATGAAGATAGCATTTCTGGAGAAGGTTCAGAATTTTGATGCGCCACATTGAAACCTAGCACTCACTTTTGGCCAGCTTCAAGAAGGTGCCACAGACCAGATTTATCTCCATCTGCCATCATTTCCGACCCTCCGCCGAATCTGCAAGTGATAACGATGTGAGTGTCTATCCTGCGTGGCTGACGCAGAAATGGCACGTACGCAAGGTCGCTCATAATGTCATAGCTATTGTGAGGCCAACACAGATTCTATCAGTTGGGGATCCTGTGATTGAGAAAAATCATGACGCACGCAAAGAATGAAATAAGCCTGGAGAGATCGAATGAATCGTGCCGAGCGGCCATCGTGTCGACGAGCTGAGTAGCGCGCTTGAGAACGAGCTCTTCGTAACCCTTAAGCGCGGCCGTGTTGAATGCCCTGGTCCATGGACGCCTTCTGCGCGTGTGCTCGGTTTTGTCCCGAATGGCGATGAGCGGCTTCACTGCCTCTGCTTCAGGAATGCGTCCATCCCAGACTGATATCGTAACAAAAGTCAGCTGGCTCTTGGGAATAAAATAGAAACCCTTGGACTTACATGCACCCTTGGGAATACCATTGTTGCCCAACATCGGCTGGACGGCATCGACATTGCAGATTGACACCTCATTGGGGCCTTTGATAATATGAGGTGGCGGATCCGGGGTGGGTACAGTTCATTGATACGCACCAATCCTAACGGCATCTCCGTACTTCTCATGGAGTCGTGCGTAGTACAGATATTGCTTTCCGCCGAGCGACATGAATGCGATGTGGAACTTGGTGAGCTTGCAGATGAGGGGGCCTGGATAGCTAGCGAGAGGGTGCCATGGAGAAAGTCGATAGACGGTGATAGAGGTGAGGATAGATGCCCAGAAGAGAGTGAAGACTGAGAAGGCAGTAGAAAGCTGACTCGCTGAATTGCCAGCGTAGAGCTTGGTCAGGAGCGCAGGGACACCAAATACCAGTGGTACAACTTTCAGCGGCTCTGTGGTCTCGGTTTTCTTGAAGACGAGGTGGACGATCTAATGAAGAATAGTGGTTTCGTCAGTCCAGCTCATAGGCTGGTGAAGTGGATGATGAACTCACTAAACCAGCGCCAATAACGGGGAGCATGCTATCCGTATTGGAGAGGAGAGTAGAAATACCCATTGTGGGGAATCTGTGAAGTTAGTTGAAGCAAGCGGTCGCCATTTATTGAAAGTTTGAGAGCTCCGAATGGGCTCCCAGAACTTTAAATTGTCACTGGATTGGCGTGGCTTTCGGATCGGCTGTATGGGTGGGCCTAGCAGGGTTGGCGCAACGAGTGATCTCTGGTGTGGACTGGGAATCTACCTTGGTTGACCTGGTGCCTTCCAAAAGGACCTCGAGATTGTGATCAAGGACAGGAGCAGGTACCAATGAGCAATTGCCCCGTCACTAATAATAACCGCGCAATCATTGCGATCAAAGTGACAGGTTGAGCTCTATCAACACCAGTCTGAGGCAGTCTCCTTGACAAATCCCCAGATTGATCCCCGCGGACATAGGGAAACAGACAGTAGTGTCGATCTCGAAGACAGCGACATACATAGGCGCCTACTGACGATAGGCGCCTAATTTGACCTGTTCAAATCCCTTTTACAAACGACAGTGTCGATTTTTCTTCAAGTTTGAGCAAATAACGCACTGGTATGCCCCTTCAGCTCCTCCTTCGATGCTCGCTGACTAGCATTGCATCGTCCGGGACTATCGTCCAAGGCGCTGCCACAGGTCTACCCAGTGCCGCACCCGGCTCTCCACATTTGATGCTAAACCACCTGCATCGCAAGGGTTGGCCTCTCAAAATCCGTGGACGCAACTTGAGCGCAACCAATTAGGCAAGTATCCTTAGAGCGCCTCGTTTTGCACCTGCTTCGGTAAACCGCGACGACCTGGTGCTTGCGGCGAAGTGGAACAACACATCCATAGGCGCTCGGGAGCGTCCCCGATGCCCGAGCCCTGCCCGAACGTTTGAGTCACCACGTCTGCAGGGTCAGCTACGAGGCGGCCTGGGACTGGAAATATGTCAAAAGGTTAGAAAGCGAATGATTGTGGCTTTGTGTACCGCTGCGAGCGCTAAGCATTAACGACGCGCACATAGCAGATATGCCAACCAGCCTGACCCGTGAGCTTGTTTACGTTGGGTTTACGCGTCTTGAACACAGATAGCAAGATGCATTTGCCCACAGTCTGCCCATAGACATGTGTCCAGAAGTTCTAGATAGGTGTGAGGTCCGAGATATCAGGACAGTAGTGTCTCCACCGACGTGTGCAAGGAAGGTCTGCAAACGCTTCTAAATGAACGATGAAGCTCAAAGGCGAGAATTGAGAACTTGAAATTCGAAGCAGCGTCAGTATCTACGGGATCTAGACGCATTTCTCAAGTCTGTGTGTTGCAATTCCACAGATTGACGTTATCTCCAATCGCAACTGCAGTGGCGAACTCACACGGATGAACAGTGTCATGCTCAATTTCAGGGAGCCTTTGTACATTTGCATGAATTTGTGGATTTCCGGTGATACTTCTGATGGACTTGAGCTGGACGAAGCTACCTCAAGCGACTGAATGTCAGTCATCAGCGCTGTTCTGTTGCTTGACTGGCCAGTCAGAGGGGTCAGAAACAAGCGCAACGTGGAATCCATTCAGAAAATGGCATAACCTCGCTGACTACTGGCTGTTTGTGATTCCCGCCAGAACCAGGTCGGCGTATAAACTCCAGTCCCTCATAGAATTTGTGAGAGGCAAGAGATAATGGCGTGGGTAACGATGTCATCTGTGCATGTAATTAACGGGAAAGAGCTCATTTAGCCCTATGAATAGACCGCGCCGTCAAAGCACCAAATCGTCCTTGGGTCATTGGACCACCGGCATTAACCAGCATAGACAAAGCACAGTATGTACATGCTCCAAGATTGTCACCGTCCTCCACTTTACAGACATCCTCGGAGGCTCCTCGAATGAATGAAGTCTGTCTGTGCTCGACTTGAGCTTCCATACTCAGTGGACCTTCACCAAGGTAGGTTGAACGGGTGGTGGGAAGCCTGTGCGAGACGATGGAGCTAGGAAACGGCTCAGATGTGCTCGAAATATGACGGTGATAGGGAGTTGGCAGGACAGGACAGCCACAGATGGAGCCAGGTAGGTAACTTGAAGTCGTGTGGCATATCAGTCAGAATGTGAGAGTGACACAGGAGAATGAGGTCAGAACGTTTGTGGTGCACACTCTCAGACTTGCCGGTAATCTGCTAGGTGACCTCGGACTGACCTATTTCTGCGAAGAACCCGGTTGTCGAGGCCAACTGATGACCTCTCGAGGAGGGTGGCCCAGTGCAGGCTACTGATTAGATGGACCGCTTGTTATTAATATTAAGGCTCACAAGTAATTATGCTCAAAGAAGATGTGCGAGGTCGATACTAATACAGCTCTATGAAAGTACAGTTTATTTGTGTGTCCGTGTGTTACTTCCAAATTCGGAAGATCGCTTTATACGACAATTTAATGGCTTGGCATATGTCCCAGACGTCCTTGGTGTAGCTTGAAGGCCGGCTGGGGTCGGTCGTGAAATATTGGCCACAAAGCGGCGACATTGGACGCATACGTGAGCTTCCCTGTTGGGTAAGTACAAGGTACCACACCCAAGCGCCGATCATTGGCGTTCTAGAGCAAGATGAACCCTCATAATCCGAGGGTGAGTGGAGACCAGGTATTGTCAGCGGTGGTCCATAGGGTTACTCTAGAGACAGGAGTGAGGAAGAGCAGTGCAAGCGACAGTGACAGTGAGTGAGAAGTTGCAGACTGAAGGCGACGAGTGATAGTGTCTGCCTCCAACATCCTCATGAGCGACTTCTCCAGCCTGACCAGATGGCCCAAAATAACTACCTCTATCCGTAGTAATAGATCCCGACTTCGATCGTGTAAGAATCCATATCATCATTAGTGGAGCGTATAATCGTTAGGGTTTATACAGGATGAACTAGCTGACTGTCTTCTACGGTAATTCCGTGGACAAGTCAAGTCATCGCAGGGGCAAATAAGTGGTATAGATAGATATACAGCGACATGAGTGACAGGATTGTACTCAGTCTTCCTTTTCGTCCAGCGCCTTCACCTGGAGGTAAGGGTCTAAGCTAGAGTGTGGTTGGCGATAGGAACCTCCAAAACGATCCGCCCATGTGAAGTACTAAAAATAGAGCTGTTAACGAGGGCCGCTGATATATTTATAGTGACGACAACTTACTTGGCCATAGTTCACGGTGAAATAGAGGTGATGAAGGGTGTGGTGGGCTGGACCGTTGATAACCTTCTCAAACATATGGCCAGTGATCATGTCGGAATCATGGATCTAAAAGATATTTTTAGAACAGGACGCCAAGCCCAAGAACGGGGTTGGAAAACTCACGAAAATGCTCCAAAAGTTGACAAGGACGAATAATGTGAGGTAGAGCACCCTGTGAAGGGGGAAGACAAAAATAAAGATATGGTAAGGCAGTGATTGCATGTATCCATCGACAGGATGGAAGGCATGCGATCCAAACGGAGTAGGAACTAAAAAAGTAACGATAGTAAGAATGGGGTCCCACAGAAAATTATAAAGGTGACGCACTGAGCCACTTGTGATGCGGCTTATGGATATACTTGTACAGGAAGGGCAGGTGCAGCCAGCGGTGGATCCAGTAGATGCCATAGTCCGTGAAAACCAGGTAACTATGTGTCGAGCATAAAAGTTAGTCAGAATGCAAGCGATTTGAGAGGGAATAGGACGCACAGAGGTATTGATGCAAACAGGTATGTGTATCCATAGGTATCCAGACCGTCATACAAGAGCGACTTGCCCATCACTTCCGCTTGGAACCACGGAAGGGTCAACAGAGTCATGACGGGGAAAGCTCGGAGACTCGTTTGGATTTCCAGCCGTACTTGATTCTTGAGGAATCTCGGATGCCGCATCATTTCATGGTTGAAAATGTACTTGTATGACAGGCCGGCGAATAGGAAATAAAGTACGTGGATGCCAATGAGAGTCAGCACGAACAGGGAGAGAAGCTGTCGGGGTATGTACTCGCGTGGCCAGGCAGACGCGAGTGGTATTGATTGTGGATTTGAGGATATTCTGAGGAGGTCATGTTGTGAGAGCGGCGGGTGGGGAAGCTGGGATACGAGCTGGGCCCATTTTGAGGTCGCGGACGCGCCGGCCAGGGGCAGATACGAGGCCGTTGAATTGAGGGTGCGGATGGACTCTTGGGAAACCTCGAAAGCTGAAAGAGGGACGAGGTTTGCCCACACTCTATCGAAAACCCACTCGTCTGCTATCTGAAGAATGAGATCCATGGTGAATGAGAAAGTGAACAAGACTCGTAGCCTCTCGGCCTAATTATACTTCCATTTTTTGTACATCAGGCCACTTTCGGCACCACGTGATCACATTTTACACGACAAACATATCCCCGGCTCCCCGGCACATCGGCCAGAACGCCGTTGGCGTGTCCATGATCATGGACGAATGTGCTGGCCCAATCCTGGCTCGTCCAGACCGTACTCATCGCAGTTCACAACGACCAAGTTGAGACAGGTTTTTTGAAGTGTTATTCTATGTCTACAAGTTCTATAGTACAACCCAAGCACATCCCACCATTGTATACCAAGTTATGTCTCCATTATATCTTTTTCAAAAATGTTGCTTTGCTCGCAAAGCCCACGGAACAAGCCATCAGGATTCGCATATAACGCCAAGGGCGTGTCAAATTCCTAGAGGACAAAGAACCTGATCAGTACCAAAATAATCGCCAGAGGGACGCGCCAGCAGAGCACCCACCACAATGTTGCCGCTGTCGAGGACCAGAATACGGTCATATGAGAGAATTGTGCGGAGGCGATCTATTCATCAGAGAATCAGCAACATCCATACTGTACGTTTGTTACTGATGACTGACGAGCAATGCAAATGAGAGTCCGGTCTTTGAACTCGGTCTGGATAGTCTGCTGGATCTTTTTATCCGTTTCCAAATCGACAGACGCACTGGAGATGACAATGTGAGAATAAATGCAAAGCTGCGGATCCCCTATACGTACGTAGCCTCGTCCAAAATGACCACTCTCGTATCGCGCACGAGCGCCCGAGCAAGACTGAGGAGCGACCTCTCTCCGACACTCAGATTGGATCCATCAGCCTCAATGACAGTGTCCAGCGTGATTCTGCCAGAAGACGATTCGACGTTCGAATTTTCGAGCGATTCAATCAAGTACGATCGACGCAATGCGTCCCACAAGCGAGCGTCGTCGTAAATCGAGAACGGGTCAAGCGCTGTCCGCACAGTGCCTGGATACGATATCAGCGGGTGGCGTTGTCTTGCAAGTGAAATCAAAGCTTACCGCTAAAGATAGTGGGCTACATGTGACGGATTAATCATCAACTTCAACTTGACAACTTTATCGACAATCGAGAACTCTTACGTCTTGAGGAATGATGGCAATTTTCGTGCGAAGGTCCTTCAGACCAATGCCACCAATATCAACACTGAATATCGACGCGGAAGGAAGTTAGGTTGGGAAACTGCCACTGCTGAAGTTTGTCACGCACCCATCAATAGCAATCTCCCCAAGGTACTCCACGATTCGTAGGAGAGCCAATGTAATGGAACTCTTCCCCGCACCAGTACGGCCAACTATACCTATCTTTTCTCCACCTTTAATCGACATCGAAATGCCGTGCAAAACCATAGGGAGACCAGGCCGGTAACGCATTGATACGTTCTTGAATTCGATGGCACCATGAGCAGGCCATTCCGGGGGAGGCTTCTTGTCAGGAATCTCGTGAGGCGCTTCTTGCTCGAGCAGTTCTGCTTGGCTGTAGTGAACGACTGAAATTGGACGATTGTCAGCGGTGCGTTTAAATCAGTAGATAATATGAAATACCTCGTTCGATGGAATTCAAATAATTCTACGTAAATTGAAATGAGCAACAGGAATGATAGTACGGTTGAAACCAACGTACTTCGACTTCAGCCGTCTGGCGCGTGAGCATTCCACAGGCTTGTGTCAGCGACGCTGGAATTTCTATTCAGCAATTGTCGTATCAGCCACAGAACTACATCGGCCTACTCGTGTAAGTCAGGATGAGGCCAATCTGTGCAGCACTTGCCCCAGATACTCCCAGCACCGCAAAGAGTGCGACAAAAAATACCAACAGGCCGCCACAGAAATCCAGGCGTATGGCGAGCCATCTACACAGATGTCAGAACGGTGGAGTGATTTCAACATGATCAGATAGCCATACCTTTGATTTGTCACCGTAAGAACCAATGCTCGGTTCTCGAGATCAATGTAGTATTCGTTTTCCTTCAAAAATCGCGGGATTTCGCCATATGTTCGCAATGTGGATAATCCTACGGATGTGACTTTTCAATCATGGCGGGAATGTCAATTTGGGAGGTGCCTACCAGTCAAAGATTCTGAAAGATGAGAGTACAGCAGAGATCTAAGCATTGCATCAAGACGCTTGACTTCCCTCGCACTAGCGCGGTAGAACGACGCGAAGTACTGGTACCCGCAAGCGACGACGATAGCTACAATGACTGCAAGTAACAACATCAGGAACTGTTTTTCTTCTTATCTTCGGAGACGACTTACTGAAATAATGCTCGATCACTGTGATAATGATAACCGATCCAAGGACACTAGAAACAGTGAGCACGACTAGAGGTTGCCATCAGTATAGTATTTGACCCGATGCCCAAGTAGACTTACGCATACGCATAGACACTTTATACATTAATGTTCAATCCTTCATTCACGGTAGTAGAAGGAATATAAAGCGTACCAGGTAACTGATTATCAATATCTATGCAACGCATGGGTTAGCGAATGCTAAATGTCACAACCACGAATCGGTCTTACTGTCGATATCTTTCCCGAATATTCCAAGGATACGACCCATCGGCTGCAAAGCTCCTGAGATTCTGTAAAAGACAAGCAGAAAGGATATTTGACGTACAGTGGTATCGAAGAAGGACATTGGAGCATGGAAAATGTTACGGATTGCATCATGGTGAAGGTTCTGAGATACAAAGTAAGAGAATACATCCGTGGAGAAGCCACTAGCGAGGAATGCTTCCATCAGCATGCTATTACATATGGTCCATAATGGACGACTCACGCTACGAAGGTTGCCAGTGCCTGAGATAGTCCGAGTCCAGCATATAGTGACTGATAGAACGAAAAAGGTTTGCGGAAGGTACTGAATTAATATTATCAGACTGCTCCCTCTATGTCGACATGTCAGATCGGCGTACTTTGCTTGCCACCAAATCAAACTATATGAACTGATGATTTGACTGCCTTGAAGGAGGACAATTGAAAAGATGGCGAGCGGGACTGTGATCCAAGCCCTCCCTGCGCGGAGGTAGGCACGATACACTGTGAACAGTGTTAATCAAAATTTAATGCCTGCAATTGAACTGGAAAGGCACCTTTGCCAGAGATAGATCCCGTGGTCCGATGCTCTTTAACGATGAGCTTGCCTTCGAGTTTTCCTGTTCCCGCTGCAGCTAAACGACTCTTCATCGCCAGTTTCTCCTTCAAGTCTCCCTGCTTCTGATCGGCGTCCTCAGAGTTGTCGTCAGATTGTTCAATCGAGTCTCCGCCGCCGAATTCTTTGTCGAGCCTAGCAAACTCGCCATTCGCCTCAATCAACTGCTGATACGTCCCCTGTTCGGCAATTCGTCCCTCACTCAGTGTGTAAATGTAGTCACAAGCCGACAAGAAATGAAGAGCATGGGTCACGAAGATGACAGTTTTGCCTTGTTGACGTACAGCATCGACTATCACATCGTTGAACAGAGCTTTGCCCACATGTGCATCAACTGGATGTCGTGGTCAACTTGGCATTTCATCACTGAGAGGAAACAGTACTCACCTGCAGATAGAGGGTCATCCATGATAATGATGTCCGCATCAAAATACAGAGCTCGCGCGACATTGATCTGTAGGGACAATGAGTGTTTTTTTTCTTTTGAATGATGATAGGGCTTTCATACGGACCCTCTGCTTCTGACCACCGCTCAAATTAACGCCTTTTTCTCCGATCTAAACACAGTCGCGTCAATACACATAACGATTGTCGGCAGGGTAGGAACAGACTTCGGTTAAATCACCGTCAGCTAGTAATTCAAGGTCGTGTAATAGACAGGCCTTCTCGATTACCCTCCAGTACTTTTCTTCGTCAAATGGGCGGCCGAATAAGATGTTCTCCCTCTGTCAACGGCGGCGAATTAGTGACTGCGTGTCCATACAGAGGGCGACATGATGCTCACCAATGATACGTTCTGAATCCAGGCCGTTTGCGGGCAATATGCGACTCGTCCACCGAAGACCACAGACCCAGTCGTGCGCCGCATTTCACTGATCAAGCCAAGAAGTAAGCTAGATTTGCCTGACCCAACACGACCAACAATCGCGACCAGCGATCCCCGCTGAACATGTATCGTGATATCCTCGACACGGAAAGGTACGGCCGCGTCCAGAGAAGAGTCCTTCGCTTTACCGCCATTTGCTGGCGTTTGTGATAGTTCTTCCCATACAAAGGTGGCGTCCTTGACTTCAAGTGCCCATTTCAAGTCATCGTCAATATCTAGCGCGTTCTCGTTGCGCAATTCAGCTGTGAAAATCTTGCGTAAGCGCGAGAACGCATTGCGGGCATCCGAGGTAGCGGAGAGAGCTCGCGGGAGGAACATCATCGGTTGGCGAAGAAGCTAGGGCAGCGCAACTGTCGTCAGGTGCTGCCAATAATTTTAGGAGGTAGCTTACCTGAAATAAGCTCAGGGACGAGAAAATGATAGCGACATCAAACCCAGCCACAACATGCGTATAGGTAACAAATGCAAGAGTTGCAGCAATACCCGGGAGTGAGAAGGCCAGAGCGACACTGCACAAAATGAGAACAATTAATTAACGCTTGCAATGGGGTGAACTAGGACCGTACTTAGCAGACTGCGTCATGAGAATATTCTTGATTCCATTTAATTCATTCCCTCTAATTGCAAAAATGCCTAATCAAAGAACCAAAGTTGGTGATTAAAACGAAAGGTCATAGATATGAAAACGTACGCTCAAGAAACGGTGACTCATATGAAAAGTACTTGACAACTCGCATGGATCCTGACGAAATGGGTTTGTCACGATGCATTGAACAACCTAATTCTTTACGTACCTAAAACTTCGACCAAGGTCTTTGACCGTTGGTCTGTGTACTTCATGGACCTCTTCCTAATCTGGAATTGTTTGGCCATCGCTCTTTCTTGAATAGGGGTCAGAACGACAAAGAGAGCAAAGCCGGCCAGGGCGGAAGGTCCTAGCTGACGCAAGTAGTGTCAATCATCAGATGCGTAAGTGTAGCACAGTGTAGGTATATACCTGAGTCAGCAAAATAATAAGGCAGACTGTGATTTGTATTGGCGCAGTCCAAACTACGAGCGGACGAAAACGTCAGATTGACCGACGACACCGATGCTTATGGCGAGTGTTATATTACCGGCGTGCTATACAGAACATCGCGTTCATGGTCAGCAGTGTTTCGAGTAAGAAAACGTTGCCGACTTACAAACCACTGCGCACACGAATCAATGCGGCTGACCTAAATGCGTGTGTTATCAGCATGCAGCTCGTCTGGTTGTGGCACACTTCTTACATCAGTAGAAATATGGTTGACGATATCTGAGTTCGATATCGATGTGCGAGCTTTCCCTGTTAGATTGACACCACGCTTATATATGGACTTGATTAAAGCGGCACGGGCAAGTATTCCCGTAAACATCGACCTCCAGAAGAACTGAAGTGAGGAAAATTGTTAGTGGCTCAATTAGCCGATTACGACCCATAAACTGACTTGGTGCTGGCCTATACTAGAGATCATCGTGACGCAGAAGAGGCCTAAAGCCATTACGATACCAATGCCAACGTTGGGCTCTGGTTCGTGCATTGCTTTTGCACGCTCGCGCTTCTTAGCAAAATTGATGATTGCCTGAATACAAAACTAGTAAGTGTATGCAACATTGCTTAGTTGTAGTGCGAACCTTGATCAAAATAGGACCCATTAATTGGCTTGTGTCACCCAAAACCTAACATCCAGAGTAGTTTAGTAGGCGTTGGTAAAACAAGATGGAGAGACTACCTTGAACATGCCGCCAGTCCAGAAGAAAAAGCCAAGACAGTCATTCAGGGCAAGTGCAATACTTGGTTGTTTGGGCGCTTCTTCATGGCGCCATCTATGCTCCAAGTATTTCCTCTTTTCCGAGTGCGCCGTCCCAGCCAGGAGAGATAAGATACACCAGAGCATGCGCCGCAGAAAGCTTGGTTTGATGATGCCTCTGGCTAGGTCTGCGTTGTAAAATTCAGCTTGTGCTTGTCTTGCTGTCCAAGCTTCATCAAATTTGGCCGAGAGAACAGATGCTGCTCGTCCATCATCGAGCTTCCAGAGGTCGGTAGCTTGAAGAGTTCTCTGATAACCCAAAGTCTACATCAATCACAAGTCAGTGCTGTAAGGAGTGTTTGAACTCGAAGCATTAATACCATCATTGGTGTTATCCATGCGTAAGTAAGGATCGAGAATATTGACGCGGACGTCAAGGGAATTTCCTAGTGATGGCGTCATTTCTAGATACAAGTTTATTTGTCAATGAACATACCGCTACGTCTGCGAGTGAAGCTGGCGGCCCAGGAGGAGTCCCGCCCGGTATCCTGTGGCTCAATGAGGTAGATTGGATAATCAGCAAAGATAAACTCGTACCAGAACTTCCACCAGTGCGTTCTAACTCTAACCTGGCCCTCTCCAATATCTAGCTGGATGTTGATCACATTGTTGTCCTTTCTCTTCTCACCCACATAAGACCCTTTTGCGGTTTTCGTCGACGCCTTTGAGCTCTTTTGGCTCGTCTTCTCCACATCGGAAGTTGGTGGGGGCATTGCGGGAACACGAATGAAATCGAATGGAGGAGACCTTATCAATGGGGCTTCAAGGGTTATAAATAAAATAGCGCGGCAAATTTGGGCTATTTTACAACGCGCAATGCGGAAGTCGTCAATAGCGGACTCAAATCCGGCCAGAAGAAGCCCTGTATCTCGACAATGACAACATCCACACTAGGGCATGGGCCATTAACATGATTGCGTGCGAGCAAGATAGAAATTGAGGCATCGGGAGACTATCCGAGCTCTGTAGCATGACAGCGCATCGAACGGGTGAGTATCCGGGTCCAAGCCTTGTTCACTGCTGAAGCGTTGACATGATCCTCAAATCCAGCGTCGTGCAGGAGTGGCCGGAAGATGGGTCAGCGAGGCCAGTAAAGCCTGAATGTTGAATGGTTCAGATTGGCATACGGCCGGTCTGGACATCATGCGGTGAGAGACAAGAAGAGGCTATTGACCATGATCTAACTTTCGTGCCTGCATGACCGCATCAGGACATTATCAGATAAAGACCCATCCACCACTTGTTTGCGACCGATCTTCCCGAAATGCTTGTTCCAACCAACGCCGACATTCAGCACAGGGAGCGTGCCAATTTCGCCACCGCCGCGCGCCTACTGTCCTGTCTAGTCACCGAATCACTCGTCGATGCCTTCTTTCGCCCGCATCAAGCGCATGGTTCAACAGGCTATGCCATTATCCTAACGGGCCAGTCGTCTGAAGGAGATATCTCATTGGACAAAATTTTGGCCGTCGTTCCTCTTCACCATGCACCTGTAGCTAAGCCTGGCACAAAGGAATGTTTTAGGGGGAGGCCGATCGGTCTTTTAGACCCTCTCGACATGCTGCCAGTTATTTTCGAGACAGGGCCCACGCCACCTACTTTGGACGGAAAACCCTCCGAAGTAATGCTCTACCATATCATGTCGTTCACAGGGGACCTGATGAAATGCACAGTACGATGCTCTGCAGTCTTCGATATTCAATAACATCAATCCGGTCAAACCTGGGAAGAGCGTGCTATACCAGTCCACGGACGCGCTCTCCGTCTGGAACAAGTTTGCCGCAGGACACAATCTCGACGACAGTACACGTCTTGACATAGCGTATGAATTGTCGAGCGCTATCAAATGGCAAGGTTGGTGGCCTTAAGTTAGTTTGATGGTGAGCGCTCATCTTTCGACAGCTTATTCGTACGCAAACCCGCCAGAGGCACCTGCTTTCTCCAGTCCCAGTATTATTTGGGAGCAATCCATCGTAGAGGGACATCCAACCCACCCGGTGGGTAGCGGTAACATGGTTTAAAGCGTTGTGCTGATTTCTCGACCTAGATGCACAAAACGCGTCGATTCCTGCCCCCTCTACCAGATTATGCTCCTGGTCAATATGATCTTCTACATCCTCAGCTAAGATTTATCGCGGTGCCTCGTGAAAATCTCAAGATAACATACGATTTTGAGGTCCTCACAGCGCCTTTGCTCAAGGCTGTCGCCAGCACAGCGGGCAAAGACCTCCCTATCGAGTCAGACCGTGTTATCATCCCTATTCACGAGCTACAAGTGGCTCACATCCAAGACAAATTCCCCGATGCATATGTATATTCCGAGGAATTCAGTCTGCCGTTGATGGCGCAGCAAAGTCTCAGGTAAGGGTGCAGTTCCGCAATTGTATAGTCGTTGACGCTTTTCGCAGATCGGTACTCGTCCCGAGTGCCTATCATGGCCTACATCTCAAATTAGGCTTCGGTGTCAAGCTCACGTCCGCTGTGCGTACAATATCTCCGGAATCGGCCTACCTTGGCCCTAGGTTCTCCGCCCAAGTGGTACCGGCACTGACCATGGACCGAAATATCATTACTGTTGCAAGAGAATTGGCCAGCGTTGTCCACGCGAACCCGAACGGCGAAATTGCGAAGCACTGTGCAGCTCTCGTTAGGGAGTGCCATGAAGATGGTAGCGAAGAACGAGGCGAGCGGCTCATAGTTTGCACATCGTTAGTGGAGAAAGGACACGCAGGAGAGAATGGCCATTTGTACTCTGTGATACGCGCTTTCGAGCTGGATACGCAAGAAAAGAGGGTAGAATGGCTTGACAAGTACTTTAATTGCTTTGTGGATTGCAAATCAGCTGCTCACAGTAACGCTACAGATTTGCATCCGTCTTTTTGAAAGCGTTCTTACCGCCAATGCTGCATAACGGCGTCGCCTTCGAGTGCCACCCCCAGAACTGCGTCGCCCGCTTCGATCTTCACACGAAAGAGCTGAAGGGATTCATTATCCGTGACTTCGGCGGTCTTCGTGTCCATCCAGAAACACTGAAGCAGACGACTGGAGTGGAAATCGACTTTCTGGCAGGTCATTCCATCATTGCGGATACTTTAGACGATGTGTACACGCGGATGTACCACACCATCATCCACAACCATTTCCAGCAACTAATCCGCGTTCTTGACCTCCATTACAATGGCATTGGATGGGAGACCGTGCGCAACCAACTGCATCTGAACATACCTCGCGAGCATCCGCTCTACGACGTCTGGATGTCCCCCGAAAGGACTACGTTCCCAGGGAAGTGCTTCATGCGCATGAGGATGTCTTCAATGTACAGATTCGTGAGTTTTTGGAGTCCTTCCTGGTTGCTTCAATACTCAACCCTCGGCACAGCACATGCATGGTCCTTTCCCTAACTTGATCCACTATAGAGGCAATGCCGAATCTAGTTGAGACTCGGATGGGAACGGGTACTTCTGGAGGGAGGAATGCTCTGTGTCTAAACTTGAAATACTTATTGGACGCGGAACTGTCACCGAGCCTGTTAGCAGATAGTGCGGAGTTTGAAACCAACATTTCGTGAAGAACAAGTTGAACCTTTTGTGAATATGAAGCTTTGTGATCATGAACCGTCAAATAGTTTGCTCACACCGGTCGTAACCTCATCATCTGCTACTGCTCAACTAAAGAACTACTCATGAAATCACGCTACCAACCATGATGTGGAATTCTGGGGCCTTCCCTGTGGCGCGCATACTCCCCGCAGCCCCTGGGCACCCTAATATGAATGCGAAATCATGTACAAGTTCCCGAGCTGATGCCCAGCTTATCTACCGTCGAAGTATTTTGATTCTGGAGACGTGAGCAGGACGTGAGTGACCTCTTGTTCGGCCGTCGATTCTATTAGACTTAGCTCGCATATACTCATCTGCAGTGTTGCACACAAACGTGCTTGAAGGCCGCACAGTGGGACAATCACGAACCTTTGCACATGCTTCGGGTTCCACAAGCTCGACCGTTCCCTGGAGGCTAGCCCATCCAGCTGCATTTGTTACACGCGGGGCTCGGCGCGACTGAATATACGCCGTGCGTGCTGGGGACTTTCGCGCATGGGAGGAGCCTGCCGACTGCGCCGATTGGTCGCGGTCACGTTCGACATGGCGCCATGGGAGATACCCGGGACTGCGGTTATCTGATAAGTTTCATCTGATGAATCACATCTTGATGCGCGACACGGTCGACCTCCTCCAAATTCGACAATCTTCTCAATATCATGCCTCTGTCTACTAATAGGACTTCTCTCGTATCCTCGATGCGAAGTATAAGAGCGACAATTCCCCACATTTGATCCTCGAATCCCCTCCTCTTGATCACAATTTTTCTGTGTTGTAATATTGCCAGCAGCCACTCAATCAAAAATTTCTTGAGCATTCGTCCTCTTGGTTTTAAGCTTAATAAACTACGGTTTGTCTGCTTGCTTCTTCTTTGTCCTGTTCATCTTATGAATAGTTTGTCTATAGGGACAGCCTTATCTTCGCATCAAACTATTTTTTTTGGAAACGGAGTCAACTGACGCGACATTCAGCGGTTTGTCTCACTTTGCATCCATCCTGGATACGTCACCTAGATTGTGTATACCCATGTCACATCAGGTTGAAGCTGTAGACCCAAGTATACCTACATTGGCGAACCCTGTGGACCAACCGGAACGCGACGCTCTTAAATTTGCTCAAATCACACCGCCCTCGGAAGAGAAACCTGCCCACATGTCCGATAGTCCGCCGCAGAGTCCTCGAGAGCGCGCCAAATTTGCAGTGGTCTCGCGTTTGGTGTCCTGCCTTGTAACAGAGCAGATACTACGCGCGTTCTATATACCCTTCGATAGCGAGATCGATGGTGCAACGGGCTTCATGGTGGTCACTCCCATTCCCGCCATCCCGATTGAGGCAGATGAGCCCTGCGCATCGCACTCGAGGGATATCATATTGGCGATGGCTCTGCGCAGTACACCTACGTTCAAAAACCATGATGCGCAGCCGCGACCCCATGGACACATAGTTGGATTGGTCGACCCCTTGGATATGTTACCGAGCATATTTCTCTTCTGCGGCGACGGCGAAGATGAAAACGTGAGCACCTTTAAGGACTTCGTCGAACAGTTCGCTTCGACACTTAACTCCTATCAACTCTGCAGAGCCAACTTGTTCAATCGATGCGTCGCCATCTGAACCCTCCGCTGTGGGATCTCTCTCCGACGGACAAACTTCAGCGCATATCTAGCCCTGTATCGCTTTGGCGAAAGTTGAAAAAGATTCTCGTCGTGGCTGACGATCTACACGAAGTCATTGTGAAGGAAATCCAAAGCTCACTAGATTGGCAAAGTATAACTTCCTATTACTGTTACTTCCATCCACTGACGCCATACAATTTAAAGCTCTGGCATATCAGGAGCCACCGTTGTGCCCCTCATTAACTTGTCCCCCAATAAAGTGGGAACAAAGCCTGGTTGCGGGACACCCAACACATCCCGTAAGTGTTCATGTTAGACTCGTGCATTGAGGTACTAAATCACTCGTAGATGCATCGTGCCCGAATGTTGCCTAAGGATTACCCAGTAGAGAACGCGATGGACTACGATTGGTACCATCCTCGCATCCGCTTTGTTCGCCTTCCTAGATCCTCTCTAGATTTGCACGAAAACTTCGACCTTCTCTCCACACAATTTGCCAAGAAGGCTTTCGAACAAGCTGGTCAAACAATGCCTATCGAGAACCCCAATCTCGTTTACTTGCCTGTTCATGAGCTCCAAATCGAGAACATCAGATCACGGATACCTCATGTAGATGTCCTTACAGATGATATCTACCTGGATTCATTGGCACAGTCGAGTATTAGGTGAGTCCCGTGCAGCGTTTTGTAGGCAATCCTTGTAATTGATGTTTCCACAGGACTGTAGTGGTTCCGGCGTTCCCTGGAATTGCGCTTAAGCTCGCTGTTGGAGTCAAGATATCATCCTCCCTTCGAACTATCTCCCACTTCACGGCAGACTTTGGACCTCGATTTTCCAAGGAAGTCTTATCCAAACTCGCTGTCGATTCGGATATTCTAACCGTTGAGACTGAGCCATCAAGTGCTGTATATCGAGCTGCGGACGCTGACATTGCAAAGCACTGCACAGCTCTCATCCGGAGCCAGTATATTCCTCCAGATGGTGAAACTCTCATCGTCTGCGCTGCCTTGCTGGAGATGGGACATGCTGGACTTCCTGAAGGCATGCCCGTAGTCCAGCATATATTCAATTTGGATACCGAAGCGAAGCGCGAGGCTTTCCTCGATAGGTACCGTCCATTGATTTTCTGCTATTAGTCTAGGGCTGACACTTGTGTATGAACAGGTACATCCAAGTGGCCTGTCGTGCTCTTATCCCTGCGCTTGTAGAAAATGGCGTAGCGTTTGAAGCGCATGCACAAAACGTGCTCGCCCGGTTCGACACGACATCTCAAGAATTGAAGGGCTTCGTCTTTCGCGATTTAGGCGGACTGCGCATTCACCCACCGACCCTGCGCAAGTCTACGGGTATCGATTTCCAATTCCTACCCAAACACTGCGTTGCGACCGACACGCTTGAAGAAACCTTCCCGAAATTCTACCACACGTTTGTGCACAACCACATACAACGGTTGATTCGGCTCTTAGGGCTGCATCACAACGGACGAGGCTGGGGGATGCTGCGTACGCATATGAATTCCGTGATTCCGAAGGAACATCCGGTTTGGAAAGTCTGGCTGGATCCCGAAAGTACCAGCGTTGATTCGAAATGCCTCATGCGTATGCGTATGCGGGACTCGTATCGTGATGTGAGTCATGTTTTCCTCACGATAAGCACTGGTTTCATTTTATGCCGTGGATGTTAGATGGTATACAGCCCGTATCCAAACATGATACAGTACCGCCCTCAGCCGCAGCCAAACCCGCTGGCGAGCTGTCAAACCCAACCGTTGTTGGGCAATATGTGGGGTTATCTCAGCCCTCTAACTTGGGCAACGTCCAAATTATCTAGTCTTTTTATTTCTATGTACCCGTTGTAAATATCTTCGTTGTTGAAATTTATAGCTTACACTCTTGTCACCCAATTTTCGCCCTGTTTGATCCTTCGAAAAGCATACACACTTGTCAGTGTTCACCGTCGCTAGGATCGTGGGAATATGTCATAACAGGAGTTGTTCTGATTCAATGATTGCACAGCTTTGAGCGCGAACCCTGGCAGGCCCACACTTCTTGTCAGGGGCCATAAATTGCGATGAGTTTCAATTGACAGCCCTAAACCTCCTTCCCTCCTCCTCCCTCCACCATGTCCAGACTACCCGCTGCCTCGTCAAAGGCAATCCCTATCAATTTGGATGATAAAACAAGGAAAGAAGACGAACTCGGAACGCTCATCGTTGTTCTGCTGAAAGCGAGAAACCTTCCCGACAAGCACTCCTTCAGGAAATCAGATGTATTCGCCCAAGCAACCTTGAATGGTAATTTACCTTCTCCTTCCATCATGATCGAAGGAGGCTTGTCTGATCAGCTATTCACATCTTTCTTCCAATAGGCGCCCAAAAGCGCACTCATGTAGATATCAAGGGTGGTCAACGCCCGGAATGGGACGTCGAAGTCCGGTTCAAAGTCATGAAGAATGCGGCGACAAACTACAGAAAGCTGGAGGTCGAATGCTACTCTCAGGAACCAAGATCTGAGGATCTAATGGGAAAGGGCGTTGTAGACATTGCAGAAACCATCCGGACAGGCGAATTCGATGGTGTGTAATCATGCCTCATTCATCTCCTCTGCCTCTCATGCTTCGTGACGGGCAGATTGGGTGCCCCTTGAGGTGGACGGTGTCGTACGCGGAGAACTCTATCTTGAAATGACATACTACGCCAATGCAGCAGCACCTTCACCACAACAGGCAGCAGCACCGAACAAACTTCTTTCCTCGATAATGAATCAGAACGGTGGCCTGAGTCGTCGACCCTCAAAACTTTCGCCAAATGATCGCCTCTCTCGACCGCAACATCAGCTCGGCCGTCCTGCAGCCCAGCCCACGAATATCCAGCCACAGGGTTACGCAGGAAGGCCTTCAGCGGGACCGTCGCGTCCCTCTGGCTTGTCTCATCAGCGTCACTCTTCAGGCCACGAAGACCCAATGCCAGGGGCGTATCCCATGAAGAATGACGTTCAAGGGCACAGCCCACACTCTGGATCTCCAGTGCAAAGGCTAGATATTGCTGCAGCACTGCCCACGAGTCTTCGACCTGGATCCGCTGCGCCTCCCGCGTCTCGTCCACAACAAATACGCCACACCTCTGACCCGCGTTCAGCCAATGTCTCGTCGTCTGCGTCGACTGCAGACCTCTCTCAAAATCCTTATATCAGTACCAGCCCCTCGTCCAATCCATATATTAGCCCTGCCGTTGGAGCATCTCTGCACCCCCCTGCACTAGCTCCGACTCGTACATACTCTCCAGCGCCGTCTTCCGTCAATCCGAACGGTACTTCGGGCACTGCAGTCGTCTCTGCAGGTCAACAGTACGTTGCGCATGGACTGCGCCCAACCGAGCAGAGACCTTCAGGCACACCCATCTTGTGGCAAGACAGTGGAAACTTTGGTGCCTCTCCACAATCGAATGGCGCATTCTTCTTTCCAAGCCCCGTGGGGCCCCAAACTCCAACGGCTCAGCGACAAGAGATACCTGGTTTACATTACTCCCAATATCAGTCTTCCTCGCTAGACGATCGGCTTAGGGCAGACCCATACCTGCAAACGCGATACCAGACACCGCTGCCCTTGCCTCCAGGGGCTGAAAGACCAGCGCCTGCCGCGCCAACGCCATCATCGGAACAGAGACCATCATATACCCGCGTTCCAACGCCACCACAGAAGGTTAATACCCCGCTCCCTGACAGTGGACACCTAGAACGACTGAGACGCGCGGAAGAAGTTGCTGCCCAGAGGAGAGCACAGGAACTCAGGGACCTAGAACTCGCCATGCAGCTAGACAGGGAGCTGAACCTCTGAAGTCTAAATACGAAGTTTTCTGCTTGTCTATTACAGTTTGAGATACTCCTTTCTGCTTTTCAAGGATATTGGATCTGAAATTTGAATACTCTATACCTAGCTATCTAATCACGTTGGTGTTTTCATTCAATCAGGCGCCTGTTGCACATTTCCATATATGATGGTTTAAATTAACATGGTTCCAATTAACAGCCAGTAACTGTGAACGAAGATTCATCAATTAATCATGGATGGACACATCCCATACACCAGGTTGGTACTCCTTTTGTATTATTGCTGCAGGGCAGTAGTCCCGGGCTGCGTTAACCTTAAAATAACTTGGTTTGTACGGTAAGGTGATGAGATATGATATATGATGACTAGTCCGCCAACAGTTCAATACCTTGCTTCCAAGACTGAAGCTTGGTATATTAAATATTTTTGTTGTTGGCGAATCAGAAAAATTGAAAAACTTGAATGTTGGCCCGGAATCTGCCAAGGTAAGTAGCGCGGCGCGCACGCAGGCATCGCAAATAGAAACGGCAATGGAATTGCATTGCTGTTGAGTGGCACATGCCGGATTTCAAACCCCGCTTGAATCGGGAGTCTTCTCGAGGAGCAATATCGAGGTCTTACTTGAATCAATCGCGAAGACTTGTTCGCCCTCTTCTCCTCTCCATTTTATGGTCACATCCGTTTCGCGGCACCGTGCTCTACATGGACTTGTTGTGAAGACATCAAATCTATTCTCTTTCCCGCCGCCTCTGCTTGTTTTCACGCTTTGGAAGCCTCCGAAAAGTGTTGGCTTTCTTCTCGGAGGCCTGTTGGTTCTACCTCCGACTGTGACACGATGTCTAATGGTCAAGCTTCCACTCAAGACATGACCTCTTCTCGTTTTTCACCTGCAAGCTTCCGTCCCTTGAGTCTCGCTGAACCAACCCAACGATCCTCATCTGGATGATTCTTGAGGGCTTTTGAATCACTTGCCGGCTGTTATGTAGTGTAACACGGCAGCGGCTCGTGCTCGGCTACTATTATTGGAATACGTGATGGTGGCGGCGCTCTGCTGGCAGGTACGTGATCAAAAATCGTAAATGGAGCTTTCGGATTCCGTCCATCCGAAGAATTAGTCACGCCTTCCTATGTCGGAAGGCGTTGACCAGTTCCATGCCGCAAAACTATATGCGTAATAAGTCAGGAACCCATGCAAATCGTGCACGGTCACCTTTCAAAAGTGCAAGAATAACATCGACATGCATTCATTTCGCCCTTTGCCACGACGTCCTACTCTTCCATGTCCGTTGACGAGACAAGCCAGCAGCCCAAGGTGGTCACCCCAGAGCAAGGAGAGCTGTCTTCCGCTGCAAAGAAGAAGGCTCCTCCGGGCGCTTCATGGAAGAGCGATGAGGCTCATGAAATTCCGAAAAATCGTCTCGGAATCGTGCGTTTTCTTGAAGCAGCTTAAATCCTTGTCGATATCTGAATGTCGACCCTCTAATTCTAGGTTTTCGCAGGCCTGATGGCCACAGTCTTTTTGGCTGCACTAGATCAGGCAAGTTCATAGACTGCACATAGTCAATGGCCTGCAAAACTCATCTTGATAATCCAGACAATTGTTGCAACAGCCTTGCCAACCATTGTGAATCAGTTAGGCGGAGGAAAAGACTATAGTTGGGTTGGAACGTATGTCCCTCGAGACTGCCGTATATTCTTGATGCTGACTATGACGTCTTGCTTTCGATATCTTTAGCGCATACCTCTTGGCCGCTGCAGCGTAATACTCTTTCGTTCATTGTTGACGCTGAGAACGTTTCTCATACTCATTGCCAGTCTTGCGCCTCTCTACGGCAAACTCTCTGATCTGATTGGGAGGAAAATCATCCTTTATGGTGCCATCATATTCTTCCTGGTGAGTGGATTGCAATTTTATGCGTATGAGGATATCAACTCATCGTGATTGAATCAGGTTGGATCCGCATTGTGTGGTGCGGCACAAAGCATTGTATGCAGCCCCAGTTCCCAAGTATGCAGATAGAACAGATCGAAACTGAAAGTGGCGGTTTGCAGACATGGCTCATTATTGCGCGAGCCGTCCAAGGAATCGGAGGTGGTGGGATCATGCAAATGGTCAACATCACAATAAGTGATATTGTTCCTCTGCAAGAGTTGGTACACTTTCGCTTTCTCTTTGACATAAGTTGACATCTTTATAGACGTGGAAAATATGGTGGTCTTATTGGTGCAACTTGGGGAATTGCCAGCGTTGTGGGACCTCTTCTCGGAGGAGTGAGTTTTCATTATCCAATGCGGCGTCAAGCTACTTAACCACCAACCCCCATTTCTTCCGTGCACAGGCCTTCACAGATCACGTCTCTTGGAGATGGTGAGTGTTTGGTATCTCTTTGTGGCTGCCTGAGCTAATGGGACCGATTCAGGTGTTTCTTTATTAACCTGTGAGCAAGGATTTGCGTATCCACGGGCCATCGCTCACGATTCATGTGCAGACCTACCGGAGGGATTGCGGCGGCTCTGATATTCTTCTTCTTGAATTTGAATCCCCATAAAGGCAGGAGTTTGAAGGAACATGTCGCCGACTTCGATTTCGTTGGCTTGTTTTTGATCGTGGCGGGCCTTGTCATGCTCCTTCTGGGATTTAATGAGAGTCAGACCAGCTGTGAGTTCTAGTTTCGCGACCGCAGAACCATTTCGTTTTTTTAATACATCACCTCTCTCTAAGGGTCTTCGAAACAAACAATTGTCTTATTGGTTCTTGGTTTCGTCGCTCTACTATTTGGAGGGATCAACGAAATCTTTACCAACCGATCCCCCATTGTCCCTCCTCGGTTATTCAAGGTACAAATCTTTTTAAGTAACTGAGACCCTCCGACGATGTATTAATTCATCGCTCACAGACAAGGACAACAGCTGTCCTACTAATCATTACTTTCTTCCACGCGTTGAGCTTCTTCGCTGCGGCCTTCTATCTGCCTGTATACTTCCAAGCCTTGGGCGCCTCAGCAACTAGGGCAGGAGTGGAGTATGTTGTTCGTGCCATGGATGTCGGAAAACGTACTCATTGAAACCTCAAATCTCGTACAGGATGTTACCACTTTCTCTTGGAGCCGCAGCCATGTCTGCTGTTTCTGGCGTTGCAGTAACCAAGACCGGAATATATCGACCCGTAATATGGCTCGCGTTCGCTGTATATTCTGTTGGGTTGGGCTTGATGTCAATGCTGGATTCGCATTCATCAAAGTACGCCTCCTCACTTAGCATTCAAAATCCGGCTCTGACATCATCAAAGTGCCGTCAAGGTCATTTATCCATTGATCTCTGCATTTGGCTTGGGTGCATTATTCCAGGTAAGTCCATCAAACACATGTGTGCGATTCAGTGGCAATTATATAACTGGATGAATTTTCTATTATAGACGCCCCTTATCGCATTGCAAGCTGCCATGCCCATCAAGGATATGGCTACCAGTACGGGAACCTTTGGCTTCATCAGGTATAGTCTTAGCATTTAACCCTGACCAGCTCTCTGACACTTCTCTTCATAGGACTCTTGGTGGAACCGTCGGCATTTCAGTTGGCCAAACCATATTTTCCAGCGTAAGGAGTCTGGAGTCAGTGTTCGAGTATGACCTTGCTTATCCGAATGCCTGTAGTTTCTTCGTAAAAAGATTTCCAGGATACCTAATCTGGACTTTGACACGTCCGCCGCGGGTCTCGCTGAAAGCGTTCGGAATCTTAAGAACATTCCAGTGAGTGCCTCGTGTACCCATCATTGGCCACAGAATACTCATTTTACTATGTATCACAGGATCCTACGACGAGGGCAGCTGTCATTCAGGTCTATTCCCAATCCATTAGCAAAATTTGGCTCGTGATGGCACCAATCGTTGGTGCCTCATTTATCATGTGTAAGCTGTCCAATCCGTTACGTGTGCTCTTGCGGACTCCAATAGCATGAGTTAGCTGGGTCAACCAATACGCTAACGCCGTTTCTTCTGATTGTCTAGCTCTGGTAATCCGCAACTATTCGCTCCAGCGGAAAATCATTGGCGGCAATGAAAAGGCGCCTGCAGCAGCAGGCGATGTCGAGAAGGCTACGATCGGAGATGCCACTCTGAACAGCCAAGAAGGTGGCGACAACGCCGAGAAGGATGTCTCCCAGGCGGCATCGGCAGAGGATATCAAGAATGCCCCAACAGCCGAAGAACAAGTTTGATCTTGGGCACTTGAGCTGAGAATCTGCTTGTGTGGGCCCGCAATTCTAACTTATGTGGTCGCCATTGTCATACCCTTCCTGAAATTCGACCTCGCATACTGATGACATTATGATGGATCTATTATATATATACCAGTCTTTGTTACGATAATACATGTTATTACGCCTTCAAAACCCTGATTCACCTCAACTTTGGCATGTGCACTCGTAAGCACCTTTGGACGCCACCCAATGATGTCACACGAACTTGTCACAAGCACATCGTGAGGAATATACTCACTATGTAGTATGCGGCGATGGAAACAGTCAAGTGCGCGAGTAAAGCTACGATGACATGTTGGGCCAATCACATTAATACATGATGATACATCTGCTCAGTTGACCAATCGCTTAATAGGAATTCCCACGTTAGGCGCCTGCACTCCTCGACCACTCATGTTGCACTCATGGTCATTCCTGGCACTTGAGAGAATTCGTATGAGACTGGAAGTCACTCAGAGAGGCTTAATGTTTAGAACGGGAAATGAGCAATTGATTCGCAATTTCCGATAGCTACACAATTTTCCAAACAGTATTGATGCCCCTCTTAGACAAAAGAAATAATCAAAGGTTGATGGGGGTGCAGCCAAGGGCGACAACGCCGTCTATGAGAGAAAGTCAGTATGATGGCGAACATGAAATATATTAGCTTTTCGTAATGCGTACTGAATGAGTTGTTGGTGCAGCAGACGGGTTGAGCAGAGCTAGGGAACATGCGTTAGTTATGCCCTCGGTTTTATTTTTGGGAGGGACATACCAGGAGGTAGAGCCAACGCCCACCGCGGTGATAGGGCTGCAGGTGACACCAACGAGGGCGTTAACGTCGCCGATGACAATTCCCAAAAGGCCGAGGAGCTTGCTGACGGTGGCAGAGCCAGCAGTTTGGACACTGTCGCAGCACTGGAGAGTGCCAGTGTTGCATTGGTTGGAGGGGGACCCAGATCCTCCTGTGGCGGCAGCAAGGGTTGCAACGGCAACGGTAGTGAGAGCGGCGAGTTTGAATTGCATGTTGGCTGAGATGAGAGTGCTTGAACGAATAGTACAAGGAATTGTTCGAATGCAGAATCGACTGGAAGGCTCACTCTATTTATCCTAGACGGATGACTCTTTTTTGAAGGTAGGAAAAACATAGCGCTATTATGATGCGAGACTGCCCTCCCGTGGCTGCCACAGCCCGGGCACAGAACTATCCAAGTGGAGTTTTTCACAGAATACAGGTGGACCTACCCAGAAAACATATGATATGTTCCCGACATTGATGCCGCTATGTTCTCTCCAGGTTCTCTCAGTTGACGAAGGCGATGTCAATGAATGAATGTGCGGCTAACACAAAAATAGCTTATCAAACGTGCTGCGTCGAGGCGACATGGGAAGTACGTTAACAGGATGAATTATGACGCAAAGCAATGTTCACACCATCTGTTCTCGCACCCTAATTATAGTCCTCACAGCGAATAATTAGATTTGTGAATCAAAGTACTCAGACTAAGCCTGAATAGGGCCTTGGACCCGCGAAGAGGAGTTGAAGCTGCGACCGAATAAGACCGTTCTGAGCGCCTAATTTGTGTGCTGCAGAGACTTGCTATTGACGGATTATTCACCTTGCAATTAGTGGTTCCCTGTATTATTAACATGCTTTACTTTGACCTCATACGTGGATATCCGTCTAGACATCTTTCCTCCCACTCCGTTTGCATAATGGCAAGGATGATCGCGCCGCCCACACGAATCAAATCAGCTTCTGTCGCGGTTCCGGCGAGAGCAGAACGCTTAACAGTGAGCATCTACCTCACGGTCATGACATCTCTGACGCACAAGGCTGTTCATGGGTGTCCAAAGTAAGTCCAAAAATATATAGAACAAACTTATCGCACATGATGGTCGGGAAAAACCACAGCCACTTACGTCAGTCAATATATTTTGTTATGTCGAGAAGGAAGAACGGGCTCCACTCCAAGTGAAAGTTCTGCCACGGATAGGCGCATCAATTGAATTCCGTGTCCGACATTGGGCACTGTACTGAAGTATTATCATTGAGTGCTTCGGAACATCTTGTCATGATGCGCAAGAATTTCTCAGCTCACACATAATTTTACATCCTAAGATAGCAGCAATGTGCTCTGTGCAGTAATGCAAAGGCAAGTGAAGGGTATAAAATGCTCATCGCATTCACCCTTGATCTTCACTCGAACAGTCGCTTTCGCATTCGTTCAAGCCTTCTCAACTCAGCCATCATGCAGTTCAAACTCGCCGCTCTTGCCACCGTTACTGTTGCAACCCTTGCCGCCGCCACCCCCACTCGCCGCAATGACTCTGGCCCCTCTAACCAGTGCAACACGGGCTCTATCGAGTGCTGCCAGAGCGTGCAAACCGCTGGCTCGAGCTCCGTTGCCTCTCTCCTCGGTCTTTTGGGCATCGTTGTGTCAGACGTAACTGCCCTCGTCGGCGTTACATGCAGCCCTATCACCGCCGTCGGTGTTGGTGGCACCTCCTGGTATGTCTCTACGCATCCATTGTGCGTTCATAAGAGAGTCTATCCTAATGAATATCGCCTTCAAAGCTCTGCCCAGCCCGTGTGCTGCACCAACAATTCTTTCAGTATGTTTCTCGCCTGCATCTGTTCAAGGGCTTCGTTTTGGCTTCGTTTTCAGTAGCCTTTTGCTAACAATATCGCTATAGACGGCGTTGTTGCCCTTGGATGCACTCCCATCAACATTAATCTCTAATTCCAGCAAATTTCTATGTCGCTCGCCACTGGAATGAAAGGACACGTACATATTTGCGCAGACTAGGCTGTACATTCTGGACGGAGAATTTTAGTTACGGACATGGTCATATATGGTGTTCAATCAACATTTTGAGGATTTTATTGGTGCCTTAGTACATGTGAAGCCAGTGGCATGGTGTTCGTGTGGTCTGAGCCCGTTATATTCATCCACCTGTGCCTTGCCTATGCCCAACCTGTGCCGTGATCGCGATACATCAGCAATATTGAGCTTGATACCATGGAAATCTGCTCCCGAACTGAAGCGCTTCAGAGACGAATCCGAAAAAAATCTTTCCCTGCTCAAACCATAGAGTACTGTCACATTTCGGAAGGTAATGGGTGTTGATTGAAGCGCCTCGTGGCCATGTTCCTTTTGAGGAGTTGTGGGTGGCTGACGTTGGGCTGACTAACATTGCATGCCGGAGTCCCGGTCGGGCCGTTAGTGCCCTGACATCCCCCATCGGCCGCCCATCCGCTTTCTGACTCCTCTTACACTGGTGACAAGAATTTCCAAGATTCCTCCACGATATTTATATCTATACGGATCATATTATCGAGGTAATAATACCTCTTGAATTCAAGAGGCCCACACACCTGCGCCACGAGAGCGCTTCCAACTACCATGGACTACGATACCCTGCCAATCAATATCTCCCCGGAGGTCACTCCTGCAACGCCTATCCATGAGCAGCCAACCATAGGATTAATAGGAATGGGAGCCATGGGCCAGATGTATGCGCGTGCTCTATGCGCTGCTGGATGGAAAAAGTGTGTGCTGGCGTCTGATATGAAGATGCAATACATTTACCATGCCTACTGGCAAGGATCCATGTTTGCGATCTCCCTGAAAAGTTGGAGAAGCTCAAAGCAGAATATGCTGGTACGTTCTCCTTCGTCAAGTCGGACCGCCAAGTAGTGCCTAACATAAATGCGTAGGCTCACCCGCGGTCACTGTGATGGCTGACGGACACGCCGTGGCGCGATCGTCGGATTTCATCGTATACTCAGTGGAGGCAGAGTTCATAGACAAAGTAGTCGCTATGTTTGGGCCTTGTGAGTGCGGATCCATGCGTCAAGATGAGAGCTCATTGTGTTACAGCGACAAAAATGAATGCTGTTGTCGCTGGACAAACCTCTGTGAAGGCGCCAGAGCAGGCGGCGTTTGAGAAGCACCTTCCAAAGGACGTCCACATCGTTTCTTGCCACTCGCTGCACGGCCCTACTGTTAGCCCTATTGGACAGCCACTTGTACGACGCAAATATATCTGTTGCATTGTCAATGAGACTGAACTCTGTCCCGCAGGTACTCATTCGGCATAGAGGATCTCAACACGCCCTGCGACTGGTGGAAAACATTCTAAGCCCGTTCAAGTCAAGGTTTGTGTATCTGTCTTACAAGGACCACGATTTGGTTACTGCCAACACCCAAGCCGTGACTCATGCAGCTTTCTTGAGGTGCGTCTAGTATTTTGACTTATCGACTCTTGCTTTACTTATCTCTGCTCAGCATGGGAACGGCATGGTCATCAGCACAATCCTACCCTTGGGAGCAAGGCCTTTATGTGGGTGGGATCGAAACTGCCAAAGTAAACCTGACCCTCCGCATATATTCGAATGCATGGCACGTATACGCAGGTCTCGCTATCTTGAACCCTGCTGCCCGAGTACAAATTGATAGATACGCTGCCAGTGCCTCAGAGCTATTCAAACTGATGCTCGAGGGCGGTAACGGTGGCGATGAACAAAAGAGGAAGTTCAGAGAACGCGTCGAGTGGGGGCGCAAAGCGGTTTTCGGAGATCTGGACGATGAAACAAAACGGCGGCCAATCCTGTTATCTGAAGATGTCCTAGATCGGTTTAGTCTTGGAAAGACATCCACGTCTCCAATCGACACTTCAGTAGGCGGTTCATACCCCTGCACCTCCTCCTCAGGTTGTTGCCCTCCGACTTCCATCAGCAATGACTCTACCGCCCACCGTCACACCCCGCTCAAATATCGCGCAAACTCGCACCTCTCCCTCCTCGCTATGGTGGATTGCTGGGCCCATCTATCCATCAACCCCTATACGCATCTCCAGCTGGCTGCAACGCCTATATTCCGGCTCTTCCTCGGTGTCGCTGAGCATCTCTTCGTCTCGCCTGATCTCCTGTCGGCCTCGATCCATTCCGCGCTTTTTGACACTTGGCATCGTAGTGATGACCTGGAATTTGTCATAGCGGCTAGAGGTTGGAGTCAGTGCGTGAGCTTCGGCATCTTCGAAGTCTACCGCAAAAGGTTTCAAGAAACGCGCTCTTTCTTCGAAGGGAGGTTCGCAGAAGCGAATAAGCTGGGAGCTGAGATGATCAAAGTTGTCATGGAGAACGAAGTCAAGAGAGAAGAAGCCGTCAAAGGAGCGAGTCAATAAGGCAAGGTACGAGATAGGGTGGGAAGCAATGGCTGGTGGTTTTATATCATATATATCTGAGGACCTTGGAATTTATTCCTCCGTGAACAATCACTTTTCTGAGCTACAAATGTCATCAGCTAAACCTATCTAAACCTAAGGCTACCGAGTCAACAGGCCCGAATGTCCCTAACACATCTTTTTCGTCAACTTCTCGCAATCCAGGTGGAGGCCAGATGGTGTTAAGTAACAGCCAGACGCTCCCGCTGATAGCGAAGCCCAAAAACCACGACATGTAATAGACGTGACTGGCCATATCCTTGCAGTCAGAGAAAGTTGGGGACAACACGACGCAAGACTCACATCCAAGTCGTGTTCACGATTACATTACTGTTGATCGAGTGCACGAATCCAGGCATGCTCGGCCAAACTCCCTGTTGCAAAAAAGGCGTAAATCTTTCACGGAATGGTTGTTTTTGAGATGACGGGAAAAACGCACCAGAACCCACGCGATAGGCGCCCTCCAGTTGACGCCATACCAGTACCTGAAGGTTCCATTCAGTTGAGAACTAGCTCCTATTGAGATATGTAAAGATCGTCTCTACGTGCCAATAGTCACTTGTCTCGTTAGGGACAAACATATGCGATGGCTTCACGCGGCGCCTTCGGACGACGTAATACTCCGTCTAGGTTCGGGGTCAAGGCGGGCGCCTAGTGTGCGAATCAGAATATGCCACTCACAATCATGATGCCCGAAAGCGGCCCCAAGAAGACAGCGTATCCGGAAATCGTGTAAATGAAGCTGTTTGCTGTCTATTTGCAGATGAATGTGTTATACAGGCTATTGTATTGGATCGCATGAACTTACGTTCAGGATTCGCCATGGGTTGATGCAAATACCGATAGTTGCGATGATGAATGAGCCACGCCGGATGTCAATAAACCTGTGGGTGCGAAAATATGGCTGCATGATTTGGTGAATAGACCGACTGAACGATATGCTCACCTGGGAAGGAGAGCGGCCAGGTCCATTCCTCCGACGACACCACATGCGACAGCCTGTCAGGACAAAGACATTAGTGGCGCGCTGGAGTTGGGTAAAACTGAAAAAAGCAGCACACATTGACGGAGACTTGAGACAGGAAAAACGCGAAGGCAGCGAAGAAGACAGCTGCACGAGCTGTTCCACTCTCGTGTTTTTGGATAGCCTCCAGCAAGTCATACAGTTTCCTGAGGAATGCGTAAGGCGGCTGTCTATACATGAGTAGCGGATAACATGCCAAAGAAGACGTTCCTCTGGATACAGCCCACGGGCACAGGAAGTGGTGATAATGCCCAAGATGTTCGACCCAAGGAGGCAAACGGGAATGATGAATATCTGACCCCAAATCTGGTTTCCAGGTTGCGTGGCGTATCGGGAGAAGTCTGCGGTTCATTGCGGTGAGTACAGTTGAGGTGGACGCAGATATTTGCTTTGCTTGGGAAGATTATACTGATCGAATACATACCACTCTGGTACAATATCCCGCCCGACCAGCCTCCAATGCCACTCGTCACCATGCGCATCATGGCCCAACTCAGCGTCGAATCATGTAGCTTTCCAACGTGATACACCTCCTCTGGATTGTTCCAGAGCGGGCCAACGTTCCCTTGCTTGACGAGAGCCCAGATCAAGAGAGAGAACGCGGCGATGGTCACGAGGACTGAAGATACCATGGCTGGGATGCGATATCTGATGATAAGTGGTAAGCGTTAGAGCAGGTGTGGATCAGGCTGGTTGGTATTGACAGAAACTCACTGCTCTGGCTTTAGAAGGAAAACGGGCAGTGATAATGTCCAGAATATGATGAACGCGACTGAATGCCCGGTCAAACACTCCTTTAGAAATCGCATTCAGTAAATATTGGGAATCTACGTACTGAATTCATTAGTTTTCATATACGCACCGGGCCCTAACGTGTTCCCCATGGTGTAAAATTTGGCTGGATTGTTAGAACGGGTGTCAACATAGCGAACAACTTGCGCACTTCAGCGACATAGACTCACGCCATATCGCCCCAATCATAATCTTGACCATCTGGCCGCCGTACCACCCTTGCACGCCGTACCAGCAGGAAGAGAGGATGATGCGGTTGCAAAGCACAAACCAGGCTCCGCGACTACAGCCTCTTTTCTCAGCATAGTATTCTCAGCAAGCTGAACAATTGCGTACTCACATTCCCCATCCCGTGCGATTAATCACAGCCTGGCGGATATGCATGAGGTGAGGAACTCAGGCAGACGGGGCTGAGATGAACATACGAAAGGTATGTGCCACTTTCCTCCTGCATGCCCGCTGATGACCAGCGCAAAACAGATACTGGAGAAAGTAAGCCACTGAATAGGTTCCTGTAAATCCATGCAGCTCACATTACAGTCGCTATTGCGTTTACTGCAGATCGCAATACGTGCGCGATAAATAGAAGAAAGCGACGCGTTGTAGAAATGTACATACCAGCAATAGCCTGGCCCACGGTTAGGCCGATGGCCACTGTAACACATGGTTAGATAAAATCTTACACGCATATATGCGACGAAATGTTATGACTACTCACATGCAGTTGACGCATACGACCACTCCGCAATATTGATCGCTTTGTAAATTGTACTCATTAAGCGGCTAGTACCCCGACGGAAGGCGAATACAGCGTACCTGTGGCAAGCCAGAAGAAAAAAAACGTCTTCTTAGTCCATGTTCGACGAGATGGTGGGAGCGGGAGAACATCGGCGTTTTGGTATGGTGATGCGTCTGGCGATACCTACATTTTGACGATGAAAAGATGCTCTGAGATGCTTTTACAACGCAAGTATTGACGAACCTCAAGTGCTTTGACGATGGACTGAATAAATCTGCGCATGCCAGTTCTGAACAGGAGTGTAAGCGTTGCAGAGATAGAAATTATACTATATGGAAGGTCTGTATGGGTATGGATTCTGAATCAAAAAAGGTAAATCTAATTCTATATTAGGAATGATTGCCAATGGCATCAGAAAAGTGGTTTCCGTACGCAGAAAGTGCGGGCTTACAGGTTAAACGACGAAATTTACCGACAAATTAAAGTTCTCTGGACGTGGACAGTTGAACGGGGACGTGCGCGATAAAATACGCAACGATCGGCCGCGGCAAAAATGATCGTGGGATGATGTAAACAAGATCAGGCACGAAGCTTTACATAAGCCCCCTATTAATGAGCGCTTAGTGCAACATCCACTTCACTTGACTTTCACACACACTGTACACTCTCTTCGTTATCCAAAGTGCATCACTTTCAATGAGTCCACAATTTTGAATGCTCATGTGGGTGAGCGGGTATATTAGAGGATGATGACAAATAACATCAAGGCAACATCTACTGTGTTGCTGGAGCAACAAAGGGCCAAGTAGACTGCGGCTGCGACTGCGATGGCCCTATGCCCTCCGACGACCCTCTGCTCGTAATCCCCAGAACCTGATACTCGCCACCCATGCCATTAGGATCAGTTAGCCGCTTCACAGCGCCGCGTATCTGTTCCCGCTGTTCATCCGAGGCCGCGTTTCTCACCAAGGCCTCTACGCGCAACTGGAGCCCCAATCCTTCGAGGAATGATTGTTGCGACATTGGTCCATGGGTGGCAACTAGAAAAAAAGATGATTCTAATCAAAAACGCAATATGGAAGAATTGGACATTATGAGTACCTAAGTCGGTCATGGATTCTTTCAGGTAGGCAAAGTCGACGTTAGCAGTAATATCGCAATTGCCCGGTTCATGGAACACGTCCACCATTTTGTGGTTTTTGAAAGCCTACACGTGTGAGACGCGTCAGTAATCAATCAACCGCGTGAACGGCACGTTGCAAACCCACCCTGAACGAGTTGTCAAAATGCCTATCCCCGCCATAATCAACAATGAGCCCTGCCCCGCCTATAGACGTGTTCCCAGAATTTGGAGTCGGTTGGCTACTAGCCAGGAGCTCGCCAACTTTACGCGCAATGCGGAACGAGTTGGGCGAGACTTCGATTGTGGCACCCGCGGGCAGGTCCTTAAACCGTGGTGATGACATTGAAAGGATGGTGGATATTGTGGAGGGCTGAGGGGATAGAACATAGCGGAAGGAGCTGGTTTTTGGCGGCGACGACTCTGATGCTGCGTCGTCTGCCACAGCTTCGCTCTCACTGGCATCGACGAGAATTTCGTGCCAATGGCCGGTATCTGATTTCTGGACACATCGTTAGTGACACAAAAGTTAAAATGCAGGTCACGTACTTGGAAAATATGCACAGGGAGTGCGTCAAAGAATTCGTGGGCTATGAGCATCGTGTATTCAGAGGCACTATTCGGGATCTCCTTGATAGCACTGTGCCAATGGAGAGTCGCGTTTGAGTTTGCTAGAGATTCACGTTGCGTCTCGCGCATAGCTTCGCTCGTCTCCACAAGGTGCACATTGATGTCTTTTCCAGGAAGAAAATGTTGAACAACCTAAACCATTGAGGGTTTAGCACTAACAGAGATACACTTCAAATACTCACCCGCAGAATATCTGCCATTAAGGTCCCCTTCCCTGGCCCCAACTCAACCAGCCTGATTCTGCTGGGCTTTCCCGCAAGCTCGTGCTGGGAAAGAAGCCACACTGCTGCAAGCTACGCGCGTTCACTACGACGTTCGTTCGTGTCCAAATTCGAGGAGCATACCTCTCCAAAGACCTGACTAATCTCGGGGCTGGTAATGAAGTCTCCACGCGCGCCAAACACTTTGTTTTCGGGGTTGGTGTAGTATCCATGTGTCGGATGAGAGAGGCACTGTTGCATATATGTCGCAAAGGAGAGTGGGCCCAATGCCTACATGCGCGTCAACGAGGTTCTCGAAAAGGCAGAGCAGGAATCACCTTGATGTGATCCAACAGGTATTTTTCGACAACCGTCTGGTGTCGAACGGCCGAATGAGTCAAACGGAGGTGGGGGAGGCGTTTGGAAGCGGTCCCGAGATGTGAACGACCATGGCGAGCAATGGCGAGCGGTGGACAGGCTCGAGAGAAGGCGAGCATTGAGTAGGAGTATGACGGAGCCGGGGCGCTGCGCGGATGCGCGCGCTTGATGTGACTTCATGACGCGTGTGACTCAAGGCGAAAAAATAGCGGCAATCTAATCCGTATAGATAGTCCCATTCACTTCCTGCACACGATCACCATCGATCTACTACACCCTCTCCTCATCATCTAACAAAAACTCACACTTAATCCGACTTACCCCCTCCCCCCAAAATGGCCACCCGTATGGCACACATCTCCTCGCACACGCGTTTTTAGAGCTGACCTTCCCGTACCATCAGGTCTTCAATTCGAGAATCACAGCGACATCGGCGTCTTCGCTAAATTGACCAACAGCTACTGCCTAGCTGCAATCCAGGGCAGCACCAACTTCTACTCCGCGTTCGAGAGCGAGCTCGGCGACGTTATCCCAATCGTGCACACCAGCATCGGTGGCACGCGTATTATTGGGCGCTTGACCGCAGGTGCGCACTAAAAATGTTATGAAGCATCTTCATCGCATCCTGATGTATCGGGAAACCCATCATATCAGGAAACCGACACGGCCTTCTTGTACCCTCAACAACGACCGATCAAGAGCTGCAGCATCTGCGGAATTCCCTGCCTGACAGCGTCGCCATTCAGAGAGTCGAGGAGCGCCTATCCGCACTCGGAAATGTCATCGCATGCAACGACTACGTCGCCCTTGTGCACCCCGACGTTGATCGGGAAACAGAAGAAATCATCGCAGATGTGCTTAAGGTCGAGGTCTTCCGCCAGACCATCGCCGATAACGTGCTTGTCGGAAGCTACTGTGCCATCACCAACCAGGGTGGCCTTGTGCACCCGCTGACGAGCATACAGGACCAGGATGAGCTGAGCAGTCTGTTGCAAATTCCCCTTGTGGTGTGTACTACTCCATATATGTTTACCTCTCGCGTACCGAACCCTTTCCCTTAGGCTGGTACCGTCAACCGTGGTTCAGACGTTATCGGCGCCGGTCTGATCGTCAACGATTGGTGTGCATTTACTGGTCTTGAGACGACGGCCACAGAGATCAGTGTTATTGAGGCAGCATTCAGTGCGTTGTCTTTCGTTTGGACCTGCTCCCGATTTCTGACCGTTTTCGCAACAGAGCTCCAAGGGCAAGACTCAACCGCTGTCATTGGCGAGATGCGCGACTCACTCATCGACAACTGGGCATAAAGCCCGCGATTTCTCAGGCCCTCATTTCTACCCTCCCGCACGAGCTATTTTTTCCCTTTGAGTGCTCATACCACGAACCCGTGTCACGATTTGTATTTAGTACATTTATCCAATACGACAAGTAATCTTCCTATTCCTGGTATATCAAGCCTAAAATGCGCCACTCGCTTAGCATATCATGCTGTGGCGTCCGTCGAGTTGGCAGCGTTGCGGTGTTTGGTGCTTCCAACTGCGCGTCTTTCTGTCGTCCCCATTTCCTGATATTCCCACGGCCCCTCTGATCTACTCCTGCATCAACTCCTTCACATCGACATTGAACCGAAAATCAATGTCTTCGTTCCGTGACAGGTAAAGAAATTGCGTGTCCAGAAGCATTTCCAGGGTGTACTTCAGGATATCGCTGCTGATGCGCATGAAGTCCCATATCGTCACCTGGAGAGAGACACGCCGGAGGGCGTACCAGCCTGGGCGCGCCAGGACTGCATCCAGCTTGCCCCATTCATGCCCGCGCTTGCAGCCAGCGTCTGGGAGAATCATGACATGTATCGCCAGCGTCTCGAGCACGTTCCCGTTCAGGACCCCATTCCCATTTGCGCCCCTGTCCTGGTGCTGGCCTTGGATCCGGATATCATCCAGCTCCTCGCACAGACCCGCAAGGGGGTCCTCTGACTCGTCATTGATGCACATCGCGAAGCTCGCGCTTTTCAGAGTCCGCTCGACCGCAGATCGCTGCATGAATCTTGCGAGCCCACGCAAGGACAGAGCTTCTGAGACTAGAGTGTGCAAAGAGATCCAAGTATCTGGTCGTCAGCACCCGTGGACGCATATATATGCGTGTGGGCATTCTATATGTAGTGAGAGATGATAGGAGACTTACTCTTCAGGTGGATGACTTCAAGGCCCTCTGCTCGCGAAAGAAGACTGTGGACCGTTGTAAGGTCGTCCTCACTATCACACTTGGCCGAGAAGCACTTCAGTCCGGTGAAATCGAATGCGGGCGCGCCGTCTGAACGTGTTGAGTGCAACATTTCGTTGGTCAAGGCAGCCGAGCAAAGACCGAATGTATACTCCTCAATATGGATTGAGGGAAGGGGACGCCACTTTCTGACGAGACTAGGTTGAATGTGGACCTGGTCCCTGCCATCTGCAATCAAGGGCTCAACCTGATCAATTGCAAGGTGGGAGATGTTGATGCAAGGAACAAGGTCTGCGATGGGCACGTTTGTGATGTTTCGGAGCTTTAATGACACTAGTGTGGGGAGGTGGAGAAGGTGTAAAAATGTCTTGTGTGCATGCCGCGGTAAGTGTTGCCAGTCTAATTTGTCGATGCCGTGGTACCACAAGTTGAGGTATTGAACATTGGTGAAATAATCGAGAGTAAAAACGAAGTCTGGCGAGATGAAGTCCTCTTGTCTTATACAGAAGTCCAACTTCCGAACACATTGCGCCAGCATCGGATTTCTTGCAAAAAGCGCGCGCGCGTGGTGCAACCTGGGTGAGTTCGAATATGGTTTGTTGATAGCGACAGAACGAAAAATGTGTTTCCTGCAGAGTGGAAGGAAAGCACGGCAAACTAGCGCACAGGCCTTGACATGTAATTGGCCGTTTTCGCTGTTGGCGAGAGAATCGACGATATGGGCGCCAATATCAATTGGAATACCGTACAAGGAAGTCATTCTCGCGCTGTCCGCGGAGCGCAGTCTAGCGGCTGGCACCGCCCCGAGTTACACCTGTTGCGAGTGGAAACAAACGTCAGTAAGCGTTAAGGGGGTGAAGGCTCAACGGTGGCGTCCTGGCTGCAGCACATATGCAAAGACGATAAAGATAAGGGGACCAGCGACACCAGCTCAGCTGAAAACGGCGCAGATATAACTCAAGGTCCACCGGTCTATGAGGATGATCGCCGGAGCAGATCAGAACTTGAATGGAAAGAATTGAAGCATCAGAATTGCCATCTGGTCTATTACCTAGCTCATGGGGGGATGTAAATATAAAGTCGTCCTTGGTGGAATATCATGATCAATGAATGAGTGGGATCCCATCTTCATGCCACGGGAGTGGGGGGTGGTAGGGGTGCCTTCGCAGATGGTGCCCCAACAGGTAGCGGACTGCGCGTCCAATCGGGAAGAATCCCTCGAGAAGGGAATGCTTTCCCGTCCAAGGAAGCATCCCTACTCTCGTCTTCCATAAAGGCTTGGTATTCATCCCATTTCTCGCGAGGTACCTCGACACCGCCAGTTTTCAAGGACCTAATAAAGCTGTCAGACCAATCTGATGGCCTGAATGGGCTTTGCACTCACCCAGCTAAAGAGCCCCCCACCCAAGCTAAAGTTGCAGAAGAAAATGCGGGAGCCTTCCCAGCATTCGCCATAGCTCGTGCTGATGTTGATGGAGGAGGTGATGGGTCGTTCAGGATAGCAAAGTGGGGTAAAAGGGGCCGCAGAGGCCCGTATTTATCGTAGAGTGGCGAGGTAACTTTGCGATTTGAAGATTCCGGTCGCGCCGGTGGCTCAACAGCACGAATTATCTCAACAAGCAACCTTGGAATAAATCCAGGAAGCATGGATGTACCGCCCGTTACTAGAATAGAAGATGCCATCGTTTTTCGGAGATCGCATGGGACCTGTAATAGACAAGAATTGAATAATTTGAAGGAAGTACGTTCGTGTAGGTTTACCTTCAGTAGGGCATCCAGAATTGTCTCCGCAAGGCTGCTCTCGTCCACATCACCGCCCTCAAAGAGAAGCTCGGCAGCTCGTTCCCTTATCCAGCCTGGTATAATCAGTGTGCCCCGGCCTGTTCCTGTTTGTTGGGATTCTGGAGGCATCACCCGCATATGCAGATCAGTTGCTGTGGAATGACGTTTGTACATGGATTCCATTTTGTGCAGGTAACTTTCCCCGAGTTCTGGCACCGCCGGTACCGAAGCCTGCGGATTGGTGATCACAGCGTATTCCGAGTCTTGCTCCGAAAACTGGGACTCAGTTCCCGATGCGTCACTAGGCGGTACACTCGGAGGGTAGTCTTCAGCGTCTAAAGATACCTCGTCTGGTTCGACGACGGAGAGGCTGTCGCCAACAAAGCAACAGCGAGTCTTAATTTCTTCCACGACTGCATCTGTCAATACTTGTTCTGGGACTTGTGAGGCTCGATTTGCCGCTGGAACGTTAACTGCAGCGCTGAGCGACGAAGGTGGAGGCATGTACGTTGCAAACATCAAAAGCAAAGCGCGAATGTGAGACTCAAGTCGGGCTCCAGCGATTGGTGTGGTTTGGATTTGAGGAAACAAAGGCCGAGCAGCGAAAATCTGGCTCAAGTGAGCATATGTCACAGAAAGAACATAAAACACGACTTACGGGAAGGGCAACAGATTCGAGGTAACCACAGTCAATGACAAGACCCGTTATCCTCCCAACAGCAAATAAAGATAACAGGTGGCTGCAAGCAAATGAAATAGAGGGAACCTAAATGGATCCAATCAATGACGGCGGGCAATCAACAAAAGTAAGACGTACCTGATTTTGGAACAGTATTCCAGCTATGATTTCCTTGATATAAAGAGGAAGTAAGGGGTGCTCGACAATAATCACTTTCCTAGCTTTAGGATCTGCCAGCAACGACCTTCATGGATTTCAATGATCAAGACTAAATCGTTTCTGCCGCACTCACTCATGGAATACGGAGCGCAAGCGATTCTGAAGGCGTACTTCTAGAAGCCTATCCTCTTCCGCCCGTTGAAAAGGATCCATTGCTCGGGTCAGTTTCCAAATTGGTGCACCATTCGGCCCTCCGGTATGAAAGACATCTCGAGGTCGACCTTCTCCACTGAAGCCAACCTTCCACACCCGCGATCCTGGGTCAATTACAACGCGATCCTCGACGCCATATAGTGAATGTCGCCTAGTGGTGGTGTAGTGAGGTGACGATTGAACGGCTGGCGCGCCTGTCGCAGCAACACGCGACGTTGCTGGCGTTGCTGGCGCAAATGTCGTTTTAGCCCTGGGAGTGGCTGGAGTATGCGACATTCAACCGTTTGTTAGAGCCACAGGAGCGACAAAAAGAAGGAGATGGTTGGTAAATGAGCGAGTTATGGACGAGACAAGGTGTGAGTTGAAGCCTGAAGCTTGCAGGACGATGATGGCCCAAACGGTCCACGCGTCCAAACACGATCAAATCAGCATGCCAAACCCAGTCAACGAGTCTCTACTGATCATGCAGTGACTTGTGGCCTCTTGAGGAGCATTTCAATATCAAAGACTTTCAGAGTGTGCACATGCAAGATGATAATCATTTATTCGAGCAACTGTCCCCTGCAAAAAGTTACTTCTGTCTAGAATACATGTCTCTCAGCTTGCCTAATGCGAGCTCGTAGTGTGCATTCAATGGAGCAACATCCTTCCCACTGACTCTCAGCCTCTTCACTCGGTCGAGATGACTGGCTTGCTTGAGCATCTGCTTGAAGTATCGCGCCTATAAACGCGGGCATTAGTATATCATCTACTCCTGGTCGTCCAACCAACAAACCTCTTGTTCTTCGACTAAGGTCCACGCGTCTCCTTCGCGCCCTGCTCTTGCTGTCCGTCCAACACGGTGAACGTATTTTCGCATGTCGACAGGCACGTCGTAGCTAACGACATGTGATACATGACTGATATCGATACCTCGAGATATAAGGTCAGAGCAGACCAGTCTTGTAAAGCATAGTCAGAAGGCGGCGGTCGGTAAATTTTGGATAGGTTCACGTACATGTGTATCTTCTGCGACTTGAATTGTTCGAGAATGGATTTACGTTCGTTAGCAGGGAGGTCGCTCGAGTATGCACGTGCCACGAGAGGCACCGTTTTATTGGCTCTTCCTTGCTCGTCTTCGAAGAAATCAAAAAGGCGGACCAGTCTGGTTGTCGACTCCGCCGATTTAGTGAAAACAAGTGCATTTGTGACCTCATGAGCGTGAACAAGATGGAAGAACATAAGAGGTTTTTGCGACGATTCCGTGACAATCATATGTTCCTACAAGCCAGACAATGAGCAGATGGAGACATCAACACAGGCAAAATCGACGCACTTTCAGTGTCTCAGGCATAGTAAACTTCTCCATCACCACGTCAAGTAGATCACTGTCGGAATCTTTGTCCGTTCTACCTTGCACTATGAAGTACTTGGGCTTCCGTAGATTAAGAGACGTTATCTTGCCCGGGTCACTTGTAAGCGTGGCGGAAAACAACAGCTTTTGACAGGATGACTCCTTTGGCTCCAAGAAGAACGATGAAATATTCGAAGGGAAGCCGTCGCTGAATGTAGGGGCCAGTCCATCAGGAGTCATGAAGTCCATTAGAGAGTTCGAAGAGGTGACTGAGTCTGACACGATTGCCTTCGCAGAGCCAGGGTGGGTCGCTGCGAGAACTTGTGCGAGCCAGCCTTGGAACGACTGTGCCAGAAGCCTGTCGGCCTCGTCAATGACCTGGAAGTGTATAGGCAAATGATCCGAATTCCATAACATGATAGGATTAACTGACCAAGAACCGGAGATGTTGCAAGGAGAGGTTAGGGGTTCCAACGATGTGGTCAATCAATCTTCCTGGGGTACAAATCAGGATGTCCACTTTACTCGAACCGCCCTGGAGTCTAGTGCAAAATTAAGATCGGACAGCAATATCGGCAAGAACAAACATACCCCGTATTTGGATCCTGGACTAACTGTGATTGCTCTTGGGCAAAAGAATGTTGACCAGTTGCGGTGCCAACCTAATCATGAAGTCAACGCTGCGAGAAGCGTTTATCGGGGATTCGCACACCTTGAGTTTTGTGCCCTTGCTAAGGACTTCAATGGTTTCTCTGACCTGAGCCACCAAATCGCGTGTTGGAAGAACAATTAAAGCGCGAAGTCGCGTAACTATTCTAGGGGTAAGAGTCTATTGAAATATCGTCAAGGACATTCCACAACATGTGTGTGTTCATACCTCAATGATAGGAAGAACATACGCAAGTGTCTTGCCACTTCCAGTTGGTGCCGACACACATACGTCCTGCGGCGGGTTAAAAGGGGAGTACAACGCTTTGGTCGGAGGAAGCAAGAAAGGCAAAAGCGCCGTTTGCACTGAAGTTGACAAATGTTTAAAACATCTAGGTCGCAGAGGTTACACACACACGTACCTGCAAACAGTTCTGTTATACCAATGTCACGCAGACGATTCCTAAGTTTTTCGCTCAGTCTCGTTCCTCCGTCATCCTTCCCAGCTGGTATAAGCAAGACAGTTGACGGTAACACCAATTCCGCCTCGATCAGTTCCTTCGTCAACCCCTGCATTGTCAGGAGAGATTTAGAAGGGGCATCTGGCAGTGCCGGTAGAGGGAAAGACGGTAGTGCACCGCTCAAGTCTGGGGTGGGGGACCTTCTGGCTGACGAAAGCTTCTCGGTGTTGACAGCTATCTCAACATCCTCCTCGGCAAGATTCTCGTCTTCATCATTTTCTTTAAGGTCTTCGTCATCTGTTTCCTCTTCGTCTTCATCTTCTTCGGCCTGTCTTGATCTTTTCCGGTTCGTCTGCAGCACATTAGGGGTGGAAGGACCGGCAACCACGGTCATGTCTACGTCCATAGACTCATCTTCGTCCTCTTCTGGCGCTGTTGAGTGGTTCTGAGTGGTCGAGTATTCAGCCGCCGGTGCATGCTGTTTTGTTTTGATCTTTCTGCGCTCCTTTTTCTTCTTTAGATACCGCTGTTTGGCCTTGGTCTTCTCCTAACATTCTGCGTTTAGATCTATCAACAAATTCGAAATATACCGTGTAGCGGTGAGCGACAATACTAACTCTTGGAGGCTGAGATGCCTCGCTTTTGGGCCCTGTTTCCATTGGTAAGAGGTTTGGTGCAAGCACGCTTTCCTGGAGTATAGACAGAAACCTCGCGGTTGGTGTGTAGAGAGTGGATGGAGGATGATACAGAAGCGCGCACAAAATTTGATCGCCAAATGATGCATTGATGCGTTGATGTAAGTAGCACCCGATTGGCTGTACTCCCATACTCAAGGTCTGGTGGCACTACTACCTGGAGGTTTGCTGGAGGTGCACTTGGATTGCACTGTGCCCTACTGTGCCCGGGTCTTGAACTTGCCTTGAAGTTTGCTTTGTATGTGCATGGAATCGTTTGACCACAAATATAAGTAGACCTCAGAGGATTGATGTAGTCCTTCCTGACCCCATTTACCAGAACATTTGAGTTTGTCTGAAAAAGCTCAGCTACATGTCCTGTCCGCCGCATCTTACACAAGCTCCGCATTTTGCTCGCTATACGAGCGCGTTTAAAAGAGAGAAGCAAAATCAAATTAAGAGTATATTACTATGTGGTACAGATAAATAATTGTTCTAAATGTAAATGCTCAGTGTTCATGATCAGAGGTAGTGTGCATCCCTTTTAATAAGATCAGCAGCCCTCTCCGCGAGCAGATATGTAGGTCCAGCAGTATGACAGCTAGGAATGAAGGGCTGTATGGGCCAGTCAGTCTGGCGCCCAACATAGTGAAGACAGGGAGACTCACGAAAACAGAGGCGTCCACAACACGCAGACCCTCAGCGCCTTTCACGGTAAGATCGGGGTTCACAACACCATGGCTGCTGTCGGCGGACGTCATCGACGCGGTTCCCGTAGGGTGGAAGATAGTGGTAGTCAGTCCACGGATATAGGCGTCGATCTTTTTATCTGTCGTCGCTGCTGTAAAGGCCTCCCCGTATGGCCCGACGATGTAGTCGGAGAAGGCAGGCGCCGCCGCAAGACGCTTGATGGCCTTCACAGCCTCACGCGTAGCTGTGATGTCGAAGTCAGTCGCCAACATGTTGGGGTTGATGATGGGCTTGTCGAATGGGTTTTTCGACCGCAGTATCACAGATCCGCCTATACGATAACAGGAATCAGTCTCGAAACTCAGAAGCAGCTTTTTTTAGAATGACGAACGGGATGTGGGGGTCAAGAGGGCCAGGACAAATGTCATGTAGAGTCCATCACCAGGATGAGGTATCCCAGGGTTGATATAGAAGTCCGCAGGGAGAACTTCCCAGTGTGGGGACAATGGGCCGGGAGAGGGGTCAGAGACCGTCCGGAGGACTTGTTTCGGTAGCCGGAAGAAGCCATACTTGTTGGCAATGTTATTGGCAAACATTCCTCTGCGAGTCGTGACGTATTGAGTCAACACATCTCCCACCGCGTTTGCGTTGGCGAGGATTGAGTCGGTGACGACTTCAGTCGAATTAGCGGGAGGCTGGATGTGGTAAATATTAGGCAACAGAGCATGGTCGCTGAGGTTGTCGCCGACGTTAGGATTGTTGATTTCGACAGGGATGTTGAGCTTCTGGAGGTTAGACTTGCCGCCGATTCCCGATAGAAGCAGGATCTGCGCGGAACCGACCGACCCAGCAGACAGTACGATCTCCTTGCGCGCCTTGACGGTCCATGATTTGCTTTCACTTTCTCCGGACGGCGAGGTTCCTGGGGTGTTCGAGAACTGGACGCTTCGAAAAGCCTTCAGCTTCTTGTTATTGGCGGTGGTTGACAAGAGCTTCGTGACTGTGGCGTTGATTAGGACGGTCAAGTTAGGTCTCGAGTTGGACTGCGCGAGGTAGCTCGCCGAAGAGCTGCTGCGGCTACCGTTACCAGCATTAGTCTGCACGAATCCCATGCCGAGCATAGGCTGGTCACCGCCGCTCAAGTCCGGGCTGAAGGGGAACTCTCCGGGTAATTCCGTTGTAGCTTGGAGAATCCTGGCATCAATGGAGGTGTTGTATCCTTGGAGGGAGACGGAGACCACCCCATTGGTTCCATGATTTCCGGGGAGGTATTGGCCAGCCGTGTTGTGGCCATCGATAGGAGGCACAATCTTTTCATGCTATAGAAGAAGCATTAAAATCGTAAACTTAGCCAGAGAAGACAGTCACCCACTTTTCGTACGTATTTCCTCATCTTGTCCCAAGACCATCCCTGGTCGCCGGATACATCAGCGTATCTGTTCCAGTCTTCTTTAGTTCCGAACTGGTGAATCAGGTAGTCTTTGAAGAGGGTTATCAGCATCAAAGTAAGGATCGACGGTCTTTGTGCAAGCATTACTCACTGATGCTGCTCGATCCTCCCAGAACCTTCCCTCTAGGGTAAGGGAAGCTTCGTCCATTCAGGCCAACTTGTGGGGTGACGGTGTAGTTCCAGTCGAATGGAGTGCCTGTCCAGAAAAAGAATGAGTCTGTCTATTTTTAATAAGGCACAGGTCCAAAACATACCAGGCGATAGTGTGGGTCCAAGGAAGGGAGCCTGCATGGGGATAACTCCTTCGTCACTACAAACATCGTCAGATAGAGTCTTATGGTGGATTGAAGCGTCTTCCGCACCTGATACCGGCCTCCAGGACGAGAACAGAGACTGTCGGGTCCTCCGTCAAGCGGTTTGCAAGCGCCAGCCCCGCAGTCCCAGCTGAAGTAGTGTCCCAAACGATTCGTCAGGCTATATCCAATGTGCACGATTAAGACATGAATGCCTACCTCCAACAATAATGTAGTCATATGAGTTGGTAGACAATTGCGTTGGTTGCGTGAGCGTCACAGCCAAGGACGGCGCAGCCAGCACGGAAGCAAGGACAAAGGAAAGAAGTTTGGAGGGGTTCATGGTGTGCGTGGTGCTGATTCCGACGCCCTGGCAATGAAGAGAGCTTGAGTATCGAACTGAAGAAAAGCCTCTGCTTTATAGGTTTCACCTTATTGACAGCACCGAGAGGCATCTGCGCGCAAATTAATGATACAATTACGGCGTAGCGATATAGCGCACAGACACCGCACTCGACACAATTGAAGGCCGGGAGCAGGGCCACAGAGTCAGGGTTGCGGAAGTGTTGACGCATAACATCAGCGGATCACCATCTCGAATACAATTCCTGGGCGCTTGTAGCAAACGTTGCGCGTGGAAGGCAATCATGAATGTTTCCCCAGGTAGATTCGAGAGTTTGTGATGGTGGCACCCAATCAGCCAATGCGTTCGGATATTTGCGCCAGGCAACAAGTAAAGCGATGCTATATGGTCCTGCGGTAAAGCAACCTGTGGATCTTGATGTAAAAGGTATTGTGCCCAATTCGTCGCTCGCATCGTTGTTTCGAGTGGAAAGATGACTGGTTTATGACAGTATCTGGGTGCCTGGAGATGTCAAGTTCCGTCGCCCCGAACGCGGTGCGCCGATGTCACAGATATTAGGGATTCCACCATGGATCTGTAGTCCGACATAGTCTTTCCCCGTATGACCTTCCATGGTATAGACATGCCAGAACTTCTAGTATCCAAGGTCGCCATTTTTGCTGCAAGAATGACGAAGAAAAAGATAGAACGAGGTGGTGATGATAGTTCATGGATGTTGTTGGTTGGTGACACGGATCGACATCAAATGGCTGGCCTGGGGCCGTAATCAACCATCATATTCATGCATCAAATGCATCAAATGCATCAACGACTCCGGTCCTTCATCCGTCTTCAACTCATTCTCCTACATCGCGACTCACCCTCACCCGGAGCACCAAACACGTTACATTCTGTAAGGCAATATATTACAACACAGCAACCGCAAGTATCTCTCTAGTAGCGGTAAGGGGATGCCGTGCAACGATGCTACACTGGGTGTCGCCAATTCGCTTTTCTGTGTTGCGACTTGGTCACTGATAGAATGGTTGACGGTCGACTTAGGTCACCTATGTAGAATATTGAGCCGCTCTTCTAGCTCATGGCCGTTTTTTCCGGTGATATATGTACGCACTGGAATCGTCGAGGATTCTCAAGGGTATACTGCAAAGACAGACATTCCGTCCATTTGCGAATGCCTACTGGATTTTCTTCCTGTGCTACTGTGGCAACAACTTTCTTGCACGTCGTTTTCTTCTGTCGTTCACTACATCTTCGTGAACAAATACTATCAGGACTTGGTCTCATCTCATCTCAGTCCAGTTTTCCGAACGTTCATGTGAATTTGCCAGCACCCCCACTGCAATTCTCCGCACTCTCTAACAAGGCTGAGCCGCTCTTGCGACGATGCAGTGGTAACACCTGCGCCGCTTAAAAACTTTCTTGCTGCGTTGTACGTTGTATTATATCTATGATACTTTGATACTTATGCCAGTGCCTGCCAGAGATGTTCCATGATTCACGATTCCGGATACACACGTACCGCCCTGGTGACTTGAGCCTCCCGTCCAACCCCCTCTTCATGTGCGCACCATGTACTCTGGTGCTCTAATCGCAGCAACCAAAATTTCACCCACCTTTCATCACACATCGCCTGCATATACTGAATCGCCGCCCGCAGCAGTTCATTATCCACGTCAAGTTGGCTACACCTTCTTTCATTCTCATCACGCTCAGAGGAGCTATACTCACTGGCTTCCAAGTCGCCTCGGAATGGATTAACAGCAAGTACCCCGTCGCTTCTGAAACCTCATCTTGATCTACTCATGTAGCTCCTGTCTGCCACCGTCAATGTCGACGATCCCGAACCCCCGCATTCTGCCACGACATACAGGCCCATCGATCACAAGAAGCGCCATCGAGTACTCAATTACCGAAGGAGTGGAGGTTGGACTTGACGCGTCGAGCGTAGGGCTCTCCCTCAGGCTGTGTGTCCAGTTCTGGCGCCCGTATTAGTATATGTTTCAATCGGGAAGTAGGTGCGGAATCGTCTGGCTAGTGTGGCCGTCATTTCTGTGGTAGGCGTTCGTTTTCATTATATATGGCCTTTATTTTATCTTCGAGATAGACACGACCACCGTCTAAGTTTCGTCAGTCTTAGTCGTGCACAGTACCAGCAGCGGATGTAAGTCACCTTGGGGCGCCATTTTGCTTCTGGAACTTCTCTTTAATTTACAGCTCCTGTCTTTCTATGTCGATGTCGATCCCGAAACCGCCACGCCGGTGTACATACAAGTGGCTATGTAACTAGCAGATGTGGCTTCGCCATACTCAGCAGCTGTCCTGTAGAGCCAGCTACTCGTGAAGCGTCTTGGTATCGAGTTAGTATGCCTGCCAGTGTATTCTCAGCTGCAACTCTACAAATATCATATTTTTGCGGTTTGGTTTCTTTCTTTCACTTTTCCAGTGGACTTCCGAAGCCGGATTCTCAAGATACCTTGCAAGTTCCGTGTCTCCTAAGCCTCTATGTATAATCGTCCTCCAGGTCGGAAGCAGTTATCGGAATGCATTTAGCGGGAGTCCTGCTCCTTGAAGCGCAGATGCAATACAATCGTCATCTCTCCGACCGTCTCGTCAGTCTTCCTCGTCATGATATGGTAGACCGCTCATACGTGATAGGTACCACACTAGACTCTACTGGAACAAAAATATGATGTGTGTGGCCGATAGTGCGGCTATGTGCCCCCTAGCATAGAGACATTTTTGGTCTATCAATACCTCGGGAGAAGATAGTCCGAGTCGTCTCTGAACACTATGATTTATGTACATAGTTCTGCCTGGGGGATGTGGGATTGCATATGTGGGATTGCGCATGTGAGATGGCCGTGATACGCCCAAGCTACGCTCAAAATACGCTCAAAGTTCGCCGATAATATATATTCAAAGTGTAGACACCTGATATACACCAAACAGGAAATTAGATGGCAGAAAGATGCATCTTCGGGTGGGAACATTCGGCATGGGAGGATATCCATCTGACACCACTGTCACGAGAAGATTCGACGTCTCTTCGACTCTGATGAGTAGGATGAAGAGGCGATGGGACGAGTGCTTTTTAGGGACAAGGACAAGGACAGACGTCTCAGACCCCTATTAATATTATAATACTTGTCTTCAGCGCTATGGCAATCGACCCATGAGCGTTTCTGGCGTTCTTTTGTCTATTCAATGACATGCGTGTTCGGCCTCGTCGGATAAAACGCGACGAAAATATGGAGGTAGACACCAAGCGCGGCGCCTCGAGGCAGGGATGCCACGGGGTGTGTGAGCGTCCCAGTGTGATGCATTGTCTGATGAAGCTTGACGGTGGCAGGTGTGAATGGGCGCAAAGAAGCACTGGGAAGAAGCGCGAATGTGACGACTGAGTCGAGGTGATGGGGAATGCAGACGGGCTGCAGAGGGCACCGGTGAATGGAGAAATAGCCGGATTAGGAAGGTAGTAGTGATGCTACTCGACTTTTGAGCTGGCTGAGTTTTCGTGAATGCGGTGGTGGAATAGAAAATGTGTATCTACCAGTATCATTATTGGATTGAGTTGCCTATTTATGCTGCTCTGCATGTATAGATAGAAGATACATTTATGAAGGCTTGCATGAGGGATTTTCTGGGCGACCAATCAGGAATCATGATGGGCGTGCTGCCGTTACCCAAAGGCAAAAGGAGAGAGAGCACTGAGCTTGTGTGTAGGATTCTGTATGGGGTGCGGCGACTCCATGCAAGCTCCATGGGTCATAAAATATAGTTAGCATTGGATAGGATCTGCATACGGGAAAGGGCGAGGGCACGTTGCCGGCTAAGGGAGGAATGGTCCGAGCGGAGTTTGTGGGTGTTTGGATGGGGGGTGTGCTTGTGGTCGCTGTGTGTGTTTTCCCGTGTGCGCTGCTGTATATCACCCATACCACCCGTCGCGCTCTCCACTCTCCCTCACCTACTCATGCAGTCGCGACGGCCTCCGGGGCTCGCCCTCGCGCCCCCTCTCCTCCGCCGCCCCTCTTCTCTTCTCTCCCTCGACACCGCCGCGTCGCCCCACACCCCTCGCAGCTGCGCCTCCGCCCTCCCACCCCCAGACCTCTACCTCCAGCCCACCATCTCCAAGCGCACCAGCACCACCAGCTGGAACTCCTCCAATGCCGACGAGATGGACTTTGACTGGAAGCAGGACCAGGTCCTCCTTCTCTCCCGAGTCCGTCATACCCCCTTGTCCTCGTGTTATGTGCGCGCGTCTCACTGGCTTTTTTTTAGACCCTCGACGCGCTCCCAGCGCACCTCGTCACTCCTTTTAACGGCCCCATCCCCCCCTCCAACCTCCTCGACAAGATTGCCCGCGGTGTCTCCCAGGCCAAGGGTCCTCTCGACTGGCCTCACTCCATACGCGCGACCCGCGTCAAGCTCATCGAGCTCGCCCGCGCCCGCGCAAAAGACGACGCGAAGAAGAAGCAGCAGCCCAAGGTCGTTGACACTGACCCTTCTTCCCGCTACGACTACTTTGACGGCCCCCATCAAAATCCCATGCACGCTGACGACGTCCCCCAGCGTCGCCCCCTCTACAAGCAGTCCAGTATGGATTTCATCAAGCCCTCCCCCGCCGAAATCAAGGACAATCCTACTATAGCCCAGTGAGTTCCTCTTCCACTCCCTCATCACATCACCTTCCCCCAAACATGCATGGTGCACATACCCCATCACCTTCCATCTTCTATGTTTCCCGTGCGACGCATTCGAGACCCCCGCTGACCCCCACATTCATCCATCTTCTGCACCCCTGATAGGCTTTCGAACCGCCTCCAACGCACTGATCGCTCCATCCCCAACCCGGCCACTTATCATCCCTATAAAGCGGCGCCGTCGCGTATTGCCGTCCGCTCCAGGACCGCCAACATCTCCCAGGCCCCAAAGATGAAAGCAGATAGCAGATCCTCCTCGCCCCCGCCCGCGAGCGACGTCCCGGACCTCATCGTGCCCAACCCCAACTCCCTCTCCAATTCCTCGTCCAACTCTTCCTTTGACTCCGTCGCCCCTTCTACGGCGCTTCGCCCGCACCTTGTCCGCCGGTCCGCGTCGACCCTGTCATCTAGCTCCATGTACAGCTCGTCCAGCAACGGAAGCAGCGGTATGGCGGCGCTTCAGGATAAGCGCCTCCAGCGTGTCCGCAGGGCGGACAGCTTCACAGGGGCTCCACTCAACGCGCCGGTCCCGCCACCGAAGGATTATCCCAATAAGCAGCCCGTCGTCGGGATGAAGCGCGCGCCGAGCTACGGCGCACTGGCGCAGGGTGTCCGCCAGGAAGGGAAGCTGAAGAATGAGCGCCAGGTGCAAGAGAATGCGTTCCTCAGGGCGATGAAGGATGTCATCGCGCAGGAGGGTAGTGGAAGTGGAAACGGAGATGGAAAGAGCAAAAAGCGGGAGGCGGAGAAGGATAAGGAGAATGACGAAGTGCAGCAGAAACATAACAGGCAGCTGTCCGGGTCGTATCCCTCGTCGGACGAGGAGGAGAAGGCGCGCTCGAAGCGTGCGAAGAAATTGCGCAGTGCCACCAATCCAAAGGCGGCCGCTGGGAGCCCAGGCGGCGTTGTTCCTCCTAGCCCATCTGTTGCTTCGTTGTCTTCGTCTACTTCCGACGAGAGCTTGTCCGCATCTGCATCCGCGTATGCGCCGGGGACGCCCATGGTTGTGGTTACGACCGCGCCGTCTACCCCACACCCACAGGGCGAAAGCGCACCTACGCCCCCTGCAAAAGATAGGTTTTTGTCCTCGCCTAAAACCCCTAAGACGCCCAGAACGCCTTCGAAGTTGCCGACATCGAAGACCCGCGTGCTGCTCAAGCCTGCACCGACTGTTCTTATTGACTCTCCTGTTGCGAGCGAGGCGAAGGGCGAGTTAAAGGCGAAGGGTGATGAATCAAAGGCGATCAAGGAGAAAGCGAGGGCTCCGAAGCCGTATTTGTACAGTGTCCCTGAGACACTGAGCAAGGACGCCGACACCTGCATCGCGATGAACAACAGTGGTACCAACAACAACAACGCGACCACCAACAGCATTGCTAGTCCTGCAAGCCCAGTTGCGGCGAACGCAAACAAGAGGCCCACCGCGCCGAAGATGAATGCTCAGCGCAACCCGAGCATGTTCGGCATGGAGCTGCCGCGGCTCTCCCAGTTTGCCTCCGCGCTCTCTGGGCCCTCCGGACTGTCCTTGTCTATTCCAACTGCAACCTCTTCAAAGTCTAAGCACAAGCGCACACTGTCGCGCGAGTCGACTGCGACGACTGGAACAACGTCGTCCGCCGGCAGTGCGCGCCTTTCTGCATGTGGGGGCCTCCTCCCCCTATGCGGCGATGCAGTGCTCAGCGTACCGCCTTCCCCGCTCACCTTGGGTTTCGCGCAGGACGTTACACGCCGCCAGCCGTCGCACGTCAGGCGGTCTTCAGAAGGCAGCAGCGGATCTCGTGTTCCCTCGAGCCCTGCCGCCCGCGCGCTTAGCCCCGCGCCCACGCTCGCCGCATCCGCCATCACCTCTGTCAGCGCACTGACCGCCAGCCCCGCGCCCGCGAGCCCGCGCGTCAAGACCCTGCGCCGCGTGCGCAACCGGCTCGTGCCCGCGCGCCGCATCTCGTTCGGCAGCCTGCTTGAGTCGACGGACGACATGGACATGGGCATGGAGGTCGACGGCGACGACCGCAGCTTTGATCTGAGCGGCGGCAGGATGGGGTCGGGGCTTGGGATGGGATTAAGTTCTGGTCTTGGTTCGGGCCTGGAGCTGGGCTTTGGCGCCGATGATGGGAAGCAAAAGGAGGATAGCGGTGGTGGAGGGGGAAGTGTGTTTGGCGCGGTCCTTGGGGAGGCGTTTAGCGTGAAGCCGCGTGCTGTGCCTGACAGGACGCCGAAGAGGGACAGAGAGAGGGAGCGAGCATCCAGGGAGCGTGGCCTGAAGGAAGGAACTCTGGGCAGCGCGTTCAGGATGGCTTGATCCTGTCCTCATCTCGTCTGCTTCCTACTCGCCTTGCAGATTATTGTGTCTGTCGACACGATCAAAGGCGCTTTCATCACAGAGAACGCCACGAGGACGAGGAAGGGAGGGAGGGAGGATGGAGACTGTTATGATGGTCATGAATGGATGGATATGGAGGATGGAAGATTAGGGAGGAGGAGGAGGACGCGTGGAAGAAGAAAATATGAAGGAAATGAGGAGGAAGAAGAAGAAGAAGAAGCCCGATGACAGTCAGCGGCAACGGACCGCGTTCTGTCTGTACAAATGTAACACTACCAACACCACTTGTGGGCTCTGGTGCTGGGACTGCAACAGTGTCGACGAAGGCGCTCGGCGCCATCAACACTACAACAACACCGACAACCACTACACAACCACTTACTCGCATCAACACCCACATCAACAACACCAACAGCATCGAACACCACCAACCATACTCATCGTATGCACCCCGCTTACGCTGTAAATACTAATCACCTGCGCGCGGTACCGACGCTGTGCGCGCGCGCCGACGCTCCTTTTCGCTGGTCTCGATTATGTACCAACAACCAACAACGCTCATTCCTTCCCCTTTCCCAGTGCCCAAAATTCTTTTCAATCTCTCCTTTTTCATTTCATTTTTCTGGCTCGATTCAAATCCCATTTTCTCTCTGCTCCATCTCTTTCCGATCTCTCTCTCTCTCTCTCTTTCTCTGTCTCATTTTTTCTCTCTATCTCCCCCCCCTTTCTGTTTCTCTCAGTCCGCGGATAACGAAAATAAACGACAACCTTGCATCTGCATTTCGCCCCTTTCATTTCCCCAACGCTACATTTCAAACAATCCCCCGCGACAACCACACCCCCCGTATCACGACGTTGCGCTGTATCACAATCACTCCGCACTCCCAGCATCACCCTTGCGACATCACTTTATCTTTATCGATAAACCTATCGCTATCACACTACTACTTATGTGCACCACCCCGACAACCCGTCGGACGGTGGATAATGCGCTCCCATCATCACCCTCGCGACAACTACTTCATCCACCTTGGTCGCCCAGTCTGCACATTCATCATCCAGCACGCTGCAACCTCAAACGCGACATTCGCTTCTCTTCTTGTATCCTGGGTGATCTTGAAGCTATCGCTTTCTTTTTTGTTTCCTACCACATCCATTTTGCTCTTCTGTTTCTTGCAATCTTCGCCCTTTGGTCAATATGTCATGATGTCACTGCTATGTGCGAGGTTTTCTCTGCGCGGTTGGTCGGTTGATTATTTTGCCTTGTTCCCCTGCTTCGCGTTTTTGCTTTTTGAGACTGAATTCGTGCTTGGATCTTCCTTTCATCTTTTTTTTGTCTTTTGTGTATAATTCGCTTTTGCCGTCGGCGCCTTGAACGACGTGCGTTCTGTCTTTTCTGGAACTTTGATCATGTCCACACTCTCATTTCTGCCTTCCCCCCTGTGTCCTATATTTGCCATTTTGCGTATGCCTCTCTGGATCTACCACATTGTGACATTATATCCGGCTGGTTCTGTGTACTATTACGTACCACTCACTGTCTCTTACTCGCATTTTGTGTTTCGTCTCATCAGCCAACGACTTTCATTGAAGTACATTCATCTTTCGTCCCCTCATTGAATCCTCATTCCCGTTTCTACCCCATCATCTCCCTTCACTTCATACCTCCCTTCCTGCACACACATTTCCCTGTACTCAAATCAGTTGTCTGCCAAATAACAATTCTATTCGTGGTTTATATGTCGCTGATTCAACTCAGACAACCAGCGGAACTGTATCGGTGAGAAGGAAGTCCATGCCATACGCGGGATAGCGATCTCCAACGGACAAGGCATTGCACTCGTCTGCAACCTTCCGGATTGCTTGAATGTGCTCGTCGGATAGCACAATGTTGGACGCTTCCGCGTTCTCCTTGAGGTACTGAAGACATGTTTGTCAGTTATGTGTTGCGCCCGAGGAATTTAGGATGGTGACAGCCATACCTTGATCTTCCTGGTCCCTGGGATCGGAATGATCTCGGGCCCCTGGGCGAGGAGCCAGGCAAGTGCAATCTGGCCAGCCGTCGCCTTGTATTTCTTGCCAACCTCGGAAAGAGCATCAACGAGCCTGAGGATATTAGGAAAGTTCTCCTTGCCAAATCTTCATCGGAACGTCACAAGCATGAGTACCAAGGTTTAAGATTTCCTCAGAAACCGAATCACGACGTACTTGGGAATCAACCTCCGGACATCATCAGCCGGAAGATCGTCAGGCGATTTCTACGTCGAGCATCAAGGTCGTTAGCAGAATGACGCATTACCTATGAGTGGCACGCACAAATGTCCCGGTCAGCATACCCCTTCCCAAGGGTGAGTATGCAACGACCGCAATACCCAGCTCTCGGCATGCATTCAGAAGCCCGACCTTAGGGCCTTCTATGTCCAGGAAGAAGGGCGAATACTCGATTTGGAGCGCTGCGATGGGATGCACCGCATGTGCGCGCCGGAGCGTGGCCTCGCTCACTTCGGAGAGGCCGAGATAGCGGACTTTGCCCTCCCTGGTAGCTTTTGTATAAGAATGACTGGCAATTCAGATCGCACAGAATGAAAAGTCCTACTTGACAAGCTCCGCCATTGCGCGAACAGTCGTCTATAAGGGTGTTGAATTAGTGCTCGCAATGGTACAAGTACGAGTGGACAACTTACCTCGATTGGAATATTCCTGTCGGCGCGCTGATTGAAGCATAAGAGTCAATAGTAATCAGGGAGGAAAGCAATGACATATGCTGACATGCAGATAATAGAGGTCGATTGTCTCAACTCCGAGCCTCTGCAATGACTTCTCAATGGCCACCTTCACGTATTCCGGCGAGCTATCAGGTGTACCACTGGCGCGAGCACCAAACTTCGTGGCGAGAAAGATCTTATCTCTTTTTCCAGTGCGTCTGAACCTTGGGTAGAAAGGTAGTCATCATGGCTGCGAGTCCAATACTATTTGCACTATGAACTTACCACTTCCCAAGGAGGTCTTCATTATCACCATACACGTCCGAAGAATCCCAGTTTGTGCACCCGATCTCCAGGGCGGAATCCAAAATCTACCGAGGGGCCTTGAATTGTCAAATGTGTCATTATTTTCAGTGACTAACTCACCTTGAACCTCTCTTCGTCGTCAATATGGACAGATCGGTCATAAAGCACAGTAGACAATGGCATCACGCCAAATCCAATAGCCGAAACTTCATCGTTTCCAATCTTGCGTGTTGGGACGGACATTGGCAGACCTGGTGTTTGATCCTTTCTCCATTGACAACTAAAGCCGTTAAATACTCTCGGTCTCGGTAGTTAGCAATCCGTTCAAGTCACCAGAATGAGTCAACGCATTAAGTAATCCTCTTCGGATCGATGAAAGCGGATTATCAACAGCACTAGTCGTTTATAAAAGGGTCTTAAGGTTGTGGTGGGGTGACTGATAACAATCTTTAGTCAGGCATGAGACTTTTATATGTAGCTGAGGCTTAAAGAAACCTCAAGATTGGTTGCAGATACGCACTGAGCTATTTACAGACGCAAAACATCAAAATTGTGCGAAGGATTTAAGCGATTCAGAATTTCCATATGAAGAATAAGGGTTTCCATATTCGGCAGTATGGATGGACAGGGAACCACAGTACGTCTCTGAGCGTTACAGCAAGTAAAATGGTCTATTTTCGTTGCACTCAACACAGTGGGGGGCTCAAAAATTATTAAACATAACATTCTACCGCAAAACCATTTGGTATGAATACAACTAATTAACATTGCATTGATTACTAGGATAGCATTTCACAAAGACAAGTATATTGTAGAAAACACGAAAGCAACGTTTTAATCAGACACCTTATTTAGACTCTCAAGTTGCGTCGTGCGGATTCAAGATTACATGCTCTGCTCTGGCATGCCATTCCAAAGCCTTGAATTATCAGAATTTTTGGGATCTGTCTAGACACCTCAGCCGCCCAGTGTCGGGCATCTGCATTGTTGGGGGTATGTTCGTATCTACGGTGATAGATGTACAGCGCGTAGAAATTCATTTCTTCATTAGAGCCCCTCCGATTCTTTTGACCATTTTGCTGTTTCATTTGGCCAGTGCGAAAGGAAGACATACTACGTCTGGTGCATTTTGCAAAAGCAAGCAGTGTAATCAACTTGAAATTGCTGCGGAGCAACGCCACATCTGGGTACGTGAGAATTGAACTGCGGTTCGGAGAGTCGCATGAGTGCACCTGACAACTTGGTAGATGTCTATCAAATCTTTCTGCAGTGAACCCACTAGCACCAGCACCAAGCAATGCCGCCAACGACGGTATGGTCAAGAACCGAGGTGGCCGACCGTATCCTTTTCGGGGAGACCCTTATTATCTACCAGGGCCATCTCCTTCGGATTTCGCAAAAATGGCTGGATGCTCACCCAGGTGGAAACCTTGCTCTATTGCACTTCGTAGGCCGCGATGCTACAGATGAAATTGAAACCAACCATCACAGTCAAACTCTGAAGCTGATCTCAAACTATTCGATAGGACGCGTAGAGGTGACGGACGGCTATTGAGAGCCTTTTTTACCCCCCATATGTTAGGGTTGGGTGCGCCACCAACAGTTGGACGGCATGCAACGGTGGCAACGGGAAGCGTCCGCTCACACTGGTGTCACTGACTGCGCCAAATTTGGGCCCACAACTGCAGTTCTTCTTGTGGAAGAGGTTCAAGAACGCGGCAAATCCAGTACGCAGCCCACTGTGGCGGACATCAAGCCCCCTCCGTCGAACCTGTCAATATACGAACAAGCACGTCAATCCAAGGCCTACCGGGAGCTGCACCAACACATTATTGATGCTGGGCTGTACCAATGCCGCTATATTAGCGGATATGGCCCCGAAATCCTTCGATACTGTGCCCTGGCTGCGTTGTCAACAACGTTCTATCGTAGTGGATGGTTTATTACGAGCTCCTTCTTTCTGGGATTATTCTGGCACCAAATAGTCTTCTCAACTCATGACCTTGGCCACATTGGTGTCACCCATAATCGGACTATTGACCGTATTGTTTCGATTGTGATTGCGAACTGGATTACGGGTCTCAGTATTGGATGGTGGGTTCAGGTGCGCAATGTTCCCTCATCTGGTTTAATCGGTCTCTTTGGTTTTGACTTCCTTTCTTGCCAATCAGAATCACAATGTCCATCACCGTAAGTGGAGAGACACATTTAACGAAGGGACCAGTCATGATCTGATTCTTGCCATATTCTAGTTGTCACAAATCACCCTTCGCAGTATGTGTTCCTCTGCTGCAATTTTTTCCCGGACTAATGAGAGTCTTAGTGATCCAGATATCCAATATTTGCCCTTTTTCGGCATCTCGCCTGTTTTCCTGAAGAACTTATGGTCCACTTACTACAAGCGTGTAATGCCCTTGGACGCATTTGCACAAATTTTACTGGGGGTGCAGCACAAGTTATTCTATGTAGTATTGCTTTTGGCTGGCTTCAACCTATACGTGCTCAGCTATAGCTATCTTTGCGAGAAGCCGTTTGATACTAGACGCGCGCGAGGGGCTGGTTGGGCATGGGCACTGGAGGTAGTGGGCATCGTCTTTTTCTGGTGCTGGTTTGGGCGGGTCCTGTACGGATGTGGGGACTGGAAGATAGCTCTGGGATATTTGCTCGTGAGCCACGTTGTAACAAGTCCTCTACACGTTCAAGTACGTTGCTTAAATCATTCCCTAGCCCCTAGTTAGCAACGAATATTAATTTTAACTATCTTTGATTTCTTGCAGCTGACGCTGTCACACTTCTCAATGCCGACTACTGACCTTGGGCCGACCGAGAGCTTCCCGCACAGGCAACTACGGACGACATCGGACGTTATCTGCTCACCGGCCATCGAGTTTCTACATGGGGGTCTCAATCTCCAAGTAACGCACCATCTCTTCCCTCGCCTTCCGAGACACAACTTGCGGAAGGCTTCCGAGCTTGTCAAGGCCTTTGCAGTAGAACAAGGCTTGGATTACGCCGAGTTTGGGTTTGTGCAAGGGAATAAAAATGTTCTGGCTACCTTACGGGGCGTAGCGGACCAGGTTAGAATTATGGGGGCAGCCATAAAGGAAGAAGCCAAAGAGAACGTCCAGGCGAGGAATGGATGGATAATAAACGACGGGAGCATTACAGTGACGGCACCAACAACGAAGGAGGCTAAATAGACCGCGAGGAATATAAGTACATTGGTAGAGTCATTCTGCTACGGAGTCAAGTAAATGACAACATCACCGCCTCAGTATCTTGAATGTCAACGCCGTTAGAGACTGGTGTTTTATCCATCGCCACAGTACCAGAAACCCTGCCATCACTAGTCTCGTACGTCTGACCGGCCCACCGTAGGCCAGTCGTATCGTCAGCATGCCTATAGCAAGCGTTCAGAACACTAGACATGCACACTGTGAGGGCAAAACTCACGGTATGGAAAAGCGTTTGACTGTCATGCTAGTAGGGGGTTTGCTTCCGGATAGATTCAAGTCAATGTGTTTCGTTCCTCTCGATGAGGCATTACTCGTGGTGAAGAATGCCTGTGAGTTGATGATCACCGCCCGCGCGAGGGAAGTGCCTTCGTAGAATGCGTATCCCGAGACACGTGTGTCATTGAAGGTGAGTTCTATGACCCGCGTGTTACCTGATGATCCTATCGCCTCAGAGGCAATTATCGCAGCGTAGTATTGCGGTTGAATGTGCGGTGGCAGCGGCGTAGCTAGAGTCGACCCGTCCAAAATAGAGCGTGTCAATGTAATGGGTTGAATCTGGGGAATTGTGTCGGAGATGCGTTAGAGAGAGGTCTTCCATACGCCTTGCCGTTCGACAAAATTCTCACTGACCAGATTATACTTGAAACCAATCCCCTCGTGGAAGAACACCCGCTCTATACCCAATTGTGATCTAAAAGGCGATTTATATATGCAGGAGCTTGAGACGACTTTCGGGTACCCACGCAAAAAGAAGGTAATCCAGGGTCCAGATTGCAGCCCCGGCCGTGTTACTGACGCCAGGTGCGCCCTGCACAGTGAAATTGATAAGTCAATTCTCCTTGCAGAAGAGAGTATTACTTGCATGGCATGAGTAACTGTTAGTCTCGCCAAGGACAAAGGAGAGACCCTTTGCATGGGTTGCTGTAATGTCTGGCGAAAACTGAGTGAGGTTGCTTCGGATAGTGCTCTTCGTCATCAAGTCCTGCAGAAGGCCTCCACTTCCAGCACAGAACGAGCCGCTGTACCGATGTTCAGAGATTCTATATATCCCGGTTAACGAAATGAACTCAGAGATAGTGAATAAGCTCACGTAGTGATAGCTGCACCAGCTGCAGACGAAAGGACGCCTTCACTAAATATTGCCTGCGGAGAGAAGCCGGTAATAGAATGTGACGACCCTGCAAAGGCTGCACCCCAGAACTTGGGTGCAGTGCCGATAGCTGCTTTAACACCAGCCGTAACGTTGGTAGCAAATGTAGTCCATCTGGTACAGGATAAGATGGGCCACCAGGGAACTAGATATGACGTGAGACTTACTCTTTGACGTATTGTGTCGACGAATACGATGACGCTCTGAGGCCATTGTTCTTGTATAGATCGGCTTCATTTCCGATCTCGATAGCGTCGAGCACGATGCCAGCACCCGTGATATCAGAAGATGCAAACGCTTTCACGAGAGATTTTGCCTCAAGGAAGGCGGCAGTCACATTATTCTGGCCTAGGTTCAAGCCCCAAATGACGTGGGTATCTATGAAGGTTCTTTGAAAAGTTGTGTTGGGGTCAGATAAAAAGTGCCTTACTGGGTGGGAGGAATTTGGCAGCTGCATAGAAGCCATCCCCTACGGTGATGTTTGTGGCTTCAGGATAGGGAACAGTGGCAGTAACAGCTGGGAAGATGGCTTGCGAGGACTAGCAGCCACATTGTAAACAAAGCCATGTACAGACAATGAGTTCAACCTGCCTTGACATTTGGACTGAAATCTGTGTGATCTTCGCTATTGGCTCCAATCCGAATCTGAGGGGGCTCTCCAGTCAATTGCCGAAGGTTATCCAGGGTATTGAAAAAGAAATCATTTCGTGATGTTGTGCCAACCCAGTCAGTCCAGCGATCTTGCTCAATGGAAAAAGACAAAAAAGAAGGGGATATCGAAGCAGCGGCAGATGGTGCTGCCTGCGAGATGGAAACCTCGAGACATGTCGCAGCCTGACTGAAGAGCAGAGCAAGCGCCAACCTTTGAGCGTAAGAGAGCGCCATAGGAGAGCTGTCGCGTTTGAATGCTGAGATGGTGGGTTATATATGTCCTTAGAGGGTCCATATTTTCTCCTGGTGGACCGAGACACGTATGGGGGGTTGTCGTCTTCAGGCAGGACTATACCAAAAATTGGCAAGGAATAGAAGATCTCGCGCGAGGTCCTGAGATCGTTTAAAAATATGCATCTGAGTATCGGCTTCGACTGTTCACATACAAGCCACGTCGAACCAACCTGATAGGAGTATACTTTAATAACGTACGATTTTCACGATGACATTGTGCAGGAACGTCGCTCCGAATACTATCGACCACGCTTGTTGTGGTGTCTTCAACAATCAATTCTGTAGCAGGCAGGCATCGTTCTGAACACGACGAGTAACATCCAGCTATACTCATTGCACAAGGTGCAAAGTGTGTCTGAGTAGTCGAGCCAAGACTCAGAGACCTTGGTGGCAGACCGGGAAAGAGGATAGCATTATCGGATGAACTTATCGCTAGTGGTTGGAGTTAAGATGAGATGAAAGTCAAATGAGAGTCATTGAAGAGCGTAAGACGAGGGGCAAACTGACGCGACTCGTGATATCATTTTTCGGGCCAACCCGTTGCTTGTTTCAACTTGTTCTCTGACCACGCTATAATCTCTACTCGTTTCACACCCCACCATCTCTCTGCTTCTCTGAAGCCGCCAACGCTACGTGGCCTGAACTTTCGTGGGACGCAAATCAACCATGAGATTGTCCAATTTAATCCCGTCCTTACCACAAGACCTCATTTCTGCCCTGGAGACAATTGGAATACGAACGGAAATGGACCTGCTATTCTCAGCCTCAGCTTTGGATATGTATAACAGGCTGCCAGCGGGTAGCATTACCTTCCAGGATCTTTCATATTATATGGGACTTGCTGCGGAATTGTGCGCTGCCCCGGGCGCATCAGCACGCGATTTGTGGACTTTGGAAGATGAAGCACGGCGCAAAGACGTTCAACTTGCAACCGGAGACGAAGAATTTGATCTATTCTTGAGTGGACTGGGTTCTCGACGCGTTCTTGAGCTATCGGGTGATAGTGGGTCTGGTAAAACTGTGCGCATAGCGAACATGCTAGCATACCGTGTGCTGCTATACGACGATGACCGTTATTTCTAGACTCTTGCTGTTCAACTCATTCTGTATCACCTAGCTGCTAATCCGAACCACACTGGTACTTATGTCGACACAACTGGGGATTTCTCTCTCGACCAAGCATCCCGAATTGTAGAGACCAAGCAGCTCCCTATAAACATCCTGGAGAGGTTCAAACTTACCTTTGCCTTTGACTTGAATGCGGTGCAGGAGCTCCTTAGCACCTTCAATGTGATGGAAAATGTACGTGGCAAATCTGTGATCTGGTCTTACGGTTGGTATTGATATCTGAATTCAGGGACACACCTTCCTTCTCGTCATTGATACCATTACCCCTCTACTTGGGCCTCTTCTGAGCGCAGTTTCCGCGCAGGGACACGCACATATGGTGGAATTCATGCGGCAGATTCAAGACTATGCTCGTTGTTCATCTGCTACAGTCATAGTAAGGACCTTTCCGTATGAATACGAAGTATTACGACTAACTGCACACAAGATTATCAATAATTCGGCCGGCCAAGGACCACACTCAGCGGAACGAAAGCCAGCTCTAGGTCCCTCATTCTCCCTCATGACAGACACCACGTTATGGCTTCAGAAGATAACTGGGCAAGAGGAGGGCCCGGCCTATCGGAGCGTGCAAATGATTAAGTCTCACTCTGTTGTGCGTACTTTCCTCATTCCTCTTCAAATGCCGTCATTCTGAGTCGTCTTGTAAATTTGATGGCAGCCTTTACGCCAAGCAATGCGTTTCTCTCTGAGTCATGGCACAATTTGTCCTGTGAACTAATAGTGGACAAAGAGTCGTGACATTGCACCTAACCACACTGATTGGACACGAGATATTAATAGCATACCATCGCTCGTACGTTTGTTCATGTGAAGTCGGCTCTACTATTTCTGCCTCAGTCTCTGAAGTGGTGAGTACTAGCTACATCTGTACACTCTCATGACCATACTGATGTCCCCTTGCTCTAGAATGACTCATCAAGAGCTTACCTCAATAAGAATTTGATTACCACCTCGGCCTGAATCCTGAATTGATGTCACGTTACCAATCGCGCCATAGACCAGCTCCTTCGCGTTTCTTCACGTCAATATCGCATTTGTGAACTTCCCATGAACTAAGAATTGCGAACCATGGAGAGTATCCCAGATTTCAGTTTGCATAAATACCGCGTTCGTCACACTCTCTACACACCACTGCCTCTTGCTTTCTACCCCAATGGCTCCCGTCGCTACCTCCGAACGCGTTCAAGAACCCAAACCCGCTCCCACCAAGCAGGCTCCAAAAATCTTCAACCCTTTCTACTCTCCTCCTGGCGACGACAATGGAGATGAGAACTACAAGTTCGTCGAGTTCAAGGTGAAGCACTAATTTTTGGTCATGGCGAACGTTGTCTGACCTTCTGATAATTGGTCACAGCCTTCTTTCCCCGACGTGTCTTGGGAACCATTAACGGAGATTGCGGTTACTGACCGTGCTCTCCTCGCGGATCCTTCAAAAAAGAACTTGCTCTCTGCTGCCACCAAAGTGACACACCTCACCCCGGCCATCGGCACAGAGATTCTGGGCGTCGACCTTCGCCAACTGTCCGATGCTCAGAAGGACGAACTGTGCGCCTAGTTCTCAACCCATGTCATAACTGTGACTAACAGATGTTAATAGAGCATTACTGGTGGCAGAGCGTGGTGTTGTCTGTGAGTCCTTCAGGATTGTTCTTCATGATGATTTCGTATTGACGCTGCTTTCAGTCTTCCGCGATCAGGAAATCGACATCCACCAGCAACTTGATCTTGCTCGCCACTTTGGCCCTCTTCACAAACATGCTACCACCGCTATCCCACGCAATGGCCTCGAGGAGGTGCACGGTGGGATTTCTCAACCCCCATATCTGGTAGCCATATTGATTGATATGATGAATAGTTGTTTATAACGACGCCAGCCGTCGCCCTGACCGGTCTGCCTTCTCAAAGCTGGAGCTGTGGCACTCCGACGTGCGCATCTTTCTAGCGCAGCGACCTCATCAGCTGATTCACACTTATACAGGTCTCTTACGAGTTGCAGCCTCCCAGTATCACTTCATTGAAAGTTATCACCAACCCTGAGGTTGGAGGCGATACTCTGTGGTCGTCTGGGTATGTTGCTCCCGGGCCCAAATGCAAAGAGACTTTATTGAGCCCACTTGTTATGCCAGCTATGCTCTGTACTCCTCCTTCAGCCCAGGCTTCCAAAAGTATCTCGAAGGTCTCTCCATCGTTCACAGCGCCACTGCCCAGGCAGATGGTAATCGTGCAGCTGGGTTACCTGTCCGCAGGAAGGAGGTTGAAACCATCCACCCTCTTGTCCGCGTCAACCCTGCTACCGGCTGGAAGAGTGTTTATGTCAACCATGGTTTGTCCATTGCCAACTAGTTCCCATTCAAAGTATAACCGTTTGCTTCTTTTGTCAAGGCTTCGCTCGCCGCATCGTTGGCGTTCCCAAGGCAGAATCAGACGCAATCCTGTCACTCCTGTTCCGCCAGGTCAGCGAGAACCCTGACTTCCAAGTCCGCTTCAAGTGGGAGACCAACTCTGTCGCTCTCTGGGACAACAGGGTAATTATTTTGTCGAAATCCTCCACAGGGCTCGTCAGCTGATCCCTATCGTCCGTGTTAGGTTACCACACACTCGGCCACCTTTGACTTCTGGCCTGCTACTCGTCACGCTCTTCGGGCCACACCCCATGGCGAGAAACCCACGTCAGTCGAAGACTGGGAACGTGAGACTGGTAAGGTTGCGAAAGACAGACAGCTGGAAATCTGGAGACAGCAGGGCTTTGAGTTCGATTCTAATGCGGCAGTCAAGTCCGCCAAGACCAGAGGCTACAATGATTGATTGTCTTCTCATCTCATAACTTGAACGCCTTGTATTATGTACCCTCGATTTATGTATATTTTCTCAACATGCAGGACATTCAAACCATGTTATCGCCATGATTTGACCTGATATCACCAACTTCCGCACTGGCAATCTCGAATGGTCTCCGTCTTAATTCCTTCGGTAAGTTGTGCCTAGTTGACCATCTAAACCAGCCACACCGTAGACTGACCAGCGTATATATTCGGTCCTGATCTTACTTGAGTAGCACGTAGCCGCACATTGATCTTACATCTGCAATCCACGAGGTCGCGCAAAAAACAGATGCAGATACGTCGGTGGCCGACTCTCTGCATACACATTTGGGTGTTTGGGTGTTTGGGCGTTTGGAGAGCGACGGAATTTGCCACCGTACACGATCGCCGTAGTTGATCGCCCTATACCCACCGTTAACTCAAGTCCACGTGTTTTTTTCCGTGCAATCAAGGAAGAGGTCACGGATAAAAGTTGACAGAAATGTACTTCCTCGAGAATTTCTTGCCAATGACCCGCTCGATATGTCGAACATGATGGGATGGAGATCAAGTGGAAGAGGATTACTGATATTATTTGAGATTAGAGGGCGGCCATCCTCCCAACTTCTTCCTAGACCCTCTAGATCTTGTTATTTCTAACATATATTCAATATCCAGCACATACATACAGACTTCTTACAATGCTAAAAGCATAACCACGCAAATGCTTCGGAAATCTCTTGCCTCCTAGCTGGAAGCAGCAAGTCGCCGCCTAGCTCGCAGAAGACATACTTTGGACCTACCGTCTTTCTATAACGGTGGCTACTTCCTTGGCAAAGCTGACCAATGAGACCTTCCTCCTTGGAAAGGGAACTGAATCAGCCGTCCTCGCTGGATCCCCATTCATCACTAGGATCTTCAAGCATCTGGACGGTGAGTACTTGAGTGCGTATTTCTAAGACCTGTCGCTAATTTGATCTTATCTACGTTACACTCAGCATCGAGTGGCACGTCCAGGAGTGAAAGGTCTTCTAGCCCGTGAAGCACACCGCAGCCGTTCGCGACAAAGCGCCAAAGCCGTGGTTACACCATAACCATTGCAGGAAGTTTTTGTAAGACCAATCCAAGACGACACCAAGTGAGGATGACTGACAACAATCATACAATGATCCTGAGTGTCAAACCGCACGTATAGCTTTCATACTAGTAAAGAAATTCGGTATGGTTGTCGGTGGTATCAATACTCACCGTCACAACCTTGCAAACATGATTATGCTCAAAGACAATCACATCTGGTCTTCTGTTTGGTCCATACCCATATACAGGAAATAAGTCTTGACTAGATTCACCAGGTCAAATTGCCAAGGCCGTTCAACAAGCGCGTGCTGTCGGGGGCTCCGCGTTATTACTCGACGTCGAAGTCCAGTCAGAAGAGGAGGCCGACGAAGCCCATTGAAGATGGTGCCGCTTTCGTCACGCTGAACAATATGAAGGGAGCCTATCAGTGCTGAGACGGGGTCAGTAGGGGTCAAAGGGACGCGACGATAGAATATACTTAGCAATGGGGCTTGTCCATGAACTCCAGGCGTTATGCATATCACCAGCAAAAGTATAGAAGACATGAGTTGCAGCGAGCACCATCTCTGTCCCAGTACTGGGATCAACATGCCGCCTACCACTTGGCTCATGGTCGAGGCTCAACAAGCGGCCATTTGGCCCAGACGAGGATCGGATGAGGGGCACAGCAGAGCGCAATCTAAGGAGAGCAGTGTATCGAGGGAGATACACGTGGGTGTGCACGTTGACGAGGGGCTTGCAGGGAGAGCGTATTATAGTCGAGAAGAGATAGCGCGCACAGTGTATGCGTGGAATGACGCAGTGGATCATGGCTGCCAGAATCCAGATAACGCCGGCGCCAGATGTGATCTCGATTGCCGGTTCGTCACGACACCCACACATCGCTATCTGGTATGGGTCCCACATCGCAACGCCGCATCTTGCTCGGTTAGATCAGTCAAATGAGATCAATTTCAGCTTGAAGCGAAGCTGTGCTCCCCTTCCTCACGTAGACACTCGGCACTTGATGTATCGAATGGATTAGCGGCACCGGTATAGGTTTATTTCAAGCATGTAACGGAAATTAGGAGGGGCACAGTTTTTGGTGTAAAGGCAGCGGCATCGGTATCGATGATCATGCACACAAAAGAGAATTTGAGAAGCGTCTACTTTTGTGCAATAATTGACAAGTCACGATGGCAAGATCTTCGAGTAAATCGAGTACACAACTTGCCATGGTCAGTAAATTCGAAACAAACGAGATCGGATTATCAAGATGTGAGCAGCGTCAGCGAATATTACACCGTATTACAAGACCAACTAAATGGGTTAGTCGTTGAGGAGATAGATACAAAGATGACTGTTGAGATAAGAGACGAGAAATCAAAACGAGGATGCAGTGTAAATAAACAAGGACCGGGAATATGTTATGTAGGGAGCGGGATATCAGGGGTCGAAACAGAGAGATCATCATGTGGCAAAGTAACAAGTGTGCAAGGAAAGCGTGATGAAATGGCAAGGGTGCAAATCGATCAAAGGAGTTGCGCAGATACAAGTATGCAATAACAAATGTTAGCGGGGAAATAGAGTAATAGTTACTAGAATAGGTGGTAATAGATCTAGCAAAACATAGACTTGAACATGTCAAAAACGCGCAAATTTGTCGACTTCGCGGAAATCGGGATCGTACGCATGGTCTTCAAGAGATCCACCGCAGATCGCTGCTGTCACTAAGCGCCTAAGTACTAAGCGCTGACACCAAAGGGAAAAGCCCAGGAAGTGTAGAAATGTCGCCACTGGCATACAAATTTCATACCATCAGTAGATCACCCGGGTTCAGTCAGGAGTTACCGCTGGACACCACCTCTCATAAACGACTGATGCTGGAGGTGTTCGGTCCCGGATGGCCCATTTGTACTCGCGTAAGTGGGCCTTCCTCCTGCGCTTGTCGTAGGCGCAGAGCTTGCCCAAGGTGGAGGCGGGACATTGCCTCCAGCACCTGGTCCATTCGTCGTCGATACCGTGCGTCCGACTGGGCCGCTATTTCCAGCACCATTCGTCGCTGCACCGCTCCTCGCGCCGTTCTCTCCACCACCGGAGCCCCCAGACGACGTCCCAGCACTCCCGTCGGCTTGCATCATATTCAACTGGAACGAGCCCTGGTGGTGGTGCTGCGTGGCCCTCTGCTGCTGCTGGCTGTATGATTCCGGGGTATACATTTGATTATGCTGAAGAGGCTGCGTCGTGGGGAGACCCTCTTTGGTATCCATGGGTGAACCAGGTGTGGAGACCGACCCCTGCCGTGACCTCGAGGGTGCTGCAGCCGCCGATGACGATCCTTTATTCCGGCTACTCTTTTCTGTGTCAATCGCCCGAGCAGAGGCGCGCAGCGTTTCAAGATCAATGCGAGGCCCCTCCCCTCCGTTCTTATCGCGCTTACGCATGAGCTTGGCATAATCTACAATCCGACAGAGTCAATTAGAGCCAGAGAGACATAAGATGCCAAAAAGGACTTACGTAGACCGCACGCATTGCACAATGTCCTCGCGCCGTCGGGACCGCGGCGCCACTCTGGTGTCTCCCGAATATTGCAGGAGTGGCACTTCCCTGGTGGTGTCGCCCGCTGTACGGACAAAACGGCGCAATAAGTATCAGCCAGGTAAACATGATTTGATCTCTTGTGAAAGAGATCATTGAACACGCCCCAGACACAGACAAAGCCAAAACAATTTCCTCGCGTATGCTCGTGCACATAAAAGGCAAGGTGCGGGTGACAAAGGCCAGAAAGAAGATAGAATATACGGATAAACAACTCACACTTCTCTTCCTGTATTTGCTCTTTTGCACTCCATTCTGCGTCCCGGTCGCGCCAGCGGTAGTCGTCGCGCGCTTCGTCCTGATCATCTCCATATCCTGCTCCGCCGTCGACTGATTCCCCTTCGGTGCACCACCACCACCAGCATTTCCATCACCACCAGCACTACTGATACTACTGCCATGCGATATGCCACCATTGGCGTTTGGCCCACCGTGAACGTCGCTGCCGTTTGACCGTCCCTGGGCATGATGCTGTGATGCCTGGAAGAAGGAAGATGTTTGAACATTAGTGTTCCACACAATTAGTGGGAAGAAAGGAAATACAGCTCACAGAAGCTTCAGGAACATCCTGCGAGATATCCTCCCAGGGCCGTTTCGGCGGGCGCGGGTCCTCTGGCGGCGTAGGCGCATGCATTGACTGTCCATGTTGCACCGGCGTCCCTTGTCCGTTTGCCTGTCCATTCTGCTGCATCTGGGGCACCTGCTGATTAGGAGGCAGCGGGGGCAGGCCCATGTTTATGCGCCTCAGATCTTCAAGGAGTCGCACGACCATCTGCGCGCGCTGTGCCATCTCCTCAAGCTCTGCCTGGCTGGGCTGTGGGCTCTGATGGTGCTGGTGCTGCTGAGCATATCGATTGGCAAAAGAGTACAGAGCAGCGCAGTGTTGGTTGAGCTGGAGAGATTCGGTCAGTAAAAAACGTGACGAGTGATTTATTTATTTTTGATTGAAAGAACACTTACCTGAGCAAGCGTATCTGATCTCGCCGCATTCATCGCACTCGGGCCAGCACTGTGCAAGCTATTCGGATTTACACCCATAGCGACGCCATTGACACCACCAGAAGAGGAAGTAGTATTAGTACTAGCATCAACTTCCATCATGGACTGAGTCCCTGGCGAGACATATGGAGGCGGAGGGGCAGAGTGATGAGCAGAAGGATGATTAGGAACAGGGGGGTGAGAATGAGAATGAGGAGGTTGGGGAGGAGGAGGGGCAGCCGCCGCAGGAGCTTGCTGGTGTGAATTGATCAGCACAGTTGTAGGGATAATCGGCGTCGAGCGAGTCGCTGGGAAAGGCGGTACTTGTTGATGACGAGGCTGCTGCTGCTGCTGTTGATGATGTGGAGGCGGTTGAGGCGGCTGATGCGACTGATGCTGTGGATGCTGTTGGTGTTGACTTTGGTGTGGATGAATATGCTGACTTTGAGGCGGTTGCGTGTGCTGGTGCTGGTGTTGCGGCACATGTTGTGAGTGCTGTGGTGGCGGGTCTTCGTACCTCGGCGGTGGCGGTTGTGGTTGCGAGTGCTGGGAATTTTGAGAGTTTTGATGTTGGATCGGCGGGGGCTGCAGTGATCTTTGCTGTTGCTGCTGACCGTATTGTGAAGGCTGGGACTGGGCCTGGGGCTGCTGAGGAGGCTGCGGAGGTAATGGGGGCGGAGCTTGCGGCGCTGGAGTATGATGCACGAGAGAGTATGGTGCCGCGGTTGTAGGTAAACTAGTTCCGGGTGGGGGTTGGTAGTGCATCGAATGAGGGTGAATATGTGTGTGCTGTTGTTGCGGCTGTTGAAGTTGTTGTTGTTGAGGAATATGTGCCTGCTGATGTGTCGGCTGCTGTTGCACGCGCTGAGCAGAGGCTGGCTGTTGCTGCTGTTGAGATGATAAATGTTGTTGCGACTGGTGGTGTTGTGATTGCATTTGCGAAGCGGATGGCGGAGGCTGCGTGTGCTGCGCTTGCTGTAGATGGTGCTGTTGCTGAGCCCATGGTCCATGAGATTGTTGTGGTTGGGATGGGGCGACCGGATGCGCAATAGGGGACCGATATGAGCTTGGTATTGGTGCATGCGAGGTCTGCTGCTGCTGATGTTGTTGTGGTTGCTGAACAACTGGCTGCTGTGCGGCCCCCCGACTGTTGAAATACTGTTGCGGAGCATACGAATACTGGCTATGCGAAGCGACAGGCACGGACTGCTGTGGTTGTTGAGGCGCGTGTATTTGATCATGTGCTGGAGGCGGAGGAGCGGAGGACTGCGTCGGCATCACCGGTGTTTGCGTTTGATGGGTATTGGAAGGCAACGAGGGTACACCAGAAGATACATGCTGCTGTTGCTGCTGCTGCTGGTAGGACGGTGTTTGTGACGACTGTGGATAGGACGAGTATTGAGACAGTGCATAAGCGGACTAGTGCAAGGCAGTGTATCAGCCGCTGGAACAATGGACGAAAAAAGCAAGGCGCGACGTACATGAGGCGCGCGGGCATCACGGGACGCGCTGGGCATGGTGGGAGCTGCACGGGGGCGTTTAGTTTGCACAACGGGCGAGTGCACCTGCTTGTCCCGGTCTTGAAACGGCGGTGCGGCGACGGTGCGAGCTGCAACGCTGCTGAAGGAGGTGGAGGCTGGAGCAATCTGGGCCGAAAGGGGCAGGCCGGGATGTGCATAACCGCCATTGTCATGCTTTTGGGTGGGGTAGTCTGAAGCTTTGGTAGGCTGCGGAATGTCGTGGTGTGCACCGGCAGAGAGGGGTGGGCTGTGTTGCTGGTGGGCTGGGTGGGGAAAGACGGAGGAGGTTGAGGTCTGGCGGCCGCCCCAAGCGTGCCTGCCATGATCCTGCTGGACCTGGGCAGGATGGAGGTCAGCAGATGGTGCAGGGGCAACAAGTGCACCTGTCTGCGGCGAGCGATACTGGAAGTTGAGGTCCTTGAGCGACGGGAGACGGACGTCGCTGTCGAGGCGTTGAGCCGGGCCAGGGTGGTATCTGCCGTGGGGGTGCTGAGTGGAGGCCATGGTGGTGGATGGGCGGGGTACGCAGCGTGCTCCGTCGAGCGAGTGTGGTGCGTCGACGGGGCGTCCGGTGAGCAGGAGTGCGTCGTCGCCGGGGCTGGCGATGAGGACGATGGAGGTCGCCTCAAGAATTGCTCGCCAGCTCGATCTCGCATGGCGGAGTTTCAACTCTCACAAATCGGGTCCCCCCGTTCACCATCGAGATACCATCGCCGCTTGTACGTAACCTCCCAGATTCCCCTCTTGCTCCTCCAGATCCACTCCTCCTCTTCCTCTTCGACGTCCCCGTTCTCTCTCTCTCTCTACACGCCCATCCACCCTGTAGAGCTCTCCTCACTCCCAGATGTGAAGTGCGTATCCCACGTGGTGGCCCAGGGTCTGATCAAGTAATCCATCATGTATCAGAGAATGATCTCAAAATTCAAGGTGCCACAGGATGCCACCCACCAGCACTCACTCGTGCTAATCTTTCTCCCTCATATCCAAATTTCGCGTTATAATCCTGACCTAGCCCACCGCCGTCTAAATTCGGACACCAACACAGATGAACGCAGCGATAACAATTCGCCGTCACTGTGCCATGATATCACTCCCGCATGCATGTTGGGACTGTATTTTCCCTCCAAAGCCTCTGTTCACAATCTAGTCAGGGCCACCGAGCGTTTATTGATACGCATTCGGCAAAACACTACCGACACTACACCACCATCCATTGACAAGTTATTTGACATGAAGTCCATCGCTGATTCCAAGTCTAGATACAATGATACAGTTACACTGCTCCAGTTACTTATAGACCCCTTCTTCTCACACACCGGGCAGATCGGGTCCCTTCTGAGTTCTCAGAGAACTTCAAATGCTAACAGCGATGCAAGCCAGATTTAATGATCCAATAGCATCCTTTGGATGAAACGATTACCACGATGTGTTAGAGAGTGCGTGTGGCCTAGCGCGTTGTGATTCATCGATCCGACGCAGGAACAGACCGCAGTGGACCTGAATTCAATAATATATTGCCCACAAACTTCATCAAATCAGGGAACAGCGTTCACACTGTAGAAGAAACCTGAAGAACTGAAGAAACGAGATAACGCCTAAGCATGTGCAACGAACATAAGTAGACAAGGCAGGACGAGCGCATGTGGATCCTCCGCGGCACCCGTAGGACGCCCATATTGTAGACTATCAAGTATGAGCCAGATCGTGAGTTACAGTGTTATGGAAGGCTTATGGGCGCTCTCGAGCACGGATCCCCAAGGACGTCCACCAAACATTACCAATAACGTTTCATAGATCAAGTACAAGCGTAATTGGTTCATATTACTCATAAGCGTTTCAGGTGCACGATACGGTACGCTCAACAACACACACTTTGCAAAAACTTTGACCGCTTATTAGTTTTCCACTACCTCTACGATCTTCTTCAATCCTCCAATCCTCCCCATCCCGCGCTTTCGTGTGCGTGCCCCGTATGCAATAGGCGCCCGTGACCATGAAGGGTATACATCTCCTTAGTCAACTGTGAATCACCGCATCACTTCTATGTTTGTGCACCGGTTCCGGGGTCAGCATTCAAAACGTCCAAGCATGGCGTAATGACAGTCTGTTTGCGAGATGAGTATCTAAAGAGCATCTTCTTGTATCTACATCAGAATACGCCTATCTAACCTCATCATCTCCAAGTAAGTCTCTTCGAACATATCTATACATATACGCAGCCACGCTTGGATCAAGCTTGGATATGTTTGAATACGCCGGAATGAGTTCATCTATGACGCCGATTCCAGAAGACGTACGTACGCGCTCGCAGTTACTTAATAATAAGCGCCCCGGCAACGCGTCGGTCGGGGCCGCATTTGCACGGTGGGTTTGGTAAGGACTTTGGCCGACTGCACAAGCGGCGCACTGCTCTATAGTCCAGAGTCTGGACCATAAACATAAAGAGCACTGCTGGCCCCCCCTGGAATATGCCGACGCGTCGTGCGCTCAAAGCACATAATATTGGCGCACCACGTTCTATGTTGTTGGCAACTGCGCCTGTTGGTGCTGGAAAATTCGGCGGTTTTTTCCGTCTTCATCTTCTGCCATGCATTTTGATCGAGCGAGTGCGCTGTCAATTGCAGTATGTATCAACAATGCTAGAGACATCTCCTTTACAGATAAGGATATCATCTCGCATGACGCATGAGGATCTCCTGCTATAAGCGATCTTATCTTGTCGGCACGGCACCATGCGATTATGTACTCTCCCAAGAGTCTGCCGCCTCTTCGCCCCTGAGAAGCACTGCCAGGGCCAAGTGACGGACGTGGGCAATTAGAGTTCCAACAGTGTGGAGAGTCTGTGGTCGCTCCAGATCTGCTCGAGTGGAGTGCTTAATTCCTGAGACCACTTGAGATGGCGTTCTATTCACATATGTAGACCATGCACTGTGCACGGATAATACGTGTGATAATATCTAGGTGCAACTTGAAGCTTGAAGGCCGGCCAACAGCGATTTTGATGTGACGCCACAATTAACTTCAAAGGGACGGGTCTGTATTATTACTTATAGATATCCTGGGCCACTGACGGAGGTATTCATCGGGAGAGGTTTATCCGAAAGGAGCTGTAGCCTTTTACACTGTGCGACCACGCATACGTGGGGATAGCTATCAATGGAGATCCTGCTTGTGTGTCTTATTACAAGCCTTTTAGAATAGAAGGTTGCCGCTTGGGGACGGAGATCTAAATGGATGGATGTCGACCCGGACGTATTCCACTGCTTGATCTTCTCATCTGAACATGTAGATCCGATCGCCATGCGTCATAGTTTGTGGGTGCAGCCACGTTGCATCGGGTGTATGCATGAACTCATATGGGCTATTAGGGGCTATCGAGATTGTAGGGATAATTGATTGAGATAGATAGGTCACATATAATACATATTTGGCCCTTGCAAGCTTGGTAGATCTTGACCTATCTTGACTGTGACACTGGAGAGATTAAGGCTGATGAAGGCTTAAACCAGCGTTTCCAGCGGTTGAAATAGTACTGAGATCCGTCAGGGTTCTCGTAAAATGTCCCTCCGTCGCTATGACAGAACTCAAGACTCAGAGATAGAAACAAAGAAGATAATCCGAAAGACGCACGCGTTGAGGTATCTGTAACCGTGATTGCGGTAGCCTTCTCGAAAGAAATGACACCAATGTTCTCCCTGAGGCGTCGAACTGAGTGTAAGTAGTGTCACTACTAAGATAACGAAAAATTGACATACCCCCATCCCTTCAGGTTTACAACCACCAGATTTCTCCTTCTCAGTGTGATAGTTGTAGTATTCATGTCTCTGTACATCCATCGTCGGGTTGTAAATCCTCCCGTCAGAGCCAATAAAATTGCAGCCTTCAGGTACATTCTCGATGGCTCCAACAAGCTCCAGATACTTCATAGCTGCCAACTCCTTTTCAGAGGGCTCCGGTTCAGGATGTTCTTCAGATAACTCCTCTTTCTTGGGATCAGGGGCGCTGGGTTTGCGTTCGTCGACTTCCGTGGCCTCAGTCTTCATGGGACGAGGCTTCTCCTCAGATTCAGCTTTGATAAAGACATCCTCATCCTCCGTCTTCGCTCGCCGCTTGTGATCCGGTCGTTCTAATGGTCTGCTACGCCGACTAGTTGCCCGTTCTTTCTTCGGAGATAGACTTGGCGCTCTGCCTGACATGATGGAGTGGTAGATCTCGGTGAATGTAGCAGCCTGTGTTCTTCGAAGATGTCGACTGCCCAAGGCTGCGTGGATTCTGTACGTTAGTTATCGCACGTCCTTGGACTGTGTAGATTGCAAGTTGTTACCGACCTAGGATGTGTTTGTGATACTTGTTTACAGACCGATGTTATACTCAGCTAAATCAAGCAACTAAATGACCGGCGAGAGAGAGTAATGTGGGTGTGAGTCAGGAGCGCTCATTGGGGACTTGCATTCCGTGCTTGGACTAAGTCTCATGAGCCGGCCCTAATGCATCCCAAGCGAAGGCTAAGCGAGGTGCTCGTGCACCACAAAGGACTTCTGTCAGTTGCTTCGCGGCAGATAACACGCCTGACCATCCAGAGCTTGAAAATATTCGTTATCTGAACCTGCAGCGCCTGAAATAGCTCGTCAGCGTAACCGATTTGGGATTGACTGATATATCCGGTTAAGTGCCCACAACATGCAGCCACGCTATGCGGCATGCCCTGATAGTTAATTAAGGGGCCTCACCTCGAAAATATAGAGATAGTGTCCGGACAAGAAATAAGGCTCTAAACCTTGGAACGAAGTATCATAGCTGGGCTCAGAGACAAAATGCTTGTGGGATTCTATTCAGATTTTGGAAAATTGGTATCATAAACACATACAAGAGATAAACCTAAGAATGAATGGCGATTTGGAAATTGGAGATGAGTGAAACTCAGCAAACAAAGTAGCATCTGGGTAACGCGGTTCATCGAATTATACTCGAACAGATACTTCTAGGAGTCAGCCCTCTGGTGTGGGGTTGAAGATCTTTCCATCGTGGAAAATGTTCTCGCCGTCGGCGATGCTTTGCGTTGCTCCAACAAGCTTTATGTATTCAAGCAAATTTGCGTGCAGGTCTGTCTCGAGCACCGATGCGTGGCCGTAGTCACTCGATGCTGAGTCGCTCCAATTATTATTGCCTAGATCACTGTCCTCGCCTTTTACGAGCGCCATCTCGTCCTCCGGTTCGTCTTTGACAGGGACATTGATATGTTGGATTTCCAGCTGCTCTTCAACCTTTATCGGCATGCTATTGGGTGATACGAACCGCCGGTAAACGCAATCAGAAAGTTTCAAGTCCAAGGTGTACAAAACAAGGTCAAAGTGCTAGAAGAAACACTCACTTTGAAAGTGGCAAATGCTAATTGATGAGCGAGAAGCTAGGGAAAAACGCGAAGTTCTTCGAGGAAGGAGATAACCAGTGGTGGAGAGGTAATCTGGAAGGACAAGTGGGAGTACAAGACGGTCCTCAACGACGACAATTAGAATGCAGCGGGGGTCCTAGCAGCACCGTCGACTTCCATATTCGAATCAGTATGCACGTGGACAATAGGTCCGTGTAGTCGACGCACCTTCCGTGTTTATTCGTGCTGAACAAGATCGAGCGGGGAAGCCTATTCCATGACGTGAAGGCGCCTTTTATACTTACATTCTGGTCAGGGAAGGTAGATCCTGCGTACCTTTTGTCCACAATTGTCCTCGTCAATTACATCAAGCCAATCGCCAAGGCAAGGAACTCGAATACTCTAGAATTCTCCATAAAAAGGGTCGGGGCTCGCTACATGCATATACACACATACTCCAGTAGTGCAATGAATAAATTTGTGCTTTGTTTAAACTCCAAGAAATAATTACCCCCTGGGCCCTCTACATACTGGTATTGCTTGACTCGGTCCTTGGGATACTGACACAGGAAAGCTCAGACCAAATGATTGTACATCTAATATTACTACAACACCATGTAACACAGGTGTAAACCCCGTTTCTTCATCAGGTTCCCAATATTCTCATCATTCATGAGCCCGGTGTGGCAATTACATTTGTTGGAGAGGGCTTTGAATGTGTCCTTTCTCTTTCAATTTCCTGTGACACTTTGGGCTTTGGGAGTGGGAGCGGCAGGAGGGGTGTATATGACATGCCCCCGACCAGTATCAAAGACACTGGATCCGTCGACATTCCGCGAGTATGTAGTTCCGTTCCTGGGGGTGATTAGATGCGTCTGCCCGAGGCTGTCTTGTTTGTGCACCTCACAAATTGGTATAATGATAACCAAGCTCGCCGTTGGGACCCATGAAGTTGCAATAGTGGTTGCCCTGCGGGTGGAATTGGCGTTGAGATTGGAGCACAACCTCCATCAGACATATGGCCTCAGGTGCATTCTCGACGATTCTGATACGTACCTGCTGGTTAGTACCATATCCGGTGTAAACCAGATCGTTGGTGTGAGGGACGTTGCAGTTGTGCATCCTCGCAGATGTGTTCTGCTCTCAGAGTTCAAGGGAGATAAAGCACCCCTAGGGGATCGTTTTCCCCTTAAATACCCGGATGCGCAAGTATCTGACCAGGTGACTCAGGTAATGACACACTCATTACAACTATCACACATATGTCAATGACCTGGAGACTGACTTCATCAATCACAGCATCCCTTCAGATATTAGACAATGTAGATATTGGCGCTATTAGCTGAGCCCTGAAGCACCGAGGCGGGATATCAAGAAGGTATCAGGTTATGAGAGCCGAGACTAGAGCTGTTCCGATGGGAGTGCGTAGTCTAGCTTTCAAAGACGTATCCACAGTTTGATTCCCAAAATTTCCCATCTGCTATTAAGTGTCAGTTTAAATTTGGCTCTAAGGGTACTCTAGTAGATAGGTAAATATATTATAGAATAAAAGGGCAGAGCACATCAGGACTAGAAGAGGCCCGTGATAGCGATCATTTTCTGCCTCCAACAAATGTCCATTAATGTGTTGTACACAAGTTGTGCACATTTTTGGGGCTTGTGTGTGTGGGAAGTACGTGGTCTACAAAGCCAAAGTGATGGCGGGCGACACCGGTGGCGGCGGTCGCAGAGAGATTTGAAATTTGATGGTCAATCAAACCAGTGCGACTGGAAGGAGTGCGGTAACCATTTTCCTTCGTACCTCTTTTGGCGATTCTTACTTGGTTCTTCGGGAGCCCTCAAAGAATCCGTTTTTTAAGGCAATCGGAGTGCTACAATTACCAAGTGCGTATGGATACGTATTGAACTTTTTGAGACCGGGGTCACAGTATTTAATGAGGGAAAAGCTAACATGCATATTAAATTTGGTGCGAAGCACCCGTCATAACAGGCTTAAGATACAGGAAGCTTCCTGAAATGCGTAGAGGGGTGATCGTGCGGGTCCTTCAGAGCACTCATTCGGGAACTTATTGGATTGAAACCTTAATTGCAGAAAGCGCTACACATCCTTACGACAACGACCAGGAGGACAACCGGTACATTTGACGCGAGCACAAGAAGCTTTGTGTTGGGGGAACATTAGGAACTGAAGTATGGGCCATGATATTAGTGCGCATACTTACCTCCAAGGACGTTTACTTCTTGCCGCTGGGTGGGTTGTAGGTAGCACTTCCCTTGCCGTCGTTGTAGTAGGTCGATCCATTCGTGTTTTGGTAGTAGTAACTACCATTGCTGTTGTGGCAGACGCAGACCAAGATGAGTGGGGGTTACAAAGTGTGACCAGAGACAAAGGTATTGCGAAAGACGTACGTGTTAGAGTAGTGATATCCTGATCCACCATCATTTCCCTGGCGGCTGCAGTAATGGTTGCCCTAGACATTTGAAACAACGAAGTCGCTTAGCAAATTTCAAGCAGGGAAAGGCAGTAACATTGAAGGGGGTCGAGGATTGTAGGGGTATTCACCTGGCTGTTGGTGCCGCTTCCAGTGTAGGTGTATCCAGAGGACTTGTTGTCGGGCATTGTTACTAGAGTGCTTCTTAAGACGAGATGGTGGTGGTCAAAGAGAAAGGATTGGTCGTCGATCAAAGCCCCCTGAGCGCAGATTTATAGGCTACGTGACTAATTTGATGTGACTTGTCGCGTTGTCACACCTTTCAATTAATCCCGTCAAGTCGCCCTGCACTTGTACCCGTATTCACGGCTTATCCTGGCCCCTTAAAAAGCGGTCATTAGTTCTGCAGAATCTTTTTGAGGCTTGTGCAAACAAATTCCCCTCTGAAAAGGCTCCAAGGTCCAAGATTACTACAAAAGTGTTACGTAACAATTCGCTGCCAGCAACGAGATCGTGATAAATTAAGAGCATCCTTCCAACTCCCCTCATCAGGAACTCAGACCTCTGCACCTATCCATTCTTGATCCATTCACCAAAGCGCCCCATGTCGTCGAAACTCGACTACAAGTCGTTCTACGAATCTATCGGAAAACCTGCTCCTAGCCAGGTCAAGCCATATGGAGGACATCCTAAATTTGTTAAATTGGTGCCATGGGATAAAGGGGAGTTTCTGCCAGAGGTTTTCTTCGAAGGTGCGCTGCTCGACTTCATGGTCGGCTTTTCAACTCACGATAGGTTCCAGACCCACGGCAGTTCCAGCCCAAAGTGGGGCCCCTGGGACAAATCCATGCATGGGGCCTTTATTCCGTTCGTGTTTTATTTTGTTCGCGAACACCCGCACACCAGCCCATATCCACTTCCAGTATGATTGGACAGACGGCACTCCTGAACGCGGGGACGAAGCGGATAACTGGCCGCATTGTGAGTTCCTCGCGATAAATGTTCTACGGTTAATTGACCTGATTTTATCCAGTTGACGGCATTCAGGCCATGTACCGCTCAGTGAGCAATACAGGACTTGCAATCGCAGATGGATATTAAACATCCCGTAGATGAATTACCAATATTTCTACGACGATAAGACGAACCCATCTCCGGAAAGCCAGTTTATGAAAGTTATTCTGGAAAATAAGGTCTGCTCGCGGTGTTTCACTCCTCAAACGACTGCCTGATTATTCTACACGCAGAGGAAACAATTAAAGACAGCGAATCTCAATGGCTTGGAAAAGTGTGATGTTCTATGCAAAATAAAACTTACGTAGGTCTGATTCGCGCTAGTCAAGTCAACTACTGACCTGTGTACAGATGCATGCGAAATGCGAGGGGTCAAGATCGGGTCTGGCGCCGATTCCGCGTTTCTGCTGGAATTAATCTCTCTACACTTCAAGACAAAGTGATATCCCCAATCATGGGCTGGTGCGTCCTTGCCGTAGTTCTCGTATTTGTGCCTCTCATCAGCGACCGCTATATAGGGTTCGCAACTTTCACTGTTATACATTTACCGACTATCGCGATGGTTCACTCTTTGGTCCAGAGGTCAGTCTAAATCATGTAGCTCCCGTCATTTTATTTGAGTCACTAATCGTGGTTGCATACACAGGGCATGGGTGCAATTGACCGCATGCATATTGCACAGGTATGACATTCTGTCACTTTTCTGGTCGCAGTTATCCAACGCGGTTTAGGTTGGATATGATTACCTATCTGATGACAAGTACGTCGGAAAAGTGTCCCCCCTGCACCCAAACTAACGAACGCCTGTAGGTATAAACTTGCCCACCTTTTCGGAAAAGAAGGGGATAAATTCGGATACTTGTACGACTTTGGCGACAAATGGTACCACGAAATTGAGGTATGTTGCATTGGCGTTTTATAACAATTTGAGCATTTGCTGAAAAAGCGCCACAAGATCTTGAGGATCTTCCCAAAGGACGAATCGACGGGAGAGATCAAGATCATTGATGGGGTTGGAATGTGCCCAGGAGGTAATCTCAGCAGCGAAGTCTGCTCAGCTTTGGATTCTGACTTAACGTGCAGAAAATCAACTGGGTTGCATACACTATGAAAAGTTTCTCAATGACTATGACAACGACTCTCCAACGGAGAAGTGAGTACTCTAAACTTTGTTTCATTCTCGACGATCTGATTCCTGCCGTAGGTTGAAGAAAAAGAGCAAGATTCTTGCAGAACCGAACTACAAGGACTTGTTTGCGAAAGCACCCACATTCTTCGACCCAGCATACTTCGACCAGCAGGAGGCAGAAGAACGTTTGGCAGAGGCACTGGGCAGCAACCAGTCTATCCGCGTCGGACCCAAGAAGCACAGTATTCCCATTGGCCAGAACGGAGAAGAGCACATAGACAAAATGAACATGCTTGGCATGAAGCCAGGAGACAAATACGAGAAGAAACGAGAAGAAGGGGGGTACTGGCACGAAACTACATCGACGACTCGCGATAGCATGAAGAAGGCAGTGTGTGCCTCATGTGGCAAACCTGCTGCGGAGGATGTCGAACTCAAGAAGTGTAGCGGTTGTCGTGTTGTCATGTGAGTATAGGTCCGGATGCATTTCAGGGTGTGGCTAATATTTTTTTCGTGTATAGGTACTGTAGCGCTGCGCATCAGAAGGCAAGTTGCTACAACGACGTTTTCATGTGTCTTCCATTGCTTACGTCCATTTTTGCAGGCACACTGGAAACGTATACACAAAACGACATGTTCTCGCGAATTTTTGTCATAATAGGTGGACTATCTTTCGGACGACTACCAGCCTGTGGTCCCATTGTTCTATATCGTATATCTTTCAGGATGTACCTTGAATGTATGCTCAAATATCCGTTTTTAAAAATTTAATCTCGGTCTTGACAGCTGGACCTGGATTGGACGCCCGACAGGTCGCATCGTTGTGTTGGACTTGGAACGGGGTCCTAACGGCAATGTATTAGCATCGCCTTCAGCTATATGCATTCATGTCCGCTTCATCGCATCCGATGTAGACGCTCCTTCAGAAGAACTAGATCGCATTCCAGCACAAACGATACCGCTAAGCAATTTGCCAAGGAAGCGGCTGTCCGGATTTGTTAGTCCTATTGCCTCTTTGGAACAGACGGTGATGCGATTAGCCGTACTCCGCAGTACGCAGGGCAAATAAGCGGGTTTCGATTGTAAGTTGTCTGACCAGTCTTGGTCCACCTTGTCAATTATACATCGTATAAGAGATACTCTGTGCTCTGTACTGGTGACCACCGTCGCCCGCTTTTTTCCCATCACACCTCCTTCCAAGTCCCCAACAATATGGTCATGTTAACATGGCAGACTATCGCGTCTCTAGCTCTTATCTCTGCCGTCTTTGCTCATCCAGGGGAACATGAAGAACATGGAACGGTCGCTCGCCGCCAGTTCCTCGACTTCGCAAAGCGGTCTGTGCAGGAATGTCGCACTCACGTCGATGCTCGTACCGTCAGGGATAATGCTGTCGCCCGCCGTCTAGCTCTCGCAGAAGAGTTGCGCGCCAAACGAAGTTTGCCATCTAAGCGCGACCTCGCCACTGCTCTTGCCACCAACCATAAGTCTAACAAGACCGGACTCACAAGCTCGTCGGTTGCCACCGATATCTTCACTGGAGATGTCGATTGTGTTCTTCAAGCTGAGGTCACACAAGGACCTTATTGTAAGTCCTTATCTTACCCGATGATGAGATTATTCTGACAATATGTGACTCGAAGGGGTCAGTAGCGAGCTGGTTCGCAATGACGTTGTTGAAGAACAGAAAGGCGTTGCGTTGTTCGCGGATGTCCAAATTATCAACGTAAATACCTGCCAGCCGCTTGAAGGGGTCTACCTTGACTTTTGGCACGGTGCGTACGACCAAACGCTCTGCTGAGCTGGGATATACTAATTTAAACTCTCCCATAGCAAACTCTACCGGCGTCTACTCTGGTATCGTTGCAAATGGAAATGGGAATTCTAACGACGCGACCAACTTGGTGAGTTGGTCCAGCACCCGTAGCTTCATGCTAAAACTGAAGCTTTTTAAAAAAAAATAGAATAATACTTTCTTACGAGGCGTGACCAAGACGGACAAGTACGGTGTCGCGTACTTCGAAACACTTGTGGCAGGACATTACAGTGGGAGGGCCCCACACGTACACATCTTGGCTCAGGTCAACGCCACCCTACTTGTGAATAACACTTTAAGCGGGGGTCACGTCTCTCATGTTGGCCAAGTAAGATGCATTCGGATTTCATCCTGCACTAGGATGTGCTAATCGACACATTGTAGGCCTTCTTCGACCAAGATCTCATAACTGCAGTTGAAGCGACGTCTCCGTATTCGGACAACAACCAACAGCTCACGGTGAACTCGGCCGACTCCATCTTGGAGGAAGAGGCTGCATCCATGGACCCTTTCTTCAACTACGTATATCTCGGGTCAGACGTGTCGGACGGCATCCTTGCATGGATCACGATTGGCATCGACCCCAGCAAAGAGCAAACGGTATCAGCTGCCGCGACCTGGACTAATGACGGCGGGGTCGTCAATGCCAACGCTGGGATGGGTGGTGGCCCCGGTGGAAGAGGATCTCCTAATGGCACCATGGGGGCGCCTCCCGGGTCTTCTGCTTCAGGCGCGCCTTCTGCAAACACTACTAGTGCAAACGCTACAGACGGGGCATCGAGCGCCGCGCCGTCTGCATCTGTAGTGTCAGGCACAACCTCGTCATCTACGTCGATTGCTCAGATTATTTCTGGCGCTCTGGGCCTTACCGTCGTTGGATGGGTGTCATTCATGGTCCTACTGTAAACTGAATACTTCGCCTGGACCTTGGACTCGGTGGATGTATGGACTGCAATTATATTGATGCCACCCTGGACGTTACCTACTGTATCTTAACTGACACACAATTTACGACCTACTTTGAGGAATTTTGACACAGTTCTGAAGTGAAGTTATGATGAGGGTACTGCCACAAAAGTTACGCGAATTCTCGGTAAGCGCCGACCTTTCAAGTTGCCATCAAATCATCTATCAACGACTGTTCTTTCTCCACCACCACCACCTTCACCGCCACCATGTCCGACCAAGTGCCCCAAACCGATGTGTCGCGTCCTGCCGCCCTACCAATGGCGCATCTCCTGCAGCGTAGCACGACAAACCAAGCATCTATCGACCAGAGTTCCAACGAGTATCTCGACACAGTTGAGGAGGAGTGGAACAAGAAAGTCGATTCAGAGGTGGATACACTCGTAGATGGCATGGTAGACCTCGTCAGCCTGGCTTCGGTGCGCTGACCGCGTCTTCCGATGTGCTCAATTTTGGTTGACTGAAGGCGTGCATATGAACGTATAGATTGGCGACAAGGATAAGTTTAGGATTGCCCAGGAGTCATTCCAGGCGGTTTCAAGAGCGGAGTATATGGTATGGCTTATGCATAGTCTTGTCCGGGTCGTCGCGTCTTATCAATATTTGTCTCCTCCATCTGCAGGTTCGCGCCGCAAACTCGCTCCTTTCAATTACCCATTCCCTCAAGCTGCTTCTGTTACTCTCCGATGAAGCCCAAATCGCCCACCGACGTGATACCGAGCTCAAGATCGTCCAGGAGGAGGCAGACGACGCGAAGCAAAAAGTCGCAGCACTTCTCGACGATCTTTTGAGGAAACCGAAAGCAGGAACGTCATCTGAGACGAAAGTCGACGACATGGCTACTGGTGCAGATTGAATGGAAGGCGAGTTTGGCATATTCGAGATCTTGCAAGTATAGTTGATTAAATACTATAGATAGATGATAAATTGTGCAAAGGAAGCCAGGAACCGGTCCTCATGCCTCCAGATCCGAGTCACCCATCGAGAGCACCTTCCTCACTGCCTCTTCCTGCAACTTCTTCGACTTGGTACGACCTTCCCTCAATCTCTCCAGGCCCATCTGAATACTCTTCATATGGACCTCCACCGGCACCTGTGTCCCCACCAAATCGGGCGCTGCCACCCTCTCACGCATGTCCTCCATATCCGCGCTCATCGTGCGCAGCGCCTGCAATGTCGCCGCCACATGGAGCTGTGCTTGCTTCCTATACGCGCTCAGGTTTTTCAGCAGTTGCAGATGGTTGTCGAAGTTCTTCAGCGACCTCTTGTTCCCTCCAAGCCTTGTCCACAGGTCCTCTAAGAGTTTGGACTTTTCTTCGGAAATGTTCAAGTCTTCCCGGCTGACGATATCATGCAGAGTTGCGAGTTTCTCCTCGAGATCCACCAAATTTGTGTGACTGGACTCGGCTTCGACAAGGATCCGCTGCATGTTGTCTGACAAGACGTCCATTGCTTCGTTGAAAGTCTTCTTCACGGTTTCGTCCAAGTTCCTTCGCGGCCTCCACGGAGCAATTGCGGAGAGGGACCACGGAGAGGGTTCGTTTGCTCGAGCTTCGCCGATAGACTGTAATGCGTAGTCGTTTACTGCCATAATACTATCTCTTGTTAGCTTTACTATTGGAAGAGATTGAAGGGTGTTAACTCACTTGTCCACAGCGCCGTTGACTTTGGCTGTTAGCCTCTGCAAACCGCGTCCTGTTTTCGTGGCATCTGCCACAAGGTCATCTAACGTAGTCGCCAATACATCCTTGGACTTGAGGTTGCTGATCCGCACCAGAACCGTCAGGTCGCTCGTGGCCATCTCCGCTTTCTTGATTTCCAAAGACAGTGCTGGGCCGCCTGCGGCATCTTCCAGCAGCTGCTCAAACGTCTTGCTTTGTATGTTAACCAGATCAGAGTAGTCAGGTTGTCCCCGGATACGTTTTCCCTTCGTGGATGTGGGGTCGAGGTCCAATGGCAAACACAGAGCGGAGCTGGAAACGCCAGGGATGATGCACAGGGGGCGTACCGTCCGTCGAATGGTCGGCGTCAACTTGCCCAGCAGGAACGTTGATAGCATAAAGACCAAGAAAAGGGCGATTGGGACCCTAAGCCGCCTCAGGATCATGGCAGATATGTGCACAACCTCTTCGGCGATGAAGAAACAGGTTTCCTTGACGCCTTGGATGAAAGCCTCAGGAATGAGGGGCCCGCGTTGGATGGCTTCAGCTTCAGCCTGGTACATGTCCAGCGTGAGTGTAGCGGAGGTCCTGCGAGGGGCTGGCGGCATGGCGGCTTTGCGTGGGGTGCTGCTAGGCATGTATGCGGTTCTCCGACTCGCCACTCGTCTCCTGGTCCCGTTTCTTGTACCAGTACTGCCATCGGCACTGCCCGCACGAGGCGAGAGCCTCCCAGATCTCGTCACGGCCTCGGCATAGTCATCCTCATCGACCCACACGTCATCTCCAGCTCCGACCTGAGTATACTCTTCCTGTTCCTCCCATTGGTCTGGCTGTTCGAATTCTTCCTGCTTTGTGGGTACTGGTTGAGGGAGTGGTGTTGTTCTGCGCGATCGCATTGTGGAGAAGCGGGACATGATGAAAGACACGAGATAGCACTTTATACGAGGGCGTGCGCGCGCCGCGTCGAATGGATCAGAAACGTGGTGTAGAGTCCGCAATGCACGCTTGCGGCCGAGTGGTAGACACGCGTCTACAACACGTTTCTGGTTCGAGGTTGGACGCAGTTGGCCTGCAGACAACGTTGAGGCGGAGATTCCCACAATAGATGACATCGACATCGTGACGTTGACATGATGAACGTTGAGATATTATTGTTATTATTGACGTCGGCCAGCCACCCGACACAGTGCCGCCTGTGGGATTTAAGAAGAGATTTTGTCAAGACGTTATCTTTGCTCCTCATCTCCCCAAATATACGAAGCTTTTTCAGATACAATGTAGATCCCGCCCCTAATTTTCCTAACACACGATTTTGTCTCCATTCTCACTCCTCCTCAGCCTGAGCCGTCAAAAGAGGAAGCGGCGAAGACAATCGCCATAGATGTTCCGCGTGTGCGCCAATGGCGGCTCGCCTACGTGCGCGTAATTATCACCCTTGTCCTGTGCTTTGCTATTGCCTTTTTAAGAGTGAATAATTTATCTAGAATGGGCAAATGTTCCTTGCCATTATGGAGATCCTCAGCATCCTCTTCCACAACCTCCATCTATCGACTCAAACATCAATTAGCCGGATATTTGCCACGATTCATGTTGGGGATGTTCTTCCCCAACTGCACACTACACACCTCACCATTTTCTCGGCACACTCATCTGGGTCATCGGAACACAGCTGCGCCTCGCGGCCTTTGCAACGCTTGGCCGTTTCTTCCGCTTTGATATCAGCATTCAGCGTGCTCACAGGCTCGTCACAACCGGCCCATACGCATATGTGCGGCATCCCTCTTACACCGGCTTGCTTTTAGCCAACATTGGCTGGGTTTGCTATCACTTTGTGCGAGGCTCGTGGCTACGCGAAAGTGGCGTATTGGAGACTCTCATCGGGAAGCTCCTGGTGATAGTCTATCTAGCATTCGGGCTCCTCCCAACGATGTTCGTGACTCTTGGCCGCCTGTGGAGAGATGAGGATATGCTGCGGACGGCGTTCGGGAAGGAATGGGAAGAGTGGGCTCGTCGAGTGCCGTCCAAGATAATCCCGGGGGTTTATTAGCTATATTGTTAACCTACAGCGATGTATTGAGGGATAAACATAGATCTTTATTTGTCCTTACAGTCTGAGCCACGGAACGCTCAAATGACACTGGGAGGGTCAGATGCAGGGCATAACTTCGGAAGGTTTCTGTTGAGAAAAATACACGCTGAATGCCTACAATGAATACGCCTCGCGAAGCGATACTCAGGCTGCAAAATTGACCACTGCTTGAAAATTGCCGCTTGCATCTCTTTTACATTTTACAGGGACCTTACAGATTCGAAGTAGCCTGAACGATCAGAGATCCAAATTGCGTCTGATCGGAGGTACGTATTGTTTGAGCTCGGACTTTCCCACATAATAAACAACTTCAATAATGCATCTATAGTCAAGAGGATTACCCGTCAAGATACTCACGGAATCTGCCAGTCATGGAGTCATTGTTACATGGTGCATGTTACGATGATTGATTCCTACTATGTACAGATTTAAAAAAAGAACCACAACAGGTATACCCTATCCTCAGGTTTCGATGAGTACACAACGGTCATAGTTACCTAAAGTGAAGATAATCAGTGAGTATAATCCCAGTATTTCACGAGATGCATCAAACACTCACCATTCTGGTTCGCGCCCCACCTAACGTGAATATGGGTCAGAGAGGAAGCACACCTCACGTAAGGAGAAGTACGAACCATTGCGGGAACAAGTGCGAGTCCCCGGTGGCGCCGAAAACGGCAAATGACAAGATGAACACCATTACCTAAAAGCAATCCAATTAGGACTCGGTCGCAATCAGATAATATCACCCTACGCACCTGTGTGCCTCCGTCCAGCGCTGCGGCCACTAAATAGTTGTACTTGACAAACCAGTTGGGGTAACGTGTGCGGAGGTACCATTGGGACACCCAAGCGATCACGAAGTACGACAAGATCGACGAGTTGATGCCAACACAAAGCCACCCGATATAGTAACTACGTTTCCCAAATTAGTAAGATGCCAAGATAAGCCTAGTCGGCACGCACCAGATGACAGGGGTGTAGAGATAGTCGGTGCGCAACTTGGGCCAGAGCTTATATGCAATCCAGAAAGGTACTGGGACGAGGAAGCCGATCAGGTATGCCCATGCTACAAACTGGTACCGTTTGCCGATAGCAAAAAGTTCATGGCTGTCGAGGGCAAGCGGAACATGCTCAGCAACACAATCTGCATAGAAGTGTAGGACACATACCTCAGAGCTCCCCAAGCAATTGCCTGGGAGTTGTATTGCTGAGGTTGTTGTCCGGACCAAATATTTGTTCCTTCAACGGACAACAAAATATCACGCTGATTGTCGACGATTGAATTCATCAATACTTTAGTGCTTGAATTAGCAAGCAACCCAAGATAGAGGATGAAGCACATTCTTACTGAAATTGAGCACACTTCCAAATAGGGTTCCAATTATCTGGGCAGTGAAGGACGCGCGTGGAGGCAGTTTAGCATCTTGACAACAGAATCAGTACCCAGACTAAGCGGATGACGCGAGATGCATTACATTGGCCAATCTTCAGATCGCGAAGCAGTAATTGAGCCTGCGTCACCGAATCTATTACGAAAGGTTAATCACTATCAATGTGTTGCACGATAGCCACTGACTGTATCCGTAGAGAACGAAATACATATTCGCCATAGGTTTCCCTGGATGGATGAAACCTCCTATCATCTATAGCCCTAACATTTGAGAAGAGCGGATAAAAATAAGCGAAGAAGACCCGACCTGGATGAAAGGTTGGATAATGAACTGCAGTCCCGTAATGGCATATAAAGATCCAAAGAAGAGGATTGACATGGTTGCCAATAAACAGCTGATTAAGAATCCCCACCTAGCCAAAGGAAAAGGTAATTAGAAATGGTTTGGTAGCACGAGCAACAAGCGAAGTGACATACCACGGAAGGGTTGAGTCCGTCTTGTAAATGACCACCAGAGAGATTACAACAGAAATGATGAGCGTGACAATGTACCAACTGTTAGGGGCGTCTGCGTACTGAAAAGGGTATAAGCCGAGATACGTATATGAGAATCTCAGTAGCAGAATAAGCTAACCTTCAACATTTCGCGGTAGTGCGGGTCAATCTCCGTGTCTTCTTCGGGGGACGCGCGCATGCCGTCATCTTGCCAAAACCTCCAGTTGAAGTTGTTGTACATGATCCTCAAGCTGGAAGGCGTCAACCAAGACCACGCTCCCCGGAGGTCATCCCGGTTCCAGATGAGCAAGTGCGTGAGTGTGGCTCCCATGCTCAAGTTTGTTGCAAGGAGTTGCACGACCCATGTTCCGGCGTAAAATGGCTACAAGAGTGCACAGCCAAAATAGCAACACTGTTAGCAGACAAGCGTCATATTCATGATGGTTTACGCACAAGTCCTTGTTCGGCGAGTAGAGTTTTGTCTACCTCGAAGTTATCGTTAAGGATAAGGGTTTGATTATAGACGGTGCCATTAGGGTAGAACAGCTCTTGCGACAGCTAATAAAACAAATAAGAAACCTGAGCAATCATGTTTATGACACTTACGAAGGGGAGGCTTTTAGCTTGCCAAATGTTTTTGTAATAAACGGCAACAAAGACGACCCTAACGTTAGAATGATTTGAAGTCAGTTGACGTTCCTTAACCAAATACAGTGTACGAGATACACACATGCAAAGAGTATAACCGACGAGGTTAGAAAATTGGGCGCGCAAGGGGATGGCCATTGGATTATACCCTATTCTTAAATTGTCAATTTGAACGAAGCGACGGGAGCAGTATATTCCTGACCTCCAGAGATATACTGCCAGTCAAAACAGACCGAAAGCAGGCCAAGCCCCTCATTACCGTTCGAGCCTCCAAATATGCGCGTAAAATTGGGATTTTTCTGGTTAGCCAGGCAGAAAATAGAAAATCCGGTAAGCAAGGGGAAGATCCATTCCGGGAAGAGTTCCCATATGCCGATCCTAATTTGATGTAACGATGAGGTCAGAGTCATGACATCAGCCTCGAGCCACTGGATGGTCGTGCGACAGGACAACATGAACGTACATGAAAAATACAATCCAGAATAACCGCACTTTCTTCTTTGCCGCAGTGGAGTCTTTGAAGAGCGCATCGAACATGGAGACAAGCGGAAGGACACCTGGGTACAGCATCTTTGATGGGTAGAGGAGTACACCTGCAAAGAGAATCGGAATTTGTATTGAGAAACAACAGCGCCCGCTGGCATTTAAGCCTGCGGCAATGAAGAGTAACAACTTACCTCTGAATAATCCTCCAATTCCGTAGCCTAGAAGCCAATTAGTGTAACTTCCTAGACACTGAGGGGAGCATGGTACGAACCGAGGAGTTGACTGGAGAACAGAAGGCTAAAACCGATACGTATCAATGGCTCTTCTTACGTGCAGGGTAGGTTTATAGTATACACACAAGATGCTAGCTGCAGGGTTGGGCGTGATGTTGTAGTACAAGCGCTGAACCGCAAGAACCTCAGTCCCGAGCGCCGAGTTCGCGGCTGCACTGGCCATGATGACTATGAAAGCGTTTTCTTTCTTATTGAAGGGGCCCTACATGGCGCGATGGGATTATGAGCACAAATTGGTCTGGAAGAGGGAATGTGGTACTCACAGGGTTTATGTAGCGGAAGTAACCTCGTTGAGGAAGGCATGTCTCCCAGGCAATGCCTAGGATATACGAAATGACTGCTATGAACATGGTCGAAACCAAGACCGTTTGCTGGACGAGATTTTAGTGGTGAATGCTTCCTCAAGAACACATGGCTTACGGGCTTGAAGTAATAAATTTCCGCTGTAAGCAAATTGATAAAGTCAGAAACGACGAGTATAGTTGACAACCTCACTACGCGTGCATACCTAAGACACCACCAAACGCGGACATCCCTATGCCAATTACAAATGCCCGCAGTGACCACGGGCTCAGCGTCGGGTCGTCCTCGACAACGATAACGTTTGTGGCGATATCACGCTCATCATGAAGCACACCCAGCTCGTCGCTCTCGCCCTTTGAGACCACTTCAACATCTCCTAGTATCTTCTTCTCATCGAGCGAGTGCGCCTTGTCGTGCTCGACCTTTTCGCTGAAGGCTGGGTCCGACATATCGTCACTGGTCACTGGTCAGTGGTGAGCTTGGGAATGTACCGGAGCACCAAGGAGGTCTACTGATTACCTTAAATATATACAGAAGCTTTCCTGTGGCGCCAGTGGGCATCATCAGGGAGCCCTTGTTGCTCAAATCTCCCATAGGTCGATAAGAAGAAACTATTTCTGTGAAGTCAATTCCAGCGCCAGGGCACATGCGCGTCGGGCGAGGGGACAGAGGCAGTGGCGATATCGCGCTGATAGCATACATATCATGCGGCACGGCGATGAATTTTGGTTTTCTTGTTGGTATAAACCTTATAAAGTAGCTGTGATGGCATGCATTTTGATAAAAACCGTCCCAGGCAGCCTTGGGGGAGTCCATGCGGCGTCGAGTAGCTGCGATCTAAAAGTAGAACATTTGTCGCCGCTTATCCTTTGAAAATCAAAATCATATAAGATAGGAGCGAACTGACTGCGAAGCAGCGTAATGTGAAGAGTTAATTGCATCCTGAACTTTCAAAAAGAATCATATTCGATACTCTGACAGCACAGCAGATAGAGAATGAGCTTGACTGAACACCTGGGAGAGTGGACATACAGCCTGATAAGCATCGGCATCTTGCACAAACAACTGCATGTTAAGGAACTGTGTGTCACCGTTGCGCCATTTGGCAGAGGTATATCTAGACTTGCCGTGACGGCCATCCGAATTCTTTATTTTTGGTTTGTCGTTCCACGATGCCTCGTGAATTCGGAAGTAGACCTGAATGGGGCGACCGATAAGGTGTATTATGATCCAATTCCTGACCTTCTCAAGCGCCGGGACTGCGGAGCGTGGTTAATCTGAATGTAGAAAGACCGATGGACTGGGATGCAAATATTGAGTGTGACTGCATAAGGCTCTGTTCATTGTCAGAGGCTGTGTCGGTGTTGGTACCCCCTTCCATACAGTATCGACGTGGTACACCACAGCAACTATTTTGGGTACAGGGTATATGGAGCTGCTGGATTGAAACACAAGCAATATATTGTTCGGAAATGGAGTGATAGCATTCTTGCACATGTATCTTGGTCATTGATACTACATCATGAGCGAAAAACAGGAGTTTAGGGTACTACAACTTATCGGAGGTGTTCATATGACTGGGTATCCCAGGCCCGCACTTCGACTCCATCATGCAGTAAATAGATCTTTCTGACTGCTTTTGCTACATTCTTCGCATGTGGCGTCGTCTCGCTCCCTTTTTTGAACATCCAACTCACGTACGTCAATAGCGCGTCGACAACGGGGGCCTCCGAGTCCACCAGTCGGCCGCCCTTAGGGTTCTTCGGCTTGAGCCATATAAATTCAAGCTCGGTTGGGCGTGCAGTGGGCTCCTGACCACTGGCTGTGCCGTCGTCACTGCTCAGATTATTCCCACAGGATAGGACGTCCAATACGAGTGTGTCAATGAAGACATCCTTCCGCTTGAAGCCTGTAGCAGAAAATCGTGGGCCGTGAGCGGCGAATTTCAGCAGGACGTCGAGAAGACCCCAAATTGTGTTCGGTGGGCCTCCACTGCCCAGCCAGCCACGGTAACTTGGGGGGTAGGCCATCCCAGTCGATCGGAAGTCCACATAAACAAAAGGCACATGTTGTGTCAAGACGGGAAGGAGTAGCCAGGTGGGGTAGATGTAGCGCTCGTCTATGAGTTCGCAGTCGAGTATGTAGTGAAGGTCGGGGCGCTTCTTCACCCGGGCCATCGCATCTTGAACTTCCGTGTTGATTTGGCGATTACACAAACGCAGTGGTAGGCCAGTAAGGTGAGGTGGGTCAGGGGAATACCTGGCGCAGTTGGAGTACCAAACGGACTTTGTCAACTTGACTCTACGGATAGCTTCAAGTTTGTGAGAAGTTGGATGAGCAGGGCGGGGACTGATGAGATATATTTCGTATACTCTATCTCGTAGCTCACGCGGAAGGTCGAGAAATAGGGGATAAGATTGTTTTGGGATTGGAAAATCAGGCTGTGGCGGGACTTTGGGATGTAGGCGATATCGGGAGTGCCCCTGTAAACTTGTGGATTGAACAGGATGTTTGCCTAAACGAAAGATGCCCAGCAGCCAGGCTGAAAAAGAGCGCGATGTGTCCGCCTTCGTCGATTCCATTTGTGGGTTTCAACGACTGTCGATGACGTTCAACAGTGAGGTGAAGTATTGGGTCGATGTCGATTGCGCAGAAAAGTCATCGAAGTGAATTCAAATCGTGAGCTGTCAGCGTGATGATCGATGCTTCACATGGTGTCATCACCACTACGCCCACTATCTTCACATCATGCATAGACCTCCCCTCTTTACGTTACGACACGACATGAAGTCCTCCGATTGCGAGGATCTTTATTGTTCGCCAATGGAGTGATAACATCCATCCACATGTGTCCTTGCCATTAATACTAAATCATCAACGAAAAGCAATGGTTCATGGCACCACAACTTAGTGCAACCTATCGTAGGTGTTCATATGACTGGGTATCCCAGGCCCGCACTTCGACCCCATTATGCAGTAAATGGATCTTTCTGACTGCTTTTGCTACACTCTTCGCATGCGGCGTCGTCCCGCGCCCTTTTCTGAACATCCAACTCACGTGCGTCAATAGCGCGTCGACAACGGGGGCCTCCGAGTCCACCAGTCGGCCGCTCCTAGGGGTTGGGGGCGTAATGAGCTTCTGACCACTGGCCGTGTCGTCGTCATTGATCAGATCATTCCCGCAGGGTAGGACGTCCAACACGAGTGTGTCAATGAAGACATCCTTCCGCTTCAAGCCTATAGCAGAAAAGCGCGGGCCGTGAGCGGCGAATTTCAGCAGGACATCGAGAAGACCCCAAATTATGTTCGGTGGGCCTCCCTTGCCCAGCCAGCCACGGTAACTAGGGGGGTAGGCCATCCCAGTCGAGCGGAAGTCCACATAAACAACAGGTATATGTTGTGAGAAGACGGGGAGGAGCAACCAGGTGGGGTAGATGTGGCGCTCGCCCATCAGCTCGCAGTCGAGGATGTAGTGGAGGCTGGGGTGCTTCTTCAACCGGGCCATCGCATCTTGAACTTCTGCATTGATTTGTCGACTACATAGAAGCAGCGGTAGGCAAGCGAGATGAGGTGGGTCAGGGGAGTACTCGACACATTTGGAGTACCAAGCGGATTGTGTTGAGTCGGCTCTGCGGATGGCTTCTGACCGAGAGACTGTAGGAACAGGGCGGGGAGTGATGAGACAAATTTCGTATGTTCTATCCCTTAGCTCACGCGGAAGGTTGAGAAAGAGGGAAAAGGGCTGGGGTGGGACTGCAGGCCGCAGATGATGTTGGGAATGCTCCTGTAGTGTTGTGAATTGAGCAGGACGTTTGTTTAAACGAAAGATGCCCAGCAGCCAGGTTGGACAAGAGCGCATTCCCTCCTTCTTCGATTTATTGGTGAACATCAACGACTGTTAATGAGGTTTGGATGACTTTCAACGTTAAGATGAGATACTGGCTACACAGAAGCCTCATGAGAGCTTGAATTCATAAGTATCGTAAGTTGTCATTGATGGGCCCTTGCCATCATCGTGACCCAACCACTCTGCTCACTGCCTTCCTCCATCATGCATAGACCTCCGCTCTCTGCGTTTGTCACGACGCGTCACAGACTCCTACAGAGCCGATAATCGCGAAAATCTTTCTGCAGTTCCTCCCGAGGAGCTCCAATCGTGGCAAATCATGAGTATGCTCGACAAATCACGATGAGGGGGCCCTTCTAAGTGCGTACTGCACAGCAAATCGGAAGGTCTGCGCCTGTGTGGCACGTCAAAATGGAGCGTGCAGTGGCCCCAGCAGTGTGGCTGTATCTATTAGGGGTAGATCCAAGTAAGCACGTTGTTACACACTACGCTCACTATCTTCTTCACATCACGCATAGACCTCCCCACCTTACGTTACGACGCGACATGAAATCCTACAGACCCTATGATTGCGAAGACCTCGATTGTTCGGCAATGGTGTGATGACATCCATCCACAAGTATCCTGATCATTAATACTACATCATGAACGAAAAGCAATAGTTCATAGCACCACAACTTGCTACAACTCATCGGAGGTGTTCATATGACCGGGTATCCCAGACCTGCACCTCGACCCCATCATGCAATAGATGGATCTTTCTGACTGCTTTTGCCACATTCTTCGCATGCGGCGTCGTGTCACTCTCATCGATGAACATCCAACTCACGTACTTCGATAGCGCGTCGAGAGCGGGCTCCTCCGAGTCTACCAGTCGGCCGGTCATAGTGCCCTTCGGCTTGGCCCAATCCTCCAGCTCTGCATGACTCTCCGTGCCGTTATTGACACTATTCCCGCGGGATAAGACGTCCAACACGAGCGTATCAATGAAGACATCTTTCTGCCTGGAGCCTTGGGCAGCGAAATGTGGGCCATGAGCGGTAAATTTCCGTAGCAGGTCGAGGAGACCCCAAATCATGCCCGGCGGTCCTCCATTGCCCATCCAGCCATGATAATAAGAGGGGTAGGCCATTCCAGTAGAGCGGAAGTCCACATAAACAAAAGGTATATGTTGTGAGAAGACGGGTAGGAGCAGCCAGGTGGGGTAGATGTGGCGCTCACCCATCAGCTCGCAATCGAGGATGTAGTGGAGGCTGGGGTGCTTCTTCAACCGAGCCATCGCACCTTGAACTTCTGCATTGATTTGTCGACCACACAGAAGCAGCGGTAGGCAAGTGAGATGAGGTGGGTCGGGGGAGTACTTGTCATGGTTGGAGTAATATCGAGCGGATTCTGTTGAGCCGGCTCTGCGGATGGCTTCTGAGTGAGTGACTGCACGAGCAGGACGGGGAATGATGAGATAGGTTTCGTATGTTCTATCCCTTAGCTCACGCGGAAGGTCGAGAAAGAGGGGGAAAGACTGGGGTGGGCCTGCAGGCCGCAGATGATGTTGGGAATGCTCCTGTAGGGTTATGGATTGAGCACGACGTTTTTTTAGACGAAAGATGCCCAGCAGCCAGGTTGGACGAAAGCGCGATGTTCCCTCCTTCTTCAATTCCTTGGTGAACATTAATGATTGCTGATGAGGTTCAACGTTGTGTAAGACGAGATGCTGGCTACATGGAAGAGTCAGTAAGCTTGGTAAGTTGTCAGTGTGATGGTTGATGGACTGATGGATGATGCTTACCATCATACCATCATTGTGACTCAACCACCGTCTTCCTCACATCATGCGTAGACCTCCATTTCTTCTTCTCTACGTTACGACGCGTCACAGACTCCTACAGAGCCGATGATCGCGAAGATCTTTCTGCATATCCCCCTGAGGAGCTCTAATCGTAGCAAATCATGAGCGCGCTCGACTCTAAGCGCGCTTACCGCACAGCAAATTGGGAGGGTCTGAGCTTGTGTGGCACGTCAAAATGAAGCGTGCATTGGCCCCAGCAGTGTGGCTGTACCTTTTAGGGTAGATCCAGGTAAGCACATTGTTACTCGCGCTGCAAGACGCCTTGCCCCCAAGGCAGCGCGTCTACATTGCGTCGTATCTTCCTCACCTTTTCTTTCTTCCCCTGCTTTTCAGAAGGATTGATTGCCTCTTCGGGGGCTGCTCAACACGCAGTAACACTGTTGGACCTTTGAGCCATATAATATAGCTACTCTCCAGACTCTGGAGCTCTCGTCGCGCGAGGATCTACGAAGGTCCTGCAGGCAATGGCCCTGAGGAACCATCACGTGACCACTTTGACGCGATCTAAGCACGTATAGGGCCCAAAATAAGCGCATAAATCGACGCGACTGGGGCCAATCTATCCCTCTCCAACCACCGCATTCTCTTATATTCTATCCTACGCTGAGCGTAGCATTCACTCTCATTGTGACCGTATTATTATTCTCTCGACGACTTTCCCCTTCACCATGTACGCAACGACTACCCGCTACGCCCCTAACGCGGAGAACGAGCACCCCTCCTTCGGTGCAGCCTGGACAGGAGCCACTGCAGTCTACAACCACACCTACGCATCTTCTTATGCGTACCCTCATTCACACTTTGGGTCGCCACCCGTCTCCCCCACCTCCCCATCGTTTGGCTACAGTGTATGTCTGTTCATCACTGACAAGTGAACGCAGAAGTTTATGCGCTTGAACACAGTCTCACTCAGTGGCGGGGTACACCGACCACCACCGCTCTCCCCAAGGCCGCCGCAGGAGCAGCTCGAGTGCCCGACTCGCCGCCACTGTCCGCCATGCCAATGGCATGCATCATGTTGTGTCCGTAGGACCAGACCGCCACCGTCCGCATGGCGCGAATGGACATAACACCCTTGCGCTCCCTTCTCCAGCCAAGATCAGAGGTCCCACAAATAGTGCCGTCATCCCGCAAGTGTCCATCCCGACGCCACTCACGGATAACAGAGTTACCGCACGATGGGACTCTATCCCGTTCCAGCTGAAGGGGTTCCCCGAAGCAGGCGTCACAGTCGGCACTATTCTGGGCGACTCAAGGCATGTACTTGACGGGCAGGACGACCTAGTTTTCTTGCCCATGGATCTGTCCGAGCGCTGGGTGACGGTCGTGACCAAGGTCAGTAAACCTCTTATACACGCATTTTTTCCAGGGGGCCGGTCCTCATTAATTGAAATATCCACAGTGGAAGGCATACCCCAACATCCATGTGAACAAGCGCTTCGAAACGAAGAAGACCACCCTTCTTACCCTCGCGCGGGAGTTGGCTAATGCACTTGTTTCCTACGCGGACCAGGTCAAGGTATGTGTATTCTTCTTATAGTATTGACAATCACAATCCTGATTTGTTATGTAGAAGGGACGCGTACCGACAGTGAAGGGATGTGAGCCCTGGGCTCTGGCGGGCTCACCTTCCGCCTCCAATGGCGGTGGCATCAAAGTGGAGGACATCTTCATGACGCGACTCATCCACGGCGTCAACGGAACCTGGCAGGTGGAGTTGTGGATGCCACTGAAACAGTCGACTATGATGGTCAACTTTGCGTGAAACCGGCTTCATAAGTTCATTGACACAACAATACGACCCCTCACGCCCGTTTCCGCCCATTTGCTCTCTAAACGCTCATTTTTATTGTATATCTATATCTCAATTTACTCTGTCGCTTTCATATGTACAAGTACATACTTTCTGCACGCCTAATTCTCCTGCTCTGTTGACACCTCCGCAGTTAAGCGTGATATTTCTGAGAATGCCGCCCGAAGCAAGTCGAGGTCGCCGTCAAGACTCTCCGCACGCGTTTTCATCTGCAAAAAAGTAACAAAAATCAGCAGGTTCCTACGAGGTAAACTCTGGAAGCACAAAACATACCGCAGAAATCGTGTCGCTGGCTGCAATGAGTTCATGATGATGGTTGTACACCAATGACTGTCGATCGCTATCCAACTGGCGGATTTCTGCCAACATCAATTGAATTCCGCTCAGAATTAAGGCACGGACACCAAAACTCACCACTCAACAGCTCATTCTCCCTCTTCAGTAACGCGGGTAATGTTGACGTCGTAATGAGCTGCTCGTAATAGCTCTTCGCGTCAAACGCCGTGGAGTCTATTACAATCAAAAATAAAGGTTCCGCCCATTAACTTGAAGGGAGAAAACGGAATGGAGCGACTACGCACTAAGGTCCATCGGGTCCTGCGTGTTTCCTGGCTTTGGCGGCGGTGGGCCCACACCCAAGCCGTAGTGTTTCCGTAGCAGGTCCCTGGCGCGCGCCTTCTGCGGTCCTCCTGGTGGGGGTGTAGGTCCTGAGCCTGGAGTAGTGAGGGTGTTCTTCCTAGGTCGGGCAAGAGCTGGGGCAGCGCCCGCCGCACCGCCGGGCGTTGAGGTGGATGAAGACGCGAATGATGAACTGGATTCGTTGGGGACAAGGGTAGACCCTGATGGTGTGCGCAGGGGTGACGGGGGCGGGCGCGGGATGGAGGGGACGCGGTTCGGTGTTGTTGACATTGTGATGTTCAGATAATGAATGTGTGATTAGGCTTGAAGCACAGCACTACGGTTTGTAGGTAGAAGTCGTGGACGAAGCCGCGCAGACCAGGAACGCTCTCTGGACCTCCGATTTAGAGTGTATGACACGCCGTCCGGTGTCGAATGATGGAATGTAAGAGTAGGCTCGGGACAGGAGCAGCCCAGGCGCAGATTAGAACAGTACTAGGATAGAAGCGGGTAAGAAAGCTGGCAAGTTCAAGGCAAGTCGGAGAAGGTGGTGGCAGAGATTCAGAACGTCTACATCCCTCTGATGACAGATGCCGCGCTTCGGCAAGCTGCAAAGGTCTTAGCGAGCTCTCAGCAATCTCTCAGCCCCTCTCTGCCGTGCCCTGCCACTGCAACATCCACTCACTGGTCAACCTCTCATACATATGTGAAGAGCTTCGTCATCTCTGAAAGCTGAGTTTTTTTATGCCTAACTCGCTCAGAGTAGAGCTAGCAAAGCAAATCTACCACTCAAGACAATAAACTTGCAATACACTCACCCAAAACCCATCATAGAGTTTCCATTGCTCAATAGGAATTTGTTTTGCTTTCATTGATAGTAGTACATATATAAAGGTAGCAAGCTGGTATACGGGCACAAAGAGTAATTGCATTCAATATCAAATCGAACTACAGATGATTTCTATGTGTATGTGTATGAGCATAATTGTTCTTCTCTTGTAGGGGCGCTGACTTATGTAAAGAATCACATTATCACACACCATATGCAGTCCACCACGGCGTTCCCGGCTCGTGCTCAATGAAAAACTCCCTGCTCTGTATGTCCGGTAATGCCTCGGGTCCCTCGTTAGGTGTTGACATGGTCATTTTCCTGTATCGTCTTGGCCCTTCACCTCGGGGAATGTCCTCGACAATGACATACTCGAGATTTGGACACCTGCGGAAGCTCTCGGTGGTGAGCTGCATTCGGAGATTGTATTCGTATTCGGCTTTCACATCCATGGACGTATGACTTATATGGTCATACGAGGGGCGCTCATCTCGCGGTGCTCGGAGAAGTGCCAGAATCCGAAGGTTTGAGAGGCCAGAGAGACTTTGAACTGTCTCAAGATGCCACACCGTTAGTTCGAGGAGAACGGTGTGCAGTCAATTGTCCCCCAATGTGACATGAAGTCACGGTGCGCCGATATACTCAAATATTTTAGATGACGTAGTCCCGGTAGATGGCTCTGAGGGTCCCGGTTGTTCCATATTTTCATTCCTACATTTTTTTTCCGTTTGGCCATCATATGGGCTGAGGAACTGAGTCGACATGAAGACGAGATTAGCCTGGCGCAGACATCATTTGGCAGCCAAGAAAGATTCTGCCTCGAAGACAGAACCCCAACCTCGAGATGTAAAAGGTCATGTTGAGTGCGTAGGAATTCGACAAAGTGGGCTGTGCCGCTGGGCGTGAAAACCTCAAATCCCCATCTCAGGGTTTTGAGCTTGATTGTGCATCCTTCTAAGAAGGACGTCCGCGGGGTTCGGGGATCGTCATTCAGAGGCACAATCAACAGATGTTTAAGGTTGACAAGTGCTGGTAGAGCTTCCGCTGTGAGGTGTCACAAATTCGAGGTAGCGGTCGCGAAAGGAACTTTTGACCAAGGATCATGGCACATGAGTTCCTGTTGTTTATATGCCTGTACATATGGGCCAAGTCGGGTGGGATTGAGGATGATGGTTTCAAGGAAAAGGGTGTGTGCGTAGATAAGACTCTCGCGATTATCCGAGTCCGTGACGTCGTCACCAACTGTCCTGAAAAGCGCACGCTGGCTTTCAGCACACCACGCCTTGTTGACGAGTGCAAGGCGAAAAAGTGTGCCTCTGTCTCTGTAAGAGTGCAAGTTTTCGACAATGTCGCGGTATAATTCATTTGGAAGCTGCGACGGAGTGGGTAGCGCAGGCTTTTTGGAAGCCATAGAAGTCGTAGTTTGAAGGTCAAGGAAGGGTACCACAAGTATCGATTATGACTCGCCTAACGCGTCATCCAAGTTCACACGACCCTGCGTGGCAGTGCCGCAATTGTACCATACTTGGCAAGAACTATGTACCCACAATCGCTTGACAATCTCCAGATGATATTGCCCCAGTGCCTCTCCTACATACTATTGAGTGCTGAACAAGACTGTCGAAATTTAACCCTGCTCTTATAAACATCAAATCTACTATATACGAACGATACCACCAGTGTCCTTCAAGAGTGCGTCGCGGATACAAAGAACCACATTATTATACACCATATGCAGTCCACCAGGGCTTTCCGAACTCGCGGTGAATGGGGAATTCTTCACTCTGTATGTCTGGGGTTGTATCGTGTCCCGGCCGGGACCCTGTAAGAGACAGTTTCCTGAACCGCCTTTGCTCCTCACCCCTAGCTACCTCCTCGACAATGACGTACTCGAGGTTTGGGCACCGGCGAAAGCTCTCGGTGGCAAGATGCGTTCGGAGATTGTTTTCCGCCTTCGAATCCATCTGCCAATCGCCTAAGAATCTTGCACGGACCGCTCTTCGCGGTACTCGGACAAGTGCCAAAACGCGAAGGTTCGGGAGGTCAGGCAGGCGTCGAATTGTCCTGAGATCCCATGATGTTAATTCGAGAAGAATGGTATGTGAGTCGAGTGCGCCCCAATTCGATAACAAGTCGCCGTGCCCCGATAGACTGAGATACTTGAGGCGACGCAGTGCTATTAGGTGGTGCTGAGGTGTCGCTTGCGCGAGATGCCAATCGCTCCATACCGCCAACCCTACGACGTTTCTCCTTCCGACCATCCGAGCTACAGCATCGAGCTGACATGAGGCCGACTTCATGCTGGGACAAGCATCATCTGGGAGCCAAGAAAGATCCTGCCCCAAAGGGTCGGACCCGACTTCGAGATGTAGAAGATTATGCTGAGTGCGTAGGAACGCGACAAATGCATCGGTACTGCTGCGGTGGGAGGGCTCGAATCCCCATCTCAAGGTTTTGAGCTGGAATGTGCATCCTTCCAAAAGAGAGGCCCGAGGTGTCCTGCAATCGTCATGTATTGGTACGATGAACAGATGTTTGAGATTAACGAGTGCTGGTAATGCTTTTGATGTCAGATCCCACAGATAGGAACTGGCTTTCGCTGAAGGAAGTGTAGGACCAGCGGCGAGCACAGGATGGCATATGAGTTCGTGTTGCTTATATGTCTGTACATATGGGCCGAGTCGGGTGGGACTGAGGATGATGGCTTCGAGGAAAAGTGTGTGCATGTGGATACGACTTTCTAGGTTATCCATGCAGACCATATCCGTGGCGTCGTCACAAAATGTCCTGAAAAGCAGGCGCTGGCTCTCAGCGCACCATGCTTTGCAGACGAGTGCAAGGCAGAGAAGAAGAGTGTTCCTTTCTCTGAAATGAAGCAAGTATTCGATAATGTTGCGGTATAGTTCATTTGGGAGCTGTGGCGGAGGTGTAAGTACAGGTGCTTTTAAACCCATGGACATCGTAAGTGGAAGAGGGATGGAAGACTACGGAGGATCATACTTTGCGCAAAGCAGATTATCTGGGCCTCGTGCAAGCCTCGTGTCATTATTATACCACGCTTGCTTAGAGCACGAACAATCCCTCAAACCAGCCCTATTTGCCGGAAGAGTTTGAGCATAGGTGCCAGCAAAGTGCCAAAGCCCCTGATATATGATGCAATCGAGTGACATTGCCACTCTCATCAATATAAAGTACTTAGATAGGTAAGGATATTATTACCTCTAATTCCCTTCACACAGATTGAAAATAACATACTGTTACACTCCATATACAGTCCACCATGGCATTCCAATCATCTCATTTTCAATGAAAAACTCTTCGTCCTGTATGTTTGCAGGTGCAAGAGATAGTTTTCTGTACTGCCTTCGCGTCTCACCCCTAGGTATGTCCTGGATAATGACATACTCGAGATTTGGACATCGGTGGGAACTCTCAACGGTAAGCTGCATTCGGAGATTGGGTTCCGCATTCACATCCATGGGCTCGTCGCCGAGAAACCGTGAGAGGGATGCTTCTCGGGCTGCGCGAACCAGTGCCGAGACACGGAGGTTCGAGAGACCAGAGAGGTTTTGAATTGTCCGCAGATCCCATGATACTAGTTCGAGGAGAACGACGTGTGAATCGATTGCGCCCCAATGCGACATCAAGCCACGATGTGCCGATATACTCAGATACTTCAAAGGACGCAGTGCTGATAAATGGTTCTGGGGGTCCGCGTACCGGGGGTTCCAATCACTCCATATTCTCAATCCCACTATCTTTCTCCGTTTAGCCATAATACGAGGTGCAGATTTAAGTCGACATGTAGTCGAGATTAGACTGGTGAAGACATCGTCCGGCATCCAGGAAAAGTCCTGCCTTGAAGGCTCAGGCCCATCTTCGAGGTGAAAAAGGTCATGTTGAGTACGGAGAAGGTCGGCAATGGAATCAGAACCGGTGGAGTCGTAGGGTGCAAACCCCCAGCTCAAGCTTTCGAGCTTGAATGTGCACCCTTCCAAAAGATACGCCCGCGCAGTTCGGCGGCCGTCACGTAGAGGCACGATGAAAAGATGCTTGAGATTAATGAGTGCTGGTAGTGCTCTGGCTGTGAGATCCCATACATGGGAAACGGAACTAGCACCTGGTGAAGAAAGTTCTGAACCCGCGCGAAAGAAAAGATAGCATATGAGGTCTCGTTGTTTATATGTCCGCACATATGGGCCAAGTCTGGCGGGATTTGCGATGATGCTTTTGAGGAAAAGGGTGTGTGTGCGGATAAGACCTTCGCGTTTTGATAAGTCCGTGGAGTCGTCACAAACTGTCCTAAAAAGCACGCGCTGGCTTTCAGCGCGCCATGCTTTACAGACAAGGGCAAGGCAAAGGAGTGCGTATCTTTCTCCATAATGGTGCAGATTTTCGGCAATTTCGCGGTATAGTTCATTTGGGAGCCGCGGCGAGGCTCTTATTACAGGTGGTTCGGGAGCCATGCACTCTGAAACGGAGGGTGTACTCAGCAAGAGGAGTGGTTGGCGTTGAAGACTCGTCTGACAGACCGTAACATTCTCACTGACAAACAGTAAGTACCCCATTCGGCAAGATCCGGTCAATAAGATAGTGTACGCGAACGTTCAGGATTTAGAGATGTTTGAATTTGAATTTGAATTATTTCTGGTCTATACGTTGAATTACGGATAGCCAGGGTGCGGGTGTTTGGGCGCGGCGCTTTGCAATGACGCAGAAATCGGCCGCAGCACGGGCTACGAATTTCTGTTGTTTTGTCTTGCAAGTCTGACGAGGGTCGATCAGCGGCTTCCTTCCGAGCTGAGCTTCGTTCGGAGAACTCAGGAACCGCAGATAGACGCGCGCGTGCCCAAACAGAGCGCCTGGATAGCCTCCAGATGGCCGGCACTACAGCCGAAGCCAATCCAGCTATACCAAGCACTAGAGGGAGTAGGCGGGTGGGTCAAAAAACAGAGAGGAGGCGAGTGGGATCCCGACGAGAAGGTTGCGGGCGAGAAAACGTTTCTCGTCTCGCGGGGAATTTCTATATTGGTATAGGTATTTACATGTATTGGTACAACGAGAAGCAGGAGTGATGAGGCCGAGGAGTAATCCTATTTCAATTTCCGCGCTCTTTTTGCTCATCTTGTTTTTCACAAACCCCATGCCTGTATCTCTTGCCAGTTGGATCTGTTGTTGTTCCTCTGACCCAGGGCTAGGCTCAGATCCCTACCAAGGGGTTTGAGATGAATTCAACGCGTGACTTGGAAAACTCTGGGATGACCTACAGATACCCCGGCGGAGCCGGCCATGTCTATACATTTTGAACGCTAAGGCGGCACTCATGAAGCTCAGATTCAGAAGTTCTCAAATGGCGCAAGGATACATCTCAAGGTCTATCGCTTCATCGCCCTTATGGAATGGCTGAACTCCACTCCCTAGAGACAGATACTGTCCCGCCTCCCGATGGCGCCCCTCAGTCAAAGGTGAACTCGTTCAGGCTCTCGAATGAATGGCGGACGTCTTCAAAATTAAATAATACCCGCTGGCGCCTTCTCTCATCAGAGATTTGACGAACAACCCTTGCGCACCGACTGTGGAGAGCCTCCGCAACACAAACTCCCATCGGAATGCGCGATGAAGCCTTCATCGCTCTACACCATCCCGGGAACTTCTGGCGAGCCCATTGCAGACCAGCTATCATTGTCCAAACTCCAGACCAACTTTATCTTTGATTGTCTCATCCTCACTATGACTGTTGTACTTGAGCATCTATTGTAAGACTGGGTGTAGATAGTCTCAATAATCGTACAGAAGCACATCATTCCGCACCGTATGCAGTCCACCACTGCTTTCCTGGCTCCTGCTCAACTGTAAAGTCTTCGCATTGTATGTCCGGCAATGCGTTGGGATCCCCTTTGGGCCCTGACATGGTCATTTTCCTGTATCCTCTTTGGTTTTGCCTTACATCCCTATTTCTAGTGATGTCCTCAACAATAACATACTCGAGCTTTGGGCACCGGCGGAAGCTCTCGATGGCAAGCTGAAATCGGAGATCGCATTCCTCCTTTACGTCCATGGTGTTATAGCCAAGGATGTTGTCGCGTATTGCATCTCGGGCAAGGACCAAAACACGGAGGTTCGGGAGGCCTGAGAGTAATTCGATTGTACTGACGTCCCATGTTGTTTCCAGAAGGATGGTATTGATGTCGTTCCTGTTCAAAGCCGGTATCAAGTACATCGGTATACTCAAATACTGTAGGGCACACAATGTTGACCAGTCCCTCAGAGCTACAGAGTCAAGAGGCATGGGGTTCCATAATTTCATTGCCACCACCTTCCTCCGTTTGGTCATGACATGACCTGCAGAGCGAATGTGACATGAAATCGACGTCAGGTTGGGACAAAAATCATGATTATCCGGCAGCCAATAAAAGTTCTCCATCGAGGGTTGAGACCCAACTTCAAGGTGTACCAGGTCATGCTGAGTGCGTAGGAACGCAACAAAGGGATCGGTAGGGCTGGGGTTGTTGGACTCGAATCCCCATCTCAAGCTTTGAAGCTTGAATCTGCGACCTTTCAAAAGACCCGCTCGCGGTATTTGGGGATCGTCATCCGACGGCACGATGGATAGATGTCCAAAGTTGATGAACGCTCTCAATGCTTTTGCAGTGAGGCCCCATAGATATACATCGGGACTGGTGGCGGCAACAAAAGGATGCTCTGATTCCTCTGTCAGTGGAGGATGGCGTATAAGGCTGTATTGCTCGTATATTTGGACATATGGGTCGAGTCGGGTGGAATTGACGACGATGACTTCGAGAAGAAGCGTGTGTGCGTGCATGGCGCTTTCGCGGTTATGCAAATCCCAGTAGTCGTCGCAAACTGTTCAAAAAAGCACGCGCCGGCTTTCAGCGCACCAGGCCTTACTGGCGAGTGCGAGACAAAGAAGAGTGCGCCTCTGAGTGAGATCGTCCAGATTTTCGACAATGTCCCGGTATAGTTCATTTGGTAGCTGTGGACGAGCGATGCTTACAGATGCTTTGGAAGACATGAAGGTCGCGAGGAGCAGGAAGAGTGGATGATGTCGATGCAGTCGATTACATGTTCCCACACCCTCAGGGCTTCACTTTGCTCATCCTACTCTTGGGTCAATCCTTCATCATCCTTTTCAATCGGATTTGGTAATCCTTCTCTATACAGGGCTGGCTGGAGTCACATAGTTCTGCGCAAGCGTTTAAGACGGATCCAACTTACGACTCGGAAACTTTGACTGGCTTGCAAAGTTCATAAAAAGCTCGGGTGGCGTGACGATGTTCTCTCATTATCTTGGACTTCATAGCTCTATCACTCTCACCTAATGGCCGAACCACACACTCAACACGACGACCTTGACGTTGAAGTCGACTTCTTCGGCCAGTTGCCAGGTTTCAACATCTACACGCAGATATCCTTCTGCTTCCCCATGGCGCTTTCAGCACAACGTGAGCAAGTTATCCAGGCTCTCGAACAGGGCCTCGAAAAATTGTCGGACGCGTTCCCGTGGTGCGCAGGCAAAGTTGTCGCGGAGCAAGCAGCGCCAGGTCGTCCAAGCATCATCAAGATCAAACGGCACCTGCCAGCGCCTTCTCTCGTCGTCAAAGATCTGACGAGCGACCCGTCCGCACTAACCATGGAGAGCCTCCGCGACGCGAACTTCCCGTTCAGGATGCTCGATGAAAGCCTTATCGCTCCGCGTAACACCATCCCCGGCACTTCTAGCGAACCCATTTCGAAGGAGTTCCCCGTCTTCATTGTCCAGGCCAACTTTATCATTGGTGGTCTCATCCTCACTATCAACGCAGCACACAATGTGATGGACATGGTGGGCCAGGGGCAACTAATCAGACTGTTCTCAAAAGCATGCCGTGGCGAGCCGTTCACGCCTGCGGACCTCAAGTCGGGAGTCTTGGACGTCAAGGTTCCGACGCTGGACGACCTCTCCGGAGCGAGAATGATGGTCGAGCATCAGATCAAAAAACGCGTCGACAAGGCGCAGCTGCACGCTGCAGGAGCAGATTCAACAGGAAAGGCAGAGACCACGGCGCTGCCTCCGCCCCCACCTGCGAAGGCGGCAGCCATCTGGGCTTACTTTGACTTCCCGCCCGCGTCTCTCGAGGCCATCAAATCCCGCGCACTCGGGAGCCTCCCCGCCACAGCGCGCTTCGTGTCTACAGACGACGCGCTCAGCGCCTTCATCTGGCAAGCTATCGCGCGCGCTAGGCTCCCTCGTTTCTCCCTCACCACACCCAGCGTCACCTTCGGCCGCGCCGTGGACGTGCGCAGCGCGCTCGGTATCTCCCCGGCCTACATGGCCATCATGCAGAACATGGTCTACACCACCTTTCCCACCTTCCAGGACCTCGTAGCTGCACCCTTGGGCGCCGTCGCGGCGCAGCTCCGCGGTGCGCTGGACCCAGAAGAGATGAAGCGCAACACGTACGCACTGGCGACGTGCGTCCGGCACGCTCGGGACAACGTGGATTCCGGACTGGAGGTAGACGTTGGTGCGCATATAAACATGGACAAGGACCTGATGTTGAGCTCGTGGGCCAAGGTCCAGTGCTACGACCTTGACTTTGGCCTAGGCTTGGGAGAGGCCGAGTGCGTCAGGAGACCGCAGTTCGTCCCCGTTGAAAGCTTGATGTATCTGATGCCGCGGACGAGGGAGGGCGACATTACGTTTGCAGCGTGTTTGAGCGAAGAGGATATGCGGCGGTTGGTGGAGGATGATGAATTTAGTAGGTTTAGCAAATACATTCCATGAGGATTCAATGTCATGTCAGGTGGACGCGTACACCACATGCGTTACAAAAATGAAAGATTGGGTATAACTGCTATACTCTACACATAAAAAGAAGCCTGTACGTCTGTACCGCAAAAATACATGGAGGAGCAAGATAATAGTAGTCGACACAGAAATATGACACAGGAAGGCGGTCGTGATAACAAGAAACGGGCGCCTGGGTCTACAGGGAAGCCAGGTAGGCCGTTCGCAATGCACGGCCTACGACAGTATAGACAGCGTCCTCCAAACCGATTTCATAAATTACACCACGTCACATCAGACCGCACAGGCTGACCTAACGAGGGATCCAATTTTCTGCCGACGCAGTGGCATGTATTCGAGTTGTACATCCCAACCCATTGACGCCGGCTTGCAAGGTCCGCCAGAGCCTACGAGCGCGCACCACCCGAATTATACCACTGATGTTGCTGGTACTGCTGCTGATGCTGGTACTGATGCTGGTTCTGGTGCTGGTGCAACTGTTGATGCTGCGTCTGCGGCGTCGCGGTCGCAGGCGCGGTCGACACCGACCCCTGCGAGTCCTGTTGGGCAGGCCGCGGGCGATAATAATTAGCGCGCTGGTCCTGGGCCGGCGCCTGACCCTGACCCTGAGCGACGGCCACCGTCGGCGTCGTCGCTAGGATGGGCGACGCCGCGTTCACGTCCACCGCGGCGACGGTGGGCATCGGCCACGGCGGTTGGCTTTGCTGCTGCGGCGTCGTAGACTGACCAAGGGTGCTGGGTGCTTTCGCCGACGATGATGGGCGCTGCTGATTCTGCATGGCAGGCGAGGCGGCGGGTGTCGACGCTGGCTGGCTCACGCTCTGTGTTGGGGAGGACACGGTGGTTATAGGCGCTTGCTGTGGTTGTGGTTGTTGCGCCTGCGGCTGCAGCGACGCCATAGCAGGCGCGGGCGTTGCACTGGCCGGCTCACTGTCGTTCTCGCGCCGGCGCTTGCTCGCGCGCGTCGAGCTCTCCTTCAGACCCATATTCGTCGCTTTGATCAATATCTGATGCCTGTAGGCGGAGAAAGTCACTGTTAACGAAACCATGTTCTTTGAGACGAGCAAAAAAACATACTTTGTCCGAGTATTCCCCCACTGAGTCTTCACCCAGTCCCATTCAATCTCCCCAGAAGAACCGTGTGCCTTGCTCTCTTCTGCCAGCTTACGCAGGCGCTCCGTTTCTTCTTCCGACCACGCGCCTTGGTTGCCCACGACCGCAGGTGTGGTCACCGCAGCCGGCTGCGACGACGTCGACGCAGTGGCTACAGGTGGACCCGCACTCGCACTCGCACTGACACTCGCAGTTGGCTGTGGTTGCGGCGGCTGCATCATTGGCGGCTGCGGATGCTGGTAATAACCCCCTGACTGAGGGTAGCCTGGATACTGGTAGTACGGCGTCGTGGGATATTGCCCTGGAGGAGGAGGGGGCGCGTATACGGGATATGGGTTGTATCCGTGCTGGTGTCCCAGAGGCACCGAGAAGGATTGGGGGTTGGTGATCACGGTGGCGCCAGTGCTCACAGGGGCGGCGGACGGGACGACGGGCGCGGGCGCTGCTGGGATCGCTTGGGATGCATTGAGGGAATAGAGGGTGGGCAGGACGGGGTACACGGGTGGTGGGGGGTTGAGGATGAGTTGCGATGGATTTGAGAGCTTCAATGGATCTTTGAGTTGGAGTTGGCGGGGTGATATACGTTTTTACGCACCAGGGCGTCACAGACGCGTTTAGCTTCGGCCAACATGGCGAGAGGGTCGAGTTTGATGCCTGGACCCATATGATAGCATTGCGCAATCACAAGCGGAGCGGTGCCTTTCTGTAAACCCAGATCAACTGATGTGAAGGGGGCCGATTCTTGACATAGATATAGATAGAGACATACCACAAGCTCTTCCGCGGCGGCATAGAACTCCCCACACAGATTGAGCACACGCCACTGGAACTCGTAGTACTGCTGATTGGACGCATTGACATTCGGGTGTTGCGGTATCTGGGCTGCTGCTGCTGTTGTCGTTGGTGCTGCTGCTGGCGGTGCTGGATAATAGAACTGACCATCTGGCTTCCCAAAACCCACACGCGGCTTGCGGTTTTTGGATCCCCGAGGTCGTCCTGGTTTGCGCTTCACCTCGGTCGTTGTTGCGGATGTGGTCTCTGGGACGGGGCTGCACAGGCCTGAATGAGACCGAGGATCTAAGAAGCGGGCGTGGTGTGGCACGCACCTTGTTGGCTTGGGGGAGGCGGGTTCCCCCTGGTTCAAGTTCAGCTGCTCTTCAACGCGGCCCTCGTCGTCATCGTCTTCTTCCTCTTCCTCCTCCTCTTCCTCGTGAACCTCTGTGGCAGGCGCTGCCGGTGCAGGATAAGAATATTGCGAGCGGGTCGCGGCCGTCGTGTTCGTGGGCGGGATGAAAGCTTGCGACAAAGGCTGATACGCCTGAGGATTGTCCATCGCAGGCTCGGGTAATGCGGCTGTTGATCAGGGACGCTCGCTTTCCTGCGGTAGATTGCAGATAATTGTAGGCGCTGCAGACGTCATTATTGGAGATGTGGCTGAGGATAAGGAAAGAGATACCGACTTGAAACGGGTTTGTTTGACGAAATACTCCGGCTCGATAAATCTTTTATTCGACGTTTATTGATATGCCAAAGTCATCAAATATAAAAGTGGTGGCGCACCAATGTGAAGAAAGATCGCTGTTGGTGCCGGTGCACTTTCTGTGGGTCGAGGCAATATCCTAGACGAGAGTCGGAGGTGCACAGGCTGTGAAGAGGAGGCGTCGGCGTCGTTGGCTGTCAGAGGGACGAGGGAATGCGCTGTCACGTTTGTCACCGAAATTCAACTTGTCAACACATCTGTGACATGCGTGACTTTAGACTGACTGGCTTCTGTGAGAGCGATACCCCTGTCCGGCTTGTTCAATCTAGTTCGGACAACTGCCCATTGCCTCAGTTGAGCGCTAATGGCGCCGCCCGGGCGACAACTGTGCTCTTGCGAGCGCCCCGGCGATTTCTCAAGCATCCTATTCCTCTCGATGCCGTCCTCTGATCGGCGTACGCAACGGGTATAAATAGGACGAAGCCATTCAAGACATGACGATCTCAATTCGCGTCGCTATCTCTCTTTCTTTCTCAACAACCATGGCCGTCTTCTCCCGCCTTCTCCCAACGATCACCAGTGCATACGCTGTTCAAGCCTGTAATTCCTTTTTCTTCATCTAGTCTCATCTGCATCGGAGGACATGACATTCAATTGACTCTACCCCTCCGTATGTTTGGTCACAGTGTTCGCCCTCATATTCGTACCACAACAAAATGAGATTTACTACGACCTATGCGGCGCAGTGGGGTGGATGTCCTCAACAGCGCTCTCGCTGTACTACCCTGCTTTGAAAGCCAAGTACTGGACGGGCATCGCCGGCGCGACAATCCCGGCGATATCCTCGTTTGCCCCTAGACAGGTCCTGCTGACCGCTGCGGTCGGCCTGTGGTCGCTCAGGCTGGGCAGCTTCCTTGCGGAGGTGTGTTCACTATTATGGTCATGCGAAACTGCGAGGACGTGCTAATGATTTCTTTTTTTTTTCTTTTTTTTGCAGCGCGCTATCAAAGCTGGCGGCGACTCGCGTTTCGACCAAATCAAGAAGCAACCACTCAAGTTTACATACTACTGGATTGCCCAAGGTGCGCATACCCGCTTTCCGCGCTCTCCTCGCCCTGTGTTTTGACATTATTTCACAGCCACATGGATCACCCTCGTCGGCCTTCCCATCTTCATGGTCAACGCCCTCCCCGCCCGCGTGCATCCCGCTCTCAGCCGCCTGGACTACCTCGGACTTGGCATTTGGGGCACCTCGCTCCTCGTGGAAGTCATCGCTGACAGACAGAAAACCAAGTGGAGAAAGGCGAAGAACAACAAGCAGCACGAGGAACAGTTTATCTCGTCGGGTTTGTGGAGCATTAGCAGGCATCCAAAGTTCGTTCTGTTTTAATGAGATTCCCTGCTTACGCGACACATACTCATGGTATTTACTTAGCTACGTCGGCGAAGTCGGAATCTGGGCAGGAATTTGGACCATGGCGTACTCGTCGCTGCAGTCAGGGGCATACCCGCGAGGCGCGCCAGCACTCGCTGCGCTCAGCCCATTGTTCACCTGGTTCCTGATTCGCAATGTGGGTGCCTATGGAGCACAATACCGTGCTTTGATTACGAGTCGAAACTCATGGCTGGTTTTTTTTGCCTTAGGTCTCTGGCGTCCCTCCGCTGGAACGCGCTGGTGACAAAAGGTTCGCGTCGAACCCGAAGTGGGCAGCGTATAAAGCGTGCGTTCTTCTTGTGGCCGTCCTCAAGATGCTATTTCTCTAATACGCTTATTTCTACAGTTCTGTTCCCATTTTCTGGCCCTGGGGATCCACGAAGTAACTTCATCCTCATGCTTGGCTTCCGGGTTGAAGGTTCCGACGTGAAGCGTTGATAAAATACCTCGTCAATATTGTAATTCATAGTCCTGTGACATGAAAGTTGCATGAAAGTTAACCAGTCCGACATTCAACCCGTTCTTGTCATTTAACCGGGTGTTACTTCGTGAAGTATGCCAATCTGGAGTGGCGCACCGCGACGCGCCTCGCGAGGTGCCAGTACAACATAATACCAGCCTCCACTCAGACTGCAAGCTGAAATTCACGGGTATCCTGGCCGTAGGACACTACTTATATCTCCGGTGTCTTCTCGCTCGAACGCGGCGATGACAAGGCCACTTTCGCCGCATCGAAGTTGGTATGAAAGTTCTAGTCTGCAATGTGCTGCAACATGAAAGTCAGTCTTTCTCGATATTCAGACCAACGTTGTCCTAGTGGAAGTGTGCGCAGAAATACGTCCCGATGAGGGTACATAGACGATCGTTTCCTTGAGGCGACGCATTCCTGCTATCATATTGCTCGTTTCCTCACCAGCTGACCTGGCAGTTGGAGACAGTTGGCGCCTGCACGCCTTATAAACGGCTCCTCGTGGAATATTTCGGGAATGATCGCTCCGGCCTGAAGAAAGAGAGATATTCGATGCTTTGCTCTGCTATTTTGATATTTAAGAGGGTTCAGGGTCACAAGGTAGTCTAGTTTCTGTAGACATTGTGTCAGTCCACGCGGAACGGGTCAGCCAGGAGGACAGCTACGCACCTGAGGCTCTATTGCTCGCACTGGGCATTGTTTCCCTGACATCTGCCTCCCTTCTCCTGCGGCCACTTCTCCTTTTCTTTACTCTTCTGCACCGGCCCGTGCCTGCATGGCTGCCACACGGCGCTCCTCGATTTCCTGTCGCTTCTGTGCTAAAAGCTCGCTGGACTTGATTTCCCAGTGGTACGCGCCGTAGCCCAGAGCTCCAAAGGCGCCCATGGAGAGTAAATGTCCGCCAGGATCTACCATTAGGTCGCGTTAGAAGCCGGGCCAGAAGTTGAGTCACTGCATGATGCAGTTCACCGGGTTCACGTACTTGAGGCAAGGTTCCTGCCCTGGATGCCCAGCTGGCCTACTCTTGCGGCGAATCCGACCATGGAGTATCCGACGATGTATGACAAGAGGGCCATTGGTGGTGATGAAATAAAGCGATAGGTGGGTGGGTTGGACGACGACGGCGGCGGCGGCGGCGAGATTGTCTTTAGCAATGGACTGGTGTCGAGCTCAACGAGCGTGCCGATTCGGGAGCTTGTTAGTGCTCTTGCCAAGCAGGGGATAATAATGGCACCGCCACATGTCGCGCTAGGCGAACTTCTTCCACTTACCCATCCTCGACTTATTACTTCCATGGCTGCCCAGACACCCGTGCTCACGGCTCCACCGCAGCTTCCCATCGAATTATACGGCAACATTGTCCAAAATTTGCATTATCTTAGAGACAAACGGGCCCTTCTCCACCTTGCCCTCGTCAGCAAGGCGTGGTGCACGTAGAGCCAGCGCGTGCTTTTCCGGACGGTTTGGGACGAGTCGACGGACAAGGAAAGTCTGACGAATAAACATACCCTTTTCTCAAAGCCATCATCCTCAATCCCACCCGATTGGGCCGATATGTGCATGCATATCAGCAGGTCAAACTGATCTACTATGATGGGGGTTTTGCCTTGGCATATGGAATGAAATAGGTTATAGTACAATCTATTCCATCCGTTTGAGGAGATTTTGCACCGAAAACGTCACACCTATATGACTCCAATTAACTGTAATCTGAGCAAGGATAGCAAATCCAATATACATTGGTGATGGATGCATAAGTAATAAATGAGGAGGAGCAATTGAGCATTGCACAGGAATATGTCGACGAGCAAGAGAGAGAATGCACGTCCTGCCGAACTCGGCATCCGTCAGAGAGAGAGAGAGAGCCCGAAAGGAACATCCACTCATCTTGCTACTTACGACCTCCATGCCTGCCAGAGCACCTTCAATAGCCGATCAACCACAGCTACCCAACGAACTTTACCGTGACATCATCGAAAATCTGCATTATCTCAGAGACAGGCGGACCCTTCTTCGCCTCACCCTCATCAGCAAGGCGTGGTGCGGTGAGAGCCAGCGCGTGCTCTTCAGGACAGTTTGCGACGACTCCATGGACTCGGATAGACGCGGATCCCTTATCCGCACGCACACACTTTTCCTCAAAGCTATCATCCTCAATCCACCCGGCTTGGCTCATATGTCCAGACATACAAGCAACGGGAACTCATATGCCACCCTTTTCTTGCAGCACGTTCAAATTTTGGGCCTTTAGGTGCCGCTAGGTCCCATCTGTGGGATAACACAGCAGAAGCATTATCATCACTTGTCAACCTTAAACATCTGTTCGTCGTGCCTCTATACAACGACCCACGAACTCCGCGGGCGTTTCTTTTGGAAGGTTGTACATTCAAGCTCAAAAGCTTGAGATGGGGATTCGAGACTTACAACCCCAGCAGTACAGAACTACTTGTCAAGTTCCTCCGTACTCAGCACAAACTTACAGACCTTGAAGTCGGGTTTCTGCCATCGAGGCAGGACCTTTCTTGGCTCCCAGAGGATGTTTGTCCCAACTTAATGTCGACTTGATTCTGCAGCTCACATGGACGAACGGGAAAGGGTCATAGGATTGACAACATGGAGCCCTTGGTATCCCTCGCTACCGGTGCCTCAGGAGCAATTGTCAGCACTCCGTCGCATAAAGTATCTGAGTCTGTTCGTGCACCGCAACTTGATTTCAAATTTCGGAACAATCGAACTGGATGCTGTTCTTCTCGAAATAGCATCATGGGACGTTCCAACAATTGCGTCTTTTCCTCGTCTCCCCAAGCTCCGCATTTTGGCACTTACTCAAGCACAGAGAGACGAGGCCCCCTCAATGCTTCTTCGTAACAGTAGGGTGATGAATGCGAAAGCGGAATCCAATCTCCAAGTGCAGGTTGCCATTGAGAGCTTCCGGCAATGTCCAAACCTCGAGCACATCATTGTCGAGGACATTGCCAGAGGTGGAGGGCCAAGACGGTACAGGAAGCTGTTTATTTCAGGGAACAGGGGAGGATCCGATACAGTACCAGACATACAGAGTGAAGAGTTCCCCGTTGAGCATGAGCTTGGAAAGCCGTGGTGGACTGTGTACGGTGTGTAGTAAACAGTAATATACTAATTCCTTGTACCTTCATCACCTTGCCAACTCTAAACACAAATTATACAATAATATTGATGAACAGGCTCATGATTTCTCATTGATATCATCAGAACTGGGAAAAATTGTAAGAAATGAATTCCGGTGCAATTCAACCTGATATTGCCAACCGGACAGGATTGTCAAGAGGATGCCTGAGCATTAATATTTTTAGACCTATACGACTTCTGCTCTACTCTAAAAAGAGCCCATCCCCATAGAAAGTGCGAGTAATGTATATAAGAGTGCGGGGGCATTGGGCGAACATATTATATTGCAAGTTGCCGAAGCTGGCATCTGTCTGATGGGAGGTCTCAAATGATCTCTTGCACTCCTTAACTTCCTACCTCAATGGCTCCCGAAGCATCTGTACTAGCCGCTCATACAGAGCTACCGCATGAGCTATATTGCGACATTATCAAGAATCTGCACTACCTCAGAGATAGACCTACTCTTCTTCGCCTTGCCCTCGTCAGCAACGCTTGGTGCATTGAGAGTCAACGCGTGCTTTTCAGGACAGTTTGTGACGACTCCATGGACTTGGATAAACGAGAAAGTGTGGTCCACACACACACGTTCTTTCTCAAAGCCATCATTCACGATCCCGCCCGGCTAGGACCATATGTGCAGACGTACAAACAACACGAGTTCACCCGTCATCCTTTCCTTGCTATAGACTCGAAGGACCCTCCAGCAGGTGCCAGTTCCTATTTATGGGACCTCACAGAAAACGCATTACGAGCATTCGTTAACCTCCAACATCTGTCGATCGTGCCTACACCCGACTATCGCTGGTCGCCTCCGGCTTCTCTTTTGGATGGATGCACATTCAAGCTCAAAAGCTTGAGGTGGGGATTTGAGTCCAACAGTCTTCGCAGTACTGGTCCCTTTGTAGATTTTCTACGCGCTCAGCATGACCTCTTACACCTCGAAGTTGGGTTTCAGCCTTCCCAATCTGACCTTTCTTGGCTGCCGGACAACTTCTGCCCCAGCCTCAGGTCGGCTTCATGTCGACTCGACTGTGTAGCTCATGTCATGAACGAACATAGGAACATCGCGGCATTGTCAGTTGGGCATCCCCGGCAACCCGTACGTCAAAGGGATTTAGCAGCACTGTGCCGCCTTCAGCACCTGAGCGTATCGGCGGCCCACCGTGATCTGGCATCAGAGTGGGGTCCAATTGACTTGAACGTCATCCTTCTCGAGCTCACATCATGGGATAGTGCGACGGCCAGATCCCTTCCTGGCCTCCCAAAACTTCGCGTGTTAGCCTTAGTCCGAGAGGGCTCTTCTCATCCCTATGATGCAATGTTCCAAATGCAGCTTACCCTCAAGGGCTTCCGCCAGTGCCCAAACCTCGAGTATGTTGTTATCGAAGATACACCCAGAGTCAAAGGGCAAAGACGGTACAAGAAACTATCCATTGCAGGGTACAATCCGGAGTCCGATGACATACCGGACATACAGAGTGAAGAGTTCCCTGTTGAGCATGAGCCCGGAAAGCGGTGGTGGAATGTATACTTGCAGTATGAAATCATGTAATGACTGGTATTTATCACACTTTTGGGTAGCACTATTGGAATCATACACGCTTATAAGACACCATTTACGAGGGCAGCATCGCACCCTGAAATTTTGGTCCAATATCAAGCCGAATTCTAGGGGTTTTCTGCAAGTTTTCTGGGAAGAGAGCTCAATATCGGCCAAGCACCGTACAACAGATAGCACAGCCACATACGCGATATTGTGCTTAGCCGATCTCACCAGGCTTGCCGCACTGCACTACACTGCACACAACTGAGTTGCTCGCCATTGCTCGAATCGACCGGTTTTGCTCCTCTGATCCTAGCTCGATACCTCTGTCTCGCGTATAATCGGCGAAAATGGCCGATCTTTCCGCAACCACTGCTCAGAAGGTGGAGACTGCTAAACAGAAGAAGGAGACAGGGGACCAGGCGTTCAAAGCTGGGTTGGCGAAAGAAGGTGAGGACTTGCAGGCGTAGATATGCTCCTTCGTTTCAAGGCTCATTTGCATTATGATAGCCCTGATGTCCTATCATCAGGTAAACATGTTCATCGCGCGTTCAAAGCGACTTGATTGACTTTGTCTACCTCTAGGCGCTCATGTATCTTCTAGGATTGGATAAGTATGTGCTGACCTGGAATGATCAAAGGGTATTCGTCTCTAAGTTTTTATCCATGCTCTTAGGAACGCTCTTCAGAGCATTGGTATGGTCTCGCCGGCACCTGCAGCACCTGTCGATGGGCCTGCAGACAACAAAGAGAAAGAGAAAAACGAAGTTCGTCGCGCTTGCAGCATCTCTTTTAGTTGCGCGCGCGATCTCATGTTGGCGTCATTATTTCTGCTTACAGGTCGATGGGATCCTCGAAAAGATCTATTCTAACATGGCTGCGTGTCATATAAAGAATGGAAATTACCAACGAGCGGTGGAGACGGCGGACAAGGTACGTTTCATTTCGATCTGGCCCTACCTCTCTAGCATGTCGACGCTCGATGCTCGTCAATTCAATCCTCAACCTTGTGCTGAATATAACGCAGGCGCTCGCCAAGAACGAGAACAACGGCAAAGCGATGTTCCGGAAAGCAAAAGCCCTAGGGGAGCTGGGATACTATGAGAAGGCGGTCAAGATTCTGGAGGACCTCAAGAAAAAGAGTCCGACGGGTAAGCGCCGCAGACGCCTCTATTCTTTCTACGTCCTAATTACATTCAATACGTATCCCCCGTTGCAGATGCTGCCTCTGCAGATCAGGAGATTGCGCGTCTGACTGTGATCGACAATGAGCGGGAGCGCGTGCACAAAAAGAAGATGAAGGGTACTGTCTCGTGAAGATTATGGTGCAAAGTTTTATGCTGATCATGATTGCCCAACAGGCTTCCTGAACAAGGCGGAAAAGAAAGGCACTCCCCTCTTCGATGAATCCTCGGCGCCTACTATCCAGACTGCCTCCATTTCTGAGATTAAAGATGACGATGATGATGAGTGAAGAATTGAGAATATAGATTCAGGATAATCACTTTCAGATACCTATTGTCCACTTTGTTTTCCGGCGTCCGCAGCCACTTTGCATCTGGTACTCGCCTTTCTTGTTATCTCACGGTGTTCCTCTCATGCTGGCCGCGGCGGGCTCAGCGACAGATAGTTGCCCGCATCACTATATCATTACGATCCAAATGTACCATACAACCGTACATCTACTAGTTACATAGCCACTTGTATGTACGCTTCTCCACCATATGGTACGCCACACAGGAGAATAAACGAGGTTCAAAAAAAAAAAAAAAAAAAAACCATACAACCGTTGTTCTAAATCATTCCTGCCTTCCTAGCGGTTGGTCGACCCAAACATATTCTCTAGTGTGAACGTGGTCCGGAGTACACCTTCTCTACTTGCCTCAAGTCAGCTTGACAATATTTTGATTGACAAAGAAGTTGACGTCAAAGCCGCCTTCAGGCGATTTCACGACACCCGCTTTCTCAAGAACACTGAGAAGGGCGATGAATTGATGAGTGAGCATTGTTGTCAACACGTTTGTGGGCTTACTCCAGGGTGTCCGAGATGACTGCGGTTGGGATCTCCGAGCAACTCAATGGATATCCGACGGTCTTGAGCCATGCCTATAATGAACGTTGTTCAGATTCGATACAGTCATTACTGTCATCTCCTAGCATCGACTAACCTCAATATCTTGCTTGGGATAACCGAAATGTTCCTCGATGAATGGGACGTTCTTGCTCGCCCTCGCAGCTTCAGAGTTGAAGTCGTTGACAAACTTGGTAAGACCTGCCAGGAACTGGGTGGCTTCGGGTGCTTGAGCTCGCTCTGGGTGCGCAGCAATTAACCATGATGGCCAGGGTGTGGGGACGGATCCGATCTATGTATATGCAGCACAATGAGTTGAGTATTGACGGCATGAATTAATTGATTCTATGAGGGTACTAACGAAACGAGCCTCGCCGGCGTCGACGAAGGGCTTTGTCGTGAACCACTCCCACATGAACGCGCTTGTCGAGCCGTCGTTCACGGAGTCCAGAAGCCCCTTGATATCATTGTTAACTGTATAAGCGAACGGTTAGAAGGCTTCAGCTGGGAAGACGACTTCCTTACTTTGAAACTTGAGGTCCTCGGTGGGCCAGCCCTGCTGGAGGGCCATGACATACGCCATTGTCTGACTTCCACTGCTCCGAGTCGCTTCATCAATATTTCTTGGATACGTCGGTCTCTGTGAGGAAACAAACCTTCCATTTCTGGAAATACCCAACGTCGTATCCTTCAGGTCCGCAATGGAGTTGAACTTTGAGTTAGTTCCGGTAATGACAGCCCTTATCATTGAGGCAACGGAGATCAGCACATGGAGTCCGCATTGGAACGTCTTTCAACACACCAGTTCAGAGGGGTGGAAACAAAGCTCCCGACAAGTTTGTAAGCCTTTGACCCGTTGGCAATGCCGGAAATTAAAGGGTCGGTGAGCGCGCTAGTGTCCGTTCATATGAGCTACACATGCTCTCTATATATGAAGTCTTGACTTGATTCACATGGCGATATCAATTTCATCCTTGGTCAACCTCGAGATCAATTGCCCTGTGCCACCTGGATCACATCGTGTTCAGCATGCGCCTCGATATGCCGTAACGATTTAATTGAGTACGACATACTAGGGCACTCGACGAGCGTAAAAGTCTTGCCCCCATCTTCTGCAGCGAACTGGAGGAGGGGGCTGGAGAAGTGTTCCCTCACTAGAAGGTGTTGACATTGATAAGTAGTCGAAACTTGAAGTTGAACAGGAAATCCTGACCGTATCCGATTCTCAGTGGCATGGTATGTAATGACACGTCGATCAGGAGGCTAGTCGTCGACTGGATGGACTACTCATCTTATCTTAGCGACCTCGGATATCGCCGAATGTCCTGAGGTCTATTTTTATTTTCAGCCAATTTGGTCCCCGGCACTCTCTCTTCCATCCAACCCAACAATGTTACAACATCCCATGTACCCTGCCAGGTGGGTCCCTCATCCTCACCGCGATATGTATGACGCGCTCTTCTACGCAAAATTGGAGGAGCTAATTCGGATTGGGATATCAGGAGACTTAGGGAATTAAAATCCACTCTATACATTTGTGAGCTCTCAAAGGCGAGTTATTTTTTTCTTCAACACCCATGTGCCGGCGTTTTCTAAACACCGTGATACTTATCTATGTGATGTTACGAGGATATACTAAATGCAGAAGTTTTCTTTCACAGACTGGGAAGCACTATTCATTAGGACTTGTGCCATGGTGGAGCATCGTCTGCTTCTCTTAATTACTGGAGCGCAGTCATCTCGTTCTTGTTGGTGGTTCCGTCTCAATTACATTCACCTTTCTGGCCAGCTCCTCGTTGGCAAAACGTCCGCTGAAGACTGTGTTGCCTCTCATATTATATGGCTATATCACCCGCCAACACTTCGCGACGGCTCTCAGTGCGCTGAGATACTTAACAGTTGCATGCCCGAAAAGGCATCCCAAGACACGGGTTGAGGAGCAGCGTGTCAGGTTGACAGCTTCCATGGAACAATGCTCGGAAGTTCAGATAACATATATTGCCTAAGTCTCCAGCACTGTTTCAATCGACCTCAACCTCCACTTCTTTGTGCCCAGCCCCTCAGTTCAAGAGCAATGCCGCCAGTTCGACAGCAAACACTTCTGTCGGAGCCAGTCCCAGCTGACCAACCGGTCAAGCGCAACCTTGCTCAAGGCCTCCCAGCTCTCTATCCGCATGACAGGGATGCCAGTTATCGTACGCTTATTCTGTTGTTCGACGGAACGGGTGACACGTAGGTGTCATAGCCATCTCGGCCCATGTCAGAATAAAAGCTGAAGTCTTGCTTCGAATTTTCCAGTGATGACGAGGATGTGTGTATCTTCTGAGGGTTGATTCTATCTGTTATTCAAGAAGCAATTTCATGCGCAGATTACCAATGTTATCGAAATCAGGAACATGCTTTATGGGTACCCAAAACCGGATCCCGAAAAGCAGGTCGTTTTCTATCAGGTCAGTATTAATCAATAATAATGTCAAGTTCGGAAACCTAATTGAAGAGGTAACGAAATCTCAGCGTGGAATTGGAACCTACAATCCTCATCTCCCCAACTCTAATGTGAAAATTCCTGTCATCGATTCGGTTTCTGCAGTACGTAAGATAGGTCTAAACGCATGCTCGCTCGATTGACGATTTTGTTCAGGTCGTGGACCAAGCTATTGCGTGGAGTCTCCGTCATCATATTTTAGGTGCGGTAAATACAAGCCTGCACGAAAACACTCACTAATACTACTACATAGACGGATACAAATGGCTCATGAAGAATTGTACGATTCATTTCGGAATTCGTCGCTCAATTTAGGACTGACTTGATGTGTGGTCAGACCGAGAAGGAGACAGAATATGCATGTTTGGTATGAACATGCCTCTTTGAAAGTTTCCTTTGCTTATGCTGAGAGTGTCCGTAGGATTCTCCCGCGGTGCATATACAGCACGGGCGTGAGTATCGACTCTTCTTTCTTATCGGCGAATCTAAAGCTATCTCCAGTCTGGGTGCTATGTTGGGCACCGTTGGCCTCCTGCCTCTGGAAAATAAACACGCAAAAAAGCAAGCTTTCGAGACGTACAAGAAGCTTACGCCCCAGACCCTATCTCTCTCCGGAGACTTCATACGACGCTGGAACTGCAGAACTGTTATCATTGAATTTATGGGGCTTTGGTGAGTATGTCGTTACGTTGCACGGGCACTTAAACTGGCAGGAATTAGTCTGATGCAATTATCTGTCAGGGACACTGTCAACTCCGTGGGTTTAGTGACCGCGAAGAAGCTTCCATACACCGCTTTCAACCGCATAGTGAAGACGTTCAGGCACGCTGTCGCGTTGGACGAACGCCGTGCGCGATTCAAAACCAACATGTGGTCGCAGCCGAGGGAGCGTCCTTCGGCAAAGCGCCCAGATACTCAGACATCTAATTCTGGAAATTCAAAGGGGTCTGTGGAGGTCGTTGACGAGAAGAAGACCGTTGATGGAGGGCTAGGGGCGAACAACAATTCGCAGAAGTTGGATGAGAAGGGAGGCGGTCCGGCTGCCCCGCAGTCGCCTCCTGTGAATTCCAATGATCCTCAGCCAAATATCCCTTTCCAACCTGACGTTGACCAGGTATGGTTTACTGGATCTCACTGTGGTAAGTTATCTTGGAGCTATGTGCGTCTACGTATATCCTCATAACTGTTTTCTCGAATCTGGCAGATGTTGGTGGCGGTTCCGGTATGTATATTTTTCATGCTAAATGCGAGTACCTGTCTAAAGACAATTTCTAGTGCTCAATGGGACAAGACCTAATCTTGCACACATCCCTCTCAGATGGATGGTCAGGGAGTGTTTCAAAGCGAATACAGGGATTATCTTTTACACGGAGAAGATTGCTGCCATCGGCCTGGACCCTCGAGGCATCTTCCCCGAAGTCAAACCAAGGTCACCGGCCATCCAGCCAACCGCCGGTCAGACAGTAAAGCACGGCCCTTCACCCCCAGAGCCAAAGAAAAAGGGACTCTTCAGCTGCATTTCCGACCCATCATCCGAATCCAAATCCCCGGACATCGTTGACTTCTCGGGACACAGCGAAGAGGAGCTGGACCTAATCGACTCGCTGGCTGCTGTCTACGACCAGCTCATTGTCAAACGCAGACAGTGGTGGCTCCTGGAGACGTACCCCCTGAAGGTCTGGTCTGCGGCGGACAATAAGTACGTGCGCAAGAAGAACGTGGGCAAAGGGAGGAACATCATGACTCCGTTGCCTGCAACTGCCACGTTCCGGGGAGAGCCCGTAAATCCCAGGTGGTGTAAGGTTCGCATCCATCGTAGTGTGAAAACAAGGATGGAGTGCCCCGGTGACGATGGATCGTTTTATGTGCCCAAGGCACTCCTCGGAGGAAAAACCCTCGATAAGGTCAACCAGGATTTGATAGAGTGGGTGGACTGATCTCAACTTCCGTCCGAGCAATTCGTCTCTCTTACATTAATGGTCCCTCTAATAAGAAAAATTCTATCAAGATAATAATGATTGGATCAGTGTTATGCAGACGTTATTCAACCCGTTGTGGATGGTGTGAGCGCTACCCGGCCACATGTGTCTGATCGGTGAGTTTCGGTGAGTGCCTTGATTAGGAGCATGCGGACCAACTAGACGATACATCGACAAACAACTACTTAATGGTGGCAACATTGTCTGAACCCTCGACAAAAGATCTCAGAGGACTGGAAAGCAAGGCCTTTATGACAACTTTATGAGAAACAAAGAATCACTTCGTACTGAAATAGCCACCGCTTTTGATCAGCTGCGAAGCTGCGAGGAGCCGCCTATTCCCCCTTGAGTCGCAACTGTGGCTACCCCTATCCATAGAAGGCCATGAGGTAACATGACTATATTTTTGGCTGGTTACATACTCACTGTCAGTCGCGGAGTCTCTGATAAAATAGAGTGTGTGTATTCAAACTAAGAAAAGGTACACCCAGAGTCCCAGACAGGATTGACATGACGTTATACGGGTCCAAGGGATACCCCAGATTTTGTGTAGATAAACCTTGAATTTCTGATTTCTACACAGCTCATTCCAAATGATCCAGATGCTATTTTCCTGTTCGCTGTTGTCGATATAAGTCTGATCATGGGGTCATGTTCTGCAGAGAAAATAGAGTCAAAATACGGCACCTTGGACACCACCTGCCAATGAGATTGACGTTCTCAAGGTTTAATTATCGAGAGAATCCGTGGTTATTCCTACTGAAGACGCGCAAAACATATACCTCATTTTCTACAGACGCCTTGCAAACATTGAATTAGTCTTGAAATCATGGCCATAGCTATACATCCTATAGACAAACTTTGGATACCTCTGATGCTCAAGGAAGAATAAGTATGCCGCCGGACCAGTTATAATTACCGCATTCCAGACTTGACATATCACAGGTCTAACGCCCAACGCCATCTGTGGGGCGGCTCCGATAAAAGCTTCGGGGGTGCTTCTTTTACGTTTTCTATCCGGACCATGTACAAACACAGTCCACGAGCTCATAATGCATAAACTGATAAGACATGTTTCTCATCATCTGTCAACTTTTTGGAGGGTATAAAGTCACTATTAATGGTTGCATCTCCCCTCTCAGAGTCATAATGCACAACTCATCTGATAGTGCACCCACGTTCGGTGGATCCCGAGAGAGTGGGTGAAAGGTGTTGTGCATCATGAGCTTGTGTGCTGCATGGGACGCACCGTGTAGATTTATGCACATATATTTTGCAGCCTAACGCATAAATCACTGCTCTCGGTCATTAAGTCAGTTCGTTGAAACAATGAGGACAGCACCTTTCAATGAAAATGGCTTTATGACCCACAGTAAGGCCTTCCATTATGGCGAGTGGTTAATATTTTAATCCCCACAGACTTCATGCAGCCTTACTACCCGATTTAAGAATCAAATCCCACCATTGTAAGTCAAAACTGGGACAAGTTTGGGACAGGTACCCCACACTCGATGTGCTTCGATTCCTTCTTTCAATATCAGGTATTTTCGATTCTACTCGCTAAGTCCATCGGCGGTGTATGGATCGTTGTCTTCAATGTTTCATACCCTTTATTATCGACATAGTACTCTCACTGAAAGAGTATATAATGCGCATCCAAAATCCTCTAGTTGGCAGCACTCATCCCTCGAGCAATCTCTAAGACCAGCACTCACTTGAACAACATGCAATTCACTACTGGCCTCGTTTCCCTTCTTGCTGCAGTCAGCGCCGTTGCTGCTGTGCCTTGGCGACCCTCCACCCATGTGCGTTGTGCACACTCCACTGTGGCCTCCAACTTCGTCGGAAGTACTGACCAATGGAACAATGCAGGCTGAGGCCGCTGTCGCCCCCGTCCCAGTCACCAAGCTGGTCTGCGACGGCGACAGCTTCAAGTGCACTGCGTCTTTGGTAAGTCTATTGACTCTATGGTCCCATCTTCGATGCTAATGAAATTACCATTGTCGCAAGGACTTCGGTGACGGCCGTTGGGTGGCTCAGTGGACCACATCTGTCTTCCACACCAGCCTCTTTGAGTCCCAGAAGGTGGACATGGTATGCAGCACCCCGAATGAGATTCTTTCTGCAGAATTGATCGAACTCGTTTCCAGAGGGCACTGTCCATGGCCCCGGTTCCCGTCACCCAGCTCAATTGCGACGGCGACACTTTCTTGTGCACTGCCAACCTGGTTAGCCATCATTCAAGGACCGTCAAATAGTGATGACTCTGATCCTACCTTCTACTTAGAACTTCGGCGATGGCAACTGGGTTGCTCAATGGCCCACTTCTGTCTTCCACAATGGTGCCTTCGTAAGTGGTACTCCAGCGATGGAGTCACTTTCTTCTTCCTAGCCAATTATGGAAACTAAGTTTCCTGTTTAGGGTCGTAAGGGTGAGATGGACGCGTCGGCTCCTGTCCCCGCAAACAACCTCGTTTGTGATGGCGACTCCTTCAAGTGCACTGCCAACCTTGTGAGCTTGTTCTGAATCTCTAATCGGGCTGATACTGACTACCGTGCCATATTGTAGGATTTCGGTGATGGCCGCTGGGTCGCCCAGTGGACCACATCTGTGTTCCACACCTCTGGATTCCTCGACCAGCATTGACTCGCTAACGTCGTGTCAAGCGTCCTACTCACAATTGGTGGCCCATTCAATTGGCTTGCTGAGCGTGAGGCTTGACATGGCACCATCAGTTATCAGCAATGTGTTCACGAAATATTCGCCCTTGAGCTATGTAAACATGTAAAATCACGTTCGATCATGTACTTTTGATGAAATAACATTTAAAATTGACGAAATACAGCCGCCATGTACACCATCTCATACCCCAAAAACTCCAGAGAACATAGTGCCAATGTCTGGACCACACATTACGCCTGCCAGCGCTTCGCAATTGGTAGCTTCCTCTCTCCATATAGTAGCCAACCTTACTTGCACGGGGATTTCTGCCATTCTGTCATCAATGTCAATATCATGGTACGACTATGCAGGTGTTGTCAGATCCACACGAAATCCGAGAGAGAAAAGGCTCTGTTCTGTTCCTGGGTATGGATGGGTACATATGATTGGTACATGTAGGATGAATCCCCCTCCTTGAATTGTTTAAGTGCTACGCAATGCGCATGTAGAGTTTCTATCACTCTCGTAGATTTACGGCTGGGCCCAAAGCTTGATTACTGCCTCTGTAATAAATGTTAGCGCTGCAGAGCCAGAGCACACGAGCGCAGCGGCGTGCCTTAAGCTTGCTATAGCTACGATCGTGTTTCGAGGGTTGTGTTCCTCAGTACATCCTGCACCCAAGTGGAGTCAACGTACTAGAATGTGAAATGTGTCCACTTTCAATGGTATTTGCGGAGACAAGTAGCCGACTGGCGACGAGCATTGCGTATCGCACCTCCAGTGTCCAGTTTCTCGATTTCAATCGAAATACGAGTGTCTATAAATCGAACGAGCGGAATAGTGATAACTTTTTGTCATTGGATAGGCGTAGCGATGGAGTAGTTCCAAATCATTACTACATACTCGAATCATGATGGGATCGTTCGGAAATCGTATCGGAAAAGGAGTGTGGGTGTTTACAAATGAGTCAGTCGGTCGATGCTCTGTAGGTATGCCGCTAGTAAAACAACAAAACATGTCCTGGAGAAGCCCTGGAAGTCGAAAAGAATAAAGAAAGAAAAAGAAAAAAAGAAACAATGGCATTAATTGAAGCCGAAGTTGAATAAAGAACGAGTTGGACTCGCGAAAAGTTTGGCGAAACAAAGCAAAGGGAGACAGAATTTGCGTACAGAGAGCATTCGAAGCCTGGTGTATACATTGGAGAATAGAAAGGAATGATAGAGAGTGGCGCGGGTGTGTGCGGAGCGGGGAGGGGAGGAAAGCAAGGCAAGAGGGGATGAGGATCAGCTAGCATCCGTGACCCGGAGTGACATCTTTCCGCCACTGAAAGTCGACACGATCTGCCTCCACTGCGCCTCCGATGTTATGGGTTGGAGATCCGCGTTGGTGGTGGCGGTGGTGGTTGTGCTGCCATCACTGCCATCTGACTTGGCCGACATTGCCGACACCTTGCGCGTGCGCTCCTTCACAGGCGAGAGCGGTGAGTTCGCCGCAAACGCCAGCCCAAACTCGCGGTCGAGGGGGACGCCCTCCTGCCCGACGAACTTGTTGTACAGGCGGTGGCGCATCTCCGCGAGCGAGATCTCGCGCGTCACGCGCAGGAGAATGATCGTCGAGTTGTACGCGACCTTGAGTGACAGGCCGCCGGGGGAGAGCGAGCTGCTGGTGGTGCATGCGCTGTACCCGGTGAACGAGGTGAAGACGGTGGACGTCGGCGAAGGTGGGCCGTCGAACGTCGAGTCGCTGAATGTGGTTCCCGTCGGCGAGGGCGGGAGCTCAGCGCTATCGGCGGAGTTGTTGATGCGCAGGGACTGGAGGTACTGGTATCCCGTGGGCGTCTCAGCGCGATCTGAGTAGTTGTCGGTGGAAGTGGTAGATCGGTGGGATTCTGGTAGGTACGATGTCGGACGCGGGAAGCCTTCTAGGATGGATCTAGCATCTAGGAACGACCTGCGGTCTAGCATAGACGCTGTGTCGTTGGTCGAGAAAACGTCGTCTTCCTCGTCACATTCTGAGTAGATTTCGAAATCGGAGAGGGTGAGAGCCGTCGAGGAACGAGGCACGGACGAGAGCGTGCGGGTGTCGTCGGCGTCGGCGTCAGCGTCATAGTGCGCATCCGAGCCGTCGCGGCGGATGATTGCATCTGCAGAATCGGTGGTCATGAACGTCGAAATACTGGCCATCGATTGACGGAACTTGTTGTCCTTGATAGGATTGGGAAGACTGAACCCGAGGCCCTCCATAATCTGGTCAGCCCGTGAGTCCATAGAGGTGACCGTTTGCCACGATTCGCGGACGCGAGATACTGTGCATTAGGGGTAAGCAATGGAAAAAGATATTATTGGGAATAAAGCCACGTACCAGGCCTAGCCGTCGTGGGGGGAGCACACATAACTTGGGTCATGCGATTGGCTCTGCGTTCATTGGGCGATACGCGCGAGCGTCTGGGAAGTACAGCTGGGCAGCCAGAGGTCTTGGAAAGCATATCGCGTTCCTCGGGCAGCACTTCCAAGACGGAATGCGGCCGGTCGTTGGAGAGGTGTGGGTTATGGCCGAAAACATATGGTGCCTCTTCGGCTATGGATGGTGAGGTAACGCTGGCAGAGCTGGAGTCGGAACTGCCGTCAGATTGGACAGACATGGAGGAGTCGGAGGATGCGGATGAAACGGGGCGACGACGACGGTTTTGCATAGGTTCAAGAGTGTCGACACTTCCGCCGCTTGATCGTCTTGATTGAGGGTAACGTGTCGTTTCAGTGATGTCTGACGAAGAAGAGATAGAACGAGGGCGCTCGTTGGTGTAGACCCGAGACCGGGCAGACAGGCTCTTCGCAGGAGTTGGTGGATTTGACCGCGGGTTGATTGTGTCGTTGGAGGTACTTGACCTACTGGACCTGCTGGACCTGGTAGCAAGAGATGTTGTCGACTCGGAGAAGTATGAAGAGAAGACACTGCTGGTGACTGAGTTGCGCTCGTATTTCGGTGTGCGGTCCATGTGGTCGTAATCACGCCTCCAGAGGGCAAAGAAGTCGGTGACAACGGCGCTCTCGCGAATTTCTTGGATGAGAGCAGGCATATTCTGAGAGAACAGCGTCTCGATCAGGTTGGTTATCTCCTTCTGGCGGCCATCGATAGTGGCCTGGCTAGCACGGAAGAGCGTGCCCTTTTTCGTGAGCGTAGGAAGGTACGTATGGATGTCCTGAGCGACAGCGTTGGGATCGGGGCCTGGAGGCAGTGACTCCCAAGATGATGCCATGTCCTGCTTGTACATCCCATTGAAACCCTTGACTCCTTTTCCCTGCTGCAGACGAGTCTTCTTCTCCCGAGCCGCCCTCGTGTACTCTTGTTCGAGGATGTCCTGGAACCAGAGAAAGTCTTCCCATCTCCTATAAATGTCATATTCGACACCAGATGATCGCGTTGAGACGGAGGCAGAGTCGCTCGTGATGGCGGGGGATATGTGCATTCCGTGGTGGTATGCACCATCTACAGAAATGTCAGAAAGAAGGATGGAAGATAAGATTGATGCGCACTCGTCTTGGTCGTCGGCAGAAACTCTACCATAAATCTTGAAGGCGGTGCGCGCATAACTGCGCGTTTGTAGTTCTACAATGGAGATGTCAGAAGCTGATGATCAGAAGAAGTGTTGCACATACAGCAGAGGGGTTGTTATCTCCAGCGACATGGCTCGCATTCTGTCAAGTAGCGATGAGATTAGGAAGAGGCTTGCGAAGAAGTAGACGCACCTGTTCGCCTAATAACATGACGTCCTACTTCTCTCTGGTTTGTCGGATTTAAACAACAAAGGTCTTCCGAACTATGCACCGTCTCCGTCGAGGGAGATGCTGGGAAACAGCTGCTTGCAGCGGGGAGGAGGGGGGTGACGCGGCGGGAGGAAGGGGGTGCAGTAGATTCGGGGCAATTGAAGTAGACATTTTTTAGAAATAGGATCTTATTGTCTTTGCAGCGAGTAAGGGCCCTGGGGATGATGGCGTGGTGGTCAACGAGTAGACGCGAGCCAGTTCGCATGCGGGATCAATCTCCGGGTTTCCTAATTAGGTAGTTCATACACCCTGTCTTCCCGCCTTATTGTCTTTTGCAAAAGCTTGTCACACTTGGACCCGTCCTGTGGCCCCCCGAGTCATAGGCCCTTGCGTGCTCCCATTCATCATCTTCCCATCTCTGCGAACCAGTGCATCGGCCTCCTATCCCTAGGATGTGATCTTGTCTGTGCCTTCTTGATGTCGTATGCGTCCATCTAGCGCGAGGGCCCACCTTTGCCTACTCGAATGCATCCACTCTTACGACTCGGAACTGCTTGGGTGCACAGGTTCCTACTAGATGGATGCCCGAAAGCCCGGAGTTTCAAGGTCGCCATACAATCCGGCGGGCGACGACGGCTAACTGTATCTGCTCTATTGTGAATACGCGGAACGAGCTCCGAGCCTCCACTGAACTGCCTGACAGCTCCGTTCTGCCTGGATAGCTTTTCATGGATAGCTTTCATTGCATCCGGGCGCCGGCAACCAATAAAACAATTCGGTGACCTGGGGTGAACTAGCTTGATAAGCTCGGCTGGATCTGCTTGCTGCCTCTCGTATAATTTCCGTCCGTGGAGAACTTGGCGGTAGTGCCCTGAAAGCCTCTTGACAAAAAACAACAACGAAGGACATGCTATGCGTTTCCGGTGGGTCACTCACAGTCGCAAATGGCTCGAACACCTTCCATAGACACGACCAGAAGCAGCTTTATCCATGGCAACTTTGTCACCGAAGTGGCACTTACACCGACAAACCTCCCGTAGTACCACGCGATACCGTGACCAACCAACGCCCGAACCGAGCTCAGTTTTCTTTTTGCTGTGCAGCTCTCAACGAGCGATCATGGTGATCCTCATATAGTCAAGCTGTTCAAAGTTGAATACTAAAGTTTGCATTGTTCTAATTGTGTCGCTCAAATGAAATAGTCGAGTTGGACAGGCATATCAAAGTACAATTCAAGCTTCACGCGGTCGCGAAGATTACAATTCAGCTGAGCTTGAAAGCTGAGCTGTAGATCACTCTACATTGCAGTGCCTGGACGGAGGGAGCTCTCTAGTTTTTGATCCCGACACAATGGCAAGGCATCTGAATTGTCGTACGATCGACTCTTGGTGTGGCGAATGCACAGCATCTGCACCGTTCTCTGAGCCTGTCCTGGGCAAGTATCTGAAGAATAAACTAAGTAGACCGCTAATGTATGTCTGTGGACCCTTTACTCGCGTACTATTGTACTGCACACCACCCGCGGGAAGCTTACTGCCACAATTCCGACGAACTCGAAGCACCTGAGACCGAACTTAACCGTTACAACAACCAGGCCATTACTGGGCGGGCGACAGGGTCGCAGGCGTTGTCACAAAGTTTGCCAAAAAAAATTCCTACATACAAACGAGTATTGTTCAAGGCTATTGACTAGTCCTACCAAGGTATACTAGATGTACAGAATTACATTATTACACACCGTATGCAGTCCACCACGGCTTTCCGAACTCGTACTCAACAGCAAACTCTTCACTCTGTATCTCCTGTGTGGTATTGGGTCCCCCATTGAACCCAGGAATAGACAATTTCCTGAACCGCTTTGGCCCCCGACCACTGTATATGTCCTCGACAACGACATACTGCAGCCTTGGAAACCGACGGAAGCTCTCAATTGTAGCTTGTTTCCGAAGACTGTTTTCCTCCTGTGCACTCATAACCCCATGGTAAAGAGGCTTCGAGGGGGGCACGTCTCGCGGTACTCGTATGAGCGCCAAAATCCGAAGTTTTGGGAGGCTGGGAAGGGATGTAACCAATGCAAGGTCCCATACTGGTAACTCTAGAAGAACGGCGTCCAAGTCAATTGCCCCCGAGGTCTTCATGCACTCGGGGTGAGTCAATAGACTCAGATACTTGAGCCGACAGAGTGGTGATAAAACTGTCGGAGGCACTGATTGTAATGATGCTGACAATCCTATCAATTTCTCCCGTTTGTGGATGCGAGTCGTGGATTCAAGTGTACATGAAGTCGACCTTAGGCCGGGACATAAATCATCTGGCATCCAAGAGTCATCCTGAAACATTGGCAGGGGCCCAACTTCAAGGTGCGAAAGGGTGTGCTGGATGCGGAGGAACTTGACAAATAGACCATCTTCGCTGGGGTCGCGGAACGTAAATCCCCATCGAAAGCTTTCAAGCATGAATACGCAACCCTTCAAGAGAGAGGTGTGTGATGATTTCGCATCGTCATATCGAGGCGTGATAAACAGGTGTTTGAGATGAATGAGTGCTGGTAATGCTTTCGCTGTGAGACCCCACAGATGGGCCATAGCGCCCGCAAAAAGGAATGTCGAATCAGTGACAAGTAGAGGATGGAGTATGAGTTCCCGTTGCTTGTATGTCTGTACATATGGGCCAAGTCGGGTGGGGTTGAGAATTATGGCGTTGAGGAAAAGCGTGTGTGCGTGGATCAGACTTTCGCGCTTATCCTCGTCCCATGAGTCGTCACAAACGGTCCTGAAAAGCACGCGCTGGCTCTCAGCGCACCATGCCTTATTGACGAGTGCAAGGCAAAGGAGAGTCCCTCGCTCCTCGAAACGGTGCAGATTGTTGACAATGTCGCGATATAGATCGTTTGGGAGCTGTGCACGAGTGCTAGATGGAGGTGCGTTTGGAGCCATGCAGATCAAATGCAAGTTGTGAAGCTTGAGGCCTGAGGCCTGGAGGCTTGAGCTTGAGGAGGGAAGCCCTCTTCGAGATGCGATCAATACTTCCCGCGCTACCTGGCCTTGCATGGCCCACTCTTGGTGTGCAATGATCAATCTCTTGAAATGTTTTTCTGCTCTGCCGTCTTTGACGGTCTTTTACAACTACGGCACGTGAGCATTTTACGTTTACATAGCACTACCCAGTCATTCAATTTTCACCCGATGTACTGATCTGCACTGCAAAGCTATGTACAGGCCAATGCCAGTTCTAATCTTGGATGTGGCCGATTCAATGTACAAGGTCCCCACGATCAAGAGAAACTACATACCCTCTCTTGACCGCCAGCAACCTTCAATATAGTGTCCACTAGCATTGGCCGCTGTCGCGTGCTGAGCTCTTGCCTCCCTCCCAGTCGCACACTCGTCCGCACATCTTCTACCAGCGACTTCCTCGAGGCCACCCTCGCCCCTTACTGTTTGCGACATAGACCCCAGGACCCAACTTCGAGGATCGTACCCAAAACCTAGGAAATGAGCTTATTCAAAGGGGCGCGTAATACCATAGTCTATGGCGGAAATTTCACTGCAGTGTCCAACACAGTCGCACCGGCAAGTCCACAGAATGGTGCGTTAGCTGTTCATGATACGAAGCTCCATAAACATATACCGAGGCTTATACGTGGTGCAGATCTTATCTCTCTTTTGCTTGATCGTAGCGCGACTGCTGGGTTGCTGGATGCCGCGGAACGTTTTGACGCTCCACAATGCGATGAGGATACTCGGATATCGATGCTTCTGGGGATGAAGCATTTTGTTCAGACCAGAAACGATGGCTCTTCTGCCTCGATCTATTGGCTGCACGGTCCAGCTGGGGTAGGGAAGTCAGCACTCGCTCAGTCATTAGGGCTCTCGCTCCAAAGCGAAGGAGACCATGCAGCAAGTTTCTTCTTCTCCCGGACTGCACCTGGCCGCAACAACGGGGATCAGCTTATTGTCACGCTCGCTTGCCAGCTCGCTATCAACATACCCGCCATTCAACCCTTCCTTGCTAAAGCCGTCAAAGACTATCCAACTATATTTAATGCGACAAATTCTGTCAAGATGCAACGGCTCATTATCGATCCCATTAACGCAGTGCAGAAAAGATCGCGTTGGAGTTTTCGATGGTTGTTGCGGAGATTAGCCAAGCGAAAATTGCATCCACGGCTTATCCTGGTAGATGGCCTTGATGAATGCAACAATCTCGAAACTCAGCGAGATCTGATAATTTGCATTGGACAGGCTGTTCGTAGGCTTGCTCTCCCATTTCGATTCGTGATCACCAGCCGCCCGGAATCACACATCGTGTCAACATTCCACCATGATCCCTTATTTTCAGGACCACAGGGTGTCAATCTTGTTGCAAAAGACCTCGGGAGGGACGCAGACGCGGACGAGCAAATTGCAACTTTCCTCCGGAAGGAATTCGCGGAGATTCGAAGGTCGCATCCAATTCGCAGTTTTCTGCCAGAGGGATGGCCGCACACAGATCAAATTGCACAGCTTGTTGCGAAGTCGTCGAAAGGTTTCATTTACCCTGCGACAGTCATTCGATATATCAAGATGCCAATGAGACGACCGGATGAATGCCTGGAGAGAATTTTAGGCCTATCTCACATTCCAGTCGAAGACAAACCATACGAACCCATTGACTCCCTATATCGGCATATCTTCGAATCCATCCCAGATGCTAACAAGCAGTCCGTTCGTGACATATTTCATCATCTACTCTGTTCTGACTCTTCGAACGCCCTGAGGATCCCTTCTGTAATTGAAGAATGTCTGGATTACAAGCCAGGGCACGTTAGGCATGTTTTGGGTGATCTACTTTGCATCGTTGAGGCTTTGACAGATGAAAAACCTATCGAGATTCTTCATGCGTCACTGCCCGACTTTCTGCTCGACTCTCGGAGAAGCGAGTCTCTCTTCATCAGCATTGGTGACGTGCATGCCAGGCTTGCCTCGAGCTACTACAGAATGTTTGGGTCGTGTTTCGGTAAAACCCTGGTTGGTTGCTCGCTATCAAAGTTTTCGCACAGTTTTACTGACTTGGTTCTTTTTCTCATTACCAGGGGAAAAATACCTATTCGTACACATTCCTTGGTCACATTGCTCGGGCTAACATAACGGACAACCTTCTTGACGTCGTGCGCGGCCTGGATATTACTAAGGTGTACAGCGGCGCCTGTGTCTCTCAGGGTGTTAAATTCAATGAGGGGCGCCTTGCTTTGGAGTTTACCGTGATTCGAAGGGACTTGATGACATATATCGTGCTCCTTCTTGGGAAGGTGGGTCATATTTCTTGCCGTCGGTAGTCTTCGGTCTGAATATTCTTTCCTGCAGCCTCCGGTTGCGGATATTATGTGTCATATTTCCGCCCTTATGGGTTACATTAAGGAACAATTTTGGTTGGCAAATGATTTTCGGGCCATGGAAGAAGTGATCAGGCCAATACTTGTGCGTTGCCTTTTGAAACTTCCCTATCCACAGTCATTCATCTCTCAAGTGCAGAACACTTCTCTCGCCGATATCATAGTCAACGAAAGCGCCCCAGGAACCAAAATCCTGGCTCAGGAGGCTCGAGAAACCATAGTTAGAGTGTATATGTTCACCCTTATACCTCTCCTCTCTTGGACGAGTCCGGAGGAAATCTCCTTTGACGACAACTTTGATGTGGATACATCGGCCGGGTCAAGATGCCCGCATCTAGTCCAAATCCTTTTATCACCTCATAGGAGAGAATGGCTATGTTCGAATCTAGGCGAAGAGACGCGACAGGTCTTAACCAAGCTGATTGTAGCATTTCTTGAATGGCTTCCCTATTCTCGGCCATTACTCGAGTTCCTGGATGAGCTTGCCAACACTGAAATGCTGCCCGGTGAAAGCTTTTCTTCCTTGATGCTCACACTTTCCCCACATGTTATGGAATACATTGAAGTGAGTCACGTCCTTAACTTATATATCATGTCCATATAATCTAACAACCAACTTGACTTCACAGCGAGTGCAACCAGAGACGTCAGGATCCAATTTTCACCACTTGTTGCAAGTAGCAACCAATTGGGTGGAACACATATCAACCCTGTACCCGCATGCCAGTCGTATTAGGCGAACCAAGCACTGTGGGGGGGACTTTGCTGTTGGCGGCGGCGGTGGAGGTGGAGGGGTGGGGGATTTAGCTAATCCACTTTCCGTAAACTTGTTGCATCCACCCCACGCACGACGTATTGGTGACCATCGTCCCTACCTAAGAGCCAGCTTCCGACATTAAAAATTATTAGGGTAGTATACGCTAAATATTCACTGGGTTTCAATGTCGGAAATTGTGCTGCTCCACAGAGTACTAGTGTCTTGCTAGTATCATCAACAAAAAGTCCCGATTATTGCTAGTTTGCCCAGAACCTTCTTTTCCAATATCTTCATGCGTGCCAATAATTAAATGAAGGGCGTCTTGCAATATCGCAATAGGGTGCTCCTTCCTGGTCAGAGATAGTATTAGCTGCGTCAAGCAGTCCCCATTCCAGATATATTGCGTGTTAATAACAGGTGAGTAGTAACTTCCCTAAGAGTCCAATGCGCATCATGCGCTGCGGTCAAGCTGTGGTCTCCGGGCTAGTGCCCCATGAATAGTAGACGTCTCCAATACTACATCTCCAATACCAAGCACATCTTCAATGTATAAGACGGGCTTGTATAAAGTATAGATTGACTTAAGATGCAGCGTAGACCACGCGCGAACATGTCCTCAGCGACCGCGATAGCGAGCCGTGCGGCTGTTACCTGTCATCCCCATCCTGTCCAATTTTTGTTCGTTCTCGACAAGTTCTCGATGCTGCAAATCCACATTATATGCTGTGGATATTATCATCGCCTCGAAGAAGACGTAATGACGGCAATGTGTGTAGTGTATTACAGAAGGTATTCGACGCAGAATTAGAAGATTACAGAAGACAAAAATAGGTGCAAAAAGCCAGCCATAGAACGAGTAACGAGGAAGTAAGTTTTGGCCGCTAGGGCGTTCACTTCATGGTAACTTTCCTGGTCAGCGTTCTCAGACGCTCTGCGTTCCTCCTCCTCCTCTCTCCATCCGCATCCACGCTCTGGTTATTACTCCTCGAGACACCCACACTCGTCTTGGGCGCAACAGTGTACGTGCCCAACTCCCTCTGCGGGATCATAACCGCGTTCCTCTTCACGCGGCCCTTCTCCGCCTCCTTCGCACGCGCCAAGATAGCATTGAGCTTCTCCCCTGCACGCATGTCGACCCCACCAGAGCCCTGCTCCGACACAGGGACCACACGATCACGGTACGACGCAGAGCGCTTGATGATGGGGCGCGACCACACCGACACGAGCTCGAGCGCAATGCGCTGGATGTCGGGCGTGACGCGCTTGCACTTGGTGTAGAACAGCACGATGCGGCCGAGCCCGGACTCCTTGAGCACGGCACTGTCGATGAACTCCATTTTGCGGATGAGGTTGAAGAACTCGCGCTGGATGTTGAGTGCGGGCAGCGAACGGTCGGGCAGGGGCTCGAGCCAGCGCCGGACGGCTTCGAGTAGGTTGTTGTCGATGATGGATTGGGCGAGGGAGGCTCTGGAAGCGCCGGTATTATGTTAGTTGCGGACAATACATTCGGCGAGGGGCGTGACACGTACTTTCTGAGAGTTTCCATCGCCTCGGGAAGAAGACGCAGCTTCATGCTTGCTGGAAGCTTCTCCTGGTTGGAACGGATATCCTCGTCCGCAGCGTTGTTCATGGTCTCTCGCAGCCGAGAAACTTCCCCGTCCGCAAAGTCGTCGAGCACCTCGTCGCTGTTCTTCTTCTTCTTTGGTCTGTGTGTCTTTTTGCTCTTCAGAATCTCATCGATTTTCATATCTAGACGCCTCTTGCTGGCTGCATAGCAATGTGATTAGCATATCTTACAAGCACAAGTACAATCAAGTCAAAAAAGGGAGTCGGATTCCAAAGAAGTTGAAAATAGAAGAGCCTTATGAAAGAAGGCTGTTTGATAAACTCCGGTACGCACCCACTTCTGGCGGAAGGTCGTTGAGGTCTACCTCAACCACCTCCTTCCGTTTCCTCTTCCTGGGGGCCTTTTCGCCATCCTCATGCACGGCCGACTTTCTTGATATGCGTTTCTTGGTCTTGCCTGCTGAGGGTCGGACATATTCGTCCTCAGATTCGCCCGTGGAGTCGTAGTCGTCTGCGCGGTCTGCTGGCCTCTTTCTCTTAGGCGCAGACGGGCCTGAGGGAGACTGCCTCTGGTACTGCTGCTGCTGGACCTCTGAGCGTGGTTACACATTAGCGACTTGCTGCGCCTGGCTTTGTATCGTGCAACAACGCACCCTCATCTTCGTCGGAGGAGAGCTCAGACTCAGAACCTCCGAAGACTTCGCGCTCGAGATCGTTGGGCGACTGAAAAGCGGTGAGTTCGTTGGACACGGCAGGGACGGGGAGGGACTGACCATGGTTGCCGGAGAGTGCTGACACTGTGTGGCGTGGTGAGCAGGGGGTGGAGCACAGCCACAGTTGATGAGTTCTCACGATGAGGATTGATACGCTCCGAAAGGCAGCTTACGGCATCTGGACTATATTCTGGAGGAGATATGGTAAACGGAGTCGGAAACGACCATCATCGACCAGCCTGACTGGCTATGCATGTCTGTCATTCTCTCTCCTAACCTCCTACAATGTCTGTCTACGCCGCACCCCCCCGTCCCCCGCAGCTCTCTCCACCTCGCTCTTCCTACTTTTCGCCTCCCACTGTCGTAACTGACACCAGTCCCGGAAAGCATAATTCGTTCAGCCTGCCGTTACGCAAACCCCTGCCTCCCGTCCCTGACTTCGGCGGTCATCACCATGATCCACATCAAATATTATCTTCATCTCCCCCGGCCTCGTGGGGTTCGTCAAAACCTTCCTCTTCTTCCCCTCCACCCATCACAAAGCATCTACCCCCGAACGTGCGCCCCGCGACTCGAAGCTTTTCAAGCTTCACGCCCCGCATGAATCGTTCATCGACATCTCTTTTGACCGCAGTGCGAACACCACCCGTTCTGGCAGCGGTCCTGGCTCACCTTGAGTGGGTGGACACCTTCTCACTCCTTGCGTCATGCAAGGCTCTCCGAGATCTATTCCGGGACCAGGATTCGAGGGATGTTGTATTTGCACGCTACCTGCAAGGTTACAAACGGGCACTGGGAGAGCGCGATTTGGCCAACTATCATGAAATTCCAGTTTCCATCCATGACTTGGACCTCCTGCGTACGTCCGTGCAACACGGTTTCACCCAAATACCTGCTTACATGCTTGTCTGATTGCGATCTGTCTTCCAGTGATATCCCAGCGCGTCCCCCTCCATAGATACCCCGTGCACGCCTTGAGGACTCTGACGTCTATCCTCCCGTCACTCGACGACGACGCTATGTCCGAAAAATTAATTGCCTTGTCGCAGGCATATTCGCGGGTGGTACTGCTCCTACAATCCGTCGCCCATAGCTCCAATAATCCACTTTCCATGGAGCTGGAAGAGGTCAAACCCAGGAGACGCTTCACGCTAGTGCCAAACATGCGGGAACTCACGTTCCCGGCTCCTCTCGCATATTCCGAGCTAGCTTCATCATCACCGGCATCACCCATGGAGAGCTTTGTTAACACGCGGCCAGGACGTACGCAAAGGACTTTGGAGACCGGCCGTCAATCATCCAAAAATACAACGCGATTGTCGATTCCTGGAGGGTACCCCGGCCCGACGCTAACCACTAAAAATAGCCGCTCAATGATGTCGACATCTGATGACACACTCCGAAAAGGACGACGCCTTTCCTTTTTCGGAAAGTCAACTTCCGGACTTCCTCCACCTCCACCGCAGGAACCGCAAACGCTCAAACAATACCACAAGTCCTGGCGGCGTACGCTTAAAGCTCCCAAAGAACCCTCCATTGATGAGCTTGGTTTCATGACGGACTTTGAGCGGCCCACAAGGCGTTTTGCGTCCGCCAACAATTCCAGCGACTCGTCCATTTCGGAGTTAGGTGTTGTGAACGACACTTCGTCATCATCATCATCAGCATCATTGTCGCCACACGACTTCGCACTTGCGACGTCACGCCTGCGTGCGCCTGTGTTGCGTGTTTTCGTGCCTTGCACCAAGCTCGAGGATGGCGACATCAATGTCGAGCTTTGTGAGCGCCAGCTTGAAGATGCGGGCGTCTGGCAGCATCTTTCTGTTGGAGATCTCGTCTGCAATCTTGGCTATGTACCATCAGCAGGGGATGACAGCTCTTCTGAGACGGACCACGCTTATGGCCCATCGTTCACTCTGCCAGGCCTGCGTTCACGGTCCCCTCGTGTTCATGCCCGCCGTCACAGCAGCGGTTTGAGCAGCACGGCGTCTGCCCCTGAACGCAAATGGCTAATCTTTACTGGGGACAGGCTTATACCATATACCCCTCCCGATGACATCCCCGTGCACAATCCGCTTTCATTACCGACGCCCTTCTACTACGCGCACATCATGTCCGAGAGCGCCTGTCCCGTCTTCTACATATCGCAGCTGCCAGTGTGCGATGACGTCCCACAGCTACGCCTCACCGCGACTACGACGCGCCTTCCCAGCCCGCACTCGCCGAATGGCCGTGCCCTGGTGAAGAAGTATGTGTGGATAGCACGGGTAGTCAGGCTCCAAGGAGGCGAGGAAGACGCGGCTTTCGGCGGTGGCTGGTTCGGCGAATGGGTGCTTGAGTATGAAGGCACCAAGGAGGGCAAGCGCACGCTGCTGCATGCTCTCGCCGGACGGAACCTCGGGGTAAGGTGCTGGGAACTCGTGCGTGAAAAGAGCGGTGGTGGCACGCTGTGGCTCAGGTGAGTTTTGTGGATCACTTCCGGCAAGAAGGAATTCTGACTTCTTTGCCAATAGACTCCTTCCACTATAATGATGATGAACTGCGAATAATTCGCGTGTAATTTTATTCTCGGACTTTCGGGATTTCTTTTCAGAAAATAGCGGACTGCCTAAATTCGACATGAAAATTCTGTGCAATTTTTTTTTTTTGACTTGTGGACAATCTCTTTGGCACTTGTGTCGATCTTCTAGCTACGCAGATATTCATGCAGGACACGACGTATAGACTTAGAAAGTTCTCGCTTTGTACTTATTACCTCCCCCTCCTACCTTACTGTCCTTACCTCGGTAAATCATGACCCCCTCAACTTGCTGTTCCGTACATACCCCATTCAATTTACAGTACAAATTTGTTTTATTGACGTTGCACACATTCATGTACTTTATACATACCCAAAGGCACAAATCATACATACATAGCTTAACGGTTCCTTACACAATGTCATCAAAATTATTTGCCTCTCACAACTCATGTCCCATTGACGACGAATGTACCCGTTGCACTCGAAAAATGTAATAATACTATAGAAAACATGAGAAACACGATACCACTACAGATACAGACCCTCCGGCGTCCCCTCGTTCTTCCGGTATAGCACCTTCTCTCGTGCAGTCTGGAAGTCCTGCTTGGTTACCCGCATTCTGCGCTCCCGTAGAGCAAGAAGGCCAGCCTCGGTACAAACAGCCTTGATGTCGGCGCCGGAAAGGTCGTCCTTCGTCATGATGAACTCCTCCAGGTCCACGTCTTCACTCAGACTCATCCGTGAAGTATGAAGCCTAGGATGACGGCATATTATATTAGATAGTAAGGTGAGAAGGGTATGATTTAATTACCTGAAGATGTGTCGCTTGGTCTTGACGTCGGGGAGAGGGAACTCGATCTTTCGGTCAATACGACCCGGACGGATGAGGGCAGGGTCCAGTGAGTCGATTCGGTTGGTAGCCATGATGACCTTGACATCTCCCCGAGTGTCGAAACCGTCCAGCTGATTGAGAAGTTCCAACATGGTACGCTGGATTTCACGCTCTCCTCCAGATGTTGAGTCATAGCTAGAAAGGTTATGAGTCTACGGGCAACGTGTTGAGGATAACACCGAAACGTACCGTTTGGTACCAATCGCGTCAATTTCGTCGATGAAGACAATACTTGGTGCATGCTCCTCGGCCACCCGGAAGATTTCACGCACAAGTTTAGGTCCATCTCCCAGGTATTTCTGAATCAGCTCAGAGCCAACAACACGCAAGAACGTCGCTGATGTCTGATTGGCAACGGCCTTGGCTAGGAGTGTCTTTCCAGTGCCGGGAACACCGTAGAGGATGACACCTTTAGGAGGTTTAATACCCATTTCCTCGTAGAGTTCAGGATGAGTAAGCGGTAGCTCAACGGATTCCTGTGAGCCAGACAACGTTATGAGCGACAAGCGATGGTAGCGAGGAGATATAATGGACCTTGATTTCCTGGATTTGAGCCTCCAGCCCACCAACATCCGCATAACTCTCCGTAGGCGCCTTGTCCAATTTCATGATGCTGACTAAAGGATCGACGTCGTCTTGCAGCACACCAACGATAGCTTGGGTCTTGTGGTGTAGAAGCACTTGGCAGCCAGGTTCCAGTAGGTCCTTGTCGACGTAGGACATGATGGAGACGTATGACTCTGGCCCGGACGCCGTACTGATAATTGCGTGGTCGTCGTCGATGATTTCCTCCATCGTTCCAACAGCCATCGGAGACCCACGAAGGTCGTCGACCTTTGACCTGTCCTCCTCGTTCTTCTCCTCCCGCGTCTCCTCGGGCTTCAGACGCTCCTGGTTCTGGATAAACTCTTCCTCTAGGAGAAGGTAGTCCTTGATGCGTTCCATCTTGAGCAGTTTGAGGTGACACCGTGTCGTGGGGAATACGGCGGGCAGTTTGGATGCAGAAGACGGTCCACGCTTCTTCTTCTTGCCAACGCGGGTCGGCAGAGGGGGCTCCCACTTTTTCTTCTGAGGGGCGTCTTTCTTGTCTTTGTCGCTTCCTGCCCCTCCCTCTGCGGGAGGCATACCGGATGGTGAGTTACCCTGAGCAGATTGTCATTAGAATAGAGAAATAAAATCAGATTGCGCGTTCGCGTACCATGATGAATGAAGGAGACGGAGAGTGTGATAGATATGTTAGGACGAGATTATAGCAGGTATACGCAAGAGGCGACGCGTCAGTCTTCCTAATTGAGACGCATTCAGACTCCGCTAGACGCGTGATACGCATATCCATAGAAGCGTGGCAAGCTTGAGCTGCACAACATACTCATTCCTCCTCTCGATGGATCCCAGAACGCCGTTAACGGCAACCTCCCAGTTCATTCAAGCAGGTAACTATACCAGAACATTATGCAGAAATATACTGAGTTATTTCCTCAAAAGACGACGATGACGATGACCTGGACGAGGAGAGCATACCTGGCTTCGCGCATCCCGGAATGACTTCCCCTCTCAGTCTCGACAAGGGCAAAGGTCGCGCGACCTACATGCCTGAACAACTTGCCCCGCCCGGCACGAGCGTACCCCAGGTCTCCAGTCCTGTTGTATCTGGGAATATCGGAAGTTCGTCGCAAGGATCGAGCAGGCCGGCGAGGCAGACTGTAGGCGGTTTACAGGTCGAAACACGGTATGTCGTAATAGGTATGGCTACAATATCTCTACGCTAACGCGATTATCCTGGCCAGCTTCTCTGGCGGCGATACCCTTGACGAACCCGTCACTACCACCATCGTATGTTCCCTGCAAGCCTCAAACGTTGCGATCATGACATGCCTGCGCAGGCCCGAGATCTCTTGTCTATATACTCAAAACTGGTGCAAGTACTATACCCCAGGCGCTCAAGTGGGAGAGAAGTCCTCAAGTAATGATAAGCCGTCTCGGAAATACGCGCAACCTGACGTGTCTTGTGAACAGGGACTGGGATCTGTGGGGACCGCTGCTGCTCTGCCTGCTGCTAGGCATCATGCTCAGCATCAATGTGCGCGTCCTTCACTGTTCACAGCTGTTACGAATATTCATGATCTACTTTAGGCGCCGCCTAGCCAGTCGCTGGGTGTATTTACCAGCATCATCGTCATTTGTTCAATGGGCGCGCTGGCGGTGACAGTCCAAGCCAAGGTATGCTCTTCCCTCGTTGCTATCCAAGAACGTTATTCAATATCTTTACAATAGCTTCTTGGAGGTAGAGTGTAAGCACGCGCAACCGTTGGCACACATTGGAAACTTAGACTGACACTTCACCTCGCAGTTCGTTCTTCCAGGGGTTGTGCGTTCTAGGATACTGCATTGCACCTCTCGACATCGCGGCTCTTATCTCATGTTTCGTCCGAGTAATTTACATCAGAGCTCCCATTGCTCTGCTCGCTTGGGCGTGGTCTATCTGGGGTGTGTATACTCGTACTTTTCCGCTGATCCTTCATTGACCGCGATTTAGCTTCTGTTAACTTTCTTGATGGAACGAAAATTGACCAACAAAGGATTTTGCTGGCTGTATACCCCTTGCTGTAAGTCCAGCAGTAAATTTATACTGCCTTGCGCTAATATCTTGTTTGAAGCTTATTCTACTTTATTCTCGCCTGGATGATCCTCATTCAGTAAGATATGCTTGCGAGCACACTTCCTGCGCAATTTATTGCACACACGACCTTGAATCTCAAGCTATGCAAAGTAGATTCATGTGGCTCTCGTGATGTAACTATGTAACTATCCGTTCTCCAAGACAAATCTCACATATCACCAGTCCTGCGTGATACTTATTATCGACCAACTCCTCTATTCTCGGCCGAGAACGTCTAGCCTCTGGGGAAAACGCGGCTTTCTTAAAGACAGACAGTGCATCTCCAAGGCGTCTACAAGCGTGCACAGCAATCACTTAATCTCTTACGCATTCACACCTGGGCTTCCGCCAGATCATGATCCATTCACAGAGGTGGGTATGTACCAAGGAAAGTGTGTCTACGCCGTCCCGGCGCTGTGAAGGATGCAAAGTGGACTGGCGGATGGCTAACTGGGCTGGAGTCGGGATCTGTGGCGTCAGTGGGGGCCTTGAAGCGAACTCTGACCGCCGCTTTATAATGAGAAGGCTCTTTAAATAGCAATGCAACCCTTGCTCACATAAGACCTCGATGAATCGACCATGTAGACCCCACGTGGCATCGATAAGTGACAATCTGATTCAAATAAGCGCCCAAAGATTCCAGTTGCAGTTTCGTCTTGACCTCAACAGGAACAAAATACTGCCGTCGACCACAATGGCAGACAGCCTCACAGATGCAGATAGAATTTCCTCCAGCCCATCGGGTGTATCGGAGCAGGATAACTCAGCGCCAGCTGCTAAGCTTCATCCTGTTTGGAACTTCGAGACTGTCGTCTTTCAAGTAAGTACATCCTCGTCTATCTACCTTCCTCGTTGACACAGACCTCTATAATATTCTTAGGTTGAGAATGAGCTCTTTTGTATTCCCAAAAAGGGTCTCTCGGTTCCTGGAAGCACCTTCGAGGACATGTTCGCCCTTTCATTGACTTCAGGCCCAGGGGTCGAAGGGCAAAGCCTTGCGAACCCTATCATCCTTCCACAGACGCGCGCAAGTGACTTTTCCGCCCTGTTGACTCTACTGTATCCCTGGTACGCTTGCTCAGTCGTATCCTGCTCGCTCGCTTGCTTCTGACATGCAAATATCGTGCCATGAAGGATTAACATGTATGACGGTTCCGGCGGATTGTCTGAAGTCCCGCACAAGTACCTCAAAGAGGCGCGGCACAAAAATACGAAAGATTTTGGTCTCGACCATTGGCTTGGAGTGTTGCGTCTTGCCAATAAATGGAACTACGATGGGGTGGGTCGTAATGCAACTGTTGAGGGACTTCAACTGACTGACAGAAAATGTTGGATCCACAACGACATCACAGGTCCGAGAGACTGCAATCGACGCCCTCGGAAGTTTACTTCCTCGCGGCATCGAACGTATCCAGGCAGGCAGAGAGTACTTTGTTCAAACCTGGGTGAAGGAAGGGTACCACGACATTGTCAGCACGAGAGGATTGGATCCCGATAAGCTCGCAGAAGCGCCTTACAATTTCGGCCAAGCAACCATAGCGAAGATATTCTACATCCAAGTGGCATCCCTAGCGCACCTGGGTGGAGTTTATTGCCATTCCGATCACGGTAATTATCACTGGGGGGGCTCTGATAATGCAGACTGTGACGCTATAAGGGAGTCGTTGAAAGACGCGTATTCTTTGATTGATACGACTTTCGAGGATGATATCAAGGCCGCCTACTACGGGGGCCCAGCTGTGTAAATGCACCGATTGATGGCCTTTGTCAATTATATGAGTCATACCTAGTGGGAGCGAGTTGAAGCAGCCATATATAAGACACATCCGACCTCCTAGGGAGAAGTGAGTCTCCATTTCTCTGTTCTGAATCTGACGCATTTTGGTGCTGGATTTAGCATGGCCTGGCATGAGGAAAATATGGTGATATGCTAACTACCTCTGCATGAGGTCTATATATTGTACTGTACCCAGAACACATTGCGTTTTTTTAGTTCTATATACTCGTGGGTATTGCTTTAGTATCTTACCGAGATCATCCAGAGCCGAATCCAAATACGGTAAGCGAGTGTTGTAACCAACAACATTTTACTGACCTTGGTTATGAGAAGGACCATGCAATATTGTTCCCGCATCCTGGTTCTGCAGTGCTACTTTGAGGCATCATAGATGTATAGTCCGGCTTCGTCGCAATTGAGGTCCACATACATAATTTAGATCACGTCCTTTGTCAAAAACTTATTTTTGATTGGTTTTTAATAGATTGTATCTGACCCAGAGTAGGAAGAACTTGATTAAGGCCGCCCAACGGTAGTAGTATCTTTAAATGGTGATATGCAAAAGAGACCTAAGGAATTACAGGCCAAATGATGGAGATATTTGTGTTTGTATCCAGGAGTACTGATGCTTGTCTCAAGGACCGGTCCATGACTGCATGGGCGGCTGCTATGTCAATACACAGGGGGCCACACCTTGAAGGGTCAAGGAGAAAATCGGGGAGCGACGCATGTAGAACCTTTATGGGGCGATCAATTGATGTGACCGCAACAACGCAAAGCAGGTCCCGAAGGACGTGTTGAACATGACCGGGCTTGTAGTGATAATACCCTTCGATTAGGCGAGGTGTTATCAGACCATCCAAGTCGTTCGGAACGACCAGAAAATGGAAGATGTTCCGTACGGCTTCCTTGTTGGCATCGGGCACAGACTCAAAGATATACCGGTAAAGGATGTCGAGCGGCTCATATGGCTTGTCTTGAATGGGGATCTCAGACAAGCCCAAGATTCGTTCAAGGCATTCATCTGGCCGGTTATTGGCCATCTTGACGTATCGAATGACAGTCGCCGGGTATATAAACCCCTTCGAAGATTTTGATACGAGCCGCGCAATTTGGCCTGGAAGTGGCCAGGGCTGCGGTAGGAATTCTCGAATAGGGTGGGTTCGCCGGATTTCTGCAAATTCCTTCAATAGGAATGTGGCGATTTGCTCGTCCGCGTCCTCGTCGTCCCCGAGATTCTTTGTCGACACCTTCACGCTACGTGGACCTTGAAAGGTGGAGTCGAGCTCGAAAGTGGCCAAGATGTGGGATTCCGGTCGACTAGTGATGACGAATCGAAATGGTAGCGCAAGTTGGCGAACAGCATTCCCGATACAAATGAGCAGATCTCGCTGAATCTGAGGGTCGTGACATTCGTCCAAACCATCCACAAGAATGAGGCGCGGGTGCAGTTTGCGCTTGACTACTCTTTGCGCCCACAATCGGGGGTTCCAACGAGACTGTTTGTGTAGTTGATTGATTGGATTTACGATGAGAGCTTGCATCTTGACGGCGTTTGTCGTGTTAAAAATGAGCGGGTTCTCCTTGACCACTTTGGCTAATAGAGGCTGGATAGGAGGAATACTGAGCGCAAGTTGACACGCCAGAGTTACGATGAGTTGATTCCCATCGTTCCGTCCTGGTGCAGTGCGAGAGAAGAAGAAGCTTGCAGCGTGATCGCCCTCGTCTTTGAGCGAGAGTGCTAGCGACTGAGCGAGGGCTGACTTTCCAATACCAGCGGGGCCATGGAGCCAAAATACAGAGGGTTGGCCCCCCTGTTGGACGAACTTTTTCATCCTGAGCAGCATGGAAGTCCGAGTACCCTCATCGCACTTCGGCGCATCAAAACGTTCCGCGGCATCCAACAGTCCAGCAGTTGCACTGTGACCAAGCAACACAGAGACGATGTCTGGGTCGAGATTAGTTATGTTGTTCAATTAAGGCATTGCTGCGGTTCGCATACCATTCTGGGCACTGGCAGTGTTAGACACGGCGGTGAAAGCACAGTTCTGAATATTGGCGTTGATCGCATTGTGAAGGACGCTCATTCACGAGAGGAGTACACTTGCGCAGTCGGGAAATTGGTTTGGAATCCTTATAGGCAATTGGGGAACAAAATCAAGACACGACATTGGAATTTCGCGCGCATGCACTATGACGAGGTGTCGTTCAAGTATAGACTGGAGAGGCAGTGTGGGGAGCTGTGCCACATGACAAGCGCACAACCAGTAGCATCTCTTGAATATCTCTGTACACGAGGCATGGCATGACTGTTTGAATTCCTCGCAGCTCGAAGAGTCGTGTGAAGCTGGGTACAGGCGCAGAAGCACTGCTTGACCGGTTTGCAAGGAGTATCGAAATCTGAGGGGGAGTCAGGAGACAGGAGACTGGCAGTGATTACGATGGACGAGAACCGCAAGGTCGGACGCGACATCAAATCATGCTGCGCGTTGCGATGTCGGTTGCGGTGCCCGCTTGGCACCCGCATTTGTACTCAGTATATACAACCAAATATATCCACTTTGCCGCAGGCTCTTCAAACCAACTTCTCCGCGAGAATCACTTCATTTGAGAGAGTGAGAAGATAGCTGTGCCTATCTATTTCTATTAGTGAACAAATGGTGCACAAACAAGAACTTGGGATGGGTGATTTGGTTCTAGGTTTGGAGCAAACTCACGTGCTCCGGTCGCTAGCGCAAGCAGGCCATAGTAACCAGCGCTGAGTGTGGAAACACCAGGGAGAAGTGTAACGCCGTGCCCGTAATGGCCAATTCCTGTCCGCTCTCCAAAGTGCTGCGCTGCATATTTGTTGAAAGGACGTTTATATAAGCACGGACTGCAGACACCTTGGAGACACTTCAAATGACATCGCCCGTCCACTGTAGTGCCAGTGCGTGACATCTACGGCGCTCTCCTTGTTTGATTGTCACCACTTCAAGACGGCAGCACGAGATTATCCGGAATCAAAAATGAGACGTGTGCGCGGACAAAACGCCTAAAATGTATGAGAAACCCTTACTGCCAGTGGTTGGTTCACAAAGTGGAAGGAGGTTGGTTTTCGCTGTCAGTATCTCCTGAAATCACTCTCAAAAATTTCAAGATATGATACAGAGGTAAATACTACTTGGTGACCATCAATGTAGGTGATGTCGAGAAAAGCCGGTCACTGGGTCATCAGCAAGGATGTAGCACATTTGCGCGCCTTTTACTGGTAAAGAGCGCATCAGGAAGAACGTCAGTGTGATGGCGCGTCAGATGAATCTGAGCTTAAAGGTGATCAACGGCCTCCAAGGCCGGCCGTCCGGGAAAAGGGATCGGGAAGTATTATTGATTGTGCAACTTTGTGCAATAGTGGTGCACAAGGTATACGCACCCAATGATGGACCACCTTTCTGTTGGTTGTGCAGTGTTACCGTCATTTTCACACAACTAAAGTACTGTAATTACCGTACGTTTTGCACAACAATGGCAGGGTGGGGTGGGGTGGACGCGAGTGGGATGAAAGGTTGAGGGTCATGTGTGGGGACGAGCTTGAGCATCCTCGTCTTCGCCGCCGTCCTCTTTTTTTCTTTTTGTTTGGATGTGCATCTCAACGATAGAGATACATATTTTGCAGATAGTTTCACACCATTTGCAAGCGTTGTGTCTCTGCAGATCTCACCCTCTATAGGTGCTCGTGATATGTTCCCCGCTCTCCTCCGAACTCCCTTCACCCATCAAAAAGTACTTATCATCTACCTACCTGGCGCCTGCGCCACCCTATTTTGCACGTCCCTTTGGGGCTTTGTGCCTCAAGACCCTCGGGTCTATATATGTTGCCGAATTTTATACCAGACTTAGACATCTACTAGTTACATAGCCACTTGTATGTCAGGCTCCTAGAACCAGCCTCTCGCCGAGGAGAATCATCATCATAGAGGAGGGATGGTTGTACATAATCTAATCTTAATCAAAGAACAAATATGTACAACGTCAACTTAAGGATGGATTCTCTCGGTAGAGAGGCTGGCACAAATGTTTCTCCGTCTTTGTCGGAGCAGAAGAAAATGCTGAGTATTTTCTTTGATCCGAGAGACTACGCGACGGCATTGTCAGTTCGTGTAACGACGTGACGAAGTACTCCTACTATGTGTCCCGCATATTACATCTCAATTGACCCTCGAGAACGTCCATAAACTGAATGAATTTTGCGAAATACAATGTTTTCTGTCCCTGCAGAGCCAATGATAGATTTACAGAATTTTTGAACAAAGGGAAAGCCGCATCAATTGTACACAACTGAATATCAGCGGTTCAATAGTTGCAGCATGGAAATGTCGGAGTGTAAGCTTTAGTGCTTTATTGTAACAGATCTGGTGCTTATGTGACAGTGCGGCTTAAAACTGGGCGCAGCAGGTGGCTACAGTAAATGTAATTTGACTTACCGGCTTCTGGAGTCGAATATACATTGAACACATGGACATGCCTTGTCCGAGCAAGGACACATCGTCCATTAGAGTTGCTGTTTGTGAATGGTTGCGCGAGAAAAACGGTGGCCAAGGCTCGGACGTATAGAGGCCAGCGAGCTGCTCAGTATAACACCTCCATTCCTGCACTAAAATCTCTGTGATGTAAGAAAGGGTATATTACAAAGCCAGCGGCATCCAGGACACTGAAAATGCAACTAACTCATAGAAAAATTAGCTGAAATGTTATAACAATGTGATAACGATGAAACCCGCTGTGGAACGTTTTTAGGAATCTTAAAGGTATTTAGATGCGCGTATGGTCTACAGAGAAGCACCCCAGGTTTTGACCATATGTCATACAGGGAGTAGACAGTTTGTCAATCATGGGTCATCCGGGAGACATTATGCATTCAGGGTGGAATGTGTTTACAAAGACTATAGCATTATACAGCGTAATAAGCCCATATTACCTGCTATAGCTTCTAAGTACTCAAGCGCTCGTCGATGTTATTGACTCTCAGCGGACAATGAGCGGGCATATGCTCGGCGCTTAAAATCATGCGGACATATGAATTCTACGGTCCAAAAGGTTTCGCAAAGCCGCACGTCCAGGTATCCATACTATTTGTGAAAAGCCCTAATTATCCAAGCATTTGAGGACTCTTTCAATAGGCTGGGTGGATCCGTTTGCCTGCTTGAGTGTAGGCCCCGGGAAGCTCCCCCAGTGACCTGTCCGCAAATTTGCGGATTTGAGACCCAAAATCACCCATTTCCTTGTCCGGAATTTGCGGATTTGAGGCCAAATTTTGAGAAAATTTTGATTTCCTTGTCCGCTAATTTGCGGATTTGAGACCCATATGGTCGAAATGCGACAAGGCCGCAGGCCCATTCCTATCGCAACTAATTGATATTGGCTTCAAAAAATTGCAATGCTAACCACTTTGAGCGAATGATACAGGAACGTATGGAGTCTGGACTAGTACGCCTTGAAAGGCAGAAATCATAATGGCGGCAGGATATTGCTTTACCGACTGCCATCCGTCTTGATGACGACTCCCCTCGGGCACATACAGCAGCACCTGCCGACACCACAAAATCTACGATTACTGATCCCCACACTCGAAAGGTGTCTGTCGCGCGAATGCTCACGGCTCGCGGATTGGCTCAGTCCGGAACGGTCACTAAATCTGAGCGCGCCGTGACACTGAATCCAAAATACGCCGCAATGGAGAAGGTTCGTAGGGTGGACGAAAAAATGCGACCGGCGGAGGCCTCTCAACGCGTACGCCTTGCTCAAGACATGAATGACGAGCTGAAGAAACAAGAACAGAAGAAAATGCGACAGCTGCGCTGGCAGTCTGCGGTATCCGTCATAAAGAAGGAGCTTGCTTCAATCATGAAAGGTAAGCATAACTTGATTTTAAGCACGCTTAGCCGTTAATGCTACTCTTTGGAAGATGTTCCCCACCTCTCTGAGAGAAATGTTACCGCGTTAAACGACCTTCGACGGGGTTCGTTTCTCATCATGCGAAGCTCTAAAAGGTACTACATTGGGGAGGTGCTTGATATATACAAGAAGGGACAGAGTTCGCGATATGGATCGATACCACGATCCAGCACACTGCAAGGCCTTTCATATCTCTCGTTGAGAGTCTATCAGCCACTACAGATTGAATCAGTAAGTAATTTAATATGTATCTACTTGAAAGCCGAGCTAACATACCCTATTAGAGTACGGATGATATGGAGGACGACGCAGATACTGACGACGACGACTGCAACCCGGATTTTACCTGCACACCATTGCAGAACAGCAAGTTCAAATACCACCTCCATACGCATGCACCGGTCGAGAATGTCGTCTATCATCTTGGCAGTCGTGCGCTCTCTGGGACATACTCGAAGAAGAAACTTGAAGCTATGTCTGCTTCAAGGTGGAAGACATTTACGAAGCCGAAGACACAAGCGGTGATTGCGAAGGCATGTCCCTTGCCTAAAATTCGCATTCCAGGCGGAAAACTGGTCAAAAAGTAGCGTAAATCGAGATTTAGTATCCGTAATGTCACTCTTTGCGTATCTGCTACAAGAAAACAAGGTATAGAGTTACAGAAAACCGAAATCGAGCTCCAATTTAGAGGCGCTCTGGTGCCATCACAGAATTGCCTTTTTTGGTAATAGCCCCTATGAACCCTGTCCGGATTTGCGGATTTGAGGCCCAAAAATTTGCGGATTTGAGACCCAAAATCGGGATTTTGCCCGGACAGGTCACTAAGGGAGCTTCCCGGGGCCTTTGAGTGTGTTGGATCACTTTCGAAAGATTTTATTGAGTTGAACCCAAGTTGAACCAGCGAATTTTTTTATTCAAGGGTAAACTAGCTACCGACTTGAGGTAGTGATTGATTTACTTAATAAACCACGAGTTCACCAAAACAGTGGCAAGTGCTGGCGTAATTACTGCGATTCGACGAGGGAACTCTGCGGGTGCGACCCTCTCTGTGTGACCCAGAGTAACTTGCCGGAAGTTGTCTTCACGGCCATCAGTGTATTTGTAATAAATAGAACCCTGTGGCAGGGTTTACTCACTGCTCCGACAAAGACGGAGAAACATTTGTGCCAGCCTCTCTACCGAGAGAATCCATCCTTAAGTTGACGTTGTACATATTTGTTCTTTGATTAGATTATGTACAACCATCCCTCCTCTATGATGATGATTCTCCTCGGCGAGAGGCTGGTTCTAGGAGCCTGCTTGTATGTACGCTTCTCCACCATATGGTACGCCACACAGGAGAATAAACGAGGTTCGAAAAAAAAGAAAAAAGAAAAAAAAGGTGCTCGTGAGTTTGCAGACAAGATATGGCGCACACGGTGAGGGGCACGACTGGTGCAGTCCATGCACAGTACAGCTGAGCCAGCCGAACCCGCGGTTGCCCATGCTCAAAGCCGGGGATGATGGGCCATTGATGGCTCGAGATATGTGCGACACGCAACGCTGACAGTGGGGACGAGACATGGTACAGTCAATGGACTCCATTGCGGCGCTATGTATGTACCCTGCGGCAATGATGTTTCAGGTATATATGTGTTCAGACTTCAGTTTTACATAGTTAGAAACTCATGTAAAATTCACTTAGGGTGCAATACAAATCTAATGGAAGATATTTAAAACGCTCTTGTTTGCTACACATGACCGTCCTTCAAAATGTGGTAAACCTAATCCTACGTAAAAGATTGTCATGCCATGCGAAGCAGTGGCCTACAAATCAAGTTAAACGGGCAGTATCCTATGTAGGGGAAAGCAGAAAAGCTCCCCGATTTTGTTGTCTTCGTGTGATGCAAAAGCGGTGGCCCATGGGCCGGGGGCATTATCTGGAGAAGCAGCACCATCCCTCGACCGAGCGCGTCCTTGAAAAGTGGCTGTGTTAATTTTCCTAGGTGTAGACAGGCGGTGGAAAGAGGCTTTCAAGAAGTTCGTTTTCTCTTCCGGCGTGTGGCTTTTTTGCAACTTTTTTGGTTTGCGTTTGGGTACCTGAAAAAGTCGCGGAAGCATTCAGGCTCATAGTCCCTCCTTGGGTCGTAAGTGCTGCATATGGCGGCTTGTGGGCGGCCCTCAGGCTCTGGAGTCAGTCTCGATGATGACAGTGTTAACTTGAGATGCGGTAATCTCCTGCCAGATCATGTCCGCAAGCTCGACATCTTTGAGGTCTCGATCATGGAAAACAGCGCCTATATTTCGGAACCAAGTGAACCAGTTCCGTAGAGCGAGTTGATAGAGTTGATTGTCCTCCAGGAAATACTGTTCAAGACCAATTCATCAGCTCAACTCTGTGTTCTACCTTGCAGCGCACAGTGATTCGTACCAGGTGATGTAAATGCTTGAGAAAGGGGTTGATAATGAAGCTGGAGACTTCGAGTGTACTGAAATTGGATCGCAGGCGGAATTCAGGAGGGTAGGATGTTAAAGCTTCGTTGATCGATGGCGTGATTTGGCGAACACGCCAAACAATCAAAAGGCTAACCAACAATGACGCTGAAACCAGGTTCCTTGTCAATAATATGTTAGAGGGTAGAGCTGAAACCACACACTTTTGTCGCGAATGCCTTTGATATGTGCTACCGCCGCCCTCTCTGTGAATGCAGTAAGATCAATGTGATACACCCCAGACCGAGTGCTATCACAGAGAAAATCACTCAAAGATGCATGGTAGAATTCCAACTGGCTACGCTCGTGGTTGAATCGCACTATAGCCACGAGGTCAGACACATAAGAGGGAAGGTCATCCGCCTCATGCCCTAGAGGTCGCAAGGCCCTGTTAAGACCGATAGCAGTACCAATTTCCTGTATCAAAAGATGGGCTCCTAGAAGATCCCTTGTGGCTTCCCAGTCCTCAACTTGAGAGAGGATATATGTATAAATGGCGTCAAGTTGAGTAAAAGGGTTGCTCTTCGTCACTGGGCGGAGACCCAGCACCTTATCCAGCGAATGGGCCGGGCTTGTGGATGAGTTGGCAATGAAGCGCAAAACGGTGGCAGCGTAGATGAATTGACCAGACGATTTGTCCACAATGGAATTGATACTGTCCTCGGAGGGCCAGTATGCGGCCAGTGCGCGTCCGAGGTGATGTGTTTTTTTGATTCTGGCGAGCTCCGCGACAACGAACAGACGGATGTCATCCGATGGGCGATAATCTTTATTCAGAAAGATCGATTCCGCACAGGACCCGACCTCATTGAAAGTCATGGTCAGGTGTGGCTCGGGACGGCTTGCAACGAGGACAATGAATGGGGAGTTTTCATATGAAACGAGGCGGTGAAGGACTCGGAGTAGTATTTGTTGATCATGTTTCCTCGCCGAATCACACTCGTCGAGTCCATCGATGAGTATGACCATCGGCCACTGGTGGACAGGGGGATGTATGATGGTGCGAACTGGGTTGTTGATGGAATGCTCGAACTGATCACACAGCGCTGAGAGTTTGATCAGGGAGTGAACCGGATCTTTAATGAGATACTCGAACTGATCGGCCAGCGCCTGGTTCAGAACCAGGGGTTTCTCTGCAAGGACAGTGCCAACAAGAGGCTTGAGCGTCGGGTGTGAGTTGAACAGTTGGTAGAGGAGTGTCGCGACGATGGGGCGAGCATGGTTCCTGGTGACGTCTGCGCGAAAGAAAAAGAAGTTGACCATGGGCACACCGCGAGCCATACACCGTTCCGCCAATGTTTGGACAATCGCGGACTTCCCTGCACCTGCGGGGCCACTAAGCCAGAAAATCCTGCGTTCGTGATTGAGCTCTTTGGCATCAATCCATGCCTCGATCTTTGCAAGCACCTCTTCACGCGTGCCGGGAAAGCACTTGACTTCATCCGCACGTCCCCCAGCGTTGAGGATGGCGTTAGGCGCCACCTGTCCGTAAAGTAACTCTAAGCGTTCTTCATGTGTATAAGAGAGAAAATCGGAATCACTCCTTAGTACCAACACTAGAAGATCAACAACATGTACACGCACTGTTGGGTTCATCATTCACAGTTGTTGTGACATTGTACTGCGATCCGGCTACAAATGATCCACCGGTAATGGCAACATTGGATGCAGACTGGAGTATGTTTCCTGCTGGTGAGGGAGGTGCTTGCTGCTTCATGGTGAAGGGATTGAACAAGACCGATGAGTGCAGGGAGGCTGCACGGCAACGTGGCCAGACATGAAAATCTCACATGCTCATGATCACAAAATATAGAAAGTTCGTAGTTTGCAGTATGCGCTAAACTGCTGTTGCAGCTATCTTCAAAATCGTGGACCACTATGCTCGCGACCATCCGTTGTACAGCTGGTCATTGAAGAAGCTCAGATGAGGTTCTTATATCTGTCTCCGTGTAAATCACTCAGATGTAGGTTGTGACCGACTTGTGATCCACTTAGTGGCACCCATGCGATTCTGAAAACATCGGGCAATGTATAAGGATTATGTGGCGGAGGGTTCACGGGTACGATAACTACGTATGAAACATCGATGGCGATGTCGAAAAGGCACATCATATAGCACGAAACACACTCACAGAATAAGACAACTCGGAGCGAGCGAGGACAAGCGGGCACACGAGTAACTCACCATGCAGTGTGTATTGAGTTGACATTCAAGTGGATCCTTAGCAATGTATTGATGAAAGTAGGCATATATGTTGGTATACGAGAGACAGTTGTCGACTGTAAATAAAGGGGAAAGGAAAAGGATGCCAGTCTCGCGTGAATGAATTTTGCAGTAAGTATATATAGTCCGCACTTTGAGTCACAGACAGTGCTGAGTGGTGAGATTCGTAAAGTGATTATAGTGGTGTTAGTGTCGGCGTCTTCTGGATGGCCATGATGTATTGGGGGTGCAGGTGGTCGTTACCGTTACTAGACTGAGCACACAAAGTGGAGGAGGAGATGGGGAAAGTGTTCATAAATGATGATGAGAGGGATGGTCGTGACGTTCGTGGTGATGCGACGCAGGCTGGCAGGTGGCGATAAAGTAAATCATGCGATATGCAAGGGAGTCGGGGACTCGGAGGTGTCGAGGGAAATGACCAAAAAGGCTTCTACGTGACCTGGGGCGACCATGGAACCAGCCATCGGACACACTCCGACTCAGACGAGGAGGACCTCATAGTGCCCCAAGTACTGCCGCCATTGCACTGCGACGTTCCTGCCCTGCCGAGGGTTCGTGCACCAAATCTTCTCCAAGATTTCCAGCATGACGTTCGCATTACCGACGCCCTCCTGGCCCGAGTTCTGCATTAGATGCGTGCGGAGCACATTTTGCTTGGTGGTGTCGTCGGTCAACGCGCCGCAGATGAACACGCCAAACACCGTGCTCCGTACGATCGTGCTGCGCGCCGACGGTGTCTCCGCGCTTGGGTACCGCGTGATCGCCTCGTAGCACTCGTCGACGCATGCGCAGACCTCGCGCAGATATGGGTGGTCACCGCTCTCGACAGACTTGAGGAACAGCTTTGCCGATGTGCGGAAGATTTCTGACGCGAGGAACCGCCGCCATGAGTCCTCGTCGGGCTGTGGTGGGAACGGTCGTGGGCCAGCGGCAAGGTGTTCGTCGATCTCCGAGGCCTTAATGAGGAGCTCGCGGATGGACAGGTCGCCTGTCCTTTCGTGGCGTCGTTTCCAATACGAGAGGCAGGATGTCTCTGCGAGTGCCCACACGACGTCGTTCTCGCACCCCATAGGGTCAAGCATTGAGTAGGTATATGCCTCGCCGACATAGCTCAGATTGGGTTTGAAGAGCTCGCGGATGTACTCGATGAGCTTCGGAGGTTCTTGCGTAGTGATGGATGCCAAAACGTCGAACCATATCGTGGTCTTGACAACGAATTGGTCCTTGGGGGTGGCGTGTTCGAGGGCTTGGGGGTAGTTCCCGCGGTGTCGGGGTGCTTCGAGAACATCGCGAACGTATTGTGCAGCAAAGGAAAGGAATTGGTTCCACTTCCCCCGACCGCCGTCGAAGAGGTACAGCGACACGATATGCAGGGCCGCCATGGCGTCATCGGCGGAGAAACGGGCTCGACTCGATAGTGATGAACCAATGGCTTGTATGCGCTCTAGAGTGTCGGCGTCCGCAAGAACCGAGAAGCTTGGATCTTGTTGGCGCCCGTAGTAACCTTTGGAAAGAAGCGCCACAGCGTCTCGCGACTCGCTGTGTGCATTGATCGCCTTCCAAATCATATCTGGTAGTGACTTGCGATTCCCCAGAGGGTATTGTATCTGAACGATGTTGAGGACATAATTTCGTGTTGCGTCACTGATGATTTGGGATGACACGATCTGGGAAGGATACGCATGCGGCACCATGCCTGGCGTCCATGTCGGCTCCGGCAACTCATCCATTGGAAGCAGGCCTGACGGTAGTGTGTGATACCACGCAGAGAAGGAGCTTTGAACGGCGGAGGCTGAAAAGAAACAACAAGAAAATTTGCTATTAGTACATTACAAATTATAATACCAGGGTGAACTCTCACAAGGATACGGCTCTACAGTTGGGTCAGTATTCATGGGATAGTCCCCGGCATATTCGTAGTCTTGCATAGAAGAACCACCATGGGGCGAATCAGACCTTGCATGAACGTCTACATAGATATCGAACTTAGGTTTCCTCAAATTTTCAGAACGTCGAAGGCGACTGACCTTGATGGTCATAATAACGCTCATAGCGGCCCCTAGGCTGGTACTCAAATGGCACACCACGCATATCCGAGGTATTTGGCTGCAGACGATAGTGTCTGTCAGACTCGATGGAATCATCGCGCCCAGGACTACCCTCAGACGACGACCCAGAGCCTCGACCGCGATGGTAGGGCCCCATGTCGTCGTTCAGAGGGTATTCGCTGAGTTTGAGGATATCCTCTTGAATGGTCGAGCGGGAGCCCGACCCAGCATGACCTTTAATCATACCCTGCGCCGCAAGATACGCCTTGATTTTTTCTCTAGTCGCTGAGACTTGAGTGTTCTCCTTAGAGAGTGGCATGGTCATGTTAGCTACACGAAGGCGGGATTGATGGGAACGGGCGCTTGTGACTCACCCCGAGCCACTCTGGGAGCTTCGCGCCAAAGCCTAAGCACTCGAGCTTGAGGCAATAGCAAGTCTCGCACGGACCGCCATCGCGCGTACGATTATAGTCGCACTTCTGTAAATCGGTGGCACAAATGATGAGCTGGGTTCTGGCGGAAACTGGTTTGGGCGCTTACTTTGCGGCGTATGCGGCATGTGTAACATCCAGATTTGGCCCGCACGGCACCCTTCTGCTTCGAGGGAGCAGGCGTCTTCTCAGCGGCGCGAGACACCTTTGGGGAGGCCACCGGTGGCATATTGTGATGTTGGCGCGAGCGATGTGTGAAGGAGTGAGAAGGTGGTTGAAGCTGAAGCTGAAGGAGGATCTGTTAGATATAAACACCTCGGATGGAGAGAGAGGCAGTGAGATGAGGGACGGAAGAGAACATGATCTGCCTTTATAGAAATAGGGAGATGAGGAGATGATAGAGGAAGGCATGTGCATGACAGGGTGAGGAGGGCGAAGGCGAGGCAAAGGATAGGAGAACTCAGATTCTGGTACCGGTGGCAGGGGGACGCCCACGAGGTCTGAACGGTTGTTCTTGGTTGGTTCTTGGTCTTCCTCTCCTGACATGCCATCTGCCGTCTCTCTTCTTTACCCCAAACCATATTCAATAACACTTTGTGGGTCCCTTCTACCCGATTTCTGCGCTCATCCACTCCGAAATCATATCCTCGAACAATTACAATCTTTTACGTATACGTGGGGAGGCGCAACAGAGTGCGTCCGCTGACTAAGCGTACAGCCACCACCAATCTAACCGGTTTCGAAGTGCCAAAACGTAAGTACTTCTAGCAAGTTGATTCAGACTCAAAAATGTAGTCGAGCGCAAAATAATGCGTTATATGCGTTCAATCCCATAGGTTTAGTTCTGCATACCTCAAGGTCTGGAGTCAGTCTCGATGATGACAGTGTTAACTTGAGATGCGGTAATCTCCTGCCAGATCATGTCCGTAAGCTCGACATCTTTGAGGCCTTGATCATGGAAAATAGCGCCCATATTTCGGAACCAAGTGAGCCAGTTCCGTAGAGCGAGTTGATAGAGTTGATTGTCCTCCAGGAAATACTGTTCAAGACCAGTTCATCAGTTCAACTCTGTGTTCTACCTTGCAGCGCACAGTGATTCGCACCAGGTGATGTAAATGTTTGAGAAAGGGGTTGATAATGAAACAGGAGACTTCGCGTGTACTGAAATTGGACCGCAGGTGGAATTCAGGAGGGTAGGATGTTAAATCTTCGTTGATCGATGGCGTGATTTGGCGAACACCGAATGTAGCACACTCACAGAACAAGATAGCTCGGAGCGAGCGAGGACAAGCGGGCACACGAGTAACTCACCATGCAGTGTGTATTGAGTTGACATTCGAGTGGATCCTTAGCAATGTGTTGATGAAAGTAGGCATATATGTAGGTATACGAGAGATAGTTGTCGACTGTAAATAAAACGGAAAGGAAAGGATGCCAGTCTCGCATGAATGAATCTTGCAGTAAGTATATATATAGTCCGCACTTTGAGTCACAGACAGTGCTGAGTGGTGAGATTCGTAAAGTGATTATAGTGGTGTTAGTGTCGGCGTCTTCTGGATGGCCATGATGTATTGAGGGTACAGGCGGTCGTTACTGTTACTAGACGGAGCACACAAAGTGGAGGAGGAGATGGGGAAAATGTTCATAAATGATGATGACAGGGATGATCGTGACGTTTGTGGTGATGCGACGCAGGCTGGCGGGTAGCGATAAAGTAATTCATGCGATATGCAAGGGAGTCGGGCACTCGGAAATGTCGAGGGAAATGACCAAAAAGGCTTCTACGTGACCTGGGGCGACATGGAACCAGCCATCTGACCCACTCCAACTCAGACGAGGAGGACCTCATAGTGCCTCAAGTACTGTCGCCATTGCACTGCGACGTTCCTGCCCTGCTGGGTTTTCCTGTGCCAAATCTTCTCCAAGATCTCCAGCACGACGTTCACATTACCGACGCCCTCCTGGCCCGAGTTCTGCATCAGATGCGTGCGGAGCACATTTTGCTTATTGGTGTCGTCGGTCAACGCGCCACAGATGAACACACCAAACACTGTGCTCCGTACGATCGTGCTGCGTGCCGACGGTGTCTCCGCGCTCGGGTACCGCATAATGGCGTCGTAGCATTCGTCGACGCATGCGCGGACCTCGCGCACATGTGGGTGGTCACCGCTCTCAACAGACTTGAGGAACAACTTTGCCGATGTGCGGAAGATTTCTGACGCGAGGAACCGCCGCCATGAATCCTCGTCGGGCTGGGGTGGGAATGGTCGTGGGCCAGCGGCGAGGTGCTGGTCAATGTCCGAGGCCTTGATGACGAGCTCGCGGATGGACAGGTCGCCTGTCCTTTCGTGGTTTCGTTTCCAGTACGAGAGGCAGGATGTCTCTGCGAGTGCCCAGACGACGTCGTTCTCGCACCCCATAGGGTCAAGCATTGAGTAGGTATATGCCTCGCCGACATAGCTCCGATTGGGCTTGAAGAGCTCGCGGATGTACTCGATGAGCTTCGGGGGTTCCTGGGTAGTGATGGATGCCAAAACGTCGAACCATATCGTGGTCTTGACAACAAATTGGTCCTTGGGGGTGGCGTGTTCAAGGGCACGGGGGTAGTTCCTGCGGTACATGGGCGCTTCGAGGACATCGCGAACGTATTGTGCAGCAAAGTAAAGGAATTGATTCCACTTCCCCCGACCGCCGTCGAAGAGGTACAGCGACACGACATGCAGGGCCGCCATGGCGTCGTCGGCGGAGAAACGGGGTCGGCTCGACAGTGACGAACCAATGGCTTGTATGCGCTCTAGAGTGTCGGCGTCCGCAAGAACCGAGAAGCTTGGATCTTGTTGGCGCCCGTAGTAAGCCTTGGAAAGAAGCGCCACAGCGTCTCGCGAGTCGCTGTGTGCATTGATCGCCTTCCAAATCATTTCTGGTAGTGAGTTGCGATTCCCCAAAAGGTATTGTATCTTAACGACATTAAGGACATAATGTCTTGTTGCGTCGCTGATGATTTGGAACGATACAACCTGGGAGGGATACGCATGGGACACCATGTCTTGCGTCCATGTCGGCTCCGGCAACTCATCCATCACAAGCAGATCTGCTGGTACTGCGTGATACCATGAAGAGAAGGAGCTTTGAACGGCAGGGGCTGAAAAGAAACAACAAGAAACTTTGCTATTAATACATTACAGATTATAATACCAGGGTGAACTCTCACAAGGATACGGCTCTACAGTTGTGTCAGTATTCATGGGATAGTCCCCGGCATATTCGTAGTCTTGCATAGAAGAACCACCATGGGGCGAATCAGACCTTGCATGAACGTCTACATAGATATCGAGCTTAGGTCTCCTCAAATTTTCAGAACGTCGAAGGCGACTGACCTTGATGGTCATAATAACGCTCATAGCGGCCCCTAGGCTGGTACTCAAATGGCACACCACGCATATCCGAGGTATTTGGCTGCAGACGGTAGTGTCTGTCAGACTCGATGGAATCATCGCGCCCAGGACTACCCTCAGACGACGACCCAGAGCCTCGACCGCGATGGTAGGGCCCCATGTCGTCGTCCAGAGGGTACTCACTGAGCTTGAGGATATCCTCTTGAATGGTCGAGCGGGAGCCCGACCCAGCATGACCTTTAATCATACCCTGTGCCGCAAGATGGGCCTTGATCCTGTCTCTGATTGCTGATACTCGAGTGTTCTCCTTAGAAAATAGTATGAATAATGTTAGCCCCTGCGAGGGCGGACCCGGGATTAATGGGAACGGGCGCTTGTGACTCACCCTTAGCCACTCTGGGCGCTTCGCACCAAAGCCCAAGCACTCGAGCTTGAGGCGGTAGCATGTCTCGCAGGGGCCACCGTCGTGCGTGCGATTCTCATCGCACTTCTGTAAATCGGTGGCACAGATGATGAGTAGGGTTCCTGGGGAAAATTGGGTTTGGGCGCTTACTTTGCGGCGTATGCGGCATGTGTAACATCCAGATTTGGCCCGCACGGCACCCTTCTGCTTCGAGGGAGCAGGCGTCTTCTTAGCGGCGCGAGACACCTTCGGAGTCGACACCGGTGGCATATGGGGGTGATGTTGGTGAGAGCGATGCGTGAAGGAGTGAGCAGGTGGTTGAAGCTGAAGGAGGATCAGTCAGATATAAGGCTCCTAGGATGGAGAGAGAGGCGGTGAGATGAGGGACCGAAGAGAATATGATCCGCCTTTATAGAAACAGGGGAGATGAGGAGATGATAGAGGAAGGCATGGCAGAGGGAAGAGGGCGAAGGATGGGAGAACTCACAAGGCGCCTGTTCGTGACAATCGTCACACTGCTATGTATGTCACCCCCTTCTGGGGTTGGTGGCAGGGGGGCGCCCACGAGGCCTGAATGGCTGTTCTTGGTCTTCCTTTCCCGACACGCCATCTGCCGTCTCTCTTCTTTACCCCAAACCATATTCAATAACGCTTTGTGGGTCCCTTCTACCCGATTTCTGCGCTCACCCACTCCGGAATCTTATCCTCGAATGTCTATTGCTTATCGGCGTCAACGAACTCACGGGCGTCTATCAATAGCTGACCAGACTAATCCTCGTTCAGAGGTCCACGCAACCCCCTGCCTTCCTTTATACAGCCTGCTACTTTGCCTCACTTCCGTCACATTCCGCAGGCAACAGCCTCTGTGTTTCTCCCGTTCCGAATTCACAACATCCCCGTGCGCACCTTACTGAACTCTGTACTTCGTAATCCTCAACGACAGACAACTTGCTAGGACAGTCAATTGGCTTATTTATCCGTACATGCCGGCAGCCTGCCCACGCGATCTGATGTGCTCTTAATTTGTATCTTCGGGGATGGGCACATTAGGTTGAACCTCGCCCTAATGGTCTTCTGATCTTCTGGACACAATCCGTCCTCTTTTGCACCGAATGAGGAATCATGTCTCAATGTTCTCGATGCCCCAACCTGTGCAGGATTTCCCTGCCTCGACATACCTACATCATCGCTTGTACACTGGACTCGTTATCTTTATCCGTGTGGCACCGGCGCTACAAGCTCGGGTTCATGCAGTACACCCCTGTGCGATTGCTATATTCCTCCCTATCTAAAAAAAGTAAAGTTCCCCGCACAGCAGCCCTAAACTTAAACATACGACAGATTCTAAGGTTTGTAATCAAGCACAATGTTAACATGTATGGGCAGGCGCATTCCACGCTCATTTCATCTCCACGCCATTCATTATTCCAAGGACCCAGACTCTATCCTCTATTGATGCTGCGAAGATCTGTCTCTTCAATTATTCTCCCGTGAGCCACTGCGTCATCTGTCTCCATCCGCTACACATGTTTAAAGCATGTCCCTTGCCTATCCCCAAACATTGAGTGTGCTTAAGCTTCAGCACTCTCAGGATTGTCTGTATACCACTCACGCGTACTTCGCGGAAGGACGACGGTGTATACATATACGTCTCCCAGTACCATGTGTGTACACTCTTATAAGTACCCCAGCGTCTATTCGAGACAGCATCAGCGCTCAGCGCTAAAAGATCGCGTTACATAGAAATAACGACGTAGTCAAAAATATCGGCTTGGATCCCATGAATGGACGGAGGGTCTCTCCTCCCCGACCCCTGGAAGTGAATTTATCAAGCAAATGTCATCCGACGGAATAAGCGCCCATAGACTGGGGGAAACCGTCTACCAATTTGTGTGCCTTGATGATACCACTAGGAACAGATAGCACCAGGCAGGCTCTGCATATGGATTAGCCATATTCTTGCACACTAACCTGCTTTACTTTTCCGCTCGCGTCCATACTCCGCCTCTGCATCTAGTAATGAGGTGCGGGGTCCAGTGGCTAAAAATAGGTCACCACCTGATAATATGTCTAACCCCTATGTCAAACATCGAGCTGCAAGAACGAAACTGAAACCTTCTCTCATCTAACCAAACTCACAATGTCTGCACTCAGAGAACCTCAAAGCACTCAGAACCCTCTAGTCGTCAACGCCGCACCCACCATCAACCAATATGTACCCGCACTCATCGTTATCGACATGCAGCAGGACTTCGTCTACGGCTCACTGCAAGTCCCCGACGCGGCGTCCATCATCGAGCCCATAAACTCACTCATCGACCTGCCCTTTGCCGTGCACGTCGCTACGCGCGACTACCACCCAGCCAACCACGTCTCCTTTGCGCAGACGCACCAGAAGCCCGTGTTCAGCAAACACACTATGTCCCACCCAGAATACACCAGGGCTAGTACTGCTACCAGTGCGACCACAGGTGAGGCCCAGTCCCTCACACCGGTCGTGGAGCAGGAGCAGACGCTCTGGCCGGTCCACTGCGTGGCCTACACCGGCGGCGCAGACTTTGTTGCGGGCCTGAAAGCCACCAAATTCGACTACGTCTTGCACAAGGGTACACACCCGCACATCGAGTCCTACTCTGCCTTCCAGGATGTCTGGAGCAAGGGCCCATCAGACCTCCCGGCCTTGTTCCAGGCGCGTGGGGTCACGGACGTGTACTTCGTGGGTATAGCGGGCGATTACAGCTTTAAGTACTCGGCGTTAGACGCAGTCGACTATGGGTATAACACCTGGGTCGTGCGCGACGCGGTCAGGAGCATGTCGGATGAGTTCTTGGAAGAGGAGGAGCTGCGCCAGATGGGCATACTGTTCACCACAATTGAAGAAGTGACAAAGAAGCTGGAGGCCGAAAAAGTGCACGGTGGCGGCCCTGAACCGACTCCAGAATGTTAGAACCTCGTAGCCAGAGCCATGTACGTCGCGATACAGAAGTGAAACTAGGTGAAGGCACAAATACAATTTTTTTTGTTTTGCGTTGAGTCGACTGCGAACAAACACAAACAAGCGAAGGAGGAAAGGGAAAGAAAAGAGGACAGACATCAAGGCGCAACAAAAGCTGTGCATTGAGGGATATTAGACCGTACATACATACGTACGAAGAAAAACAAGCAGTTTGAAGGTACAGCACCATGGAGACCAAACTATCACGTCCGATAGCAGTTCACCCCGCTGGCGACGCGCGTATGACACAAGTTTGATTCTGGTCATCTTCGACAAAAATTGGCTTGAGTAGAACCGAGAGGATGCATGTGGCAGGGTAGTCAGACAAGTGAGAGAAGGTGTAGTAAAAATGTGAGAAGTCGAAAAAGTCCCTGTCCAGAAACAAACAAAACACCAACAAAAAAGAAGCACGCCAGAATAATCAGAAAGTGCGCATGGTGGAGCACGACATTAAAAGGCTGAAGGATATAACGAAGACCAATAAAGAAGAAAAAGGAAATGAATCCAGAGCAGGGGCAACAGCATCGTCAAACAAAGGAAAGGGATGCCATGCTGCGGTATCTACGAGGACGCTTTGACCTCGCGGGCAGGTCCATCGGGATGTGACTGTGAAGCCATACCCGCCAGGGAGTTTCCCGCGCCTGAAAGCCTCCTTAGATTATTCCTGAGGCCTGAAGTCACGGCAGATGTCGGTGTCGGCGGTGGCTGGGGAGCACTTGCCTGTTGATATTCTGCAAGGGACAAAGCAACGCCACTCTCTTTATGGTGGCTGCCGCTGGCATGAGCAGCCGCACCGGTACCTGCAGGTGTGTCGTGGGCAGCTCCTGGGACGTGGGCGGGTACGTTGGGTGATTTGGATGCCTTGCCTGGTACTTGTCCGAGTTCTGTGCGCCGCACAATGAGCGCACGGATCGCACCGAGCCATTTGATTTCATCGTCCTCGGTCGGGGCACAAAGCAACAGATTCCGTTTCGTGGTGACAATTTTGAAAGTGTGAGTTCCACTTCCAGCCGCTTCATCTGCGTCGGCTGCGTGACCTGCGCCGGCGGATATATTAGAACTTGGGCCCTGACGGTGTGTACTCGGTGGCAGCGTGTACTCCAGCGCATCGAGTATGTGATTGAACGGGAACTCGCGGTGGGGTTTAGTGTCCTATACACGATGTAAGAGAAGAATCAGAATGACAAACACAGTGAAGGCGGCATCAATACAAATAACTGGAGTGCGAATGACATACCATATGACTGCCAGAATAGAACAGCTTCTCGCCGGTCAGTACGAACCATCGCTTGCGCCAGTTACGACGTTTGGAGTCACACTTCATCAGGTAGCCCGACAGAACCGTTTTGGAGGGATCCTTGTTGGGCCCTGCAACCTTTGAGGGCGACAACGCAAATGCGGCCTGTGTAGGAGATGAAGCGGCGTAGCCTGGATTTGATGCGTCTTCTGAGTCTGATGAAACTACGGCAAGGCTACCAGTTTGCTGGTTTGGCGAAGAGGAGAGTCGAGCGGAGCTCTGGGAAAGCGAGCGGGGCGCCCCTTGGGGGTTGGGGATGACGATAGGCATGGTACCTGACGTTTGAGTGGAAGTAGAAAGCAATGTCTCCCGCGCCTGCTCGATCGCTTGCACCCATTGCTGTACTTCTTGCGGTGACGAGGCTTGAAGGTAATATGTGCGTGAAGCGGAAATCAGGCCAAAGGTGTTGTCATGGCGCTTCAGATTGACTTGAGTACAGGAATGCACGTCGGCCAGCTCGAGAAGACGTAAGAGTTGGTACTCTGCAGAGCTTTTGTAGTATGCGATGTGCGCAGGGCGCAGCACAAACCACCGCTTCTTCCACGTCTGTATTGAGAAGAAAGATAAGGATGATCAGACTTGCCCGTGAGTGTCTCCTCCCACAGGAATTCTGCGCACCTTTCTCCGTTCGCCCTTCTTCCAAAGGTAACCCGTCTTGATGACGGATTCATCAACCGACTTGCGGGGTTTCTTGTCCGCGTTCTCTACAGTCTTCCACCCACCGAAAGCAGCTTCCTCATCTTCGGTGTCTTCGCCGGAGTCTGAGCGGCGTTCAGCGATGGAAGACAACGGTGGTTGCGACGACGACGGCGCATTATGCATACTGGCTCCATGCGCGACGGGTGGCGGTACATCGAGAGTGAGGACTGAGTCCGAGTCTGACTCTGTTCCCGAAACTACACCACCAGCGACATTTGACGTGGTCTGTGGATGAGCTGTGAGCAAGATGCCACTCGGATTGAACAGGGTGGTCAGAAACCGTTTACCAACCTTGGACCGAGAGACAGAGTGCACGGAAAGCTTACGGAGGATTTCCTGGGGGGTTGGGGGAGGTGCTGCGGGTGTCATTGTGGTATCTGGAAGAAAGCTACGGCAGCTGCGCGCTGGCGACGGGCAGCTTGAGGGATGAAGAAGATAGAGTTTAGTCGACGCTTGAGACTCCTTAGCTCATGGAATCATTCGCTTATGTAACTCTGGCCCCGCAACTCACTTTCCAGGGGGTCATCCAAATCGCCACTCCTCTAGATAGACGCTTCGTTCGAGACTCTGGCTCAGGTCATTAATACTCCTCTATAGTCACATATATCCACACACACACTACTAGATGTATTTTTGGGCCTCATCATCTGGAGAATCAAACCAAAGTCACATCTGTTCCCTTCGTTTGCGCCAAATGCTGTTACACATGCTTTACTTTTCAACTTAGGCTCCCTGACGATGTACTCTTGGTATGGAGCCATTATTCGCTGTTCTTGTTCGCAAGAAACCAGGTTGCTCAATGCTGATTTGCAGAAAATTCTATTCTGGATGTGACTTATTTCTGCAAATTTAGCTCAGAAAAGATGACCTCCAATACATCATCAACATCAGGATTCGGAGAGCCGATGTTGCATAACCACGCCCAAGGTGCGCCACTTTGAATGCAATGCGTATATTTTCGCAACATCCGTGCGGGCGGGTGCGACAAGAAAATAGGGGCTTCATTACCCAAATAGGCATATCTGATCAACGACGGGTAGCCCGAAAACTAAATCGGGATTCCTTTTCCCTGATAACACTATCTCCCAAACCACCATGTCGCAAGCAAAGTTCGATAAAGCCGTCGCCGTCGTCCAGGCTCTTCCCAAGGATGGCCCTGTGAAACCCACCCAAGCTGAACAGCTCTACGTGAGTGCGCTTTGAGTCGAAGATTAAACACCTTATCTAACCGCGCCGCGCGACAGTTCTACCAGTACTTCAAGCAGGGTACCTTCCGCCCTTCCAATTCTGTTATGGACTATACAGTTAATATCTTTCTCTCTCTTCCTCTCTCTTCCAGCCAACATCGGTGACAATACTACCACCCGCCCCAGCGGCTTGCTTGACTTCGCCGGCAAGGCCAAGTGGTGAGTACCATCGGTGTTGCCTTTTCGAAGTCCACATCTCACCTATGCACCATCAGGGATGCGTGGGAATCCGTCAAGGGCACCTCACAAGAGGAAGCTCGCAAGAAGTACGTTGAGAAGCTCCTTGAGGTAAGTGTCCAGTCGCTTTCGCGTTAAATTGGCGCGCGTACTCAGACTTGGGGTCGGCCCATTTTTAGATCCTCAAGAAGGCTGATGACGAAGCTTCAAAGAAGTCTGTTGAGGAGATCGAGGCTGCCTAAGACACTCTTTCTATCACACTGCCACACGAAACGCTGTATCTATAACAATCAACGTGTTGCTGTAAAACTTGTCCGTTGAACTTGAGATTCAAGGGGATCCTCCTCCCAGAACTGCGCACCCTAGGGGAACCGCAAATGTCACCTCTATGGGATCGTCAAAATATCATTCCATCGGGCTATTCCCTCGACATTTCAAACGTCAAAGTACTGGTAGTGGACGGCTGTTCAATAATACTAGCTTCCGCATTCATCGGTCTCATCTACAGGCAACGGTAGCTCCACACATATGCCTTTTCCTGACCTTTTCCCGATACCATTGTTCTCATTGAGCTCATTGTCCGAATACAATGCGTCAAACACATGTTCGATAGTAGGACCCCGGGACTTCAAGCTCCGCGAATGTTGAAACCCATCAATCCATCATTGATCAATTAGTCATTGTGGGCGTTTGAAAATGAAACCAGTGATCCTACTCGGATCCCACGGTGCCAGAGGGAGGCAAAGGCGACAAAACGTGCGCGTCGTGGGCAGCACTAACAGGTAGCTCTATCCTTCGGCTACCTGGCATAATAGCCCTGTATGTGGGTCGGGGGGTATGTAAAATTGCGAGATGGTCAATGTCAGCGGCTGGTCTGGCGTCAGATCGACAGTCTTTAAAAGTGTCCCCAATCGAGGTATTACACACCCCGCGCACCCCGTGGCATGCGCAGTTGGGGGGGAAAGCTTAAACATTGTCATATTGTTCGTTATCACGATTCATCACAGTATTGAGGGTATTGTGTGCTCGCGGAAGTTTCCGGCCGTTGCCATCGTGTCAATCCAGAGAGATGTGTAGAGCCGCAGGTCGACTGAGAATAACTGACCCAAGGAGATCTAGATGCATAGCGTAAATGAGAATATTAACTCAATTGTACTAAACAAGTGATTATGAAAGGAGCTGGCTCAATGTTGAACAGAGAGGAATCGAGGCAAAGCGACCCCGTTCCCCAAATGATGTGGAGAAACGGACATGAAAGATGTCAATTTGACTCGACGAAGGAGGACCTCATGACCCACTACAAACTCCTGCATTTTTTTCTCTAGGCCTCGTGGCGTCCCTCAATACTCGTTGTTTCCGAATGAGGTACAAGAGTCAGTATCAATCCACCGCTATGATTGGTTTGTCTTCAAAAACCTTCTTCACGGTGCAGTGGTGATGCGCACTTGATTATGCTTGTGGTGGCGTGTCTCAAAATCTCTTATCATGTGTCTACCACACAGCTATCTGCTTTTCTCTTTGCTGTATCTGGAAGAAAGTCCCTGTGCAAATTCCATATGTTCCTGTCTGACGATTTAAAGTTGCTAAAATTGCAGACAACCAGTCTATTTCGCTGGTTTTCATTGATGTATATATTTCTTCTAGCAATTTTTAACATCCAGCATTCGCAAAGCCTCACAGAGATAATAAATATATATCATGCAGTATGACGAGTTGGAAATGATGCAATGCTGCCCAGGTATGTGACTCACTTCAAAAAAATCTTTTGACAGTGCATCACTGTGGGTTGTGGGCAGGGATATTATACTTCCATTTCATCGGCTTCAGTAAAGGTGAGTCACAACACGTCGAACCAGGTTGAACCCAATCACCAATTCTTGATGAAAAATCTATTTGCGCAGACTCCGTTTGATCATGATATCGTCTGACAATCGCTTCCAAGCCCTTTCGTTCTATCTTGTTGCAAACAGTAACTCTCCCTAGGAGGTTTAGATACGAAGTGTCACCGTTACCCATCGAATGGGTCGTGGTGTTAGTTACAGGCAAGCAGAAAACTTGAATTACTTCCTTAGACCATGACTTTATAGCAATCTCGCCCAATCCATCTGTGAGTTTACGAACTCGAGTGGCATTGTACAGGATAATAATGAGCGCAATACCTAATGGTACTACTACCCGCGGGGTGCAAAAAATAACCCACTACCGTATGAGAGTTCATTCCCATTTGTCCTAATGAAATGCTGAGAAAAGGACGGCATACCAGTCCCAGATGGCAGAGTCTCAGGTCCGAAGAGGCGGTTTAATTGCTGCTGATTTCAGGTACCGCAGTGGTGACTCACAGTGCGAAGAGTTCAATGCAAGTCTCCGGATAGATACCGAGGCAATGCAGTTCAAGAATCGAGGGTACTAAGTCCACAAAGTCTGAATGACACTGTGATTCTCCGCATGGGAGCTGTCGTCAGATGAGCTGTATTAGAACTTTGCCGTGCATGAACGTGAACATCAGGCACTAAAAAGGGAGGCGCCAATTGTCTGTGGGTCGTAAAGAATGTACCGGTCACGCTCCCCGAGGTCTGTGCAGGTAACGTAGAAGGAGGGGGTACTGTGATTTTTGTGTAATAGAAGGGTTTCGTGAGAGAATGCTTCCACTGGCATTTAGCTTGAAAGCGCTGAGTCGTCTAGAGCAATGGAGTTTCCTCGTGAGGGGTGCCGGCGCTGTGCGTCAAAGAACCCCTGTCAGCACAGTGCAGAATTATGCCTCTATTGGAGGCGGAATGAGCTTTAGCGCCTATAGTTCTTGAAGAGAATTCGGTTGTGGTCCTCAGAGTGGAGTATCCAGGCGATAACACTCAAAATCATCTCCATGTGGAACGTTGTACTGCGCAAAAGCGTGTTTGGCAGATCGAAGCCACGAGTTGCCAGTGAATCCAGTTGTGGCGCAAGCGGCATTACCGTATCCCGAATTAGATTGCCTGCGGTCGTGAGATGATTGTCGAGCGAGGATATCGATTGTAGACTTCTAAGCCATAGTAGTTGCGGAAATCTTTGGTAGCCTTCAAGCCACCAACCAGAATACAGCGACCAATAGCCAGAACGCCCTGAATTTTCAAGAGATCAATGAGCAAGATCAAAATGATAACTTACCGTGCCGTAATCGATTTGATCCTCCTGCTCAAGCCATATGTGCTTCTTATCTTCTATGTGGGCTGCGGAAACCTATACTCGGGTATTGCGCCAGTTTCCAAGTACACCATGTACGTGAGATATGATAAATGACTTTGGAAATGGTCTGAGAGCGGCTGAGAACTCACGGAAGTACATCCGCTGAGGCCTCGTGCCCAATGAAGAATGGAGAGGGTGGACAGATGATGTGGCGCTCCTCTGCCAGTATAGACGAACCTGCCTGCGGTGAGCGCTGATGCCCACCGAGCTGGGAGCATTGTATGCTTGCTGGACAATCGCCATACTGCAGCAAGGAGTATGGTGTCAACTGTTGGGACAAGTCCGACTTCCAGCAGAGCCTGCGTTGGTGCAACACACCCTACATTCCTCAATACCGCGATCAGAGCTCTAAGAGTGACTTTGGGGTGAAGCATTTGACCTCAATAATGTTATCTCAAATATATTGAAATACGAGGCATGAAAACGCTCAATTGGAGAGGATCGTGCAGGCGCAGGGTATTGAGACCTGCCCCTGCACGATTCTCTCCAATAATTCGACCTCTTGTCATAAATTTCAATGTATAAGATAAACTACGGTACTTCGAACTTTGAAGGAGATGAAAGCGAGACTCTGGAACCAGTGTCATAAGTCAGCGGGGATGGGGAAATGGGAGGGAGAGGTGCACATACCGTTACTGAGGTGGTGGTAAGAGGAAGAAGAAGTGTGCGAATAAGTGGGTCGAGGGTTGGCATAATATCGTCAAACACGCCGGGCATTGCCGAAGATGGGCGCTTATTTCGTTCCCCATTCGTAAAGGCCTTCCATATTGCTCAAGAAACGCTGGATCCTTGACTGAGGGCGGAATCTACCAAGGGTCGGTAGCCAGACCGCGAAAGATTGTGTGCCTAACATCGGATACATATTGTTGATATAGTCGTCAGCGCACTAGCAGACATATGGAACTTTTTTTGCGTTTAAAAACGTTCGGTATTCAGGTCAGTTACACTGTATATATCGTCTTCGTCCCGTCATGGGACATGTAATATCTTGTAATACAGAAAGAGTCCAGGGTGTGTGCAGTAAGTATGCCAAATGCAGCGAAAGGAAAGGATCATGAGATGAGAAGACAAGATAATAAGATAGTCAGTAAGCAAAATGTACCAGCCCTGAACAGACCAGCAAGTGGAGGAAGCCGAGAGCAAGTGGGAAGAGGGGCGAATGTCGGACAAAGGGGGCAAAGGCGGAATGTCGTCAGTATCGTAACTCGTAACAGGGCGTTAGTACAACATGTAAGGGTCCAAGAAAATGCGAGAGAGAGAGAAATCGAAATGTAACAAAGCAAGCATGTACAGTCTCGGCCGTCCATCCGCCATGAATTTGGTATAGCAATTCCACATGTCCGAAGAATGATCCAGGCAGCTTGGAGTTGAAGACGGGATGGTGAATACTAAGAAAGCGAGGAGTAGTATGTGATAGATAGCAAAGTGCGACGAATGCAGAAACCAGAAGCGAGAAGAGCCCAAAAGTCTTGTGGTGGGTATCGAGAAAAAGGGACAAATCGGTGCCACGATACACGTTATGAGTCGTCCGAGCCACGATTGTCCGGGTTAGCGACGAACAGGCTTGCCCGCGGCGCCAGGCCATACCCCACCTTTTTCGGCCGCTCCCTCTCCTTGTCCTGTCTCGGCGACTGCGTTTGCGCTCTCTCGAGCTCTTTCACGCGCTCAGACACCTTCGTCGGTGATCCGGCTCCCCTCAACCCCTGCTGTATACTCTCCATGCGCAGAGGCATCGCACTGGCGTCTTCCACAGCTTCCGGCGAGGCAACCAGCGCCACGCTGTCGTCAATCCTTTGGGCTGTACTTGGCTGCGGTGCAGGAACGACATGGCCCATCTCGGAAGCCGCCACCGAGGCCTGCGACTCCACACTCCGTCCGCCCGCAGAGCTCGTGCTCCCCGTTGCGCGCAGGTGCTGCACCACATCCATGCTCGCCGCCATCTTCTCAATCAGATCCGTGTCCGCCGTCTGCACCGACGTCGCCGACCGGCCGTGCCGTGCGTCCTGGTACACCTTTGCTTTCGCGGGAGCCTTGTTGGAACCAAGGCTGAGGCTGCGCTGCGGGCCCACTGACCCATTCGAATTGGCACTGCCTCTCTTCTGCTTCTCCTGGTTTCCAGAATTACCAGACCCAGACCTGGATTTATCCGCCGAGCGAATGCTGCCCTCTTCAATCGCACCTAATCGCGGTGCCGGAGTTGGATCGCGGATATCGTAGCGGCCGCGAGGGTTGGCACCTCCATCGCCCGACCTCCGGTCCAAGAAACTCGTGCGCGAAAAGCGGTTCCACCACGAGTCGCTCCTCCGCATCGGCGGCCCCGCGGCCCCAAAGTAGTCATTCGACGGGCTCGGGGGATGTGCTGGGTTCGCGGGGTTGAGCAGGGAGCTTGTTGGCTGCGATGTCGGCGAGGCCAAGGACGGGAGGTAGCTGAACGACGTCATGCTGGTCGCCTGCGATCTGGACATCCAGGGGCTGCCGGCGGCCATTTGTTCGGTCGAGTGGTCGTTTGACGACCCGCCACTGGAGACAGCGTGCACACCGAGCGTACTTTGGGACGTGCGTTCCGTGAGTGGGCTCAGCGCATGTCCAGTTTGTTGCGACAGAGGCAGGAGAGCAGATGTCCGGATGGGTGTCACTGGCGGTGTGGGCCGGGCTGTTGCAGATGCGTGCTCGTCCTTCACATCGGTGTTGGCTGCTGTTGCGATGGAGCGATCCGTATACAAATCCATAGGCTGGAACTCTTCCCGTTTCTCCTCATAAATGGGATCGACGAACGGGTCTCGATAGCTCGCCCCGCTCTTCGAGCTTGCATACGTCGCATAGCTCGCCTCTCGCCGACTGTGCGGCCTCCTTCCGGATCCAGCACCACCCACAAGTCCAATTTCCTCATCCCTCCCCAGCGAAGCCCCATCGCCAAACGGATCCGACTTTTCCCTCCACGGCGTCCTCGCCCCACCCATGGTCCGCATACTCGTCGCACTTGGCTCGCGACTCCTCAAAAATCCCGGGCCCGCACCAAAGATGCTCTTCAGCGACCACGAGCTCCCTCCCGTCCCATCTCTCCGCTGCGCGCTGTACCACTCGCCCAAGCTCCGCGTATCCTCATCCGCGAGCATATCCCGGCGCTGATACTGGCTAGCCTGTCTGTCCTTCTGCCGCTGCTGCTGCCGCACGGAGCCAAACTTCGACGCCACGGCCGCCATGCCCAAGGTTCCCAACAGGCCGCGCGACCCTGGAGAATCGGCGGTATCATGCAGCGTAAGTGCGGGTATATGGCCTTGCGCATGTGGGCTGTCGCTGCCGTCGTCGTCGTCGTCATCCGCGTTGAGCGCCATGAACCTCCGCTCGTCCCTGACCGCGCGCCGTTTCCGCACGTAGTAGATGCCGGCAGCCGAGATAACTACGAAAGCGACAACGCTGAATGAAGTTCCTAATGCGACAGCGACTTTCTTCTTGCAACTCGGGCAGTCGTTCTCGTCGCCTGTGGGTGTGTCTGGGTCGCCGTTTCCAATAGTGGATGTTGGATGTACTGCACTTTTCGTGCCAGAAGGGGAATTCCCTGCGGTGGAGGTGGGACTGCGGGTGGCAGTCTGTGATGGCGCGGGAAGGGTTTGCGTCATGGAGGTCACTGGGGGAGGCGTGAATGTTGGCACAAAAGACCCCGAGGAGGTGTCGTATATCTGCATATCTGGCGAGGCAGGTCCATTGTTTCCAAACCCTGTGGCACGATGAATATAGGCCATTGAAAGTCCTGAATGGAGAGAAACATACCAAAACCGAATATCACTTCATTTCCGGTTGATACTGCGAAATGGTCTCGCCGACTGCCCAGCTGGCTCAAAGCATCTACTTCTGTCCACGTCATTGTGTTCGGGTCCAGTATCCACCCGTCAGATAAGTTGACCTGAAAGTTGGCATCGCAGCCACCATGGATAAGAATCTTGCCACCAGCGATCAAAACCGAGGCAAAAGACATTCTCGACGCAGGGAAAGTTGTTCCGGTGATCTGTACGACGGACCAAGTGAGGGTCTTGGTATCGAGTACCCAGATCGTGGACAGCGGCACCAACGACCCCGAAGACGGACTGAAGCCGCCAAAGACAAAGATTCGCCCGTCGTCCAAGATTATGGAGGCATGGCCAAAAATATCCGGTGGTGCGTTGCTTGTGGGAAGAGGGCTGAAGGCGGGCGTGTTGGGGTCGAAGTAAAAGTGGTCAGAGAAGCCAATCTGCGACCCGTCGGCCTTCTCGCCGCCAATGACGAACACAAGTCCGGAGAGGTTGGTGGATGCAGAGTGCCGGATGCGGCGGGTGGGCTCTCTTGCCCATCCAGAAAGCTGGGTGATGAAGTGAGGCTCCGTGCGCGAGAAGACGTCTATGAGGACAGCGGAGTCGTTTGAGTCTACGATAACTATGTCGGAGTTGGCGTCGGGCTGGCCGCCAAAGAGCAGGATCTCGGAGGTGTTGAACGCGGAGGTGGTGGACCAAGCAAGGGCGGGGCCCTGGGAAGAGGTGGTGTTGGCGGAGCCGCTGACGAGCTGCCAGGGGGGTGAAGATACCGAGAATGGGTCAGAGAGCGATAGATAGAGGATGTCGTTGACGTTTGGTGCAGAGGTATATGAGAAGGCGTTGTACTGGTCGGTCTTGCCGCCGTAAACGAACAGAGCATCATTTATTACTGTTGTGGCTTGACCCCATCTGAGGGATATTAGTCTCTTCTGAGATGTTCTATAGCCAGATACTCACCTTGCAGCCACGTCCACTGCATGCACCGATCTAAGTAGTCCAAGGAGCAGCAGAAGTGATAGGCCATGCATGCTCATGCGTCTTGTTCAGTGTTGATGCGTATGTTAGAATATGAAATTCAGATGGAGGAGATAGTATGAGACATATAGAGGTCGTAAAAGTCGTGAAAAATAGAGTGGGCTGTGGAGTTGCTCCAGAGAGTCGTCAATGGCACCAAATGAGTGAGAGAGATCTGATTCAACCACGACACTGCCACCGCTTCCCCACTTGCCCTCCCTGACGCGTGTAAGGCAATACGTCATGTGAGCGCCTATCTAGCCCCTACCCGTATTCACCAACTCACCACAGGGATAACAGAGGAGGGTTGCAAAAAAAGAATAAATCTAGAATGGGTGGGCGGCGATTATTTGCGACAGAATTTCTTTGAACGCCATGTTCGAAAACTGGTGGCTACAGGCACCTCCACGTTCCGTGAATTTTGGATCCACAAAGGCAATGGATTAAACATACGTCCACTGACATGCAGTCATAATAGATGTATACGGATGCCTGATCAAGCTACCCATGTACCGGACATCGCACCCTATTGTGACGCCTTAGGCTGAGAGATGTGATCGACACATTTTGGAAGGGCCAAAGTCCTGAGGAGGAGGAGAATTAGATTACCCATCTCCCAATCCGAGTCGACCGGCCTGTGTGGCATCGGCCGTGCCAACTATATATCACATACATCATGTAATTAATGACTGCAAAAATGGGGACGGTATGTAGACAGATACCAGGGTGATGCATGGATCCAGAATCATGAGGCCAAGGACGCAAGTACCGTCACTTGTTCATCAACTAAGAAACCAATATAATTATGATGATAATGTCTGCAGATGGTACGTAGGTATATGTATATAGTGGTGCATGTAAGCAATGGGAACCTGAGATACACGTACATCCTGTAAGGTAGCTTTCTAGATATCATACTTCTCGAGGACCAGAGGTTCATACACCATTTCCAGATCATCTACCGGTATTGAGACCGTGTTCGATATCGTCCCTTCATGCGGTGTACGCAGGGTAACATGTCGTCCTCTCGTTTGGAGAGTTATCTCGGGCATGGAACGAACATACCCCAACTCCTCGCACCGTCCTACGGTGGTATGTGTGGTCGTGAGCACGGCGGCAAGGAACGAATTCTGGTAGTAGCTCATAGCTATGAAACGGGTGAAACACCAAAATCCAATGGCGAGGACGCCTGGCAAAATGCACAGGAAAAGCTGTAGTCCGGAAATGGCAGCAACGCTATACGAAATATCAACCGTGACAGCAGAGCTGTTCCCGCCCAAGAGCAAAGCGCGCGAGATGAGGAGATTATCCATGTGGTCCATTTGTTCGGAAATCCAGTCGAGGCCAGTGTCCAACAAGGCTACGGAACTCAAATTCGAAGTCCCATCGCCGAGGAACCCGGTGTATAGGCCGACAGAAGACGCGTCTATCTGTCCTAGAAAAAGCTTTTGGTTTAGAGGCAACGTTTGATTGATCACGGGTATATTGCAATTGGTTGAGATGGCTTCGCCGCCCGTGGCAAAATTGCGGTATACAGTTCCAGGGCATGGCTCCAAGGGTGTTGGTTCCTCTGCTAGCGTCTCGGAGCGGATGAGGGTGGTGTTCGTTACGAAGAAGCGCAGAATGGAAAAGACATTAGCCCCACTGGGCATGTCCACGATGTTGAGATAGTCGGTGCTTATTGACGAAAGCGAAGTGTTTGTTTGATGAAGGTCGCCGAATGTGCGCCCCGTATTATTCCCTTTTGCATATAGGATGTCATTGATTAATTCCTGGATCGCTGTGGTGATAGTCCCATTAGGCGACCAGGTTCTCCGCATAAAATCGGAGATCTCGCCATCGTCGAGGGTGGTGGGCGCGGCAGCAGACATGCTTGCTTTGAGTACAGTTGATATGAAGGTATGTCTGCGACGGCCTTTCGTGACCGTGAACACTTGCTTCATCATCATCGAGCCACCATCGACCCCCATTGACGACCAAGGATTGTCGGCATATGGTTGTAGGACGTCAAAGTGATAGACATCCCACCATATTAATACTTGTCCTTGTGGTTTCTGGAGCAAATCCGCCGCATCGCTGTTGGAAATGTTGCAATTCCATGCTTGGTCCGTGAGCGCCTCGTTTGGAGCATTCTGTATGAAGCACATAGTGTATAGGCTCTCCGACATAATCAACGTGTCCATGATCGTGGAATCTAATCCGACCGCAAATCCTTCGTCATCAAGCCAAATCCGTGCTGTCGCGTTCCAGCCGTTTAGGGGGTACAGAGGTGGGGTTACCTCTACTAACCCTCGCTCGAATACACCGGGGAGCGATACGTTGACTGCCGAGGTGTAGATGTCTGCCTTGAAAGAAGAGTTGAGAGTGTTATGCGCACTTGGGTTCGTGCGATTGGCTGAGACAAGGACGACATAGGCGGGAGTTTCGACCATCTGAGCGGCTAAAGTTGCACCATCCACCATACGATGCTTGATGACATAGCCTGGGTTGTCAATGGCCCATAGCATGGTGTCGTAAGACTCTCCAGCGGCGGCAATAAGGGTAAACATCACCACGAGCAAGGATTGACGTGCAGTAATTCCTCGCGACGAAATGAAGAGTGCCTTCTGGATGATATCCTCTGCGAATATCAGGAAAGATGTATAATCGCCTCGCCGGAAAGCGAAGAAACCAAAGAGGCGCAATATCACAAAGTCCAGTGTGATGGTCGCAATGCGGAAGATAATGTTCTTGAAGGCATTGTGGTCGACAATGATGGAGGAGGTGAAAAAATTTGCATCGAGAAGACCCATGGCATCGGTGACTCAGCGTTTCTTCAGTGCCTGGTTATATAATGTGCTTCATGGAGGGCACGAGTGCAAGTACCCTAACGGACTGTAACAGCGTTCTGTTCCGAGATTCATTGAACGTTCGCCGTTCAACGTTCAACCCCAGATCCAAAAATAGAATTATGTAATGGATGCACCTATATTTGCAGATCGTCGAAGTTCGAAGATCATTGATTCCGAGTACTTGTTGAATATTGGACGCTTGTCATCTCGTGCGAAGGGCCGACTCAGGCAACTATTTGGGCTCGACTTGGGCACTGAAGTACTGAAGGCCCAGAGACAGAGATACTATTGAGGCTGAGTGGGGAAACAATCAGTACAGCGACTGGTGGTGGTAGAGGAGGAAATCGGGGTTCCAATGGCAGAGGTCCCGATTCGGATTCCTGCCACGCATTGGCAACCTGCCAGCCAGATGTCAACGGTTCCTGAGAATGACGTTTGTACAATGTGTTGTCCCACATTAGCTCGATTTCCGGACAAGGGCAATAGCAACCAACACTGGCAGGTGGCTGACAGGCTTATCAAGAACCAAGTTCTGCCAACAAGCTGACCGGGATCATGTTTCTACTTATTTTTGCCTCTTAGTTCGGTTCTCATTTCAAGAGCAATGTTAACACGCACCGTGGGTCATCCCCATTTGCACTCTGAACCAATACTTCTCCCGCACACTCTCTAGATGAGCTAGATAAGTCACAAGGTTGCTAGTGCTATCGACCTGCTGTAGCCCAGATTTGGTGTCTGCGGGGCATCCTGTGGCAAGCGGCTTGATGGTGCAAGTCGAGATCTCTTCGACTTTCAGGCATGGTGTACGATATAGGTTGGTGCAACCATGCAAGAACACAAATCGTAAATATTCATCTTTCGCATGCTCAAGAAATCGCACCTTGATAGACTCCCCCTCTTTGTCAAAGACCAGAATACCTGGCTCGCCCTTCTGTTCCAGTCAACGATCAACTCATGTTCTTGTTCTGCAGGTACATCATGTTCCACTTACCTTCACAAGTCCGGACACACTGCTCTGCTCAGTAAAGCGCTTCAGGCGACGGAACTTGGAGGGATTGGAGATATTTAAAGGCGCATGTACAACTTCGTTCAGAGCCTATTCATGTACTGATAAGCCACAGCCCCGGTATTACGGTGCATGCGCGCAACAGAGATGTGAATTTGCGGCGTCGGGTCATGACTGGATTCCGATATTGAGTGCGAGTTTGCAATATTATCCGAAGGCGTGGACGTCGCTGATATCACAACCAGGATGATTCGGCCTTTACTGGACGGACATGACACACGGCACATCGTCGGATTCTCTCCTAACTATCGTTGTAGATTGGCTGGCATCGAATTCACCGCATAGAGATCGCATGACTATAAACCAGATCCTAGTATGTGACTAACAGAGTATATTTGTAGTCCGTGCTGATAGCGAAGAAACCTGGGAAATGCTTAATGAATGGTCTGGCCTGCAGCATAATGACGCGCGCTTCTATTCTCGCTTTCCATCTCCAAGCATCCGCAATGCGACATAGAATCGCCGTCTATTAGCCAACATTATTTCATGATACTCGAGTTGTATTGCTTCCGTGACCATGCATGCCAGAATCTTGGGGAGACAGTCAGCAACTGTTTGTATGAGTGAAACGCATGAGGACTTACGTTTGTGCGACAAAGTGCACATGACGAAGGGTTGCTGCACACAATACGGTATGCTTTGTCCTTGAAACCAAGATAACTTGAGCTGGCATCTACTAGTTACATAGCCACTTGTATGTACGCTTCTCCACCATATGGTACGCCACACGGGAGAATAAACTAGGTTAAAAATAAAATAAAATAAAAAAACTTGAGCTGGAGAGAAGAGGAAGGATTTGGGCAGAGATCATGCATGTGGGTCCGCCCTTTCCCAATTCGGCTTTCGGGATTTGCCGGTGCATTGGCTGCCTGAGACAGTGACAGATGTGGTTGAGTGACCATTCAAGGACTTTGTCCTTTACCACAACGTCCCCGTCGCTCAGCAGCTCGCTCTCAATACTTCTCAGCCAGAAAGCATGTCAAAGTTGATGAAACATCGCATAAGTACATCCCAGATAAAGGCCCCCCACCACCTGAGGGCATCGATTGGATAATGACGGACTTCCAGATTGAATGGGCGACAGACGCATTATTTTTGTGGACACACCGGGTGCCTCTAATGTCTAATGATGAGTGCAAATACTACTAGGTAAGACTAAGTAATTGAAACGATGGTAATTACGACGTAGTCCGATGCAAGAATTATTATTACATGAGGTTTGAAATGGCTCATAGGTATACCACACGATAGTCTTTAGACACCTTCCTTGACAAGGACCAAAGGCTCATGGGCCATCTCCCGTACATCCGCAACTACTGGGACGGTGTTCAATATCGTCCCTCCATATGGGGTGCCTAGAGTAACATTTCGTCCTCTCCGTTGAAGAGTTATCTCGGGCACAGACCGAATATGCCCCAAGTCCTCGCCCTCTACTGTGGTTGTTTGCGTGGTCGTGAGCACTGAGGCGAAGAACGAATTCTTGTAGTAGCTCATAGATTTGGCTCGAGTGACCAACCACGCCAGAATGGCGAGCACGGCCGGCAAAATGCATAGTACAAGCTGTAATCCGGAAATCGCAGTAGTGCTGTACTGAACGTCAACGGTAACAGCAGAGCTATCACCCCCCAAGATCATTGCGCGCGAGAGGAGAACGCGGTCCATATAGTCCCCTTGTTGGGATATCCAATCGAGGCCAGCGTCCGTCAACGCGACAGAACTCAGATTGGACGACCCGTCGCCGAGGACGCTGGTGAATATACCGACGGTGGACGCGTCCATTTGCCCTAGAAAGAGATTATGATCTAAAGGCAAAGTCTGATTGATCAATTCTGGCTCATGGCAACTGCTAGAGATGGCTCCGCCGCCCGTGGCCGTATTTCGATACACAACTCCAGGGCATGGTTCAAAGGGTGTGGGCGCCTCTGTAAGTGTCTCTGAACGGATAAGAGTGGTGTTTACATGGGCGAAACGCAGAGCTGAGAAGTCATAACCACCGGTGTTATTGAGAACGATGAGATAGTCCGTGCTTGTCGCCAAAAGCGAGGTGTTCGTTTGGACAAAATCGCCGAATGTCCTCCCCGTGCCGTTCCCCTTCGCTTGCAAGACGATGTCGATGAGTTCCTGAACCGCTGTTGTGATAGTCCCATCCGGCGACCACGTCCTCCGCATGAAATCGGAGATTTCTCCATCCTCGAGAGTGCGGGGAGCGGAGGTTGTCATGCTTGCCTTGATGACAGTTGACTTGAAAGTATGCCTCCGAAGTCCTTTGGTAACCGTGAATACTTGCTTCATCATCGACGACCCGATACCGCTTCCTAGCGATGACCAGGGATTATCTTCACCCGCCAAGAGGTAGTCAGGATGATATGTATCCCACCATATCGGTATTGAGCCCTGCTGGAGTTGAAGTAGGCCCAGTGACTCGCTGTTGGGAACGTTGCAATTCCATGCTTGGGTGTCCGTTTGCACAGTCGGATCGTTAAATGGGAAGCATGCAGTGGTTAGACTTCGGGACATATTGAGTGTTGACATAGTCGTAGGGTCCAACCCGACTGCAAATCCTTCACCGTCGAGCCAAATCCGGGCTGTCGCGTTGAGTGGGTTCAACGGGTACAGAGGCGGAGCTACCTCGATGACACCGTCGCGGTTTATGCCGGGAAGCGAAAAGTTGAGTGTGTGAGTGTAAAGGTCATTTACGACGGATCCGTTGAGAGTGTTGGTTGCGATTGGATCCGTAAGGTTGGCTGAGACGAGGACAACGTAGGCGGGGTTTTTGACCAGCTGAGAAGCCAGGCTTGCAGCGTCCACCGCACGATGCTTGAGGATGAAGCCTGGGTTGTCTATGGCCCATAGCATTGTATCGTACAACGATCCTGCGGCGGCGATGAGTGCAAACGCTCCCACAAGCAATGATTGTCGTGCAGTGAATCCGCGTGAAGATATAAACAACACCTTCTGGATGACATTCTCTGCGAACATCAGGAAGGAGGTGTAGTCGTTGCGCCAGAAAGCGACGATACAAAAGACGCGTAGTATCACATAGTCCAGTGTGATGGTCGCAACGCGGAAGAGAATGTTCTTGAAGGCATTCTGGTAAACATTGTAAGAGGAAGTGAGAAATTTTGCAGTGAAGGGACCCAACATGTTTGATGCTCAATCATCTTCAACGGCTCATTATGTATTCCGATAACCAGTGGGCGACTACAGACGTCCTGTCCCTATTTTCGAGCCAAGATCCAAAATTAGAGACGATTAGCAACGCCTACATATAATTGCAGATCGTTGGAGGTCGTGGATTAAACGCACGTCACTCTGTGTGATGCGCCCAGCAAAAACAGCTGTTCAAGGACAAACTGGGGCGCCGAAAACATCAAGATAAAGCTGTTATTTGAGCTGAGTTGCAGGCCGATGGCAGTGGAGCCAGTGATAATGGCAATTAATGAATCATGCCACACAATTTGTCAGATGTCAGTGAATCTTGAAGCTGACGGTTGTGCGATGTGGTGGCCAATAACCCTCCTCGGCCCAATTGCCGGACCAGGGTGCTGGCAACCAACAGGCAGCTGAGGGAGGGCTCGATTGACAGGCTTTCGAACAAACTTCAAACGACGGGCTCTGTGGCGTCATGTGCCTCCTTCTGTTGCCTCTCAATGCGGTTCTTGTCATTTCAAGCGCAATATTGACACGTACCTTTGGCCATCCTCATTTGCACTCTGAACCAATCCTTCTCCCGCACACTTTCTAGGCGATTCACGAGTTCGCTGGTGCTGTGCACCTCCTGTAGCCCAGACTTGGCGTCTGCGACGCGTCCTAGCGCAAGCGGCTTCGTGTCAAGGTGGTGGAAGTCGAGATATCTCAAACCTTTGCGCCATGGAGCGCAATATTGATTTCAGTTTTGACACGATACATATCTATGCACATCCAGCGCACCTCTCGCATGCTCAAGAAAGACCTTAATGGACTCCCTCTCCCCGTCAAATACCAGAATGCCTGGCTTGCCCGTCTGTTCCCGTGAAAAAGTCAGCGTTTGGTAATATTTTGGCTCCCAGGTTCTCCTGACCTTCACAAGTCCAGACACGTTGCTCTGCTCAGCAAAGCGCTTCAGGCGACGGAACTTGGACGGATTGGAGATATCTGAAAGCGTACGTATAACTTCGTTCAGGGCTTATCCTTGCACAGATGAATCACAGCCTCAGCCTTACGGTGCATGCGCGCAACAGAGATGTAGATTTGCGATGTCATGACATGACTGGATTCTGACGTTGAGCGCGAGTTGGAAGGTGTAGGGGCTTTGCTTCTGTCACAACTGGAATGACTCGGCCGTTGCCGGACCGAGTCTATTCCTGGAGGGCGGAGGTGTGAGTACACACGGCACATCGACGGCTTCTCTCCAGTACTGAATGAGGTTGTATAGTGTATGGCAGCGAGCTTTTTATATAGAAAGTTACATGGCTATACACCAGAACCTGGTAGCTGACTCATTGACTGCTTTTGAGCTTGCAGTCGTCCCTGCCTACGAAGAACCCTGGACAATTCTAATCAATAGTCTGGCCTGCCAAAGGACGGCACTTGCATTGTCTCTTACCATCTCCAGGCATCTGCGACGCAGGATTGCAAATGTCCTTCCGTAAGTCAATTTGCATGATATCGAAGATGTATTGCTTACATGACCATGCATACCAAAATCTTGTAGGGACAGTTAGCACCTGCTTGTAAGGGTGGGTATATAAGTCTTACATTATACCCGGATGTTCGCCTGAGCCCCTACCACGAGATTTGGATGGCATGTCTCCAGTCGAGCTGTGGTGATATGCTGACTCGGAGATTTGACGCGGTGTAGTCTTTGGGACTATGTAGACTTCGACGAGTCAATTGAGTTTATATATCTTCCTTCCAACTCCTGGCCGAGATTCGTCTCCTGCACGGCTTCCCTCAAGCCTCTATCTGATTACACGAGAACATTAATTAAACACGATAATTGTGTATACGTTCCCGAGAATCCGTTCATCACTACACACCCTGGTCACTAGACTTGATCAATTGAGATGCCACGGTACGCACATGCTCGGCACGCGCATGAGGCGAGGAAAAGCTTGACACCCAGCACACATATCCTTGCTCGCAATTGTCTTATGTGGTCAGAGCTTCATTTTCTCGGCAGAAGTGAGGCAAGTATATTTCTCTCTTCGAAATGATGTATTACACTGTACAAGGTTTTCAAGTGCAGTGGACCCCAGCATTTATGCGCGCATCAGAATGTCTGCCATGTGTCAATATTTGGGCCAATTGGAGGAGCAGCGCTGTTCGAGATCTAGCCAACATTTATCTAGTATATAGCATGCATCGGATTGTTTCCAATGCTTCTGACGGGGTTCCCGTTCCATGGCACTATGTCTACAACTGACCACCGATATGGATATACATTTCGGCTATTTAATCAGTAGCATGTCTACAAGTACGGCGGTTGTACCCTCGGCTCATAACCAATATTAACGCTTTCAAACGTCGTCACCTGCAAGTTGCCATATTTGATTCAACGGGTTTGAGGCGCGTTCCCACGAAAGTCACTGACACGCCCATAAGTTGCTTTGGGTTCGGACCTCTGGCAGAAGAAACCTTGCTAATTGATGTCTTACGTGTGTATCCGCCCATACAGTCTTGGCTCCTGCAGGTATGTATATGAGCACTGGTCGAAGTATGGTCTACGCTTCAAATGCACTTGAACATCATCTTTCGAATTTCTTGCCTATTCTCCCCTGACACTGCACAGCAAGCTGGGTTGTTTTATCATCCTCGCTCAATGAAGCTGTAAAACTGATGCTTTTGATTTTGAATTTGGCTGTTCCTATATAACGCCTCGAATACATATGATCGACATCTATTTCTTTGTACACCTCGTACTTCGCTCTGAGTCTACCGACTCGATGCACTATGTACGGATAAGTCCATGTCTTTGCTTTGGAGCGCTGGAAGCCTTATACCTGCGAGCGCCCTGACAGTGAGCAGTACTATTCTTGTGCGCGTGCCATCGTTGACGCGTTGATCTTGCCCTCGGAGGCTTTAGCATGTCGTCATTGATACGGTTGCGAATTAGGGGTCTATGATTGGTTGATCCTCCCTTTTACATTGCTCTTCAATAGACCATTCACACCATCTAGAGTGTATATGCAACTGCGCTTTCTCAAGAACCTACTGCTTCAACCCAGGCTATCCAGACTACACCCAGCACCTCGCCAATTTTTTCGCAGCATGTCAGCTAAAACACTCGCAGTACTCGATGAATCCGAGCTCCAGGATGGGCAAATGTGCGTGAATGGCGCGCAGGTGCCTGCTGCGGTGGACGATCATTGACTGTGCTGCAGGAAAGAAGTTGCCTTTGGTGACGGCAAAGTCCTGCTCTCGCGTCTGGGCGACAAAGTGCACGCGACGAGCGCTTTCTGTACCCACTACGGTGCCCCGCTCGCCAAAGGTGTCCTTACCAGCGATGGACGAGTTGTTTGGTGAGCCGGGGTTCTCAATTTTCTGTGTATATGCGCTGAATACTCTGTGAAATAGCCCATGGCATGGAGGCATGCACCTCTTTCCATTATTTTGATCTCGTACTAACGAGCTGTTAAGCTTGCTTCAACGTATGCACTGGCGATATCGGTACGCAGTCCTTCGTATGACAGTGCTATGACGTTACCCACTCATTACATAAATCAACCCAGAGGACGCCCCCGCACCCATGGCTCTCCACTCGTTCGAGACAAGGATCAAGGACGGCAAAATCGAAGTCACAGCCATCACCGAGAACACGCTCAAGCAGAACATGTCGCGCCAGGCCAAGCTGCTTGCGACGGGGGTGAACAGCGTTGGGAAGGGCATCGTTATCGTGGGTGGCGGGTCCGGCGCGTTCCACGCCGTCGAGAGTCTGCGAGAGGTGCGCAGCCAGACTCCGAGAGAAATGCTTATTCATTCGCGGATTCTTAACCGTATTTATAGCACGGCTTCCCGGGGCCTATTACTGTGCTCTCCAAAGAAACTTACACTCCCATTGACAGGTTCGAGCTTATTTCCCAGATGTATTCTGGATTTGGTCGAGGCTGATGGCGTTATTTTAGGACGAAGCTGAGCAAAGCACTTATCACAGACCCGGCCAAGATTGAGTGGCGCACCGCTGCTGATCTCAAGATTAAGTACGGGACGAACTTGCGCCTCGGTGTGGTGCGTGTGCTTGCTCCGAGAATTTAAGGTTTTTATTGAAAAATACTCCAGGAAGTCACTTCTGTAGACGTGGAGAAGAAGCTCGTCGTATTGGACGAAGGAAAAGACACAGTCGCATACGATAAGCTGATCCTGGCTCCCGGAGGGACGCCGCGTCGTCTACCCGTTGAGGGCGCGAACCTCGATAACGTATTCACTTTCCGTGGCGTTGATGACTCGAAGAAAGTCGATGCAGGTGGGGCCATATACTCGCCTTATTTGGATCCGGCGCTTAACTTGTCTTCACAGCGGCACAGGAAGGAAAGCGAATGGTTGTTATTGGTAGCTCATTCATTAGTATGGAGATTGTTGCCGCATGCGCGTCGCGCAAGCTGGCCTCCATTGATGTCATTGGCATGGAGGAGTTTCCGTTTGAGGCTGTTCTCGGTAAAGAAGTTGGCGCTGGGCTCAAGAAGGTCAGTAATTCTGTACGTGCCCCCGAAGAACGGACGTAATCATCCTTCTTTTACTGTAGTTCCACGAAGGAAAGGGAGTGAAGTTCCACATGAGCAGCAAAGTTGAGAAGATTGTAGCGAAAGAGGACGACCCCAAGATCGCCGCTGGCGTCGTGGTCAATGGTACCACACTTCCGTGCGACTTCGTCATCATGGGCGTTGGTGTGGCGCCTGCGACGCAGTTCCTGAAGGGAAGTGGCATTGATCTGGAGAAAGACGGCTCCGTAAAGGTCGACAAGTTCCTCCGAGTCCGCTCTGGCAAGGACACCAAGAATATTTATGCTGTCGGTAAGATTATGGTGCTTCAGTTTTTTTTAACAGATGTTGATTGTTGGTATCACTTGGACAGGTGATATCGCAACGTACCCCCAGCAACAAGGCGACGAGGACGTGAGGATTGAGCATTGGAATGTAAGCGAGATTCGAGTTTGATGCTACAACCCCCTTTGGCATAGTCTGACTCTGACACTTACTGTCCTCCTCCGTTCGTTAGGTCGCTGGAAACCAAGGCCGTGCAGTTGGTCTGACTATCTCTGGAAAGGCACAGCCATTCGCTAAGATTCCCATCTTCTGGAGCGCCCGTGAGTGTGCTTCTGTAGGTCCGAATGATGAATGATCACAGTTCTGACACGTCTGTGGATGCAGAGGGACAGCAGCTCAGATATTGCGGCATCGGATCCAAGTATGAGGAAGTCATTATCAAGGGCGATCCTATGGAAATGAAGGTGCGAGATATACTCATCGTCATTTCTGATAGCCTCAACTGAGAATACTATCACAGTTCATTGCTTACTATGTGCGCAGCGGCAAGGTGGTAGCGGTAGCGAGGTAAGCAATGCGTCCCACTGCAGCATGCCCCCTGTCCGCATCTAGAGGATGTGTAATCATCAATGGCGATGGCTGATGTGCACCTACAACCTTGTTTTTACATCTTGACAGCATGCAGAATGATCCCGTTGTGTCGCAGGCGTCCGAGTTGCTGCGCCTCGGGCTCATGCCGACGCCCCAGGAGATCCGTGATGGCAAGGTGAGATGGAGTTCATTTGGCCCGGTTGGTTTCATTAAGAAGTGTGGGGATGCTGATGTTGGCTTTGATTTGATTTTGTAGGACTTGCTGAGCGTTGATATCAGCTCCGCGAGTGTGAAGCCCATCGTTGCGGGCGAGTAATGTGTGGTGTCGAGCGCGAAATGCGAGTGCGTGTTATATGTTGAAGAAGACGTTTGATAAATACGGAATAGACCCAAAAAATCCTTAGTGTAACATTTATGGTCAACGGAATGCGCATGTACCTGTAAAACGGTTTTTTTTGTCGCAGTCTCGTTTAGGGGTCAACCGGTCACACCCTCCGCTAATTAGCGCGTCTATTCACGTGTCGGTTCACTGAACGCGCTGTCACAAACAGGAGAGTCACGCCGCATCCGAAAACCAACTTGCAACTCATCGCCAATTCATCTTTCTTGATTTGTATTATTATTCTTGTATCACCATGAACGGTCTCTCTCCACGTAAACGCAGCCTGTGGAAGGGCAAAGACAAAGCCGAAGAACCGACTCCAGACGACCCTGACTTCGAAGACCTCAACCCAGTCATTACGTACCGGCACCTCCTCTCCCGCAACCTCGGCGTGCGCGACCCCCTGCGCGTCATCGCGCTGTGCGATAGCGACGCCTTCTACGCCGCCTGCGAGATGAACCGGCTCGGCGTCGCGGACGACGTCCCCCTCGTCGTGCTGCAGTGGGACTCGCTCATCGCGGTCAACTACCCGGCGCGCAAGTTCGGCATTTCGAGGATGTGCAAGAAGAAGGAGGCGTTGAAGCTCTGTCCGCACCTGCGCGTCGTGCATGTGGCGACGTATAAGGAGGGGGAGAAGGAGCCGGGGTATTGGGATGATGTGGATACGAATACGCATAAGGTGCGTGTTCGATGTACTGCCAGTTGGTGGTGAAGTATGGGTTCTGAGGTTTTGTTGATGTTAGGTCTCCCTGGACTATTACCGTCGAGAGAGCATGAAAATTGCTGCTCTGTTCAAAGAACTGCTCCCCGACGTTGAAATAGGTGTGTTTATGCTCCTTGATCCCTATCCAAAATGCCGTCCCCAACACCGTATTGAATGAACCTTCAAGAGAAGGCGTCTATAGACGAGGCGTTCTTCGACTTCACACTGCCCGTACGCGAGATCCTGCTGCAGCGATACCCATACCTCGCTCAGGTGCCCGCCGACGCACCCAACGGGATTGACTCTCCTCTTCCCCCGCCACCGCCGATCTCTTGGGACGGCGTCGGGAACCTCGTGCCTGTATACCCACCTCCGCCGCCACCACCACCACCTGCGGCAGGAGAAGAGCCTAGCGATACTCCCACCGAAGGGGGGAGCACGAGCGATGCGTCTAGACCAGCAGACGAGATGGAGAGTCACCAGCGCGAGGAGCCGCCGCTGACATGGCATGACATAGCGCTCTCTATCGGAGCCGAGCTCATGGGCAAGGCGCGGGAGGAGGTTAGGACGAAGATAAATTACACGACGTCTGCGGTGAGTCTCCTGTTTGTCCGCCTGGCGTTGACCTGCTTATCCGGACGAATGTAGGGTATTGCAAGGAATAAATTTCTTGCTAAGGTGAGGGTTCCTCGGGTATGGCATGCGATCAGGTTACTTACGCAGCTATCGGAAAGCTCGTTGCATCGTACAAGAAGCTCAATCAGCAGGTGTGTACTTTTTCGACTTACTGCGTGATTAAATTCGAATGGGAACTCACACGTCGTCAGACGATTTTGAGAAACGCCGCCATACCGAATTATCTTCGACCACTAGAGTTTCAGAAGGTACACTGCCATACCATGACGACCTGATGCCTTTATGTGCGGCAACGCTGATACTATCTCTCGAGATACGCAATCTGGGAGGAAAGCTCGGTACAGCGCTTGCGAAGGAGTACGATGTGTCTACTGTTGGGGATCTTTTGTGAGTGAATTTATCTGCTCCTTGCATGTGTACTTTGCTCAATGAAGGAAAACATGAAGGACAATAAGTCTAGGTGAGCGTCTCGTCAGGTAAACGGTTAACGAGAATTTCTGTCGAACGGATTACCAGGGGACATGCAACACCGATTTGGAGAGGAATCTGCCTGGGTGTACGAAGTTATCCGGTATGACTGCATGCTATACACAAGTTTTTCGAAACCTTTGCTGACCATATACAATGTGCAGAGGTATCGACAGAAGCGAAGGTGAGATAAATCCTTCCCACTGGCACCTCGCAATACAGACTGGCAATCTCTGATGGTCAATACATAGTCAAAGACAAAGGTTCCACGCTGAATAAAAGCATGCTTGCATCGAAAAACCTACCGCAACCCATCACGAAGCCGTCAGAGGGATATCATTGGATACGCGTGCTTGCTGCAGAACTAGCCCTAAGACTGAATGATGCCCGGGAAATGTCACCAAACTTGTGGCCGAAAACTTTGGTTCTGCATGCACGCAAAGGTACGTCAGCCCACTAGCTCGGCTCTCAAGAGTGGAGATATATACTCATTCACTTCAAGGATACGAAGCAGGGCGTTCGAAACAATCCCCCTTTCCCTTCACGAAAGATCTTACTGTTGATACGATCGCTGCCGCTGGAGATAAGTTGTGGAAAGATCTTGTCGGTACGAACTCGACAATGAAGGTGACCAATGTATCGTTGGCGTTCACGGGGATTGATGTTGCGGAGGCCGGTCAACAAAGTATTGCTGATTTCCTCCGAAAACCAGCTTCTTCGTCCAAGAAACGACCACGCGACGACACAGAAGACGCAACGCTATCTGGTGGGCACACACCGAATCAGGCTGCCGCCACTCCCGTTTCAGGTAGTGATGGTGGTGCCCATCACGATCAACCCCCCGACGGCCTCACTGTATCGTACTCGTGCGCCAGATGCGGCAAGTCGTTCAAGATTCGTCCGACAGATCAAACATCAGGCGATCAGGAAGAGCTGTTAATGAAGGCGAAGTTGGAACATGACGATTACCACTTTGCACAGGATTTGGCTAGGGAGAGCGGCCCTGCTCGACCGGCAATTACTGCAGACTCGAAACCTCCCTCCTCCAGCAGTGGCAAGCCCAAATCTAAACCTAAATCAGTAACTGCGAAACCAGCGAAAAAGCGAAAGCCCACACCGCCGGAACCCAAAGGGATCGAGAAGTTCTTCAAAAAGTGATTCACGCAAGTGTAGGATGAATGCGAATGACTAGATGACGTCCAGAGATCACGATGGTTGTTACCGTGGGTCGTGCTTCAGCTTAGTACATGTGCGCTGTGCTTATTTTGTTGTTGCTTTGATGGTAGCGACGCTTCAGTAATTGTGACATCCACCCTTCTTCCTCTCATGCCAAATTTAATCCATCAAAAACATATGTACATTTAGTTTGTGATTGTACTCTCGGACTCTGTAGCGGCCTTCTTTCTGCCCTCCTGCTGTCCTTGTTCCTTGTTTTCGTTCCAACTTCTTCTCTAGGCTGGTTCCACTGCAGTGTCTGCTGGAGAGACACACACATCTTTCCAACGAACGGCGCAGGACACCGACTTCATTTCCTTTTCAGGTCTCTTTACGTTGCAGGAATAATGTCCCAGTCTCAAGTCACTCCGGTGCCTATAACGTCTAGTCAACTGCCTGGTGCTATTGTGAGTTCAAGTGCCTACCATAGAGTCCCCAACCCCCTGCTTATACTTTCTTTCACTTCTCTGTGCTTGCTAGATTGTCAATGTTTTTGCGCTAGCTTCTGCTATTGCCATCGTTTCCGTCATTTTCAGAGTTTCTTGGCTGGCCTTTCGACGCCATGTAATCAAGTCGGATGTATCAGAAGGTCGCGAGTGTGTCTTCTTCCAGACGCAGCTGGGGAACTACGCGGCGTGCTTGATCATTGGGATGATGTTCAACTCCCTTTCTGGCGTGATTGGAATGCAATGGTTGGGGCAGCGCCGTATCGCTGAAGGTGCGTCAAAGTCCATTTGGGGAGTTACTTACTGACTCTTGATTCGATTATATAGGCGTTACTTGTCAAACCCAGGCCTTCATTATGCAAATCGGGAATTTCTCGTCGGGGTACTTCACTATTGCGATTGCGGTACACACGTTCAACTCGCTGGCGCTGAAGATGCGGCAGTCTGCGATTATTTGTCGCACTACGATGTCTGTGGGATGGTTCTTTACTGCGGTTATCGGTGCGCGAACATGCCGTTTTCCAGTTGAGGTAGACATTGAACATTAGTGCGTGTTAGGCATTGTCCCTCTAGCACTTCGTCTCCCGCAGGGCCCAGTATACGGTCCGGACGGCCTTGGATGTGGTATCAGAGATATCTATCCCAAATTGCAGTTTTCTTTCCACGTTCTGCCGGTATGTCCTTTTCAACTACATCCAGGGGCACTAACTGACTTTCGCCTCCCTCCTGCATAGATCCTTCTTGCTTCTGTTCTCGGCGCGGCGCTGTACTCGCTCATATTCCTTGTGCTTCGCGGAACCCTCAAGCTGCGGAGCGGTTTCAAGCTGACTTTAGATCCAAATGTGCGCTGGAATGATAGCAATGGTTCGGGCGAGAATTATCACCGCTTTGTTGGACGGGTGGCAAAGAGTATGCTTTGGTATGTCATTGAAATAACGGAGATATCTTGACTGTTGACTTATCGAAATGGTACGTTCGCAGGTACCCAGTGGGTAAGAGATAATTATTTCATGCGTTGAAACCAGACAAACTAATTTCAAATCGTATAGCATACATTGCCCTTCTGCTCCCATACGCAATAACGCGCCTGTTCATGATATCGGGATTCGCGGTCTCCTTCCCGGCGATTGCGTTTGCTTCAGCATGCTGGTACAGCCTCTGTAATTCTCATCTTTTGATCTGAGAACCATCTTTGATTGACACTTGTCACCTCCTAGGCGTTATCGATGTTCTCCTGCTTTATAACACGTTCCGTGTTCTCGGTCCTGCATTTGATGCCCGCTCGTCAGTGGCGACCAGGAAGCTCGAGTCCTTCGGTGCTGCCTCAAGCCTGGAGAAGCTCGGTCCGATGGCATTACCAGGGCAGCAGTCTGATGTGGAACGCAGGATACACCAGTATCGGTCACAGAGTAGCCTGGGCTCCTCGCAGATGTTCAGCGAAAGGTCGACCGCGGGACATGGCGCTGCTATGTCACAGAGTGGGAACCCCATGGGGGCTGCCGGTGTTGAGGACATTGCAAACCGCGACTCGGGTTATTCCAATGCAACCCTAGTTGGTCGCACCATCACTCCGATGCCCAATGCTAAATCAGAGTACATGTGGGATTTTGAGCCGCGTTCCCAGGCTCCATCGCCAACATCTGTGCATAGCAAGGATATCAGACCGACGCATAGCCAAAACTCAAGCATAGCGTCAGCCCCAGGCTTACCTGTCCCACCAAGACAGGCACGGTCACCTGTGCTGCGAAAGCCTATTCCGGAGATGGTCCAGACGCCCGCCTTCGCGCAGGACTCAGACCTCCCTGTTTCTGGGCAGCGACTTATAAACCAACCTTCATTGGAAGCCTTCGGTCGCCGCAACAACGCGTCACCACTCACTGTTCGCTCGCCAAACCCAGCCGTGCCAAAAAGCCCGTCGGAGTCTATCTACTCTGATGGGGAAGGCGAGGAAGCTCCTTCGGAGTGGTCATCGAAGAATCTGAGCTCCGCAACGAGGCGGCATCCGTCAACTGGCCAGCCTCTGCTGAGCCCTTTCCGGTCTAATTACCCAGCTGATGAAGAGATTGGCATCGCCCCTCTCCCGCCTGTTGCCGCGATGGACAGGAGCAGGAGCTACACACATGCCCACAGGCCGTCACTATCCTCGTCCCCGCCTCGACGAACGCATCGTCCCCTCCCTTCCATCACCTCGCGCAGCAGCTCGGTCGGTGGCACTGGCAATAATACACAACGGTTTTGATGTTTCAGGTCACCTTTTCTATGTTCTTTATTATTCTCCACCGCACGCTTTGACAGTTGCTCGTGGATGTTTTCTTGATTGATGTCACGACACGTCCCGGCAGGCCAGCCTGAAATCACGGAAATTTGGCTCCAACCTTTTAGATTTCTACTGAACTCAAGCATACAGCAACACGCCTGTAAGGAGACCGAAGGTGTGGGTGTGGCGCTCACGACATGCCACTGATGCTATACTGCTTTTTTTATATCCAGTTTTAGTTTATGTAAAGTTCAGTGTCAAATTCTGGTTTGTGAAATTGAGATGCAGGATATGAGGCACCATTTGCTCTATTCGGCGGTGGACAATATTGGAGTGTACATATGTATATTCTTGAAGCAGTACTTGACTGCAATACATTACCTACTTTTTTACAAACACAACTCACCTTTCTTGACCTGCTGCCGAACTTTTCCTATGTGCACAGCTCACAGCTCTGCAATGTCGGCGTCATGAAATGCGAGAACATAGAGGGAGAAATGTCTGAGCGTAATCAACTGGGTACGAACGTTTAGGTCGAGTTAGCCTGTTAGGTTGTCTACGCGTCAAGATGATCGCTCATATTCCCTTCCACCTAGGGCCAAAAAAATAAGACTTGCAGGAACTTCTAAATGGGGGGATGCATTCTATTCACGACTTTTTGAAGGTGGATGGAATTTGGCGTTCAGGTATTCTGACCAGAACAGAAAATTTTGATGCGGTGATCAAGCCGATAGCGTGGTAATGGGGTTCACCTGCCTGAGCTTGTCTTCGCCTTGTTCGTACCATGAATCTTCTAAGGAAGTTCATATCCACCCATTCTAAGCCTGCTTCTGACGTCTCGAGTGGCCCCTTATGCACGCCTTCCGTTACTGGATTCCCCACCATTCCGGCCTCTGAGAAGCTCGAGGAAGAAAATTGGCCCTGGTACACACCGAAATCCTTCTACCCTGTTCGCATTGGAGATATTTTGCATGGCAGATACCAAGTTTTGTATAAAGTCGGATTTGGAACCACCTCAACCACCTGGATATGCCGAGATCTTCAGTCCGTCAATCTATCATTTTCTTTTTTGACGGTGGACACATGCTGAGGAATCGCAGCCAGGTTAAATATGTCTGCATGAAGTCTCTTGTTTGCGACTACATTTCTGTCCGGCGCGAACTTAAAGCCTATGAGGCCTTGGCTCATGCCAGCGACTCTTGCAAATTCCCCGGTTCAATTTTTGTTAGACAAGCGCTGGACCAGTTCAACCTGCGACATGGCGACAATGACTACAACTTCCTCATTCATGAACCCCTGGGCCCCAACGTGCAATCCCTCCTCGACCACTCTAAAGGGAGATTCTCCCCTGTTTATGTCAAGAGTTTGGCGAAGAAGATGTTGCAGGCATTGGAATTCATCCATGCCGCTGATGTCATCCATGCTGGTACGAACCGGTGCTGATCGTGCGCCATGTCTTGCTCGGAATTCGCTCACTCATGGCCCAAGATATACAAGCAAGCAACATTTTACTTGGACTTGAAAATGAAACCGTTCTTAGCGATATGGAGAAGGCTGAACTTAAACGCCCAAGCTCACGCAAAATTACAGACCAAACGGTAATCTTCAAGACAATAGACTCAACCGGGCCTCTGAAGCGCTGGGCAAGCGATAGATGCAAACCTGTCCTATGCGATTTTGGCGAGGCGCGCACGGGTCAAAGCTCTTATACAGAATTTATCCAACCAGCACCATATCGCGCGCCTGAGCTTTTTTTGCTCCTGAGGTGGCGCAAGTCTGTGGACATCTGGAATCTTGGGTGCATGGTCAGCAATTTGGCATACATCCACCGTCTCGTGTTCCCCTAAATTATTTGAGAAATACAGCTTTGGCACTTTACGTGCGGCCAACACCTCTTCTCACGGAAAGGCGCGTCTGACAAGAAATCCGGCGACATACGCCAACTTGCCTGGATGGTTGCTTTGCTTGGACCGCCCCCAGCAGAGCTTATCGACATCTCCGGAGAACGTGCACTTGAGTTCTTCAACAAGGACGGCTCATTCAAAACCGACGTTCCGCAAGAATCACTCGAGTCGCTTCTCAAGGCTTCCACGGGCAGTGCTAAGAAGATCATGTCGAACGCGGAGTCAACTGCGTTCCTCGCCTTCCTACGACGAATGCTGAAGTGGTCGCAAAAGGAGCGAGCAACTGCGGCCGAACTGTTAGATGATCCTTGGCTCAAGGAGTTGTAATACGACCGCCTTTTGCTTTTGAGTTTAATTGCTCAGAATAAATCTTGTTAGATTTATAGACTGTGTGGGGCTCAGTGGACAGGAACGGGGCCAACAATTTGGAGGCCGCCTCCCATCCTCTATAGCCGACCCAACCTCATGCATTCATGTCCAAGTCATCAGGTAGTGGTGATATTTGTTGAGAAGCGTACTTACCAGTAGTGCGCGTGCATTGAGGGCAATGTCTGGGGAGACTTTACAGCCAGACGTCAGTTATGAAACTTGGTGAAATTGTCTAGAGCATTACACTCACGCGGCTGAGGAAATGGCATGGAACGAGCATTGCGCATATGAGAAGCTGGCCTCAGTACAAGGCACCGTGGTTCCGCGGTATTACGGTGTATATGAGGTGCGTCCAAGTGTCTCTTGCAGATGCCCGATTCTGACATGCGACGAAGTTTGTGTTACCTGACCAAGCAACACTGTATGGGACTCTCATGGAGTTTATCTCTGGGAATGTGCTCAGCTCAGACACTACTCGTACTCTGAGCCCCGACTGGCAAATTAGCATGGCAAGTACTGACCGTTTCTTGGACTTGGTTTTTCTGACAATCAAATTAGATACACAGTTGTCGCCAGGCTGTCCGCGTACTGGGATCCTATCACAATCGTGACGAATTCCCCATCCGGAAAGAGGGATCATTAGATGCGAAAGATCCATTCACGTATATTTCATTTCCTTCACTTCAATTAATTAAGTGTACTCAGTGACCCATTCCTTTACTTATTGAGACTGGTTGAACCAACCTCAGTCGGAGGCTGGTGACCGTTGAACTACTTCGCCTCAATTACACAACATTCTCGATCTCACACAGGTAAGCAACAATTACATTACTCACGGGGCTGTATTTGGTCGGGCCTCTCAGACGCTTGAAAATACGTCTAAGCCCGTAACACTCAGCATGCCAGCGTTGAATTGTAGCCAGTTAAAGGAGCTTTTCTCGATTCTATCTCACTTTGAAATCATTAATATTCTCCTTCATCAAACCGGACGACATCGGGACCTTTGCCACGGAGTGCGACGCCAACATTGGAGGTCTGTCCATATAACCATCGCCAACTTCATACTAGGTGATGACAATGTCATCTCAAGGCTTGCTGCATTTCCTATGAATCTGTGAATGGAAGGTATTCGACGAGAGTTGAACCTACGTAGACGGTAGACCCCACGACATCAAGAGACGTTGATGCAATCAAAAAAAACTGCCAAGACATTTCCTTTTACAGTGAATATAGTGGGTGAGGAGTCATTCTGTTGCACAGCAAGCCAAAGTCTGGACCTCTGAGCAAGGAGGTGACGCGCCGGTTTCGCTATACACCGGTACACTGCTCTGTTTCATCCACAACATCCGTTTACGCACGCAAATTGTCGCAGGTCGACTATGGCAAGGTGATACTACAACTTAGAGGAATGTTGGCTTGCTTGCAACTTGCTTGGGCTGTGGTAGGTAGGGACAACGGCAAGCCCGAGGTTAAGCTGTTACAGGCTAGTAGTTTGTTAACTGATCAATCCAAGTCGCCCAATAGAGCCTCAGCTGAGTATCAGTCGTTTTTCAATTACATTAATTTAGGCGGACGTCCCAGAGTAATAAACTATCCAGTGATCTGAGGTATGCGCAATTATCCAGACCATGCCTCAAAATAAGGAAACGCACACAACCATAATCTTCACCTTCAGCTGCTGCATGAATGGCCTGCGTGATCGAAGAATGGCTGTTCAAACCCGGCACTTCGGGAAAGGTGGTGATGATGAAGATGTTGGGCGTCTTGCGGGAGCTGATCTGTCGCAGGGGATCAAGAACGAGGCGCTGCATCTGCTTTTTCGTATTCCGAGTGAGGATATACGGGTCGGAGCGTATCGCGCCTAGTATAGCCGCGTTTGTGTCTGGGAGGTTGACGCCGAGCTGATAGGCCAATGTGGTGACGAATAGCTGCTCATAGTGACGCGTGTGTTCGGGAAAGCGAAAGAAAAATGTTCCACGAAGGCTATTTTGGTGCTCGAATAGCTCTGCGATGTGTTGCGCGACGTATTGTCCTGAGGTACATGTTGAGAGGTCCAAATGCAACACTCTATCGCATCTGTCTAGATCTCCGTTCGATGCCCAATTTGTTGCGGTGTTGATGATGTCCTCCTCTGCAGGCGTCAATATGTGATACTGGGGAGAGGCGTGCTTATAGGAGTCATGGAAGGCATCATAAGACACAAATCGATGGAGCTTTCTGGTTTCCGCTGGTAAAATAGATGGCTATCAGTCGAGATATTGCGAGCTGTGAGCCTTGTATTGACCGCGTTTCCTGCTCAACGTACCTTCAAAGTTGCGCTCTGCCTGGCCGTGAATGTAATTGATAGTTTGGGAGAAGTCTCCGCCGGTGATGACAAGCTTATCGGCTTGTATGACCGGATATACACAGGTGTCTCCCATTTGGCTTGAACAGGGTTATCTAGATGGCAAGATACGGTGGTGGGGACTGCCAGCGAACAATATTGCGGTCGCTAGTGAGTATTAAAGGATGACCAGGATAGTAGGAAAGGGATGGAAAGAAGCGCCAACATCGAGCCAGACGCCGTGAGCTGCGGTACTTTGCGCCTCGTTACGAGTACAGATATGAACTTATATATACAAAACTGTCAAGAGTCAGGCGGTGCGGGAAAGTTACGGGAAAGATTTGGCGAAAGATCAACAAAAGATTGGCGAAGAAGGCCGCAGCGGGCTATTATTAGGAATTAGAACCTCGACTGGAGAATTGCGGGAGCGATGACTTTTTAGACAAAATGCAACATGGACTATAGCATGCTACATACAAGAGTTGGTGGGTTCTTATACCTAAGGACTTGCGAGGAGCACCCACAGGCGCCCACGGTGTCATGAGGTCACGTGCCACGTGTGGCAGTTCAAGCTTGCCGCTGGTTGCCGCGCCGTCAAACCTATTCCCTCTCCTCGATTAATCTTTCCGACCATACTGAGCACTCTGACTCTTCCTTCCGTTCAGCGGGACATAGTTCTACTATTATATTGCTTCTAGCTCACTGCCGCACGCAAATTCACACATCCCTCCCTCGGTGTCTTCTATCTTCTGTCCCGCGTGTCAACAGGCACTCAAGTTCTTTCCAACTCGTCGACCTCCCCCACTGGTCCTTTTCTAGCTGTACCAGACCAATATAAAGCAGTTACCAAAAAATGTCCTCACCTACACGGCTGTACTTTGACCGGACTTTCCAGATGCTCGGAAAGCGCATCTCAGACAGTACGCCACAACACTTCGCGCTTCGCAGTGTCACCATAGCTAACACGCAGAGCTCCTCCCAGTTGTTCTCATGAAAGGCGCGGAGCCCACTTTGAAACCACGGACAATGTTCTCCTTCAACACGCCGGACGATATCAAGACCTTCGCGACGGGGTGCGACGCCGATATTGGCGGTCTCTCAACGACGAACTTCGATCTGGACACCCGGCCAGAGATTAACAGACCGCTGGGCAAGGAGGCGACGGGGCGATTCTATGGCCGTATGAGTCTTGGTGTGAAGCCCGGTATGGAGGGCAAGATTCGCTCGGGGTATGCAGGGTTCCGGAATAAGGTGCGTACAACTAGTTTCCTCCAGCGCAGGAAATGGCGCGGCCATTTCAGTGGCCCAGAGACGAGGACTAACCATTCGATGCATACTCTTAGAGACGGCCAACTATGTTCGGGGACGTGGTGGAGGACGCGTCGGGGTACGACTACCTCGCGCTGCGACTGCGCGCTGGTGGAGACCCTCAGACACATAGCTCGTATTTCGTGAACATTCAAACCGAGGGCGCCTCAAAAGATCTATGGCAGCATCGACTTTACTTTGGGAAGCAGGACGGCTCATGGGAGGATGTATATGTGCGTTCTTTCAATCGCTGCTCCCTTCACTCCCCAAAGCATTCCCATACTGAATTAGCCATAATCGTGTTCCAGATTCCATTCACCAACTTTGTACGCACAAGCGAGGGCGCCATGTCGCAGTTCCAACTCACCCTGGCAAAAGAATATATCAGGAGTGTGGGCATCTCGTTGTTGACTGGTAACAGTAGCGTAGAGGGCGAATATGAGCTGGGCATCGATTCAATACGCCTCGTCAATGAGGAAGACATGGCACAGGATCTGGACGGCGCGCTGGCAGGTGTGTATCTCCTTTACTTCCTTTTACTTTGGATGTGGCTCATGAATAATGGTTACCGCAGAGAAGAAACTAGATGAAAAGTCTTCATAAGGACGCTCGTTAAAAGCAAATAAAAGTGCCATTACATGTTTCCATCAGAGGCCTCTATGTCACAATGAAGGGAATCCGGTGTTTACGCTGTTTTGGGTGATTCAACGTCGAACACCCAGGCCTGTTGCTTCGTCTCGATGGGTGCATCAGGTGTGGATGCCTGTGGTGATCTCGACCATGCTGCAACTACCGCAGACGGACTATTATCCTTGCTACTTTCAGTCTCGACAGCCCGAAGCTTACAACGTTTCGGGGTTAATGCGGGGAGGCACATCGCCTACGTTCTTGTCGCGCTTCCGCATGAGTGTGGTATACCGGAGACCGCAATCGTGGTACAACGTCCTAGCGCCATTGGAGCCGCGGCGCCACTCTGGTGTCTCGGGAATACTGCATGGCTTGACCGTTTTTACAATATAATTTCCAGCAAGCATACTGGCGTCATTCGGGGAAGTCGCCCAATCTTGTTGAATGAGCGCCGCGTGTCGATGTGTAGTAAGTGGTGTGAGGCGAGTCAGGATCTTCGGGCTGGTCCGCACTGAGGTTACTCGCACTTATCAAAATTCGAAATATTTTCGGGAATTGCACAATGTGCCGATAGGGTAAAGAGACTCCTAATCACTGAAGGGCTTCCTTAATGCCCTCATCCATTAAGGCCGTTGAGCCCCCCCTCGAATTCTTTGGGTCGAGGTAGCGCCTCCATGCAGCGCCCAGCTGCTGAATACACTGCCGAGACCCTGCTGGAGCTTCCGAAAAGACACGCTACAACAAACAAACAGAGATGGTCAGTTTCTTGCTGGAAAGTGTACGATAGGACCCACATCCAAGTAGGCGGTGGCAATTGGTATTAATTTTGGCATATAGCCCCCCATAAGCACTTCATTAGGCCGTTTCCCACTGCTGAGGGTTTCCTTGAGGAGGGTGATTAAGGGCGCAGAGTAGTCGGCATGCGCTAGCGACACTCCAAGCAGGTCAACGGCAAGGAACTTCAGGCGACTGACTGAGTGGCTCCAACCGTAGTAGCGCAATAGAAACTCCAGTAGTGTGAGAGAGATGTGATTGGAGAAACTCGCAAGTTGTTGTGTACGAGGTTGATGATGGATATTCTGATGAGAGCTCTCATCCCCTGTGGCACGGCCGAAAAATGGTGCCATCATCAACAAGTATAGCTGGAATATTTCATCACGGAGATCACATTGTGAAGGGGTTACTTTAAATGCGAAGATATAGTCGATGTACTCAGAGTGGCCCGCGATTGTTGATGTCCATCTGCGTAATAACGGGATCTACACAGCGATGGTTATTCCATTATTCATAGGTAAGTAAATATTAAACAATTGCCGTTAGGCCACAGATGCAGAGGAGAAGACAAACCATTGCTGGGGCAAGCTCGCTGCGCACTGCTTGGAGGGAAGCTGCAAAAGAAAACTTTTGAAGAACATATAGCTTAATGTCTGCGATGTGGGCTTTGATATCTGCTTGTTTGACAATATTCTGGGAATGCGCCTTTATGTCAGAACAGAAACAAGAAATTGTACAGGGAAGCCCGACCTTTATGACAAGGACCAAAAGATACGCTGCCACAAATGCTATGCCCTCAAGGTCCTTCTCAGGCAATGATATTTCACCATGATCATACTGTTGCGCATAGTATAGAGACCAGGCGTGACAGACCCTGATATACTGCGATCTGAAGTTCACGGCGACTAGTCTGGAATGCAACAACGTATGTGACACCCTTGCCTGCATGATGTGACCTAGAAATGCCTCCCCAAAGTTAAGGTTCTGGAAGGAAAATGTTGAAATTGATGTCAATTGTTGCATGAGGGGCATGTACCATATTTTGACACCAAACTCACGGGTAACTCAGCACTCTGGCTAATATCCAACGCGAAGCTGGCAGCAATTGTAGCATGTGCTTCGTCGATGTCGATACACAGAGGACCAGATCTTGACTGGTCGAGAAGAAAATCGGGCATGGAAGCGTGGAGAACCTTGATGGGCCCATTACCAGTGAACGCAACAAGGCAAAGTAAGTCGCGTAGGACATGTTGAACATGACCAGGCATGTAATGATAATGTCGTTCGATTACCCGAGGTGCAATGAGGCTGTACAAGGTGCTTGGTAACACAAGGAAGTGGAAGATATCTCGTATAGCGTCCTTGTTGACATCGGGCACAGACTCGAAGATGTAGCGGTAAAGAGTATCAAGCGGCTCGTAGGGTTTGTCTCGAATAGGGATCTCCGACAACCCTAGAATTCGTTCGAGGCACTCATCCGGTCTGTTGTTGGGCATCTTAATGTATCGAATGACAGTTGCCGGATATATAAACCCCTTCGAAGACTTTGTCACCAGTTGCGCGATTTGGCCTGGAAGAGGCCACGGATTAGGCAAGAACTCTCGAATGGGGTGGCCTCTGCGGATCTCTGCAAATTCCTTCAAGAGGAATGTCGTGATTTGCTCGTCCGCGTCCTCGTCATCACCGAGATTCTTTGTCGACACCTTCACGGCATGTGGGCCTTGAAAGATGGTGTCGAGCTCGAAAGTGGCCAAGATGTGTGATTCCGGTCGACTGGCAATGACAAATCGAAATGGCAGCGAAAGTTGGCGAACAGCATTCCCGATGCAAATGAGTAGGTCTTGTTGAACCCGGGGGTCATTGCATTCGTCCAAACCATCCACAAGAATAAGGCGCGGGTGTAGTTTGCGCTTGACTATTCTCCGCGCCAACAATCGAGGTTTCCAACGAGACATTTTATGCAGTTGGTTGATTGGGTCCACAATGAGAGCTTGCATCTTGATGGCGTTGGTTGCGCTGAACATGAGCGGGTTCTCCTTGACCACTTTGGCTAACAATGGCTTGATAGCGGGGATGCTGAGTGCAAGTTGGCATGCCAAAGTTACGATTAGTTGATTCCCATCGTTCCTCCCCGGTGCGGTGCGAGAGAAGAAAAAGCTTGCTGCATGATCGCCTTCGTCTTTAAGTGAGAGCGCTAACGACTGGGCAAGGGCTGATTTGCCAATGCCAGCAGGCCCATGGAGCCAAAATACAGAGGATGGGCCCCCTTGTTGGACGAAATTTTTCATCTCTCGGAGCATCGAGGTCCGAGTGCCTTCGTCGCATTTCGGTGCGTCGAAACGTTCTGCGGCGTCCAGCAGTCCAGCAGTTGCACTATGGGAAAGCAATAGAGTGACAATATCTGCATTCAGAAGGATTGTAAGCGCAGACCATGCAACACTTGGTATTTGATGGGGCGTGTTGCAAAAAAAAATGTTTTGCGCACCAGTTGAAGCTCTGAGATTTGACCCTGTGGGCGACACAGCAGTGAAGGTTCCGCCATGGATAGTGATATTGGCAGCGCCTTGAAGTATGCTCATTAGGTCAGGCTGTCGGAGTGAGGTTGAGATGGCTGGAGGCAGATTCAGGCGAAGCTGGTTCCGTATATGAGAGGCTAACACCCCGTCCAAGTGCTTATAGGCCGCTGGAAGCTGTGCTATAGTTAGGTTGGACAAGCTGCGCTTGACCGAAGCCGTAGGTTGCGGTATTTCGACAACTGTGGGTGAAAGTCTGTGACCCAAACGTGACCTATTTTAGGCTGTGGACTATTTTGTATGCATCATACAAATGATTCAATAGTGTCAGATACATGTATACGTGGTCATAAACATGGTATATATGGGAGGAAGGATTCGGAGCATAGAGAGCTGCATTTACATACTTGGGTCCAGTCTATGCAGAGGAGAGGCATCAGTCACAGTCTTGTACCATTAAACATACCGTAGGAATATTTTGAGAGTGTGCCACGACCATGGGAAAATCACTCAGATAGTGCTTCAACCTCAACTTGGTAGTGAGACTCAGTGGCACTGTCTTTCGGCATAGTGCGGCAGAAAGTCCGAAAGGGAGGAGTACGCCCAGCACAATGATTTATATTGCCGTAGTATGAGTGATTTTCTACTCGAGCAGTGCTCGTCTAATATATGCTGCGCGGAGATGGTGTCCCAGGGCAGAGGGACCTGATTCAGGCGAAATAAGAGAGAGATTGCTAATATTCATGTTATGAGTGGCCGCAGGAAAACACCTGGACGAAAAAGCCGCATAAAGACAGCGCCTTACATCTAAAAAAACTCTATTACTCCGGCTTGATTAATCTTTCCGTAAGTACATACAAATCATACCTTGATATATATATATATTCAGGCTTAAAGACCACCCTCGGCAACCTGTTTTTCGAGGAATACCTTGGGTCGCGGTCATATTGAGAGGGGGGAAGCAGACTGGTGTCGCAGGGGAATGGGGGATGCAGACTGTCGCATGAGCCTGGGGGAGGCAGACTGTTGTCGCATGGGGACCATTTGGGCATTGCGTGTTGGTAGCGGCATGTCAAACGACATATCATCGAGGTCATTGGGAGTCGGTAGCCGTAATGGCAGCATCGGTAAACCAAGCCCTGCCGATGAGGCCAACGGAGGTAATGATATAGCAATATTCTTCTGCAAGTACACGACACCTGTATTCAACGTTAGCCAGCCACCTCTACATGAATATCAGCGACCTTGGGCACCTGCAGCATCTCGAACAGGTGTGCTGTTCGCGAGGATACGTTCCGTGAGGTGTCTTGGTTTGGGCATGACAATGTCGTTCTGTCAAAGAAGACGAGAGTATGAGCTGCCGCAGGCGACGTGTAGACAAAGCTTCACAAACCTCCGTCAACATTGAACTCCAGTCAGAGTCATCCGTGATGGCCATTTTGGCATCCATATACTGACGCAAACGAGGCTTAACGTTGGAGCAGCAAGGATGATATCCATTTGCTCACCTGCTGCAAAATAGCTGCATTAAGTGTTTTCGAAGGATGGGAGCTCTGAAACATGGGTCAGCCTAAATACTCCCTGAATATCAACCACATACGCACCAAGTATGCTGGAACGTCAGGTTTATGCACTGTCACCCGGTCGTTGGAGCCGTCAGCGGACAATGAGTTGTTTCCTACTTGCGAATCCGCGGACATGTCATTTTCTCGGAAAGGTTCGCCTGCCCGAGATATCGGTCTCTCGCCTGGGGTTTCAGACGTTGCAACGTCTTTGCTAGAGGCGCTACCTCCGGAATCATCAGGCACCTTCAGCTCCGCCATGAGCTCAAGCCACGCCGTGTTATGCAGCGTCGCATTGAGTGTGCGCACAAAAATACACTGGTTCTCGTATGCCCGAGGTTCGCCACCGCGCTCCATATCATCCGCACTGAGCGCCCGTATCTCACGTGCATCGGGGCCTGACCGCACCTCCGCCGTGCCCGAGTGCAGCTCCCAGCCGTACGTCGCGCCCACAGGCTTAAAGCGCAGGCGCGTGTCCTCGCCTTGCGAGAGGTTGGCGAACGCGGCCATACCCCATGCTGTGGTCTTGTCGCACCCGATGACGAGCCGTAAGTCCCCGTTCGCGAGCTCGCGCCCCCGGGGGCCATTGGCGTGGCGGTACCAGCTCTCGACATTCTCGCTCATATAGCGTCGTAGCCGCACAAGGTTGCCCAGGTCTTCGGATAGCGCCCCGTCAGGGATGGTAAGGATGGCGCCTTCTGAGGCTGAGATATGGAAGGTCGTTCCACTTGGACGAGACAGGTAAATCAAGTGGTGTAGTAGCATTATGGAAAATTATTACTCACAGATCATCAGAGTTCCCTAGCGTACGTTTCACAGACGAACTCGCAATATAGCTGTTGGATCTGAACTCTAGCTGGCCGCGTATGTCGCTGGGGTCCAGCGGTGGCAACAGAGGTGCGAACCCAGGCGGGACTCGCCCCGCATTGAATGGGTGGTCGTGGGCCAACAAAACATTGAACAGATAGTCAAAACTACCCGCAGCGGTGATGATACCGACATCACCAATGCTGATGCCCTTCCTCTGATATTGTATTGGGAGGTAGCAGTTCGGTTCTGGGATCCACAAAGGGAAGCCTCGCTGTTTGACGGAGAGGTGACGACAGTAAATGTCCGAGCTTTTCTGGGCTTGGAGCCCAGAACTTTCGCTTTGGTCTTGAAGTTGTGCTGCAGAACTGTCTTTTTGCGCTACCAACATCTGTTCCGATGAGCCTGTCGGATCTCTCCCTTTCCAACGGCTCGGCTTGGATGTCGCTGGATGATATTCAGGCACGCCGGGCGTCCCAGGCCCACGCAACGGTGTGGATGACTCTAAATGTCCTCCACCTATTTCCGGGCTGTGGCGCCCTGTGGAAACACCGTACGGGCCACGCTCCATTCCATCGTCAAATCCATCGGCATTACGCTGAGGTTAAACCCAAAATTATGTTAGAGCTGGTAAATCTCCAACGGGGATGAAGGACATACCGACATGGATTCCGAAAAACTTGGAAAAGGCGCATATTGAAGCGCCGGGGTTGGTGCGTCGCTTTGGCTACGGGGTCGTCTCGCCTTCAGTCTCTGATTCTAAAAGGGATTTGATATTAGCTGCGTCTTTAAATTAATGCCGTATTCCTTACTTGAAACCATATCTGTCGTATCGATGGAGATCAATAGGTGCATTGTACCAAGGTGGTTGTAACGGGAAACATACCTGAACCTTCCTCGCGCTGAGTCCAATAGAACGACCAACTTCTTCCCTCATCGCTGTCGTCGGAAAGCGGGACTGTAAACATCTGCGATGTGAGCTTGATCAATGTGTGCAAATGCAAGTGGCCGACCTGCGCTAGTAAGGCATGCAGCACCGCTGACTGATGCGGGGTCGTCAAAGTTCTTGTCCGCTTTTTTGGGGGCGGGGCGAAGGTGGGTTCGAGAGGCTGGTGTCGGTGGGGTCTCCTGCCATTGTCCGTCTCGTTGTCGGCCAGTTCGTCATTGGAGTCAGACGACAGACCGGAACGACTACTGCGCCTCTCATAGCTTTGGGGCGATGCTCGACGTACACGCTTCGCCATAGGCTGCTCTCTAATATGTTCTTCTGTAGGGCGTTGCCGTCTACCTGTCCTAGATGACTCTGCTAAGACATCCCATGGGGTGGGGGTGTTGTCATAAGGGTGTGTTGAATGATTGAACCCGTCGCGGATGTAGCGCGTGGATGGAAACGAGTGGCCAGTTGTGTTCGCGGATTCGAAAGGGCCGGGAGCGTGATAATACGGGAACCCAGGCCGAGGATATGGGTTATATTGGGTAGATCCTGGCAGAGACGAGGGGCTGGAGCGTGTTATTGGGTGGACAGGCTCTCCATAGAAGCTGACGTTATCTGCTGGTGGACCATCTATGTTGCCGTAGTCAGTATCGAGTTCACCAAAAATTTGGGACATGAACGAAACTAACGATGGAGATTGATTGTAAGATTTGTATTATTGCGATACGAAGAAGAGTCAACGCTGAACTGGCCACCTTCAATTCCGATATTGCTTGCGGACGAGAAGAACGAACTCCCAGAGCTAGAAGGCGCGACGGCGTGCACTCCAGAATACACGCTGTTAGATCCAGACGGTCAGTAAGGAGTTGGATACAAAACAGAAACAGAGGGTGCCCACCGAGAATTGGTCCCTGGCACACCACCATCAGAAGAGGAGCTAGGACTGCCGCGATTGGAACAAGGCCGCCGGGACGACGGCCCTGGTGTCAACACGTGGAGAGGCGCACCAGCAGGAGATTCGAGTTCTCGACGACAAAGCCTTTGCTCTTTGAGCGAATTTCGTAGCTCCTGTACTATCTCTTCACGCATCTCTGCGGTCACACGACTCCGGGGGAATGAGGGGGTAAATCCATTTGGCTTATGCTTTTGAAGGAGCGAGTAATCGTTAGCGCTGGTGCTCGCGGGGGAGGCTCCTCCTTCCTCTTCACTGCTTGCTACCGAGCTTGCTGGGCTCTTGTCGTTGGGCATTTACACTTTGGTTCCGGAAGGTTGAGAGCGCTTTAGGAGACCGGGAAGTTTGCGGTCCTGCGCGAGTTTAAACGACTGCCTGATTCTGACTGGAATCCAGGGTGCAAGGAGAGATTGATAGTTATGGTTTCATTTTAGTTGCTGCTCGTGTGCAGTTTTATTTGAGGATGCGTAAAGCAGTGCTTGTCAAGTTTATGCATAGCGATGGTGTCGACACAGTGGAAAAGCGGACTGCCTCGCGCTGGGCCCAACGACATCCATGCAATTTAACGCCGGCTCATGCAAAGTTTCGTGGGACAAGAAATATGGAGGCAGTGAATGAAACCCTGGATTGCTGAATGTTGAAGGTTAGTGGTGGCGGGATGAGGCTAGGATGCCGTGATGGCATAGTGGATTTGTCACGCAGCCTGTGTGACACTCCGACGGCAGCCATCGGCCAAGGCCTCAACTCAACCGCTGGGAGGCTAATATCTCGCACATGCCTTAGAGATTGAAGACAACGGGTGTCCAGGGTAATCGTTTGCGAAACAAAGGCTACGTCAAACATCCAGGCCCATCCCTTGTGCCCATGGGTGAAGTTTGAACCGGGTGTGGACGCTGCCGACTGTCGTGATCTCAGTGCACGTGCTGCAACTTCCAAAGATGAATATTTCCAAATTCCCCTAGCTACTTTTACTGTCGATAGCTCAAATTGAGGCCTAAAAATTGTCTTGGAATAGTTTAAGGTCACTGCAAGAGGTACATCACCCATGTTCTTGTCGCGTTTCTATATGGGTGAAATCCCTCGAACAACAGTGCTTAACTATGGTAAAGCGGAGTAAATGCCTCTACATTGCCTCCAAACTCAAGAGGAGATTCAAGGTAATTTATGGTCCATAGTCCATGCGACTTGTAGCTCCATCACCACTGTTCACGCAAGATGCTCAGCGTCTTACTATCAATACTGGCGAAGTCTTCAAGTAACAAGTAAGTATATTCCTCGTAATTATTATTAATTCACTGGCATGCAACTGTGGCAGTTTCTCCACTTTGCTATCTTTTCGCCAATCTTTTATCTGATTGCCTTTCACCCTGTCTAACCGTACGAAAACATTGCACATCGTAATATAATCCATGGCTAATACGAGTGGCTGCGAGGGTGAGTACATGGAGAAATATCTAAATGGACCCGGCAAACATTGAAATGATGGTCGTGCGGTGGCAGGACGTTCAACAAGTAGTAAAAGCCTCCTTCAGCAGTGAGCATGTCAACATCACCAACGCTGATGCCCTTCCTTTGATATTCCATAGGACAGGAAGGTAGTTTGGTTCTGGAAGCCATAAGGGATATCCGCGCTTTTTGACAGAAGGGTGGCAGCAGTCACATATTCGAGCTTTGCTGAACCTGGAACTCGGGGTTATGATGCTGTTCCCGTCGAATCGCCACCCTTTCTGGAGGGATAGCACATGCAGGCGCGTTCCTGCATGGTAGATGGTCCTTGCAAGTACTTGACAAACCACTCGCTCTTCACTACATCATTGATTGTAACCCGTTTTTCCGGTTCCAAAACGAGCATTGCCTGTATCATCCTTTCGAAAAGCACACGCTCCTCCTCGCATATAAGAGTGTTTCTGTATCGCAAACTATGAGTATCTTTCGTAGATTTGTCCAGCGATCTGCCCTTCTCGTCGAAGTACTCGGTGCGTTTGTCCCAAGCGGACCAAAGTGGCTCCGGTAGTTTGCCTAGTTGAAGCACAATGTTTTTCAACAACTCGTCTTCCGACTGGGGCAACCCTCCAGCCTGGAATACCGGTCTACGGCCGGTAGAAACACAGTGAAAGAGCACTGCCAGAGCCCATATCTCCGCCGAGAAGGCAGGCGCGGATGGCTTCTTTAGGACGACCTCGGGCGCACGGTAGATGTAAGGCATGTTGATCGTCTTTGGTCGAGTTGAGGCGGTAATGACGGAAGATTCGCTGAAATCGCAAACCTTGATGCGAACATCAGCCGGGTTTCTGAGGCAAAGTTTTAGCAGGGGTGTAGGGTCCGGCGTGTCCACAATATACTGAGGTGCGTGTGGCGGTTCTCCAATGCCGTCAACACCATAGTTAACTGCACACTTGGCAACCTCTCCGTAGTATAGTGTTATATCATCATGGCTGAGGGAAGAAAGTTTCGGTGAAGTTAGAAGAATATTGCCCAAATGGAGGTCTAAACAAATAGGTTAGTGTCCAGAAATCCAAGTCGCAAAGAAAACGAACCTCCGTGAACAATATGATTTCTATGAAGAAACCGAACTGCGTCTGCGATCTGCCGAATGATGGCTCTTGAGATGGCGGCTGGGAAGATCTCGGTGGGATACAACTCCTCAATATCAGAAGAAAGACAGGGACCGAGGAGTTCGGTGACGATACAATGATGTTCGCCATTGGGACCGTGGTGAACGAAATGGTCAAGAAAGCGGACTACACACTCCTTTCCTGGCTCCTCCACGCCATCTCGCAGGCGCGAGAAAACTTGAATCTCTTCACTGACGCCATTTAAATTGCCTGACCAACCTGCCACATCCGCAGCAAGGACCTTCAGGGCCACGTAGGTCTGAGTATTCAAGTCCTCCGCTAACCACACAGTCGAAAATCGACCGTGACCTAGCTTGTGCACGACGATGTACTGGCCGCGCTTGAATTGATCGCCAGTGTGAATTGGATGGAAGCCACCTTGGTAATAGTATCTGGCATCCTCCATGAAGCAAGGCAGGTCAAGGGAATGAGAGAGTCTTAAAGATTGCTTAAAGAAGTGCGGCAAGACAAGAGCGTTTCAATGGAGATGACTAAGCGAACCTGGTTTTCCCACAGCAAACAACGCGCCCACACAGCGCCCACAGCAACCATCGCCCACGGTACAAAAGGTCTCCTCCAGTACTCGCTGGTAATTGTTGTACGCTCTGTCCGAGTGAGACGGGCCTCTTATGCACCCAGAAAGAGACCCCTCAAACAATCTGTGCATTACCATGGGTAAAGCGAAGTAAATACCTCGATGCGAAGAGGAGATTTAAGTTGGATTTAAGGTAATTTACGGTCCACAACCCCTGCGACTCGTAGCTCCATTATTACTGTTCGCGCAAGATGCCCAAGAATTCCATGTATTACATTTACATGGAGCTGGGAGAACCAGATTGGTGTCGCATTGGGATCATTCGGGCACTGCGCCGTGGAGGCGGCATATCGAACGACATATCGTCGAAGTCATTGAGAGGAGGCGGGGTTGGTAGCCGCAAGGGCGGCATCGATAAAGCAAGCTCTGCTAATGGCGGTACCAGCGGAGGCAATGATGTAGCATTATTCTTCTGCAAGTATAGAACACCTACACTAGCCAGCCAGCTTTACTTGGATATCAGCGAGCTTACGCACCTGCATCATCTCGAATAGGTGTGCTGTTCGCCATAATACGCTCCGTAAGGTGTTTTGGTTTGGGCATGACAATGTCGTTCTGCCAATGGAGAAAGGAATATCAGCTGCCACAATGATTGTACAGGAATAATCGTTACAAACTTCCGTCAATACTGAACTCCAGTCGGAGTCATCTGTGATTGCCATTTTGGCATCCATATACTGAGAAAGACGGGGCTTAATAATGATAGCGTTTCGAATGTATGATCTATGACTCACCTGCTGCAGATAGCTGCATTGAGTGACTTTGAAGGATGGGAGGTCTGAGGCATGGGTCAGTGTGAATGGTCCCTGGATGCCAAACAGTTAAGCACCAAATATGCTGGCACTTCAAGTTTATGCACTGTCACCCGGTCATTGGAGCCATTAGCGGACTGTGAGCTGTTCCCTACTTGAAAATCTGTGGACACGTCATTCGCTAGGAAACGTCCGCCCCGAGATATCGGTCTCGCGCCTGGGCTTCCAGATGTTGCAGAGGACATATCAACGTCGTTGCTCGAGGCGCTACCTCCGGAGTCACCGGGCACACTTATCTCCGCCATAAGCTCAAGCCATAACGTGTCATGCAGCGTCGCATTGAGTGTGCGCACAAAAATACACTGGTTCTCGTATGCCCGAGGTTCGCCACCGCGCTCCGTATCACCCGCACTGAGCGCCCGTATCTCACGTGGATCGGGACCCGACCGCACTTCCGCCGTGCCCGAGTGCAGCTCCCAGCCATACGTCGCGCCCACAAGCTTAAAGCGCAGGCGCGTGTCTTCGCCCTGCGAGAGGTTGGCAAACGCGGCCATGCCCCATGCGGCGGTCTTGTCGCACCCAATGACGAGACGCAAGTCCCCGTTCGCGAGCTCGCGCCCCCGAGGGCCGTTGGCGTGGCGGTACCAGCTCTCGACGTTCTCGCTCATGTAGCGTCGTAGCCGCACAAGGTTGCCCAGATCTTCGGATAGCGCCCCGTCGGGGATGGTAAGGATGGCGCCTTCTGAGGCTGAGATATGGAAGGTCGTTCCACTTGGACGAGACAGGTAAATAAGGTGGTGTAGTAGAATTATGGAAAACATTACTCACAGATCATCAGAGTTCCCTAGCGTACGTTTCACAGACGAACTCGCAATATAGCTGTTGGACCGGAACTCCAGCTGGCCGCGTATGTCGCTGGGGTCCAGCAATGGCAACAGAGGCACGAACCCAGGCGGAACTCGCCCCATATTGAATGGGTGATCGGGGGTCAGCAACACGTTGAACAAATAGTCGAAACTACCCGCAGCGGTGATGATACCGACATCACCAATGCTAATGCCCTTCCTCTGGTATTGTATTGGGAGGTAACAGTTCGGTTCTGGGATCCACAAAGGGAAGCCTCGCTGTTTGACGGAGAGGTGGCGGCAGTAAATGTCCGAGCTTTTCTGGGCTTGGAGCTCAGAACTTTCGCTTTGGTTTTGAGCTTGTGCTACAGAACGATCTTCTTGCGCGACCACCATGTGTCCTGACGAGCTTGCAGACGACGATGAAGACGAAGACTGGGTCAAAGGAGGGGCGGCAATATTCTGGGAGTCGCGCCCGGCCCACTCAGGATTTGCGAAACTGAAGCTTCCACCACCTGTCGACTGAAAGTTATTGACTTCATCTTGCAGAGCGAAAAGGTCGGGCGTGAATCAGTCGCTTGCTGGGTCGTAAGGACCTGTAGAATTGAACACATCGCGGATATGGCGCGTCGACGGAAAGGAGCGACTAGTTGCGCTCGGCGGCTCATATGGATTGGGAGTATGATAGAACGGGAACCTGGAGTGTGAGTAATATTGAGAATATTGACTAGACCCTTGGAGTGAAGCAGGATTGACGCCCGTTATTGGATCGAATGGCTCTCCGTAGACGCTGGTGTTATCTGCTGGAAGGCCATCTTGGTTGCGGGGGGAGTAAATTTGTGATGTCTGCATTCCGGACAATAGAGGGACTTACGATGAAGGTTAATAGTAAGATTCGTACTGTTCCGATACGAAGAAGAGTCGAGGCTGAAATGGCCGCCCCCAATTCCAATATTGATTGCGGACGAGAAGAACGAGCTCCCTGAGCTGGGAGGTGCGACGGCGTGCGTTCCAGAATACGCTCTGTTGAGTTCCGATTGTCAATAAGCAATTCATGGAAACCCGAGAGTGCGTCTACCCACCAAGAGCCACTCCCTGACAAGCCACCATCCGAAGACGAGTTAGGACTACCGTCATTGGAGCGCGGCCGCTGGGACGATGGTCCTGCCATTATTGGGGGCAGCGTTGGCCTGGTGGCGTCAGCGGCTAACGCCTCCCGTCGCTGCTTCCGTTCTTGCATCTTTTGTCGTGCCTGCTGCCGTATCTCCTCACGCCTCTCTGCAGTCAAGCGACTTTTGGAGGAGGAGAAGGACACGGGAATAAACCTTTTTAGTTTAGGTTTTTCGAAGAGCGAGTGATCGTTGGTGCTGGTGCTTGCGGGGGACGCTCCTCCGTCCTCTTCACCGCTTGCTGCAGAACTTGCTGGGCTCTTATCTTTGGGCATTTGGTTTGAGACTTCGGTTCGGGAGTGCTGCGATCGCGTTAGGAAACCGGGAGTTTAAGGACTTGCGCGAGTTTAGACGCCTGTCCGATTCTGACTATAGTTGGCAGAGGGATCCACGGCGTGAGGAGAGGTCGATGATTTCATTTTTCGTCGCTGCGCGAGTACGGTTTTATTTAAGGATGCATTGAAGCACTGCTTGTCGAGTTTATACACGGCGATGGCGACGAAAGGGCACAGTTACGGGGGAAAAGGGCGGACTGCCTCGCGCTGGGCGCCAATGACATCCGTGCAATTCAAGGCTAGCCAATGCACTCCAATGCAAAGTTTTGAAGGACAGGAGATATGGAGGCAGTGATTGGACCCTGGATTTGCTCAGTATGAATGTGCGGAACAAGATGGCGGGTACATAGTCTCAGAAGGAGATGGGAATCTGTTGCGGACAGACATATCGGCTGCGGAGTTGATGGCGGCTACATGGCCGACAAGTTCACGGAGCGCAAGAAACCGGAGTTACTGTCCGTCATTGGCCACTGTGTTTATATTCCGTAGGATGAGGGAACGATACGAAATGGATACAAAATGAAGTGTTGAAAATAAAAAGAACTAAGGAAGAAAGAATGTGCAATCTAGGGGTACTATTATACAGTTTTGCTACGGTGCAAAATTCCAATTACGAGAAGGAGAGTGTGAATCCATTGACCGAGACCGGAATGTTAGAAAGAGGAAGGAAACGAGATAGAGCAAGTGACGGGGTAGTCAGCGATGGAGGAAATGTGTCAAGTGGGCAGGTATAGATATGTGGAGGTTTAGAGAATGACACAGCCCGCGCAGCATCCGGGAGCGTCGTCGTTTCCTTCCTTGGTGCCGTATGCGCCAGGGGCGCCGCCTCCATTTCCAGTATGGGCAGGACGGCCACCAGTCTGCTCCTGAAAGGAAACAGTAGAAAGTCAGAAACGACGCACAGGAGGGACTGAGCAACAAACCTTGTTGTATTTCCGGATTTCGCGAACGAGATTACTGAAAGCCTCGTCGACATTGATGCGTTGCTTCGCGGAAGTCTCAATGAACTTGCATCCGAAGTGTTTGGCAAGGTCGCGTCCCTCTGAATTATTCACCAAAGCACATGAGCAGTTGGCCAAGGGCAGATTAAGGGGCATGAGACGCACCGTTCATGCCAACTTGGCGCTCATACTCAAGATCGCACTTGTTCGCAACAACAATAACGGGGAACGTGTCCTGGTCCTTCACGCGCAGGATTTGCTGGTAGAACGTGGAAATTTCCTCGAAGGAGTCGCGCGAGGTGATGGAGTAGACAAGAAGGAATCCCTCTCCTGTACGCATGTATTGCTCCCGCATAGCACTGAGAATTGAAAAGGTCAGTATCACGAGAAACTTCGTTTGTATTCAATAGCCTGCAAAATCCCCCATGCGGAGCGGGAGTACAATACAAGTTGCATGGCCCGAGCCTCGAGGTTGCTCCTTATGGCAGACCTTGTCCGTCTAAACGGAACAGAGAGGATGATGATTTGATGGGGGCAAAAAAAACACATACCCATATTCCTCCTGGCCAGCAGTATCAAGCACATCAAGCAGAGCAACCTCCTCGTCAATAACGCACTGCTTGCGGTACGAATCTGACAGAAGGGTCAGCTTTGTGGACAACGACATATGGTCAAAATAACTCACCCTCGATCGTGGGATCGTACTCGTCGACGAAATGACTTTGAATGAACTGGATAGTCAAAGCAGACTTGCCCACTCCTATAAAGATTCACGCAGTTTGTGAGATGAGAGCTGGGGAACATGGCGTCGCTCCGAATGCTGACCTCCTCCTCCGACCACGACCAACTTGTATTCTCTCAAGAACTGTGCCTGCGACGTGACCCCTGTCAGTATTCGATCCTCAGAACAGGAAGCTTTAGCATGCAGCTCACCCTAGCTGCCATTTTTGTGAAGGTATATGGTGTATTAGAAGGAAGAGTGAATTGGGAAACAGACAGCGGGGAAGACTGGTACTTGGCGGGGAAATATCAAGCTTGTGAGTGCCCTCTAATAGGCAGCCCGAAGTCTCAGCCAAGTATGTACAAACAATAACATCAATCTGTCCAATTCATCTCTCTGTCATCACCACCGCATCTCACGCACAGCCATACACTGTCTATATGACTCGCCGCGCCAACGACTGACAGTAATTCATACCCCTCAACTCTATATTCTGCTTGAAGTTCTATGTGGTAACCCGCAACCTGGTTGACAGTACATAACTCTCGTCCGGATTCACCTAGGCGTTCCCCAGCACTTCATGCTGCAACCGCATGTGGAATTATGATGAAAACACGTCGCCTTGTACAATTCAGGCATCCATCTGACGGATTCTAACCGCCGGCGTATTACGTGTGGCCCATCTGGACCCATATCATCCGCCATAGCGATTCCGAATCACGATATCTAGGCTACGGACACTTCTGAGCTTGGATGATTGCTCTCTTCCCTAGGGCTGGAGTGGGTGCCGCTATGTATAGCGGATACTTGGTTTAAATGGGCTGTGATACTTGGTGAGTTAAGGCCCCAGTTGCCTCTTATCTCTCGAAATATCCCGACAGTTTTTGTTCGGATCTATCAGCACCTATCACGATCCTGGTCTCTGTCTGTCTGTCTTCTGGGCGAACGCTTGCATCATGTGCTAAATTGGGTCTGTTCTGTGGAGCATCTGCGTTCTCAGCGTGGACTGAATGTGCCTTACGATTCTCAAAGGAGCGTCGAATTGAGTCTGTATTATTTGAGGCTATACTACAACATACAGGGGGAAAGTATCCAAGGCACGTGTGTCCGCTGTGCTACTCGTTCAATCATGTACGCCCTGTCTGCATATACGTAGTGAATTCATGACTCCCAAGGGCTCATCGAGGACACCATTATCACAATACTAATACTTATGACCATTTTAGGACCAGAGCGCCCCGACCATTGGTTTCTCCGAGGCACGCCAGCTACATCAGAGGTCAGTCGCGTGACGTCAATTTACTAGGACGATTTAGGACATTGCGAATCAATGACCGACTATTCTACCGTAGGTACGTGTGCTTCGTATTTACTTCCAGAATATCGTTCAAATCACGGTCCTGTGCGAAATAGGCGTCATAAACTCTTATGGTGTGTTCATAATACATTGCAAACAACGTCACTGGAGATCCTTCATCACAATCACCAAATGTATTCATACACGACTCGCAACAGTTACATGTTATTCTCAATACATCAAAGTCCTTCGATTTTCTCCCTAACGTAGACCCTTCCCCAGAGGCCTACAACCAGCAGAAACCCATACAATTAGTGGACAGAGATGGAGGACGAGCCGGAGCTCTGGTATCCCTCGGTGGCGAGGATCTGGTAGTTGAACTGGCCCATGTTCATGCCATGGCTCTTCCACGCGTTGAAGTGGTTCGCCGTGTTGATGGTGCCGCCCGTGCGGTGGCTCTGGCGGATGGACCAGTACTGGTTGAAAGTTTGTGTACCCTGGATCGACGGCGCGTTGACGCGCTGGGTCCTGTAGATGTCGTATGTGCTGCCATCGGACGACACGGTGCCAACGTGCTGCAACCCAGAGGACGGGTTGTACGAGCCGAAGTTGTCGGTGATGTAGTACTCGACGAGGGGGTTGGTCGTCCAGCCGTAGAGCGAGAGGTAGGAGTTTCCTCCTGGGTTGAAGCTGCCGCTGTAGGTGACGGTGCTGCACAGAACTATGTATTAGCAACGCTGGCTGCAAATTCAATGGATGCAAGACGCGTACCGTGCGCTACCAGGGTTCCAGCCGATTCCCGCAACGACGTCTTGGGAGTTGGAGTTCCAGTTGAGCGTGTAGGAGCCAGTGCCGATGTTCATCGAGACACCATTGTTGACCTGCTCCCAAAGGGAGTAGTAGTAGCCGCCGGTTGAGCCGGTGCTGCTGCTCGTGACGGTGAGGCGGCGCTCAAGCGCTTCGGTGCTGTTGCCTTGCACGATGGGTGAGGCAACTGCGACTAGGGCAGTTGAGCAGAGAGCGAGGAGTGCGGTGAGTTTGACCATTATTGTTGTGAGGAGACACTTTGCTGCTGAAAGGATCCTGGGGTTTGTCTTGACGAAGGAGTGGCTTTTATACTGTAAAACATCAAGTAGATCGACTCGGATGACCTCAGGAGGATGACTTGGGCAAGTGCTGGACTCCACTAGAAATGGAAAAGAAGTAGGTCACTGGATGCAGCCAACGTCGTTAGACCTCGGGAGACCACCGTATGTGTTGTTGTTCCTTGAAAATTCCGTGCTAGGGCAGAATATTTGAAATCACTATTAACATCTCGACAACATCATCCGAGGTCATGCCAGACTTAACGACGTCTATTGGAGTATTTCGGCACGCAGTAGACCCCTCTGGTCAGACTACGTCGCTCTTAGTATACTGAAATGTTCATCGTAAAGAAATATACTCACAAATGCGCCCAATTGGCCGACGATTGCAGTTCATGCAATAAGCGCCCGTGAGTAGTTTAAGACAATGTGCACGGTCCATTCGGTATTGGGCCAGAGTACACTGCAGAGATGTAGCTGAAGCTCCGGTATGTGATTATGGAAATACCCCATATCAGCAGACTGGGTCTCATGCATTCGTTGAATAAACTAGAAGAGCAAGATGCGTTGTCAATGGCGCTTGGTGCTAATTTCGGTGCCGTCTATTTATAGTTTTATTTTTTGCGAGACCCGGCGACCGACGTGCAAAGTGGAGGGGCACTTTTATGTGCATGTACATTGAACTACCATATAGTTGGGTAGGAGGCTCCTCCGACTCTTCCACAGTAGATACTAAAATGCATTTGACAAAATTCGCCGTGACAGCTTCTCGAGTCTCGAGCTCCTAGCTCCGGGCGACTTCATATGGCTTTGTAAATCACTGAGCTAAAAATAGCACTGCTGAGTGGATGACCTCCGATGACCACAGAATTTAAAAACACCTTCAGACGACAATTCAACTGTGTCGTCGCTGAGAGTATTAATAGAAAACACGGAGATTTCGGTGCGGCGGTTAATCGTATTTGCCTCTATTGCAGAGACCTTGGTGATGTAACTTTGGCTGGCATAGTTGACTGGCATCCATCCTTAAACATTGTCTCTCTCAAGACAGAGACGTGAGAAGTGACGTCGGGAATAGTATGTGTGACGCGCATTGGTAGGTAAGGACACCGTAGTACAATAACATACAGACAGGTAAATGCGTTGGGCAAATGGTGGTGGTAGTGATCGAGACATATGGCACATTATACATCGGATATATGGGACATAAATCTCCGTCCGTGTCTGCACCATGACACAATGATGGCGTGGGATGAGGTAGGATGGTGTATATGTATGGATTTTGAAATGACGTTTGGAACAGTATGGACGTATCACAGGGGAGCTACCTCCTGTCAGTAGAGGTAGCAACTGTCTGGTTCCGAGTCGGGGACCTATAGGCAGTATGATATATCCTACCCTATCCAGGGGAGGCGATTTCAGTTCAAACTTGACCCAGATGACTGTCCACTCAACGGACTTCGCACCGGTCCAAAGTCCGAGGATTATGCCTTATGCAACATGAGAAGGCACTTTATATCACGGACTGCAGAATCCTACTGAATTATTATTGCGGCGTGTACCCCGAGTCAACGCTACTCAAGGAAAACGACATCGTGCCGTAGGCACATTTTACATCAACTGATGTAGAACAGAAGGAACGATATCAAGGTATACAATTATATTTTGAGAGAGTTATAACTTCATCCATGGCACGGCCGTAACGTGTGCTTGATGATTACACTGGAGACTACCGTGCATGTTGTTGAGCACCTGTAAAGTGGGTGTCATAAGCTCATGTTGAAGGCATAGCACGATCTGCTCGTGAAGAGTTGGAAGTGCAGCCCTCAAGCAGATCATGATTCGTCGCAAGTCCTCGGCTACCGAGAGCCCATCTTCATGGCGCCCATCGTTGCAGTACAATGTGCCGAGTATGTACAGCGTTGGTACCAACTCCCTGTACTCTCCATTCCTTGCTTCAACTCGGTTGCTAAAGTAGCCTCGACGCTCCTCAAAGATCTCCAACGCCTCAGAGAAGCTGCCGCTGGCCACCAGAATATTCCCAAGGTTTCCTCTGGTCTCGATGTACGATCCGGTAGCCACAGACGAGGCAAGGCTGGGGAGAGCGCGAAGCTTCAGTGCATGCACAACAGCTTCTTTGGCGTATTGAAGCCCATCCTGTATCCGTCCGAGATTCGCGAAGCCGAACGAAATGAGTTTGAGCGAGCGAGGCAAGTCGGTGACCCTCTCACAGAGTGGACTTCCGGGAAGCCTTGTTAACGGTCGAAGGCTTTCGTCTTTTTGACATACTATCAAAGCCTCCTCTGCAACTTCAACAACATGCCCATATGACCGACAGCGGGCGGCAGCGGCGGCTACAGTGTGAAGAGAGCCCACAAGTCCTTCCCTGTGGCCCTCGCGCGTGATTCTCAGCATCTCTTCGGCCATTTGAACAGCTTCTTCGTGTTGACCGAGTTCAATCATGAGAAAGACTCTCAACGAGATCGAATACAGGTTACCCCGGAGCGCCTTGGAGTCAGGGAGCGGCGTGGCTATGTTTATAGCTTGAGGTAACGCTGCCATTCCGTGATTGGTCTGGCCCATGGAATGCAATATTTCGACATACGTGTTAAGCGCTATCAAGCGCCGGTCATCCATATACGCATTCGAGACGCATGAAGGAGCCCCCTGCATCCACGTTGCTAGAAGTCGCTCGAAGTACCCTCGCGCTTCGATAAGATGGCCGAGGTTGTATAGATTGACGCCATAATAGTGCTGACAAAATAGAATATCCTCTGCGACATGTTCAGCTTCCGGGAACGCTTCAAAAAGCCGATTATAATGCTCCATAACCTCTGATGATATCTCCCTTGACTTTGCGCCATCATCAAAAAGAAAAGCAATGTTGTGCATCGTGCGCAAAGCATTGAAAAGCCCACCGGACGGCCATGGGTGCTGTTCTTTCTTCAGGAGGTTGTTGAGGATCTGTACCGACTCTCGACCAGCACTTAGTGCATTGTCATAGTCGCCTGTAAGCACGAGACATTCCGCCAGGGCCGACAGACCGATGCCCACATCCTCAGCCCAATTGTTTGGGTCTCTGACAGCTAGCATGCGATAGAGAGCCAACGATGTTCGAATTGCCTGTATAGCTTCCCCATTTCGGCCAGCGAGTTGAAGGTCGCCATATAACGAAAAGTACATTTCAGCTTGTACCTCCATCGTACTCTCCTGGGATGCAGCGATGGCCAGCGTGCGGGTGCTTGCTGCATCGTCGTATCTATTGACGATACTGAATTGTTGACTTAGATTATTCAACGCTTCAGAGTATAACCTGGCATCCTGCGCTAACTGTTCAGACAGATGAACGACCTCTTTCCATGCCACAAGTGACTCGTCATGCCTCTGCATCGTCCGCAGCAAGTCGGCCTTCGCCCACACCACATTAACGAGACGTCGGGTGTAGTATGTGGGGTTCCTGTGCGCAAGGTCGCGGTATAGATCGATGCATTCATTGGTATAGCCCAGTCGTTCCTCACCCGAAAGGGTTTCACCAATGTCACCGACAATTACTCTGTATAGGGCACTAGCAAGCTGGGGAATGATTTCTGTATCAATGGTTGACATGCCGCGATAGAGCGCCAACCCAAGACGCATGGATATTAGTGCCTCGTGGGATTGGCCATCTATAGCGAGGAGGCTTGCGAGTACGCTCCGTGTTTGTGCGTATTTCACGATTTGGTCTTTGGACGAGGCTACGCCACAAAGTCGCCTGAGGAGATCCAGATCGACCCTGCCGATTATTTTGTCTAGATGCAACCCCGTTGAGGCTGTAAGAACAGATTCCGTGATTCGAGCCGACTCCTTCACAAGTCCCAGAGGCTTTTGGCTGTCCATTTTGGGATCCGACAGTGTCAACGCATAGTGATCCAGGACTAGGCAATGCAAAAGCAAAATATGGGTTGGCGTGTCATGCGCATCCTGAACCAAAATCTGGGTAATCGCGTAGGCTTCCTCAATGGCAGCCAAGCTCGCATAGTCGTCCCCTACGGCCCGCAAATCAATAGAGTAGTTGAGCAAATTCCTTGCTAGATCGACGGTCGCCTCCACATGGTCCAGGTGTCCCAGCAGAATGCGCGATAGTCTGACGGTCCAGTTGCTCATCAAGACCGCGTCATCATCCATTTTGAGGCTACCAAGATAGAATGATAGCTGGCTCAACGCCTGAACACCTTTTGAGATAGATCTATTCGCCGAAGTCATCTCCAGGAGGTCGCAAATGTGGGCAACCTGGCGGACGGTCTGACGCCGAAGGTGCATGATGGACATAGAGTGCTCTGGCATAACCAAAACCAAGGAAGGTTCACGCTTATGTATAGCATGCGATCCTGATTTCGATACACCCTCAAGCAACGCCGCAATAATGTTGACTTGAAATTTGATGTAGGCTGTCGTTATGACTTCGTCGTTGATCACTGTTGGAGGTCGCAGCATTGGCGTGGACGTTGACGAAGAGGCGCTGGCGAACTTGACGATAATTTGATCCACACATTCGGCGGATGGTACGGACGATAAGGGGTTTGTCAAGGCAAGTGTGCTGGTCATGGTCGTTAAAATGCGCAGGTCGGAAATTTCTCTTCGAACATCTTCAAGAACTTCAAGGCCTCGATTGGTAGAATGATAAATCCTCTCTGTGTTGGCTTCCGTACGCAGGCCTCCCTTGATCTAAGCAATGGAAGTTCTATAAAACAAAAGTAGTCATGACAGGAGAACAGCGCAGCCGTATAAGCCAATTCTGTGCAAGGATGGACAGTAATCACAGGGGAAATCTTGTGCAATGGGGCCTGTAGCTACAGAAGCACGTGACTGTCCTGTAATGCCGTCAATCTATAATGAAGCTTGAAGTTGTGCACAAGTGGGAGGAAGTAGTACCACTGGCCGGGCCCAGCTAGCGCCCGGCTGGAAGCCTTCAATACGTTGATGCGCCAAATGTACGTCTTCTCTGATGCGCCTGGTAGAATGCTTTTAATTAGGGGCCATCTATTTATATCCATCCAATCAGAATTCATATAAAAGTGTGCTGAAAAAACAGTAATCTTCACATTGTGGACTTGCTGAAGCACTTCAGGGGTCAGAAGCTGGGATAATATATTCTACGAGTGCTATTAACATGATACTACTGAAATTGTGGCTGTATGTGGTTAGGACGATACTAAAATCTCATTTGCTTTGATATTCAACCAATCACATCACGAATAATTACCTGCTGAAAAACGTGGATCAAACAGACATATGAGCCTGGCGCAGCCAGCCAGCAGCCCCTCCTGCTTAAAAATCCACTTCCAGGGTAGTCAGAGCTGTCGTATACTCAGATTAGACTTTTATTTTGCGGTTACCATATGTCCTTGTAGACTTATATGTGATTTTGTATCTGAACGGCACATTTTTAGGATTGTTATGGATGAACTATATATAAACTTGAATGACTATCGACGTTTTACGAGCACTATAATTATCAGGGCTTGACCACAATCCAAATCTTATATTTCTTTATTCATCAGCCAAACTTCTTGGTATAGTAGTCGTAGATTGAGGTGTCCAATTAGGCCCTCTAAATACTTTACCACTTTAATCAGTCGCAATAGTGTTGTTTTTGACCGCTAGGTGGGCCGCCTTTTGCAAACAGTGAGCGAAATGTACCGTTCAGTGATGCTATTCAATGGCGAAAGCACTGTCAGTGAGATACACTCAGCACTTGTTGTGCGGCATCCAGATTATATTGAACGCGACCACTGGCAGATACCAACCCCGAATTCAGCCTGGTCAGAAATAAGCGGTGCTTGCACAGGTTTTTGTGAGCGCGTCCAGACCCAGACAGCCCATTTTCCCGGACGAGTAGTTGACGCTCCAGGTAACGGACACCGTTACAGGAGACAATTTAAATAACCCAAACTCGACTGGAATGAATCAATTGCTCATCCATGATTTTCAATATTTCAACGCTCTGGTAGGTGACCTAAAAGGGAAAAGATTCAGGTCGTGTCGTCCAAGTTTTTCAAATTTCATTCAATAAACTCTCAGTACTCAATCACCATGAATTGAAATCAACCGAGGAGCACTGAGCAGCAAAAAATACATATTCCACATGAGAATGCACAAGTTTAAAGAAAACAGCTATTTCAGGCGAATCAAATACAGTGTGCAGTGAGGTAAGTATACTAGGAGTGATTACGCACAGTGCTGGCTCGCACATCCAAACATGAATACCCAGCGTAAAGCTGTCCCGGCTTGGTTCGCGCTAAGCCATACAATGAAAGTTTAGCACAGCTCTATTATTAGCAAGGGCGCATCAAGAACTGACAACGCAATCCCAGGACGGGTCAAGCGGCGGGGTTGATGGCGCATCACACAGAAGTCGACCAAGGACGCCGAATGCAGGGTCTGCCCGTAGACAACCCGTAGACAGCCTCCGGAAGCCGGGCACACTCCTGGTCGGAAGTGGTTCGTTCCTGCACAGGCGTTGCACAAGTCCTGACAGCGGCAGGTCAAGTGACTGTACTTGTGGCAGTGCCTGTAGCTTACAGTTGGGGGTGCACAACTGGCCATCTGTAACTACCGTATTCCTTGCAAAGAATTGGCAGAGTGTGGTGAACAGCGTACCATATATCTCCTCACGACTTTTTTAACATCATGCTTGAGCTCTTGGGTGCTCGTCTCGATTACATCACTCTTCCGCCATGTATCCCACCCCCGGATGAAGGACCTCCTGCTTGTTTCTTGGCTGGGTAGCAAAGGAATCACACTCCTCTCGAATCCTTTCAATTTACTGCAAACAAGTGTGAGCATTTCGGTGTATATAGTCATCAAAACATCACTTACACAAGCAAATCCTTTAATGCGGTTCGAAAGTCCGCCGAGCTCTCGAGAACATCACGGTTCTGCTCGCAAAACTCCGCCAGGTCATCTAGCATCTCTTTGATATCCTCCGCGAGCCCCTTTGCGGTCCTTAGGCTTTTCGATGCCTATTAAGATCGAACAGATCAGGAATGGACAAGCGCATTATGGACAATCGATGTTACTTTTGAAAACGACTCGTGTATCTTCTTCCCGAACTCAACGATGTCCCGAGCCGCCGTAACGAGCGAGATAACAGCCAGCGTCACAGACAAAGGATCCATAGTCGAGGTAGATGGACAAGCCTGGACTGACGATGGCTTGCGTATTGGGGCGTTGGATAGGAAACCACGCCTGTCGTGGTACACAGCCAGCACATTTTGAGTTGTCAAGAGCCAAGGGGCAGCGGCAGGAGAGTCATTATTATCTCTGTTTAAATTTACCTGAAACGTAACGTTACAGAGAGAGTTGAAGTTCGAAAGTTCACACTCAACTGATGGCCTTGCATGTGCATGCAGCATCTATCAATGAGATGCGTGTGTGTAGTCGGAAGGAAACTAGCTGTCCAAGACAACGAGGGCAGTAACATGCAGCATCTGTTACTTATCTAAAAACTGCAGAAGAAAAAATGAAAACTTGAGGTGAGTTGATCATGAGGTGAATATAACAAACAAAGCAAATACCTCACTTCATATGACATATGGCCATCATTGCTTGTGGAACGTCAAAAGATATAACAGACTTGCAACAGATAGATAATCCGGACTCCAGCATACTAGTATTGTTCATGCGGCACTGTAAACTTAGACGCCCGCTTACGTGTTACGTCGAGAACAAGGTGCGCGAATTTTAGGCTCAATGACCCACACTCCTCATTCAAACTCGATCCGCCCCTGCGTAAGGTTGGAGGGTTCAGATAAAAACCATTATGTCGCCATTATAACGTCTCAATAATTAATTGCACACGAAGATGTACATACACTTTTTGGCCAAGGTTGGCAGCAGAGCACCCCTCTCCGTACTGCTTACTTCCTTGCCTTCCTGCGTTTGCCACCCTCAGCACCACTGGTCTCTGCACCGCTGAGGTCGTCTCCGCTAGTTGCGCCCTGCTTCTTGCCCTTGCCCTTCCTGAGATGGTGTTCGGGGATCCATTCCTCCTGGTATCCTCCGGCGCCGGTGGCAGTGACAGTGCCAACAGGTGAGCTGACAGCGTCCGTGCTGGGGGCCTTCTTTGCCCGAGTCTTCTTGGGCTGGGGCACAAAAGTAGTGTATACGAGGTAGAGAAGGCCGCCGAGAAGACCGGCGACGATGGCGTAGGTCGACAAACTATGACGTTATGGCTGTTAAGTAGGCGCATGAACAAATTGTGCGAACGAACTCACAGTTTGAGGTCGAAAATGGACAAGGGAGGGTCGACCACGGTCACGACGGAGTCGAAGGCTTCGACTTTGAATACGCCATCCTGTGGGTATGTCAGATAGATGTAGACCTTATAATTTAGGAGTGACGCACCTCAGATCCATGTTCCACCCATACATTCAAACGGTGGTCTCCGGGCTACAAATTCAAGATTAGATATTGGGTTTTAGAGGCGTAATGATGGAAGTCCAACCTTATACCTGTAATCCATTCGTTAGTGCCCAGCCAGTGAAAAATGATATACAACTTACTCGCTGTGGAATGTATAAGGGATCTGGAGCTTCAAGCCCTCAAGGAGAGTAACACCGTATTTCAAACTGGTCAACTGCAACGACAACGAAACTGAGCTTCCGATGTGGACCGGATCACACGAATACGCACGTTTTTGAGGAGAGCGTTAGTGTCGGGATGGACTAGCGCACTGGCGATGTTCAGGAGGGTGACGTTCTTGCCCGACTTGTTCTCCACCGTAACAGTCAGCGTGTTCTTCTCTCCGTTCACGACATCTGCAACACCATTGAGAACAAGGACTACAGGATTGTAAAATTGGATTCAGACACGCACGACTGAATGGGTTAGATTCGGGGAAAGCTGCGGTTGCAACGATTTCCGGACCGTTCTCCTGAGCGAAGACTTCTCCAATTCCATATCAGTCGGTGTTCGAATACAGAACAAGGATGCAGCGCGTACCACCCATGGTGTATGCTGCCAGAGTCAAGGCGGCGCTGAATACTGTTCCTACGCGCATTTTGGCCGTTAATTGTCCGGAGGTCGTGGTTGTCAGTAGAGAACGTGTGAGCACGCGTCAAAGTTGCAAGCAAAGTTTTGGGTCGTCTGCCACGTCCTCAGAACCGGGTCAGGATACGCCATCAATCTCGTGATTTTAGCCCCTATCTTGGATTTCAGCATATATGACATGTTCCTGCCAGTGCTCTGTTCTGCCTATCGCTAGACACCAATCTGTATGATAGAATCTTGGACATATGACAACTCGAAGCTAGAACTGGTTTTATTTATTTGCGCAAAAAAGCCCAATCATTATAGGCAACGAACGCCGAACGAACTGCCACTGTGCCAGCAAGTCAAAACAAAAAAAAACAACTACGAATCGGCTTCATCGAGCCCCTCAAAGAAAGATCGCAACGAAGGTAATCTGTTTCGAATGAGAAAAGAACTAGAGATCATACACAAGCAATGAAACTGACTAAATGACAGGGAGGTCCAATTTCTAGACGAAGATCCTGTCTTTATGCAGACGGGAATCCCTTCTTTTTTAATAGCTCCTTCGCAACTTCGTCGGCATCCGTGGTAGGATCTGGAAGCCAGAACGCCTAGAAAACATGATGAGTGACATGAAATATGCGGGCATTTATGAATGGCCCTTACCAGTTCAGTTCCAGCCGTGGCCATCATTGCGAATCGCGGGTTGAACTTGACACATCTTGAAGGCCCTGGATGGCCATCCAGAACGGTCAGTGGTTGTATCCGGATAGGGGGGAACGTAGGGCGTGGATTCATAGAGTCGTCGCTCGGTGGTGGTGGGTCGAGTGGGCGGAGATTCTGCACGTCCCATACGAAGATTCTTCCGTCCAGACTCCCGCCGATAACGAATTTGCTGTCCGGAGTCCAAGACACTTCTTCCCTGCTAATCCCCGGCGCCGGGTCAACGGTGGGCGGACTTGTCAGGCTCTTCCTCTCTAGCCCAGTATGTCCTTCCAATTTTGCAATCACGATTCCCTGGTAGGCGTCCAAAATGTAATGTGCGCTTCCAGAACAGCCTGCTAGGATGAATCTCCCTGTGGATGAAAACGATATGGACGTCATGTAGATCTCCCGCGGAGGGAAACTTATTTGCGCCAGGGTAGGATCTTCGACTTTGCAGGTCATGAACGGACCTGCGTCGAAGTTGGAACTGTCGTAGGCGAGAATCTTTGCGTATGAATTGATCCCCACAGCAAAGATGACCCCTTGAGGGTCATATGCAACGATTGGCGGAACAGGTGTTGGGATGAGGCCACGACACACAGGCGTTCGCAGGTCCCAAAGACGCGCTGTTTTGTCGAGAGAACCGGATATGAATTCATCATTGAGAGGAGCGACTTCCAGCGAGATGACTCTGTCCTTATGCCCCTTGAAATACTGCAGGTACTTATTGTCGTGCAGCGAATGGTACCGAATGGTATCGTCTTCCTTCGTGGAGGCGTAGATTATGGCCGAATTCTTATGGGTGAAGCGCGGCAAATCGATTCCGTACTTTTTGGAGTTGAGTGTCTTCATAACTCTGTTAAAGCGGTCAGTATATGAACTTGTGGGTTTAGGCGCCTAATACATGCTTGCCGGTTTTGCATCCGTAGAGTCGGAAGGTCTCGTCGTCTCCGGCCGTTACGAGCTGGTCTCCCCTATCATCGAAGGTAATGCCCGTTATGCTCCGTGGCAAGACATGCTGTCGGGATGCCTGACTTCCAGGTGTTGGTGGTTGCACTGCATCGACCGCGCCTTTGAAGATCTTTGCAGGCTTGAACTTGGACTGGACGACAGTAATTAGCCAGGCTGTGAGTGGTTAACGAGAGTATACGCACGATGATGGCGTTGTTGAGAACGAGGGCCGGGGGCGCTGGGCCGGAAGTGGTGGTTGGTTGAGGGGCCATTGGCAAGAATGAAGGCAGCGGGCAGAGTATTGATCGGAGTTGTAAATATTTATTTTGTCATTCTTGTTCTCCTTCCTCATGGGCGACGCCGACGAAACTGCGAAACTATGGAAGGTCAACCGCACAATTCACGAGCTCGTCAAGGACAGAGTCAGTAGTGGCGAGCCCCTTGTCCAATCTTGCAATCCACGATCTCACCGCCGTCCATTTGTGCAGGGCTTTATGGTTGCCGATGACGAAATTAACATGGATCTCCAGCATTTCCGCGACCTGTATGCGAATCAGAGCGGTGTTGTCGAGTGAGTTCTGCTTCGCATAGGTGGGGGTGCACTCTCTCAGTACGATAACGAATCTACGCGCAGCCGGAACCAGCTGAACTTCTACACAACATCGGCCTCGAACCCCACAGACCAAATTTTCGTCTTCTTCTGTGATGAGAAGAGTGTGGGCGTGAAATCGATGAGAAAGTGAGATACAGCGCACATTACAGGACTCAATCGCGTCGATTTTTAGACTCTTTCTTGTTTCAGGCTTCTTTCCATCTTGGAGGAGAAATCTATCCAGCGGGGAATCATTGTCTTCCCCGGAAACATGACCCCATCAGCCCGCAAAGTATGTCGCATGCTGCTGCCTCCCTTCAAGCTTTCTAATACATCTCTAAAGGTGATTGTCGCAATGGCTTCTGAGTATCGTCTGGAAGAGTTCTCAGAGGCTGATCTTCTGGTCAACATTGTCCATCACACATTGGTTCCCCGTCATGAAGTTCTGACTCAGGAAGAGAAGAGAATGCTGCTGGAAAAATAGTGCGTGACATCCTATCAACATCTGATCCCGTCTTCATGCCTCGACTTTCCACAGCCGTCTGAAGGAGACACAGTTACCTCGTATTCAGGTCGCAGACCCAGTGGCTCGGTACTATGGCCTCCGTCGTGGCCAAGTCGTCAAAATCACAAGACCCAGTGAAACGAGCGGAAGATATGCGAGTTATCGCATTTGCTTCTAGTGGTCGGCGATACCCCTCTGTGAGCTTCACGGCCAGGGATATGTACTGTTTCTCTCCCTCTATTCTCCCGTCTTTTTTGTCATCTACTGTTTTGCAAGTTGCTAGCATTGTTCGCGTCATTTAATTGTATTAAACCTTCATATCTGCCCCTCTCGCGTGGCACTTTCCCCCTCGGTGATTCCACCTTTTGAAGACTAGAATCTATCCTTCTGGATTCACTCCAGCTTGCCGAGGAATCCGTGGACGCCCTGAATCATTACCAACAGCTTGCGTGAACCGCATGGGAGATGTCTGCCGTCTTGCCCATAGCCTAACTATTATACCTTTATCGAGTGGGTGACGAGACGCGCATGGCAACTGGGTTCATTAAGTCGTTCTCCTACTACAAGCATTTGGTTGATATATCCTTCTAGTTGCCAAAGCGTACAGCGCTGGAACATATCCGTAGCTTATGCTTGACTTTTGATTCAATGCTCATGCCTCCAGCTTCGACCGATGTTGGTGCCAATGGTGAGTTTGGTTTTGTGTAGGCCCACACCCTAGCACTAATCTACTTCTGAAACACTATTCAGCGCGCCCGTGGCTATTGGGATCTTCGACGCATTCGGGCTAGATCTTTACCCCCCAAAATCGCCAGACTCTTACCTTTCTTCATGTTTGGCAATCTCCACTTTCATCTTCTCTCGTTCTTGCATATTGCCCCACTCAATCCTCCCCGAACGGGCAATGTTGCTGCGCTCTAAATTTTCCCGTTATCTAGATCGATTTACTCACTAGGAACCATCCCCACCGGCATTGGGCGTACAGACAGTCCCATTGGCAGCCTAGAAGACCAAAGAACACGGTCTGAAGCACTGCGAGCGTAGACCTCCAAGTCGAAGGTGCACCGGAGCTTCGAATCAGTCTGCTGTTCGTACCTTTTTCCACTACAGCAAATCTGGGCACCACTAGGCGTCGGTTGACACTCTTCCGGTTGCTCAAATACGATTATCACGTAGGGGATGCAACCTGGTACGTAACATCCTTTATCATCTTTTTCTTTGGGCGGTCCGTGTATGATGATAATTGTAATGGACTCCCCGGTCACTTCACCGTTTGAATTACCCCGCGGGACGCTGAATCACCATCGTGGCTCCATCCCAAAGCCTCAGGCACCAATTGCAGAACGAAAAAGGAGCGCCAACTTATTGGGGCAACGGGGAGCAGTGCCACTGATCCATGAACGTGCCGTCAATGGTTCCACACGGTGTGCTAGACAAGCATTTTGAAGAGATTTTTTTCTTTTTCTGATTTCTATATCTGCGTATGTTTTGATCATTTTCTAACTTGTTCCCGTTGAAGGCTGTCGGACCGTCCCTAATCCTCAAGTATTTGGACAAGGCAATTCATCTGTCGGTCATCTATAATACCTCTCGGACGCGATTAGGCCCATTTTCCGTTCTCTCCGCGGAAAGTGGGATCCCGTTATTTGCCGCAGCTCACTTATAAATGGCATACATCAACTCTATTTTTCATTAGGTCTAATTCTGCACCTACAGCCACAAATACCGCCATTCAAAACGGCGCCACGCGAGAGCTGCGGTCATTTTTCGATTCCGTATTTCATTTTGAGGTCATAACATGACGACACCGTTCTGTGGTCCCTCCCGGTGCCCTGTCCGAGGCCCCCAGGAGTGGCGCAATCCGCTTCCGTTATGAGAGATAATTGTCAACTTACCTTTTGACAAGTGCACTCCCGACGGCCATCAACATAAGCCCGACTTGGGCGTCAAAAATCAGAATGCCAGACATCGGCTTTGTTCATCACAGTGTATTCATGTCTCATAAACAACTTCGGTGAGTAAAGGCAATCAACTCAATTGTAATACACTTGTATACTCAGAGATAGTAGCGCTGTCTTGTCAGTCCGCTAGGACCACACCCGGGGTCCGGTAGCGACTCTGCAGCGCCAGAAAGATGAGCTGATAACGCTCCTAGATTTGCGCGAGCAGAGGATGCTCGCAGCTCGTGTGTGTGCTAGGTGGGATCATCTCCAAGGGCATTACGACCGAAGCGCTTATTTGACTCGAAGTTAAGCTTTCTGGGAAGAGCCCGCGGAGACCAGCGCACAGTCGGCTCGTCGCGTGGTTTGAAGCCTTTACTGTGCAGATAACGACTTCGAACGAATGGACACACTATCAAACCTGTCGCGTGCGTGAGTAACCTCGCCGGGCATGTCCGCCGTCGCCAGCCGGAAAAAGTGTAGTTCTGGATGAAAGACCCTATTAGGCTTCTTCATCATACGACGGAGTCTTCAACACCTCAAAAGGCTTTGGAAACGTTTATGCCATAATGTCGCCGTTGGTGCTATCCTCGGAGTGCGCTCCCGGGAGAGTAATTTTTTTTCGTGATAATTGAGGCCATTGTCTGGCAGCAAGCCTATTCTATTCGCAGAATGATGGTTTTTTTCTGTTACAGTAGGATGAATCAAGTAGAAGGTAGTCAATCTTACATTGCCTTCGTTCTTTCCTAGGGCATCTTCCCGAATCCCTTGCGTGTGATGGCAAATCAAACATGCCGAAGGGCTCGGAAAACGCTCCGTATAGCACCCAACATCTTCAATGTGAGTAGTTACTCATCCTCCTAGTTAACATATCAGAGGTCTTTGTACCAGCCACGATTCCACTCCCTGCTGTGGATATCTTGAACGACATGATGAAGGTTGTGACAAGCGAGGTTTGGCCGTACCATTTATGGCAAAGGTGTATCCCGAATTGGAAGAATGTAGTGGGTGTGTCAGGATCATTCGGTTGATTGCGGCGATTCATCACTTACAAATGTTCTAAACAGCATTCCATCCGCCGAGAACGTCGTCTTAATGATTCTGTTCATCTCCATTAGTAGACCCTCGAAACGATTGGGCGTCATCGCTCTTTCAAGCCATCGGATAGAGATTCTGAACATGAAGCGCCATCCTGGCGGATTCTGACCCTTTCGGCCTCTCCGCCCACTCTGCAAGTAAATCTTCAGATCGAGTGAGCTCGGGCTTTCTTTATGAGAGTAGCTGTAGATGAGATCGGGGCTCTTAACGATCGTCCGGAGTTGCCTGTGGAATTCTACTGGCTCACGGTGAGTATATCATATGGCCCAGATTGGGTATAAAGAGTAGCTGGTTTTCATCTCTAGGGGACCATTACCCCCATCTTCAAAGCTTCAGGGCGTCGACTCCTTTCATCATTCCCCACACCGACTCTTGTACCATGCCGCACGCCAGCTCCCCTCGCCAAGTCCGTCTTCCGAACCTGTTCGACGCTTGTCCTCTGACAGCATCAACCAACCCATACTACAAGGAGGCCGCTGCGGAATCTAGGGCTTGGATAAACAGCTACGACATTTTCAGCGACAGGAAACGCGCTTTCTTTGTCCAAGGCCAGAATGAGCTCCTCTGCTCATATGTCTACCCGTACGCGGGATACGAGCAGTTCCGCACTGCCTGCGACTTCGTGAGTAATTTTATCGTCTCTTTTTCTAGCAATTGATTGATAATTCAACCCCCTAGGTTAATCTCCTCTTTGTCGTCGATGAGACCAGCGACGAGCAAAATGGTGTTGGCGCACGCGAGACTGGTCAAGTCTTCGTCAATGTTATGAAAAACTCCGGTTGGGACGACGGCTCCATCCTGGCCCAGATCACCAGAGAGTACGCGCATTATCTCTATAATGAGCTTCATTTTCTGATAGTTTGCATTAGATTTCGAGACCGTCATCTTCGTCTCGCCGGTCCTCGTACGGTCCAGCGGTGGAATCGACTCTGCGAGAGGTACACAGAATGTGTTGCCACCGAAGCCGAGCTCAGAGAGCGAGGCGAATACCTCAACTTGAAGACTTTCATTCCTCTTCGACGCAACAACAGCGCCATTCTTCTGTGCTTCTCCATCGTTGAATACATCCTTGGAATTGATCTGGAGGACGAGGTGTATGAGGATCCTAACTTCTCGGCCGCATATTGGGCAGCTTGCGACCATGTCTGCTGGGCAAATGTAAGTAGTCATCCTTTCTCGGCGAAGATTCTGAGACTGACATCAGGCGTGTTCAGGACCTCTATTCCTATGACCTTGAGCAATCGCGAGGCCAGACAGGCAACAACGTGGTCGCCATCCTAGCCAAGGAGAATAAACTGACCCTCCAACAGAGCGCAGACTTCGTTGGCGCCAAATGCGACGAGTTTATGAGCACATATCTCAATGCCAAAGCCAACCTTTTGCCTGCGCTAGGACCAGATGCAGCCCGGTTCATCGAAGCCATTGGATGTTGGACGATTGGCAACATTGCGTTCGTCTTACCCCCATCTCCTGAAAACAGCCCTACTCACTCTCCTGTCTACTCTTCTAGGTGGAGTTTCGAGTCGCCCCGCTATTTTGGTAGTCGCCTGCAACAAGTCAAAGAGACTGGAATAGTCATCCTTCGACCTCGCGAGATCCCCGAGGATCATTCCTCTGAATCGTCAGACGAGGATTAATTGCTCTGCATATTTATATTTCCTAGTCTTTCTTGGGTTTCTTGCGCACACTACCTATCTTCGACACGGAACGCACAAACTACACATAGTAATTCCTATCTGATCTCATGACGAAGATGTACATAACTCTTGCCTCGTTGCAATCAAGTAAAAATAGATGAATGATACCCTGCATACTTTCCTTCTACAAAACCTCAATTACTATGTAAGCACAGGCGTGCATTTACTTTTTACTCTGGGTGATCAGGAACAACGCCGCCACAATGGTAGATCACTGCAGACAAATAACTCTTCTACACACGGCCTTAGTAGCCGGCATCAAATTGATCGGAATCCCAAATTGGGATTATGGGCGGCGGTTGATGACTATCTTGTACTGGCACGCGAAGCGCTCACCACATAAATGCCAACCATCATTTATCCAGGTGCAGCTATGCATACCCCATCGAGCACAGAGGAATTGTTACAGCTCGCATCTGGCATCAATGCATATTGTCAAGTTGAACTTCCGTCTGACGCGCAAACATATAAATCATATAGACCTTGATCCAACCTTGATTCAGTCTGACACATGCTGCCAAGTTACACCTCAAAGGCAAAAAGCGGCACACTACGCGCGTCAGGTACAGAAATATACACGGATGTGCACATGGATTTGAACTTATCAGAGCCTAAGAGGATCATCAATATAAAGAGAGAGGGATGATGTACACCCGACGTTTGGCCACTGTAGAATTATCCTTGATAGAAAGACGCTCTCGAATACAGTGATTGAAATGATAGCCCAGAGGTGTAGATATGACATAGCGCCATCCATATTAATATCAGTTTGTTGCTGACTTATAAGCCTATAGATCATATTTTCAAACATTTGCGCCTAGCCCGATGTGGGCTCCCACAGGAGACCTCTATAACGAAGGCTCGGAGCTCTGAAGAGGGAGCAGAGATGCAGTCTAAAGTACCACCTGATTTATGCATTGTGTACCATTCTCCGGCAAGTGATGATCAAAAGGGGGTAGGATCCCAGCGCTCTTCCCTAACGAAACGGAATCTCAAGATCTCAGCTTCGGTGTGATCTCGAAAAGAGTGATAGAAGTAGGCAAGGTCATATATGCGGAAGATCTTCTGCCTTCGATACTTCTCATTCCACTATTACATTAGCCTTGCACAGGTGTACGCTCGCCTGGACGGATCAAAGAAACGGATAGATTTATCAACTCAGATGAAAATTCCATTGCCTCGTGGTCTACATATGTTGTGGCCATGACCCTAAGCACACACCTTAGACTTGCCTCAAGCCCTCGAGTTTTGTTCTTGTTCAGGCTCGCAATGATTCCACGCAAATGACTTTACTCATGATTAAATTGACCAATACTGTCATGTACTTATGGCCCATGTCGAATTCAATCAATCGCTGGTGTTTTTATTCCAGATAGTATCATTTCCTCGTCCCGCAGATCTAAGTAAGAGCTTCTCCACTCCATTCGACCAAGGACATCAAATCCCCTGAGATACAGATGTGTAATGCTTATCCGTGCATCTATGCAGCGTGCTTCATGACCGTGGGGTTGGCGTCCAGGGGAAGATAATATTGATCAGCCTGAGCCCTCGGGGTTGGTGACAATCTCCTCCATTCTACACCGTGTTATATACACTAAAGAAGCCGGTGCTAGTTGCTGCGGGGGACTACTGGCTTTGACGTGTATCCAAGATCGTCTCCTTGACTCTAACATTACAATATGCAATGGCGTGAGCAAAGGCTTAAACCCAACTTAAACCTATTGAAAAATACTATAGCTATGATAATATGACTCTCCCTTTTACGAAAGTGCTCTAACACACAATTACAGGTGTGCCATCATCTCAGGTGCTCGCTGACGCTTCAAGCACCCGCGGCCGCTCACGCTTTCAGATCATACATGCTACGTCAGCCAAATTGCGAAAGCCAATGTACATCAATTTTCTATAGGTTTGGGCCCAGTTTCACGAGATGTGAGATGAAATGCGCCTACGTGTGGCTCACTAGTTCAAGTTGGCACATCATTCTTTATTCGACATATTTCCTCCAGTTATGCTTGATTGCATGCACTGTATGTAACTCTATCTTCCGGGCGTTCCTGAAAATCCGGTTATTGAACTCAAACCTGCGCTAATGACAAAGTAAGTAATAGTGAAAGAGCTTCTGTATCCAGCTTCCTGGCAGAACCCGTTACCCCGGTGTACAGAGCAGCGGTTACCATGAACATCCTCTGCACCATATTCAAAAGTGCGTTTCTAGAAAACGAGACACTACGTTACTTGGATGACTGTGGGACAATGGTCTACTTCTATTTACATACATGTACATGGATAACAGATTCGAGTTGGAGTGCGTTTTGGCTCAAGAATTATTTGGGTGTCGATACAGGCAACAAAACAGGACGGTGTGCGAAAGCTGGTGAAGAACATGGACTTTCAAACGTATAGCCATCTACCTAGGCCGGTAGCCCAGGCCGGGAGCTCCGTGATACTCTTTGAGACGAAAGGTGTACGTAAAGGCTCGAGGTCTGCTGAGGACGGGTTCGCAGAACCACCCACTTCCCCACCAGCATCCTCCTCACGGGGAGTGGGCGTCTCCGGGGGGGTCACCTGGCCAAACGCCTCAGGCACCACTTGCTGCTGGTGCGATCCTCCACGCGTGCGGTGTGCAGGATACGGTGACAAAATCCCAAGCCCACTTCCGCCTACAGAGGTGAGATAGGGCTCGAAGCCCTCCCGGATCAAAGTATCGATCAAGTTCTGTAGGTGCTCGTCTTTGAAGTCTGACAAAGATGCACCGTTCCGCGGGTCAGTTACACGAAGGTAGACGCATGCATGTAAACGACAGCGGGACGTACCATCAGGAATGAGGGTGACCGCACAACCTCCTCCACCAGCACCGGTGAGTTTCGTGCTCAGCCCGTGCGGGGTGGCGGTCTTCTCTTTGATGCTTTCCAACGATGCGTGTGATACACCCAAAGATACGAGGTGCTGGTGGTTTTCGCGCATAAGTGCCTAGTCACAGAGCGATATGTTAGTCAAGCAAGATTCGCAAAGCTATCTCGACCTCGCGAAAAAGGACACCCACAGATAGCGCGGACAGTAAGGAATCGCGTGGAAGTTCTGGATCCGCCAACACCCTCCTGGCTTCATCGCTGATACTTTGAATAGAGTTCATAATGCCGTTCACGAGCTCAGGTTCCTGGACAATGTCGGTCAATAGGGCCGATGCAATGGACAAATAAGTCACGGATATCTACCTTTGCCTTTTTCTCGCCAACTCCAGCCACGAGTTTCTTCGTATCTCGCGGGATCTTCGAGTTCGTCAACAAGAACTTCAAAGATTTGAATCTGGGGGCCATGATTAGATACTGGATAGAATTGAGACGTCCAAAAAGGCATGAAGGTGACGCTTACCCCTGGATTGATTCCATACCGCTCTTGCGTCCAAAGCCAGGTCGCACATAGGCAAGTGCGCCGCCGAAAACAGAGACACTATTGTCTACCCCACTAGGGTTGCCGTGCAGGATTTTCTCCGCTACAAACGCCCACCGGTTGACCTCTTCAGCAGTGAGAGTGTCAATTGCGCGACGGCCTTCATGAGACACATGAATGTGGTCCTCTGAAGTCGGCGCAGGGAGCGAGGGTATCGAGATGCGCCTGTGTGCGAGTAGCGCGGCGGTGGCAGCACACACGGAATAGGACGCGGATGAGCCCAAACCAGCCCCTACTGGTAGTGTCGCACGGGCGGTGAAGTTGAAGGCAGGACTACAAAGATAATTAAATCAATCACGTCAGTTAATAAGGAATTACAACCTGCGGACAAGACAGAGGGCGACAACCCCCCGCAGAAGGCAGCTGGAGTGATCAAGATAGACGTACTGTGCAAGGCTTCTGCTCATAATCATATACAGGTACAGGAACGCAGTACAAGCCCCTCGGACGTCCTTCTGTGCGTCGGTAAGGCCTTGCAATGGGCCTTCATTCAAAGCAGTGACTAGCCTGAGGTCAAGCCCCTCCGGGTGTTCGTCATCGGGCTGAACTGGAGTTACTGCGTTCCAGGGCAACGATTCCAAGTCCCATTCGTGGTAGAAATCGCCCAAGTCCTGGAGATGAATCGAAACCTTGTCGTCATTTCTGGGTGTGGCGAGCCCATAGCACCGGAGGTCCACTGCTGCGGCAATGGCAGTCTAGTAAGAGAAAGTGGGTATAACGCGTCAGTAATGTGCAAATTTAGTTGCTCAGCACGAGAATGGACTTGAACACCGGCATGGTCGATCCCGACACACTTCATTACCGCGGGATATGAAGAAGACAGGTTTTTAAGCTCCGTTACATGACGCAGAGTGTGCCTGGGCCTGAAAGAGACACGAAGCAACGCGACTTACCACACCATGCACTACAGCATGTTCTCCGAAGAGAATGACCTTGCCTGGGGCACTGATGAACCATTCCTGGAGGGGCTCGACGGGACTACTAAGTTGCAAATTTTGGACAGCTTGCGTCAGGGCATCCTGTTCAGGCACTTTGACGTATTTGTTCTGGGCGACATCTAAGGCGATGGCACCGGCGTCAACGAGAGCGCGTTCGAGGTCGTCCAGAAGATCAGTTGGGTCCTCGATACCAACGCACAGACGGATAAGGTCCTCTGGCAGGCCGCGGGCGGCGCGCACTGCGGGATCGATAGATGCATGCCTATTACGCGTGTGAGTTCATGATTCTCTGACGCAACGTAGACGCACGTACGACATCACACAGGGCATACTAATCAGACTGTTCACAGCCCCGAAACTGACACTAATGCCCCACAACCGGGTCCCACCCACAATCTTTTCGCTCAATTCCTTGTTGCCTGTCTCGAAACTCAGCACGGCACCATTTCCGTCAGCGAGTCTGGCGTGAACATCGCGTCTGGGGTGGTTTGGAAGGCCAGGATAGTGCACTTTGAAACCAAGGAGATAAAGGTAATCCGCAACAACTTGGGCAGTCGCTTGCTGGCGGTCCATGCGGAGAGCAAGAGTCTTGATTCCACGTAGAAGAAGGAAGGAGTCGATGGGAGTAAGAGCATTTCCGACGCTGTTGATTGTGAATGCAAGCTTTTGCGCAAGATCATCGCGGTTGCAGGTAACGGCACCAGCCATCAAATCGTGGTGACCGCTCAGGTACTTTGTCGCACTATCATAAACGATATCGGCGCCATGCTCCAGTGGCCTCTGGAGGTATGGGCTCATCATGGTGTTGTCGACGACCACGATAGCATTTGGCACGCGTTCTTTGACATCTCGGCTAATTGTCGCAAGATCGACAACCTTGAGCAGTGGGTTCGTAGGAGACTCGAGCAGGACCATCGCCGTCTTAGCGGGGTTGATGTATGGATGCAGGGAGGCGGGATTAGTGGTATCAACATGGTGGATCGTGACACCGACGTGTGTGCGGATGTAAGTGAGCAGACGATTGGTGCCACCGTAAAGGTCATCCCCAGCAATGACCTCGTCGCCCGGCTTCAACACCCGGAGGATAACGTCCAGAGCAGCCATGCCCGATGAGACGACGAATGCATGACTTGCAGACGAAATTTTGGCGATATGATGCTCTATGCCAGAGCCGTGCTCAAATTAGAGGAGTCAAGTGGCCAATTGACAGGGGAAACGCACCCAGATGACTCCTGGTGGGGTTTCCGCTACGCGAATAATCGTACTCATTGCCGACACCCTTGAAGGTCGCTGTTTGGTAGATCGGCACGGAGCTGCTCCCATACTGGTCCTTCATATCGGGGTTCTCTACTGTCGCGCATAGTGTCGAGAACTTGTAAGGTTTCCGGGGCCTGAAGGGCGATTCAGGCTCTGGGGTAGGCAGATCATGCAGCGGCATCTTGGCCGTCGCGCGGGGGTCGATAGATGGCATTCTGGAGTGATTGAGGCGATTTCTGGCAAATAATAGGTAGAGAGGTTGTCGACGATTAGATTTATCTTGAAAGAGTTGTGATGAAGGTTAGAATGAAGGAACGGCCACCGCGACTCGCCGTTCTAAATAATTTGAATCCGTCATACGATTTTGGATGCAAAGATGGCGTGCTACTTTTCCCCACAAAAGATATCTGCTTTTGGTCTCGGCCGAACATCATTCTTCCTTCAACTCACCACCACCACTGCCACTAACGTTATAATGCCCAAGCGTGCTAGAGAAAAACGTAGGTAGCCTCCAATTCGTGAGTTATCCATACCTCAAACTCGATTTAATAAAGATTCCAAACTATACAGGTCAAACCGCACTCGCAGTACAATCTCTCGCTCCGGAAGTAATTGCCAAACGGACAAAGAGACATCTGGATGAACTTGAAGTGAGTAGAACGATTCTATCTCCACCAGTTAGCTGATTCTGACTGCAAATATAGCGGTCCAACTATGTTGAAGCCACGCTCGTTGCAGAAGACGATGAAGCGGGCGCGGCGGGGGCCAGTAGACGCGGAGGGCGACAACTCATATCCGACAAACGGAACCTGACCATCCCGGGAACCTCACCCGCCGCCACGAAGAAGAAATCCACCATGAACGTCCGCACGGCGCTGCTGTACCAGAAAAATCTAGCAAAACATATCGAAGACTCGGTGCGTTCATGCATCTCCTACTTCCTTGCCTGACAGACAGACGCTCTCTGGCATCTCTGTGGCAGCGTTGATTTGGGACTGACTCGCCTTCGCTTGTATGTAACTTTCAGGGGATTGCTTCACTACCGCCAGACGTGTCGACCTATCTCACAGCAGCGACCATCCCACCGACGTACCCCCCGCGCGTCATCTGCACCGTGTGCGGCTACTGGGGTGCGTACAAGTGCCGCCGCTGTGCAATGCCGTACTGCGACCTCAACTGCGAGCGCGTCCACGAAGAGACGCGGTGTGAGCGCCGGGTGCTCTAGTTTGGCGTTTGGCCGAGGCCAAAATTACACTCTGATTGCTCACATTCATTTCGCATTTGTGCGAATACGTACGCAACGTGCTTCTCTGACCACGAAGCAGGATTTCGGCCGACTTCTTCGCAACATTGCCGCCCTCTGGATGCCTAGCGCATATGTTTCGAGACTTTCAGCGCTCGTACACCGCACAAGTAGCATCAGAAGGGCCAAGGCCTGGAAATCCCGCCTATTGTATTTCTTTACGGGGGTTTAAATTCTGCGCCTATGTCCTCCGATCACGCCCAGTGGCAGAGAGTTGTACGAGCATATAAAGAGATGTGGGCAGAATATCGGTATGGCTTGTCAAGTCGTCCCTTCTGTTACTCTACTGCTTCACCTATTACAGCTCTTCTCGGAGTCTTCTATCTCGTCTTCCATCACGCACTCGTAAATATCCAGCTCCAAATGCGATTGATAGATGCGCAGAAATAATGAACAAGATGAATATACATGCATGCAATTGCAGAGTACATAGTGTTATATTCTAAACGTCAGACAGATGTGAGCCATCCCACTGATGTGTAGGATGCACACTTTTATTGTAGAAAGATGATCGCTTGGTTCGTCAGTAAGAAAACATCTGTTGGTGATAGGGTCGAAGATAAAATATGACTGGGGTGATGGCGGTCCTGTCACAGATCCTTTTGGGGGTGGGAGGAAAGGAAACGAGGGTCTAGAAATACAATTTCATTTTTAGCCAAGCACCACTCTGAGCCCCAGGTGCGTCCACAGGGTAGCACAACTGTGAACCAGAAGAGGATGAAAGGTGTTGACGATCTAAGCGGCACAAGGAAACAACAGCACGCTTAGTCCGAGCGCTCTCTCGATGGGCTCGACACGCGGCCGTGTGCCTCGTCGTGGTGCTGCTTGAGGAGGCGGTCGAGGGCGGCCTTCTGTCCAACGGCCAGTTCGCCGGACTGGATACCAGAGTGGTACACACGGAGGAGCGAATCGACGTCGTCCATCGACTGAGTGCGCACATCGGCGAGCTCCTTGATCTTGGCGGTGGCATCCTTGATCTGAAGAAATACAAGTAAGGAATACTGTTGCAATGGTCACAAAAGAAAGCGAACCTCTTCGTCAGTGAGCTGCAGACTAAGCTGCTCAACACGAGACTTGACTGCGTTCCATCCAGTCAGGCGGTGACTAGTAAACGATATAAGTCAGCATTCAAGGATCGTTAGACCCGGATGAAACCTACCCAATGGAGACGTAGCGAGTGAGACCAAAGTCCTCAGGCTTGAGGATCTCGTAGGTGCTGGGGTTGTTGAGAATGGCCTTGGCATGAATACCGGCCTTGTGAGTGAACGCGCAGTATCCACTGTAAAGTCAAAAATGAGACAAATTATGAATATGGTACAAGAATCAACGAACGTGATGGGGTTCATAAAGGGGATGTTGACCTCAACAGCCTCAGCAACTAAGTTCTCGATCTCACGGAGCATAGGGAGGTTGTACTTGGACTTGACGTATTCCGGGTTGGCAGCGTACAAGCAGGCAATCAAGCCACCAAGGGGGGTGATGCCGACACGCTCTCCGATACCAAGGACCGCTATAAGATTGTCAGTCCAAACCTCGAATTAAGCGCCCAAAATCGGGAGTGACGCACAGGTATCAATGTGGGTAGCACCGGCTTCAAGGGCCGTGTAAGCGTTGGCGATGGCTAGATATAGATGACACGTGAATATTCTAATTAAAGATAAGATTTTTTGAGCAATCTACTCGGACATACCCATTCCTGTATCGTTGTGGAGATGGATTTCGATATCGCATCCGACAACGCCTCGGAGTGTGCGGACAAGCTCGTACACCTGGCGGGGGTTGGCGCAGCCGACGGTGTCAGCGATACCGACGCGGTCGACGCCGATCTTGTCGACAGTTTGGTAGATGGAGAGGAGGTCGACAAGGTCGGAACGGAAGGAGTCCTCGGAGGAGAAGCGAACTTCAATGCCCTTAGACTTGACATACTCGATGACCTCGATGGCGGTCTTGGTGATGTAGGCCATGTCCTTTCCGTGTGAGAACTCACGGAGGAACGACGAGGTACCGATCACGACGTCAACACCGTCGACACCTATAACATAGAGATTAACTTTGAGTTGTCTGAGCAAGTCAGCATCGCAACGTACCAGTCTCGACTGCGATACGCGCATCGTCCATATGGCATCGAATGTGAGTGAGGATCTTAGCCTTGAGGCCGAGCTTGCAAATGGCCTCGCAGTCAGCTCTTGACTGCTCAGAAGCGGCGGGAGAGGTGAGCTCGATGTACTCGACACCGAACGCGTCAAGGGCCTTTGCGATGGCGATCTTGGTCTTGGTGTCGAAGAAAGCGTTGGCGAACTGCTCTCCCTCTGCAGGTATGTCAGTAATAATAGCATGAGGGTGCGCATGGCTACCGACCGCGCAGTGTGCTCTCAATGATGTTGAAATTTGAGATGTTGGAGAGGAAATCTGAGGCCCGGGCTGCGTATGGGTTCTTGGGCTGGGTATCAATGTGAGCCCGTTGGGCGCGCGAGGTGCCTCGCTTGCCGTTAGCATTGACGCCGTTGGGCTTATCGCCGTTGGACATGGGGATCTCGACCATCTCGGTCTTGTCAACGGGGGGTTGGGGGGTTGATGGTTCAGCGACGTGGGTGGGGCACATAGTGGTAGTGGATTGAAGACAGAATGTAGACAAAAAAATTGGAGTCTACTTTTTGTCTCTGAAAAACTGAATGAGTCACTAAATGGGGCTACACGTGATGTCATTCGTCGGCCGAAGTAATCACCCATCCAATCACCCTGCTCACTTCACGAAGATCGCCCAGACAAATAAGAATTACGGCTCCCGTACTAGAGCGTACCAGCTGACATACAACACCGGTGTAATATTCATCGATTCAGACAAATATCCAGAATTGTGGACAAGGACAGTCAACAAGTAAGCGACTAAACTGGGAGTAAAGGAAACAACAGCAGTGATGAGTGGCATGTACAAGCACTTCAATGCGGAGGACGATTATACCGAAGGGCGTGGATACCGAAAGAATTCACAGTAGGACTCACATCATTGCGTTGATAGATAGATTACGATTGAAGTATAGAGCTTAGCAACGAAGACGAAAAACAATCTCGTTTGTGGATATTATGTGGGGCGAAGTCGCTACGCAAGGTAAACATTGAGTTAGCGCGTTTGACGACTGTTTCAAACGGAAAATACTATGAAGTGCATTAACGCTCACATATTTTGGGGGGGGGGGGGGGGGTGTAAAGGAGATTTGGTGGAAATCAACATGGAGGATGGACGCCTATAAATGCCTTACAATTAGACTACTGTCTAGTATCATCTCTTGTGAAAGGCTCTACCAACGAAAACACCAAGTCGAGCAAGCCACTGCAAGCCCCTGCGCCTTCTGAATCCAAAGGTTTATATGGCCTTGTGCTGGGAATACGTAATTACCGGTGATTGCCGATCGGAATTGACTTGTTCAACATGCAACTGGAACGCAACCTGGACTCATCATTCATGCCTGGTAACTGCTCTAGGTGTCCTTTCTGCGCGATGGCCTGTGCATATGCAAATATAAGCTTAACACCATGAGCTTTTCATGGAACAAGGCGCCAGCTTTGGCTGCATCACTGCACACCACCCTGTGACCAAAGTACAATGTCCAGAGGTAAACCGACGTCTGATCTGAACACCTTGGGAGGCCTTATACTCGTTCCTTGTCTTTGTCCTTTCTCAGCAACCAACCACCACCATGCCCTCTTTTTTCTGGAAGTCCAAGGACTGTAGCAAGAAGAATGCTGCGCATTCCGGCTTGTCCGACGACTCGACGATCACCAGCAGGACTGGTTCAGTAGAGACCAACAGGGCCTCGGCACCCTCTGTTGGCCAAGTGGTGCAGATTACTAAGGGTCAGGAAAAGGAAGAGTCCGACATCTTAACGACCAACAGCAGTTCAACCGCACTAGTAGTAACAAAGACCACTTGTCCCTCGACCACCCCTGCAGGCCAGGCGTCACAGGATCGAGAGAAAGCAAAGGCCAATGAGCGCAAGAGCGAAATCATCGACGCTGCTCTCTCTGGAACTGCCACCTTGTTGAAAGTGTTGAAAGAGGTGGCCGAGTTTGCACCTGTTCCAGGACTTCAGAAAGCTACTGAACTTGCGCTAGGGTTCGTGGAGACAGTTCAGGTATGTCCACCCCCATCGCGAAGCATTACGTGAAGCTCAGGATCCTGCACAGGAGGTTAAAGATATCGACCGTCAGTTCATATCCCTGGGGGATCATGCTACGCGTTTGGTTGCTTCCATTTGGCGTTCCTACAAGGATTCAACGCAGAAGGAGGATTGGTTGTCGGAGCACCTGCGCGAGATCATATCTGAACTTGTTACGTCAGTTGTCTCTGAAAGAACGTCCTCATTTGTGCTGTGGCTTATGCTTGTAATTTTGCCAGGACATTAACTGAGATTACTCGCTATGTCCAAAAGAAGAAACAGAAGCGGGGGTTCGACGCATTCATAAAATTCTTGTCCGGTAATGCAGATCTGGGGAATTTGCGAGATTTCGAGAAGCGTATCGATTGGGCATTTAGGGAGTTTGAGGTTTGAAACTCTGATTTTGCCTGTCAACCTCCGTATTAACGAACGGCTGTAGCTTACGTCGCGATTTGCGGAAAGCGATATGTTGAAGCAGATACACAAACAGCTAAAGCCTGCACACCAACTCAGCAACATGGGCCTCAAGGTATCCTCTCCAGCCGAGAATTCCCTTCACGAACCGAGGGAATCCCCCGGCGTATCACCGGCTCTGGAAAGTATGATCCTGTCTACCCCCAACACCCTTGCTCCGTATCTCAACCCTTTTTCTTCTCCATCTCACAGATAAGCTTCTGGCTCCATGCTCAACCACAGCAGTGCCACAGCGGTCCTCCTCCAACCCCGACAAGAATGAAATCAACAACACCGGCGATAATCATGAACACAAACACGAGAACGACACCAGCATTCGCAGCGACGCCGTACATGCACCTTGCAATCGACACACGCGCCAGTATTCACATAGTTCTGACTCAGAGCACAGGTCATATCGTGGAAATGACCGGTCCCCAGCCTCGCGCGCCGAAAATGCATCACTACATAATAGGCAGGGAGTCACCCCTAATCGAGTTCGCTCGCAGAGGTCTCAGAACAAACAGAATTACGAGGAAGGGCAGGAAGAGGATGAAGAGGTGGAGAAAGATCGACTCCAGCAGGAAGAGCCTTACGACCAGTATTATGCGTATAGTTCTGAACCATATCATTGGTCGTATCCTGCCGTCTATCCTGGCTATCACCATCCCTTTCCACCGCCACAGTCGGACTACTACACACCACAAGCATCACCGCCCCCACGCTATGGGCCAGCTGCGCTTAGCGCCTTCATGCCCGGTATGACATACATGAGCGGTGGAACAGTGACAATGAAAAATGTGGGGAACAACAACCGTGTTGAGATCATCACCAAGACAAAAACAAGTGAGTTACTTATTCTCTCATTGTCAGATGTTTCTGGATTTGTGCTCACCAAAAATCTCACAGGAAGACCGAAGCATCGGGTACAATGATTGTACCCAAGTACCCTGCACTTACCTGTGATTTGAACCTCTCATTATATACCCGTTACGCTAAAGTCCTAGGTCGATTCACACTCATGTCTTATCAGATTAATCTACCTAATGTTAATCAAGTTCAATCCTTTCTTTATTGTAATGACAATTCACGAGGAACAAATAGTTGCAATGTGGACAGTGTCGCACCCACCACCATTTGACCACACCAACTTGTCCTTAATTTGAGCTCAAGGTGAGCGATGCGGCGCAGCATAGTGTCACCACGTCCGCCACTTCATACTTCCAATGCGGCCCTCATTCTCAACTCATTCTTCTCGCACCAGATTAATCAACATCGGTTTGTGAATGAATAGTAGCGCAGCGTCAAGCTTCGAAGTACAACGCTAACTCAATGGGTGCTCTGCATCGACTCCTCGCCGACATTGATGGCAGTGCCCCTTCGGCAAATCAGCAGCAGCGGTAACGATGGAGCGGCATCACATTGAGCTTTAAGAAGCTGTCAGTGACGGTTTAGCATCGACGTTGTAGCGTCCGGGGTGGGCGGACGAGAAAAGTAGTTGAGAAGAACATCGAGAGGCGCTTGCAGACGTCAACGTCAGCTGTGGGAATCGCTACCCCCAGTGCTGTAGGTAAGGGGCAGCGTTGATAGTGTTGCATTGAGAATGTATGCAGCAACGTAGACGTCGATGTCGCTGCCAAACCCTGCTAGCGTTGCAGGTATGGGTAAGCAACACATACAATGCGAGGACAAGAACATTACAGACCTTCTACGGAATATGCAAGGAATATTTATGTACTTTATCCTAGGAAGGTTTACGGTCCAGGGACTAAGTACTTCCCCACATGGTCAAGCGTACATTGTCAATGGAATACTATAGAAGTGTATGTATTTTACCCTAGAAATTATTGAAAAATTAGGTCTAAGGGAATAAATAGTACCCACATGGTCCAGCATACTCTTGAGTCTTCACCAACTCTTCACACAGAGATTTAATGCCTAAATGAAGACCAGAGACGGCGAGAGGAAGATTTTGTACGACCTTCTCTCCTCTCCCTTCCGATTCCCTTTTCGATTTTTACAATCATTTGCTTAGTATCTATTGATCTCACCAACACGAGTAGCGGGCCAAAATTACCACCAAAATAAGCCCCTGGGGGCCATGCAGAGTCACTGGCATGCAGGGCCGTCTGGTGGCTCTCTCGTCACCAGATGCGGCCCATTTTGCGCTTGCGAAGTTCGAACATAGCCTGCACAGACTTCTTACACGTTTCTGTCACCATAATTGAGAGTTTGTGTATAGCCATCGAGCGATCGTGGCAAAATGGCAGTGCGGGACACGTGGCTCTGTCATGGCTATATTCGTGGCTCGCCCATTGCGTTCCGCACCATTTTCAGCAAGCTTTCATCAAAAATGTTTAATAGTATATTCTCGTAGTGTGAGTACTTAGATCTTAGAGGTGGTCGGTGAGTCAGTGGGTATTTTAGATGGTGTGCACCAAGCTCATGGAGCATTTTGGGAATGGCAGTAGATGAATGGACATCCTTCGACATTTTGATTGGCAAAAATAAATAAATAATAGAGCTAAATAATGAGCGCTTGAGCTCGCACTGACAGCCATGAGCACGATTAGCGTTTATGGCTATGCACAAGCTCCCTGATATTCAGATCTACCATCTATCTCCTCTTCATCCTGACTACGCATTTGATCACTCAGGCACATGTTCCCGTCTATCTTCCTACACACATGTACATTCTGTAGGTATATAAGCTAGTATCTATATATAATACAACAGACTGTAGTCCAAGTTCCCCGATACCCAGTGAACAGCAGAAACGTCGAAACTCCTCTCCCACCTCATCTCCAACTCGCACCTTACACGTCACCGTGTCCCCCGTGTCCTTTTGTTGGCTGTCCCACCCTCATTGACCGTCTACCACCATGCCCTGGAGTCTAAGAAGAAACTAGAGTGGAGCCTAGCTCGTGCGACGTCTCGACGGCCAGCAGTAGCTCAAATTCCCGCATGGTAATGGAGGTCACTCCCGTCTCGACACCTTCACCCGCCGAGTTTGTGTCTTTATATAATGCAGATACTACACCTGGTGACCTGCAGACGCCCTCAGACGCAACAGCGGTGTTACCGACTGCACTAGAGGTGTCGCCAGCAGGACTTATGCAGGGCATGTTCCAACACGCATCAAAGACAAGTATTGGGAATGCGGTTTTCAACATATGTATGTATCCGACTCCCACTCCACTCTCTCGACAATATCATTGATTTCTCCGTTGAAGATGGTTCAAGCCCTCCTCCTTCGTCAAATGCAACAAATTGCCCCGAATTCTTTCATGTTCCCGTAAATTCACATCCTGGGTCTTCCAGTGCAAGCAGCGCTAGCATTGATCTCCCAACCAACCCTATTTCTACACCACAAACCGGTCCAGAAATATATGTGCACCATCTCATGACGAAGAATAAGGGGTATCCGTTATGGATCCCGTCACCGAACAGGCGCCTTCCCCCGACGTATCGCGCGTCCGGAGTCAGTTTCGGAGATGTGGGAATTCTCATGCCAGAGGGCGGGTTCTCGTTTCTCTTCAATGTGGTCCATGATGCAACGCACCCTATCAATGCATCAAGGCGGCTGCCCGAAGGCTTCGCTCCATTCACGGCCTGGAAGCCAGACGATGTTGAAGAGTACGAGGAGTTTAGTGCTGGAAGTTATCTTGGGGACGAGTCTCTAGTACGAATGGACTCGGGAGATGATACATTGTCAGTGACGATTTTTTGTGCTGGACTTTTCGCATCACTGATTTTCCAAAGCAAAACAACTCTGAAATCATCATCAGCGGAAGCAGCGGTACTCATGATGCCCGAACCAGTATACCTGTCCGTCCTTCATAACACCACCCCCCTTCGAAAATATGTTCGTGACAACATCAAGAGTTGGTACAGATTCGTAAAAATGGACCTGGGACGCGAGATCAATAACGGCGAGATACGAGTTGTCTACGGTTGCCGGAAGTCCGCCGGATTTGGGATAGCCACTGTCCCAAGTAACGGAAGAGCGGATGGCTCGACAGAGCTGACATTCACCACCAACGGGATTGCAGACTGCAAATATCGCTGGCATCATAGAGGGTCTGCAGAGGTGAAAGCGGGCCCGTCGCTAGCGGAAAGTCAAGCTATCCTCGACCAAAGAGACATCACAGACACTCCGGCTCATGCCCCCGTTATCAATCAGTGTTTGTTCGTTAGCACTATTGATTTGACCCTTCAGGAGGACGAATGGCAAAGTATCACTCTCGGTGACCCCGTAGTCTCCCCCCAACAGCAGTCAAGCACGCAGTCGACATCCTCATATCCCTCCCTCTCAATATCGCCTTCTGATGGAACAAAATTGGGCTCGGGTAACTCTAACATGTTCCAGCACGGTCAAGTGCCAGCGAATACCAGCCATCTACAGGTCACATCTACACTTGCGCCATATGATGAGATTGATCTCTGGCCAACTTTACCCCCATCCAAGGTTTGACTCGGTGTGGATTGTCATCACATAGCTACAAACTGACAGATGTCCTTCAGCGGCCATTTCACCCCTCGGATGTTATTGCTGATTTTCTCCTTCAGGCGGTATGTGCACCTATAAGTTCTATATTAAGTAAAACTCACACGGTTGTCTAGTTCCCACATGCAACATCGGTCTCTCTTTGCAGTGACGATTGGGGGCCTGGTATGACCGATTCTGTAAGCCTTACTCCCATTCTCTGGCGCGCAACTAAAGAAGCCATATATAGGTGGATAATATCGCAACCCTCATCAGTAACCTGTTGGCATTCAACGATATATGTGAAGATAATGGTAAGTTTATCACCACTGATCTTCTGGCATGACGGTGGCCTCACCAATATTTTCCGGTTAGGCATGATCTATTTGAAAACCAGTGATCGTGGCATGGTTATAAAACATCTGGAACCTGCTAGTCCCCCAGCGATGCAATGGTTGTGGGCGGAATGGTGCGATCAGCACAATCTGAGCCTTAACTGGTCAGAACTTCACGACAGTCCTGGCCGAGTATTGACACCAAGCTTCCCTGAGTACGTTGGGACACGCCTGGCACTATACACACACGAAGAAAGCGGTGAGGATGGGTACTTATTTGGCATAAGCCTACTCTGATCTCCTCCGCACTACACTTTTTCCCGGCTCATTTAGGCGGTAGCTTTGAAGATGGCATATTGTTACGAGATGATGCTATACCTCAGCATATGACGGCAGGAACCAGTCAGGAAGTGCCATCTAGCACTCAAAATGCAAGTCAGAATTTTTGGTGCACTGCGACGTTGATACTTATATTACCACTAGGACCCGGTGGATTTTCGAAGTCTCGAAACCAACCTGTATCACAGATGCAGATCTAAGAACAGCCCCTTACCTTTGGTGGATAATGAGGGCGACTTATTAGTTGCCGAAGGTTCCGAGTTTGAAGGGGCTTATAATCCGGTAGCCGCAGGGGGGTTGTATGATATCGACATCGCCTCACCGCCAGCAAACACCAGGCGGAAGATTCAACATACACCACCAATGTACGTGCTCGCCTCCTTTCATGCGAGGCCTGTTGCTTATCATCCACTCCCTGGTCGCCTTTTGCAGCGAGACACGCTCCAGCAGCGCATACAAGATTCTTTCCGACACTCTGGTCGAACAGGCACAGCTGCCTCCAATGAACCCTCAGACCAGCATGGGCCTCCAAATCTCATATGGCGCTCCTGAAAAGACCCCATCACGAAGACATTCCTCACCAGGTGGTACGCCCCACTCCACAGCGCCGGCCTCCTCGTCTTCGCGTGCAATGTCAGTTGCACCTCTCCCAACTTCCGCCTCACAGATGCGACCTCCTTCATCAGTGTCACAACTCCAGCCCGCATCGCATAATGTCATTGCATCAACTGCCAATAGTCAAAAACATGACTCGTCACAGGCAGCTCAAGAAGACACCGCAACAGAACCCATCGACGTATACGCTCACCCAGCCGTTCAGGCTTACGCAACCGCCCACCCTCGAAGAACCATCCCGAAGTTTGGACCGTACCTGCTCTTACAAACTCTAGGGGAGGGTGAATTCGGAAAGGTGAAGCTGGGTATAGACACGCAGTACGGCGAAGAAGTTGCTATCAAACTGATTCGCAGCGGAAACGTCGACACAACGCCTCGCCTGTCTGAAGTAGAGCAAGAGATTCAAGTGTTGAAGGTGAGTCTTCTCTTCTGCATTGTTGCCCCCATCTGATGATCGTGCTAGACGCTCAAAAACCCGAACATTGTGCGGCTATACGATGTCATCCAGACTGACAAGCACATTGCGATCGTCCTAGAACACGCTTCTGGGGGAGAGCTCTTTGATCACATCCTCGCTCAACGCTATCTCAAAGATAAGGACGCCGCCAATCTTTTCTCTCAACTCATTTCGGGAGTGTGGTATATGCATCAAAAGAAAATCGTGCATCGCAACCTCAAACTTGAAAACCTCCTTCTTGACCGTGATCGCAACATTATCATCACCGATTTCGGATTCGCCAATCGCTTCGAGCACAAATCGGATGATTTGATGCAGACGCACAGTGGAAGTCCATGCTACGCAGCTCCTGAGCTTGTCATCAGCGAGGGACCCTATGTTGGAAGTGCTGTGGATATCTGGAGCTGCGGAGTCATCTTGTATACCATGCTGGCGGGCTATCTGCCTTTCGACGATGACCCAGCAAATCCCGGTGGAGATAACATTAACCTCCTGTACAAGTATATCGTCAGCACCCCTGTGTCGTTCCCCGACTACATCTCCATGGAGGCGCGCGAGCTACTCAGCATGATGCTCGCACCGGATCCCACACGGAGGACGACACTTGACGCGATCATGCATCATCCTTGGTTGAATGTCTATTATCACCCACGGACCGATGGACAGCCCCATGCATTTGGGAAGACGGTGGAGGAGCTGGAGAAAACAGCGCTCGACCAGCATCAGCGAAGGCGGTTGGCCTATCAGAGACAGTTCCGGCGAGCAGCTCTCGCCGTTGCCGCGCCCTTGCCACCTCGTACCAGAAGCTATCATCCATGGGCAGGCGATGCGCCCTGGCCGACGGTGCAGGGGCCGGAGGTGCAGGGGAAGCCCACAAGCAGATAGCTGGCTCGGGCGATATGATGTTATATTGGTTGATATTGGTCTCGTCTAGTACTACGAATACGGAAGGCGTCTAAGGTAGGGGTCATGCGCGACTAGGCCGCACATGAAGTTAGTTCTGACATGAGGTGACTTCCGTTACAAAATATCGCATGATAGGCTTGTTGAATATAGAGCTTGAAACTTTCGTGAAACTCGGTCCTTCTGCAATTAAAAGCAGAGATTCAGAAAGGATAGGTCCTAGATTATGCATCGGTGATAAGAACTGAACATTACATTCATGAGATGTGAGTAAGTACAGACAAGAAGTAAGCAATAAATTAGAAAGAAAATGAATTAACGACTTTGGGGCAGAAGATAGCGTACCCCAAGAGATCTGAGGCAGTGGATGACTGTGGCAAAAGGGTGCGGATGCATATAGCAAAACAAACATCAGTATGCTGATGGATGAAAGACAATGATTAGAATACAGAGGTTAGCAGCAAATTATCGAAGAACAAGGATCCCGCCGGGCGTAGATGGAGAATACGTGGTCGTTAGTGTTGTGATAGTCCTAGTTTATGGAACATCTCATCTAGAGTCTTGAATGCGACTGGTTTTACAAGGCTACAGAAAATAGTCGTTAGGGACCATCGCCATTGACAGAAGAGAAACAACGTACTATCCGTCGACCCCTGCTTCGAACGCGCGCCTCTTGTCCTCTAATGACGACATTCCCGTTAATGCTAGAATCCTGGTCGGTCGGAAGTCGCTCGTCATGTTCGCGAGATCAGCTTCAATTCTTCTTATTTGTTCAGTCGCGCCGACCCCGTTGAGGTTTGGCATCGACATATCCAGTAAAACGACGCTACACAGTCCAATCAGAATGGTGAATACCCCACTGGATGCCACAACTTACTCGAAAGGCCCTTCTTTCTGATACGTATTCACTCCGTCCACACCATCGACAGCCGACCGGAAGTCATAATTCTGCAATCAAGTTGAGTACCGGATTCCAAGCGACATCTACGTAAACTCACCTTCGCCGAAAGCCAGCGTATCCTGTAGGATATTGTGTCAATGTTCATCCTTGAAGGTTATCATCACAAGTGATGACTCACAGTAGGTTTCGCAAAATACTGTTGTCTTCCACCACAAGAACACGAGATCTCGTTTCTACGTCCACAGTACCAACAGACGACTTGAGCAGCGTGCCTCCATGGCCTATAGAAAGCGCAGGCACAGGCGCCTCAGGATCCAACACCTCCTGCTTCTCCTCCATCGGCGGGAGTCGCCACTGCCTCCCTTGAACCGTCGGATTGGCAGTAGACGACCGGGAAATCCCCGGGCGCTTCATGGCTGGTGGTTTGGGCTGTGGTGGCTCTTCTGAATTGCGTCTCGGCGGGTGTGGCGCCTGGGCGGCGTCACTCGGATTACTGCCAACAGACCCATCTCCCGTCGAAACAGCTAGCGACTGCACTGACATGTCGGTGCTGCACTTTGCAATGGATAGTGCATGTAGACTGAGCTTGAGGATAGCACGGAGGCGTGACGGACCACCAGGCTTGCTCAGCATACGACAGAAGCCGCCGATGCGCTCGTGCTCGCTCGTAATGGCCATAATCTCTGGATTTCCCCGCGCTGCTGACAAGATTATGAAGCACTTGCTGATATCTCGGCGCTCTGTGGCCGCAACGATGACGCTGGGGTCATCGTTGACAATCACGATATCACCGTCGTCGACGATAGTGAACCCCCACCAAATCGTGAGATACGTCCGTAGCACGTCGCGGAGGAGCTGGACGCCTCTATGCGAACTGCTGAAGCCGACTAAGGAAATGGTGCGAGCGTTCACGTCGCCTGGCCGGAAGAAGGGTTCCATTTCAGGAGCATGTAGTTCAGGACCGACGGTGGGGAGTTCGGCGCTGAAGGTAACCTTGATTTCTGTACCAACGCCTTCCTCGCTCCAGACGTCGACCTTCCCACCAATAACATCCGAAGTAACGATACTGCTGACGATGGCAAGACCAAGACCTGTGCCAGTTTGCAAAGGATTTTCTTGGGAGAACGGATGGAAAAGTTGATTCTGATAGTTAAAGGATGTTTAGTCTCACAGCGGGGAAGATGTCAGTCATAATTTACCTTCAAAAAGTCTTGACTTATGCCTTTCCCTGTGTCGATTACGGCAAGTTCAACCTTGACCCTGTTAGGAGGATCGTCCTCGCTCGGAGGCAGTTCTCGAAGTCGAACATGGATATAACCGTTCTGTAAGGGAGGTTTTCAACAAAATATTTGAACGCTAAAAGATAGAGCAGAACGTACGGAAGTATATTTCAAACTGTTACCAAACAGATTCATCAAGACTCTTCGAATACCGCCCTTCTCGAATTTGAATGGCCATCCCTGAAAATCCGGTCAATGAAGCCTTCAGACGGCAAGGTTCGAAATATTCACCTCAGAGCGATAACCAATATCCACGACAGTTTCCACATGATCCGCCCGTTGCAAACCTTGATCCTGCTTTGGCGGCGAGTAGACGCTTCCTATGCCTGACTCATCCGCAATAGCAATACGGGCACAATGTCCTATCCACGACCCATCGACGGCCTCTTCAACAAGTTGCATCATATCCACCCTACATATTTCTGTGAGTAAAGATGCCTTGTCGTCAAAACACGGGTTGAGCGGAGTACATACGTGGTCGCGACGATGGCGCTATCATGCACGGCTTTGCTGTTGCCACTCAGCTTGGTGAAGTCGAGAACATGGTTCACGGTTTCGACGAGAGAGGTTCCACATGCTTGTACCGTCTGGAGGAACGACGCTTGGACATGGTTGAGAGGGCTCTCACTGAGAAGTTCGGCAGCGGCAAGGATCTGCAGAACATGTCGTTAGTTTCAATTAACCCATGGGGGTGCTAGGACGTACTCCATGTAACGGCGTTCTCAGTTCGTGGGAGATGCTGTATCACAAATCAGTTATCAACTCTCCAATGATCAATGTTCTGACTGACTTGGAGATGAAGAGGCCTTTTGCTTTGTCCGCTAGAAGCATGCGACGCTTTAGGACGGCAGAAAGAATGATGACGCCTATCGCACGTAGGTACGAGAGCTCATGGCCTTCCAACTAAACCAGAATGCATGAGTCCCAACATTAATACCAATGATCACTGAGACACTTACGAAACGCTTCTTGTGCTCCTGCACATTGTAAGCACATAGCAGGGCAAACGGCCTTTTATCAACGTTGAAGATCGGCACAGCTAGACAAACACGAATCCCTCAGTCAACTGCTCGCGTGTATCAAGCATATGCGGACGTACTCAGCGCATACTGCACATGGGTGGGCAGGAAAGGCTTGAAGCTCGACGGAATGATCCCCTCCGATATCCGCCCCTGGGGGTGCTTCTCAAAGAACGCATGCAGCCGACGGTACTCGTTCGTCGTCAGCTGTTGCTGCGTCATCTCCTGGCCCTGGTCGCCATGATGGATCGTCACCAGCACGTTGCCGTCCCCGTTCATGTGCTCGAGCACTTCGCAGTGCGACACGTCCATGACAATGACGCCTTCGACGTCCAGTGTGCGCTTGACGAGCTTCGCGGCGCGGTCGTAGACGCGGTCCATGGAGGACCCTGTGATAAGGTCGGCGTGCTCTGGTTCGTCCGTCTCGGCGTCGATTTCGAGGCATTCCCGACTGAATTCTTCCATCTGATTGTCAAGCGAGTCATAAAGGAGTGTTAAAATAGAAAAACAAAAAAAGGGGTAAGAACTAACCGAAGTTTGTATTCGGTCTCGAATGCGCAATTGAATCTGGATATAGTCGCATGAGCCATTAATCCTCAAAGACAGCCACGAGAATGCTACCTTATCCCGCCACAACTCCATCTCGCGCATCGCAATGGCCGCAAATTCTTTCAGCGTATGCCGTTGCCGCGGGGTAAACTCCTCACGAGGATTATCGTCAATAACGGCAAGTCTACAATCAAGACACATCAAGTCAGTCAAAAGATACGGACATGCAGGAGATTAACACATACGCTCCGATGTTGAAGCCTTCCGTGGTGCGTAAGGGCGCCCCTGCATAGAAACGAATGTTCGGTGCTCCAGTGACCATGGGCTGAGTGAAAGATGTCATCCTCAGCACGCGTTACAACAACTACAGCGGAAATTCTCCTACGTTATTCTTAAACCGCCAATCATTCTGGGCGTCAAGGATGATCATAGGTTCATCACCCCTACAGCAAGCAGTATATAGTTAGCGCCTGCAAGGATCCAAGAGCGACAAACACAAACCGTTGCAAAATCGCATGTCCACAAAACGAATGCTCTCGTGGGCTCCCATTTGTACTCAGACCCCCTGCTAACAAAGTCAGTAAAAAAGGCCACATCCCGCATGAACCGCCCGCACTGACATTGCGATTTACACCATCTAAATTTAAAAAAAAAGACACAATCAATACCCCCATCTGTGAATAAAGAAAACACCGGACATACTGATCATTTCCATCAATCAACGATATAATGACACCCTTCGTGCTGAACACCAGTTTCGCGAGGTGCGCGATTCTGTCAAAGTTGATATCGGCGCCTGTGTTCCAGATGTTGAACCTAAAAATAGAGTTATATCAGCAATGACGTCATGATCGCCTTATTCAAATATGGAAATCAATATCCCCGACACAGGCATTTTGCAGGGGGATGCAAAGGGTAGAAAAAAGACGGCCACAGCATAAAAACAGGAAAGATCGAACACGGAATTTTAAAAAAACATGTAAAGGATTTCGAAAGCTTACTTGTTCAATGCCCGGCGCCTATCCAGCTCCTCGGGAGGATTGGGTGGAGCAAGATATCCAAGCTCATTAAACATCTGCTCCTCCTTTGCCGCACGGCCGAGTCGCAAGGTTGCTAAACTCCTTCCCCCGGACCCAGCGCTGTAATCAGCGAATCCTTTTCCAACGAACCACGCCGGATCCAGCGATGTCGAGGTCTCCGGGAACGGCGATGACGTCTGGCGCGTCAGGGACACCCGCCGCGGCATCGCAGGCACCGACGTCGACTCCAACTGCGTCGACGCGAGTATCCTCGAATCCCGGACAGCAAGGAACACAGCTGCAGGCGGTGTGACCGTCGTGGCCCTGCTTGTGGCCGATTCTGGCGCCGTGTTGGTGGTGGTGGAGCAACTCGATGACGTTGGTGTCATGGGACCCTCCTGTTCGGTATCGTGCTCTGGGATTGTGGGAGGCATGCCGGCCTTTGCGGTCGATCTGGCGACGGCATCGCCGAAGTAATCCGTGCTCACGTCGTCTCTGCGATGGTGGAAACTGTATATCGGGGCAGAGGCAGGGGGCACAGGACGGTACTGCTGTGGTGGATCGTCGGCATTTGGTAGGGTGTGGTCGGTCGTTGTCGCTGACTCCTCTTCATCGGTTGTCGGTGCGTTGGAAATCAACGCAGAGAGTTGCCGCTTCTTCTTTGATATTTCTTGCACATCCGTCGTGCCGTCCCAAAAGTCGCTGAACCGCGAGCGACGGGTCCCGCCTGGCGTGATGGGCTGCCACTCCGCAGTCGTGAGATCAACAGAATTTCCAGGCAGCGCCGCAACGACGCCCCGCATGGGGTCCGTAAGTTCATGTTCAGGCGATGGCAGCGCCAAAGGGGAGATATCAACACGCGCCGCCGCCCAGCGCATCGTCGCGACGGTCGTATGCACATCAGAGGGCGCGACAGGGGGCGACAGCTGCGAGCCAGGCATGCCGGGAGAAATGCCGGGCTTGAATCGGTGTGTGGGGAGGGGGAGGCGTAAGGGGATGCCGGGGTGCGTCTTCATGGGTCCGGTCGAGCTGATCGTCAGACCATTGACGGGGCGACCCGTACGCGCGTGGCCGCTATGCGGCGTTGAGTGAGACTGAGGGCTTGTCTGGGGTGGAAATTGCTGCTTTGATGGTGACACGGTGGCTGACACAACATCCGATTGACCTTGTTGGGTGGAGTCTGGAGGCATGTGGTTTGGTGCCAGTGGGTTCGACCCGTTCACGGCTGGGTATCCTGAGGGTGGCGTGGGGTGTTGTACCTCTTGCGAAGGAGTGGAACGCGGGGGCTCAGCAAAGGGTACAGACTGCGAATCTGAGGGTTGTTCGTTATCTGTGTGATCGGCACTGGGTGGCTCGTCTGTCTCCCGAGGACGCTCCACAAGAGAATTTCCCTCCAAGGCCAACTGGCCCGCAGGCTGCTGCAGCGGATATGATTGAAGATCTGGGGGCGGCGGTTGGGGTTGTGGTTTTGAATCAACGGCCTCGGCGACTGGCTTGACGGATTCTGTCGAACCTTCAGGCGCCTCAGGCGCCGACAGTTGTTCCACCTGCGAGCTGCTATCCAGTTCACCCTCCCCCGCACCCACACAGTCCATTAACCGCATATCTAGTTCCGGAATGGCCGCTATTTCACACTGGGCATTGAAGTCGCCTTCAGCTTCCTTTGAAATGCCAGAACTACCGGATGGCTTCATTGCGCTGTCCTGCTCGGGCTGGTTCTTCGACGAGGGCGTCTGAAAAGCAGATGACAGCATGGAACTGCTCGCCGATTTCATCTCAAAGCTGGGTAGACAGTACGAATCCGCGAGGATCTGCTGGTAGGACCGCGGCAGCCTGGGTGTTCTGAGCGGATCCCAGTGGCCGGCCGCGTACGCCGTGATAAAGGTGGCCCAGTCATACTCTGACTGGACTGATGCAGCCAGTTTGTTGTTATCGGACATAGAAGCAGAGGGGGTGGTGGCGGGGTCTGGAAGAGGTGAGGAAGAGAGAGACAGGGCAAAGCAAGTGTACACACCAGGGTTCCTGGCCTCATCATCTGCCTCCGGATCAGCGTCTACGCCCTCCCGTGTTGGCCAGCTGTTTCTGAGGCGGGAGCCCTCTGGGGCAGTGGATGGCCTGGCAGACTTGCGTGCATGGTGAAGGGTCATCGAGCGGTGCAGACTGGAGTGATTGCCATTGGCCTGAGCCATTTGCCGCGTCGTTCAGGAGCAGTCCTGTAAATTGCTCCCTAGCCTCGATCGTGTGAAACTGACGTCACTCCTTCACTCCGCCACATCATTTGATTTGCTCTATATTTGAACTACTAGACTACACGCCAGCAACCACTAACAGCGACCATACATAAAGGGGCAGCGTCAGGTTGTCGTTCTGGTCAGACAACGCCTCCAGCAACGCCGATGTCACCAGGACACCGAGATACGCCGCGCTCTGTGAGGTCATTCAGCTACTGCACAAACTGCATGAAAGACACAAAGAGAACCCACAGAGAATACCCCCACGTAGCCGAACAGCCGCAGGAGCCAAACGGCAGCGAAAATGGACAAGGCAAATGCCAGACTACCCTCAAGGGTTTTTGACGTGGTCGGTGACCATCTGTGGAGACCAACACGCCGCCCCACTAAAGAAGCCTGTAGAGATGAATGAGCTGACAATTCATATCACGGGAAAAGAGATGATACAAACAGCTGCATCTCCGAGCCCCAGCGTCAGTATCCCCGTGAGTTGCAAAAGCCGGCTAGGTCTACGCAAGTTAGCATCTCCCGTATTATGAATGAACGTGAAGAACATACCCTTCCAGCCACAAGCTCCCGGCACATCCAGTGAGCAAGTAGAAATGGCTGAGAATAGCCGTACCACCGTCTCGGTGATCGAGAAACTCATTCATAAAGAGATGCAACGATGCTCCGAACGGGTAGACCGCAAAGTATCGCACGTATTCTGCAAACGTGAATAGCGAAAATGCCGCGCTGAACGAGAGATGTGTGAACGCCGGCTGGTAGATAATAGTTAAAATTACAAATTACAAGGAAGGAAGGGAAACTATTGAACTCACGTCGACAATGACACCAGGCACGAACATGACAACAGCCAGGCCATGGAAGAACTTGCGCCGTCCATTCAGCCCCAGCGTCGGGACATGCTTGTCCGCCGCATCCAGAAGCCCAGTCACGTCCTTCCCATTTGGCAGATTCGCGGCGAGGGTCGGCAGACTGGGGAGGTCAGAGAGGTTGGGCATGTTCGGGAGGTTGGGTAGATTGGGCAGGTTAGGCATGTTGGGCATGTTGGGGAACGTCGTGGAGAACGTGGACGACGCCATGCTGCGCACCGAGCCAGCAACGCCGCCGCCACTCGTGTTCCCACCAGCGGAAATGTTGCCGTCTAACAATGGAGAACTACCCACACCAGCGCCTACCGTGGCGGTCGACCCAGCGCTGACCTCACCGCCAGAAAGATGGCCGTCTGGAATCAAGGGCGAGACACCTCCAGACCCAGTGCTGACATTCAAGACGGGGACCTGCTGCAGGGTATCGACCGCCTGCGTCTGGGTGAAAATTTGTATCTGGGCCTGCGTCTGCGACTGACTCGTCGAAGTCCTCACGCCCCTAAACCTCCTTGATCGCGCAAGCTGGCGGTTCCACCCCGCCACACTGATGCTCCCCAGAAGGGCCCAATACGCAAGCAGCGCCGGGCGCGTCCACTTCTTGCGGCCCTCCAGGATGCGGAAGACGACCCACAGCCACGGATCGCGGTTCCCCAGGCACCAGCGCGTCCAGAGCCCGATGAGCGTGCCGACGATGAGCAGCGCCCCGCCGTAGAATGCGAGCGCGTAGTACCGGCGGTTGCGCTCCTTCTGCTCGGGGAAGCGCAGGCGGTGCACGGGGCGCTGTGCGTTATTCCGAGATAGGACGAGGATGGGAGAGAGGAGGAATCCGACGAGGAAGGAGCCCATGATGAGTGCGAGTTGGAAGATGAGGAGCGGGGTTGGCATTCTGTATGTGCGGATATACGAGGTGGTAACGGGCCAAATCTGCGTCGAGAATTGGTTAGGGTGCGGTTTTTCGATTTCGAAAACTGAGAACGTACTCGCGCGATGGTGATATTCAATGTCTCCAGGCATAGCGCGGTCGCACCGAAGCACACCAAACCCAGCTCTCCCAAGGTGAACGCGCCGTGTGCCAGGCGGAGGGCAGCATAAAGCGTAAGTTGGTAGAACAGAGACGCAATGACCACTTCAAACAAGTTCAAATCTGGCAGTAAAAAAATAATTCTATGAGCCGTGAAAATGCACCGATGAAAGGCCAGGACGAACATTTCCAGAAAGTCACTTCATTCTGAAGCATCCACACCTTCAGCCCAATCATCATTGCACTTGTCCCCAGTGTGAACAAGATGTAGTAGGAAGTACGGCGAGCTTCACTCCGCGGCACCGACGCACGCTCCCCCTCCTGCTTCGCACCACCCCTGCATGCCCACCGCTCAGCCACCCAGGATGCACATACATGGATCAACATAATGGCTGAGCAGAAAGTGCTGAGCTGCACAAGGCTGTATCTCGAGAGCAATGCCGCGTGGATTGCGGAAAGGTGCAAGTTTGATGTAGACAGAGTCACAGGTGGTTCAATTCGCCACCCAGAGGGCAGAGTCGAGGAAGATGCATCCGATACCTGTTTGATGGATGAGTAAAGAAAGGACGCAGCAATGAGCGGGCCGAGGAGTAGTCCCGTTGATATCCCATCGTCTCGTGAGGAGCTACAAGATGGTTAGCAATTACGCCGAACTAAACGGATTGCAGTTCGTACCGATAGTTTTTGGGTACAGACATCCAGATGTATCCAAAGTCGCTTCTCGAGGGGGGCGGAGGTCGTTTGTTACCATCTGGTGGAAAGCGAGGTGAGGTGGGGCGTAATTGGGGCGAAGGCGATTTTTCTTTCGGAGTTGGTGGGCTCCTCGTCGAGAGCGTCGTCTGCGTCCAGATTAGGTATAATATAGAGGTGGCACAGAGTATACAGAGCTCTGAACATGCATGAGCAAGCGTTAAACAAAAGTTCTGATAACATACCAAGCGCAAGATGGCGGTGGGCGTCTTCCATCGCCATCAGCGGTATTATAGGGGTTGGGTATCGTATAATATTGTATGTTGCCATGAGTATGGACGCAAGGAGGATCGCGTTCTCTCCGGCTCTGCGTGTGTCTATACAGAAAATCCAGGCGAAAGGTGTACATGGCAAAGAAAATTGGAATCGAATTTCGGCAGAGAGGATATATCTAAGTTTGTGCGGCACAGAAACCTGGCGGGTGTTCCTAGAAACAGACGGCGACAAATGTCTTCGGCGTGATGAGGTGCGCAGCATTGCCAGCGCTGGTGAACGAGACCGCGTGAATGACTCCCGCTTTTCCCTGCGAATCTTTGGCCCGACGGTCGTCGTAGAATCTCCAGATGACGCGCCATGGGGACTGCGCCGTCGAACAGAGTGTGAGCTGTATCTGCTGCCAGTGCTGATATTCTGCAGTTTCTTTTCAGAGAATGCGCGCCCACGCAAGTCACTCGGGGTGTCGTCATCGCTGTCCTCGTCCGAGCTGTACTTCGATCCCCCGCTGCGCACAGTCATTAACTGTGCCTTGCAGTAGTGAGTGAACCATACACACCTCGAAGACCCTGCGTGGTAGCTCGTGCTCCAGTCTACTACCGCATTTCTCTGAATCCCCTCTGCAGGAACGCCAGATCCAACTCTTTTCCGGAAGCGTTGGCCAGGTTGGAGAAACTTGGCGCGTCCATTGGCCTGCTTGGACGACGGGGGCGAAGGCGAGGAGTGTGAGCGAGGCAGTTTGACAAGAATGAGCGTAGTGAGGGCAGCTGGGATGGCGTGAACGGGAAGAAGACGTCAGAGAAAGTTACACAGATTCCATGAAGTCAACGATGTCAATGTCCACGACGCCGACGGACTTGAATGACATGATCGGTATCACGTGTACTCGTGCCGCGAACAAGTGTGGAAACGCACGTGACTTCGCAAGCGGCGCGCGCGGCGCGTTCTGCTTTATCTTGAAGGAAACTCGTCCAAATTTTGTAATTTCTTCTACGACGTGAAGAACTGAGATACGTCAATTGTCCTATGTAATTTATATTCACTGTAAATGTAAGAATTTTGGCGCACAGCAACAATATCAAATAGTCTTAAAATTTCACCCGACTCTGACAAGAGCCAATTTTTACCAACAAATCAAGGCGAAAGTTCCGAGATTTTAGCTGGTAATTAATGTATGATAAACTCTTATTTATGGAATAGACAAAACTTCCCGCTAAAAACAGTTAATCTTTGTCTTTGAGCTCAGTATCATTGCGTACAGAGATGAGTGGAACCATATACCCGTCTACTCGCATCATCTTTCAATGCAGACCCCCCGAATATGCATGAATGCTGCTGTTATACGGAATATGCCTATTTGGGAGCGTACTTAAAGCTTTTGGGTAGCATTCACGACCTTCAAGTAAGGATTTTGAACAGAATCACTCAACTGAGTGCACCACACATTTTATTGCTTTTGTGATTCAGCTTTGAAGGGAAAATCCAATGATTTTGGTGCGGATTTCCGTGTATATTTTACATGCGGAAGCTTCCAACTGTCAATTAATGAGAGCTAGAAACTTTATTTCCAGAAGCTCTCAAGAAAAACTAGCCGCTGTCGATGGTGGATGCTTTTCATGCCCATTCAGTATTGTTGCTGTACACATGAGTTTCTGGATTTTAAAGCAGATTTAAACTGCACAGGCAAATTAGCATGCTATATGCCTACATATAGCAAAAGTAATCACAAAATTCTATTGAGATTTGTTCAAGATAAAGTAGAACGCGTCGCGCGCGCCGCTTGCGAAGTCACGTGCGTTTCCACACTTGTTCGCGGCACGAGTACATATTCAATTTCGATTGGCTACAGGCAAGCTACAGGAGGTTTGCAGGAGGTGATACCGGACAAGAAGATATTCTCTGGAAAGAAATACAAACCAAACGAGTGCCCAAGCAAAGTAGCTCAGAGAAACGAATCTTTACTTTCCGTCGAGGCCAAAGTTGGGCCAAGGCGGCTGGTCCGGGGCTAGTTCGGCATATAAGCGATCGCGAGCCTTGCCTCGGCAATCATCTCAGAATTATAGAGAGAGAGAGAACGCCCTCTGAAAGCAGATGAAAGTGCAGAAAATCGTGTTTCAAGAGTTGGCCCGTACACTACAAGACAATAGAAGGCAGTACAAGTATACAGAAAGCAACCATCCGTGCTGCCACCCTAGATCGTGAAGTACCTACGGAAGTGATTTTGCAATATGAAAAAATCCATCTCTCCTATCTGTATGTCTTCGTCTACCAAGGGGGCCTGACTAGACACTCGGCGTAGAAATCTCTCAATTTCATCAGGATCCCATTCAGACACCGCCAAAAGGCACTCCTCTGAGTTGCACCCAAAATTGATGAGCAGTGGATACCAGTGGGCCATCGTGGGGACGCAGTTGGCCAGGAAGGCGTAGACGGACTCGTTGTCGATATCTGCTCCACCTTCAGAGGTGAGACCGGAGGCGCGATTCTGCGAAGGGTGGATTGGGAACATGTTTGACGATTGGGTTGACAAGGAAGTGCTGGACGACTGCGAAAACGAGGTGGCACCAGACGACTGAGAACTGGGTATTCTTGACCTTCCTGATCGTAAGAGCGAGGCTGAGGATAATTTGTTTGCACTGGGAGTCGGTGGGAGATCCTCTATGTCATCCGCATCGTCGATGACTTCGGGCTCCTGTTTTTGTTTCTGAAGGACAACCAATGAATAAAACTTGTCCGTCAGACATCCCGACTGTGCGACGAACCTCTTTGCTGTTCTTGAACTTCTGGGGTTTATGAGTAAAGGTTACCCACATTGAGGAAGTGTGGGGCCCAATACCTTTTTCTCCTTTGCCAATTTAGCCAGCGTCTCCCGCTCCTTGACGCGTCTGTTATAGTGGTATTTCATGACAGTCCTCAACGCCAGATATATGGCCTCCTCGTCGTCGGCAAACAAGTCTGGCAGTTCCGCTTTCAACTAGTGCGAAAAGGCGCCCTTTGAGTATTTCATACCAAGAGATTCAACAGAAATGAATACCTGGCTCTTTATCTTTTCTAACGCCGGTTCTTGCACTGCGGGGCGCTGGTCGACCGCCATGTGATCTCGGCACTTTGTTCGAAGTTTCTCCTGGCAGAGTTGCAAACTCTTCTCAGACTACCCACCCTCCATGGCATCACCAAAAAATGCGTACCATTATGTCGTCGTATATCTTTCGATTCTTACCCAGCTTGAGGTGTGCACGCAATAGTGGCCCTGGGCACTAACCACGGAGGCGTTAGTTCTGATTTATAGTTACCTAAATCATCAAGAGGACTATGGCACCTTGTCCCCAATAGACTGCACCCCTGGAGGACGTTCCAAGACTGAAGGCATTTCTCGTCAGTATGGACACGCTGGGGTAAGCAGGGCAGAGAGGTGAGAACTGAGATGTGGAAGGTGAAAAGGAGTTGACCGTCAACGATCGAGCATGCCAGGTTTTATAGGCGCCTCGACTTGATACGAGTCATAGTCATAAAAAAATCTTTTGCTTTCTCTAATGCAAAAACAGAAGTCCCAAGCACCTTCTCGCCGCGCCGCCATGATCATGTGTTAGATTTTAAACTTATTTGAAAGTCTATTCGAAGGCCGTTGAAGTTAACAAGAGTTTCGGAGTCATATATTCCCTCGACTTGCCCATTGCAATACTAATCGTCGGAGCTCTCCAGCCACAGGCATTGCAGCGAACACACAGAAACTAGCAGCTCAGGTATACTGCAGCCTGCAGCGCGACCACTCTAGACTTGGACAAGCGCAAGTACGTAAATTAGCAATGTGTGTCCGTGAGAATATTCAAAAATAGAATGTTTGTCGCCCATTGATACGTCAATTGGGTGCCACTCAATGTTCTTGTTGATGCGGACGGCGACGCGTGCAATCCAGGTTGGGACATACTTTACTCGAGTAGTCTGACCGCGTTTTATCTAGGATTGGAATGTACACACGGAATCTTGTGAAGACACAAAAGTTCAGTCCAATCTAAGTACAGGCGAGCTGGGCAGCGCTCTCGTTATTGAGTTCTTCAACCACATGTTCTGTCAATTGTGTTCCATATCCGATCTCCTTCTGACGTAAAATATACTTCTGTACTAGTAGAAAGGAAAGCTGTTGTTAGTCTCAACTGGATGCTTATCAGGATACAAAGTGTATACATGCAACCTCACCTAAAGTCGAGTATTGGCACCGTCGCCTAATCAATTGTGGTAAATGACTCGCAAAGAGATCTCTTGATCTCTTTCGGTTATCAATACATAAGTGAACATCATTGGCTACTGATGCGCACCATCTGGAATCATTATTGAAGGGACGCCCGAGACACGCACGGACTCTGTAAACAGGAACGCACCCTGACGCTGGAACCGTTCCGAATGCCGGTCCGGACCTCGACTTACGTCAACGCTTGGTATAAATTTAGCGGAAGTCGGAAGCTCCTCAATTGTTGGAGACAATTGTGGGGAAACCTGCAGAAACTAGCTTAAATATTCGATATGGATGCACCATCACTGGTGAGAGTTGAGGAAGCACATCCTTCTTGCTAGTGGCCTATAACTCCACTTAATTCGGAGCAATACTGCTATTCTTGCATGGTCGGGAGGGTGCTAAAGTAACGTCGTTGAGAGACAAGAACGGCGAGATAAATTCCTCTTGTGCATAGTCTCTTGCAAATGCCTAAGTAAAGGCAATACCGCATGAGGGAGATATAGTATAAAGTCAGTAAGATAAGGCTATTACATATGTAGGTATATTTTGGCTGGAAGTCGGGACAATGTGCGTCCGATAGCGATACAGGTGTTGAATGTCGAGTGTCCGGTCATCCTGAGTGCGTCGAGTGAGTGGAATGGTGGAATATAGAGCCTCGTGGCCGTCAATAACAGGTATGTGGCGAGAACAGAAATTTTATGTAAGTGAGTTGAGCCGTCCATCGGAATCATAGTGTGCAGCCAGTGGGCGGGGATCTTGCTCACGCAGGTACTCGGATGATCTGCCGTTCGTATGAGGGTGCGATGGGTTTGGTAGATGGGGAAATCCTTGCCCCAAAGTCGAGAATCCCTGAATTTCTGGCAGAGAGCGACGATGGCCGCTGTACGAATGGGGCGATTCTCTATGGCTTTGAGTATATTGGCTATGATTGGGGTGTGTGTGACCGTGGGGATGGGGAGTGTGATTTATGCTCGGAGAAGGTGATTGTGAATGCATGCTGGAGTCGTGAGCGGCGAAGGAATGTTGTGGGTACGAATATTGTGTCCGTGGTTGCTCTTCGCGCACTTCATTGCGCAGCTGGAAACAAGAACTCCCATAGCCGGACCCTCCTGCGCGATCTGGTCCACTGTACGGTGCAGGAGTCTCGGAATATAGAGGAACCGACCGTGAGGACGACGAGAAGTTATGGTTGTAGGGATACATCAATGGCTTAACAGCGAGAGGGGCGGAAAGAGGGGCGGGGATGGGAGAGATGTGGTATGCCATGTTAGAAGAGCCTGCCTCGGTTGACGAATTGGGATGATGATGGGGGTCATTCATAAGCATGGAGTCTTCCCAGTCATTGGGGTCGATAACCGTCATGGGATGGCCGTTATGGGACATAGAGACCGTCATCTCCGTAGGCGATGCAGATGTCTCGCGCGAGGGAGGAGACTCAACTGCAGAGGATTCGCGACTAGATGCGAATGGCATAGTATCTTGTGTCCTGGCTTTGTCCTTCCCAGTCGGTCCCTTTCCAAGTGGCAGCCGTTGCGAGGGTGGCATATGTAGTGCTAGTCGTAGATAATCGTTCTCTTCTTCGAGCTCGGAAACACGTTGCTCTAACGCCTAGGCACACGCAGGCGGAAGTGAATACTAATTTCATATATAGCGGGACGAGAATTTCATACCTGAAGGTGAGCAGCGCGTCGGGCCCTGAATGCTCGCTGGACATCGCGCGCTCTGTTGGGAGGAAGGTTGTCGTTGCGCTTGCGGCCCCTTTTCGACGACATGGAGGGAGTGGATCCGAGAGGGGACGGAAGAATGGCCGTTTTTGCAGGCATCTAGGAAACCTATAAAGCCACTCCGAGTGTGCGCACCCATCGGTTTACATCGGCAAATATTTATTAGATTCCTCCATAAGCGGCAGTGGCATGATCGGCGTCGCCCTGAAGCCTGAACTCAAACTCATTGTGACCCGGCGGCTACCATCCGTTAGTATTTCTGTCCTTCGAGAAGGTGAGAAAAGGCAACCTATCAACTATAAACCCCAAAACGATTCACGGCGACAGTGTGTATGTCAAGACTCGCCGAAAGAACAGACCGCCGTCAGTTTCAATTCACTGTGAAACTTCCCAATCGGGATCTCCGTTTCCCATGATCTGACAGATCAATCTGAGAGGGCGCTTGGAGGCGCTTGTAGCTCTTCACCTCATCCAGACTACAAATCGTTCATCAATGTCATTATTACAAAGTATTAAGTTATAAAGGGTATCGGTGACCTCATTCTTGTGAGGTTAGAGTGCAAGCTTGAGTCCTTTTGCAGCTGTCGAATCAGGCCAAATCTCTGATCGACTAAACATGTGGACATTGACACAGTACGTAACATCGTCATGAGTCGATGCGATCTTCCTTGAAAGATCCCTGCACTTGTATTGACTTCTGCAAAGCCCACAGACTCGCACAAATGGCTATATGGGCTGTAATACATCTCCGATTCATACTTGCCTTCTGAGGGCCTGCACCCGCGAGGCTTTCATCATTACTCCGTTAGCTGAATGGCTCCTCTCGGGCGACTAGATGTACCCTATTCATAGTAGACGGCGTCTAGGCTACTCGTTCACGAGGCGAGTCATGCCCAATGCCCATAATGGGCGCCTGTAAATTGCTCCCGCACGCCAGGCTCAACTTTCTGCACCTTAGTGGTGAAAAGATTCCTGAAAATTGCCCGGAAACGCAATATAATCAGCAAAAAATTCCTAAAATGGTTGTACCGGCGCACCCTCTTCGCGTATCCGGTCGTCCCCGCGGGACATAACATTGGAGCATTATGTTGCAGCGTGGTGCTGTTGGAACATGACCAGGACACGCGCCGGTCGATGCCGACGCCGCCAGAGTTAACGACTTGAATAGGAAATGAGGGTACACGACTTGTACACGACACCATTGCGACATATCCCTCATCGTACGGTGACCGCCTCCTCCACAGACTCCTATTGGACGGCCGCTCATGCTCCGGCCAGCAGAATATTCCCTATGGATCAAAGTCTCAATTCCATCGGACGGGAACGCAGATGAACATATTGGCTTGTGGAGAACTTGAAGAAGGTGAACGGATACAGTAGTGTCGTCGAAGTCAAGTCTAGCGCCAGAGCGGAGAGCATGCAGAAATGCCTTCCGCAGAATTGTCGAAGTTGTAATCTGAACGCAAGGATATTTATCGTCCTTACCCCTGCCTTCAGATTCCATGCAGATTTATTCGACTGTTTTAGGAGACTTGGTCTGATATCGATAATTATCCCTTTTTTGGAAGATCTGCAGGTCAAAGTGCATATCAGCTATTATTTGCTACATCACCAGGACCACCTCGGAATCGGCACCGTGTCAACCTTTTCAGTACTTCTCACGCGAGGGCTTTGTAATATATGAATCAAGAAGAATGAAGAGCAGGAGGCGAATAAGACGCTTACAAGACATGCACTGTACCTGGGCACGCAAAAAGGCTTACAAGGAGATAGTTACAAATCAACAAGTCGGCAAATTAGAGCTAGATTTTGGCAAGATTGAAGTCTACCGCAACATCATGATTGCGGCACTCACGATGCGTGTTCCGCAGCAGAGGGTAGGCAGACTATTCAACGATTTCTGAGAAGCCTTGCTTTGCTTCCATTTGCACACCACACGGACCTAAATGGCTCACTTATGACTCGAGTCTCCAGGAGAGTTTGAAGCACGGCGGGTTGTGATATATGTTTGAGGAAACTTGCTTTTGTTTCAAAGTCAGACGACAAAGCTACATGCATTCGAGGGCAAGATCCAGCTGGGACATGTTGACACTATTCTCTAGAAACTAGGGCACACAGTCTGGTGAGCTGGGAGGAGCCCTCTCATAAGAATTTCTATTTAAATGCAGGGTGCTAGTGTGGTACAGCTCCCAGCGTGTTGCTGAAGGAGGTTGAAAGCTTCCAAGGACTGTCGGGAATACAAATTTTGCTCTACACAATATAGATCAGCACTGGAACGAACGGCCAATGTGGCTATAGTTTCTTTACAGACCAACTGGCAGTAGCTCACGGAGAAGGAATCTCTATGAAGTATTTTGTAAACGACTTTCCATGGTATCCGAACCATAGGCGCGTGGACAACGCGCAATCCACAACAGTGATGTAACTTTGAAGTTTTACGGCTATGTCTAGGATCTTACATACGATTAAAATTATCGATTGGCTACTTTCCCTGTATATAATGGTCAACAGGCGCTGTGGAGCCAACCCAGATGGTGACCAACAGTGTTTGACGGCTGACCGTCCAGCAGGCTAAAAAGCGTAATGATCTCCCATTCTAGCCGCTCAGCAAAGCCGTGAGGCTACCTATGCATGAAGAGTACGAGGAAAGATATAGAACTGTGTTGTCCGCAAGAATATATTGATATCGTCGTTGTGGTCCCAACAGTGGCTAAGCGATCAGCTGGAAACTCGCTTCCTCTATCAGCAGAGGGGGCCATTTGGAGGCCATTCTGCGACAATTGGGCATTGATACCTGAGTTGATAGCACACAGAGTAGGAAATTTGGGTGATGCAGACAAATGGGGTAGTGGCAGACACAAGGAGCTTGCTTGGAGCTTCTACCAGGTCCCAGGCCCGAGGCTTGACACCGACAAACATTTGTTAAGTACGGCGTGGGATTAGCTTAGTCATCGGAGGAGTCAGCTAACCCAGGGACGACGTGTGTTGACCAGAAGGCTGCGTGCATACTCTCACCATCGCCAACAATCTACTCCTTTTTCCTGAATATCAACTCAAAAATGTGGAAACCAGCAACTCGCCAAATAACCGGAACTAACGACGGCAAGTTTCGCAATTTTTCTTGGACATCCAGGCTTTCTTACATTTTTCATTGTGTCATAGTTCCCCTTGGCCAACGACGTCGTTTCGGTCCTGCGCCCGCGGAGGATGGGCCAGCGCCTCAACTTGCTCAGCCTTCGCCTTCAGCATATCCTCGCTCGCGGGACCACGATGATAGCCCAGGAAAACGAGGCAGGGACGAGTCACCAGTGGATAGAGACGCAAAAAGTGAGCAGACCTGATCCAATAGCCTAACTTTTCTCGCACCGTTAGCCGTCTTTACGAGCAACGCCCTGTCAACGACTCTTTTGAGGTTGTATGCGCCACTGTCTCCGAATTCTATACTGTGCACCTAATCACTAACACTGACCTTTTTACTCACCCGCCTAACCACATTCGCACCTCACTAGTTGACCCAAATGCACCTCGCAAGCGCCGTAGTCGCTGGGGTGAAGCTAAAACCGAAATCCCTGGCCTTCCCACTGCCATCTCTGCTGCAGGTGTTTCACAAGCTCAGCTCGATAACTACGCCATTCATCTGAGATTGGAGGAAATCAACCGCAAGCTGCGTCTGAACGATTTCATTCCTCCAGAGCGTGAAAGGTAAAGGGACACTTTTTTTGTCGGATCTATGCGCATATATTGATGTGAAATTAACAGGTCTGCATCCCCTCCACCCACATACGACGCCCATGGTCGTAGGACCAACACTCGCGAGGTTCGCTATCGCAAAAAACTCGAGGATGAGCGAATCAAGCTTGTCGACCGAGCCATGAAAAATGACCCCAATTTCCGTCCCCCTGTCGAGTACCATCAACAGAAACGCTCTCAACGACCGTCCGACAAGGTCTACATTCCCGTGAAGGAGTTCCCTGAGATCAACTTCTTTGGTCTACTTGTCGGACCCCGTGGCAACAGTCTGAAAAAGATGGAACGCGAGAGTGGCGCGAAGATTAGCATTCGTGGAAAGGGTAGCGTCAAGGAAGGAAAGGCTCGTCCAGACCAATTTGCGGACGACGCTGAGGAGGATCTTCACTGCCTGGTTCTTGGCGATACCGACGAGAAGGTCGCGTCTTGCGTCAGGTTGATTAACAAGGTCATCGAAACGGTAAGTTCGATCCTTTGTTTCTTTGCGCAGTAACTCATGTTCACTTCTAGGCGGCTTCGACCCCTGAAGGTCAGAATGATCATAAACGTAACCAACTGCGTGAATTAGCCGCCCTGAACGGCACTCTCCGCGACGACGAAAACCAGATCTGCCAGAACTGTGGTGGTGTAGGCCACAGAAAATACGACTGTCCAGAACAGCGAAACTTCACTGCTAACATCATATGTCGTGTTTGCGGCAGTGCTGGCCACATGGCGCGTGACTGTACCGTCAACAAAGACCCTAACGCTCAAGCTGTCTCCATCAATGGACCTTCTTCACAAGCTCTGACCAGCAGGACTGGATTTGATTCCGAATTCGCTAACCTCATGGCCGAACTAGGAGAAAGCACAGGAGGTGCTGGCGATCCAGGCAAAACTCCTTGGGATGCACCAAGTATGGGACATGACATTACCGCAGGCGGTTCTAATATCCCTCCCTGGCGTCGACCGGAGTCTTGGATTCAGCCGGCCAACAACCAGAACCAGGGTTATCGTCCTCCGCAAGCTGGGGGTTATGGGGGAGGGTACAGCGCTGGGTATGGTGCCTCAGCGGGCGGTCAGTGGGCCGGGTATGGTGGTAGCGGCTATCAGCAACCTCAAGACTACGCAAACTACGCTTCCTACTATCAGGGCCAGTACGCCCAGTAATCAGCTAATCATTGACACCCTGATCACTTGTTTGTTCAGCTTTCTAACGTCGTCGTAGCCACTCATAAAACACCAAAAAAAAACCATAGCTAGCCTAGGCGCGACCGACTTGACCTTATGTTTCGCAGTTGTGCCCTCTCATTGACGCGATTTATCGACCGACAGCATTCAATGTTTCCTCAGAAACTATTTCTCCGTATTCCTTTTTGCGCTTATGGGTATTTTCAGGCCACAATTACCTTGCGCCTTGTCCGAAGCCCAGGTCATGTGTCGATGTAAAGCGAACTAATGTGGTTTCCTCTTTTTGAATATTGATAGTATTATAGGCAATATTTGTGTCTCTTGTATTGTATGTCCAGCATGTACGTTCTCATCATGGCGTGAATGTATGTCCAAATTCATTACACAAAGGACATCCTGAGGCAGTTGAAGAAGTTTCAGAGATGTTGGCCTCTATTGCTGAGCGGCAACCTGGTGGTGAGCATCGTCCGACGCATCCGAACTCGATCAAACGATCATGTTCAAACCTTCGCGGCAAGGGTTTGATCAGTTAAAAATATGCCTCGATCTCCCCGTCTACGGTTTTCGAAGAAGCGACGACAGACATGACGAAAATTAATACACCCTATTATATTAGAAGCCCGTGAATTTAGATGATGTATCTCAACAATTATAGTCACAACATGTCAGTGGCGAATCCCAAACGATTCAATCCGTTTTGTTAGCTGTCTTTCTTCGTTTCTTCTTCTTCTGATTTTTAGATTTTGGGGGTTCATCAGAGTCCGTATTTTTGCGTTTCTTGGAATTGGGGTCGCCTTCTGATTCAGCGTCAGCCCTGACGAAACACGACACGAAGAATCCATTCGTGGCGTCTTCTCCGGGCAAACAACGCACAAGGGAAGCCGCGTCCTCTGTCAGATGGTGAAAGTTGTGATTGTGAGTAACATGCAATAGAAAATGGGGCTCAGCTCAGTCAGGACTGCTATACAATGACACGCACTGACCTGAGTGCAGGAGTTCTTCTGGGTACCCACGACGGGGCCATGTGGGCAATACATCCTCTCTACGTGCGAGCTCGAACTTCCCTGCGGTGGCTTCTTCTGCCTGCAGCGCGTTCTGGACCACACGTTCGTTTTCGGTTGCGTGTATGCTGCACGTCGAGTACACAATTTTCTTGACATTTGGGACTGGGCGACGGGGACCCCATTTGTGTCATGGATGGTAGAAGTGGGACATATGGTAAGTATGGCAGCCAGTGAGATGTTGAACCGAGGAACCCACACTTCATGGCGTGTCTGATCATCATGAGCTGGAACGCGGCCAACTTATCCAGGCGGTCGTCTTCCTTTTCCTTCGACGTGTTATCTTCTGTATCTATTGAATATAATGGGAATTCAGTCGGTCTCTCCGGCGACAAACCAGGAGCGGCGCAAACAAGGCGTGTTGCCCACCTGCTTCAAGAAGATGATCTAATCGATTCACAATGCCAGATCCACTACATGAAGGGTCGAGCAAACTAAAGGGGAAAGGAAGACGCATTAACTTGTCAGTCACCGCTGGGATAACGGCCTTCCTGTGAGTTCACTTTACGGCAATTTCAGTACACACATATGAGTTACCGGAGCGTACTGTTCAGCGTTCGGATCAACAGTGAGAAAGTCATCATTGATCGGCGACACGTTTGAACAGCCAGCCTTTGCCAGCATCATTTTGAGGGTTGAGAATCGCTTGCGGTCTCTTTCGAATGCGTAGAGCTAAATGCCGTAATTCAACCAACGATAGATAGTAGAATAAAAATCTGGACAATACCTTTCCTTGATTGTTCATGAGAGCGCTCAAATGCGAAGTCTTATTCCCTGGCGCGGAGGTCGCGTCGATTACAACGCTGTCGTCTGCGGCCGGTGGAGCAAGAACCAAGGCCGGGAAGCACGATGCTTTGTCTTGTAGTATAATCTTCCCAGAAGTGTAAAGAGGATCGTCTTGAAAGGTTGTACTGGGATGGAGCAAGAGCAGGTTGGGTACGTGTTTGTCTTGAGAGAAGCCTTTCCTGGAAGTCGAGAAAGGTTAATTCACATCCCATACAAGAGACTGACAGTCTTACTTTGATGAAAGCGGGTCCGAGAGAACATACCCTCGCGATCTCAAAACCTCGAGAACTTCTTCCAGCGTTCCTCGCACAGTATTCACGCGGACATATCGTGGTATGAGGGCTGCATTATCAATGAATGAGTAGAGGGGGTTTCCTAAAGAAATGTTCGTCACCTGCTCGTTCATCTCCGTTATGGGCTAGTTGCTCATTGGAGGTAGCGCCACGCTTGATTTTGAGTTTCTGAAACTCTCCATGTAAGCGCGTTTTATGCCTCAAAACAGCCTGCTTTATGGGACCATCGCCTGCTTGGATGCCTCGCGCAAGGAGAACGTCATGGACCAGAGTCAATGCAAGGTTCACGGAAGTTAGCTTGCGTTCTTCCTTCATGAGTTTCGCCTTCTCAATGACCTCGAGTAGGACTGACTTGACTAAAGTTTGAAGTAGGCATTGTGGATATCTCAATTCATGACAGGGCGAATGCCTTACATTTCAGTGTTTCAATGACCAATGCTGCTGTGCGCTTTCGGTCCTTCTCAGGTAGGGTCGCAATGATACCCTTGATAGATCCTTGTTTGGCATCGATACGGTCCAAGGTCTTAGCAGCTTCAAAGTAGAAGTTCATCCTATATTATAAGATACAATCGATTCGTAAGGACCGGTAGGGTAGTCGGACAATCCCCAGAGATGAAGAGGGAGAGATAGTATACGAAGATAGCAGCTTAATAGCCTGTCCGACACGATGACTAGAACAAGAGAGCGGTTAGCCAAAGTCGAGGTATTGGAGACATAGTGTAAAGGTCAGCAAAAAAATTTGCTCGTCATTTCCGGTGTAAACCAGTCAGACAATGTAGATAAGATATGAACATCATATAGTAAACTGAAGTATAAAGACTCACGGAGAGGTTAGCAGGTGGTGAGCAAGTGCTAAGAGCAACACCGAACGAAAAATTATGGTTAGGCTTATACCTGCCAATACAAACTCCGCCTCAAAAAAGTGGGACGGCAATCATGGCCCATTTGCGCGCTTCTCCACCGTCACTCCCCTGACGCTGCTCATACCTTCACATTCTTATACCTAGAGGACGCGCCAATCACCAAAAAGTGTGTAGTAAACCACATCATTCCCGTTCCTTTGCTAAACCCTCGGTAGTGCCTGTTGAAACCGAACTCTATGAACTTTTAGGTGTCCACTACTCTGCATCAGAAGGTTCGCTTTGAAGTCAATTATCACGACGAACACAGCTAACGAGGCCGTTCTAGATGAAATCAAAAAGGCCTACAAGAAGAAGGTATGCCAATGAGTCTTCGTTACTGCTGAGCTGCGATCTTACTACGACCCAGGCTAAAGAACACCATCCCGTACGCGCATTTTTTTTGCACATCTGACTATCGTGGCTCACATTTAGCAGGATAAAAATATAAATGACCCCCTCGCAGGACAGAAGTTTCAAGAAATGGCTGCCGCGTATGTGTTCTGAACGTCTGGTTTCTACTAAATATGACGCTTACATTCCTACAGCTACGAAATCCTTAGTGATTCAGACAAACGCGAGGCCTACGATGCACATGGAATGGAGGGCATGGACAGAAGAGGAGGAGGCGTGGATCCTGCCGATATCTTTGCCCAGTTCTTTGCCGGCGGTGGAGGAGGAAACCCAATGTTTGGTTTTGATTTTGGGCCAGGAATGGGCGGACGGCGGAGAGGCAAGGGCGAGGATTCCATCCACCCTTACGAAGTCACATTAGAGGACCTGTACAACGGGAAGTCTGTGAAGCTAAACATGGAGAAAGAAATCGTGTGTGGTGTCTGCAAAGGGTGCGTGTTACCGTATTTCTTGAATCTGCTTGTGTTCTCAACGTTAGCATCGGTGTGTAGGTCAGGCGCACGTGGTAACGCCAAACCTAAGCCCTGCTCTACGTGTAGCGGTCAAGGTTGGACGCCCACACAGACTAGGGTACGTGCATTCACGGAAATGACCCTTGAACCTCGACTGATACGTGCATTAGATGCCCAGTGGGCACATTGGTGTCTCGCGGGCGACGTGCACAGATTGCCACGGCCATGGGGAACGTTTAAAGGAGAAAGAGAGGTTCGTAATGCTCCTGTCTTCAGACAGTGATTGCTAACCTCCTGGCAGATGCAAGAAATGCAAAGGCGAAAAGACCGTGAAGGAGAAGACCCGTCAAGAGATTTTTGTTGAGAAGGGAATGGCAGATCGTCAGCGTATCGTTCTTGCTGGTGCTGGAGACCAGGAAGTATGTCCCGTCCACTTGCTTTTGCTTGTATGAGAACTCACGATACTCCTCTTTGTAAGCCTGGTATTCCCGCTGGAGATGTCATCTTTATCCTAAAAGCATCGGCTCACGACTCGTTTGAGCGATCGGGGAACGACCTTTTGGCCAATGTCACTATCACCCTGTCTGAAGCATTGCTGGGGTTCTCGCGCATCATTCTTACTCATCTGGACGGGCGTGGTGTCAAGATGACGACACCTCCAGGCAAAATCATCAAGCCCAGCGACTCCATTGTTCTACGCGGCGAGGGCATGCCCATTTACAAGCACTCTGACGAAAAGGGCGATCTCTACGTTGTATTCACCATTGAAATGCCCACCGAGGATTGGCTCACGACGGTTGATGTCCAGGTAAATGTCTGGCTTTGCACTAGTGTTATAGTGTTAACACATCAACTACAGGCTCTGGAGAAGCTTCTCCCTCCCAAACGCACAGAAGTTGACCCTCTACCAGCGGTTGTGGACGAAGCAGACTTTGAGGAAAGCGACATTGTCGATGTGCGTGCTCGGTCTTTTCCGGCTGGCGATTTCTTTGACCAAGCTTTTGCATCGCAGTTTGGCGAAGACGAGGGTGACTGGGAAGATGAGGATGAAGATGAGGATGAAGACGGCGAGCCAGACTGCCGTCAACAGTAAATGGCACGAATTATTTTTGCTTCATAACTCGTCAATCCCCTTGCAAATATTCTTACACTCTACTCTTGCACATATCCTGCACCTTCATTCATGCGCACGACCACTATGTTAGTTGCTTTCCGTTTTGCTTTTCTGTCACTAGACTCACCCACACCCACATCTCACATACTAAGTATCATACAATTGCTGGATAATTTTTGTCAGGTTTTGTACCATATAATACATCTTTTGACTCGTTTAAAAGTCGACGCATTACCAGCTATGTGCAAGCTATGTGTGGCACATTCATCAACTTGATCCCATCAGTGACAGAAATGAGTCTGCTGATAGTTGGTTTTTAGTGACATTCGACAATCCCCCCATCCGCAACTACCCGCAAGTACAGTCTCGAAATGCTGTCCAACCCCATGCGTACTTATGCCCTGGATCCTGGGAAGACATGCATCCGATACTGCTCAGATTCAACTGCCAATCTGCTATCTTAAGATTGCGTCCACTGCAAGGAAGTACCACTCGAGGGGGATGTCGATGAACCCCTTCGCCCCTGCAGCTGCCTCGAGAACCTTCGACTGCGACTTTTGCAAGCAGGCTATCTTACCCCATCACCCTAGGATTCATTGCTTGATCTGCTACAACTACGATTTGTGCGCCAGTTGCGGCCTGGGCGAACAGTTCGCTGGCAACCACGTAGCAGCGCACCATGCCCTCATCTACAAGCGTAGCGGCAGCTCGGACGAACCTCCCGTACCCGCGACACCGGTCAACTATGTAAATGTGACCAACGGTGTGGGTGCCCAGCCTGTTCAGGTCGCGCCAGTCCAGGCAGTGGCTTCTGCAAGTCCTCTTCCGAATGCGACTCCAGAACAGGACTTTCTCACTGGAGATTTGAATGGTGCTGCACTTTTTCAGGGGATGTCGGTCAGCAGTGGACTAACGTCTACGACAGGAAGCGGTGGGAGATGGGCACCATTTTTCCTTTCGGACACGACTCCTACTCAAACGTTCAAAGACCTCCTCGATAACATCTTCCGATACCTCGATTCTGGGAAGAAAGGTTATATCGAACCAGAAACTTTATCGCGGTTTGAAGAGGATCTCTCGCATACTGGCAACGATAATTTATGTATGTCGAACGAACACTTCAACAAGCCTTTTCAGCTTTAACACTGAACAACTCTTAGGGAAGAGTAATCTTGTGTCTCTGAACAGCGTCTCCAAGGAATCCACTGCGGACAGATATCTTAAGGACAGATTAACTTCCTACGCGATCCACTATACCCTCAAGCAGCGGACGCACCCCGCTTTGTGGCCAGATGATGCGTGTCCCCATCAAACTGGGGATTCGATGCCCGTGCTCGACCAGAAAGGCTTCCTCGACTTCCTCAGCCTCATTATTCTCGCTGATCCTGCGAAGGAATGGGCCAACCTCAGCCGCTGCCTACGCAAGTACAAGCTCCACAAATATAGCACCTGGGGCGATCTCCCGCGGGAAACATGTCCTACCTCACCAGACCCGGGTGCCCTCAGGAAACTCGAGGACGCGCGGTTGAGAGAGGCAAGGGAGCTGCAGAGGAAGCTTGATCAGATGCAACAGCTGGCGGATATCAGTCGGAGAGGAAATCAGGTTGCGCTGGATGCTATTAGCTCAAACACGACATATGGGTATGTGTATCGGTACTAGAATCCCCTCGCTGTTTTCCAATGTATGCAATGACACACTAATCAACAACCGGGATGCTATACATGTGTGACATAGTATTGGAAAGGTGACCGGAATCGTGCAGATAGAATGTGCCAGCATCCGTGTGGTTTCCGTGGCTGAAGTTCCTCTGTACAGAGACTCTCCGACCCCATTCCGGCCATGCCACTGTGCATCCTTGAGCTCACGTCAACAGGAATATATGCGGGACACGTTTTCGTCTGAGATGAATACTGGCAACTCTGTCCTATAAATATGGGCAATGATAAGCCCGAGAGCTGCACCAACAACTAGACTTTAGAATGAGCTTCACCTGCATCTCCTGTCGTTAAATCATCCCACCTAATCCCCGGATTCGTTGCGTTACTTGATCCAACTACGATCTCTGCGCTAACTGCGGTCTTGCCGGGCGCTATGCGCCTGGGCACCATGAGTTCCACTCTGTACAAATGTACAAGCAAAGCGGTGGCCTCAGCATACCTGCTGAAGCGGCGTCGACACACATCGGCATCTTCGAGCACCACAGCAGTTTGCCGGTCAAGCCTCAATCCCTACTGCTGCATCTGTACCCCCTCTTCTATGCCAATCTCCAACTCAGCCGGCGATCTTCCAGACACAAGCAGTTCCGCCTGCTCAAGGCTAGCAACCATTTTTCTATCCCGACAGCAAGCACACGCCGACATTTGTCGCACTGATCAACGACCTATTTACTCATTTGGACCCCATGAACAATGGAAATCTCGAGCCAGAGACGTTTTCGTGCTTCCTCGACAATATGCGCTACGCGACTCATGAGAATGCATGTAGGTCTAATTTTAGCACTTTAAGCGCCCATGTCACCAACACTGGCTCGCTGGGAAATCCGGACTCCAGGGAGGAATGGGTATCTCTAAAGAGTCCAATGCAGACAGGGGCCTCAAAGCTGCCTTTGGTCTGTTTAGCATCGACCATGTTCTTCTCCAGCACATGCAACCGATTATCCAGCCCAGCTCCAACGTTAGTGGCGGCAGCGGTGGTTTGTCTTCCTTCACTCGCACCTTACGCAGCTCCGTCGCACTGCAGGCATCGCATCAAGGATCTATGCCCGCAATTACGCGCAAGGGCTTCCTCGACCTCGCTCAGATTCAGCTGCTCGCGGAACCATCCAAAGAATGGGGCAACTTGAACAGGTGCCTGAAAAAGTACAGGCTTCTGAAATATGAGGCTTGGGGCGACCTGTCTAGAAGCGTGATTCCGGCCATGCCAGATCCAGCGATGATCCAATGGCTTACTGCGATAAATAACGGCGGAATCGCGCAACAGACCAGTCAACACTTGGAAAACATTCGTCTCCGCGTTGAGGCAAACTGGCGGGCGAACGAGATCATGCTTGGAAATGCAGTACCAGAGACAAGAATCGAGTATGAATATCGTCTTATCTGATCTTATGTAGCTTATGTTTGAAATGGCTTGAGCAGTCATGTTTACGGCTTCCATGCCACGTCTCTCGTTTGCATAACTTATTTTTTGTTGTTGTTGTTTTCTTCATATAAACGGGCCTGCACAACGACGCAGACAGCCTGAGCAGTCTATATAGATCATAGCTTTACGAGAATGCTATAGTTTGTATCATTTGGGGGGTGCTAGCGCGACGGCTTGCAAACATGCATTCAGGTATGACGACGTACCGTTTGCACTTTAAATAGCTCGCTATTCGCTCAGGTGACGCTCTTTTTATACGCTTTTTTTGTCGATTTTTTGGTAGATTTTCGACTTTTTTTGTCGCGGAAGGCAGGGAGGAGAGCAAGAAGGAACCGATCACTGGAGTACGTGAAGCCTCGATCATTGGAGGAATGTCAGTGCTCTGGAACGTTCCATCCTCGCAGTGAGTTTCAATCGCACAAAGTTCGCACCTAAACAGATCCATTACATCCTCCTGAATATTGCACTGCCCGCCATTAAGCACACCTATTCGTCGATGTTTTTGACTATACCTCGCTACTTGCACTATAAAATGATACATGCCAACTAGACTACTATGCTGGGCTTTGTGTATTCTGCAAAAATCAGTATTTTAAAACATGTACCCAGTGAGCTAATCCTAGAACAAGATCAAACTTGGTCGGTTTTGCAGAATTTTATGATTGCTGGTATTCCTACACTCTTTAAAATTAAGGGAGTGGTATCAAATAGGTCCGACAGAGTCAGAAAAGCGATTGGAAGGCTGAATTTTGAATTTAATCCCCCGCTTTTATGGTGCTTCTGACTCCCCAACGCTAAGATTGTGGCCCCCTTCCTAGGTGTTCTGCCTGATTTAAAACTATGAGGCTTTAGATTCAGTCTCTCCTATGTATCAACAGTACATATACACAGTAATTGCTGGTTTATGCGTGAAGAGGTACACATCTACGTGTATTAAGGTTCATTCGGGGCTATAGGCAGTCAGAAGCACCATAAAAGCGGGGGATTAAATTCAAAATTCAGCCTTCCAATCGCTTTTCTGACTCTGTCGGACCTATTTGATACCACTCCCTTAATTTTAAAGAGTGTAGGAATACCAGCAATCATAAAATTCTGCAAAACCGACCAAGTTTGATCTTGTTCTAGGATTAGCTCACTGGGTACATGTTTTAAAATACTGATTTTTGCAGAATACACAAAGCCCAGCATAGTAGTCTAGTTGGCATGTATCATTTTATAGTGCAAGTAGCGAGGTATAGTCAAAAACATCGACGAATAGGTGTGCTTAATGGCGGGCAGTGCAATATTCAGGAGGATGTAATGGATCTGTTTAGGTGCGAACTTTGTGCGATTGAAACTCACTGCGAGGATGGAACGTTCCAGAGCACTGACATTCCTCCAATGATCGAGGCTTCACGTACTCCAGTGATCGGTTCCTTCTTGCTCTCCTCCCTGCCTTCCGCGACAAAAAAAGTCGAAAATCTACCAAAAAATCGACAAAAAAAGCGTATAAAAAGAGCGTCACCTGAGCGATTCGAACACTCGCGCACAAAGTGCAACCGCTATATGCTTGATAGCAGGCGATCCCGTTAACCACTCCGGCAAAGTGACTTATAATACAACGAAAACGACGTAAATACAACCCAACACATGATGCATCGATACCGCGTTGATTCCCCATGCTCTTCGATGATAGAGGGGCCCCGTGCAAACCTTGTTATGCTCCAAAATTGTGTGCAAAAATTGAGATTCATTTTTGAAATTGTGCCTTGTGGGCGAGCAGAAGAAAGGAGAGGATCTGGCGAGTGGCACGATTGCTGACACTGAGACTCTGAGACCGTTTCCGAATTTGGACGTCACGTGTCACATGGCCCTTTGAAGAGTGCTGTGATGCGCCCTAATATGGGTAATACAAGTAAGCAACCAGACTATACCCCTGATCAATATGGGATGGCTCACAAGAGATGCTTCAAAGAGACTTATGTTATAAACAGTACATATGGGAGGGAATAGCTTCGACGAGCAAGCTATGACTATCGATCACATTCAAACGACGATGATTCCACAAATGGGAATCGGATACCCATAACGGGACAAATTCCGCTCTTGGTAAGATTGACAAGTGTGCTTGCAATGTCAATGCGGTTGTAACATTACTGTATACTTTATACTCCGTGCAGATCGAGGGATTGCTGAAGTACAAAATTTATGAACCACTAACGTAATACTAAAATGAGCATCAATTGCGAATATTTGAAGACCGGATAAACCAGAGGCATGGTAGTGTATACAAGGACAGACAAGACTGAGCTTTCTGAAGATTCCATGGCATTCCATCTCTGATATGTTGGCGGTCGGTTCCGTTTTTCTCGGATTAATAACTGTAGATAGTTAACACGGTCGCGAATTAACTCGGACGCAACTTGGGTCGACACTGTCCAGAAATGTCATATACCAGTGGTCACTGTCGTGGGCTAACAACAAACCAATTTGTTCTTTATGTTGATTCAGAACATAGGCGGTGCCCCAAGAACGGGTGGCGCGGAGGTAACCATAGTTCTCATGTCTGACTCACGTCAACTCGTGGTTGAAGGTGAAGCCGCTTGACGAACGGGACAGACTGGCAAAATGTGCCGAGATGTGCTCCTGGTATCGGCATTGAGTGTCAAATCTATTGACTGAAATGTCAAAAGACACAAAGAGCTCATCTGAAAATGCTCAGCTCGAGGAGCACGCCTTGCTTTAATCCGTATTTAGATCCTTTCAAATAAGCGCCCGTCAAGGCAAGTTGGTTTGATAGTTGTTCATGTTGGAGATCGGTCAGATATCACACCTGCTCAAACAGCCCACACACTATCACCTTCGTGTTGTGGTTCCCCCCCTCCGGGTGCAGATACAAGCTGGTAGACATGTCCGTGTAAACTTTACATGATTGTTACCTTCTGACTCCAATGTCAATGCAAAGCAACAATCGCAGATGATACAAAGAGAACAAACTCAGAAACAAATTGAAGCTCGAATACGATGGCGGCTAGACAAAGGGAGATGGTTTCGACTTTTGGGCATCTACTTCTGCAAATCGACCTCGCAGACGCTCGTAAGAGCCAAGTGACAGCGCGTTTACACCATGACCCTTGTTCGAGTCAGACAAGGCACGGTACGAAGCCGACCTTCAAATAGTCTCCGAAGCAACCAGCCAGAATCATTCCAGCGTTGCGAAGGCTTCTTAGCTTCTGCGTCTGCTCTACGGCGTATCCAAATGAGCGTGGCAGCGGCAGTCTCACCGATGGCACAGAATTGCATCCCATAGATTCCGTTGTATGAACATGACACCACGGGTGTGGGTTGTTGCGGCGGCTGTCAATTTACCCCTGTGCACCGAGCGGACCAGCAGTTCGCTCAGTGGTCATGCATCCCAAACGATATCTCATCTCTATGCATAGACCCGGTATACATCAGTCTCCATCACTCCTTTACGTGCGCATTATGGTGGTCTGGATACCATACGCGGTCGTATTCAATTGACCCGAGCGTAGAGTGAGCGCACGACGTTACGTAGAAGAGGAGATGCCGGGTGAGGTGGGCGAGGTCGAAATAGGAGCACACGTGGAATCAAACAGACGTCAGCCTCGCCGCGACCGAGTAAACCTCCTTTCCTTCCTTCTTTATATACCTTCATGTAGTCTAATCGCCCCTCTAATACTCCTTCAGAGCGTGTCGTCTTGAAATCCCTCGTTGTTGCAGCGTGTCGATGCCATAACTAACCGCGTATCTAAGCGCACATTGTGAGATATCTGCTCATATATACACGCGACTGACGGTCTCAAGAGCTCTTAGTTCAGGTTCTAAAATTCCTTTGGCGCTAATGGAGGCCTTATCATCGCCCTCACCTTCTCCTGCGCCGTCCATAGGGGATTTGCGTACGCACGACAGCCAGGTACGGATTCGACGGAAGCCACCTCCAGCAGCGAACGACCAGGTTGAAGCCGCGTCCGACAGGGAGGGCAATAGTTCACCGTTCCCCCTTCAGGAACGCGAAGAGCGATATCCAACGCCAGACCCATCGGACCCATTCGCACCTCTATGGGTATTGAGGCAGCGAACCGCGAGTGCGACGTTGTGGGGCTCTAATGGCAGCCGCGATAATCTTGACACCCTCCTGCGGCCCCACAACAGCGACACCAATAAAAGCTCTGCGCCTCCTAATGACGGTGCGGCACACAACAAAACATCGCCATCGAACCCGATCGTCTCTACAAAACCCAATAAACTGAAGAAAACGCCGAAGAAAAATAATCACTCAAGTGCGTATTCAGCTCGCTCTGCGATGAGTGGTCCAAAGCCCATCGGACAATGTACTCCTTGCTTGGAGCAGCACGCGTTTCCAAGCGTGGTTCGTCCAAATACACCGCATATATTCACCTCCCCTGGTCCAACACCTCTCCGCAGCGGCATTTCCGTTGTCAGGATTGGCTCTGAAGACGACGGCGACGATGCAGGCGGTGAAAGTGACGCCTCGAAATCATCGTCCGCCTCAGAGCTAGTCTTCCGACCGGTCTTCAACAATGATTCCTTCGAAGGACCCTACACAACACGACCTAGCACTTCAGGGAGTTCGGCTTTGAGTGAACGAAAATTGGCACCTGGGATACGCCTGGACGGCACCGCGCGCGTCTACCCAGGCACAAAAGCAGACTCCAGATTGGGAGTGACTCCAACGCCTTCGCCTAGCCCACAGCCACCAGCAAGAGATCCCGTACGCCAGCGATTCGCGCAGCTGAGGTCACTCTGGAAACCAGTGTCCAAGAGAAACCGCTCGCTGAGCGTGAGTTTCCCTTCATCTGCACCTGTGGCGTTCAAGGACTTGGCGCCAAGACCAACGGGCGCTAATCCTCAGTCGACCCCCAAGACGGCGCCGCAGTTGCTGCCCTTGTACCACCCTCTTCCAGAAGAATCACACCAAGGAAACGCGACAACATCTGCGGCCATTTCGGTGAGCTTTCAGAAGTGGCCACTACCCACAACACTTACTAATGTTCATCATGATGACCAGGAGAACAACGTCGTCTTCTTCAACAAAGACACTAACAATCAGGACAGACCAGCCACATCGCCTGGCAGAATCAATAGCAATGCAAATGCGACAGTATCACAGAGGCGCGGCGTGCATCAACATCTGCATCAACACAGGTCGTTGTCGATGGGAGCTGCAGCGGCTTCACGCTCCGCAGGTGTGCAGGTGGGAAGGGTTCCGCCCAAACCAGACCAAGCAAGAATCATCGACCCAGAGTCAGACCTCAGAATAGCTTACAAGGCACCTGGGCCCTCACTATCGCTAGATGCCTCACCCACATCCAAAAATACAACAGCTGCCGACACATTAATAACGGGGCATGGTTTTGATCGTGTCGAAAACGGCCTCCTCCCCGCTACAACAGACGCTGCTCATCATGATGGCCCGAAACAGGACGTGCATAGCTCTCATGGCCCCATCATCACAGATACCAGTCCCAGAGCTAAAACTGGCAGGGAATCTGATCTTCTCGGGCCCAGGATAAAGGAGCATGATGGAGAACGCCGCCCATCGTTAACTCAGGATAGTCCTCTACTATCACAGGTGCTTCCACCACGTAAGGTCGAAGCCTCAATGAATCCACCGACAGTCATGCCGCCGCTCACGAACCGCCCCTCCGTCACGTTCGCCCCGCCTAGATCCCCAGAGCCGTCAAGTCCTAGGAGGTCGATGAAGGCATCCATTCTAGCCACTGTTTTTGCAACCTCAACGAACAAGGCAGTCGTGACGAAAACGACAGCGGCGGCGCCGACGAAAGAGGCGATATCGGAAAGTGGTGGTGGCGGAATCACTCCCCCACCACTCCGGAAGAAAAGGTCGAAGCTGTCCTCGCTCTCCAGCGCCTCATCAACCTCGTCGGCATCCATGGTTTTCGCAAATCCGGATTATGTGATGCCCTCAAAGACGATGCAATTCCACAAAATCTCGTCTCCCGAGCCCTCGCCCACCTTTGACCACAGTATGAGCGCTGACACGTTTGTGAGTCCACGTCCTGCGCCTACACCCCCCGTTTCTGTTCCTTCCAAAGGGCTGGCATCACCGAAGCCAATGAAGTTGCCGGAGCCCATCACAGTGGAACTGCGTTCGCAACGCGAGCTGGATAGAAACCCGGTGGGCGTTGGTCTAGCTGACGGCCAGAATCATCCGCCAAAAGCCGCGTTGACAGAATACACATATGTCAAAGAAAGTCGATGTGGGACTGAGCGAGGAACATCGAACGCGTCCAGGCTGTCTATACCAGGCGATAACGTCGTGCCTGGGGAGTGGGCCATTCCTTCTGCTACACAGATTTCACGCGCAGCACTTCTTCCTGTCAAAGGCGAAGATGGACGGAGCGTGCATTTTGGGTCTCTTTTTACAGCCCATCGGACGATCGTTGTCTTCATTCGACATTTTTGGTGCCCGCTATGCCAGGATTATATGGCGTCTCTGCGCGCTCTTGTGAGGCCAGAAATGCTTGCTCGTCCGCAAGCTAGTGCCCATCGAAAGGAGCAGTCGCAACAGCGATCAAAAGAGGAGGCGCCGAGGGTTTTGCGCAGGAGCATGGATGGACAGCCGGACGCAGGGTTGGCAGGTGGAGAGGAGCAGCAACTTGTTGGCTTCGTCGTGATTGGAAATGGCGCACATGCGATGATCAGGAAATACAGGCAGATATTCGGCCTTCCATTCGCCGTTTACACGGACCCAGAACTCAACGTATATCGCGCGCTTGGGATGGGGAGAGACGGCGACGACGGGCATCGACATTTGCCAACGTCGCCAACAACCACTCAACGCCATAGGCGTGCTAGTTTAAGCAGCTTTCCCAGTGAACCGTCTGCCACACGACTGAGCCATGTCGAAAATCAGGTGAAGAAAGGTGGAGGGTACGTCAAACATGGCTTGGTGGGTGGGATCGCAATGGTGGTTGTGCGTGCTTTGAAAGTTGGGATGCCGGTATGGGAGAAAGGCGGGGACATCGCGCAGCTAGGCGGCGAGTTCGTCTTTGGTCCAGGGTGCGTCAAAGCTATCTTCAATACCGCCAGAATATTATTCACCTGGCTGGCCTTTTCAGATTGACATGTTCATTCGCGCACCGTATGCAAACTACAAAAGGTCACGCACCTATTGAAATTGTCCTGGAGGCCGCTGGAATTGAGGTTCCCGCCGTATCGCAACCACCTAAGCGGACGGAATCAATGCACCAAGGTTCGAATTCCTTGAATGTCAATAACAGCGTAAGGCGGCGGCATAATAGTCTTCGTGAGTCGACGGATGCGAGCTATAAAAGAGCAACCTTGATCCGAAGGGACGATGATCGACCATCTTCAGCATATTCACCGGGGATCATGTCGCGGGAAGAGGAGGAAGCCTGGATGGCGGAGCGTCAACGGCAGCTAGACACGCTTCATGAGCGGAAGTTGGCGAGAAGGGGTAAACTCAGTCGTGCCTCAAGTACACCGGAGCTTGGAATTGGACCAGGGCACAGTAGAATAAGCATCATGAAGGAAGAGCCGGTATTGGAGCCAGTTGGTGAAATGAGCGAGGACCTGATGGAGGACGGGGAGGACAACGAACAGGATCGACGTTACAGTGTCGATACAGCAGGAGGGGATGCAGACGACGAAGACGATAATGAGACCCTGGCGGATGACCCAAAAAGTCAGAACGATATACTGATGGACGAGATCCATGAGCGCCTGCGTTCGATGACGAACTTAACTGACCACCACTCTGCTGGTGACGAGGAGCCAGACGACGACGTCCGCGATCCTGATTTCATGGTCTCCGATACAGAGGGCGGTTTATCTTCAAAGGAGGATCACGAGTGGCCTACTCCGCCCTCTCATACACCACACGGTCCATTGTAGTAGTGTTTCTGTAGCCTGTAAATTATCGTAAGTTAACTAATTCTAATACCTTTCATCAAGTGTTCGGCCTGGAGGCATAGAGTGTATTGATGTTCGTGCATGTGTCAATTTCGCGTGTTTGAACAATATAAATTCCTGTAGATATTCCATATGACTGCTAGTGTAAGTATAAGCGGATTGCGGTTTATGAAGGATTATGCAAGGGTCCCAACAATGAGATACAGGATGAAATTGGAGCATCGAATGGATTAGCGCATGTAAAGTCATAAACTATGTGTTGACTTTTCGGAAGAAATTGAGGCTGGTTGGTATTGGGATGATACCGACTCTGCAGGCTAGTTAATACTTCAGATGACCAGGATCACAAATTCCGTTGGGAGAGTCCCCAATAGGGGCGGGTTCCAACATCAACTGCGTATCAAAGCATAAGCACACGTCGCTCTTGTTCAACTGGAGAAACAGTGAGCCACGCACCTTGATTGTCTGCGTTGTGGTGTATGCAGCAGCAATCAAGCCGAAAATGATGAGGGCAATATCAGCCGCCTTCTGCTTGCGCGTCCGCGAGCAGGCCTTGTAGTGCAACATCGCCGGATATACATAGCAGAGAGGTACACTGATGCGAATGAGAGAGAACATGGGATCAGTAACAGCGCAAATTTGTACGTATGAAGGAGAAGGCAGGTGGAAAAAGACGCACCAAGCAAAGCAACCCACGAACGCAACAAACTTGTCCAAGTCGTTCGCGCCGACCCAGCTGACGACGGTGCAGACAAGCACCATGCCGAACCGGAAGCTGTTCTTCTGCCACTTGACGCGACTGTCCGTCTTGCCGCTGCGTGTGAAGAGGCCGTTCTCCAAAATCCTGACGGCGGGGAAGAGCTGCAGCGGAACGGAGAGCAGGATCGCGCAGGCGTAGATGAATTGGACCTACAGTGATGAGGGACGATTGGTCAGCGGTGCTCGGATGTAGAGACAAAGAGATAGAAGACATACCCCTTGGACCATCTTGCTACGCGGGTTGAGGTTGACGAGGATGACGGTCTGCACCTCTGATCCAAAAGTCAGATAACCAAGCGCACCGGCGCCGCCGAAGAGCACTGCGGGGATAAGTCAGTCCCTGATCACAAACGTCGATCGCATAAGATGTGAACTTACAGAGAAGGAAGGTCATAACGCCAGCAAGCGCTTTAGGGAACTTGTGTGGCTCCTTCATAGAGTCGGTGATAGGGATCACCAATCCGATGCCCTCAAATGAGAACACGGCGGTTCTACGTACGCCCAGGTGCATTTAGAATTGGCGAAAAGTATGTAAACCAGTGGACTCACCCTATGAACAAGGAAAAGTCCTTTGGATTGAACATCTGAACCTCCGCAACGCCCCTGTCAGCAATGATCGAGATCTCGCTTCCGAAAATGTAGATGAGGCCCGCAAGAATGAACGCATCCGCCAGGAGCGCTGTCGAGCTCAGTTTGGTGAGGTCGCGGACGAGGACAAGTGGGAGGAACACGACGAGTTGGAGGACAATGAAGAACTTCACCGGGATGAGCCTCAGGCAGTTTGTGGCACCTAGAACGAACGCCTGTAGGATGTCAAAGCATAGCATGAGTTTCCAGTGTTGATTCTATACTACACTGTGGAATTGGGCACGAACCTGCAGATTCTCTGCAACGAAAATAGTGTACGCAGCCACAAAGCCCAGCTGTGAAACGACGATAGAGCCGAGGATGAGGTAGCGCATCCACGGTCCGTATAGGGTCCCACCAATGTCTTGATATACCATTAGAAAATGGAAGTGGAGAGGGATGAAAATACGAACCTCCGAAACTGCCTGACACGACGAATTTAGTCTTCACAAGAAGCAGGAAGGAGTACAAGGAGACTGCAGCGATGAATGTGAAGGTAACAATAGAGAATAGTAGACCACCATTCAGGAAACTAGGGATGTCGATTAGCACTTCTACGCTTGAGAGTAGAGTTAGATACATACGCTCGTCCAAGGAAAAGTACACCGGTTCCAACGAAAGACTTGAGCAACATCATAACGGCCTGAGTGACCGTGGCTGTACCCTGTCTAGCCACTGAGTTTCCGCGTTTCCTCCTAGTTCTCGACCTGGACCTATTCAGGTCTGGTGACGCAAGAAGAGAGGTGGTCTCGGTAGGCTCGAAATGGCCGGCAGCGACCTCTTCTGCTGTAATACCACTTTCCTCATCATCGTCCTTATCATCTTCCTCGTCTTCCTCAAGGTCTTCTCCAGCCTGCATACATTCTGATGAGTATGATCCGCCCAATGTGACGTAAGACACGTACGAAGTGACCGTAGAGAAGCAGGAAGTCGATGAAGTTGTTGAGCATCTGCGGGGGCTCCATCGCACCCTGCTCATTTGCACGTAACAACACGTAATTACGCCTAAAGCCACCTGGTTCGTGGATGTGCTCGAACGCGGGGTGCGGAGCCCTCGTCGAGCCCGCAAAGGACGACGCGCGGGGCCTGCCAGCTGCGCGACGCTGGTCGGTGTGCCATTTATAAATGTCGTGCCTGTAGTAGAATTGATTAGTTGGGTTTGAAAGAGCAATTTCCACATATTCAGAGTGTTTCACGATAAGCAAACTTGATATCAATCCCTACTTGAGTACTAACTTTTCACCCAACTTTGCCAAAGTTGGATGTCGAGTTGGGTGTCAAGTAGGAAATGAATATCGCGCAACTCTGCGAGTCGTACAACTTGGCTGAGTTTCCCCAACTTATGAGCAACATAAGAGCCAAGTGGTGCTATCGTGAAACACGCTAGTGTGTTGAGGCAATTTCAAAGCTTATGCTCCACAACTCACGTTACGTCCGCACCTGGCGCATGATACGGTATGGGGAACGAGACGGACTCGTCTCGTCGAGGCTTGGGGCGTCCAATGCCATCCGATGAGCGGCGCGACAGCGTCTGACCACTCTCTGACTCTCCTGACGGGGTGTCCGCTGCAGAGCTCTCTCCTTCCTGGCCCGGCTTCGCGCGGTGCTCGTGCGGCACCAAATGCCGCCCGACGACCTTGGCCTTGTCCTCCGGCTTGAAGTCCTCCACCTGGGCCGCGATTTCCGGGGCTGGTAGCGGCGTCGCGCTTCGTGCAGAGGCAGAGGCAGAGATGCCTCCCACTACAGATCCGGGTGATAGGACTACTGGACGACGCGGAGAAGAGCCCTCAGGAGGGTGAAGGGAGGTCGAATCTCTCCTGGAGCTCGCAGGCGTTGCTGATAGTCGTGGTGGGATGTTGGGGAGGGGTGGAGTTCCGACATAGCCTGCGCGAAGAGCACGGAGGTCCGGAGTGCCAGAAACTGAAGGAGTGAACGATGCTGGCACGCCATCTGCGTCGGTGGTGTTGGGAGCCTTTCTGCCCCTGATATTGAGAGGCTGGGATGGCGAAGACATGGTGGTTAAGAAGAAGTTAAGAAGATAGATCGAGTGGCGAAGAAAGAGTCATACGGATTGAAATTCAGTCCGCCGATGGCTGCCGCCGTTCCCCATACTCATGTGACAAGTGATTCCCCTTTCAGCACACGATGACGATACCTTGCAATTGTCTACTACCACAGCCCAGCAGACAAGAAAGAGCAAAGACAGAGCAGCAAGGGTACGCAGACTCATAGCCCCTCGGACGGCTACTGTACATATATTCTCCAGTGCACGGTAATGAGGAACTTCACTACAAAGATAGAAGCGTCCACATGCGAGTTATAATTATATCTATATCATGCATGGCCAATCGAAGGTTGATAAAAGCGTCATAATTCAGAGCAGGTCAAGAGCAGATAACCACCCAGGTGAAGGAATATTAACCAGGCTTGTAGGGGTCTTATCTCACTCCATTGTATTGACGCACAAGATGAGCCCCTTCGAACTCTAAGGTGTGTACCGGATCTTCGTATAGATTGACACCGTGGGCGGAGATACGACAAACCGGGCGTCGATGTGAAATGCTCTGAAATGCTGCGGCATTTAACAAGGGACTCGATGGATGGCTTGCGGATGACCATTGATTGATATCATAATCCCAGTTATCATGCCATTGAATAGGACCATTGAATGAAATCGATACTTGCCAGGCGCCATCATTCATAACAATCTAACAGGAATCGTTGAATGTTCAGCGAACAACGTGCGCTTTGTCGCAACTTGGTCAGGGGATAAATTTGTGAAGCCGAGCGGGCCGGGAACAGCCAATCGAGAGCGGCAAAGCGAAGTGGCAGACCTAAAGCCTTCTGCAGTCACAGGATATTGCCAAAGATTCCGATTGTGTCGTATTTTCAGCAGATCCAAGTATTCATAAAGTCTTGAGGAAACTTCTCTTAAAAAGTCGACGTCCTCAAGATTCCAGATATACATTCGGCGCCATTTGACCTGTATTTTGACGAAATGTTCAACGAGAGTCCTGCCATCATATCGGCCCCAAAGTACTTGAATTGTATGTTCTCATATTACTGAGAGAAGGTGTGCGATTCGGCTCGATTAACGCAATCGTGCTACCAAAGTGATAAAAAGGCATAACTGTCCCTGTGCTGTAACTTAGACGCTGGGTAGCGTATAATATACATGCAGCTCAACACATGACTTCTAGCAAAAAGATACCATCTCCTGTATTAGCTTAAATCGTATAATTACGCTGATAATTAAGGGTGATCAAATAAACAGGCACCCATAAGTAGTAGCACGCGAGCTTCCAGAACAGTTGCCAGGTGAGGGATCTATCAAAAGACATACACAGGGACGATCATATAGAGGAGCGTTCACCACGGCAGAGTATGGTTATCGTCGTGATCACCGACTTTAGATATATGATAAATTCAACCTGACTGTCCGTCGAGTTCTGAGGACGAATGTGTCGTATAAAGTTGCTATCAAACTGGCATATATCGTCTGGGATTCGTGATACAAAATCTCAGAAGCTGACATCGTTGAATTGTAATCGCTCGGAATATTATTGTTTTGCCATCAAACTCCCCAGATTTTGCTGATTCCACTTGGTCGTAATTTTGTGATTATGATCTTTGTGAGCCCCACCGAGGTTGATTTGCAACTGTACGCTGCGAGAGGGATGAGATCGGGCCTCTCTCAAGGGTCTCGATCTCAATTTATGTCCTCTCAGAATCTCATATCTGGACAATTTCTCGCAACCTGCCACCGCTTGGATATTAGATACTGCCATTTCTACGACTGCGGACCTCTCTCAACGTTCAACTTGTATTATTTCATGTAAGATATCGACTATATAGTCGCTGGCTTGAGACATGCAGTCTCACAGCGGAAAATAACACCGCTATAATCTCCCTATAAGTCTTGGCTTAATGCGAGGGTATCATGTCCAACCAGGCCGCCTTTACCTTTAATTCACATAATTTACGTCTGTGGGCGCTGTAATATGTCTTCCCACGATCACATTTCGCCGGCATTTTGATTTGCCGAACGATAACAACGTGACGAGTCAAGAGTCAGATTGCGTCCTTCGTTGCCACGTTGTTGCTAGGGAGGCACCGCGTTGCCTACCGCCCCATCACCTTTCCTCTTCTCCTCCACCACTGTTACGGACACTTGTCCCTCCAGCTTCTTCTCCACTCTACTCACCGCCACAATTTGAATCAAACACATTTTTTTTCCTATCTGGTTTTTGTTTCTGTGGTGATTTGACAATCCTCAAGACTCGAGTGACAGCAAGAACGAAGCATACTCTTCAACCTTCCTCAAGTCCCAAGCCCTCATGAAGCAGCGCAAGATTCGCCATGTCAAATGTGACGAAGATCATATCAAGCCCGACCTCATCAAGACTCATGAAACAGTAAACTTGAACTGCGTGATTTGAGTTTTCCACCACCCAACAACGATCAACCAGTGCGAACCTCAAGAAATCAACATCAAGAACACAGTCATATTTGAGTATGTATGATAAAAGCAAGAAAGCGACTAATAAAGAGGTTGAGGCTATATAACATTATGGGTCTATATGATAGTAGCAACGGGAGGCGAAAACGTGTGTACTCGACTTCAAGACGACAAGAAAACATACGGGAACAAGAACAAGATTCAGCAAGATGACGAAGATCTCAAGACAGGCCAAAGCCGAGAAGATGTGTGACAGCAAGCAGAAAAAGTAATGTCGACGTGAAGGGTGCGCACCAAGCAAGTTCTGAAAATGGTTGAAGAGCGTGAATAATGCACTTAGTGAGTGAATCTTCTAAACACGTACCTCAACTACGAGAAATTTGGGGTGAAGAGGCGTTCGTCGGGTGCCCCCCGGAAAAAATTAAATAAAAAAGTGAGCAAAGGTAGCGAGGGCGGGTGATAGACGACGTCGATTTGCGTGACTTCAAGAGGAGCACCTGCCGGGGTGTCGACTGAACCTGCCATGCCACTTTTTCAACGTTTTCGCAGCCATCGACACATGACTCTGCAAAAATTTGAACAAAGGAAGGATCAGCACCCGCATATAGGCATCACAACATGTCGAGATACTCACACCCATCCGTTCCAAAGCGCCATGAACCGACCAGCCTCTCCAGTCACCGAGACTCCTTCCAGCAGAAGATTCAGCATGAACGTGGTTCGACGTGGGCGCGGAGATTCTGGACGGTGGATGTGCGCGAGTCTTGCGAGGAGGGCTTCCAACATGCTGTTGAGCAGAAACGAAGGTGTTAGAACGGACTCGTCCACGAGAGCGAATGCAAACCGAAAAATCATACCAATTCACGAAGGCGAGGAGGTGACGCGTCGACCGGGGATAAAGTAGGTTGTGCGGCTCCACCTCGAGGATATCTGGTGGACTGGAGAGGATACCCAAGGTTGGGGAGCACCGTTCGCGTCGTATCCTTTCGGGTGAGTTTCGCTTCAGGACCTCCTAGTGCAAGGTTATTATCCTCGCTGAGCGGTGGATGAATTGATGAGGTTGTCGCCGCCATGGGTAGGATAGAAGCACCACCACGACGTAGGAGAGGAGGAGGAGAACGAAAAAACGAAGGACGAGTTGGGGATGCAGGATGGCGGATTGGAGCAGAACGAAACCCCAAGGTGAGAAAGATTCACCATCCGTTAAATACTGAAAAGGTTATGCTCAGGGACGTTCCGCCCTTAGAACAGGGAATTAGAACCGCGCTCGGCAGAATGTCCAGGAATGGTGAAATGGTGTGGCTTCAACTACCGAAGACACGACGGTTCGCTAGTACACGCAGAATATCATCGTCAGACAGAGACTTAGTTATCATGCAAAAGTTAGTGGTCTTTAATTGCGGTCGTTGTTACTGCACCTGCAGGTCGCTCAGCTTGGTCATGCCCAGATAGTTAACAGGTTGATATTCGACAAGAGTTGCGATCTGCGGTCGTTGATCCTATTCAGTTTTTGGTCAATCCTGTCTATATCATACCCCAGCTGTTTTTGCTGCTCCGGAGCCCTATGTCGAGCACCGGTAACTGGTGATAACTGCAGTACTCCACTCTTCGCATGTCAGGCAACACGGACAAATCGCGAGACCAACAATATTAGCCCCCGTTCGAGGCAATATTATTGTTACCAGGGAACCAGGGCTGCTGATTCTGGCAACATACCAAGACTCGTGCAGCGTTCCATCGAACGGACAATATTTCCTGCAGCGTCCCAGCCCTAGAAGATACCAAGAATCAACGAGCCCGACCAGAACCTGGTTACGGTGTGGCTTTCCATTATGTGACAAAGTGTCACATTTTGTCACGCTACGCCCACAAAGAGAGACACCAGGAAAACGGCGACCATTGGCGACAGAAAGGCGTTGAGAGCTCCGGAACAGCTCGAAGTCGCCAGAAATACAAAGGAGTGGCCCGTTTTGCCCCAATTTTCTTTTCGAGGCAAGGTGTCTTGTGCGAGAATAATCAATCCGACTCCGACTGGACTTCCGGTGTTTCAAAGTTGCTTCAATCTGCAAGAACGCAAGTGTTTCCACCGTCAAGATGCCTACAAGACCTATGACAATGTCAACCATCTGCAAAGTTATGAAGTAGAGAAAATACCTGGCGGAAAATTGGCCATCCACTATTCCAGAAGCACCTCTACTTCTCTGTCGATATCCTCCCGTTCTGTGCTTTTCGTATTATCCCCACTGACTTCATCCGTACTCTCGCAAAGGGAGTTCCATGACGGCTGCAATTTACCGCCTATACGTTCGCCCCGCCTTGTCTCAGACTCTCGAGGAGAAAAGGTGTTTCGACCTGGCGAAATCCAACGGCGCATATATCGAGCTCGTTTCCTTAAACTTCAGTCTCCCCATCCAAGAACCAACAAGAATCATCCCCTGCAAGCCTCCCAACGTCCCCAGATGCTGGCGGTTCGCGAATGTGAGTGGTTGCGTCAATGCATTGCTTCGTAGCCTCAGATGTTCCCCACTCTCGTCCAGATTCCCATTTTTCGTGGACTTTTCAACGCAAACTTGGCCTGGGTATCTTCGAGAAGCTTGGGTATGTACTTGTTCTTATGAGATTGTGAGAAGCATGCTGAAATGGGAGGCGATCCTGGCGGTGGTGATGGACGAGAGAAAGTGGTCGGAATTCAAATTCTGGTCTCGCGGAAATCAATTCCCTCACTGCCACCCCTCTAACATTCACAACGCATACGCTACCACTTTGCAAACTCCTACAACAAGCCTCTTCGTCCGTGTCTTCAGTAACGCCCTTTTCAAGCAGTAGTTATCAATGCGTGGTATGACATAGCATCGACTCTGTCTAGAACTTCTAACTGAATCGTTTCTCGTAGATCACACGAACCTTCTGTACCCAAACCTCACTAGGAGCTTTCTATACTCTTACCCGACGCAGAAGTATAGTTACAGAGGAAGGCCCGCAACTGCACCCCACTTCCAGTAATGACAGCCCATCGCGTCAGTCCAAACGCCCTCTTCCAAGTGCGCATATATCTCCCTGTAACATCTCTAAAAGATCATTTTTACAGACGTCCAAACAAAACTTACAAAGACAACGCCCCCCATCCAAGCACAGGCAGACAGTTGGTCGCAAACGCGGTTGTCTTCAAGGTGCGTATGGACATTCCGGCGTGTTTCTGAGAATCTGCTGAGAGCCGTACCTCTGTTTCAACAATAGATCTCTCAGGCAGTAAACGACGAATATGTACGCTGCCTCGAGTCACACTCTCTCGGATTTCAACTTACACTCGTGCAGGTTTTGACTATGCATTTATACAGACACTTCGTCGAGTTATCAAAATTGTCCCTGAAAGTGAGTAGAATAATCTAATATTACAACAGTATATTACAGGCATGGATTAATTCGTTTGGGTGTAAATTAGTTCTTCACCATCGGGTTGGACCTCCTCTCTCGTTCCTGGCCAGGCTCCAATCCCTTCGTGGCTCCAGTATTCTCGGTGCTGTTAGGTGCGTCATAGCCAAAGTGCTTCATCATACCCTCTCCGCCCTCGGTCTTTTGCCTGTGTGCAGCATGAGTGCCCTCTGGCGCGACGACGGCCGCTTGAACGCGCGGGTCGGGAGCATTGCCATGATCGGGACGGATATGCCCTTTGTGCGTCGACTTCATGCTCGGCAAGTCCCCAGTGCCTGTTCTGGGAGCGTTATCTGTCCCAGTAGCGTCGTCTGCCCGGGTAGTGTTTTCCGTCTTGGTGGCATTGTCTGTTCCGGTAGCATTATCGGTGGAGGACGACGTTGTATTGGAATTTCCGAGCTGAAGTTTCTCGTCTGCTTTTGTGGTCGTGTCGCCTGGTTTCTCTGAGTCTTTGTCCTTGTCCTTGTCCTCGTCAGCGTTTGCGAAGGGGTTAGGCTCATCCTGAGAATAAATGGGGTAAGAGATTGTTTCATCTCATCAGTAGAATTGGTACTGACCTCTCCTGTCAGCTTCTTCTCTCTTTCTTTACCGCTCTTGATCTCACGTCCGTGCTCGACTCGTTCTGAGTTCCGCGTCAGCTTGCCCTTGATCTCCTCTTTGATGCCCATCATCTTGTCCTCAAGGGTCTATTAAATACGGTCAGTAAGATCCTGTTGACTATGCTAGAGACCGCTCACAGGTCCCCGATGGTAATTCGGGCCATATCCGACTTTGCCTGCATGCAATTGCTCGGGCAGGTCCTCTTCACCAGGTGGAGGGGGTGCAGGCGCATCTGCGCTGTTTGCCGTGCTCGTCTGCGTCCCTGGTACGGTACTTGGAGCATTGTCCTGGGTGGTGGGCTGCGTGCGAGTGGTCGTCTGCGTTTCGGGCGTCGCGCCAGACTTCGATTGAAGGTTGTGTTCTGCTGAAGACATGGTGGGTGGTAGTAGTGGTAGTAGTAGTTGCAAAGCTTTAGATGGGTTCTCTGGTACGGAATAGATGCCCGGTCAGAGCGCTTTTTATACCATACTGCAGATGATGCATGACGCAACAGGGTTCTTGGAGGGCCTTTGGAGGTCGTGGTGCCGGAATGACGAAATTGAAGGCGCCCATATCTATTTATAGAACATGGATCTATTTCGGGCTTCATGCGTCGTTGTGTAAACTTGTGTGTCACTCATACTCTCAGGTACGCTTGCATGATCTCATCGACAGCCAAAGTTCCCATATTTTAGATCCCACAAAATGACCTTCTGATCGGGTTGAACGTCTGTAAATACCATAGATGCCATACACATATCACAGAATAGACAAACTTGATGAGGCTAAGAGTGAAGACAACGACCTTTCTCAACCAAATTCCAACCACGTTCGACACCGAATACTCACCGCTTTGAGATGCCAAGGTCCAGTCAGAGCGGTGATCTGTGTATGCAGCACTGCAATTTCAATTCGATGGTCAGATGTCCCATGTGAAGTGGCGTTTAGTGCGACATTAGTACGTAGCCATCTAGAGTTACAATGCGGATATGTCAATACAGAGTCACCGGGACGCTCGCAACATACCGGAGCCTGTATAAGCTGGATCGCTTCTTCAATTCCTGTCTGTTCCCCGTCAATATGTATGGAAAGCGGTGTGTTCTTCCGTTGTTGTGCCTGGAAGTTATTTGATTATTCCATCTGGACGTGGTGACCATTCATTGGGATACTGCTATAAAGACGAAACCTCGCTTTCTTGCTTCAGCGAGTATATTATGGTTGCACCTTCATCCCCCGCCTTCAACTGTGACTCCTGTCAGCAGCTCATTGCGCATCATAACCCCCGTGGCCGTTGCACAATATGCCCTGATTACGATCTGTGCGCCAATTGCTTGCTTGGGGAACGGTTCACCAATGGGCACACCATAAACCATCAAATGCAGGTATTCAAGCAAAGCGGAGGGAGCGGGCATCCCATTTTGCCAGCTTCCGGCTCTACGGTACCTACTCCAGGTGTGCCTCCGCCGGCGTTTCCTCAAGACCCTCTTGCTTCCGCACGTCAACCTTTACCGACGATGGGATGGCAGCCGTTCTTCTTGAACGACATGTCGCCTAGTCCCACCTTCTTGACGCTGATGAACGACCTCTTCACCTACTTCGATCCCGCCAACAACGGCAATCTGGAGCCGGAGGCATTGTCGCGCTTTTTGATCGATATGGGACAACCAGCGAACGAGGACGCCTGTAAGATTACTCGCGTTGGTCTTTCTGGGCGCTCATCTTATCTACCCCTTATATCCTAGGGACATCCGGGCTTCAGGAGTCCTTTGGCTGCTCGAAGGAGTCAAACGGGGATAAAGCCCTGAAGAATGTGTTCGATCTTTTCTCCATCGAGCATGTTCTGTTGCAGCGGACCAGACCCGTCATCAAGCCTGCCGGAGGGAGCGGCGGAGGTGGACTTGGATTCGGACGCTCGCTCCGCAACGCCCTGTCCCCGCAGGTATCGCACCAGGGGCCGATGCCGGCCATCACTCGCAAAGGCTTCATCGAGTTCTTCACAATCAACTTCTTGACGGAGCCATCGGAGCAATGGGCTTGCCTCAGCAGGGCGTTGCGCAAGTACCAGCTCCCGAAATATGCTGGGTGGGGCGAACTCCCTCGCAGTGTATTGCCAGCGATGCCGGACCCGGGGATGCTGAGGAAAGTTCAGAGCGTGCAGCAGTATGCGCAAATGCAGGGACAGCAGGCGTTACAGGCCGCGCAGATGGGTGCGATGATCAGCGCACAGGCGAACAGGGCTGCAGTGGATGCTGTCGGGGGCACAAGAACTGAGTATGTGTATGGATATTAAATATTAGGGCTGAGACCAGCATCCGTACCGCAGTAAATTGATACGCGTTGAAGGCAATCGTTGAATTGTCGGGGAACTGGATTGTTCAATTTTGCTCCAGCTTATAATTTAAACCTCAGAGGCACTGTAAAACTCGCACCGGGTTCAAGGTGACAGTCCAAAGGTCGCGTCTATTTTGATTTTTGAGTGGGCATCAACATCATCGGTTCTCTTCCCGCGCCTGTCGGCAGGACATGATTAAATTAGACGCTGGCTGCGAGCCGATCACCGACAAGCAAAGGCTAGCTTTTCTTCATGACTTGTCCTATCGAGGAAGGTTTACTATGTTCTGCCACTACACGTATATATGTTCCAGTTAACCAACGGGAAGAGCGCTTGCCCTTGCATTCAAAAGCGGGAACATAGGTGTTTTGATGACATCATGCCGTGCCCTGTCCAAGGGATTAAGCATCCAACTTTGGTCGTATTTCAAAAAAAGCCTCCCTTTCCAAGGTCTTGCGCCGAGCTCAGCTATTCATATTTTGAATGCGTGCCATGGAGCTGTGTACGACGACCTGTTCCCTGTTCCCCCCCCCCCCCCATTTCTCAGCCACCCGCATTCTACGCTAAACGCTCGGTGCATCTCCCGCTAACATGCACCTCAGAAACTCGCAAAGGCATCTGAATATCTCCTGCGCGCTTGTTCTAGCGCTATACACCGCAGCAGCACACGCTGGAAGAGCGCGCATCCTCATCTACTCCCGCACCTTGGGATTCCGCCATGACTCTATCCCGACGGCCATAAATGCCCTGCAGACTCACGGGCAGAGCATCAATGTGGACTTTGACGCAACAGAAGATCCTGCTCAATTCACGGATGGAAATCTGGCCCAGTATGATTCGTTACTGTTTTTGAGTACGACTGGTGACGGTAAGTAATCATTTACACGCATGTGCATGTATGGACATAACCCACGACGGGCTCTGACGGTGGACCACAGTTCTTGATAACTCCGGCGCAAGTGCGTTCCAGGGGTATCTCAACCAAGGAGGGACTTTTGTCGGGATCCATTCTGCTTCCGACACACTGAGAAATCAGACTTTCTATGCTCAAGAGTTGGGTTAGTGGCACGTTTCACGAACGGCTGATACTAGTTTGACGTCTCACTCATCTCACTGAAGGCGCTCTGTTCGACTATCATCCTGTACTACAAAATTTTGTAAGTGGACCATGAGTGGCACGATTTGCATGACCCGATCATTGATGTTACCGTCTTGTCGCAGACGGTCGATATCATAGGTCCTTTGCATCCTAGTACAAGCATGCTCCCTGCTCAGTGGACTGTCCAGGACGAAGCGTGAGTCTGTTATAAGCATCCTTAGAGATTTGGTGCAACAGCCCATGACATATCTCATAGGTACAACTTCGATTCTGATCCAAGAGCAGTAGGCGCCACAGTAGTTCTTTCCGCTGACGAATCGACATATACAGGTAAGTATACTCACTAAACATAAGAGCTTGAACTTGGAAGGGCTAATTGCTTGACACTTTGTAGACACTGGCGTGCATAAAAATCAGGGTAGCCCACATCCCACTGGTACGTCTCCTTGCACTGGGTGTTTGCAACAAGGAGGTTGGAAGGTTGATTACTTTTTCCTGATTTGTAGCTTGGTTCCAAGAGCGAGGTGCAGGCGTTCAACCAGGTGGGACCGCAGGACGAAGTTTCTACACCAGTTTAGGGCATCTTAACGAGACATGGCAGGTGAGAAACAAAAGTGTCCCAACCGCAATGAACTCTGAATAGTTTTGGCTGACTCCCTTCTCCATACATGCAGGACGAATTGTTCATGTCGCATGTGCTCGGCGGAATTTCTTGGGTGCTGCAAGGGAACACGACCAGAGCGTTTAATGAAAGTGCGCTAGTAGGGAATGCCCGGCTGCAACCGACAGCAGGCGGCGCCACCACGGTCATTGGCTCGGAAACACTTGGCTCGACACCAGCGACAACAGCGAGTCAGGAGGCACCAGCGCATACGTGAGTTCTCATGTACCATAGTCATCAAGTTAATTGTGGCATGCTAACATGTCCTGCAGATCAGTGGGAACGAGGAGCCAGATCAGCGTCGTGGTGCTATTGCTTTCGTTGACAGTTTTCATGCAGTCGCTTTAGCGTCGTGCCTGACCATGTTTACACGGAGGGGAGTGATAAATTGGAGGATTGGACTCTGCAGCAAATTTGTTTCCTCTGGCGTACTGCTGGATAACCTCAGGATACTGGACTTACCATCTACTTTTACGATAATTTATGGATATGTCGCGTGAATATTGGAACTCATGTTGGTTTTTGCAGCGCTGGGGAAGGGGCCTTGAAACGCGTGTTTCTCTACGAGTCGCGAGCCAAATGGAAGTCGAAAGACGAGAGTACATGGGTGGCAAAGAATGTTCACGAGGCGAGGGTAGCAACCCATACCGACAGAAGTTGATTATGCGCCAGGTATGCGGACTCAGAGAAGGTGATGCAGAACTCCCAACCCTGGAAAAGGGCAGCGCCGCAAGGGTTTAGAGCGAATTCGTGTCTTGAGGATGACAAGAAAGAGTTTCAATGATTTGTCTATTCTGAAAGGGTCGAGCGACTCTATATATCAATCTTCTTGTACCCTTGCAGCTGAGGGATATCCGTCAGAATACAACTTCACGGATCACAGAGCCGTGTGACGCACCTTATTGGTCTTCAGCATGTCAAGGTACTTCTCCGACAGCCATCTGCAGTTCTCGTAGTGGTTGACACCCTCTGCCAAGTGGCATTTATTGAGTTCATGCTGGACGAGGCGCAGTTCCATGGCCTTGACCCATGACTCGCGGATGTGGTCCTCTCTCGCCTGGAGCTTTGCTTTTTGGATTTGAGTATAGCACGCTATACATGAAACAATAAACATACCCTTCACTTCTGCAAGCTGTGCCTCGTTGACTGGCATGGTGGAATTTGTGAATTAACGGTGGCCTCCGACGACAACTTGTCCTCAACAGGGCGCTTACATAAGCAAATTAACCTCAACTGTCCCACCACCGTAAAAGAACTTCAATCAAACGTCGGTGTTCTCTCTTATTGTCCACCAGAATGCCATACCTATCCCCATACCTCCTATATTCCCGAGCCCTGTTCCGTCGTTCAATTAGGCTCAATTTCAACCTTGAAGAAATCGACGGAATCACATGTCCTTTCGTAATATGCTGTCGGCGCCGGTGATACGGCTTCATCCTGTTCTTTACCCGGATTACTCTTGGTTCCGTGTCTTGCGACTCTCACTTATACGTCGACCAACCAACTCAGCAAACAGGAAAACATGGCAGAAGCAGTTTCATTCCCCGCTGGAAAGCCCCTTGTAACACTTACCCGTCGTGCGTCCTTGTCAAAGTGTTCCATGCTATTTATTCCGTCTAACTCGGCGACTGTGAGGTAGCCAAGCAGCACTTGTGGATCCTCGAACTGCACAATGGCGTCGACAACCGTCTTACACAGGAGTTCATTCACAAGGGATTCCTGCCTGCACTCGATGCCGTCGAGCGCGAATGGCGCGTGGTGCAGAGGGCCGCAGTAAAGAAGCCCCAGGAAGGAGGGGGCGCTTTGATTATTGTCGGGAAGAAAGACCAGGACAAGTTCTTTAGCAACGGTATGATTATTTAGACCTCGGTGAAATGTTGCCGTACTTATCTGTTATGTGTGCAGGTCTTGATTTCGCCAACTCGTCAAAAGATCCCAACTTCTTCCAGTGTATGTGTTCGGGCTGCCAACGCTCTAGTGCACATTAATTAAATTGAGATTTCTAGTGACGTTTGATCCTATGCTTATGCGCCTCCTTTCCTTCCCCAGTGAGTGCTCATTTGTTCTTGCACGTGTGATGATCATCTCAAGTCCTTATTTCGTTGCAGTTCCCACTATTGCTGCCATCAATGGACACTGCTTCGCTGGAGGCTTTATGCTTTCCCTCTGCTGTGACTACCGCGTGATGACAGATGGTAGCGCACGCAACGCGTGGCTCTGCATGAACGAGGTGCGCAATGATATTCTCCACCTCCATCGCAGATGCTGAGTAGCATGGTTGTTCTTTTGTTACCATCATAGGTCCACTTTGGTGCTCCATGGCCTCATTCATTCACTGCTGTTCTGAGTAACAAGATAAGCGACCACCGCATCTGCCGCCAAATTGCACTCGAGGGACACCGTTTTGCGCCGAAAGAGGCTCTCGAGCTCGGACTTGTTGACTATATCGTTAAGGGAAAGACTGCAGACATCCTGGAAAAGGCAGGGGAGCTTGCGGAGAAGGTTGCACACAATGCATCCTTCGGCGTTTACGGTCTGATCAGAGTATGTCAATATCATCTCAAGGGAGTTCGTAATGTTAAGTTTGTCATTAGGAAAACCTGCATCGTTCCGTCTTCAGCACCATCCGCAAGGATACAAGACTGGTCGGCCCATTCGATGCTGATGCTGCAGCGAGGTCAAAGCTGTGATCAATATATGCGCACCTCGTCTGATATCACTCAATGAATGACCTGTGGATTGCAGGGGCAGGACGACTTGTGGTACTTTTGAGTAACGATCATGATATGATGAACAGTTTGTTACCTGCAGATACCTTCTACGCAGTTGCGAAGCCCCTCGTGTTCATCAGCAATAGCCAGCCTTCGGAGAGGACGCCGTTGAGGAATGCCGAGATACATTTCTGTGAGTAAGCTATTTATAGTTCCAACATTTCGGGGTAGTGTGGAGACACCATCGATCCAGCAACGAGCAACGGGAATTCCTATATTTATGGACCTCTACTAAGTTGATTGTGAGAACAAGGCCCGGGCCTCAACAACACAATGATCTTCTGCGGAACTGTGTATGCTGGATACCTGATGCGAAGTGGTCCTCAGTCGCGCGGATGTCCAAAAATAGCCCGTAGATGAGTGATGCCTCGCAGCCTCCGGCACATGGGCCCATTGTTCATCCATCCATACCTAACTATATAAGAGGTTGTTTCGGCGAGGCGATCCCTATTCTTCTCCCTTCCCATATCTTCGCCCCAGGTTTGGGCCTTTCTGTACTTTTCTCTCTCCTTTTCGCAGTTATACTTCCTATTACGGTCTTTGCTTTCATTATTCATTATGCAGCTTTCAGTTTCGCTATCTTTCCTTCTGGCGGGCGTCCTTATGATGCTCACCGCGCCAGCTGACGCCCTCCCGCATGAGAGGCGTAGCAAGTCAGTCACGCTTCCTCTGAAGCGCGTCGAGATGGCTCGTGGCGTCCACCCGCAGATCGTGAGCTTCTTCAACGGATTAGTGAATAGATGGAGACCGTAACTGACATATTATATCTGATAACAGAACCTGCAACAGAACATCAACCGCAGCATCCGCCGTCTGGCGCGCATGACGGGCCGGGAGGAGCCCTCCGCCAGGGAGCTCCACGAAAACCTCCAACGCCGTGTGCTCCAGATTGAGGGCCCCGAGGTGCTCGAGAAGCGGTACAACCGCCACGGTGTGCCCAAGAAGACCGCATCGAAGAGCAAGGCCACCGCGGCCAAGACTGGCTCTACTCTGGCTGCGACCAACTTCCGCGGTCAAGGCAATGGAAACGGCAAGCAGGGCCAAAACGGCGGAGGTCGTCAGCAACAAGGCAGTGGCGCCCAACAACAGCAGGGTGGCGCTCAGCAGCAAGCTGCTGCCTCTGCTGCCGTTACTCCAGACCCGGTTGCACAGGCAGACACCCCTACTGACAATGACTCCCTTGGCCTTGATATTGAGTATGCATTGTCTCATTTGTTGTATTGTCAGGCGTCTGATATCTGTACAGAGCTCAGGACGTTGGATACCTTGCCACCGTTCAAATGGGCACGCCACCCCGCGACTTCCTGCTCCTTATGGACTCTGGTTCGGCCGACCTCTGGGTTGGTGCAGAGAACTGCGCTTCCCAGGCTGGTGGAGGCTGTGTGAGTGGCTCATTCATATTTTTTATCAGAAAAGGAAACTTACATTCCTTATAGGGCAACCATATCTTCCTCGGCCCGCAGTCAAGCTCCAGCTTTGTCGACACCAACAGTCCCTTCTCCGTCACTTACGGTACTGGCTCCGTATCGGGTGACATTATCACCGACAACCTTGCCATTGCTGGCCTCCAACTCAGCCAGCATACTTTCGGTGTCGCCACAACCGAGAGTGTCGACTTCTCGGGCGATGGAACGCCCTTTGACGGCTTGATGGGTCTCGCCCAATCCGTGCGTCTATATTCAACAAAATATCTGGTCCCAAGTTGACTGACGCTGTTGTTGGTATCGTAGACTCTTTCAGAACAACAAACCTTGACCCCTATCGAGTCGCTCGCGAAGGCAAACCTCGTTCCGGCTGCCATTGTGTCATACAAGATCTCCCGTCTCGCCGACAATAAGAATGACGGAGAGATTACTTTCGGGTAAGTTCTCTCGCTTGCAACATACCTTGGGCCTCCACGTTCTGATATGACACGATCTGTAGCTCCTTGGACACCACCAAGTTTGACTCCGCGACGCTAGTCGAGATCCCCAACGTCAACACCCAAGGCTTCTGGGAAGGAGCTTTGGACAGCGTGAGCGTCAACAATCAGGACCTCGGGCTGCAGGGCCGCACCGCCATCCTCGACACCGGCACAACCCTCATGGTTGTTCCCGCCGCTGACGCTGCCACCATCCACGCACAAATCACCGGCGCAAAGTCTGACGGCCAAGGCGGCTTTACCGTCCCTTGCACCACTACCGACAGCGTCGCGCTGACTTTTGGAAAGCAGGAGTTCGCTATCGACCCCAGGGACATTGCGTTCACTCCTGTTGACCCCAACGACCCCACTGGCGACTGTGTTTCCGGTATTTCCTCGGGACAAATCGGCGGCGCTGACGAGTGGCTCGTCGGCGACGTGTTCCTCAAGAATGCCTACTTCTCCACCAACGTTGACAAGAACACCGTCAGCCTTGCGAAGCTTGTCTAAGTTGTCTTGCTATTTATGTCCGGACTGTATTAGAAGGATTGTAATGCTGTATTTTGAGATAGACCTGCTATGGATAAGTAGCGACGTTCTTTTACGCTTGGAGAGTAGTTTATTTGCACAGGAGGACTTCGCTCATTAACGATTACATTCATTCATTGCAATTGTATTCATATTTGATTGATCATGCTTATTCGTCGTGAAGCAGCGATTTTTAGACCGGAGGGATCCCACAAGAAAATAGAAGGGGCATCGTCGCGAGATGACACGTTCAACGGCTTCGTGCGTATGTCCACTTTTGATAGTATCACCGTCCATCGATACCGTTTACTTTTCGTCGTCGTCGTTCAGATCAGGCTTGAGCTCGTGCGGATCCTCGATGATGGACTCCAAATGAGCCAGTGCAGCCTATACATCCACGCAGATTGAGCAACGTGAAATAGAAAAAGAAGTAAAGGTCTAGTAGGGTGCGTATCGGCTGTCATTGATGAAATTGCTGCGCACCCTCCCGACTTCACTGAGCTCCTCGTTCTCGTCTCCAGTGAAAGTTTCGAACGTGTTGATATCGACGAAGGCATCGTCGTCCAGATCATCCTCCTCGTCCCTAGGGTCTGGGTGAAGTGACGCGCACTCTGATAGCGCTTCAAACATGGGTTCAACTGCATAATAACAGACTTCAGATAAATGTGCAATAAATCCTGGATGAATAACATTAAAGAAGACGCACGCGATGCAGAGTTTTGAGGCACGATCGTCAATTCGCTCATCTCTGAGATTTCGTCATCGTTTTGCGGTGCGTCAGGTGCCGCTGCACTTTCGTCGAGCTGACAGTATATCGATGGGCCAGATTCTCCACGAGAGACGGCATGAAGGGTGATTTTTGGGTACTCTATCTCAAATCCCTCCCCTGCAGTCGAAACAAATGCAAGGACACTAGTATTATCAGTCTAGGCCTTTTTCGATTAGCCCTGAAAACGCACCTAGTCAAGATATACAACGTTCCCTGAGTGGCATTCGTGAAAATACCAAATCCAGGATCAAGGGTGATCGAAACATTTTCCTCCTTGTGACGAATGACCGGGGGTATGTCTCCAAAAGATGCGGGAGTCGATGCAACTAGGGCTGAGTGCTCCTCCTTGCTGATGTACTTGGGCACTGCAGAGATGGGTTTGACGGCGGGCATCGCGGGGTGGAGTTGGCAAGGACGAAGACGAGACAAAGATTTGTGATTAGGGTGTTATGAGTAGACTATCAGCACAGCCACAAGCGGGCTGCTGGTGCTTGTGCCGTTGTTGAGCCCTCCATCACAATGATCTTTGCCAGCCACGACTCCTTCTCACCAGCACCTCTTGTACTCATACCCCCATAATACCCTTACTCATCATGGCACCACAGGACCCCCAAGCTGCGGCCTTGCTCTCTCACGTCGTCTCCCAGATCGAGACAAATGTCAACTTCCTGGCCTCACAGGGCTACATTTCGCAGAGTGATGTATCTGCCATCCTCACCAAACTCCCGAATGGCCACAACAATGTCACTGCACCGACTGGTATAGCTGGTATAGCTTCCCGGGTATCCAACATGGTCGTTGGCGCTCCCAAGGCGCCGCCACCGCCTGCTGCCCGGTCCCAGGCTCGGGCTTTGTGGGCTTACCAAGGCGACGTATGCCGCCATCTGCTCAGAGTTCCATTCCTCAAACCCTGACAAAGACCTTCATTAGGACGAAAGCGACCTCTCTTTTGTTGCAGGCGATATCATCGAGATTGTGGAGGAGACCAATGCCGACTGGTGGACTGGCAGAGCACACGGAAAGCAGGGCCTGATGCCCTCGTCATACGTTGAGAAGCTGCGTGAACCGGTTGACCAGGCGCCAGCAGCCAATGGTGCACCAACAAGTGCCAAGCCCGCGTACAAGCCTTTCGGGGCTGCATACCACGGCGTCGCTGCACCCCCGCCTACGGGACAAGGCGTCAACAACGTTGGGCTTCAAGAGGCGCCCGACACAGCAGCAAAGAAAGATAAATTTGGAAAATACAAAAGCACTGTGCGTAGCATTCTAATCCCTTCTTATCAGTCTTGTACTCAGATTCGTCGTAGTTGGCTCATTCGGCTGCTGGCGGTGTAGGCTTTGGTGCTGGTGAGTGCTCTTTTTTTAAGTCAGATAAACTTGTCCTGATGTGAATGCTCTTACAGGTGCGGCCATCGGTGGTGGCCTTGTCCGCGCCATTTTCTAGTATCAGAACCCCCTTTTCCTCGTGTACTAGCCTTTGGTTCCTCATCTCTGTTGCTTTATACCCAATGCAATCATTCTAATGGTATCTGTTTATCACCGGCTTCCATACACTTGGTGTGCCGGGCGTCGTTGTTGAGCGGCACGGCTTCACTTGTCAAAGAGGAGGTACTGAGCTACTCCAAAGCTCCAAGTGGCATATCCAGTTGCGTGCCGACTGGCAACTCCGCTTCATTTTCGATGTGGTGTTGCCGCGCGTCCACGCCGTGTTCTCGTTCAGGCAATGGTGTCCACATCATTGCTCGATCTATTAATAGCCAGAGCGCCCACAAATCCAATATTCGCGCGATGCTGGGCGCAGTTGACCCGTGCAATACGTCGATCCGGCATCCAAGCTGTTGTATCAAACATGGCACAGCACTCGTACAATGCGCGGTAGTCTTTCATCTCCGCTGGATTGAGAGTTGGGACGGCAACATATGATAGAGATTAACGATGACCATTCCCCAATGAGGTAAATGTGCGCAGACATCCGAAATGTTTCTTGGGTTACTCGTCGCATTAAATTTGTCGCTCTCTTATTGTGCTGCCATTGCGACACGTCCATGCTCCGATGAAGGATTGCGAAGCCGTGGAGATTTGCCACTTTGGTTCGAGCTTGATGGCCGCGTAGAGCTCCGCCTGCCGCCACTCTAGAATCGGGAGAACATGACTCGAGACGTATCGTGATATTGTGGTCTTCCTCCAACACATCAATGCGGCTATATTGATGTCTCCTATCGGCTTGTGGGTTCAGTGGGTGCATGCTACGGTCCGAGGAGTCAGGACGGAACACTTGGTCAACAAAACATATCCAGGATCTGATCTCCAGAAAATGCAGATTTGAATTTCTTGTAGAGAGATAAGTGTATTGGGGCAGATCTTCTTGACAAAAGAAGGTAAATGCCAATTGAACAGCTAGGGAGAAGCTCTCAGGCAGTGAAATGCGGAAAATGGCTTCTTGCGACGATGCAACTGCTCTGCGATATACAGGAAACGAGAGTATATAATCAGCCAGAACTGTTCTTCATCCACTACTCGTAGAGCCACACAAATCTCACCGACAAACTCCTCGATGCACTCGAATCCCTTTGGGCAAGGATGGAACCGAAGTGATGGACAAACCCCATCTATTGCAGGGGCTCTTCCATCTCTTGTCCCTACATCAGCTGGAAGAGTCTCTCTTGTATTCTCACCCGCCTCTAATGTGCTTGGGAGTATGGTCCATACCGTACAAGGCGCACCGTGCGTGGAAATCGTCACAAACTCCTCCACCACATATTTCCGTAAGACGGACTCCACCTTGTTGGGCGAGATCAAGTGGGGTACACAGCCTACCGTAATAGTTACTGGAGTCATCAGTCAGCCAGTGGCGGCTCAACAGTGGCTTTCTCCTTCAACGAACAATCAGTAAGCCAGGATTGTTTTGGCGCTTATTTGTGTGGAAATTTCTCACGGGCTCTAGGTGCCATCATATGCATGCGAGAGGGCGCCGATTTACTTGGGAACGTCAGTCTGACAAGACTTCAGTGAGTCAAGTGTGTATTCACCTCGTTCGACAACTAATCCCATTTCATAGTTCTATCTCAGAGATCATGCACAAACCCGCATTGCATCAACCGTGTTAGATCGGGCAAAGAACTCCATCACTTTGGAGTTGACGACCGACGCAATAAGCTATGGTTTGGGCGAAGTGTGCATTGTGGCCGTTGCACTTCTTTATTCCAATAGAATCTAGGAATGGACAAAGGCACGTGTATGATATTGCGAATGTACTGCATTGTAGCACAATATACCTCGATACCCAATTGGAAATATTTGTCTGCAGAATTAGGCATTGGGAGGATGTGATTAAAATGGGGTACGCTCTAGCTGTCTATAGTACAAGAGAAAAGTATATGCAAGCAAGGAAATGATGCCAACCTATCCTAATCCAGGGATGTCCGCTCCAGCAACTTGGTGATCTCCCTGTGTTCGCGCAACCATTCCGGGAAAGTGATATCTGATCTCACCCCAGGTTGCTTCATCTCAATGAGATAGTTGGCAAAGACAATCAGCGTCCCGTAGCGGTACCTATTGCTTGATTAGTTTATCGTTCCTTCATAAATAGGCGACCAGTGCTCACAGGTAGTTGACTGTAAGACTACGGAGCTTCTTCTCCTTGATACTTCCCTTCTCGCATGCGTCCACTTTGAGCTTGTAGCTGGACATCATAGGGTGCATTAGTATACGTATGTAGCATTAGTGATTAGTACTTACTCGTAGATAGCTTTTCTCAGGTTCTGCACATCTTGCATGAGGTCAACCGCACGGTCGGTTAAACGCTTCGCGATCTTGCCATGTGACAAGACACCGACAAGTTGAAGTATGGTCTTATATTCCCCTGTGCGGCGCGAGATGTTAAACCATCAGGACATGACCATGACCACGGAAATGCGAAACTCACCTGCAAGGTACACTTCTTCTTCCGAAGGGCCATCCATGGCGTCGTACACCGTCACATCGCTGATCTCATCATCGGCAGATGCTGGATCGACGTCGCTGTTCCAGCATGTTGTGGACGAAACGAGACAGGCAGAGATCATCCCGGTGGTTGTCCTTCCTCGGCCCATTTGACAGTTGAAGATAAAATCGCCGCCGTCTGACATTCCTGACTCAACCCTGGTGAGTAACTGGCTTAGCGCATCTGGCAAAGGTGCTTGTTCGTCGGTCTAAATGTATGCGAACGTCAGGGTTTATTTTGTACATGTAGAGGCAATGATGTTTACAATCGCGATTCGACCATAGTCAATCTAGAATAAAAATTGCATGTTTGAGTGACCAAGCTTGTATACCATCGAAAAAGAGATACGAGCGTACCCGGTATCCTTCATTGATTATCGAGTCAAAGACATCCCTTGGTGTCATAATCTGGTCCTCGTTGACGACTTCCCAGATAGGGATGATAGAGAACACGCCCGGTCTTTCTTCCACTTCATCATGCAGAAGGATACGACCGTCCCCATTCCGTAGTTCTCTCAGCACGTCTTTCTTGAAGCTTTCTTCCATGTTCTCAACAGTAGCTGTTGTGACACCAGTGGCCCTGAGCGTGTATGTCAGTAGGGCGGACTGAACGATGATTGAAGCCTCGTGCTTACTCGACGTTCTCTAAGGGCCGATTGACCAAGCGCAGAACATGAGGCCGTCCTGCGACGTAGATGACAGGTTCCTATCATCGAATTCAGCAAAATAAAACATTAAAGGTGACGGAAAACACTAACCTCTCGCAAGGATGTCCAGTAGACTTTATTAGATCCGCCGGGTCCAGCATCTACTCGCTCGAGGGCACGTTTCAACCTGCGTCATATTGAGCACATGGGTTGGTACCAGTGTGCAGAAATCTACTCGCCCTTCAGCCGTTGGCATACCACTGTAGGAAAAGGGTTCAATAAATATATACATTTAAGGCAGAAAGTAGCTTACCTGCCGCAAACCATCTTGCCTCCTTCTCCCACCTGGAATTCTGGTCCATCAGCAGGGGATGATGTCCCAGAGTGTTTGAGCTGGAGAGTCATAGGGACCCGACGGAAGTTGGGTGCACCGTCAATCCGTCTGGCACACAAGACACACTTAGCACAACATAAGTTCTACGGAAGGGACGGCTGGACGTACTCTGGCAACGTCATCTTTTGCAAGTTTGAGAAGAAGTCCGACTTGATGATGGTAGAGGTCGACAGGATGCTACCTGACCTGCTGAGAACGACTTGCGTGACTTCATCCGGGTCTGCCGCGCCATCGATGTTCCTCCCAAGTGGTTTGAGCGCATTAATGCCTTCATGGAGAAGTTCCTTCTCGAACGTCTTGATAACTGCGTAGTACAATGAGCGCTGCACCAATAAACCGAACAAGTCGAACAGACAGACCAGGTCGGTTTTTCACATATGTTTCGATAGTCTCAAACGAGTCCATGGTATCAGGTTCGATTGACTGAAGGTACGACTGGAAAACAATCAACTCAAAGTAACGACGCATGTTTTGTTGTCCTGGGTTGCTGATCAAAACAGATAATCAACCAACACACGAAACACATACCTTTAGACGTGTGTAGGCGGATTAGCTTGTCGTCGGTCGCTTCCTCGGCGCGTACCCGTGATTCCTCAATGGCCTCACGCAGATTGTAAACTGCTGAGCATCGATCGATGGCATCGTCCACAGCTCTTTTCACGGCTGGTCCTTTGCGAATGACGCGAAGAAGGTCTGGAGAATGTTTAGACACTGTACGCCTTCTGAAAAACTGGGAAATATAACGCACTGTTGATTGCCTGGTACGAGTACCTGTTCGGCGCAGTGACCGGCTCCATAAGGGTCATAGACATGGACAGCGACCGCTTGGCATTTGCTTTAGGGCTTCCTGCAGTCAAAGGACGGTGCACCTGAAGCCACTCTTTGATGAGGAGCAAAATAGTCTGGTGAATGGGATAAGACGCAAGGCCCAAGACCATAGTTATATGTACGCACGGATGCCAAAGAGCTTCTGCCTCGGCCGAGCTGGCAGTTGACGACAATCGGGGTGTTCGGTGGGGTCCTCAATACGACTTCAATCAAGTCCCGCAGGTCAGCGTAATCCGGGGGCTTTTCTGCGGTAATTGGAATTCTGTTATACTGAAGAGTTACGCCGTTGATCTCATGGCGGGCGCCCATGATGTCTTTGAGCACCAGTACGTCGTCTGGATGGACTTCCTCCCAAACGGGCACGACGGTGCCATCCGACGTTTCGGTGTGCAGGAGGAGTCTGTTGGGGAACGTAGGGTCATCAGCAATCATGAAACGGTCTATTAGAATGTGGTCTAACCTTCCACCAAAGGTCTTCAACTCGGCGACAACATCGTCCCTGAGGCGCTCCTCCAGGATCTCCAAGCGGGAAGCAGAGATCCCACCATAATCTGATGCCTCTCGTCAGTTCCACCCATGGCCAAAACTTGTTCAAAAAAACCGCACCCTTCATGTTTCTGAGAGAGAAGTTTTCTCTTCTCAGGCAGTACGGCGCACCGTTGATATACACAATCGGTTCCTCCCTGAGTGTGATCCACACAACCTTCGAGGCCGCTGGGTGGGTCTCTTTGATTCGGTCGACCACCTCCTCGATGGCCTCGATTGTCGGCTGGCCGAGCGCGTATATGTCTGCGTCTGGGACCCGTCGGAAGTTGATCGCGCCGCGAACGCCACGCTCGACGCGGTGGGATTCGCGGAGCCATTGATCAGACTTGAGCAGAGTGCTGGAAAAAGATGAAAGTCAACGCGTTGAAAATCACGATATCGCCAGGCTGGACCGACCTCTCTCGTAGGATGATGCCACTTCGGTTCTTGACAACATGGTCAGAATACTCATCACCAAGAATCTGTCCGCCAGCAATGGCGACGTCGTTCTTCTTTCCGGGGATAAGCGAGCGGGCAGTCGCACTCGACTTTGACAACGAAGAAAGGTCGTTGACGGGCGCGAACACGTTGAGACGCGACCCGTGCTGCTTGCGCAAGAACTTGACTTGTCTGCGAAGGACCACATCAGACCATCTTCTCTACGGATAGAAGGAGGACAAGCAAACCCACGTCCAAATTTCCGTTCTCGCCATCAGCCAGTCTGAGAAACTCAGACTAAAATGCTCATCGGAGTCCTCGACAAACGAAGCAAACGCGATCATGAAGAAGCTGGGGGCAGGGTCAGCTTTGTGCGAAGGCTTCAGACACTGTAGGCCTCACTATTTCTCCAGCGATTTCATCGCCTTATTCAAAAAGTCCTCTCCCTGTGCCTCGTTCATGCTCGTCAGAGAATACTTGAGCCGGTAGATCAAGATATCCTCGCGCAGGTTAGTCACCTGGTCCGCTAAACTCAGATATACAAATCAACCCGATATTCGTCGAAACCGAGGGTAGAAAGCGGATATGTACGCACTAGCATCGATGACCCGATCCACGAGCCGTTTCGCCTGCAGCCCGTGGTCCAAACAGCCCAGCAGGCTGAGAATCGCGCCGTAGTTGCCCAGATGCGCCTTGCGCATGTTCTCGAGCAACGTGGGCTGCGTCATCAGGAGCTCGATCGCCGATTGGGAGTTGCTGTTCTGGAGACCTGCGCTGAAGTTAGAACAGAAGTAGGAAGATGATGCCTGCATAAGGAACGTGCTTACACTGTTGGAGGAGATAGGTGAGCCGGAGGAGGGATTTGCTTAGCTCCTGCTGCGCGTTGGCCTGTTCGAGGGATTGCAGGATCCGGCTTTCTGTTTGCTTGAAGGGTGTCAGCGTTGGAGCCATTGTCACGTATAAACACTGCTGCTTACCGGCACGAGGTTTGTTGGCTGGTAAAACGACTTAACATTTCCTGACCTACGTTCGAGATTAAAAGACACTCACCGTACCAGTACCCGGACTCGAGGAGGGTGGTGCAGCGCCATTGGCCGCTTTGATAGCATATGGGTCAGGTCCCCCGGCGTTGAGGATTTGTTTGCGCCGGACCAGAGACGCAGCCACCATGGCGAAGGTCGTTCGAACGGCACCCATACCGCATGAAAAGACTAATGCAGTCTGTGTTGGATCAGTATCTCTAATTACGCGTAGGTATGCGTCCAAGTAGTTGTCCTTGAAGTTTAAATCAGTAATGATAAGATCTTGTCGTCGTGGCGGCGTGCGCACCTCAATTGGTCGATCTGGGGAGATTGGTATGCTAAGGAACGAACTTTGAGCATGGTAGTATCTCTCAAACATTGAGTATATACGAACCGGTGGTACTGCGAAGAGTTAGTTGAGTTTAACAGCAGAAGATAACTTTGTACACACATCAACATTCCAACCATCTTCCTTCATGTATCCCCATAGTTCGAGGGAGGTCTTCACGTTTCCGCTATCAACTGCAGTCCATGTGGGCAGAATAGCCCCTTCGCCGCTGTCCGCCGCTGCGAAAGGATTAGCTTAACCTCTCGCAAAACAACAGAGGCTACTGACCAACTTCATTGTGCGTGAGGACGAGGCCACCGTACCGCGCCGCTTCCTGCAAGATATCATTCTTGAGTCTGTTCTCTATCGCCTCCAGGTTCTCAGCGCGGTCCGACATGGCGAGCGTGCGTCGGGGTTCAGATGCGTCTCTCAGCACAAACGGGCGCCCGGAGATGTAGACTGGAGGAAAGTCAGAAATGGATGGTCACGCGAGGGGGCAAGGGGGAAGATGCATACTAATGGGCTCTTCGCGAGTTGAGAACCAAACGACATGCGACTGGTTGCTGAATCGTGGCCTTACGCGCAGGATTGAGAGAATGGCACGGAGCCCTTGGGTACGGGGCTGGGCAGCACCGAAGACGTTGAGGTCTCCTTGTCGAGGAGCTCTGAAGTTGGGTGCCCCGTGCACATTCAGGTCCAGATCAAGGGCTCGTCCTGGCCTCCATGTTAGCCTCAGAAAAGCTTATACCTGCAGAAGGACGCACCACTGGGGTAATGATCAGTCTTGAGGATGAACCCCCGCGAAAGCACGCTTCCATTCCTCGTCTTCACCACAGACGCCTCGGACCGTTCCAGGAGGTCAATGAGATCCAGAGACGTAGCCTCGTTCGAGTCCCTCGTCTGCTTCGACGAGATACTGTCGCTGCTGGACGCCGGCATCTTCGGGTTGCGCGCTGGGGGTATCGAGCCAGGCCGACTGGCAGATAAGAGCGAAGCGCGTATCGCGGTCGGGGGCGAGCTTGCGCTGCGGCCCTCCTCCGATACGGATTTGCCCAAGAGGGCTGCTTGTCGCTGGTGCTGCATGGACTGAAGAAGATGGACTTGCGTGTCGCGATCTGGGATACACTTTGGCTCTCCAAACACGTTTATAAGGCCTTCTCGGATTGCTGCTGCCTGCTGCCTGAGTAGAAGATGAGATGTTATTCTTATGACAGCATTTCTCGGACCTTTTCCACACCTTGCCCGCAACACGTGGAATTTATGGATCGCCGCTTCTTATCCTCATCCAAATGAACACTATCTCGTCCAATCTGCTCAAAGGGTTGCTAGAACCCTCAACAAACTGAAGCCGCTCTAACCCTTATCGGACCTTTCGGAATGAAATCTATACACGAGAACCGACATCGACATCCTCTGCCCTGAATGGTGCGAAGCAGGCTGAAGCACGCCGTTGCACTCGGAGTAATCGTTGCATCCAATCGATAACGACGAACGATTTATGGACTCGAATGCTCAAGGCATCTGTGCACCTATGTACCAGTGCTGGGTTGATTGGGACTGCAGTCTCGAGTGGTAACATCTCGTCCTTTTTGACTCAGTCCTGGCTCCTGTAAACTTTTCAACGCGACCATTTCCATGCCATGCACTTTCAGCACTATTCCAAGCAGGCACTCCGTTGTGCTTCGCCTGTCTGCCAGATCCATCATTATGCACGTTCAACGCTGGATCGGAAGTCGTGAACCTAGGACACTCTTAAGATGCTCACTGGGCCTAGGCACCCCTCTTTCGTTGAACGCGACTAACCAACTTAGTTCAGGTGCATTTTGACGCTGTTCATTTACTAGCTCTAACCCACATTTTACTGACTAAAATTATATTTTCAGTGGCTTTTCCAAGCAGTAATCGTACCCTGAAGCCCACCAAAGTCCTCAAATAATAACGAAGAACGTTGAGTCAGAATCGTTGTTACTTACAGGTCAAAGGCCCTACAGTGAGTATAGCAAATTCATTCACTCATTGCAGAGCCCATGACCTTCCAACAGCCTGAATTTGTGCATCCGCTGGCTGGAGTAGGTCTTCAATGAGCCGAGTGCATGCTGGAGCGTGGGGCATGTTGGGGTTAAGGTTTGACGTCTTTATGCCACAACCGATCTACGCTTGGCGGTCAATCTTCCCCCATCACTCCAGACTACCTTTAACCAGCCCGGCGCTGCGCACAGAACCGCTATCTCTCTCTCTGCCTCTCATTTTCACCTCCAAGTCCTCATATTCCCCGGTTTTGAACTCACTTCGCGGTTTGGACCCCCCGCAAGCCATGGAGCCCCTGTGTCTGGCCTACTATTGCTCGGGACATGGTGCGTCATACTGCTTGGTCTGCCGCGAAAGAAGGATACTCAACATCAAGCACAGGCTACGGACACGCAACGCGGGTGTCTGCCTTTACACGATATCTGCTGAGTACACCCCTGGCAGAGCGACCGGTGGTCTACATCGTCTCCTCCGCCCCAGAGCACGTCTTCGCAGACAGCATTGCGTGCGGCGCGCGCTATCGGTATGCCGAGATCGACCCAGTCATTGTCCAACCTCTAGCGTGAGTTTTGTGCGTTAGATGCCAATGGAATATTGAATGTTGCCATAGATACCGCGTTGACCGACGGAAAAGCGTCGACGTGCTCAAGAACTTTCTGAGCAAGAAGGATCTTCTGCTGGAGAGAGAGCGAGACTGGCTTCTGGAAGTAAAAGCGCGATGCGTATTGAGCGACGCTGCGTTTTTGGGCTGGTACGAGATATCTGTCAATGTTTACGGCACTTACCCAATGTTTGTCCCTGCAGCGAAGCGGCACGGGCAGCTGGGCTGCCGTCTGTCCTCATTACCAACTTTTCCTTCGACTCCGTATTTTCGTACCTCTCCACGCCGATGATCGACGCTCCGCAAGCAGAGCCCAATATCCTAGACATGATTCCGGACGAGCCTATACCCCACGAAGAGCTCGCACCCCTGGTCGAGCAGATTCACGCCGGATACCGATGCGCGGATCTGCTCGTCCGTCTGCCTGGGTACATCCCTATGCCCTCTTTCTACGCCGAACCAGCACTTCCTTCATACAAATGGGTGGACACAAGAACGAACCGCATGAAACCGGGGCTGTTGAATTCGTCGGGTGCCCTCCTACCCAGCACCGCCTCTCCGTCCCGGAAGCGGTCCGTCATCCAAGCACCGCTGCTTGTGCGACCACCCTCCGCCAAAGCCTCTGTGTATACCCCGGAAGGACGCTCAAAGCTTCTTTCATCTATTGGCATACCACCTGACATGCACAATCCGGAGAAGACGAAGATTCTGATTGTTTCCTTTGGCGGCCAAGTATTTAAGCGCCCGTCGTCGAGCCGCAACTCCAGCAGGTCGCACAGCAGGTCGCACAGCCGGAACGCGAGCCGGGAGAATGTCTCTGAGATGTTCAAGAAACCGTCTCCGCCCCTGCTGGTATTAGACACCGACCGGGTGCTGCGGCCGAGGGATACCAACGTGCGCGCGCCGAGTCCGACGTACTTTGACCTCAAACCCCTGGCCACGCCGAATCACCTCTGGATCCCAGGCGCCCCGCCCGCGCTCAAGATTCCTGCCCTCTCGCCCGCGCTCACTCAGCCTGCCTCGCCCATGGACCCCGTGCCGACCATCAACACCATCCCGCCGACGCCGTTGCGGATGAACGGCTTCGCGGACGCCATCGATAACGCTCTGTACGATGATGATGGTGATGATGTCATAGCATCGCTGCTTCCCGACCCGTCCTGGATTGCGGTCGTGTGTGGGGTGTCGAAGGAGCAGTGGAATAGCCAGAATCAGAGCGACGGCGACGAGTCGGAGATGCCGGACCGGTTTTTTGTCGCGCCGCGCGATGTGTACATGCCTGACTTGACCGCCGCGGCGGATGTCCTGTTGGGAAAGCTAGTGAGTCCTGGCATCAATAATCTTTTGTGGACAGTTCAACTAAGCAATCGTCGCTCATCTATAGGGCTATGGGACTGTATCTGAATGCGTCGATGCATGCACGCCGTTTGTCTACGGTACGTACCACACCCTCTCCTTCCGCCCCAAAACCGCCTTCTCACCTCCTTTTCACCTCGCAGTCTCCCGCCCGCTCTTCATCGAGGAGCACGGTCTGCGCGCGCTGCTGGACCAGAGCGGCGTGGGCGTCGAGCTCGCGCGCACGGCGTACGAGGACGGCGACTGGGCCGCGGCGATCAGCGAGGCGCTGGCCAAGGGCGCCTCGCGGAAGGCAAGGAAGAGGCGCGAGATGGCGCGCGGGGTGGGCGTTGATACGAGGGAGAGGGAGGGGAAGCGGCTGGCTGCGTCGGTGACGAGGTGGGTAAGGGGGTGGTGGGCGGAGCAGCCTCCGGCTGCGGTGTGATTTCTATTCTGAGGGAAAGAGGCAGGTGTTTGTGCTCAGGAAGTGGAATAGAAGCGGGCCTTTCTTTTCCTTCCTTCTACCCTACATACAAGAGAGAAGGACTCTTACATTATAATTATGGACGCTGGACTTTAACATGGACTATTGTGGGATCCATCTTATTATCACGTACGGACTGCACAGGGACTACACATTTACTTGTTTAAAAGTTACACACATCTATGTACCGGAGGTATGCTGGTTATGATGCAGCACTTACATTGCGTTGAATGCGTGTTACTTGTCGGTGGCGGACCTCGCAATGCCGATGAATGCTCTTTCATGTTCTGCCTGGATGAATGCATAGTTGAAAAGATAACAAGTCGTTGATCCACAGCGGGAATGGTCTTTCGATGCAGACGTTGAAGAGATGTGCAGCAGATGCCTGAACCTTGCTGCAAGCAGCTGTGGTTGTGGCATGACCGGCGGATTCGCGAAGTTCACCAAGTCTATTTATTTCGTGCCTTATCTTCGTTTTTCATGTCAAAAAAGATGCTAAGAAAGCATTTCTAAGAGATTTGGAGGAAGTATATGCGCACTTTCAATGGTGGTCGGACCGCGAAGCAATGTGTCAATCTGGTCATTGTTTGAAATCAAGCAAGAGCGGGGGGCGGTAATTCCTCTTTCTGCACCAAGTACGAGCGTAGGAAGGTCTTGGGGTGCTTTCTGGTAGAGTATTTCAAACTTTGTGCAGTGTTCGCGAAGTTCAACGAAGCCTGTTTCTTTTCGCGTCGTATCTTCGTGATTCATGACTGGAATTCCTATAAAATTCTAAGAATTTCCGAGGAAATATAGACGCACTTTCGATGGTCGGACCGCGACGCGGTGTATGGTCATTATTTGAAATTGGGCATGAGGAAGCAGGGGCCTGCCGGCGTAGGGAGATCCTGGAGTGCTTCTGGTAGAGTACTCGTGCTTGCCATGGTCGATGGGGCACGTGATTTGATGGCGGTCTCACTGTCCCTATCGTCGTCAAAAACGCGCTATTGTCTTTGCTCTGCGCAGTCCACTTGTACAGTTTAAGAATATTATAAATTGAGATATCTACTTTCACAAATATGGGTGGTTTTTATGACTTCAAATGTCGTGTTCCAATCACAAAATGCTGTACAACATTTTCTTGTGCTGGTTTCTCGGATTTGACATTTACGTGGCATAGAGACTTGTAGGTTTGCTTTCCTTTCTCCAAAATTCTCAAAAGCGTGGAGTAGTAGTAGTCCTATAATATGTGCGCATTTGGTTCCAAATCTTCCAATATTCGTGCCGATATTACACAAATCACATAAGACAACAAACAGAGTCAATTGAATGACACTCGGGAGGCATATTTGGTATATTATATGCACGTTGACAGCGGAATTCTAGGTGCTACGAGCCTTTTTTAAACTGTAGAAACTACCTGGAAGAGTTCCAGAGGTCAGATCTTGTCTAATCTCAACAAAACTGTTTGTGCCGCCTCCTGCTGACACCTGACTCGTTTTATTTGTCTAGTAACAGTATGAATTGTTGGAGATTTTTCACCAAACTCCCATATACTGTAGATATGGCTATAATCTAAAGGTTAAAAAAGATTTAGAGCCAGAAAGGTAATATGAGAGTCTCCGCGTCAATTCCATATTAAATGTGATAGACAGGCATGAGGAAATCTTGTACGGCTGTTTGTGACTGAAACACGGCGTGGAAAATTATGAAAAACACTCATATCTGTGGAAGTAGATATCTTAATTGATAATATATTCAAACTTTACTAGTGAACCGCGCAGAGCAAAGAGAATCTTGCATTTCTGACAACGACAGGGACGGCGAGACCCCCATCAAATCACGTGCCCCATCGGCCATGGCAAGCACGAGTATTTGCCTACTTTGCGCAGGGAGGGTTGATGAAGACTGGTTTGATTTAAGATAGAATTGCGACAGGAATCGATGCGATGCTATGCCACAAAGCTGCGCCGGCCTCGCGAGGAGGACTGCAGCAATGACCCAAGGGAAAGGGGCTACAAAAAGCCGGATTCGGTGGTTCGATGCGTAGATGTTGCCACTGGACTCAGTCCACTGCAGAGGCGATGAGGAATAGGTCCGCGCGGGATCAGAATTTTGAATCCCGACCCCACTCGCTCTCTTCCATCACCACCATCACCGCGCCCCTCACATTTTTGCGTTTGCTTCACAGACAGCCTCGTGAAAGCGAGTACATACCCCACTATTCTCGAACGATGGACCGCCAGAGTGGGCTTCGAGGCAGTTGAAGAGGCGTTGGATTCTGAAACAATGGGGAACATTGAACACACGAAGCAACAGACAAGACGCCAAATGCTTACTTGCTTTGACCGCTAGAATTGGGGATCGTTGGGAGGCCATTTGGGATTGAACGTCGGTGGTTCTTAGATGGAAAGGCTGAAGATTGAGAAAAGGAGCTCGATGGACGCACTATTGGATTCCGTCACAGCCCAACTTCAATTTAAACCTTTCGTCTTCGGGGGTCCCGAGGAGCGCATACACAAACTACAAATCCAGAGCTGCCGCCGTACCATCTGCACGAGAACGCGGATGAAGGCTGGTGATGACAATACGAAGGGCGGCGGAGCAGGAGGATATGATCGGTTGCTCTGAGACGGCGAATGGCAACTGTCGGCCACCAGGTATTTTTTCATTATTTTCATGCCTCTGGAGATGGTTGACATTGCTGCAGGCTCTTGGCGTCTTGACAGTGGAAACACACGCATTTTTGAAGCTTGAAGCGCCATTGAAGCATAGGACATCCAGTCGGATTCATGATTCTCGCCCAGGAGTTTGCCTCAGAAAGAAAAAAAAACGGGGGCGGTACAGAATGCTTCAGTTTCTCTCTATGGGCGATCTCAAGCTGTTCCGGAGGTCCCGACGCCTTTCTGCCGCCAATGGTTGCTGCTTTCTCTCCCTGTGGGCGCAGCGTGACGCGTGACGGGTGTGACACAGCGTCACGTCGTCGAGGCACATCGAAACCAGGTTTTGGCCGGGCTCAGCGTCTCTTGTATTCCTGGGAGTGGCGCACTGGACGAAATAGGATCCGTTATATGGCCCACTGCGCTGGTTTTGTTATGTTGCAAGATTGTTAGCCCTGGTCAGCCGGTAACAATTTTATCGCCATAGACGGAGCTAGCCTGAGCATTGTTGGTTCCGCGGGCCTTCCGTCTTGCGTGCGGGGATCACCATGCGAAGGGCGGAAAACTGCCGTCATAATCACTGCTCGAAACAAAGAGCTCCTGGGCGGAAGGAGTATTGGGGATATGATACAGACAGGGTTTAGCGAGAAAACTGAATGGGATCCTGGACGGCTGCACAGACGAAAGAAATTCTTGGTGAAATCATATCGTTGTTGACCGCCTGTCACGGTCGGGCTGGGCGACCTGCAGACACAGTCATCGACAAGGATCTTCCTTCAAAAAATCATTTACCTCTGCATGATACATGGCTGTCTTGCCGTCGATGATATCCTGTGGATCATCGCGTCTTCGGTAGTTGAAGCTACACCATTACACCATTCTTGGACATGCTGCCGAGCGCGGTTCCAATTTTCTCTTCTAGGGAAGGCAGGTCCCTGAGGACAACCCTTTCAGTATATAGCAGGGAGGTTCAATTTCTCACCTTGGGGTTTCGTTCTGCTCCAATCCGCCATCCTGCATCCCCAACTCGTCCTTCGTTTTTTCGTTCTCCTCCTCCTCTCCTACGTCGTGGTGGTGCTTCTGTCCTACCCATGGCGGCGACAACCTCATCAGTTCATCCACCGCTCGGCGAGGATAATAACCTTGCACTAGGAGGTGGTAAAGCGAAGCTCACCCGAAAAGATACGACGCGAACGGTGCTCCCAAACCTTGGATATCCTCTGCAACCCACCGGATATCCTCGATGCGGAGCCGCACAACCTGCTCCATCCTCCTTTGTTGACGCGTCGCCGGCTTCTCGCTCTCGTGAAGTGGTAGGTTTTTCTTTGGTTTACATCTTGTGGACGAGTCCGTTCTAACATCTTCGTGTCTGCTCAGCAGCATACCGGAGGCGCTCGCAGCGGATGTCGGACACAATTACCCCCTGGACTCCATGGTTGTGGCCCAGGAATCTCCGCGCGCACGTCGAACCATGTTGATCCCGAAGCTTCAGCTGGAGGCAGTCGTGGTGATTGGGAAGGCTGGTCGATACACGGCGCCTTGAAACGGATGGGTGTGAACATCTCGGTATGCTGTGATGCCTATATGTGGTGCTGGAGGGTACTGATCCTTCTTCTGTTCAATTTCTGTAGAGTCATGTGTCACTGGCCACGAAGACGTTGAAAATGAGGCATAGCAGATTCAATCGACATTCTGGCGGGTTCTTTGGTTCGTCCTCTTGAAGTGACGCAGATTGACACTGTCCATCAACCATCAACGCCTCTCCTGCTTGCTTCCTTGTTTTTACTGTGGTTCACACCGACGAACACTTTGTCACGCCGAGTTTCTTGCAGTCGACGTACGTGTTTGGAAGATTCACTCACGAGGTGGATCATTCACGCTCTTTAACCTCTTGCAGGTCTTTCTTACACCACACCCTTGACGACGTTTTCTTCCTACTTGCTGTCCCACATCTTCTCGGCTTTGGCCTCTGTCTTGAGGTCTTCGTCATCTTGCTGAATCTTCGTATATGTTTTCTTGTCATCTTGAAGTCGAGCACACACGTTTTCACCTCCGTTCCTAGCATAGGTTCATAATGTTACATAGTCTTACCCCCCTTATGAGTTGCTCTCTTGATTGTGTCATACATACTCAAATACGACCGTGTTCTTGACGTTGATGTGTTGAGGCCCCGTAGTTGAACGTTGACCGTTGATTGTTGGAGGACGATGAAACTCAAATCACACTGTTCAAGTTGTCAATTGCTTGAGTTTTGACGAGTTCGGTCTTGCTGCACACGTCTTTAGGCTGCCCGGCTTGATACATCCTCGTGTTCTTTGATATGGCGAATCTTGAGTTCGTTAAGGAGGCCTTGAGACTTGGGGAGACTTGAGGAGGATTCTTCGTTCTTGCTGTCACTCGAGTGTCGAAGATGGTCAAAATCACCACAGAGATAATTAAACAAGTAAATCGATTTTTGATTCAACCTTTCGTGAAGAATAATGAATAGACTGAAGGAGAAGCTGAAGATAGCAGAAGGGAGGTGGTGGTTGGGGGGAGAGAGGATGAGATCAATGCTGACGACAACGTGGCAACAATCTGACTCCGTCAGCGTTTGCGTCGGTGCCGGCACTGGCGGATCAAGATTAAATGTGATCGTGGGAACTGCAACTCGTCCACAAGCCAAAACTGAAAACACGGTTCATACATTCGCTAATGGTTGGATACCCCACAGATACCTTGGCCTGAGTGAGAGAAATTTAATGCAGAGTTGTAATACCAAGAATGTCCAAAAGACTCCAAAAGGGGGCCCGTGACTCAAAAACCGGCAAGCTACTGCCACTGTCCGGTCCAGGAATGTGGATGAAAATATCGCCATCGTGATAATATCTGTGAATTGGGAACTGCGAGATCAAACTGCGAACAGCTACCCCGGCACCACCGCAGCCGGACCGCAAGCTCAGGCCATCAAGTGGTCGACTCCGCCGCAATGCCGATCCGCAGTTTCGCATCCACAAATGCACTCGCCATTATGATTCAGACGCGCGTCTAGGTTCTACATGCACAATTTGCCTACGACTCTGCAATGCCACATACCGCAAAATGTGGCCGACACGTACATAAGAGCCGGTACGGTGTCAAGCGGCTGATGCGTTCACGTTACACCTATAAGTAGAGGTGGATGACGTAAAATACATAGGGACCCATATATATCTAACCAGCGGCTGTAGACGATATCTTTCAAACAACCCAACAATCATACATTCCCTCACCGATAACTAATCCCAAGTTGTTACTTCTTCTTCATCCGGTTGGCCACACATTCTTGACGGTGGCTCCTTGGTCTTCTCAGGGAACAATCAATCAATAGTATGTCCATTGTCACTGCAAGATAAAGTTGTATGACACCCACATTTGTGAATAGGGCTTCCGTGCGGTGCTTTCAGCACATTTGATGAGCAAGTGCATAATAATAGAGTGTTAGATTTGAATGGTACACTCGGTATGTTTGTTGTCAGCACTATAGTGCCCTGCCTGTTTGTTCACTCAATCAAATGAGTCAAGATTGGAAGATTTTAGTAATAATACCAGTGCCACCCGTCTTCCAAGATCAACTTGCAGCAGCTCACACGCACTTCTCAATAGCCTGTCGGAAATTACCGTTCAGTCTATGGCACATCGGGCGTGGGAAGAGGGGTACCAGTCTCCCTTTGCCCGAACGTCTCATCGCCTCGTGAACCCTGGATTTGAAGATGCCCAATTAAGGCGATTTTAATATTCTGCAGGTGCGCTAATTCAAAATTACTTGGATGGTCGCCAGGTGTACTCATTCTGCTCATGGAACCACCGTCCATTAATTCTAGAGCAGCACCAACGAAGCATTCCTTTACGCCTGCCTCAGAGGCGTCTATCCAGCCTGCACTGCCACTTTCTTCAGCCATTCCCAACCCACAAATAAAAACATCGACTAATCCAGAGCACTCGGCACTCACGCCAACTACTAAGCCTAGCAGCTCGTATCAACCGAGAATGCGGAGGGTGATCACAAAAGAATTAACCCTTGACGACCTCGATATTTCTGACCTCGTTAACCTAGGCATGTCCCCATGTATGGCTGGTCAGGACGTGATTGCCAATCAGAACAGATTTGTTTGCAACAAGTGCGTCTTTGCGCGTCATTTGTTAAGGTTTCAGCGTGCCACAGCCGACTCCGACGCTCGCCATGCGAGCAGGACATATACGAGCACCTGGAACAGCACATGCTTGCTTTAAACAGCCTCGGTGGAGGATCCAGCTACGTAACTGAGCCAGCCATGGGTAACACGGAAAACTATTCTGTGCGCGCTGATCCCGACTTTATAACGCTTGAAAAGGCGCACCTAGATACGCGCACAAGGCTCTAAGTATTGTCAAGACAAATGGCGGAGTCCTCGGAGTCGATTCGGCATTCGTTGATGGATTTGGCTCAGCGCCTGGACCAAGTTCTTACCGAAAGCAGAGCGTCTACTTGATCACCTTGTACATTGCTTACTCTCTCACTGCGTTGTTTACACACATACTTTTCTAAGAACATATTCATATCTAAGCTACTTATACTTACCATGTGCAATCTAGTCTACAATAAGCCCTGTAACATTATTCTATTCTCAGTCTCCAGGGGATGTCAATTAGAAATGAAATCGTCACGCTTCAGATGTCGCGCAGCCTGTGCCAGTTCGTCTTGCTGATCTTGGCTCAAGAATCTCCCACCCCGCTTGGATTAAAACAGACCAACTTATACCCTGACAGAGCGCGTGATTAACATTTAAACAATCGTATTAGTCTTGTCTTGTCACCATGTTGCGGGTCTGATATATAAAAAATTCCCAGTGACATGGTGAGAGACAATACTTAGTATAGATTGGTCATTTATTGAGCCACAGCAGTTAACATAGACACCAGGTTTGTCGTATTCTCGCCCGTCTTGCCGACAAAGCTCTACGCGCAGACCTGACATGTACACTACTTGGAGAGAATGGAAGGACCTATTGCCAGAGTTTCGAAGCGGTACTGATTACCCCCAATCCCTTAAGTTAAAAGACATAAGGCATCTAAGTACAGACATGGACATCCATTCAGAAGGGCAGACTAATTTCTCTTAACCTGCTCGGGATCATGACCCTTTCGACAACCCACGAGTTCAGGAAGCCGTCGGTTCACCCGACAGGACTCATCCCGCACACAGGCAGAAGACTGAAGGCGGTGAATGTAGGATGAAGGTCTTTGGCTATGGTTCACCTACCAATACCAAAACACTCGAGCTGCGAAGAGCCGCAAAGAGAATCGCAGACTGGCCAGGAACGGTCCAACCCAATGATATTGAACCAGTTTACATTCAAATATGTCTGTAATAATACCGTTGGAGTAATAGATTATTTTACTCACCGCTAAGGACAATTTTGACGACTCGAAGAGGTGTCAAAATTATGTATAGTCAAAACCCGCGCAAGTGCAAGGTGACACCCGAGAGAGTATTACTTGAGTCAGCGCGTCCATGCCCGTCGATTTCTGCTTGGGCGTTTTGTCAATGCGACGGGACTCTGCTCTCAGCGCCGTCAATAAAATTTGAAACGTACATACGCATCTTAATGTAATTGCGCTTGGCGACCAGTTTGCATCGTTGGGCCTAGTCTGACCTTCACAACTTGAAAGTAGCACATTTGAGGATAGTCGGATCGCGACGCGCGCGGTGCGCTGTCGTTGTCGGAAATGAGGCAGAGTAGGGCAGAGTTGGAAGGAATATTTCCTCTGTAATGATGCTTCTTGCGTCAGGGACGAGGATAGAAAGTTCCTGGTCGGTTTTGGTAGAATAAACTATGACAGTGCCGAAGGCATGGAGGAAAGTGCTTCCCATAGGTTGGCGAGGTGGAAGGCTGTAGAATTTGTTGAGTGTATGCGTTGTGAATGTGCTTATCTGAGACTTGGAAGTTGGGTGGCAGTGAGGAAATTGATTCCGCGAGATCAGAATTTGAATCCCGCGCCTTCCTCTTTTCCACCACCACCACCATGGCCTCCTTATGTATCCCACAATTTCACGAGGATAAACACATAACAAAGCTTCTCGAGGACTCCCCGTCCGAAGTTGCCTCAAACAGTTGACGAAAAAAGGAATCGGGAAGGGAGCGGGCAATACCGAAGCCACGATGCAATGAATTGACGCAAATCGCTCATATTCACGAAACGCTAGCATCCGGGAATGTTTGAAGACGCGCCGGGCTTGCTTCTAGTCGGTTCTCGGATGGGAAGGCCGAAGATTAGGAGATGGAGGTCGATATATGAGCCCTTAGAGTCCGTCAGAGTCCAACTACAATTCCACTTTTTCCCTTTCAGAGTCCGAAACAAGGCGGATCGGTTGGATAAAGCACGGGTTCCACCCCCCGTTAAACCATCTTTGGGGGAATACGGATGGAAGTTGGTGGCGATATTAGGAAAGACGGCGGAGTGGGAGGGCAACGACGGGGATGTAGGGCACCTCTGGGATGGTGTATGGCAATTCTGCGGCCAGGTATTTCTCTCTTTTATGATCCCAAAGATAATTGACATGATCATTCGTCTTGAAGGCATTTCGACGGTGGAGTTCTTGAAGCTTGAAGAAACATTGGTGCATCGGAAACCCAGTCGGCCTTGGTAATTCTCGCCCAGGACAGAATTCCTCAAAGGAAAAATCGGGACAACACAGGGTACTTCGGTTCCTCTCTCTGGACAATCACGGGCTATTCTCGAGCCCCCAATGCCTTTCGGTCGCCAATGATTGCTGCTTTCCTGGTGTCTTTCTGTGTGGGCGTAGTTGTGACTTGGACGTGACACTGTGACAGTCATGGCGAGCCATCAAAACCAGGTTCTGGCCAGGCTCGACGATTCTTGGTGTTTCTGGCCTTCTGCGGGTGGGACGCTGCTGGAATAGACTCCGTTCTATAGGACACTGCGCCGGTTTCGTTCTGTTTCCAGATTCAATTTCCTGGTCAGCTGGTGACAAATGTATTGCCGCGAACGGAGACAAGTATTGTTGGTCTCGCGCACTTTTCGTATTGCATGCGGGGATCATCATGCGGAGGCGGAGAACTGCCGTCATCACTAATGCATATTATTGAGGGCTCTGGGGTGATAAGAGCATTCGATGTATGGTGTAGGCACGATTGAGCAAGAGAACTGAATGGGATCCTCGACAACTGCACAACCGAATGCAATTCTTGGTGAAATCATATCCTTGTTGACCGCCTAGGCATGATCGAGCTGGGTAACCTGCAGGCACAGTCATCGACAAGGAACTTTCTCCCAAACCCACTTACCTCTGCATGATGTATGGCTGTCTTTCCGTCGATGATATCTTCTGGAACCTGGCTGGCGGACCGTCGCGTCTTCGGTAGTTGAGGCTACGCCATTACACCATTCTTGGGCATTCTGCCGAGCGCGGTTCCAATTTCTGTTCTAAGGAAGACAGGTCCCTGAGCATAACCTTGTCAGTATTTAACGGATGGTGAATTTTTCTCACCTTGAGGTTTCGTTCTGCTCCACTCCGCCATCCTGCATCCCCAACTCGTCCTTCGTTTTTTCGTTCTTCTCCTCCTCTCCTACGTCGTGGTGGTGCTTCTTTCCTACCCATGGCGGCGACAACCTCATCAGTTCATTCACCGCTCGGCGAGGATAATAACCTTACACTAGGAGGTGCGGAAGCGAAACTCACCCGAAACGGTACGACGCGAACGGTTCTGCCCAACCTTGGGTATCCTCTCCAATCCACCACATATGGGCGCCATCGAGCCGCACAACCTACTTTATCCTCGGTCGACGCGTCGCCGGCTTCTTGCACTCATGCATTGGTAGGTTTTCCTCGGTTTGGGTCCGCTCTTTTAGATGGATCCGCTTGGCTTCTGCACAGGAGCATACTGGAATCCCTCGTCGCGGCGCTTGCGTACATCCACCAACTGGAATCTCTGCATCTACGTCGAATTGTATTCATGCTGAAGCTTATGCTGCAGAGATTTTTGGAGACTGGCAAGACTGGTCGATTCGGAGTGCCTTGGAACGAATGAGCGTGAGTTTCTGGACATGTCGTGATGCTTATATGTGGGTGCTGATCCCTTGTTCGATTTCTGCAGAGTCATGTGTCAATGGCCTCGAAGACGTTGAGAAAGTGGCATGGCAGGCTCAGTCGACACTTCAGCGAGTTCTTTTGAAGTCATGCAAATTGCTGGCGTCCATCAACGTCGACGCTCCTACTAGTACTGCGACTTGCTTTTCTTGTTTTGCTTCCGGTTCGTCGAAGTACATGTCTGGAGGATTCACTCACAAGTTAGATTATTCAGGCTCTTTAACCTCTTGCGGGACTTTCTTGAACCACACGTTCTCTTCCTAATTGCTGTCACACATCTTCTCGGCTTTGGCCTTCGTCTTGAGGTCTTCGTCATCTTGCTGGATCTTGTTCTTGTTCCTATATGTTTTCTTGTCGTCTTGAAGCCGAGCACACACGTTTTCTATCTCCGTTCCTACGATATAGACCCATAATGTTACATAGTCTCACCCTCCTTATTAGACGTATTCTTGGTTGTACCATACATACTCAAATGTGACAGTGCTCTTGATGTTGATATCTTGAAGTTCGCGGGCGCATGTTCGCACTCAGATCACACTGTCGCAACTTGATGAATTTTTGACTCGAGGTCGGACTTGGTGCACACGTCTTCCGCCTGTTGAGCTTGATGTGTTCTCGCGTCCTTGGATACGGCGAATCTTGTGCTGCTTGATGAGGACTTGAGACTTGAGGACGCTTGAGGAGGATTCTTCGTTCTTGGTGTCACTCGATTCTCGAGGGGGATGAAATGCAGCAGAGAAATAAAATTAGACAAAGTAACATGGTCATTAGTTCAAGCTTTCGCGGAGAGTAAAGTGAGGTATGAGGAAGCAGTGGGGATGGTGGTAGGGAAGAGAGGAAACACGAAAGGAACCGTTGGAGACAACGTGGCAACAAATCTGACTCCGCTGTGATCTGACTCCGTCCATGCATTGCTCGCTCGGCAGATGCCGATATGATGCCATCACGGGATCAATCAGAAAGAACTTGTTCTAAGCGCCCACAAGCTGTGATTTTACAAACGCCCATAGAGTTGTGAGAGTGAGTAATCGCGAGAGAATGTGCAGTGTTTGATGTCACAAGAAATGATTAGGCCTATCGCGCGATTTGCAAGAGTTTATTCAACCGACTCGCCGACTTGCCAGTCTCGAAAGATATGAGTACTAGTTGTCCAAGTCAGGGGACCAGGCAATGGAACACTGCCAGAAATGTATTTGAACCCATTATCATTGAATATAAGATTCACATGAGCGGCAAAATTCTGCTACATGGGCTGTATTTTTTATGGCTGTTTTCGTGCATACATGAGCGAACATGGTCTGACTCTGAAGGTCAGTTCAAAATCAAAACATGCTCCTATGTTCGTGTATGTGGATACTCAGATTGACTTCAGATGCTTTTACTTCTCAATAATCTGAAGAGAGCAATCACACGCCCCCTTTGTTTTAAGCTCGCCGTCTTGATGATGTGGTCCAAAAACACAGTACTGCGTGTGCACGCAGCAACAAGCTGTCATGCAACTGTGCTTTACAGTCAAATTTTTGGATCAAATATCAGGTAATTGGAGCTTTCACTGCATTAACGTAAGAATAAGAGGGTCTCTGACATCGTCCTCACCAAGTCCTTGCCAGGTCTTCACTTCAAAAGATAGACAATGGCAGACTTACGTAATTTATCACATGATGTGAGCACTTGAAATCGCGGTGCGTGCTCTGTTCTGAGCCTCTATTCCAACTTCTGATTCTCCGTCGACCGAGTTTCGCTCCTCTCTCTTCGACATGAACGAGATTGTGCCTCTGACAAGGCCACTTCAGTCCCAAGTTACTGTTGACTCGGTAGCCAAAGAATGTCCATCGGACGGGTTCAATGTACGCGTTCGAAACCAATGCTTGTAGCATGTACTAATCATGTCCTTCAGTATCCGAAATTCAGTCTCTTGAACAAGCACTCGCGCGTTTATGTGTCCCAACCCCTGCAGCTTGAATCTGGAGTGCCTTACCAGCTACTTGATACCGCAAACTCGAAGGGATGGTTTGTGGCGGTTAAGCAAACCGACTCTGGTTCAGGTGTGTGTGCCCAATTTCTGATGTTGTGGGTATCACCCTCATCTTGACTAGAACTCGTTTTCTCAACTCTCGAGGACCTCCGAAGTGCAATAAATCAGGCGAAAGGAGACTCAGACGTCCTACTCAACCCAAAACGGACCGTTCCAATACCTTCAAGAGCCAACATCGTTAAATTTGCATGTAGCGACACAAGATTGCTAGTTGGACAAGACAATGGATCGATACTCCTCTTTGATACGGCGCAACTATTTACTGAAGGTGGACCCGACGTGCATCCCTTGACTAGCACGCACTTCCAAAGAACCTATCTGCGGTACATTGTGCCAAATCCTGGCACTGAACCAGGCTTGAGCGACCTGGTGGCCATTGTCGCCAACGGAAAAGTCCAGCTTGTAAATGGGGAATTAGAACCGCAAGGGGGTTGGGCAGCGACAGACGATGCAAGTCAACCCATTTCGGTCGACTGGTCGCCAAAGGGCAAACATATTGCTATTGGAATCCAGACGGGCGACATTTTGACGTTTTCTTTGACAAACAGAACAACACCGCACAAGCATCTCCCTCCCACTGCCAGCGGTCCTCTTGTTTCACTGCAATGGCTTGGTCCAGGACACACTTTTCGTACGACATACGCCAATGCTGTCCAACATATCATTATCCTTGAGGCCAAATCCGCGTCGGCGATCTATTATGCCCCAGAGCATCCTTTCCCCGTAGGCGATCGTGCTACCCAGAACGCATATACGATCAGTCTTCCGAAATGGGACACGGATGCGTCATCGAACGATGACAGCAACGCCCTCACGATTGTGGGTGACTTGTCTTCGGTCGATATCGAGGTGCTAGGCAATTCCGCCAACGCGTGGTTCCGCTATTCGCAAGACAACCCAGTGACGCTGCCCCTTGATAGCGCCATGGACGACACCTACCTTTTGTCTCTGGAGGTTGACTTAACGGACTCAACGAGTGGACAGCCGATTGTGTACGCATACCTCAACGATGGCTCGGTGCAGGGGTGGCACCTCGAGACTTCGAAACCTTATGCTGGAATGATTGCTCCCGCCGCGGCGTCTATGGCGATGGAATCCGGGAAAGACGCTGATATGGGTGCAGAGGCTGCAGCACCCGCAACGGCCGCGTTTGGACAACGAACATCCACCACAAACGCTTTTGGCCAGACCTCATTTGGATCACAAACATCCTCTTTCTCATCACAGACGACAAGCGCCTTCGGACAAACCAGTTTTGGTGCAAAACCAGCGACGACGTCTGCGTTTGGGCAGTCCTCATTCGGACAACCGTCAGCATTTGGACAACCGAGTCAGCCCGCAACAACATCGTCATTCGGAAGCGCACAGCCTGCCTTAGGTTTCGCCGCGTTTGGTTCCAGCGGGAACAATGCCTTCGGGAGCGGCGGTGCCTTTGGCTCAGGTGCATTTGGTGGCCAGAGCACAGGGAACGCCTTCGGGCAAACCGGTTTCGGGAACAACACCACCACGTCTCCTGCGTCAGGCAGTCAGGCAGAATCCTCAACCGACATGACACGCGAGGCGTCGATGTCTGATTCGACTCCTACCTTTTCTGGAGGGTTTGGAGGGTTAGGCCTTGGCGGAGGACATCCAACAGATCCAAAAGCATCTAATAACATGTTTGGCTCTTTTGGAGCAAGTCCCGCCTCCACGCCTGCCGCGCAAACGTCCTCGGGCTTCGGCGGGTCCCTTCTCAAACCAGCCACAGGGTTTGGCGCTTTTGCAGCTGGAAAGACGACAAGTGCATTCAGCAACCCCGCACCGCCCACAGTTTCTGCATTCGGAAGTGCCCCTGCGTCAACCACAGCTCTCGCTCCTGGCTCTGGTTTCGGCCAGTCAGGATTTGGCGCTGCTGCCGCGAATCCATCCTTTGGAAAGCCAGCCTTTGGCCAACCTGCCTTTGGATCATCTACGTTTGGCAACCCGAGCCTGCCTACCCCTGCTCCAGCCTCTGGTGGTGGCTTCGCCGCATTTGCCAGTGCGCCGACGAACAGCCTAGCGGCTACAGCTCAGACGACAGCGCCGGCGTCCAGTAGCGCGTCGTCTGGTGGTTTCGCAGCATTCGCGAGTAAGCCTGCTGGATTCGGAGCTGCTGCTTCTTCTGGAGAAAGTAAACCTGCAACTGGCTTTGGTGCCTTTGCATCTTCGACGCCATTGGCATTTAGTTCTAGTGCTACGCCATCCGCTTTCGGGTCGTCGTCGACGACTCCAGCCTTTGGTTCGACCTCTACTACTCCGGCTCCTGCTTTCGGTTCAGCGGCAGTATCAGATACGAAGACAGGAGCTACGCCAGTGGCCGTTGGGAGGTCGTCCAGCACCCCTGCATCTGCAACTGCAACTACATCCACTCCAGAGACCCCAGCCAAACCCGAACCAGCCAAAAACATTTTTGGAGGGCCGAATATCGTGACGCCCGTCACACCCTCCGGGACACCGAAAGACAGCGTGTTGTTCTCCCTCACGGAACAGAACACCCCCACCAATGTGTTCAGTGGTATCAAGACTGCGCCGAGTCCCTTTGCGAAGCCCGCCACAGGGTTCGGCGCCTTTGGGAATACGACGCCGTCCAAGGACTCGCCGTTCTTCAAGAAGCCCGAGGAGACGCCGGCTAAGCCTGTGTCGGTGTTTGGCATTGGAGGCGCTTCGACAAGCACCACTCCGGCAACGCCTACGCCCCTGAAAGGGCTGGCGTTTGGAGCCCCTTCTGCTATGGGTTCCAACAAGTCGGCCTTTGCGCCTGCTACCCCGGCCTCTGCGACAACTCCCACTAAGGTTCCAGCTGTTGGAGGATTCGGCGCATTCAGCGGCAATAACACTGGGTTCGCGTCTCTGGCAGGCAAGCAGACGTCTTTTGGCGCGCTGCTGAAGAGTGGCGGGGACGAGATCAAGGGTGCGTCTGCGCCTGCTCTAACCGAGGCAGGCAATGCCAAAGAGGAGGAAAAAGACAAAGCGAAAGACGAAGAGCGGAAGCCGCGCACGTCCGTGCTGAATACGCCCCTCACGCCGCCGAAGAAGGATGCAAAGAAGGATGTTGGGAGTGATTCTGCTCTCCCTACTCTGAACAAAGATGAGAGCACGAGCGGTGTGCAGACGGAGCGTACGTTGGAGTGGATATCGGCCACGTCTGGTGGTAGCTCATTTGTCGAGGTGGATGTACGTGATGCGCGTGAGGGAGGCCGCGAGTCGGAGGACGAAGATGTGCCGCACAGTGATGCGGGTTCGTTCCTTACGGACGATTCAGAACAGCCGGACATTCCGCTCGAGGAAGAGGAGGACGAGGAAGAACATAAAGAGCAAGAACATGAAGAGGGCGAGGAGGAAGAGGAGGAAGAACTCGAGGAAGGAGAAGAAGGGGAGCAGGAGGACGAGGATGATAATGACCTTGAAGAAGCGGATATTCCCGCCAGTGCAAGGTCTCCATCTGCCACGCCTCAACCGGAGACACCAGCCATCCGAGTGACCCAGGATGGTTCGGATACACCGACGAAGGCCGGTGCTGCTTCCAGCCACTCCTCTCCCTCTCCGTTCGGGCTTGGCCTTGGTCGACCTAGTACACGCCCAACTCGGAGCTCGCCCTTGGCGAAGGCCGTGTCAAATGACGATGAAGAGGAACATGAAGAGAACGACGAGGGTAAGGGCAAAAAACCTGCTGTTTCTCCTAGATCCCCTGTGGCGGTGGTGCCGTTGAAGGCGGAAGACGACGACAAGGATACGGGGAGCAAGCGGCCCAAGACTCCGCCTTTGCTTTCAACGCTTGGAGGTATTGCAGCGCCAACCCCTTCGATTTTCGGACAGCCAGGTGGGTCCATATTCGGGCAAGCGCCGTCCACCTCGATCTTCGGAAAGCCAGCTGTATCCTCCTCCCCCGAGTCTGCATCAAAAGAAAACCCCTCTTTATCACTGAAGATTCCTGAGGCTGGAGCCTCTATGCCCAATTTCTTCGGAAAACCTCTCGATGCACAATCCAAGGCAGAGGTCGCTCGGCCGGCTACAGTACCAGCTACTGGTGGACTGGGAATACCCCCACCAACTTTCGCGTCGTCTTCATTCGAGCTTCCGTCTCTCCCTAAAACTGCGTCGTCTGCACCAAACGTCTTTGGTGGTATCAAGTCCTCGGCGTTCTCACCTACCCCTGGTGTATCGTCATCAGTTCCAGCTCCAATAAGTGTATTTGGCGCAGCTGGTGGCTCAAGTTCATCTGGGGCGCCTCCTGCTGCCAACATGTTTGGATCCAGACAGGCTCCTACGAGTATGTTTGGCGGACAACCTGCTACTCCTAGTCCACTCGGATCCAAGCCCTCAGTCACTAGTCCTCCTAGCATGTTACCTCCTATGGATCTATTTGGGAATCAGAAGCAACCAGCGCTCGGAACACCAGCCAACCCAGTTCAACAAGCACCTGTCGCACCAGCTGCCACAGGATTCCCTGGTAGTGCTGGTGCTGGATCCCCGTCGCGTCCTCAGGAACCGGAGAATAACATGCAGCTGGCATGCAGAAGCATAGTAATCAACCTGGAGCAAGATCTTTTAGAAGTAAGTATTGCTCCCCTCTATCCCAGATATCCACATTTGCTAACATTGTCAATCCAGCTCAAGAAGATGATGGTTCCATTTGCTGCCAGAATAAACAGCCTCTCCGAGCCGAGACCCGGCGGTACAACGATAGCAGTGTTGAGCAGGCCGGAAAACTGGAGTCTCGACAACGTGAAGCTATTTGGAGAAGTGTTGCTGCAGTATAGCGAGGAGTTGGACCTTCTAGAAACGGAGAGAGAATCGTATGAGAAGGAGACGCGCGACGTGCAGAATAGTCTGGTGAAAGGTTCGTACGCTTTCCAGTATCTATTTCCTTTCTTACGTCTTTTCCAGTGGGTATGAAGAAAGAGGAGGTCTCACGATTCATGAAGGCAAAAAATGATAAGGAGTTTGCAAAGATGTTGAAGAGCAGGGCACTAGGCCCCGAACACAGTGAAATGCAAGCTAGGCTGAGAAAGAGCATTAGGGTACGAACCCAACCCTCTTCGTCTGACTGCTCTTCTAATTATTTCATATACAGATGATGCGTGATCGCGTGCAGAAACTCGAAACACGTCTCGTGGAGAGTAAGAAGAAACTAGCGGAAGCCAACTCTTGCAAACCTAGCTTCAAGTGCGTAGTCTGTCGTGATCATTGGTGTTGCTTTGCTTACCCCCATACCTTTTCAGACCCCCTACGATTGACACTATAAACCGCACTTACCGCAACATTGAAATTGCCCTTGAACAACAATCAGACGAGGTTTCTCGCCTCGCTAATCGTATTTCCCACCTCAAAGTCGACGAATCGGGTGCGCCTGTGGCCCCCTCCACTCCCGCTCGTAGTGGTTCTGCACCACGCGAAGGAACACCCCAATCCCAACAGCGACCTTACAACATCTCAACAAGCGTCGCGGAAACCACAGCTGCTGCGCTTAACGGGGAACGCTCTGCGGCGCGATTGAAGAAGGTTCTACTTCGCGTGCGCAAGGAGCCACTACTCAACACCCAAGCCTTGGATGCACCCCCACCGCCCTTGGCATATGACTCTCCTCGTAAACCTTCTACTTCAGTATTTGGAGCTTCTGCCTTCGACTCATCGGCCTTCGGCAAGCCTTTCGATTATCCGACACCCCCGCTGAATGGGGTTGAGGCACCTCTGGGCGACACGTTGTTGGACAGCTCCAGTGACCTCAATAAGATACTCGATTTCAGCAACCTCCCCGACGAAGATGAGTTCCATCCTACGGATTTGTCCGAGTCTAGTGGACGTCGTGCAGGCAGGAGCCGTTCACACAAACTTGTCAATCCCAAGAAGGGTGTACCCTTCGTGCCAAAGACACCGCAAGAACAGTCGTCTCCACCTCCACCATCCACCTTTAATTGGGGACCGTTGCCTAAGTTCGGGGCAAGCTCATCACCTCCTATTGCTACCCCAGCAAAATTCGTGCCATTTGCTTCTCCCAACTCAGGCGGAAGCGCAGGACCATCTGCGCCTCCTTCAAACTTCTTCTCGTCGCCATCACCCCCTTCGAAGGCGACGGCCCCCGTGCCGAAAGGCTTTGTCTCGTTTTCATCGCCAAGTTTGGGATCAAAATAGTTCTACAATGTAGTTAAGCACACGTGTATATAGTAGTCCATCATGCCCCATCTTCCTCAACGTCTATGTAGAATGCCCGTTATTAATGTTCTTATTACAGTGTGTGAACAGTACCACACATTTTGAGCGTAAAGTAAGGTAGAGTAAGTACCATTATCAGATCAATGAAGTCCATGAGCTTGGGTATAGTAATATAATAGTACTCAGAAATGGCAAGCCTCTAAGCTTAGGTCGGACAAAGAGAGCCTAATTAGCCCCAAGTTGTCGGAAAATGAGTGGATGCTTTTCTCAGTAGTTTTGGGACGTATTCCACTCCTTGCAGAATCCAGGGCAGTTACGATCTAATTAGCGCCCATTCAAACCCACACGCATCAGCCATCATGATCATCCATGTATTTTTCTCGTGGTAAAAAAAAGACGTACAAATCTCATGCAGGAGTGCAGCAAAATCCTTTGATCTCATGGACGCATATGGGTTATGTGGCTTCAGATGGCGTACATGAATGGTCCTCGGTTGGCCCACACTGACTGTACTCTCGCCCTTCCGTGGGTCGATAGGGAGGTTGAAGGCGGATGCAGGCCGCGTCGGAGGGTTATGGGGGTGCGAGTGAGACATTGTCGCAACTTTGACGCGCCCGTGGGCGTCAGGACGCGTGAGGACAATCACTGGGTGCAGGCCGACGTTTCCCTATGTGTGCGAGTGGCACAGTGGAGTCGAGTGGCTCGGTCAGGCTTGATGGTCGAAAAATTGCAGAATGTAGGCACTACTTACGACGCCTGGAGGCCTAGGCTCGAAGTATTTGGGTTTGGCTTTCAGGATGTCGCCCTCTCGACAAGTGAAAGGTTCCGGCATACATGAGTCTGAGTCGTCATTGGTTGTGCAATACATTATTAGGTTTCTGGTCTTAATATTCCTAAAACTATACTCTTAGTATTGAAGAAAACCCTACAGAGAGTTGTACAGACCTTTTTGAGTGTTTAAATTAGTGTTTGAGAGGAGAGGCCAGCTCGTTGAATGTTGTCCAACACACCCCCTCATTGCATTGGCTTTTATTCAACCTTCGCGAAACAAGTTTAACTTTGCCTTTGAAGTTCTGTTCTGCGGAGCAACATATGGAAGTGTGCGTTTGGAGAATCGCATGGTACTCAAGCAAGCGTACATCCGAGCCTCCAGTACCATTTTGTCGCGTATGGCCCAAAATTCGCATTAGACGCTCGGAATGGTGTATGAGCTGTCACAAGGCCATTCCCATCACCGGTCTTTAAATTGCACCTTTCAATGGTCTCGACTTTCTATTTAAGTGAAAAATTTGTTATTGATAGTCTGAACGTAAACGGTCATGTTTCCCTCGTTTCGAGCCTCCGCCTCCGATGCCGATGCCGCTGGGGCAAGATGAAGTGCCAAAAATGGCGCATGGGCGGGACGGGCCGACGGAAGAGGTTGTCGGTAGTTGAGATCGTCAGGTTTCGTCTCCAAGACCTGTCGAAGTGGCTATTCAAATTGTTCACAGTGGTTTCGCAATGACAACCTGGCCAGTGCTGCAAGCTCTCAGCTACCGATGCGCAGATTCTAGGCCTGACCAACCAGCTATCCATCTCTTCAACAACGAGCCCCGAAACACCGCTCATCCCTCTCACCATCACCTCAACCTCTTCATATCAACCCTTCTATCTTTCTGCCTGCCCTCATGTGCCATCAAACACCCGGGGTCATGCCCAGAAAGCCTGGAAAATGCCGCTCAGAGATTGTATGAGCTCAAAGACTTCGATCCAGGGTTCGTCCGAGCGTCCAAGACAAAAGAAGACAAGGGCACAGTGCCTCGAGGAGCTCAAGAGTACCCGACAGGGGTTCAATTGAAGTTTGAGCCTTCGTTGCGATACTGTATACACATTGGATTGATATTATCTGCGCAAATGTCGGAAAGATGATCAGGGAGATCAGATTGTAAGGGGCAAACATAATACATTACAGGTTTTCAAGCTGTCTATATACCTGCGAAAGAGTTAGTTGTATTTCATGATTGGATTAGAGGGGAATGCGTACCTCAGCACAGAGGGCTGAGTGAGGAAATATTTCCGTGGTCGAGAGAGTGATATGATAAGGCCTGACAGCGCTTAACTCTATACCGTAACTTCTGTCAAAGATTTGGATGAGGGAGATGGCTATCATACAAACCTTTTTAAGAGGCCCCGCGATTGACCTCGCCACTGTCGCATAACCCAGCCCCAAAAACCATCTTAATTTCAACCACTCGCACCGCGGTTGACTATGTTGCGTTCCAAGCGCCCGCTATTTTTCCTGGGTAACTATCCAGGTGACGGCAGAGAGCCAATTACGGAGGACGATTTCAGTCAGTACCTCTCCTCTAAGTTTCGTGACTACTCACTCATCCATGCGGTAGGATCAGAGAAAGTATACAGAGCCCCGCCGGTGATCGATGAAGTAACTCGCCGACCTAAAGTAGTTTTTCACCTTCATGGTGGGTCTGCCTGCTTGATCAGATGAACAGCGCAGCCACTGATAAACGATTACCCCCAGAGGTGGTCAAGGTCAAGCACCCCATCACTACCAGGGATCCCGGGGGTCATGTCGATTCCAACGTCGACACCGTCGTGGCCCCGCATCGTGATGAATCAGTGGATGTCGTGACCAGAGAGGACATCATCCCTCAGTCAACTGGCCGTTCTTCCAAGCTCGAGAATATGGGCGATAGCGCGATGGCGGAAGACGACAAGCGGGATCGAGAGGGATCCACCCACGAAGACGACACCCACAAGTCGTCAAAAATCATATACATAGAGCGCCAATCCCTCGACGCTGCTAGCAAGAAAGCATAGCGGCTGGACATCGTAACACAACGGTTGTCCCGAGGTATGTGGTGCAAGTTCTCTATGATCTGTATGACGACTCATTTTTGGTCTATTTGGTGTATTAGGGAGAGGCGCGACGGGGAGGGGTTTGGGAGCAGTGGAGCAGCAGGAGGTTTGCAAAAAGTAGAGAGATATGCAAAGCAGAGTGGGTTAAGGGTTTTTGAACGAAGTCAATGGGTAGATCCTCGACATCAAATGGGAGTTATATTCATCAGCACAACGGACGCGTCATCGCCACGAATCCGACAGAAAAAGATTGAATGCATTGGAGCCACCCAATCCCGTTCAATGCATTTGCATGCCGCCTGAACTAAAAAATTGTTGTCGACGGCTGGTGTGAAATGCTCAAAATATCAGTTGATGTTCAGCTTTACTGTAGTCATCAATACGCTAGGGGAATACTCTAGTTGAGACGAGTCAATTCCTTCACCGGGTCCCATGTCATTTACAATCATTTACAGTGTTTTCGTAATGACCATCTCGCCATTAATGCAGGCACTACATGCCTCCTCATTCACAATCCACTGATCCCAGGCTTTCGCCATCTCGTCCATCGATTCTGCACTCTTCAGCCCCCTCTCTATTGCTTTCTTCCTTATATCACCCTCCCTTGCGCGCTCCCTGAACGTCCCGCCGAACGCCTGCCGCTCGGCATTGGTAGTATGAGCAAATGTGCTGGTCGTGAAGTGAATATCGCTCCGTGGGACGCCTGCTTGAACTGCAAACGACACGAGGCGCATGCCAGTGTCTTTACGAGGCAGAAGACTACGCATGAGATCGATGAAGTCTTGAAGCGCCTGGGGGACAGGGTGCAAAACCCACGAGCGCATGTCACCTTCGCACACGCCAAGGATGCCTCCCGGGACGCAGACCCGCAGCATCTCCTTCAGGGCTTTCACCGGCTCGTGCAGGTGCACCAAGACCCAAGATGTATGGACTACATCGAAGGTGTTGTCCGGGAACGGCAGATTATAAACGTCTGCGACCTGGAACTCGATGTTCGTGCAGCCAACTTGCCGTGCATGTTCCCTGGCTTGCTGCAACACATCGTCAGATATGTCGGTCGCGGTGACTTTTCCTTCCGGAATGTAGCGTGCTAGAGACGCAGAGATACTGCCTGGCCCTGCGCCGATGTCCAAAAGCCGTAAATCGGGCTTCAATTGGGCATGTTTGGCGAGGTTCGGAAGGAGATACTGCGCGCTGTTTTCGGCGGTTCGCGAGGAATGATGCTGAATGTGGGAGGGCTTCCAGCCGATTTCGTAGCTCTTTGGTGCAGCCATGGGCGAATATATGAGACTTTCAGTGCGAGAAAGAAAGTCGACTTGGTAAATGATATCAGATGGCTCTCAGTTATCAGCGCAAGGTTTCTACGCCAAAGCCCCTGAGTATTATTCCCACCGTTATTTATGTCGTGGTTCGATCTACAGCTCACTCTCTGACCACCATGACGGTCACACTCCGGAACACCCCTCATCACTCTTTCCAGCTGCCTTCATGTGATATCGAGTACCCAGTGTCATGGCCAGAAGGCTTGCAGAGATTGTACAAGCTCAAGGGGGTGATCCAGGGTTCATACGAGAGTCCAAGACGCGAGAGAACAGGGGCAGGGGCGCCTCGAGGCAGGTCGATAGTGCCCTAAAGCGAGCAATTAAATTTTGAGCCTTCGTCGCGGTAGTGTATACACATTGAACTGATGCTATCTGCGGAAATGTCGGAAAGATGATCAGGTCAGATTGTAGGGAGTAGAGCAAGAGTAGAGGTAGTCGTCTCAAGTACATGGTCTTCAAGCTGCCTCTATACCGACAAGGATTATTTGGATTTTATGATTGGATTGGAGGGGAATACGTACATCAGCACAAGGGATGAGTGAGAAAACATTTCCGTGGTCGAGTCAGACTCTCTCGAATGTTACCCCGCATTTGCGCAGGTTTTGACTATACATAGTTTTAACACTTCTTCGAGTTGTTAAAATCGTCCATAAAGAGGTGATTATAATAATCTAATACTCCGACGGTGTATTACAGACATATTTGAATGTAAATTGGTTCATTATCACTAGGGAATGACTTTGTCATTTCAAGGCTTGCTATAGTCAAGATTTTCTGTCAATATTAGTATCACATTTTACCAATGAACAGTTTTATGCTGCAGAGTATGTGACGTCGTTAAGGCGCACGACGGCGCCGGCGTGAGTTTTGCTGAGAAGGAATGCATGGATCATACGCTGACAACTTTTATCACTGTAATCATGGCTGCATATGCGCAGACGGACGCAGCCAGTACTGTCCGCATATCAAGTGGCATGTAATGTTCAATGAGCCTGAGGCAAGGAAGAATCAGGAGTTTATCAACATCCACCTGGCTTGGATACTCTAATTATTTCCTTTACATGTGTATTTAACATTTCAGGCATCAACACTTCTGTTGGAGAGCTTATTTTATCAGTACTTCTGTGCTTTTCAGGTGAATTTGTTCTTAGTCGGAGAGCATGCGCTTCCAGTTGGGGCATCAATGATAACATCACAAAGTCCGGCATTTACCGATTGAACGCATAATCTCCTAATCGGGGCAATTTAGACAGTGAGGAGTCTTACTATTTCATAGCAAGCCAATTGATTTGAACCGTTCCTGGCCAGTCTGCGATTCCCTTTGCGGCTCTTCGCAGCTCGAGTGTTTTGGTATTGGCAGGTGAACCGTAGCCAAAGATCTTCATCCTCCATTCACGGCCTCCAGTCTCTTCTGCCTGTGTGCGCATGAGTCCCCTCAGACGTAACGACGGCCTCCGGAACTCGTGGGTCTGAGCATTGCCGTGGTCGGGATAGATGTGCCTGTTCAATTTCTTCACCGGGTCCCATCCGATTCACTTCATTTACAATTGTTTACAGAGTTTTTGTAATGACCATCTCGCCATTAATGCAGGCACTACATGCCTCCTCATTCACAATCCACTGATCCCAGGCATTCGCCATCTCGTCCATCGCTTCTGCACTCTTCAGCCCCCTCTCTATCGCTTTCTTCCTTATATCTCCCTCTCTTGCGCGCTCCCTGAATGTGCCACCAAACGCCTGTCGCTCGGCACTGGTAGTATGAGCATATGTGCTGGTCGTGAAGTGAATATCGCTCCGTGGTACGCCTGCTTGGATTGCGAATGACACGAGGCGCATGCCAGTGTCTCTACGAGGCAGAAGACTGCGCATGAGGTCGATGGAGTCTTGAAGCGCCTGGGGGACGGGGTGCAGAACCCACGAGCGCATGTCACCTTCGCACATGCCAATGATGCCTCCTGGGACGCAGACCCGCAGCATCTCCTTCAGGGCTTTCACCGGCTCGTGCAGATGCACCAAGACCTGAGATACATGGACTACATCGAATGTATTGTCCGGGAACGGCAGATTATAAACGTCTGCGACCTGGAACTCGATGTTCGTGCAGCCAACTTGCCGTGCATGTTCCCTGGCTTGCTGCAACACATCGTCAGATATGTCGGTCGCGGTGACTTTTCCTTCCGGAATGTAGCGTGCTAGAGACGCAGAGATACTGCCTGGTCCTGCGCCGATGTCCAAGAGCCGTAAATTGGGTTTCAATTGAACATATTTCGCGAGGTGTGGCAGGAGATACTTCGTGTTGTTTTCGGCAGTTCGTGAGGCATGATGCTGAATATGGGAGGGCTTCCAGCCGATTTCGTAGCTCTGTGGTGCAGCCATGGACGAGTCTATGAGACTTTCGGCGCGAGGATGAAAGTCAACTGGGTAAAGGATATCAGATGGCTGTCAGTTGCCAGCGAAGGGTCTACTCCAAAACCCCTAAGTGTCATTCCCACAATTATATCGTGATTGATCCGGACTGCGGAGACGCCGATCCACCGCCCACTTTCTGACCACCATGACGGTCACCGACCCGCTTGCATATGTGCTTACACAGACCAAAGCAAACATCGAGTTCCTTAAGTCTGCGAACCAGATTACGTCTGAGGATGCCAGGATCATCCTCGAGAGACTCCCTCTGAGCGCCTCAGCGGCACTACGGAACGACACGTCCGACATCTTTGCAATGCCAATGGCAAATCTCAACTTGGGTCCCAATACTCCAGTGCCTGAGGCAGCGAAGCCTGGGTCAAATTTGCCCCCACCGCCCGTTAGGACTCCTGTTGCCCCGGTATCCGCCCTCTCTAGGCCACCCCCACCCATCCCGTTGTCCATCTTGTTCAAAGCACGCGCGATGTGGGGTTATAACGAGAATGGCACAGTGAGATCTTCTCTTTTTCTTTACAAAGTTAATGCGACGCGCTAACCGAATGACAGGAAGTAGACGATCTCGTCTTCTTCGAAGGCGATATCATAGAGATTCTAGAAAACAAGAACACCGACTGGTGGAAAGGACGCGTTCGCGGAAAGCAGGGTCTTTTCCCGGCGTCATACGTGCAGAGGATTCCCGATGAAAGTCCCCCGTCGAGCAATAAGGTGTCATCTTATTCACCAATGCCGCCTCCGCCTTCAAACTAATACGCGCCGCATTACGGGCCGCCAGCTCCTTACCCCACACAGAGCTCTTATTACCCGCCACCTCAAGGCCCACCTCCGAATGGACCATATTCATCGTATCAGGGCCCTCCTCCACCGGCACAAGCCCCCATGGCACCACAACAATCCCCTGCACAAGAGGAAGGCAAGAAGCATGGATTCCTTCAAGGAAAACTCGGAAGTACAGTGAGTTGCGGCACAGATAATGTCCTTGATACCGTACTTACAGGTCGTTTAGTTGGCACAATCGGCTGTCGGTGGTGTTGGATTTGGTGCAGGCAAGTCATTACATTCCTCAAATACAAAAAAATCAATCCTGACACCGTCTACAGGGTCAGCTGTTGGATCTGGTATCATCAACTCCATCTTCTAGATCTATACTGTCCCAGAAATCTATCCACTCCCATAAACCGGTTATCCCTTGCAATGTTATCGGAATTATCTCACTTTGACTCTTCATATCCTAGATTAGAAAACCTTAGGAGTTTTACACAATTCCCCCACATTACACCACGATCAAAATAACTACTGTCGCCTTCATCTATTCGTCGTGCGGATGAGCCACCAACTTTCTACATGATACTTTGTCCTCGTAAAGTCGCTGTAGCCCTTCTGGAATGCCCGTGAGTCCACCAGGAAGGACTTCCACTGTATTTGGCTACGCACGACATATAATTTTTATTACCATCTTGAAGTCAAACTCATGCAAACTGCTGTACTCACCTTGATGACCCCGCTCTCCAGCCACGCGGAAATCTGCGTTTTATACAAGACTTCCAGCAGCTCACGATTGCGGGGCGTCCTCAACATTCCTATGACACGCCGCAACGGCTTCCTGTCGACTGGTGATGTGACGGCAGGGTCTAAAATAACTGCCATCTGTCCGAGCAGTCCAGTTTTACCTTCGGCCTTGCTGTCACCTCCAACATCAAGCAGAGAGTATCCGATCTCCTGTGTGGCCGGGGCTGACGCGGCGTCGAATACGTACTCTAAGCCCGCGTTCCCATAGATGGTACTGATTGCTTGCTTCAAGTCCACGCTGGATAACCTGCGGTCGAAGATGTGAGTGGCACCCAGCAATTTGAGATGTTCATAGTTGGCGGGCGAAGCTGTCGCAATGATTGGTGAGAATCCAGATAGCTTCGCAAGTTGGATGACTAAATACCTCCAGGGAAAGTTATGCAATAGGGTATATCAGTATGTACCTTTGCACTTCGAGCTAGTTTCTACTGACCGTTCTGTCCCACTGAGCCAGAGGCACCCAGTACTGCAATCGGCGTCCCAGCATAGATGCCTCGCGCTTCAGCCGAAATGGGAGGGTTAAGACCAAGATCATCGGGCGCCGACTGGTAGAGTCCGACGTATGCAGTTGATAAAGTAGCACCTAGAGTTGCTCCTTCGTCCCAGGATATGTTATCTGGAATCTATAAATACATCGGAGGAATTGTCAGCGCGTTGTCCTATAAATGAGTGCGGAGGAACAAATAGCTATGAGATACTCGGCTTCGCTAGAGTAGCAGATAACGCGAGTACATATTGCTGAAATGAACCATACGACCGTACGTGTGGTTGCGCCTGCGTGAAGCTTTATTTGAGAATAGAATACGAATATTCAAAGAATTAAAAAATAGAAAGTGGCGGAGATTTCAAAGTAGAGAAAACAATTCAGGAATCAGCCTGAGTGAGATAATCAGTTGAAGCCCACGATTTGGCTTACACTCTATCTCCGGCTCGCCATCTATCACCAACGCCTTCACCGACCTCCTCCACGACTCCAGCAAGATCGTTCCCTAGAATTGTAGGATAATCCCCCACCAAAATTCCGAGCTTTTGGACTTTCCAGTCGACTGGGTTCAATGCCGCTGCTAGAACTTTAACGAGGACCTCTCCGCGTCCTGGCTTTGGCACGGGAGCCTCATCAACGATGATATCTCCGTGTTTCTTGGTGGGGAAGAGCGCTTTCTGGGATGTCAGGGCCATCTGATGGTATGTTTAGGCGAGCGTTGTGGTCTGCATGATATTAATCTGAGATAAGGATCACTATTTATCAGTTATCACTCACACAGTGGTGATGTGTAATGTGCTCGGTCAGAAGATACTTATCAGATATGAATATCGTGGTCCCGCAAGATGGTTACCATTGGTCACTATAAGTTAGTAAGTGCAGCGGATGGACCTGATGCAGATGACTCATCCCACTAGATAACATGGTGTCACTGATTTGAAAAACACTGGTTATATACCTACTGAGGTTAGTTGGGGGATCACTAGGGTCTGGCAGCGAGCTATTACACGAGCTTGAAGTTTGTGGTGAGCACAGCCGAGCGTACATCCACAAATGGAAATAAATTACAAGCGCCTATAGTTACCGACAGAATTGGATGACTTGGACGCGCTTTGACATACAAGGCCAAATTGAGAATGTAATATTCAATACAAATAATACATATCTTTGTACGACTATCAAAAAACCTCTACAGATTTTCTTGTGGACGAGCAACCAACTTGAGCTTTGAAACGGTATCATGTTGTAGCCTGTTCAGACCATCGAGGATACCGTGAAGACCATGCGGAAGAACTTCAATAGCGTTTGGCTAGACAAGAAAAAGATTATCCAGTGAGCTAACAGACCTACTTGCCGATGTATTGCTCACCTTCAAAATTCCATTCTCGAAAAAACCCTTTACGATGTCGTGGTAAAACAGCTCCGTAAGCGGAAGGTTGTCTGGCTTCCTGGGCCAGCCATTGACCATAAATACTGTCTTCGCTTCCGTGGAAGTGACCGTCGCAGGGAGCACGAGGGCCAGGGACCCTCCATTGTCAAGGATGGAGAACCCAATTTCTTGCGTGCTCTTGATAGAAACCGAGTCGTATACGTGCCTAATAGGTGTATCTGTCACTGCATTTATCTGCGCCTTGAGCTCCTCTGCTGATAGCTTGCGGTCAAACACATGTGTAGCACCAAGCGACTTGAGGTACTCTGCGTTAGATAGCGAGGCAGTTGCAATAATTGGATTCAGGCCGGAGAGTTTGGCTAGTTGAATGACTAAATTAAATAGACAGTAAATCACTCACTTGAGGTCTATCCTTTTAATAATAAAGTACTGACCATTTTGCCCAACAGAGCTGGCGCCACCAAGAACAACAATAGGCGTCCCATGATAGATGCCCTGTGTCGCGGATGTAAAGGGCGCTTTTAAACCAAAACCTACTGAGGGCTCCCTGTATAGGCCAACCAGTGGGGCAGTCAGTGCACCTCCAATGGTTGCCGCTTCGTCAAACGACAAATTATCTGGAATCTATTCGCCGCAGAGGCATAGATGATGAGGAGTGTACTACAGAGCGGCACATAATGGTTGGATTATATTCACCTTTGAAAGAGTGGACACAAAAGCCAACGTGTACTGTTGGAATCCCCCATGTCCTTTCAAGAGCTCAGCTTGGGTAAATCTATAGAATTGTCCTTGTTAGCAATTGCCGGTGGTATGCATCTACCGCCTTGCAAGTGAGGTCACGTACACACGATCGCCAACCATGAAATCAGTAACTCCGTTGCCAAGTTCAATGACCTCCCCTGCAATGTCGCACCCAAGGACCACAGGGAAATCAGAATCTTTCTCGTAGAAGATACCCCAAGGTTTTATCTTCCAGTCCAATGGGTTCAGACCAGCAGAGTGAACCTTGACTAGTACCTCCCCGGATCCGGGCTTTGGGACAGCGAAGTCACCAACAACGTAGTCGCCAAACTTTTTGTTGAGATAGAATGCTTTTTGTGTAGAAGGGGCCATTGCAAGGATAGTATCTAACATGAAATTTAACTGAGTTTATTTATGTGGTTTGGGGCCTCCACGAATCCACAGGATCATTCGTAATTTATGCGCTTAGTTACTCGCGGCTGACATCGCGACTATAACACGATTGATAATAACGATTGTCAGCAACTACACACGCACATTTCTACTCCGGGTAACTGTAGCGCTTTGGGATATATGAATATGTATTTGTTGGCTTTTTTAAGCTGTCAAGTTCCTGCGACATCTCAATACTGACTAATCAGCGTCACGGAATTCTGACGGCACTGTATGAATGCCTATCAATACGTAGTTAGCTGAGGTCAGATGTAATAAATAAATAAAAATTCCTGCCGTGAAACAGCCTGAGGAAGCCTCTTCCACATAGTGACGCCGCAAGTTGAGCGAGCTTGGTGGGTAAGCTGAGTTGAACTCAACTTGGTTACCAAAATCTGCCAAGCTGGCTCAACTTGCATTCAGCTTGGTCGGATCTCGCTAGCGACCATAGTTTGATGTGTTTGCCGTTTTCGGATGCGGCTATCACTGTCTGAACGGTCACAACATGGTCACAGGCCTTGTCCGTTGCTCGTCGCAGGATACCATTTGGAGTACTTGTAGGCGCATATGTAATCTTCATATATCATACACTTGTACGATTTCGAAACATAGGTGCCCCCCATCTGCTACAAAAAATGCATACCGTCCCTATCTGACATTGCTGAGCAGTGCCTCCGAATCAGGTTTATGAGCCCGAGCGCAGTTTCATGCAATGTACAGCGGCGGTGATCAGAACTCGATTAGTTGATACGCAACCCAATTTATTTTCGGGTTTTATAACGCCTTTTTCAATGAAACAGGTTTTGTAGAAACCATTATTTATAACCATGTTAACATTTAGCTTGAATACGAAAAAGCTACTACAAGCTGGAATAACCGACCAGTCACAATACTCCCCCGCAGGTAATGCTTAATCTTGTAAAATCGTACTTCCTATCCCATGAAGCAAAGGCGCAGGCTTCGGGATATGAGTGACCCAAAACAATCAAACCACACATCAAGAAGTCATCATCGCTCTCTACCATCCCCAATCCTTCAGGTGTCACTTCCGCTGACAACGTGACACCAAGTCCTGAAGAAGTGATGTGTCAGGCCGAATAAACTACCAGAAATCGCGCATGTAAAGACGCTGAACTTTGGGAGGGGGCGGCTCCATCGACCTGCTACGCTTTTAGCAGGTTTGTCGCCGACGATTGCTCCCATCTTATTTTGCCTCATCAATGCTCATGCTTGCATTCTGCAGGGCCACATGACAGCATACCCTTTGCTCTACCGAGTTGCTCTGATGTTCTTCTTGTTCAGTCATCAGCAGTCCCCTGTGAGAGTGATTTCGGGTCAAGCAAGGAAACTGATACCAACCGGTGAGCAAACTTTTCGCCCAAAAAGACGGAAGAGTTCCAGATCCCCAAATTTGAATTGCGAAGCAAGAGTCTCACATTTACCGATGAAGAGTTATCTCCAGAAAGGGAGATTTTAGTCTTGGATGTTTCTTCCGTAGCCCTTGACAATCTTCACGAGCGTGAACAGATTTTGCAACTTGATGATTACATTGCTGGCTCTTGAGTATGTTCCAGCCTTGACATTGGGATACAAACTATCCAGTACATTTTTATTTCAATAAACAGTACATTTGCTTCTAGTGTCTCCTAAAAGTCTTCTCCAACTACTTAATCTACTCGACGCCAACTATTAAATTGATATACCGAGATGTTTTGAACATTCCCGAGCGTGATACCGTGTGACTGCCATTTTCGGCTGTCTGAACTGTCAAGTTCAAGTTGAGTTGAGAGCACCTGAACGACGGGGAGCAAGGTCCATGGCCTGGCCCTGGACCTGGACTTTGGCCCTAAGCGTATCATATGACCCGTGCGCGCTTCAAGCGCACTGGCCCATCGAGGGTCCCGTACCAAGTCCAAGTGCTAGCCCATGCGTGACAGAGGTGACAGTCGGGCACATGAGGCTGTCGACTAGTTTAAGCGCCCAATAAATACTGCGTGTAGGGTGCAGAAATCTCCTGGAACTATGGTGCTGGTGTTCTTTGCTAGGCCTTCATACAGACGAAGTTCACCTATAGAGCCCCGGCAGTGTGTACAGACCAAGACCTTGAATACTTGGGGTTCAACAACCCTGTGGTAGATGGGTGGTTTGGAATTGTTGTCCATTGAGGGTGTAGATGACTCGTAAGGCTCGTAAATTGGAAAGAATGGTAGCTACATCATGCATTTACATATTCGACTCTCAAGTGCACACCCTCTATTATTGATCAGACAATACACCTTTCTAGCATTCCGTATGCACCATTGCCCACTAAGCTCAATATCGAAGGGGAGCAGGCGCTGAGCGCCAAGCGTGGGATGATATGTGACCCGCATTATGTCACACGCAGTGGGACACCTCCCTGTCGGGCTTTCCTAGGGCTCTGGAACGGCCAGATAGGGGCTACGCTTGGTCTACATACCAGCTTTGCAAGGGCCAAAGCCGCGTCCACAAGCGGGCCATGCATGGGACATGGCCCAAGGTCCAGGGCCAAGGGCTATGTGGACCTGAGCCCCCGTGGATCGGGTCTTCTGGTTGAGTTAGGCCGAGCTGGTATGCAGCTTATGACCTGTCAAGCGCAAGCAGACCTTGACTTGGCGGAGTTTAAACGATCAGTAAGTTGAGTTCAGTTTGAGCTCAACTTCCGGCGTCACTACCGGTCACTTCCACATCCGTTATTCGACTCAAAAAGGAAAACTAACTACCGGCAAATGCCGACCGAGCCACAGCCACTTGATTTGTGTGCTGCCTTGAGCTGACCAGTGACCTCAGGCTGACGCAACGACGAGACCTCTAAGTATTATATATCTGCGATCACAGCTAGACTCCTGCCAATTCTTCAAATTTTTCCGTGTTTCAACATACGGTTAGCTTATTGGACGTGCACTTATGCGTGTTTGTGCTTTCATTTTCGACCTGTAAACTCCTTTATCAGGTCTATATTCCTTCTCAGGGTTTCAGAGGCCAGGTGTTTTTGTTCCTTAAACACACAGAATTGGAAATTCATCACAGCTGAGCTCGAGATCTTTAAAGGGGCATACGAGCCCCCCACCCCGACGGGGTGGTATAATCAGAGCTTTGTATCTAAATCTTCGTCTAGATTTCCCTAAACCTCTATTGCCAAGTACGTGAGCGCGCCTGCACGGGAGACATGCTGCAGATGCCTCATCCACCTGTCAACTTCACAGGAAGAGCCCAAGCCATCAATGTCAAGGTAGATCCTGCTAAGGGCCCTAAACATATCCCCCTCCAAAGAGCCACCGTTCTAAAAAAGAGCACGCTACCGCTGAGCTCATCCCTCCGACGCTTTCAAGTCAAGAAGAAGCAGAAGGGCCTGAGCGAGTTCCGGTTCATCGGCGACATATTATCTGGTTCACATCAGGAGGGAACTGCGTCAAAAAAATCGCACAGTGTGTCAATACAGACAATTATATATTCACATATGCTCTTTAATTTCATGATAGTCATGAAGTTCGCAGATGAATCAACAGCTCACGAAGGTAATACAGTCTCAAAGAAAGAGGCTCCTGTGGGTGTTTCTGGTGGAGAAATGCTTGAATAATGCTTGATGTCGTCCCTTGGAGACACTTCTGTTCTTGTGTCATGCTTGTTTCCTGAATGAAACCAACACCTCGTCCTGATCCCATGTACTGGCCATGTAAGTATTTCGGATGAATTTCTCAAACAGTCACCATAGCAAGCCTCGAGATGACGACGTCATTCCCTAGTGTCAATGCTATCCTGAATGTCGAGACGCACAAAGTATCAAATTAGGTGCTTGTAGATGCCAATTGCGGCAATGTCACAGTGTTGATTGGCTGATGATGCCGTCGGTTGATGGTGATGCCGAAATCGCGTGCAAGGACTGCGAAAAATCGTCCGAAAGCCGACGATCATTCCTCCTCTCCATCCACGACAATGCGGGCACAGTCTCTTCGTGCTCACCTTAGTGGGTACGGGGTATCGCGCAGGCTCTTTGCTACACTGTCTAATGAACAGCCCCGTATCCCCCAAACGATAATCGAAAAGGTCGTCCAGAAATACGCCGTCGGTTTACCTGAAGGAAAGGCGGTCAAGGCAGGAGACTATGTCATGATACGTCCTGAACATGTTATGACTCACGATAATACTGGACCGGTGGTTTCCAAGTGCGTATAACGATTATGATTCGTTGATCGCGTGAGTGACAGCAATAGGTTCAAGTCGATCGGCGCGTCCAAGATTCACAACCCGAAGCAGCCTGTCTTCACTCTTGACCACGACGTGCAGAACAAGTCGCCGAAGAATTTGTCAAAATATGCCATGATTGAAGAGTTCGCCCGCAAACACGGCGTCGACTTTTACCCTGCTGGACGGGGAATTGGACACCAGGTGCTTGTCGAGGAGGGCTACGCCTTCCCACATACCCTTACTGTCGCGTCGGACAGCCACAGTAACATGTACGGTGGTGTCGGATGCGTCGGTACGCCTATTGTACGCACGGACGCGGCGGCGCTGTGGGCTACGGGCAAAACGTGGTGGCAAGTCCCTAGGATGGTCAAGGTTGAGCTGCGCGGCCGGCTCGCACCTGGTGTGACAGGAAAGGACGTCATTGTCGCCCTCTGTGGTTCCTTCAATAAGGATGAAGTTCTCAACGCTGCCCTGGAATTCACGGGAGAAGGCATTGCAGCCCTCGGTGTAGACGACCGCCTTACAATTGCCAACATGACCACAGAATGGGGTGCTCTCGCCGGTGTCTTTCCAGTCGACGAGACTACGCTCAACTGGTATGACGGCGTCGTGAAGAAACTCGAGCTTCGGACATTCGCGACCGCTCCTGGAATTCCTCCTCCTCCTGAACATCCCCGGATAAACGCGGCCCGGCTTTCTGCTCTGCGCGCTAACAACTTGCGCTCAGACCCTGATGCCGAATACTCGTCGCACCTCATCTTCGACCTATCCACTCTGGTTCCCCACGTCTCTGGTCCCAACAGCGTCAAAGTATCGAATCCCCTGCCCATTCTCGAAGAGAAACGCATTTCTATCGACAAGGCGTACCTCGTTAGCTGCACCAACTCGCGCGTTTCTGATATCGCGGCTGCTGCTGCCGTCATGAGGGGACGTAAAGTCGCCCCGGGAGTCGAGTTTTATATCGCGGCTGCGAGCTCTGCCGTGCAGCTAGAGTCTGAAAGGCTCGGCGACTGGGAGGCTCTTGTCCTTGCAGGTGCTAAGACGCTCCCCGCCGGATGCGGCCCCTGTATTGGACTAGGAGTCGGGCTCCTCGAGGATGGTCAGACGGGTATCAGCGCTACTAACAGGAACTACAAAGGCCGAATGGGACACCCCAACGCACAAGCGTATCTTGCCAGCCCCGCTGTCGTCGCTGCCAGCGCGATCAAGGGTTACATCTGCAGCCCCGATTCGCTCGACCCTGCCTCACTCCCTCCAACCAGGGCGCCCACCTTCTCCATTGAGAACATTATCTCGTCCACGTCTGCGACTAGCGCACCTGCAGCACAGGAGCCCCTTCTGTCCGGCTTCCCTGGCGTGTTTTCGGGTCCCCTCGTGTTCGCACCCCAAGACAACCTGAACACAGACGGAATATACCCCGGAAAGTACACCTACCAGGACGACATCACCCTTGCCCGTCAAGCCGAAGTCGTAATGGAGAACTACGACCCAGGTTTCGCCACGCACATCGCCTCCCTCCGTGCCGCGCAGGACGCCTCTTCCATTCCTGAAGGCACCAAGCCCGGTGTTGTGCTCGTCGCCGGGTACAATTTCGGCACAGGGTCGTCACGCGAACAGGCCGCGACTGCGCTCAAGGCGGCGGGCGTGCCCCTCGTCGTCGCAGGCTCCTTCGGCGACATCTTCAAGCGCAATGCGATCAACAACGGGCTGGTGTGCCTCGAGTGCCCTGATCTCGTCGCGGACCTGACAAGTGCGTATGCAAAGGATGGCAAGCGCGGCGCGGGTGGGCGCGATGGTGAGCTCACCGTCGATAAGGGCTTGTTGGTCTCCATCGGTATGGCCAACGGGAAGATCGTGCTCAAGGGTGGTATTGCGGGAGAGGAGAAGGCGTATGCCGTCAAGCCCGTTGGCGCCAGTGTTCAGGAACTCTGGCTCTGTGGCGGCTTGGAAGGCTACATTTTGAAGGAAATCAAGAGCGATGCCGGTGCCTCGTCTGCACAGGCATAAACCCAACATTTATGGATGCTGCTGTGCTGAAAAGTATCTTGTGTTTATTTCAAGTGGATATTATTAATTTCGATGTACGATAGATAGGAAAATGAAAGAATTGCAAATGTACGCCAGAAGTGGGATTACGATGAGGTCAACAAGTTCTCACAGGTTCAGCTCCCGCCTCCCATTGAATCTTGTTCCCTCTGATACGTATCTGCTGACTGATGCTAAACTATTGATTTTTCAGCGTCTCTGTGCCCTTCTCTCGCCTGTCGGTCTCACAAAACCCGGTACTGACATGCCTCGCATGAACCCTACATGATCTTGTGTTGCTTTAAAATCAAGCTTTGTAACACGGTAACAAGGCTGACTTTACGTTCGAAAACTAATCTCGCCCCTACAATCCTAATCGTCAAAAACCTAGAGAATTGAATCGGCAACGTTCATACTCACTTGCATTACTCATTGGCGGTACGTGTGCTAATTCCCTACAAGTGTTTGTTTCCACGTATGATCGCCATAACTTACGCCCTCCCCTTCCATTGGACCAGATAAACCCTTATCTCCTCAATACAGACATGACCCCCTCAGTGCAAAAGGCGCTATACACGCTCAAAAAGAAGGGCGAGTTCATTGTGGGCGACATCATCCCTGTCCCCACACCTGGCCCCGGAGAAGTCCTCGTCAAAGTGATGGCAGCTGGTTTGAATCCGGGAGACTGGAAAGTCAGAGAGTACGGCGAAGTTTTCGAGGAGTTCCCTGCTGTGTTCGGCTTTGACTACGCTGGTGTTATTGAACAGCTTGGGGAAGGAGTAGAAGGCTTCAAAGTCGGAGACCGTGTGTGCGTATTTTGTCAACTTCGCCTCACGCGTACCAGAATGATAAAAACCTGTTCCCAGCTTCACAGAATCGGCAATGACGAATGGACACGGTGGTTTCCAGCAGTACGCGCTTGCGGTTGCGTCTACACTGCCAAAGGTATGATTATCAGTGGCTATTGGGTCCGAATCTCTGTTTATAGTCCAGGGATAGATACCTGACAACATTTCGTTCGAGGAAGCTTCAACACTTGGAGTTGCACTCACAACGGCTTATGTTGGACTGTACCAATCTCTCCCCGACGGATTTGGACTACCAGAGCCCACACCATCTCGAATCCACCAAGAGCGTCGTGGTCCGTTTGTTGTGCTCGGTGGCTCGACGTCCTGCGGACAAGTAGGTACGCGGGCGGCTGCCATTTCTGCATCTTCCAGTACACAGTGCAGGTCTCTGACATCCATCTCTCAGTCATGCAATTCGCCAAACTATCAGGCTTCGATCCGATCATCGCGACCGCGTCTTTGTCGAATACCGAGTCCCTGAAGGCTGTGGGCGCCACCCATGTTTTTGCTCGTAACTTATCTGCGGAGGAGCTACTCGCCAAAATCAGTTCAGTCACATCAGAGCCACTCAAATACGTCTTCGACGTCGTGTCTTCTGAGCAGACGGAGAACATCGGCATGTCTATTCTCGCAGAGGGTGGCCATTTCGCGACGCTGAGTATTCACCCTGGTGTGAAGCCTCAACCAAGCAAGGGCCTCATCAAAGTCAAGGGTTGGCTTCGCATTGACAAGAATATCCCACTTCTGGAGCCGTTTTACCGCAACCATGCAACCGAGTTCTTGGGAAAAGGCTTGATTAAGGTACGGAATTGCTTCTTTGTCTGGACGACAATTACCTAAAGTGATGGGACAGTCGAATGCAATTGAAGTTCTCCCGAACGGACTCCATGGCATCCCCGATGGGCTCAAGAGGTTACAGAACTTCGAAGTCTCGAAAATGAGACTAGTAGCTCATCCTCAGGACACCATCTGATAGGCTGAAGACCGGTGAACACATACATTTCTGCGTGATTGCAACCCAGGTGGCATCTTGAAAGGAGCAGTGAACTTGTCTGAAGGAGATGTCCAATTTTGTATCCTCTGTATGATTCAGATGTCAAATTCATACGCGTCTTTCTAAGGAATAATGCATAATGGTCCGCACTGACCTAATTTTGCTCATCATCTTGAGAATTGGCATAGGATTGACGTTGGCAGCACTTGAATATAGAGTAGGTGTTTCAATTTAACTTCTATTTATGGATACACTCTCGGCTGTTACGTCAATGTAGGCTTAGGGACTGCGAGAAGAGCCGTTCAAGGCCGTTCATAATCCACCGGATGGGTGGAAAAGGGTTTAAAGACCCTCAAGATAGACAAGGCCCATTGTAATACGCCATGGACCGCTTGGGCGCGACTTTTTTCACCTCGTCTCTCTCATTGTCAAGTACAATGCCATCAAGAACGTCGTCTTCCGCATTGCAATTATCAAGCTGACTTCGTTATACTGCGCCTCTTTAGCTTCATTGCTTTCCAGTACGGCGACTACACGTCCTTCCTGATGTTTGCGGAGGATGTGATTCAGAAGCCCTTTTTCATTTCTTCGCGAGGAACAATCTCTGCTCCGAAGAATGTTTGCACTTGTTGCGGCTACAGGAGGGCTTTACGACACTACGTTATGGGCTATAGATAGTCCAGGTTATGTTACACGAACCAGTCCGGTCAACGGCGAGAGCCTGCTGGCCCAGATGGTCGACAGCCCCGCCTATGTAACGCTCATCACAGCCAATCGCACAAATCCAAGCACCCAAAAACAATCTGAGCACCACGTTCAATGCAAATATCTTCAAACCTGGACTCAACTTCACACTTCCCGGGGTGTATCAAGAAGGGGCTACCGAGGTGGTGCCGCCGTTATATCCCCTGAACCCGTCGAATGGATCAGCGCGGATTTGGCTCGATGATGACGGATTTGCATTCGGGCTGGAAAATACGTTCATGACGACAGTCAACATGTCACGCAGTCCGGACACAGTATGTTTACCATATAACCCTCCGAACGAGACAGTCACCCAAATATGGAACCGCGATGTCCCCAATGCGGAGGCGCAGGACATGTTTCTGAATCCGCAAGGCCAGGTACCAATATGGTGAGATTCATACCACCTCGAGGTTCTCCGCGCAGAGAGAAAGACGATAATCCTGGGCCTCCCTGGGGAGCGGTGGCGCGACGGTTATGATGAAGCAGGTCTTACGATAACCAAAGGGCGCCGAAGACATACATTCATGACGACTGTCATGAAAGCAACCATGACCGCCACTGCGCCCAATATTTTCGATGACGGAGAGATTTCAGACTTCATGCGAAAGACGCGGTCGCCGGATGGTACCGTAACAACTGGAGTCCAGGACTTAACCAGCGTTGTCTTGTACGCAAAGGCCAATAACACCGGGAAGACATTCGGATCATTTGTTCAATCAAACACGTTGGTGTCATCAAGCAGCACCAACTACCTCAATGTCCTTGTTATTGATGGGAGTGTTTACTACTCAGCCTTACACTTTTCCACGACAACGACCACACTCATACGCTCAGAGACACTTAATAGAGAGCCTACGCCATTTGAGCCCTGTCCTGGGGTTGTATACCGCAATCTCGCTGTAGGCGGCACTGTCCGCTCTACAAATTGCAATTCTCCTGAATTAATCAACTAGACGTGGCCCTCTGGTCAGGGGTATTTTTTGGGGGGTAAATAGACACATCCGCCGTGACAATACTCAACGGATTCCTCGGCGACGGGACATCCAATTTAAGTTCCGTATCGCTGACAGATTCCGGCCTTGACTGGGTGGGACAACAAAGGGGACAGATCGATCGATTGCTCACCTCACGCGCGCTGCTCCTCGGCGGGAACCGTTCCCATATTGTGGTTGATGTGCAGTACAATGTTGCTGCTATCTCGGCGCTACAGCTTGTTCTATGTATTTTGCCGATTGCTATCGCAATTGTGGCATGGTGGTTAACCCGCAACAAAGCCATGAGCTACAACCAGAGCTCATTTCTTGCTGCAGTGCTGGCGACAACTCATACGACCTCCGAAACACCATGAAAGGACATAGGGTATATCCATTCAATGCCCGAGATAACTCTTCGGAGGAAGGGAAGGCACGTCACCCTGGGTACTCCAGATGGAGGTATGATTTCGAGCACTTTTCCAATACCTGCAGATGAACAGGAACTTGTTGATGAACCTCTGATCCTCGAGAATGAGGGTATGTAAAGGATACTGTCAGAGCATACTATACAGTATTGGAATACATATACTGACCACCATCAAACTAAAGGCTCTTAGAGTATTATGAGTGTCCTGACGTAGTTGGTAGCCACTGAAACCGTCTATGTTGTTGAAATTTTTAGAAGAGACAAATATGAGTTACATTCGGATTGCATCATGATTTACATACAAATAATATTATATATCCTCATGATCTGTTTTCAAGTCGATTCAAAGTAAACTTCTTATCACTGACTTTGCGGGGGGTCGCGCAACCGTCCCAGATTTGCTGAGGATTTTCATCTGTTTGCTGCGACTAAGATATGGGCCATTGTCCTCATTCCGGATGTAATACGCCCAGTCCGCAGTTCTGTCGCTCTCTGCTTGCGAGAAGCCATTGCCAAGATAGGCGTAGCGATTTCCTGTGTACGTGAAGTCCCAGTCTTCGTATCGTGGTTCAGCAAGTGCTTCCAGGTAATGCAGCGTGCTTCCCGGCCAAAGCGCTGTCACCTTCCCCGACACACTGTTGGTTTTGTACCAAGACCGACAATCCTCATTCCATACTGTATGCTCCATGAATTTGTCTTTGAACTCGATGAACTCGTCAACAGCGGTGTCCTTGGGGCTGAAGCTCTGAATGTTCTCGGTCTGCCAGCGGTTCATCAACTTGAGAATATAATCTGCTTGCGCCTCTACGAATGTCTCCGTCAGACCAACACAAGCACAGCAATCGAGTGGGATGACTTGCCTACAGCAACAAGCAATGTCCCATTTGCGACGGGGCTGTTTGGCCCTACGAACATGAAATAATTTGGGAAACCGGGTACCGCCAATCCAAAGTACGATCGGCATTCGTCAGCCCATGCGTCGCTTAGACTCTTGCCAGTGGATCCGATAATGGGAAAACGCGGCCTGTAGGATGTGTCGAAGCCCGTTGCACAGATAAGAACGTCCACGGACTTCTCAGCGATTCCCTCGACTTTGACGCCAGTTTCAGTGACAGTTTTGATTGGCCCGTATACCACCTCCGTCTTCTCCGAACGCAGGGCTTCAAGGTATCCCACACCGGGTGTAAGCCGTCGGCAGCCCACACTCCATTTGGGCACGATCAAGCTCTCCAGTCGTTCATCTTGGAGCTTCCCCTTCATCAACGCCGTGAAGTTAGCTTTCACTCTTTCCTGAGCGGGCGAGCCAGTAGTCATAATGTTGAACAAGCCATTTGCCCTGGTTTCAAGCTCTTTCCGATACTTAAGCAGCGCGTTCGGATTTTTTGCGTAACTTTGTCGTTGCTCATCGGTATATTTGCGCGCTGGGACATCTTGGACTGGAGTGACCCATGTGGGCGACCGTATGAAGGTCGTGATTTTGGAGACCTTGTCATAAATTGCAGGAAGGACCTGTATGGCTGATGATCTTTTGATGGTGTGAGATCAATTTTCTGGCTACGAAGAGCGAGTCCACTCACCCATTACCAATCAACCCAACATGTTTTCCAACTAAATCCACAGATTGGTCCCAATTCGCAGTGTGCAACAACTTGCCTTTGAATTTATTCAAGCCTGCGATATCAGGCCACTTCCATGTGTTTAAAGCCCCGCCGGCATTGACGAGAATGTGACAGGTATCATTGACGACGGTTCCATCTTTGGTGTTGACGACTTCAATATCCCAAATACCAGCCGCGACATTCCACACCGCCTTCGATACCAAATGCTGGAGTTTGACATATTGACGAAGATTGTGCTTATCTGCAAGGCGCTCGAAGTACTGGAATATCTCGTCGGAGGATGCATATACAGATGACCAATTGGGATTGGGGTCGAAAGTCCAAGTGTAGAGGTGCGCTGGTATATCGCATGCACAGCTATTATTTCTATCAGCGTCATATATTGACTATATCGCGGGTTGAATAGACGCACCCAGGGTACTTGTTCTCGTACCATGTGCCAGACACCGCGTCATTCTTCTCGTATACCACCAGCTCGAAGTTCTCGAATGAGCGCTGGAGCTTATATGCAAGCAGCAGGCCTGATGCCCCGGCGCCTATGCAGATCACCTTGAGACGACGGGCATGGTGGATGGGATTCTGGCCTCTAACGTTGTGTGTTCCGGACAGAGGGGCGGCGTTTGGAGCAATTCTGTTAGCCATGACCTGGTCTTGGGTCCGAGAGGGATGAAAGCGAGCGACACTCAATAGCACTCAGTTGAATGAGCTCACTTTCAGAGTAATCACGTGTGCCTAATTATAGTTTCGACTAGTTCCCATGTGAAGTATATGAATTCATGGCCCAGGCGGATGAATCGATGAACAGTCAATGGCCCAATAATGGTATAAATCCGTATTCAGTGTGTTGATGCGGTATGCTCGAGAATATTTGGTCGTTATTTGCCACTGCAAGCCTTCTGAAATGCGGGGGATATATTTGAATGTCAGAACAATGCCTGATGTAAATGGATTATGTGAGAGTCATGTATACGTGACTTGAACCCAGGCCTGAAAGCTGAGCACTTGAGTATGCACCATTTTTCAGAAACAGGGTGTATCGTTGGGTATCACCTTTCTGTTCCAACATCCCAATGTTACAATTGAGGATAGCATAAACAATCCAGAGACACTAACAGTATTGTTGCCTAGACGCTGCATACATTGTAAGTGTATCTAAGTACAAGTGAAGAAAGTCATGTTACATTGAAGTCTCGATAATTAGACCAATTTGACTTCCTATGATCGAAGGACCCACACCTTCCTATTATAGCAAATCGCCAAGACATATAAGCAACCAAACAAAATGATCGGTGTCGCCAGAGGCCTTTAGTACTGCCTTGTCCGGTGCTGCCTCATCATTTCTTGAATATTACCAAAGAAAAAATTCGCATAAAGCCATCACATTGCAGTTGACATATAGAGGGACAATTTGTCGTCAACTCTGTGCATGGGCGGATGAACTTATCTTCAGCGCCTATTGTATACTATCAGCCGTGTCTGTATCTCGATCTGCTCCGTTATTTTGATAGCTAGGTTGAGGTCGAATAGGATTCACGACGTGCGCAGCTCAGCAGTTCCCGGGCCATCGCTGATCTACTCACACATATGCTTGCAATTCAGAGAGCACATATATCTGCCGGGGACTCCTCAAATGCAATGCCTGTATAAACAATTTCAGATGTCCCACCCCATCTCTTCTTTCTTTAAAAGAAATGAAGCAAAATGCAGCAAGCGAGAACCGAGATGTCATAATTGCAGTGCAAGTCATCTCCTCTGCCACCAAATTCTTCCCCCGGCCTCTCGGTATATTCAGGGTGGTTTCGCTAAAGTGCACACTCTGTGTTTATCAGATGCCAAAGATCAGGTCAAAGGTCAAATGGGCATCAAACTCTCGAATATACTAACAGCAGAGTGAGAATGGGCTCACCGGCTCCGAGAACACCGTCGCCGCCAGTAGTCTAAGAGAGCCAGTTGTAGTTTGTCATAAGGATGAGCAAGTACTGCTGCAACTCCTGGAGGGGGTTCTACCTTCCGCTGTCTATTATTATGTCTTTCACCTCTGCGGGTTTATTAACGGACTAGTAGCGCTTGATACATGGGATTCTTCTGATGCAAATTGGATAAAGGGAGTCAATAAAGTCGTATTAAAAATGCTTGAAATGAATGACTATTGAAATATTGACAGGCCGTTGTCTTTTCCAATTCACCAGTTTTCTTGTTGCTGTGCCGTACTTTCTTCCATTTAGTGGGTGTGTGTAGTGAAGCATCGTGTTACTACCTCAACACTACACTTTTCCTATGTGGACCTCTTAATTTCTTGCTCCTCGACGCACCGCTGGCGATGATTCATGCAAGCATGTCGTCACGCAAGGATTTTTGATATATCTAATTTGTGCACAACATAATTTTTCAAAGAGAACAGTATGTAACGGAGGTACTCCATCTGGAACGTCGTTTCAATTGCGGGGGCCGAGAAGGAGTTGATTAACACTGAGGAAAGAGGGAAGGAAAAAAATACTGGTCAATTAACGTAATCCGACAAAGAGTAAACGACCGTCGCTGTCGCAGCAATTACTAACCTTGGTCGTAGGCTCATCATCACGCACTCTTGAGCACCGTCGGCACCGTCTCCGTTGATCTATTTCGAGATGCCAAGTTAGCGAGGGATTCATAATGGTGTCTATTTATAGACTCTCCCTTTCGGCGTTGATGAAGAATTGAAGCATTTACAAAGTATGATCCAAATGCTTCTACTTAGCGCTAGCAGGTGCCAGGCCGGATACTGGAAGTGTTTCTAGGTCAGTAAAATATCTTCGTACTTGATTTGTTCTAGGCTTAGATTATCCTCCTCCAAGTATCCGTATCCTTTGCAATCGTTTGTCATGGTTGCCTAACCGGACAGCCTCGCACACGGATCAAATGACCCCCGACGACTCAGTGTCTGCTGCGACCTCAGCTGGTATCTGCATGCAACTTTATTTACTCTTTCGAAATCTGCATATTCCGATGGAAGAACTTCCCGCTTCCGCAGTGATTTGTTCACCAATATCCGATCAATAGGCAGCATAGACCGACATGAGGATTGGCCGCCTACTCTTTCCGACCGTTTTGAATACTCGACATAGAGTCAAAAGGTTGTTCTTCCGAGCGAGCTGTACAACTCGGGAAATGATCCATTCATTGGAATCATTGTCCGAGATTGTTGAACAACCGCACTGGCTTTCCTCTCGAGGAAACATAAGCAAGCAAGTCAAGCAATGTGAATTTATCTACACGCGAAAGCACACTGTAATGTGAGATCTTCTGGCCGGTACGTGACGTCGCGCCCAAGACTGCGCGCTGATGCGCGCATCACAAAGGTTACTTACTACTATGAGGAGTGAAAATCTTGATGTCAAACTGTCAGATTTGAGTGGTAGTGGGGCATTTGTAATGATAAGTAACGGAGTGTTCGGCTTCGAGGAACAATTTGGTAGGCTTGTCGGCGGGATAGAATGGTGAGTTGGAATACAACGCTGTGCTGATGCCCGGAAAGGCAAGTGTGCCGCGTGAATTCGATTCCCGACGACACAAGTTATGCATTATTCATGAACGACGATGGCTACTTATACTCAGTTCGCCAGGCCTCACCATAACGCATGTCCCTGGGTCATTCGAAGGCCCTCGTGGGATAGAAAAAACGAGGCCCTACTGACATAGAGGCCACTGGCCCGGCAGACGTGGGCACGAGCTGCCCATGGCACAAAAGCGTCAGTGTCTCCGTTTTTGCTTGCCACACTACGCTTCTGACCCATTCTTTTCCGTCACAGTTCTTTCCTTTCCATCCATCTCTCCGGTTCTGTATCTTGCTTTCCTTGCTGATCTGTTGCACCATCATGTCCCCTCATTGCTCACCACCCACGCCGGATTATGACGATTCCCTCACACTTGATCGTACCCCATATCTTGATGATGCCACATCGATGCTTGCATCTTTCAGCAATCTTACAGTAGCCAACGCGAGACATTCAATCGCGTTCTCAAGCGCCGATATAGGGACGCCTACGCTTGACTATTTGACGAGTCGTCCGACGTCCTCTATACAGAGCCAACAGCAAAATGCAACGCTACAACCATCCTATTACGCTCAAGATAAGGAACCTGTATCGACACGTCACCCGCGATTCTGGATGTACGATGGCTCGATCGTGCTGCGCGCAGAAAATACTCTGTACAGAGTACATCAAACAGTCCTAGCCGCGCATTCCGACATTTTTGACGGTTTATTTACCGTGCCACAGCCACAGGTATCGCCACCTATAGATGGCAATTCGCCTCCCTTTGTCGATGGATGTCATGTGGTAACGCTCTATGGAGACAAGGAGAGAGACGTGGAAGACCTACTACATGCAGTTTATGTTCCCGAGTATGACTCTCCTCATCGAACCATGTATCATTATTTCTGACGGCTTTTTTTTTATTACTCATGCAGTCACTTTTCTCATTTGGCGCCCGATGCTGACCTCGAAACTCTGCTGGACTTCATTACGGGCATCTTACGACTGGCCACCAAGTACATGATCCGCCATCTGCGGCAGCGGTGTATCGCGCTTCTGCACACCAAATTCCCTTGCACATTCGAGGGATATGACTCCAAAGCCGCGACCTCGTCCGACCGATACCGCTCTGATATGGTCATGCGTACCATCTCAATAGCGCAAGAGCTCAATGTGCCCACCGTCCTTCCGTACGCGTATTACTGCATGTCGCGCTTCCCGCATCGCCGGTTCCTCAAAGAACGTCCAGGGGACATATCATGGCAGACGAAGACGATCGTGCTCATCGGGCGCGAGCGCCTGGCGTTGGCCCAGGCGTCAATAACCCACGCATTCTTGCTGGTGTTCCGCAGGAGCCCCCTCTGCGTGAGCGCATTGTGCGCCCATGCTCGAGGGCCACATGCTCAGTGGCATGAATTAGAGAACGCGCGCTGCGCCCATCCACTGCGCAGGTACGACGCCTGGCACGATCTTAACGTGTGTAGGGAGTGCGTGTCGTACTGCCAGAACGTCCACGATCTCGGAAGGCGGGACGTGTGGAAACATCTACCTGAGTGGTTCGAGCTCGGAGACTGGGACGAGCTGAAGGAGACCCAGGACAGATGAAGGGAGGCATTCAAGTCCGCCCTCAAGAACGCTGGTTCCTCCAGCATCCCATCAATCGAAAATTTCACCCTGCTGCATATGTATACCCCCCTCCCCCCCACAGTTACTTGATTTCGTCGTGATATTTGCTTTCTTCTGTTCGATCTCTGCCATATCCTTTAGTAATGATTGTATTCTTTAGCGCACTCTCTGTACTACTTGCTATCCATATAATGAGACCCACCATACTCATGTCCTTTACAGCAAGAGTTCTATACCAACGATCGAGGGACTCAATGCGGAGCCCACCACTGTTTGAGGTGGTCAAATTTGATGGCGAACGCCTTGACCTGGGACTCCTTCCTTCACCCAGTTGTCACCACGGCAAAGTCTCAGTCGACTGTCACCTCAAACCTGGAGGCCTAATTTAAGCACTTTTCTCAAGGCGGCTTCGATGCTTGAGGCTGTACCTGGGTACAGCTTCCTGCTTAGGTCTGATGTCAACCAATAAACCACCCAGGCTGTGCAGTTCGCGTACCAGCTACTCAGCGATCTCATAGTTCCCCACCGATACTTTCATGACATAGTCGACTTTCATCCGCTCCCCTTCGTTCTCTTTGCCCGCCCCTCCGACCTCTTGCTATTATCGCAACAGGCGCCATGGATTGCAGCCTTTCTATCGTCAAGCTCAAGCAGACGCGTCTATTTCTCGAAGAATTCACTCAAAGACTCGCTGAGTCCAACGAAAAATATAGGGAGCTCAAGGCGGAACATGTACGAAGCATACCAGACGATTAGAACGGACGTCGCAGAGCTGACTGTATCTTCCAGCAACGTTATAAGACTCGGACTGTCTTTCTGGAGGCCGAAGTGAATAGACTGCAACTGGCACTCGAACAGTCGAGCGGGCTTTCGCTTGTGACCCGGAAGAAGGTCGAGGAGCAAGATGGTGAGCCCTTTTGTTTTCTGTGGTTTTCTGGCCAGTTTTATGTTGATCACATTCTTCCTTTACAGCCGCTATCGTACGTTTGGAAGAAGTGATCCAGCAGTACGAAACACAAGAATCCCGACACGCACGTGAATCAGCAGACTACGAAGATTGCATTGAGCAGCTGGAGACCGAACTCAAATATGCCCTGGAGAGAAACAGAGACGGAAAATACCATGCAGAGGAGAACTTTCGACTTCGTAAAACTATCCAAAGGATGGATGCTGAGGTGGACGAACTCCAAACGACGATGAAGATTTTCTCGACTGGCGAAAGCGGCTCGTCTATTGCTGCTATCACTATGGGCAGAGCGCTAGGCCATGAGCTTATGAACCACATGGACGACGAGAGGCAGTCGAAGAAGTCATCCGTTGCGCAAACAATGACGATTACCAAGGGAGCAAATTATGTGCGATATCCCTTGATCTCCATGTTTTGCTCTTTCTGATAACCTTGTTGAAGGCAAATATCCAAAAACCAAAAATCATGGAAGTAGGGTCACTGCGTCAAGGTTATCAAATCGCCGGGGTGGCCTCCGAAGATGCAAATAACGTACCACCGCACCCACCACGGCAGGATCTGGTCCGGTCAAGAAAAATGTCAAGGCAGCCGTCTCTTGCACAGACATATGCCACAGTGACAGTGACAAAGGACTCCTCCGACTTGAACCACTCAGTTACGAATGAGTGGATCACACAACTCCAGGAAGCTGCAGCGCCTGCGAACGTGGAACCTAGACTACCAATGGTTGCGGAAGCATCGACCGCCACACATGACGCCCAGTTATCGCTAGTCATATCGAACGTGGACGTGCATAACCCCTGGTCACCTCTGAGCAGGCCAGAAGATGAATGCACGACCAGTGACGGCAGCCATTCAGAAGTGTGGCAGCCTCCTCCAAATGCATACTGGGATGCTCGCAGATTTGTACCCCTTGACTCCGAAGAGCGCTACGTCTTCCGAAAGGTGCTTCACGAGCGACGTCTGAAGCTTGCGCCATCTTCGTCCAGTGTTGCCGAGTCTTTCAACTGCATATACCGGTTTTCAAGCGACAGAGACTCGCTTAGTGATGCGGCTTCGAGTCATTGACCAATCCATTCCGATTTATTTGCTTCATATGTCCGGACAATATTTCAAAACATCGTCTTTAAACTCCCAGGTGGCACACAGCGTAAGACCTCTGCACCTACCACTCCGCCAATGCTAGACCTGGAATACCGCCCTCCAATTCCTCAAACAACCAACTAACGCTGTATATCGAGGGGAAATTCTACTTCACTGGCGAGGTGCCAATTGGATTCCAATGCTAGGGCACTACATGTGGAGATGAAGGCGACGTCACCGAACTGTTTTGACCGGAAGACAGAAAGCGCGGTATCTTGAGCACTTTCCTACGTATCTTCATCTCAGCGTTGCGGGCATCGGAGAGGGTGTCAGTGGCGAGAAGTGGAGATCCGACGTGAATAATCGTTCTCAGATAGAATTTCGTCTTTCTTACAGATTACTCCCAGATTAGCTTCGGACCATTTGTCTTCGACACTCCTGCAGCAAGGATCGAGGCTCACGGTTCATGAACCGCGAGATTCAATGATTCTGAGAAACCTCGCAGTGGGGCCTCTCTGAAGGTTAGAAACATCGCAGGCTGCCCCATGACTTGCAAGTTGGGCCTCTAGCTGGCTATCAAAAACGAGAGAACCGTGAAGTTCCGCTGCCGGGGCTCGTCGCACATGTCCGACCTTCTGCCAGCGTCGGCTCATGACACGCAGTTCAACGGGTTTATTCTGTTCTATCATATGACACTGTAAATTATCCAATATTTAACACTCCTAGACAATTAGTCCCATTTCTCTGAGTTTGTCCGTCTCCAAAGAGTACGAAGTTCGTGCTCGTGCAAAATGTCAAGGTCGTGCCACGCATCCTTTACTAATTAGTTCGCTCTATCCACAAACACAGCCGGTACGCCACGTAATCCAGCTGAAGATCAATTCGCCCGGCATCGATGAATTATGACTCGGACCTCGTCACTTGCTCGTCCTAAACGAACCTCTCAGGAAAGAACCACATCAGGCGGCAGTCCTAATTGGGCCGATTAGGCGACACAGCCGCCGAAACTCTCATGGAGTACACAAGGACCCATCCTAACTGGTCCAATTAGGACGGATATTCTCCCTCAGAGCGAGGTGGATGTGTAATGCATGGAGTGATAATCAGTGTTATCAGCGATGTTCGCGCAGTGTCCGCGTTGCACAGAGAGCTATCAAGTGAATATGGATGTGCTTTCGTCCCATCGTGAGGTCTATTTTTAGGCTACAGACGAGGTCTCTGGTGTATAAAAGGGCAAAGGATTGGCGTACTTTCAGCACCAAACAATCGAGCTTCCTCATCTCATTCAATACACACCCCAACGCTCAATATCTATGTCTCAAAAATCCCTTTGTCTCGACAAGAAGTGCGGCGACTACGTCGTCCTCGACATGCCGATCTGGAAACCAGGTCCCGGCGAGGTTTTGATCAAGGTCATGGCCACGTCGTTGAATCCTGTCGACTGGAAGATACGCAAGTATGGGTTTTTCTTGGAAGAGTTCCCGGCTATATTGGGTACGGACATTGCTGGTATTGTGGAGGAGCTCGGTGACGGCGTCGTTGAGTGGACGAAAGGCGATCGAGTGTAAGTGCTCAGCCTTCTGCATGTCAAGCAAGAATGAGACTCACAATTTGGCCTTGGCTATGTAGATTTACCCAAGGGCAGTTCAACAATCCCGGTGCGAGCTTCCAGCAGTATGCGACTGCGTTTGCGTCGACGTTGGCCAGAGTATGTTTGTCTATCCCTTCTCACGTTTGCGATTATACTAACTGATATGTCTATTATAGATCCCCCAGGGCATGACCTTCGAGGAGGCATCTACCCTTCCCGTCGCCTTAACGGCTGCATACACGGGACTCTATCAGGTCTCCCCAAATGGATTTGGTCTTACTCCGCCTACGTCTCCAAGCACCGAGGGCATCTATAAGGCCACCCCGCTGGTTGTTCTCGGAGGGTCGAGCTCTGTCGGTCAGCTTGGTGAGTCTGCCCGTAATGTTTCGAGGCCGTACATTTTCTGATATTATTGAACTTCCAATCAGTGATCCAGCTTGCTAGAATTTCTGGCTTCAGCCCAATAATCACCACCGCCTCGCTCGATAACACGGACTATCTCAAGACCCTGGGCGCGACGCACGTCCTTGACCGCGAGTTCGATATGAGCAGACTTAAGCTTTCTCTGAATGTACTCCTTGGTGATACTGCAGTACAGCTTGTCTTCGACTCCATTGGCTCAGACGCCACGCAACGTCTGGGCCTTCATGTACTCGATGAAGGCGGCAAGTTGGTCGTCACCATGCCTGCGCTTGTCGAACCGACTGAGGGGAAGAGCGTCAATGAGGTTTATGGAATCTTGAGGCTTTTGCACAACATTGAACTATTGGAGACGCTTTATCATGATACACTCACTGGCTTCCTGGAGAAAGGTCTCTTGAAGGTATGCCACCAAAGTTTTGAAATATCGTTGGAAACCCCTTCTCACCACATACTCGACAATGCACAGGTCAACGCCGTCGAGATCTTACCGGGCGGTCTTGCTGGTATTCCGGCCGGGTTGGACAGGATGGAAAACAGTCAAGTTTCTAAACTTAAACTTGTTGTTCTTCCGCAAGATACGCTTTAGTAGGAGTAATTTCGGGACTTTTGAGTGCGGGAGATATTGGGCGAATTCAAGTTCAGTATTACCAGATTTTTCTATTTTCGTATATGGTGGCCACTGAGTGCCTCGCAAAGCCTTCTTCGCTTGTCTGAATTTCATTATTTACCGTGCCACTGCTTAAGCGCCCATTGATGCGGCAACCGAATCTGAGTAAAGAATGCTGACTCGGGGTGCAAATCCTGGGAATCTTACTCGTCCGCCCCTCGGCTCTATCAATGTGCCGGCCTCGGCAGGCCCAGAGCGCAAAGCGCGGAACGGAGGCATTGTCGGACCAGGGTCGCCTCTTGCCGCAATGCAAGCGATGCCATTGGCTGCCGGCCAGAACCGGATAGTCACATGACATTGCCAACACTCAAAAGTTTGCGAAAGAGCGCCTCCTCCTTTTCTTCACTACTGTAATACACCCTTCGCGGTTTCTCTATCCACCTTTATAATCTTCCCCTTCTCCCCTCTAAAACTCCTCTACAATGCCTTTCTCTGCTGGTGAGTACATTGCTGTCCCCTTTTTCGGTTCAAATGCGCTAGTGCTGACAGCCGGGCGTCTTTTGCGCGGTATTAGGTGACTCTGGCAAGGGTGCTTCCCTTTTCAAGACCCGTTGCGCTCAGTGCCACACCCTCGCCGCTGGTGAGCCCAACAAGGTCGGCCCCAACCTGCATGGGTGCGTATTCTACTCTCTACATACACGAAGACGCGCCAGCTCACACTCCGTTCCGCGCGTAGCCTCTTCGGCCGCAAGACTGGTCAGGTTGAGGGCTACTCCTACACCGCCGCCAACGTCAACAAGGGCGTTGTATGGGAGGAGGAGACCCTCTTCGAGTACCTTGAGAACCCCAAAAAGGTGCGTATCCACGTCCCGTGCCATGACGCGCAGCCTCTGGACCTACGTATCCTGATGTATTGCATTTTAGTACATCCCCGGAACCAAGATGGCTTTCGCTGGCTTGAAGAAGGAGAAGGATAGGAACGACCTTATCACCTATCTCAAGGAGTCGGTACGTTGGCATTACCTGTCTGCCTAGTTTCTCCGGTACTGACCCGTGTGTTTTTCGTAGACCGCCTAATGGTCCTCTTATCCTTCATTTCTATTTACGACGGCCGGATTTGCAACACCCCCCTAATGACACATTTGTATCCTTATGTCGGACATGTCTTCGAGGCATACTTTACCCCTCCGTGTTGCATTACATGGCCAATACTTTACATTTAGACTGGCCATCCCAGCTAGTCTTTGGTTACCCTATCTGTTTTCATCTCCCCACTCATGGTCTCAATAGATTATATTTCAATATTTGGAAGAAAGATTCGAAAGCAAGGAAGATTCTGCACATTGCTTGAAGCGCGTATGGGGCAGTAACAGACTTGGATGATGAAATGCTACGTGTAGCAATTTGCGGTCGATGACGTACTGATGTCATGGCAATAAAAAGATTTTAGTTGCCAAAAATAGAAATTGGACCACACCGTCGTCATTTACTAGCGAGAACATGGGCCGCTGCCGAATTACCGTGACTGCGCGTTGGCTGTACATGTGTGGCTCGAGCACTCCCGCGCATGCTAACGATCTTCTTTTTTAGTGAACTGCATGGTCAGACTGCTGTGCACTCCGACGGAGCGCGAAAATGGATTGACTACAGCAATAAGTGAAGAAGCGAATTTATGCGCACGGCTATGCGGTGATTTTCTCTAAGCCCGCTATCCAATATGCGAACAGCACAGTAACATGGGGCCCGAGCAGCTGCACTTGCGGACTTTTGATACATCTTACTCTGTGGCTCTGAGCGTACCTGAGTAATGATTGTTTTAATGTACTCGGAAGGCGTCCAAATTCTTATGTCCGTGAATGCACTTGACACGACCGCAACACGACCCTGATTTCAGAGAGGTAGGCGATGGGTGGGCGCTTATCCCCGGCAAGGTCATGTGACGAAGGTCAACATATCCCTCAGCCCGTCACGGTTGGCATCTCGTCGTCAGAAACCGTTAGGCGCTGTGTGATAACCCCCCTGGATGCGGAGGATAGAACTTTGGCACCATCTCAACCCGTTGTCCCGCCGATGATTGTCAGCGCGCAGCCCACTATATCTACATTGTAGCACGAAATGATAATGGTGCTTGGTGTCCTGTAGTGAGCATGAGCATAACCGTTATCCCTGCATACACTATATAGCTAGCACAGCTGATGCCCTAGAGGTCAGTGTCCTCTGATTGGGAAATCAGTAGTTCGATACTCCTGACCCTCCTCCTCTTTCTCTTCGTCTTATCACTGCTCAGGGTTGCAGCCTGGTGATAGTCTCGGGACTGTTTGTCATATTTGGGGATGAATGTTGAATGCAGATCCTCTGCGCGGGGCGTGCACCAGGCTGGTGGACGACGCCGGGAACCCCGAGGTTAAAATAGTCTCTTTGATTCAATGCTATGCATCGCACTTTAGCAAAAATAATCCATGTATTCACCCAAACCTCAAGTAATTATATAGAAACCTTATATGTAAGCCCAATGATGAGAGACAGTGCCAAACGCTGCCAAGTTCGAGGATTTTCCTGCATAAATCTTCACTCTGACTATATAGGAGGACTCGCAAAATAGGTCACAAGGCAGTCCGCAAGGGCCTCACACACAAAATCACTTTCAAAAGCAGCCAGATCAAGACTAGGTAGTATAGAACATTTCACGCCGCAGAATGCTCACTGGAGACCAAACGCACTGTTTCACACTCCACTTCCGTACATCCCAATACTTAGTCACAACTTTTCCATGTTTTTTGATGTTTTAAACGTCGATGGCACACAGCAAGTCAACCTCAATCAGCTGCCGAAAGCTGACACGAATAAGCGCCAGAGTCATCAAGTGGATGTTCGCTATTTTCGACCTCACCGTTCGCGTAAACCGTATTTATTTTGGAAGGAATTTTACTCGTAAACGTCAGATGGTTCCCGCGCTGATCCCTCGAAAATGGCTATTCACCGCAACACTCATCATCTGATTGCTTTGCATTCCTGACGCATGTGAGGAATGGTCTCATTTCATACCAGTCACCGGTGACCAGATATGACGATGTGGACAAAGACGGCAACTTGAACAGAACATAATCATGGATAACCCGAATGTGTGAGATGGAAGTTCATGTAATGCGTTCTTGGCTGAGGAACTCCAAGAGGCAAGACGGGAAGCAAAGTGACTTGCACACTCACGTCTACTAGTGGGGGATTAACTAGACGACTGTCTAGCATTAGTCCCTGCTTCACCGTGAAAACGCACAGCATCCGTGCTTTTGCATTCAGTCAACGCATGCATTCAAAAATAAAAGACGGCCTCTGATATGTAAAGTGACTTGAATTTAAAGTTCAGTAAATAAAAGCGGACGCGATTAGGCCAAGATCGAGTACTTGATATTGCTACTGAAATGAGGGTGTGTTCATTAGAGGTGACGTGTAGAAGGCATTTGCAGATGTTAGATGCTGAGGAGAGCAATAATAACATCTATGAAGACTCTGAGGATTATTCTTGTTGAGATCTGAGTTATTCACAAGTGTGTTACATATAACAAGCGTGAGAACGAACTGACTTATGTGCCCGATCGAGCGCTGGATGCTGCATCAAATCTACAGAGCTTGAGCTTGAAGCCTGAGCGGTTGATACAGGATCTCTATATTTTTATGTATTTATTGGCATGAACGCTCAAGCGGTCCCCCACCCTCCCTTCCTGCCTTGCTATATTTCTTTGAAATGTCTACACCAACGTTGAAGAAATACGGCACTTACGCAGCGCGCGACAGTGGCGCGCCATCTGACAGCCGCGACTATACCACGTTGGTATTGCTACATGGGTCAGGATGGCACTCCGGTATGTATTTGAGACTCAAGCTATTCTGTTGACGCTGGCTTACAGTCTCATCCCTTATGCGGTGCTATAGCCATCTTCGAGAAGTTATTCCCTTTGGTGGACACTCTCAACGTTCGTCTTGTCGCTGCAAACCGACCCGACTATCCAGGAGCAACGCCACTCTCCGAGCAGGAGCGAATGCAGCTCAATAATATATCGGAGACAGCCAACCAGGACTCAGACTCAGCTGCGAACGCCCTTCTCGATTACATCAAGGAGAACACCAAAAAGCTTTGTGACTTCTTGGCGGAGTTTATTTTGAGAGAAGATGTCCCAGTCGAGGGCGGCATTGTTGTTGCTGGTTGGTCTGTTGGTGCGGCTGACGTACTAGGGCTCTTGGCCAACGCAGATGCAGTCTCTTCCAAAGAAGTTGACTTGCGCTCGTATATTAAACATTTGGTCATATATGGTAAATATCTCGAGGTATCTGATCTAGAGTTGACTTGAGATATGCTAATCAGAGTATTTGCCTCTTAGATGCACCTTCATGTATCCTTGGATATGCACCTCCAACAGGTCTTTGCGCTCCGCTCTTCGACCCATCGTTAACGCCTGGTGAGATTCTCAAGGTCTTTCCTCTATGGGTGTCCACATATTACGCACGTGGAGAAGACCTCACCCATCCCGAGGGAAAAGCGCTTGATCATCCTCCACCCACGATTTTGTCAATGGACCCTTCGGACGTACAACAGTGTCTGGAGGTCAATCCTGTGCTCCCCGGCGGGGCCGATGAGCGACTTATCAGCCTCGGCGTAAAATTGAACGTATTTTCCCGTCTCAAAGACGGGGCAATGTACCTCGACAAGGGGCATCCGCAAGGCGGGAGCAGCTGGGACGACATCGAGATCAAGTATGTTTGGTGTGACCAAGCGGCATGGGAGATGCCATGGGGTGTTGCATGCCTTCAAGCTGACCTTGACAACGCCAAGAAGGCTGGCAAAGTGACCAGGAAGGTTGATATGGTGCGTGTGAGGGGCGGTAATCATTTTGTGAGTTTTTAATCTCTCCAATTTGCACATACTGAATTTCTGGCCCAGTGTCACTGGGACCAACCCCAGTTGGCCCTCACGGGACTATTGTCAGGCTTGTAATTTGGAAGCAATTTCTCCCAACGGCACTATCAACGTTTGTAGCTTGGATACTCTTTGTTATACAAGTTGTGCCTGAGCTGTGCTCGAGGCTGTTGAAGTTGTAAAATCAATTAGGAGATATGGGTCCCCTTGTTTCCAGATTTGGCAATTACTTGCCGCCACTTTGACACCCTCGCTCTCGTTGTGATTCTTGTCTCTATCCCATTGTTGCACATGGTATACCACTCTATTATGCTAATTTATATGATATTGAGTGTAGTATCTTACTCAATCTGTAGGCTTTCAAACTGTTGCTCGCATGCGCGCGTTTCACAGGCTCAGGCTCCCATTCTCCTTGGCATCCACATCGTACTTATATGCCGCCACCTGTCATTCCACCACCTTCTTGACTCTTGTAAACAATCCCGGACACACATAACTGCGCCCTTGCCACTAATAAGACATGTATCCAGAATCACTACAGCGAGGATGTGTACATAGCCCGACACAGCCACGCTACCCCAAGCACCAACACGCGCGCTGAGAGATGAGGAATGCGTGCGCGACTTGGACAAAGAAAAGCGAAACGAATCAATGGCTGCTGAAGCTGGGAGGACGTTCAGTGGCACGGCGCTGCAAGAATGGTACACGGAGGATATACGGAGATCCGGCTCTACTCGAGTACAGCGGCGCTCGCACAGGGTGTCATCTATGGATAATGGAGTGGAGAGTTATCATCACCTGTGGAAATAGCGTGCGACGTGCAACGGGGGTACAGAGGAGAGCACCGCCACATTTGAGCGACTGGGGAGGTGCCAGAGGAAGGTGGGAGTGTGGATGAGCATACTTAGTGAATTGAGTAACACAAACGGAGACGCGTAAAATTGGGTGGTACACAGGGGACGTGGCTGTTGGGGACGGCGAGCCAAGTTCCTGTTGGACATAGCCTAGGACAGGGCGACAATGTTGGGAGCCGAAGGGCGGTGAGCAGGATGGCTTGTGATGGTGAGGGCAAGTGTTGAGTGAGAGGTTGGCGTGGGCAAAAAGATCATAATGGGCCTAAACATGTCAATATCAGTGACGCTGTGAACTACTCGCTGCTCACCTAATGAATATTGAGTACCGAGCCTCTGCACCCGTTTGTGTTTGTCTCCATTTTCACTTCTGCGAGGTCCCTTAGTTTTCAAGCAGGCCAAAATAGGTTGTCATAGATTTTCATTGAGGTGCCGATCCCCGAAAAAGGCTATGTGATTCTATCACATGCCGGGCGCATATGAGTACTCATAGTCTCATTAATACGTGTAATAGAGTTAATGCAACACGCTCTGCCAACACTCGGCGCGCTGAGGGCATTCGAAGAGGCAGGACGGAAAGCTTGCACAATCCCGTCTGAGGAGCTGACAAGACGATTGTCTAGTAGTTTTCCCTGTTGCACTGACCCGTAAAACGCACAGCATCTGTATTTCAAGTTTGGCATCAAATCAACGAGTACACTCAAAAATAAAACATGGCTTCTAATATGCAGAGTAACTTAAGTTCAGTGAATAAAAGAGGATACGATTAGGCCAAGATCGAGCACGTTAATATTTCTCTATTGGTGCTGAAATGACGATGTAGAATCATAAGATGACGTCTAGAAGGCATTTATAGGCGCAAAATGCTGAAGAGAGCAATGATATCAGTTATAGCGGCTCTGACAAACCATAGCACTATTCCCGTTGGGAGATGAGGTATTCAAATGCTTGTTGGATACAACAAGCGTGAGAAAGAAATGTTCTGATGTGTACGATCAAGTACCTGAACCACTGCATCACATCTCCAGAGCTTGAGTTGCGAGGCTTGGGCGCTTGAGATTGGAATTTTATATATTTCTTAATATTTATTGGCAAGAACCCTCAAGAGGTCCCGCATCGCTCTTCCTGCCTTGCTGTATTTCTTGAAATGTCTGCACAAGCTTTGAAGAAATACGGGACTTACTCAGCTCGCGACAGTGGCGCACCTTCTAATAGCCACGACTATACTACGTTGTTATTGTTACATGGGGCAGCCTGGCACTCCGGTATGTACATAGGATTCAAACTACTCCGGCGATGCTGCCTTACAATCTCGTCTTTCATGTGGTGCACCAGCCATATTCGAGAAGTTGTTCCCTTTGGCGGACACTCTTAACGTTCGACTTGTCGCGGCAAACCGACCCGACTATCCAGGAGCAACACCGCTTTCCGACAAGGAGCGAATGCAGCTCAATAATATATCGGAGATAGCCAACCAGGACTCAGACTCAGCTGTGAATGCCCTTCTCGATTACACCAAGGAGAACACAAAGAAGTTGTGCGACTTCTTGGTGGAGTTCATATTGAGAGAGGACCTCCCAGTCGAGGGTGGAATTATTGTTGCTGGTTGGTCACTTGGCGCGGCTGATATACTAGGACTCTTGGAAAATGCAGGTGCAGTCACTTCCAAAGAAGTTGACTTGCGCTCGTATATCAAGCATTTGGTTTATATGGTAAACATGTCGAAGTTTGAAACTGCATGTGAGGCACTCTAATTGGAGTGTTTGTCTCCTAGATCCACCTTCCTGTGTACTGGGGTACAGGCCTCCACCGGGTCTTTGCGACCCCCTTTTCGACCCATCGTTGTCACCTGATGAGGTCCTCAAGGTGTTTCCCTTATGGGTGTCCACATATTACGCGCACGGAGAAGACCTCAACAAGCCTCAGGCCAAGGCCCTTGATTGTCCTCCACCCACAATTCTGTCGATGGATCCTTCGGACATGCAGAGGTGCCTAGAAATAAATCCTGTGCATTCAGGAGGGTCCGACGAGCGACTTCTCAGCCTAGGCGTAAAACTAGGTCTCTTCGCCCGGCTCAGAGAGGAAGCAATATGCCTAGACAAGGAGGGTCCATATACCGACAAAAGCTGGGGCGACGTCGAGATAAAGTATGTTTGGTGTGACCAATCGACGTGGGAAATCCCATGGGGAGCTGTTCGCCTTCAGGCCGACCTCGAGGACAGTAAGAAGTCTGGAAGGGTGACTAGGAAGATTGATATGCTGCGTCTGAGGGGTGGCAATTATTTTGTAAGTTTCTTAACTCTCCAATTTGCGCATATGAACCTACTAAATTTTCGCCACAGTGCCACTGGGATAAGCCCGAGTTGGCCCTGACAGGACTGTTGTCAGGTTTGTAATTCCCCAAACTCTCCCAGTTGTACTATTATTGTGTAAAGGCTACTTGTCGATCGGATACTTTTGTCGAACAGGGTTTGTCTGGACTGGATCGACGCCTTTGTTGTAATTACCAATTACCAATTATAAATATATGCGTCACTTTAAATGTACCCTGAGCGCCTCTTTCGTTCCAATAAATTGATTATCGATGTTGTGTTATTTGGTATCGGTTTAGTATAGCATCCAGGACTCTGACTTCCTAGTAATTTTAACTTGATACATTCATGCATGTGTGCATGGCTACGACTTGGGTACGAACTGGAATGTCACGATCTCAAGGATTCCACACATATCCCTAGCCAGGGTAACTATGGCTCAATCGGAGTCAAGCTTCTGCTATACTTTGTTATCGAGCTAAAAATGCATATTATGGGTGAATCTGGGCGTCCAATGTATCGTCTATGGGTACTTGTGAATTAGGAGGACTCATAATCAGCAGAGGTGCATCGTTTTCAAGGTTGTTGATCGTGACGCTTCATTCACATCTGTGGCGGTGCTAGCCGAAGGCATCATGTATCAGTGCATCATCGGCTAATGATCTTCTTGCTACACTTCAACCAGCAACGACGACGTTATCAAAATCGACACCACCTTCACCAGCACATCATACCGACATCTTTTAGCCAAAGACCAAGTCGACCACTACTTAGCGCGATGCAAACTGCAACTAGAATGCGGCCCTCAACGTCTGCGCCGGGCGATGGATCGCGAACGCAGACGATCACGGATGCGGCACCAAGGGAGGACGACGGTGGTATGGGCAGCGCGGGAGAGGATGGGGGTGTGCCTGCGGGTACCCTGAGGCTGCGTGCGGGGACGTCAAGGCGAGCCGGGAATAGGGTCGTGTGGGACGAGAACGTTGTGGATAATGAGGGTGCGGGGAAGAAGAAGTCCAAGAGTGAGCTCCAGTATTCGTTCTGATATTGGTAGCAAGTTGCTGATTAAGTGACTGCCAATTAGTCTGCTGTATCTACCACAAGCCGCGGCGTTATGATGAGTCATCGTCGGATTCTTCAGACGACTCTTCGGATGACGAGGCCAGGCGTCGGCGTCAGCGAAAGCGCGATCGTAAACACCAGCACGACCATGATCACGACCATGACGAAGATTGCGACCCTGGCTCAAGTAACTCTGATGGCTCTGTTCCTGCGCCAAACCAAACCTCGTCGCAAACACAGACGGAAGTGCATACACTAGATCTGGATGATGAACCAAACGCATACGAGAGGCCTCAAAAAGGGAAACACAGAGCCAGTAAGTAGGCTATATCCTCGAGAAGGCTATACTCATAGCCAGAGTGATTCAGCATGACCGCCACTGCTCCTGCTTCGCTTTGAACCTACTCTTGACCACTTTCTGTACATTACACATACCTGTAATCATGGGACACACAATATCCTACATGTCACTTTTGCTATTGAAATAGAACTATCATTGCAGTATTGTGAATTGTTAAAGCACATGTCAATGTCGAGTAAAGTGAGTAATAAGTAAGAACCAAGCGTCCAAGGGAGCGGTAAATCGCTCATGAGACCTCCTCCATATCGTCATCCTCGTCATCATCATCATCCTCGTCGTCGTCGTCTTCCTCCATCTTCGTGTCTCCAGAAGTGCTTGCCATGGGTATATCTTCTGCCTTCATCTTCGGAAAAGTTAGAAGAGCTACAGACGACACAGAGCACACAGACTACTTACCGAAGAATCTTTGACGAAGTCCTGCAGCTCCCACAAGCCGTTGTGCTCTCCAGACTTGTGTAGGAATGCGATGTCCGAGAGAACTTCCTTCAGATACACCTCGGGCTGTTGCACCTTCTCTCGTAGGGGGCGTATACTCCATCGGGGCTGCTTTTTGAAAAGCTCGAACAATTGATCGAGGAGCTGGTTCCGAGGCATACGAGCCATGCGTTCGAACATGCCTTTTGCTGGCTTCTGCTTCCCTTTCTGTATACATAGTCAGAGGCATGCAAGTATAGCGAAGACTCCAAACGTACGACAAGGTTCGAAAACGCGGTTCCTGCGCCGACACCTACACCGCTGCTCATCCTGTTTACACCGCCCTTGCCGCCCGGGATGTCGTCCTCCTTGATCATCTGTGTCGTGCGCCTGGGCGTGTTGTACCGGATATGACGCTCCTTCATCTGCTTGCGGTAGCTCGCGGTGAACGCAGGCTTCAGGTTGCATTCGTGCTTGATACGACCAGTGAGAATAGTCGTGCGCGCACGCGTGTTGGGTGTCGCTGCCGCGGCGCTCTGCGACACACTCAATGAAAGGTCCTTCGGCCGCTCAGCGACGACGAGCTGATTCTCGACGTTGTCGTTCACCATGTCGAGCTCGTAGCAGTCAGGTTCCGGCCCTGTCGCGGCGTAGTTCGTTGCAGTGTGGAACACGGGGCGGTTAGCCTTTTGCGGCGGCAGAGGCTCGTGTGGGTTCTCTGGGTCGCGATTGGGCGGCAGAAAGAGAACGATGCGGGATTTTTGGCCTGGTCCGGGTGAGCTGTAGACTCGTAGCGTGGCTAGATGGACGTCTTCGGCATGAATGGCTGCCCAGCGTTGCATGAGGAATTTGGGGATCTGGACTTTGGGAAGCTACGCTTGGAGGCGTCAGGTAAGGTCTGAACGAACCTTTACGAGCCATATCCGACCATTTCCTTGGTCCAGCATGAGCGTTTCGTCGGGGTCTGGCTGAGCGTCATCCTCTTTCTCAGTTTCGGCATCAAAGGGTTTCTTCTCGTCCTCTACGTCCATTTCGTGGAGAGCTTCGGCGTAGGCTGATGACTGTGTCCGGTTAGTATGAATATGTCAGTCAACCGGCTGGTGGACGTGGATGTGTGCAGTGAAGTGGTCATTGCGTCGAACCAATTCTGGCATTATATAAGCCATTATAGCAAAACCCGTTTACATAAGCTTAGTTCAACTCTTTCTCTTTCCACCCGTTCAACCATTAGTCAAATGGAACGCTCCGAGTTTGTGGCTGATGAGCGCTAAAGGCCTGGTACGGGATATCTTAACCTCCCTTTTTGATTGTTCAACTGTGGCCAGCTCGAATTTAAATGGATTGAGCATTAGACCCTTCAGGGACTTCCTGAACTGGACTCCCCAACCGTCTGTTTATCCTTCACTGACAGCGTCATTCTTCAACCCCCATGTGCCATGAAACTCTTTGAAGTACTGCTGGGGTATTTTTGGTGGGACACCCCGCTGTGAAATGCTCTCGGAGTGGACCATAATGACGATTCCGATGGAACCTCCGATGATTTATACATTCAGAAAGCCGGAGGGGTTGACTATTGAAGCTTCAAGTCGTACGCTACTGTCACCAAAACCTCCCCCACATCCAACTCCAGTAGAGCTGACGAACTACTGTCAACAATGCCAAGAGGTATTGCCCGGTGTGTTTGAAATGGGACCAGCTGGGAGAGTTTGGGAGGCCTTCGAATTCTCAACCCCATTCTATTCTCTAAAGCAGGGTGGCCTCTTCATTATGACATCAAGCATTGCATATACGTCTACGACTCGGATAATGGCGCGGACTGGAGTCTGGATTCTATTGCCAGGTCCTCCGCACATCATTCGTGAGGAATAACGGAGCGCCATGCGCCTCGCCGCCTCGGCGGCCAACATACGGATAAGACCCGACATGCCAACTACAAAATGTATCCGTCGCCAATTTTTGTCTGCCAGAGAACATTCCGCTGCACCGACAATTCCGCTGCACCGACACTCTAACACGACGCTGCTCATAGACTCCTCTCGCTCTCAAACTTGTCCAGACATCCGCGAACATGGGACATACATGCGAAACTGCCGTCCAGTACCCTTCCACCTCGATAACCCGTCAATTTCTATGTGGGGGGCTGACCACGTCATACAAGAATGCTATACAGCCCGCCGCATCTGAAGATAGCTTTGGTGCGCAGTATAATATCGATAGACACACGGGATTCATGGCGCCTCGACCCCGAACACGCTTACCGGGGCCTTGGGATTTGTGGGAGGACACTCTTGATATCGCGAGGCAGGCAAATCTTCAAGTTGGCGACAAAATAGGTCTAAAACCAGCTGAAGAGGCTGCTTCCAGAGCGTGGAGGGATACTGCTCGCCAGGTACGCACTCTATCTGTGTCTCGCCGTAGAACCTGCTATTAACGATGTCTTTGAAGATGCAAGTGTTAGCGACGAAAGAGCTTGAAAGTTCTGAAACCCTCCTACGACATGCACACGTAGTACTTGCACATATCCTCCATTTCTACGTACACACTCTTCCCCCTTCCTCGCCTGTCTCAATCCCCTCGTCAATATCGGTCCCGCTGCTCTACATCTCTCAGAGATTAGGCGTGCCACCTGTTATCACCTACGCCGACAATGTCCTGTATAACTGGACCATGGATGGATCGACCTCAAGTGCGGGCAGCACCGACGACTTACCTACTGTGGCCAACGTCCGTTCGATGACGACCTTCACGAACCTCGTCGACGAGGAAGAGTTCTACCTCGCATCTGCGCGCATCGAGTTGCGTGGGGTGGAAGCGCTAGACATCATGGATCTGACATTGAAGGAAGTCCGCAATGTCTCAGACGACGGCCAGGCGTCTGCCGTCAAACGTATTACCACACGCCTCCTCAAGCTCTCTGGCGTCATCGACAACCTCAAGGACCTACTTATGGACACGAAGAGGCTCTGTGATCCTGACAGGTACTATAACCAGGTACGCCCATGGCTGCGGGGCGAAGACGCGTTTTCGACGCCCGTACGGACGTGGATTTTTGAGGGGATTGAAGCACATCCAGAACTGCGCAGGCCCCATGAGCTCTCTGGCCCGAGCGCTGGGCAGAGTTCTCTTATCCACGCACTGGATGTGTTCTTTGGGGTGGATCACGAAGCCGAGTCGGGTTCCACAAGTGCCGCGCGACGTACCTCGCTCATGACGCGCATGCGAGAGTATATGCCTCTGGAACAACGCCGCTTCTTGAACCAGCTCCGGGAAACTGCGCCATCTGTGCGCCAATATATTGTACAGACGCGCGACGAAGGGCTACTAGCGGCTTTTAACCGCGCTGTTAGCGCGCTCAAAGGTTTCCGCGACGCGCACATGATTATCGTGACCCTGTATATTCTTGGACCAGCGCGAAGGGCCGCGGCGCTTCAGACTCGGAACGCAGGTCTTCAAGAACAATCGACGTGCAATAGTGGCAATAGTGGTGGTGAGGTAGTCAAAGGGACGGGAGGAACTGATATGGTGAAGTTCTTGAAAGAGACGAGAGCACGGACGACAAATGCACTTCTATCCAATTAGACTAGACATTCCGATTATAGACATAATAGACATTCCTATCAGAGAGAGAGAGAGAGATTCAGAAGTGGCGTAGACTTGATTGGATCAGCTCGATGAATCCTTCAGTAGTCCCATTTATGCAAATCCGCGACCCCTACTTCTGCACATCATGTTTGATACTAACAGTGAACGACCGGAGGATATGGGCGTCCCCAAAGGGTCTACTTGACAAGGGAATTTTTTACGTGTTATGTTTCTAACTAGGCCAAAGCCAGACTACCTACGGTGCCTTGCCGGCTGCAGGTTCATAAGCGCAGAAACGCGGAGACAGTGGAAATGTGAGATTTTCACGCATCTTTTTTCCCACCCTTTCGCCATTGCATCAACCAGATGTCCCTTGCTGGATTGAGTAGCAGCTTTGCACCAGTCCACATTGCTTTCCAAGGTTCTCTTGATTGTGATCAAAAGCAATGTCTGTATTGATAGTTGGTTTCCACTTTCAGGGAACTTGCATGTACAGTATATAAGTTGTATTGGTATTCTCAAAAGCTATTTTGATCACTGTTAGTATAGTGCTTTCCAGCCCATTTAATGTAGCAAAATTTGTACGCAACTCTGTGTCACCTTAATATCAGGTCCATTGTCAGGTTATGGAACCTCATGGGATGAATATCCACACAAGACATATACCATATCTTCTATATTTTCCCTTCAACATGCCTTGTAGGCTCATCATCATAGAACAAATCCCAAAAGAAACATTAAGGATGGTTGATTATTGGTTGGTTACAGATCTTTTAGTTCCATTGTGACTTTGTTATTAGGACATTAACTCATTGTTGACTCATATACCCATACAATATTGGCTAAATTCAGTTTCAACAGGCTACTGGAATAAGAGTGGAGATGACATAGAATGACTAGATGATATATAAATCATTCTATGGACCACTTGCAAGGCAAGATGGCCGAGCGGTTAAGGCGTGTGACTCAAGCTTAGCTTCCTGCTCCGAGCAGAAAACAGCGCATTCTCATCATCGTAAGATGGCGTGGGTTCAAGTCCCACTCTTGTCATTCTTTTATTTTCATTTTTTGACGCACAAGGTCTCGCTAATTTGATCAGAAATGGCGGAGGAAGAGGGGGAGGAGGAGGAGAGGCAGAAGAAAAACGTTGTTTTGAGCGTGAGAAGTTTGATTTGCTGACTATGTAAGTGCCAATTAGCAGGTTGTTAGCAGGCTGGACAAATTATTGAATGAGCCGCAACCGCATCCTCTTCCTCCTTCATTCAACCGTCCTGCACAGCCTTTATATAGAAAGGTTAATCTCAAAGTCCGATACCTCCCCCACTAAGAAGTATACATGAATGTGTAGATCGTTTAAGTCCCACTTTTGTCAATCCTTTTTTTCCAACGGGTTCAAGTCCCTCTTTCATACGGTCCTTCCTCAATCTTTGTTTTATGCTCCACAAAAGAACGGTTTTGTAGTCATTGTTTCCAGTTATGAGACTCAATCGAACTATCAATACCCTCGAGAAGCCTCATTGTGTGTCACTGAGAAGCAGAAATGTTGGCTGTGTGCCATCTTTCACAAGCTGCCACGATGGACGGGCGCTAACCTCGTCAAACCACCTGTGATGATTATTTTTGTCAGTAATTGCCTACCTATCTTGTATTGAATGCCTACCTTGCTAGGTGGGGTCGCGACTGGAATAATCCCGGGCTCTGAGACTTCAGAAATGAGCCAAAGGGTAGGTGGAAGAGATCAATCAATGATACATCCTGGATCAATATTCGAAAGGTTATAGTACTTAATCTTGGTAGTGGGGAGATACGCACGTCTCCTGAAATGTATCTTTGCTTTGAAAGGATAGTCTCGTAGCCATCCAACTTGGGGCCTAACTTGTCTATCATTTCATGAAAGAGAATCATGTTTGGCTCTTTGCCGTGGCGCCTTGATTTTCATTAATGCCAGTACTCTCATGGGCCATGGATTGAGGACTTACTTGATACCATCTGTCGCCCAGTATGCTTGACTCGCGTAGAGGTCAAAATTTGTGAGTTCGATACTGGCTGCTTGCTCAAACAAAGCTCTGCCCTTCAATGTGCCAGGGAGCAGAGGTGCTCCTTGATTCGCATATTTCTCTGCAATATATCGTCCTATTGCGCGGCTTTCATACAAAAGAAATCCGTTATCATCCTGGTGATTCATTCAGCTTCCGTTCAAGAAAATATTCTACTGAAAATGTTACCAATAGAGGGATTTGGCCGAACGGGTGGCGCTCCAAATACGCAGGGGCCTTCTGTTCCTTCTTCAGCGTGTCAACAGAGACGAGTTCAAAAGGCACGCCTTTTTCCACGAGAACGAGTGCTGCACGCCGTGTAGCCGTCGATAACGGGCGGCCATACAGCTTGATGTGCATCCTATTTGATGACGGAAAATGGATAGGGGATGGTTGTAAGGAATAAGAGGCATCAACTGAACTTCCACGTTCAATTAGCAACGTGAGAATTGGACAGAGATGCTGATCTAGAACCTGGCGCCTCGCACAGTGCCTGTGTGTATCCATGTTCCATTGCAGATTACAAACGGATGAATGACAGTCCGCCACTGAGAGATACTGCTATTATGCTGTACTTGCAAATTACGAGGGATTGTCGTCAATGAGTTCCACATCGTTTCAACATGAGGCGTTGATGTCATGATTCACGGCTTGCTATGTGATCAATAGGTATTCAGGCAACGTCACCTGGAAGACATTATAGTTTATAATGAACGCTGAAATCTGGTGACAGTTGGCTACGGAACAAAGGTTTTGTGACCTTTATCAGTAGGCCGGATTTTGCGTGTATCTGGTCAGAAGACCCACTTGTTAAATTCAACTATGTACTATCTCTATGTTTGACAGCTGGATATGTCATTGCAGTGTCGCTGCGTTGTCATTGACCGTCTTCTGAGTGGGACTGACTGGTGCCACTGGAGATGATGACAGCACCGCGCGGACAATATCCGCAATGTGTTGCAACTGCCCTGGTGCGTAGCGCGGATACGTCGTGGACCTCGCATACGCTACTTCGGCCAATTTAATCTTCAAAACATATGAGTAAGAGCAGAAGCATAGAAGGATGCTTTGCACACCAGGATGTCCGCGGTAAGTCCTTTAACTGGAGAAGCTGAGGTCCTGAACCTGTGCATTCGATATACGGTATCCCCAAGCATCTGGATAACGGGGTCACTGGTGCTCTGGAATTAGTGAGTAGGATTATGGCCAGAGATGTGATTTGCGAACATACATAGACTTCCGACTCGTATGGCCAGTCTTCGCTTCCGATGGGCACCAAAGTCTCGTGTTTGCTGAGCGTAGGATCAAGTATAGCTTCCAGAGGATGACTGAATATATGCGAAACCTCAGATGGGGAAGCTTTCAGAGATTTCAGGAGCTCGGGTTTGCTTAGGAAAGCAATAACGGGAGTGACAAGAATTCTATGCAATGAGATGACCGGCTGCATGCAACCTAGAGTGTGGATGTGGGGACTATTGTGTGGTAGGGCAACCTCTTCGTGAGCTTCACGAAGCTGGGATGCGCTTGAGATTGTAGACTTCTCGCGATGGCAAATTTAAGACGCACTGCAGTCATGACAAGATCAACGTCGGTCGAATCCTTCTTGCCCCCAGGTAAAGCGGTCTGCCCTGCATGCGTCCTCAGGTGTTTAGCCCGCGTGGTCAGAAGAACGCGTAGCTCGTCATCTTCTTCATATAACAGAACCAATACTCCTGCAACCTTTGGCTGATAGGTAGGAGGACTAGCAGTTTGGCTTCAAAGGCTATTCTCAGATCAAGCACAGAATGTGGAAGACGGACAAGTCAGGGGCCTGCAGTTCTGAGAGATATTCGGTAATGTTGGCGAGGCATTTTTTAGACCCATCTGAAAGTGCGTGGAAGACTTCCTCAGAGATTGCCATGCTTGTGTGCGCTTGTGATGGAAGTAGGAAGAAAGGTGAGGCAATTGAGGGTGCTGATTGCACATTTGTCATCTAGGCATATAATTCCCAGGCATCGGCACATCCGGCAACAGTATTGACACGAAGTCACTCCAAGAGCGAACCTCAACGGACATTGGCTATAAGTGAAGCTGGATTCATCTCACATATCATCGATCTGTATCTCAAATCAAGGTCGTACAAAGGCTTTGAAACCCTGGTATACTACAATAACGTTCGAGTTCCTGTTAAACCTCGTGAGAATACGGGTAATCGGAGGTTCAAATGTGGGCGCTTGTTCCTATCCGATAACCTGGATCCAACCAATTGACGAGCGTTAGTATTCTCCGATGGCGTAGATTCGGTTATACCAAGGTGCCTACACAGTAAGAGAAACAGCATCATCTCGGCTTCAGGCCAAACCGATTGATATAGCTTCGCTTCCGACCTAACCTTCCTGTCAGCGAGATTACGCATCCCACCTTATGTAGCCCGGTTAAATATCAGGTTCCTCCAGTCGAGCACTCTTGCTTCTTCTCAAAACGCTCGACCATCAATCCTATACACCGATGGCTCCCTCAAGCCAGAAAGCTTTGTTTCTCAAAGAAAGACAGGGCAAATTCGTGGTCGCGGAAACCCCTGTGCCAAAGCCAGGACCAGGAGAAGTCCTCGTCAGAGTGTTGGCCACATCGCTGAATCCAATCGACTGGAAGATACACAAGTACGGTATCTGGGTCGAGGACTATCCGGCAATACTAGGCAACGACCTTTCTGGAGTCGTCGAGCAGGTCGGGGAAGGGGTCAGCGAATGGAAAGTCGGGGATCGCGTGTGGGTTGCGGTGCATTATTGTGGCGTTGGTGACTGAAGTACTGACATTTGATGCCTTCAGCTTTGCTCAAGCACAGGTCATTCCACACACATTTGCATCGTTTCAGCAATACGCCCTCGTCTCGTCCGCCACGCTTGCGAAGGTACGTAGATTCTCGTTCTGCTATCGATGACATCCATCGTTGAGACTAATAACGCCATTCCGCCTTGTGGTCGATTCACAGGTTCCCGAGAACATATCCATCGATGAAGCAGCGTCTTTGCCAGTAACGCTGTCAGCCGCATACGTTGGACTCTACCAAAGTGCCCCCGACGGCCTAGGACTCACTCCACCTACTTCGTCTGAAACTCAAGGAGTGTACGGCGGAACACCGCTCGTAATCATAGGCGGGACTGGCTCAGTCGGACAAAATGGTTGGGCAATTTCTATATAGAAATCAATCCACTGCTCACTGCAGTCTATTTAGTGATACAGCTAGCCAAGCTGTCCGGGTGCTCCCCAATAATTGCGACGGCTTCTCCATCTCAGTTTGAACACCTTAAGTCGCTTGGTGCCACACATGTATTCGATCGCAAACTTTCTGCCACGGAATTGAAGGCCGCTATTAGCGCCATCTGTCCGATTCCTTTGAAGTACGCGTTTGATGCCATTTCCATCCCTGAAACTCAGGAAATCGCCCACAATGCTCTCGACGAAGGGGGGCAGATAGCCATTATTTCCCCCATTGCAATCTCGCCAGCCGATGGGAAGTCTGCCAGGCGCGTGATTGGACTACTGAGAACACCTAAAAACCGAGAATTGTTGGAGACGCTATATCATGACAAGATTTCAGGTTGGCTAGAGAGTGGGGTAATCAAGGTACGTTGCCGACACGAAGTTATCCTGCCGCATGAATTGATTTACTTCATTATGGCCAGCCCAATAATGTGGAGGTTCTTCCTGGTGGATTGAAAGGGATTCCAGAGGGATTGGAGCGCTTGCAAGCCGGCAAGGTCTCCAGAAGCAAGTTGATTGCTCGACCTCATGAGGACTAGCCTTTCCCGGAGTCTATTGCGTCGTTGTCTATCTGTAAATGTACATGTAGACCAAATGTAAAGTCGTTTTTCACCGTTACATCTGAAGAGGAAATAGGGGCTTTGCGGCTATCACGCTGGCCATCAGGTCCGCGTTATAGCCGACACGCGTGCTTAGCCAGATTTTCGGCCCAGAGCAATTCTTGTCCCAATCTTGTCCTTGACTCTTTGGCCGCAACTGCAACGACGCTATATTAGCAACTTGCCCTAGGGGCGTGTCTAAAGTCTGTATAGACATGTCCAACATTTTCCACCACCTTCGGGTTCACCAAATCTTTGGCGCCAATACTAATGTTGGGAAGACCATTCTCACAACAGCCCTTGTAAGAGCATCAGGCGCGAAGGGCAAAGAAGTTCTCTACTTGAAGCCAGTCAGTACTGGGCCGCTGCAAGACGCAGATGACTAGTAAGCAGACAGGACTCTTTGCAGAACCCAGGACTTACTCCTTTTAGTCACGTCAACAGGTACACGGTCGAGTACGCGCGCTACACCGATGCGGAATGCCTTTACAGATATGATGAGCCAGTGAGCCCACACCTTGCTCTTAAAATGAAGGACGCAACAAGTGAGGTGAATATCTGGAATCTTGTGCTGTATGGAGACTGACGAAAATCACCCAGCCCCCATCTGACGAAACCTTCGTCAATTCAGTCGCCAACCGTATTCGCGGATTCGCAAAGGAGACCAATGGCCCAGCTCACATGTACGTCGAGACGGCAGGAGGTGAGTGCATTCTCCGTCCTTCTCGATTTTTCGTGTGATGAGACGGGATGCGCAGGCGTGCATAGTCCGACGCTTTCCGGGACCAGCCAAGCAGACGCGTACAGGCCGCTCTTTCTCCCCACCGTTCTCATTGGCGACTCCCAGCTCGGGGGTATCTCCACAACGATCTCAGCATACGAGTCAATGGTACTACGCGGATATAACATCGACGCTGTCATGCTCTTCCGCGACGAGTATTACCGCAACTGGGAATACCTGAAGCCGTATTTCGAAGAACGCGGTATTCGGTTGGAAGCTTTGCCTCATCCACCGCCGAAATTGGCAAATCTGGCCGACGACTTCATCTCCACGGACGAATACTATGAGTCTTTAGTGAGCGCAGAAGAGGGAGGTGTCGGGAGCATCGTTGACCACCTCGATGTCCTTCACAAGAAGCGGCTAGAAGAGTTGGAGTCCATGCCTCGCCGAGGGCTTGAGAGTATTTGGTGGCCTTTCGTGCAGCATGGCCTCGTAAAAGGAGAAAAGGACGTAACAACGATCGACAGCGCCTATTCAGACTTTTTCAGCATCGCAAATCAGCGTTCCCTCAGCAATCCCTCATCACAAAACAGTGTAGTTGAACCCCAGTTTGACGGCTCGGCGTCTTGGTGGACACAAACCTTTGGACATGCCCATCCTTCCTTGACAATGGCGGCCGCGCGCGCTAGCGGACGCTACGGCCATGTCATGTTCCCTCAAGCAGTCCACCTCCCTGCCCTCAAACTCGCAGAACGACTCATCCAGAATGGACCAGGGAAAGGATGGGCTTCTCGTGCATTTTTCTCCGACAATGGTTCGACCGGTATGGAAGTTGCAATCAAGATGGCACTCCGCGCGTATGCACTCCGACATGGCCAGGATCTCAAAGACGGTGAAAAGAAGCATTTGGGAATCCTAGGCCTCAAAGGCAGCTACCACGGGGATACCATCGGTGTGATGGACGCTTGCGAAGAGGGAGTGTACTCATGCGAATGGCACGAAGCAAAAGGGTACTGGTTCGACCCGCCGACTGTGTCCATCAAGGACGGGAAGGTCTCCATCAACGTCCCCGGATCATTGGCCTCGTTCTCATCAGACAAGGACATCCCCGCCCCGTCTCTCTCGTGGGTCTACGAGGTGGAAGAACGCATCAACACCCCTCTCGCGCGTGCGTACGCCCAGTACATCACTCGCTCTCTGGAGGCTCTCAAGCAGAAAGGTGCACCACCACTCGCTGCGTTGGTGCTGGAGCCACTCGTTATGGGCGCTGGTGGAATGCTCTTCGTGGACCCGCTTTTCCAGCGCGTACTCGTGGATACCGTCCGCGGCCGCCGCTCCGGATCGTCGTCGAAGTGGTCTGGCTTGCCCGTCATCTTTGACGAGGTCTTCATTGGGCTGAACCGCGTCGGGATGGAAAGCGCTGGCCCTCTGCTCGGTGTCTACCCCGATATTTCCGTCAATGCAAAGGTGCTTACTGGTGGCCTCCTCCCGCTCGCCATCACTCTCGCATCCAAGTCGATCTATGAGGCCTTTGTCACGGACAGCAAAGCCGATGCTCTTCTTCATGGTCACTCGTACACCGCGCACCCTGTTGGATGTGAGGTGGCAAACGAGACCCTGGCGATGATTGACAAATTAACGTTGAGCGACGACTGGATAGCCGCCCAAGCCAGCTGGGTGAAAGAAGACGGCCAAAAATCCAGTGTTTGGAGTCTTTGGGATCCCAATTTTGTTACAGAAATTTCGAAGCTCCCGCAGGTGGCAGGTGTTATGACTCTTGGCGCAGTCCTATCAATCAAAGTCAAGGATGAAGCGGGAGGTATGTGCATCCCGGTACGATCTTCATAGACCCAAACTAATGAAATTTCCCTAGGCTACACCTCTCATTCGGCGCAGACGCTTTTGCAATCTCTGAAGGATGCTTCACAGACTGGCGGATCGCTCTCCACAGCACCTGGCGGTGCTCCCTTTGGCATTCACTACAGAACACTGGGCGATGTCGCGTACTTCATCACCAGTCTCAACACTAAAGCCGGCGTTGTTAGATCTATAGAAGACAGGATCTGGAAATCGCTAACAAGTAGTACATGAACAAAAATACAATCCACTTTCATGAAGATCAAATGCAAATAAGGGAGAAAGCGAGCATACTAATTAACTCCGCCAGTATTGTGCAAGATCATGGAAACGGTCAAGTACAACCGTGATATAGGACGTCTCGTTGAGGAGCACCTCAAAGTGTTTGATGGCTTCTTCTTCACTAAGATCCAAGCGGAACTTCTCTTGTAGCTGCTCGTGTACGTCTCGGTGTTTGATGTCTGGGATGTTCGCGTCCACCATGAGAGTAACCAAGTTGAGGATCAGGTTTGCGCTCTTTCTCAGAATGGTGAATCCAGTGAAACAGTAGTTCTTGAACCGAGCGTAGTGCTGTGATTGGGCGCCACCCATGCCGTCGACCATCTCTTTACATACTTTGACTTGGGGCGGGAATGGTTTCGGATCGCGACCGAGGATATAGCCAAAGTCGACTGTGAACGTGATGTCAGTAGGACTCAATGATGGTTAGTGACTGTCTCATACCATGGAAAAAGTGCCCTGTGAGCAAGGAAAATGGGTTAATAACATGAAAAGGCTGCATTGAGAGGGCTCCTACCATCAGGGCTAATCAGCAAGTTATCCAAGTGACGGTCACCCACCCCCATAAGATAGGTGACGACGCAATAACCCGCTGCGAAATCTTGTCAGTCCGACACACGCAACACATCAGAAGACCGAGCATACCACAACTCCGGACAAACGTATCGATAACCCCTGGCTCAACACCCCACGTCCCCACACTCCCTTCGTCCGGGTAATTCGCCCTCATGTAATTCAACAAACTTCCATACTCGCTCACAACGGCCGCGATCGTCTTGCTCGGCACAAACTGCACCATACCCTGCGTCGGGCCGGTCGCAAGCACATCATACGGCGTCAGCTTCAGATCCAAGTTCTCCTTCCGCAACAGCTGGTCCATGAGCGTGAACAGCTGTATCACCAGCTGGTCCTGGCGCATATCGTCCCCGTCCTTGAAAATGAGCGGGTACTCCGAGCCGTCGGAGCACTGGAACACGAGCAGCATGGGGTACATGTTCGATTTGAAGACGGACGACTTTTCGGGGATGATGCCTGTCACTTCTACTTTCGCGTTCAGCGGCAGCGGGAGGGGGTCGATGTTGGAGAGCCCGTTCTTGGAGTCGGCGATCATGGAACGCAGTTTCTCGATCTTCTTGGGCCGCTGGTCTTTGGATGTTCGGAGGTCTTTGGCTTTCTTCGATAGTGTGTCAATCAGGAGCCCTTGCCGCCGCATGTTCTCGCGTCTATCTGAGCCTCCTTCCACCTATACAGGGAGGGTGAGGAGGTTGTCAAAAACAGGTAGAGGTGATTGTACCTCTAGGATCTTATTCATATACTTAAACACCACCCTCCCGTACATCTTGGCCATGAGTCGGTCCTCCATGGCCACCTCCACCATCAGGTACCAGTACAATCGATTGCCCAGAATAGGATTCGCAACTCCGCGCGCGATGAGAAAGTCCGACAGGCCGCTATCTTCGTACGAAACCGCAGTTGTTGTAGAACGCGATGACCTCTGGTCGGTGACGACGCTTTCAAATTTCAGCGCTTGAACGAGCTGCAGCAGGTACAGCAAAAGTTCCTACAATCACAAAGTCAGTCAACACCGTGCCTTTTGCAGACAGAAAAGAGTAACGAACATCATCATCAGCTCTACTCAGCTGCTTCACAGCAAACGCCCGCACCCTCGAATCCACCGTGCCCGGTCCGAGCAGCTCCAGCGCATCGTCGGTATCAATCTCGGTCCACTGCGGGAGCAGCTCCTCCACCGCCTGCTTCACCTCTGACGAATCGCGCCACGAGACGGACTTGAGGAACTTGGTCAGGCCCTTCTTGTCACGCGCGAGGTAGAACCGGAATTTCCAGATCATGTCTTTCTCCTCGGATGTCAGGACTTGGCTGGGTGAGTAGTTCAAGATGACCTGGGTTGACAAATAAAGGCAGTTAGATACCATTTTGCGACGAGTTAATAGATGGACGGGTACGTACAGCCAATTCATCTCGGATATTCGCATTCGGCTTGAGCTCCCTGTCGTAGGGGCTACTCCTATGGCTCCGCACCAGTCTGCGGTGTTTATCCTCTACAGGATTCTCGTGCGCGACGTCTGGATCAACGACGCTCCATAGGCTGGTATCGTTCAAGAAGGATGTGGTGATGGATGGTATAATCGGGGTTCCTGTGGTAACGGGCAAAGAGGGTGAAGAGGTCGAGGCACTGGTCGCTTCCTGTAATCAATCAATTTGAGTATTCGTGTGCGTATATGCGCTGCGAAAGGACGGACGGGTTCGTTGAATATCACTGGGAAGTCAAACCGCGGAAGGTCGATGTATAGGAAAAGGTTTTCCGACTTTTCAGTCGCGGCCTGTGCAGGAGTGTGTTGATGGATGATTCCGAGCTCAACGAAATCTCAACATACCGCATGTATCTCCTCCATCTTTCTGAATGCCATCTTGTCCAGCCAGTCCGACTTGGGCAGATCGCCCCTTTCATACTTCTTGACCAGCTACACACAAGAAACAGTGTCATGTCGAGTGCTGAGAACCGCGTCGGAGGGGCTCACCTTCTCCAGCCTGCCCATCTCGTCCTGCGTGCTCATCTTGCTCGGTGTCGTCGTCTCGAGCGAGCCATCCGCCTCTACGTCTCGCCACAGCAGTAAGCGGTGCTTCCCTCTTCGCAGAGTCCTATACAGGAGTGACACAATCAGCACGATGCCCGCAAACAAAACCCTCACCCATGCACGCACGCACCATTTCTTCCCAAACAGCCTAAACGTCGACCCACCCACTGGAATCGCAGAGCGCGGGCCGCCGATATCCCACACGGTGAAGGTGATCTGCGCGCTCAGCGGCAGGTCGCAGTAGCGGATGGGCAGCGTGATCCACTCGTTCCAGGTGTGGGTGGTCTTGAACGCCTTGAACGCCGTGCGGAAGGGGATGGTGAGCGGCTTGTTGTCCGCGACGAGCTGGCACGTCACGTACAGGTCCGAGAGGCTAGATTCATGGGTTGTGATTTGCGATATGGAGGCGAGGCGTTTGTGCGTTCAAGGGCCGATTGGGTAGAGGATAGTGGGTGGCGAGAAAGAATGGGTTGCGTGCAATGGCTTCGGTCAATCAGCTGTCTCCTTTGGGGCGAAATAGATACATAGCAGAGAAAATGCGACTCACCCAGGACTCTGTACGCCATGGAACCGCAGCTCAGGGTTGTCCAACACTTCCGTGAACGACTTGGGCTTGCGCACGCCTTCCAATTGGGATCTAGACAGCGGGACAACCCACGCAAGTTAGACATGCCGCCGACGAGCTGTTGATCGCGCGACAACGACAACATACATCCTAAACGTTACAGGCAGCTTCAAGTCGCATAGACGCGCGAACGTAAAGTCAGAGTCGCGGGTGTCTTTGTCCATGCTCGTAGTTCGAGGCTTGAGCGCGAGCAGGACAATGGATAGTGGGAAAGCGCAAACGGTACGGAAGTAGATGAAGCAGGGGGAATAATCTGGTCGTGCGCAGTTGGTCTACCAGGTGAGGAGACAAGATGGCATCGGTGCGCGATGTCATTCGCTCTCCTTATAGGGATCTCTTGCCCATTTGGGCACTCGGAAGCAGTCATGGTTATGTAGCACGAGACTGGTAGAGGACCAGGTAATGCAGTTGGGTCCGAGTCTCTCTCTCTCTCCATCTCATCCGTTGATGCTGGCGTGCTGAGTGCCACGGGTGAGTCTAGGACAGTGCTCCAGATAATGCTCGGGTATTCATTCGAATGTTCATGTAGTCGTTACACATTAAGTTCTGTTGCACACATTTCCACTGGTTGTAGTCGCTTAGTACTGCACCGCACAACACCCAGTTTATTTCCACTTTCCGACGCGGGACACTCATGGGGCGCCTGCGTCCTCAAGCAGTTGAGGATGAGTCGAAGAAGTGGGTCAAAGGCCACAAAATACACCATGGGTACATTACAAGGAAAGACAAAGGCGAAATCAAGGATGCACCGAGCCATCAGGGCCCTGGCGGTCCTCCAGGGGTCTAGGACCAATACAGGTGGAAGAGGAGGAGCTCCTTACGCATTCCTCGGCTCCAAAAAAGACGTGAGAAGCAGAATATACCAGTATTGTTAGCTCTAAGATGCTCTTCCTGCTCTTTTCTGAAGCTGTGGAGGGCCCCGGACGGTTCAGATCGAGCTCTTTAGCTATACGTGTCAGGTTGCATGCGCCTACTAGCCTCTTGAATGAACAGCAGTCTTCAAAGCTTCAGCTCAGGCTCTTCGTGTTGATTGCAACGCCTTCACGTGCATCTGAAACAATATCTCCACAAAACGTACCTAGTTGACACAAATAGTCAGCGTCACAACAGTGCCAGAACTCAATGTCAACGCCAACGCCAACTTTGACTCAAACCCCGCTTTGTTCATCGCAACTCCCAACGCCTGCAGGTGAGCCCAATCAAACAGGCTCTGAAGCAAACAATGTGTCCGTCTTGACGTTGTATCAATTCCAAGTTGCGTGTAAACTGGGGTGAATCAGTGATACAACCCTAAAAAAAACCAAAAAAAGCTTGCCAGGGTTCACAATGAGCGCAAGTATCGATCCACCTCCTCAGGTCTGAGTAGCTGTGTACCCTTTCATAGTTAGTCAACTACCACTCATTTGGTTGCTCAATTCTTAGATCTTGAAGCCTGACGCCGATCTTCGCGACTGCAGTGTTCTTCCAGAGCATAGAGTGACAGAATACGACGCGGTGCATTCGCTGCAACAAGAAGATGCAAAACCAAACCCTAGCAAGCCATCAAGGCAGCCCATTGAAGTTTCGATTCCAAAGGTACGGATGTCGACCTTTCACGTTCAAGGGAATTATTTACAGAGACCTGACAATTGTCCCCATCAAGCTTTCTGACCCATTGAAGAATCCTGTCCCAAAACCAGATGGTGACCCTTTTGAGCATTTCCTTACCCCAATGCTTGAGAAAGACACTGTCCAGTGCAGCGCATGGAAGGACGAGGTGCAGAATATTCTGATTTTTGTGCGTCTCCTCGTTATTGGTAGATGCTGAACTAACCCCCGAATCGTATAGGCTGGTCTCTTCTCTGCGGTGGTGACGGCCTTCATCATTGAGAGCTACCAACGCCTTCAGCCTGATCCTAACGACGCTATCGCTGGCCTCCTGGCACATATTGCTGAGAGACTCGATAACCTATCTGCCAATAACACTGTGCCCATTTCGGCTATTATGGACCACACGGGCTTCGCCCCTTCCCGCTCGGATATTAGCATCAATATCTTTTGGTTTATCAGCCTTATCCTCAGCCTCACCGCTGCTTTGGTAGGAATCGTCACGCTTCAATGGCTGCGCGAGCATCAACGATATGACAACACCCTCCAACCAAAACAAAGAATGGCCATACTCAACGCACGCCTTCACAGCTTGCAGCGGTGGTATGTCCCCCAAATCTTTGAGGGGCTACCTTTACTTCTTCAGGGGGCACTCGTTCTCTTCTTCGTCGGGATGTTCGAATTTCTGTTTGCACTTCGTTGGGAAGTTGCGGGTCCAGTCACACTGTTCATCTGCGTTCCCCTCATCTTCCTTGCCGCGACCACGCTACTTCCCATTCTCCAAGTCTGCATCCTACAGGATCCGTTCGGCCTCACGATCAATAATGATGTTCCTTCGCCGTGTCCATACAAGTCGCCGCAGTCCCTCATTGCTCGTCGCCTCGGCACTGCATCGCACGCCACATTCAAATATTTTGCATATACAGTAGCATTCGTGTATCAGTGCGCTGCAGCAGTCCTCTGCCGCTTACGGATACTCACTGGGCACCCACCAGCTATCTTACGCTCCCAAACCCAACTCCAGCTCAGGCTGCGCGAGGAGTTTCCTCGATTGATTGGCGGAATTCGCAATGTGTCCAGTGATTGGACGTCTATTGACTTGGCATGGCTGACCGTCAGAACAACATATGCAACCTCATTATCGATTCAGTCGACACGCGGAAAGGACGAATCAGACCGAACCAAGAGAGGCTTTGTGGATCTCAGTCCCGCTCTCCATCACCGGACGAGGCACACGAAAGGACGTATCACCCTTCGTCCTGAGGTGTATGATTGCACTCGCTCCGTGCATAAGCTTATGGTGGAACAGGATCTGGCCACCATGTCCGCCAACAGCAATGCCGTTTACCATTGCGTAGAGCGTTTGTGTTCTGAGCCAATGGATCGCTTTGATCAGCAGAGCGTATCCGGCTCACACGGCAAGCACATCAGTGATATTTGCGTGGCCTTTGGTCGATTCCTTTGCTATGGTAATGGAGGGATTCAGAACGTACGATACCCCTCTCCGCTGACCGCAGCATTCATTGAGGACACACTTCGGCACAAAGTAGGGACCCAGATATCTGAGTCACAGCCAGCGGAAATTCTCCGTGCGACATATATGGACACCTGGGTGCAATACACATTTATCCAGCTAATGTATTCAGGTCGCTCATACGGATCTCTCTGGGACAACCATGAAGAATTGGCTACTCGACTAACCATCAGCCGACTTCAAATCGATCCGAAAAGAGTGTTCTTAATGAATGACCGTGATATGTGGCTTCCGGATTTGGTCTGGGGCGGTCGCAAACGTTTGTTCTTCAAGTCTCAAGGTAGTAGTCACGTTTATTGTCTGCGAAAATTTGCCTCCAATACCCAATCAAGCTGATTCACTCCTTTAACAGATCATTCGCGAATGATAACCCCTCTATTCCGCGCGTTCCTTGAGCGCTGCGTGACGATGCAGCCCGACAGATGGATGCCACTTCGTCATGCTCCAGCAAAAGAGACCTATGGGGGCATTTTGGGCTATATGCTTCTGCTCACTGGTGCTCAGGAGATTGATGACATTTCCGACACGATTCTGCACTTGACAGATCTCTGCCGTGCCGCACCAAATCTCATCGATGATGCACCTTTTCTGCTTCTTGCAGCCTGCTTCTATGTGAATGCACTTGCTATACGTGGATACAATGAAGAGTCAGGCGACATCTTTGACTCATTGCTTCAGATAATCCTCAAAGCTTGTACAATTACTGAAGAGATATGCGAAGAATATTATGGATGGGTTGGGCTGGACGATGCAATAAATGCTATCTACAATCGGCACAATAATTCGTCGACACCACCGACTAATCAAACATATAGGGAGTCTCCACTCCTTCAAGTTGTCAATCCTAATGGATGTAATAATGTATAGCATATATTAATGTGACTTTCTTACGGTGCTAATGGGCATTGGGCATTCCCTGCGAACCGGGCTGGTTTCAATTCATTCTGATTTCCCTCACGACAGGGATTTTTATTTGAACGACGTGATTGAGGGTGTCAATACTGGCTATCTTTTGGGGATTGGATCTACTGTCATACTTTGCAATGTCTGGGGCCAAAAGACTCACCGTCTCACTTAGCATCATGACACCACGGTTCCAGACAGCAAAGTCCCGGGCCTGAGCGTTCAAAAGTTGCCAGCGAATCAGAGCCCCACTCAGCCCATCTTGTCTACCCGCACAAATGAGCGCCGACGAGTTTTCCGAGGAAGACCCTTTGCATCGAATTTCTCGCAGACTTCGAGACAACAGAAGACGAATCTCAGACTCAGAGCCTAGCTTCCCCGACACTCATACGACCTCGACTCTCAAGTTCTGCAGATGAGTGCAATACAGTCTCCTGAAATGCTCATCTACTCACTCGGTTTTTACTAACAGCTTGTGTCAGCTTGCTGTAACGCTTCACTAGCGAGAGCACTCCCCGCACATCGATCGCAACCGTTCAAAATCCAGTAAGTATTCAAACACTACAGCGCCTATACCCACAGACCCACAAGGGAGTTGGGCCACAAAAATGGGCTCGAGAGAGGTTACGACTGGTTTTAAATACGACACCTGCCGTGAGTCCATCCCAACCAGATCTTAGCAATGTCAGGGACGCACCGAGCCATCTAGGGCCAAGCTCCTGGGGGCACACTTGGGATACAAGAATCACCAAGCAAGAATCAAATTGTGGTTTCTCAAGTGACTACTTATAATGTGGTTCAAGACGGTTCAAGCGTGTTAATGATTCAAACTCCCACGCGGCTAAGCATGGGCGCTTATATTATGCGCGTGCATTGCTCAAATCCACGGTCTCCTTCGTCGTGAGTGTTACTTTCTAGTATGTGGCTCATGAATCGAATGCTGGACTCTTTCAGGACAGATGCTATTCTGCAATCGATTGGAAAGGCTGCGGGGAGCTTTGTCAATGGCGGTTTCTCTGTCTGCTCCCTTGTGTATGCTTCAGAACTAGCATAGCACTATGAGCAGCTTTATGAAATTCAGGGAACAGAGAACACGCACTGAGAACACACAGCGTCATCATCGAAACATTGCTTGCAGATTCCCGGGCCAGTACCCGGAATATCACATGTCGTCCCTGACTCTACACAGTGAGTACATTTGGGTCGACGGAATTTACCTCTAGCCAAGGTATTGGCTCGGACAAAATTTTGAGGAGGAAAACCGAAGCCCCTGGGAGACCGTGAGTCGACCGCTGGCGGAGAAAAGAGCCTTATCGAGGCTCTGTATACTCTGTTCAAAACTCTGCATGGTTCTCATAATTTCGTCCATGATACGACCTCCTGAGCTATCAAGGCAGCCCGTTCGTACTATTAGCAGCATTCTTGAATGACCCAATACCGAATACATACAGAAGAAGTAGAGAACACACAGCCTCATCGTCAAAACATTGCTTGCAGGGCTCCAAGCCTCTGTCCGGAACATCACATGTCATCCCGGATTCTGCGCAGCGAGTGCATTTGCGTCGGGAGAACTTGGATCCACTGAAGGTATCAAGAACTGGGACGACCCATCCCGGAGGGTAATAAAACCCTCCAGGATAAAGCAATGGGCCACCGCCTTCAACGTAGGATGTTGAGGTAGCAACGCATCCCAATCGCTGCAGTTGTCTTCACGCTCTCTCTGCTCTCTGAAATATTTTCTGTAACTATCAAGGCAATCCGCATTATTAGCAGTATTTTGAACCGCACAAAATATCGGACACATACAGAAGAGGTATAGAACACACCGCTTCATCGTCGGAACACTTATCGCAAGCTTTCAGGCCTCGGTCATACGCGTTGACACATAAGAGTCCAGACTCTAGGCAGCGAGCACATTTGCGCGGAATACAGTCGACTCCCTCGGTATTCCGGCCGACTCCTTCAGGAGGTTTGGAAGAATCTGCCGGGCTTTCTCTAGGAGCTGACAGTTGAGCGGTTTGTTGGTGGTCGACTTGCCGTCCAACTGTTGTATCCCGGAGTCGAGCCATTGCGTTAATTGAAAACTGCACCAGAAGCTATTACTATGTGGGTGTCAAAACGGAAAATGACGCATCCCCCTTCATTTACAGAGAAGGTCTTTGAGTAATTGTAGCACTTCAACACTGCCTCCTAATTCTCGCAGGAATCACTGCCAGTCACCGCATGGACGAGAAGCTGATTTTGGTACTCTTATTCCAGAATAATATCACGACACATCTAGCTGGCCAATGCGGTTGCCAGCAGAAAGTCACGCATGCTCTCATGTATACTGTGCTGTCCAAGATAACTCAATGATGCTGAGAATGAGAAGGCCATAGGTCACCCAGAAAAGGGATGCACATATGTCATCTGACATGGGACATAGAGGCTGTGAGCCCCTCAAGCCTTCGCGGAAGGGAAGGAAACAGAGCACAGCAGCTGTGATAGTCGGAAGAAGGCGCCGCTGGTTTCTGATGGGTTGAAATAGCCGAGCTGCTATTCCCATAAAAAGGGAATCCACAATACCAATGGGTGCCACGGTATGGGTGCCTGGCGAGTGCAGATCCATGCCGAATCTACTAATTAAAGGGAAGATCGCATCACCTTCGTCATCCAGTCGTCCTTGCTTTATAATTGAGAGCTGTGCGTGCAAACTCATTTAGAGACTAGCAGAGTCCAAATTGATAACACATTTTTGTGATATAGATACATACAACAGCTCCTGTCTGCACGTCTATTTGCCAGTGAACTGATCAACGTAAAGATTTCCCAAGATATAAGAAAACGATGAACGATGAAGCACGAGGCATTCCCGATGCTGGTCGTGCTGCTGTGTCCATCTCGCGGTGCTCCTCCTGCGGTGTACCTTTCAGAGCCTGGTTGTCAGGTAGGCTCGGACATGGAGTCGGGGTACATCCGCTTCAGGTGGCGGTACTTCCGCAGGGAGTACAGTGCGAGAGTTTCTGTGAGGTGGAGCGGGAGGGACAGAGAGGGTGTGGTGACAGCGCGGTGGGGTCGTGGGTCGTGTCGAGGGATCCAGAGTTGATGAGGAGTCGGTTGGGGTCGACAATGAGAGCGGTAATGAGAAAAGAATTAATTTCTCAGTTAGTACATTACAACGACTGAACGCACCTTTCTTGATATACTCCCCCAGCTTCAGCGCGTTCTCAATCTCCTCCTTATCCGTCAGGTTGCGGTTCTCTGGGCGGGTGGAGGTGGGGACGGGTGTAATAAAGCGAGATTAAATCCAGGACGGGGAGACATTCATTGGGCAAATGGTGTGGTGTGGTGCGGTGGCATGACAATGTCAAGGCATTGGAAGAGATTGAATGATCAAGGACGGAGGGCATGAATCGTCAAGACGCGTTGAGGTCAAGTACGGGTGCATGAGGGTGTTGAGACGGCTCACTTTCGAACAGCGCGCGCATACGCCCATGGAAGTCGTACCTGTTCAAAGCATAGCGATGAGCATGTCAGCTGAGGTTTGTTCGGTCTTGCACCGGAGCAATTGTGGATGATGATGGGACAAGTACAACAGGCTTGTTTCGTGTCCAAAGCCAATTCAAAAGGAAGATATTTTCGAACGACTCGAAGGAACTTTGAAGTGACAGGACCTAGGAGCATGACGGTCGGAACGGGTCTTGGTGACCCTCGAAATAAAGCCGAGAAGAATAGAGACGGAGATAAAGGAACAGACACACACGCAGGGTCTGGGTAGTCGCGGCCGAGCCTATGGAGCTCCTTGTAGAGGGCGAGAGCACGCAGACGGGTGGCCTTGCTCGCCATAGCCGAGGAACCTCACTAATCAGGTCGGACGAGCAGTAAAGAACGGAAGAAACGAGGAGAACGTTCGACTGCGCCAACATTTCCACCCACGCAGCCTCATGATGGCGCCCCTGTTTACGCTTATGTCAGCAACACTGTCTCCGACAATCTCTCCCATTCTCTCGCGGAGTGCTCGAGGCCGGTTGAAGGTGTCTGAACATACATTCATCTACATGAACTCTCGGAATTTCCCAGCTATGCATAGGCACAGCGCGCTCGTCAATCATGACATGGGGATAGCTGAACGTCAAGGACTTCTTGCGCCGCTCAAAGTCATCCAGGTTGCGTTACCATAATCAATCGCTGAATAGCTTATGATGCCCCTGAGTCATCCAGGTCTACGTCGTCTTGAATTGGATTCTTCTGCTCCAACACAGACTGCTCAGACGTTTTTCAGAAGTCCCTTGAATGAAATGCAATGGTGGGAAAGGCACCGCGTGGGGAACGACATGGAGTCGACAGCCCACCATGCTTGGCGTTCTCCTTGAACGAACGTTGCTTGGGTGCTTCTAGGTGTCTCCGCCGGAATGATATTGCTTGGAGGAGGGTTGCCGCGACAAACACCGTCCAAGAGCGTCCAAGAGACAGTGTTTTTCTTGTAGGTTCTTGGGCACTTTAGAGTTGTAGGTCCCAAAGAAATAGCGGCACACGACCAGCAATTGCTCTGAAAATCCTATAAGAATAGTTCGATGCAAAGAAGGCAGCTGGTTGTGCTCGTTTGTATTTGCGGGGCTACGTCTTTTCTAAATGGAGGCGCATTTGTCGGATGGCGCGGGGGAGTGATCATCACAGCACACGATCAAATCAATTATTTTTAGAGCATAACTCGCACGCTGATTGGCTAGAGGTACGAACGTTGGACCAAGGCGCTCTGCATTTAAAGTCGCTTTCGCTCATTTTCTTTTTCTCCAAGCGCACCCCCAATCCCCTTGCACTTCAGTCCAGACGACGATGGCCAGCTACACAGAGAAGGACTCGTCTAACAACTCGACCGACAAGGTCATCAGGCCCTCTGCTCATCAGGTCCTCGATGAGCGCCGTCGCGCAGCACTTGCCGAGATTGATAACGCCTCCTTCTCGTATGTCTCTCTCTTGGATACCATTCTAGCCTGGGGTACTAACCTTATATCTTCAGCTGGTTCCATGCAAAGGTCTGCATCGTCGCTGGCGTTGGCTTCTTCACCGATGCGTGCGTCTATTATCATCCCTCTCACACAACACTTAATTAAGCGCCCGCCATAATTAGCTACGACATCTTCGCCATCAACATCGCCTCCGTCATGATTGGCTATGTCTACGGCCACAAGCAAAAGCTCAACAAGCAGCAAGACCTTGGACTCAAGGTCGCGACGCCTGTTGGCACCCTCGTCGGTCAGCTCCTCTTCGGCTGGCTGGCCGACATTCTTGGAAGGAAGAAGATGTGTAGGTCGACCTCCGGTTACTTCTTTCAGCGACTGGCTCATTCTATTCCACAGACGGAGTGGAGCTCATGGTCATGATCATTGCCACCTTCGCCCAGGCACTCTCTGGCGGTGGCCATGCCGTGTCGATCCTTGGAGTCCTCATTGTCTGGCGCTTTATCGTGAGAATATTTGCTTCCATCTCCTCGAGCCCTTCTCATTTTCCCTAAAGATGGGTATCGGTATAGGCGGAGACTATCCCTTGTCTGCAGTGATCTCCTCCGAGTTCGCAAGCACCAAAATCCGTGGCCGCATGATGACTGCAGTTTTTGCAGCGCAAGGTTGGGGCAACTTCGCCGCCGCCCTCGTCGCCTTCATCATCACCGCCGCCTACAAGAACAAAATCATCAACGAGCCCAGCGTCAACAGCCTCGAGAGCGTCGACTTCATGTGGCGTATCCTCATCGGTCTCGGTGCTGTTCCCGGAGTCGTCGCGCTGTACTTCCGTCTGACGATCCCCGAGACACCTCGCTTCACCATGGATATCGAGCGCAACATTGACCGCGCGACGACCGATATCACCAATGTGCTTGATGGTGGCAAGACTGTCCGTGCGGATGACGATGCTTTTGTCCAGCGCATCGAGGCACCCAAGGCGACTTGGGCCGACTTCAAGCACCACTTCGGCCAATGGAAGAACTTCAAGATCATCTTCGGGACTGCCTGGTCCTGGTTCGCTCTCGATGTTCGTATTCTCTCTTGTTATTCAGAAGACCATTAGGATCTGATAGTCTCTTGAAACAGGTTGCTTTTTATGGCCTCGGACTGAACTCCTCTATCATCCTTACCGCCATCGGCTTCGGAACTCCTGCCACTGCTGGTACCGTTCGCGGCGTGTACGACAACCTGCACAACATCTGCGTCGGTAACCTCATCCTCTCCGCCGCTGGCCTCATCCCTGGCTACTGGGTCACCTTCCTGTTCATCGACAGCTGGGGGCGCAAGCCCATCCAGCTCATGGGCTTCATCATGCTGACCATCCTCTTCGTCATCCTCGGTTTCGGCTACGACAAACTCACTAGCACCTCCGGCAACACCAAGGCCTTCGTCTTCCTCTACTGCCTCGCCAACTTCTTCCAGAACTTCGGCCCCAACACGACAACTTTCGTCATCCCCGGTGAAACCTTCCCGACGCGCTACCGCTCCACTGCACACGGAATCAGCGCGGCGAGCGGCAAGCTGGGTGCTATCGTCGCACAGGTGGGATTCTCGCAGCTTAAGGATATCGGTGGCACGAACAAGTTCGTGAAGCACATGTACGTTTCCCCCCCTGCTTTGTTCTGGTCATCGGTACTGACATATCTTTCTTCTTCCAGTCTCGAGCTCTTCGCCGCATTCATGCTTACGGGTATTGGCTCCACCCTCCTCCTGCCGGAGACCAAGGGCCGCTCCCTCGAGGAGCTCTCAAACGAGGACCAGGACGGCTTCGTGCGCGGGGTGAACCCCCAAAACACCACCGCCGTCGCTCACACTGAGGCATAATGCACTTCACGGACTTGTCTTGTTTTCGACCATCGCACTACTGGATCCACATTGATATCACTTAGATTTGTACTTACACTATTCACTTATGCTGTTCACTTCTCTCTTCTGTCACCTTCGCATTTTGCATATCTCCTGCGCCTATCTCCAATCCCCCTATCTTCATTCGCGCACCATCACCCCTTGCGATCACTATGCCGACAACTCCGATTTCGCCGCGCACTTTCAGTATCTAGTCCGAGTACCCTATGCAAGCTGTATAATAGATACCCTCGAAAGCCAATCAACTAGCCTGAATTCTGGAAATCAAGAGCGAGAACTTCATTTCAAATTCAAGTGCACGTTGTGTTGTGAGCGTTTACGAACGTTTACGTTGATCATGATGTTGGTCCAGTAGTGGAGCGGATCAATAGCCTGGGTGTTGTAAGATAGCCGATCTATAAATAGATGCGTGAATGCCCCTTTCACGCTCAAGCACAGCAGTTTGGGAAGTCTGAAGAGAGGGGTATTGTTATCTTCATGTTCGGGGGAAAAACTATCGCATGATTCATGGGATTTTTATTCATGTTCGTCAAGCCTTTCACGCACAGGGCTATCTTCTAACTATTGTAGCTTTGCTGTTTCTAACTTGAATCGAGGAGACTTTAATTGGCCGAAGATAAACTGGCGTCGTCTTGAAAGCGATTACGTTGACCCAGATATTGGTCCACAAGGGGGTCTGTAAATAAACACCGATTTATAAGTGGCCGCAAGCGACTTGGCGCTCTCTTCGTACCATTCAAATAGTCAAGCCTTGCGGTTTGGGAATGTGAACGAACAGAAATCATCATTTTGATATTCGACGAACGGTACTAGGCGCAACGAATCCAAGAATGAGCCTCCAGATACTATATTTCAACCAGCCCGCTACGAGCCCTCATCCAATCCATCAAGTTGTCAAGATAAAATGTCGGAGTTCGAATATAGGCAAGACTGTAATTGAAACAGAAATGAATCAAAATCAATTCGTTCAGTAAATACTTGGACAACCGGGTCTTGTCAACGCGTACCTTGCCATCAGGACCGCTACCAGACTTGGTGGGCTCCGCGCCTTTGCTGTTACCGGTAAACCTGTCGCAGATCGATTTGACTGAGGTAGCCTTGGTGGTGTGGATCGTCGCGGTGCTGCACATCGCAGGGAGATAATTTATCAGTTACGGCGCCCCTCGTAACCAAATTTAGCGGCACTCACTCTCCGTAGTTACTGTTATTAATTGCAATGTAAAGTCAGCCCGAATGTCGGAAAACGAAGGATGTAGTGACGTCGGAAAGGGACGTCGAAAATAGGAGAACGTACGTGTTGATTCCGGCCAAAACCTTGCCTTTGACTGCCCAGAGGTCGTTGATCTGTCACAAATTGTGGTCAACGGCTGGTACACTGGCATGCATGAGAGAAGATCGCATCCACCTGGACATTGCGCTGGTATTGCGTCTTGCAATTCCCGCACTGCACACGAAGTTATCAAATCAGTTGCAAGGGTGGGCCATACGTCTCTTCGACGTACGCTGCGGTAGAGCTTGCCGAAGTCTTCGACGTAGAACTGAAGGCAAAGCAAGATCGTCAGAAAATCATGGCGGCCGTTTGGAGGTGCTTACAGAGTTGATAATAACAGTGCCACCTCCGTTGTGCTGAACGACCTTGTCGGAAGCATGTTTGGCCCTTGGAAAGAAGTGAACGCCAGTCAGTATCTTGAGTGACTCGTGGGTCTATAATTGCAATAAAAGAACTCACTCCTCCGAAATTGATACGAGAGGTACCACTCTTCTGTTTAATAGTGATAGCATCCTCACAGACGTCCTTAGTGACAAAACGTCAGGCAACTACCGCTGTGTGTTACGAGAAATGAGCATACCTCGAAGTAGACATAGTTGAGGGTGCATGAGCCTGAGGGGGGAGGGGGGGTTAACCTTCTTGCGGACGAGAAATAACGAGAGGTGGTTCACCCAAGCAATGGATCCCCTCAGCCTGGTTGGCACCAATGACGACACGGTTGAGAGTTGCGCCCTCTTCGAGGAGGAAGACAGCGTCGGAGTCGCCTCCTTCGGACTGTCCATTGCATGCACCAGCCCCTCTGTCGTATCTGGTGTAGGCGACAGGCGGCGTGAAGGTTTGACCAGCGGCGACCCTGATGGGCTTGCTCAAGGAGCTAGTCTTGGGCGGGGTGGGGAAGACATTCGTCGCAGCACGACGCTCCACGGCCCTACGATGGGCGGGACGAACGTTCCTGTGTCATTTTGACAGTCTCAGTAAATACGTCATGAATTCGGTTGAAAAAAAAAAGCCATACGTAGCGGTTGCGATGCTCGAGAGGAAGAAAAGCGCGACAATTGACCTGCTGAGGCTGAACATGATGATGTTGAGAGGATTAAGACTGAGGGGCTTTTATACTTTCAGCGTCGTCGTACCAACCATGTTATATTTCTCGAGAAGGCTGCATAGAACATGGTATATGAATCACCATGTGGCTCGTGCCAAGACCGTCGCGTAATTTGCGCGCTAATATTCGGTATAATCGAGGCGTTGCTTTGAAGATAATCATGGGCGTTTAAACAGTCAACAGCCTCCATTATAGCTCCGCGTAGTATAATCTCAGTAGCCGCTTCGCCCAAATGTGCCATTTTGCTGTGGCCCCTGCAATGTATGTGTCGCGCATGCAATCTGTACTGTAGGTCTGGAACTGGCACAGATGGCGCATGTAGGATACCTTTTGAACATCTAGGATGCGGGTATTTTCCGAAGGCGCTAGAACCTAAAAATTACAGAGCGTACTGACACTTGAAGGACCGTGGCGCAGCGAACGAATGGCGCGTCTATAGGGTGGATTCAGTGCGGAATCACAGAAAGCCAAGTGGCATCCGGCCCGCCAGACTTGATGCCTCCGCAAAGACGCCAACGCGTCGTGGGCACATTAACATCGCTGGTCTACTGGTGATTCCACTACGAGCAGTATGAGGCAGTATGCAGTCACCAATGAAGGGTATATTGTGGCGCAAGTACTGTGTGACCTGTTCCTTGGCAAAGAACAAGCCACATCCATTTGTCCAAACCTCCAGGTTTTAACGGTCAGCTAGCTCGATTCTTTCGAAGCCATCGTGGCCGCCGTCATGTGTAGGTCATGAGTCGACAGTGGGTAGTTCCCGTGGTAAGAGACTGACATTGGTGGGTAGGGGTAGATGAGTAAAACATTCTGTTTGGGAGTGGATGAAGATTTCGATGTACAGCTCGTCTTCACACATTCTCATCTATGAGTGGCTGTGCAAACCCCTGTGATCAACGCGGTTCTCAGATTCTGTGCACACAACCGCAAATGTTCCAAATCGTTACTCAAAGAGAGGATCATGCTGGAGAAGATGGGTACATGGCTAGCCACAGCTCGCGGGACTTGCTTGGGGACGAGTCTGCACAGAGACTGTTATGTCTTGTCCGCCTTCCCGAATTGAATACAACCATGCCGGATCTTGAAGAGTTCCTGAAAGCACAACCCGTCGGCCAAGGATCCACGCCCCTCATCGAGGTCCCGTGGGGTCGCTGGGAGTGCTCCCAATGGGCGATCCGTGCCATAAAGAGCCTCGTCGACGCAGGCATGGTGGTGCCGCAGACAAGCAAAAGTTTCTTTACCAAGGCGGCTGCCAGTAGGGCGTTTTGGGGACCGATGCTGCAGGTTGCTGGCACGAAGTGTGCACACGAGGTCCTAACGCGAAAAGCCCACAACAGTAGCAGCGGTGATGCTTCCCCCTCGGTCGACATAAAAATTATGTCACTCGCTGACAGTGGTATCCTGCTATAGAGTTCTATTATATCTCCAATGTAGACCGTTCAACTTTTCCTGAGTTCAGAATCATCCTAGGTACCATACAGAGAATAAACACATGTAGAATGGCGAATACAGACCAATGTACACTCGCAATGCGCACCTCCGAATTCCACAAGCACATCCCCTAACTCATCCCATCTGCACATCTGCGTCGTCTCCGTCCGACACATATCCCTCAGGCGTTGGCGGCTGTTGGGGGTACGACCCCTCAGGTGCTGGTGCTCTTGCTTTCCCCTTCTCCTTTTTAAACATCAATGGCCCGTCGCCAGTACTCATCGCACTAAACTGGACCGTGCTCCCCGCACGTGTGTATTTCATCTTGAGATCCGCTAGCGCCTGTTTGAACTCGCGGTTGAGCTTCTCTGGTGGAAGGATCCCAGCAACCTGCGTCTCAAGGGCTGTGTTGAGCAACTCGAGGATGTGTGGGTTGATAGGCTCGACGCTCAGTGCCTGACGTGACGCGAAGTGAAAAAATCAGCAAGTGGGTGGGTAAAAGGGGGTGGATGGGAAGCCTACCTCATGGTACTTGACAATGGCCTGGTCGATATTCCCCATAAGATGATACACGATCCCAAGGAATCCCAGAGCCATCGCATGCCGAGGCTCCAACTCGAGGACCTTGGTATATGCCACCCGTGCTTCTTCGTACCGTCTGCAAAGGAGACACGAGACGAAAAAAGGGAAACCGGGACGGTCAATCAGATATTACAATACCGCCCCCCAGAAAACAAAGAAACGCACTTTAGCTTTCGACAACAGGTCCCCAGATTCAGATAAGTTGTCGCCCACGCTTTTTGCGAGCTCTGTGTCACCTGTGCCAGATCCAGGGCTTTCTGGAAGAGCTCGGCAGCCTTGTCGTATCTGGTTTCAGTCGTATTAGCTTTGTGCCAACCAAAATAAACTGAGAAAAAATTAGCGTAGAAATGATCCCCAGATATCAGGAATAGTGCAATAGTAGTGATACGAAGGAAGGGATCGCTAGATGTTGATACAATGACACAACTTACTCCTCGTGGTTATACGCCATCACACCCTGCTCATTCAGCAGAAGAGGGTCCCCATCACACATGGTGAACGCCGCTTCCAGCGCTTCGTCTGCTTGCGGGAAGTTCGAAAGCATTATGTGCTCCATGCCCACAAACATGAGCGGCAGATGAGATCTATATTCTTTTAGATGAGTTTATGCAGTGACAGAAACGAAATTATCAGCTGTAACGTACCCGGTGAACATGCGTGCGCAGGTCGAGTACGCAGTCACGGCATGATCATGCTCCCCCTCCAGAGCGAAGGTATGCCCAAATGCAATCCATGCCGGTCCAAAACGTGGGTCCATGAGTGATGTTTTGCTATTTGTAGGGTTATCGCAGCATCAGAACCAAACTTTTTCACTGAGTTCACTTGAGGTAACGGATGAAACGGACCTAAAGTACTGACGGGCTTCTGCCCACTTCCCATTGCTGAGGTACCACACGCCCACGGCGTACCAGCTGAGTGGATTCTCCGGCTCCCGGTCGACGAGCTCGTGTGCGAGTATGAACAACTTTGAGTGCAGATGTGATAAGTGATACATGCATGCTATATGTAAAGGCATCGTTTGGTTATGGATGGCCACAAGCCCTAAGATCCTAACGAATGGTCAAGCAATGTATATATACAGGAAGCATTTGCACACACCTCTTCGTTAGTTGGAAGCAGTCCGCCCAACGGAAGTTTGCGTATAGCGCGTCAGCGAAACTGTACAGGACGTCTGGGTTGTCCCCCAGCCCGTATTCGTCGACCAGTTTTTGACGCGTCAGAGCGTGCTCGGTCGCGTGTTTGTATTTGCGTAGGCGGGCTGTATATATTAGCTGCACAAATTCTGAATCCTGGGGAGCCTGCTGTGCGTATGATAAGCCCTGAATGAATTCCCATTCTGCGAAGATCAGTTATACGCCAATGCAGGGCAAAGGAGTAGTACCTTCGTCGGGAGTCATCATTTCGCCAGATATCAGCTGTTCAAAGGCATCATAGCATTTGACATCCAAGGCTAGTGCTTCCATGAAGCATTGTTTTGCTTGATCTCCTCTGTTGAGTTTGAGCATGAGTATGCCCCGAAGATGGCACATGGAGGCTTCAACCTGGTAGCCGTTAGTCGCGTTTTTGCGATACTCTCGTAGATATCACACCTTAATACCGCCGTCTACGTTGGGCACAGATGGCCCGCTTCCCGCCGAGCCACCAAATGGATTCGCCTCTCCCAACATTTCCGTGGCGTCGGTCCAATTTCCCTGCCTGACCTGACACAGGGCCGCGAGATACCGACATGCTACACTCATATCCACCAGCCGCGACACTCTGTCCTGCATCTCCTCCGGCAGCTCGATCATGCCCCCAGGTCCCATCGGCAACCGGGGCATCGACAGCATCAGCTGCGACGCATCATATTCGCGCGCTTTGCCCTTCGTCAAGTGCCCGTTCGCCTTCTTTGCTCCGGGGATGGTTCCAAGGTTCTTTGTGGTGCCAAAAGGTCGTGTCAACAGCCTCTCCGCGCGTGAGTATTGGTGTGTCATAAAGTACGTCTGGGCAAGCCAGAAGGCGTCGTTCGCATCGTCTACCATTAACATCAATCGGGATGCACACACACAGAAAGGAACGCGACGCACTGGTCCAACTCAGGATCTTGTCCCCCAGAACGCGGCGGTATCATAAAGATGCTGCATGAGCGCGTCGTGCCGCCACAACCGCATGCGATCGACCATGCCCCACTCGTACTCGTCCTCCTCATCGTCCGCGTCGTCGTCAAAGTCCTGGAACACGTCCGTCGTGTCATTGGCAAGTGGGTGGCGCGTCGAGCTGGATTTTCCCTTCCTGTGCTTCCGCGGTGACCGCTGCGGCGATGCAGGCAGCATTGAGCGATTGGGATCGAGCGTTGAGTTGCTGTCGTTGTATGAGTCCACCATGTTCTGGGGCCCGAATGAGAACGTGGAGCCAATAGATCCACGCATCCGAGAACTTGATGGCGATGGTAGACGAGGCATCCCGGGAATGCTAAACAGGTTAGTTGGTGGTGGAGTGGAGGTCATTATAATCACGTTGAGTGTTCAGGACAAAGAACTGCCCCATGATGTTCAGCGGGTCGGCCCCACGGCCCGAGCATCAACCTGCCTACGTTCACGGCCACAAGCTGTTGCAAGTGCTAGCAAATGAGAAGGGATGCGTAAACAAATGGATTGAAATAATTTTTATTCAGCGTATCGACCCTTCTTCATGGTATCGTGCTTATACTTCTGCGCGCTCATCTCGTTTACGTACCCGCGCGCTTCTGCAGCAGCAAGAAAGCTGCCCGGATACCCGTATGCATACCCTCTGCACTTTCCCGTCATCCCAGGCCCCGGACGCCAGAACTGTGGCGGCGGACGAGCTTTTGGCGGTTGTAAATCAACTTTTGATTTCCGTCGGTGTCTGCTTCGTCGATGCGTCGGTGCGCTTGGTGAGTCCGCCTGTGACTCTGCGATTGTAGCGACCAGACATTTAGCTTTATGTGGCGGTATCAGAGACGGCGGCGACGCGTCTGCAGTGTAGGGATGATAAAGCAGCTTTGATGGTGGAACTGGAGGTCTTGTGTTCCTTCGTCCCTGCATCGTCCCCAGCACTATCAGGCATGGTGGGTTGGGTATATCCTCGCGTAGCTTCACAGGAACGCGTGCAGGACCTGTCCGAGGCTGGTTGACGTCTTGAGCAAGAGAGAGATGTTCATATGAACTCTTTGTAACTCACCTCCGACGCAGCAGCGTACAATAGTATCGTCGCGCCGTCGATTGACGCTGCTTCAGAACGCTGTTTCCTAATCATTGCTTGCGCTTCTGTATCCTCTGAGTCAGGTGGGCGCGTTCTGTTTCCTTTACATTGAGTTTAGAGTGTTAAAGATGGATATAAAAGGGTAATGACATACAAGGTGGGTGGGGATGGCGCTGGAAGGAGAGATACCAGCTTGGGGTCCTTCGCGGACGAGACCAGTCGAAATACTGGTATGTGGACAAGAGCTGAGCACAACACTCAGGTGATAAGCACGCATTGATACGCACATACCAATTGCTCCTCTTCCTCCCCCACCTCCTGCTGATTGTTACTTTCCAGCTTCCTCCGTTTCGAGCTCTCTGGGGACACGGACGCGACGACTTCGTATCGCACTCTTTTTCGTAGAAGTTTGCGCAGTTCTTTCACAGCTTCTTCGTCCTCAGCTTCATTGCGATGTATTCTTTCGTCATCGTCTATCGGGTACAGTTCTGCGCGAGTTGCTGGTTCTGTCGTTTGCGGCAGTAGGTGCGGGTTTTCAAAGTGTGGCAGACCCATGGGTATAAAAGTGAGATATTACGTGGCGACAGGAAGCCGGTTTGACGGACGTAAAAAAAAATCAATGGGACCTCAACCAAGGATTGAGAGTGAATTTGGTGAAGCCAAAGTTGGACAAAACGAGATGGGAGATAGGCTACGTTGTTGTGCCGTGTTGACCAAAGCCATCCACTTTTTCGAAGGCGGCAATTTTGAAGAAACGCTACTAATCTATCCTCAATACCCTCCCTCCGCCTCACTGTTTCTCTTTATTCCTGGCAAATAATGGCGCCAACAAAATCCGCCCTAAAAAAGTCCTCGTCGAAGGCATCCGCACCCACACCCAAAACCGCGCCTGCATCAAAACCCGTGAAAGCCAAAGAAACTGCACCCCCCGCCGAATCGTCAACAAAGCCCGCAAAGACACTGAAGAGGAAGAAGGGCGTGGACCCCGAACCCGAGGCTGAAACTGTTTCACCTGAAAAGGACGAGGCTGAAGCGCCGAAATCGCCCAAAAAAGCCAAGAAGGAGAAGGATGTAGCCGCGGTGAAGGTCAAAGAGGTGGTAGAGGAGAAACCCAAGAAGAGCGCTAAGGGAAAGGAGACGAAGGAAGCAAAGGAAACCAAGAGCAAGGCCGCACCTACCGCTACTGCTTCACCAGAACCCGAAGCTGCTCCCGCAAAGAAATCAAAATCCAGCACGAAGAAGGCAACTGAGCCTGTGCCTACATCCATCTCGCGCCCACGCAATGTCGATACCAAGGCCAAGTCTAAAAAATCGAAGAAGGCCAAGTCGCCTTCGCCTGTAGAGGAGGACGAGGAGGAGGCCTCAGACGAAGATGTCGCTGCAGCAGAAGAAAAGGGAGAAGATGAAGAACAGGAGGAAAGTCACCTACACGGATTCTCAACGGACGACGACGATTCGTCAGACGAGGAAGATGATGGTATGGATGTGGAGGTTGACCTCGGCAAGCTGCCTACGATCGCAAAGGACGACGCGACAGTGAAGCGGAAATTGGAGAAGGCAAAGCAGAACCCTGTACGTGCCGAGTTTCGTTTCCAGTCCGTTCGCTGACTTGGATGCATACTCTTCTGTGTTCTGTGATACAGGGTGAAGACCGTGGTGTTCTATTCCTAGGTCGTCTGCCTCACGGTTTCTACGAAGACCAGCTGAAGGCCTACTTCTCGCAATTCGGGACCGTCACCCGTCTGCGTGTGTCGCGCAACAAGAAGGTTTGTCCTCATCACTCTGATCACATCGTTTACCTTCAGTATCTAACTATTGAATTAAACTCAATCTCACGTCTCCAATTTGTGTCTGCCATGATCACATCAATCCACAGACCGGCAAATCAAAACACTACGGCTTCATCGAGTTTGACTCGTCCGCCGTAGCCCAGATCGTCGCAGATACGATGGACAACTATCTTTTGATGGGCCACATTCTGCGCTGCAAGGTTATCCCGAAGGATGAGGTGCACCCCGAGCTGTGGGTCGGTGCGAATAGGAAGTGGCGTGTCGTGCCGAAGGACCGTGTCGCGCGGGCGGAGCACGATAAGGTGCGTTTTCTTCTTACTTTCAAGCGTTCTTAAGCGCTTGTCCCAAAGAGGAATCTAAACATTCTTTGTTCTTTTGCAGCCCCGCACAGACGCTGAAAAAGCTCGCGCCAACAAACGCCTACTGAAGAGGCAGGCAGAGCGCAAGGCAAAGTTGGCCAACGCCGGTATTGACTATGACTTCGATGCTGTTGCATATGTACGTCCCCCTCGTGTTTATGCTGCGGCCATATGTTGCATTGTACGACGCTGACGGTGACATTCTTGCTTTATTAGAAAACGCCAGCTACGGCTGCTATCAAAGTTTAGGGTTCTATGTACATGTTGTATTCGAGTTCTATCTCGTTTTTTTTTTTTTTTGCTATATCGTCGCGGTATCTCCGAGCTGGTTGCTGAAGCCTATCGCGCATAACTGTATATATCTTGTGAGGCCTCACATACGATCTATGAAAGAGACCACTCCGTCAGTTATTCCAATCCTTGCGTACCTGACAGACTGCAAGTTACGAGGATGAAGACCATGTAAGTGTCAAAGAACTGGCGGGGACGTGCCATGAGTGAGTGCGATCAAAATCCTCCACATGTCCAGTGGCATTTTGTGTGCTGCCGTGTCTAGTAAATTGCCATGCAGACTATCTTATTCACCAAGTATAACCACCCGAAGGAGTGAGTTTCTTACGCTGAACCGTACAGGTCAACTCTTGCATTTCTCAATACTCAACACAAGCTCAATGGTCTGAAACTGATTAGACATTTATGCTACAATATTAATAGATTCCCTTTATCGACAGGCACCACCCGATCAAAGAGAAACTGAAGTGACTTTCGATGGTTCCGCAGAGTTGGAGGATTCTACATCCCAATTACTATTCACGCCACTCTTCCCTTGAGCGTCGATTTTCTGCTCAACCACCTCGTTACCGTCTCCAGTCGGCAGTGAGCCGCAATCCCGGTATTCTTCAGAGTAGTCGCTGTCGTTGTCGTGTGCCCACCGAGGAATCACTGTGCTACGAGGACCGAACATAATTCTCGTCGTCGTGTGCTCATTACGCGACCTTTCGAGGCGTATTGCAAGCAGAACAAAGGTGATTCCTAAAGGTGGCAAATATGTCGGGTCAACGGATGAGTGGGGAGATATCCCACTAGTGAAGTACCAGCATAATTATACGACACGGTACGTACCTATGCTCGGGGTAACAGCGGACTGTACCACGTACTGGAAGTTGTCATTACGGAAATACAGAATAACCAGGACGAGGATTTGTATAGTATAGATCGCTGCGCTCTCAAGGACAACCCGGACGACGCGCATAAGACTGAATTTAGAGCCCACGTCCACGAGACCAGCCTTCTTCGACGCCCGGTGCTGTAGCAGGACCTTGAGGATGATGAGGCTCGTCGTTATGAAGTTCTGTGTGAATGCGAGAGGGTAAATGGAGCTGCGGAGGCGGACAACCTGCGCACGAGCGCTGACGACTGGGTCGCGGAGCCAATTCATGACATATGCGTTTATCCCTGCATGAGATTCGCAGGGAACAGGACAGGTTAAATATACAGAAAAAGTCCATTGGCTGAAGCAAACCACTCACCAATTTGACCTAGCAATATACAGACGGGAATCGAGATGAGCCAGAGGTTATTGTTCCATACGAAGTAGCACCGGTAGATCTAATGCATCAGTCGACGATAATGTAGCACCAAAATTTAGCTTGAGACTGGAAGTTTCGAAGTTCCTTCACCACTCACTACAAGCGCATCGCCAAGCCACGTTTGGATGCAAAGGAGAATAATTAGCCCCAGGAACTCCCAGTGATTAGGATCCCGGAGGTATGAAATTGGACCATTAGGATCAACGTTCAGGAATATACTCTTGTAAAAGCGGAACGCCGCAAAAACTGACGCAGGAGGAATTCAGATGGACGCCATTAAATCAGGCGCGCATGGAGAGGGGTACATCCTACCTAAATGAATGGTCGCCACCAGGTGCATTAGAATTGAGAAGATCAGGACCACCTGGATCCAAGTGAAGCTGGTGATTAGTCTTCAGACATGGGCATATTTGCAGTCCAGCTGACGGTTGCGCTTACCCATGTCGATTTAGCACTGCGAGCATCCTTCCGTCGCCTTGCTCTGGTCATCACAGGAAGAGCGGCAATAAACAAACATGTATAAACGCCTTGCGGGGTGAAAGGAGGCCCCAAAAATTGGTAAACATTGCATGAATTCAATGGCTTTTTTTTTCACTTGGACGTACAATATATGCCTGTCTAGAAGATGTTAATTTATTCCGGCCAGGAAACTTGAAATCTAGCAGATTCTACGTACCTCCAACACAAATCCTATCCCAATTGCTATGTCGAGACGCAATCCCGGCGTGAGAGGCCTTTCACTATAGCTCATTGCGTATTAATCAACAGGATTGATTTAGGCTTTAGCGTAGAGATAAGGGCGGTATGGCTGCAATGGTGGACGAGAGACACAAGTAAAGACTGGCGGGAAGAATCAACCTGTGGTATATATTGTATAGATGACGAGACGGTACAAGCATGAAGAAGGAAGAGGGGCGAAAATAACAGTGGGGACAGTGCTTGGCCGCTATACTGTTGATATTTGGACCCCTCCGGGTATAAAACATACTTAGCTGACGCGTATCAGCCAATGACTACGGGGCAGACGATGGCCCTTACAACGGCCGACTTGCAAGATGACGCTGAGCGTGCCGCGTAGTCATTATCGTGCACCATTCATATTTTTGAAAGTACATTAGGGGGGCTACAGTCGGCAAATTCCGTGAAACCAACCCCCCTTTCCCGAGGTGGCTAGTTACGGGGTTTATAAAAGGACCGGGCCACCAAACTCGGCGGCGGCGCATCAAAATGGAGGTATGTTCCCACGGGATGCAACACCATAGTCGCAATTTCTCTACCCTTTCGTTTTGCTTCCGTGGCTGCCAAGTTGAGGTGCACTGTCATATTCACAGGCCTTGACCAACACACTCTGCTTGTCAAGTAGATATTTTCGGTGCTTTTACAGAGTTAGCTGAAGATTCTACATCCCAATGACTCTCCACGCCGCTCTCTCCTTGGGCATCAACTTCCTGCTCAGTCACAGCGTTGCCTTCTCCGGCCGACAGCGAGTTGCAATGCTGATAATCTTCGGAACAGGTTTCGCTGTCGGGGTCGGGCGCCCACCGCGAGATCATAGAATTACGAAATTCAAATTCGCTTATGGTCCTCATCTTGTCATGACGGGACCCTTCGACACGTATTGCAAGCAGGACAAAGGTGATTCCTGAAGGTGGCAAATATGACAAGTCAGCAGATGGCCGGATCCCACTCGAAGTAGCAGCACAGCTATCAGACACGATACGCACCTATGCTTGGAGTAACAGCGGACTGTACCACATACTGGAAGTTGTCACGGCGGGAGGATACAATAACTAAGACGAGGATCTGGACAGTGTAGATCGCCGCGCTCTCAATAACAATCCGGACGACGCGCATGAGGCTCAGCTTAGAGCCCACGTCCACGGTGCCTGTTTTCTTCGACACCCGGTGCTGCAACAAAATCTTGAGGATGATGAGGCTCGTTGTCATAACGTTCTGTGCGAATGCGAGGGGGTAGATGACACTACGGAGACGGTTGATCTGCGCAAAACCGAGTATGAATGGGTGGCGGAGCCAGTACATGACATAAAAGTTTATGCCTGCAGAACGTTTACACAAAACAGGACCAGTTTGAGTATAAAGAGAAGATCCGTTGTAGGAAGCAAATCAGTCACCAATTTGAACGAGCAATAAGCAGACGGGAATCGAGATGAGCCAGAGATTGTTGTTCCATACGAAATAGCACCGGTATATCTAATGATCGTGTAGCCCTGACGTTAAACTCGCGACCGTAATCTGAAAGTACTGTACCACTCACCGCAAGAGCATCGCCAAGCCACGTTTGGATGCAAAGAAGAATAATTAGCCCCAGGAATTCCCAGTGAAACGGGTTCCGGAGGTATGATATGGGGCCCTTTGGATCAAGGAATACGCTCTTGTAAAAGCGGAATCCTGCGAACACTGAAGGGGAGCGATTGAGACGAACAACATTAAAGCACGTACTGAGCGAGAACCTACCGAGATGCATGGTCGCTACGAGGTACATGAGGACGGAGAAGGACAGGAGTATCTGTTTGTGAGCGAAGTTATTGCATACACAAAAGAGGTGTAGCCGCGGTCCAATGGCTGGTACTACTCACCCATGTTGATTTACGAGCATCTCTCCGTCGCCTTGCGCTGGTCAGCACAGGGAGGGCGACAATAAACAGACACGTATAGATGCCTTGTGGGGTGAATGGCAGTTCGGAGAGTCAGTAAACATTGCATGACTTCAACAACGGTTTTGTTTCGCTTGTACGCACAATAGATGCCTATCTATGAGAGGTCATTGATTTATTTCGATCACAAAATTGGACATATGTCAGATCGTACGCACCTCTACCACAAATCCCGTCCCAATTGCTAGGTCTATACGCATTCCGGGAGATTTATAGCTCATTGTGTATTATATAAGTGATAGGATTAGTCTAGTCGGACTCAGCGCTGAGTCGAGGGAGATATGATCGTAGTGACGAATGGGGAACGCGAGTAAGGACAGAGGGAAGGGTTAGGCGGCGTATAGTTGAGTTATATAGACGGTGAGGCGTCAAAAAGCATTAAGAAGGAATGGGGAAGAAGAGAAGAAAGAAGGAAGGGGAAGAAAATAACAGGGGCGGGACAGTGCTTGGCCCTAGATTTACATTATCCCTGCTGTACATTTCTTGACATTGGGACTCAATGCATGCCGTCAATTGAGCCCTCCTCTCGGATGCCTTCTGGAGGTAAAGTGACGCTAGCGGTACATAACAGTACAAAACTGATCTGTAACCGGCCAGTGATTACCACACGAACGAGTGAACGACGCGCGAAACATTCGCTATCGAATGACAGCAATTCAAGCTGACGCTGTGGCATCAAATCAGAGCCTTGAAGATGCTGGGCGTAAAGTCAACGTCTGAACTTTGGATTCCAGACACTTTTTCATATCCTTGCACCTCTGTACTTGTTCCACCCCACGACTGACAATGCTCGTCCGATTTGTAGAAGTCGCCGACATGACCGGAAGGCTTCCGCAATGAACCGGACAGGTATTACCCACGGTGTGTGCGGTGTCTATCCTCCATCTACTTTATCTATGAGCGAGTTACTTTGAGAAATACACAGCACATCGTCTATTCATCCTATTCTCTAATTCATTTAGGCTTCGTTCTATCCACAGAATTCAGATACGTATTCATGCATGACAAAGCTGACAGCCTGGGCTTTGCCGAGATGGTTGATTGCCGACGCTAATGAGCATTACACAAACTAAATACGGACCGGTGGCGCATGCCAAGCACCCGTTCGAGCCTTCGTCGAGAATGCACCATTCAGTTTCTTTCCACCAGCCGCATACAGGTCCCTTGTATCGGACTTTGAGCCCTGAGGCTTGAAGTATTAAGCACATCTTGCATACTCCACCACTAAGCTGCCCTACCCGTAGTGTCCTATACTGCGAGACTCTGTCATAGACTGCTGCTAAGTATACAAGTCGAAGAAAAGCTTTCCGAATGTTAAAGCAAGCGGGAGGGAATGTACCTTAATGAAGGACAATGTATTTATGTCTCCTTAGGGGCATCTAGGCTCAATGGAATGTAATAGGAAGTTGCGTCGATGACAACAATCTGGTGGTACGGCTGATACCCAATGATAGGATGCCCTGGAGGTTGGTAAGGTTGAATCGGGAGATTGGTCATCTCTAGTAATCTTATCCTCCTCCAACCCCCCCTTGCGCCAAAGAGGCGCGCTTGCGGAGAGCCGAGTGCTTCCCACGAAAGGTTATTTGTCTCGTAACACCTTCCCGCACACTTGTTAGGCTAGACGGCGAGATCCCATGTTGGCCAAACCGCTGATTGTGCAGATTAAAAACACAAGAAAACTGGCGTATAAGCCGCGAGTCATTGACCGCCAGATGTCGTGAGCAACCACGCGCGGCATTGATATTGGGGTGTGCCAAATTGAACTCCCTGGAGAGTTTGTGAAGAAAGAAGATCTCCAAGGACACTGTTTCCGCCGCGACAGCTTCACTTTGACTCGGCGAACTCGGCGGCGCCTCCAGCATCGCATACGTACATAAGTTTATCCTAAAGCAATAGAAAACCCTCCATTGGGCTTTCTGAAACGGGGGCTGTAACAGCGCAGATCACACATAAGTATAGTTCAGTTGACACTGTACGCCACGATTGCAAGCCCACCCAAGCGTTTTTACTTCCGTACATCCGCATGCTCTCCCCCAACTCTCTCTCTCGTTTGCCATCACCATCAGCCATCATTCATGCATCATTCCACACATGCACCCACAACAGTCTACATTGAGTGGCCGCTCATGATCACGTCGCCAGTCTGGCCAGCCCAGCAAGAATCTGGACACCGGCTTTTGCGCCATCGACCACTCGGACAGGGTTGAACCCCGCTTCCTCCACGCCCTGTTTGACGAGACCCTCCATCCCTGCCATCCCTGCCATCCCAAGAAATCAATATCAAGATCCAGAACACAGAACACGCATCAAAAACAAGAAAAAAAACCAAGGAAAAAAGACGCGTTCTCGTCGGCACACAAACACGCACCTGCACACCCCAGGATAATCACATCTGCGCCCTGCTCTGCGCTCTTCACACTCGCCTTCTTCACCCTCTCCTCCACACGCGCGCAGTCCATGCCCTGGAACTCAAGGACCCCAAGTTCACAGGTGACCAGGCCCGCGAACCGCTCTGAGTTGGCGCCAAGGAAGTTGCGCACTTCCGTGTAATGGATGTACTTGTACCCGAAGCCGGAGGTAATGATGCCGAAGCGCTGTCCAATGAGCAGCGACTGCGAGATGGCGGCCTCGAGAATGTTCATGCTGGGTTTGGACGTGTGCTCGCGCAGCATGTGCGTAAGGGGGTGGTCGGAGACTGGAGTGGGTGTAAGTGACTTGTCCGTGAAAATTCGATACATAGAGGATGAAACAGCGTACAGCAGCAAACGAGAAACCCGTCGTATTGCTCCACCAGCCCCTTACGCAGAATATCCGTGAAACAGGCCGCACCACTCAGGATCCCCGTTGTGGCATCTTTGATCGAATCCGGCGCGTCGGTGGGGGCTGTGTAGAAGTCGAGCGTTGTCCTAGGTGGTGGCATCAGGACATCCCTCAGACCCTGGGTCATCGACTCGGTCGAGTTCGGGTTGATAACCAGCAGCTTTATTTCACGATTCGACATGGAGGTTTGGGACAGAAATATAAGATACAGGAACCTTGGCCTCCCTGCCGCTATTTGATAATGATTCTTCAACCCTCATCGCCATCACGGAGCCCATCATGAGCCCGAGCGCTTGCACTGATAAGAGAGCCCGGCCCGGCACGGGTAGATGCGGTCACGTGGATGGAATCGAATCATCGATGGGCCAGAAATTTCGCTCGACCAATTCGTTTCTTCCAGCTCATCTCCTTCCTACCTTTCAACTCATGACCTCTATGGTATTCAGAACTGTGGTCTATTATGACTGAATGTACAACTCTTATGCTGCAATGTTGGTGGTCGGACCCTGGACCTCTGCCGATGGGCACGCCACGCCTCCTGACGGCCTGACTCCTCATGGCCTGCCAATGCACGTCACTCCATTGATCCACCTTGGTCGAAAACCACGATGTTGAACGAGATGCATGCTTCTTGGACTCAAGTGCTCGCTCTGTGGTCAAAACTACTCGCAATCTAATCGATGGATGAGCCCAGGGGCCAATTCACCGGGACCTTAGATCAGTGAAATCGGATTCGGAAAACAGTGTGCGTATTTTGCGTCTTTTTCTCTCTACTGGGCGGGACTTCTTTGTATTGCTGGACTGGCTTGAAGGAGGAGATTCCTGGTGACTAGGACATCTCTTTCCGAAGGGTCATCGTTCGTGAAGGCCCGGAATGCAGCGCGGTGCTTTGATACGGTTGTAACATTTCGACTCGTTGTCATGATGCTGGTTACCTGTGATGTGTCCGTGGATGCTTCACTGCTCTGAGAATACTCTGTGTTGACACGAGAGGATTCTTAGACAGGAAAGTTAGTATGGTAAAAATAGGTGCGTCTGTGGTTGCTTCATTATCATTCGCTCATCTGAAGTTACATCTCCCCACAAAGTATCCCCCGCAAACTCGACATTAATTTATTATCATCTGGCACGTAGTCGACATTAGGGTATACCTGCCTCTAATATGTGGATGTATGCGAGCTGACAACACACTGTTTAAGGTAAAAAGAAACGCTCTGTAGGTTCGATATGGTACACATGGACGAGAAGCTCGTAGAAATAGGTACGTCCAGTTCAAACCCTGGGTCCAAAAGGCGGCTAATAAAATACAGAAAACAGTAAGAAAACCGGGAATGGGAAGCATTATAAAGACATATGGGACATACAGGAAGCAGACGAGAAAAGGGAAACGAAAAGTCATGGAGGTATAGTGTAAAGTACTGGTATCGAGGTCAGACAATTCCTTGACTGTCCTAAAAGGTTGACTTACGCTGTGAGATTAGCGCAGCAAAAATCAATATCCCTTCAATAAGCCGAGGGTCCGTGCGCCAAGACCGTTGCTCCCTTCCCAGCCCTTGAAGCTTTCTTGGGTGCTAATGGTGTCGAATACATCCTCCTCTTCACTGGTGTACATCCTTCCGATCCCACTCGACCGCGCCCATACAGAGGTGAACAATATACGCTTCTTCTTGCGATTGAAGAAGAACCAGTGGGACGACCACAGCAGCGCACCGCGACGCTTGAATCGGAGACTCGTGGAGATAGGCCGGGCGGGACTGCTCATGTCGTCAAAGAGGGAAGAACGGATCGCGGCTCTTGGGGTCGGTGGCGGTGGGATGCCCCTGGAACCGCTGTGCCGCCGCGGCCGGACCTCGTCGATATCGTAGTTATCAAACTGGAACGGACCGTCCTCGTCGCTGGAGGACGCTTCGTCAGCCACCGAGGCCACATCGTCCTCGTCGTCGGAGAAGTCGTTGGCGTGTGGGTCGGCGTCGATCTCGGGTGTGTACGAGAAGACCTCGCACTCCGATAGCCCGATCACGTCGTCTATCAACCGAAACAGGGTGGGATGGGTACCTGAGACGATGGGTGGCGGTGCGAGTGGACTGGGGATGTTGCGCTCGTATGGCGAGGTTGAGCTGGGCTCGCTGGATGGGAAGAAGTCGGACGAGGTGGGTGGGTAGGAGGAGTAGGAACGGGGGGCGCTTGAGCCTGCGCGGTGGGGCGCAATGAGGGTGTTGCTGAGTGCGTTCAGGATGCTCGCTCCGTTCTCCTCCTTCACAAAATGCGACGGCCGGACGTCCGAGAACTCATGGTCGGGAAAGGCGACGTTGAGGGTGGCGATGAGGAGGAAAAGCGTCTTGCGCGACTGCTGCTTGTCGATGGGGCCGAATGGCGTCATCTCCGCCTCTTGGTCCAACGCGAGCCAGGAGGGCAGCGGCGGTGAATTGGAAACATCTTCTTGATACGCGCTCTCGAGGGTCTTGAAGAGCTTCTTGTCGCGCTTGATGTTCTTGCAGCTGTATGCCTCCATTCTAGTGTGCACGGAGCACTCTGGCCCCTCGTGGGTGAGCGACTGCGCGAGATGCGACAGCGCCGGGATCTCGATGTATTTCATGTCGGCAGGGACTATATACTGGCCTCTGGAGGGAGTGGTGGGGCGGTGTGGGGTGCAATGAAGGATATGGACAATGTTGCAGTTGGAGACTTGCCTGTGAGCCTCGAGGAAAGGGGCGTGGATCCCCATGCTTTGGCTCTTTGTTTGTCTCCCTTCCAAATGGGGCTAGTCTCCATTCCTCCTCCGTGCTTTCTCTATGCCAGTAAATTCTTCAGAAATTGTGTAAATTTCAACCAAGATTGTGAAAAGTCGTATATGCGCGCAGTAGTAAATTACAATGCTCCAGTCCATGCCCACTTCCAGTACACCAACTCTACAAGCCATACTGACAACGGCAACACATCATTGCAGGCCTCTCAGAAATAGCGACGGAATGCGGAGCCATGCTATACCAGAAAATATGTCAGTATCATCAAGCGCTGGTCGGAGTGTTGGGCACCGAGTTTACGCACGTTTGTACGCAGGTGGTGTCACAGGCCTCTTGGCGGTACTCCCGAGCAGAGTGGCGTCGGTGTGCCGAACTGAATCGACATCCGGCGCTGTAGCAATCGACCTGTGAATGGGCGCATGTACAAGAGTGGATATATATCGTGAGTAGGAGAAGAGGCTAGATCAGTGCGCAAAGTCTCACCTGATGTCTTGCATTCAGCACAATATGCGTGCAGGTGTATGCAGTGGAGTCGTGCACGAGGTAGCACATCGGATGGATTACGAGTGGTATTGCTGGGGAAGATTACCTTCTTAGCTTTGGTTTACCCTATCCTATGAGTGTTTTAAGGACGATAAAATTGGGAGATGTTGCTACAAGAATAATATTCCGATCATTCTGCGGCTTATACATGACCAATGCCGTCCCGTTCATGTAAACTTTGCTTTGCAGTCACTCGAAGCCATAGAATCACGCTGCGGCCAGTTAGTCGACAGTTTGTTTGCACAAATATCAACACACCACGCCGTTAACGAAGCAGTCGCGGACTTGGAACTATGCGCCTCGCTCGATTTTTTACCTCAAGCTTTGAGCTTCATTTGCAAGTAACCCATATAAACGTCGTGTTCGCCAATGGCTGTCGAGAAGAAGTGTTTCTTGGCACATTTACTGGCAGCGAGAGTACCAGGCTTAGAGCAACACCACGGTGCTAATCTTGCATTTTCTTATCTGGCCAGAATGCATATGAACATCCGACTGAGCTGTAGTAGTATCGTCCCACCCTGTCAGAGGGCTCGATTAATTTCCGTCAATGCAGATGCTACTAAAAAAAAATGAAGCGCAGCTGTTCCGAGCTGCCATATACATCTATGAATACTATCACAGTGATATTGATAATGTCGAGGGCGACGAGATATCATGGTATGTATAAATGTGGGTGGCCATGAATATAATTATGTAAATATGTCATCAAGCTGACTAGCAAACCCGAAAGTTTCTCACCAATCGCACGGAGAAAATAAATACTCCTCCTCGCGTTTAGGTTTGAAAGGCTTTGAAAGACCATAAATATACCTCGAAGGGGTGACCATCGGGTAACACGCGTACACGCCGTCATATCACGACACGTTACTCTGCTTCTATTAGGTTGTCCTGCACCTTGTCCCTGGCATACTCTAATCTAATTTGGTCTGCTAACGTATGAGCCACTTTCAGCATTATTCATTCCCTGTGTTCTTCAACGTGGGGCACAATGTACTTCGCGGGGTCTGAACATATGTAAGGCAAACTCTAAAGAGTTCAGTTATATCGCAAATGGTGCGTCGTTAATCACGTCATGCCATGTAGAGAACTATCGAAGGCTGGGCGAAGCCTCGAAGGTGTATTTTGACCGAGAGCAACGGCAACCTAGTTGCTGGGATTGACATCGGCTCTTTCCGCTCTAATTTCCCACGCTTATAGACGCTTGAAGGTCAACGGCCCGAAGGTGCAAGTGCATACTATCGATGCGGTAGCAAGGTAGCAGGATATAAAGTCAATGTAAGAAGCTGTGGCGCGATACGACTATATGACAATATCTGAGTGCAACTATAACATCAATTATTGCAATTTTCAGAGATGAGAAATGAAGTATTCGAGCTTGGGCCCATCTTGGAACCATTGTCCTTCTGATTCGGCATGATCTCGTTTCAACTTGTCTACCACTAAAATAGAGCACTTACAAGGTTCAATGCGGGCAAAACCCAGATAACGATGCAAAGTGGGAGCCCACACTGTGTCTTCACATTGAGGCAAATGACCGCAGCTACATAGGGCTGACTCGTATCCGGGTAGGCAGAGCTCCCAAGTACTTGTGGAGTTTCTGAGGGTGGGTTCGGAGAACGTTTCAAGGTAGACCAGTATATAGTGACAATTTGTAGAGTAAAATCTCGGAGCAGGAATAACCGTTGTTATCACTTAGGCTGCTTGATTGCTCACACTCAGCACTGTAAGTAGAGTTTGTCCGCAGTCATATTTTCTTGTCATGCATGCCGAGCGTCGATAGTGCCGTATTGATTCTCTAGTAAACGCACATGACTTAGGGGCACAAATGCATACACGTTTTCTCTGTCCGGAGATTACTTTCTTGGAGAGATGCACTCCAAATGAGCGCATCATTTGATCACTTTCCTGAATTAGATTTACAGTAATTATTTTCTTCATCAACGGCATAATGTCTTCAAGTAATGCCATTAATCTTTGGTCAACTGTGAGCATAGATAGAGAGGTCTCGGTGAGGCTTTAGGCAATAGAATTGGTTCAGTGTTCTAACATTTACTTGCAGACACCCCAAGCTTCTCTTTCCTATGGGCGTCGAAACAGCGGGTTGACGGACCGATGTTCGCACGCCTCGCTTAGTGGTTTGCACAGCATTGCAGTATATGAAAATGAAGATGCTGTGAAATATACAATTGAAAGACAGATAGAAAGTCGACTGGAGTCTAGCTAGTTGTAATTCAAGTCGTAGATACATTGATCGCATTGATTGTTGGACCTCTCAGAGATGAAAGGCACATCCGAGCCCGTCCTTTCCAGCGAGTCTCAGCATTATAAAACAGGCAAAGTAGGATGGATCCACACATACTCTTGCTTGCAGACTACGTTGCAGTCGGCAATGTTACTATGATGTTGATGATTCTTGCTGAATCTACATTCTTTTTTATTACATCCCGCCTGGATCACGAGTGGTCAGCACAGCGATTTTCAGAAGATTGAATTGCCAAACCGGTCTGACCATATGTCTTCGCTTTAGAACAATATGAGCGCAGACGTATGCCACGGAGTCACGGATAATGTAGCACATTAGAGATATATGAGAAGTAGCTGCGAGTCCGTAGACTGGAGAGAAGTTTGTGGTTCTTGGACATTCCTAGGCAACTCGAAATCCTTTATGTATGCTCGGTATACAGCTGCGCACAGGTACTACAGCTACCAGGCTATGTGTTTTAAAAAAACAAATGGCCATCTTACGGAGTAACGACCCCTAATTCTTTCAACCTGCATGCATGTGAGCACACGGCGGAATAAGACGTAGAGAAGCTAATCGCGCATCTTCTTCGATTGCTCTGAGATGATATGTTGCGCCCGTTATAATCTCGTAAGGAGTGTAAATCTCAAAAAGGGCCGAATCCCTATGTAGAACTTACGGGTCTTCCGAACATCCACACCTGTTAGGTGGCGGCAGGTACATCGGTAGAGATAATCAGGCATGCTTTGAGCACGCAAAGCCGTATTGAACCTTGTGGTGGAGTCGAACCTCATACCACAAAGAATAATGACTCACGGTCCTGACCTCGGCATGTAAAGATGATCCACAACGTGTGGGACTCAGACTAACGCGTAATACCCCGACTTCACAGGACTGTGGGTGTGCAATGTATGTATCTTTAGAGGGTGATCCCCGTCTTAAAATGAGGAGCGCAGCGATAGCTCATGAATGAATTTCAGGTGTCCATTTACCGTCTATCTGTATAGAAGAGGGAGGTAGCACAAGACCCCATATTCTCACACTGAATGCTCCGATTAATATCTGGCGGAACTTCAGCTCGCAAGATTTGAGAGACATACCATCAGAGCTTAGGATATGGCATTGTTGGATCGCGATTATCTGCATGCCACTTCATATTGCCTCGACGGGAGGTTAGTTGACCAGCCTTCTCTACCACCGAAAGCGCTATATATAATTGAGATAGATGGGAAGTAATCAAGTGTACCGTGGTGGGAGGCTATGCAGACAACTGCAGAAAGTCTCCAGAACCTTTCCAAGTGACCAGAACACGTTGGGTTGGTCCCGTAAAGGTCCCCAGTTGGCCGCAGCACGTCAGAAGTACTTCTATAGACGACTTGATTTATTACATCTATGACCCTTATGATCCAGTGACACTGATTGATCCACAGGATATACCAATGCGGCGATCAGTCGCGTGCCACGGGCGCCTATTCCTTGCCGAACAATGTTGCTACTTCTCTAGCACCCGTTATGTGTACTGGAGTGTCACCATCAATCCATCTATGTCAAGCACGTCATACAACCTTCTTCGATTGTCATCTGGGCCCAGGCGGAAGTAGAAAGGGTTCCGTTCTGAACTCTAGCGAAGGAAGCGATTCTATGCTGAGTTCTATGGGGTATTCATAAAGCCTTTCCGCAGTCCGGAGTTGTCAGGTGTTTTGAAGACACTCCTCCTTTATCGCACAGGTAGCAGTCATGTCTTTAATATCTTCGTATAGAAAACAGTTGAGCCACTACCCTAAGTGGCATCCACGCTTCACGCGAACAACATGAAACTCAGTCTGGCAGTTTCCAAGCTACCCACCGACATGGTTGCAGTGCTTTTATATTACTGCGTTAATGGAACTGGAATACCGTCTTTGTGTCGTTGCGGATGGACTAAGCTGCACATTATCATCCACATGCTTCCTCATCTGATTCGACAATAGCCGGCGAGTCGTCGAGCGTATGTAGAGATTCTTTTGATGACGATCCCACGGTCCATATCAGCGTTACATAAGATGCAACCAATCAGGCGGACAAAATGAGTTGACTGTTCAGACACTCCAGTGCTGCTAGTTGTAAATCGACCATTGGATATGAAGTCATTATCTGTCTTTTTTATCAATGTATTTTTCGTCAAGTATTTGAGACTTCAATTTTCGTTCATGGTTCAACTTTTCATTTCAGGAATAAGGTAAAATCCAAAGAATGTAGAGTTTCTAACACAACTCTCTGGTATCAGCCTTCCGTTAGCCGAGCTTCTAACTCTCAGCTTTCAACTTAGCCGGCACCTGTGATGCAACTGGATGTTCGACCTCTTCCAGTCAATTGATGGCCATTGGAATTAAATAGAATCGAAAAACCCGATAAAATTCCCCCCTCTGTGATATTCGTGCTATCAAAGGCCATAAAGAATAGTAGAAATAATACAGAAATGCCCCAATGATTATTCCTTCCTTCTTTCATTGCCCACTTCACGCATCGAAAGTAACATAATTTAAAGTCCCCTGAGGATATGTTTCTTAGATGTTCGATCTTACCGGCGGGAACGTAGAAATACAAAGTTGTTGACCGTGATCAGAGAGTTGCCAGAAAGCTCAATCTTGGGAGTGAAAAGCTGAACGCTCGGCAAAGAGCTGATTTTGCTTATTTGGAAGTTGAAATGAGGGAGTTGAATTGATGCCAAAGCTGCGTGCTCGAATACTTGACGAAACTTTTTCCTCGAAGCGGCAGTATCGCTTGCTGGCTATAAACACACACATCAGTTGTAGATGGGAATTTGGGGGAAGGTGGGGATGTGAGGAATGGCTGGGGCAAAACTTGGGGAATCTCGCAGTCACATGCATGAAAATATCATATGACAGTTACCGTGGGCCTCACCGGTGCACAAAAGTACTCCTGTCTCTCCTACAACGCCCACCCTGTCCTCATCCACGCCTATACCTCTTCACCGCAACCATGTCTGACGATCTGAAAGCCCCCGGATTCAAGGTGCGCGTATCTCATCCGAGAATTTCGCCTTCCAGCTTGGCTGATAGGAACTCCTAATTTGGCTATACATTGCATAGGCCTCCGAGCTCATCTCCGGCATGAACACCGCATTCTCTAAGTTCTCCGACACCGAAAAGGCTGCGCAAATCAAAAAGGTTCGCACATACACGCGTTTTGGCGGCGAACCGGCCGTGCTGACAGGGGTACTTGTCGATAGACCAACGGAATCTTCGAGCTCCAAGTCACCAACGACGCGAAGGAGACTGTAACATGGACCATTGACATGAAGAAGACCGGAACTGTTTACAAAGGAAAGGCGCAACCCAAGGCTGATGTCACTATCATCCTGTCCGACGATACTCTCATGGATCTATCTACCGGAAAGGTGCGTCCGAAAAGTGATCGAATATGACTGGAGGAGCTTACACATACTGGAACGTTTAGCTCAATGGCCAGAAGGCCTTTATGACTGGCAAGCTGAAGACCAAGGGCAACATGATGCTTGCCACCAAGCTTGACACTGTGCTCAAGGTATGACTCGTATGCGATGTTTAGAGGGTTGTGTACTGACTCCAGATTTCAGGGAGCAAAGGCCAAGCTCTAATGACCATGTACCCTATATACCGTATTTAAATATCATCATTATGACTGCACTCGTATAAACAGCGCGAGAAAGGATCTATGGTTGAGAGTCGGAAACAGGTTCGGAGGTATGTACCATGAATTAGAAACAGGCATGAGATGGGATAGTGGTTACATGCAAATCAGGTGTCGAAAGGAAAATTAAGCCAAAGATCCAATTGATATCAAGTAAGTATGAGATAGCACAGCGAAGAGAAAATAAAGATGAAGTAGCTAGAAAACGCTACCGAAGAGCCCGCGATGCCGCCGTGGTGCAGGCTGTGGGTCTGCGCGCAGCGTGGAGAGACTATTGAGCTGCTTCATGACCTCCTCAAGTTTATCCTTGCGCTCTTGAAGGTCAAGGTGACGACGGACAATAGGATTCTCGCGCGCGAATTCAACGATTTCTTTGCGGTCAAGATCGTAAAGGAGTCGCGAATCAATCTCGCGGGGGAACTATAAGTGATGTTGGATTCTGGTCAGAATATCCCGGTCAGCTTGATCAAGAAGAGATCCGAACCTGATAGAAGAATTGGTCGAGAAGCTCAATGTTGATAAACATGGCCGATGTATATGCCAGCTTGTCGGCGACAACGTTGAGGAAAGCCTCTGGGCAGAAGACCTCGCTCTGGGGACCAGCACGGCATCGTTTCGATTTCAAAGCCATGATTCGCAGCTTTAAAATGCTCAAACGATCCGTGTACATCATTGCATAGCGAGCTGTGCACAAGGATTAGATAGGGAGACCGAGCATGATGAGAGGTTACTTACCATCGGATATTTGGGCAGGTGGGTACCGGTACGACTCAATCGGTTCCTCAGCCTGCAGCTCCCCATTGCCGTTGTCCAATTGCTTGAGCGCCTTCTGCTTGCGTTCCTCCTCCAGCTGCTTCACGTATCCAATGAGACCATTCAACCTGCGCCCGCCGCCCACCTTCTTCTTGATCTCGCGCAGCTTCTGCTCGCACATGCCAACCTCCTTCTCAAACAGCTCCACCGCCTTCTCCCTACCCGCTTCCCACTCGCGCGGCTCGACTTCGACGTCGTACTTGTACGGCTTGATGCAGTTCTCCACCTGGTCCGACGTGATACCGATACGGTCGCGTAAAATCATGTGCGAAAACTCCGTCAGGCGTTCCGCCGCCCGCGGGTGGAAAGTGAACGGCTCGCCCGCCGCTATGGAGTCGATTAGCGCACGCAGGCCATCCGCGACAAGCAGTGTTGAGTCGCGCCCCACGCCGGATTTAGTCAGAAGTGACGACGCAGCATCGAGCTTGTGGCGCCAATACGGTTCCACGTCTTCGGGCTTGATCTTGGGGTCAGCACCGACGTCGTTCAGCTCCGGAGCGCGCTTATCCAGCCAGTAGAGCTGCTCTAAAACGTCCATGACTTTGTCTTCCAGCATGTTTTTGAGCTTTGCGCGGATGACAGGGCGGCGGAACTGCTGCGTGCAGTCTTTGAACCGCGCCTTTAGGGTGTCCATGGTCTCCGCGACGTATGATTCAGCAGTTATCCGCCTGTCGTTGTACTGAACTTTAAATTGATAGGTTGCCTCTTCCAATTCCAGCTGTACAGCGTTGGTGATTCCATGAAGCGACGACGCCATTGACGATTCGAGCACCTCCATAAGCCGACGGCGGAGGGTGTCTGTGCCGACCATGAGCGAAGTCTGGGTACCGAAAACATCATTATGTGAGCCAAAGTAGTCGCTTTCGCCTCGCTGCGCGACGAGAGCTGTCGAGTCTCTGCTCGCCTTCTTCCCATGCGACTTTGCGACAACACCAACGTAGCCTAGATGAAGAGGGTAGCGGTTTCCAGAAAGAATCTGGGCGCCTTGTTCAGGCGGGACAAGGTCCATTTTGGTGATCACACCAATTGTACGAAGTCCCAGAGGGTCAACCTTGCGGCTCGCGCGCAGAGCGGGGGAGTTGGCAAGATCAACGTCGGCGGCGCATACGGCGAGGATAATGTTGGGTTCGCGGATGTACTTGTCGCAAAGGGAAGCAATTTTCTCCTTCAAGGATTCAGGTTGGTCGAGCGAGGAAATTTGGACGTATCCGGGAAGGTCAATGAGGGTGAGGTCAGGGACGTTAGGGGAGTAGATTCTAAGGTCGATGGGGTCGTTGGAAACCGCCTCGGACGAGGGCACAGCCAGGTTGAGGTCGGTCAGGATGCGTTGGATGTCGGAGAAGTTGGTAATTTTGCCCATGGTCAAACCAGGGAACTCGCCGTATTCGACTGGCATCTTTCCGTCTTTCGGTGGTGTATGAATGAGGGTAAGCTCAATGGGACGGCGGGTTACCATGTTATTTCCCCTGCGTTAAAGGTCAGCCAAAGTTCGTCAGGACATTCAAAGACGCACTTTGGCAAGAACTCGTGCCCCACAACAGCTTCCAGAACCGAGCTCTTCCCAGAGCTCTGGCTTCCAATCACAACGATACTGGGTAGTTTGAGGCTGTCGCTTTGGTCTATGCTCAGAAGCATGCTCCTGATCTCTATGAGCTTCTTTGTGAGATGCATGAGTCCGTTTTGCCGCTCGTCTGAGCTCAGCATTGCAGCGTCCTTGGAGTCTGATGGAGATGACATGGTTGCGGCCACCAGGGCAGCGATAGCGGCAGCATCCTGAGGCGGCTTTTTGGGGCTCTCCGGCTCCTCGTCGTGCTGCCCGCTTTTATTCCCTTGCTTCCCCTCTCGCGCGGCAAACAAATCCTTGAAGAACTGCGGTGCTTCGACGTCTGGTAGCTTGAGCTCCGACAACTTGGACGTCACGGCGCTGATACCGTCCGACGCCGTGCCAAAAGCGCCGCTGACCGTATCTTGGGCAGTGTTCAGCCAATCGCTCGTCGTCTTCCTCATTTCTATGTCGCGTCAGCAGGAGAAGCGACGTCATATCCCGAACAGCTCACCCTCAAACTTGTAGTTGGCATATCCAAAACCTCCTGCTCCTATCGTCGCGCCTGCTATCGGTACGCGGAATGCACGAGCGACGAATCTTGGAATTGAAGAGTAGGATATGGCGCGGATGTGCATTTGGCGCAGCATGGCAGGCGAAGGGGTAGCATATCTTCTACGGAGCGAGCCCGAGGCGAGGAATGTCGAGAACTGACTGCGCGTGGGGCGCGCGCTCTCCAATCGTCGTGAAGCTTGCAGTCCATAAGTAACCGCCTTTTGGGACGCAAGGCTACGCTTTACGATTGAAAACATGGCATAGAAGTGGCGAGCGGTAGTCCTATGGACTGGCGGTAGTTGAACGAAAAGAGAAAAGGGAGAGACAAACTGAGAAAGGACAGGAATCAGCGCGGCATCGACTTGCTCAGCCGAACCAAACAGAAATACATATGCTACTTTGTTCAGAACCACCATCACCTTGTCCATAACCTTCTACGAATCCGTTACTATCACACAATGAATCTTACTTGCTCCAACGCCCGCAAAAGCAGTACTGCCCAGATTTACAGGCCCGAGTTGAACCTGGCCCTCAATTCTTGAATGCGGTCATGACTCAAAATATCCATTTTGTGCTTATTTCAACAGCCTCCTCATGGTCTCCAACTGGTTTCTCACGTCCCTTTATGAGGGCATCGATTAGATTGCCAGTGTCCTCTGTCATTCCAGTCAACATGTCTACAGCTCCTCCGCCCGGCGTCTATGTGCCTGCTGTCTTATTTTTCGACGAGAACGAAGAACTGGACATACAGTCCATACAAGCGCATATTCTGCGTCTTGCGAAGGTGGGAACCATAACTTCTGGGCTCATATCGAGTACCGAGGCTGAAGCAGACCCTCAGGGCGGTGTAACCGGTATCTTGGTTCAAGGCTCGAATGGAGAGGCGCAGCACTTGTTCGCGTCTTCCATATAATATTCATAAAATCGCTCGTTAAATTTCCTGCCACAGATCTCACGAAGAGCGCAAACAAGCAATCGCGCTCACTCGAAAAACTCTGAACGACAACGGCTTCTCGCATGTATTGGTCATCGCTGGAACCGGTGCCCAGTCCACCCGAGAGACGAAGAAGTTGTGCAAGGATGCTGCTGAGGCTGGTGCGTCACACGTCTTGGTGCTCACGCCCTCGACGTGGCCTCCACAGATGACCGTCGACAATATCTTGCGTTTCCATCGCGAAGTGAGAACTCATTACGAGTCTTTTTTCCCTGCGAAGATCTCATCACCCACTCTACAGGTTGCCGACGCATCTCCTATCCCTACGATGGTCTACAACTTCCCCGTCGTCACGGCAGGCTTGGACCTCGATTCTGACACCATTGGGACACTGGCAGAGCATCCCAATATTGTAGGCACAAAACTGTCCTGCGGAAATATCGGCAAAATCCACCGCCTCACATCCCGGTTCTCCTCCTCCGAATTTGCTGTCTTTGCTGGCCGCACCGACGCCTTCCTCCATGGACTGAATGCCGGAAGCGCAGGCACCATCGCTGCCCTGGTGAACATCGTGCCAAAGCTCCATGCGCAATTATTCCAATTGTTCAAGGAAGGACATCATGCTGAAGCGATGGCTCTCCAGGCAAAACTCGGTCATGGCGACTGGGCCATTGGCAAAGTGGGTGCCGTCGCGGGGGTCAAAGCCGTTGTTTCAAAGAACTTTGGATACGGCGAGCCATTGGTGCGAGGGCCGCTCAACAAGGTTAACATTGACAATTTCGCGGATAACAAGCACTACAAGGCACTTTTCGAGTTGATCGAGTTGGAGAAGAGCCTTTGAGCCCCGACCGTATACTCATTGTGTGGCCGCCAAAAAGAACGTAGTGAATGCAAATGGAAGGCGAAGCTGTTATGATTAGATAGATCCTGCGAGTACTAGTTGGGCTCCGAAGTAGGCTATCCATCCAATTCCCCTAGCCTTCCACCCCTGTCTCCCCTGCCCTGGCTTGGTGTATTCTTTGATGTTTGTTTTTTTCGGCCCAAAAACATCGCTTGCCACGAATAAATCACTGATCATGAACATCCAGCCGCCGAGTATCTTCTGGGTGCCAGTATCTGTGGCTGTGGCGGTTGCGACCATCGTCCAAATAATGGCGACATACGTGGCGACAAGCCTGCGCATGTCCTCTGGCACTGCGAATAATGCGTTGGGTCGCGGATTTCTATCCATGATCCCGAGCAATTTGACCGTGACTGCGCCAAAGAGCAGCGTTGCGGTGAATTCGGCCCACCTGACGTGTGGTGCGCCTGCGAAGAAGCTGCCAACGTACGCGATGTGCGCGAGCGCGAAGAAGAATGTACCCGCTTTGAAGCGGAGAGATTGGCCTTCTTCTTCCGAGGGTACTGCTGCATAGTAGGCCTCGCGAGACGGGATGAGGAGGATGTCCCCGAAGAGACTGAAGACCAGGCCAGCCGTCAAGAAAAGAGATGCCTGGTTGGCGCACTCTGTCCAGGATAACCAGTCGAAAATATCGATTCCTTGCGCGAGCGTTGCTCGCACACCTGCGCTTAAGAAGGCAAAGGATGCGATCGTTTTAAACCCGGCGCTGCCTGCGTAGAAACTGTGTGCTTCAGCAGTGATGAGCAAGGTTACCGCGCCCATGAGGATTTGCGGGGCTGGAGTGCGCGGCCATTGGATCTCGTTTATGATGAGTGCAACGCTAGGGACTCGCATATTTTCAAGCCCCATCACACTGCGGTGTTGGACTTTGAGATGCTACAGTCGAGATGGTCGACAGTGAACAAGGACAAAAGCGATCACTTGGCGGGTTCCTGCGGGTTCATGCACTTGACAGTCATATGACACTGACAGTCTGGGTGCCTGAGCCGTTCTGACACATATACGCACACAATATGAGCGCTTGTTCTTGCATCACCACCATGCTTTCTCCAGATCCGTGAATGCGGTATCCTCTGAGGTTTAAAAAATGCTCTTGCTTGAATTACGTCCGTAAGTAAGGTATCATTAGTGAGGTCTTATATTTGTTCTGCCAATTCTGCCAACTCTCCAGGAGGCCCATATACTAGACGAATCTATGTTATGGATCGCCACTGTGAACACATTATACCATTAGACCAGCGGAAGGCATGCTCACGAATGCCTTACCGTTCCTATTGACTGCGATGCCATGTCTTGGCTAGGCGCCTGTTGTTTATCGTCTGTAGAAGCTCTTTCTTCAAGCACCATTACAGATTCTCCGCGCATCGTGGAAGGTACCATAATGCTAGTCAAGGTGGCTCCGCCGGTGTAGCCTGGATGTGACCCGTGACTTGAGCGAGCGAGCTTTGGATCGCGAATGTTGAGCTGCAAGCGGGACATCATGCTGGACGAAAGACTACAAATCTTGAGTCAAGAAAAATCATGATTACTAGGTAGGCACTTTACATGTTCGCCAATATCGTCGCTGCGCCCTTTTGATACGTCTGAGGCAGATTGAGATAGAGCATTGTATGCGGAGGTGAGGAGAAATACACCGGTGACAACTTGACATTTCGGGGTGGATTAATGAGCGACCGTTGCCGGGATAAATGAGTATGAGCTCATACCTTGAACGATGCAATGACGGAAGCGCAAGAAATGGCGATGATTCTGTGGAAGACATTAAATAATCAGCTGAGGCGCAAGGCGATTTACCGCAATAGATCAGACTAACAGGAAATATGCGATACCTAATGAACCATGCGAGTCTCCAGATATCAGCGAACATTGCAGCCGTTAGAAAAAGATACGCACCGTCCCGAAACATGACAGAAGCAATGCTGCTTGAACCACCGTTCCATCGGTGAAGAATGCACTTAAGCAGGGTCATGAAGAAAATGAGAACATCAAAAGCGAGCATGCCTGACCAAGCATTTAATAGCCCTGACGTGTTCGCCATAAGTTGAAAGAAGAAGACTATAGATTCTCACAGACTCACTATTGGACCTACAAGACAGGTTATGTCATTGTGATTAGATAATTCTCCAAAGCATGTCGAGGGTGGTGATTACATGTCGGGCTTGACAGGAAGCAGACGCCCTCTCCGAGGCAGGTCATCGATGTCATATGTATGGCTTGGTCCAGTGGCAACGCAATACTAAGAAAAACTGTTCATAAGCAGGACGAAATGACAGTACTCAATGAGAGATACTTACCGCTCCGAATCCGATAACGCTCGAGCCGGTTATACACAGTAGCGCAAGAACCGACTTGCTCTGCCCGTACAGTGCATAGGTCCTCAAGATGAGAATTACTGGAATGGGCGGTTAGGGTGAGCTTGGAGCGGACGTTTGACCGAAAAGATAACCATACGTCCAACCGTAACCTGTACAGCGACTGCTAGATGCTGATGAAATTGTGAGAGCTGTTCGCAGCTGCGGGGTAGTGAGATTTGTGAAATGCTGACAAAATGGAAGGCTGTTACAGCTGAGGATGACGCGAAGAACAGATCTTGTAAGATGGGATGCTAGTTATCAACAATCTCACTTACATTGATCCTGTCTCGGCTGGAAGACAGCCAGAAGTATTGAGCCATTAAAGGCAGATGTCCAAGGACACAGATATAGCGGTTGAAGTAGTAGAGCGCAGACACCAAGTTCGTCTTGAACGACCAAAAGCGGTCAACTTCCATCGGGAGCGTCAGGAAGTAGTCATAGTATAGGATTGCTAAGCATCTACTAGAGCGAACAAGTACCAGTTAGAGTTATGAAAAAGGCGACACACCGAAGGACGCTGCGGCAATATATGACGCTATGGCTCTAGTATAAACCCCTGTCAGGTATCATTTGATTGTGCTGGCGCCAAACTACACGATTGCAGACACTAACGTCTGCTCTTCGACCGGGGGTCCATCCAAGTCGGTTCTAATCATGAAGCTGAGCCAACCAAGCCCTCCAGAAGCTGGTAAATTGCGTATTGGTGATGTTACTGCTTTCAGAATCAGGATGGTTTCAGTCTACACAGTCATGGAGGTCAGGAAGAGAGGACTTGTGTGCGAAAATCACACTGCATCCGAATTTCAAAGTACTCGGCGCCGATTTACCTCCTTACATTTGGAATCTTGTGCAAAAAAACCAAGATGATGCATGGTGCAGATAGCAAACATGATCTCCACTGTGAGGCTCATTCCAAGCTCATTCTTGTTCCCCCTTCATAGACCTCTTATGAACAGATATCGTGGACAGATCATCAAAAGAAAGTCCTTCGAACCGGGATCGAACCGGTGGCCTCGGGATAAGCGTTTTGCTTCAGTTGACAATTACAGTCCCACGCTCTTCCATCTGAGCTATCAAAGGCATGCCACAAGCGCCTGTTTTGTTGTTGGTAACCAGGTAGCCAAAGGCGTAAGCATAAAGTGAACATACAGTCGTTGCATAGTCGCATAGCTCCAAGTTCTATGCCTCAGGCCTTGCTTTCGCTGTCGCTAGTCTGATAAGATTCCAATAAGATTCACTCGGACCCTGGGAAACACAGTCCCACGAAAGTCAACCACGTACACACATTCCACTGAAGTTTTTTAAAAATATATATTCAAGTTGATAGAGGTCCTAGTCCACAGTTTGACGCATTGTTCGCTAAACTGATGGAAAGAGTCTATGAGCCAGTAACTGAAGATGAATAATACCCGAGTATCATTAATAACCATTGATAACCGCAGACAAATATCACAAGGATGGGCCGAAACAGGAGCAGAAGAGGCCTGATACCCACCAAGCTCAAGCTGCTTGGACGCAGCGTGCTGAGCCGTCAACAAGTCCCGTTTCATGGATCTACGCTTTGACGGCAGAATTCATGAAAACGAATGCGAGTGATTGGTATATTATTACAGAACAGCAAGAGAGAAAATGCGGCATGATACTACGGATAGGAATGGTGTGCGAGCACTGCTAAGTACTTTTTGTTAAAGTCCCGGACCACAACTAACTACATAAACAAGAGACAAGTCGATACATTTACTCCGACTCGGGCTTGTAGTCGGGGCGCAGTGACCGCACGGTCTTGCCTGTGCGCGAAGAAAGAGACAATGAGAAGAGTATGACGACGTAGGCACGAAAGACAACATACCGGCTCTCCAGATCTCCTGGTTGTTGATGACCTCAAGCTCCTTGGCAAGGTCGTCACGGTAAGTTGAGCGACCGTTAAACTCCAGAGACTTGCGGGTCTCAGTTCCGTTCCTCACGCTCTCGTAGAGAGCCTCGAACACGGGGAGGTTGGCCTTTTCGAAGACAGGGGCCCAGTCAAGGGCGCCACGCCGGGCAGTGGTGGAGCATGCGTTGTACATGTAGTCCATGCTAAAAGATATTCCGTCAGCAACCCACCGACGCGAGTGATGGAATAAGGGACATACCCCTTGGCACCGATCAGGGGGAAGAGCGATTGAGTGGCCTCCTCAACGGTCTCGTTGAAGGCCTCTGATGGAGAGTGGCCGTTCTTGCGGAGGACTTGGTACTGGGCCAAGAACATTCCCTCTAAAAATAATAATCAGGACGCGTTGGAAATGTTGAATAGCAAAAAACGTACGAATTCCTCCCATGAGCTAGAAGAGCGAAATTAACGCGTCAGAAGTTGGTCGACCGAACAAAAAGCAATATACTTACGACACCACGCTCGCCGTAAAGGTCAGAGTAGACCTCCTTCTCGAAGGTGGTCTCGTACATGTAACCAGAGCCAACTGCGACACCAATTGCAATAGCCTTCTCCTTGGCCTTGCCGGTAACATCCTGCCAAACAGCGATGGAGGAGTTGATACCACGGCCCTCCTTGAAGAGGGTGCGGACAGTGCGACCGGAGCCCTTGGGGGCAACGAGAATAACATCGACGTCGGTGGGGGGAATGACTTTGGTGTCCTCCTTGAAGACAACGGAAAAGCCGTGAGAGAAGTAGAGTGTCTTGCCCTTGGTGATGAGAGGCTTGATGGCGTCCCAGGTCTGGGACTGGGCGGCGTCGGAGAGGAGGTTCATGACGATAGTACCCTTGTTGATGGCATCCTCAATGGAGAAGAGGGTCTCCCCGGGAACCCAGCCGTCCTCGATAGCCTGCCTCCAGGACTCGCCGTTGGGGCGCACACCGACAATAACGTTAACGCCGTTGTCGCGGGCGTTGAGGCCCTGTCCGTGTCCCTGCGAACCGTAACCAATGAGAGCTAGAGTGTCGTTCTTGAAGTAGTCCTGGAGCTTGGCGAGGGGCCAGTCGCTGCGCTCGTAGACAACCTCCTTGGTGCCGGCGAAGTCAAGGGTCTTCATGCCACGGGCTCCCTGCTCTGTATAAGCCTCTGAATCTTGCAGTTTAAGACTGTGACTCACCTGTGTGGGGGCGACGTGTGCAGCCTTGGCGGTGGCGGCGCGGACAAGAAGGGAGTAGGATGCAGTCTGTGCAGGCCTGGCGGCGGCCTTTGCCAGGGCGGGGGCGCGACGAGCAGCGCGGATTGCAGAGCGAGCGGCGAAGGACATGGTGGAAGAGGTGGAGGTTACTGGCGTTCAAGATGCGCGTCTCCAACTTTTTTGAATCACCCTCCTTCGGCCGATATGTCCCGAGTCACCCCACCCTCCGAAAGCCGGCCACGTTCCTCGAACATTCTCTCGTCCGATATTCATCCTCATAGGCGCTTACAGCCTCAGTTCGCTCCTCCGATGCAAATATCTCCGCCTTTCTTCGCGCCTTCTTATCGCACCTGCGTGTTCGGTTCTGAATCCCTCGCCGTCAAGTCCGAACTGCCCATGGCGTATTTGCCCATCCCCCTATTTGCTTAAATTATGGCACACTCGCTTGAAATCTTTGAAGTGACTCGCTCAATGCTTTCGCCAATCAATATCACCGGCTGACTTTGTCGGTCTTGCTCATGAGCCACAGTTCTGACGCGAAGGACCCTCATTGTTTGCAAACCGTGCAACTGCCCTAACTATATTGCGTTTCTGATGATAGAGCAAGGACATCCTACTTTCTTCAGTCATTGGACTTCCATATACACACATCGTGAACATAGTCCAAAAAGCGTTCAAACTTATTGATCCACGAACATGTCAACACGGTGACTGTCAAGTCGTCGAAATCTCGTCGCGAATGGCGCTTCACAGATTACCACGGTCAGTTTCTTTCAAGCGCCCAAGTCATTTGTACATACTGAGGTGTAAAGAAACACGAGGATGGTCTATATCGTTGACGTCCATGTATACGCTGTCTCCCGGAAGAACTTCAGCGTAACTCACCAGCTGAACCGGAGTTCTGAGATGGATCGACCATTCATCAACCGACATCCAACCACAGTTTTGCGATGGGAAGAAACAGACCTGCGACAGGGGATACCCGACACTGACCCTAGTTGCGACCGCTTGGTGAACCAACTCCATACTCTCAGCTGATATGTCCAACCGCAGACATAACATCTGTAGCTTAGGCCACAGAACAAATGGCTGACCATCTCGTTGGAGTGCGCCTCCGATGAGTACCTTGAGAAGTTGTGAAGAGGATGGCGTCGCTCGCTGGGCTGAATATTCTGTGACGTTGGGAAACAGGCGGCATGCTTTGACATAAGTTGTCGTCGATAAATCACTGCCTGTAATCAATGTCAATCGCAAGAGGTTGATAAAGTTGTGCGGTGGCGCTATGGTCTGGTACAGAAGATCCAAATCGTGATCAAAGACGCCTTCCAGCGTCAAAGCCGATAGATTCGGTGCGTCCATCGCAAGGAGAAACCCCACATACATTGCCCCAGACTCGCTATATATGTGGAGCGAGCGCAGCTCTGTGAGTCTGAGCGAGCCCGGGCTCTGCAATGCCCACGCGTCGGCCCTCACAATGTCATGACGAATCAATAAGTGGCAAAGCCGCTTAGGCTCTGTCAGCACCTGCACAAAGTCGCCGAATTCCATACCTCGCCTTCCGGATCTGCCCTCGAGGCGTAGCGTGGTCAGACTAGACAATGGCGGTCTAAAGAGCATGTGTGCCACTCCACTGAGCTTGGCGGAAATCAGCGCTGGGGCGCCGTGGTTGAATATATCTGGGCTGAGGACGCTGCTGTGACCGCGCGCTCTGCCGCTGATGGAGATGGACAGGAACTCTAGGTTAAGCGCGCGGCGGTCGCGCAGACGCATGACTACTGGACGCGCGACTTCCTCAACGCTTGACCGAATGCGCAGGCTGCGCCATCTGTCTATCTCTGCCATGAGGATATCCACAGCAGCTTCCACACCTCTCGCAAGGTCCTTGTTCTCCTTGGCTGTCAAATAAATAGCGATGTCAAGAGTGAGTGGACGAGAGCGCTCGACACGGCGCAGAATGCATTCCGCTTTGCAGTATGTGTTGGTGATATGAATGGATGTCCATAGTGCAGGCGACCCAACAGCCAGCTCTCGGAAGTAAGAGCATGTCTGTGAGACAGCGTTGATCGAGTCAACTTGGCTGTCCTGTTGGGCAGTGTATGCAAAAAGAGTGGTATCATCGAGGCGCTTCCCCGTCGTGAATATTTTGAGCCACAACTCGGCGGGCAGTCTCCCTATGCTCATGCCCTCGGCATGGGTATTTTCAGGGATGGCGATGGCGAATTTCATAGTGGGATATGCTTGAAAGCAAAGGTATGAGGTTCTAGCCTGCTGCAGAGCCATAATCACCCACATACCTGAAGGTTACCCATAGAATGCGTCCATTGGATCGAGCATCCGCGACCTCCGTATTTAAGAAAAGTAACGAAGTAATTATGGCAGCAATATCACAGAGCCTGATAAGTTCACCAGGTGAATGGCCAATTTTATGAAAGAACGGAGCAGCGAACACCGTAGAACTAGGGAGAATGACCCCATTGGAAGCGTGACCACAGCCTGAAAATTCAGAGCTTGCATGAAAGTTGTAAAAATAGAGTTATAAGGTGGCCAGTTGCAAGATTCATACCCCGATTTGCGTCTTCGGTATTCTCTCCTTGCGTCTTGTCACGATAAAGTTTCACGAAGAGGAGTTATAATGTGTACCACTTGTTCAACTCAGAAAACTGATCAGAAAGTTCTTCGCACGGATTTTTATTTGACATCTTCATGAAATGCTCTGCTGCGTGAGTTTAATCTTGCCTGGCCGTTCTGGACGCATGCTATAGACTTAAACCTTAATTTCCAGAACATTCATTTCCGCTGATGGTGACCAATTTCGGAACGTGGGAATAGAGGCTGAATCGGCTCAGTTGTGGGCTAATTGATATCCTCCACGCCACCGCTACCGAAAGACAAAAAGAAGTTAACAGGCTTGACGCCACGATCTGTTGGTTACATTGGGATGTAAAACATACTTTAGGAGGCGCTATATGGAGTATGACTGGGTCAGGTAGACATGATTTATGAAATGAAGGCTATCTGGGTCTGCTTGAACTAGGCAGCGTGCACACTGGTACATCCTCTAGAAAGAACATTCCAGCATTAAGAAGTATGTACAAACCTGCTCTTTGTTGTCCATTCATAAATCCAGGTGATATGATGATGCTGCACCAATCTCGACGACACACCACATTGTCATATGTCCGCTTAGGGAATAGCAGGCTATGTTGCCCATCTATCTATGTTGATTCAGAACGTCAAATCTCACAGGCGATCAACCTTCAGCGTTCACTAAGGCGTGCGATTATTTTTTCTCGTTTCCGCTCATATCCACATATGGATCTTCGACTTTTTGCTTCGCCAAGTAAGCACCCTTGATATCTATGGACATATGCAGAATCTAGTAGCCATGCGCTCTCTTTTGACGGACAGCTCATCGCAGACCACCTCGTGGCATGGGTAAGATTGTATGTACATACCGAGACTTCGGCCCAGCATATACGAGGTATATTGACTTATTGTCATTATTAACGATGCCTGGGTCACCAAAATAGACAACTCTCGTAGAGCCACATGCGAGTTGGCGTCGCGGGCGTGTAGTGTTAGCCCCTTTAATGATTTACTAGCTGTGTTTTTGCTCTCAGTCTATCTCAAGAGTATGAATGATTGAACTCAATGCGAATTTGTTTCTCATTTCGCGGTATGTGAGTACACCAAAGCGACGCGCTACACATGCCACAGCACAGCCCCATTATGAGCGCCTATATCACCTTAGTGAAGCCACTCAAGTTCAGCCTTCAAGAAAGGTCAAAAGTGTAGCTAGATATTGGATTGTCAGATAACTGTAAATTTAGAGGAATCGTCCATGGAGACATACCTTGTGGGGACGTTCTTCTGCTTGAGGCCGTCAAGGGAGATGGGGATACCAAGGTGGCCGAGGATGGTGGCAGCACTGCCGTTTGGTGTGGTTTATTAGACCTCTCAATAGTTTAAAAGAACATTGATGCATGCTGACCGAACTTTCGCATTGCTGTTAAGGTCCAAGACACCAAAGGGCACAATATCGAGGGACGCTGTGAGGCCCTGGGTGAGGAGGACATTGTTGATTCTGCCCGAGTTCTTGGTGCCCAGGGGAGCCACAACGAGGGGCGGGGAGAAGGTGTGGGTGAAGGAGGTGTAAGTCGTTCCATTGAGGCTGGCGCTTGTGGTGACGCTGTCGAGGGTGAGCTCGATAGGAAGAGGGTTCTTCACTGAAACGATAGACGTAAGCCGAGGATTATGTGATTTGTTGGTGTAGTCAGAGGTGCCTACCATCGAAATCGACACTGGTCACCTTACAATTAGCATCCTCTCATGTATCTGCTCTTGACATGCGTTACTTACGCGACTTCATTGTCTTCGAACGTCGAAAGCTGAGGCGCATCGGAATGATCGTTAGACGGTGCGCACAACGCGCATGCTGTGGGATAGATCCTTACCAGGATAAACGTATCAACTTTCGAGACCAGGCCGATGCCGAGGAGGTTGATGATTTGGGCAAGACTCAAATCTCGCGAGTCCAACTCCGGCTCAGCATGGGGCTGAGGCGCGGCCGAGACTACCGAGACGACAGTGGCTGCAACAGCAAACAGAGTGGAGAAGCGCATGCCTGTAATGTACTAGCTAGTAGATCGAGGAGAACTGAGGGCTAGTTGGGTTACACTTGACCTGGCAGGTGTCGTCGATGCGTCCGCGTCTTTATAGTCATACATCGCAACATTGGACGACATCGAATGCGTAGTCACGCGCCGTTCGCTGCCACCCCGCATCAACTGAAGCACATACGGCGCACATGTACCGCCCTTCTTCTCGCTGTTTTCGCTTATTCGATTATGTTGTCTGGGGTTCCCCGTGGGGTAATGAAAGGGGCCATTGTAGAGAGTATATCATTCATAGGCGATGGCTATCTGTGTCTGATGGACAATCGATACGTTTTCATGAGATAAAGCGCGTGGGTCACCTGGCGCGTTGAACAGACTCCCGAATAATTCTTTGCTACGGCGGTTGTAGCGCCGCATCACGAAAATCAGCTGAAATTTCATTGTCATCTGTCATGGTCACGAAGACATACTTAGACACTCTGTGGGGGTGAGTAGATGCACTCCTAATTATAAACGTGTGCATATTCCTATGCGAGCGTGAGTGCGTGCATTGGTCCGGGCCCCGGCAATTCGCTGATATCATGGAAACATCAAGCATAAGTGTTTAAGTAGGTGACCTGATCAGAATCAGTATTTTGCTTCCCAAAGACTTCCAATAAAAATTGTTTGTCGTTTTAAATATGGCTTGGTCCGCGCAAGCAAGAAAAGTGAACAAGCATTTCGAAAGAGTAGGACGGGGATGGAGCCACACAGCACCCGAATGCTTATGTCATCAATACGTTGATCCGAGTCCGTCAGGTCTCAACTCGTCCTTCTTTCAGTCTCTTCTCGTCCTCCAATCCAATCTCGAGCCCATTTCCTGACTGTGGTACCACTTTGGAATACCTCGCCAGATTGACTTCTCAACCGCAATTGCACTCACGGCACCTTCGTATTTACTCTGGACTCTTATGTGGACTCTGGAGCAACTCATAAACATTACTCGCTGACAACTCGCTGAACTCAGTCGCATCTCATTTGCGCGTCCACCCCCATGGCAAGTTGTTTAATATATTCCCACTGGGACACTGTCTCTCAATCATTCTCCTGTATACTGTTTCCAGAAGCTTTGAATCTCCAATCATTGAATGTCCACCAAAGGGTACGCTCTGCCCCACAAAACCTGCGGGGCGGCACCAACGCTTCCATAAATTTCTTTATAGATTCGACGCCTTCCTGTTTGGTTGATTTAGTACAAGATGGATATATTTATAGTCGGCAAACCCTGCAACCCACAGCCCACTTACTTAGATGGATGCTTGACCTGCATTTTTGAATTCCAGATCTATAGGTGACATTTTCACAGACATTATACACCATGTGCTCCGCTGTGGGCAATTCAGTCTTCATCTTGTTCCGTCTCCCATGATGCCGACTGTCTATTGGGCTTCTTATACCTTCGCGGATTCTTCCCGCCTTCTCTTTGCTTCTCTCGTTTTTTCGTTGAGTGCCCTTTCTCGCGCAGCCTACTTGCTCCCTACGTAGGACGCGACGATGGAGACCATCAACCCCGCTCGACGGAGCAGTGGCGTGTACGATATATCCTATGACCAACGCAGCTTCAACTCCGGGGACGAGCTACGCGGTACGTGTTTATAAGCGTCTTCGTCGGGTGTCGCGCTGAACATCATTATAGACCACGCCGCAAACCCTGCAGGGTACGGCGCGCCAGCCGCTGTATCCGCCCCCGCTGCCGCAGGATGGGACGCCTGGTCACCTCAGAGCGGCGCCGCCCCCGCCCCCGCCCCCGTTCCTGTGGCCCAAAGGCAGCCTTTCTACAAAAAGCGGAAATTCATAATCTCGCAAATTATCCTTATTCCTCTCACTATTGCGTTGTTGTTTATTATCTTGTTCCCTGTTGTTCGTGCTATCGCCGCCCTAGTCATCAAACGTTCCAATCTTGATATCCAAAGCGTCATCATTACTCAACCAGTCAATGGATCGTAAGGACTTGAATTATCTATAACCGTAGATTTAATTCTGACCTAATGTTTCAGCTTCAATTTGGCACTGCAAGGCCTCGTAAGGAAGAAATTTCTTGTTTTCGAGATTCTATGACTAACTACCCTTTCCAGGTCTTCAACACCGGCATCATCTCGGCCAAAATCATGTTCACCGAACCAACAGTCGTTTTCTGGGTGGAGGATGCAAATACGCAGACAGAACTGGGCTCCATGCTGCTTCAAACGTTGTCTGCGTCGCATAAGCGCGCTATCATCAACCAAACCGATATCACGTTCAACATCACTGACCAGGCGGCATTTGGACGCTTTTCTGGACAGCTTATTACTTCTCAGAGTTTTACGTGGAGGCTGGAAAGTCATAATCTCCACGTTCGGGCTCTGAAATTGCCAACGTCCAAAGGTCTCACTTTCGACAAGAAGATTACCTTGGATGGTTTGTTGCTCCTTCAACACTTGAAGCCGAACTAATATTGTGGTTGTGCCGCATAGGCTTCAACAGTTTTCAAAACAACGTCGTACTGCAAGATCTTCAGCTACCGTCGGACGACCCTGCAGGGGGGATCAAGTTTATTGCGGAGAACCAGATTTTTAACCCCAGGTAATAAACCTCACACTCGTCTTGGTTTTCAATTGAAATTGTTTGGTCCAGTCCCTTTTCACTTGACCTGGGTACGGTTGTTTTCGATCTTTCTTACAAAGGAGTACCTCTTGGAAGCGGGAGGGGTGACAACACTAAAATCGTATGTGGCATGCATGTCTTGGCCTCAAAGTTGTTGACCAGGCATGGTGCAGGCGCCAGGAAACAACACAATCTCGTTGGCCGGAACTCTAGTGCCTCAGACAGACCCCAACAACCTGGCACTAGTCTCGGAACTGTTTACAAACTACCTGAACTCTGTCGAGTCACCTGTTATTGCTACTGGCGTCTCGACCATTCAGGCGGATGGATCTATCATTTCGTGGTTATCACAAGGTCTTCAAGCACTCCATCTTACTGTGCCATTCAAGCCTCTTGTCCCAATCAACCCCATTCAGTCCATCTCCATCGGCGATTTAGGGCTTCGGTTCACGGAGGAGAACCCCTGGTCCCCGACGCTCGAGAGCAATAGCGTTAATGCGACGTTGAGTAAGTCTGCAGTCAGGATCCCTATCCACATGACAAAAGTTGCTCATGATCCGCCTTCTAGAACTCCCCTTTGGTTTCAGCCTCTCCATCGATCAGATTCAAAATGATTTCCAGATCATGACGATTAACAGTACTCCAGTGGCTTCATTCTCGACGGTGAGCATACATGCCATTTATCAAGAAGTTGAGATTGATAGAAGGATGTCAGCCTATCGGAGCGGCCACCTCTTCGATCAAAGTCTTTAGCCCCACTGACACGGAAGGTCTCATCAATATCACCATCCAGGATACAAGTTTGGTATGCCCGGACGAGCAACACGCTGCGCTAGCGTCGTACAGTATGTGGCTATTTATATATTTTTTGTTTAATTCATGAGCCTGATCATGCCGATGAATAGACGCTGCGCTGACCAACTCCGGCCCTTACGAGTTCATGCTCGTTGGCACTTCGCGGGCGATATCCAACACGAGCCTCGGCGAAATCACTTTGTCGGGGATCAAAGTCAATGTGTCCACCTCCCTGCACGGTCTAGAGGGTCTCAAGGGACAGACCGTAATCAATACGGTTGATGTCGCTGGAGGGACGAGCGCTGGTATTGACCTCGGCATTGAGCGTACGCCTCTCTTTTTTTTTTTTGCTGCTGCATGGACGTATTATCTAAAACGGCACATCCTCTAGTCTCGATCTTCAACCCGTCCAATCTCAACCTCGCCACAGGCGATTTGAGTACGTCCCGTGTTCTCATTCCCGTATGGGAAGAGGCCCAAGAGCTGACCAGTGACAAATAGCTTTGCAGCTAGCGCGAGATGGAGCGCTCATTGGGACAACACTTATCCCTAATTTGACATTGGCGATTGGCAATAATTCGATCAAAGCTAGCTCGATTTTCGATGTGCGTACATAGATTATGTGAAGAAGTGTTGATGCTCATGTCTGTCCTCAGGCGAACTCAAGCCCACAAGGTCTCCAGACCCTCAATGATTTCGTGAGCAAAAAGGGTAAGCGCTTGTCTATGTGGCGAATATATGCGCTGTTCAGTCAACATTTCTGAACTTAGATGTCAACCTTCAAATTTCTGGATTCGACGGGAGCACAAAAGTCGCTTCGTTGGCCGAGGCATTGGGTTCCCTCCAGTTGGATGTGGTCTTACCCGCGCTCAAGACCAACCTACTGAATACAGCTGCGCTCCAAAGTGCGTTATTCTCTTCTGTTCTCGTTGAGTAAGCTTCACCATTGACGCACTGTCCAGTTCTCGACACCACTGGCAAGGAAAACAACATCAGTCATGTAACAGTATCCTTGGAGAACCCCTTCACGGCCCCTCTCGAAATCACCAAGATCAACTCCCAAGTATCAGCGTTCGGAATCATGCTGGGGTCCATCGATCAGGATGTTAAGTTCACATCGGCGCCAAAATCGACAACACAGTCTCCTGTACTGGACTTGAATATGAACTTTGACCCCGCTTCGCTGTTCACTGTGACCCGGGCGCTTGCAGTAGAAGCTGGTCTGGACGTGGCTCCCCTGGATTCCATCGTGTCTCTTGGCGGCCTCCACTACCTCACCACTACTTCTGAAGCGTCCACTCCCTCAAAGCGTCAAGCGAGCTTATTCCGGTACGAAAATGAACAGTGACACAGGGCTTGATCGCTGATGTACTTGACTTTTTTTAACAGAGGATTCGACCTCACCAAGTTCGTGCAGACGGCTTTCACGAAGCTCAAGTCAGACGTACAATTGACTACAGATCTGACCATTGGTGCGTTGGGCATTCATTTTAATTTCATCGCCTGTTTTGATTGTGTGTCTTTCATGTATGGGTAGGGGAGTATGCGACCACCCTCACATTTTCGCAGCCCGGGCTCCCAACAAAGACCGACTCCAGTCTTGACTTGATTCTCCCCATTCTTGCTGCGCCCATTGTCCAGAAGATCGTTGGTGGATCGGCCCTTGGGTACTTACCCCTTATTCTCTCATCGGCTACAATGGCTAACATACCCTAAGACTGGACTCTGTCCTTATTATCGACCCGCAGCAGAACTCATTCCGTGAGCAATTAAATCTACTCCCTTGATTCTTTAGCTAATCTATTTTCAGAAACCCAACTCAAGGGCGCAATCACGAACGCTGGCCCCTGTATGCTAAGATTATTTTTGTATGTACGGGAAGTCCCTCTAATTCATTTTCTCTTCAGTCGACGCTGTGATCTCGTTTCCTTCTGGCCTCACCATCGCATGGCAAGGACAGCCTATTGGCCACGTCTCAATGAAAGACATCAGCGTCACAGGAGATGTCGGTGGCGACATCGACGCCGAGGCAACTTTCACGGTTGCAGATGTTGGTCATTTGACCGACTTCACGAAGGTGAGAAAGCTTATATTAACAGATCATTCACATGTTTATCGCTCCACTTAGGCGTTGTTGACGGAGGAGTCCTTTGAATGGGAGATTTCCGGAGAGAATCTCACAGTCAACGCTCTGGGTATATTTTGTTTTATTATTAGACCAATGACGCATATTGAAACTCCTGGTCACAGGAATCTCTGTGCCTGGCATTCAGTTCCCCGCCCGCACAGTTACACTCAAAGGATTCAATGGGCTGAAGAATGGCGTAACGATCAAGAGCTTTGACCTTCCTTCAAATGATCCTGCCGGAGGTATCCATCTTACCATTGACGCCACAACGGCCAACGTATGTTCTCCGCAATTATTTGCTTGACGCTGACCCAATCTCGTTTACGGACATAGCCCTCGCAGGTTGGAATCCAGCTAAATTCTTTGGGCTTCACGACATCCTTCGGGGGGGTCGACATTGCGACAGTTGCAGCGTCTTCGGTTACTCTCTCCCCTGGGCAAACCTCCGAACTGTCACTTGTGGGACGTTTGATCCCCCAAAATAGTGCTGCCGGTCTTGCTGCCGTTTCGAATGTGTTCAACAACTTCGTTCAAGGAAAGGACAGTGATGTGGTCGTGAACGGCGCTAGTGCCGGGTCCCCTGATGTATGCACTAATACATGCTTAGAATGTTTCTCTTCTAACATCCTCTTTGCAGGTCACATGGCTCAACGAAGGCATCAAGGTCTTGCAAATTGGTACTGTCCTGCCAAATCAAGGAAAGCAAAACATCATCAAATCTATTGATCTCAACGAGCTTTCCTTGAGATTCTCTACTCAGGCGCCATTCGCCCCTGTGACGGGAAGCAAGTCGACTGATGCTGCATTCACGCTTCCCTTCGCGTTCCCCATAGACATCACCGCTTTAGAACAAACGCTCACGCTTGGTTTTGAGGGGTCTGCCTTCGGACAGTTGGCAATTCCCAGAGGCCCTAGCAAGACCGACGTCGCGTCGCGGGTGATTCACCTCACCTTCGACAATGTCCCGCTGCAAGTGTCTAGCGAGGGACATGACACTTTTGAGAAGTTTGTTGCAGCAACCACCGTTGGATCGACGCAGACAATCAGCTTGTCAGGTGCCGCCAACGCTGATGCGCTCACGGCTGTTGGTCTGCTATCCCTGTCTAATCTCGACTTCTCCGTCAACTCCGAGATCGCAGGATTGCAGGGCTTGAACGCTCGACCCGTGACTATTGCCAACCTCGATGTCAATCACGGTTTCCCGGACTTTCTTCTTATCAATGTCGACAGTGGTTTATTCAACCCTAGGTGTGTAATTCCGCTGTCGCATGTGCCCTCCCTACTGAATGGTTCAATTTGTAGTAATCTGACTGTTGGTACCGGCGACGTTTCATTCGGATTGCAATTCCAGTATGAATTATTTTCATTCCTTCGTCGAAATTCCATACTAAAGTCGTCATAGGGATCAACCAATCGGTACTGCAAACTTGGTATGTATCTCTGTGATAAAATAATGCTGCCAATGCTGAATGTGTGGCACAGAATAATCTCATCATCCTACCAGGAAACGAAAGCTATCCCATTGGTACTGTAATCATTTGACCGAGGTTTTATACCATCTGACACTCTCATTAGAGGTTCATTTCGCACCTCAGGGAGGTGCAAAGGCTTCAGGGCAAACTCTGCTCCAGAACTTCCTGCAAGGTGTTGACTCCCAGACCTCTATTCACGGATCTACCCAGTCCACCCCGATCGAATCCTTGCAGTTGGCCTTGTCTCAGATCAACCTTTCACCCGTCACCATACCAGGAATTCACCAGAATTTGCTTTCGAGTGTTAGCCTGACCTTCCCACAAAATATCGTGTCAACTGGAGTCGCATCTACGTCGTTTGTCCTGGCCAATCCGTTCACTGCCAGTATCAACCTTTTGAAGGTTGGCGCTGTCGCAACATTCCATGGTCTCACCCTTGGTACCATATCCAACCTTGATGCATCTGCTCACCCGATTCATGCCGATGGCCACTCGTCTGTGACATCCCCTGCGCTTCCCCTGAACTTCAACCTAGATCCCAAGGCGATCATTCAGTTGTTGCTGTTTACCTCTCAGCAAAGTGGGGTCAGCCTTGGCCCCATTGCGCAGCTGTTCCAGTTCGTACTCGATAATCCAGACTTCAAGCCTCCAGCGAGTCCATCCCTTTCACTATCATTAATCAACTTTCTCACAATTTTCATACAGGTGACTACGTCTGTCGACACTAGCCAACCGACATGTGTTAGGTAGGCTCCAGAAGCGTTCGTCATCAGGGTATGAAGTAACTCACCTATCCCAATACAAGTGGCCACCAATTCGACGCTAACGGAGCCATCTTGGCCTCCTTGAAGGGACTCAAGGTGGATCTTGCCGTTGATACATCGGTCAAGTTGGATGACTGTGGGTAAATTTGTTTCCTTGTCGCGCACATTATTAACAGTGCCCAAAAGTCCCCACCGATCTGAGCTTCGCGCAAAATGGTGTTCCTGCCAACGTAAGCCGGGCATTTGATGTGAACGATCATATATGAACATGATCATGGCCCGCTGTCATTTAGGTCGACGATACAGTCCTCTTCTTGGTTGGGGCAGTAGCGGGTCCCGTCGCCCAGCACTTGGTTGACGGCACGGTTCTTGCATTCACATCAGCGGACATATCGTAAGTCTTTCCTTCAGTTTCATGGTCTTACATTCAGACAAGTTGACCACGATCTGGTCAGAAATATATCCAATGAAGGCTTTGATCTACAGCTAAAGGGATCGCTGACCAATGTGGGCCCTTTGGATGCCCTCATTACATTCACTGAACCTCTGAAGTAAGATCCCTTGAAATTTTTGGATCAACTATCTTAAACGTTTCCCAGTGTCAATTGGCAAGGAAAGGACATTGCCACTATTACACTCCCTCCCAGTAAGCTTGTTGCCTGTTTGTGCTCATGCAGATACCTGAGCGACTTGTTTTTAGTTTGTGCTGCTGCAGACGTTGGTGTTCCTGACTATCAGAGCAGTGCAAAGTTGATAATAACTGATAATGCTGCGTACGTGATGAGCCAAATTGCCGCTGGAATACTTACTTATTGGAACATCCAGCTTCACTGAGTTCGCCACTTTCCTCCTACACAACCCCAGCTTTGATTGGACGATCTCCACACCGAAGCTTCGGCTCCTGGCACTTGGGACGATCTTCGACAATGTGGCACTCTCCAAAGTTGTGTCGTTCAAGGCGTTCAATGGCCTCCCTGGTGTCACCATCAGCAACTTCCAGCTGCCATCTGACGATCCTGCTGGCGGTATTCACATTGAGACTGACGCTACTATTCCTTCCCCTGCACGTAAGTGACTTTTGATTCTCCCTCGCATACTCGGCATTCACACCACACTATACCTTCAAGAAATTGGTATCGAACTTGGAACAGTCACTTTTAATTCTATCTTCGACGGAACACTTGTTGGACGTATGTAACTTTCGTTCTCTAAGGAAATACCAACTGATCGTAGCTCTCCAGCGCTTTCCGCAAACAACCTTGTCTTGAAATCTAACTCTGTGGCTCAAACGCATCTGACTGGGCGCATTGTCCCCCAATCTGGCGCGGATCTCGACAAAATAGGTATCCTGTTCTCCCAGTTCCTGAACGGTCAGAATGCATCGCTGCAAACCACGGGTGTTTCAGTCCAACCACCTGGAACCAGCGGCACAGTCGATTGGCTCAGTACTGCTTTCAAAACACTCACTCTCGATGTGATTTTGCCTGGGGAAAAACTCGAGGTCTGAATTATGTTTATTATTTTGTAGATGTTCTGCTAAAAGCCGTCAAGGTCATCAAATCTATCGACCTCAACGATTTGTCGGTTACGATCCAAACTCAAGACCAAGCATTCGCAGCGCCAACGACTTCGCATAATACGGTCGCTAAATATGCAAATCCATTCGGATTTTCATTACAAGTAGTCCAGGCTGGTCAAAGTATCATCCTTGGGTCTCATGGCGTCCAAATTGCGCAGGCAAGTCGCTTAATGACTCTATCAAGCATATCCCTGATCCATAATCTTCATTAGCTTGATATTCCTCAAGCACCCGCAGATGGCGGCGTATCCACAGGAAATCTTGTCGACTTAGATATCGCTTTCACGAATATTCCTTTGAAATCCCTGAATAACGCTGCATACGCCGCCCTTTTTGCTGGAGTTACTCTTCAATCGTCCCTTGAAATCGATCTTACTGGTTCAGCTGATGTCATTGCGCGGACCACGATTGGAGATGTGCCTATCTCAAACATTCCAATCAATGTCCAGTCCGAGCTCAAAGGTAGTAATTGTTATGGCTAGTCAATCTTTTGTGTACTCACATTTCTTGGTCATAGGCATCAACTCCTTTGGGGGAACTGCTCAGCTGGGCGAGGTCAAAGTAACGGGAAGTGGAGGAAACGGCGGCAATCAGTTCATTGTCTCTCCCCTTACGACTATCCTCAACAATCCCTCCAACGTCTCGCTTCAGACCGTCGACGTTGCTCTCCCAGTTGTCTTCAATGGCGTTTCTATTGGCCGCGCTGCTATCAATGTAGGTGAAATTGACTCATGGCCGCATCAAGATTTTCTGACGTCTTTACAGCCTTTCAATCTTGTTCCAGGATCGAACGTCGTTGCCACAGAATTTCACTATGAACCCGATGATGCGAATAACACCGTCGCTCAGGTTTGTGAAATGCCTTTTCATGCAAGATATCAGTTGCTGACACTGTCAAATGCAGGCGTTTTTGACCGAGTTTATTCAGACAGGCAACGCTCTCCCGCTCACCATCGCAGGCGATTCAGCAAGTACGCCTTTCCCATCGCTGCAGGAAGCTTTGTCTGGGGTTAAACTCGGAGCATCCCTGACTGGTAAGCGCTGCATGTCATGCCGCCAAATACACAGGCTGACATATGCTCGAAGGCTTGAATCAACCAACGTTCATTACTGCAATCAATGTCTTCATCTTGTTGCATACATTTGATGATAACTTGGTTGATGTCGACTTCGATGTACGTGTTTTCTACATCCTCGCTAAGTGTAGTCGCCCATACATCATGTATCAAATAGGTCCACAATCCTCTTGACGCCGACCTGGTAATCGAGTTCGTCCAATCGGACTCAGGCTTGAACGGGGAAATCTTTGCTCAATTCAGTCAAGCGTTCGACAACTTTGTCATTCCTGCAGGGCAGACCGTGAACTCAGGACGATTCCCCAATGTCAATTTGACTCAAGGCATTGTTGCATCACTCGATATCGTTCCTGCCGGGATATTGGACGCACAAGCAGCAGCGACTGTTAGAGTTGGACAAGGGGGATACCAGGTTCCCTTTCTGAAACTCGCCCAGACTGGTATTCCAACGACCTACACGTTTATACTTGACGACGTCGCGGATGCGAAAGCAGCGGCTTCAGCAGCGAGTGCATCTGGGTCTGCTTCCGTGTCCAAAACAGAGGATGCGTCATCGACAGCAAATGTGTCAAAGTCAACTGACGCCGCCGCTTCGACGACATCTGACGCGGCTACTACTACGGGTGCCCCACAACCGACGACGGACCTATCGAAGCCGACGACGGATGCAGCAAAACCCACTGTCGTCGTCGCGCCCACAGTCAAGAACTCTCCGACATCCGACGGTGCTTCAGCCTCTACCCCAGCGCCTTCGCTGGCGACGGCGGATGCTCAGAAGAAGACCGCGCCTGCGGACGATGATTCTTCCCCTTCTGCCACAGAGACCTCTTCATGAATATGATTATAATTTATGAGAATACACACTTCTTTGTAACCGTAGATTCTGTTTGTAGCGTACTCATTGTTAGCACCTCATACCCATTTCATGGACGACATATTTTCGTTGAACGCTTCCATTATTTTCAAATTTGCAATTCGTCACCACTGCTTCTTCAGTCGTAGTCTTTCCACGCCGTACTGGTTGAAATCGAGTGGTTTATGAGTAAGCTTGATGGATTCCATTGAGGTTTGTGGAATGGCGTGGTTGTCGATTACATATGTCGCCCAAATGTAACTACCTAATGATTTCTTTGGTAGCATCCTCGTTCTCGATCACACACAAAGAATCGGCGATCACCGTGATGCTCAGAATCAGATGGATGACCACTTTTCGCCAATAGTTTTGCCTCTTTCTTACCACACCCAGCTTAGGTCTCCCTTTTGCATACATTCTAGACCAGAATGAGAGGCTTATAACTGTCGACTGATGTTTTCTGGTGGATCTCGGGTTTATTTGATTCTCAGGCAATTCTCACGTGACAAAAGCGAGGTCTTACCTCGTTAACTTTCCGGAAATACTCTCGCCTAGGAGCTTCTGCCTCTTGCGTCTATCGTGTTAAGTGGGTGAGCTAGCAGAAACATCGCCAAATTCCAGAAATCTGACTTTCAGTTGTCCCACTATAACATGAAGGCCTGTTTACTGAAGAGATCTCTCTAAATGGGTTCTTGCCTTAACCCCCTTCGCGGAAAGCCATCGACAATTTTTGACCATCCACGTCCTACTTCTGGCACAGAATTATGTGATCGTCAACATGTTCTCGCAAGATCTGAAAATTCACGACATTACTACCTTCCGCCGAGGACCCTTTGCCCACTGCCCTTTGCCCTACACCTCTTCCGCTATGATTATCTCAGTTTCGAATTACCCTCGACCCTAGGCTTGCGCCCCATATCCTTCAATTGTGGCTATAAAAGGGTTTTTGTTTTTGTTTTGCCGTACTGTTAACCTTCAACCGTCACCCGATTTTACTCGATATGTCTGCGCTCAAAGCTTCATCTGACAGAAATTCGGAACACCCCAAATTCAAAACAAACATGGGTTGGCCTGGACATGAAGCGCAATGGGACTATACTCTTCTTCCCGAAGGGATCGCTGTTGAGGAGCTGGCAAGGTTGTCACAGCCCGTCACGGTAGGCAATACCGACGCCGTTACATTCCAGCCCGCCACTTCGCCAGACGACAGAAGCCAAGATCGCTTCGTCATTGAGGATTGGCACTTGTCCAACGGTACTTGGACATTCCGTGCTATCTTCGACGGTACGTTGAATTTACTTCAGTTTTGACTTGAATTGACTTGTGTGCGTTCTGATTGACACCTAAATTGACTAGGTCACGCCGGCCACGAATGCGTTGACCATGTGGCTTCAAAACTTCCTGCACTTATAAAAGACAGTCTTGCTACCATTACCGAGGAGTATACTGGAGAGTACTCTCCCCAGATTATCCAGGATGCCTTGTCCAATGCCTTTTGCGACCTGGATGCGGCCATCGGCCAGGCTGTCCTCGACCTCTTCCCCGATCCCGCCGCTCTGGAGAACATACATGATAGCACCCTACAAGCTACGATAAACGACGATGGCCCTAATATTGCTGTATTGCTCCGGTGCATGCGGGGAACTACGGCGCTTGTCTCTATTGTCGACCCTGGTAAAGCGAACCTCTGGGTTGCAAGTTTAGGGGATTCAGCCGCAGGTATGCATCCCATTTTATTTAATCTGTTGGCTGTAAATTTATCCTGTTACATCGAGTTTTTGGGACGAAGGACCGTCTAACCAGCCAGTGGGTGGCTCAGGTACTTAGCGCAGACCACAACGGAGAGAATCCAGTTGAAGCGGAGAGGGTCCGGAGTGAGCATCCTGGTGAGCTGGAAGCCATACTCGACAACCGTGTGCTCGGTGGAATTGCTGTCACGAAAGGTACATATCCTTGTCATTATAATGCTTTATACCTTGCTAAGAACCTCTGTGAATATAGCGTTTGGAGATTATTATTACAAGCTCCCGAAGATCTACACCTACAAAGTCTTCCTAAATTCGGCGCAGCTTTTTAAGTTGCAAGCTAAGGTAGAGACCGTCATTGGGCGGTCCATCACACCTCCCTATCTAAGCGCCGTTCCGGATGTCAAACACGTCGACCTCGCATCCCTTAACATAGACGACGCATTCCTCATCCTGTGCTCGGACGGTCTGATAAATCTTTCCGACGATCGCCTTTTTTTGAAGGAAAAACTTGCACCGTATTGGGTGAACACCGTGGCAAGTGCTCAGGAACTTGACAGCGATAACTTAGCACTCGCGCTACTTTGGGAGGGCCTAGGTGGAGACGATATGGAGAAGGTGTCCAGGCATCTCACCGTAGAGATGGAGTCGCGTTGGGTGGATGACACGACGATTCTCATTCAACAACTTGGACTGTGAGTTTGTGTTGACCGGGGATTGCTTGGGACCGTTTGCAGCGCCCAATGAATGCGGAACACACTCAGGGGTACAACAGGATACATTTACAATTCTCATAAGTTGTTCTGTTATGTATTTATTATCCCCGATTGAGCTATATCATTATGCAATAAATATTGACAACGCCAGCTGGCCCTAGACTGGCATGACGACGGACTTGACGTGACTTTCAGCCATGCATCCATTCGCATTGATTCTACCCACTACAATGATGTCCGTGATCCGGAAAATCGGTATGAAATAATCCTTTGATGCGCTTCAATGCTTGGATGGTCTGAAACTAAATGTCAATCCGTTGCAAGACAGTAGCCCACAGCCAGTAGCCCACAGTCGCAATATGTGGCAGCCGTATGTCAATTGAAAAGAACCGATGATTTGATATACAAAATATTACAGACCCGATATCGATATCGATCAAGCTACAAGTAGAGCACGCAGAATTGAATCATAAGTGACGTAGCCATGGTATACCACCTTCCATCAATTTTTGCAGAGTTGGTACCCCATGTGATTGTAGCTATGGACCGTAAATCGTGCACAGTTGTGGTGGTTACAGCCCCGTTGGTGGCCGTCGAGATCAGGATGAACACAGCTACTTAGTCACTCAGGGCGCAAATCTTTGCTTAAGAATTATTGTGTGGCATCCATACTTAGCGCAAGGCTTACCTATGGCGTGCGAAAAATTAGTCAATTTCCGCACCATACGCATAACACATTCCTAATATAGGCCAGCCGTTACCATATGAAGCAAGCACACATACCACGTGTATGTCATCTGGCTCATATATGAATCAGAGCAATGTATGTAAACTTGTGCTATTGAGGGTCCTGAGCCCGGTTGCATCTGAAGGTGAAGGAATGTACGGAGTTTCAAAGTAATATATAAAATCAATTTTTCGTTACCTCTGTTTACTTTTAGAAGCCCACTGATGTCCTTGGTTAGAGATATTGCTCAGGATTCCGAGTAAAGTGCCAGTATACTCGCATGCAAACCAGACAGGTCTTTTTACTGACAAAGGGTAGCCGGGTATTCTGCCCCAGCATCAGCAGGACGACCGATGTGAAGGCATGGAACTAGACTGAAAAAAATCATTTCCATATGGTTATTTTCATGACCAACCACTCCAAGAATTTAGATGCATCCAACTCAGGGACAGCGAATCGAGTTCAGATGCAACCACACTGTCCGCGACCAATAGCGATCCTAGTTGTAAATCTTATATTCCAATGATCGCGATATTTCCCTTTCTTTATGTATAGTTTGAGAGTATATATAGGCCGTATGCTATTGAGTCAACACCATGAGGCGTAACTCTGGCGGAATGCGTTGGTAAAGGTACGAGACATTGGTCAATAATAGGTGAATCGCGACACATCCTGCTCAACAGTCGTAATTCATTGTCATACCTCACTGTATCGCTCCATATGGCGGGATATTCTACTCAAAATGAATTATTCATAAATGTAACGAGTCCCTGCATGTTAGACAGTTAGCTAGTTGAATATACTGGACCAATCAAACGAGTGAAACATAACATACACTTCACTGTTGTGGGAGTAGAAATTAAGGACTCCTCACTGTCACTGAAGTGAGTCACCACAACCATGTCCTGGTACCTGATTCTCCCGTTGCTTTCTGTGGCGAGAAAGGAGAAGACTTGAGGTGATTGAATCTCCAAAGGGCCAGGGGTTGAAGCTGGTGGTGCAGAGACTGCATACAGCGTTGTAGTTGCCGCATTAGCACGGCCTACGATTTCAATAGTCAGTGAGCGTGGCTTGAACGAGAGACATCATGAAGGTGTAGCTGCTCACTATAGAGGACAGGAAACACGCCGAACACAACTTTGTACACAAGGGGAAGTGGGAGCATTTTTGATAGCATGGATGGGGTACTCACACAAGCTTGGGCAGGCCCCTTTGCTTAAATTACCCTACCGTATGACATCCATACTTGGCGCAAGGCTTACCTACGACGTGCGAAAAATTAGTTAATTTCCGCATCATCCGCATAGTATCTGTAACACATTCCTGATATAGGCCAGCCGTTACCATACGAAGTAGGCACGCAAAGCATGTGGATGTTATTATACGTATATACAGGATGATTTGAACCAGAACATTGCATGTGAGGTCGCACTATTGGGGGGTCCTATGCTCGGCGACGTCTTGAGAACGGCACAGATGTTCAAGATGATATTTGCACGCAGTTTTGATTATCTGTATGTATTTTAGTACTTGGTTTGGAAATGTGCATAGCATTTAGGTCCCCGAGTGAGTTATTTAAAGTCTTGGGAGGACATGGGCATAGACATCTGCGACAAGAACGCGTCTCTAGGCGGATCAGTAGTGAGAGAGTATGCCCCAAATAGCCGAGAAATGTATTTCATAAACCACAAGTAGAGCTGTATATCTATGCCAGCCTGGATTTGAGCTATCCAACACTCAAATGTGTATCAAAAGCAAAAGCATACTGAGTTATCACTCGAAGGATAGAAGTCTTAATCATGAATTTTATGCTTTGTCGACTATGATCAATCCCTTCTTCAATGTAGCTTTTGAGTGCATGGATAGTCAGTTACACAAAGAAGACCCCACCCCACACTCCCACTACGGCCGATAAGAACATATACCTTCGATGATCTCTCTGCAACTGCGAACCTCCATCCGACACCACTGTCGCCGTGGCAAGAGGAACAGGGGTTCTGTCCGTGAGGGCACATTCTGAAATCTCGTCTGACTACTGATCATCACAGATCCGTCGCTTTGTATCGTCGTGATGCAATGAAGAGTCATTCCAGTCATAATGCACGATCCGGTGTCTTTTGATGAGTCCAATTGGCACTCTTCCTGCATCAGTGGCGGGTGCAAGGACAACAAAAAATAAATGAGTCATCTCTGGAGTGGATGATTTTTCGCACTGCGGAAGGAGAATTGCAAGATCGGCTTTAAATATCAGCGAGCATACGTTTATCATTCTGAAGCTATTCTGCAACTGGTCACATTCCAGTGGACCCTATCACAGGTATACTTGGCATGCAAACCAAAAATAGGTCGACCATTACCATATCAGGAAAGCACCCATATCGAAGCCTCTTGGCATGGGCGCACCCGATGCGGCAGTAAGGTCAGAAGATATTTACGCCTAAGAAGTATATTCACCAGACTTGGTGAAGAATAGGAGAATTATCTGAAGCATTTTTTCGAATACTTTCAACTGGTTTAACAATGTCGATACCGCTCGATCATCAGATGGATAGTAGAATATATCCTTAGTTTGTGGAGCCCTTGACTCTGTCTACACACTTCTCAGGTATTTTGGTACTCTATCGGCCGGTAAGTTCCTTCCGCACAGCAAGCATACGGACGGACGCAAGTGCAGGTAGAGCATAGAATCACTTGATGGCTCAATTTCGGTGGGTGCCTCGGTGGTCTCACCGCTGATCGGAGGTGGTTTGACAGTTTCAGTAAAAGGATGATTATACACAGGCCATATGCGCATCTCCTTCGACAGAGTTTTAACGGAATTGTGCGCCAGGAAAGCATCAGAAAATGACGGTACATGCTACATTAGATCTAATTGCATTGGATTTTCGTGTCCGTTGTCAGGTCTACCTGGAGGCTCAGCACAAAACTTAAGCGCTCTGAGGTTAAGGCCTTTGAACTCACCTGCGACGCCGGGTGTAGGATGGCACTGGAACTATGGAATTCCGTCCTATTTATTGCGCATCTGTGCATGTATCTTTTTCTTGAGAAAATTGATGAGCATGCAAAATTTACTGAAAATATTGACGTAGTACACTGCCAGCCTTGAATTTTGGTTGACCGCAGGTTTGAGGTCGACTTTTGAGGCATACAGGGCAGGGCAGGGGCAGAGGTAGTTACCTACAGCCAATCTGATCTAATGTCCCTGCACTCTTTGTGTTTCTAAATGTCTTTGATCCTCCACTTGTATGTCGTGAGCGTTTGGCAGCGTTATTGAGCTAGTTCACTACCGCGTGTTCAAGCTGGTAACCGGACACTAGACCTGAGACGATAAATGAGATCCATCAAATTTCTACTATACTACTATACTACATGGTATCCCAAATCGTGGACACAAGTCGAAAACTCGCTGATAAACTTCTGGTCTTCGTTTTGCAGTAAGTGGGCTAGGCTATTGAATGCTTTTGACCCCTTTCACCCCCTCGTGGCCACATCATTTGTGCGGTGAGATCGGCCGGATATATATCTAAAAATAGATGTCAACTTGATGAATTGATGAGTCGCGAGGCACCTGCCATCAAGGTGCATTCATGCAGGGCAGAAGCAAGTAAATCCCTTCTGCAGCGCATTCTCCTTCAGTAGTTGGGAAGAACTGAGATGAGCTTCATTGAGGGTTAGAGTCTTGAATGCTATCTGGATATAAATAACATGGATTGGCCTTGGAAGGCTTGGGCTAGGCTATTTTTAGCTGTGCCCAGCTGCATCTTGAAAGGATATCCTAGAACGACAGTATTGGGATAGCTTAAGAATAGGTCCTTCACAGGGACTTCCACCTCGAAACACCCACATTTGGAGTTAATATACGACACCCTGTGTGTCTACTCTTGCACACAATCGTTCTGGAGCTACGACGAGCAGCGTCAGTTCGGACTTTGGTCCCATTGTGAGATGAGGACACGAAATGCCTTGGCGCTCTTGGCATTCCCGGCTGATTAACGGGGGCGCTGAAATGTGCATGGTGAGCAATCCCCCTTCTTTCCTTGCTGCCACCTCGCTTCCTCTGTCACTCTGCTTTACTGTCTGTCTTTTCTCCACCTTCTATATACACCTAATCAAGCGCAAGCCCGACACATGAAATACTTTGCATGCCTGGCGCTGCTCGCCAGTGCACTCAGCACCGCGCGAGCGGTCACTGTCTATGGCCAGATTCCTCTGGGGCAGACAGGGACTGGCACTGCTTTTGGGGCGCAGAAGACCCTCGCAGCATACGACAAGACCGAGCTCAGCCCGCCTCCTCTGCCATCACCGATGCCCGCCGTAGCATATACGATGGAGCTCCAGAGCGACGCGAATGCGGTGACCGGGCTTTCCATCCCGCATGTGGGCGGCGGATTCTGGGGATTCTCCATAGAGATGTCAGTCCTTAACCAAGTCTGTATGTATCAAAATTTCTTGTTCACTGGTCGCGATTCATATTCTTATGACAATTGTACGGTATAGTGGGGAAGAATTCGTAAGTAACTAACCCTAGAATCTTTAGTGAGAGGCTAGCTGATTATTCGGTTATGAAAAATAGCTCTTTTCTTCAAGTGCCGCTTCTGAATCTTCTGGCCAACATTCAAGAGCGAGCTGGTGGCGTCGTAATTCGTATCGGAGGAAATACTCAGGAATTTGCCGCCCTCGTCGACACACTCCCTGACGGTCATACCTTCAATAAAACAGAGATTTTCTCCACACAGACGGTCAGTTTTGCTCAACAGCATATCTCAAGGAGACTTAACTTACTGAAACTTTCTTGTGTCTGCGCTCAGACAAAAACACCGTCTGTCCTGTATACCAGAGATTTGTTCTATATTGCCTCAAATATTTCCTCCATGGTGAACGTGAAGTGGTTCTTTGGTATGCATCTATCTTGTACTTTGTTTAATGTAATGGCTGACAATCAACCCCTCAGGTATTCCCTTCAACCAGACAGATTGGAGGTTAGGTATCGCAGAGGAAGCACAAACCATCTTAGGCGACAATCTACTCGGCCTTCAAGCGGGCAACGAACCCGATTTCTATCAGAGGTATGTATCCTCCCATAAACGACGTTCGCGAAAATCATCAAGCCTTATTCTTCTCCCTCTATTCAGGTTCCAACATCGTCTCACCTACTCACCAGAGCAATACTGCGATGAGCTCCAAGATCTCGTCAACACGATAGATGCTAACCCCCGCATTCCCGTCAAGAACAAGCTTCTGGGTCCCAGTATTGCCACTGGAGATTGGACTCCAGAGCAAGTATGGGATGCCGGCTTCATTGAAAAGTTTAAAGACAGGCTTTACGCACTGACAGTCGAAAGGTGTGCATTGAGGCGCTCGTCAATATGACTGTGAGCTGATATATAATCCAAATAACTAGATATCCCAACAACAATTGTGCCGCCCAATTCAACAACGGTGGCACGATCATTGATCCACAGGCTATCTTCCCCTCTTACCTCGACCATCAGGGGCCTATAAACTTTATCAGTATCTACGCGAACACACAAATGCTTGCCCAGCAAGCCAAGCTTCCGTTAATTATGTTCGAGACAAATACGGCATCGTGTGGTGGCTTCGCCGGCGTCAGCGACTCTTACGGCGCGGCTCTGTGGGCTCTTGATTATGGGTTCCAATTGGCTAATATGAACTTTACTCATGGAATGTTGCATGTCGGTGGTCAGAATACGTTCTACAATGTAAGTTATAATATTATCTCTCTGGATGGCGTTATCCACTGTATATCTCATTTCCGTTCCTGTGATCTTAGCCTTTCACCGCTCCTCCTACAAATCAATCGAGCTACTCCCAATGGAGTGTTGGGACTATATACTATGCTGCCATTATCCTCGCTGAGGCATTCGGCAAGACCAACACCTCTCGCATCATTGATCTCTGGGGCAACGCAGCATCTACCGCCACACCCTCTTACGCCATTTACGAAAATGGGCGCCTCAACAAGGTCGCACTTTTCAATTACATGGACGATGTCACGGGTGCGAGCGACTTGAAGGTCACGCTGAAGGTCCCGACTGGCGTTCCTGGAGTTGTGAAAGTCAAGTAGGAAGAGCCATTTTTGCGATAAAAGCACCTCGCGCTGAAGTGTCTTGCATATTCAAGGTATCTCGAAGCCAAGTCTGTATCATCGCGCGAGAACATCACTTGGGCGGGCCAGGTAAATACCACTTCATCAATCCGATACATACCCTAATTTCTTCAATAGACATTTGGAAATCACTTTGAAGTCGACGGCCGCTTCAAAGGCGACCTCAACGTCGTCAGCGTGACCTGTGACATCCCAAGCAACACGTGTGTCATCCCTGTGCGCGCGCCGCAATTTGCGCTGGTCTTCTTCGACACTACCACGGAGCAGATCAACGTCGGGCAGGCGACGCAGACCTTCTCCACCACCCTGCATACTAAAGTGAAAAATACTCTTGCACCAATGGACCCGAGCCAGCTCGCGCAGAGCAATGGGCACCAGGGCATTGCGGATCTGCTCCTCGGGACGAGCGACGGGAAAAGAAAAGGTGTCTCTATAAATGCAGCAGGCCGCGCTGTCGTTATTTCTGGAGTGGCTGCTGCGGTGAGCATGTTTGTTGGAGGGTTTTGGGTTGTGAGGGCACTTCGTTGAGAGGGATGAGGAACTGCTGATGTATAACGTACTTATCCTTGTCGAGGCCAAGTCGAGGCTACTTTGTTAAGACATTTCTAATATACCTGGACATTAATACCCATTTATCAGAATCTTGTTCTGTGTCTTCGAGCTTGTACTGCTTCATCGCTGCGCTCCCATTGTGTGACCAAGTTGGGTGACTTTCCATCATACTGGGTACCTATGTCCCCGCCAGTCCCGAGTCATGTGAGCGCGAGTGAACGAGGAGCTTTACATGATGAGCAGCACAAACTAACTCTTGACTTCGAAGGTGAATAACCTTGGGTGGATGATCTGAATTATCTGGAACTTGAAGCACTGAACATGATAATACGAATGCTGCTCAGTTCCGCAAGGCGTCAAAGGTGAATTTGACATACTGATGGATCCCCGAATGTGGTCGCCATGAGCGACCTTTGGCAGAAATGACGAGGAACCGAATTGATGTGGTCCTAATTTTAATGTATTGACATCTGTGGGTGACCTGTTGCAAGCGACTGACAATGGTGCTACTTTCCAGCGTCAAAGTTGGGCTCTCCCACCCACTTGAGGGCCTTGATTGGGCCTTGATGGTGTAATCAAAGCGTTTTTTATATATGTGTAGATTTACAACATGATTATTGTACTTACCGTCTACCATTCTTTTGTCTTTCTCACTCCTTCCGCCCATATGCATGGATTATTAGTTTCCTGTACTTTCAACCGCGGACCATTGGCAGCAATCTCGCCGCGCGCTCGGCTTTAGTGTTGGGGCCTGACAAGCACGGCAACCAGCCGATCGGCAATCAGACCAATTAACGCTACCGAAAGCCGTCAGCGCCTTTTGCAAACTTGCTTTTCTCCTTCTTTCCCCCAGTTTCTTTGTCAGACCCAACATACCGCGTTCTCATTTGCACGGTATCCGACACGCGAATTGCTGGAAGTATCTCTCTCGTTCTTCATGAGCTCTATGAGTCTGAATCTTGGAGGTTTGCGGACCTCGGTTGTCATTCACGGCTGCGAAGCGGTCCAGTTTGGGACGGAAATAAACGTGTCCAAGAGCCGGGCAAGCAGCTGGATGATCTCTGGGGAGGAAAATGTACGTGTCGAGCTGCTCTTCTCGCGCGTCTGCACAAGCTTATGTGCCTGACAGACCCCCTTCTGCATCTACACATCCCTGGAGAACCTCCCCGAGCAAGACAACTATGTCATCCGAGTGTATCTCGACGACGTCCAAGTCGGCAAGACTATTGTTCGCGAGGGGAGACCACGCGGATGCTACTTTTCGACGGTGCGCATTTCTGAGATGGAGACGAGGCAGTTCATGTTTGGCCGGTTGAAACTTTCGGGTGAGTGCCTTCCCTCGTGTGGCACCTTGCGCCCTGTTGAGGCAGAAGCACCCAGACGAGGAGGCCATGAGGCAGCCACCATGGACGGAGTCCACGGGTACAATCAAGGTCACCCTGACCAGAGCACTTAACATTGGCCCCTCGCGCGCGTCGTTCCACGCCTACGCTGTACAACCAGAACGAGAACCGGAAGTAAACGGGTCCAACACGACTTTCCACTGCATCCAGTAAGTGCAGCCTCTGAATACGCGCTAGATCTGCCTCTGACACGTCTGTATGCTATCAGGTATGCGAGATCCCAGCTGGATGCAGAACGTCGGGGGGCGCTTTACTTCCGCGTGAAAGACGAAGTCTTGCTTTCCACCCACATTATCCGCTATAGGCCTATGAGTGCGTGTCCTTGATTTTGAGCAACTTCGTGCCACTGAATCTAACCCTTTTTAGGTATGCTTCAGAAACACGGCATTGTGCCATACCAGCCCCCGCCCGTAGATAGCTACTCTACCCCTATAATGCCTCCCAATGCCCCACCCCCTCACGCATCGAGTTATTCTGCCCATGATCCCCATTCCGCCCATACTACTCATACTTCTCACTCTGAGTCTGCTTCGCCAGCATTGCCGCCATCAAAGAAGAGGAGAGTTATTGACCCCGCACTAGATCCTGATGGTGACGACGAGGACGAGGTGTGTATGCAAATTTTAAATGATTGTGACACCAGGACTGATTTGTTCTTTACACAGGATCAGCAAGCTACAGGATCCACACCGCGCAAGTCACCCGGCGCACCAGAAAAGAAGATCAAATTGGACGATGATTGACAGAATATGTCCTGTCTGTCCGTCAAGTCACTACCCACGCTACTGCTTTCACTCACACTTTCATTTGTACCGTATAAACTCCAAACCGATAATCCTATTCAATAAAAATCGACCTAATCAATGATGCATGAGCGAAAGGTCGCATTGACAGCGTATGAAATCAGACCGGAAAGGGCGCACGGGATTGATCAATCGACCAGACGAGGTTTTATCTGTGCCGGAATGCGGGTCCAGGAACGGTGCAAGATTACTTCGTCACCGCAGATGTCGACGGTGATATCAGGACCTATGAATGAAGAAGCGACAGTGAAGAGTGGTCAGTCGAATGTGGGATGCGGGGGCGGGAGGTGGAGAGAGACGAACGCAGAATAGTAAATGAGGTGCAAGTATCCTGGGACTAACGCGCAGTCGTCGGATGTAACCTGATCTGATAAGCCTACTGATAAGCCTATCGTAGAAACCAATACGATGAGGCTCACTCAGCTGCATTGAGGGCGACGGGTCCCAGCTGGGCCGTGACTGCCGCTGGAGTCTCCAAGCCTGGAGAGATGATCCTTTATACCAACGGTAGCAATAATCCACCCATAGCAGTGAGGACGCGCCATATATCGCACGATTTTAAGAGCTATAATCTAAAAGTCAAATTCTCATAGACGGCTTTTTTACAAGTCGCAGGAGGATTTTCAGGGGCACTACACGGGCTATCGCCATATGGCTAATCGGTAATGGTATTACGTAACCCTAGAGTACACATGCGCCTGCAAAGACCTCATTTGGACTGAATGCTCCAGCCAGGTCACTAACAACAACGGAGTAACAAAAGTGATATAATCTCCTATCTCAACAACGGAGAGATTTCGATGAGGGGCGCCATTGTGGGACCAATACACGCACAGGATGGACAGCTTGTCCCCGTGGCCGTCAGAGTTTGCGTCTGCCCCGGGGAACATCCTGGGCAGGAGTATATTGGGCATAGACGGTCGTAGCCGGAGGTATAGCCGTGGCTGTGGCTGGTGCACGTGTAAGTGCTGGGGCGCCTGCGATAGCGCTCGAAAAGGTGGAGACGCAAGTGCAATGTGGGCACCCCATCCCCGTCGAGGCCAACGCGATGGTTTGCCCAGACGGGCAGCTTGCGCACGAATATCTGGGACATGGAATTGGGGTGGTAGTCGAAATCAAAGTCCTTGTATACGTCCAGGTGACTGCGGTCCGGGTATAACTCGAGACTGAGAATTAAGAATATGTTAAAGAACGGGTGAATAGTGAAGAGTCGGCGTGGCTCGTACGATAGCTTGCGGTAGCTAAGAAGGGGAGTGATAAGGCCTAAAGTGTCAACAAGTATGCGAGCTAATGAAGAACATATTCTACGGACCTCCACTGGAAAGAGACATCGATACGAAGGCAAGAGGGAGAAGTGACAATCCCATGTTACTTTGGTTCACAACGAAAGAGTGTAGATTTGGTATCGATTTCCTCGACTAGAGATGCGTTTATACTCTGCAAATTGCGGCTGACACACCTCAATGCGAGCTAGAGCTGACTACCGCCTGGCGCTGGTCAACGGAGTCGATCAGTCCGCAAACTGCTTAGGATAGAACTCTTGGACAAGGCTGAAATTTCCGTCGTCTGTGAACGACAATGATCGGCATCAAGTGAGGTTTACGACAGGCATCCTTTGTTCTTTGCTCTCAAGACCCCCCACAGACGGATAGAAGCTTACATGACCCTGTTATGAGAGAAAAAGGCACGAGTTTCAGCTTTGTAAGTTAGACCGGCATATCCATCATGGCGAACAGGCAACACCTTCATGGGCTTCAGGCCGGTGAGTCATAACTGTAGTGATCCTTTTCTGACTCGAAATTCATGCTTCACTATCGGAGGCGGAGAGGGACATGACAGCTACCATTGTCCTAGAAATAAGTGGAATCATGCCGGTCCATGTAGCTCGAGGAAATCTTCCTAGCTGCTTTCTCGCCGAATCCCCTAGCTAGAGCTAGATACCGTGTGTACCTGCCATTCCACGTTGGAGGCCACAAGGAGGCCACCGAACCACGTTGCAGAAAAACTGGCACCAGTTCCACAAGCGATAGACAGACACGAGTCTGGAATGACCAAGGATGTTCGATTGGTGCCCGAGCTATATAAGTAGCTGATTAGGAAGTCACATCAAACCTCGGAGGATGTTGAAGGAGTGGCGTCATGCAGATCCCTTACATAAGCGACATGACGGCTCCGTCACTCTTGTATTTCAACTTTTAGGAGGTTTCGCAACAGTTAGGGCGAACTATTACAACGCGTCCCAAACTTGCCACCTGCTCAATCGCTCAACATGCCCTCCCGTGAAATTATCAACGTCCAGGTATGTTGATGATACGTCCACTCCTTGAAAATGCTAATATCGTTCGACACAGGCTGGACAAGCCGGAAACCAGGTTCGTCATGGCGATTTCTTCAATTACTTTCGTTTGCCGAGCAGCAGCTGGGATATAGGTTGGAGACGCCTTCTGGCAGATGCTTCTTGCAGAACACGGACTTGAGAAGACCGGGGTGAGAAGAAACCCTCTGTTCCGTGACGTGTGTTCTCATTGTACGCGACATAGTTGTACACCGGCACCGATGACCTTCAACTGCAGAGGGTGAGCATAGCCACTGAGTAGTATGGACTAGCCGTTGACTTCTAATTCATTAGGCCGGTACCTATTTCGACGAGGTCTCTGGCAGTGGCAAGGGATCGCGTTGGGTCCCAAGGAGTGTGCAGGTCGACCTGGAGCCTGGTGTCCTCGACCGCGTATGTGTCTTTATTTCGATCGATTCCAAATCTCATTGAATTCAGCTTCGAGGTGGCCCTATGGGAGGTCTTTTCCGTCCGGATACCTATATCTCAGGTCAATCGGGTGCCGGAAATAATTGGGCCAAAGGATGTACGTGAATCACGGCTCTGAGATGTTTGTATTGCTAACACGCGTGTAGACTACACTGAAGGTACGTCGCTGAAGTCGCGTCTGACGCGCTCTGATGTCTTTCTCGCTTAGGCGCTGAGCTCGTCGACTCCATTTTGGTGTGTCCCGCATCAGCTCGCATTGATCGTATCTCACATCGCGCAGGACATCGTCAGGAGGCAAGCTGAGAACTGCGATGCCCTCCAGGGCTTCCAGATCCTCCATTCTCTTGGAGGTGGAACAGGCTCAGGTCTTGGTAGCTTGATGCTGAACAAACTAAGAGAGGAATACCCGGACAGGATGATGGCTACGTTCAGTATCCTGCCGTCACCAAAAGTGTCTGACACAGTTGTTGAGGTAATGTCAACATGCACTGTTTTTCTGAGTTTTGTTCATTATCTGCCCAGTCTTACAACACTATGCTGTCAATGCACCAACTCGTTGATAGCAGTGACTTAACCATTTGCATGGATAACGAAGCTCTGTATGTTTTCTTTTTCTTCGTCATTGTTCATCTCTTGACTTATTTGTTTTCGCTAGATATGATATCTGCACCAAAACGTTGAAGATTGGCTCCCCCAGCTTTGAGCAATTGAACAATGTCAGAGTTATTCTGCATTCGTTGGTCGCGTCGCATTCGTTCATCTCTTTGGTTTTCAGTTGGTCTCTCAAGTAATGTGTGGTGTTAGCACCAGTCTCCGTTTCCCTGGCCAGCTCAACGGGTAAGAGGCCATCGCCATCCGTTGATATCAGCCTTCTAACGGTCTTCTGTAGTGACTTGCGTAAACTTGGAATGAACTTGGTTCCGTTCCCCCGCGTATGTTTCGTGTCAGACTTCAGGCCTGCTTTACTCCTTGACTCACTTCACGAACCGATAGCTGCACTTCTTGATGCCCAGCTATGGGCCGTTCTACGATCCCAAAGCGAAGCACTTTGAGAAGAACTCTGTCGCAGAACTCACCAAGGCGTACATAGTCTGCTTTCATCGAGCTACAAACTTTTCCTGACTGTTCTTCACAGTCTCTTTGACCGCAAGAATTTGCTTGTTGCCTGTGATCCCCGCTTTGGGTTTGTATCTCCAAACATCGTTGTCGCATCAGGTCTTATGTTCTGACTGTTTACTCTAATACTCCAGCCGCTACCTAACCGCTGCCACGATTTTCCGCGGTGACATTTCCTCCCGAGAAGTAAGTGGATCGGTATTACATGCGGGGAATGCGATGACATTTGTTTTCCTTTTTGTAGGCTGAAGTATGTACCGTCCCCTTCCTCCTGCGGGATCTACTATTTCGCGTCTATCGACTGGTGGCTCACCGTTCCGTTACTATTTCCCCTCCGTTTCTGTTTCTCCCTCGCTGCCACCGCTTTCTACACGATGTTTTTTTGTCGGCTGCACGTAGGTCGCGGTGCATGACCTGCAGAGCAAGAACTCCAATTCCTTTGTAGAGTGAGTATTTTCGCCTCCCAAGAATATATATATTCATACTGCATGTAGGTGGATTCCCGACAATGTGTCCGTGTCCCTCGTCCGTGTGCCACCAGTCGGCCAGACTCAGGTAAGTCCCTTGGTATTTGTCTTCCAATGAGCCCCATACATTCTTTCACAATTTCTTTCTAGGCCGCAACTGCGCTTGCAAACTCCACCTCTGTTCAGGAGGTCTTCAAGCGTACTCTTGACGGTGTATGTCTCCTGCTTATTATTTCTTGGTGCAGAGACTAAATACACTGGTCTGGTCTGGCGCAGTTCTCAGCCATGTTCAAGAGACGCGCCTTCTTGCACTGGTGAGTAGCAGAAGTGATGCCCCGGGCTTTTCGCTTTCCCATCTGATGTACATGTGTCCGTCCGTAGGTACACAGGCGAAGGGATGGACATCATGGAATTCACCGAGGCCGAGAGCAATACCATTGATCTCATCTCTGAATATCAACAGGTGAGTACCCTTTCTACCGCCCAGACAGGTAGCCTCCAAAGCACCACTCTGACCTACCTTACCACCAACCAACAGTACCAAGAAGCCACATCCGAAGTCGAAGAATACGAGGAGGAAAGTCAATACGCAGAGGAAGCCCAGTATGAGGAGGAACCCTCTGGCGAAGTCCAGTAACGCCTCTCGGAATACAAGACGGCTATTTGCCAGAGTCGGCACAATGAAAGCCGTGCCACCACGATAGATGGTCTGAATCTTCTGATCTAATAATTCGCGCGCAATTGGGTTGGTGTTGTTTTCTAGAAGTACTATTTTCATTTGTCGAACAGTTACATCTTGCATATGAATTTCTTTTGCATTGGACGCTGCGCAGCTGGGTGAATGATCCAACGTGCTAAAGTCCAGAGGACGAGTTATCCGTACTGGAATTTTGCAGATCCAGTACTCGACCAGCAGCTTTGCAGTATGAGTTGGCCATACACCGAGATGTACGTTAGATGTTTCCGTGAATCCGTTGGTTTGAAGGTGTGATTAGACGTCAGGTTTCAGCACATGATTACCACCAATACTTCATATTACTAAAAGAGATATTATTGCCATAAGTCCCTCACGGCCGAACAACGATATCATGGAAGATGATATGATGGCAATTGGGACGACATGGGCGAGCAGTGCGACAAGCTTGGTGCTAATTTGAACGAGTTTTATTTATAGTATCACGCGGTATGCCATATGACCCACTTTAGCTCTAATTCTGTGCACAGGTCCTCAAATCTGGCTTACTGTTGCGCCGAAGGTTAGATATGATAAGGGCCCAGTTGAATGCACACAACTTGACAACCATGCGTTATTGATGCGTTAACCTGGCCCTGCCTTCCATACTCTCCTCTTCACTCAAGACAATGTATGCGTCTCGTAGTAGGGAACCACGCATATAATAATGTGGGGCAGCAACCGTTGGGCAACTGTTGGGCAAGCAAGATGCCACTTGCGTCGCGTCGCGTCTGGGTGATCATCCCTGATCACGCGCTGAATTCATTCGTGAAGAATTTGGCAAATAATTGCAAAGAATTTGCGATATCACACGGCACCGTGGAGAGCCGTGAGCCGACAACTCTGGCCTCTCCTCCATCAAGCTCTATCAAGATGTCTTCAAGCCAACTTCGAACGGCGCCGAAACACGCGGGGTGTATTAGGGCAGCCATGCTGTAAGCCACTACTGCCTCCTGCCTGAATCTTTGAAGCAGAGATTCTGCACCCCAGTCGCAACATCCTCACAACGTCAGGGAGATGTAGAGGCACAACCGTGAGCCACACTGCCCCACGAAAGGCGCATCGTGGAGCGCCGGCCTACTTCTATATCAAGGAAGGGTGCTCATGAGACCATCTTATCAATCCAAACTAGCCTCAAGCTGGCCTCAAGGCTGAGCCCAGGCTTTCAAATTGGAAGTCCAGCAAATCGGACCTTGGGCACGGGGAGACATAAATATATTAAAAAGTGGCATATTGCCCGCATCTTATCTCACCTTGATAGCCCCACATTTACTTGCCAATCTACATCATGGCGCATCCACAGCGATTCGCATCTCTAAAGGCTACAATCGCAGAAGCATACCCAGACTTTGAACACAACGCCACACGCTCTTGGGCTGAGGTGCTCGATGAGCTCGACAAAGTCACGCAAGTCATCAAGAAAGAAGGATCCAATGTAGGTCGGCTTGTTAGCTGTTCAGATTTCGTTACTCACCGATTTTCATATAACGAAGTACATCCCAACAGTGAACTTCTCCGAGCTTGGGAACCTGAGTCTTGAACGGGTTGAAGAAATCAAGAGGAAAGGCAGCGTTGTCATCAAAGATATAGTGTCTGACGATGATGCGGCGCAATGGAAGGAACAGTTGAGAACTTTTGTCCGAGAGAATACGGATGTCGTTGGTGAGAATACCTCAGGCACATATTCTGTCAAATCTTACCATCGGGCCGTGATCGTTTTTGTAGGTCTTCCTGAAAACGACAAGCAATTCTTTGAATTATAGTATGTTTCTTTTTCTGCGAACCTGGAAATCAGCAGCAATGAGTTAATATCAATTTGTTCACTAGTTGGACAAAACCTCAAGTTGAGGCTCGCTCTCACCCAAATGTCCTCGCGGCGACGGTGTGGCTCAACAACCTCTACCACAGCAAGGGCGGTGTGAAAGAAGGCGTGGACCTCAGTCAACCCTTGACATACGCGGACAGATTCAGAATCAGAAAGCCTGGGTTTGGATGGAACCTTCACCCCCCTCACGTCGACGGTGAGCCAGCCACTAAGTAATTGCCGGTTTATAAAACCTTATACATTGATGGGGAAACAGGTGGTACTATCGAGCGCTGGGAAGACCCCTTCTTCCGCCGCTGTTTCCAGGATATATATACAGGCAATTGGAAGAAACACGATCCATACGAATTGGATGGCCGTTTAGATGCCAGGAGTTCACTCTACGGGCGCCCGAACCAGTCGAGCATCTTCCGAAGCTTCCAAGGCTGGTTAGCTATGAGGTGTGATTTCAACGTGTGTCTATCAGCTCGTCAGCATTTATCTTACAGTGAGAGTTCTTCCAGTGAAACCGCACCGACTGAAGGCACTCTGAAGGTCTTCCCTGACGTCCTTCTCTCAAACGCTTACATTATTTTGAGGCCATTCTTCACGCCTATTGTACCATCGGACTCCGATGATATTTTCAAAGCCGAGAGCTGGAAATTTGGTGCGTGGACCTTCTTCAATGCGGGTGCGACTTCTCTGATAGCGGATTATCACTGTGTATTCTCTTTCGTCGCTTTCAGATCTGTCCAATCCGCACTTCCCCGGGATTCATGCCAGAGATGGCGGGTACATAGGCCCTCGTCCCACCCCAGAACTCCACCCAAATATGCGTCTCGAAACATCTGTAGTTTCCATTCCAAAGGTGAATCCGGGCGACGCTGTTTTCTGGCATTGCGATGTCGTCCATGCAGTCGAACAGGATCATATAGGAAAGGGTGAATCTGCAGGTCAGTACCACTCTAATGATTTTCTGCGCTGCTTCGCATTGTTGGACCTGTATTAAGTTGACTTCTCTTCAGTAATGTACATCCCGGCCGTACCTCTCACACCTCAAAATCTGGCGTACGTCGAGCGCCAGAAAGCATCCTTTTTGGCCGGTCGTTGCCCTCCAGATTTCCCGCAAGGGGTGGGAGAAGCTGAGTTTAAAGGGGTTGGCAACGCGGCAGATTTCTTGAGTGAAGAAGGACGGCGTGCGATGGGGTTCACAATTTCAAGTATCTGACACCATATGCAATTCGAAATCTCGTTTTCTAGTTTCTCATCGACGGTGTAAATAGCTATAGCACAGTGGTCATCAATGTTAGGCAACTAGAGTCGAAGAGAATAGTTGGAGCTCCTCTCGGATTATGATGACGTTTAACAACCAGTCAATCATCTATTTTTGCGTTTCTGAGTAAAATTTCTCTTCATTTTTGGCTATACAGTGGCGCTCATTAATATTGCACGTGAGTGTCAGTGATGCAATTATTTACTCTATCTGTTTCTCTACAACGGGCTCGCCAATCTGTATTATGTTTCGTAGGCTACTAAAGAATGGTATAAGCTACACCCACTGAAAATTCTGTAACTATATGTCCACTGAATCTCTCGCAGTGCCACATTTCTTGAGCAGGTGTGGAAAGACTCACGTGCGATATTAACGAGCGCCCCTGTAATTATTTCGCCAACACAGATAGGCTACCACAATCGAGTATCGATGATGCAATGTGTTGATCGAGGTCATTTCCCAGATCAAGCCACATACGTACTGACCTAACGACAATAATAGCTTATTTCAAGTTGGTAGAATAGAACAAAGACTACACGGTAATCGTGGTTGTGTGTGAGCACTCTCCTACAAAAAATCATTTCCTGTATGGACATGTAGGTGCTGGACTCGTCGAAAGAGTCGGACTGTATTTCGCGCCGACTCTCTGTTCAGAAATAATGTAGCTAAACTATCACCACACCTGTACCCCAAAATCAGACGTCCTTGAATATGCGGTGAACATTTCACGAGTCTCAAGTCCTTGTTGGTGCACCTAGCAATTTATGAGAACATAATTCGAGAACATCCGAACTTAGCCACAACTCCATTCATCGTTGTATTGTCAAATCAATTATCACACTACCAGCCACGCCAAATATAAGAACTAACAGTAAGGTACTGGGCATTAGCAGTTTGCCAATTTTGTTGTTTACGGTCCATGAAACCATCAAAAAAACCGGTGAACTCACATGTCGTCAACCCAGGCCCTAAAATTTACATAAAAAAGCTATAAACCAGGAAGAGGAAACGTTGTCATGTGAATCAGTTTCCTGGAAATATGGATGTAGCGTGATAGTATTGGTCTACCCTACTCTACCTATGACAAAATTCTGGGGAGGATAATCAAAGTGAGTTGAGTAGAAAGTGAAGCCATACGGCTTTTCGGTGGTTTTTCAGCTTTTGACTTTCGGCAAGGCCAAAAGCCGGGAAAAGCCAACAATCAAAATCGGAACTTGCTGATGGCCTGCTCAAGATGTGCTATAGCCTACAGCGACATCACAAATAAAACCGACGCAATACTACGGTGACCAGGCTTCTACGTACAGGACCTTCATGTTTCCTTAAAAGTATGTGTGTCCTGAAAACTTTGTGCCGTTGAAAGTCGAGACCTAGGGTATCTAAAACATAATGTGACGGTGAACGCGGGAGAAGCCTAACCAATCATGTAGGTTACATCATCTCATTGCATAGGCAGGACTCCACGGCGCTCACAACGCGCTCAGACACGCCGAAGCTTCGGTCAAGCGCAGCTTGTTTATTATTACAGAGAGCGTATCGTGACTGAACTGTCCTTCCTTACCCAAAGCCGATTGATTGAGATGAAGTGGTTGATTGAGTTTCTGACAGGTATGGAAGCTTCAGATTTATCTCCTTGACATGACTGCACGGAATGAATCACGAAGAAGGAACAAGTCCATGGAGTTACTTGCTATTCACAAGTCCTATTAATTCTCTTGTTACATCGACAGCAGGCAACGAGTGGCAGGAGTATATTCATCATCTTGCACCATTGTGATCTGTACTTGCATACACAAGGCGCTGCCAAGCGAGTTGTGTGTCCTTATTTGGGAGCGATCGGCCCATGTGCACACATGGGACATGACCGGATTGCGATAGTCATTCGCAGGTCCGCTTTGAGTCCGTACATTGTATATGCTTAGCTGTAAAGCGTGTACATCGTCCAACGGTAAAGTTAAATATACCGAGAAGCATACATACTACAGATTAAATTATTCGTTTGAGAGGCACAGGTGGTGGCATTGTGAGTTGCTCGTAAAGAATCGTCGTTATTCTAAGGCGGTATACGTTTGTAACTACATTTGATTCTTTCTAAAAACAATCGAGCGGCGTGATTCAAATCTTCGTCAGCTTCAATCCAACGCGCTTATATCTCGTCACAAAGCAGAGCAGGCCGCCTGTGACGAGAACAAGGCCCGCAAAGAACCACGTTCCAAAGAAGACCTTCTCGCCCGTATGGTGTCTCTTGCCCAGGCTCAGAATGGCTCCGCCGATGGGGTTCCCGACCAAGGCGAAAAACGAAGCTATGGTGTACGCCATGCCTACTCTGGTCCCGATGTGGTCCGCGCGGGGTGTCAGATGCGCGATGATGGCGGGCGGAAGCGAAATCATACTTCCGGAGATGAACCCATAGAGAATGGCGAGCGCAATCAACGCGCCCGACGTCTTCGCGAGCGCCCAAAGCAGGCTAACAACTCCAGCGAGGATAATTGACGGAGTCATGATGTTCAGTCCCCCGACCCTGGATGGATGAGCCATTGCGGGTTAGAGTGATCAGTGAGATAATAAAGTAGAAAGCAGCGCACTTGTCGGCAACGTAGTTTGGACCAGTGCGTCCGATTAAGCTGCACGCGTTCATAATCGGCAGGAGCCATTTCGCGAGACTTTCGTTGACGCCCACAACCCCAGCGAATGTCTCAACATAGTTGTACGGCACCCAGCTTCCCATCATCATAAGCGAGAATGCGCCGATGAAAGCGACATAGGCTGGCTCGCGCAATGCTCCTTGGTCCCAGAAGGGGCCTTGCCTCCGCGGTTGGAGGCGCAGGCGAATCACTGAGACGCAAACTCCCAATGTCCCTAGCATGATGAGTCCCAGGATACGCATTGACCATGCAAAGCCCACCCGGCTCAGAAGATTCGAAAAAATGATAGGGTAGATAATCCCAGCTAGGAAAGATATCAATGATTTTTTTATTAAACAATTTGATTTTGTGAAAAGTAAAGAAGCGGTGCCTACATACCTAGACTGCTTCCGGTCGCAGCGATTCCGAGCGCAGTCATTCTTCTCTTTTGAAAGAATTGACCGATGACCGTGGGACACGGATACCAGAGAAATCCAGCGCCTAAGCCAACGCAGACACCCTGCGAGAGGAAAAGTTGCCAGTACTTGGTACTGATAGATGCCATCATCATCCCAAAGACCTCGAGGAATATGCCAATGAAAATTTGGGTGTGTAAGTACCCAGCATCAACAAGGCGACCACATGGTGCACCGATAATCATTAAGAGAAAGGTTTGGATGCCACCGATCCATGATATTGTTGAAGGTGAGGAAGTCGGCAGGAGCGTAGTTGTGTAATAGTTCTGGAAAACACCGAATGAGTTGAGCAGGCCCCTGTTAAGATTCGGAAGGAGGAAGTCGGTTAATGGTATGCCAGATAAAAGATTGAATGTAACACACCACGTATTGAAGAATATCATCCACGAAGCCACCACTTGGAGCCACGCAGTCAGCCCACCATCTGGAGGGCTGTCGATGATAACACTGGATTCGCTTGCTTCGGAATCTGGTTTGTTGAAGACAGTCTTTTCGTGGCTCGCAAGTACTTCATCGTTGTTGGAGGGGTTCATGACTCTGGAATCAGGCCTCGCTGTGTAATGCGGTGGGAGGTCAAAGAGGTTTTCCACGAAGACCTAAACCCCAGAGCTGATGGTGGCATCATCGAACATCATCAGGGCTTCTTTAAACCACGCAGAAGGTATTTTGCGAGCGTGGCCGCCACTTACGGAGTAGCTCAAAGTGGTTGGAGTGAAAATCGCACACCCTATGCCGCGTCGGTATGTAGAGGTGCTTCTTGTTCATTTCAAGTCCCATACTAGTCCGCAGCGCAAGGTATGCCCTTGTCTTCCCTGGTGCGCAGCACATGTTCGGATCTGAGGGTCATCACCGACGACGGTGAAAGGTCCCATCTGTGAACCAGGGTGCTTCTTCTGCCATCAGTGATAATGTTTTGTAAGTTTTTTTTCACTCCTGATTGACGTACCTTGTCAAGTCATTACACGGATCGAAGCCTCCAAGGGGACAGCTCAACACTAAATTGTATGGAGAATACGTTATTCATTGCGACTCGGTCAATAGGATGCGAAGTCCGGGTTTTTCCGGATCTCATCTAATCCCGGATGTATTTGTTTTACATCACTGTTACAGTCCAAATTAGGCAGTCTTCTTTCCGCATGTGGGAAGGAAGCGAGTGGAGACTGTTAATGGTGAAATGATTCTAAATCCCTCCAGATGATTCCCTACCTCGCTTGTTCTCCGACAACGATGGACAATTCACACTCGTTGCAACTTTGACAGCCAATTTAGGTGGCAATAGATGGGTGGCACGAGATGGTGTGCGGATGGTGCAAGACCGGGCCGCGAACGAGGGTCCCGACTGCGAACAATTGCACGTTTCATCTCAAAATTATGAACGCTTTTTTCGTCAAGAATTCCTACTCGTACATTTTATTGTAGTTTTATATAAAATATGCACACGTGTATTGCAGAGTGTGATAGGTTGCGCAATTCTTACCAAAAATCCTTATCACCTTGTGTGCATAGAGGAGACACCAACTATGGACCTATGGACAGCAGAGTTAAGTTGACTGTATAGTGTAGTGAAATTGATTCAACAGATGTATGCTCTAGTAAAGTTGATGGGTACATAGCCTTACTCCTTAGTGATGTGGGAAATTGAACGTTTCGACCACTCCATGCTGCTTAGTATGCCAATAACTGTATTCAGTACGTATGTATAAAACAGAAACACCGTACATCTGGGTAAATGATATATCTTGGGGAAGTTACGATCTTTTACGTTAGTAAAGGAGTGTTGTACACCGAGAAATGGTTCCCATCAAAAATGTCCACTTTTCACATCCCGTGAGAAGATATTACTGATCCCATCAATCCCGCCCACCATTGCACGTCAGCATTAACCATCAACCTTCCACTCCTCGTCGTTGACACCACCATTGACAACGTCACCCCGCGCCCCCGACACACCTCACCTCGCACCACACCACACCGGGAACGAAAACCCGAGCGTCCCGGACGATCCCGAGACCGCCCGACCGCGTCCTGACTCGCCCCGCCACCACGCACATTGCGCCGCCGCCGTCCTCAACTATCCCGCCGTCGCCGAGAACCTTCGTGAAGGAACAGGGAGGACAGGAGAACGTCCCCAAGCGTCCCATACGTCGTTGTGGGGCGTTTTATTGTTGGTAAGTACTAATTTTCGTGCTTCTTCGGTGAACACGACCTCTAATGGGTGTGTTCGACACATTAGCTCGTCACCGTCGATGACAACAAACCACCGCGCCTCACTCCGTTCCATTGCCAGGGGATACACCCCGCCGACCCCCCCCCCCCCCCCCCCCCCCCCCCCAGCTCCCCTCCTCGCCTCCAGCTCCTTTCGTCGGCGCAATCAAGCGCAATCGGTCGTTGTTGCCGCCCGCCGCCGCCGTCGTTGCGAACGACGCCCAGGTTGAACCAGCAACCCGAATCATGAACAAACACCACCCACTGGCAACTCATCTCCGCACTACCCATCTACCGAAGCCGCCACCCGCGCCATCGCCGACGTCAAACGCAGCCGCCTTTTTTTGACCCCACCGCCGCCGCTGCCGTCGCCCGCCGAACTCGAACAAACGACCCGTACGGCAAACAGCCACCAGCCCCAGCATCCTGCGCGCCCCCCGCACTGTCTCTGGCAGCCGCAAGAAGCGCGCCCCACGGGATTGAGCGCCGTCGCTCATTTTCGATCCCGCCGCCCGCCGCTGTTGTGAACGACGCCGAGTGCAAACAAGTACCGCAAACACCAAACTCGCGGCGCCAACCGGCTCCACAACGTCCCCTGCACGTCCCCTGGCCGTCGTAACCCGCTCGCCCACCCCACTATCAGCATGAACGACGCCGACGAAGGACGAGCGGCCCGAACCTCACGCACCACCTTTCTCCCGCATCGCCCTCCTTCCCCGCATCGCCCATCGCAGCCTCACATCGCCCGCCTGTCGCCACCGCGCGTAATCGCGGCTTTTCGATCCCGCCCGGCTGTCGTCCCGAACGACGCTGACGACCAGCGGGCTTTGTGAACGACGAATGAGCACCATCCTCGTGTTCCCCGTTGCCGCTCTCATCGTCCGCTGCATACGCACGCCACCTTCCTCCCATCACCCCGCACAAACGCATCCTTTCAATTCTGAGTCACTTCAAATTCAAGGTGAGTAGACAAGTAAATCTATATCTGTATAGTATATATAAATGTAAATATTTGTTACTTACTCAATATAAATTATTTGACCCATTTGACCCTGAGCACATCTCCTTAATATCAGATGGAACATGGTGCAACTCTACTGGAATTCCAGCGGAAGTCCATTGGAAGTCCACTTCGACTTAGAAAAAATGCCATGAAGATATACAAGTAGATAGAGTGGGCTTCCACTGGAATTCCACTGGACTTGATCACAAAAGTCAGTCATAAATATAATAAAGAATTATACTGGATCCCACTGGACTTCCATGCATAGAACAGACAATTTCTATGTATTTTACGTAGATAGATAGCAGTCAGGCTTTTTTGAACACCTTTAATATAAATTGGATGAGTAAATAGTAGAACATTGCGCAATGGCAAGTAAAAGATCGTACTGCCAGGCGCAGCATTGGCCCACACAACAAGTACGTTAAGAGTATACTTCGCCCTACAAGGAGTACGCTCAGAGCATGCCTAATATCATAAAAGTACGTCAGAGGTACGTTGAATATTACAAGGAGTACGTCGGGAGTACATCTGACATTGTAAAGAGTACGTCGAGAGTACGTCTAACATTGTAAAGAGTATGTCCAGAGTACGTCTAACATTGTAAAGAGTAAGTCCAGACTCCAGAGTAAGCCTGACGTTACAAGGGATATGGAAGTTGGACGATAAGCAAGATCGCTTGTGGAAGTGTGGCAATACTAACGGCCCGTGTTTCCCGGGCCCGCTCTGATTTTCAACACAAATTGATTTGTGTTGAAAATCAGAGCGTGCACGGCACAAACGGGCCGGTTATCACCAACCCGAACACTCATTGCCATCGACAACAATGCCATGGAGGTCCTTACCCTCCTCCACCCATCTTTAACGACAACTACATGACCCCTAATGGGCATGTACCTACTCATCAGCCTGCCGCCTTACTAGTGAACGACCAACGCCACCAGCTGCCCCATCAATAACCACCTCCCACAACCCCTCGCCGCCTTTGTCGTCGCTGTCGACGCCCTCCCTATCCCTCGCGCACCACGAGTCGCGCACCAAACTGACCCCGCAAGCCATCGGAACGCATCCGAGTGCACCCGAGCGCATCCTGGCGAGCTCCGCCGCCTGCTCGATCACGTCGCAATCGCTTTCGACCCCTTCCGTCGCCGTCGAATGACGTCGAGGACGAGCAGGAACGCAGGGCTTGGTGCCAGAGCGTCCCTCACGCTGTTGTGAGGCGTATTATCACTAGTAAATCGTTTATTACGATCTAACTATGCTTACATGGCTTCTAATGGGCTTGTAGCTCCTCATCCCCTCTGCCACCACCAACGCCCTCGAGAATGCCCGAGGCTCTCTACCCGTGAACAAATGACGCCAGTGGGTACCCCCTCGTCCCCCTTGCTGCTGCCGTCACCGCCGTCCTCTTTCGATCCTCTATTCAATCGCAAACGATCGTTCTCGTCGCCCGCTGCTACCGCCGCCGCTCTCAACACCCAGTGCGCGTTAACACTCAAACCTGCGAACAAACGACACCAGCGGGTGCCCCCTCGTCACCCCTTCCCCCCAGCATCACCGTCGCCCACTCTCGACTCGCCGTTCGATCGCAAACAATCGATTTTGTCACCCACCGCCGCCGCCGTTCTTGACGCCCAGCAGGCACTAATGTCCGAACCCGCAAACGCGCGGCGCCAGCGGGTGCTCCACCATCTCTGTTGCTGTTGCCGCCGCCCGCTTCCGACACGCCGTTTGATCGCAACCGATCGTTCTCCTTGCCCCTCCGACGGCTGCCGCTGCTCTTGACGCCGAGCGCCCGTAAACACCCCAATTCGCGAATGAACGAATGCACACGGCATGCCCCCCCCCTGCCTTCGGCATCACTGCCGTGCGTGTTCAAACCCCCTTCCAATTGGAAACAACCACTTAAGGGGAAGGCGATGGGCGATGGGAAGGCACAGGGCGCGTCGGCGAACGCGGCTGCTTCAAAGAGCCAGGAGGACGAGGAAGTGTGGGTGGTGATGCGCTTGCACGCCACTGGCCGTGCCAAACACAAATCAAACACAGTATGACGCGCTAGCTGTAGTGTGCGAGTTTGGGATTTGGTGGGAGAGGCTGTAATGCGAATATGAGTGATCTTCTTCTGTCTGTATTGTATGTAGCTACTGGATTTTATACCTAGTTCCTACATATGTGTATGTAATCGTAGAATTTAGTGGACAATCATATGAGTGTGCATTTAAACAATAGTAAGAATGTATATTGTGCTGTGGAATGGTGTGAGGAGGCTGAGGATTGTCATTTCGATGAATAGGCGCACGTTGATGGGCCGTGGGAATAGCTGCGCAGACGCGCCAAGCGTCGGAAAGTGATGCGCCGAAGTGAAATACTGCCAAATATGGTAGTGGGTGCTGAGGGAAGTATGGGAATGCGAGTAAAATGGAAGGTTCAAGGTGGCCAGGAATGGAGAGGAGGGCCAGGATATGCAAGATAGTGAGCAGTGTGGTGGAGTTGGTGAATGTGGGAATAATGGATTTAGGTGGTCAGCGTGGAGGCGTGCGCATCAGTGGTTGTTGACGAGGACAGGCGGATGAGTGAATGGGCTAGCGACAGCGGCGATGACACCTACTGGTTGATTTTGAGCGACTTGAGCTCTATGGAGGAACCTGAGGACGCACCTGTGCCAACCACCATCCCCGACGCCAGCACAGAGGACGCAGAGTGGCTCCGCCACAGCCCATTCTCCCGAACGGCAGAGCACGCCGCTGCTGCTGTAACTCCTTCCATCTGTGATACCAGGCCTTCAATTTGTTAGCAACACCAAGATCAACTTTGATACTGACTCGACGCCTGGACTAGAGGCGCAAACACATACCCCGAAACGGACGACACCAACCTCATCCTTATGAAGACTTTTGTCCACAAGGTGCTCAAGCACTCACGGACATTGGCCAGCATTCTTCAAGCAGCCCTCTGTTACCTGGAGGCCATCCGGCCCTGGGTGCCAGAAATTCTGAATGAAGAGCGACAAGGAATTCGTGCTCTATACCACCCTGACTTGACGATTCTCCCTGCCACTGAGGAGGAATTGCGCATGGATGCGGAAATTACCCGACTGGAAAACGAAGCTGATTTTCAGCTGATTCTTCTCATCCCCGCCTTTGTTAGCACTCAAGACTCCGCCGATACAGTGGTCAACACTGTTCGCATTACAGATTCCAATGACATGGGCTCGTCTGTGTCATGCAGCAGCGCCATCTTTTCGGCATCATTATCTGAAGATACTTCTATGGCCTCTATCCAACGGCAAAGTTAACACCTCCACCCTTCCATCACCTCTCCTCTGCCCTCTTCGCGCCTTTTTAGCATAGCTCATCCTCGCCTTGAAGTTTTTCCACGACAAAGTGCTACTCCAACCGTGCATGGGCGAAACTTTCCGGTCTGCCCGCCTGCGAGATGCTGTGTAGTGTTTTGCTTTCCTCAACGATGGAAACGGCGACGACGATGTGACTGGCAGCTTCTGCTGCTTCGGGAAACTACGTGGGTGGGGTCTTTGTGCCTGCAATCCTCCTGCTTCTCGACTACCTCAACCTTGATACTCCTCTTTATGTCCCATATCTTTTTCTTTTGTTTTCTCCTTGTACACTGTATATTTGAACTATGCTGTTTCTCATTTGGCACACACCCCATACTGTTGGCGAGATCTCCAAGGCAGGATTTCGAAAAAAGAATTTTGACAACTCGCAGTTGTCACCTGTCACGCCACCTTCCCTCGCCTTCCGTTGTTTAAGGCCCGCGCGCTTGAGCACCCTTGCTGCAGCCTGACCACTCTCATTTTCTTGAGTCCTTGAATGGACACTACAATGGACCTTGAGACATCCCGAAATAGGTCAATGGGTGCAAAAATCAGCGTCCACCCTGAACGCTTGTCTTGAATTGCGCTCCTTGATGCGTTGATGGGTTGGATCAATAAGACTTGTGTTCATGAATACCACAGGAATACTTAGGTGGTGTTGAAATTTCGTAGTGAAGAATAGTTTGAGTAAATTCGAGATTTCTACACTCTCGATTCGTGAGGAACTCGACAAAGAGCACCTTTTTGCAATTCAAACAGCGACAGACTATGCATGCCGGCTGTTGGGCAGGGCCATTGGCAAGCCCGGATCAATTAGCCCAGTCCCCCAGAGTCTACACTCAAATTTCATCTGTTGGAAGCCCTAAGGCACTCAAAACAGCGACATAGAGCGAAAGAAGTGGCCAATTTATCTGGTTTCCGCGGCCGGATGGCTCCAAATGGTGACTCAGGCCGGCGCATGACCGATTTCGGTGAGTTGCTTGGGGCTGCGCTGCTTCTTTTCATTTTCGAGATTCAATTTCTGCCTTGGGGATCTCGCCAACCTTACATTGCCTTTGCCATCTCGACACTCTTGCAGTATCTCGACAATCCAGCGCCGAATAGCAGGGGTGCTACCCATTGTGTGAGTAGAATGAGTGTCCAAGTTGGATACTTGAGCGATTGATTGAGAGAAATAGCAAAAAGAACAAAAGAATGGGGGGTAAGAGTACGTCAAGAACAGTGGCAGGTGCTTGTAGTCTGGGTCATAGAACGCAGCAAAAAGTGAGAGTACGCTGTTTGGGTAGTAGGAGACTTGCCAGTACGGACCAACTTACCCAAACTTACCAAATACGGTGTACGAGTTGATACCAGATCAAACTATGTTGTTCGCACATCAAAATTAAGTTATACCAGACATACCTCATCAAACCAGACATACCTCACTGGGCTGTAAGTGACATTCAATCTATTTTACTAAGACCTGAAGCCGTTTAACTGGGCTGGCAATTAATGAGGGTAGATTCTCCAAATGTCAACATTAATAATACGCTTCCGAGTACGTTCACCTATTAAAAGTACATTTGACATGCTCAAAAGTGCGTATTTGGTACGCTATACTTGTACGTGAATACTTGACGAAATATGCTGCCATACAAAATCGTTGCGGCGTTCACTTCGCTCCAATATCTTTTGCAAACTTGGTATGAACGCTCTAGTATAAATACATCAGTAGATCGCGGTGAAATTGTCAGGCAGACCAGCAAATCTCTCTCTCTCTCTCTCTCTTTCTCTCTCTCTTCTCTAACTACTACTCTTATGGCCGTTCAAATCAATTCTGGTCGTCTTCTAACGCAGCGTGTGCGTGTAAGCACAAAGGCTGCCACTCGTACGATCCACACCGTACCCAAAAGGCAGGATGCTGTCGCCACCGAAGGCATCAGCCACCAGCCAGTCGGCAAGTTCGCTCCGCTCACCACTGCGGAGCTGGGACTAACCTTAAACAACGCAGTTGGGATTGGCGAAGAGATAATATCAACCTACTTTCCCACTACTGCTAGATCTACATCCAGCCCGCCCGCTTTTTCCTACGCGCAATACTTCAGCAACCAAATTCAGCAGAAGAAAGACGACAAAGTAAAACCCTTTTAAGTATTGCCTTCATGAGCGTCACTATTACTGATATTATCTTCTCCGTAGTCATATAGAGTATTTCGCAACCTGAACCGTACTATTGCGGAGAAAAGTACTCTCGCGCGATACGTCGACCCCTCAGGAAGAGAGTCGCTTCAGCCTGTGAGCGTCTGGAGCAGCAACGACTACGTATGTCATTGTACTTTTTGATTAATATGAGCAGAGACTGAGTTTGAGCTCCAGTTGGGACTGTCAAAGCACCCTATAGTCACGCAGACGGTTAAAAACGCCATCGATGCATACGGCGTATCTGCGGGAGGCTCTCGCAACATTGCTGGGCATAACGACCAAGTCCTGGGTCTTGAAGAGGCTCTGGCCAGATTCCACAACAAAGACGGTGCACTAGTTTTCAGCAGTGGGTACGTTGCCGGCAGCGAGACTCTGGCAGTGCTTGGGAATCATATTCCAAACGTCGTCTTTCTGTCGGATGGCGAGAACCATGCCTCTATGATTGCCGGAATGCGCCGTACCAAGGCTAAACGCCTCATATTCCGCCACAACGACCTCCAGCACTTAGAGGAGCTCCTTAGGTCTCTACCCGTCTCTCAGCCCAAAGTCATTGCCTTCGAGAGCGTGTATTCCATGAGCGGCGACGTCGCGCCGATTCGCGAGATAGTCAAGCTCGCGAAGCAGTACGGCGCGCTCACCTTCCTCGACGAGGTGCACGCAGTCGGACTCTACGGACCAAACGGTGGCGGCGTCAGCGAGCACGTAGACTGGGACCTGCACCGCTCTGGCAACCCTCTCAAGCAGCGCACGCTCCAGGACGAGATCGACGTCATCTCTGGTACCATGGGCAAGGCATTCGGAACTTACGGCGGCTTCATCGCCGCGTCTGCGGAGACCATCGACCTTGTACGCTCCTTCGCGCCGGGCTTCATCTTCACCCTCGCTCTCGCACCTGCCCTAATGGCTGGCGGCAAGGCATCCGTCGAGTACGTTGCGCGCAGCTCTAAGGAGCGCTTCCGCCTCGCGCAGAACGCCATCCTCGTCAAGAAGCTGCTCAGGGAGCACGATATTCCTGTGACGCCTAACCCGAGTCACATCATACCAGTTTTTGTGGGCGAGGCCGAGAAGACCACCAAGGCAGCGGAGGTGCTTTTGGAGGAGTTCGGGATCTATGTCACACCGGTTAACTACCCCAGTGTGCGGCGCGGGGAAGAGCTCCTGCGCATCAGTCCGGGAGCAGTGCACACTACTGAGGACTGCCACCAGCTTGCGAATGGCCTGGATGCAGTGTGGACCAGACTGGGAATGAAGCGCGGCCACCAGTGGGATCCTTCTGGGCTGAAGTTCGAGAACAATCTCACCCCCGTTTGGACTGCAAAACAGTTGGACGACGTCGCGAGGTCACTGTAGAATGATACAATACAGACAGAACCGATGTAAAAAGAACTATTGAACGGAGATCTTAGAACTACCACTTGTAATTATCATATCTATATTCATCACTTACGAATAGCTGAGATCGGATTATTGGATCTTTCATTGTATCGTGGTTGTGATGTCAAACATATGCTCCGAATTGTCTGGGTACCGTGTCCCACTTGCACTTGAACGAGGCTCACATGTCATGTGTTGGAAAACCTAAAATGACATTATAATGATTTAGCCTTATGAGCCAAAATCTGCCAAATAATAGCATTATGATGGCATTACAAGGCGATTTATCCCACTTTTATGGCATTATAAGGTGCGTTTTTGCACTATTTCAAATGCTAATGACCGATTTACCTCATAATGCCTGATTAGCGTGAGTTCCCCCTTATAACGTGATTTTAGGTTTTCCGACATGTCTTCATGTTGCTCGTTGAGACCGTCTCTCTCTCATTCACCTCTGTGCATTCAGGTGGTGCATAGACTCGAATTAATGGGGAATACTTACTAGATCACCGATAGAATTCTACCCCAGAGAATCAAGTATAGAATCATCGTGAGATTGTATCGGACATCCGACGTTCCGCCATAATTATCTAAGGAGTCAAGATATTATTAGACAGGAGAATCCAAACCCATATAAGAAATGAAAATCACAATCACAACCTACAACGAGGATCTAGTCGTTTAAAATAACATGACGGCAGTAATCTTCCGGTCATTTCACCTTGGAGCGCACAAAACATTTTGCATATCTATTCTCAATTCTCCGACAATGATATTCCAACGGATGCATAGCTATTCAGTGAATGCACAAGAGAGAGAGAAAGAGAGAGAGAGACTGTGTTTATGAGATGACCAGCCTCCCAATCTGAGTTGACTGGCCCGTAGGGCGTTAGCTGTGCCCACGCTATATACTGCATGTAAGTAACCAGGCGATGACGAGGTCATCTCAAGGCTTGCTGTCATGTGAGACTCGAACTTAGTAGGGATCAAAGAATAGTGATGCGATCAACAAAAAAAAAAACTGCCAAGACTTCCTTTTTCAGTGAATATAGTGGGTGAGGAGACTTTCTGTTTCACAGCAAGCCCATAGACTAACGCCGTCTCAGAAGATGTCGATATTTGGGCATTCACGATACAAGGTACTGTCCGCGTGGCTAACAGTCCATACGGCGCGCAACTTCATTTTGGAGATGTCATTCCCATCCAAAGCTATCGAAAACCCAGTTACACTGACCCCAGGAACCAGACACGCGGAAGAAAAAAGCCTGCTGGGAAGGGAATTTTATTCCGCGTTGAGCACCTTTCCGCCATCAGTAGTTATCGATCAAATGTGCAACAATGCAGCAGTCCATCCAGACCCAATCCGAAGTGGCAATCAATCAGCGTTGAACGCTCTTCGCACCTTCTTCTTCCAGCATGCACACAACTAGTGCATCCAGTCTTCGTATCCTGAGAATATCAGTCAATCGCAGGACCATTTCCTGGCGAGTACCCCCAGCGACTATATCAGTATTGCACGCAGCGTGAGCCTCTAGATTTCTCTTCAGAGCAGCCAGAGAGAGTTGTGGACAAGCGGCGGGGTCGACGATAAGTGGAGGCGCGGGCATGCATAAGTAGCGGGTATTGAGACCTACATAAAGCAGTTGGCTATATAATTGTTTTTTCAAATGTGAGGATGGGCCCTACTCACTGGCGACGTAGACTTCACATGCGAGAGGGATCTCAATGTCCATATTACGTGCGTCTTTGTTGATGACCTCGGCTAGACGGCGCAGTCCCGCCATGTCGATTGATGTGCCAAACAGAGAAAGGTATTGGAGTTTGACGAGCAAGATGATAGCAGGCACACTATCGTTGTTGATATCAGGATTTGTCGCCAGGCATAGGTGAGTCAGAGACCGTTTTAGGGGCATCAAGAGGAAGACACTGATTCATTCCTCCACGTCAGCAGTACGCAAAGATTCGATCCATCGCTGGGGGACGCACGCTTCATTAGTAATGCTAGTATCCCCCAAGAGCAACACCGAGAGATTAGGCAAGTGATGGATATATCCAATGTCAGCATCCCGAATGCTTATTCCGGCGAAGGAAAGTTCCCGGAGTGATTGAAAGCAGTCCATTCGACGAAAGACTAGATCGTGATGTCAGACCCGAATTTTGAAGAAAGAGAGTCGATTTAACTTGAGTATATGCTCTGAGAGCAGACGTTGAGTCCGTTCTCATCAAAAAGAGAGGGAGCGAAGACAATGGATTCGACATCTGTCTTGCTGAAGATGTTCAGGATGCGCTCGCTGATGTATCCTGTAAGATAATCGGTATTGCAATACTTGGCCGCATATAGATATATGCGCACCGTTCTCGGAGAGAAAGGCCATGAGATCCTGTGCTGAAGTCCGTTGAAGATCCGTAAGTCGCTCTTGAAGCCGTATACCTGGGAGCGCCAGCGCTACTTCTTCAATCAAAGCTTGAGAAGGCAGAAGAGTGGGACAGGTTGTCCTAGGCGGATAAGGGACGCGGAGAGGCGAGGAGGAGGCTACTTCCGAGAAGTGAAGGGCCTCCCTTTTGAGTTCCAAGTCGAAAGAACTATCATGGAAAGATGGGATGGAGCGAGCATACCTGGGCGGCGCAGCCAGGTCGCTGAACGAGTTCTTCCTCTTCAAGCCCGACATATTCAGTAAAGGAGGGTCTGCCACTGCGGGACCGGTTAACAGAGGGCCCCTTCGGTGCCCCTGGCGGTATGTCACACGAGGATGATGCACCTGAGCAGAGTCCACAGGGGAATATGGAGGAGGAAGTAGCTCCCCCTGAGGGCGATCAGAGCCCTGACTAGAAAACCATCTGCGACCAGAGGAAAAATAGTCCCCCAGGATCCAGTCAGAGCCCAGAGAGGTTTCCGCAGTCCGAGAGCGGGCCACATGCGCAGAGCGTTCCAGTGATCGACTGAATGAGAGCGAAGGGGATTGTTGTCTCGGGAGCTGGGAAAGCTGCTGAACCTTGCGACGGAGGGAGCGGAGGTATACTGATGCAGGAATTTTTGGGCAATAGAAGGGATTGTTGTCGTCAATGACAGGTCCGGACATGGTTGCTTACCTTTGTATGAGTAGAGGAGAAGAGTAGCGAAGCCTTTGCCCGATCCTGGATAAAACCTCGGACTTAGCCGAACAAACTGTACAGTTACCCTTCAACGTCCTAAGCGCCCTGCGACAGCCATGATCAACCATTTGCGAACTGTATGCACCGGAGTGATGAAAAGCCGCATAAAGTTCACAATAATGCATTGGTTCGTCATAGGGGAAATTTAGAATTACATCACAAATGCATGAGCCTCCTCAAATCGAATCTTTCATCAATGAAAATACCGCCAACAGCATAGGGGTCCATCATGAATGGTAGCGTCCATGAATAGAAGAGTACCACCCAAATGTGGCCAACACACCGGACCCACAAGGGAGGGACCGTCGTGTGTCCCTTTTGCTTTGTTGGAGGAGGACTGCGTCTCGTCCACAAATACCCCACGGTTTGTTCAAAGATGATCGCAACAGGCTGAAGCATAAAGAACTTGACGGTACCACCCAGCATAAGGCGTTTCGTGGCCATATACTCGCCGCCAATGTGTATAAGCGCGACAAAAAGGAAGAGAGCCACGACCCAGACTGCGCTTTGAATTGGCCCATTTTTGGGAGGCATACGTAGGGCTTTGGTGGTGGTCAATGTCGCGAACGCGATCATGGGCTTCGAGGAGTGAAATTTCAGTATGAACGCGAAGTGGGATATTCACAACACTGCCAACGCACCTTCCGGAGAATTTTATGCCAAGTTCGGCTGACAACCAACCCAATTTCAGTAACAAAAATGGGCGCATAGCAAAAACGCACATACCCCCATAGACGACCCACACTCCATGCGTCGAATGGTGACCCGAAAAGCCCGGGCCAGCGTTCTGGAGAGGAGAGCCCGCTGCCAACCGCCACAGCAGCTGTAGCACATTGCATGGCCCGCATTCTCAGCAAACCCTGCGTCCCAAAGCATCCTGCGCCGAGCGCACGCCAATATAGTGGTGCTGTCGACAGCTTCGTGCCGCTCGTCATTGCCGGATTCGACGCGTTCACTACGTACAAACAAAACTCTACGCCACCGCAAAGTGCTGCCTCGAGAAGCTTCGCGCGCGCAAATGCCCACCGGGGCGTTCCAGGTGGGTATCGCGGAGGCATATTCCGCGGCTCGTGTCCCCATCCGACTCCGCGCGGATTGAGGTACAAGTTCAGTGTCCACTTTGCTCTGGTTGGCCAAGGCTGCTCGGTAATCTTCCCTGGTATTGGATTCGCATGGTCGATGAGAGTATTGGGGTCCGTCACGAAGAGGAAGTCGAGTTGGGTGAAAAGTTGCGTCAAGATACCACTCCCCACTCCGAAATCTGCTGCGAGATCACCGATGGATGTTTTGACAATGAGGTAGTAGGCAATATATATAGTGGCGAGTAAAAGAGGCCAACGGAGGGTCGCTGGTGTCGCCGGGATGTTGACAGCGACTAGTAGGACTTGGAACAAGCCATAGAGCGGTCCACTGAACGGCAGCCTGTTTGCACCACTCATCTAAGAGATGATACGTGTCGAAGATTCATTCAAGCAAGTACTTACAGCAAAGCCTTTTGATATTGATTCATTACGTTGACCGTTCCCTATTCTCGCCTCCGAAAATAAACCCAAAGCTCTCTTTATAGCCACTTTAACAATCTCTGCAACATCGGGCTCTTGTCGCGTCGGGGTTGCACTGCTAGTGGTATATCAAAAATGGGCCCTGGTAAGCCCCAGGGTTCACTACCAAGGAGTCATGGTTGGGGTCGTGGTGGAAAGGATAGTGATGCATCTGATGCCGCTAAAATGGGACAGCGTCAATGACCTGCCTTTCGGACCGGAACCACCATCAAACCACCATTGCCTTCCGCTCCGGATGTCTTGCTCTCGACTTGCCCTTTCCCTCAACACTCGTATATCCTGGCACATCTCTAGTCGCTGCTTTCAATCTTACGAGCTGAAAACCCCTACCATTTTCAAGCCATTGTTGGTGTCTGACGGTGATGGAGCATGAGAATAACTGGGATCCGGGGTCTATAGCACCAGGTACTCAACTTGCCAATCAACGAGGTCGGGACCAATCGTGGCTCAAACCCATTCATATCAGGACTCTATCTGGACCTGAAATTCTACTTCAAATATGCTTCCTCTGCGTATAATTTTCTGTGTCCTCGGCCCAATGGAAACCATCTGGTGCTCCAGGTTCGTCGTCACTCGCTTCTGAATGGTGTGCACCGTGGTTCAATTAACGACCTTGCTGATGTAATGCAACGATGCAGTTATCCAGCCCTGTAACGGATATCCAAGGTCTCATTGTTCGCGATGATACCAAGAAAGAGGTGGTGGTCGCCTTACGAGGAAGGTCTGTACACCAGAATGGATGTGAAGCGTTCCTATTGACAGCTGAACCTGTACCAGTCTTTCAGTCACCGATGTTATAATCGACAGTCAAGTGCTTTTGGTCCCCTTCGCATCTCCGGGTGTCAAGCTTCCGTGTAAATCCATCATCGCAATGGCAATCCCTAGCGTCTAATCGCATAATTGTCACAGCAGGAACGCGGGTCCATAGCGGGTTTTTATTTGCGTAAGGCAGCAGATTTGGCAGCGTTGCCAATCTGCAAGGATTTGTATGAACAGGCCGTTCACTTATCTTTGGATAGCTGGGACTCCGTTGCGCTCCAAGTGGTCGCCACAGTCAAGAGTGTTCTGGAAAAGCACCCAAATTACTCGATCGTAACCACGGGCCATTCTTTGGGTGGGTCGCTCGCTCTTCTGGCAGCCATATCGTTGCAGCAGAATTTCAGTACAATGTAAGGACCTTTCGTTGACACGTTCAGTCGATGCCTTGACATGCACTAACTTAAGGTTGCATGTCTGTTTATACTCTAGTCCAATAAGAACGTACTCCTATGGCGCACCAAGGACTGGAGTGTGTTTCTTTCCTTCCGTCTTCTTATTCGGAGGAATGACGCCCACTAACCCCGATCTCGACACAGAACAAGATCTTCTCGGACTACGTTAATGCCACCTTGGGGGAGAAAGCGCACAGAGGTTTGTGTGTTCAAAATAGTCAACTAGCGCTTCTAATTTCTGTACAACTAACTGTTCACAGTGGTTCACGGGAATGACGGGTATGTATGATTTTGGAACGGCTTTCTGTTTACCTCAAACAACGACTCACAGCGTCCCGACAATAATCCCTGTCTCCCTGGGTTATCATCATCACGGTCAGTAATAATTTAATATACGAAGTTCCCTCGGTGTCGTTGCCTTGGTTTTGTTGACTGTTCATTAGGGGTTGAATACTGGCAATATACACACCCCGCGTCCGAAAGCACGACAAAGAAGTGCAATGCCGAAGGCGAGGACGCGACTTGCTCTGCGAGTGTTCCGTCGCAGGGCGTGAATTTGGCGCATACTTCGGTATGTACATTTCATGAGTCATGATATGATTCTTTGTCAACTCGGACTACGGAGCGTTCGTGCTGTTCAAGAATTCTAAGGCTTACATTCCTTGTTCCCAGTATTTTGGCATTGCAGTGGGGACGCCTTTCTGTCTTTGATAGTTACTCCACGCCGACTCTCACAAAGACGGTTTCTCTATCAGTAAATGTATATCATTTCGGCCATCTACTACTCATCCTCATTACTCGCTCATCAAATCAGCATTGATACATTCGGTGCTCTTCTGGCTCTCGCCAACTGGTATTGCGTTCTTCGATGTTGACCTTTTAATTAGACAGCTTTATGTTTACCTAGTCATTCCTGGTAGTCATTCCACTGTCCACATCCCTTCAACTGTATGATATTCTGTCATTGGGACGGTCCTTAATATCGGCGAAGCACATTGGGCGCGATCAACTTTCAAAAAATGCGCTGAGATATGCCACTATGTCTGCACACATATCAAAGAAGTATGATGTACAAGACATATACGCATCTTTCTCGGCGGACTTTCCGTCATATCCAAGGCATTGCATCTGAATCAAATTCTCTGGACCATGCGGGCGTGTGTGTGTATGTGTGTATTGGCATATCCTCAATCCGACTGTTGTAATCACATACGGCATACTCAGTTTTCTCAGCCTTCCGTCATCGCCCACTGTTCTCACTGGGAGTTGCCAGGGTGAGTTTACATCTTCACGTTTGTGCTAAGAAGCTTGACTTCATCTGCTCAGGTTACTATTTAATATCGGACGCGTATTCACCGCCAGGGCCTGCAGCCATCCATATTGGCCCTACAGATGAACCAAACCAACAATTACCACCAGGTTCCACTGGATGTAGTAGACTGCATCTTGCAGCATCTGGCCGATGAAGATGATGTGTCTTCATTGAGGGCATGCTCCTCTGTATGCAGCGACTTCACCCCGCTTTGCCAGAAGCGTATTTTTGCCGACATCACCCTTTCCGATGGTGTTTCTAGCCAAAATGACATTACATCTATGCACCGACTTGGACACCTGCTTGAGAGAAAGCCTCAGCTCGCCGACTACATCCGTACTCTCAAATATAAGCACTACATCAATTCTGACATGGCGGATGCATCTATCTTCCACCATCTGCGATTCGTGACGACATTCCACTTGGGCTTTCGGGTCACTGCTGACACATACATTACTGCTTCATGGTCCGCGACGACACCCTCGTTTAGGAATGCACTATTCTCATTCCTATCATCAAATCATATCGCCCGGTTGACTCTTGATCATATTGATCATGTCCCCAGGACCATTTTTGGACACCTTCCTGGTCTCCTTTGGCTGACCGCGGACTGGGTCACGCTAGATACTAGCGAGGCAATGGCGCAGTCCCAAGTCCCAGCCCCAAAACTGCGGTCTCTTCTAACAGAAAGAGGCGGCAGAACGTTCGTGATGGCGCTACTACTTCCACAACTCAGGTCGTCAATCGATTTTTCACTCCTAGAGGTCTTCAAAATGAGCCTCGATTATATCCAGCCTGACATGGGAGTCATCATCGGAATTATCAGGCAATCACATAGACTTAAATCCATCTACATCGATGGCAAGTACCTTATCATGCGTTCTATGGAATTGTTCCGACTCTGACTTGTCTGTAGGAAGCCCCCCGTTCTTGGATATGCGCAATACCCTATCTTCTTGCCTCCACGCGGAGTCTCTGAGGTCTCTCAAGTCGATCAATCTGGATATAGAGATCGACAACGAAGAGCAAGACCCTTACTGCCACCTTTCGAGTGAGCTGGCCAAGATCTCCAGGACCAACGTACTTGAGGAGATTGAGCTCTCAATATGCATTGTATTTGACACACAGTGCACCACGGAGCTCCGGCATTGGGTACACTTGGACGAAGTTCTATCCCAAAATGGCGGATTCACCTCCCTCCAGCGAGTCAATATTGACGTGGAAATTTGTCATTTCTCCTCTGATCCCAAAGAGCTGGAGTCGAAAATGCTCTTTATTCGTGATAACGCTTTTTCTGCACTGTCAAGGTGGGACCAAATCGAGTTTGGTATGACTGTAGAGACATGTTTCATTTAATCAATACCCTTTCATATGGGGCCGTCGGTGGATATAGTTTGATGAGTGAATTGAGCGACACCGTCACTGAGTAGCACTGAGGCGCAGTATATACTGGCGAGGCATACACACTAGGTCTGATTTGGTATGAAATTATGACAAAGAAATGTGGTGCCCACGTCTTTCTCAGCAAGCGTTCCGTCGCAACGGGAGAATTTAACGGATAGATCTATATGCAGTGCGTTGGAGAGATCCCGAAGGAAAGCTCGAGCTGGCTGCGAGCTGGCGTTGTAAATTCGACGATTATAAGTTTAATCACCGCATGCTCGGATTTCTCAATCTCACATTGTTCTTCCCAGCATTTTGGAATTACAGCGACGACACCTTTCTGCTGCTAATTGTTACTTCACGCCAACTTGCACAGAGTTTTCTATCAGCACAAATGCATATGATTTCAACCATCTACTAATCGACATTACTTGCGCATTAATCAGCATTGACACCTTCTGTTGTCCTCTGGTGCTGGCCAACCGCTACTGCGCCTTTCGAGCTGCCTCTTGACAATCTTCTTTTCCTCCTTCTCCTCTTTCCCCTTTTTCTCTGGCTCAGGTGAACTAGGAGGAGAAATCGACCCGTGATTTACTAATCATGCGCGTTAGCCATTCTGCGCTGCTTGCATCCTTTCGTTGATGCACTCACCTAGCTCCTGATGCAATTGGGTGAGCTGGTGGGGGTCGAGCTTCTCTGGAAGGCCGACCTTGCCTGGAGCCGGCGGGCCGAGTGGCTTAAGATTGTTCTGGTGTACGACCTTTGGTTTGCCCAAATTGATGAGTGTCTCATCCCCTGTCATGCCGAGCGCATGTGAAGATATGGTGGGGGGATTCCCTGGATGGTTGTGCGACAATACAGCGACATGGACATGGTGGGTATCTGGCTCGTGGTGCACGACGATGGCAGGATGAGTGCGTGTCTGTGTGGTATGAGCTCCCTCGATATAGTCCTTCCCATGGACCTTGACGAGGTCGCCTGGGTTGGCAGGTGTTTTGGGTCCGGGGGCTGCCGCAGGCGGTGGTGTTGCCTTCTTGACTTTGACGCCACTTCCGGATTGGCCGTTGTTACCCCCTTTTCCTGCTCCTCTTCCACTTGGAACTGGGACCGCAAAGATGGGGGCAAAAAGGGCGAGAAGAACGAGAACGATTGAAAAGCGCATTCTGTAATGATGTGGATTCGAATTTGGGATAGTAGATCTGTGGAAAACTATAGTCAATATTCAACACAACAATGAAGACGGGAAGTCGATGGACGCACAAATTTTGGGACGATCTAGACGGTTGGGTCAAGCGCTGCTTGGAAGGAAGATTGAATGCTGTTGGAGACCTGCTCTGGGGATGTCTTCATGCTCCTCCCCACCTTCTTATACCTCCCCACTTTGAACCGCAGACAACAGATTGTGGACCTTTCTCAATCTCTTCTCGTAGTACTCAACTGCTCATACAATTCCTAGTGTCATCGTGCTACGCGGGTCGACTCTGCGAGCCGCGAGCCGCGAACTGAAAGCTTCAAGCTCCCTGGCGCGAATACAAAGGACAATTCGTTTGTATTACACGCTATGCGCGCCGATGGTATCGCTTTCATATAATTCAAATATTTCGTTTCAGCATAACACAACGCCCTCTCTGGGCGTCTTTCTGTCGTCTTTCTACAATTCAGAGTGGGCGGTCTTCAAAAACGTTGTTTCTTGCAAGCCATAGAGTAACATACAGCCCCGTGCTTCTTGATCGCGCGGAGGCGCGGGCACAGCGATATCCCGGCTAATGTATTGAAGATCCCCATTAGGAGTTGCCTGGCGAGAATTCAATTGGATGGAAGAATCAGTTCAAAGGTCTCTGCCACAGTATGCAGTATACAATACATGTCGGCTGAAGTCTGGACGGTACAGTATTCCTCCGAGTCTCAGAGTGCGCTAAGAAGTAGAGAATACATTCGGGATCGGGTAATATTTTCTATGGCACGAAACAGTTATGATGATGGTGGGAGGTATTGATACCTTTGAATTCTTAGACTGCATGAATATCTACATACATTTACCCAGGGTAGGTCACGACGCACGATCACGGTATACGCGACGCTGACACATATATTTCCCAATCAAGCTGTACACCTTCCATTTATGACACTGTCATCAACACTGTTTCAAGTTGTTTGTATCTGTTACAAGTCGCGGATAATAGAGAGTTTGCGCACAGCCACGCGGAGCCAATAATTGGCTACTTTAGGATGCGCAAAACTCGCCTGTGATGGCTCCACTGGTGACGAGACAGCCTTCGAATGGCTCGCTAAGGCTCCATTGGCAGTAATTGGAGCCATATTTTGCGCACGCTGAAAAGAGCTAGCCTGGCTCCAAATAGCCAGTTAATGGCTCCGCATGGCCGTGTACAAACTCTCTATTACGATCACTCCAAGCCAAGAATGGGTATGGATCACACTGGCGCCATGCGCATGTGCAATTACGTCTGTCTTTGATTCAGTACATTGCAGTGTTGCATGAATATTACAATTTCAAGCCGTAGGAGGCTTGTGTGCTCAGTGAAAATGTCGATCCATGGATTGTTGGTACTTCTTCACACCAACTCGCGCAGATTTTTCTGTCAACACAATTACATATCATTTCGACCATCTACTATTCATCGTCATTACTTGCGCAGTAATCAGCATTGGCACCTTTGGCACTCTTCTGGCTCTCGCCAACCGCTACTGCGCTCTTCTAACTCCCTCTTGTTGATCTTTTCCTTGTCCTTTTTTTCTGACGCAAGTGCAGCAGGGGGGAAATTTACCCATGCTTCGCTAATTATGTCTGTTAGGCATTATGTTGCTTGCATCCTTTCATTGATGCACTCACCGAGCTCCTGATGCAATTGGGCGAGCTGGTGGTTGTCAAGCTTCTCTGGAAGGCCAACCTTGCCTGGAGGCGGCGGGCCAATCGCCTTTACATTGTCCTGATGTACCACATTCGGTACCATACTGATGGGCCCCCGCTCAGGGGTGGCATGCCGATCTGATGCAAAGTTATGGTGGGCTCACCCTCAGGATGGTCGTGCGACAATATAGCGACGTGTACGTTATGGGTATCCGGCTCATGGTGCACGACAATGGCAGGATGAGGTCGTATCTCTGTGGTGTGGGCTCCCTCAATAAAGTGCTTCCCCTGGACCTTGACGAAGTCGCCAGGGTTCGCGGGTGCCTTGGGTTGGGAGGCTGCCGCAGGCGGCGGGTTTACATTCCTGTTGCCGCCAGAACCACCTCCGCCGCCGCTGGAGGGGCTTTACCTTCTGCATCCTTTCCTGGAAGTGGGGCCGCAAGGATGGGAGCGAAGAGGGAAAGTAGAACGAGAAAGAAGGAGAAGCGCATTGTGTAGTGATGAGGACTTGAATCTGGGATAATAGATCTGTGGACAAGTCAAGTTTAGTCAATACTAACAACTTTCTTCACTACAACCAAGACACGTACGGATTTTTGAGGTGTTTGCGTCAAGCGCTGCTTGTGACAAGGATGCGAATGGCTGTTGGAGACCTGCTCTAGGGATTTCCCTGTCCTGCTGCCCTTCTTCTCATGCCTCGCCACCTTGGACCGCAGACAACGAATTGTGGTCTTTCTCCATCTCTTCTCCTGGTAGTAAACGGCTCGTACGATTCCAGAAGTCAGGCTGCTACACGTACCGCGTTTGCGTAACCGCAAGTTTGCTGGAGCGGAGACGAGGTCTTGTTTTTTTATATAGCATTCACAGTGCGGGCCAACGTGATCGCCGTGATGGGGTGCTTCGTCCCGCATCTACAAGGGCAGAACTCGCCGTCGAGGCGTCTATTTTCCGCCTCGCAACGGTGAATAATGAGTGGTTTGCAGAACATTGTGAGGTTCTATTCCTGACAAGGTACATACCACACTGCACTTCTATGGCAATGTTGCACGGAGGCAGCTTGAATGTTGCAGCTCATACATTCGAAATCCCCAGTTGGAGCCTTTGGATTAGCTGAGATGAGATAACCCCTCCAAGGGTATCTGGCACATTTTGCGGTATATGTTGGCCGAATAGTGTTCGAGCGTGCCGATACACACCCCCTGAGAGACGCAAAGGGCGTTGGTGACAGAATAGAATGATTGGTGTCACCACACTCCAGAATATTTTCAAATACTACTTCTATGAGTGTATATTTGATGGAGATGCTGTTTCGCGTACGCGTGATTACCACGCGACTTTCCAAATTAAGCTATACACCTTCTATTCAGAGTAGTTTATTTTGATCAACATTTTTTGTACGAATACACCGGTTCATCAAAGGAAGATTGATCACTTGGAGGTTACTTCGAACAACACTGTCACTGTAGGAGATTGCGCAATGAGCATCATTATACACTCCTAGACTCTGCTCAGCTTGTTGCACAGATGTTTCACATTTGAGTGGCATGAAGCTTGCGCGATTGACCCATCCAACAGAGGGGGTCCATACCATGACCGCTATTGATGGTTATTTTGAGACGGAAACTGGCGTCTCAAGTTACCTAGTTGTCAGTGAGGGTGAACAGCTTGCGGCCTCGCAAAGCCTTCGTCCGGGACTGGTGTGCGGATTCATTGCGAGTGGGCTGTCAAAGTGCGACGCAGTGGCATCAGTCTATGAAGAGAAACAAGGTCGCAACGTACATTTTGTGGGCCAATGCACACGGTACGGCAAGGATACTGAACGTTGGAGGTGGCCCGAGGAAATGTGATGCCCCTAACTTTGTCTACCACGTGACTGACGCGCAAATGCCCGCCCTAAACTAGTTCTGGCCGCGGTGACCTTGATGAAGTCACGGCTGTGGACAGCGACGACGAGCATGAAACGGCGAGGAAATAAGTCCAACAAGGTCATTCTGCTCTCCACACAGTCCCCTTTATCTTGCTTATTTTGCTCTAAGTTCACAGTGTCAAGCTTCGGCCAACAGACAAGGGTGCGTACGCGCACCCCATCGTCGGGAGCTGCTGAACGGAGGATACCCAGACTCCCGCAGACGACTCGGAGGCGTTCGTTGATACGTGCCCCAGGCCGATGACGGATGTGGTTATTTATGCTACGGGCATTACGGATAAGGTGCGTTTCGTGCCACAGTACTTGGGATGGTGCAGAGACGTCGTAAAGTACTGATCGACCTCGTTTATCAGTTGACACTGTTCAAGCAAGCAGTCGAGCTCGGCGCAACCTGCACTCTCGCATTCACAGATCGCGTTACTCATTTGATTGCGGTTGATCATGGTGGCGCTAAATACATGGTATGTCCACGTTCTCTACATGAACTCTATTTCTGTTCTAGCCTCCAATGGCCTCCTAACCTCCGCCATGTGCAGTGCGCCCTGGAACGCAAAATCCCCATCGTCAAGCCCTCATGGATAACGGACAACTATCAGATTTGGCTGAGGGGGGACGACGTAGACGCCGAAGCGGTGCGCTTGTCTCTCTCATTATATCCTCCATTCTCCCTACTTACTCTCCCTCACTCCTGCCCACTCCTGCTTGCCCCACTCCACACAATTAGACCCTCACAACACACCGCCTGCCCATCGTCTCCGGCGTCGATCTGGACCCTTCACACTCCTCATAGCAGCATCATATACTCGAGCACTCACACTGTCTGGGTCATTTTACCTTGTGTTTTGGTGGAAATACTGCCTTCGTTGTGGCTAGTGTATCTAAATCGCAAAAATGTATTAAGCCATTTGTATCAGAATGTAGACATCTCATCTCACTGTCAGCCAGAGGTGTACACCTCCCTTGAAAAAGCCGTGTTCTCTTCTATTTTATATATCTAGTACTTCATATATCTAGCCCAAGTGGGTCGGTGCCCATCAGGGGCTAGATGCTCAAGCATCCTAGTGCACTGGCTTGTTGAGGATTCTAGTTCGCAGATTGTATGAGCATGTTATCGATGTTCTAATGCGTGTTACATCTTGCATCTACGCGTCAAATGGTCAAAGCAATGTGTTGGGGTTGTCCACGTCGCAGAGTTGTTACGGGCATTTCAGGTTGGTGAGAGTTCACGACGACGCAGGGTGGTATTGGGGTGGTAAGTAGGAGGCCAATGTATCTGACGCGTTACTTAGTCAGATAATCGGATTGCACTACTGTTCCATTTCGACCGATCGTTCACGTCACGCATAACGGGCGCTTGTGAATTGAACGAATGCACCTTTTGTCACGCATCACAGGAGCCGGTGAACAGGTTGAAAAACCGATTTTTTTTTTTCTACCTCAGATGGAAAAAAAGAACGTCTATTTAGTGTTCAGAAGCCGAAAATCTACTCTATATATCATATCTCAGCATTACGACGACGAATCGGCTCCTTCTTGACACCGTTGCCATTTTTGGGTGCAGTTAGCTTTGAGGTAGCGGATTGTGGCGGGGTGGAATGGTGGACGTGCCCCATGTAGGGCCATTCTGGCGAGGAGTCTCCTCCATGTGATACCGTAGAAATATTTGTGAGCGGTTTAGTTGGGAATTGTGGTTATGGACTGTCGATTGGTGTCGAGGGCACTCGTAAATCTCAAGTTGAACTAACTTGTTTCAACATTTGCGGGCGCGCGCCACTCAACTGCATCGGCATTCAATATTCAATCCTAATTAAAATGATGCTTGTACACATTGGGTGTATGTAGACCGCTAGGGTTTGGTTTAGGCAGCAAAGCGCTATCCTCAGATCACCGCCACAATGAACTTACGTTGTGAACAATTCTCTGAACAAATTTGCCGGCCGTCACGCATCACCTTGGCCTATGAACGCCTGGGCCAGTGAACAAGCGTCACACCCCGTGAACGATCGGTCGAAATGGAACAGTATTTTCGTGGCAAATTAGTAGGAAGTATGAGAAACAAATACATCCATCACATAAAACAAGGGCAAACGAGCAGGCTCCTAGAACCATCCTCTCGGAGAGGAGAATTCATTCTATAAGATGAATTATTGCTTATCCTATATCTAATCTATTTTTAATCTAAGAACAAATATGTACACACCAACCTAACGAAGGATTCTCTCTCCTGAGAGGCTGGCACTTAATGTGTCGGTCTTCTCGGCCACGTCAAATTTAAGGTTTAAACATTTCATTCTGGATGCAATTGATATGCCAAACATACCATTCGGCACAAAGTATGCCGTCTCTGGTGATTGTGTTGTGACATTCTCCCCTCTACGAGCTTGTCACTCTTGTATGCCATCAGATTCACCAGAAGCTAGGAAAGCGAGCTTGCTTGATGCAGTTACAGGTGGCAAAAGAGATACGAGCAGGAAAGGATGTTGTAGCATGTGCGCGCACAGGTGCCGGAAAGACTCTCTCGTTCTGGATACCCTTGCTTATGGACATGGCGGAGGGAGGCGATAAGATGATCTTTGTGGTGACATCGTTGACCCTCTTGGGTAGACAAAACACAGAGTCATTGGACTTACTTCAGAATGCGGGCTTGACGTCGGTAGCTGTTACCGCCGAGAATGCAAATCAAAAGGCCTTTAAAGTAAGTGTCATGGTCGAGATGACAGTTGAATAGTCACCTTTTCTCTAGGATATAATAGCAGGAAAGTACCAAGTGGTCACAGTCAGCCCCGAGATCATAATGGCCCACCCCGACGTACAGAAAATATGGAAGAATCCATCATTCACGAAGAGGCTTCAGTAGTTTGTTTTTGACGAAGGTCACTGCATATCTCAGTGGGCAAAGTTTCGTGAGCAATACGCTCAACTAGGAGACCTTTGCTATCTCACGTACCCTTCTATCTTACATCTGCTACACTCCCGGAAACTATTCTGCACGATGTAGAGAGGCACTCCATCTACGGCGACAGAACACTTCCTATATAATGAAATCAAATGATCGTTCAGAAACTCGTCGCATGGTTCGAGGAATGACGCACCCCGGTATCATTCAGGATTGTTGATATTCCATTCATGGGCACGCTGCCCCTGACTGGAGGGTTGCGCTGCAACTCTGTTACTTTACTACAATCTACTTTGGGCCGCAACTACTTATAGTGTTTGAATCAGACGCAATTGTTCTATTTTGGCTCGAGTAACTAACTACGTCTCAAAGAGCAAAGATAAGGAAGACAAGAAATATTTGCCAGGACAACGCAGGTTGAACAAGGACAATAATGACTTGTTCTGACGCTGCGAACTTAGTACAAATAGTTATGATTGTCTTTGTGCCGCTGACTTGCCGTAGTGACACAATGTGACCTATGAAGGTGATCCGCTGGCCGGCAGACTGACAAATCATTGACTGGAGAGTTCCCATAAGCCCCAACGTAGGGTCAGTTTGACGTGGCCGAGAAGACCGACACATTAAGTGCCAGCCTCTCAGGAGAGAGAATCCTTCGTTAGGTTGGTGTGTACATATTTGTTCTTAGATTAAAAATAGATTAGATATAGGATAAGCAATAATTCATCTTATAGAATGAATTCTCCTCTCCGAGAGGATGGTTCTAGGAGCCTGGCAAACGAGGTGAATTGAGCAGAAATGGCTCACGTATTGAAATTTGTACTTATTTGTCCAGAACGACTCGGGCTTCGCCAAGGCATCACATGCATCACGGCCCACACCATACCAAGCCTCGAATTGCGAGCACATGTTCATCCTCTCTCAATGGTAGACAGACATAAATCCACATTTATATCCCCTTCACAAAATCCCAGCACCCAAGATGGCGCATCATCTCCATCACCCAAACACCGGTACCCTATCCCCGCAGGAGTACAACCAACCAACTGTATCCAGATTTCTACCGTAGATTCAATACGAGGCGTTTACACTATCGACCCAGGGCTGACGCCACCTGCGTTTCTGTTCACGCAGCCCCCCCATGGCTACCAAGACCGGCAGAATGTCCTCATCGAATCACAGGGTGGCAACGTCTACGTTGACCTCTTTTTTCTCCCCTCCTCTGACAAGCACAAAATGATCTCCATGACATTGAAGTCCCACCAAGGCTCAGCCAGTGTCCGGGTGGTACGTCGCAGTGTTTATCCCGTGTATCGCGCGGGCGTTTATCTGCGATAACAATGTGGCAGCACGATGCTGACCCGCAGGACGCCTCGTGGATTCGTGGACCCATTAGCATAATGGTTACTGCGTCCAAGAAAGCGGACATTTATATTCCCCGCTCGTTCAGAGGCCCTCTGCAGTTGGTCACGGGGAACACAGGGGAGGTTTGCTACAGTAATGCCCTGAAGGCTGAGGTCGCACCCGTTTTCTCCAGGAATGGTGTGCACAATTGCTTTATTGGAGGGCTGCCCGACGGAGAGGATGTCATACAGACGTGGACCGGCGACCAGCTGACAGCCGCGGCGAACGGGGCGATTAATCTTTACTTCGACGACGAAGGTGATATTCCGACAAAGGATACCAGCACAGGGCATTGGGCTCAACTCCAGCGCCGGCTGACTCGGCGAGTCACGTCCCCAGTCGCCCCGAGGCCGCTTCGCGTCTTCAGTATCCGCGTTGCGCGCATTCTCCGAGACATCCCGCGTCCCCTCGCTTTTCTGTATCTTTCGATTGTCCTTGTTCTTCTCTATGACTGTATTTTCTTGTTGATTACCTATTTTATGAAGTGACTACTACCTACTGGCTATGTCCTACCACGTTTAATTGATCTTGCCCGATCTACCACAGCCCCACCATAAGGTGGTGTTTCCGGAGGTGATCCGGTATTGCCTGTAACAGGGCTGGCGGTGTGTGCGCCGAGCAACGAAGCAAAACTTTAAGACTTAAATCATTGTAGCATGAATCCGCGTTTGGAGGCCCATCAGAGCACCTCGCTCACTAGAATAGGCGTTCGTGAATGGGTTCGCGAGCAACCTTTAGCTGGACGTTCGTGCGGACGGTGGCTTGACCTCACATTCACAGGATCCCGCGTTGCCAATTGAACATGCCATTGACAGAGCATAAGCATGTTGTCATTGTCTGCACCTGAACAGCGGTCCACTACATTTTTCTATTGGTTTATCATGATTTTGACGGGATCACCACAGTAAAGCAGGTGGAGGCAATCGCGGCGTCCTCGCCAGGCGCGACGACCAGACCATTTTGCCATGAGCTTATTCAATCCAACCAGTGTATTTAAGTTTGAGCCCCTTTCTGCAATATCACATGACTGTCGCGCAAATGCCGGCCCTAAATTAGTTTTGACCGCGGTGAGCCTGATGAAGTCACGGCTGTGGACAGCGACGACGAGCATGAAACGGCGAGGAAACAAATCCAACAAGGTCTCTATTTCTTGCCCTGTCTCTTCTCACCACAATCCCTTATTCTGCTATATTTGATAGGTCCCCAATGTCAAGCTCCGGCCAGCAGACAAAAGCGCCTACGCGCACCCCGTCATTGAGAGCTGCTGGGCAGAGGATACCCAGACTCCCGCGGACGACTTGAAGGCGTTCGTTGATACGTGCCCCAGGCCGATGACGGATGTAGTTATCTGTGCTACGGGCATTACGGATAAGGTGCGTTTCGTGCCACAGAGACGTTGTAAAGTATTGACCGACCTCGTTTATCAGCCGACACTGTTCAAGCAAGCAGTCGAGCTCGGCGCAACGTGCACCCTCGCCTTCACGGACCGCGTTACTCATTTGATTGCGGTGGATCATGGTGGCGCTAAATACATGGTGTGTCTATGCTCTTTACATGTACTGTATTTCTGTTCTAACCTTCGAACCCCGTGCAGTGCGCCTTGGAACGCAAAATCCCCATCGTCAAGCCCTCATGGATAACGGAGAACTATCAAATTTGGCTGAGGGGGGACGACGACGACGTCGAAGCGGTGCGTCTGCATCCCTCATGCCCTACTTTCTCCCTACTCACTCTCACTCCTCCTCGTGCTCACCCCCACCCCACTCAACCTATTCCCTTCTGCTCACCACGCACGTACGCAAACCACCAAAACACAGACCCTCACATCACACCGCCTCCCCATCTTCTCCGGCGTCGTCGTCTGCCCCTCCGGCATCACCGACATAACCCGCCGCACGCAGATCGCCAAGCTCGTCGCGCAGCACGACGGCGCCTACCTCAAGAACCTCGAGCGCCCCGTGCGGGTCACACACCTTCTATGTTCAGGCGACGAGGAGACGGACAAAATGCGGTATGCAGAGAAATTCAATCAGAGGGGGGAGGCGACGATCCACCTCGTCTGGGAGGAGTGGTTCTGGGACTGTCTTGATTTTGGGGGGCGGTTCCAGGAGAGCGGGTATGCGGTGAGGCAGCCGCGGCCGGAGAGGCGGACGACGATGGTGCCCCAACCAGGGCCGCCGCCTTCGTCGAGTCTGCCGTCGAGATTTGACGAGGGGCCGTCGTCGTCTGCGCCGAAGCACACGAAGGCACCGCAAAATCAAAATCAAAACCAAAATACTACCGCCGCCGCGGCCAACGCAGACGACATGGACGACGAGCCCGCCTTCGCCAAGGTGCTGCCCAACGTCACGCTGCAGCTGTGGGGCAACCTGCTAGGAAGACGCGGGTACCAGGTCACGGACGGGGAGATCATTCTGAGCCCGTCCAAGGTCGCTGCCGCTGCTGGGGATCGGGGCGGTGGTCCACCTTCACCCTCGTCGCCTACCGAGCATGAACCACAGCCAGAAAAGGCGGCCTTTGGCGCCGCGCGCAGCGTCATCTCGTCGTTTCGGCGCACCAACTCGTTCGCGCCGCAGGAGACGTCCACGGGGAGGCAGGTGCCGTTCCGACGGACGGCGACGGCGGGTGGGAATGTGTTTGCCAGCGCGGTCGCGGGCCCTTCGCGGCTGCCTGCGCAGGCTCAGGCTCGGGCGCAACCGCCAGCTCCAGGCGCCGGCAAGCAGGCGTCAACGTCCAAGGCCGTACAGCCAGAGGCAGAGGCGCCCATACAACCGCAGATCTTCGCGGGGCTGCGCATCCGGCCCATGGGCGAGGCTCGCGGCGCCTCCGTGCGTGCTGCGATCGAGGCGCGGGGCGGCTTGGTGGTAGGCGGCGACGAGGCGGACGACGGGTGGGACGAGGTGGATTATGTCGTCGTGCGGCTTGTCAGGTGCGTCCCTCATTCCTTGCCCTTCTCTTCCATTATCTCACCCAACGGTAATAATTTATTTTTTTTCATCAGCGGCAGCAAACTCTTCCTGCAAGAAGACTCCCCCGCCCTGCGTCTCAAATACCGCACCGAGTGCTGGCTCGAGCAGTGTCTGTACGAGGACCGCGTCTGCGCGCCCGCTGAGAACGTCGCTTTTGTGCCGTTGGGGGTCGAGACGCCGGTGCCCGGCGCGGAGGGGGTGGTGTTTTCGTTTAGCGGGTTCGAGGAGGCCAAGGGACATGCGCTGAGGCGGTTGGGGCGGGCGTTGGGTGAGTCCACGAGACCATGGTGTTTGTTCCTCTGGTCAAGTGCTGATTAAATATGAAAACGTGTAGGAATTACCCTCGCCCCGACATTCAACCGCCGCGCGACGCACCTCCTCTGTCCCTCGGGCACGGGCCTGAAATTCGACAAGGCGCTCGAGTGGGGCGTGCCGGTGGTGCATATGGGCTGGCTCGAGGAGATGGCAAGGACGGGACGGGTGCCGGAGGCAGGGGGCTTTCTTGTTTCGGGGCCACTAGGAGCAGATGAGAGCGGAGGGGCGGTTGAGCGTGAAGCGGTAATTCCCCCTGTTGTTGGGAAAGCGCTGGATAAAGGGAAAGGACGTGCTGTCCCAGTTGGAGGTGGGGAGAATGTCGAATCCGCAGCCAAGAAGCAAAAACAACAGCAGCCCAAATCTCTCGGACGGGAAGCTACAACTATCATCCCCAATGATCCTCCTCAACAAGAAGGCGGCTCTCGACCGATGCTGCGGAGTCGCACCGCCAGTACCTTCGACAACAGCGGGTACTATGTGCATCCGTCGAGTATCCCGACGCAGTCGCGCCTGCCGTCGGTGCCGCCTGTTGAGTTTGGCGAGGGGTTCGAATCGGAAGAGACAGGAGGTGGGGGAGGAAGCAACCACCAGATGTTTGTCCCGGATAGGTCGTTCTCGTTGCACAGTTTACAACAGCAGCAACAGCAACTACTACCACAACTGCAACAGGAGCAGAGCCAACTCGAGCTTGAGGCGGAGAAGAGCAACCCGAATTTCCGCATCCCGTCGTCCAAGTCGCCTTCGCCGTTGAAGTTGCGCATTCCTGGAGCACCACTAGCGGCAGCAGGAACGGGAGGGGCCGGCGCAACTCGCGGACCAGAACAGACACGCCAGATGCGCAGGACTAACAGCCGCGGCATGTCGCTCTCGCCCGTCAAGATCGACCACGAGGCGGCCAAGGCGCTGCAGGAGAGCATCACGTCTTTGCTTGGAAAGCGGCCGTCTGGCGACGCAGACGATGCAACCTACAATAATGGGAATGGGAACGGGAAGGGCGCGAAAAGGGCACGGCCGCAGAGGAACAAGGCGCAGTCGCGCCAGGTGTCGGATGCGAATATCGACATCAGTGCTCCGGCGGGTGGGCTCGGTGCGGGTGCCAAGGGCAAGGGTGTGGCCGGCAAAGCCACAGAGTACGCGTCCGTATCAGCCATCAGCGCCTTCGAGTCGTACGAAGAGTCCAATCACCCCCACCCTCACGGCGGGCGGTCGCAGGTTCGGATGGAGATGCAGGTGGAGGAGGAGAGCATGCGGGTGCTGTACGAGGACCCGGGGCAGCGTCTGGAGAAGCAGCGCCTGATGGATCTGCTGAAGAGCCAGAATGGGGAGGAGGACTCGATTGTGTCGGCAGGGTCGGGCTCGACGTCGTCTTCGTATACGCGCAAGTCGACGCGGAGGAGCGCGCGGATTGCGGGGTGATATCTATGGGTGGAGCTGTCTTTATCTGATTCCCGTCTGGTCTTTGCTTTTCCCTTTTGCTTGTTGAATAGTGCTCTTTATTTTACCCGGATTTTCTCAGCTGTTGTATATTTTATAATTTTCATTATACGGAAAATATTGAGGTCTCTGACAGCGCTGTGTGGTGCCGTAAACGCCCTACGTGTGGCGTTGCCTCAGGCCTGACAGCTCTATTGGGAGACCCACATGGACCCACATTGCTAAGGAAGGTGGTTCTTCAAGGCTATGTATAGATAGAAGCATTGCGTAGAAGCTCATTTACTGCCTTGTTGATGTTCCTGATGGTTCGCAAATAACTACTCGAATGGTAAGAAGGACGGTGATTGCAACTCGACGAGCAGCGACATATCGTAGATAGTCATATTTGTGCTACTTCAACAATGAATATTAATGAATTCTCAATTAGCATTAGAGCCCATAAAACTGACGTGGGCGAATATCATTGATTAGGATCTGAGTGACGGCGGGTATCGTTAAAGTCTCTAGAATGTATCTAGGGCATTGTGCGGCAGATTTGACGGTCGTAGGGAGGATGGCTAATGGGCTCGACCGCACAATAGAACCCTTCGCAGCAGCAAGCTGTTGGAATTATCGAAATAAGAATCAGCGATACTAATTCCAATGTTTGAGGCGCGTGCAGTTTACTTACAAGGGAAAGCGCATCCGCTGCCGTATCCTGAGCATGTCGGCCATGGCGACCAGTCCCAACACCTCTTGGCCATCAAGCTGCTCTCCATCATCGGGCTTTGTCCGACAGCATTATCGTTTAGCTGGGGGAGTGCCACAGCTGGCACGGCGCTGATAGGAAGAGAAAGACAAGGTAATTGGTGAGCACGACGGTTGTCACTCAGAGATTGGGTTGTACTTACGCGATAGCCAGAGGGAGAAGCGCGAAGATTGATTTGATGTTCATATTGGGTGATGAGGACAAAAGGTGGGGGAAGTCGGGGGATTCCTGATACTAGTCTCATTAAAAAGCGCAGGTCTTTATACCATTCCTTGAGCATAAGCCGGAAGGACAAATCGTCCGCGTCGAAGAGCAAAAGCTGGAGTATGTGCCTCAATTTCACGGCTCACCGGCAGCTCAGGAACAGCTCGGATTTGTTCCTGGCTCAGCAAGATGTGGGTTTTGATTATTATCAGCAGCCAGAGATACCGACAATGAACAAAAACCACCCTCCGGTGGCTGAGTGGTGCCAGAAAATCAATTCTCTTGGACCTTCCTCTTCAAATTCCAAGAACGCTTACTTGAACAATTATAGAGCATTGACCGCTGATGGGCAGCTTCCTAAGCTAAGTCGTGAAACTCGTTAAATAAATCCAGTGTTATATATACCCTTTGAGGTCCTTAAGGGTCTTGATCTAGCCTGGAAAGTGTGCAAGTAAGATCGAGAACTAAATACACATTTTCACCTGGAAGAGATTGAGTCCAAGTTTTGGAGCTAGGACGCGAGTCTTCGAATCTGTGTGTAACCTTGTAGGTCCGGTATGCACGAGGCCCCGATCTGCCGGATATTCGCCGAACCATGCATAAAAGCGTCCGCGAAGCCCCTGGCTCTAAATGAATCAAATCGGCGACATATAAGCACCTGTATATTAAAGTACTGGCACTGCTACTGTGGCATCTCGGAACTATCACCAGGATCGCCAAGGTGGGCTACTCTGATGTGGTAGTATTCCTGTCCAACTTGGGGCTAAAAATCTCCATACGTCGCTCTCTACTAAATTGTTGCAGGTGCAAGCAATCTTACAGCACATACTTGCCATAATACACGAACTTTCCTCAATAACAGTGTTCACGCAATCCCTGAGATTAATACATATACACATTGGTGATGCGATCCTGACACCTACAAAAGGGTATATAAGTTCATAAAGTACATAAGAAACAGCGCAGGGAGTAAGTCCTGCAAAGTGGGGCCCTGTAATTGCACATAGAAACGGCTAGGTAGTGACAATAACATGACCCTAGAATGCATAGAAGCGAGCCACTCGTTAAGCGCCTACGTCCTCTGCTTTCGTACAGGTTCCAACTTCCCACTGAGTGTGCTACCTCTGGTCATCATTGAGGGTACGCCAGTTGGCTGCAAGGCAACCGCTGCGGGTGCAGGCACTGACATCGAGCGGGTGACAGACACGGCCGCAGGAGTTCGAGACAGCAATGGAATCGGTCTGTTCTGCGGGGAATACGCGTGGGGATTGGTGTAACGATTAGCGCTGGTATAACTCGAAGGTGATGGTGCGAGGGAGCTATGTGGAGACGCCCGCACGGGTTCCAGCCTTGTGGGATGTGCTGTATATGTCGGGGCCGCTCCCCCAAATTCGGTATGGCTTTGGGACGACTCCGCGCGTTGCGCAAGAAGGAGGGAATTCGAGGGAACCGGCGACGCGACGCCGTGATCGCTGGCAGTTGGTGCCTGATAGCGGCCGTGGGCAGAAAGAGAGTCTTGAGAAGCGGAGTACTTTTCCTGGATGGAGCGCAATGCGACGCCGCTATCCTGCAGCGGCGGGCTATGCGGAGACACCTGCGAATGCGAGTTGTGGCTGAATGCCGTCCGGTCAAACTCGATATGCCTATCATCTGGGATAATTCTGTGATCCTGCGGCCAGTCATCATAATATTTCTTTTTTTCTACTTTCCGTCGGGCAAGAGTCCAGGATATCCATAAGAAGATAAGGAAGGCCAAAGCGCCGAATGCAGCACCAAAGCCAATGCCGACTCTTGTTGTGGTTTCTGACTGCGTCGGTCCCGCTTGGGCGGCTGCTTTTGGGGTGGTTGTAGTCGCGTTTACGGGGGAGCTTTGGGTGATTCTAAATTCAGAGGTGGATACGGTGTATAATTAGCCATAACTTCCATTACAGCCATGTGAAGGGTGTCAATCAAACATTGGCGTGCTACTCACATGAAGGATCCTATCTTCAGAGTTTTGACTCCCGCGCCAGGAGTTATTTCCAAGACGTGTGTCGTATTCTGCAATCCAAGTTGCTGCCAGATTGTTGCGACTGCTGGAGTTGACGATGTAGTGGGTGTTCGAGGGCTACTGATATTGATATCGTTCGATGTAGAGCCGTCAAGAATGAATCGTAGGGACAGTCCATCGAAAAAAGGTGACTGATAATAAATCGCAACGCCTACAACATTTTATGAATAAGCAATTTTAAGAGTGAATGACAGAACTTATCGCACCAGTGAATGTGAGGTTTACAGACAAGCTATCCTTCCCCTGGATCGTACACGACCTATACGCCAAATCAGGCCCCTTCGTCGTGTTCAACGCCCATCCCGCCCCTGTGCAAGACGCTGGCGCATACGAGATCTGTGTCGAGTTGACCGATGTGTCAAGGGTAACGTTTCGTAAGCTCATCCTTTGTCTGCAGTATCGCTGCTAAGCGTCCCGCAACTGCAGGAGAGGACGGAGCGCGACACCGCGATGATGTCTAAAGTGGCGAAAAGGAAGGAGGGAGAGCGGGGTACAAGGCCTTCTCACATTCGCCGTCTATATGTATTCGCGTTCGGCGTTGGGAATGACGGGTTTCGTCCACGCACTATGTTTCCATAATCAAGCCCCCAGCCAAGGATGCGAAGGACTTGCGGAGAACGTCAAACGCCAACTCTATTACAAGTTTTGGGTGTGATTTTATTGGATCACAATGCCGAGCACCGGGAAGATTCAATCAATGGCGACCATATGGCTCAATCAAAAGTCATCAAGAGTGATCACAGGACGGTTGGTTCCTAACACTACTCTGGATCTCCTCCATTCCCAAGGGCCAAAGGTGAGCTTTTTTGCCGCAGCGTCTGCGTTAGGTCCATTGCTCGCAAGGAGCATAAATGTTTGCACCGCTGACAAGCTTTCCTTGAAACCGGACTTTCGAGAAATGCAATGCAAGTAGTAATGCCGACCAGTAAACATCCGACGAACATAAGCGAACATATGCATCCTAACATATCGCTTTGATGGCAAATCAAAAATACTTATGTGGGGTACTCCCTGGTACTCCATGTGGGGGACGTATGGCTTTCCGTAAGCGCTGGGGAGCGCTGGGGCCATTCGCGCTTGATTAATTAATGATGACTATCATCAGCAACGACAAACTTTCAGGTCTCTGCATGAACTCTTCGTGGATGTTGAAAGAGGGCTTAGTATTCTTCCTGTTCGCGGTTGCCTTTACTTTCAGCCAGTATTATATGACAGTCAGAGTGAAACTTGGCCTGCATTTTCAATGCCAAATGTCATCTTGCTCCGAGCAAAAGGGGAAGAGTTGAGTGACTGCAAGCCTGCAAAAGACAAGTCGAAACGTCCAATGGTATCTGGGAGACAGAACAGCCTCAGTCCCTTAACAGGAGGAATGATCTCTTACACTCTCTAATAATGGAACGGCAGAAGTTGGAATTCGAGGACTTGCCGTTCCAAAACTGATTTTGTATGAAAGGATCCATCAACACCCAAGTATGTATTACGCTACAAATAAGGCAGCTGTCCACCCTAATTCATGAACAAATTCCTTCCAGATATCCTAAAGCACCATGCTCATCAGTTTCCGACACCTCCAATCATATCATGTAAGGAGATGAGCTGTACCTCGAAACGAATCTTCAGAAGGTCCTGGAGTGGATTTGTGGTCAATATACCAGTAGGTAAATACACGTCAATGACGTGGACGAAACTCCATGTGAACCAGAGCACGACCCAGCAGTACCCAACAATCCGCAACAATATGGGTGGGGAATGAGAACCCTTCCCAGTAGAGGTGACACCGATGATGTGAGGCAATAATATTCGTTCCAAGATGAGAGCAACAGGCTGAAGCATAAAAAACTTGAATATGCCACCATTGAGCAATAGTTGCCGAGTAGCCATGTATTCGCCCCCAATGTGGACAAGACCGCTGAAAAAGAATACCGCCCAAAGCCATGTTACAGCTTCGGCCAGAGAGCGTTTTCCTGTAGGCGACCGATTTATGCCCAGAAGGCTTGTCAACGAGGTGGCACATACTGTCAGGCTCTGTTCTTAATGAATCAATGACAGCTGCAATCCTCTTCGAAGAGCTGACTGACCCTTCTCAGCATCTGGTGCCATGTTACACTATACCACGAGTTAGCACAGCGATCGTACCACCGTCGGACTTGGTTGTGCTCACCTCCAGAACCGGCCTACGCTCCATGCGTCAAGTACAGAGCCAGTCATGTCCGGCCATTTATCAGGTGTCGAGAATCCTCCAGCAACGGCACAAAGAGCAACAATGAGGTAGATATTGTCCATCGCACAGCGCAGTGCTAGACCACAGCTGAGCACTGCTATTATCCGCCAGTGGATTGAAGCTGACGACAACGAACTATTCGTGGTCAATGCGGGGTTGATGATAATAGCAGCAAGCCCAGCACATATTATGAAAACGTTGCAGAGTATGCACTGCGTCGTCCTTCGAACGAAGGTCCCTCGGGTGGTCGACACGGGATAACGCCTGCCTGCCAAATGTCGAATTTCATGCTTCCATCCGATGCCGCGAATGTTCAGATTGATTGTGAGTGTCCACAATGCTCTGCGCCACCACGACTTCTCCGTAATTTTCCCTGCTTCCGGGTGCGAGAGGTCGACGAAGGAATCCGGGTCAGTGAGGAGTATATTGGCGAAGTGCATCATGGGTTGTATGAGGAGCATGCACCCAATCACCATGTCCAAACCCATGCTTCCTGTCGTAGTTTTTGTGATGAGCCGGTGGGATATGAGTCCAATGATTGGTACACATGCATATTGTATGCTTTTGGGTGTACCGGGGATGATTATGGCGTACAGAATGGATGAAAAGGCGAAATAAAGGAGCAAATTGAAAGGGGGTAGCTGGCCTTCATCGGCCATACGAACTGGCTCTCCTGCTGGAGAGAAGGATGGTTGAAGAGATGGTTGTCATTCCAAATAACGTATACAATGACGACAACGGAAAGAGCTAGAGTTAGGCGGCAACTGTGTGGCGGTCAACCATCAATTACCGAGTCCCACAGCGACTTGGTGCTTACTGCAGCTTACAAGACAAAAATCGCATCCCTTAGCCTTCCACTTCAACCAAACCTCGACATCATTCGAATCATAAATGCATATTGAAGAAAACCATAGTAAATACATACATAACTGCAATAACCCAATGTCGTGAGAAGTAATCGTGAGCGGTGTGTGTGCGTGCGTGGTCGTGAGTATGAAAGAACAGAAAAGATGCAAAGCATGCAAGGATATGCAAGATGTAACAGTCAAGAAGCGGATTGTGTGAATGAGAAGGGAATAAATGTAGAGCAAACAGCAAAGGTAAGAGATGAGTATCCAGCCACTAAAGGAGGAAATGCAAGAAACGCGAGGCGGGCTAGGTGCAATGGGTATCACGGGTGCTGCGACCTCTGTCGCAGAGCCTCATCCAAAGCAGAGCATGCGCCAGGCGTGGTGAGTAATGTAAGTATTGCGAAAGAAACAAATCCAACGAGCCTAACGCTCGAAGGGACTTGTTGGCTTCCATCTGATGTTCAATGTTCGTGTAATTAGGAAAAGTGCCTCTATCTCCGTTTTCGTTTTACGCTGATGCCATCAAGCTGTCGTCGTCATTCAACGTCTAGGTTCTTAAGCGGACGCTTGCCACTCGTTGTCGAGCCCTGCAGCCCAAGGCGCGTTCAGCGGAAAGTCTGGGCCACCGAGGGGGCTCAGCGAGCGGATAGGACGCATGGTGCTGTTGGCCGCTGTGGTGTCAGAACCCATCGTGCGCACGGTGAGCGCCTTCGATGGGGAAGCAATTATGGTGTTCAGGCTTCCGGCAGGCTGGGTGCGGCGCCCACGTTGGTTGTCAGAGGTAAGACTTCCAGTGCGCGAAAGGTTGTGCGATGTGGCGCTGTTCCGGCCAGACGAGAATGAGTTGATAGACATGTCGTGGTAGGTGGTAGGAGCAGAGCCGGTGGAACGAGCGGAGCCAGGGGACACATGCGAACGCATTGAGTGCAGGGAGCCTTGCTCAGATGCGTAGCCAGGGCCTTGAACGAGCTGTAACAAGAATTTATGTGAGCGATATAGTAATGAATACTCAGGAGAAGAGACTGCAACATACCATGCCAAAGGTTCCGCGTCTGCCATTGTCCATATACGCAGCACCCGTACCAGCGGACGAGATCGAGCGCCAGCCCTGCTCTGCACCAGGAGGCGCCTCCTCGAGAACATCAATCGAAATGCCGTGTCCGAGCCCCAGGTCGTCCTCCAAATCTAAATCCATGTCCGCGTCCAGATCGATAGTCACGCCACGCCCGAGATTGAGTCCATGCAGCCCGCCAAAGTCATTATCAGACCCCAAGGACGCCGGAGGGGACGGATAGCTTGTCATTTCAGCCTGAGCCTGGGGTTCTGGGGCGCTCGGCGGGGCATTCGACCAACCGACGGGGCGAATGGTGCTTAGTCCGGGAGGCGGGAACGGAGCAACCTTGATACCGCCCGCGCTGCTGCCAGTGTGCATCTCCTTCAGAGACGAACCCGAACCCGAAGAGAAGTGGTGCAGGGCGCTGGGCGCGGGCATGTCGAGAATGTCAGCGTCCGCCATGTCGTAGCCGGTCCTAGCTGAGTGTTCCTGGGGAGACGGGGTCCTTTGCACTGGGAGATTGTGAGAGGAGCCGAGCCATGCGCGCTCATCGCCTGGCATCGAAGGGTTTGGCTCAGCAGGGGTCACAGCACGAGGGAGCGGAGCAAGGAAGGGCGTGACAGGGGTCGCGGGCAGCGAGCTGTGCGCGTCATGGAAGAGGGTGCCACCCGACGCGCCGCTGCGTCCGCTCACATTCGAGACGGGCCGACGGCCTTCAGAAGTCAATCCGGTACCGGCGGGTCGGAGGCCCAGACTGTCCACTTGGCCGACGTTAGGGGCCAACAGAGCGCCTTGCTCGAGATCCTTCTCCAATAGCGAGCTGTGTTCATGGGCAGCGGTGTGTCGGGGAGATGACTGGTTTTTGTTGAACCAAGCACCAACACCGCCAAGGCCTAGTGCACCAAGGAAGCGGCCACTCTGAGGACGCGAAGAATGAGCAGAGGAGCCAGCAGGCGACACAGGTGTGGAACGCGGTGCGAGATCTTGCGCCTTGACTCTCGTCGCGGTCTGCAACGATGCTTCCTGGAGGTCCTGCAAGGACGACGGATTCGAAATGGTGAAGGGGAGGTTCTCAGGCGACGGCGATGCTCCAGGAATCACAAGACGAGGAGGGGCGGTTGGCGGCTCTGAGTACCGCGAATAGGCGTATGCACCGGTGTAGTTGGGATCGTCAACATCGGTATCCTCGTGGGGAAGAACTTCTTCGTTGTCAATGCGCGCCATGTCCGCGTGCGACAGCGGGCGGCCGCCCTCGGTCTCGTGTTCATGGGTAATGGGCAAGTACGCAACGCCGCTGAGCGAAGGACGATCGAGGAGGACGCCAAAGCCCGATGCATGTGAGACGGTGGACGCTGAACCGGAGGAATTGCTGCCCATTGTCGGGGGTGGTACACGGGTGACAGGCGTCCGAGTAACTGGGGCGCCTGTGACTTGGGTCATATTGCGGTCCTGTCCATGTCCGTTCGAAGATTCTGCAACGGCGGCGACGTTCGCAAGAGGTGAGTTGCGGTATGAGCCGCGGCTGGTGGAGGTGCCGGCGACGCCTGGACCCACTTCACTCAACCAGTTTGACTGGTGGCTGCTCTCCTGGAGGAACGGATCGGCCTCCTCACCGCTGTGGCGCGGAGAACCTTCACCCGGCACGCGCGTGCTACCGGCTGGCACGAAGACGTACGAATCTTCAGCATTTGGCGATAGGCTTTCGAAGCGGTGGCGCCTGTTGCGGCGGCCTTTGCACCAGAGACACAGGAACAAGGCAAGAACGAAGAGGAAGATGAGGCCCAAGATGCTGGCCACGATGACCCCGACAAGTTGTCCTTTCGTCAGGCCGCCAAAACGGGCCGGATTTCCCGATACTGTGGGTGATGCAGAGAATGTTTGTGTGGGTGGCTGCACAACGGAAACTGACGTTGAAGGTATTGTGGGTGATGCGGTAAGGCTAGAAGAGCCCGACGTGGCGGAGGTTGCAGTCGAAGATGCGATAGTTGACGATAGGATAGACGAAATTGAAGATGCAGAAGAGGCGGCAGATACACTGAGTGATGAAGATGAAGCAGAATTTGAAGCGGAATTAGAGGTGATGGCGGTGGTAGAGGGTGTCGCTGATGTGGGAGACGAGGTTATTGCAGTAGAGGTAGTAAGTACAGTGGTCGTGGGTATCGCAGAGGTCGTAAGTGGAGTCGTTGTGGGAGATGTTGTGATGGGAGGTGTCGCTGTCGGAGTGGCTGAGTTCGCCACTGTAGTTGTTGGCGTGAAGACAATTGTAGGAGGTTCCGTTGAGCCACCAAAAATGTACAGTGAGCCTAGTGGTATCTAAAGAAAAGTTAGCAAGACGTTCAGCATGCATAGCAGAAGAGCACTTGCACTAGGTCCGAAGTATGTCGGTGGGACATAGACAATTTCGGTATTGGTGGCTATGGGGACTCCTGCTGCGTCCGTCACAACAACTACAGATGGCTGCAGCCAAGGAGGAAGTTGTTGGGTGGGTTGAGACATGTCTGTCTATCTCTAGGGATTTTACAAGTCGTTGCTGCAGAAAGAATAACGTTAGTAGAGAGCGTGGGGGGTACTTCCAGTCTGAGGAGGCAGTCAGTATGGACTATTCGTGGTAGTAAAAAATCCAGTAGACGCACGAAGACTTTTGAATCAGGTTTTCAGTCTGGTTTTGCGGATGATATCCTAAGATACCGAGGAAGGGGGGCAGACGGAGGTGGAGGGAGTGGGCAAACGTGCATCCGAGGCGCGCCCGCAACTTCAACCATACCCACGTGATCGTTCATCCCAGCCAATCGGACCACACGTGGCGCCATCATCACTCTCTAATCTAGCCGTCTCTTCTCCTCCTCTTGAACCCCTTCACACCGGTTTGAAAACAATATAGTATCGCTGAGAACACTGACTAGCTTTTTCCGGAGAGGCTCAGGTATTCTAGCTACCGTTTTATCCAGGATGAGGTTCTCGAGGACGTCGTGCTATGATCGACCACCTTGACAGGAGTCGTTGGCAAGTCGTTGGTGGCATCTGCGGGAAGCTGGATTGCATCCTTATCATAGCTCTTCAAGGATTTCAACCAGCTCGCAGGGTTTTTCTGGTCTATCCATGTATAACCCAAATCCATTGTTGAACCAATGGGCAGTGGTACTTGTCGTCAAGCAAGAGCGCAGCTGCATCTAGGTTCAGTCTAGACTTTCGAGGGTCTGAAGCGATTCATGTGAGTATTTATGGTGTGCAGTGAGCATGTATCCTTATGGACGGGCGCTTAGCCTATCGGATATTGCCGAGAGAGATTGGCCCCACAAACGGAAGCATTTCTGCTTCCGCAAGTCATCATCGGACGGGCTACTTCAGCCTCAAATGCATGATACGCAGATATGATTTTGTGAGTTTCAAACATCGGGGTGGCTGATATACGTGTCATCGACACGCAATATGTACAGATGGGTTAATCCCTATCGCGATGGTCATGTTGTCGCGCAGGGTAGCAGAACCCTGTATGTAAGCGACATGAAATATCGTCAACAGTGTCAGCTGCGCTCGGTGACTCCGTAATAATTCATATAAAACCTGGGGGATAATGTTATACATTACAACGTCGCTGGTCTCTTTTCTCCTCTTGACTGCTTATCTTGAAACCAGCGCGACGCCATACCTGTTGTATAACCAATGTTTTCGATCCCAGAGCCCAAGCTCTACCGCGATACGCTTTTCGCTATCTTCGACAGCGGCGTGCCCCCAAACAGCACCGACTATACGACTCTCGTACTCATTCACGGGGCGGGCTCGCACAGTGGTGCGTTTGACACTCATTCAGAACCAATGGGCGCCCAGCAGTCCCGCATTCCAACAATGACATTGTAGTGTTAACGACACTACCTTCCAGGGCAATTCCATCCCCTTCTCCCATTCGCCGCGTCGCACAACGCGCGGCTCGTGCTGCTCAACAAGAGGGACTACAAAGGCTCAGTGCCCGTCCCCAGCGAAGAGGTGCAAGCACTCGTAGCAGCGGCCACTCTGCCCGACGATGCCGCGCGCGAGGTGGTTCTCGCGTATAAGCGCGCGCGTACGAGGGAGTTCTTTGACTTTCTGTGTGCGTTTGCGAAGCATGAGCATATTCCGCTGCCGCGTGTAGATCCTACGCATGGTAGCACAGGTGGTATGGTTATTACCGGCTGGTCGGCGGGCACCATGATTCTTACTGGCCTCCTGGCCAATGTCGCGGGATATAAATCCACAGATGGGTTCGACTTACGCCCATATGTCAGGCACGTGGTGTTGTACGGTACGTTCACCCTTAATTTTTACATACTCTGCTTTATTTTGCAAGAAGCCCAAGCGATGACAGTTCTAATCTATCTTTCATTTTGAACAGATGGGCCACATCGGATACTGGGGTACATCCCCGCCGAAGGCATAGACGGGTACAACCCCTTATTCGACCCAGAGGTGCCCCTAGCCGACCGCTCACGGATGTTCAGCGTCTTCGCGTCGGGGTACTACGACCACGGCGACGTGCCAGGCGTCTACGAAGACCGCCACGCGCTGCCCGAGCCGCGCCCCACGACGCTCACCATCCCGGATGAGGAGCGCGTGCTGACGGCCGACCCCGCACCGATGCGGCCTGGCGGCTCCGAGTTGACGATGATTTCTCTGGGAAAGAAGCTCGGCACGTTCGAGGTGCTGAAGAATGAGATGCTGTATCTCGATGGAGATCACGGTGATGATAGAGTGACGAAGGCAGATGAGGACAGAGATAGATCCTGGGACAACCTAGAGGTGCACGTCGTGTGGGGCGAGCGATCTGTGTGGGAGATCCCCAAAGGTGCATATGAGATGCAGAAAGAGGTTGAGGCTGGATCTCTTGCCGGAAAGCGAATGCGAAAAGTTATCTTCACCAAGGTGAAAGGCGGAAACCACTTCGTGAGTGTTTTTTGTTTTGTTTTTTGTTTTTGAAGAGAGAAATTATCTTATCTGTTGCAATAACAGTTCCACCGGGAGCGCCCTGACGAGGCCTTGAAGCTGTTCTTGAATGACCCCGAGCGAAGCTAATACTGTTATCAGATCAATAGATAGATAATTTCATCTCGTCACCCGGCCGTTGTTCGTGATGTCCTCATGATGCCACTGAGGCTCACTGAGGACGCACGAATATGGTGCTAAAATTAGACTTGCGTCCAACACACAAGAGATCTATAAATAGACCTCACCAGTGTAGAAATCTCCAACTCACTGCCCGCACTGGGATATTTGCAAGTCCGCAAAATGAATCGCAGCCATATGGACTCGGAGTTCTTGCATGTATCATACATTCCGCAAATTTTGACAATCCAAAATTTTGTATCTCCGCCAAACAAACAAAAAATCTGCCAGAATTCTGCATGAAATGTTGCAGATTGCAAAACTCTATATGATTACGATACGTTTTGCATGCATCCTGCGTATTATGAAAATATCCCACTGGCTGCAGCGGCTTTACGTTATGTCTTTCCACAGTTTGTCAAGCCTGGGGCTGGTTTTACTCCAAAGTGTGTCGAATCCGTACCTTATCATTTAATGTCTGCAGAGAAATGGCCGCGTTATCCGGAATTAGGAACCGGCTGAGTAGAGATGCACAATCAGCTGGTGTTATTCAAGTGGGCATTATGCTTTGCCCTTCCTCCTGCACCAATCAATTGCGGACTCCATCATACCATGGCCTTTCCAGAGTTCAAGCGCTACAGAGACACTCCCTTTGCAATTTTTGACAGCGGTGCACCGGTAGATAGTCTGGATTATACTACGTTGATTCTGGTGCACGGTATTGCGTCCAATTCCGGTGAGATTCAGTACTGGGTTTTGGTTTTGAGGCCAAATTTGATGTATTAACGCAAACGCGTCTCTTGCTCTCATAAATTATCCTGTAGGATCATTTCTACGACTTCTACCCCTGGGTACGGCCAACAACACACGCTTTGTCCTTCTCAACAGGCGGGACTACAGAGGTTCGCTTCCCATCCCTGAAGACGAAGTGCGCGCGTTGTCTATCGCGGACGCAAGTGGCGACGACGCTCACGCTCAGAGTGTCGTCATCGACTACATGCGCAGGCGTGGCCGAGAGCTATTTGATTTCTTGTGTACATTCGCAAGCAGTGAAAGGATCCCAGTAGTGCAGCGCCACGCTCCACCTGGACGCACTAGCGCGGTGGCAAAAGGAGGGATTGTGCTGGTTGGCTGGTCCTCAGGCGGAATTTGGGCTACGAACTTGCTCGCCAACATCTCTCGCTACGCATCCGAAGAGGTGAATCTGCAGAAATATATTGCGCGTTTCGTACTATACGGTAAGCTTCCTCAAATGTCAAGTTCTGAGCAGCTTGATAACTGTGGGCGCCCAGATACACCGCACCGCTTTTTGGGATACGAGCCAGCCACACCTGATGACCACTACAATCCTGTCTACGACCCTGACATTCCACCAGCTCAAAAAGTACAGGCTTTCCGCATGTACGCCTCGGCTTACTACAATCATGGCACTGTACCAGGGGTATTCGAAGATCGATACGCACTCGAAGAGCCGCGTCCTAGCGTGCTCAACTTCACGCCAGAAGAGACCGCGTATGTGCAGGATGGATCTCCCATGCAGCCTGGTGGATCGGAAATAACTATCGTCGATCTGGGAAACAAATACAGGGTGTTTGAGATGCTGAAAAACGATATGCTGTACACCAATGACCAGTCTGGAGAGGGAAGGCAAGGCGATTTGGAGATCAGCGATTGGAATGATTTGGAGGTTCTGGTGCTTTGGGGGGAGCGTTCTGTGTGGCAGATGCCGAAGGCGGCCTGGGAACTCGAGAAAGAGCTGAAAGAAGGACGACTTGGTGGCAAGCTGATGCGGAAAGTTGAGGTGGTCAAGGTCCCGGGTGGCAATCATTTCGTGAGCTCCATTAGATTGTATCATGGATACTAATTTACTGAGATGTACACAGTTCCATTGGGATCGCCCCGAAGAGGCTGTGCGCATGTTTCTGTATGGAGATTTATCCGCGACATGAAAATTTCCGCTCTGGATGCTAGCTGTCATTCTAACAATCTCTAAAAAATGTCCCATAATTTTCCGATAGCTGGTATTTCACGATTTGTCCCAGTATATATCAATTACCGGCTGTGGGTCCACTTACCGAAGACGGAAGTTGATTGTCTGCCAAATTTTTCCACTCCAATCCTAACAGACTTGGAAAACAAATAACGTCTAGTCAATGATGACGCTTCATGAACAGGGTACAGAAAAAGGTCAGGCTTTCAAGATGGATGGCTTGCATGGTATGTTTGATAAGGTGGAATGCTTATATTGACAGTTCGAACTAGCAATACCGCAGAAAAAATAGATACAACATTCATCGAGAAGAGGATGAATGAGCATGATTGAGTTCAAAAGAATTTCTCAAGACGAAATTTCTAGGCTTGCTTGTATGGAATTCTGTGTGACAGTGTGAGTGGCACAGTGTATTGCAATATAAGCAAAGTCGGGATCGGATGATGGTATGCATCTATCCGATCTCCACCGTGAGCATCCAATGAAAATTCTGATAGAGCCAATTTCAATACCGTTACGCCCTTCTGGCTCGAGGAATCTTTCGGCGGCGTTCCGTCACTGGCTGGTCACTGAAAGACGCATCGTCGGAGACATGGCGTGAGAACATGACGTCAGACCCAAAACACATATAACGGGCACGCGCCGAAGTCGACGCAGGAACCAATTTCGTATCTTACTCTCCTCAGCATGTTCTCCCTGGCCAAAGCATCTTCTTCTACCGCCCTCAGGGCATCCCCGTTTCGCGCGCTATTCACAACCTCTCGCGTCAACAATACCAGGTAAATGATTCAGACATTTTTGCTGCGCTCTTGTTGTGGCGTCCGAGGCTCGGTGCCAATGCTCAGAGCGCAGAGGTTTGACAAAAGCCAAAGAACTTTCTGCTGACCCTCAATTTGACCATAGTACAATGCATGATAATGACCCCGAGGTGAGCCACGACGCCCATCTCCTTTGGAACGACGACGGGGATGTTGATTTGTGGGATAGACATTGGAAAGGGAAAAGCATAGGAATCTGTCTGGACAGCATGATAAGAAGTCCTCGCCCCATGATCACGCTCCTGGCTGGAACGAGAGCCTGGCCAGTGCTTCAGAAGCTTTCGTGAAGGTGCGCCTACACGCACAGACCACAGGCTGACTCATTGCTCACGTCATGAACTCACTTGATCAGGCGGACAAATCACCTCGGAGTGCCGCAGACATGCAAAACGAGACCGTCAGTCACTTCAAGGCACGCACCGAGGAAGAGTCAACTACCTCATCTGCCAAGGACGAGGTGAAAGGCCCGCTCTCGGGCGCACGCGGCTCGAACGCGAACGAAGAGGTGATTGCGAAAAAGCGGACTGTCATTCACGAGCGCGACTTCCCTAACGCCATCGAAATAGAAATAGAGTCGGATCAATGGATGACTCCAAGTGAAGCAGACGTACGTGATGCATTCTTGAAGAATACTTCTTGTGCTGAAAGATTTTCTCACTGCAGGTGAAGGCTGATAGAGGCGAATTTCCCACTTCCGCGAAGCATGATTGAGGATATCCAGTCGTCGAGCATCAAGCCGGAAGATAGTACCCTGATTATACCTGACTTATTCGCAAGCTTGTCGAACTTGCCTCCACCCATCGAGCCTTCTGTATCAAAGCAATTGTATTTTTATGCATTTACAACTGATACCGCGGTGTGTGAACGATAGTCAAGGCGAGGTGCTGCGCAGGAAAACAACATGCTCGTGGCGACTGTGAACCAGCAGGGTTTGTTCAATCGCTTGATATGAAGGTAGACGACGTAGGCGCCTATACAGACGTCATCGGTGTTGAGCATCTTCCAATCAATCATTGCAGCAGGAGGGCTTTGAATGGGGTCCCATTTTCTGTCGCTGTGCGCCATGCAGCTGAAGCATCCATGCGTATTACATTTTGCACGATCAGTAGAGTCGATATAGTCTGAAAAGGATCTGTTAGCTCTTCAAACGACATCAACAGACAGTAACTTACGAAAATGTGGGGAAGCAAAATTCGAAATACGACTTCGGTGCCGTCGCTATGGTCGTAGAAGAAGAGTAATGCGTATATTGTTGACGCGGTGACTATAAGAGCTCCCGACTCGATAGTCAAAGTGGTAGCATAATGAATAGTGCCCGCCAGCCCTGGCCCTCTGTGATACAGTTTATGGCTCCGTGAGGGTAGTAACGCGCAGTGCAGAATGAGGATAAGCGCCAGAGCGGCTGTAATGGGTGGAGTAACGAGAACTAGAAGGGCTTCGTCTGGGACCACACCAGTGTGGCTACCTCTGAAGAAATGCAATATACCTGCGGCTACAGAACTATCAATTATTTTCACAAGAAAGGAGACGGGTACACGACTCACCACTGAGTACTGCTATGAGGATATACATGACCACATTGAGCCCCTCCCGAGCCAGCGGAGATTTTATCCTCTTCCCCAGTATTACGCAGCGCCAGACCTACGCATTACTGACATTAGTCCCAGTCATTCCCATCGTCAAATGAATAATACGACTCACCAAAAATATTGATGCTCCCCAGACTACCAGGACAAGCGCCGGTCCCCCGATACGCACATGGCCCAGAAGGTCTTCCACTATAGACTGCACAGAGTCTGGGCCGTCATTCGGCTGCTGATCCGGGTGGGCAGTAGTGTTCGCAGACACGAGCCGCTGCAGCTCGCACTTCTTCATCCACATAACGTCCTGCCCTAGCGCCCCCGACGCACAGCCCACGATAAAGACGATGTAAGAGAGCAGCGCCAGCCGTGTCCTGGCGCCAGTGCCTGCACTGCTGTGCCCAGTGGGATTGGGAGAGTTAACCACCGACAGGCGGTCGACATAGTGCGTTCGCGGACGGAAGAGCGCGCGGATGCTGCCCGAGGCTAGTGCGACGGACATGCCGTAGAATACTGGCGAGAGAAAGAGGCCGACCATCTGCATGCGGACGTACTGCTCGAATTCGTCGGACATGGTATCTGTGGGCTGGAACTACAGGTCGCCAGCGACGTTGTAGTGGGCTGTCGTCTGCGGTGAGAATTTTAATCACCTCGAGCTCGCGATCGTCCGACTGGCAGATGCATAGCCATCATATATGCCAGGATTGAGCGAGGAGTGGAAGTTGGTGGGAGTTATGAAGAGCTAATTATTCGTGCATTAATCAATAACATCGTGGGCTGCAACAATCATCAGCTACCGCACGTGTCTAAAAATAGACCGAAGAGTTGGTAGCTATGTAGGGGCTTCGAGGAATACGTCAGAACTGTCCTTGCCTCTGATTAGGATGATACGTTTTTACTTCGAGCTGTCTTTTGTTCTTTTCCTCCTCTCGGCCTCTACGCTGGTTGCCCTACCTTGAACCTTCCGTTGCAGTGCCCTTGGACTGCTCCGCTCTCTGTAACAATATGACTCTGCACTGGCTTGCATTCGGGTCACTTGCTCTAGTCGGGGTCGCAGCTGCGGGAAAGGATCATAAAAGCGAATGTATGGCGGGATACACTTGGGTGCGTGGCTACCAACTATCGTCCAACGAGAAGTTCACTGTGTTTTTGGACGTTGAAGATGAATAACGACCACGGGGAATCGCCATGCCAAGTTGCCTCAGAGCTTGCGAGTCTGTGTAGTCCTGGAGGTAAGAAATATGATCCCATACTCAAAAGCGGTAATCAGAGGTCCCGCAGGCGGCACACCGGGCATATTGCCAGGAAATACCCGTGATAACTTAAATTCGACGCAAACGCCATGCACTTGCAACACTGTAACGTACTCCCTGTCCAGCGCCTGCACTGTCTGTCGAGGACAGAGTACCATGACGTAGGCCAAAAAATCCTCAAGAGGTTTTGTACGCCTTCTGCTAACCAGCGCTTGATTTTTACAGGTGGAGCTCATGGGCACAGGACTGCAATACCACTGTGGATGGATTGGGCAGGTAACTTGAGAGCATAATTTCATGGAAAACTGTACACTACTTAATCTAACCCTTGAACACAGGTTCCCGGTGAAAGTGCCAGAGAATTTGATTGTACCGCTCTGGGCGTACAACCCTGAAATGGACAAGGTTTGTTGCTCAACATTTTGCAGCGGTATTGAATCGTGGATCTGATTATATTTGACATAGACAACGAAGGCCTTCGATGTATCTGCAGCTCGTGGTAATGCAAGTGCGTTCAACAGCTGCTCTCAATCAATTCTTGTTGATCCTGTGTTAGCGATAACCTCGTACAGGGACGCCCTTGCCAACTTCGACCTTCAAACATCTGTGATCGTAGCTTCGGGCATTGCATACGGAATAGTGGTGGTTCTCTCTTTCAACTGCGCCTATGACATGGTGATGTCGAAGCATCAAAACAGCCGAAAGCGCACAACACTCGTTGTTTACATTATCTTCATGGCCGTGCTGAGCACGATCGCTTTCACTGAGGTTGGGACCTATTTCTGGACAGCTTTTTCCCATAACGGTGCTGGAGATGCTACATCGGTCCTGTGGTTCAAAAATTACAGTGCACCTACACCTCTGCCATTCCTGATTCTTGGAGCGGATGGATTCATGGTACGCATTTTCAAAATCTCAAAGTCAACGCGTCTTCATGTCTTGAGTAGATATACCGCTGTCAAGCTCTATACGTCAACATCTCGAGGAAGTATCGGGCTATTCTACTGGTGGTTTTGTGTTCACTCTTTCTGGGACTTTGTGGTGTGTTCTACATTTCCTGCATACCCGTCACCATATTCACCTTAAACCCACAGCGACCGCCGTGCTGTTCTTCTTCCTGCCTGGGAACTCATGGTTCGGCATCATTCTGCCTTCAAGCACCGCCGTCAATGTCATCCTCTCACTCCTAATCACTTTGCGGACCGCGAGACTTCAGCGGGAGCACAGACGGGTTTTAGGGATTTTGAAAGAAGACCCGGACAGCACCCCGTATTCTCGCATCTCCGAGCTTTGCCTCGAGTCATCATCGCTGATGATACTCTTTGGGCTCACGCTTACCATCATGCTGGCGCGCACTAAAAGTGGCAGCGAGGCCCTCAGAGCCGGCGGCTGGATATTGGTTCCGCTGATGGTGTTTCCGCATATATGTGTAGGTCCATGGTACTTTTAGACATCTCGATCGGCACTGATGACGCACGTTCCTGCCATTCCAATCAATTACACCACTGCGTTCGTGCGCTTAGGTCATCTCCCCGCTTCTCATCAGCTACCGCGTGGCACACGGGAGCGATGTCTCCACTACTACCATCTCCCACTCGCCCATTCAATTTCGTTCACGGTCGGCAAGGGCCTCTTCCATCGCGTACATGACCCTTTCCCGGTACACCTCCACATTTGACCCACTTCGAACCGATTTCACCTCAGAGTCAGAATCACAGTCCAGCATTCATCTACCATTGTACTACAACCAGAACAATACTGCTGAAGCCCTGACGGACGTGCAGCCGTCGCGCCAAAGTACCCTCGACGTCATTCCCGAATCTCCACAGCCGCATCTCGCGCAGACGGCCCCTCCGACTGTGTCGATACTCCAGTCACGGGCACCCTCTGTGCGCCGCGTCGATAGCGAAGACTCTGTCATGCAGACCAGCTTCCATTTCCCATTCGCGTATCATGACGTGCCAGCGCACATGCAACCGTCTAGGCAAAGCTCACTCAACACGAGTGTTATGATGCCCGACTCTCCCAAATCCATGTTCTCGGTCTTGACAAAGAAAGGAGGGGGTTACAGAAAGCTTCCAGAGCCACCAATAGCTGTAATTGCTGATTCCGAGTTAATGGTGTCGCCATCCCGCTCGACCACTCTGCTGTCCCTTTCCCACTTCCCCTTTGTTACTGAGGCTGCGACGAATGCTGATGTCAGGCCAGATGCGAGGGTGAACAGTCTGTCGCCAGAAGCTCCCGCTCTACCTTTGCCGGTCACGTCCAATCAGAATAATAGTGGTCCGCATATCCGAAAGCTTCCATCTATACCTCAGACTGGCTTGAACAATGTGTAGAAATTAGATTGCACCAACTTATATATTTGTTACAAATAAAGGTGGACCAGGGAAGTGCCAATGGGAAAGAGCATAAGAGTCGTAAAAGAACATCGTAGAAACGACGATGGCTAAGTATAATAGTTTGTGTACTTGTAAACTGGGATAAACATTAAGGGTATCATACCGAACAGCAATTATAACAAGAGGAAAGAATAGTTTATACCACGTTATGACGACCAGTGGCCCCCAAAGGAGCCTCCACAGTGTTGTTGTTGTGGCCAGCGGCGTTGTGGGTGCCAGTACGTCCAGTGCCGTTGTGGTGATTGCCGTTGATGCCGGCACCGCTGTGGTGCCCGTTCAGTCCCTGTTCAGCACCAGAGAGGCTTGTTTGGTGGTTCAGCCCAGCGCCGCCGTGTCCAGCCTGAGTGTGACTTGTGCTCACTCCATGGCCATGCCCGCTAGTCGGGCCCACGCTTCCACCTCTGTGACCTGCATTGAACGCACTGGCGTCGTCGGGCGCGCCTGTAAGCTGCTCTCCGCCACCGAATCCCCAGCCGCCCTCGCGTGCGACCGGTAGATCGTAAGAGGAGTACTCCTCAGTGGGCTTATAAGAGAAAAATGGGCCACGGTTGGCGTGCGGGAGGTAAGGCTGGCGGTGGAAGAGGGAGGTGGAGCGCGGGAGGAGAAGGTGGTTGAAGCGGAAGTCGGTGACGGAGGCGAAGGTTTGGCGGAAGGCGACGATGGCGGTACAAGTGCCGATAATGGCGCCGGCGAGGACGTCGTACCAATGGTGGTCTAAATGTTATTATTGTTGAGCGACAGGTGCATATGCGGGGCTAAAAGCACTTACATTCGTCAATGGTGAGAGAGCCAGAAATAAGGCATGCACCAAGGAGAGGGGCGAAGAAGAGGACCATTTTCCAGTATGCAGGGTTATGTCCGCTCATCACCTTAAGCTGGGCGTTGATGTACAGCGCAAGGTAAAATAATCCTGCCCACGCAGCCGTTGAGTGCCCGGAGGGCATGGACTCCAAAGCATCGTTAATCTCGTCCTTATCGCCGGTACATATGGTGCGGTCGTACATGAGGTTTGCAAACCCAGTACCCGAGACTGTGCCCTCTGGGATGTTGGGCTTACAGACAGCGAGGAAATGGGGGCGAAGACCGCCAATAAGCCATTTGATGAATACCTGGAAAACGGCAGCAGTGATCAAGCCTGTAATAATTCATGTAAATATGGGTTCTCGGTCATGCGTATCTAATGCCTGTCAGACGCACTTTTGATTACCCCAAGAGTCGTAGTTAGCCAGTCATCGATACCCCTGCGACGAATCTGGAAGAGGGTAATGAAAACGAAGGGAATTGTGAACGCTAAGAATGCTGCGAGCCAGATGGGGATGATATTTTTGCGCAAGGGGTAGGCAATATCTGGATATACGACTGTCCCATCCTGGAAGTAGACAGGGAATGAGCGGGTAGGGGCCGGGGCTAAAATTGCTCATCAAGATTTACCCAAGAAGCGAGAAAAAAAAGACGTACAGGCATGGTACACCCCCAATCCTATTGCCCCAAAGATAGCCATTGTAATAATATCGACGCCATGAAGCTTAATCCACGTTCCAAAACTGAATGGCGTGCCGTTGCTCCTTCGTGAAATGGTTCTATCGTTGGCCATGGTACGTCTGTCGCTGACGAGGCGGTTACGGCCACTTGTACTGGTAGAGCCAACGGGGGAGTGTTCACGCTTTCCAAAGAGCGGCATAACTGAAGAATGAGCAAAGCGATTGAATCTTGAGCTTGAATGTTGACTGGGTACATTAAATACCTCAGATATGCGTCGGAGTGGCTATAAATAATTGACATAATGACGTAGTCGCACCCGGCGCTTAACTAACCGTTCCTCTTGGCAACATGTCGATGGCCTCTCTTGAAGCTGGTATTCCTCCGCTTCATACTATCGTCAGTAGTTACTTTTATGGCAGCGGGAGGAATCGTGAGGATTAGTCTAATGCCTCAACATTCTTCTCCCAGTAACAAAAAGGTATAGGTTCTCACTAACCTTGGCCATTCGTGAGTACGGTGTCACCGAAAGCATCATAGTGGGGACCTGTCTACATAAGGCGTTGCCTGGGCCAGCTTCCAGTGACACGCAGACCTGGAGTTGCGTCATTGGAGGTTATTGCCTTGCCGAATGCAGATGGACTTGGCGAAGACGCCGTCGAGGAAATGACTCCAAAACGGAATTGTTAGGTAGAGTCAAACAAGTCTATGGACAGAGAGTAAATCCAACCCGAGCCTGTGCGTCGCGACAGGGAGGTCTCAGTTTGGCCTGAACCCATACTTTGAATTACAAGGTGATGATGATTGGTTCATGGTGCCAAGCCACTCTATAAATAGATCTTTCCAACGGCGTCAGCTGGTCGTCAGTGCTCTCTGATATCACCAGGGCCGCATACGCTGCGTGATAAAACAGTCCATAAGAGAGATGATTCGATATTAAGCCTTCGAAATGAATGAGGTGTAAAGTAGCTTTGTGAAGGACTTGTTTTCGTGATTATCTCTGGCATGCGAAATCTAACATACATAGTGTATTTTGATTCGATGCATCAGTAAGTTCACAATTAGCTTTTTTACGCTTGTACAAGTCAAAAAATGCCGAAAAGCTGAAAGCTAATAACCCAGGTCACATTCCGTAAAAAGCTACAACACACGATCAATGCAGAATATTTTCTTGAACTTTAGACAAGTTAACATAAACTACCGCTTCTTTTTTTGTACATAGTATTGTAGAATGGCTAAACTAACATTCTCCAAGGAAAAAAAATGCGTGTTGTGCAAATTCAAAGATGAGAACCAGCTTTCTTTTTACCGGGGGAGCAACCTTTGCCTGCTTTCTCAGCTTTTCGCTTGTAGCAAGCCGAAATACCGGGAAAAGCCGACAAGTAAAACGTGATCTTGCTGATGTGCAGGCATCCACCGTCACGTGATACACCACTACTCAGTGATACACTTCGACAGTGGATTGCGTCTAGGGCCTCCAATTTATGACCAATCGCTCCATTCTTTTTTTCTACACACTCGCATACATCATAGGTACATATATATGCCACTCATATACTGCCAATACGGCACAAACATGTGCTATGTCGATAGTACGACAACATATGTTTTTCAAAAGTGCTATTCTGAAATTTGTTAAACAGACTGTGTTGGATTTTCCATGATACAAAATATGTCATCAGTGCGATCAGATACCACATTGATTATAGAGCATCTTGAAGAATGTTTCATGAAAATTGACTCAGAAATGGCTGTGATACAAAGCACGCAGACGGTAATGTGTTTTGCGATATTGAGGCACATAGTAGATATAGCTGTATTTATTACGTTTTGTGTTGTCAAGTGGTTCAATTATACTTAAGTGACCTCTGCCTTGCCCGAGAGCTCACAACATCTGTGGGAGGCCACACCAAGTCGCAACTGGCAAAGAGAACCATTGCAGTTTCTTTGGCATGAGGCAGAGATCTCTCTGATTCATTCCGTCCCCCAGGCAGTCAAAATTCCGTTATTGAAAGAACATTTAGCATCTCACAGTGTGAAATAAAATCTTTGAGACAGTAATGGTGGTTATGATGACTCAAATTCTGAATCGAGCGAGCAGAACGCCGAGAGCGATGTTAATCCGTGCGGTGTATCATTGAGTGGTTGTTGCTATTTTTGGACCCGCCACCGTGTTTTCCTCATATCTTCTGCTGTACTTGGTATTTCTTTGTAAATTCACATGCATATAATACCCCTCGAACCCCTGAACCCATGGGTGTACTTTTTAAAGCTGTAAGTGTTGTTTTCACGATTCTATTCACTATCTACAAATGGTGTGTATCACGTGACGGTGGATGCCTGTGGGATGCACTCATCGGGAAGATAAGATGAGATCAGCACCCGCTGCCGAGCCATGTGCGCCATGAACCTAAAGTCATAGGGTTCCGGTTATAAGTCTAGAGGGCCACAGAAGCTTATCGATATCCTCATTCGGTTTTCCGGTCCCAATTACCAACATATTCAGAAGCCTTCAGGCAAATGCGCCCCTAGCATCGGGGGCTCGGTCACTAGGTCAACCAAAGGTCAACGTGCGCCTATCTCCGGTGATATTCCTATTGAAAGACATATGCTCGCACTCAGTGATGTACTTGACCTTATCACACACCTCGGGGCCGCCATGTTTGAGCGATTCTTGTTTTTTTAGGATAATTGCACAATAAGTACGGGCAAATATCTCGCTCTCCGAGTGTATCCACGTTCGTAGACCACTCATTCGGAAATCAATCGACTTCTTGGTGGCCCCACTTCTTTCTAACCGTTTTAAGGCATCTACCTTGTGTCGGGTATCGTAGGGAGTATGTCTAAGTAGTTCTTAAGTGCGGAACCCCTCAACGTTTGACATTTCCTTTCCGCTGAGCCATGCATGTATTCGCATTCACAGCTTTATCGAGGAGCGCCAAGAATTTTCATGCAACTCTAGGTTGAACACCTTAATGAATGGCTCACTGATATTGGGAGAGCTCGCATCTGGATAGAGATATTGGCGTGGCGCACCGTATTGCGATTGGCTTATCTTTATGGTTCTTGGTAGAGCGCCACATGCTGGGTTCCAGTGCCATTGCTTTTTCTGCTGCTCAAGAGATGGTATCGATTGTATGTCCCACACCGCACGCACGAGCGATTAACGTAGAGATAACCATTGGTACCTTCCACTTCTGCACCAATAACAGCAGGATATACGCCTCTGGAAGCCAAAGATTATCACGCGCCACCCTAATGAGATATAAAAGCAAAGAAGAAGCTGCTAATATAGTAGCAGCATTCAGCGGTCGACACTTCTCATCTCACAGATTTCTTTCCCTAGTCCTCCAGTATGCGCATTTCGATCATCTCAGTTATTTCTTTGGCATCTGCCGTCGCTGCCTCGGTGATCCCTCGTGAGCTGCCAACTCCAGTCAGCGCGGCCACTGCCAGGACCTATCTCGCCGCTTGTAAATAGTTTTGGCCTCTCTTGAGTTCGCCGGCTGACACACAATCATACAGTGACTGTCCAGGCCGAGTCTAACTCTCCTGCATACAGCCGTGATCTGTTCAAGCACTGGATCACAAGTCAGTCCAATACTCTACTAGGCAAGCTCTGACGATGACCATACTGAACGTCCCCCGCTATCACAGTTTCTGGATCTTGCAACACCCGCGAGAGTGAGTGCAGGGTTTATCAAGGTTTTAATAAGCTGCTAACAGATTATGTAGCCGTCTTGAAACGTGACGGTGCCAGCGTTGTGACGGACTCCTCTTGTGCGTCGACGTCTGGCAGATGGGTCTCCCCTTACGACGGCGTATCCACCAGCCTTGCCAGTGACCTTGACATTGTCCGTTACAACTTTTCAACTCCATAAATGAGGACGTAATCGACATCAACTCATACGCTCCTTTCTCTTCCATACAGGATCACGTCGTGCCCTTGAAAGAAGCTTGGGTCTCCGGTGCGCGCAATTGGGACAACGCGAAGCGCCAAGCTTTTGCGAACGACTTGACGCGCCCGCAGTTGATTGCGGTCACCGACTCGTAAGTGGCTTTCCATCGTATACCAATCCCCCCGATGTCAATTGCACTTCTTCTTTTCTCTCTAGCTTGAACCAGGCTAAGGGCGACAAAGGTGTGTGCACATCGATTTTGTTGCCGATTTTGGCTTTGTGGGCGCTAATTTGACGAATCTATTTATAGATCCTGCCGAGTGGATGGTTCCACTTGCGAGCTATAGGTGCACTTACGTCCGTGCGTGGATTCAAGTCAAGTATTATTATGGCCTCAGCGTCGACAGCGCGGAGAAGGCTGCTCTCACAAACTACATCAATGCTTGCTAGTCATGTACAACAAAGTAGAATAGAGTCACAATGAATTGCAACAACCTGGTGAAGTGATTTGAGGTCTGGACAATTATTTCCATCAGCATGAAGAGCCATGCTTGATTGCCCATTCTGGGGTCTTTCAGGTCGATAACACTCGGGAAAAAATCTATTCCCAATACAAAATTTTTCTGTCACGAGATTGTTTGAGAACCAAGTACGGTAATGATACAATGTTGTGGAAGTAGATAGGTACATAAGATCAAGAACATAAATGCCGTGATAGATTGCTAAAAAAAAAAAGGTCCTTCATGATGTCATACTCGAGAAATAATCCAACCTATAGACATAATGAATAAAGGCGCAATAAGGTGGACTGGGAAAGAGTAATGCAGCAGGTCATGTAATAGTGTAATACAAAAGTTCTGAACATATAGGCATTTAATTCAAACCATTTGAGGTTTCTCGTCTATATGAAAGCTCTCTATGTCAAATTTCCGCATGCTTGACGACGAGGGCTGCTCGTGCAGATTATCCAAAGGATTCGACCCGTTCTGTAAGTTGACTCGGATATCCGGTATTTTGGAGGCCGTGACACTCACGGTCACCTCTAAGTTTGCGTCTTCAGCCGATTCGCCTCGTTGGAATATCAAAGATGATAGATCGGTCATACTTTGGAAGCGACCTAATTTTGTGTTGCGATAAATCCGGGACGCCATGACGTTCATCAGCATGACTGTAGGAAATCCCAACATTGCACTGCGCAATACAAGGGGTATTTCTTTGATGTAGTATGTCATGACGGTTAGGATGTGGATACTAACAGTACTCCTAGTGAGAATAGCGCCACATCAGTGAGTTAGTAGACACGCTAAGTACGAAGTTAAGTGCTTACAAAAAGTATGCTTGGCCATTGTACAACATAGCCCGAGCTAAGTTTGGGAGATGATGACCCAGAACAATGCACTTCACTTTGCTCTTGTTTGACGTATCATCGTGGAAAGACGTCATAATGCGATAGACCAGGGCTCCAAACAAGATAGAGTCGTTAACGAGTGGCACGATGACGGTGGCTGCCGTATATGGGGGCACCGGTCCCGAAAGACAGTACTGAATAATGAGCTCGCCGTAGTGAATATTCGTGTTGACGGAGTTGATGACTGGTGTGAGTGAGCTCGCAAGAGTCGCCAGCCATAGAACCGTGAAGATCCACACGGCGAGTCGACTATGAATGTACATGGCACGTACGTGTAGATAGAAAAGCAACTCTGTTGATCCGAGTGCGATCGGTAGGAAGGCGTTGATAACTTGCAGAATGACGTGACACCGCCCAATAGGCGCAGCTGTAACCAGCCGTGTCACAATGCAAATGCATATTGTCAAAAATGTAAACGACGTACTGTTGACCACCCTAAAACCAATAAGCCACAGCAAGTTTGACACTCTGCCAATGTTACATTCGTCTTTGTAAATTGTCTCTGAGTCAGGTTGGAAGATAGTATTTTCAAAGTACCTTGATACGCCATAGACGATGATAGGAAGTTTGACGGGATAACGAGTTGCAAGGATATAGTCGTCTTTCAGATGAATCAAGACATCCCAGATGAAGACCTGTAAGTCCCATGTTATATACCTCTCAGCCAAGAGTCATTTAGAGTAGAGATTGAAATTACATACACTTGTAGTTCCACTAAGGACGTATAACGAGACTGTGATCTGCTGTGCTACATCTTGCGGAAGAAACGCCATTGGGGTGAGAGGGTTCGGAAGAGCTGGCATGGTTGCATTCATGAATGTGTATGCCATCTTCTCTACCTTCCCAGCTAGTTATACTCCGCCCAAAATTTCTCATGAAGAGTAAAGATAAGTTCCATTTCAGAAGGATGATGCCTCGAAAACCAACAAATAATGCCACAGTCAAGCGCGAATCAACATAACGCTCAAACAATCATCGATGGTTGTGTGTGCTCTTTCCAGGGATTGTCAGAGGCATTGATGATTCATTATCAGAAGCCACGGGTTTCTTGATGTGCTTTGAATAGTCTCCGGAAAAGAGATGTGCCACTTCATATTAATACCCGAAGTATATCCCTGGATATGTTGATTTTAATGGCTACAATTCAACCCATATAGTTTACAAGTCCCATAAGTAGGTTGCAGTTTTTGGGACCTACTTATGGTTAGGCTTCAGAAAGACCACGGAGAGTGACTGTGAAATATTGACAACCAATTTTGGAACTCGAATGCACCCGGATAGGAACCCTCATGGCTTTATTTGTCCGAAACCAAAGTTTGAGCGCCGACTTCGTCAAAGTTTGATCATGATGTGCTACTTATATAAGTTCATTCTAGCCAGCTTTCACCAGAGCTATCACCAATCGCAAATATCGTCATCAAAAGGGATGGCAGATCACACACCAGATAGCTGGGATTATTGCTATATTTAGTATTAGGAACCATCTGACCACCATACATAACCCTGCTTGCACCCATGGGTCTGCGAAAGTGAGGGATGGACACTGGAGCTGCACTGGGCGGGAATCAATGAGAGGCTACATCTCTTACTTGGTTTGGGCGCTTTTTCGCGCCGACAATAGGAATTTATAGCAAATACTGGGCAGTGCACCCTTGCAAACTCAGCGTTACTCATCATCGGATCAGCCAGCCCTTTCTGATGGACCTTAGTAAATAAGGGTCGCATGAGTAGATGAGTAGTACTCCAAGTGATAAAAGGTGATATAAGCCACCCGGAATGAGCTTCATGTTGCATCAGATAGATTTAAGCTACGCCAGACTGTGCTTTTATAAATAGTATAGGCCGCCTATGCCTCTCTGTTGATGGAAATTTGTCACAGAATCAACACAGATTCACACTGCGTCGCACGTTGAGAGGGCCGACTATCTCGAAGAAAGAGGACCCTAGCCCACCTATACATGTTCTTGTTCCGACTCTGTGGCTTCCATCGTAGACGGATGTATCATTTCTTTCCGAATCCTGCCATGACATACTCAACCTTCACACAAGTGCCTAAAAGTATGCAAACGATACAAAACGCGACCAGCTTACAGAGTGGTATGCCGTTGGCACGTTCAATATGAATTTTTTTGCATTCAAATGACATAGTCACGAAGGCATTCCGTGCATTCGGAAAGAGGTATGGGATGGTTGTGATCATCACCGGGGAAGAGGTAGCCGCTTTGTAAGGAACCTCATCAGAGGGAACACCCGCGAGAGCTCATGAGTGCAGCGGTTTTCAAGAATTGAACGAGTTGCTGATAGACTATCTTGACGAGTGATAGAACCAGAGTCGTGATGAAAATCTCTTGTGCGTCGACCTGGGTAAAGGGGTCTCCCCTTACGACTGCGTCTCTTCCATCCATGCCAGTGAACTTTGTCTATTACAGTTACTTATTTCCACTCTTCAAACGAGGACTTAGTTGATACCCATCTCCAAGTTTCTCTTTCTTCTCCTCAGGATCAGGTCGCACCCTTGAAAGAAGCCTGGGTATCAGCTGAGCGCTACTGGAACAACACTATAGTCTGGCCCTCACGACAGACTTGAGCTGATTACGGCCACTGACTCGCAAGTGGCTTCGTTCGCGCCGTAAAGTCCAATATAGATCGTTCTTCTTCTCTCCCTTGCAAGCTTGTACCAGGCTAAGGGCACAAAAGTGTCTACATGTTCATTTGATGCCAAGTTTGGTTTGTGGGCGTCCAATAATAACTCTATTTTAGGCCTTGCCGAGTATGGTCCTCTTTGCCAGCTGCAGGTGCACATACGTCCATGCACGAATACGGGTCAAGTATTACTACGCCCTCAATGTCGACAGCGCAGAGAAGGATGCTCTCACGAACCACATCAATGCTATGTAAAAATAGGCTCAGAATGAATGTCCAACAACGATCCGTTGAATCCATACTAGTGCGCTAAATGTTTGAATGACTTTCGGGCTCCTGGAACCGGTCTCTCAGAGAGTCTGGCGCGGACAGACCCTAAAGACACGGTACACTTTAATTATTCAGACAGGTAATCCAAGAGATTCTTGCATGTCGTAGTAGAAAAAATGTCAGTATCCAGGTTACCTGTTTGCAGAGTTGGACAAGATCATCATCATGATGTTCATCAGTTGTATATATGTAGGTAGATTTCTGCACGCATACATAACTTGGCATCAGTGGTGAGAGTTCTTCAAGCCACCGAGGAGAAGTCTGAGCCGCAAATACCATGATATCATTCCCTAAAGAACTCAGCCAGCTGACCCTCACTAACGCAGATATTCTCAATGAGCCGGTTTTTCAAAAGCGGATAACAAATAATCTGAATTGTGGGAAACAATCATCGTTATTACTGAGTTCCCAACCATCAGGTTTTACTGTCATGGTGTTCCATATGTTCGGCAATACGGCGAGATGGAGAATCACGAAAACCATTTAAACCCCCAAAAACCGCGGACACCACATGTACAGTTGATTGTTCCCCTTACTATATCTTCCAACTACCGCCTTTCATTTTATTATAGGTCCCCAAACATGGAGCTCATCCAGCGTGATGTTACAACGGCCTTCGACGATTTGGACCCTGGCTTTCAATATGAAGGGAACTGGCAGGAGCTTTCTGGTTCAACCCGCCAATGGGGTGGCGGGGTCAGATCCACGCAGCAGACTGGTGCCACAGTGTCCTTTACCTTCTTTGGTATGTCGGCATAGATGGAGTCGGATAAATATTGACTTGGTTGGTTGCACCCAACGACCATGTGCGACTCAGGAATGAGCTTCATGTTGTATCAGACAATTCCAAGCGGCACAGGAACTGTGGTTGTAGACGTCTCCGTCGATGGAGGCGCACCGCACAGCATTTCAGCATCATGTGGAGGTGACCCGGTCTACGGAAACGTCTTTTTTACGTCGAATCCATTGGCCGAAATCAACCACACAGTTGTGATCACCAATAGAGCCAACCCCAGCACCCCGTTTCAGTTTGACAAGGTAGATATCCTTGGAAATCAACCTCCAACTCTGTTACCGCCATCGCAGACGGTTGCATTATTTCTTTCAACTCCAGTGATGACGGTCACACAAACACCCACAAGTGTCGCTACAAATGTCATTACGACGCAAAACCAGACTAGTTTGCGGGGCAGCAGGTCGTCGAAGACGAGCTCGTCTTCAGCGAGTCACGGTAGGTAACCGTTCCCAGAAGGAAGGGCGAAGAGAAAACCTGATATGGCTGGAAGTCTCATCTCCTTTAGTCTGGACACCAGCAGCAACATCAGCGACCATCATACCCGACCCATCACAGACCGGATTAGCACCTCCTGTGTCTCACAATATCACAGAGACCGACAACCCCAGTGCGAGGCCCACGCAGAGTCTAGCAACGGCAGCCGTTAGCGCTCCCCGGCGCCAAGTCAAGCCAACACTCATTATGACAGTTGTCCCCCTGGTATGCTTAATGGTGGTCGTAATAGTCCTACTGCTCGTCGTGTTAAGGCAGCGGAGATCCAGAGTCAACAAATTAAACAAAGACAATGCTGAAAATAAGAGTACGTTTGCTCACTTTCGACGGGATTCGTGTTGTGACTTGCCAATTATTAGTGGATCCGCAAAGCCCCAGAGGGGGGGCGACTCGTCCAGAGCCATTCATGTTGGACCTTTTGCACCCTGATCACATAATCGGGGGCACTTCCGTTAATCAGGACAAGAGAAATGGGTTGGTTCCAATTGGCGCCCACACAAGGACTCCCGACACCCCACCAGAATACCGACTTGTCATTAATTGACTGAACGAGCTTCAAACTTGCTGTCGTTACTTGTATACTTTTGGAGGCACAGTTTGTCATTTGGTATATACACTCTCCGAATGACAATGCGTACTGTGATTTGAACGGTAGCCATGGATGCAAGCAGGGGATTACGACAGAGTTGACGAAGATAGCCAATCGAGCAGTCCATGAGATAACTTTTGCAGTACAGTAATGGTCAAGTCGTTTGTCTTTACTGAGACCGGACAGCCTGTAATCTCTTCTCAGTAGCTTCCTTGGCTTCGCTCAAAGGTTTGCTCCAGCGTGCTTCCGGGGGATCCCAGATGCCAAACTCCGTTTTCATCTCCTCGATGTTCTGTTCCCAGCGTTTCTCCCAGTACACAGTAATGAGACTTTGTGCACTGCCGCCGCACTTGAGCGCCCATGGAACGTACTCAGAGTACAACCGTGCGCGCTTCTTCTCGGAAAGTCGGATAGGGCCAAAGGCAGCCGCAAAAGCGGTCATGGGCAGACCAAGATTAACAAACTCGAAGAACTTCAGCGCAAGCTCGGACTCGACGTTCACGGGGAGGTTGCAGATGCAGTGGTAGAAGTCGTGGCACTCGCGATAGCGCTGCATCACGTAGGCAAGCTCGGGGTCGTCGATATATTGCACCTGGTCAGCTGTAAGTTCAGGACGGGCAGGAGGAGGTTTATGACGCACTGGTGCCCGAGTATCTGGTGTAACTCCGCACCGTTCAAGCCATGTCACATATGCCTTGCCAAAGGATCCCTCTGGATACTGGACGAGAGCGTTCATGTCGACGGTGCTTGAGTTAACGCGTGGCCTCTCCTTAAGTATCCTCCGCCCCTCTGCACTCTCCAGCATGCGATCCCTGAGGCGCGATAAACTTGGCCCTGCCGTGGTCTCTCCCAAGGTTGCAACCATATCTGAAGGACGAAGTCAATTATCTCTCATTGAGTTCGACAGGGGCCTCTTACCTCCTCTTCGAGGGTCAAGAAGCGACATTACTCCTGATCCTGCAGCAAGGAACGCATTTTCGAACCAATTTAGAGGTATGTGACCAGGATATGCAGGTTTTGTATGATTGGATCGTCTGTTCAGCAGTGTAGTATTCAAACATGCTCTACGTAGGCAAGATGTGCGTTGAAGTCTCTGAGTGGCCGTGGAGAGCATGTTGGGTGACCAGAATGACTTTCGGGACGTTCCGTGAAGTCCCACTGCCTTGATTCAAGCCAGTGCCGGTGGCTGTGTCGACGCCTTAATCGGAATTGTCCTCAACAAGGATCAACAACGCGTCGCGTATGCGATACATTTCAGGCCCTAAGCTTCAAGCGCAAGGCTGAGAGGCCAGATATGGTATACGCGCTTATAGTTTTGACCTCTGAGATATTATGGGATAGTAACCGCCTGCCAGGGCCAGTGATGAGGCCCGGTGGCACACCTTCCTTTATAAGGGTGCTACTTTTCCAGAAAGTCATAACCCTCCGATTCTCTCTCTGCTATCGCTCTACCTTTTTCTTGTCTGTTGTCTCCCTCTCTAAAAACTTATATTAAAACCAAAACATGGCGGCTTGTCAATATTCCTCGTTCGAAGACTTCCAATCCAAGTCCGGCATCAATTTCCCGCACGGCGAAGATAGAACGACCAGACGATACGGCACCTACATCGAGCCGTTTCTGCCCAGGGAGGAGCCAAACACACCTCGTATATACGATAGAAGTCTCAGGAGGGAAAGCGACGGGGTCTGGGAGTACATGACGCCCATGGGAAGCGGAACAGAGCGACCTGCATCGCAGCGGTCGCATAGCTCGGGAGTTCCAACCAGCTGCATTCCCAGTTTTGTCAAGAATCGTCGAGATTGCGCTACGGGCCCCCACAATGGCGTACCTGGCATCCATTCCCATGTTTCCACGCCTTCCCCTCCTCCCCCTTACACGTCGTGTGAGTCCTGGACGGCATCAAGCGCTGCTCATGGTAAGCCTTTTAATCTACTTGGCCTCCCCAAAAAAGATCTGGAACCTGAGCTGACTCGCGCTGTAAGTGTCTTCATGTGACAATATCTGAGCCATAATGCATCTTGACTAATCTTTTCAGCTCAAGGAAGCACAGGATGTGGTCCAGCATCAGTTGCACTTGGTCAACACCGACGGCTCTGTCGCGTGTCCACGAGCGGGATGCCGTCATGTAGTTGAGGATGTTAACGCCTTAACGCGCCACTTGCATATACATTTGGTCGCTGAGTAAGTATTTGAATTTGAATGTACTGCGTGAATTGATTAACAATTGCTTGACACTAGGTCTGTCTTTTGCCCCCGTTGCAAGGCCCGGTTTGAGCACTCTCGAGAGTTGGACACCCACAAATGCCGTAAGCGGGGTCTGTCAGCCAGTGCTCCAATTGGTATGCACATGACAATATAAACGTGGCTCAACAACCTTACTCACGCATTGATATGATTTTTAGAGGCTTTGCGTCGCGTTTTCCACATCAAAAGTCCCCACGTTTGACCAGCCATCGTCGTCATGTTTCGGCCCAGTCACCGCTCCCATACTATACTGATTTACACTAATTATTCTGCCTGTTATACCGCCTCTCCTTTATTATTTTCTCATTCCTTTGACCATGCTTGTCGGTTCTGAACCTCTTAATACTTTCTCATTGCACATTTTTTGAGAGCCTTAAATGTATTCTCGTTCCACTCTCTTTGTAACTGCTCTTTATCGGATTCACTCCTCTAACCTTAGTCTATTCTCCGCATTAATATCTCTAAGTCCCTCTCTGGTTAACTATACCCCTGGATATTCTTAGCTTTCCCGTCGTTATGTTCTACTTGCTTTATTTTCCTGCCTCACACACTAGATATACTTATAGAGGATCTCTCTGCATCGATGTTTCTGATAAATTCCACAAGCCATCCCCACATGCACTCACTCCCCTCGGTCATCTAAGTGAACCAGGCCCTTGTTCATTGCCTCTTCCCTACATACTCGTCCACAGAAGTAGTCCATCTCGCTTTGCGGCATGATCAAGCACATAATACACGGGGATGCAAGACCAAGCGCCACCGCCTCTCTAGACAATAAAGTCAAAACACGATCATCAGCAACACGTTAATTTTTTGATGGGGATGAATAGAACACATACTCGCGATGCCGCATCGAGCAATACTCGCTCGTCTTCAAGCCTTTCGAGTCAATGTGGACAGGCTGCCCGCAGCCAGGGATAACGCACTCAGCAGGAGCGGAATTTTGTTGCTGCTGTTGCTGACTGGTGCTGCTGACAACATTTTGAGCACCGACGCTCAAGTTAGCTACGCCCAAGGGGGCTGCCGCACCATTGGACTGTGGAACCGGGCCGGCCGAGGCCGGCTGAGTTTGATAAGCGCCCGCGGCTCCGGCAGGGTTTTGCTGAAGCGCCGAAGGGAGGAAGGGGTTGTTCTGCTGCCCAGCCTGGACTACCTGGGGCACGGGCGCGGGGGTAGCGAATGGGTTGGTGTAGATGGGAGCAGGAGGCGCCTGACCAACTGCGGGTCCCAGGTTGGTGGCACCAGCAAACATGGCTTGCACCTGTGGGATATGCTGTGCAACAAGCTCTGCGATAAAACCATTAAAACTGTTTCAAAAGCGTAGGGTTGACTTTCAGACGTACTGGCCAGCTGTACAGGGTCAAACGCGGCTTGGGTTGCGTTTCCAGTCCCATTCTTGTTGTTTCCTCTGCCAGTAGCAACCTGTCCAGTGGACGGATTCGCGGAAGGGGCAGCAGTAGCACGCGTCTTGACGCTAGGTCCGGCCAGCTGAGCGCAGTTCTTGCCACAGAATTCGAAATTCTGGAACTTGGGTTTTTTGTGGCAATGCTACTCGTGAATGAGGTTAAAGTGAATGATTTGGGGAAGTACGCGACATACACTGCATAGAGTCGCAGCCTGGCTCGCACAGGTCTTCGAGCAGTAGAAATGGTTGGAGAACTTCGGCTTCTGGTGGCAATACTTGAAAAAAGGGCCGGTGAGATTGTGAATGAAGGAAGCGTTCACAAGCCAAGCGTACATCACATAGCTGAGGCTGGACGGATGGTGCGACAGGGGCTGCGGTGGCCATGTCGTCGTCTAACAAAGGGTTGAGAGTCTGGGGATAGCACGCGGATAAGGCAGAAAGCTAGGGTATGTTCGAGGATTTCTGAGCATCTCTAGATATCTATACGAGAGAAGCCCCCTCCGCACCTACTCCTCGAGGCTGCCTTGAAGCAATCGCAGGCCACACACATGAAGAACAGGGCACAGTGCAGGTCAGAAAGGCAGGCATATATCCATCCATCAAATGGTGATTGAGTACATATCGTACCCACGTTGCTTGCTACTACATTTGATACATTATGCAGTCTTAGCCTAGCCGCATACCAGAAATGGAAGTACAACGACGAAACAAGACGCAGAAAACGAGGCCGGTATCGATAACGGATCATTTGTACCCCGTTCATTGATTGAGTCCACGGAGTTTCGTACGCAGCCTTTCAAGGCACTTGCCCAACTCGTTGCGTCCTTTTCGATCAGCTCCAACGCCCCAGAAGGCATCTTTATCCGAATCCTGTATATGGGGAGTGAGTTTGGCGTTCGGTATACTTTGCCTTATCCCTCGACCGAGGCAATGATAATTCGGGGAACCTACCTCAATGAGTTCAGCATCGCCCGTCCCAAGAAGATCTGCCTGCAGATCTGCGTGTTGAGTGAATTTATGGAACAAGGTTTCGTCCATCTATCGGTGTAACATTCAGAGTCAGCAAGAAGGCCGACGGAGGGGAGGTGAACAAGTCAAAGAAAAATGAACTACCTTGGCAATGTTCACTTGCTTCCAGTCAGGTCGAACTTCGGGCTGGAAACGTCTAGCTTCGGAAAAAGCGACACTTGGACGTTCTGAGCATGTCCTGATGTGTTCGGCCAAGTTGGGCCTGTGTTTCTGGAACTGCAGAAATTGAATCAATATGGACGCATTATAATGCGGGCAATGTACCAACTAACCTTGAAAGATTGAAAGAGATGTTCGCTCGTTGGATACTTCTTGCCATTGTAGACGACAGGATGGGCAGAGAAATTGGTGAATCCATAGTAGGGGTCATGTTTGTGATAGAACAGAATTTGTCGACGTGGTGGTGGGAGTGGGTTGGATGCTCGGCCAGGGGACACACGTCTACTATCAAGCGGAGGTGCTTCGAGTGCCCCGGCGCTCCTGACTCCTGGGCGACGCGGATGATACACGCTGATCCTGTTGGGTGAGCTTCTAGGCGAGCTGACCCGGCTTTCGTCACTGCGCTCCCCTGGATATTCATCCATCACAATGATTTGCGTCTCAACGGAGTGCGCGCGTCGGATGGGCTGCTCGACCTCGAACTCACCGGTGCCGTCTGGGGCTTCGGCCATAGAAAAAATCGTGTTTAGGCTATGGGTGTCCCACTGAGAAGGATCTACGTCTGAGGCGACGTAGATAGTGCGACTCCTCTCCTCAACGCGATAGATAGGCGCTTTCTTGGCCATTGGCGAGGTCAAACCGCCAAAGGATGGAAGAGGTCGCGTGTTTGTCGATGGTGATGTGACGATGGTAATAGTCTTCCGAGTTTGCATAACGAGAGGGAAACGTTCGAGTCTTGTTGATCCGTAATTGCGGTAGTTGCGAAGATGCAGTACTCAGGACAATGATATATACTAGAGTAGCGGCGCTTGAAGTGCCAATAGTCTCAAGTCCATTGGAGTCGGAACGCACCCTTGCCACCTCGTGAGGAAAACGTTGGTAGGAATTGATTATCTCGATGGCATCCTAGCTGTCGGACTAGCCAATGAAACACTTGAGTTTATCCCGGGCCTCGAGGCAGAAAAGAGATGGGGCAGTGACTGAGGAAAGAGTGGACATGCAGCGCAGGTGAGGCCAGTTCGGAGAAAGCCGTAATCAAATCAGATGCTGGAATCATTGCCAACGCCATGGTCCTCCTACCGCTCATCCATTGTTCCACTCTGATCAACATTGACGTTTCAATCTCAATATCGGTTTTACCTGTTCTCGCACCTCGCCAAAATGCAAGTGCCATACCGGTGCCGTGTCTGTTGTCCGTTGTGGAAAATCCTTCATGAACTTGTATGAGGAACAAACCGACTTGAATTCTCAAGAGTTCGACTCTCGTTCGACGATATGGTGGATGCCTGATCACATTTTCGTTCTTGCCAACTACGCAAAGCTGTGGTCACGATCAATTCACTCTTGTGAAACACCTCGCATCTGTGCGGGCAGTGGCTGTTGTGCCCATGCCTGAGCCTCGTGCTGGCTGCAGTAACAAGCTCGAAGCGGCGTTTCGGCCAAGCGACGTCCTGACGATGTAGAGGGAGGATGATCCTTTGTCACTGGTAAGAACTACGGCCTACTTAAAATCCCCGAAAATACCTCGTTCATCTCAACAAAAAGATGTCGACCGCTATCGACGAATTCAGCTTTGACCATCCAGATAACCACGGCTTCAGCAAGTTCAACAGACTACGTCGGCTTACCTCTAAAGACAGCCACTTCTCGGACAGTAAGTGTCATTTATCAGCGAAAAATGTATATTCAATCTCTTATACATGTCTTCGTGTAGTTGAGAAGCTCTTCTACAAGGGTTGGAAGCATCCCAACAAGTCGAAGCCACAAATTCAGGCAATTTACAAGATTCTGGCGACAGAATCTAGCTTGAATCCGTATTTGAGATACAGGCAAGTTACTTTCCGAAGCCTGTATTCCCCCACTCACCAGGAAACTCAGAGCTTCGGTTCTTACATCGCCCGCACTACGAGGCCGAAGAAAAAATCCAGTAAATGAGCAGTTCCTTTTCCATGGGACAAATCGGTATTGCAGGCTCGCAGAAGACGCGGGTCGTCTGAGGCTCTGTCTATTATCGAAGTGTCACCTTTGTAATATCATCCGAAATTCTTTCGATGTTGGGAAATGCGGTAAAAAGCACAAGTTTCGACGCTTTGGAAAAGGGATATACACTAGCGCCTGTTCTTCGAGTGAGTACATCCCCCCGTGCATAAAGCGACATTCTTGACAGCGCTCTGTGATCAGAATCTGATGACTACACTTTGAATGGGGACGAAGGCTCCAATCTCCGAGTCTTGCTCGTGACCCGCGTCGTTGTTGGCAATCCACATCGACTTCAAGAAAACGCAACAAGCTTGCTTGAACCACCCACGGGTTATCATTCGGTACGTATGTCAAATAACCTAGTCTGTCTAATGCTGACAAGTTCTCAGGTCATCGGTGAACCTGGCATCGACCTAAACTACGAAGAAACGGTTGTGTACGACAATGACGCCATTCGTCCCGCGTTCCTAGTAGTATACGGCGATGCTCCGCCCGCTAAACCCAAATTGCAGTCCCTTATAGCAACCCTCTTCAAGACACCGCTTGCTGCTTGACCTGATTGTTTCATCCCCCATTTTTGTATCATCGCATCGAATCTAATTTATCATATTGTTATTGCCCAACATGGTCTTCTCCTCTTCCGCTCCCTGTCCTTCTTATCAAACTTGACAGTACATCACAACGTGCACAGGCAATATTGCATCCGCAGACTGCACAAACAACGACTCCTCATCTGTGGCCTGGAGGAGAATTAGCAAGACCTTTTCGCCCAGATGGTTCTTCAACTTACATCGTCGCCTGCCGTCTGATCTGGCTCAACTAACACATCACATGCAATCATGACACGATATGGAGACGTTGTGCAGGATGTCGCAAAGTTATCCGCAAGACCTGGATTGCGATACGAATAAATACCCTCTCCGAACCTGGGACATCTCCATGTGAGTAAATTGCATCACGTCGTAGCATTTCAGGGCTCTATGCTCACCGCCCGCTGTTATAGTTGATTCCAAATGCGAAGCTCTTGAAGCAAGACCGCACTATAGAACAGATCCCGCACGACTTGAAGTTGCAAAGTTCAGGCTGTTTCGTACCCAGATCGCATATGCACTGCGCGCTGTGAAAACTCCGTACTTCCTCGAATTTGGGGTTTGCAGCCCTGCTCGCTTATATGTTCACTGGTGAAGACGCTGAAGAGGCTATATAAAACTCACTTGAATCTGTCATGACGAGTTCGTGCCTCCCGAGGAAGGATGATCTCGTACGCCTTCTCTACGGATGGCGCCTTTTTAGGTGAGTCCCACTCACTTAAAAACTGAGCACGGACTTAAATTGATATCAATGGCCATGCCAGACGCATACATTGGCGGTCCACTCACGATTTTTATATGGCTTTGTGTCCTGACCCAGCTCACGAAGTCGGGGCTCTGTGCGCACCAGGCGATCACAGGCAATACACATCGTGCCAACATTTCTTGGCAGAGCGAGACAATATTCGCACCCCTCAACCTGACCGGAACGGACGCCATCTCTGAAAATGAACATCGAGGTTGGCATACGACAATGACCGCTATCCTCTGGCTCTCAGCTCACCGCGCATGGGCTTCGGAACAAAAGTTTGCAAACGCTGGCTTCCCCGTCGCGCGACACCCACGAAGCAGACAAGCAGCCAGGCTCGGGCCTGCCCCGTTTCTAGCGCAGCTCCTGCTGCAGTACGGATGCTTGTGGCCATTCTCGATGAATTTCGGCTTCTTGCCACATATCTTTCCGGGAGACTTCGATAAGCTCGGACTTGGTGGGAAAACGAGTGTACCATTTACCTCACATAAATCAACTTGTGCGGTGACCTGCGCCGCCTTTGCGCGTTGACCGCTTGAGCCCCAGTGGACAACGTTCTTCACGAGGGAGGCCATAGATGTGTGGGTATGGGTGTTGGTTCAAGGAAGGATAAAAAATGAGACGGGGATACAATGATTGCAGGAACCTATACAGATCGTAAAAGCGCCTCGTGGAGGGAGTGCCGCAACCTCGTTTCTTGCTCGTTTCTTCTGCCAATGCTGCATCAATACACAAACATGCGGATATGGCATCTCCTCGTTTCAACATCTGTTTATAAATTTCCTGCTCTGCGGTCTAGAGGTTTTCTCTAAATCTTCCTTCGTCATCTATCCGCAACAAGTTTCCCAGTCTCTCAGGCTATCTTGTCATGACCTCTCATATCCCTCTTGCGCTTTCGATTCTGGGGTCATTGGCGAGTGGGTATCCGCTAAGCTCACTCGGTCAGAAAGCGGCGCCCACATCCCAAGCACCACCCCCACCACCCCCACCTCCGAGCGTCGCGCCATCAAGTGGAACGCACAACTCAAGGACCACCATTCCCGGGACACTCCCTCTGAATGTCCCAGGCCCGCAACCGTCAGCTAACGTCAACGGAAATTCTGCCAATACCAATGGAACGAACGCTGTCACTCCGCCGACAATAAACCCTATTGCTCTCTGCGAAGTGCGTTTTGTTTTTTAGTACGGATAATTTCTCGTTGAAAGTCATACCTGTGAGCTCCAGGTTTGTCAATTGCGCCCAAAACATTTTGATGGCACGAAGACGCACCCATACTGCAGCAAGAGCTGTTCAATTAAGAAGGCGGCTGCGAGTAAAGGAGCCCCTACCAAGGGTACCAACTCAAACAACTGCAGCGTACGTAGACCAGTTCGTACATTGAAGACATTTGGCTGACTATTCAATATTAGTTTTGCCACAACCGACCCAAATATTCGGACGGTCTGAAGACTCACGACTATTGCAGTAAAGCCTGTGCACGAGACGCGAGCCGACCTCAGAGGAAAGTGACTGGAGGGCAATCCACTGTTGGTAAGACACCTCTGTCGTATGTGCTGACTGTAGTCCTAACTCATTCCCAGCAGTTTGTCAAGCACCCGGCTGCCAAAATCCTCCCCATCCCGGTCATGACTATTGCTCCATTGTACATAAAACGTAGGCTTCCCTATCTCTTCTTACTCGCCCTTGTATTAAATAAACACTGTAGATTAGGGGAGACTTTGTGCTTGATGTGTCTTCAAGCGGCAAAGATGCCGACTTCCCACTTCTGCAGCCAGGCTTGTATCGACGACGCGGAAAGCAAAGGGCCTATGATCCTTGAAGTCCCCGCAGGTCATGTTACTTTCAAGAGCGGTGCGTAACCCTCGTGTTCTCAAGACATACTTCTGAGACTCGTTTCCAGTATCTGATCAGTTCAAATCATCGTGGCGGCATGGAACATCGTGTCCTCCGGTACGACGCGTGTACAAGGTTCAAGTACCTGCGACATCACTTGCAGCTTACAACACTTACAAGTAAGAGGACATCTACGCCCACATGTTGCATACTGAACTCGATTACGCAGAGACGCTGTTGAAGCTCGTGGTCAATTCGCAACCGCCGGTCGCTCAGAGGGGAATGAGAACAGACGCTGGCATGGGACGCGAAGAGTGTGCAATCTTGGTGACAAAGGCCATAACCAATTCTGCTCCGCATCGAACTGCTCCTTGTGCTGTATTATCCGCACATCTTATGATATCTCTCTGTGGGGCAAAAAGACAGGCTGGGGAAGGTATGCATACTGAAGGTCATAAGCAAGGACAGGGTGGATCCTCACTTAATGCCCTCTAGGTTTGGGAAGGGGATATACACGTCCTCGACTTCATCCAAGTCAGTCGATTTTCTATCATGTTTTGTGAAATTCATTAATTGACGTCTGTTTAGATCCAATGATTACTCCAGCAACGAGTGCAAATCACCTTTGAAGGCGATCCTGCTTAACAAAGTCGTTGTTGGCAAAGGATGTAAAATGTTGCAAGATAACACCACGTTGACAGCCCCACCAACTGGTTTTGATTCGGTATTTAGAGCAACTTTCCGCTTTTGCCATCCTCACCTCGTTAATTTCTATTTTCCCCATCTTTGTAGGTGCTGGCTGAGAAGGGGGGAAGTCTGAACTACGACGAGCTCGTCGTATACGACAATGATGCCATTCGGCCATCTTTCCTTGTCATGTATGAACCCTAAATAGACGGTCTCATTCAACGAGTAGTCTGATGTGAGTATGTCGGAAGGCCCAGTCGTCTGCTTTGCCGCCGATGTCGCATTGATCCACGTACTACAGTCGAAAGCGCCTCATTCGCGTATACATATGTACTATGATACTGATCATGGGCGGTCTCTCTGCTCCACCGCTCCGTGTTCCTAGCGTAGCTATTTATTCCATCGAATTCAATTGTACTCAAATATTTATGGACATTTATATGAGAGAATTGCTTAGTTGGACGTGACACTAAGATGGCAGATATGTCTAAATTTGTGAATGACTCATGATTCAGATAGTGCCTGTCTGCTGAGATTAGCGCGCGCCTCCGAGAGAATGTGTCTACTTATACATATCACCCATGTGCGGCAAGGAGTGTACAGAAACGAAATTTTAGCAAGGGAAGTAACTGACGTGTGCATCCCATGAGAGATGAAGGCCGGAGTGAAAGAATCCGCTCTAATCAGAAATGTGGGTTGCGCATCCATATTCGGGCGCAGTGAGTCATAACATTCCCGATGAACGAGGGAGTGCCATATGGACGTTGACATTGACTGCCTAAATTGGCAACTTCATGAATGCCCTGGATCTACAGTGCTTTCATGTCAAGCATGGAGCAGACGATACAGGAGGTGAAATAATGAGTCATTTCGCTAGGATCGTTTCAAAGTGCTCATCGAAGGGTTTCGTTAGTGTTTTTGCAAGGATAGGCGTTCTGGATATAAATCGGACTGAAGGGACCAGCAAATCATTATCCTCTTTATCAAACTCATTCAGGGAAACCTCAGTATGTTCTCCACGATTCGCAGCATCGTCTTTCCTCGCTCCAAAGACCTTCCTGTGAAAGCGTACGTCTCCTGGCCGACCGATCCCGTAACCGACACCCTTGTTCGTCGAGCATTAGCCAAAATCTCTACGAAGATCGCGTACGTATCCAAGGAGAACAAGGAGAAGCACGAAAACCGCCTGTTGCAATGGTGCAGCTACGACGAGATGGACCACGAGCTTGCGCATTTCCGGCGTGAGGACGTACTCTCGTCTAGCTTTGCATTTCGGAGTGCGCTAGTCGAGAAGCATCATCTTCAACGTGCGATTCAAGCCTACGTGAACAAAAACCCACAGTCTATCCTGGCGGACGTGCATCCGCACTGCTACGAGATCGAGCTATCTTTCGCCGACGAACTTGAGGAGATGTGGACGGACGAGCTGTACGCGTTTGGACAGCAGTTAGATAACGATGATTTGTGGTGGATACTAAAACCGTGCGCCTTTCTGTCTTTGGCCACATAATTTCTAACATCAACAAATGACTTCAGGGCATCCGCGAAATCCAGCTTGGATTTGAAGATTTTCCACACAAAAGAAGAGCTGCAGCATATTCTTGAGGAATTCGAGGATCAAGTGGAGGAAGAGGAAGACGAGGATTCTGGCGCAGTGTCGTCTCAGAAACGGCATTTCATCATCCAGAAATATGTCGACAATCCATTGCTCCTGGACGGAGTTGAGGGATGTCAGCCAGGATGCAAGGTTTGTACGTCGTCCTTTGTGAATAGTATAGAGCTAATATGAAGCTGATTTAGTTTCAATTGAGAGTCTTTTGCTTAGCCAACGGCAATCTTCAGCTGTATCTGTACAAGCAGGCCATCGTGTTCTTCGCTTCAGCGCCATTTGCATCTCTCGACGCAGAAAATGATGCCTTCAACCGCAACCTTGCACCCCAAGTCACGAATCCGCCGCGGAATCCAATTGATGGCAACGACATCCGTCTTCTCCACCAGCTCGAAGGTGCCTCCATTACATCCGGCGAGCAGCCTAACCAAACGAAGCTCGAAAAGGCGGACATAAATTCTATCGCGGCACAGATACAGGAGTGCCTCGCAGAGATTATCAAGGCAATCAGAGGCAACCCAGTCAGATTTCAGGTGAGTTGGGTCACATTGCTGTCTACGTTTGCTGAGACAAACTTGAAGGCACGCTCTAATGCGTTTGAGCTGTACGCCGTCGATTTCCTAGTGAGCCACGGAGATTCAATAAGCATCAAGCTTGTCGGTGTAGATGCAGAGCCCACGTTTCGCTTTATTGGAACACAGTTGAACTGGGTATTGGATGAGATCTTCGCTGGGACAGCCAAGATTGCTATACAGCCGTTCTTCGCGGATACAAAGGGCAGTGGAGTTACAACAGACAATTGGAAATTAGGAGAGGAGCGCCATAATTTTGTCAAGTTTGTGGATGAGGAGTACATAGAAGAGAGGACATAGTCAGAAGTAGAAAAGAAGGTTGAAAGTGGGCGAGTGGCGCGTAAAGAAGAATATTATTACATCATATTTACTCACGGCTCAACACTGCAAGCACAGACCACAATAATCTTTGTTGTTGGCGTCATCTTTCTGTTCTTCTTTATAGAAGGTTCCGAGTAGCCATCTCCGGCGAATGCCCAAAGGACGCAAATGCGACTTTAGAGACCCTCTGTGTTCCTGCTCGTGCTGCACACACTATCGACGTGTTACATCCTCCCTCCATGCACACCATTCCATCATACTGGCTCCACTTCAAGTCCATTCTTGCTTTCGCAATCGATTCGCACAAGATTCGCACTACAATCGGACAATCGGGGTTAATAGGGCGCCCTGACCTTGATAATACGACTGAGCGGCGTTGCCGTCCGGAGAATCCACGTGGTGACATGTTGCGCAATGGCTAGCAAGATTGCGTTTTCTGGGATGGCCGCAGGCTGCAGCAATTTCAACGAGAATATGCATTTATAAGATTCGGTTTTTCTCATCCTCGGGGCACCACTCCATCATGCAACATTCTGGTATCTCGTTATCTGAAAGAGTTATGTTCAGGGCACAATCTGGTACACTCTTGGTCGACTGTCCCGCGGTTTGTTGTGCTTCTTCTGTCAGAAACCTCGAGCTCCGCACTTAGGGTCGTTGCGCCATCTTTGTCGCCGTTTGCACCATCCATCATTCATAAGTATGGGTGCATAGTGACACTATCTAGCTTGCTTGTTTGGTGCTTTTCGATTCCACTTGTGGTGTAATGTGTGAGACTGGCTGATCACCTGCGTGTTTGTTGCATGCGTTTGCTTCTGCAAGAAATCTGCAGAATGGTGTGCTCTGGTCTGATAGTGACAAATTTGCCATTTTGTGCCACCCGGAGGTCTCCATAAAATCTACCTTCGAAAGAAGTGCAGTCCAGGGAGCCTCGTTCCACCGCCCTTCTTGAGATACTATGGCCTCGCCGACGGCATTATCCTCAGACTCGTCCTCTTCCTCACTTCACAAAGGCGACAAGGCGGCATCAATTGACGTGAGGTCTGTGGCCACAAATGACCTCATCGACGCAGAGCCAGAGCCCTTCAAGTTGTACAACTGGCTCTTCCGTCGACACCTCTACAAGCCCACGGATCTAGATGCCATTGCGACAAGGCGCTCTGTCTACGATGATCCACATCTTGCCCCTCACTATTGGCCTAACTCCGACTATGAGAACATTCATCGCTTTGATCCGAAGGTGCGGTGGACTGTGAGGGAGGAGAGGGTGAGTTTCCGTTATCACTTCGTAGCGCAACACTCTGATATTTGGGTTTAGGCGCTGGTGCGCAAGATTGACTGGAAAGTCATGCTGTGGGCTGCTGTCAGCTTTTCAGCATTGAACCTCGACAGGAATAACCTCAGCCAGGCAAATACCGATAACTTCCTCAAGGACCTCCATTTGACCACCAATGGTATGTTTCCTACAATCCATGAGACTAATTCGTTGCTTATAATGCGCAGACTTTAATTGGGGGAACACCATCTTCCGTATTTCGTTCCTGTGCGCCGAACTACCTTCGCAACTGGTGTCCAAACGGGTACGCCCCTTTGACACTTTGTTCTTTCTGCGTTATTGATAACATTGTAGTTGGGACCTGACCGCTGGATTCCTATGCAAATGTGCATGTGGTCGATCGTTACCCTCGGACAATTCTGGTTAACTGGACGGAGCTCTTTCTTCGCATGCAGAGCGCTTCTTGGCTTCATCCAAGGTGGTTTCATCCCCGATCTCATCCTTTACCTGTCTTGTGCGTTTCCGTCACCGTCAAAACATAAATATGCATTGACCACTATGTAGATTTCTACACGAAACACGAGCTTCCTTTCCGTCTAGCTCTTTTCTGGGTCTCATCGAATGTCTGCAGTATATTTGCCAGTTTTCTCGCTGTGGGAGTCCTCAAGTTGCGCGGGCATCTGGGCAAAGCGGGATGGAGGTCCGTACAATTTGTATTATCGTTCCAGGGGCGCACCGTTAACAGGTGATCATCTAGGTGGCTTTTCCTCGTCGAAGGTCTCATCACTCTCGTTGTCGGTCTCGCCACTTTCTTCCGCATGCCACCATCCCCCAGCCAAACCAAAAGCTGGTTCAGACCTAAAGGATGGTTCACCCAACGTGAAGAGTTCATTGCCACCACACGGATCTTGCGAGACGATCCTACAAAAGGAGACATGCACAACAGAGAGGCTCTGTCGCCGAAGAGATTATGGACTGCTGTATGCGATTATGACCTCTGGCCGCTCTATGCGATGTCAGTATCCGCTCTATCTCTTCACTTCATGCCCAGGTGCTGACCGTTTCTCTTTTTGCAGCGGACTCACCTTCAGTATCCCGGCCTCCCCTCCTGGCACTTATCTCACACTCGCCCTGCGCCAGCTCAAATTCTCCACGATCCAAACTAATTTGCTCGTCATCCCCTCCCAGATCGGGAGTATCCTCTCCATGATGGGCCTCGCATTGCTATCGGAGCAGGTAAATGAGCGCACTGGCGTGTCTTTGCTCGAGCAGCTATGGATCCTCCCCTTCCTTATCGCACTGCGGACACTGCCAAAGAACCCAGAACCCTGGACTTTCTATGGCTTGTCCACGGTATTGCTATCATTTCCATACTCCCATCCGGTGCAGGTGGCGTGGACATCGCGCAATGCGGGCGCTGTCGCTACTCGCACAGTCAGTGCATCAGTGTACAACATGTACGTCGCCGCTCCCAATACCAGTTTCATCATTTTCTCAACTTCTAGCTCAGGTTTGTACAAGCGTCCGCTGTCATTTCATCGCAGATATATCGCGCGGATGATGCACCGCGGTGTAAGCCCCTATTTGATACTGGTTCACTATTCTTCCTGAATCTGGCCCCCAGACCTTCGCGGAAATAGCTACCTTATTGCTATTGCCTCGTTCAACATCATCATTCTGTACCCCGCTGCGAAGGCATGGTATCTCTACCGCAACAAACAAAAGGCGGCTAAATGGGACGCTATGACATCCGAGGTATGCGGCGTTTCTCTTCTCCCGGCCGTCGATTCTGATCCCTTTTCGATTCATTAGGGAAAAAGTCAATATCTCGCCACCACGACAGACGTCGGGAATAGACGCCTCGATTTCCGCTTTGTCCATTAGGTGTACATAGGGCATATCATGAATATTGTACCATGTAACCCTCTGTTCATATGTTCGTTTATGGGGTTTTCTTATCTTGTAGGGATGTTAGATGTTGATAATGTATTTTAGTTTTTGATTCTCAATGTCAACTGAATATTCCAGTCTCTTTCCCCACATTTCTTAGCGACGTCAACACTCCGGTCGAACTAGTCCAATGTCCGAAGAGGCCTCGACTTGAGCTGGAGCTCTTCTTCTGATTTAGATGAGGAACCTATGCTTATACGACATATACTTGCACGCCTTGACTTCTCGAGTGACTCACGTCCTCCATGTATGTCATCTGAAGCAATGTGGCCAGTGCTGAGACGGAGACTACAATTTGATCCGTTCGGACTTCATCATGGACCACCATACTATCATTCACCACAAATGTGCCATGCATGATTCAAGCTACAACTCTTGACTATCATTGAACGATGCAGTGGATTCAAGCCTAAATTCAAAGACAGTATTGTGTCTGTTTCTTCATGTAAAGCAGCAGAATTACGATGGTGCAAGGCGAGCATGGCGAGCAAGTTTTTGTAGATGAGCTCATCGATCATCACGAATGCCGTAATCGACATTTGGCACCGATTTGGAGTCGTTGATAATAGCTGGAATCTTCAAATCTCTGACCATAACCATCGCCTTGACCTTCAGCTTGTCCTCTCATCTTCTTCCTCTATCTCCCTCCCGAGTTTGTCGAGGTGAGAGGTATCGCGTCTAACAACCAATGATATCATACTGATGTGCCAAGCAGGCACCACCCTCACAATTGCCACCGTCACTCGAACGACCAATTACAACTGCTAGTTCCAACTTTAGTAGTCAAGTTCTTGCACCAGACGCGATTCCACGAAACCCTTTTTGAGATCTGCACAAGCTTTAAAGTGGGTATTTATATTTTGACTAGTCAAGGGACGGTTTGGTTGATGTCTGAAATATATAGCCGAACAAGATCCTTCCAGCTGGTTTAAATAGTCCCCAACCCCAAACATTCTTACATTGCCCCGCAATGAGTCCAGCATCCGTCGTCCCAGCTGCTGCAGTATACGCATCCAAACCTGCTACCAACAGGCCTGTTGACCCCCATGCCTCATACGGTGGAGGAGAGGTTTATGCTCGTCACCGCACCTACAGTCATGTACGCTCTCTCTGCTTCTGATATGCACCTCTTCTCAGCCTCTCTTAGGGTACACTACACGGTTACAACCCCAAGAAAGTTCCTGCCTTTCAAGAGGACTGGCACTCGCGACCTCGCCGCCTCTCCCATGACGAGAAGACTGTTTCGGGACCACCTCGTCGCTTCCTTATTGACGTGGAGGAGACAATACGCGTAGTTCTCGAACAGGAGGATACCGATGGCGATTTCCAAATTAGCGTCACCGACGCCGGGCCTAAGATGATGGCGCTCGGGACAGCAACGAGCAATGGGTATAAAACGTTTGATATCAGAGTGAGCCCATTCGTCGCTGCCCCAGTCACCTCGATTTACGTCATGACAAATAGGGCACGTACATGTTATCAAACCTCCTTCAAGAGCTTGCCCTTGCGCGCGACCACCACCGCAAACGTATCGTGCTCGATGAAGCCCGCCTGACGGAGAACCCTGTCGACCGCCTCTCACGGATGATAAAGAATTCATTTTGGCACTCCCTGACACGTCGTATTGACGGTGATGGTTTGGAAATCATTACAGCCGACCCCAAAAACCGCACCGGGCGAGTAAATCCGCGTATCTACGTGCCTCACGGGGAGCCTGTCATGGCTGAATATTACCGCAAGGTCGCACGAGAGAAACCACACCTGAATCTTGACGTACAGGTTCTCCCTGAGAAGCCCGATGATCCGGTATTCGTGAAGAGCCTCAACTCCAAACCTGGTCTCCTGGCTTTGGCGATGAATGAGATCGATGATGGTGCTGGTGGGAAGACGCTGAAGGGCATTCCGTTCATTGTACCCGGAGCCCGGTTCAATGAGGTATGTTTGGACTGCTCTCATTTGTTGATTGTACATTAACATCTTCAGCTGTACAACTGGGACTCTTACTTCATCTCCCTCGGTCTCCTAGTTGATGGACAAGTTCAGATGGCAAAGGGCATGGTTGAGCACTTCATCTTCGAGATCAAGCACTACGGCAAAATCTTGAACGGAAGCCGAAGTTACTACCTATGTCGCACACAGCCACCGTTCCTGACTGATATGGCGCTGCAAATCTACAACCAACTCGATCGGTCCGACGTGGACTCCAACCGTGACTGGCTCAAACGGGCCATTCAAGCTGCCATCAAGGAGTATCACACCATCTGGGTTGCAGAGCCCCGGATGGATCCTAAGACGGGTCTGTCGCGCTACCGTCCAGACGGTTTGGGCATTCCTCCCGAGACCGAGGCGACGCACTTCACACACATCCTAGAGCCATACGCTCATAAGCACGGTCTGTCGGTCCTCGAATTCAGTGAGAAGTACAACGATGGCACCCTCAAGGAACCTGAACTGGACGAGTACTTCCTCCACGATCGCGCAGTTCGGGAGAGTGGACATGATACAACATACCGTTTCGAAAAGCGGTGCGCGAACTTGTGCACGATCGATCTGCAGTGTCTACTTTACAAGTACGAGGTCGACATAGGTACCGCCATTCGTGAGGTGTTCGACGACGAGCTTGAGCTCGAGGAAGATTTCCCTTTGGCGCCTTTCCCCATCTCCCCCAAAACATACGCCAACCCACACCGGGAGAGCTCGAAGAGCCGCATGCAGAGGAGTGACGAGTGGTTCGAGCGGGCTGAGTTCAGGAGGCAGATGATTGACAAGTATCTGTGGAACGAGAGCAAGAGCCTTTACTTCGACTACGACAGCGTCACCGAGAAGCAGATTCTGTACGAGAGTGTCACCGCTTTCTGGGCGCTGTGGGCAGGATGTGCGAGCGAGGAGCAGTGCTGGAAGCTTGTCTCGCGCTCGCTGACGAAGTTTGAGGTGCTTGGTGGCCTTGTTTCTGGAACTGAGGAATCCCGCGGAAAGATTTCTTTGGATCGCCCGAATCGACAGTGGGATTACCCGTGAGTCCTTCATCACCCCTTTGGTCAACCTTGTATTCATGTTTCTCGCAGATATGCGTGGCCACCCCACCAGATCATGACTTGGGTCGGACTTGAACGCTACGGCTACCTAGAGGAGGCTCAACGACTGGCATACCGATTCTTGTATATGTACGTCGCTCATTTAGGCTCCTTTCCTCATACTCAAGCTCACGTTTCTGTCAGGATGACGACCGCCTTCGTGGACTTTAACGGCGTTGTTCCTGAGAAGGTGTGTATTTTCCCTCCTTCGTAATTATATTTCTCTCATATGTATTTCTTGAACAGTTTGACGCTGTCAAGCTTTCGCATCTTGTTGACGCGGAGTATGGAAATCAAGGAATTGACTTCAAGATGGTTCCTCGTGAGGGCTTCGGCTGGATGAACTGTCAGTTTTCGTCTTTCCTTCATCCTGATTCCTTCCACTGACCCTTGTTTCTCTAAAAGCTGCCTATCAAGTTGGCTTGTCGTTCTTGACGAATCATATGCGGCGCGCCGTGGCGGCTTGCACCAGTCCTGAAGTCTTCTTTGGTCCTGGTGCTAGTGGAGTTAGTGGGGAGTCTGCCTTAATGGCAGGAATGTCCAACGCTCCCTCTGATCCCTTGGAGCTTGCGATGGAATCCTTGGATCTCAACATTTGAGGAATCACGGGCGTGGTTCACTGGGTGGCATTACCACTTGTACTATTATCGGTTATCGACTCTCTAGAATCATCAGCATATCGGCCACACAGTAATTAAATTAGTGGATTCTTTTTGCTAGTAGAATGATTTTCTGTGAAGTGTTATCGACGGTTTGGGCATTAAAGTAGATTCATTTGCTAGTAGAAAAAGTAGACTGCAATAGACTGCAATACATATATTGTTCATCCTATATTTAACTGCGCACGCTTGCAGATGCTCAGATGTCAAGCACCCATGGTCTGGTCAAGAATGGAGTAATATCCACTATTCGCTCAGCCTTGAACTCATCGGCAGCATAAGACTTTTTTAATCAACAATGCTCACTGTTTAGCTACCACTGTGGGAGGCTCGGGCTTGTGCATATGCATATGATAGCTGCTTGCCTTTCTCAGGCCAATACAAGCCAGGCGTGCAAAGAAGTAGCTCACCCTTAGTGCCAGGTTCACCGTCTCGACATGTCTAGAAAGCATCATCTAACAGGCATCGCAGATCGGCGGCGTCCAAGCTCTTCCCAAAACCTAATTTCCCCTCCAGACCGGGGCAACGACATCGCTCTCACCTGACATTTCAGAACGCATTCCACTCGAAATTATGAACGCACAAAGACCAAGGCACCCTCAAAATTTGCACACTAGCGTACAAAACGTGGATGTCCTTTGCACGAGCTCACTGTTTCACAAGTTTAAATTTTCCGAGGAGACGAGCACTAGGCACATGTGGCTCACAATACCGTATGTTGGACCAACTTTGTAGTGTTGTAGTGTATCGAATCGCTAAAAGAGCAAAACGCATTGTGCAGTAGCGACTTTGGTTCATTCGTCACGCCTATCCCATCTTGGTCGCGGTTAGTCACCACCATAGGCCTGTCAGTATCACGTTCACGGTTCAATGAATTAGCAGATCCATACGGCTTTGGCCGAGGTATCTGCACCCACCGTGGAGGCTATTCAAATAGCGCGCTCAGGTGGTGACGTCGTGCCTTTAGATTTGCCCAAGAAACAAATCTTGCGCATGCTTTAGTCCGAAAGAGAAAACGGGGAAGCATAAGTGGAGTTAATGGTCTTGTAAGAGGGTGGCTGCAATAGTATGCTCCTCTCCGAAGTATATTGTAAGTTGGACGTATTGCGTTGACGAGACGTGTGAAATGAGCGACCTGGCTGAGAGTGAAGATGAATCGCCTAGGAGGTCCGGGCCGGTAAGAACCATCAAAATATCTTAAAATGGAAGTATAATTGCCTATTTCGACATTTAGCAAGCAGCTAACTGCACATCGTGATCAGGTATCAGAGACCACTAAGTTTATCTCGTCCGTTGACAATAGAATAAAATCACTCGCGAAACCGCTTTACAGTACAGGTGACTACCATAAAGTCGCGCAAGGGTTGTTACGCTCAAACAGCCACACAAACAGGCAGGACCGTCGGGTATAGAGGGCTGGGGATACAGATCTCTGAGTATGTATTGATAGATGTCTGGACAGTCTTGTCCAGCTGCCCGGTGCCTGTTTGCGCATCCTCTGTCTTAGTAGGAATGAGATCAATGAGGCTTTCCGCGAAGGCCTGTCAAGAGGGGTTGAGGAGACTCTTCACAGCGAGCAGTTGAAAATAAGACCTACATCAACTCCGGTCTCGAGGGTTCGAAGTACTGCTGTGATAGGAGCCGTAAGGCCGAAGCGAGCGAATATAGTGTGTTTCCCAATGACGGTCCCTAGTAAGGTCTGGTGGATTGCGATGAACTCGAGGGGACATCTCAACCGAAGCCAATGGTATTTGAACTGCAGGTTTTCCACTCACAATATCTAGGGCATCGATGACCTGACCTGCCTGGTCATCTGAGAAAGGAGGCGTAGCATTCATGGCTTCAACAACCGCCGAAACACTTTGAATAATCTGCTGGAAAGACGACTCCAAGCTCTACAAACGGTTGTGTCAGTGCAAGAGATACTTAAAGAGAGAACCAATGAAAGCGTACACTGGGCTAGTAGTCGATTCCACGGCCAGGGGAACAAGATCGTTGTTGGCATTCATGGATATATTGACGACGAGATTTATATTTTCGGCGACGTGAGCAGGGGTTAGCTGGGCGACAACCGACTGCGCAAGAGCAAGTGCGGCGACGACAGTAGTTGAAAGGCGGGAGAGCATTATTATGAAGGTTAAAAGAGTTGTTGAGGTGATCTCTGCCAAATCTCTGCAGCTATTAGGGAGAGTGAGGGTGGGCTTTAATACTTTTTAGTTATCCCCCAAGTACTTGTGTATCATCAACTCTCTCAGGGATGTTGCTACTCGCATCTGAAAGTAGGTCCTCTTTCCCAGGCTTGTTTACCACGATCATGGACTATTCGCTTCAGGTTTGAGGTCGTTATTTGTATATATATATACGAGCACATAACCCGTGCTTCGCACGGGACCCGCACACTTGAGCTTTCTCCGTGAGCAAAGCTCAGCCCATAAGTGTCTAGATAGCCCTTTATCCCTACATAAGCTCTTTAGCTCTTTATAGGTACTTGATTATCGTTGGAGACATCTCTGGATATGTATATTACACATGCTCATGAACTATGATGACATACATCACAGCTAACTGTAAAAATGTTGATTGCTTTCGAAAAAATTGCGATGTCAAATGTGCACCATTGTTTGCTCAGAGCAGACTTGTGGGCTGGGATAGTGATATAGTGACATATATGCACTACTAAAATGACAGGGGCTCAGAAAGAAGGAATAAAGTACATTTGAACCACAAAGTGGGGTGTTCTGCTGTATCCAGACAGGTCCCGCAAATTTTCAAGTCATGGAGCACAAAGATAGCTTCGAAAGCTCTCTACGGAGCCCATGAGCAAAGCGGCTATTCTAGTATCAACTATACCTAAGCCCGTGGATGAGTTTTGTCCTTCAACACGAATTGAGCGGTCTGATGCTGGCATTTTATTTTTATTTTTAATCAATGCCTACCTGGAGGCTGGAGATGCCCCCTGGTTTTGATATTTCCAGAGTGCATCCCAGCAGTATATGCAGCTCAGGAGCGGCAAAGTATACTGCGTAAATACATCATTTAGCATTTTAACACATATGCATTTGCTTTTTACCCGCTGTAAATAACATTGGCTCCTTCTATCCGCACAGTTTACAGCTAATATTCCCCAACAAAACCAGTGTGCCAATAGGCGCCCGTGACCATATGATATTCTGATGCAATTTGAGAGATTATTTTGGTATTTTGACCTCAATTATGCTGTACATAAGGCTTTCTACTGCAAAAAAGGTTATTTATATGTAGCTCCAGTCTCGTAATAAGCTAGAAATTTCCAGGGATCCTTGAGCAGAGGGCAGCCAGTAAGTTGCAAATTGCCGGTTGAGATCTTTCTCTTATCCGCAAAATTTCGACAGCTATGTTAGTGCTTTCACATCTTCGCAAGAATGTATCACCTACTTGGCCCACTTCCAACATGTCAGCATGGGCTAGTACCAAGCTAAAACAATAGAGAGCCAATATGTGCCTGTACTCTTAAAATATTCTCGTGCTGTTTGGTACATTGTATTAACATTTTGATCTCAGTTATAATACACGAAGCCTTCTGTAGTGACAAAAGCTTTTTCCATGTAGCCCCGGCCGCGCCACTCAATAAGCTATAAATCTTCATAGCCTCTTGAGCAGAGAAAGCAAGTGCCTCGCATGAAGTTAGCCGGAAATTGCCAATTGAGATCATTTTACTGTGCTCGAGACTTTGATAGCTATGCTAGTGCTTTCAAAAATTTGTAACGACAACAGCTGCCTTGATCTGCATTTTCCACACTAATATGGAGCCAGTATCAAACCAATAGAGGACTAAGCTTGCAAGATAACCAAAGCTCGAGACAGGAATACCACTCTTCTACCTTCTAGACACTGACAGCTAGGCTAGTACACAGATAGTGCTTTCAATTTATTTTTCGAGGATATACAGCATCTTGAGCCACGCATATTATGCTTATATAAGGCTAATATTAAGCTAAGACGATAGAGGACTACAGTTTGCAAGACGACGAAAGCGTGAGCGAAGAATACAAACTCCGCTTTGATGAGCCAATCAGTTTATATCTTTGTCTAGCCAATCAGGTTAACTCTTTAAGCTTTATCCCCGTGAGAAACACCTTTGTCAATTGTATATAGAGATATATATTTAACTCCATTTAAAGCTACCCTACGGTGCTAAGTATGTCGTTTGGTAGGTCGTACCGGATATGTTTAGGGGAGAGAAAAGTGACGATGAGTGAAGAAGAAACTAAACTACCGAGTATGTCTACCCTGCGAGAAGGTCTAAAGGTCTTAAATAGTTATCTATCTAAGGGTCTTCCATCGAATAAAATGTAGCTGTATGATGATCGTATTTGTCCGATATGATGCAGTGCCAAAGAGTGGGAGGTAGGAGGGGGACTATCCGTAGTCCAGGGAATGAGAGCTCGGCGTTGAGCCGAAGAGTGTGTCGTCGTCGAGTGCAGCTGGGTCCAGGGCAGGGACCGTGATTGAGAGACTTTGGGCTGTTCTGGGATTCCCATCGCGTTTAAACGCGCCTGATTGTTCTAGGAATGTTGCAAGAGCGTCAATGCCTTCTTGGGTACCGAGTATCTCTGACAGTGCGACGGATTGCGACACCTTTCGGAGTATATGACGGTGTTCCTCATATCTTGGGCATGTAGTGATGATGTGCTCCCTGGTTTCGATGGTTTGGTTAACGCATGGGCATCGGAGTGGCTCGGAGGGGAAGAATCGGCGTCTGAACTCTCCGGTGTAGGCATGTCCAGTTCTGGCCTGTACAAGCCTGCCGAAAATTTCGCGTCGTCGTGAATATTGTTTGGCACGTTTGGTTGGTTTGAGGGAGGGTTGGAATCGGTCCGTTTGAGGTCGTTATGCTTACTGTGGCGGCCTGCATGGAGGTTATTATTAGGTGCCATGAAGCTTCATAATTTTATTTCGTTTGTTAAGTAACTTTTGTGCCCGGTGAGACTGCTTCACCATACTTATTGGTCAGGGTACTAATGCACTATCTGCTGTAGAGATATGAAAAGCTCAACGTCTCGCTCAAAATAGTAGCAGAGCTGACGAAACGACGTACTTACACAAATGCCGGATATGATGTCGGGACAAGATATGTCGGGGAACTATGAATAGAGTGTCAGAGGAACTCAACCTTCACGCCGACGTTCGCAGTTCTAAAGGCAATTCGGTGGCCAGCGTCATTTTTGACGTGGTAAACGGCGTATCAATCCAATACGTGAGAGGGTGTAGCAAATTTTGGACGTACAATTGTGCAACAATATCAGCGCTATAAGAATGGAAGTAGTATTCTGTGCGGAACATGCCACTCGGCGGCAAGAAGAAAATTCGTAGCTCCGAGACAACACATATGAGAAGTCATGGAGAGTGTTCTCGAGGGTGAAATAGCTTGGACAGAAAAAAGGACTTCTTCGCCAACAATTGTTTCTTGTCAGGCTTAAAGAGTTGGCGCGGTTCAGGCTCCAGACAAAAGACCTATGCCGGTTCTTTTGTCGTTCCAAAGTTAATTAGTGGGCATGCTTATTGAATATAATCGCCCGAATTGCGGTACCGAGCCTGATGTCTGCCACAAATCCTTGGTAAATTTCGAAATTCACCCCTTCAAGCAATGGTTTCCCAAATACCATTCAGACGTGGTGCTTGTCGTTTGCTGGTCGTCTCAGACAGAAGGTCGGAAATAAAAGACTATAGTTTCTTGCTGTACAGGATCTGGTCCGGTGGTTGTGAGATGACATTGACTATGGTGGGGCATGAAGCAAGGGGTATGTGGCCAAAAAATCCACTACACGGGGTACACTTTTAGGTTTAAGAGCCCTTGGCCAACCCCTACCTACCTATTGCCCCCCTAATAAGGCAATTCTTTGATGGGATCACATCAATCATGTCCACATATGGTAAGTTCTGATGAAATCAATGGTGCAGAGGCTGAACAGTCAATAAGTGTTGAGTAGATAATATGGAGGACATTCCATCCACTGGGAGTTTAGTTTGTGAACTCGTTCAGCAAACCATTCAGAGGATGGCGTGATGCCAGGTGACTGTTTATCAGCAGCCTCAGGCTCCACTTCCAGGCTTAGGCACTTATTGCCTGGCCCAAACATTGATTCTTGAGTGTGCTTGGTGCTTGGTGCGTAGATTGACAACATTGCTGCAATGGTCCATTAGTAGGGGCAGACATTGGTGAAGAAGTACAAACATCAATGTTTGAGCATGGCTGATGGTGGTAGTGGTGGCAGATTGTTGGCGTTTGCTGAGGCTGAATTGTCTGTGTGTAAGTGCATCACAGGGCTAGTTCATTCTGTGTAGTTAGACCATATCTCTTTCAATAAAGTTCCGTTCATCATGATTGTTTTTCTGTTGGATTGGGCTTAAGAATATGCATCTAGGGGTGTCGGTTTATTGGGAAACCGCTGGTGGAATGAGGTTCCATTGAAGGATCTTGTGATGACAGCATCAGAGATTGATGCCAACCATTGTAAATGCTATATATCTTGCTCAATAAATTACCTATAATTCAGATAAATACACCATTCGATTTGCATTGTAATTTCGCATCGATTGATGTATATTAGTAGTAGGTTTGCTAATAAATTACGCATGTATTCATGCAAATATTGCGCTCTACCTGGCGCTCATAGGTGTGCCATTGTGAATAAACAAAATTCAGCATCACCCTCCGGACAAACCTACTAGTGATATACATCAATCGATGCGTAATTACAATGCAAATCGAATGGTGTATTTATCTGAATTATAGGTAATTTATTGAGCAAGATATATAGCATTTACAATGGTTGGCATCAATCTCTGATGCTGTCATCACAAGATCCTTCAATGGAACCTCATTCCACCAGCGGTTTTCCAATGAACCGACACCCTAGATGCATATTCTTAAGCCCAATCCAACAGAAAAACAATCATGAGGAACAGAATTTTATTGAAAGAGATATGGTCTAACTACACAGAGTGCCTATGGTATTACAGATACTTCCCCAGGGGTAGCAAAAAGTAGGAAAGTTTTTGATGGCACTCTGTGGGCCATAATGAACTCTTTTTACTTCGTTAAAGGTTGTAAGAATACTGGAAAGCATGCCTGTAGACCCATGACAGTGCTCTGGAGACATTTGAAGATGTTTTTCATATAAAAATTGTACAAAAACAGCACAAAAGTGCGAAAATTCCCCCTATCTTCTTGTAAATTTCCAAAACAGGCAGGTGCAAAAGTGCATACACTTTTCGACTTAAGGTCCCTCCAGACCCTACCTACCTATATACCCTGTGTCACTCAAAATTTTCCCACACACCCCTTGGCATGAAGCCACTCATGAAGAACTTGGCGGGCCAGCGGACCGTCTGATATTTAGAGTATTGGTCAGCAAAACACAACCGACACGAACAGACGTGACGAGTGACGAGTTGCGGCTTGAACCTGAAATATACGTCCTCGCCGCATTGGTTATGACTGATGCTATTAACATCGGTGGCGAGCTATCTCGTACCCCTACTGTCCTGGCTATCTAATTACGACCCCCAGCCCTCGTCCCATATCGAGGAGTCCAGCGAAGCTGTTCAGTTCGAATTACGCCACCTCCATGCTGTATCACCAACCGACGCCCGGGTCGTCTTCTCCGATGTGCGAAATGGACCGCCGAAGGAGAGCTTGGTGGACTCGTCTTACAGCGTTTGGTCGCGGAAAGGCACGACGTATCGCCCATCCTCGTTTGCTGCACACACGCACGCTCGTTTAAGGTCTATGCGGTTCGGCGAGAACGAATGGCTCGATTGGGAAGAAGAGGAAATACTTGGTCCAGATGTAGAGCGTCGCGAAACTCTGCTTGAGCTGGCAAAGATGACCAACAACGCGTATCTGGAGCCTGACGACCCGGATTGGTATGATCTGGATGGACACTGGAATGTGGTACGTCACCTTAGCTGTTTACTGTTGTGTCCCAAGTTTAACGGCAGCCAGACATATCCCTTTGGATGGGAACCTGACACAGATGGGTTCCGAGGCCATGTGTTCGCCAATCCTGATAATTCAACCGTGGTTGTATCTATCAAGGGCACATCTGCTGGTATATTCGGCGGAGGCGGTCCCACTGTGAAGAAGGATAAGATCAACGATAACCTTCTATTCAGCTGCTGCTGTGCACGGATCGACTGGACATGGACGACTGTATGTGACTGCTATCGCGGGGGCTGGAAATGCGATCAAAATTGTGTTGAGCAAGCGCTCATTGAAGACTCTCTATTCTACCCCATTGGCACGGTGAGTCAGCTTTCCTATCGTTTTACACGTACAACTTATGAGAGTTTTCAGAATCTATACAACAATATCACTTATCTCTAGTGAGTACCACCCTTATTCATACTGCAGTTTGCTCATTCTTTTGCAGTCCAAATGCAAACATATGGGTTATCGGACACTCGCTAGGCGGGGCACTCGCGAGCCTTGTAGGTATCACGTTTGGACTGCCTGTCGTAGCATTCGAGTCTCCGGGTGAGAGACTGTCCTCCACGCGACTGCATCTACCCTCCCCAGTGAGCCCATACGTATGTATTCATGGAGCTGTTGCTGATCGATGCAGCCCTCGACCCATCACGTCACGCACGTATATCATACTGCGGACCCCATAGCCATGGGTACCTGTAACGGTGTTCTAGCATCCTGTTCATTGGCAGGATATGCAATGGAGACAAGGTCAGTACCATCTTGTCTGTGTTGTCTATTCTTCTAACTACCAGGGACAGATGTCACCTCGGTAAATCCATTGTATACGATACTGTCTCCAACATATCGTGGTCCGTCGATATTCGGGCACACGGAATCGTCAACGTTATTGAGCGTGTGTTATCGGAGCCGTGGCAGCATAGCATCGACATGGGTCGCGAAGTCCCGGAACCAACTCCTGAGACGGACTGCGTGGTTCGTTTCCCCTATTTCTACTTCCACCCCCATGTCAGCTGACAAAACTGCAACTCGCAGGAGTGCTACAGCTGGGAATTTGGTGATTTCCCACCATAGCGCCTGTTTTGTACATCTTGTTTCAATACATGATCGTGATACCTACACGAATTTCACGTATAGGACAACATACCGATCGTTTACAAGGTCTGCCGAGCACAATCACCCTTCTTCAGAACTCCGAAAGAAGAATTTATGCTGCGGATTCATTACTTAGCAAACCAGCATACTATAAGCTCTCCGTGCCGCAGATAATGCCCTCGCTTCGCGCACGAACATGAGGAGCACCTGTCTGAACAACGATCCTTAAAGAACATCAATCCGTAAGTAAGCTCGTTGTGTTTTCGCCCCAATTCCCGAGTCCCTGCAAAATCAAGAAACATGCTACGCGTTCTTCCAACGGTGCTGATATGGTCGTATTTCTTGTCGTGGTCTGCCTTGGCGTCGATGACTGGTATGGTTCGTTTTGCATCCTTCAATACCCTCAGACGGCACCTTTAAATCTGATCGCACCGCACTGAACAGACTGTGGCAGCAGACGATTTAGATGTGGCTATCGCGTAAGGCTCCAGAATAATTTTTTTCCTATTGCTCTGGTCACTAATGATTGTGTTCTTTGGGTACAGTGTTATGGGAGCGACAGGGAGTGGCAAGACAACCGTATGTAATGTTCCACTGCTCAAGAGCCGGCTGCTCCGCTGACGACGTCATTCGGACGGGCGCTTAGTTCATAAACTCTGCAAGCAACTCGACGCTGCGCACCGGGAGCGGACTAAAATCTTGCACGAGTATTGTACAGGTCGCGCAGCCATTCGAACTCGACGGCCGCCGTGTAACTCTGATTGACACCCCGGGATTCGATGACACGACCAAGAGCGATGCGGACATTTTGCGAATGATTGCAGCGTTTTTGGCTACTGCGTACGTTTGTTTGAAAAATACTACGCTGTTAATTTACTTAGATCTCTTAGCTACGAAAACGGGAAAACATTGGCCGGAGTTATCTACGTCCACCGTATCTCGGACTTCAGAATGGGTGGCATCTCCACACGCAACTTCAAGATGTTCCGACAGCTGTGCGGAGAGAGCACGCTCAAGAACGTTGTCATTGTAACGAACATGTGGTCGGAGGTCTCTGAGGACATTGGCGTCGCGCGCGAGACTGAGCTTGCCTCAGAGGACCTCTTTTTCAGGCCAGTGCTCGACAAAGGCGCCCAGATGCTTAGACACGGTAACACGCCCGCCTCGGCGCATGCGATCATTGCGCGCATTATCGAGAATCACCCGCTGCCACTCCAGATCCAGAGAGAATTAGTCGACCAGAAGATGGACATTGGGGACACAGCAGCTGGAGAGGAGCTGAATAAAGAACTGAAAATACAGCTTGAGAAGCATAGGGTAGAGATGCGTGCTCTGCAAGAGGATATGCAAGGTGTGATCCGTCAACCTAACAAGCTAGCCCGCCGCTGATCCCTAGACTTAACATTATTGCAGAGGCTATCCGCGAGAAGGACGAAGAGACCAGGCGTGAGCTCGAGATCGCGACCCGAAGGTTGGAGGAAGAGATGGCGCGAGTGCAAAACGACAGCCAGAAGCTCGCGTCGGAGTACACCGAGGACAAGAAGAGACTCGAAAAACGAATGCAAGAGCTGAAAGAGGCTGCGCGCGAGGAGGCTGAAAGGAGGAATGTTGAATATAATGAACAGATGCAGAACCTCCGTAGCCAGCTTGAACAGAACTTGGGCGACAAGGCTGACTTGCTCAGGCGTATTGAAGAACATCGATGGCAGAATGGTGGAGGTCACGGTGGAGGATTGTTTGGAGTGATCGGACGTGCTGTCGATGCCATATTTGGATTCTAATACTAGTAGCAACCAGAGGGAGACTTTTGTTCCTTTGCATGTCACATTGGAATATGCATACCGCTTGCGTCGTCTTAACTTGATTTCTCAAAAATCTTTACCCGCTACTTTCTTTATGCCTTGCCTGCACGCTCCCGCGAACACCAAACAAGTCGTATGAGAGAGCAGACTACACCTATCGGCTCCTTGGACTTTGTTGACAATGAGATACCTAGGGGTGTCACTTCCAGGTGGATGGGATGAACAAGTCTTCCTTTTGCACTCTCCAAATTTCTACAAAGCAAGGGGCACTGTTGTCAAAGTTTCAGAGGCATCGCATTCACGCTCTCGTTCAATGATGATGCTATGATGACGGTAGACTCCCTGCGGTCATTGACATGGAGCCTCCAGAGACTGTCAGGAGTGGTAAATATCAATGGACTGTGAGTGCATGTACGTGGGTAAGAGCGGTGCAAGTGATTGAAGCGAGCAGATCGATATCATGAAAACAATCGAAATACATCACTCTTGTACCTACTATCGGAGCCGTGGTCTGCAGAAATGATCTGTGTGCGTACCATTGCGTGGTCATATCCTTTCCTTTTTTGTATTGCAGGAACAAAATATTTGGATTGGAACCCAATCGGAGTGGCTCGACTGATTTGCCACTGATAGCAGGGTGAAACGCCTCCAATCACGTGCATGGTCTTGGCGTCTTGGCCGGCGCCTAATGCAAGTGGACTCCAGCTCTTCGCGCTTTGAGCGGAAGCCCTCCGTATATTGCCATATGTAACGGTATTTTGATTGTAATACCTCTTGAAATCAATTAGGCGGGGTTCAGCTACATGGCCTCATGTTCTGTTTTCACAACTCCGGGCGAACATTCCAGTGCATCTGATGCCAGCAAGTCCGACCCATATACATGGGCCTTGGATAAGTGTATAGGCTTTCTCGCTATGATTTTTTCTGATTCGCTCTTAGCATATTACATAGTTATCACGATCGGGAGCCACATGAAGCAGTGCAGTGCATCATATACACATCTACTTTAGATTCAAGCCAAGCTTCTTCCGACAACAATGGCAACATCTGGATGACGCGGAACCAGGCTGCAGTGGAATGGAGCTGGGCCCCTGAGTATCGTGATGGTAAAACATGGAGTTAAACCAAATCTTGCGGGCTGAAGCATATCAAGACTTACACTGAAATTCCATGGTCGACGAAATCAGTCAAGGATGGCATAGTTTCTTCACCATCCGCATCACGAGCCCTATCAATGTCAAAGGCCCAGAGGAGCAAGGCAAAGTTGATGAACAAGGTTTGACTAGCAAATGACATACCGACGCAGGAGCTGAAGTCGCGAAGTAAATCAGATATCGATCCTCCAGTGGGATAGCAAATATGGAGAGGTTTTACCGTCTTCCAAAACCAAACGTGGAATGCCCAAGGGAGTGCATCTCTGGCGGAGAGACGTCATTGACACCCTCATCATCCAGATGACGCTCAGGGATAAATTCTTCGGGATTATTGTATATAGATGGATCTCTGCGACATTCCAATTGCAACTAATGAGCCAATCAAGAAAGAGAGATGGGAAACGGTCCCCGATAAGGTGTCTTACCGATTTATTGCCCTGTGTGATTTTCAATGTATGAACAATAAGCTGACTCTTCGCAATGTTTACATAAAATTACTAGGTACTAACCAAATGTTAGAAATCACAGTGGTACCCTTGGGTATGAAGTAGCCATCATACCAGTCGTCCTGTTCCATCCAAAGATAAAATATAATAAGAACTCAAGTTCATCAGGGATTAATCGCAGCATTGGTACCTCCGTCAGTCTCCTGGGAATCCCTAGAAATGGAGTTACAAAAATAGACCGCTGTAATATGTGGTCAAATACTTACCTAGTGGTGCAGGTGGACGCCAACGCAAAAGCTCCTTGACAATAGCACGGATATATGGCAAGTGCTCTTTGTCCATAAAGGAGGGGAGCCGGTCACGACCAACAACTCTGTCAAGTTCTGCTTGGGCCTTCCGCATTACGTGGGGATAGTGAATCATGGCAATGAGGAAACACTTCATGGATGCTATGGTAGTCTCAGCACCAGCAGAGCTAGCATTTGCGATAACGCAGAGTAAGCAAAAATTGGGATTAATCATGAAGCGGTATAACACACAACATGATGCCAGACAACCAGGAGGCTTCTTTAACAGAGAGCTCATTCACTGCTTTGGTCTCGATCAATGAGCGCGTAAAAGATTCAAATGCCTTTCCTTCCACCTAGAGTGCCAATAGTCATCGAGATGTACACAGCCTGACAAGATAAACTCACCATTTTGTCCTCTACTTCGCGGTAGAATCCTTCAAACATTGTTGTTTCCCGCTCATGCCACTTGAGCGCATCACGCTTCCATTTCGACATCCACAAGGGCAAGCGATTGATAGCAGGGAAGATGTCGACCATACTGCTCCCAGGAATGCACGCTTTCGAAACGCGTTCAAGATGGTCGTGAATTCGCTGCACAATTGGATGGTGCTCCTCCGTCAGTCGTGGCCAGGCATAGATAGCCGTGAGGATGCTGGACGACGTTGAGCTGAGGGGTATGATAAGTTCAATTACATTTCTACGTCTCCACGAAAATACCTTTGGATAATATGATCCCATTCGAGCGAGTTTTCCAGCAGGTCACTTGTGAGCCTGATGGCTTCGCCCTCTTGTAAGGGCTTAAACCGCTCCGCTGCGCGCGGATTAAACGTTGCGTGCGTAGATCGTTTCATACGCCGAAATCTGAGTATATCAAAGTCAGGTAGGACAACCGTCCCATAGAGTGTATTGGTCAGATCACTTACAGACTCCCAGAGTTAATCATCGGGAGCATGATTCCACCGCACAAGAGCTCTCCGGCCATGATGAAGGCGGGACGATGACTGTAAGCTGCGCTTCGTCTTTCTGAATTGACACAAAACCGGTCAGCTGTATGGCACATAAAATTCTAGGTTGTGAGCTTACCCAGTAGCTCATAAGCAGACTTATGGTCGTGCAAAACGACCACAGGTTGGCCCATAGCAACAAAAGAAATAACTGGCCCTTTGTATGACAAGTTAAGACGACAAAAGCATGGATCAGACAATGGGGCGCACCATATTCCCTTGCGAATTCAGAAAAGCGGAGCCAAGACAATTTGTTCGGAACTTGGAAGATGTTGCCTACGAATGGTATACCTGGGGGACCAGGGGGCATCTTAAGGCGTAGAAGCTGCGCCCGAAAGATAGAGAAGATGGCCCATGCGCCCGCGACCAGAGCAAGACCGCAGGATACAGAAATTGAGCTCATTGGATGGAAGATATACCACACGGGTCTGTCAAAGGTCTCAAAAGTGCAACCTTCTCCTGGGCTAGCTACGTATAAGTACTGGCGAATTATTCAATTATTTGGGACGGACCTAAAGGCAAAGTTTGAAACCCATACCTTTTTTTCAGCCCCACGGGGAAGGCCCATATGTTCCCAAACAGTTTTGTTTGCTTCGCTAGCCACTGTTAGATCAATGTACGTTGTGAAATGCAGTCTGACCGGCGCATATCTATATTCTTGTATTGAGCCTTGGACGTGACGGCAATGATCATTTCAAGTTGTATACAGAGAGGCTAATTATAACCGCTTGCACACCCCGTTACCCGATATTTGACTCTATTGACCGTTGTTGGAACGTTGGCGGTTGAGGCTTTGCTGGTTGTAGGCAATCCGAGGACATGCGCATGATCAGTGGTATTCAAGGGGCATCATTGTGGTGGATTCGCTTTAGCCGACGAAATCGGATTCTTGTTTGTATCCTCACATTTCGTCGTTATAGTCCATATGCCTTAAGACCTTTGGTAGCCATGACATATCCTCTTGGGGATGCTGCCGAGATTACTACTAGCGTAAATATATTGTCTACGTGAACTCGAGATCGCGACGCGGACGCGGACGCTGGAGGAAGAGATGGCACGGGTGCAAAAGGACAGCCAGAAGCCCGCGTCGGAGTACAATGAGAAGAGGGAGATGCCAAATCTGCGCACTCGGCTTGGATAGCCATCATGTGAGAGGGCTGACTTATCCAGGCAAATGGAAGACCTCCAATGGCAGAGTCCCCTCCAAAAGGAGGGAGGGGTCACGTCGGATGATTGAAATGGTCAGACGCGCTCTTGAGGTCATATTTGGTTTTTTAACAAGATTTTAATGCTAAGGAAAGACGGAGACGGTCTTCGCTTTGTTACTTTGCCTGGTACTTAGCCCATTACATATCATCGCTCGCGTGGGACAAGTGCGCTAAAAAATCGGTTCAAGTCACGTTATGGGTAGAAGATCATGACTCGATCCACACGCGTCCTTCCAAAGGAGGCTATTTCGCTTCCATTTCTGGCAGGAATGTTGTTTGCACCTATGTACCTCAGAGGGATCCGGAAAGGCTGCGAGGTGTGTTATACCGACGTTATACATAGCGACTTTCATGTTTGAAAATGAAAAGAATCCAAGTATGTTACTCTACACGATTCACCATTCGTCGTCAAACATGCTTTCCAAAAAGTAGCGCTCTTCAAGCTCGAGGTCAAGTTCGCGCTTGTTTACGACCTTCTTCTTGCCCTTGCCCTGGTCCACTGGCGCTGGGGGAGCTGGGTTGTGGACGGCTGTACAGTATTTAGTCACTGGAACTGCACGACAGTGAACCAGAATGCTCATCGAGCTGCTGCTGAAGGTGGTTGAAGTGATCTTCCGTCAGCCTGGCTGGCATTGGATCCCTGGCGGCTCCCTCTGCGAGTGGTTTGAGCGGCATAATATCCTTCTGGTGGATCTGCTTGGGAGGGCCCAAGCTCACGAGAGACTGCTTAGCCGTCTTATCCGGGGTCTCCGGCAGACCGACGTCCATCCCAGGCATGGTCGCCACACCGCCAGGATGCTCATGTCCAATTGCCGCCACCTTTACAATGTGGGTGTGCGGATCATGCTCAGTAACGATTGCGGGATGAACCTTGCGCTTGGAACTGCCCTTCCCGGCGTCAGCACCGGTGAAGTACTGCGACTGAACGAGGACGACATCGCCGGGATGGGCTGGGACAAGTTCATGTGCTGTCTTTTATTTCACGTTGGTGCCTGGCTTTCGGCCCCCTTTATTTTTTCCTGGCATGGGGGCTGCCAGGATGGGCGAGAGAACGGCGCAGATGATGAGGAGGAGTTAGAAACGCATTGTCTGGTGTAGTTGATTGGGTATCTGTCCAATGATAAACGTTAGCACCACCATGCTAGTAACGAGCAAAATAGGAGCGGCGCATACTGAAGTAGTGACTGAGAGTGGTGAATTCTTGTCAGGCGCTGCTTGAGGAGGAGTGGATGTGAATGCTGTTGGGAGACCTGCTCTGAGGGAAAAGCATCTATTCCCTTCTACTTTAATACGTTTTCCGGTGGTCTCAGCTCGACATTGGCTTCTAGGTGGCTCTGGCGCCGCTGTTTCAACTTCTAACTTGCAATGAACCCGCACACCAATCTCGGACGGAGGCATCGTTCTTTTTGACATTGTCGATACAGGTGATGCCCTCTCACGACCTCGCTTGGCACATTAAGATGCCTCCATCTAAGAATATCCGTCGACGATTGGCTCGCTCAGCGGATCAACCTCGTCGAACCGTACAATCTCCCCGCCACACGGTATTTTCTAGACGGTGAAACAATTTGAGCGACTGAGTTTGAGAGCAAAGGAAATGCTGTGAATTGAGTACACAACTGCACGAAGTGGCGTCATCTATAACAGTCCCTAGAAATGATCATGCTATCCGCGACAAGCAAAACGAGAAAAAGAGACTAAATCATTACAATGGAGATTAATGTTCTTTTGCAATGGCTGTAAGAAGGGAGTGAAACGAGAGAGGTATATCTTGCAGGTCTTCATGAGCGTTGTACAGACAGAGGGGTTATGTACGTTATTAACTTGGTCATGACACGTCATTTCATTACTGTTGGTTCGGCCGGTGATCAGCAAGCTGTATTGTCTTAAAATACAGATCAGCCGTACCAGGAAGTAATCAGGTACACGCCGCGACACCAAAGGCTCCCCGGCCCGCGGAGCAGGATCGAATTGCAAGCTGAAGAAAACACGTTAAGTTTGGGAGAACCAACAAAAAACGTAATCAGACGCACAAGCTGTATGATAGCTTCTCGTCAATTTCCATGATAGCGGCCTGGTTGCCGCAACGATAGCAATAGTTGGGTGCGCTGAAGATTGTCACAACGTTCCTGTCCTGACCCCAGCTGTATCCTGTGCAAGCGCGATGGTATCTCAGCTATCCGAATTTGTATAACGATTGATGGGTGGAAAGAACATACCCTCCATCACTAGTTGATGCGCCCGGGCAACAAGGGTAAGGCCGTTATTATGGTTGAACGCTTCAGAGATGTCCTGCCCGAAGGTGTATCCTGCACCACGGGGGGATATTCCCCATCCACAACGGTCATCGGGGTCGGACCACAGCAGATCGCACATAGGGCCTTCGTGGGGGACCTCTTGCACTCGGTCAATGGAGCGGACGTGGTCCAGGGTGTCGATCGAGGGTGAAAGACCACCATGTAAGCAGAATATCTAGGGGTTATTCATGAGCGGTCTGCATCAACAGAGCTGAGTGAGGAGGATGGAAGGCGGTACTGATATTAGATATCCTTTGAGGTGTGGTACGTGGGGTATCACACGACAAAGAGAAAGAACCGAACTAGCACGTAATTGCGGTGCCTATGATGTGGAAAGACTTACTTGGTTGTCGATAAGGGCGGTGAGGGGGAGGAAGTCGAACAGGTCGGTAAAGAATCGCCATACATTGGCGTTCCCGTATTTTCGGAGACACTCATCGTAGAATCCATACACTTGGGTGATTTGCCTCGACTCATGGTTGCCTCGGAGGATGGTGACTCGGTCGCGATAGCGCAGCTTCATCGCTACAAGCAAGGTAACAGTTTCAACGGAGTAGTAGCCACGGTCGACGTAGTCGCCCATGAAGAGGTAATTTGTGTCTGGCGAATTGCCGCCGATTCGGAACAATTCTGAGAGATCGTGCTATCGTTTTCGACGGCGGACGTGGGACGGGAAAGGGGTGAGTTGCATAAAAGAGAAACAGCACCAATGTTCAATATGGAACCCTGGTTTGTTGAATGCAGGGCGACGTACGAATTGACCATGAATATCGCCACAAACGGTGACTGGACACCTGACAGGCTGTACGTTAGATTCCTCCATCAAGACTTCCCGAGCCTGTGTACGCAGTGAAAGGGACATCAGCGGGGAGTCGAGTGTGGTGTGGTGCGCCCCTGGGCTGGCGCGCCGAAGGCTTATCCACGGACCTTGTCGCAGAGTTTTTTGACATCGGATTCTGAGAGCTGCTTGCAGTTGCTGAGCTGCTCGATCCATGCGTCGATTTCGTGTTCCATGGGGTGTGTGATAGAAAAGATGAAGGCGATTGTTGGGGATGAGGGGGAGCAGGTGGAGTGATAATGCTGTCCTCACCTTCGTCACAACAGTCACAGTCACTCCCATCTCGCAATTATCAAACAACTCGCGACGAGGACGCGTCTCTGAACAGAACCATGTCCATCGACCCAAATTCCGCAGTCTACACCACTGACGAGGTATGCACCCTCTACAACCTCATAGGATCTATCTCACTGTTATACAGTATGGCAGGCCGTTCATCATCCTTCGCGAGCAGTCAAAGAAAACCAGGACGCATGGTGTAGAGGCGATCAAGGTATGCTTCGTGTATACTATGTCTGTAGCACTCCTAACAGCACTCCAGTCGCACATCCTGGCCGCGAAGACTGTTGCCAACATTGTCCGGACATCGCTAGGCCCGAGAGGTTCGTCGATCCCTACCCCAGTACCATGAAATCATCTTACATATGTCGTACGCTCTTTTCAGGTCTCGACAAAATCATGATCTCCCCGGACGGCGAAATTACAGTGACCAACGATGGTGCCACGATCTTGGGACAGATGGAGGTGGACCACCAGATCGCCAAACTTCTCGTCCAGCTCTCAAAAAGTCAAGATGACGAAATTGGCGATGGCACCACGGGAGTTGTTGGTACGTCGACTGTCTGCGCTTGCAACTTCACCTTACTGACAATATATACAGTTCTTGCTGGAGCTCTTCTCGAGCAGAGTGAATCTCTTCTCGACCGAGGGATTCATCCTATTCGTATCGCAGACGGCTTCGATCGTGCTTGTGCAGTGGCCGTCGAACAGCTAGATCGCATTTCCGACCGCGTTGAGTTCTCCGTGGGTGACACAACCAACCTTCTAAAAATCGCGAAGACCAGTCTTGGCAGCAAAATGTACGTTCAATGATATTCTGACTCCCGCACGAGAAGGGTTCTAATCCACCCTTGTGTCATACAGTGTTTCAAAAGAGCATACCCAATTCGCGCAGATTGCAGTTGACGCCGTGCTTGCGGTCGCCGATCTCGAGCGGCGCGACGTGCCATTCGACCTGATCAAGGTTGATGGTAAGGTCGGCGGCTCGCTCGCTGACACTACACTCATTCGCGGTGTGCTTCTGGACAAGGACATGTCGCATCCCCAGATGCCCCGTGTAGTCAAAGATGCTCGCCTTGCCATTCTCACATGTCCATTCGAGCCTCCTCGCCCCAAGACCAAGCACAAGTTGGACATTACCAGCGTCGAGGAGTACGAGAAGCTGAGGTCGTATGAAAAGGAGAAGTTTGCAGACATGATCAAGCGCGTCAAGGACACTGGCGCGAACCTCGTTATCTGCCAGTGGGGCTTCGATGATGAGGCCAATCATTTGTTGATGCAAAATGACCTACCTGCTGTTCGATGGGTCGGAGGTCCAGAGATTGAGGTGAGTACCTGGTGCCGTTTCTCACTTTGTGCAATCTCTGAGGCTCGTTGTGACTGCTTTTAGCTGGTCGCCATTGCAACCCAAGGACGTATCGTTCCACGATTCGAGGATCTTACAGCAGAGAAGTTGGGCAAGGCCGGTGTCATCCGCGAAGTTTCCTTTGGAACTACGCGCGACAAAATGCTCGTCATTGAGGATTGTGCAAACACGCGGGCTGTTACAATCTTTGTGCGCGGAAGCAACAAGATGGTGAGTTGGATGGCTCAATACGCGTTGAAACGTTTCTCACATCTCAAAATCTGCCTTCAGATTGTCGACGAGGCCAAGCGTGCCTTGCACGATGCCATCTGCGCCACGCGCAACCTTGTCGTCGATAACCGTGTCGTTTACGGAGGTGGTTCTGCCGAAATTAGCTGCGCAATCGCTGTCTCCAAAGCTGCAGACGAGGTCTGTCGAACTCATCGTTGCTTCTATCGTCGTCATGCACAGTTTTAACCTGTGACCTCATCTCACTAGATCGCATCCATTGAACAGTATGCTATGCGCGCCTTTGCCTCCGCCCTTGATGCTATTCCCCTTGCGCTGGCTGAGAACAGCGGTTTGTCACCCATCGAGACCCTTACGGAAGTTCGCAGTCGACAAATCAAGGAGAAGAACTCAAGGCTTGGAATCGACTGCAATGGTCGTGGAGACATGGGTACGCTCTCTTTTATCTTTCTGTGCGGAGAAGATGTAGTGCGATATTGATGCGCTTCGCTAGACATGAAAAACCAATTCGTGTACGACCCTCTCATTTCTAAGCGACAACAGTACCTTCTCGCCACCCAGCTTGTGCGCGCCGTTCTTAAGATCGGTAAGCAAAGAAGCGTTCGTTCCTCGTCATGCTGCGTTTCTGATCAGCTTTCTTTCATACAGACGATGTTATCACGGCAGGTGAAGCAGACGATTAGAGTATCTACTAGATGTAAAAATCCTACCAATCATAATCTTTCGCTCTCACAATGCTGACTGGTGGCTTTACAAAAGAGAAATAACGTTATTTCATTCAGCAAAATTTCAACGCATCACAGAAGAACGAAGGGGATGCGGAGCAAAGGGTAACGAAGTTGATAAGGGGTATTGGATGAGCATGAGCGACGGATCACTGCGTACAACAGCAGTCCTGAAAGACGAACCGAGGAATCACGTAAGAACAAGGTTGGGTAAGGCAAGACAATGAGCGGAACATACCATGGGTGGGTATCATGCAAGCGCGGGCGCGGAGCGACGGCACTCAAGCAATGACGCAGTAAGAGTTGCCCGACTTGCCGGAGGTCTCCTCGTTGGAAGGGATGTTGGTGGTGGTGATTTGGGTGAATGCGTCCATGAGTGCGATGTGTTGTGAGGCGGTTGAGTGCGACTGAGGAATAGCTGCCTCCATGGCCTGCTTTTATACCCTACAGGAGGGGCCTAGCTCTTGGTAGGCCTTGATGACAAGGTGGTTGAGCTGTGAGGGGCCCTCTAACGCGCAGCGCGCCGCTCGACGCTCAAAGGCTCAAGCATATGTATGCATTGTATGCATTGCAGGGGCGTGCAAACAATAGGCGCCTGCGCCTGTTGTTGTCTGCGGGCGTAGAAACAATTGGCAGGGCGCTGAGGCCTTTTCATTATCGTGAGGGATCGTGGTGCTTTTGTTTCCAGTTTTGGTGAGTCAGCGCACGACAGACCCCATTTATGGTAACAGAGTAAACAAGTTCCTGACACCGGTTAAACACGCGTGTGCCATGACATTTGGTACGATGCCGGAGTGCGAAGTTAGAGGTCAAATCCGATATGCCTGGCATGTTGCGGCTTCAGAAACTATCTATGAAGATGAACATATGTATATCAGACTGCTTGAGGCTTGTTCGAGCTCAAAATTAGCATCATCCTTCTATGCTTTTGATATGAGATAAATTCCTGCGTATATGGTATCCTATCGTTCTGTGTCCACTCTTAGCGCGACGATACAGACCTCTCATCAGCGTGATGCGCAAAGTATCAAGAAATAACGTTATTTAATTCAATAGATTTCCATACATCCCACGAGAACGAAACAGGATGCAGAAGAAAGGATAATAGAGCATGGGACAACGAATTGGGTATTTCGCAGGCCGCCCACAAAAAATATTACTGCGCGGTAGCCCTGCGTAAGAGATAAATATATTATGTTAGGGCTTGGTAGGGTCAAAGGTATGAGCTGGGCGAGGCGTACCATTATGGTGTATGACAATAAACGCAGCGGTCAAGCTACGACGCAGTAGGAGTTTCCGGAGTTGCCAGAGTCCTCCTGGTTAGTGGGGATGTCGTTGGTGGTGATTTGAGTGAATGCGTCCATGGGCGTTTGCGTTGCAGGTAGAATGCGACTGAAGAAATTCCACCTATCCCAGCGTCTCTTTATACTTTTCTGGGTATATGGCTCTACTCTTCCGCTGAATGCTGAAGATAGCTTACTGGGGCTATCGGGTACATGCTCCCATTCAGTAGCATGATAGTGGCCTCGAGCATGACTGAATTGCACTCATCCTGAAACATATACCCGCCCTCATTGACGCTGAAAATTCACACAGACTCTGTGTCTGTAGGTCCTGACAATAAGCTTTTATTATCGTCAAGGACCACATCGGCACGGCTGTTACCTGTTTTGGGCACGACTGCGCGCCAGACATACCCATATACGGTAATGCTGAAAACAATAAATACGCGGCTGTCGGAGCCGTTGCGAGCTAACTGGCGGTGTTGAGTTGTTTGGCTTGGACCCTCATCTATCTATCAACCGCAGGCGACGATCACATACCGGACAACCCAGCTCTTGTGGTATGACAATAAGCCGCCTGGAAACTGTCACCTGTTTGCTCATACCCGTCTTATTGTAATGCTGACTCATCCCGATGGTCAGCGACAGCTCGTCCTATAGGGCAATAGACCTCGCACCTCCGTTCGCTGTATAAGTGCTTTCTGACCTGGCTTCTGCCATCGGATTACCCAGAAACAAGATTATTTTGAGACGCCGGTCAACATCAAGACTGAAGACAAACTTCACTCGTAAGTATGTCTTCGGACCGTACCTAGGTCGGATTCGTTCCTCTATTGTCTTAGTTTCACGTGTAGAAATTGTAGGTCCATGCTGCGTACATGTAGGCATGCCTTATTGTCGTTAGACAATGAAAATTTCTTGCACGGTAATCACGCTTCTCCCTTACTTGAGCAGCTAGCTTTTGCAATTACCGCAGCACCTACGTATGGGAACCTTGCTTCTGTAGGCTATATAGATACTACGGTACCTGAATATCTACTTTATACCGCACGCTGATGCACAGCTACTTTACAGAGAAAGAGGTCCAAAAATGAATACACTCTCGTCTCTTAGCACACAGGAGAAGACCCACGCAAAGTGACTTACCTCATCAATAACAGTATGCGACACGCTAAATATCAACATTTAAAAGGACCTTGCAGACGCAAAGTAATATCAACTGGATCGTCACCAGGTAATTTGAACATTACGCAGTTGAAGCTACCAGTCACTCTATTAGCCACCCGACAAGTTCCTGAGTTGCTAATGACTATAGCTGGAGCTGGCAGTAAAATCAGGCTTGAACGAACTACTAGAAGCTTATATGTAGAAGCCATCCCATTCCATTTTATTATACTCGGTGGTGCCAAAAGTGATGGTCGGTCGACATTTTCCCACGGGTATATTGGCCTCCTCCCTTGACCCAAAAGACGTATATCTCGTACAGAATTGGGTGGAAGTCTGAGATAACATGGAGAGGTATAGACGTAGATTACTCCTAAACGACTATGTATTTAAAATTTGAGAAATATGCTTCCTGCCTTCACGAAAGCCAAAACAAAGATGAGCATAAAGAAGGCTGACATATTGTACTTTTCCACACATAGAAACGCACATAAGCCCTGTACTACTAATTTTGACTTTTGGAATGGTAAATATATGTCGTGTAGATGTACCATAGCTGTTATAGGGCGCCAGGTATGCTAAGTATGCCTGAATCACAGTGGCTTTGCATAATGGTTATTCATGAAAAGCTAAGTTATCCTCCTGCAGCCAGAAATTGCGTGTTTCAGAGGGCTTATTTTATACCATCTATGAGGGATTGAAGGTAAAAATACATATTTCCGGTTAGGTGCACAACGGGGCCTTACAATTCGAGATTTTAAGATCAAGAATTCGCATCATGGGTTCACTGGCCAGCTGTCATGGGAAGTCACTGGAATTGCGCTATGCTAAGCATACCTGGCGCCCTATAACAGCTATGGTACACTTATACGACATGTATTTACCATTCTAAAAGTCAAAATTAGTAGTACAGGGCTTATGTGCGTTTCTATGTGTGGAAAAGTACAATATGTCAGCCTTCTTTATGCTCATCTTTGTTTTGGCTGTCGTGAAGGCAGGAAGCATATTTCTCAAATTTTAAATACATAGTCGTTTAGGAGTAGTCTACATCTATACCTCTCCATGTTATCTCAGACTTCCACCCAATTCTGTACGAGATATACGTCTTTTGGGTCAAGGGAGGAGGCCAATATACCCGTGGGAAAATGTCGACCGACCATCACTTTTGGCACCACCGAGTAATACGCCAGCGCAGCATGAGCGTAATGGTAACTGCATGATGTGGACGTCGTGACATCATCAAACTTCAAAGTAGCCAATTGGAGTGACCCCACAGGAGGGAGCACTTCTGGAGCACTTGATCGAAATTTGTGAGGCCCATCTGATTCGATGTGCACCAATACTGTAAGGAAATAGAGTACTTATTGGTATCAATATTGTGCACCATCGAGGAATAAAGCAGCGCCAACACACGCATTACACTAGTGAGTGCAAAGTTAATGACGGGCAAATATCAAACGTCAATCAGACCAATTTCTACCACAAGCAAGATCTACGCTGTCGCTAATCGGCCTTTTTTGTATTAAAATTGAGATTATTAATGGTAAAACGAACTCAAATGGTGATGTTTAGTCGTTTGATTAGAATCATTCTATTCTCAGCACCAGCGCATCTAAAAATAGATTGGGAACATTGTGGATCCATCGGTCCATCGTATATCCTCTTGATCCTCTGGAGGAACCCTGAGGGACCTGCGCCAGAGCGCCTCAGCTGTATTACATATGTGGAATCGATCCCTCCGATCGAAATTCTGTCCAACAAGCCTACAAAAGTGATAAGCGCCGGATGTATACCCACCTTTTCTTTCCTCCATTCACCTCCTCAGTTTCATTGCCGTCTTTTCTTCCTCAAAGGATCCTACCAGAACATACGCCACCTGCGTATACGCGTCCCTATCTTTGCCGCTAAGCTCTTGCCCACAAGCTTAAAAAACGCGTCGACAACAGAAGAGTTCGAGATGATTCGAGCACTTCTCCGAGCATCACTGTTCGCCCTACCAATTTCCTTAGTGCATGCAGCGCGGGCTACAGAGGCGGATGAGACTGCTATCAAAGGTGAGCAGCACATTTTTTTGTCGTCGTCACCGTATCGGACGCGTTTGAGAGAATGCATTGTGCCCTCCTCGGCTGCTCTCTATCCGCACTTTCAACGGGGACACATCGCCGGTCCGTGTATCATCGGCCTCGATTATTTGCAACAGAGCGCTCCGAAAGACAATCGGACGTCTATTCTTAGGCAGGCCGTTTGGAAAAACTCAAGGCGGCGATCTCCAACCGCTCTGTGACCCGCCCTTGCAGGCGACGACGCATGCGCTGCGTAGTACACTGTAAGCACGCCGAGCGTATTTCTACGCCCTTGATGTCGAAGCCAATTCAACCTCTTCAATGTTGTAACTCTTATTACTACAAACCAATCAGCGACTGGGAGTGGCGTTAATCATCACCACCACGCTGACTCGTTTTATCGTTTGCACCCACAATCAGACCCCAACGCAGAGTGCGCCCCCTACGGATACGCCCCGGTTACCGAAGCTGTCAACGCGGGCGAGTTCCCCATCGTCTGGGCCCCGGCGACATTATTGCCGAACGACGCTAACGCCAACGCGAAATGGCAGAGCATCCAGGGCAGTGTCCCCAACATCGCACCGAAGGTCAGCAGCAATTGTCATATCGGCAGCGTATCATCACCCAAGCCCTCTGATTGTTTCTTTAGGGAACAAATTCTGGTAACTTCAGCACTGTGCAATACACAAGCGATGACCCCGATTGCTGGTGGACGTGGGGACAATGTACGACGTCGAAGAAATCAGGAATCCCGCCTGATATCGCACGGATGCCAGAAGTGCGTATTTTCCGGTGACTGTACCATTTGTGGAGGCGCTTACATCTGTCGCAGCCACAAACCCTGGGATATGGGTTTGACGATGGCCCTAACTGCTCGCATAACGCGTTCTACGACTACCTGACGCAACAGAACCAGAAGGCTAGTAAGTACCTTCATCCTTGCGCATCTTCGCTGCCACAGACAGTCAGAGACTTGTATCAATCACTTCTTTCAACCCCTCCAGCTATGTTCTACATCGGCAGCAATGTACTCGACTGGCCATTAGAGGCGCAGCGCGCTCTCACTGACGGTACGCATATGCCGCTCTCAACATCATATGTTTTGGACACAAGAGATTGACGCATATACGAATTTGTTGCATTGCATATTTGCAGGGCATGAAATCTGCGCCCGTAAGTTGAAGCTTTGAAATCGTATGAGTGACACATTGTATACTGACCCATTTTTGTGATTATTTTAGATAGCTGGTCGCATCGCTACAGTATGCACACACTCCCTCCCTCCGTGGTGATCAACATTAAATAAAAACCGAATTTTTTTCTGTGTCCAGTGACGTCCTTCTCGAGCCCAGACGCCTTTGCAGAGCTTTACTACAGTAGGTCACATTTTTTGGTGTTGTTTGTGTCCAGAGATGTTCACCCGCTCTTCTTTGCTGCTCTTTTAAGGTGTACGTTTCGTGCCATAGCTCGCCAATAACGATTATCAATATTCTTGGAACGCGAGCTAATTTGAGGCGTGCAAAATAGGTGAAAGCAATCAAGTTGGTTACTGGAGTGACGCCAACTTGCTGGAGGGTGAGCTTTTTTTTCTGCCTGAGCCAGCGAGCTTGGCCCACAGCGAAGTCGAGCATATCTGGTGTTCATACTTGTGCTGACCCCGTATGAATTGTTTTTACAGCCGCCCTTTGGCGACGTTGACGATCGTATCCGGGCCATAGCCCACGGCCTCGGTCTACGCACTATCCTGTGGAAGTATGACTCACAGGACTGGCAATACGGCAGTACGCAAGGTGTTACGATAGACACCGTCGATGGGCATTATCAAGACCTTATCACGGGTGCACAGAACGGAACATTCGACACGGTGCGTGGGTTTAACGTGCATGGACTCCTGCGAGATAACGATGTTTCACCTGCTAACTATGCACCCTTTGACTGTCACGTCTACAGGCCGGTGCGATCATGTTGACACACGAGCTGAACAACTTCACCATGAGCGAAGCAATCAAGTTTTACCCCCAACTCAAGGCCGCATTCAAGGTGAGTTTCAACCCTCGTCATATGCTTACAACGAAATAATTTTGTTTTATTAGAATATCGTACCTGTAGGCGTCGGCCTTAACATCTCACAACCTTATCAAGAGCAAGGCTACAAGCTGCCGTCCTTCTCTCAATGTACTCTTCTCGTTTGATGTCCTCCGACGCTCGTATAGAATGCTCACAACAGTGATTTCAACACAGACATTGAAGGCAAAACCTCCCTCGCAACTGACCCTGCCGCAGTGAGCGCCGCGCAGGCTTTGAACTCGGCAAGCGCAACAGCGCCTGCCTCCAGCTCCGCGAGCGCAACAGCGCACACGTCAGATTCCGGGTCCCTTCGTCTGGGAGGTGTCTCCACGGTTCTGTTGGGCCTTGTGGGCGCTGGGGTGTTGGGATCGATTTAAACATTTGAGCTTAACTTCCACGCTTACGGTTATATGCGGACTTTCGAAAGCTTATATTCTTGGAACACAAGTACACTATCTCCACTTCCTCCTACGTATACAGAGTTTTACCACTGTTCACACCACTCGTTATTGATTTCACTCTTTTGTATCCGCCTCTCATTCCATTTCTTCGATGCCCTCTGTTTGCCATTCCTCTCCAATGTGTGCAGAGGATCGTTGACATGCCCTCCTTGAATCGCCTTCCAGGTAAGTATACATACGTCATCTCTCAAATTCCTACTACCTTACGCATATGCCAAATTTGCCCTCTTTGAAAACGGATCCCAGCTTGTCGGGGGGTCCCTCCTTCAATTACCCTTCCGCGGAGAAGAAAAATGCGACGTTTTAAGCCTGACTGTGCCATGATATATCTGTGTACGGCTGCATGATAGGGGAGGCCTCATGAGTAAATCTGAATCATTCAATGAAGTTTCGTCTTGTTTATGCATGCATGACCCAAGGACTGATGCTTGGGCGCTAAACGATCCAGATAATTCCCACGCCCTGTCCGATAAGACGCCTGCCACATTTTTTTTTAAAACCTTGTGAGGTTCACCTGTTCTCTCTGTTTCCGATTGAATGCTTCTGGTAATACAGTTGCAACGTTAATGAGATACATATAATCGTCGTAAGTAGAACTAATGATGACGAGTGAATGTAAAATGTATATCAATGCGTCTATGATCGTATATGAAGCGTCTGCTAGATGGGATGGTCATAAATAGAAAGATGGCCGCTCGTCAGAAGGTCGTGAGGGTATATACATAATAGGAAATGATGTTAACGGGGTATGAGGGGCATGAAATAGAGGGTCGACCGATAATTCGGGACAAAAAAGACACAAAGAGAATGCGAACGGAAGCTTGAACACACGAGATACAGAAGTTGACGTTGTTATCACTGGAAATCTTCGCGATAAAAGGTTGAGAAAGGAGAAATCTATGGTGAGCAAAGGCCGAATGAGAACGAAGGTCATTGGGGGCCGTAGAAATGCTCAAGGAAGCATTTGGTGCATTGTGAAAGGAAAAGGTGTAGGTGTACTCAGAACCTAGGTAAAGCTTTTAGGTTGCTGACTTCGCTGATCAAAGACCAACGATACATACATGTTCAAAGAAGGAGCCGATGCATTCCCACGAGGATGATATGGACGCTTCATATCTGAGCGTGGAATATGATGACGAGTAGAGTTGCGAGGGGGTCGAGGCTGAGAAATCTCGCGAGTGGGCGAAGGGACAGGGGAAACCGTTGCCTTCCCTCCGCCAAAAATCGGCTGAAGGATCGGTTCTGGTCCTTGAAAGAGCATTTGATGAAGGCTCCCTCTATTTGTCGACCTCGTTGGTGTCGTTGGGGTTGTAGGCGTCGTCGGACTGGAGGGGGTGCTGGGAGGCAGAGTCCTCACGGGAGAGTTTGGGCCGGGACTCAAGCTACCAGAACGAATGTGGAGGCCGGGGATGGGAGGCAGGTCCTTCTGCTTCGATCTGTTGAAGCGCCGGCTGGATTTCTGTTTGATGGATTTGATGGACGGCGCCCGCCCAAGCGAAGGAGTAGACGACGAGGCTGCTTTCTCGACAGCCTCGCGGCTCCAGCCAAAGCTGTAGCTTCTGATGACGCTCGCTGCCATCGCTGCAGATACGTGGTAAGTGCCCGAACAGCAAGGAAATCCCTGGCAGTTGTAGGTACCCTCGGCTGCTTGGGGAGGGTTGGGAAAACTGCATGCTGGGGAGTCGCACTTGCTGTGAAGGCTCGATGGCCAGTCTCTGGGGAGCATCATCACGGGCTCGGGGACTTTCTTATGAAAGATATTGCGGACTGTGAAAGAAGAGAAAGTCTGTGAGTTATGCTTGAAAGAAACGCATTTCAACATACCTCTAGTAATGAAATGCATTGTAAACTGCCTGAAATTTGAAGTGTCGCAGAGGGTAGGAGGGGGTCGGGGTCGGAATAGGGCGATGAATGCTTTTCATGACACTGAGCCCGGTTTATAGCTTGTTACATTGCGGCCGACTGACACATGTCTACAATGAAACCATCGTATAGCTTCCAAGCGATGAATAAAGAAAAGAGCGTAAATTTAGCCTGGAGCAGGTTGATCAACCCTCCATAGAGTTCAACTCGCAAGGCCTGTCGAACGTTGTCCGTCATGAGGCGCACATTGGCATTATGGAAGAAACTTACCTGGCATGAGGCAAATTAATCTGACTCTAAGTGGACGAGACTAGATTCGTAGAAAATCCAAATCTATCAAAGAAACCTAAAGTTGACAATGGCCGTCGCTTTGTGTGCCCAATTAAGCGCCCGAGCGGGCCGACCCGCATCAATGCATTCAGTTGGTGTGGACAAAGGCTTACGTGATGCATATAGGTCGGGATCTGTCAATGAGCCACACCGCACGCAGCACACTGGGTATATACGATGCCCTCGCCTACGAGAGGTATCAAGGTGGTACTCTTCAAACGCTTAAAGTGGAAATTCTCACTCATAACTTGAATGCCGATCCCTCCCTAGTCTGTCGCGGCGAATGATCATATTTCGACAATGCAACCAGTATATCACGGCAAGCCTCAATGTACCAGACAAAGGAACGAAGCGAAACACATCTTCCTCATTTCGTTGCCATTAGAACCCAAATATTCCATCAATAGCGCGTCCGATCATGCCGAACAATCCTCCGCTGTGGCCTCCAACTCCTCTCTGATTATTCTGCCTTCGAAGATCTTCAATTTGCCTGGACAAGTTCACCCTCTCGTCCACCAGCGCGCTGGAAGTTTGTTCAAGCTGAGTGCGCAGGCTCTGCATCTGCTGGTTGTACTCGGCGTTTCTCCGTTCAGTCTCTTGGCGCGCCGCCTCGCTTAGCTCCTGCATCCGTTTTTCGAGTTTGTGTTTCTCCTCGCTGTACTCCGACGCGAGCTTCTGGCTGTCGTTTTGTACTCGCGTCATTTCTACCTGAAGCTTGCGCGTCTCGATCTCTAGTTCACGCCTGGTCTCTTCGTCCTTCTCTCGGATAGCCTCTGCAATAACGTCAGATACAAAGAAAAGAACATTAGCGATACTCAATGCATTGTTGGCTTGTTAGCTTGACACGACATACCTCGCATTTCTTCCTGCAGCGCACGCAGCTCGTTCCTGTGTTTCTGAAGCTGGATGTTCAATTCTCTGTTCAGCTCCTCCCCAGCTGCGGTTTGCCCGATATCCATCTTCTGGTCGACTAATTCCCTCTGAATCTGGAGCGGCAACGGGTGATTCGCGATAATGCGCGCAATGATCGCATGCGCCGAGGCGGGCGTGTTACTGTGCCTAAGTATCTGGGCGCCTTTGTCGAGCACCGGCTTAAAGAAGATGTCCTCTGACGCGAGCTCAGTCTCGCGCGCAATGCCAATGTCCTCGGAGACCGCCGACCACATATTCGTGACAATGACGACGTTCTTGAGTGTGCTCTCTCCGCACAGCTGGCGGAACATCTTGAAGTTGCGGGTGGAGATGCCACCCATCCTGAAGTCTGAGATTCGGTGAACATAGATAACTCCGGCCAATGTCTTCCCGTTTTCGTAGCTAAGATATTTTCAATAATCTAGCGTCAGTCGTGTCAGCAGTGTCATTTTTTTAAATGGCGCACGCAGTAGCCAAAAACGCCGCAATCATTCGCAAAATGTCCGCATCACTCTTGGTCGTATCATCGAAGCCCGGGGTGTCAATCAGCGTCACACTGCGGCCGTCGAGTTCGAATGGCTGCGCGATCTGGACAATACTGGTGCAGGACTGGAGTCCCCTTCCAATGCGTAGCTTCGAGTGGCTCGCAGAGTTTATGAACTAAGCGCCCGTTGGTCACAATTGATGCCATCAACAAATCGAATGGCTCTTCAAGCTGCAAGCTTCAGGCTGGACAGGTAGCTCACATACCGTGGTCTTTCCGCTTCCAGTCGCCCCCATAACCCTGAAGATACGTACAAGTTCGTGTTATAAGCAAGTCATAAAAATAAAAACGAATTGATACCGTACGCGATTGTCACATCTGAAGTGTCCTTTACAACAATCTGCTTCGTGCAATTAAATCCAGAAACGCTCGCGCTGCAAAGAGACGTACCTTGCTGGTCGTCGACGCCACATCAGACCACGACCTCAAAAAATAAAACCATATCAGCGTCATTGATAAACGGTGCAACCCCCGCCTAGCTAATGATGTATTCTGCCACTTACGAAGTCTGCACCTCTTCATTGTCTGGGAGTTTCCGCAGAGTGACAGTCTTTGGTGCAGACTGCCTGGGATTCGCGTTAACGGCAGGGTCGGGGTATCTCATTGTTTTACGAGAAGGTGAGTGTGTAAAGAGTTGTGGGATGTCAATGGGGAAGCGAAAGCGCAAAGAACTTCCTCACCCGTGGACGTTCTTAAAGATCGTTTCTTGCACGTGTGCCCCTCATGTTCATAGGTGGGGCAAGGTCGTTATCCGCGTTATGGAGAGCTTGTGTTATTCCGGTTTGCTATACAGTCAATGAAATGCACTGGAGGTGAGGCAAGCTTCTTTTGGAGCCTGGCCCTTAGGCCGGAAGCGTGATCATTGGGGGGATTGTGCTCGTCCTTGGGTTGGATCTCCGAGATTTTGTGGCGCCAACTGCTATCCGCACATAACGTTAATATTGCGTGTAGACAGTCTTGATACGGTCACTGATGATATAGGCAGGCCCCAAAATGACGTTCAGTAGATTAGAGCTGGGTCAAAGGGGCTGGATTAAAAGAGCTGGATGGGAGGTGGGGGTGAGCCGGGTAATTTACAAATAATTTATATAACGTCGATTGTCGTGCGTATTGCAGCCCCACAACTGCTCGCGCTTTTCTCCTTCTACCCTACACGGCGCGAGCACCCATTATGCGCCGCGTTGATGGGCTTGGTCCTGATCTTTTAGTGCCTGGGCCCACCAGCGCTTTTGGGTGGCGGGTTGATTTTATTGGGAATGTCCAGCATGCGGCACAAGGCAACAGTCTGAGGATTGGTATACCACCGAGCTGATACAGCACAAGTTCAGATTATACTTTGGAATTCCCATTATAGACAGTGACTTACGTTGACGCTGCACGTCGCTTCCTTCCGTTCCAGGGCCAGGGGCGGTCATGGCAAACTGCTGGTAGTCCATGACTGGTATCTCGCCACGGCTGTTGGTAGGAATGTTCTTCAACACCCATTCGCGTTCCTTTGCGATTAAGGCGCGGGCGTCAACTTCATCGGGGAAGGGAGGTTGCTGGCGAGTCGTTGAAAGCAACGGATGGAAAGCGCGGGTGATGGCTAGCCAATCAGGATCATATGAAAGAGTCAGTTCATCAGCAGCGGATGTTGAACTTGCAGGCTGCGCTGGAGCATCATCTTCAGGGACGGCGAGGTCGATGACCTGAGAAATGTAATCGTAAGGAACGGATTCATTCAAAAAAAACTAAAACGTACCTCCAAAAAGTCGCGGTTCGGAAGGCATTTGTCGAGTGCCAAAAATTGGGTTTCAGATGGGGTTGTAGCTCGCTGTGTCGTGGCCCCGTCGGGCTTGCGGACTGGTTGACGGGGTGGCGGACCTTGATGTTCAACCGTCGCCTCAAAGCGTGTATGCATATGGGCCGCAAACCACCATTCCGGACGCAAGGTGCGCAGGAGTTCCATCAGTGGTGGCGATCCTAGCAGTCCTGTTTCGACATCTCTGCGGAAGTGCGGGTTCCGTTTTACTAGACTCTTGGTGTCGCCGTATTGTTCGATGTATTGAGGCCAATCGTGTGACATGAATATATGATTGGATGGGAGCTACATAGAGGCATACATGCGTGTGAGATGACGTCGGAGATGATATGGATGACTGAAACTGACCAAAGATAACTTGCGAATACAATATTCACGGGTGTGATATATGCTGCGAAGAGATCTCGAATCATAGGGCATCTTCTCATAGTTTCCTGGTCACGATAAAGTAGGTATTTCATTGGGTTTACGAGACAGGATCGCTGTTACGCACCTAATTGAAAATCATGAGCCTTGTATATCCCTGACGCCCCTGCAATGTTAAGACCGTTGACTTTAACGCTCCCGCTGTGTCCTAAAAAATAGATGTTGGGGGCCAACCAGCCTCCATGGTAGCTATGCCGCTGTTAGTCATTTCACTGGTTTTGAGAAGATGTGACGTACAGCTCCCAAAAGTAATTGGATGCTTCGTGATTACCGCCAATAACGATGGTCAAAAGTGGCGCCCTCTTCTCCCCAGTATAGTACCTATACACAGCTCAATCAACAGAGAACGAGAATCTCGAAGAGGTTTCTTACTTGTGGAAGTCGCCCATCACCTTGTATTTCTGAGGGACCGACATGCATTCCATGTCCTGGGGGTTGCGAATAGCTTCGAAATCGCCGCAGATCAGGAGGAGGTCGACTTTGTACTGGTTCCTCCTTTCGAGCTGGCTGATATGGCTGTAAATTGCATCCAACTCGCCATGACAGCAACCTTCGACTGCGATCTCATACAGACGGTGGATGAGATGTAGAGTCCAACACAGTGAAGCTTCAGATGTACCTTTAGCGAACGTCTTCCTTCATAGGTTATTCGAGGGCTCTGGTCGATAATCAGGGATCAGGGACTTCTCCATGTCGTCGACGTGCTAGACCCCCTACTTACGAGCGAGCGCATGACTTTTCGAGGATCGACGTATTTGAGCGAACGAAGAGACATGGTATCAAGCTGAAAGACGATGTGTTGATTGCTGGTGAGAGAGAAGTGATGATGCGGTTGAGGACGTAGGAAAAGTTCGGTGACTCGATCATATATGTGCATGAGTCACAAAGGCGAAATCGTCCTCGGGAGAGCCTTATGCCATAACGCTCCTGGATGGCATACCCGCTGTTGTCGATGACTAGGTTACGGGTCTTGACTCCGCCAAATTGCTTCCAAAATGCTCGCACCCGTTCTGTCCAAACCCGCGAATGAAAAGCGCCCGCCTGACCAGAAAGCGACATCCTTGTCTTTGTGCGCGCTTTGCCCCTCGATTGGTCCCGCACTTCCGCGACTTGGCGCTGCCAGAGTTGACACTCTCCTTCGTGGTTCGACAGCCATGGATAGTTATCGTCATAGTGCACACACTACACCAACGCAGGTGCGCATCCAATGTATGATGCGTTTGTGATGCGCTGCATCTGTACTCGTCAAGTGCAAGTCAAGAGAGCGGATTGTGGTCGTTCTAGTTTTGGTACAGCAAACACCGAGAACTGCTGGCGCTCGCAGACTTGAACCTTTGGCATCGTATCACAGGCGTGTGGCGTGTGGATGAGGAAAATTCGTGCCTTCGCCACGACGACTGTTGTCGCCGGCCCGCCGCTGCCTCTGCACTGACACAGCGCGGCCTAGTGCTCAACACAAACAAGGGGCACAATGCCCTCGGAACCGTGATATGGGATAGGTGGAGGTTTGGTATAATGCGCAGACGACACGCGCATTGAGATCACAAGTTAATTGGCGTCAAGTATTGCGTGTAAGACGCCCGTAAGTTCAGGATGCCAGTTGATAATCTACTCGTGAACACTGATCCGCCGACGTTGGGTTGTGTCCTGTACTCAAGTTGCCTCAGAGAGAGAGAGAGAGAGATGCATATGCATTAACCGATAAGTCCCATTCTGGGTACAGAGACAACCCCGACAGGGGATGGGGGCTGGCCGCTGGTGCATGCCAAAGAGGCCAATCAGCATGTCAGATCACCCGGCGTCAACCCACGTCACCGCTCAGAGCACGACAACGAACCTGTGGTTCCTCCCAAGTTCTTTTGTACAAGAGGCTGGTTTTATGCTCTCTGTCAGCTACTACAATGCGATCGCGTCTGCGACACGAGGACGAGGGGACTTGGAAGGGACGCACCAGAAAATCGGTGTACACTCAGGCTCAGCGTCACCGCTCGCGGGTCAACGACTCTACGCCGCGATAGCCTCGATAACAAGCGCTCAATGCCGCTTCATAAAGTTTACTATATACATTGCGAAAGAACATCGATGTGCATTATCAGAAATCGATCTTTTTTTCCTAACACCAGATATCGTTACCACTTGGAGAAGCTGATGCGACTCTGCGAAACTGCGTACTCGAATCACAACAAGTTCCCGCTTCGTTCAAAAGGTTTGATGTGTTGTACGGATGTTTGAACCAAGTTTGAACAAAATATTTTTGGTGGTAGGGAGAGAGCAGGAGCGTTGTCCGATGTCGGTTTGGCAGGCCGTGGGTCATTGATCCGCTGAAAGAGCGGATCGTACGCCGGCGGATATTTTTGGCTCGCCACTCTATGTATGCAACGTCGTCAATGAGCACCGCCTACATCGACATGACATCGATAATGGCAGGAAGTGCAACTCCTTCGTCCGAGATTGGTGTGCGGGTTCATTGCAAGCCAAAAGTTGAAACAGTGGCGCCACGGAATATCTGGACGTGCGGCGAGTCGAGATCCATTAGCAGACGTATAAAAGCAACTGAAAGTGTAGATTTTTTCCTCAGAGCAGGTCTCCCAACAGCATTCACAACCGCCCCTCCTTAAGCAGCGCTTGACAAAACCCACTACTACTTCAGTACGCGCCGCACTTCTTTTCGTTCCCAGCACGATGCTAACGTTGATTAATGAACAGATACCCAATCAACAACACCAGATAATGCGCTTCTCACTCCTCCTCGTCATCTGTGCCGCTCTCTCCCCCATTCTAGCAGCCCCCATGCCGGGAAAAGATAAAGTAGGGGGCCGCAAGCCCGGTACCAACGTCAAAGAGAAGAAAGCACATGAACTTGCCCCAGCCCATCCCGGCGACATCGTCCTCGCCAAGTCGAAGGACTTCATTGGAGAAGACCCTGGAGCCGGGAGCTCCAAGCGCAAGGACCATCCTGTCATTGTCGTCCACCATAATCCGGAATCCCACATCTTGCACGTCGCACCAATCGGACATTCGCACCCCGGTGGCGTGCCAACAATGTCTGGCAAAGATTTGGGCATACCAGAGACTCCTGGAAAGACGGCTAAGCCGTCTCTCGTTGGGCTGGGCCCGCCTAAGATGATCTACCAGAAGGACGTTAAAGCCCTGGATCCGTCTAAGGGTACCGAAATGCTCAAGTTAGAGCCCCCGGCCTTCCAGCACCTCCGAGACCATATTGGTGAGCATTTTGCGATACTGTCAATGGATATTCCTGACAAACTTTTGTACAGCCCCCATGAACCCCGAACCCTCGGAGAAAGGCAGAGGCAAGAAGAAGTTGGACAAGCGCGAAGTTGAACTAGTCCTTGAGAGGCGCTACATATTGGAAAGCATGTTTGACGATGAATGGTAGAGTGGCTAGAATAGCATATCCGCATCCTGCAGTCTATATGTATCCAACCAATATCCAACGGTCATATATAAACGTGTGAGATCTCCGGTCACCGGTCATTCCTGAATTCCCGTACACAGACACAAACAACCTTCTTACCATAAGTGGAAGGCGAGTGGCTTGATTCGGAGAGATGCGAATCAATATTGCGCACGGATAACGTGGGTATCGCCGAGCATACACAGAGTCTGCGAGAGGGCGCCATCAGATTGTTGACATTTGTCCTAGTTTCCCTTGAGCTACCTCGGCAGGCGGTGTTTTGGAAATTTACTCGCCGAAAATCCAATTTTGGACGGCAAAATTGTCTCCCATAGGCCCAATTGACGGCCGAAATATCGCGATTTTTTGCCTCAAAAATTTGGCCAACACAATTTCTCGTGGGAAAAACTTCGGAGGTATGTTTTTCGACGCCTTTTGCGATTCGGAATATGAATCTGAAAGTTTTATGTCGAAATTATGGCTCGATCACAAGATACCCGCTAAATACACCACTTGTCAGACTTTGCCTGTCCGGTACTGTAGGACTAGAGTGATGCAGACAAAAAATAAATTACCGCGCTTGAAACTGTGACGTCGACGATTCTCCCGATCCGAGGGGCCGGCGAAAGATATCGGAATGTCGAGTTTCAGTGTTCGCCTTCGCGACATGGCCAAAGCAACGAAGACGCGGCGGCTAGCGAGTCGAATTCTTTGCACTTTGATGCAGAAATCCACTCTCCCCCAATCTTCGGAGAGGGAGAAAAGCTTCCCGATGGAACAGACTACAGGACTGCAATGATGTCATCTGCCCATGGGCGTGCTGCTATCTAGAGGCTCTCCGCCTCCGCCACATTGTGCGTGTGGAATTTCTGTAAGTATGTAGCGAATTGTATGAGCTGTCGAATGATACAAGGAATGAAGTGAATACGATAATGTGTTTATGCGGTGCAAGGTGGGCAATATAAGAGGAGGTTTAAGGCAAGGACATCAGCCGTACCCGATCACACACCTCCCCCTCCTGCATACAAATCCGAAAGAAGAATAACAGAAAATGGGCTACAAGCGAGAGGTTGGAGGGCTTTGGAAATATGTAGAAGGGAAATATTTCGGGAGGTACTAATTAATTATAAGCACCCAAGTACTGTAGATCTGAGCCTGATGTATATGTGTAGAGGCCCGAATTGAAATCGATTGATATTGACAGTAATACTCTCCTTAATTCGGCATGGATGTGTCGCCTCCCTGCGCAATGCATATATTTATATTAAATGGACAGAGAATCAGATGCAGCAATTAGTAGAAATAGTTGGTATGCAAGATAGAGACTTTGTGAAAAGACGCAGCCGTGAGGGGTATAGTAGGGGGGGTATTCGTCACTGCTGGTCCTCTCCCTGTTGCGTCTACTCAGCTCCCGCGTCACCCCCCGCATCAGCATCAGCGTTCCCAGCTGCACCGGTGGTAGCGCCAGCAGCGGTAGCAGTAGCAGACGACGTCGTTGTTGATGTGGCCTGAACATCCGCTGGCGCATGCGTGACGGTGCTTTCTTTCTTCTCTGCCTGTATTTTCTTATCGCTCGCTTTCGAAGCAGTCACGGATTCCGTAGGGGTCACTTCTGCCACTGTGACCGTAGCGGCCTCTTTAGTTTTCTCTGGCAGTGTGTCCAACGGAGATGAGGAGAGCTGCTTGTACGCCCATTCGCTCTCACCGACCTTTGCGCCTAGGGTCCTCCAGTTCTTCTCCCATGCTTTCGAGCGTGTCTCGCAGAGGGCGACAAGATCCTTCCAGTAGTCTTCATGCTTATACTCGAAGTCCTTTTCGCCTCCCCACCACTCTTTCATCACCTGGTCCTCCGAGAACAACCCGTCCTTGAAGACCTGCGGGTTGAACTTCACTTTGGCCCGCGTAATGGGGTCTACTAAAGGCATGACCATCTTGAAGAAGGCATTGACAAGGAATGGGACGTTGATGATCAAAGAGAGGCCAAGACGTTCAGGATAGTGGTCCTGGAGAATGTGCAAGACAGTAAGCGATGTTGAGATGGAAGGGTTCTTTCCCCTGTCACCGAAGTTGATGAGGAGAGCAACAGTCCTGCACAGAAATAGATCAACGAAAGTTTCAGGTTGAGTTATTGTAAAGTACTCACTCAACACCTGGTTCCATCAGGTTAATGGCACGCTCTAACATCCAGAACACATACTGAATTTGACGCGTAGCTTCCGTCGTGTTTTGACGGCTCGGAATCATGTACAGAGCTGGCTTTCCCGTAAGATCGTAGCCAAAGAGAACTTCTTTTCCAGTGACTGCCTAGGAGGAACAAGAGCCATTCAATTTAATGTCATTGTATATCTCATGGAATTCATACCTCTGGCTCAACCAAATCTGCCGTGACAAGGTCATATATTCCAAACTCCCGCCGCCATTTCAAGGTAGCCTCGAGACGTTGGATAGCATCCGCTACTTTCCATTTGGTTGCGCGCAGGAACCTAAACACCAAGCCGTACAAAGAATTAGTTAGCACGCAAGCAAGTGGAGGGTCATGGCGCACCGCAGGATACACTCTCGCGAGAGCCAGAACTTCTCTACGTCCATAAACTCTCCTTTTTCCGTCCCAGGCAGCACGTATCCAGGTTTCGTGAAATGGTCCAAAACCTCCATGTACGTCTTCTGTTCGGACTCTGACAGCACGGCGCGAGGGTCATTTTGGACCTGGTTGGGGGTAGGCCGTAGGGCAGTGACAACTTTGGATGATTCTAATGCCATTATTGGCCGAGGTTCTGTGGTCTATGGAGAGTCTAACTGAGCCTTCGAGTATGCAGTGAACGTGGTGGCCACCTTCAAGTCGCGCCAGAGCTGAATTACAGTAATTATTTTGCCGGTGCCGCCCAGGTGCCGCCGGATCGTTCCATCACCCAACCCAGCAATCGCTTTCTCAGTTTGTGCTTCTCCACCACTTGTACCCGTACCCTCCTATAGCCAACCTCGTTGGAACTTTATGGCTACGCATTTCCAGATGATGCTCAGATGCTGCCCAACTCTGTGGGTGTCTATGTGCTCTATCCCCAGTGGCCGACATCTGCTCATGTGCTTGAATGTCAGAATGCAACTTGATGACATCGACTGCTGATTAACTGTTGACAACGTTGACACGTTGACACGAAGCCACCTCCATTCTGAATCCGCCTCCTGGAGGCAGCTACCTTCGTATTTTGCGCCCTCCCACTCCAGTACAGGTACTTGGCAGCTTGACGGCGAACTATAAACTGGAAATCTGGCTGGCAAAACGGTCTCAAGGGGCTAGTCGGGCCAAGCGCCGGCTTTCGCACAATATGCGACGCCACTCCCGCTTTGTCTGCCATTTGGAGCAAGTCATCTGGTCAATGAGAAGCCATCTCTATGAAATCGATTAAACGAGAGTAAAAGACGCGATCACCAGTTACCTGTAGAAACCTGCGTCATTAAAGGCAAGTTTTGGCCGCCTCCGCCCCATGATTTCGTAGTCTTTCGCACCCAGGCTCTAAACCTTATGTCCGTCGTATTGAAAAGAAGCTTGGGTACATATCAACCCACCGCACACCACCCGATTCAACTCGCTAGACGCGCTGCTTCATAGAGAGCGAAAGGAAGGCGCGTATAAAAGTGCAGAGAGATGGTACTCCTTGGCAATCCAACGAGCACTTGCTTTCCCTAGGCCCAAGATGAAGACTCTCGCCAACATCCTTACTATTTTGACGATCTCCGGTGCTTTTGTCCACGCCGCCACTCCAATGTGAGTCCTTTATCGGGTGTCATTGTATGCAGCCAACTCATGATTGTCCATGTAAAGGCCGGGGGCGTCTGTTGGTATTCAGCCGACTTTCCGAGGCTCGTTTCCCCGCACGCCGTGTCTCTCTATCGACGGTCTTTTCGATGGAGCAGGAGTCTTTGTTATCGATTGCACAACCCCCATTCAAACCAGGACCTTCACGATTGATGCTGGAGGTAATCCAACTGGACAGGGCCTCCCAGGGCCCATTAAGGTCTCCGGGAACCTTTGCTTGACTGTGCCTGGAGGCGTCACTACATCAGGCACTCCGGTTCAATTTACTCCCTGCACTTCTGGAGACCCGAATCAACAATGGCAGTGGAATGCGAACGGGACTATTATCTGGGCTGGCAAGAACAAGTGTCTTGACCTGACCGACGGCCAACTGTATAATTATAACAGGGTGTGTATCTCACAGACTTTGGAAAGAACGTTCTTTGATTCTATCTACCTAGATACAAATCTGGACATGCACTACAGACAATCAGAACCAGAAATGGACCTCCAGCCCGGCCAACAAGTAAGATCTTGCACCATGTTCGACAATTGAGATAACAATACTCACAAGCAACAGCCTCATTGCCCAGGTATCTTTGACGCAGAACGACGGCAAGCCAGCCATTTCACCACATTTTATAAATCAATGAATCGCTCACCAAACTACAGTATTCTGCATGGGCGCCGACTCGTCCGCTAACGGGGCGCCTGTCTACATTACCCGCTGTGATGACACTACGTCACGCGTCGTGTGGACATTGCCCGAGTCCGGAGCTTCTGGTGCCTACAAATTCGGCTTCGGCGCTGGGAACACGGCACCCTTCAAATGTCTTGACGTCACCGATGGACGTGCTGTCGCTGGCACGAAGCTGCAGCTGTGGGACTGCGCAAGCGGCAATGTAAACCAGGCTTGGATCCCCACTAATAATATCCGTTGGCAGGGAAGTCCAGCGTCGACTCCTTTCTGTGTCGATGTCACGAACAACATCGCTACAAATCATAACCAGGTACGTCATTGATTGATCATACATATTCGAGGTTCAGTGCTCATTCGCATTCAGCTCCAAATCTGGAATTGTAACGGGAACGGCGTCCAGGCCTGGAGCAGCATCGCTCCTCCTCAGACACGAGTCTGAGAGATTTCATGAAACACACAGACTTTAGGGACCTGTATCTGAGTTGCACACATTTGGACATCTAAATACATTGGACGAGTATGTCACCTGTCGTTGGACTCTTTCTAGTATAATTGGGACTTGAGGTACTTTAAATTACTTGGATTTTCATTGGAGACCATTTATATGGAATTTGGCGATTCTTAACCCCTGATTTGATTTGAGTTTTGTCTGTACCAAGCTTCGCGGTGTTCTTCTATGCTGCGCATATGGTGTCAATGGGACAACATACCCCTAATTGGAAATCAGAATGCCTTTTGTGGGGATCCCATCAAATCTCTCGAGAAGGCAACATCACTTCTTCTGATCATGATGTACTGTTCACTGGTAAACCGGTAACCCCTGTTGGACTAAAAATGAATGTGCGACTGCTGTTCCACTCTGAGAGGTCAATCACACGGATGCTCGCCTTCTCCGCCGAAACATCCTTGATAAATGTGGTGTTTCTTTTTTACTGACACGATAATATACTTCAAATAGGCTCGGGATCAGCGCACGCGAAGGTTCGCTCGCCTTCCAGCGCCCATATCCCTGATCGACATGATCAATGGTGTTTCGCTCGATTAAAGAGGTTGCCCTTGATTGAGCGGTCGCTAATCACCTCTATCATGAAGAAATGACATGAAAAGAGATCTCGAAGCAGCTCTGAACTATCATCATGTTCTAATTAGCCCAGCACACAGCAAGTGTGGTTGCGTCCAATCAAGCCTATGATCACCAAACGCTCACAATTAATGCTTATCAGTGATATCTTAGGGAGATATGATATTTTTATCTGCCCGAAGCAGGCTCAGATGCCTAAGTTTAGCAAGTTGAATATGGCAAGATACGAGGCATGAGGCACAAATGATGCCATCCAGATTCCAGCGAGCAGTATTCTTGACCTTCGTATTCTCATTCCGTCCTCAATCATCTCAGCTCACTCGAGATCAAACTGGCAGACCGAGAATACCTTCAACCTTGGAAGGATCATTTGTGGAGTCATGAACCACTGACCTGACTTATCTTCCAAGACCTGTTCTTTGGGATGCACGTACATCAGAACTTCTATATGATGTTCATGCAGAGACCTCGATTTGGTGGCCTTTCCCTTATTTCCGAGAATGTATGCCCCTTTTTTGGAAGTCCAACCGGGTACATAAAGCCCCGTTCTTCATTACTGCTTTCTCCTCAGATTCCAGACAACACAAGCCAGTACCAGCTCTTGACCGATCTTCCAAGTATTGCCTCAGGTCGCAATCATAGATTCCCCGACTGCTGCATATCAAACAATGGTATCTAAATATGCATCTGTCGGTGGACTCGCGGTAAGATCCTCATAGTATTTTGGATCTTGGTATGAATGCTAAAAGTGCACAGGTGCTAACATGGGATATTCTCGATAATATTCCTGAAGACTACCGTATCTTGTTCGCAAGACAGCAATGAATGTTGAGCATTCCAACAATTATTTACGTTCTCTCTCGGTACGTCCATAACTTTAAATTGATTAACGCGTTATATTGACCTGACACCGCATTGAGCAGCATCGGCGCTTTCGCACACGCGCTCATTTCCGTTATGTTTGCTAGTCAGTCTAGTTGCGTTGCTCATCTTTACCTTGACTTATGTCTGTTAAATCTTAGCGGCTCCGATTGGTCATTGTGCCCTCGTCGACGCCATTGCGCTTGCGTGGTGCCCTATATCCTTCGGAGCGACCGGTCTCCTCTTTTTCTTGCGCCTCCGCGCCATATACACGGCAACCGCATTGTTGTCTCTATCTTCTCTGTCTTCTGGCTCTCTATCCTAGTTGGTGCCGTATTGGACCTTGTCTCTACCAAGGGTGTCCCACTGATTCGTCCAGGAAAGATTGCCAGTGGATACTGCACAAAGGTATCAGTGACCCCGCTCTCCTTCTATGGCGCCTTTGCCCCGCTAGTTTTGATACACTCGTGTGGCTGGCAAATTCGTGGCGTATCAGCAGGATAGCGGATGAACCAGACGCTAGTCTCAGCAAACGTGTGAATACCATGTTTTTCGGCACCAATCTGCCGACTTTCACGAGGAGCCTCCTGATAGATGGGCAGGTTTACTACTTGTAAGTTCACTGTTAATATATAGCTCTCCAGAGCGACCATTTTCGTTTCCTAATTCAAATCAAATTTTAGGATAACCCCGGCGTCGCATGTGCGGTGTTGCTCTTCAGCCCCAGTGTCCCTGTGCCTTTCTCAGACTTATTGGAGGACATTTACCCTGCGGTGGTCAACATCATGGCTTGCCGCCTCTTCAGGCGCACCAAGTCCGGCGCAATCAGAGAGGCTGAGATATCACATAGCGCGGCGAACCAGAGGAGTCGCTCAAAAATTCAGATTTCCATCAGTACAGGGAGTTACACGGAGACAGAATCAAAGGAGGCGGTGCTTGATGTTTAGTGTTTAGCGTGTTAATAGCAAAAAAGAATAACAAACAAGTCGACAATGCAGAGGAATCAGTGAGTTAATTAAGTTGAGAGGTAAGTATATTCCGGTCTTTGTTTCGAAGATCACCGATTGGTGCGACGTGCAAGATGTGGGATTCCGGATTATGGTGGACGACAATGACAGGATGATCCTTGCGCTTGGGGCTGCCCTTCCCGGGGTCTTCGCCAATGGAATCCTTCGACTTGGCGAGGACGATGTCGCCGGGATGGGCTGGGGCAAGTTCATGTGTTTCCTTCTCTTTGACGTTGGTACCGGGCTTGCGGCCCCCTACTTTATCTTTCCCGGCATGGGCGATGCTAGGATGGGCGAGAGAACGGCGAAGATGACGAGGAGGAGTGAGAAGCGCATTGATTGGTGTTTTTGGTGGGTGTTTGTTCAAGGTAAGTATCTGTTCAGTGATAAATACTAGCAGCGTTCTGGGAGCGAAAAAAGGAGTGGCGCGCACTGAATATTTTCAAGCGCTGCTTGTGACGGTGTGGAAATGGATGCGTATACTGTTGCGAGACCTGCTCTGAGGAAATACCATTTACTTCCTATTGCTTTTATACATTTTCCGGTGGTCTCGACTTGACTTCTACTTCTAGATAGCCCTGCCGATTCTGTTTCAATTTCTGACTTGCAATGAACCCGCACACCAGTATCGGAAGGAGGCGTCCCGCTTCCTGTCGTTGTCAATGCTGGCAGCGCCCGAACGCTCACTGACGACCTCGCTTATTACATTACACAGCCAACGTTACCGTCTAAAAATATCCGCAGCAGGAAGGTGGACCCACCTCAACGGATCAACCTCATCAGACCGTTCAACCTGTCACTCACTATGGGCGCTAAGTGCATCGGTGAAACACCTCCAACGGCCGAGATGAAGAGCACGCAACTGTGCAAAGTGATGTTGACTATACCAGCTTGAATATGGTCATGTTGGGTTATATCAAACAAGAAACAAAACGACACAAAGCTACCAATTCAATACGGGCAGAAGCATGATGTGGTCATTGCATGCTATTTTATGACCATTGATTTGGTTAACCTTTTTGGGGACAATCCTTCGTATACAAAAATTGTAATTGAGGCGGTCAAACTCAATTTGTAAAAGTCAACACAATTTCGGTAATAATAGTCGTGTGCAAGGTGAAGGAGATTGAAAGACTGTTTGATCGTGGACGATGGCATTTGGATGGCATAGGAACGTGATTTCGTGAGTCTCTTGTATTCATGTGTTGTATCCGTTACACAAATTGGAGTGTGCAGCTAAGAATTTAAATTCATGAGACAAGGAGATAAGAAACGCAAATAAAGTCCTACCAAGATTTTCAAGCACGAGAAAGAAATCCGAATTCTCGAGCCGCTTTGGCAGGGGCGAACACCCTGGACGAGGGGTACCGAGAGGCTTGACGTCTTCTATATAGACCCTTTTAGGCCTACTCAAACTGATAAGGCTTCTCCTGCAGTCCGTCGGCCGAATTCCTACAAGCGCCGCGTCCAACGTTGCTGAATGCGGGCCTGGATGCTTATGCCCAATAGGCGCAACGTGAACAATCTCCAGATCAGAATCATAAAAGACAACGATAGCTGGATGTGCCGTGTGTCCGTGCTTTCCGGTATTACTGTCGTTTCCAAGAAAATCCTTGGATTTGACGAGTACGATATTTCCTCGTCTGCCTCCCGGCTCCTTCGACCAAATCTCTCGACCGGCGCCGCCTAATTTGAGTTTTCGCCTATTGAGGGGCCTCAGGATAGCGTTAACTAGTACTAGATAATATTTCCTCCTATCTCGCCATTGTGTAAGATCTTTTCAACTGGTGATCAGTACCACAATTCTGAGGGCAATGTAGTGGCCTTGACCTTACCGAAGTTGTCCCCAATGCACTGTATGACGTTCAACTGAGTTTTTAGATCCCAGATGTGAAGCTTCTTGAACGCGTCTAAAATATCGAGCAATCCATCGCTCCATCCATCCTTTACCATACTTTGCACCATTTTCCAAACCTCTGAAAGCACCAATCTTCAGCTCTACGAGATAGACGTGCTTTTCAAGCACCATACGGTAGCTCTGGTATCCACATGTCAATATACGAATGTTTCATCATTAGGGACATGTCAGAGAAAAGTTGCTTGCGCAGTCACTCACTAGGGTTCGTTGAAGAGGACGAGGACGAGAGCAAAGGACAAGAACCTGAGCAGTCGAGTTGGAAAGGGTTTCAGAATCGGCATTATGCGTGATGGGGGCACGTTTGATTATCTCTGGGGTTTTGTGCCTTAGGGCACCATGCTCCTCCGTGCCCGAAGTGGTCTAGGTCTTGGTGCCAAGTTGTTCCCCAACCACGAGCCTATGAACCACAAATGAATGACACACATCGATGTGCCACTCAAGCCTATGTATGACTCTAACTTTCACTGTCAATCTCATGTCAACTTGACGTCAATCTGAAATTAGAAGAATAGAGTACACAGGCACCCACTTCAACGTCCGTGAGGGGTTATTTTAGGCCTTCGCATCAGAATGACCATGAGGGGAGTTTGCAGGCGTTTGGTACATAATACAACACTGACTGAAATCTATATCTTCAATTATATCGTAAAAATCCATAATGCGTAGGGTCAAGGGGATGCTTTGAGGGATGCATGGTTAACTATCTGTGGGCGGCCGTTGTACATCCACTGATCTCCGACCAAATCCTTGATGATAAGGGAGTATAGAGCTTTCACCTTGTGTCGGGAGAGGCAAGATGGACTCGGTCGCATCCGCCAGTTTTGTGCGTATTGACACCGTGCTTGCCGAGCCAATCGACGCCGTATGGAACGACGGCACGCCGACACTGATTTGGCTCTCCGCGCTATTACTGCTACCCTTGCTGCCAGCGGACCCTGACGTCCCCGACACATACGCTCTCCCCACAGCACTCTCACCCAGCGCATCCGAGCCGTTATCACTCGCCTGCGCTGCAGCAGAGCCACCCACCATCCTCACCGTATTCCCGCTCTGCATGAGCTCCCCTATCTCGCTCGCATTCGTGCGTCCAAACATACCCGCCATGAGTGAGTCTGCCTGAGCCTGCATGGAGAGACTGTTTGGCCGACTGCGTGACTCGCTACCTGCTTCTGACGCCGCGCCAGAGAATGACCAGAGTGTGTTGCGTGTTGGTGGGCGCCAGTGGCCCGACGCGCGGCTGCCCCCACCCAGGCTGTCCCCGAGCTCCTTGGAGCCCACGCTCTCAATCGTTGGCATGCGCTTTACATAGCCATTCATCATCCGGATGTGCTCGTCTTCTGGATACGCCTGCTGCTCGTAATAGTCGCGTATGTCGACAGGGCGTATCTGCGTATTGGGGGTTCCGTAGAAGTCGTCCTCCGTCCCGCCGTTGTCGTAGTGGTTCTCCGCGTACCCAGTGTACTCGTTGTCCAGGCGCGGGGACCTCGAGCGTGCGGTGGAGTGACTGGACGATGTGTCCGAGCGCGCAAACGCAAGGCCTTCCTCAGTCTCTCGCGTGACCTGATGTATTAGCTGCCGGAATCGGTCGACAAAACCCAGCGTGTCGCGATCTGGCTCCGGGAAATTGAGCGGAAGGTCATCAATAGCCAGGCCGCTATTCAGCGGGTGATAGACAGGAGGGTGCCCTTCGTCGGAGTTGTTGGATGAATGTGACCGAGAGCCACGGAGACGGTTGCGCGGAGATGACTTGGTGGAGAAGCTAGACTTGGATGCCTCGCTGTGCAGCTGGGGTAGGGGTGGGTCATACGAATCCAGACGCTGGTGCGAGGCTTTCCCGTCGAGTTGCCGTATAAAGCGCCGGCGAACCGGCATGAATTGCGGAGAAGACGCAATCAGGTGGAATGCAACCTAGAACAATTGGTTAAGTTGCGATCATACAAGGGAAGTCCAACTTACAACGATCGCAAGGGTAGCAAGTAGCCGGAACGCAGACAGCGCCACCCAGCGTCCCCAGGTTTTGTTGCGGTGGTTACAGAGCAAGGAAGATGTGGACCATACAAGATCCACATCCAAGCGGCATCTATGGCGGACCTGTAGCTCCAGGTCCGGGGTATTCTTCCAGATAAATAACAGAACAAAGTTTACAACACTGGGACCGAGAAAACAGAATGATGATAAATAGTACAGAACTCGGCGGATAGACATGAGGGCGTGGATGGACAGTCCGTGGATGAGCAAAGCATTTTGGGTGAGTCCGAGAATACAGGCACAGGATATGAAGGCGAAGGAGAGACCAGTGGCGGCGCCTAATGACAATGCGATGATTTGGCCGTCTATTCCTTCATAGATAGTAAATGCGAGCAGATATCGCGTCGAGCTATAAAGAGCCCAGATGGCTACATGGGATATTAGATATGCGCCTGAAGGAAGTCAAATAACGCACCCATAACTGCTTGCAGCACCCTCTTACTCCATCTTAGCACGGCGAATCGTGGTCGAGGACTTCTCGACGGGTACCTCTTCTCGTTAATTTGCGAGGGTGTGCTTGGTGACCACCGAGGAAGAGAGGGTAGTCTGACTGACTGACGTGAGACAGCATCGTGAAACGAAGGGCTCTTAGGTCGTAACAGGGGCTCGTATGGTTGTGAATGGTGCGTGGTGTTCGTATGCAGCGTCACGCTGGAGAGTGTCGACAGATTTCTGGAGTGAAGTCGGTTACTTTCTGGCTCGGAGGCCTCGATGGTGTGGCCCATCGTGTGTGTCGAAGGTGAAGCCATGCGTGTGGCAAGCAGTTGAATGGTTCGAACGTCACTGTGAGACGTCGTTGGGGTCGTTAAATCTATTCAACAAAATCAGAGTCAGTTGGCTCTGCTTAGAATTAAGACGAACCGTTAGAAATATCCAAAATACGCGTCAGAAATGAAGAGGACGCGTGAACAGTGACTGTGAAGGAGATGTTAGACAAATGTTGGAGAAGGATGAGATGAATTCAACCTGCTTCCATATTTGGCAATCTTGCTTTGGTTCCGGGGCTAACAAACAACATTGGCAGGCAACCTGATCCGGCCCGAAACGGCCGCGATCATCTCATGCAATCTCTCCTCGGTCGCCTGCCATCCTTGGTCGCTCCTCGTCTTCCACCACACTCCCTCCTTGGCCCAGCCATTTCTGCTGCGATCACACAATACCGAAGACAATTCAGCATGTATCCCTCCACTGAGCCTTTCGATACCGGCATGTTCAAGGTCTCGGACATCCACTCCCTGTAGTAAGCAAGCGCTCCACTCAAGAGCCTAGGCCATGGTTGAGTTGAAGCGGGCCCATTTGAAGCTACGAGGTGTCCGGAAATAAAGAAGGAACTCCTGGTGCGTGAAGATTATATTTAGCGGACGGTCTGAGCTGATTGTGCTCTGCAATTCAGTTGTATTTCTGCACGGTTTGTGTTGTTGACTTCTTCACGAAGGCGTAGGCGCCGGTATTGATAGCCATCGCAGGAGGACCAGGTGGAGGCACTGATCCTACCGATCGAGGATTTTTTAATCCGGAAAAATACAAGGTAGACCAACGTGAACACACCGACTCATGTTTGCTTAACTCCAGCCAAGATTATCCTCTTCGATCAACGAGGCGCCGGGAAGTCAACCCCGTTCGTCTTCTCTCTGATGCAACGCGTATAAGCAATCATTAACGTGTACTAGATCTGCCTGCCTGGAAGAGAACACAACCTGGGATCTTGTGAAGGATATTGAGAAAATTCGAGAGCACCTCAAGATCGACAAATGGCACGTCTTTGGAGGCTCCTGGGTACGTCATAGTCAGATCGTCATCCTTGTTTATTTTAAGCTCGTCATTTCTCGTTACTGCAGGGATCGACTTTATCATTGGCCTACGCACAAGTAGGCAAACTGCTCCTCATTTGGTCTGGGTCCATCTCATGTATTTCGGAATAGGCCCACCCAGACCGGGTGAAGAGCTTGACGCTCAGGTATAATCATTCAGTAGTTTCGTCATAGATGCAGCCTGACACCTTGGACAGGGGTATTTTCACCTTGCGCAAGAGGTTGGTTACGTCTTCATTTTTTACCATGAATAACCAACGAAGTAAATTTTCTTAGTGAACTCAAATTCTTCTACCAAGACGGCGCGTCCCATCTCTTCCCCGAAGCATGGTGTGTCATGCCCTCACAAAAAATATTTGGCCGGCTCTTGTCTGATCTACCCACCAGGGAAGAATACATCGCGCCTATCCCTGAGGCCGAGCGCAAGGACATGATGCTCGCCTACCATGCACAGCTCAACTCTGCCGATGAAGAGACGCGTCTCAAAGCCGCGAAGGCCTGGGCTAAGTGGGAGTACGTCACATTATCCTCTCTCGCCACATACACAGGACTAAGCTAAAGCATTCCATACTCTCACAAGGATGTGGACATCGAAGCTGTATGTCGACCCCGCGCACATTGCGCATGCGGATAACGACGCCTTTGCGACAGCATTCGCAAAGATTGAGAACCACTATTTCGTGAACGAGGTACGACATGTTCATGTCCATTTCATGAGGGTTATGTAATACGTTTCTTCAAGTTGACGCTTCCCGTATAAAACAGGGCTTCATGCGCGAAGGCCAACTGTTTGACAAGCAAGAGATCGACAAGATGTGGGTCCAGCGCCACTGACTCATCGTTACATAAAAGCATGAACAAACACTCACCTGCCATCCCAGCCGCCACATCCCCACCGCGATTGTTCAGGGCCGATACGATGTCGTGTGCCCCGCAACGACGGCATGGAATCTCAAAAAGGTCTTCCCGGAGGCCACGCTCAGCATCGTCCCTGATGCAGGTCACTCGTCACGCGAACCTGGAATCGCTAAATTGTTGGTCGAGGTACGTAGCTCTTTGATGCACTGCAGCTATCTGCCTTTGCTCTTATATGCTTTTGACGAAAAAATTCTGATGTGGATAACCGTTCCCTTGTCATTTCTATAGGCCACAGATGAGTTCGCTCAGCTGAAATGAGCCATTTAACTTTCTGTTGCATTCAACGCAGCCCCAGGAGAGGGAGCGAGGTTTCGGCACTGTGCCTCCAGAGCTGTAAATTAGTTAGACTCCTAAGTGGCTCGCTGCTCTTGGCTGCCACACTGAGCACGCCGATACTTTCAAACGTGTATTGTTCTATACCTTCAGAAGAGACACAAACTGGGTTGAATTTCAATTTTACTGCGCAGAACTACCTCATGTCTTCTGTGAGTGGTGTCTATCCGCAGATGAATTGTTGACCCACAAATCAGAGGGATTCTGCATATTGCTGATACTTGGCCTTACTTGGCCAGTTGATATGTGATCTATTTTTAGCCTAAGCACTCAGAGTTCTTTGCAGTTCCGCTCAACAACTGTTTCGATCTGGGTAGAGTCTTTCCAAACCTATTGACCTTAAAATGCATGACAGAGCCTCTCAATATAAGCTGATGAGGCATATATATGGGACATAATTAATTGAGCTTCTCGGGTCCAGGTAGAAGAGAAGGGTTACAGTTGATCATTGATGTCACTCAAGCGCCCACACTTCTTCGTGAGATTGTTCTGGAATTTGTCTGTATGCCGCCTGCATGCCTTCTGTATGCATGCTCCTTGGCCTTTCTTGCATTCAGAGTAATCTGGACTGTACATCCAACATTACTCGGCCCGACTTTCAACATCGTCAAGAATCTATTTTCAGGAGGTCCATACACTTCTATACACTCTGTAGGATTGAGGAACTATGCTGCTCTGGGATGTGTCGATGCCAACATGTCAATTCCGAATGCTTGGAAGAGATATTCAGGTGACTGGACTCTGCGTGTGGATCCATGTCTTGGCAAGCACTACCAAAAATAGATGATACTTAGTCAGCAGGGGGTTGAATAGAGCGCAACCACGTTCGTGCTTCACTCTTGTCTTCCATGTGTCGTCTCGCATAGATTCCACTTCTACTACTTCATTCCACTCATCCTCCACCGGCTTTTGCGGACAATTTATGACACTCTCTTGTCAAAATCATCTCCGTTCAATGGAGGGTCTATCCGAAGAAGCAATGTAAACAATGGAAGAAGTCAATTTGTGCCTATTTTATCGCGAAGAAGCGTCACCTCGGTACTTTACGCCAGCGCCTACTTTGCCTTCTCTAGCTGAACGAACGTGGACATCACCACCAACGCTGAGTCGCGTGCTTACTGTGGAATTTATATGGCGGTAATCAAATTCCTCGCGGAAGCCTGCTCCGGCGCTATATCGCGTCGCGACTCGCGACAGAGTCCAAGTGTCTTCGTCTCTCTACGTCAAACAACGTGCTATTCGTGGGGCGCTATGAATCGAGATTTGTGCCTGAAGCCTCCGAAGAGTGCTACTATAAAATCACGCTAGCGACCTCGCTAGTTCGCTCGGAACTCCCTCTCGACTCTGACGAACGCGTCGCTCGAAAAATGCCCGCACTCACTTTGTCTCTGAGGACATACAGCATCCTCGTCGGCCTCCTTGGGGCTGGCCTCGTCTCTGCGCAGACCTTCCAGCGTCTTGGTGCTTGCCCCACCCTGGGATGCGTGTTTCCTCCGGATCAGACCGACTTCCTCGCTGGGCAGCTCTTCGACATTCGCCTGGAGGTGCACGCGCCAGTCAATGGCAGCGAGGCGTACAACGGCGGTGTTGTCAACGAGGCGTTCACTTTCTGCATCCAGCGTGACGGCAAGGGTCCCTGTACCGACGTGACGAAGTTTTTCAAGGTTCCCGATCCGGCCCTCGAGAAGTGGTCCTTCAAGTACGTGCTTATCCAATCCGATGACATTGAGAACCTTGTTTCTCACGGAATTTTCAGCTACTACGAGGACCTCTTTGCGAAGGACGCTGGCCAGTCAACTGGAGTCAATGTGGCATCCAAGGCTTACCGCGCGGTTCGTACATGTTATCTAAGTGTAATGATCGTTCATACTGACAACCTTCGCAGCTTTCTCTGGATAAGGTAGCCTTTGATATCTGGAAACCCCATAGGATCTAATATTCGTCATTTTTTTTCAAGCCTGGATCCTACCAGGCCAAGCTTGTCTACAACAAGGGAGCTACCACCGTCGCAAACTGGGTTGTGCGCCAGCCCACCAAGCGCAAGGCGAAAAACGTTCTCTTCTTTATTGGGGATGGTACGCCCTTTCGACCATTATATCTCAACCCGCTATCTCATAGATTATCCCTAGGCATGACCCAGCCCATGATCACCGCCGCCCGTCTGATTGCTCACAAGTCAATCAACGGAAAATACCAATCCCTAATGCAGTTGGACCAGATGGACAATCTCGGACAGTAAGCTGACTTTTTTTAACTTGAACACCTTCACGATTTTCTGATCTTTGCGGTCGCTACTCAGTCAAATGACTCACTCCATCGATTCCTTCATCACTGATTCCGCCAACTCCGCCACCGCTCTTTACACCGGAAAGAAATCCACCGTCAATGCTCTCAATGTTTGGGTCGACAGCGTGCGTATATTTAATACTGATGATTCGACTTCGAAAGGGTTCTTACACATATACACTGTATTCAGTCAAAGAACTCCTTCGATGACCCCAAGGTTGAGACCATCGCTGAGCTCTTCCGCCGTCGCATCGGTGGTGCCATTGGTATGGTCTCTACTGCGTTCATTGCCGACGCCACTCCTGGTACGTACAACTAGCTTCCTGTGCGCTCGAATTGTCCATGGCACTAACGAGCATCTGCACATCCAGCCGCACTCTGCGCACACACCCGTGACCGCGGCCAGTACGCCCCCATCGTCGCTGAGTTCCTCAACGGCGCCAGCTTCATCAACTCTACCCTCGCGTGGCCCACCAGTTGCCAGGGCCCCGATGTCATCTTTGGCGGAGGCGCGGAGCAGTTCATCGCTGGCAAGGGGTCTCCCAACGGCACCGACTACTACAAGGCTTTCGCAGCCAAGGGATACACCGTAGTCAACACTGCGACGCAGCTCAAGGCCGCTGGCAACAAGGCCAAGACTTTGGGTATCTTCTCGATTAGCAACATGTGCGTGACTTCGAGGTTTCAGAAGCCGAGTCGTAGACTAACAGACTGTATACGTTACAGGGCGAAATGGCTGGACCGCAACGTCCTGAAGAGCAACCTCGCGGGCTTGAAGAACAGCCCCACTGGCGACGGCACTGATGCGATCGACCAGCCTGGTCTCAAGGACATGACCCTCAAGGCCATCGATATTCTCCAGGCGCGCACCAAGAAGCAAGAGGGATGGTTCCTGATGTCTGAGGCCGCTTCCATCGATAAGATGATGCACGTCCTCGACTACGATCGTGCCCTCGGTGAGCTCCTCGAGCTTGACGATACCGTCCGCGCGTCGATTGCCCGTACGTTGTCCTTCGTTCGCGAATACTCGGCCGCGGAATACTCGCTGATACTCTTACCGCTATTAGACCTCAAGAAGATTGGCGAGTATGAGAACACGCTCATCGTCGTGACTGCCGATCACGGGCATGGCTTCGTACGTTTACTCACTCTCTTTGCTATGCGATGGCCTCCTCATTCTTCATGGAACCTCATTTGTAGGATGTCTTCGGTGGCACCGATACCAAGTACCTCAAGGAGCAGACAACTGATCGCAAGAAGCGCGGCGCTGTCGGCGTCTACGCCCAATCTGGCTTGTCCGGCTACACCGTCGCACCAGGCAGCTCGCCCAACAACAACACTGTCATCTTCGGCACCGAGGGCCCCAACTTCCCCGTCCAGTGGAACCCCAGATATACCTACGCTGCGGGCTTCGGTGCCAACCCTGATCGGTACGCGTTCCGTCATGTATCACTAGGGTTGATATTTATGTTTTCTCTTGTATCTCATTAGCCGCGAGGACTATGCCCTCACTGAGAAAGGACCTCGTGTGCCTGCCGTCTCGTCCGCCGATGGTGTCATTGCGAACCCCGACGACAAGCCTGATGGCTTCAGCGTCCGTGAGTGCCGTCATTGATCTAGCTATCGAGAATAGATGATTGACCGCATTGACCTATTTAGCCGGAACCCTCGCCGTCGAGGAGTCGCAGGGTGTCCACTCGCTCCAGGACGTGTCCGTCTTCGCCAACGGCCCTGGCTCAGAGGCTTTCCGCGGTGTCTGTAAGTGCCCGAGTTCTATATTACTACGTCGCTTTCCGTTGCTAACACATGTCTTTGGCATTTAGACAACAGCGTCGACATCTTCTTCAAAATCGCTGACGCTCTTGGGCTCGGCAAGGCGAAGTAAAAGGACATGGACTATACAGCACTAATAATTCTATCTTTATTCGGAAATCAAGCCTACTGTAATAATCATACCTTGAAGCTACTATCATCATTCGGAGGGTGCTTCACGGTGCAAAAGACAATAAATTATGCTTATTATCATTGCCTTGTCTGTGACCTGTCAGTTTCATCCACATTCTTCGGAAGGTAACTTGTATTCCCTAATTCTGGAATTGGCTTTGAATGCCCTTCAACACTAGTAAGTATACTTCTGCAAACTCAGACGCTCTTGCTTGGAATGTTAGCATACTTTGTAGCAATTGAGGAGGCATTTATTTGGTTCTAACAAAATAGGCAAGTCAATTCCTAATTTCGGAACTCACTAACATATTTGAGAAAATTATGACACTATTATCTTGGCACTAAAGAGCGTACCCTACTTCCTTTGATACAGTCTCTGCAGAATCTAGACTGACAGCAAACCGTGGTGGAGGCGAGTGAGCCCTCTGATTCACCACACTGGATGATATTTCAGACTCTCTGATTGATCCGGATTTGGTGCGCCTGAAGAGGCGACATGCCATTATGTTCACCACTACAGGGTAAACGTCCTCCAAAAGATCTGAGAGAGGCAAAGGGACAAGTGGGCTGAAGAGCAAGACTAAGCATGCAACACCAGTGATTACGGTTATTCTGCATTGGTGTGAGTCAAAGGACATGAATGAATACCCTGAAATCTGTGCATAGATAGTTGACTTACAAGTAATAAATCTGCCCATCTATCAGGAGGCTCCTTGTGAAAGCTGGTAGATTGGTGCCAAACAACATTACATTAATCGTTTTGCCCACATTCACGCCTGGCTCATGCATTGTGGATAGTTTGCCTATCCGCCATGAAATAGCGAGCAGAATGAGCGTGTCAAACACTAGTGGGGCAAGTAAGCCGTAGAAGGACAGTGCAGTTACTGATATTATTTCGCAGTATCCCGTGGTGGTGTTCTCTGAACCAATCACTGGCCCGCCCTTTGTCCCGATGATTGTTAGGGCGGCACCAACAAGGAGAGCGACCCAGAGAACAAAGAATGTGAAGACGATGAAGCGGTCGCGGTTGTAGACTGCCCGGAGGCGCAAGAGAAAGAGAAAGCCGGTGGCACCAAGGGAGATGGGGCACCACGCAAGTGCAAGGCGGTTGAGAAGGGCACAATGGCCAACGGGAGCCGCTGTATTTCATCAAATGGGGTGAGCGAAGATGAAGACAAAGAAGACGACTATACTGACTGTCAAATATGATAGAAATAATTGCATATGCAAATGCGCCCATGCTATTCAAACCAGAGGTCTGCCGTTGAGTTGTATGTAAAGTGATAACAACAGCATGGGGACGCACCGGGAGAGAATATAAACAACTGTTGGAATACTCAACGCGCTTCGCTGTTTTACAAACAGGATGCGATAGTCGTCCGGAATGTTGTCAAGTATATCCCATGTCAGGACCTTCCAAATCGCGTCCGGTTGAACAACAAGTCATAATGAAAATACTGTCTTAGGCTCACCGCCAATGCGCCGACCGAGGCATATTGTGATACCATCGCTTGATATGCAGCGATTGAAGAGTCCATGATGGCGACCTGATTTGCAAATCTTGAGCGCCGGTCAAGAGCTGAGAGCAATTCTTTGCTGCCTCGGATCTGAGGAGAAAATCACCCGCAGAGAGTGCAACCTTATATACCACTGGATTGTACCCGAGGAGACCTCCAAATAAAGCAATCAGTATCAGACAAGATACATGCTAGATTATCGCCTTGACCGTCGAGAGGGTCTGAGGATGGTCTGATTATCATGTATGTGACGTATATCGATGTATTAGCTGAAATGAAACGTGTATCAGGTTCAAGGCTGCTATTTTGCCTGTGGTTCTGTACGTGCCTAACAGTGCATTTACCTGTCAATATCTCTGTGCCTTGTGGATCATGATCATGATCATGTTGAACTTGGGCTTTTTTAGAATCTGATATCTCTGCAGGCGGACATGAATATCTTCGTGAGATAATTGATAATTATGTCGTATTGATGATCATAATGGGTGATGGGCGTCTCTGGTCAAGTTAGTCTCATGATCATGTGCACGTACTAGACACCGACTTGTTCAAGGTGCCTCAGAACATGATGACCGTGCAGGGAGATTTTGGTACAACATCTACCTAATATTCCGTGTTCGACAACCACTCAGCCAAGTCATCAGACGAATGCTATTGAGATAAGCGAAACAGTGATTCAATATATTTATCACCATGGGAGAAATCAGCAGACAAACCTCAACGTATGACGCTCTCGATCGAATACTGTCCAATGCTTGAGCCAGAGCGCGGTTATACTTTGAGGTATCTTTGTCCTGGCAGGGGAAGAAACATAGTTGTGATGGATTCTCCAGGCTTGGAAAGCATGCGACCGACCTTGTAGAATGCCTCAACAGCTTGATAACCCTCTGTAGTAGAATAGAAGCTGTTGGCATACTACACATCATGATCAGACCTTAGAATACTCGGTGGTGGTAGAAATGAACTATAATCGCCTCACCTTGATGAGAGACCCGAGAGCAAGGTTCCCCTCAAAGCGTTTTGCAAACTACGAATAGGCCATGTGAATCCATGAATCGGGACGGACGATAAAGGCATCAATCAGCGCACTCACAGCATCATATTCATCCTCCATATACTTGGTTAGCAACCTGCGCGCCTTGAAGTTTCCTGCAAGGTATGCAAAGAATGAAATGACATCCTGGTTGCGTGCCTTGTTTGTCACGAGGGCAGTTGTCTCCTGAAGCAACGAAATATCTTGCGGGGAAGAGAGTGCAGCGCTGAATCAATCAATCAAAAAAGTCCCATAAATACTTCATCGCGTCAGGAGCTTCTCCCGATGACTGCTTACATTCCAGCAAGAACGTCCGAAGGCGCCGCTTTTGGTGCGCCGTAAATCTTGAGAACAGCATCATATTCCTCTCGGCCTCCATACTTAACAGCCTTTAAAATGATTGGGTTAGAATAACTGATTCATGCATTCATCACATTGCAGAAATACCGTCGTGAAGATAGCGTTTTGAAGATCAGCTGGGATTTTCGACCTGTCACCAGTATTGATATAGTGCTTGAAGCGAGATTTGAGTTCTTCGATCACTCTAAGTGTTGTATCTTAGTCAGAAAGCGTGTCAATAAATTCAATAGAATCAACATACTTCTTATCTCCAGCCGACGCTGCCTGTGACACAGCCAAAGTCCGCAAAAGGGTGGCGTCCACTGGCTCCCCCGTGGGATATTCGTAGCCGAGCTTGTCAACCAGCGGCACAAACAAGGCCTAATCACACACAACAACCTCTGGTAAGCCATTGACTTCATGTATAGGAGGCGTATAGAGGAATACCCACTCTGCGGAATGCGTCCAATTTCTCCACCACTTCAGGAGTCTCCCACCAGATCGACCCGAGCCCTCCAAGCTCGTTTGCGATGACTCGCCAGACCATATCTACATCAGAGCGATAAAACAGAATCATTCGAAACAAAGACCAAATCTGAGGGAACGTCTTTCCGTACATTCAGTTTCCCCCTTCCACAGATTCACGAGTGTAAGCGAGCTACTGAGCTTCGCAAAGCCCGCCTGCGCGAGCGCAAACGAGTCCTGAATCAGACCCATACGGTCGTCAAGCGTGAACACCGAGTTGGGTTTGCCCGCCTCTTCGGCGATTTTCCTGAGACGCTCGGGCGTGTAGAGCACGCGATCTGCGATGCCAATCCATAAGAAAAACAGGAAAAGTGATTCCAAATACCGGAAATACGTACAGACTCCAGTGGTGCCTGAGTTGAGCTTAAATGGGCGACTCGTATCGAGGCTAATCTTTGCTTCCCGTTCTTTGAGCAAGACGGTTTTGTCAACGCTGGTCTTGCCATCCTTCGTCGATGTGATGTTCAATGGCACATTCCTAGCAGGTATTCAACCATGAGCTTTATACTCAGGAGCCCATATCCGTAAAATAAACACACGCACCAAATAGTCTGATTTTCCTCAGGAGGCGCGGGCCCCGTCTCCAAGAACCTATCCTGGCGCACCGTGATCCCGCTGCCGTCCTCTTGCTCTTGGACTGTAATGACGGGATACCCGATCTTCGTGATCCAGTTATCCATGAGGGCGGTGATGTCCATCCCAGTTGCAGTGCTGATGCCGTCCCACAGGTCGTGCGTAACGGCATTTCCATAGAGGTGATTCTTGAGGTAGAGCGAGACGCCGTGTAGAAATTTGTCTTCGCCGACGAAGTCGGAAAGCATGCGCAGAACTGGAAGGAAGGAGATGTAAGCGTTAGCTTCAATTTTTTTTAGCAAGGGCGCGGGAGCTTTATACGAGCCTGACGCTGCTTTGGAGTACGACAGAGCGTCGAAGATCTGCAGAAAAAAATATGTTCTCTGGTGTTGGTTGAAATCCAGCAAGGAGAGAGACGCACTTGTTTGATCTGATTCGCGTCTGGGCACTTGACCTCAATGGGATGCGAGGACACTTTACCGTCGAGCGACAGCGCCCTGTCGAGATGCACCGTGATGAATTCGGATGTGACGCGCCACTCTGGGAACACCCTATCATCGAGAATTGGGAATGTCAATACAGTACCGGGCCGTCAAGAGGCTAAAGACTGACTTGTCTACGGAGATACATTACTCAGGTCTTCATTGTAAGAGTGTCACAAGGCGCGACGTACCAGGGATGACCAGTTCGCCCATCTTCCCAATATGTTACGTTATAAACTGTCTGTACAAAAGAGGCAATACACGTGGACCCACAAGCGTTGCAAATCCTATAAGGAACCAAATCAGTCCCCTCCCTACCGCACTATCGGATTTCCGACACTCACCTTCCTTCAAATATAACGTATCCCACCAGGCCATTGTTGTGATATTCCCGAACCACATGTGCGCGACCTCATGGCTCGTCGTCGACGCGATGCGTTTCTTCGCGTTCTGGTCTGCGCGCTTGGGGTCTACCAGGCACGCGGATGTGCGCCCGGTGATCAAGCCCCAGTTCTCCATGGCGCCGATGTCGAAGTCGCTGGCCTATATGGAAATTACGACACGCACCCCAACATCCCATTTTTTGTTTGTTAATAATCAGCAGACCGGTAAATCGGTTGTCGAGTATGTGCGACTTACGACGAGCGTGTCGAGCTTGTCTAAAGGATACTCAACGTCGAAGATCTTCTCGTAGAGGGGGAGCACTTTCTCCACGACATCGAGCGCAAACTGGGCCTGGTAAATGACGTCCGGCGTAGCTAGTAGCCATCCGCTTGAGCATCACTGGCATCCACAGAGCACTGAAAGTACGCACCATAGATGCGCAAGGGCAACGTCCTCCCACTCAACGGCATGGCAACCTTTGTCTCCAAAAAGTCCAGGTGCCCATTCGCAAACGCGACGAGGTAGGTCGACATCAGAGGCGTCTTTGCGAACGTCGTAATCTTCCACCCCGCTGCGTCAGCATTGCTTGCGACGGCCCCTATGAAATCTCCGAACAGCGCGTTACTAGACCCCAGGGGTGCCTCGGACACGGACTGCGTGTTGCTGATGTTGACGGTGTCCGCGCGCGAGATGAGCATGGTGGAGAAGGTTGCTTTGAGCAAGGGCTCGTCCCAGCAGGGGAATGCGCGTCGTGCTGAGGTGGGCTGTATATGACAATAGAATACTCTAATTTGGGCACTGGCACAGCTTGCGCTATACGCACCTCAAAATGCGTTAGCGCATAGTACTTCTTCTTTCCCTCCTGCTCCCAAGCGGACACATAGTACCCCGTCATACTGCCGGTGAGCTTCCCGGAATACTTGATCTCCAATGCGGCCTTGCTCCCCGCGGGGAGCGTCTCTGCGAGCGCGTAGGTTGTGCGCTCTTGGGCGTCGTCGAAGGACACGAACGTCGCGGGTTGTGCGCTCTCTGAGGCGGAAGAGTAGGCTGTTCTGTGAAGCGAATGGGTTCAGACACAGGGTGGGTTAGACTCGGCGAGAGAGTTGTTGATTCAAATAAATTGGTGGGACGCACGCTTGGCCGAGGTCCATGTTGGACGTGTTCAGCACGATCTGGGAGGTTTCTTCCTTGATGTCGAGACTGGCTGAAGTCAGAACAGGCACCTAGGTATTGGGAAAGCGTACAGACCTGATCTTGACCACCCCATGGAACGTAAGTCCCTCGAGATCGGTCTTCACGACGAGGTCGTAGTGGGTGGGTTTGACGTTGGTCGGGAGACGATGCTCGTCTTCCTGCGTGGCTGAGCGAGACATAAGATGCTTGTAATAGTGATGTCAAGTCTGGCAGAGGTGCTGGTGCTAGGTAGTCAAGTGGTGCTTGGAGTTGTGAATAAGATGAGATAAAGCAAGAATTGATCGCGTGCAGTGATGGGATGGCGCCGAGGTTTATTTATATCCTTCAGCTCATATTGGTGTGGGCAGACAGACTGTAGAAAAGATCTATCATCGGCTCGACTGGAATTGCAATTTATTGCTAGTACTCTAGACCGTACCTCTGAGTTTTTCCTTTCTACAAAGCTGTTCTACCAATATCAGATGCTGTAAAATAAAACGAAGCTAGAAAACATTACTTCACGTACAGACGAACCATATTCAGAACGTCTAACATCACAGGATATCACTAATATATTGTTGCATGCAAAATATTGAAATCCTATGGTTTGCACAAGCACAAGATTCACATGACTAGACACATTCCAAAGAGAATAACGCTTGAATTGATTAGCCTCATCGAGAGAGCGTGTTGAAAGCGTATAAATCCACGTGATCGCGCCGGAAACAATGGAGAGCCACTGGCACGGGCGCTTATACCTCTGCGGGTACTGCGCTTGAACAAGAGGAGGCCGGATGTTACCCAAGCTACTTGTTGCCCCGGTCCAAGCACCCCCCGCCGCTTGACTACATGTCCTTACCTTGACTGATTTGGTTTAGACGCGTTTGTAAATCCACTTACAATTGGAAAGTTTGGACCCATGATTTCCTTAGGGAGAATTGGCCCCTAGTGGCCCTGAGGCTAATGCTTCGGGCCTTCGAGCAGTTGCATCATTGGTTGTCGAGCTGCCTGCGGTGTCCTTCAGCCCACGAGTTGTTACTCGTCTCTATACAACAATGTATGTGAGACCTGTTGCGAATGACTTTGTGCTGGATAAGGGCCGTGGGCGAGTTAGTTTGTACGCGAGGCCTCTTTGTTTGGTGCACGTGAGTAAGCGAGGGGTGTGACAAAGAGGACCAAACAGGAAGCGCGCTTGATCGGGGGCACGTTTTGCGATTCTGTTCTTAATCCCACCACAGACCCGTTATCCCTCACCCGTACGTCGCTCTCCCCCCGCCACTCCCCCAATCAGTCCCTGAACTCGGCGCATGTCGTTTGCCGGCACTCCTCTAGGTCAAGGCAGACGTCTCGATCACAGCACTTTTCTTGGAAAACCACCATCCACAGGCGCATCGGCACTCCCATCCTACGCGTACAGGTCCGCTCCTTTTTTCTATCTTTTTCTGCGGATATTTTAACATTTCTTACAGCGCACCAGCACTCGGCTCGCGATCACCTCCAAAGCCGCGTTCAGAAACCGACGACACACAGCAGCAGCAGGCAAACAGCAGCGCAGACGACCCCGCACTCGTCCGTTTCGCCCGTCTCAAGCAGCGCGAATCAGCAGCAGCAGCAGCAGATAAGCCCGGCGCACCCAAACTAAACACCACCCCGCATCCAGAAAAGTGGAGCGTCAAGGACACCTCTGTCAACATCGCAACCGCCTTTATCCAAGCAGCAGCCAGCGGCAACGCCACCATGAGCCACAACACCGCCTGGGCCTCCAGCTCGCGCCAACCACAACCACGGAGCACCTCTGTCGAGTACGAGCAGAGCGTCACCGAACTACACAAAGCCCGCCGTCTCGCGCCTCCCCCCGACAAGCTAGGACGTGGCGCACCCACCGTACGGAAACCGGTCTCCAAGACTGCCTCTATCAGGCATGTCCCCTCCTCCGACGGCGAAGAAGAACATGTCAGGGGCAAGAGTCCGTTCGAAACAGGATTGAACATGGCCAAACAAGCGCTGGACGCGGCCACTTTCTTTGTTCGAGCACGGTCTCGCGAACCTGAGAACACCTCTGGCGAACAGCTGACAGTCAACGGACATGTTTCCGGGAATGAATCCAGCTACAGCTATACCCAGGAAGAGGCTGCTTTCCAGGCAGCACAGAAACAACGGAATCTGGCCAAGAAGGGCCGGATGTCAACAGACAACAAGGCGTACAAACCCTCACAAGAATCAGAAGAAGAGTCGGAATATTCAGACGACGGCAAAACGAAGAGAAGGAAGAAGACGAAGAAGGGACCTCTCGGTGGCCCATTGAATACTTTGCCAGTGCTTTCCAGTGATAAGAGGCGAAAGAAAAGGCACGGCGCCAAAGGTAATACTACTGGTGGCCAAGAAGAGGAGGAGGAGGAAGAAGAAGAGGGAACGGAAACCGATATTGTGAGTCCCAGTCGCATTCAATGTATATAAATATCCTCATAGCACTATTAGCTCTCGCAGTCAATGCAAATGCCACCACCGTCAATACGGTCGTCCCTCCCCCCCGTATCGCGTTCGTCCGCACAACGACAGTCGCGCGAACCCGACAACCACTACGACCACTCAGCAAACAACTTCACACAAGGACTGGACTCCATCCCAGAGGTAGCCGAAAACCTCCTCAACATCACCGTCGACCCCCCTACCCCCATCCGTCAACCATCAGCCCAGCCGACTTTCCCGCAACGCCGGCCACGCTCTCGGTCGCGGTCACGCACACCAGCGCCGCCTGCGTCCTCGCGCCCCCCGGCCGCGTTCTCAATAGGCGGCCTGCTCGGAACGATTGTGCGCGTCGTCATCCAGCTTGGCGCCTCCGTCGTCTCACTCCTCGCGTCCGTCATGGGCATGGCGACATTCCTCTTTGGCCAAGTATTCGGCACGACGTTCGATCTCATCCTGCGTCGCCCAGCGGCGTGGGCGCGCGGTGCCGGCCCGCTCGTGAAGCTGCTGGTGCCACTGGCTGTGGCGCTCGGCGCGTGGTATGTTTTCCAGGACGCGAGCCTGTCGTCGTATATCCCAAGTATCTGGATGCCTACCTGGCGCACGCCTGTGTATCAGGTCCCACCGACACCACCCGCGGATCTCTCGGAGGTCGTAGAGAGCATTGTGCGCATCCAGAAGACCCTGTCCGGCCTCTCCACTGACATCGAGCGCCTCAATGCACGGACGCAAGACGCGTCGAAAGATTACTCGAACGTCCTGGGCCGCATTGGCTCGCTGGACGTCCGGATTTCGACGGAAGTGCGCCATATCCAGGACACCGAGGCACGTGCGCGCGAGTCAATCAACAGGGTCGTGAGCTCGGTCAAGCAGGACATTGGCGCCATCCAGTCGCAGATCGCCGTGCAGCAGGAGCAACAGAAGAATCAGAAGCCGGTAACGCCCGGGCCGGACGAGGAGACGTTGGCAAAGCTGAGAATGATGCAGACGAGGGTGGATGGCGCAGAGGTTGCGGCGAAGGATGCGCTTGAGCTCGGCAAGAAGGCCTTGGAGGCTATCCCGACGGCGGGCTCGGGGTGGTGGAGCAAGCCGATTGGCGGGGCGGATGCGCCTGCGCTTATCAAGGAGCTGGTGGACTCTGCGGTGTCGGTGATGAACAAGGACAGCATCGGCAAGCCCGACTTTGCGCTGTACACCTCGGGCGCGCGGGTCGTGCCGCGCCTCACCTCGCGGCAGATGGAGGTGCGCCAGCGCGGGTACGTCAACCAGGTCGTCGGCCTGTTCACGGGCAGGGGCCAGTTCGGCTTCCTCCCGCCCGTGAGCGCGCTGCACCCCGACCTACACACGGGCAACTGCTGGCCGTTCGCGGGCCAGCAGGGCACGCTCGGCGTGCACCTCGCCGTCCCGGCGTACATCGACGAGGTCACCGTGGACCACGTCGCGAAGGAGCTTGCGCTCGATATGCGCACTGCGCCGAATGAGATGGAGGTGTGGGGGTACGTCGACGGCGCGGACAATGTCGAGCGCGTGGCGCAGTGGCGCGCGGATCGGGAGGCACGGCGGGCGGCGGGCGAGCAGGATGTCGAGGCGGAGCCGGCGTACCCTGCCGACCTGGAGCCAGGGTTCGTGCGCCTCGCGGCGTTCGCGTACGACGCCGAGGCGCCGAACCATATCCAGACGTTCCCTGTGGATCCGGAGGTCCGTGCGCTGGGCGTGGACTTTGGCATTGTCCAGCTGCGCGTGCTGGGGAACTGGGGCAGGAAGGAGTACACGTGCCTGTATCGATTCCGGGTCCATGGCACGCAGCTGCATGCCCCCGAACTGCCTTTTGCGGAAGAGATGCAGGATGGCGCGGGCGATTCATGATCGACCGCGCTGTGTACCAAGACCCCTTCATTCCTGCTCACGACGACACCACTGACGACGCCCCGGCCCTGTTCCCCTGCGACCTTGGCCGCGCACGACGGAATTATTCATGACTTAATATGCTTTCTATTATCCTTCCTTTCCAGTACTTACAAGTAGTTTTTTCATATATTGATATTAGTATCTCAGCCCCCGGTTTTTCACTCTGATTTATTGCGTTTTGTTCTCCTACTATCTTTTCTCTGGTTTTTTCTCCCGCTCTTTCTCGATTGCGTTTTTCCTGACTCTTGCTAGGCTTACTCTCTTTATCATGGTCTTTTGATGCATCGTGCCCAAGTACAGCCCTGTACCACTCCTTGCGAACACTGAACCTTGCTCTGCCGCCTTTCTTTCCTTAGATAGTCAGACACTGCTCATGTACTGTTGTCCCCGCACACTCTCCTTGCTTTTGATTCGCAAACAAATTGATTTCATATATCTACCCTAGTTGCACTGTGAGCTCTTCATTCAGTACCTCCAGCACCTAATAAACAATGAGAAATATGGGTTGAGTGGCCCTGAGCACCAATAAGCACCAAACAGATAACGCTTACAATAGATCATAGTTGTCGCTGATCTCATATTCCTGCCCACCAAATGAAATCCTGGCACCTCCTCTGCGCGATCATGAGCATCAAGAAACAATGGGTGAAGGGAAAACTACGTACAGATGTTCGCCAGCCTTCCCTGGCACCTTGAGCCCATTGATACTCGCAGCGGCATGATACAGCTTGCTCCCACTTTCCTCATACCCACCTTCCACCGCGCGCCTGCCTTGGGGGATGTGCCCCTGCGACGTCGGCACCCACTCCATGTCCTGCGCGCGGTACGGCAGCAGATCGTACCGGCCGTGGTGGGTGAACTCCGTCCCGCCATAGGGCACCGCGACGCAGGACGGCTGCAGGTGCGGCCCGATCTTGCATGGGTGCACAGAGCGCTCCATGAGCGCGGAGCCGATGAAGACAGGGGAGCCGTCGAGGTCGTGGAAGGGCGCGGGGCCGGCCTGGGCGTTGTCGGGGAAGGCGGCCTGCGTCGTCAGGGGCACGCGGAAGCCGGAGGGCGGCGCCTCCTGGTACTGGGGCGGGGTGTAGTCCTCGCCCTTGGGTGTTGGAAACTGGGGGGTTGGCTCCGGGAAGGACATCGCCGCGAGGTGTTTGGTCACAAGGTTGGGCTGGGCGCCGGTGGTGGAGCTGTGGGTGTAGGTGTGGGCGCTCGAGGAGCTGGTGTTGGATGGGTGGTAGACCTGGGTCCCTTGATCTTTAATCTTCCTCTTGTCTTTCTTCTTTTGTTTCTTGTCTTTCTTGGGTTTATGCTTCTTGTGAGAGCGATCAGAATCGGAACTGGGACTGGAGTCCGATGGTGATGATGAAGAGGAAGATGAGTCAGTGTCCTTGCGTCTGCCAGTGGGCGCCATGTTCGGCGATGGGTCTGAGGGTTTTATCGCAAAGATCGCAAAGCGCGCAGCCATCAGCCATCGATATCCATTCTAGCATCGGATTATTATTGGATAGGAATACAAACGAGGCGATGACTCTGTGACTTGTCATTTCGAGGGCTTGTGTAGTTCGGACGTGCACCGGTGCAACACCGCACACGGCCGGGCCATCCCCGTGCTCGTGCTGACAAAGCATAAGCCACTCACCTTGCATGATGCGCAGCAATGCGACATGCCTTGAACTGCCTCCTGACAACTAATTGTGCGACATGTAAAATTTGTCCACATAGCATGGCCAATTGCGATTGGGCTATTAGGATTATCATTGAAGCGATGCATACAAATCCTAGAGATAATCATAAAATGCAAGGCACTGCCCGATTGGGTATAGGGCAAGCACATACACATCCAACCCTACGAGTACGACACGGCCCAGCTGAGGCAAAGAAATTCATTGTCTTCCATTAGGACCGGGTGGCAGCGTGAGCTCTTCAAAGTCCCATTGAGACGACGTGAGGGCTGGAAGCCTGCTTGTGAGTTTGCTATGTCGCCCCGGTATACTTTGCGCCGGGCCACCGTGATCGGCGGCGGTTGCTGGAGCACCTTCCTCCACACCGGCCAGATCGTCCCCTTCGTTAAGACTCAGCGACTGCATTGATTGTACAGTCTGCATGGAGCGCTTGTAAGAGCTGTGATAAGGGAGAAAGCGTCACACATCAGCAATATAGTGGGCCATATAAGCAGAGTGCTTACTGGATCTCTTGCTTTCGCTGCAAACTCCAACCCTTGCAAACCTCTCTGAATTGCACAAGAATCCCGGCTAGATCGTTGTAGAACTGATCGTTTACGAGAATCAGTGAACCTTGATAACATACGCAGCCCACACAATGACGTACTTTGAATCCTTCCTCCAAGTTTCGCGTAATCTCTCTATACTTGAAGTAGGCAAGATCCAGAGATTGCAGCGCCTGCTCGCGTTCTTTCACGATCGGGTCTTCTTTCCGCGAGTCTAACAGCAGCTTGTTGCGGTTCTGTTCACGCGACAGATTAGATACAATTCTGATAGATGATAGATAGCGATGACATACCTGGATCTCGCTCAACAGCTCACTCTGCCTGCACGCAATATCGCCCATTTCAGATAGAAACCTGTCAAACTTGGCCAGCTCCTCGTCCGCGATGTCCTGGAACATATCCGGTGTGACCTTGGATAGCTGCTCGAACCCGGCGGACGCCTCCATTATGCGCGGCCGGATGTCGTCGATGGCTGCCATAGAGCGTGCGCGGTGCACGAGCCGCTCGCGCTCCTCGTGCAAGGAGGCTAGGTCCTCTAGTTTGACACGCAGTGCGCGCGCATGATCCCGGGTGAGCTGCGCCTGTGGCGTCGACTGAGCTGCAGATGATCCTGTGGTAGACGGAACGGACGCTTCCAGTACAGCCTATGATAATCGTGAAATGAAGGTAAATATTGAGCACTGCCGTTCACTGTGAAATTTTTGGGCACTGGCTAGAGTGCGCTCACCTCGTCCAGCGTAAGGTGTGTGATACATTCTTCCCACTCGTCCCACTTGAGGCGGACAGTCTCGTCGCTTTCGCTTGCCTGAGAAAGGATAGTCCGATATCGTGTCGCCTTCTCTATCAGGTCCACGTTGGCGTCGTGTGATTGCATACGAGGCAAGGAAACTTCTCTCCTGGCGGCTTCGTCTTCCGAGGCTTCATTATCTAGGATATCCAATGCCTGGAATTTTCGGTTTGAAAAAGACTTTGACGGAGAAAGGAAGGGATATTATACCTCTTCCAGAATGGCCATATCTTGATGTGCTAGCGTCGAAACATCTTCCAAGCATACTTCAATTTTGGCAGGGCCGTCTTCGAGCCGGACTTCTTCTGCTTTGGACAATAGACTTGGTGGGAGCCCCACAGGTCTTTCGAGAGCCTCAAGAACAGACGGGAGGTTTAATCTCCTCAGTTCGCTGGTAACAGCGGTTAAATGGGCGTTTGTGTATAATAAGGCCATGCGGACTCACGCGTCGGCTTGATCTTGCAGTTCTTGTGCAGCATCAACGATCTTATGCTGAATTAGATTGTCCCTGTTGTCGTTGTATATATCTGCGAGTGGTTATCAATATCACGGAGATATGCCCATAGACCGAAATCGTGCGTACTGATAGCCTCCTGTGTGCCCCATCCAGCCAGATCACTAAATAAAACGCGTTGGTTCACGAGCATGCTTTGTGAATTGGACAGACTCTTCGGGACAGTAGCGGATACCAGAAGGGTCTTCTGCAGTGGCGGCAATGCAGCTGATGAAGGTACGTCTTGGTGATAGATCAGATCATTATCCCGCTGTGCACGAATCTCGCTCTGTTTAACTGTCTCCAAAAGCGACTGGGAAGAAAAAGTGTGTTTGTCAGAAACGCAATATCCCGCTGGCGTTGTGCCACATGCAACTACCCACCTGGATATCGTTGAGCACGGCAGATGATATCCTGCCACGCCGCGCGACGTCGTATGCCTTCTTTGCGTGGGCTGAGGACTTGTTCAGGCGGCCAAGTTCTACCCCGTACCTACGTCAAGGTTTTATAGTTGGCATTCATGCCTGGTTCCAATCAGAAAGACTCCGGACCTACGCGCTTCATATTCGACAAGACTTTCTCTGTATTCAGCGACTGCCGAGAAGTGTTGTTCTTTGGCTTCGATATGTGGTAACCAGTCCTGTTTGATATGATGAGAAGCATAAAGCATGGACATGTCCGGGATGCTCACCGAAGGGAGAACGGGAGGCGCCTCCCGAATCGTGGCCGCAGCGGAAGAGTATAGGGCCGCTGTCTGTGTCACTGTCAGATCAAAGGGTTGGCAACAGGACAACGGAGAAAAGCGTACACCCGCTGCGATCTTTGCAATCAATGCATTCTTGACTTGGTCTATCTGGTGTTAAACAGTGAAAAAATAATCAAGGGAAATGACGAACTCAATTTCGCGAGCTGCCAGGAGCATTCTTGTGCCTGCGCGACCATGAGCCACTCAAGGCCCTTCACAAGGCCAGCAGAGAGGTCTTCAGGAATCACTTCGTCGTCCGGCGAGTAAACTATATTTGGAATGACATGAGCAACCATGAAAGAAAAGGTTCCAGCGGCAAGCTAGAAGAAGCATAATGACGATGAGTGAGAAGTTGGGAGATGCTCTGCGACATGCCTGGTAGTTTATGACAGCTCGTTTAATGCCTTCGGTGGTAGAGCGGTCTTGAGAGACCGCTAATTGTGAGTACAATGATGCAATGTTGAAGACGACGGATGCCCGCTCGAAAGCGAGGTTGTTGAGTGTTACTGGAAGAGCATTGTCTTTGAACACGGTCGCGTATGAGATAGGCAATTGGATCTGGAGAAAATAAGAAGATGTGAAAACAAGAAACGATCATGTCTGGCGATTAGTCACAAACATCCGTTGGCAACTTTGTCAAGATAGAGACCAGTTGCGCGTTGTACCTGAAGATCGATGAGCATTACCACAGTAGTGTTTATATGCTTCTGTACTTACAAGAACGCTGCATCAACGCGGTTCTCGTGTGCAACACCTCCGACACCGGCTTCCCTCAGCGACTGCCACTGCCGTATATCCTCTCTGAATTCATCAGGGTGTGCGCCGCCGCGATCAGATATGTATTGCCGTACAGCGGGCTGGAGGTTGATGGTGTATGTCTTCTTGAAGGGTAAAGCGAGGAGATTTGACATAGTTCCGACTTGATTAGAGTGTCCCGTCTAGAGTAGAGTGTCAGTGGTTCAATAGGGTGATGGGCGTCGAGAGCAGTTGCATTCACCGACGACCCTACTACTAGTACTAGACCGGCCCGTCTAATCTTATCATGTCACGCGTCACGCGTCACATCCCTTCTACCTTGGTTCGAGGTTTCTCATGTTCTTCTGACGTCTCTTAGAACTTGCAACCCTCTTACCCTCTGGTTTCCGTGCCGCATCTCCTCTAGTGTGATATTGTTCCCAAGAAATAAGGCGAATATGTGGGCGCCGCAGCGCTGGCGCCCAATCTCAACGCAGTTCGCGACCGAGTCTTATCGGGGCCGCGATTCAACAACCTGTAATATTCTTGGTAGCCTCACGGAATTGGGACAGATTGCGAACGTTGCTTTTTTTCTTTTTCTTTTTGACTCTGGAACCACAGGCTCCATGATCCTGCGCAGTGCTCGGCTTCTGCACATCATGGGCTCAGCGAGTGGCTCGGATGCTTCAGCCTCCCGGTGATGTAGGCGAAATGTACATCTCGGAATCGTCAATATCAGCCATCTCCACTGTTCAACACCAACTTGTTGCACATTTCCGGGAAAATGCCTGCATTTTGGAAACTTTAACCCCTCCGACGGGGTGTGCCAAACACAGGAATCCCGAAGTCCTTTTTCCATCTTTGTCTGTGGCTCCGCGATATCGCGCCGACAGATCCGTAATACCCTACTGCCTGGGTTCTTCCTTGGGCATCGCCGCTTTTCCCGAGGAGAGAAAAACAGCTTGATATGGTAAGAGCCAACTACGACTATGTGGGTAATTGTCACAGCACTTACCCGCTGGGCTCGACTTATGCTCTGCAGCCTCCATTTTAGCTAATCAGTTGGGCAATGATAATGTTTTTTGAGGCTAATGTTCGCCCGGCAATGAAATGCAACTACACGGGAAATACTGTGCTGCAATCTAATCGAATATCCATTGCTATGTCGACATCGGGAGAAGGCGGTAACTCTTTGCATGTCTATTCTGCCTCCCAAAAGGTATACTTTGAAGGAGTCATTTCATTCTGTGTCACGGTCACTGCGAGGCTGCTAGTATAAGAACGCTACGTGGTCCTGCCCATGCCCACCAACTCATTAAACAGTCAGCGTCTCGGGTCTTGTTTCTCGTTTTGTTTTATTACACCCTTTACACCCTTTACACCCCACTCCGAATCCTCATGGCTTTCAATAACACCAAAACCACGACTCGGTCTTCCCGAGGCCCTCGACCGCCCCCACCCGATGGTTCCGATGTTCCTCCTCCTCCCAAGAGGCCCAGGAGAGGCATGTCTGCAGTGTCCTCAGATGTGGGGTTACTATGAGAGTCGAGGTACGCGCAGCTCCCAAACGACCTCTTATGGCGATGCGTGACTGACCCTCAAGGCGATCACAGGGAAATGCACGCTGCGATAATGTTTTCAAGTTTAGGACCATAGAAAGACGCAAGACAGCTTGTACGATATTCTCCCGCGATTACCATTTGTCCGAATGTCCTAACAATCCATTTTAGACCTTGCTTTCGACATGTGCTCTCTCGTTATCCGCATCTTTTTTAGACGCTCTGCATACCCCGCTTGCATATATCCGGCGGCATCCAACATTCTCTTTGGTTACATGTCACTCGACCCGTTTTAATTTGCATCTAACTACGTATATCACCTACGTTTCTTTGGTACCCGCTCTTGTTTATTCCCCTGCTCGTGTCTATGCCCCTGCTCATGTCTATGCCCCTGCTCATGTCTATGCCCCTGCTTATGTCTATGCATATTATGTTCTGAACATTCTCTTTCTTTCGGTCTTTCATATTCATCCCCTCACTTTCACTTGTTCTTAGCTCTGACTTTTGCTGTGAAGTACGAGCCCAGTCTACTTCCCTTGATATGACCACTAATATACGTTGCTGACACAATTCCAAAACATGCCCAGTGGAAATGCCCACATTGACACTGATATCGGTAAACACCTACTTTGTTCCAGATCAGGGAATTTTCGGTATTAGGACAATGTCGGCTAAGTTCTAGGTCCATGTAGGATTCGGCTACACCCGTTTGGAGACAACATCTATGACTCACCTTAGCACACCAATATCTCTACACGGTATCTATGCCTCCACAGCGCCACACAGAGCAGTCATGGAATGTATTTCACCGCACTTCGGATCCTACTGACATTCCTGACTCGATCCACATATGAGGCTCATTTCAGCGGTGCGCGGTGATCGCACGTTAAGCGCCCGTGAGCGTTAATGTTTGATGGCTCTTCATCATCGCTCCGAGAAACTACATAAGGCCTCCCGAACTTATCAGAGGCCCTATTTACAGGACAACGTGAACATTCTTGCGTATCTTTGCCAGGAGGTGTTTCTCTTGAAACTCGGAGTTTGTTGGCTGCTGAAAAAATGCTGCGGAACAATCTCTTTTAACGGCATCAGGAAGCGCGTGTTGTCTGCAACAAGCAGGTCGGGAGTGTGATTCACTATGATTAAGTATACCAATGTTAGAAGTTATGTTTTGTGGCTATCACTATCAAATTTCGATGGGGTTTGGCGTACAACAAATTTAAGCGCCCGTGACGGAGCGAACGATTGTTCACACATCATGCAGGCGCCCATTAGCTTTACTTGATCCGTGCACGGCATTGAATGATGCAACGCCTGCCACCCGACGAACTTTCAGTGAATAAGATTTCATTCTCAGTTTAAAAACCTCCGCATCAGGCTATTCAAGGTCGAGTAGTTCCAACATTTGATCACCGTCTCTTTGTCGCTCCACAGATCATCCATTCGCTGATAAACTCTTATGCCCGAGAGCTGATGAAACACCCCTAAGTTTGGAATCTGACACCTCCGCCAACACAATAAGGATTCCAGGAGTGGACATGGCCCCTACAGGCAACAACAATAAGGTCTCGTGGAGGAAAAGTTAGGTTTGATGAATCTCGAGGAGTTGGATACCGTATCAGCTCGAAGTCCATCTCGGTGCAAATCACGCCTGATGGTGGCTCATCAAAGGGTTGTCGCGATGCTGCAGTATCAGAAGAGGATGGAAATAGGCTGGCGCGCGGATACAGACGATGCATCCTCTGTCGTATAAGTTCGAATTAGTGCATCTACAGACTGTGTGCTTTCTTCTAAAATAGTACTTCAACATTTGCTTGAATAGAGAAAGATTGTAAACACACCGTAAGTATACCGATTGACTATTGCGCAAAGCAGTCAGGGATCAGTGGATGATGCAGAAGGCACTCCGATGGCCGCCAACCCCTGGGAAAAATAGATAGTACAGCCACCTAGAACAGGCATCCTAGTGAAACTACTCGACAACGGTTGTGCTCAGCCCTTTCCTCCCTCCATATCGATACCCATATTCTCTCATCTTCCAGGACTTCTCCTTCCGTCCTTTTGGACTGTTAATCAACCCTTAGCGCTGGCCTCGTTCTAGGTTCCCCGCCATACCTCGGCTTATTTCGCACGAAACCCATTTCACGCCCAATTGTAGCCTCTATCTAACCCTCTCATATCATTCCATACGATACCCGACCTCCAACGAACATAATGTCATACGCAGATCAGCCCCAGTCGCCCGGAATGTCGTCGCCCCGTCGTCTTACGAATAGGAACACCAACCGCTACAGCGTCACTGCGTTGTTTAGCATGGCAGCTGAGCAGGACGTTGAAGTTGAGGATGATCTGGCCAGAGGTCCGTTGTCTTTTGTATCGAACCAAAATTCAACTTTTTGATAAATCTTGGTATCCGCTTTGCAGCTCAGAAACGTCTGCGCGATCTAAAGGGCAAGATTTCGGCACAGTCCAAGAAGAATTTTGTTCTGGAACGAGATGTACGCTATCTCGACTCACGGATCGCCCTTCTCATTCAGAACAGAATGGCGTTGGATGAGGTGAGTCAAAGTTATATTGTAGTGATCCCAGGTGTCCATAAAACTCACCTTATGCAGCAACGGGAAGTAGAACGGACTCTCGAAGAGGTTGATCCCACAGAAGGGCACTATCCAGACGACCGAAAAATTCAACAATACTCCAATCTTTTTTTCCTCCTCCAATCCGAGCCCCGGCATATTGCAGCACTGTGCCGCCTTGTATCTCTATCCGAAATCGACACACTTCTGCAAACAGTCATGTTCACGCTGTATGGAAACCAGTACGAGAGCAGAGAAGAGCATCTGCTCCTGACGATGTTCCAAAGCGTTCTCTCCGCCCAGTTCGAAACTGCCACCGAATTTGGATCCCTGCTCAGAGCCAACACACCTGTATCACGCATGATGACTACATATACCCGTCGTGGGCCTGGGCAGAGCTACCTCAAAAGTGTCCTAGCAGAGCGGATCAACAGTTTGATTGAACACAAGGACCTCAATCTTGAAATTAACCCAGTCAAGGTGCGTTCACAATCTGCCATGGTAGCATCCGCTGGTTTCTCTATTTTTCGCTCATGCATGATGGCAGGTTTACGAGCAAATGATCAACCAAATTGAAGAAGAGACAGGATCCCTTCCTCCCAATCTGCCCCGCGGAGTCGCCCCAGAAATCGCCGCCGAAAATCCCGACGTCCAGGCCATCATTGCACCGCGACTGACGATGCTGATGGAGATTGCCAACAGTTTCTTGTTGACCATTATCGAGAGCATGGAGAGCGTTCCGTATGGAATCCGCTGGATTTGTAAACAGATTCGAAGTTTGACGAGAGTATGTTTGATATTCGGGCAGTTAGCGCGCATGTTGGTCTGACGCCACACTATTTTTTTTCAGAGGAAATACCCTGAGGCTACCGACTACGCTATATGCTCTTTGATTGGCGGCTTCTTTTTCCTTCGCTTTATCAACCCTGCCATTGTCACCCCCCAGGCTTACATGCTAGTGGAGGGTGTGCCAGCGAAACATCCCCGCCGAACCCTCACTCTGGTATAAATTTTATTCTGGATAGCTTATTCGTCATGCTAACAGGATTAACAGATCGCGAAGATGTTGCAAAATTTGGCAAACAAGCCATCTTACGCCAAAGAAGCTTACATGATGACCCTCAATCCGTTTGTCGAAAACAATAAAGCTCGCATCAATCAGTTCCTCAATAATCTCTGCGAGGTGGGCGACTTCTACGATACCTTGGAGGTGAGTTATTTCCTAGACAATCACCATGCCAATTACTCACCTTAGAGCAGATGGATCAATACATGGCCTTGTCCAAGAAAGACTTGATGATTCACATCACGCTGAACGAATTATATAATACACATTCTCTTATTCTTCAACATGTTGAAACCCTGGTGAGTTTTCTCGGTGCTTTCAAGCTTTCTTGCGGTTTGGCTAAGTTTCCTCCACAGTCGCCAAACGATAAGCAACACCTTCGCATACTGACAGACGAGCTTGGCCCGGCGCCCGCACAAGTACCACGCAAGGAGAATCGGACGATAGAACTGAATCTGTATAGTCGTTGGGAGACACCTGTGCACGACATTCAGAGCGCCCTCATGGATTCCGTTTCCTCAAGCGACATGCTATATATGGAGACCAAGTCGATATTCGTACAGTTGATCCGTTCGTTACCAGGCGCAGCTGCCAAAGTCCCATATAATCTCGCCGCAATTGCCGAACGCGCAGCCACCACCAAGGACGCCGTCCTTGTCCGCAAGGGCATCAAAGTCAAGGAGATGCTGCGCGAACTCGAGGAGCAGAAAGTCGTCGAGGCTGCTGACGGTTACAGGCTTATGCAAGAAGAGGTAGGCCAGGAACTGGTGCACTTGGGCAACCTGCGCGAGAAGGTCATCTTGGAGACCAAGTCGCTCGAGGCGGTGTACAAGACCATTTGCGACCACAATAATTACATGCGGTCACAGCTGGAGCAGTACAAGGCATATCTGCAAAATGTCCGACTAACATCGTCCAAGGACAAGGGCAGTACGACAGGCGTGGGTGTTGTTACGGTCGGAGGCAAGGAGAAGAAACCTACGAAGGCGGTGGTCCTTGGTCCGTATAGGTTCACGCACGCACAATTGGAGAAGGAAGGCATTATTGTCGAGAGTAATGTTCCCGATAACAGGTATGTTGACCGGGGCTGCGTTCCGATATCCGTACTCACATCCAATTTAACTAGACGTCCGAACATCTACTTTAATATTACATCTCCGACTCCTGGTACTTTCATTATCGCGTTGCATTACAAGGGTCGCGAGAAGGCTATCCTGGAAATGGACCTTAAGATTGACGACCTATTGGAGAAGGTTTGTTATTTACTTTCAATTCGCATGTACCAACCAAGCTTACATTCGTATACACAGCAAAAAGACAACAAACATTTGTTGGACTTGGAATACGTTCAGCTCAACGTTCCTAAAGTGCTTGGTCTCCTCAAGAAGGTCTTTGCCAAGCGGTGATCCTACAGGCTGCCCTCTTCCCCAACCCCTCGCCCTGGCTTGATAAATTATTTTTCTGACCATCTCCCGTCACTTTCGTGGGCACAAGTGCTCACGGCACGCCATCCATCCTCTCTTATATTATTATTCCATCTTCTACACTGGCGCTACCTTTGAATGTACCGCCGTTTCCGTTCTTTTCCTATATTTCTTGCTTAGGTCCCACGATATCCTGTTCGTCGTTCGTTCATATCAAGTATCAGATGTCCTCCCATTTTTTTCCGGATGTATCAACCTCTACCGTGTAAATCGATGAGTATTCCCAGTTTGGCCCTCCAATTCCTTATGTTTCCTTCTATATATGTCCGTTTTCGCAGCAGAATATACCACTATTTACAATGTTGACGGGGCCGTCCTTCATGGCTGCAGCGGTGTGTTGTGAGCGATCGCTTTCCATTTGCGGATGTGGCTAAGTGTGGCCGCTCAGATGGTGCCGGCGGCTCGGAATTTAGCTCCCATCTACTCTTGTTCTCCTTCCCCCATCCTTGTCCGCAGCTCAACCTCACTCTGATGTCGCTGAAGTAGCGGTACACTATCTATCTCACATACAATGCGCCTGTCGTGGTCCATCTTTGCATGCTCTCTTGTGTGGCTGTCGTCTCAAGCCGGTGCTGAAGATACGGACAATGTGAAAGCCGCTTCCCGACTGCGCCATCGCAGTCAAGGCCTTGTCAGTCTTCCTATTCACACCCTGGAAGCCCGATCGCCTGCAAACAACAAGACCTTTGGAGGAGGGATAGACTCGGTCGTGCTTTCTTCAGACAGACAGTGCGTTAGCTGTGTTCATTTTAACCTCGGTCATGCCTCATTTGTTGTGCGGCGTATTGTTTCCGCAGGTCCTATTACACGAACATCAAGGCTGGAAACATCACCTTTCGCGTTGTGCTGGACACGGCGTCTTCTGACCTGTGGATCCTCGCGTCTGACTGCAAAACGACATCCTGCTCAACTGTACCTCGATATCCTCTGACTTACCAGAGCCCCACATTCATTTCTCTCAACAATAATGCTACCAACTTCACCGCCCATTATGCGGATGGGACAGGTGTATCAGGCTTTGTCGCCGCAGAAACTGTCGAGTTGGCTGGGATGACTGTCGCGAATCAGACATTCGGTATGTAGCCAGCAACACCCCGTTCTACTTCCTTGTCCGCTCAATCTGCTTCTAGGTCTTATAACAGACTCCAACGTCACACTGAACGACCAGACAAGCGGCATTCTCGGACTAGGATTTCCCCGCCTGTCGTCGATCAACAACACCGCGTTGAATTGTTGGTGGTATCCATTTCTCCTCCGGGTTACCCTATTAATTTGATATTCTTTGCAATCAGCCACACCCTTCTTTTCTAGCCTTGCACAGGGCGCTTTCCTTGAATATCCTCTCTTCGGAGTCAGCTTGACGCGGAACTCTTCTGGTAGTCTGTCTTTAGGTGGGTCTCTCGGACAGCCATCTCCGTTGACCCTCTAATGAGTGAATATATCACTCAAGGCGCGATCGACGCGTCTGTGGTCACCAACGCCAGTCGCATTGGTTGGAACAAAGTCACTGACTTCCCGCCGTTCTCAACGCAAAATGCCACGACTGCGAGCTATCTTCAGTGGGCTATCCCGCTCAGTCTTTTCGCTGTAAGCCAACTCTGGTTACAATCACCGCCGTCACTTATCAGCCCCATATAGGTCAATGGAACTGCACTTACTCCAATACCTACATACGCCAACAGGCCATCATTGGCGTTATTTGATATGCAAGTTTATTCCGTTCTCATCGTGAGTTGCAAAAGCCTAACTCAAAAAATGCAGTGGAGCTCCTGGAATATATGGCCCATACCAAGATGTTAGTACTCTCTATGCCTATTGGTGGACAGTCTTAAGTTAACAACATGACAGGTTTCGCGGATGTATGCGATGATTGATAGTGCCCGGCTCATCGATGCTGATTCGGGACAATGGGCCATACCTTGCGATACGGATGTCCCAATGACATTTACATTCGGGTGCGCATCTTTAACTGCCTATATCGATCATATGTTTTGACTTTACCCCTCTTTAGCGAAAAGAATTACACAATCTTGCCTTCAGACTATATTATTGGCGTAGCCTCCGGAAATCCTAATCTATGCCTATCTTGGCCCATGTCCCTTCCGCCCAGTTCCGACGGAATTGACTGGCAATTTGGTATGTGCAGGCAAGAAACACGGTTCATTGATCCTGGGACTGAGTACATCTTCCAGGTTCCGCATTCCTTCGGACCGTCTATTCGATCTTTAGGTATTATGCGCCTCTTGTTTCCAGGGGTTTTTTTGTTGCTAACATCTGTCTCAGCTTCGGTATCAACGGAAAAGAACCACCTTTGATTGGTCTATACTCACTCCGAACCGACGTGAACTCGACTACAAAGCAGAACGCTTCAGATGTTCTCTCCGTACTCTCCGCCAATTCAGCAACTGTCCAAACGACGTTACCTAATTTCCTGGTACCGACACCTTCGTTCACAACTCCACCCTTTGCCTTCAATACCTCCGTGGCTGGATCTGTTGGCGCCATCGTTTCGTCCGGCCTTGCGAATCGCACATATACAGCGCTCTTTGGACAGAAAACGGCCCTGAGCAATGTTTCAGCATTACCGACCATTACACCACCGCCCACCGTGGCTACAATAATTACTACGGACGCATTTGGGGATGTCACTACATCTCTGTCTACTCGCCCGGTAGCCCAGGTCACTCTGGGTCTCCCTGCTGGATGGACGACAGGAGGCAGCGCTGCGGTGCAGGTCCCGCTACTTACAACCTCTATTGTAATCCTCACTACGCTATTCGTCGCTCAATCATATTGTTGATTCGGACATGGTCACCGTACCCGTTGGACTAGTAGTCGATGTAATTTTGGCGGATTCTGCCTCAGACTAATAAAACATACCACTGTAATACCATGTTTCCTTGCTCTGAAACTATACACTGTCAAACTAGCGAAGCTGCCCTACTCAAAGTTCTTGTCGATTTAGGCAAGTCTTGGGTGCGCTTGAGCTGGCGTTGAATAGGGCGCCTATTTGGCTCCGGACCGATGTTCCGTCGGCTACATCACGTGTATGTAATTTCGCTGTCGACACGTCGTCGACGTGTCGACAGCGGTCATCGACTTTCATGCAAACCATTACAATCTAGAGCTCCCTTTCTCTGTACAGGCTACACATCCTAATGTTCTCTCCCATCTGGCTCGTGGTTCTGGTCCTTGTTGCTCTTGTTGCAGCAACGGACTACTACAAAATCTTGGATGGTATGGCAATATGGATAGCAAGTGTATTGGCATTGGAGTGACACCTGGATACAGTGCATAAATCGGCATCGGACAAGGATATTCGCGCCGCATATAAACGACTCAGCAAGAAATACCACCCCGATAAGAACAAAGAGCCGGACGCAGAGGGTAGATTTGTCGACATTGCGAGAGGTGAGTTCTGTTTGAACGGCGGAATTATGTCTTGGCTGATCCATTCTAATAGCGTATGAGGTCCTATCTGACCCTTCTGTAAGTGTTTTGGGATACGAGCAAGTTCGACTCTCATATTATCGTAGAAACGTCAAATATACGACCGCCATGGCGAGGTGAGCAGGCTACTTACAGCATTTCGAGTGGAGAACTAAATATAGGCCATGTTATAGGAAGGGCTCAAGGCACACGAGGGTGGACAAAATCAGCCCAACCCTTTCGACGTTTTCCAGAATTTCTTCGGTGGACGTGCGTGCTTGTAATTTGGCGTATATGGGCATATCCTCACAACGAATAATTACAGACCAGCAACATCAAGCGCGCCGTGGTCCCTCATCATTGACGGAATTCGAGGTCACTTTGGCAGATGTGTAAGTCATGCCCAGTGACTTGTTCTTCAATATCTCAACGCGTTAACAGGTACAAAGGAGCAAGTATAGACGTGGGTCAAACATTCTTTCGGTCAGAGCCGTGTCACTTATCATAACCCACAGTTTATGATTAAGAAGAAAATCCTGTGCGACCACTGTCGAGGTTCTGGTGCCGCATCAGACAGGGACATCCACACATGCTCAGGCTGCAATGGCCAAGGCGTGAAGCTCGTCAAGCAACAGATCTTCCCCGGCATGTTCGCGCAGAGCCAGGTGACGTGCAACGACTGCCAGGGCAGGGGCAAAGTCATCAAGAAGGCATGCCCGCACTGCCAAGGACAGAAGGTTGTCGACCACAGCGCGCATTATACCCTGGACATCACACCTGGCATGCCCGAGGGCCATGAGGTGGTGTTTGAAAGCGAGGCAGACGAGAGTCCGGACTGGGAGGCAGGTGATATTATCCTGCGCGTCCGCACGAAGAAAGAGAGGGGTGGCTGGAGGCGGAAGGAGACGAGTCTTTATTGGAAGGAAACTATTGGCGTCGATGAGGTATGTGACATGGAGGAATTGGCTTTTATACCTAGCTTACCGATCTGTCCGGTTCAGGCGTTACTCGGATTTGAGAGGAACATCACTTTGTTGGACGGCAACGATTACCTTTTAAAGCGGTCAGGCGTAACGCAGCCAGGTGAGGCTCATTCCTAAGTGACGATATTAAGGAGACCTCGCTCATACAATTCTTTCTGCGTGTTCGTTTCTAGGTTTCGTACAGATGATAAGGGGCGAGGGCATGCCATCGTTCGGGCGAAGCGGGACGAAGGGGGATCTCTTCATTGAGTACAGCGTTGTGTTACCCGTCGATCTGTCACCAGAGCTGCGTCGGAGTGAGTCCTTTTGCCTTTACGACCATCCGGACAGAAACTGCTGCTTTTCTATCCGGTTGTTACCGGAACTTGTTTGCGAAAGTCTTGCTTCCCTTTACGAAATTTATCTTCGAACCTGCTTGCTAACCGACTTTCTTTCTCCATTCTAGAGCTCGTAGATGCTTTCCAGGGCCCATCGTCAACACACGACGAGCTATAATGTACTTTTTAGATTAAATTAATGGCACATTTCGCTATTTATCCTCATTGCTCGAAAGTTTGAAGGCTGTGAGCTACGAGGTATGATGCTTCTGGCAGCGGTTCGGGTGTGATGAAATTTGAATGCATTCACCATCATCATGAACCAGAGCCATTATAATGGTACCATCCACTCTGCAGATGCATCAACTACTGTCATGTATCAGATATTGATGAACACAGCGGTGTCGCATCGGTGACAGCTTCAGGCGTCAATTCCTGCCTCAAGTCAAGCTTAGTCAATCTGTCAATGTGGTGTGGGTGCATGTGTGAGTCTTCTCTACTATTACGCTACCTTACGAGCTTTGGCGAACTATATGCTTCGGTATCAAAGCCTGTTTTCAGCAGTGTTGCTTCATCTCTTCAGAGTTGGTGAATTGTGGTGGAATACGACGCTAATCGAGAAAGACATGCAATGGGATTTTGCCCGAAGTACCCGTTGGACGTTCTGATAGATCTCAAGTCCTGGTTCCTATGGTTTATTGCGACATATTCATCGGACCATGCGGAGGTGAGTAGGGAAGCTAAAATAAAAATTGCCAAGATTGCCAAGACTTAGTTTTCTGCCTAAGAATCTAAAGATAGAACAGACACTGGCAGAATTCAATGCAGGAGTCTATCTGCCAACAGCAGACGGGCGTTGTCTGCGTCCTAGCTACGGCATCTGGCCACGAAACTCTGCCGATTCTGCGTGTATCCCTCACTCTGGATCCGGGAGTCGTATAAATACTCGACCCATTCAGGGCAGAACCATCATCAATTCGCCTCTTTCTTCTTTCTTTCGTTCCTTTCGTTTCGCTCTTCGCTCTCTTTGTTCGGCCAGGTTGCCCGTTCACAGTCTTTGCACATCTTTCGTTCAATCTTTTCTTCGGGTCGGCCCTACATTCAAGCTTAAAGCAAGTGAGTGGTATTTTAATTGTGGACCCACCTAATTTTATGATGCTGATCGCCATGCTTAATGCTTAATTTTGCAGACCTCCTAGAGCTCATCTAAATCAGTCATCATGTTCGCCAAATTTGCTACCGTCGTCATCGTCGCTCTTTCTGCCCTCACCAGCACTGTCTCTGCTGCTTCTCTCCCCACTGAGAACACTGACATTGGTAGGCAATCATAAGCGTTTGTATCCTTTACATTTCTGACATTTGAACAGTTGCCCGTGGTTCTCCCCGCCACTTTGACAACTGGGGCGGCTTCAGCTCTATGAACTCGTTCGATAACTTCTACGGCTACGGAAACTTCGATAACAGCCGCTTCAGCTCGAGCCAGATCACCATTGTCAAGGAGAAGGAGCTTGTATGCCACTCTCAGTCGATCGAAATTATCCAGCAGCGCCTCCTTGTCCTTCAGGAGATGGCCAAGCGGTAAGCGCCCGTTCTCCCGCCTTTGATTATGCCACATTCTCATATATTCCCATTAGCGTCATCACTGAGCAAGTCTGCGAGGTCGAGAGCCAGACCATCGTCTTCGAGCAGTTCTACTCCAGCCTGCACGGCTTCAGCCGCGACCTGCGCCGCTACTCCGGCCGCGGTGTCGGCTACGACTCGCACATTTCCTCGTTCTACAACCAGTTCTTCGAGAGCGACGGCAGCCTCAGCTCCAACGACTTTGGATTCTCCGGCAGCGATCTTGGCCGCTCGTATGTTGTCCCCTCTGGCAACAACTGGAGCAGCCGCTCGCGCTTCTCCGTCAACAGCGCCTACTCCAGCGCCCGCTCTGCCGTCCACAACTTCTGAGGGGCTCTCTAGTGCTCGGATACCCATTATTTATCACAAAAATTGGGCGCGTCTTCGTTTCTTTATGGCAGCCCGACTTTGACCATTTGTACATCTTTGGACACTTACATTCATGATGACTTTTTGACCACTTCGATGGGACTATAGCGTAGTTTACTGACTCAGCTCAGTGTAACGACAAGCCTTTTAATATTGACTCGAAGAGAGGTTTTGCGATCCTGGTCTACCTTTTTAAACACCTTTACACCCCATTTATCCCTTTTCACACCTATTCGAATAATATCAATGCAATGTTTGCATGCTAGCTATCGTCCGAGAGTCATAGAGGGAAACAGTTGTGTCAGCACACGCATATTTTCTCTGGGATAACATTGAATGCTAGATGTCTAAGCTAGAAGCCATCTTGGCTAATCGATTGTTCGCCCCAGTAAAAGCTTTCTTACAATTGCCTAGGTTGGATGGCGTGCCAGCGACCACGGAAACATTAGTAACTTGACCCTCGGGAGTGGCATCTGAGTAATGCAATGTATAATCACCATGAATGTCTCCACCCTACCCATTCATACTTCTGAGCCGTGTAACGGCTGTGTTTCTCATGCCTATGTCAGATGGTGTGCTCGGAGGATAATGGGCACATAGTTGCCATAAAAGGACATTCTCTCACGCCCTAAGGTTGCTCTCGAAGTCCAAAGAGATGATATGGCTGTCCTGCATTGATCGCCCATGTCTGTCTTTAATGGGCCCGATTAGTATCTTGCAACACCACTATATTTTTTTCAGGGGCCGTGAGCACACAATTCTGCATACATATCGTTGTCAGCAAGGACACTAGTATAACTATCCACTGGAGTATTATTTTTGATGTGCGTTGGAGAGAAGTAGTTCCGCGGTATGTCTTTTATTATACAAATGGTGTGTACTGGATATGCATGATTGAAGCTGGCAGTGAGAAACCCTGTGATGAATCTACGGAAGAGGGGATGTGCGGTGGAGAGGAATGGATGATCGAAATTAAGGTGAAAAATGAGCATTGGACGACGATGAATAAAGATAATATACGTCTAGAAAGCATCTGAAAGCATACTACGAAGACCGGGAGGACTTGATCAAATCAGTGAAGTACTTGCGGAAACCTTTACTATCGAGGTCTCGCAATTTGGTGACAAAGTCCAGGGTGGCATCTGAAGGCCAGTTTTGCGAAGGCAGGAACACATTGAGGAAGAAGGTGTACGATTCCGAGCCGCGAGTTTTGCAGATGGTCTGCAACAGATTGGCGATTTCTTGCAGCACCTAGATCAAAAGTCTATGAATGGGCTTCAGACATGATTCGCATGAAAACGTACAACGGTGATTGCGGGATCTTTGATGTTGAAGTTAGGTAATGAAGGGACGCGGAATGCACCGGGGATCAGCCGCTCATAGATGAAACGTTCAAAGCCAGGAAGGCTGTCCCTGTTGCTCTGACCATTTTCTGTTGGAGACCCTCCAGTAGGTTGTCCCCAGGCAGTAACGCATCGGCTGAAAAAGGTCAACGCTGCCTTTTCACTGCTGGGATCGGACACATCCTCCGCGAGAGTTTGCATAGAATCGATCAACCCTTCGAATGAACCGACATTTCCTGAGGCGATATCAATAAATTACTCGCACAACTAGCGACAAAACGACACTTACGTTCTGAAACGAAGACGCTTTGCAGGTTTGCTGCCATGATATTGTTCAAGAGCGCCAGGTATGCCTTCTTCGTTTCCATATGGGCGCGTTGGTCGTCAGTCCCGGTAATGGGTTGAGACAGAATCTCGGTAATATGGTTGTTCAATGGACCAATTAACTGATCCATGACATCGAACATATCTTGCTGCATGATTCCAAGTATGAGACGTGGCGCTGACAGTAGAAACAGTAGAACTTACGCGCAACTTGTGGATGAGAAGACCAATAAAATTCAAGAAATCAACAAGCTCCGTGGGTTCGAAGTGGGCCAATAGGTTGGTCATCAACGGCGGGATTGAACTCGTGACAGTTGGGCCTGCTGTGGCGAGAATCCTGGCGAACGCGAATCTTGCCTATATACATAAGTCGTGAGATACGACAGCGTGATACAAGAGTCAAGCTACAACTTACTGCATCACGAACGGGTCTAAAGATGTTCATGGCTTCCAAGCATACCAGAATTCCTTGCGACATTTGCGCAAAGACCTCGAGCGGCGGCATGATATAACCTTCGGGGATGGTGCTAGGATAATCCGGGAATCCTTTTGAGATATTCCCTAGCGCCATAGCAATGTGATGGATTTTGACGATTGGAATCAAATCGTTTGGGCCGTTCGTACGGAAGGCTTGATAGTTCAGAGAAAGGTCGTCCATGAGCGGCTTCACCAGAGACAGCAGGACAGTGGACTGCTGGGAGGGGTTTCTGAAGAGGAGAGAACATAAGATACCGATAGACTCAAAGAGGTATAGCTGGGAATCAAAAGTCGAGTTCGAGATGGCCTCCGTAAGAGGATCAGTTTCTGGCTCTTCTGGTTCCGTAATTTCAACAACGATTGGCAACAGATCGCGCATGCTGTCAATGATAGTGGGTACGAATTGGACTGGAAGCTCATTTCGCAGTTCTTTAATGAACCTATGGAAAAGATAGAATGTGCGATTGCGGTACTGCAGATTTTCGTTGTGCAAGCCACTAGGAAATCGTTAGCATGTTGGTAGTTTCGATAGAAGCGAGAACAATCCTCGACTGACCGTTTGTCAATCATAGCCTCCAGTGCCGGAAGGATACACTCTTTCCGGACCTTGAAGAAGTCGGTGTATCGAGAGACAGTCTCAAAAAATTGTAGAGGCACAGTGCGATTGGGATAGGAAACAATTCCGGATTGTACCAAAGCAAACAGCATTTCACCATGAGATGTCAAGGGGTATTCGGAATAGTCAGCTGCTTTGCGCTTCTCTTTATCGACTACAGGAGCCTGACAGAAGGCAGCGCGGCCTTTGCCTCCAGCTACAAGTGAGAAGCTGTGTTAGTGGACGCAACTACTGAGTCTCGGGGGCCCCTTACCTTTGTTGATTTCTCCGAAGATGAAAACCAAGTAGATCCCGAGTTCTGCATCATTCCACTTGACCGAAGAACCACTCTGGTAATTCGAGATGGTGCTCAAAGCAAAGACCTGTACAGTTTCCGTGACAAGGTCTTGGTCAATAGAAAGGATTGAATCAAGGAAGACGCGCAAATCCTAAGGACCAAGAAGATGTGAGCTATGAACAACTCGTTGTGAATGGCGATCACTAACTTTGCGCATTTTCTCAAATTCTGCGACTTCGTCATCTTCTGTGTCCTCAGGATCAGCTTCTTCGTCCCATTTGAGTTTCGTCAGGACGACTTGGAGCAAGGACGTAAGGAACGCTTTGACGTTGGGGTCCAGAGGGTCTGTCGAGACTTTTCGTGCTTTTTTATACTGTGAAGGCGTCAAAATTTGGATTTAAAAAATTGCAAGTCTCGTGCTCACCCCAGCAAGAATGGTGCTCAGTAATGGGAATACTGTAGAACAGGTATCATCATAGTCATCCGCCAGGAAGTGGAGCATGACAGGCTGGATTTGAAGAAGATGGCCAGAGGATTCTGCGCGGACACCCTCGTCTGTTGCCTCCTGTGTCATCGTAAATGAGCGGCACACGATGGTTAATGGTCGCGTGAGCACTCACATCAACTAGTTTTGCCAATTCTAGACCAAGCACGTTGAGAAGTTTCCCAAGCGCCTCCCTGTATGACTCTTCGCCTTCATCCGTGTCATCCCCTCTTTCTACTTGTTGTGCTCTGGTTTTCTCTTCGAGAGCGTCGAGGACCTGTGCCAAAGACAGTACTTTGAGGAGTTGCAATTTATCGCTCGGCTCCTTCAATCCTTTTGATACAATTCGAAGCAAGGCGACAGAAGTGGCCAGCCGGATAGGCAGAGATGGATCTGCAAGCAGTGTGAACAGAAGTGGCACCGAGTCGGGTGTTACTGTGAGATTTATGTCGATCCATCCTATACGGGAGAAAAGTCAGTGTGAGCGTAAGACAATAAGTGGTGGCACGCACCAACATATGATCCAAAAGTACGTACACCCCAGTCCACGACTTCGATGGCATGGTCCAGCTCTTTGGGCTCCGTTGCTGCGGCAGGATTTTCCCGAATTTCGCCCATGCGCTTTGCGCCAGCTGCCACAATCGCGAGGACCGCTTGATTGATCTTACTCGCGTCTCGATCTCGAACTCCGTCGCGGACGCGACCGTCGCGTGCATGCCTCGCCGCATTGAAAGTACGCGCGGACTTGATCATCTGGTCTGCCACTTCACCTGAGATCTCAAGGACGATGTGGAAGAACAGCAGGGAAACGTGGCGATTAAAGCCATTTTGCGAGCTTTGTTCTGACGGGAGGATAAGAGTGAAAAGGTCGTCGAAAAAGTTGGGCCATTGCTCGGAGTAGGTGCACAGGAAGAATAGCGTAAGGGTGTGCGTGAATTTGTTACGGAGAACTGCAGACAGTCAGCTTGGAATGATAGATTCAATCAAGGCGCTGCTCACAAGGTGCCTCTGCCTCAGCTGGACCGCGAACGTATTCAGATTCAATATACGAGACGAGAGCCTGCTTCAGAGTCACGAAAGTCTCCTCATTGAAAGGTTCAAATCTGCACGTATGTTAGAAAAGAACCCACAAACGTTCAACGGAACAAGACACGCAAAACAGTTTGCATCGCAATGAAAACACGGGCTATAGCTTACAAGCACACAGGGACATACTCACCGATTGTCCAAGAACTCATCGAGAACGCGCAGGGAAAAGAAACGTGCTTGTGCCGGGTACTTTCTTGATCCACTTGCGTTCTGGTCGACAAAGATTTGCAACGCCATTCTCCAGGTCTCGTTCGCATTTTGTTGGATAGTTTGGATATATGCAAGTGCTTGTTGATGAAGAGAAATCTGGGACTGATCAGAGGCAATGCCGATTGCCTGTACGATACGATCGATTTCCTGGTCCATTATCGATCTTTGAGCTTGAGCTCGTGGAGGACGAGAGAAAAGGGAGGAAAAGAAGATGAAGCCAGAGAGATGGTAGAAAAATGACTGGGTCTGATGTCAACAGACTACCTTATTCGCCACACGTGGAACCGGCCCGTTCTCCCTTCGGCGCCACCCTGGAGGATCCCTCGGAAAGCCAGCGGTCGTGTGCAGGGGTTATTTATGCAATGCGGCACAGTATTGAATACGCGTGTGATCCACTTTCACTATATACAATAAATGGTTGAAATACAAGTAGCAAAGCAGTATCTGATTAGCGCCCATCAACTGAGCAAACAACTTCATGGGGCTAGCGAACTCATGCGGATGGTTTATATCCTTGCTCAATCCAGCGCTTTTCAAGATCCAGAACAGAATCGATGGTCTCAAGGAAGGTCTGCGGATTATTAATCCCGTTAGCACACAATGCGGGCTTCATGGGCGCAGTGCAAACGGACCTTGTTGAACGGAGTGTAACTATCCTTCTTGAACCCAAGGACCTCTTCAGCGCGATCCAGGTCGACAGTGTACTTGTAGTAAGACTGCACCGGGGGTGGCTTTGCAATAAGTCGTCCTGTTAGCTCCGGGCGCTCCTTCTTGATCAGAGCAATTAAATCAGCGTAGTTGAACGCGTGCGGGGAAGAGAATAGGACACGTTTGCGGCCAGAAACCTGCTGAGAGGCGAGTGCTCCGACATGGGCCTTTGCAAGGTCGCGAATGTCAATGTAGCCAGGGTTGAGGGGATATGAACCCAAAGGGTTCAGAAAACTATATACCAGGACGTTGCTCGCGAGGCCTTGAATGTTACCCGGAGCAATGGGCAGGGCGAGAGGCTGGTATGGGCCATATATAAATGGAGGGCAGACTGGCAGGTCGCTTGAGTATTCGAACATGCATCTTTAATGACAGTGGGAACCAAACTGACTTGTGGTGATATCAAACTCCGGATGGGATTCCGCCCACTCCCATACAGCCAGCTCGGCGTATTTCTTGGAGACTTCGTACACAGACATCGGGTTCGCCGCGACTGCATCTTCCTTGGTGCGTGCATTCCAGTCTGCGACAGCATAAAAACTAATGTCGTTGTACCAGACTGCAGAATACGTACCTTGATCAGTAAATTTGCAAACACCATCCACAACCTTGGGTTCCTCAATCACAGGGCCGACCGCAGAAGTTGAGCTAGTCACAACAATCTTGGTTACACCAGCCTTCTCAGCTTGGCGAAGCATATTTAAGTTCCCATTGATCGCGCTCTGCATATGGGACTCATTTGAGCACGCCTTCAGCTAGTAAAACATACATCGGAAAAATACCTTCAAAGTAGTGTCCTTGTCTGCGCGTCCAGGAAGTGGTGACGCCGTGTGTATGATGGCATCAACGCCCTTCAGCGCGTCGGTGAAGTCATCTTCAGCAATGTCCGCGACCTCAATTATCTCGACCGTGGGGTAGGCTTGATATAATTCGCGGAGAGCCTGCACCTTCTTGGGTCGGCCGGTCCTAACGAGTGTCAAGGATAATTAGATTCCTCATTCAAGAGAATATGTCGAACAGACGCGTACGCTCGCACTCGGTAACCCTCCTGTATAAGTTGGTAAATCACTTGGGATGCAAGGACGCCAGATGCACCAGTGACCTAATTTCCAGGAATCAATCATTTCATCCATTCAAATGATGGAAGGACAAACATACAAAGATTAGCTTGGACATTGTGGTAGAGAAGAAACAATGAAGTTTTTTTAAAGACGATGCGAGATGGAAAACTTACCTTGGGCCCTTTTGTATCCGTGCGGAGTATGAGCTTCTTCAAGTGAGGCCGCGGTTTCCGAATCTTCGTCATACAAAGATCACAGTTTTTCTTATCAATTATTCAGCATTGCCGTAATGCCTATGTATAGATAGGGATTTAGTCAGACTGAAGGCGTGTAAATTAGCGCCCGCTGCTATGCCTGGGCGTAGAAAGTACCATTAATACAATATACGGAAGACAACGTAAGAAGACAACAATGCGGAAGGACGATAATACAACCAGTAATATACAATTGCCATACATGATGATAGAAGGGCGTGAAAAGTTATGCCTAACTGACTGTCAAAAGTCATTTGGTATGAATAACGGAGAGCACTTACAACGTAGTTATATGATTTGCGATCTTCGCATCGTTCAAGATACTCCTTCTACAGTCGCAGCCGTCAGTGTATATTAGAAAATCATCAAAAAATTCGACGCGCCTCTATGAGATATTCTATTCGTTGCTTGATGGCAAATGTTTCCGGCACAAACTTGCTTGATAATTGCGCTGTCACCTCATGCACCAAGTCTGTGTGTTTCATATGTTTTCGGTCCTTCATGACACGAACAATGCATGCCTGTGAACGGATGTCGCATCTCATGAGAAAACGGGAAAGGGCAATCACTGCGCAGGATACGCACTTCCATCTGGTATCTTCTTTCCTCGCCAATACGTATTTCCGTCTCCTTTCTTTCCTCTGTGTTCTCGACTTTTGATGATATCGTCCCGATTTTGAGCTTCTTCATGGCACATGTGAAGTCATTGTTGAAAGAGAACGAGTCGGTGTCGTTGATATCCCGACCAGCAGGGTGTTTCTTCAGGATCTTGAATTTTGCGCATGCTAGTGACTGAAGATGGCGCTTCAGTTCGCCCTCATCAATGCGAGTTGCATCCCGAATTTCCTGAGGCGCGGTCAGTAAAACAAGTCCAAAGTTGATACTTGCAAACTAACTGGATATGACAGTGCGTCGTCATCCTCTAGTTCTTCGAACAGAAGAAGGATGACCAACGCGTATGTCGCAACATTTAGGTCGTGTGTTCGAGCTTTGAAGGCAACACGGACATCGGCATTGCCGAGGGACAATTGCCAATGCAACCGACGGCCTTGATGCTTCTTCAGATAGAACTGCTCGAAGGATTGGCGAGCCCGTGCCATTGGTGGGGGAAGAATGCAATCCGAAGGGGTGTGTGTAATGGGCCACGCATGTGTAGTCATCACAGTGATACCAAGCTCAATTTCAGGCGCCTATAGGCATGATTTAAGTGGGTCGCCGTTTCAAGGGGTTGGATGTGGACTTACAGTCGTTTTGGACAGGTGAGCGTGATACTCCGCAGTAAGGTCCGTAGATATGCGCATGTCGTTGAACATGCTCTCCATCTTGTTGGTGAATTGCACTCCACATTCAGCTTTGAGTTTAACCAGCATGCCGCGCTCCGCGTCGTCGGACACAGTACGACCATGTAGGAGACGTTTTGCAAGATGAGACTTGTAATACCGTTCGAATAAATCCTTGTCTGTGGTATATCGGAAGATGGTGATTGTTTTATCGAATACTGCTTCGATTTCAAGATCGTCTTTCTGAGGCGTCCATCAGCGAGACGCACAAGACCACAGAATTTCAGACATACGCCTTTAAGACCCTTCTTAAGATTGTCATCAATGAATAGTGAGATAAATTCTGTGCATTTATCGTTTTCGTTAATGAATGACTCGAAGGCCTTTCAAATTTTATCAGTACCCTGAACCGAGAACAGACTGAATGATGGCTTACTTCATTAAGGGCGATTTCGATGTCACGATTGGTCTGGAATGAGGTTTTCCACACGATATCGACTTTGTCTTTCAAACTCAGAATGTTTGATACCCAAGTCGTCGCCGAATCAACCCCCAAGGTATTGCCCTTCAGCTTCGTGCCAACCTTGCTCTTCGACTCATCGCCATCATCGCCTCCTAGTTCCTCTCCAAGAGAGACTTTGTTAATCTCCTTGCCGCGTCGAATCACTGAGTCTTTGAGTGCCGCCTTCAACTTATGTATACCGGCAGTAACCATATTGCAGAGGCGGTACAAGCGGGAAAGGTCATCGAGCTTGTCATTATCCAGCATGACGTCGAGTCCTGAATTTTCCTTGGCCATTGCAGCCGAGATGTGAGGTGATAGGAGGTTGTCCTTGAGGATCTCAAGCAACGGGTGGGTGGTGTGGCTCGACAGATAATGGTTCGTCCTCGACTCTTCATCCCGGAAGCGCTGCTCGACGCGCCGCAGAAATTCGGGTGTGTCGCACGAAGTCGTGAAATACTCGCCCTCTTTCTGATAGAAGTCTTGGCTTTCTGCAAGAAACACGGGTTCCAGGTCGCGCTTGTACACTGTCGTTCCATCTCGGTCGCAATACAGACTAAGAAACACGTCGACTGCGCCCTTCACTGTCGAGCGGTGAATGACGTCGCCATCGCGTTCGTGGCGGACTTGATTAAGGATGGCCTTGATGAGAGGGTCCTTTATCGTGGGGGTAAAGATATGGTTTAGAAAGAGATCTAGACCCATTTGCTGTGTAGTAGGGACACCAGCTGACGCCGTATGTGAGCGGTCCTAGATTCCCTGGTGAATCAATACACTGGAGACGCACGGTGCAGACACGCACCATGTACTTGAGAACCTGACCCAGCCGCGCCATGTTGCTGTTGTGGTCGTCCCACACTTTCCTGAGCTGCTTCAGCAGGACCTCTTCCTCGTCATTCTGTATCCGCACATCCACCGTCGCTGATGGCTGGTAGGGAATGATATCATTCTCGGCCAGTGTCTGCAAATTCTCAATGACCAGTCCCTTGACACCATTGTACAGCGTATCGCCATGTTTGTAAATGACCATGTTGTAAGCGTATCTGTGGTTCTCTTCGAACGATAGGCTGGCGGCATTGTGGTTCTGGATCTCGCGGATGTTCTTCGCTAGCTCCTCCCATGTTTTGGTAGGCGAAAAATCAGGCCCATGCTATCGACAGGATAAGAATTCGGATGCTTTGATGTTTAAATGGTTGTAGATCCTCACCCTCCTGGGCGCCATCTGCTCTCAGGTCTTTGTCAATATGCAACTCGATGAGAGGATGCGGTGATCACTCACGATTTTCGGCCTTCCACGCCTTGGAGCTAGAGGGTAAGTGAGACGACTGTCATGCGTAATACGAGTGAAAACGCATACCGGTTGTCATCGTCGCGTCTCAAAGTCAGTCGGACTCGTTTAGATGACAGTGTTGGCCATCGCCAGTAACGGCGAGGAAGATCTTGAGTCGGCAGGCACGTATTTCCCACGCCTACCACCCCAATTGCCCCTATCTCTTCAACTGATGCAATCAGGCCCTTTGTGGTCACACCAAGCCTATTTGCCACTTAATGCAAATCAATCAACCAACCTTGAATCAACCTCTGTGAATGGCCTTCCCTGTCCGAGCGCAAATGTAATACATGAATAACAACTCACAAGATTACACCGTTGAATGAGCGCTAATTTGGCGCTAGCATCGTATTTGACGTCCTCCCACAACACAATTCGCAGGCTCAACATATCATTTCCAACGACGTATCAAATTGCAGTGATCTCACCCAATTATAGAGTCGTATGCTTCGGAGGCAAAGGAGGAAAATTATTGTGTGAGGGGCCAAATAATGCCATATGTACTCTACTAGATTGCAGCCTAACACAAGCGCGAGAAGATGTAAGCACAAGTAAGGAATGAAGTGATATACCACAAAACAGGACATCGTCAAAGTTGCACAATATATTTGCGTAGAAATGCGAATAAGGGCGACAAGAGAGGTGTCGACCAACACTGCGGTGGTGATGGGCGCAATAGATGACGAGAATTATGTCGAGAACGAGTGTGTTCCGAGTGGATGAGCGCATACATGGGTGAGGGCAAAGAATAACCAATGCGAGTTACGCATTTGAGGCAGCGCAAGCGGCGAGGAGGCACGAAAGAGAAGACGTGCCCGGATCATAGGGCTTATATGACGCCGAAATTTGAATGATGCTGATTGCACACAGATATTCTCAAAAACGGGGTACTGCCACAGTCGCAGGCTGACCGGCATCTCGATGAACTATGGACGGATGCTGGCAATCTGTTGAGAAGCATGCAAGTTGGCCAGATCGTGGGAGTATTGGTTAAGGGATCTATTAGGACCTACAACACTGAAGTGGATCCTGACATCGCGATCGGGGCTTTTTTGTTGTTGTTGAATGTTCCATGCACTCACCAGAGATTTTGGATGCCTGGAAGTTGAGGCAACCTTTCAACCAGTGAACTCTTTGAGGCGGGAGGTTTACACGTTCGGCCCAGAAGTAGGCTTTTGTTGGGCTGAAATCTTGTGCCCGTCTGCTCCAAGTCTGCTCGTCGATGTTGTATGGGAAAGATAATAAGATGTTTAAGGTCTTTCTCGATTTAAGGATCTCGGGACTAAGTCTCATGCATGGTGGCGGTGGCGGTGGCATGAATGATACAAATCAGTCCAATCTGAACCTATGACCTGCAGGATTTTTGATGTACCCAACTTGGAGCCACATACTTACACAACCACAGTAATACTACCTGCAGGGAACATCAGTAAACCATGGGTCGGCTACATAGGCTTACGTAGATCTACATAGCTCTATATAGCTCCATAGCGCTCATAGCGCAGGGTACCTTGTTTATAGAGCTATATAGAGTAAGGTCTATCTATGTAGACGCCTCCAGGGACTATATAGCACTCCATAGCGCTATGTAGTGCTGCCTCAATCTTACGAAAGCTACAAAATTCAGGACTTTGCACACCAATGTTTTCCGAGGACCAATGTTATATCATAGAATAATCAATTATCATATTCAGTACTTTACTACATCACTACATAATTCTGTACTTTATATCTACTATCAGGGGAAGATAAGGAAAATATGCACATACCAGATTTATGCAACAAAAAAACACTACAGATGATAAGCAATCAGTAACAATACTCTGAGCAGAGATCAACAAAATACGCACTTGTAACATGGATGAGATCGCTGGTGTGGTCGTTGTGGTGGCCACAAAAAATCACGATAGAAGGCTGGTTGTCCAAATATATGAGTAAACACACTAGAGGCAAAGAGGAATGGACTTACACCATGCATTTATACGCGCCACGAGTCATCGCAACTTAGCAACAACGTGGCGGACAGGAGCGTCAGTGCGACAAAGCATGATGACATAACATGGTCGTCACGTCGCAAGTCGACAGCTCTAACCTGCAGTGTTATCTATTGGGGATGACAGGCACCCGCGTTGTGCTGTGCTGCGACAGTATCTGCACAGGTAAGCATCAGTCATTTGTAAAATTTGGTGAAAATCAGGACATACCGCAAATGGAAATGAGGTGTACAACAAATGATGACAACAACAGTGCCGCGCTTGATAGCGCAACAACGACATGGTGGACAAAAGAGACAGTGTGCGGAGAAAACGTTGGGTCATTGCCAATGTCGTGTCGTGGTTTGTTGTTTCGTGAGTCGTAGACAAGTCTGGCAATGGTGGGTGGTAACAAGCACAAGAAAGTGAAGTTCTGAGACCTGACAAGGATGATCCCTTGTCAGGCCCCAGTATATCTGTATAGGTAAGCATTAGGTGTTTGCAGTCTGCATAAGTTGGTTGACATAAACAGAACATACCGTGATGACAACAAAACCGAGGGGAGTACTGCAAATGAAAACAACAAGGCCTTGTGTTGCCGCATCAGTGATGAGGCTCGAGGTTAGAATGAAAGTTGTTGTAACTCACAACAAGAGGGACAGGGCAACAACCTTGTAAATGGTGAGCTATTGCGCAATGACGACGGACCTGGACGTGGCAGAGGTGTGATGATGTGGCGGGAAATGTGCTGTTTTGGAGCTGTGCCGTCAAAAGTGACAGTGGATAGTGGATAATACTGGGTTGTCGTCCAAGCCGGTCGTTGTCGTCGTTGTCATTGCCGTCAGTTGTTGTTGACGGCGTCGTCGTCGTCGCTGTCGTCAGTTGTTGCCATCGTTGCCAGTCGTTGTTGTTGTCGCCGTCAGTTGTCCGAGTCGAGATTGTTGTTGCCATCGTCAGTTGCCGCTGCAGTTGTCACCAGTCGACGTCGTTGTTGATGTTGTTGTTGCCATCGTCGTCGTTGTGTAGTGCGTTGGCAATGCTGTAGTGGGATAAAATGATTATATACGTTTTATCTACAATCTGTATTGGGCATAATTTGAATTTTTAATGACCGGAAGGGTGAAATATCGCAAAAATGTGGCCTGATTTCACTATTAAGAACTTCGGATTAAAATTCTGTCCAACACAGATTGTTTATTCTTTAATTCTAAGCAACGTTGCCAGCAAAATTGTAGCATTCCATGGAGATTTCGTAGAGTTCTATTCATTTTGCTCTCAGGCACTAAATTTGGCAGGCGAAAGTGTGTAATCAAGCATTTTGAAGGCAGTGGCGCTTTTTTTTATTTCGAAAATGTTATATACATGTAGCTACACTATCATTCTATATACTCCATGTGTAAAATATTTTGTAGATTGGTGGATATGCACGCAATCACCATGTCTCATGAAAACCGGCGGTGTGACGGCTTGTCACGCACGTGATGCCATCACAGCAGTGATGGGAGTTGGGCCACCCCATTATCATCCTCCGGCCCTCCAACTGGCAAGAGTAGCGGCTATATAATATTACGATTTCTATATAGAGCTATATAGTACTATATAAAAACATACATATCTATAGATGCTATGACATGCTATAAATTTAGTGGAGATGCTATGGCCAGCTATAGCTGAAATCACGTTTTACTGATGAACTATCAGCCAGTATGCCCCTATATGATCCGGAGGTGGTAACTTACGCTCCTGGCCATATATTACATATGGTGAGAATACAGATTAAAACCCAACGGGGTACGAAAGCATCAGTAAAACGTGATTTGCTATAGGACCCTATATAGCACTACATAAGGGGTACCCTAAGCTATGGCACTATGGGTTGCTATGGGGATGCTATGCAGTGCTGTGTAGCTTCCCATAGTGCCGTTTTTCGGCCTGGTCACCCACGAATTGCTGATGAAGGAGCTCCTCTTTCGTACAAAATCCTCCGCATCCTGAGTCCTGGGTCTATTTACCATTACCCAGCAACGGGAGACCCCAGTCGATTAACGCATGCAACGTTACAGCTATTTGCAAAACCGGAGACACTCTCCATTTTTCGAGTTGCACCTTTGTTTGGTAATAAACAACCAAATTCGGTAACGATGATGCAATCCCATGCCCGCGCTAGAGTTCCGTTGCCTTGCGCCCCACGTTCCACTCGTTTCCATATCTGCATCATCCGGTAGACAGTGCGTACTCCGTACAGGAATACCAGTTAATTTGTGAATCTCTTGGAGTTCTTGATCCCTCATGGTCATAACAAGCTTCTTCTGTTAAGGATACAACAGTAATTGTTTGTCATGATGATGGACAGTACAGCCCACAATTAGTAGCCAGTCTTATGTATGATATTAGCCTTTAGGCTACAAGCTCGCATGTATCCAGAAGGCATTTTAGCTAGCTGCCGGATTTGGCAGTGCCTACTGGATACTGCTCCTGGGTGCTGGGGTGGCTGCAACAACCATCATTGATGGTCTAGGGGCGGGGAGGGTGCTTACCAGTGCCGTGAGTGCCGTGAGTGAGGGCGGGAGGGGGTATAAATGTGGTAGAAGGGCGTGATAGGGGGCGGGCACTTGGTGCTACTGCCAAGCACGCCCAAACATCATCAGATGCAATGGGCGGGCCTCAAATATGCTCGAAATGGTTCTCGGGCGCGTTTGGGGCAGCGGGTGCTCAAAAAAGAGGCGGGGAATATTGCTCGGGGATATATAGAATGTATCCCGCCACGAAGCGCGACGCTCGGGAGGGCGGGGTGGGTGGATGCACGATCGCGACTTTGGATGACGAGTTGATAACTTGTCATCTCTGCATTTTTGATGGACATGTCATCATTGCAGCATTCCTTTTTGGAATGCTCGCGCATCTTTGTGTTTGTGGAACTGCACCATTTACGTGCATCGGAGCACATTTTCCAGTATATAAACTAAAAGATCAACTTTATTTCTATATAATATAGTTTATTTATGAGCTAAATGTAGTGAGACGGTCTCACAGTACCCTAATTTACAACCTCACTGCCCAACCCCAACCCAAGAAGCATAGAAGAACACTATAGTAACATGCTGACCCGAGAAGGACTGCCGCACTGAGATTGAATGACTGCACCATGTCTCACCCCCCCAGTCTACCATGCAATCCACAGCAGCCGCAGCTCCGATTCCTATGGACATCCGTCTTCCACTCGCACCTGTCGCATCGGAACCCAGGACGAGTTCGAACGAGACATTTGCTTGTTCAGACTCGCGGATGATGGCTTGCCGCGCTCGTGTATCCTCTTCCTCGCGTGGTGTGCGTTGGGCATTGCGACTGTCGGTGCGTTGGAGGGTGGAATGACCAAACTGGCACTGTGGACCGAGATGTGGAAGCAGGATACGGGTAGCCACCAGTTCTGCATTCATGCACGAGTTTGCGGGGAAAGACCACTCGCCCCGACCTGTCCTCATCCTTCTGCGTCTGAGAGCGTCAACGGTCGCTTTCCCAACAACAGTTGGACAGATCTTTGTGGCAGGGATGGGCAGTGGCCAGCAGTGAGACCTACCGTGGTTGTGGAGCGATGAGGGGAGGCGGTGACGACGCAAATACGGGACAAGAGCAGGTATAGGACTATGGTATATAGCTATCCAAGCTCGGATTCGAGTGCTGATGGGGACTGGGGATGCAAGCAAGCGAGAGCGGCGTAGTGCCCGTGCGGTTGGGGTGACAAGCTGGGACATGTCAACACCTCTTTTGGACTCCAAAGCATCAGCAAGTGACGCTGAGTGAGAGCGGCGCACCGTTTGGGTCTCCCACTTCATGGGTCTCCCCTTTTTTGCCACCTTGCCGCTCCTGCTCTTCATCTCTGGTGCTATCTCAAGTATCTGTTCTCGAGACGGTGAAGAGGCTGCAATACCTGTTTTTAACCATATCAGCGCGCGTAGATCACATTTAAATAAAGTAAACTTACCTTGTGGCACAATTTGGGTGACTCAGAAATCCCGGATGTCGCAATGTGGGATGCGGATGGTAGTGGTAGTGGTCGACAAAGGTGACGAGCCGTTGATTTGATGGCATGGCGGTCATTTCCAATCGCCTCCGATTGGCTGGAAATGACGGTCCGGCTAGCATGGTCTGTGCATCGCAGGCGACGATGAGCTCGATCTCGAGCGCAACAATACATGTCTTCCATTCTGACACAGCTATGCCATATATACAGAATATGCTTACAGTATCCTGCAGTTCATTTGTCCGATTAACTTGTTTACACATGAGAATAAAGCAAAATAGGCTAAAGATTGGTCGCAAAATCACTCTTCGTGGACAAAAAGGAGAGTTTTGCGAGATCGACTGCATCAATTAGCACAACGAATGCAGATTTGGACGGGCCTTGTATGCATTTAATTTTAAAGATAAGCTTTTCATGGATAGACACATTTATAGACTTCTGCTTGAGAAGGAGGGTGTTCCAAGCAAAGTTTAACAAGATCTCATTCTCAAAGGAGAGTTATCCCGAGAACAAAAAACTGAAGATGAGAACTACTCGCCGCAACGCAAAATATTGATAAAGTATGTACTCAGGAACCTGACAGGCGTAATTTTATGAGGATATCTGTAGTTTTCCACTGGTCAGAACTGGAATACTCGTCTGTTCAGTCCAGCTTGAGTCAATTTGAATTTGTATTGGCCATTCTATGCTGTTCTTGTCGTAATTTTGATACAGAAGGACATAAGATCTAACTTAGATTCACTAATCTATGTATTCCGATGCTGAAAATGCTACATTATACACATTTTCTGGGGTTCTGAGCCACAGTCAACGTCGAGGGGGAGTTCCGTTGATCTAGCCGGACCGCTGTATCCAGCCAATCGGAGTACTCCGGCATTCGCCGCAGAACACGATCAACATTGTTCGACCATCCTTGTTTGTCGTCATCGACTACCATCTCCCTTCCACCACCCTCCCTCCTTTGCATTCTGGGCACAAAACTTCGGACCAAGGTAAAATATCAAGTTCATCACTACTATGCGTCATTGCTAATAGTAATACCCTACAGGACGGTACTCTTGTCGCTCGCAACAGGAGCCTTATCATTGGTGCTCAACTCAGAGTTGTAGCGCAAAACGACGTCACCGTTGTTGTACCGCTCCCTTTGTGCTGGGATGCATCCATCCCGAGACGTTAAGCACGCAGGGAGCGATACACGACGGGGAATTTGGACTGCGCCATGGCCGCACATTGAGTGGGATCATCTGTGGAAACCTGAAGGATGACGGACCGGGAAGGGCACAGGAGGGGAGACCCGGGAGCAGGAGACCCACAAGGTACGCCCCATAACTGCCTCTATCTCTCTCCCGTCCTCTGACATAGATTGTTGTGTCAGGACGTCCCCCGAGCCTACCCCACCCCCTGCCCACTCCCCTTGCCCTCTCATTCGACAGTAGCTGCCGACGTGCACAATCGCACTAGGCTCAAACCCACAGCCTTTGCTGTGAATATCAGACCTGACACAACAGTAACTACTGTACAGGCATCATTCATCAGCAACAGTAGTTGCTGTCCTGCCTTATTGGGAAGGCTGCCATTCTGGGACCATCCAGGGGGTGGGGGGGGGATATTTGGGTGCCGGGTAGGTGTAGGGGGTATGCTGGGGGTGTCTGGTATGCATCAAAGAGGGGCGGGAGGGGTGTAGGGGGGTGTAGGGGGGATGTGGGGGGAGGGTGGGAGGATGTGATTATTAATAGGTAACCATCAGTCTGGTTGCTTGGCATGGGGCGGGTAGGGGGCGGGGCTGTCAGGCTAGTGTATTAGGATATATTTGGGCATTTTAAGCGCCCTAGGGCGGGTGGGGGCGGGGGCGGAGTGGCTCACTATGAATAAAAATAGAAATCATCGAAATACCCATTATTCCACCAAATATGGTCCGTTTGCCCTCAAATAAGAAATGTGTAAATAAGTATATGTATCCTCATTTCCTGTTTGGAGGCTCCCTACATCAAAAAACCGCTTGTAAATAGGGTAAATAGAGAGCGAGATACCGTATTTGCGTTATTTTACCGGATTTTGGCCGTTCTTCTTCAAATAAAAAGTGGGCTAGAATGTCCATGCATAATATAAACCTATCCCGTCAATTTATTTGATGAGAATCGGCCTGTAAATGGGTTAAATAGAGGTAGAATGGTGCCTGCAAGAATACATTCGCTTATTTTACCATATTCAGACCGTTTTTGATCAAATAAAATTCATAAATTGGATATAATGACTATTATACAGAGATCCCGACACTTTATTTCAAGGAAAACGGCCCAGAAATGGGCGAGAACGGCTGGAGAGCGGAACAGGAGCGGGATGTAACTATTAATAGAATAAGCGCCCGTGTGATGTCACTGATCTGCGGGCAAAAGCCGTGACCTCCACGGTGATCTAGACTCAGCACAACATTTTTTTTAGGACTTAGAGACAAAAGGGACACGAAGTAATAAGGCTGACAGAAACTTTTTTCCCTCTCAAAGACATTAATGACGAATATATTTTCAAGTACATAACAAAACTGGATATAAATAAAGAAAGCACTGTTTACATGGAAGACGAAAGGCGCTCGACGACGTAAGTAAAGTCCTTCACGGATTCAGCCCACCTCTTCGACTTCTTCCCCGCGTCCTTGGCGGCGTTGCCCCAGAAATACAGAGATGCAAGGACGCTGAGGAGACCATTGACACCAGGCTTCCTGAGGTCCTCAAGGTCTCCATCAGCGTCGCAAAGCAATTCTCCATCATCGACCACCCTCCAGTCTGGCTGCAACGAGATCCACCACGCAATGTGGCTGTCACCGAACGCCTTCGAATCTTTGATGATAGGTCGATAAGTCGGGTTTCTGGCGCGCTGAATCCAATCGCGAACACCGGTTGGGCGACCTTTGGCACAGAGCGAACCCTGGACCGTGCCTGCGGACTTGGTCTCGAAAGAGGTCCACGTTTTGATCAAATTGATCCAGGCAGCTCCCAGCGAGTCGTCGTTGAGCATTTGTATGGCCTTTTCGAGCCACTCTGGGGCAACTGCATTTGATGCAGCCGTTTTGGACGAGACGGAACGGCGACCACGTTTTGCAGTTGTAGCCTCGGGCGCGGGAGCAGCTGGCTTGCGCTTGCGAGAGCTGTGCCCCACTGGAAGTCCTGCAACAGTGGGCGCGTCCAGCGCACTGTTGTTGACGCCAGCAGCGTTCGCAGGGGTTTTGAAGCTGGTGGGAACGGTTGTCAACGGAACAGGGTGGCGGTGAGGAGAAGCCGGAAGAGAAGCCGCTGGGGTGATAGAACATCCCCGGCGAGAAGGGGAGCACATTGGTGACGCAACCTTTACTGCTGTTCTATGTCTTCAACCATGGGTAGTTGCCCATTAAGGTCCATGCATCAGGAAGGGTAACTGCCCAAGGCCCTAGGCAATGATGCATCAGGAGCTCGTCTGGCTATACCATGCATAATTTTGGTGAGCTTACCTTGTGACACCTGTGGTGGGGTGAGATGGTCACAGGTTGTCACATCCATCAGTGATGGAAAATTTCCTTAAATTCCCACGGTCAGGAAAAATCACGATAAATAGTGATAAATCAAGAAAAAATTCCCTGCCTTTAAATCATGGTCTAATTTGGACTGGTTCAGGAGATACAGGGAAATCTCCGTGTTCTAAAAATAGATTCCAGGCCAAATAAGGATGCTTGAATTTTGGGATTGGCAGGGGATCAAAAGGGTCAATTATTCTAGGCTATAAATGCATTATTCTGTGTACATATACACCCCTCTGTATGCCCTGGTTGATGGGATATGGCTATATTTAGCAGCTGTGCCACTCAGCTGTACTGTGCTCATTTCTCCACATATCTGGATGATTTTGGTACCATTCTGTAGGGAATTTTAATGTGATTCCAACACATATCTCACAAGAACAATCCCCTCAGTGGTTGGTGCGTTATTACAGATTTGCTATTTTTAGCCACAATATTGCACCCACATATATCTTGCCCATTTGGCAACCCTTTTTAATGATTTTGGTACCATTTTGTAGCTATTGAAAGCCACATTCCAACGGATATTGCATCATTACAATGCGCTAAGCGGTTCCTTTACAATTAGCAAAATACTAATATTAAGCAAAATGGTCATATCTCACTCATTTTTCCATATTTTTGGCTGATTTTTGCGCCATTATGTAGTCATTGATTGCCCCATCAGAACACACATTTTACCACAGCAATGCGCTTAGTGATTATTTTGGTATCAATGAAACAGTCGATCTCAGCAACCATGGTCAGTCAGCAATTGTGTACCATCTTTGTATCACTATGAAATGATCTGTGTATGTACATGCAGCCCTCAAACATCCCACCTAAACATGTCTATTTTACTCTTACTAGTCCCCAGTCTCTGAATTGGAATATACAAAATCTGTAGGTGTCAGCCACATTGCAAATTGTATCAGCTCTACCACACAGATCTGCTTGCTCTTAGCCCCAGTGTTTATCTGTGTTTTAATCTTTGTAACAAATATTTAATCTCCTCAGAGTATCCTGTCAAATCTTACATATCAGCTAGTAATCTATAAAAATAGTGATTGGATATGTTTAGCACTAGAGCCACTATAATGCCTGTCAATGGTTGTTCTACAGATGCATGCTATTCTGCAAAATGTTTTTACTTATAATAAGTTGGTATTGTATGCATCTGAAGCTAGTAGAGTGGCCACTAGTTGGGGTGAGAGGCAGAAATATATAGGATATGTGTTTTGAACATACCATACATCTGGACAACTCTCAGTTGGGTGAATGCTGCCAAGTAATATGTATATCCAGATTTGGTCTGGATAATATTACCAGCCTCAACATAACAATTATTCTTCATAAGAACACTCACTCTAATGTATTCAAGGATGATCTATATGATACTATCACTTACTATCCACTTTAGGGAATTGGTGTCAGATATTTGCTATATAGAGACAATACATGAAATATGATGTCATAAGCTTATAAGATCACTTATCAATTGCAGGATATAGACTGAGACTCAGTAGTCCAATATCTCACAGCCTGCCTGCAGTGATCTTTATGGATTAGTATATGGCCAAGTGTTAGAATGGGACAAACTTATAAAGTCCATTATCATTTGTAATTCCATGAAATAAACAACACAGCACTGAGTAGGACACTACACATGGCTCAAGGCACCAAATCATTAGGAATAGGGATATTCCAAAGGATATATTTAGTGCCTCAAGGGGGTAGAAAATGTGCAAGAAGCCTACAAATTATGGCAATGGCCTTGTTGTATGAGTGTGCAAATTAGTACAAACAGCCCATGAAAATGTAATTTCAGTGATCCATCAGTAATTGTCTACCAGTTGCACTATTACAATAAAAGGGCTTGTAGCACTGATTTTCAAAGTGGAAAGTTCTGAGGTGTCAATTAAATGCTACAATCTGTTATCAAGAGCATCTGGAAGGTGTATTTACAATTGCTGACTGACCATGGTTGCTGAGATCGACTGTTTCATTGATACCAAAATAATCACTAAGCGCATTGCTGTGGTAAAATGTGTGTTCTGATGGGGCAATCAATGACTACATAATGGCGCAAAAATCAGCCAAAAATATGGAAAAATGAGTGAGATATGACCATTTTGCTTAATATTAGTATTTTGCTAATTGTAAAGGAACCGCTTAGCGCATTGTAATGATGCAATATCCGTTGGAATGTGGCTTTCAATAGCTACAAAATGGTACCAAAATCATTAAAAAGGGTTGCCAAATGGGCAAGATATATGTGGGTGCAATATTGTGGCTAAAAATAGCAAATCTGTAATAACGCACCAACCACTGAGGGGATTGTTCTTGTGAGATATGTGTTGGAATCACATTAAAATTCCCTACAGAATGGTACCAAAATCATCCAGATATGTGGAGAAATGAGCACAGTACAGCTGAGTGGCACAGCTGCTAAATATAGCCATATCCCATCAACCAGGGCATACAGAGGGGTGTATATGTACACAGAATAATGCATTTATAGCCTAGAATAATTGACCCTTTTGATCCCCTGCCAATCCCAAAATTCAAGCATCCTTATTTGGCCTGGAATCTATTTTTAGAACACGGAGATTTCCCTGTATCTCCTGAACCAGTCCAAATTAGACCATGATTTAAAGGCAGGGAATTTTTTCTTGATTTATCACTATTTATCGTGATTTTTCCTGACCGTGGGAATTTAAGGAAATTTTCCATCACTGATGGATGTGACAACCTGTGACCATCTCACCCCACCACAGGTGTCACAAGGTAAGCTCACCAAAATTATGCATGGTATAGCCAGACGAGCTCCTGATGCATCATTGCCTAGGGCCTTGGGCAGTTACCCTTCCTGATGCATGGACCTTAATGGGCAACTACCCATGGTTGATGTCTTCACATAGCCACTACTAGTGGGTGACGCCAGCGGACTGGGAACAACTGATGCTGGAGGTGATGCACCAGGATGCTGCTGGACAGGGGTAGCAGCCGTGGACAAGGTCATGGGCGCTGATGTGGCAGCGGGGGCTGGTGGGGACGGGGTATCAGACACAGAAGAGGTGTTCGCCGTAGACGAGGTATCAAGTGTGGACGAGGTGTCGAGCGCAGACGAGGTATCGGGCGCGGAGAAGGTATCGGACACGGACGAGGTGTTCGAGATGTTGGGCAGTGACGAGGCGGGATGCGGTGACGATGTAGGAAGCAAGGATGAGGTCGATGACGTTGTCGGCGTGGAAAGGGTTGTGAGCGTAGGCAGAGTGGCGACGTGCTCAGCCGTGTTGGCAGCAGGCCTGTTGGATGTGTTGTTGCCGTCCAATAATGACTCCCGCGAGCATACTGCGTCGAAGGTAATCCCTAACGCACCCAACATCTCTTCGTCAAAGGGTGTACTCTGTCCTGGCGTCGCTAATGCGCGTCGTCTACATTCCTCGGGCGCTGGGAGGCATATGATTAGCTCTATGTGGAAAAACCGGTACACACGACTACTCACTGTAACATGCTCTCAGAAATTTCGAGAACACAGGGAGGATATGCGATAAATACAGATCACGCTCCTTCTGCCCAAAGTTGAGCTTAGCCTCCCCGTTCGTCGTGCCTGCATGTAGGCTATAGAAGAGAAATGGAAGTTATTATACATACCGAAGATACACGATTCGTATACTACTCACCTAATGACACCTAATTGACCATCGCGAACGGGCTCGGGACCACCAGCCAGGAGGGTGAGCTTCCATCCAGTGGCCTCCGAAAACTGCTCCAGCAATGGCTGCATGAAGTGGACGAGTCCCTCAATGGACCTAGGAGTACATGAGTCAAGTGGAGACAGATAATATCTGTCGAGGGAGCTCACCTCTGACGGTCCTCTGGGGCCGTCGAAACTGTCGAACGTATCGCTGCATTCCATCTCTCAAGATCCCTTGCATGATCTTGCTTCGCCCTCTCCTCCCACTCCTGCTTGATCTCGTCGGGCAGTTTGTTGAACTCCTGCCTAGCGGTTCTGTTCCAGATGGCGACACCATTCCTGCGGCTGACATTCTCGTTGATGCATGCCTGTCGGACGATGCTGTTGATCTTGTCGGTCTGCGTCTTTGACCAGCAGTTGACAGCCGACTTCTGGCGAGGTTTATTGGTGGGAGCTCTGCCAGTGACAGCATAGAGTAGGGCTGTGTACGGGTTGGAAGAATCGGAGGCCCTGGGGTCAACCTTGTTGAATTTCATGTTGCGGTAGTAAAACCAGGTCTTCATTTGCTAGTGGTGGGTCTCGTTTAGACAAGATGACCTAGCCTTTAGATGTAAACAATGAACACATACACTCTTCCGCTTCCAAATCAAGGCTCGACGGTCTGTAATCCTCTTTTCCTCCGCCTCTTGCTCCTCTGGCGATAAATCATCATGAAAGTCTTCAGCTTCGGACTCTGGCGAGTCGTCATCAACCGCAGCGAGAGCCTCGGGCGAAGGATCAACCTCAAGAGGCATCTCGATTGGGAAGCGCCTGGCGTAGCGCGCATAAACTGTGTCGATGAACTCTTTGATAGTCCCGTTGGCCACTGCAGTAGCGTAGAGAGGGATCTGCTCGTCGAGGAAGACCATGCGCGCCCCTTTGAAGAGAAGGTAAACCATTCTAGGGGGAGATCTTGTAAGAGGTCTGCACTTGAGCTTGTGGATAACAACTTACGGAGAGTACTGGGATAGAGAGAGAAGGAATAAAACAGTGCGTAAATCCTATGCATACAAGGTCTGTATATACCGTCTCAATCATATCGTATCAGATCCAGTTCGCACTTCTGCACCGTGTCGACGAACCAGTTCAGTGCCCACGACGCTAAGTGTTGTGCCCCTTCTAGAATCCAGAACACCTCCGAGTCCACCCAAGTGCGTATGAATTCCCCAAGGGGTCTCGCTTGCTATGCGCGATCTGAGCGAGTCGCTAATTCACATCTTAACAGCTCCACCGGTTCCCAAAGACTGGATTTTAGTGAATCGTAAGTGTTGTAATAACTTCCCTCTACCATACCCTACTTGAACGAAGCATCCTTCCCTTTCCCCCCCTCAACATGGATCGTCCTCCCCCGCCTGACCGTTCCCCTCCTGATCGTCCCCCTCCTGCTTACACTGAAGACGCAGATGACCCCTTCCAGTCTACTCCCCCTGCGGACCCTAATCTCTCCTACACCGCACCTCCGCACCCAGCAAACATGAGGCTCCCGGAGGGCAGCTCAGCGAACCGCACTTGGTATGTTATCAGTGCGTCGCCGGCTGTAGGGATGAGTGAGAGCTGGTAAGTATCAGCTTGACTGCCATGGAGGAGGAAATCCACTGACCTTCTGTTGCGCAGGCACCTCACAAGTACCCTCACTTCTGGTGTATCTGACGCCACATTCGTTTCCTACAACTCTTGGGAGGATGCGTTGCGAGCGTACACCATCGCCTACGATGCCAATGCAGTGCGTATACTGCCCCGTCGCACTTCTCGTCCCGTCAGGGCATCTCGCTCTAGGACCCCACGAGCCACGCCTGGAGCCAGTGCCAGTAACCCATACATCGTCACATCGACTGCTCCTAGCCCTGTGCCGAGGGGGCACCGCCAGCGTCCAATCGTCGTCAACAGCTCTCCCGCAGAGGCGCCACAATCTGACGCCCGACTTCAGACATTTCGGCAGGCCATCTCCGAGTTGGTGTCTGCCACACCTACAACTCCTAGTCGCACTGGGAACGCACAGCGCCCCATCGTCATCGCCTCCCCTACAACCCCTAGTCGCACCGGGAATGCACGGCGCCCTATCGTCATCGCAAGTTCCCCAGCCACAGCTCCATCCAACATAGTGGCACCTAGTATCCGGCACGGCAGTACTGCTCCGCAGACGTCGGCTCGCCAAGGTAGTACTGCACCGGGAACACCAATTCGCCAGGATAGTGAAGTGCCGGAGACACCACGCCGCCCTGATGCTCGCTTTCGCGCGATACAAGAGGCCCTTAGCGAGTTGGAATCGAGCAGCCAGACATTCCCAGGTCCCACTTCTGCTCGCAACACTCCTACCAACAGTATACATTCGCGCCTCCGATCCATAGAGGACTCTCTTCACGGCTACGAAGAAAGGAACGGCCTGCTCAGTCCGTCCTCTCCCGCTACCCCCACCTTCGAAAACTCGAGTATCGAGGCGCGTTTGAGTGCCGTTGAGGCAGCGGTCAACGATATCCTCACCCGCGAAGCTCAGTGCCGGTCGTTGCAGTCTGGGATCCGTGGCATTTGGCAACGTAGCCCCAATCATTCCGTCTCGAATGTTCAAGTTCTCGATGGAAGAGATTCTCCCTCGGCTGATGGACGCGATCCCTACTTCATACTTGACGGACATGACCGTGTGCCTACTGCCTCACGCCACTCATCCACCCCAGTTGCAGGGTCTTCGACTGGTCCTGGCACACTTGCTGGTGCTGCTGGCCATGCCAATAGCTCAACTGGCTCTCGCTCGCCGCTCACTACTGCTGTTGACTTGGAAGACCTCCACTACCAATTTGATCCATTCTCGCCTGAGGAGGATGCTCAGCTAGAGGAGTTACTAAATGCACTCCACGAGAACTTCTTAGTGAACAAGAAAAATTGATACAGCGTAGTCTAATTTGATAAAGATTTTGGAATGGAATTCTGTTTTGAACTGTCCCTTGTTAACTATCAGGTCGTGTTCTCAGTACTATGTTTATGTAAATCCCCCATTTGGTTAGTTCTTATTTGAATTTACCAAGTACACTCAAAAAGGTCCATGGGTATACTCCAACCATGTTGTAATTACTAACCCTTGCAAGCACTGGTTATAACTGCCCGAGCCACACTGTGGTTTACCGACTTAACATTACACTTAGTAAAAACCCAGTTCATGAATGATTTCAAAGGTTACAGTCCTAATCTTCATCTACTTGAGATGTGCCAGAAACTGACTGGTTCTCTTCATTGAAGGCCGATCCACCCAGCATATCCAGTTGAAATTTTTGTCCCTTTTTCGTCTGCAGGAAGCGCTTCAGGCGAATGCTGTTGGCATTTTTTTCACGATAACGAGCCTGGGCTTCTCGGTGCTTCCGCTTGCGCGTTTCCACGATTTCGGGAGTCAACTTGGTATCAGAATGCGCAGTTAGTCGTCTAGAAAACACATTGAAATGTCGTTATGATAACTCCACAAGGTGAAACAACGAATAAGTCAGCTTACTTCTCGGCCCGAATGCGCGCCAGCTCGCGTTCGCGGTCGATATTTCTATAGTTTGTAATGGCCATAATGTGAGTGACATGCCAAATATTGGTCGTAGCGAATGCCGAAGACCCATACATACCTCTGATAATATTGGCGCTGCCTGCTTGCTTTGTTCTTTTTGCAGCATGCCTTACGCCAGACAACAACATCGGGCTCGTTTGAGTCTGCCATGTAGTTTTTATTTGAGCAAAGTTGCCGGAATGTGGAAAGTACTAGAATGAGATGCTGTATGTGGCGGAGCGCAAGGTGAACTCATCGATTCTCACCAAAACTGCTTTTATGTACTCGCCTGTTGCTAACTTCGCAGATTTTCGAACAATGTCCCTAATTGCAGCCTCAAGTTACGAGGTGGGAAAGTTACCGGCTATATTGCTATGCGCCGGTTGTGAGTATCTTAACCATAATGGGAAGTTCATCCGACACCACAATGATTTGTCATAAACCGGTCCGAATCACCTGTGTGTCTGGTAAGAGGCGCTGTAATTGGTTTGACACCACAGAAATGGGCACGAAATCACCCCCATTTTAATGTTCCCGTATTTTCTGTGCAGTGTCTGCAGATTTTCGCAAGATAATAAAATATCTGGGTTCGCCATGCTCCAAGCATTCCGTAGATACAAAAATCATGTATGTACCCTCGAAAAGCATTGAGGGATCTAGCGAAGCTTAGCACAATAGCCAAAGATATCTATATTAACTTTCAAATGTTACATTGCATACGATAACGAATGATCATTGAATCTTCTATCGTCCAAAGTTTTTAACCTCACAAAAAACGTGCGCATTTGCATACATTAGAATAAGATGGGACAACAATTTTATTTGGGTAGCGCGAATATATACAGCAAGGACTAGTTGAATGCGAACACGATATACTATTGCGACGGTAGATCCAACTCTTCGAGACGAGACAAAAGGCCTAACCCAAATTTCCAGCGTGCCTTCTCGTTTGCTAGATAGGTAGCGCGCGCCTTCCCCTTGAGCCCCGACTTGTAGTCCACCGCCCGCTGAAAATCATTGTCAACCCAGCGGAATAACCCTCCGGCAGAATATTGTGTGAACGAAAAGCGCTGTTCATTGCTGGCGACGGCGACATTCGAATGCCCAACGATGGCGGAAGGTAAAAGAATGGTGGTACCAGGAGGGAACTCGATGACAAGCTCGGCCTCCCAAAGTACGAGGTGACCGCCCTTCGTGTAGTCAAACTCTCCAAGTGCCGTTACAGCGCACAAGCCAAACGGGAGATTACCAAAATCTCGATGGCGGAAGCAGATGGTCCTAGGCCCAAGATTGTACGTGGACGCTTCAAACACGCTTGAATGGAAGTTTCGGCGAAGATGCGGGTACTCTTCATGAAGTTTTCCTAGTTGGTCGGTGTAGTAGGCGAAGAGTCGAGGATGCCAGTGTGCCATTACAGCTGTGTGTGGAGATGGGCAGGCATACACAGTACGCAAAGGGAGTAAACTCACAAGTAGTAAACTCGGCGATGCGCTTGAAAGGTTCACTCGCATTGAGCGTGTTGGCAATCGTGGCGTTTCTGGGTTTGTTGCACAAGTTGCCAGGCATCGTTTGCCCCCCTCCATGGGAGACTCCGCAGCGTAATGTCGAAAATTGGCCACGTCGATGGTCTTGATCCTTCTCGTCCACATCGCATGCGTTTCGAGCGTTGTCGAGGAGTTCGGCTGCGGTGGCCATGAGGGAGTCCCAGGAGTCGTCGTTGGGAGTATCTGCGATCACGGCGATGATGTATTTTTCTTTGTCGTTGCTGACGATCGGAATAGGCGAGCTGTGGGGGGATTAGGTGAGATATGCCGCGAGGATTTGATTTGTACGCACCCCTTCTTGTACTTCAGCAGTTCGAATTTGAACTCGGAATTCTCCCCGACCAGCTCCGCCAAGCTGTAGCTACGCGCATCTCTGTCCTCCTTGTCATTCAACCCAATATACGCCGTTCGCGCAGCCTTTGCTTCCGACATACTGGCCGACGACAAGGCGGCGTTCATACTGGAGACATACTTCTGTTGAGTTTTCGGGCGTGCCGTGTGATGAGTGAACAGAGAGGCCTTCTTATCTTCGCGCTCCTTTTGACGGTTGAGGCGACTTTGAAGCTTCATTCGAGCAAGGCGACGGGCCTTTCCGGTGATGTTCGGCGGAATATTGAGCTCTGTTTTCAAGTCAAGGGGACCAGATGGCCGTTTGGGGCGATTAGTGGGCTCGGAATCCATGTTCGATAAGATGTTGGGCGGCGTCAAGGGAATGCTGGAGTCGGGGGGTGACTCAAGAACAGGCGCGGGCTCGAGCTCGAGCTCGTCATCGGAGACGGAAAGTGATGCAGCAGTGCTCTGGGGCACACCTTCGAGGATCTCGTTGCGGCGGTCGTCTTCTGCAATGGCTGTTTGTAGGAGGGTAGCGAGATTGAATGGACTGCTAGCCGAAATGACGTGCGTGTCCCAAGCCGAGAAAGCACGTCCTGATCTGGTCTAAGCAGGAGACGACGCGTCAGCACAACGCGGAAGAGTGTCATGTGTAATCACCTTGCGCTGTAAGCCTGCGATGGGGAGAAAGTGTGTCAGATACTGAGCTTTGCCAGAATGAAAGGAGATATGTGGATTTTGATCCAACGTTGTACGCGTACCAGTCAATCCATTTCCAAGCCTGGATATGCCAGATTTTCTGCGTACAACGGGAATCCTAGAGTAAACGAAGCATAGAAGAACGCGTACCTGCCATCCTTCGTTGTGTTGGGGTTGGAGGAGGGTGAGGCTATAGGCGTCGAACTGGCTAGAGTTCGTTGATTGTTGACTGTTCGTGACATTCACACGGTCGGACCGCTCTATCCGACTTGCAGGGATTTCGTTCAAGTCCACAGTCGCATACCAATACATACCCCTTGTTCTCTCCATGGCCCGAAATCCATACAAGCGCGCTCGTCTAAATCCAGGTGCACATCGAGATGCGGTTTCTCTTCCGTCCGAGGCCAGCTCGCAACCAGTCGAGGCGAGGGAGCCTCGACTTGTCCAAGTTGGTGGCGCCCAAGTAGTTTTCCAGGCGCCCCCGATACGGACCACACACCACGCACCTAATTCGTCTTGGAATAACCTGCAGAGCTGGGAGCCTGCCGATGATCGGAACTACGCGCTGGATCCAGAGGGTGGCACATGGTACGACGAAGCAGCCCAACAGGACGTCACGGAGGAGCCTCGACGGCCTATCGTCAAAATTAAAAAAATATATACTCGTAGCAAAGTGTCGGTGCGCCTTATGCATTCATTTCTACTACGATAAATGTACTCATAAACTACGCAGAAGCGCCCTCATGTGGTCTGGAAGGATCTCCATCGTCAGCGATATCTAGAGGAGCAAATGCGGTGGGAGGGACGAGGGGATTTTACCTCCGCTCAGTGTCCCGATTGCAGAGCGCGACGCGCCGAGTGTCCTGAGCCCGCAGCTTATCGATGCGCTGAGTGCTTCATGCCGGATCTTGTATGCAAAACCTGCTGCTTAAAGCGGCATCGAAGTAATCCATTTCATCGGATAGAGGTGCGTCTTGACAGCAGATCACCCGCCATTATGACTGATTTTGAGTGTAGTTTTGGGACGAGTCGTACTTTCGTGATGTTTCTCTGAAGAGCCTTGGGCTCGTTATTCAACTCAACCACTCCAACACCATTTGCGACAACCCCGCCCCTGCACACGAGGGCATGCTCGTCCTTCACGTCAACGGAATACATGAAGTCGCGTTCCAGTACTGTAGCTGTAGCCGTTCGATACCACAGCACCTCCAGCTTCTTCGACGCAGGCTCTATCCTTCCTCTCAAATCACCGTCCGAACATGTGCAACGTTCGAACTTCTGCGACAACTCCATCTTTTTGCGCTCACCACCAAGTCCAACACCTACGACTTTTACCGGGCACTTGAGAAGCTGACGGTTCATAATGGCGTCGAACTTCCAAAGTCAAGGTACAAGGCCCTGGGGCGGATTGTGCTTCAATGGCGACACTTGAAGTTGTTGAAGAGGGGGGGGCGGGGGAACGATCCAACGGGAGTCGCTGGCACTGTTCACGGCGAGCTTGCAATCATGTGTCCATCCTGCCCGCGACCTGGAATCAATCTGCCTCACGGATGGGATAAGGCACCTCCTGCCTTAAGGTATCTACGTGTTTTTTTACATTGTATTACCGTATCTGACTAGTCTCGGGTAGGTTTCTTTATGTACTTATCCTCTGCATGGACGCCAACTTTCGCCTCAAAAATCAGCTGGTATCCAACTACTCGCAGGATCCAGGGCTAGGCATAGGTTGGGCTTACATGGTACCCCGAGCGACGTACGAGAAGTACGCCCTGAGTCGCGCGACAGATGCTGATGTAAGATTACAATTTTGATTTGCTCGCACTACCCAACTGATATTGTTGTCTAGATTAGCACTTGCGTCGGCTTTCAGGCCCTTGCAAAAGCAAACACCAAGTTCTCCAAAGGGTTGCGATACACCGGCGTCTCCATGGTTGCGTGCGGTCGGTCAGAAATGATCATGCCGATCGGTCAGAAATGATCATGCCGATCGGAGTTGGGAACCTACAAAAAGGCGAACGGTGCGTGTATCCATCTCGTTCTTATTGAATTTTTGTGTTCATTGTCAATATCAGATTCGCCAATATGGACTACACGTTTGGGTCCTCTCTCCTTCAATTTGCACTCGTTACCGCCGTCCTCATCAGCTACGATATTGCCTGTCAGTGGTATATCAATCTGCATGATCGCATATCCAAGCATTGGCCCGCTGAGATTACACCGCCCGACGACATGAAATTCAACCCCGCCATCCCCAAGATGCACGAACCAGCTCACGGCAAGGCCAACCATCAAATGTATTCGCTCAACTACATTCCAGGTGTTGGCGAGTCCGATCTCGAGGCGCCGGAGCGCATCTGGAGCTCACATAACGCCCTTGGAAACTCTACCAAAACGCAGGGTCCTGGTTCTCGCCATGACGTTTTGGACGACCATTTTAATTTTTGGAATTACTCCAAGTACATGGGTCTTGGAAAGTCGTTGACGGCACGCTACAAGGCAGCAGTTGCCGAACGAAATGCCCAGGTCGAAGGGCATCGAGGACTTACACAATCGATAACAGATGACCAACAAACGCGGTGGGAGAAGGTGTGCATGGATTGGGAGCGCGCGCCTTTCCCTAAGACGGGGATCAAGAATCCGTACCACGTTGAGAGTCTTGGTAAGCAATTCTAAGTGTTATTGTTCAATGTTTTGTCTAACTGCGCCAACTACTTTCAGTTCTTACGGAGACTGAAGTTCGTGCTCAGCTCCACCTCGAGGAGGCGCAGAACCTCAAAAATGGTGCCGAGTTACTTCACTCCACCACCCCATCGGCCTTTATAATGCATGGTCTAGATCTGGAAGATACTCAGTGGGTGTTTCTCTTTCTTGTGTATGACTTACACTCACATCATGCCAGACGTCGCATTCGTCGCCTGGCTCATGAAGTAGACACTGGCGCTGCAACTCGACAATCGGCCGGTGTTAATGAACAACGAAATCTATTGCGCTCTCGACTTCGTTCATGGGAACAGGTGCTACCAATCTACATGCCGGGTCTGTTACAATACCAGCTGAATAGGCAATCAGAGTCATCGACAACAACTCCACCAGCTCCGGAACCTACATCATTGCCAGGGTCTACCCGCAAGAAATCCTCGAAGGAAGAGATAGAAAACGCGGAAATTTGGCTACCGTCAAAGATTGATGCATCAGCACGTTGTCGAGTCTGCCGCGAGGGTCTGCCGCGTATCGAGGAACGACTACGTACCGTCCAACTTGAAGATTCGCTCGAGAACGTTCGCCATATCCTCAAAGTCAAAACACGTATGGTCCAGTTCAAGAACAAGAATCTCCGTGGCCAGAAGGAAGGCACACGATCGCGTACAATCATCGATCGTGTGCACCAGAAGGCTAGAGCGGCAGCGGAGAAGTATCGAGTCGCGCGAACGGCCAAACTAGCACTCACCGGACCGGGAGACTGGGAGAACACATACAAGGTTCTGAATGACTCAGATATCCGTGGGTATCAGGATCCAAATCGTCTTCGCCCGCATCGTCCGCGTCAAGGAATCTACGAAGATGATCAGCTCGAAGCCCTGGCGTTACAATCGGCTCCAGATGCAATGGTGAATGCAGGACCCCCTCTCTCCCACGTCGAGCTCTTTAACGACAATCGAACCCGCCGCGATGGCACAGGCGAAACCCGACGAACACTTTCATGGATCTGGGTCTCGCAATCCACTGACGCGACGGACGACAATGATGTTCCTGATGAGGAGGATATGGAGGATATCACCAAATCCGAAGACATCCTACAGGCCGAGTGGGCTAAAAGTCGGGCGCGGGCTATGCGCTGGACTGAGGAGGTAATGTTGCTTAAGGAAGAGATGCGGCGGACGCTAGATTTTCTCAAATGGCGCGCTGATTGGTGGGATAAGAAGGTAACTCGATGGGACGGTGTTAATGCACAGCTGGAGGAAGGTATCCGCGCGTATGCTCACGGACAAGCTCAACAGCAGCGAGACCTTGCAACGCATTTCGAGGCCCTTTGGACAAATCCACTCAAAGACCCCAAAGACAGTGCAAATGTTGAGATGCAGCCTCCCGACAACACTACTCACGGCGCCAAAGGGGATTGCAACGACGATAACAACAATGATGCCAACAACAACAATGACGACGACGACGACGACGACAGTGATTCTGATGATGACATTCATGGTGAAGGCGAGGACACCGACGATGAGGAATAAGTAGTACATTCGAACTTGTATGTACCATAAATAGTATTGCTTCGTGTCCCTTTTGTCTCTAAGTCTTAAAAAATGCTGTGCTGAGTCTAGATCACCGTGGAGGTCACGGCTTTTGCCCGCAGATCAGTGACATCACACGGGCGCTTATTCTATTAATAGTTACATCCCGCTCCTGTTCCGCTCTCCAGCCGTTCTCGCCCATTTCTGGGCCGTTTTCCTTGAAATAAAGTGTCGGGATCTCTGTATAATAGTCATTATATCCAATTTATGAATTTTATTTGATCAAAAACGGTCTGAATATGGTAAAATAAGCGAATGTATTCTTGCAGGCACCATTCTACCTCTATTTAACCCATTTACAGGCCGATTCTCATCAAATAAATTGACGGGATAGGTTTATATTATGCATGGACATTCTAGCCCACTTTTTATTTGAAGAAGAACGGCCAAAATCCGGTAAAATAACGCAAATACGGTATCTCGCTCTCTATTTACCCTATTTACAAGCGGTTTTTTGATGTAGGGAGCCTCCAAACAGGAAATGAGGATACATATACTTATTTACACATTTCTTATTTGAGGGCAAACGGACCATATTTGGTGGAATAATGGGTATTTCGATGATTTCTATTTTTATTCATAGTGAGCCACTCCGCCCCCGCCCCCACCCGCCCTAGGGCGCTTAAAATGCCCAAATATATCCTAATACACTAGCCTGACAGCCCCGCCCCCTACCCGCCCCATGCCAAGCAACCAGACTGATGGTTACCTATTAATAATCACATCCTCCCACCCTCCCCCCACATCCCCCCTACACCCCCTACACCCCTCCCGCCCCTCTTTGATGCATACCAGACACCCCCAGCATACCCCCTACACCTACCTGGCACCCAAATATCCCCCCCCCCACCCCCTGGATGGTCCCAGAATGGCAGCCTTCCCAATAAGGCAGGACAGCAACTACTGTTGCTGATGAATGATGCCTGTGCAGTAGTTACTGTTAGTCAGGTCTGAGAGTAGCAGATACAGGTGAAACCCACTCTTGTCACATTCATCGCCCTTACCCCAGCATGCACCACCTTGACGGCGCGGAAACGACCCGACCTGTCCCGACCCCTCGCCCTTGTCCGTCCACTTACCAGCCGCAAGCTGGCCGTCACAAAAACCCAATCATGCGGTTGCTGTGTCAGAAGGGAAGTCCTGCACAAGTGGGTATGTTCAGGAAAAGATGAGTATGAGTGCGAATGAGCAATGGCTCTTCGGACTTGTACTTCGATCCGAATTCGATGGCAGGACAACGGCGTCTGGAGGTACATGCGGATAAGATGCTTGCCGTCATCCGCAATGTCTACGCACAAGAGACTGCCCATGCGCGCGAGGGTCTACCATACAGCCGATACCGCGCACAGCCGCGGCGGCACCATTGGAGATACTTGCCATACCTCGCCAAGGTCAACGTCGGGACAGAAGCCCTGACCTCACCACAAGCAGGACGCCTGTTACATGAGGGGCAGAAGTAGCCATTTCGGGGTCGAATATATCTTAGCTTTCCCTTATCAACGCACCAAGTAGCCTGTTTTTTATTTGCTATTTTTTGAAGTAACTTTGTCGTGCAGGAGAGCCATCTACATGCGCCAGGAGCAATTTAGGACAGAGAAAAGGTGATCTGGGGGAGAAATCGCCAAATACAAACTTTGTTGGCAGAGGGCAAAAATGGACTTTTGCCATTTTCAGCCTCAGGCATCGACCAAGATAAACGGGGGTCCTCCACAAGCGCGCACCTTTCGGAAGATTTCTTGTTGTTCAGGGCAAGAGGACGCAGATCTTCCGATCCCGGACGTCGTTCTCATGGGGGGGAGGGGAGGGGCTCCCCCCCCAAGTAAGGAAGGTAGGCGTGTCATGTTTGTCAACAGCCATTTGTCTGGCAGGATTCGGCAGCCGCTGGCAGTCAGCCTCACCTGTCTTTGATCCCCTCGTCACATTGCAACGACGTGTTGGCCTTTGCAGCGCGTCTTTGGCGGTTTTGCTATAATCCACTCACAATGGGCACCTAACTTTGTAAATAATGTCTCATATGAATCACATTTCGTTCCCTCTGTCCATAATTCTTTTTTCTTTTCTCTATTCTCAAATCCAACTCAAATCATGGACTTCCTCTCGAACAAGGCAATGCCTCCAATTCCAACCGCTGGGTTCTCTGCAGTCGATGCTGTGAATATACCAATCATGGAAGCAATGGCTTAACCAGCAGAACACTCCTGAATCACCAGGCAAGCCTTGTAAAATTAAGTTAGCAGGCGTGTACCTTAAACTTTCCTGTGTTCGAGAACTCAATTGATTACTAGAACAAGTTATCAAGCTCATTTCCGATAAGCCAACACCACCTCTCGAAGCACGTCAGCTATGTCTGGGCCACTCTTATGAGTGGGATCTTGGACGGCCATATCTAACATACCCATTCCCCCTTTATGACCTTATATCAAAAAGAAAACCGGAATATGAGCTTGAAGCCACTGATCCATACACCTTGTTAATCCATATTTGCTCGTTCAACTGCTTGGGGACGCTCAGCGGTACATTAAAAGTCTGTCCAAATTGCGTGAACACGCTACCACTCATCGAAGATGTGCGACAGCTTGCAGCACGCTCAATTTATCGACTTGATCGGACATTGATGAGCCATTGGCAGCTCTTGGATAAGCTGAAAAGTATAGAAAAAATTGCCAAAAAAGAGGCTCTTAAGGTATGCTAAATTTTCATGATATGGGGCAATCTTCTGACTACTTTTCAGCGTCTCAAATTTCAATACATCAAAAGACCTTTCCCGCCTTCGTGAACATAAGCGGACATGGGATAAACTCCTTCACCTCCTTGGATCCTCTGACGTCCCTGCCCTGCACCGCATATTCAAGAATGCGAAGACTTGTGGCTGGAGTGCTAAGAAGCTTCTCGAGATGGTGGAATTGGCAATTGCGGGAAAGTACCACGCGCGGAATTACAGTGAGCTCGAATTTGATCTTGCAATTACAATCTACAAGCTGGGTGGTGGAGCCGCTCTCCATGCCCTCCATCACTCCATATTTGCCTTTCCTTCTTGCAGTACCCTCATTGAATGGCGAAGCGAGTATCAGCTTCGTATCACAGTCGGTCTTCCAACTATGACCGACTTACTGGCCAACATCGAGATAATGTACAAAACAGAAACTCGTCCAGAACAGGCCGGCATGGTCCTCTCCATGGATGAGGTGGCAGGCGATGCTTGCCTTGCCTACCTTGAAAAGACCTTAGACAGATGACATTGTGGGCTTGTGTGAGCATGCAAGTTCACTGCCATCAGTCAAAATAGGCGCCAATCTCACTGTTGCGCACGCTGTCCGTGAAGCTGTGCGTCAAGGCACTGTCCACGTCGGCCAGGAGATTTTTGTTGCTGCATTTGCTCGAAACGACGAGACCGACTATGGTGCTAAGCCTGTCCTTATCATGCCTACCTAGTACCTGCAAGCGGGGCGATTTCAAGCAAGCAGCTCTCATTATGGAGATGTTAAAGCAAGCGTGGAAGATGTCACCTTACGGAGAAGGATGGCATGGAGTATATATATATAAGCTTGCTTTAATGATACTATCTAGTTTGTCTACTGAGGATGAGCTAGTGACGCCGCAAGTTGAGGGAGCTTGGTGGGTAAGCTGAGTTGAACTCAACTTGGTTACCAAAATTGTCAAGCTGGCTCAACTTGCATTCAGCTTGGTCGGATCTCGCTAGCGACCATAATTTGATTTGTTCGCCATTTTTGGATGCGGCTATCACTGTCTGAACGGTCACAATATGGTCACAGGCCTCATCAGTTACTCGTGGGATACCACTTTGGACGTGTAGGCGCATATCTAATCTTCATAGAGCATACACCTGTACGATTTAAAAACATAAGTGCCACCCGTATGCTCCAAAAAGTGCATTCCGTCCCTACTCGACATTGCTGAGCAGTGCCTCTGAACCAGGTTTATCAGCCTGAGCGCAGTTTCGTGCAATGTACAGCGGCAAGGCGGTGATCATAACTCGATTAGTTGATATGCAACCCAATTCATTTTTCGGGTTCTATGCCGCCTCTTTTCAAAGGAACAGGTCTCATAGAAATTATTATTCATAACCGTGTTAACATTTAGCTTCTTGAATATGAAAAAGCCACTACAAGCCTGAATGACTGTCCAGTCACAACAATCCCCCACGGGCAATGCTCAAGCTTGTAAAATCATACTCCCTATCATATGAAACAACGGCGCAGGCATCGGGATATGAGTGACCCAAAGCAATCAAACAGTCCATCAAGAAGTCAGCATCGCTCTCTACCATCCCCAATCCTTCAGATGTCACTTCCGCCAACCACGCGACGCCAAGTTCTCGCGTCAGGCTGAAGAAACTGCTAGAAATTGCGCGTATGAAGACGCTGAACGTTAGGAGGGGGGCTCCATCGAATCTGCTACGCTTTTAGCAGGTTTGTCGCCGACGATGGCTTCCATCTTATTTTTGCCCCATCAGGCCCCATCAGTGCTCATGCTCGCATCCTTCAGGACCACACGACAGCGTAAACTTTTCTTTACCGAGTTGCTCTGGTGTTTGTCGTGTTCAGGCGTCAGCAGTCCCCTGCGAGCATGTTACGATCTTTTACGTAAGTAAAAAGAGTTCATTAGGGCCCACGGAGTGCCATCAAAAGTGTCCGCAATCCTTGTCCCCTGGGAAGATTTATTTGATGGCATCAATTTTCGTTCTCCATACTCTCCTCCTCACAGTATCGCGTTATTCTCAAGATATATTTCTGTTCCTTGTGCCATATACGCCTCATTTGTTACGTTAGTGAAAATTTGTGATTGTACTCTATGTTTCTGTATAATTTTTAATAGCTATTTATTGATGTTTTTTGTGCTTTCTCGTCATGTTAGCTGTTAACTGGTAATAGTTTGTAGTGTTAAAAATGTATTCACATTATGTATTCTACAGTACAAAAAGTCTACCAAAAAATAGGAGCCTAGCCTTATTGTACCTTGAGCCATCAACGCAGCAAGAAGATTAAAGGGCGGCATTGCCGAACGGTCAAATAACCCCCCCTGCATTCTACTGCCCCTGAGTGTCTTGCTCATGCATCGAGTCTGCTCGACCCCGCCACGACATGGAGCGATCGCATCCGCAGGTGGCCGCGCTCGCACTTAGCGTTTGTGTTGTGTGGCCCGGATTGCGAATCATCAGTCGCCGGGTTCACCATCATCACGGTTTGCATGGCCGTGTTTGCGGACGGTGTTCGCGTTGTTGCATTTGTGAGCCATGGCGCTGGTATCGTGCTTGCGGGTTGTGGTGGTTGTGTCGTCGCACTCAATGCTACAAGTCCCGTGCCATGTGGAGGGGATGATGATTGCAAATGGGAGCTGTCGCGGCGGGGTGCTGGAAGGGTTGGGAGTGGCTGCAGTCGCGAGATGGTAGTCGTGATTGCGATGTCGTGGCTGCCGTTCGTAAATGTTCGTTTGTGCGAGCGTTTGTGGCCGTGCGAGCCAGCAGTTGCGGGGGATGGTGGTCAGCGTTAGCGATCGCGAGGGGTGGCACAACAATGGGAGCTCGATGATGAGCCCGCGCCACGACCCAACACGACTCGCAATCACAACGACTCAAGCACGATGTCACACACCCACTTGTGACAACGCCCTCAAGATCGCAATTTCAATTGCTGCCGCCGCTACATCCACTTGCAAGCGCACCGACATCCGCCGCGCCAACACCACGCATGCCGCTCCCATGCAAGCATAATAACTCGTGAGTATTGCGCCCACGCCTCAGCGCTTAGCGAGAGCCACCCAGGGGCAGTGGAAGGCGGGGCAGTTATTAGACTGCTTTGCGGCATTGCCCCTCAATTGTCTCACCGCGCCAGCCACATTAGGATGTCTTGTGCATATCTACAGGAGGGCCAAGTGCCCAGTTTCTTTATTTTGTAGTCTTCTGTATACTATAAAGTACATAAAGATTGAATTTTTTTGTTTTCTAATGCTCTGTACCATTTAAGTGAAGTAAAACGAGCATTGTCGAGCAATCGGCAGGGTGAAGTTGTGCTTGATCGCGTTCGGCAATTGCTGGAAGCAGAACGACGGGCGCTTATTGACTACTGCCCGTTCGTCCTTGCTACTCTCGACTGTTTCTCGGTCAATTTTCTTCAATAGAAGTCTTCTAATTAATCTAAATAAACATCAGAGTCCCATGAAAGTTTTATTTGGTGAAAAACAGTGGGAATATGGTTTAATAAGTAAATATATCATGCTGTACACCATTTGTGCTATATCTCAACTGTTTAACTTGTGTTTAACGTAAAAGATCGTCTTGCCATGCGTCAGCAGTGGCCTACAGAACAAGTTTTTGGGTCAAGCAAGGAAACCAATACCAACTGGTGGGCAAACCTTTTGCCTGAAAGACGGAAGAGTTCCAGATCCTCAAAATTTGGATTTCTAGGCAAGAGGCTCACATTTACTGACGACTTGTTGTCTCCGGAAAGGGATGTTTTAGTCCTGGATGTTTCTAACCTTCTCCCGTGCCCCTTGACAATCTTCACGATCGCGGAGAGATTTTACAACTTGATGATTACATTGCTGACTGGTTCCAGCCTTGACATTGGAAATACGTGATACAGACTATCCAGTACCTTTTTATTTCAATAAACAGTACTTTCGCCAAGGGGGCTCCGGGCCGGAAATCCCGTACCGGACAGTGGTAGGTAGGTCCGGCCGTGAGGCCGAAAAAAAATTCTGTAAGGCACTATTTTCTAGGCTATTTTGGCCACATTCTGGGCTACCCAGGCTGTATTTGCATGATTTATCAGTGTTTAAAATGTTTAATTTGCATCTCTGAAGGCTTTAATGCTTGTTTGCAGTCATACATGATGGCCAGAGCCATTGTTGGGACGTCCATGTGTCGGAGTCTGAAAACTTCCATATACGGACGTGAATTGATCACATCTATGGACGGGCGCTTATTGTTGTATTCACACTTGTTATGCTTTAATTAGACATTTACAGGGAGTTGTACTTGCTAGGTATCTATTGCATGGAAGCTGTTATTGACTTCATGCAAGACACTAACCATTCAATGAGTTTGAAGTACAGGTTGGTGATCTTAGGAGTCAGCCACATAGTTTCATTTCAAACAAGACTGTCTAAGATACTCAATGCTCTTCACGCTTTCCAAAGCAGAGTTATTGGCATCTCGGTTGTGTGAAGTGCACACAATCTGACATTAGTCGGCTGCGAGAATGTGAATGTGGCAAGAACGCTTTTCTGATACCTGAGAGTGGTTATAACATTCGATGTGATGACACTGCATGCACAGCTCAATGGGTGCGTATCACTATTTCTAACAGTTAAAATATTCTAATTATCTCACATATACTCCCTTTGAATATAGTACCACCTTGGCTGCATTGGTTTGAGTATTCCTGTGGCTGGATGGGTGTGTGCAGACTGTCTCAAGCAGCCACCATACAAGCGAACACAATACAGACAGGATGTTTGATGTAGACTGCTATATATGGAATGACAATGCTATATATGGCTATTGATGGTTACGTAATATGATCGAAGGTAGGTAGGTTGCCCGCTGGTGGTCTTGGGAAAATAGTCAGCGTCTGGTAATATTTTCCTGACTCGAACCCCCTTGACTTTCGCTTCTAGCTGTCTCCTACAAGTCTTCTCCAACTAATTTCTTTACTTGACACCATCTATCAAATTGACATGTTTCGAACAGTCCTGAGCGTGATACCGTGTGACTGCCATTTTTGGCCGTCTGAACTGTCAAGCTCAAGTTGAGTTGGGCCGAGCTGGTATGCAGCTTATGACCTGTCAAGCGCAAGCTGACCTTGACTTGGCGGAGTTTAAACGATCAGTAAGTTGAGTTCAGCTTGAACTCAACTTCCGGCGTCACTAGGATGAGCTGAGGACAATGGTTGGATGACGGACAATATGGCAGCTGCTCTGCCATGGAAGCCGACCTGCCGCTCAGAATCAGATGACAAATCGACTATGCCGAATTCTGCCGTATGTCGGACAACACCGAAATCCCAATTAGGGTGACAGCAACCACGTCCGAGATCGGTGGATCTGAGGCCTCTTGGTTCAGGGAACTTCCGGTTGCGGTGACTCATGACAATGAGGCTATGTCAGGTCATAACGTATGAAAATCGACATCAGGTTTCATTATGATGTGTATACTGTACGTATGCACCTTGTTTGTGCTTCAAAACCTGGATTGTATCTAGCAAGTATCTAGCGGATTCTGGCCTCATCTGGCTGTGTTGTGAGGTAATTTTTACAAAAACATGAACTCCGTTTGAAAGTCTCGCTGAATATGGTCATATTCGACGCCACGAGTAAAACAGCATAAGTACAGTAGTGTTTAATTATTTGCCATGGTGTGTGAACCGTGACCAATCAAATGGATCGTCATCCCATCATATCATAATGATATAGCCTATATCTCCAGGACATGGGACAAATGTCAGATTTCGTCACCGTCACTGGTCGAATGGCCTTCTTTGGGTTAATTATTTTTTAGCGAATATTCCTGTGCCTATTTTTACGCTTTTTTACGTTGGAAGAGAGGCGAGTTGAACTAATTTCTGATCATCTGAGTCTGAGTTAATTTTCAAAGGTCACTACGTCACAGCCTCCAGTTCCTGCTGTGACGCTGAACAACCTGGAACCAATTTCGCCACCGTCGCAGGGGCTCGTGAACCGTGAGCCGTGACCAGCATCCATGGATATGTATGTGGTAGACGTGTGGATCACTTCATGGAAATTCCCTGTCCTGTCAAGGTACATTGAGTGCTGACACTTGCGCCACCGGTCCGATTTTGGCCCTTGTAAGTAATGGTGATTATTAGCGTCGGCAAAAAGCAGTCTCGGATCATGACCAAATAACAGAAAAGAACCGAGATGAGTTTGAGAAGGTAAGACGGTCACAGATTATTAACAATTGCTATTGCTCCGGCCAGAGAGTTGCATGCAGACAAATATCACAGTCATGAGTAAATTTATTATGGAGTCATTCCGGACACGCCACTGGTTTTGCCGCTTGCGGCTTGGAGTTGCAGTGTCGGTCGGTGGTCTGGAGCGGGTATGATTCGTATTGAGGTCCAAAAACAAAATATAAATAAATGTGAGTAGAAAGTTGAAACACAGACTTGACGCTCGGTATCATGGCTGGCGAGGCTCTGATCTGATCCCCGTCACTTTCTCCTGTCATTTACCGGCGAGTCGCCAGCCGTCGTAAGTAGCAGCCCTAGTCTCCGTCCAGCCAATACCCCTGGGCAGCCACAGGCAGCCACATGTTCAAATTAACCTGTATGTACAAAGTATGTATGACAACAATACAATCTAAGGAAGTGTATACATGGCACCAAGGAATGTCCCCACTTTTATTTCTCTCCATTTCCTCTGCATTACTCAACCCTCAGGTCTTTATCCCTGAGTCTATCCTGTCTGTCCTTACGCGTTCCTTATCCACCTCGGCGGGCCCTTCCCCTTCCCCTTCGCTCAACGCTGAACCTTGATCCCCCCCAGCTGGTTAAAATAATATGGCCTCAGGACTGCGTGTGGATATAGCGTGCGGGACGGGGTTTGTGGTAGAGGTATGCATGAACTCATCATCGATCAGTCCGCTATAAATTGACGATTTCGAGTAGACGGGCCTCTTCTGTGCGTTCATACTGGGCCGCATTTCACTTGCTTTTTGAATACTAAAATAAAGTATCTTGCTGGGTTGCTTCCTACAAGGCGCCTATACATGTCTGTTCGTTGCCGCTCTACCTGCGCTAACCAGCGCAAGGCGACTAAAAGATACACGTAGTGCTAAATCAGGATGGGTAAGTAGTGATATTTACTGAACCGCAATGACGCCCACGTATGTGCGCTAACCATGAGCTTCACCAACTTCACAGGTGTTCCTGATCTTTTCCATCCTAATGTACATGGTGGCCACCCTCCATTTAAGTCAATATTCATGCACTTTTCGCTCTCGTGGCCGTGTTGATCTCATTACTTCCTTCAGTATTCTCAGGGGTCCGCTTCTATAATAGCACCTATCTCGCCCCAGAAGGTACTATGGCATATCTCCCGGACCCCAACCACTGGGAGTTTCTCGGGCTAATTATTCTTGTTTGCATCCAAACGTGGCTGGGCGATATTCTTGTAGTGAGTGATATCAAAGCCATTCCAAGTTTCATTGCTACAATTTCATCATATTAGATTTACCGGTGCTACTTCGTATGGGACAACAACCTCTGGCTCATCTCTGTTCCCGTATTTTTGCTGCTCGGGACAATTGGTAAATGAATCACTTTGACACTGGGCCTTAGGTTCACCTTAAACATAATCACATTCTCTCTCGTGCAGGTATCAACGTATTTGTCTTGTACTGGTTTCGCCACCCAGCCGTTCTCACTCTGGAGTCTGGCATACACGTCCTTCGTTCCATCTATCCTCTCGCATTCGCACAGAACTTTTTGACGACCGCCCTCATCATTCTCAAGATTTTCCTGCAACACCAGGCATCGAGGAAAGCCGGTGCCATAAACATTGGCTCAAGCCTTGGTTTGATACGAATCATGCGCATTGTCATTGAGAGTGCAGCGATTTACACCATTCAAATCCTTGTTTTGAATATCCTGTACTTCCGGAACGACAACTTTCAATATGTAATTCAACCTGCTATTATTCCGAGCATCGGTGCGCACCATATCTTTTGGCTTGTTCGAAGAAGTCATTTCTAGGCTAATGGCCTAGTAATCTACTGACCCAGCTCGATTATCGGTTTTAGGGATCACTTTTGTGCTGCTCGCACTCCGCATCGAGGCATCGCGCCATGAAAGCGCCACGACAAAAACTGATCTCGGCATTCGCAGCTCGATGATACCACAGTGGCTATGTGAGCCCGACCGCAAGCTTGACTCTGAAGATGGCATCTCGTTGCCAGCTGTAGATGGCACTGCCGTGAATGGGCAGAAATTAGCGTTCCAAGGGGAAAATGTGGTTGGAAGGTATCAGTGGGACTCGGAGTCCTCGCCAAATTCTGTAACACGGCCACCAGCGACGGGGTCCCTTTTATCGTCGAAGAATGGCAGTGCATCCACGTCGGATCTTCGCGTAGTATAGCAATGTTACAGCAGCGATAAAATTCATTTCCAACTACTTCAAGACCCAGAATTATAACCAAACATAATGAGTCGACGTTGTCCATGGGCAATGAATGCTAATTTTCAATGAGCGTCGGCCTCGATTGCAACCCTGGGAGGTTGTCAGTGGGCGTGTGAATTTGTCCATTTATGGCGCCTACTGGGCCCATTAGTACTGCATTCGAACATACTTACATAAGGTAGGGGACATGCACGATCGACTAGGGTGCACGTGATAATCGTTACATTTGTGACAGTTTTCAAGATCGCAGAAGATACATCTCTTACGTCCAGGAATAAAAATTATGACTCCTGAGACATGTGAAGAGCAACTATATCTGAGGTTCTCTGGAGTTAGATTTGCGATACATGTGCTGTGGTGACTTATCTTTCAAGACCTTTCTGCGAGTGCCTCGGCTACAGGTCATACACGTGATCTTTTGGGGACTGGACGACCCAGCCAGACTTCACGTTGGGGGTTTATTGAACACAAATCCATCTGCCAATGCATAGTATAGAGCTTGTCCTTACTGAATCTGCGCTTATAATTGCAGACAGACCGAGTTTCAAGCTCTATATTCGAGAGCAAGCCCATCATGTGATATCCAAGTGATATCTGTAACGGAAGTCACCTCACGTGCGGCCTAGTCGATCGTGCATGTCCCCTACCTTACCATCTTCGGTCTTTAAGCTTTAAGCTTTATCGCTTATCCTGTTATGTCCAAAAATGAGACCGGAGCCACACTCCGTGAGCCTCTCTACGTCGGATGGTGTAGTCGTGGACGACTCTGGCAGTATAAACGGTACAAGCGCAGGATCGTTATCAGTCGGTAAGGAGGACGTGCTGGTACATGTTGTAAATACATAGTTCAGCTTTTGAAGCCCTAACAACTAGGTGAGAAATCTCCGATTCGGGATGAGTAACTCATCCCAGGAGCCAATATTTTCTTCAACCACGCACCAATAGTCCACCGTTTCGTGAAGAGCCTCTCGACGGTGCACAGTTTCTTAGTTAATGTCCCCTTAATCTAAAGCCACGGAGTCATACATCTTCTTCGTCGAGACGATACGCAAAGTCTTGGCCGTGTTGCCACTACCGTTGAGTTGCGTGGCCGGGTTCACCATGGTGCATCACTTTACTGCGAAAGCTTTTCTGTAGTTGGTGCAATGAACGGCCCTCGCCAGCCCCTCGCCAGCGACAAACTGCTCCGCTCCGCTGATGAGCACGTCAGGCCCTGAAAGTTGGTGGGCCGCGCGGAGATTGAGTCTCTGCCGCCGATAGGGAACTTGGTAACCATGGGCGCGTACTGGACACGGTCCTGGGTGTGTATGCAGAGTGCGGCAGAATGTCCAGATGCGTATTATCTTCGTAGGCTCATCGATAATTTGTTGACCATAACTACAACGCAGATCGTCAAAAGGCAAGATTCCTGCGCCGTCTAAAGACGTGGAGATGAAGAGGGCGCAAGAAGGCTGTCGGAATAATAAAGAAGATGTAATCATACCTGGAGAGAGAATATCAACAGGTGAACTGGCGTGTAGGAGTTGCGGGATAGACCATCTCCAATGAAGAACGGAACGGTTCTGCCTTGGGCTGAGGGCTTGCATACGATTCAGTTCGCGACAGCGGTGGCTCCCTTGTTATATACAAGCTTGGTTCGGAAGGTATTCAGTCACTTATAAGTCATTCATCACCGCTGTTGTATTTCTATACAGGGAGTTTCGACATACACGCGCTACTGTTCTTCGATGATGCAACGGAGCTTGTAGCCGCCTTTGGCCGGGTTGCAGAGTCCGATGAGAACTCCGAATCCCAATTATTACTCTCTGCCCCGCTCTCTCCTTCGACCGCTAATTCCTGCTCGGTGACCGCAGTGCCGTCTGCAGCTGGCAGCTGGTTACCATTTTGGCTATCTTTGGAGCCAATCTCGCAGCTTTGCTCACGTAGCCATTGTGGTAACTTCGAGCTGCGAATACCGAGGTCATTTCTCGTCGTTTCATAGCGCGATGCTTCGATGCGGAGTGCGAGCAGCACAAACGTGATTCCTAAAAGTGATAAACGAGCCAGGTCAGTAGGCCACTAGAATGGTAGCCCAGCCGGACAGGCTACAAGATATGGTACGCACCGATGCTCGGAATAATAGCGGGCTGAATCACAAATTGGAAGTTATCATCCCGGAAATATAGGACATTCAAAACAAGGATCTGGATGGTGTAAATCGCTGCACTCTCGATAACAATGCGCATGATGCGTATTAATCCGAGCTTCGAGCCCAGGTGGACGATGCCCGCTTTCTTCGATGCCTGGTGTTGCAGGAAGATCCTGAGGATGATGAAGCTCGTTGTCATGAAATTTTGCACAAATGCGAGAGGGTAAATGGCGCGTAGAAGGCCAATAGCAGGCGCGGGAGCAATGGCGAATGGGTGGCGAAACCAGTACAAGACGCAGAGGTTGATGCCTGCATAACAGAGCATGGGATCAAGTTAGACATGAAGGTAAGGCCCGTTGTGAAAAGCAAATCATTCACCAATGGTGCCGAGCAACAGAAGTACGGGAACGGAGATCACCCACAAGTTGTTTTCCCATACAAAGTAGCACCGGTATATCTAAAGTGCATAACTTATCAGCGAATGAGATTGAGCCCGTGAACCTAAGATTGGAGCATAATGTAGCTTTGATCTCACTCACCACGAGAATATCACCCAGCCACGTTTGGATGCAAACAAGAATAATTACCCCCAGGAACTCCCAGTGATTGGGGTTCCCGAGGTACGAAATCGGGCCGTTTGGGTCGATATAAGTACTTTTGTAGAATCGGAACCCCGAGAGTACTGGAGGAAGAGGTGAGCTGTCCAACGTCATAAAATAGGAATATGCATGGCCACCGACTTAAATGAGCGGCCGCCACCAGGTACATTAGAAGAGTAAAGATCAGGAACACCTGTGAGATTGACAATGCTCGTTATTAGCCCATACGTGGGCGCGGTCGTGGGCCAGTAGGTGTCACTGCTTACCCATCCTGATCTAGCGCTACGTGCATCTTTGAGTCGCCTTGCGCTGGTTAGCACAGGGAAAGCGGCAATGAACAGACATGTGTAGGCGCCTTGTAGCAAGATAACCAGCAAAAGTTTTAGTTTTTAGTTTTTGAGAGTTAATGCAAATGCGGGCCCCGCATGGACGCACAGAACAAGCCCGTCTATACGACATCGTTAACTTACAGTGGACAAAGGACTGACCGTCGTATCAATAAGGAGCGTACCTCAACCAAAAACCCCGTCCCGCACGCCATGTCCACACGCAGTCCTGGGCGATGATGCGACATTATGTTTTAACCAACGAAGGTGAGATTAAGGTCGAGCGTCGAGCAAAGGGGATGTAGGCCTTAGCGTAGAGGCGGGTAAGGGAAACAAGTAAGGACAGGCTGGGGGATAAAGAGCTGATGTTGGAGATCCAGAGGAAAGGGGGGAGAGAAAATAACAGTGGGCTATGATACACTTCCCTGCGGTGTATTATTAACGTACGTACTCTATACATATGTATGCATGGGTTAGGCCTGAGCGTCCCGGGGGCGGGCTCTAGACGCTAGGGGACGCTAACGGACTTGTAACCGGCCAATGAGCGACGGATGACGGTTTCAACGGCCTGCGACTCGCGAGGCATTCGCCACAGGGGGTAAAGTCCAAGAGATGTCAGATTCACCGATCGCGGACGTGGTTGCTGTCATCCTAATTCGGATTTTGGTGTGATCCGATTTGTGATCTCAGCGGCACGTCGGCTTCCATGGGTACCAACTGCCGTATTGTTCCCGCGTCCTCAACTTGTCCTGTTGTTGTCCTGCACACCCCCATGCTATCACATGCATAGAGATTCAACAAAAAAAAAGGGGGCCAATCTGCTCCCTCTGACACAGAAGCGTATAACATACCCTAGGAATTTGGTCCCTTTTTTTTTTTGCTCTACCTTGAGGGGGTCAAGTGTCAGAGCTTCCGGAGCTGCCAATGCAGAAAGATCCGGGAGATTCAAAAAATTATCTCTCGAATTCACGCTGAAAAGTTGGCCTTTCCCACTGATTTCTTCACTTCGTGAATCAGCGAGTGCTGGCTCTCGCACGGTTACCAAAATGTTGCAGAGGAATAGGTATCAGGGAGAAGTAAAATTGTTGAGCGTTTGAACCTCAATGTGATTTTGAAACCTATGTGCGTGATGGTAAGCTAAGCAGAAAAACCAAACAGCCTCATTAAAGCAAGGTTATATGAGCATTATAGATTAAGTAGGTAGAATATTTTGGATCTAGCATAGTATACTATGCATCTGGTGTATGGTGTATCATGTGCAGAAATTACTCATAGCTATACTATGACCACTCGCCGTTCAGCGAATATAAATCAGCATACCTTAAGAGTCTCTTTCCGGGAGATTTTTTCCATAGTCTCCGGCCTCTTCGACTCTTCGAGTCAAGAACTGCCGATGGCTCGTCAACGACCGATCGAGTCGATGAATTGGCCGCCCTGAAAACTGTTGCACGTTCTTGATGGTGGATCCGGCACCCGACTGCTGTCACACTTGTGTCATGTTTACCACCAAAATGTGTGACATCTACGAGGTACTGGTCAACGATGGTATTTGTGCCGCATTTTGAGTGGATGGAATTTGTGGTTTTGTCACGGTTACTATTTACCGAGTATAGACCTGTGAATCATTCAAGGCTGAGTGAACGTACTCACGAATCCAATGACTATCATAATTCTCAAATCGAGCTCGAACTTCGAAGGCACGTTGCACGGCGATATGAACGGGCCGCACAATGAATAGGAGTCTCGCGGACTTGAAAAACAGCCCTACCACTGGCGACGGCACCGACGCCCGCCCTGGACCATATTTGTCTCAAGGACATGTCCCTCAAGGCCATCAATACTCTCAGGGCCTAGATGCACGAACACGCGACCTAGTCTCGACCATCCAGCATTCAATCGTGCAACGGTTCAAATACAAAGCATAAGGACGCCTTCTTATACTCGTGATTCATGAAGGACCTCCAGATTGAGTATGACATATGTAAGGAAACAACCATGGTGCTTTTACCACACGGCTTACCCATGTTGTTTTTTGTTGGTTCGGTAAGTCGAATAAAGTCGAAGGCAATTCTGGAGGTCAACACCGCGAGCCGTATTCCAAAGACATCCCGGGTTTACAAAGCTTTCCGGTTGCAACACGCCGGTTTCAACAAAGTACGTTATTAATACTTACTCAGTGACGTCGGGCGGCCAATTTGAACGGTATGCGCTCGCGCCTCTATTAATATCTTTGTGTTCGCTGTACTAGTATCGTCAACGCTCTCAGAGGGAAGTTTGGTCTGCATTTTCTTTGTTTGTATACGATCTCCAGGCATGGAGCGATGTCGTGATTATATGTAGTGCATCAATGCGAATTAGCCTCAGATCATGATTCGGGGCGGTGGAAAGTATTAATAAACAGTGTCGGGGTGGGGCGACTGGAGCACCATCACTGTGTTACAAAATAAGGTGGGCATAATACAGTCTGCGCAAGCGCCTCTCAGGCGATGTGTCTTCATCCAGGGAAATCCCGGTTACTCATAGCAATGAAACCATGTTCGAGCATGCGCGTCATGGCATTAAGCTTCATTGAGGTATGTGCCCTTGACTGAGCTATAAAAGGCACACATCATGTTAATCATGTTGTGAGCTGACTTCTCAGGAACATTCAATGTATAAAGCCTCGACACATTATCATTCCAGGCTAAGTTGCCATAAAACGTACGCAATCCTTTAAGATCTACGAATCGAAGTGTGTTTTATGTGGCAAGCCACAAGCATACTGACTGATAGAAAATTCGACAGAAGTACCATGTCTTGTCCGCATCGCTTGACAATTGCGCCACTGGTCCGAATTTAGTTTGTGTAATGGTAATTACCCCCTAGCCGCGTCGGCAATCACGAACGCCGACTCACGACCAAACAACGAACTGTCGGGCCTCGGGCCTCATTCATGAATTGATTTCGTAAATGGAAAGGAATTGAGATAAAATTGAAAAGAGGAGGAATCTAGCGTTATAACAACCGCTGTATCTCGGGGAATTCACTCATCCAGAATGTAGACGGCAAATGACATGCCGTGAGTAATATCAGTCACACTCACTCCTGGCGTGTTGTGTCTTCCGCCATTTAGACTTGCGCGCGGTCTGAGGCGGTAACGAGTAAGTAGGTATGGAGGATTCCAAAGCGACTTTACTCCCATCATCTCGACCAGCCAGTCGCTGATCTGATGCTGCAGCTTCGCCTTCTCGCTGTCATTTCACGGCGAATGCCTGGCGAGTCGCCGGCCGCCGTCGCAGTCACCCGTCCGGATTGGGGCCACTGGCAGTGGCAAGGCACATGCCAGCCCCTGTTAGCCTCATTTGATTTACAATGTGATACAAACTCCGTTTCGCGTCAGGTCAAATTTAACCCATACGTATAGCATGTGTCAACAATACCTCGAGAAAATGGATACGTCGCGGCATGTTGCAACTTGAACTCTTGCAGCTAAGTTCTTCCCCTCTCCTTCTTGTAGACCCTCCTATACCTCAATTATTTATTAGCTAATCTATTAATCTCGTCTGTCTTTGCTTGTATTACCAAACCACCATTCACTGGGGCCACATCCCCCTCGGCAACGTTGGGCCTTCAAATTGCACCAGTAGTCTAAGCACCATGGACTACAATAACACGAGTCTTCCGGGATTGCGTATGGATATATCATTTGCGACAGGATTTTTGGCGGAGGTACGAATCTCACTTTCATGTCCAGAATACGGTAATGATGATGTGTAGATGGGCATCTATTGTGCGTTCATGAAAAACCGCGTCTACATTAGCTCTTAGATGCTGAATGAGCTTCCTTGCTGGTTTCATCTCTATCAGGCGCCTATACATGTCTGTTTGTTGCGGCTCTCCCTGGGATGACTAAGGCAAGACGATTGAAAGACTCTCGCAGTGCTAAATCGGCATGGGTGAGCGGTCGTCAAATGCATCGCCGTATAGGCACTAACCCCGAGCTTGTCAAAACATGAAGTTGTTCTTAATCTCATCCATCCTGATGTACCTGGTGGCAACCACCCATTTGAGTTAGTGACCATGAACGTTCCGCCCTCATGCCAGCGTCCATCTCACCGTTTCCTCCTGAAGTATTGGCGGGATTCTGGTTTTATAAAAGCACCTTCTCCAATATTGATCCAAACGGCGCTATCTCATACCTCCAGAACTCGAATCACTGGGAGTTTCTGGGGTTAAATATTCTCCTTTGTATCCAGACGTGGCTGGGTGATGGTCTTGTGGTGAGTTCCACCAGAACCACGTTATACTCTAATCTCACTGTCACGAGCTCAATCTCACTTGCTGATTGACCATGTACTAGATCTACCGGTGCTACTTCGTATGGGACGGCAACCTGTGGCTCATCGCTGTTCCCGTATATTTATTGCTCGGCTCAATTGGTGGGTGAATTTTTCTTCTTGCAAATGGATGTTCTTCATGGCTCCGCATACTCATGCTGATTCTTTGCTCTCAAATTTAACTGTAGGTATCAACCTCTATGTACTGTACTGGTTTCGCCACCCATTCATAATCGCTCCCGCGCCTGGTATTCGCCTCCTCCGCTCCATCTACCCTCTCGCATTTGTGCAGAACTTTATGACGACAAGTCTCATTGTAATCAAGATCTTTCTGCAGCACCGGGCGTCGAAGAAAGCTGGAATTGTGGATGTGGGATCAAAGCTCAACCTTATACAAGTCATCCGGATTGTTATTGAGAGTGCAGGGATCTACACCATTCAGATCCTCGTCTTGAACATTCTATTCTTCCGGGGTGATAACTTCCAATTTGTGGTTCAGTCAGCCATCATTCCGAGCATTGGTGCGTACCCTAGCTTTCGCCTGTCCTAATAGGCTACCAGTGGGTCATCTTCTCAGCTATATACTGACTAGAGACATTATTCACGTTTAGGCATCACATTTGTGCTGCTCACAGTCCGCATCGAAGCGTCGCGTAATCATGTGCACACTACAACGAAAAGCGATCTCGGTATTCGCACTTCTATGTTATCCCGGTGGCTTCGCGAGTCCAACAGAGATATTGGCCCCCATTATCGTCGAGATGATGACTCGCTGACAGATTTAGGCGGCACTGACGTGAATGAGCAGGAATTAGTGATCGAAAGGGAGAACGGTTCGGAGAGTATTAGTTGGGATTAGCATCTAGCTCTGCAACACAGTCAAAGGCGGCAGCAAGCACTCCATTGTCATCGAAGAATGGGAGTACATGCACGCCAGAGCTCCCTGTATAGCGACATGGCAGCAGCGATGAAATATAAATGAAATAAGTACCTTTCTAACAACTTTCCAACGACTTCTTCAAGGGCCCGACGGACAATCAAGTACAACGCCAATACGTCGCCCCTTTTGCGCAGAAAATAAAGTGTTGGCCCTGTTTACTCATTGTGCCTCAGTTATCACTGCATTCGAACTTTGGTCTGAATCGTTTATCCCGCAAGGTTTGCTGATCAGACCGAAGCCACCGACCCCGTGCATAACAGGTGCGACCTGCTCGACATTTTTGCATTAAATTTATGATTGAAAATGCAGAACATAGAGTTCCCCGCTAATGAGGCCGGCGAATGCCCTGCTAGAGGCCTCGTCAAACGACAATGACCGACAAGCCCCTTGCTGGAATGGGAAAACAACAGACGGAGGCTGAAGCGGAGTCACTATCTCCCTGAAGGATCTCCTCTTATCACTATGGCCTGCAACCCGAGACGATGCCAGCTGCGCTTTCATCAGGACATGTTCGTCCATATTCCAATCGCGCGACGACCATACCGCCCGCTGCCCAGTCTTGCCTATGCACATAGCCTCCAGGGTCACGTCTACCGGCGTAGGGATGCGCAATATCGGCTCGAGCATCTCAACGACCCACTTGTCCGCTCGGTCAGGGGAGTTGATAAGATGAACTTTGTCAAGCAAGGGGAACCGGTACATGGTCGTCGTCTCCTGCGCGGGCGACTCCATAAATGCGTGAGTGTTGGCGATGACCGTGAAGGTCTCAATGGGGGTGGTGCTATTCGTCGCCTCAGGAGACAGGTGCACCTCCATGCGAGAGGAGAAAGAAAGCGAGTAGTCAATGATGGAGGCGGCGAAGTCGTCGAATGTTAGGGTCACTGTTTCGGAATGGTTTTGTGATGGTACCGGCTGGCGTTTAAGGTTGGCTTTAGAAGCAGGAGCTGAGGAGGACTCGATCTGCGGAGGCATGACACGAACGAGAACGTTGATTTTGTTTCGGTATGGGCCAGCCATAATGATGTAGGTAGACGTGCCACTGGAATATAGCTTGAACTGCATCCTCGTCGGTTCAAACATCTAATGAATTGAAGGTCATTATTTCGATTACGATACCGGAAGGTTGGAAACGGGGTAGCTCTGCGCTTACTCACCGAAAAGGCAGGGGATTTGATAATATATGTGGATTCCGTTTCCGTGTCGAAGACGATTAAATGAGTTGTATCAGAATCAGCATCCCCCTTGCATGCAATAACAACAAGACTGCGGAATATCTGCATGTAATAAAACGCGGTTTCGGCTCTCAGGCGCGTTATCGACCAGGATTTGATGATATATGGGTTGGCGATCGACATTGGGGCATCAAGGTCGTCTTCTCTACCTTTCAAGTCTATTTTGTGTATAGTGACATCGTTGTACCTCCTGAAATGACGATGTCAAGTAAGTCCAGGATACACAGACGACCACCATTCGAAACTTACTCACTTATCCCATGAATGCACACCAACTCCCATGACAGACACTAGGACAATATCGTTGGCGCCTTCAAGGCGGACAGCTTCCACACGAAATGTGTTCTCTGGCTCCGGGTCGAGGTTCAAGATTTGTACGGGGTTAATCGTGTGGAGATTGTCCCGACTGTCTTTCGACGGTGCATCGGCTATCCCAGGCAGACGCCACAATGACACCTGTGCCGTTCTTACTGCATCCCAAGCGACCACCCACTCCCCACCAAGGGGTATCATTGTGAGCAGTTTGGCACCATTTGGACCAGGAGGCTGCAGGACCTTGGTGATGCGAGCAATGCGCGACGGCGAAGATTGCCAGTTGCGGTCTAGCTTCAGGGCGTTGATGGTGAGCGCCTTGAGGGTAGTCCCCGGGAGTTGCCTCCAGTTCTGAGATGGATCAACGTCAAGAGGGAGATCGCCAGCAATCTTGTGCCATATGTAGTCCGAAGACGAGAATACGTATAAGTAGCGACATGTCTGCAAAGTTTGTGACAGATAAGTTTAAGAACGACTTGCCGAGAAGACGAGGGAGGAGTATACAGCACAGCGCACCTGAACGAAGGACAGAAAGTCTGTGGGAGTAAGAGTGATGCATATCTGCTCGATAAGGTCGTCGGGGACAATATGCCCTCCTAATTTCAGTTGGCTAGCCATGGTTGGGGGAAGTGCCTGAGATGAGGGAATAACAAGCCTGATGACACTGCTCGCTAGACTTGCATGCGCTACTCGTTTGAAAGGACTAAGAAAGCGCTAGGAGCCTCGAATGAGCGAATTGGACTTCAATCAGCCCGAGAGACAAGTGTACACGTGAACTGCGCAGATCGTGATATCAAGACATGGCTGTAGGCACTGAGTTCGATATTTGCGCATTCCCGCCTGGCGGTCATTCTCGCTCTTCGAGAGGTGACGCTGGTGAACGACATCGCTGGTGATGGCGGTGACAGGAAGAGTTGTTCGTCGGTGTGCGTCATTTTGCGTCACCGATCGGTTATCCGGCACTGCGAGATATTGAGGCGGAGCTCATGAAATTGAAAGACCGTCAATGAGCGCCTATTTTGCCTCCGCCACGCCTGTATTTTCTGATAGCGTTATCTTGCAGCTTTCCTAAGCCCATAATCCGGTCATTATTTTTCCACCTAATAAAGCTGAGGTCCCTGCATATTTTTCCTCCAGTGGTCTGAATAGTTTACCTTCAGCCTAAATACATGATACTTGGGATCTTACCCCAGCAAACTCGTCCTTACACGTCTTACATTGAAGGTCATTACCACTAATCGTATAATAATAATGATCGGCCACCCATTAATGCACCGTGAGCCTGTTCTGAAAACCGTTGGATCGACACCCCTGCCACACTGCCTACCGCCGCCACCGATTAGGGATCATTTGTCTACACAGGGTTATCTGTCTAATGGTATCAAGTGGATTCTTCGAAGAAGGCCCGCATGAGAGACCCCCGCGGATGTGTGAATGCGTTCAGTGATTGACTAGCCCCAGCAGGACACAGCCATGTGCTTCGAAGATCATAATAATATAATGGGTAAACATTACCACCATGGTATCTCTGAAATCGTGGACTGGGCGCTGATCACATAGTGCAGAACATCTCCCAAAGGTTTCTTTACAGGATTGACTCTGCGTATACCCCCTGAAGGGGGGCCTTTATTCCAATCTACTACCCTCTCTCTCACTCGGAAATTATCGCGATGCCACAGTGGGCACTCGGAAGGTCAGTGATTGAACGCAGGATGCCATGGTTCTGTTCCTATTTTAATGTTTATCAGAAGCAGGAATAATCGGCACGTACATAGTCGTGTTTTGGGGCTGCGGCCACGACATATGTGCGTGTTGGGGGCTGTATTTCGGTCGCGAAATGCAGAGCTAAACGTGTACTTGTACCATGACTCGATCGTGACTTACTACCTTCCTACTGCATACAAGCGTTAGTATCGTACTGGCTCAGGCCATACCCCTGCATTCAAATCGATTTTAGGAGTACTCAGATGTACGATAGATACTCACTGTCAGATAACGAAGAAAGAAGGGAGACCGCGGGCCATGGAAGAGATAAGTAGGAGATTGAATTGATTGATTAATCATGTTAGGAATCAGGTGTCCATCAAAAGTGATGTGCTTAAAGACGACGCCTCTTCTTTTGTGCCGTCTCACACCATGAACCATCCACCATCTCCCAGAGATACCCATCGCCCACCCTCCACTATGTCTGAACTCGATAGCCTCTCAGACTCTGAGTGGCTCGAAATCTCCAGTGGCCGTGACTCAGATGAAGAGTCACTCAGCGACCACGACAGTGATCGCGACGAGATCAGCTCTGTTCCACGTTCTCGTCGCTCATCCATGAGCAACGACGACTCTGCGACCAGCGAGGTGGAGGCATGGGAGGGTTTTGTCTCTGACAGCGGTGAAGAGCCCGAGATTGGCATGTATCCTGTGGCGTTTCCTTCACCTCTCGGGGCTGAACCGATCGCGGTAGGCTTCGTCTCAGGCACCGTCAAGGGCGAGCACCATGCCACCGTAGAGGAGGAAGAACAGCGCGTCAAACAGGCTCTCGATCAGAGCTTCATTGGTACGCTGAACAACTCTCGCTCCAGCAACAGCGGTCCCTCCAGCACCTCTGTCCGCGACCTGCGCTTGTCTTTCCCTGATCCACTCAATAGCTCTAAGGACGAGTTGAATAGATCTTATGAGGATGTTCCATCTCCAACGGACACCGCCATCAGCGCTTCCACAGACCATGACGCAAATATAGATGCCCCATTGGTGGCGAAACTCCCTCCGCTCGAGGAATCGGGGCTGTCCAACATAACACCCGCGGTCCAATATCAGCATCACGAGGTACAACAAACGGAGATCGAAAGCAAGGACGCCTTACATATAATTCTTTATGGATCTTCTTCCGAGGTTAAGTGGCGATTCCTCCAGGAATTGATCCAGAAAGCAGTGATCACGTCAGGACATGTCTTCGTCAGCAAGCTTCGGGAGAATGAGCAGACCCAAAGCGTACAGCTTGTCAGAAACTCCGAGAAATCTCTTCCTTTCTTCAGCGTCATTCATATTCATGACCGTACTGCTCGTAACGCCAACATTGGTGCCATTGTAAGTATTCATCTCTATCTTTCTTTCTTTCTTCTTCACCACTCTCTTTTGATATATACAGGATATCCGTGAGACGACCGGGTGTCCATCCTTGGCCGTCGTGTACTTGCCGGCTGCGAAGCTTCCTGTGCTTTCATGGCATACCACCTACCTTCCCGTCGTTGTTCCCTCCATCACAGACCTGGACGATGAGGTAATGAGGCAAGGCGCTGAAGATGATTGGGATCTTTTAGCTGTCCCCGCTCAACAGACCTTGAGATTGGACCTGGGAATATCTCCTGTTATCGACGCCGATGACGTTGAGAGAGTTGACCCTACTCACGTCTATCAATCATTGAGGGGCATTGGACGCGAAGTGAAGAAGACGGGAGCACCCTCTCTGAAACCTCTCACTGAACGCGTTAAATCCATGAATGCCGCTACACTGTGAGCTAACCCGTCTTGACATGTTTATATACTACCTAACATCCTTTCCGACAGGTTTGCGCTCATGTCAATTATCGTCGGTTTCGCTTTCAACTCAAGCTTCCGACCCTCGACCCCAACACCCACTCGCACCGTCAATCCAGCGCCTTCGAGCAACGGCAACTTGTGGAGCTTCCTTTCTACTCAGCCTAACCGCTCTGTCATATCTTCCAAAGGCAGATCGTCTGTGGATTCCCTCGCTCCGAGTTCATCTCTCAAGGATGCTGAACTTTCAGCATTCCACTCCGTCGGGACCTCTCTTTCCGTCGCATCCCCAAGGTCTGTTAGCTTCATCGTGGCCAGCAGTTCCAAGGCCATGCTAGATACAACAGCCCCGACTGCGAAGTGTACAGGTTGCGAGAAGCAGTCTGAGAGGCCCAAGATTTCCACAGACATGGTCTTGCGCTCCGCAAAGGCAACATCTCTTGCCCAAATTCCTTCCGCACAACCTGCCTCTCCTGTCGTTACGACTCGCACCAGCGCTGGGACGGCATCAACTTCCGCCATTGTCCTCGCCGCTGCCGAACGCTCGCTGTCTACACCCAAATCGACCGTTGGCTCCGTGGCTTCAGCCGTCGCCAATCTCAAGGCAGGCTCCGTCTCCGACGCGCTCGAGAAAGCCCTCGGCAGGGCGGTGGGGAGAGACCTCGCCCAGCTCGCTGGCGCAGCCGATGAGCTCATCGAGACCCTGCGCGAGCAGCGGGACCACGTCATCCGCCAGAGCAAGGGCAAAGCACGGGCGTTCGGTGATCAGATCCAGAATCTCAACCACGGGCTGGTCAAACGCAACGAGCGTGCGAAGAGGCGCGCGAAGAAGTTGAAGAACATTGGCGAGTCCCTGGCGCGGGGCGTACAGAAGGAGCTGAAGGCGCGCTCGGACCGTGCGCAGAAGAGAGCGAAGCAGTTGAGGGAGGCGGTGGTGGAGCATGGTGTGGAGGCTTTGAAGACGTACGAGCGGTCGGTGGAAGTGTGGGAGGAGGCGTTGGCTAAGAAGGCGCGTAATGTGGACGCGGAGAACATCCCGCCAAAGGTCCGAGGTTGCCGCAGGAAAGACACCGGTCCTCCTCCTCGTTGGCCTATGAGTACGCGTCATGCGCAGGCGAAATCGAACTCGCGATCGTGCGCTTAGGTAGTCTGCCTGCTTTTTTCCCCTTTGTTGCCTCCGTTTTATTCACTCACTGTCAGTGTAGCGACACAGTTTCACTAGAGTTCGTCTCTTTATCTGTTGTCGAACTCTTTCCTCTCGTAGGATATGTATTAACTCAACTGAAATGTATGTAAAACACAAATTAGCATCAGTATGGACTTTGTAAATTGTGACTCTTAGGGAGTGTTTATGTCTGTCCCACCGCATTGGCTTGTCGGAGTTCCCCGCAGCCGAATGAAGAAGCGATCATTGTTTTCGTTTTCATCAACAAACAACCCTTCCTCTTGACCACAACTGTCCCATCGAGGATCTCGCGCTGCAGTGCCAGACACAATTCTTGCTATTCAACACATGGTGAAATTGTTGAGTACCTGGCCTGACGAGCAACTGCTTACCCAAATACCCGGCAGCCGGTGCACGACCCATCTCGCCGGATGGGCTTTACCGTATCTTCGTGAGATGGTCGGGAAGTTGCCAAACTTTCCTTTGGACTCTTGGGGAGGCATCATTCAATCAAACACGATGGCCGAACAGAAACGAGGACCCGGAACGTGATTTAACATATACCGGTTTGCTGGGCGCTCATACGGTATTCAGGAGACTCTGGTCCGCGTAGGTGGTTTTGAACTGGTTGTCGTGGTCGTGCGACCATTAATGCACATTATTTTGACACGGTGGATGCTCTTGTGTCTCCTTTTAGGGAACTATTTCCTCGGTCCAAAAATAGTCCTGTTCCAGTTGATTGGTTGCTGTTCAATTGGTACCCAAGATTTCCCCAGTTTCTCCCCCGTCATGGTCCCTTCTGGAACCTCTAGCCTGTCGCTCCAAAGCGCATAGAATCTGGACCCTGCTATGGCTCTTATACGGTGCATTCCAGGACACATTGTGAGACTCACGGCTCTCAACCGTAACAGCGCACTTTTGGGCGCTTGATGGTTGATTATTCATCGTGATCGAGGACGACGTTTCGTCAACTCTATAAATCTCATGACTGCCAAATACAGGAACCCAGTCAACTAAAATTATCCCAAAATGACTTGGCGAACGGTTATTTTTGTTGGGTTTGAGGACCGTCGACGACCATGAGAGTGGTTTTGCGCATTTCCTCTGAATAATCTCCTCAACGCACCAAATCTTCCCAAAGCCGCAGTCCGCAGCTTTCTTGGTATTTCTTAGCGGTATGGTATGGTAAGAACTGGCAGTCCTGAATCATCTCGACCTCACTCAAGATCTGTCTCCTTGTGTGGATAACTGTTTTTCGTTCACGATGGATTGGTCCAATAATAATCGACAGATGGTCAGCGGCCGGCGCTGGAGGAGGCAGCTTTCTGGACCCTGGTGCTCGTTAGCCCCTCTCTTGGTAGCACTCAACACTCTGCACAGAGGTTCTGAAGATTCCTCTCTGGATTATGCTGATACGAAAGCTTTCAACTCCTTCCCAATCATACTTCACCGGACCCGAATGCAATCAACAGGAAATATTGACTGCGCATTAGCGTATATCACTTTCCCATACTGCGGAAGGCACCATTGCCCCACAGTTATTCATCTGTGGCAGAAATATACTATTCGCAGGATTTTCGAGCGAGCTTGGCACTCTATGTTTAGGACTTCAACTATGGTCTGGCAACTTCTGCTCATCGTCCAGGAGTATTGCGCACCACCAATGCTTGGCATACCGTCGGTTCAGAGGCATTGTTCAGACCGAATGACTTGCAACTACCGCCTCCTTGAACTAAATATAACAGACTATACAACTTGGAGAAGTATAAAAGTACTGCTCAATTGGCGTTTGTTCTTCAGTCTCCATCCCGAGTTCTATCAACCTCTCAGAATCAGCCAGTCCTATACTCTTCAATACTCGCTTCATCATGCAGTTCAACCAAAAGTTCCTCGCCTTTGTTCTTGCAGCTGTTGTCTCAGCTTCCAATGCCATCCCGGTATGTTCAGCCACCTATTTATCTAATCAGGACTCCCGCTTACCTATTCCTATACTAGGTCGTTCCAACTGAGGGGATAGCTGAGCTTGCCACTCGCGAAATTCTCGCTGCCCGCGAACCAATTCCTCTCGAGGTCCGTGGCAAGGTCGAAGAACTCGAGCGTGGCCGCAACGACACAAGGGACCTCGAGGCGCGCAGGCACGGAGACTCAAACAACCGCGGTTCCACCCATACCCGCCGCCGTCACGGTGACTCTCATGAGCGTGCCTCGACCCACACCCGTCGGCGCCATGGAGACTCTCACGAGCGCGGTACCACCCACACTCGCCGCCGTCACGGTGACTCTCACGAACGCGGTACCACTCATACTCGTCGCCGCCACGGTGACTCTCATAACAGGGGCAACACCCACACCCGTCGTGGCCGCGACATAGAGGCGCGCAGGCACGGTGACTCGCACGAGCGCGGCTCGACCCATGCTCGCCGCCGTCACGGTGACTCAAACAACAGGGGCGACACCCACACTCGTCGCGGCCGCGAACTCGAGGCGCGCCGCCACGGTGATTCTCATGAACGCGGCAACACCCATGCTCGTCGCCGCCATGGTGACTCAAACAACCGCGGTTCCACCCACTCCCGCCGCGAGCTCGAGACCCGCCGTCACGGTGACTCGAATGGGCGCGGCAACACCCACACCAGGCGCCGCCACGGCGATTCACAAAACCGCGGCTCCACTCACACTCGCCGCCGCCACGGCGACTCGCACAACAGGGGCTCCACTCACGCCCGCCGTGAGGTAGAGGCCCGCCGCCATGGCGATTCCAATGGGCGCGGTTCCACCCACACTCGCCGCCGTCACGGAGATTCAAACAACCGCGGCTCCACTCACACTCGTCGCCGCCACGGTGATTCAAACAACAGGGGCTCCACTCACACCCGCCGCCGCCATGGTGACTCAAACAACCGCGGTTCCACCCACACCCGCCGCGAGCTCGAAGCACGCCGTCACGGCGACTCGAATGGGCGCGGCAACACCCACACCAGGCGCCGCCACGGTGACTCTCACAACCGCGGCTCAACTCACACTCGTCGCCGTCACGGTGACTCTCACAACAGGGGCTCTACCCACACCCGCCGTGGCCGTGAGCTTGAGGTGCGCAGACACGGCGACTCTCACACCCGTGGCTCTACCCACTCCCGCCGTGAGCTCGATGCACGCAGGCACGGTGACTCGCACAACCGCGGCTCCACTCACACTCGCCGTCGTCACGGAGATTCAAACAACCGCGGCTCCACTCACACTCGTCGCCGCCACGGTGATTCCAACAACAGGGGCTCCACTCACACCCGCCGCCGCCACGGAGACTCGCACAACCGCGGTTCCACCCACACTCGCCGCCGCCACGGCGACTCTCATGAGCGCAGCTCGACACACTCTCGCCGTGCTAGCATCTAAACGCTCGCCAAGGTGTAGGTGGTCCCCCGGTGCCGCTTTACTTGACTTGTAAATGAACGTTTCTGCATGATCATACGAAATTTTCTTTCCTTCTGCCTCATCCTTTTCTCTCGTCTTGGGCCCATGATATGAAACCAGAATGACACTGTCCTGACTTGCATATATATTTGAAAACGTAGACACATCACATATCTCCTTTGCACACATAGGTCACTCAGTTGATTGCATGCAGAATACTCAGTCTGAATTTGGATGACTTTTCTTCTCGTCTAGTGCGTTGCATGTGAGAGTTTGAACTGGACATTCAAAAGCTGAACATGCTTCGATAACTAACAAGAGAAACATGATACATCTGCACCAAGATTGAGAATCTTGGTGATTGAACTGTTTAAGTACCCAGGGCATTTAAGAGAACAATATTTGCTTGATTGATACGCGCGTATTGGGATATTAATTCATTAGTAAATGACTTGTGAACATTGTGGGGGATACATGAATGGATGAGAGTGATATTACATCGACAATAAATTAGTAGGTAGTAATCTTCCGAGATGTGAAGCTACAAGTCTTCAAGGTCGTACATGAATACTGGCGTGAGTTGCGACTTTTAGAGACCTGAAATCCACAATGCACCAGGAGGGAGTGGTGATTATGCGATTTCCCTCATCTGACTGTGCTGTTGTCGGTGGTGATGGTGGTGGCCATATAGTTGCTTCAACTCGCCCTTCTCGACGTTCTTGGACATCCGTAGATCGTACCAGAACGTGAGGAGGTAGAACGTGAAGCCGAACGCGATTATCCACTCGAATATACCTGAACGAGCGTATAATCAGACAGAATATGAGTCTCCAGAGAGCGGGCGAGCTCACCTCCGACGTTAGGGGCTTGGAAAAGTGTCACAGCAAACACTATTGCGAGAGCAATGAGGATGGAGGCAATTATGCCTTTGGCTATGTATGCAATTTTGAGGCGTTGGAAGTTGCTGAAGTCTTTTGATATCCAACGATACTATGACGCAGATGGGTCGGTTATGACAATTGGGAGATTCAGACAGTGCTTGACGCACCTCTACGATTGAAAAAATGGCGCTTAGAGCGACACCAACAATGAAAACCAGCAAAAATATGCGATGCACGCTGGGGAAGCGCTTGGTATCGAAGACGGACAACAGGATGAGGCCAGCGCCCCCTATCAATGCACCCAGAATGGCTAAAATACTGAAGACGCGCTCTCTTCTACGCATGTTAGGCATTAATCTGGGGGGTTACCAACGTCATAGTGTGAGTAAAACCTTTACCCAGCGTGTCCAAAGTGTTTTGAGGTTCACGTACCTGCCATGGTGCCTCAGAATGCGTTCGACGATCAACGTCAGCGTAAAACCGACGCCTGTAATCGCGCATCCCGTCACGAAAAGTGGTTTGAGGTTACTCGCGCCGACATCTGAGATATAGGCAATGCGCTGGTCCTGTGAAGGGTACCTCGGACGGCCAGATGCGAGCCACACGATGAGCATGGCGAGGAGAGTGCAGAACCACATCGTGGCGGACGCGATGGGTATCCAGACATAGTACCAGTGTCGATAGCGTATAGGAACTGAGTGGGTCATTGAAACAGGGTTCCTTCGTTGAGTGCACGGGAGCGCCAGGTTTTGACTAACCAACAGACGTCATTGGCACTCGGCAAAGGGGTCGGCAACGACATCATTGATGATACACTTGCTATTTATGGTAATCTCCGCACCACTTTCGTCGCCATTCAGTTGATCAACGTCAACATTAGCACCATACAACGAAAATTGTACGTGCGCTGTAGCAAGTAATTTATGTCAAGTATTTAAGCATATTCTCGGTTAATAATTAGCTTTGGAACCAGTTTTCTGGATGGATCAGCTTTTGGCCCGACTGTCGCAACAGATATGTTACAACTGCGTGGGCATTCAGAGGAACAATTAATATGGAGTTGTGCCCGTATCAATAGCCGTACTCGGTGATTAAGTACGCCATGAGTATCTCTTAAAGTATTAATGTAGCGCGATGGCCTTTATAGGGGGGATAGATCTGATTATAGTCCTGGCGCGCCGAGCTTGGTCATCGTTATTGGGTCAGCAGCCTGCCGCCTTCAATAAGCCTCAATAGCAACAAATTTGTAGTAAACAGGCAGAAGGCGGTGGATTGATCATTGTTATTACTCTAAAGGCATGCCGCTAACCCCTACGCTCCGTATAATTGACAGAACAACAGAACTTATGGGCCTAGGTACCGAGGATTGCTGAATAACAAGCAAGCTTGCTGTCCTTGAGGATGAGTAAGAATATGATAGCGCATACCACAGAATATATCTGTTTAGTCAACTATGTGAGGCCTTGCCATTGTGTCAGGTCCAAATTCCGAGAATTCTTCTTCATGGAATACGAGGGTGGCTCGTGAATTGCACCGGACCCTCAAATGCAGAGTGTCTAGTCTCCCAACCTTGTATGAGATTGACAACTCTTGTTTTTATTATTATTACTAAAACAGCTCATGATATTTACTCGAAGGGCGGCTTACACATGATAAAGTTCTGCTTATTTGATTCATTACAAGACAAGCATCGTCTCACACAACACGACAAAAGCTTGACAAACGCGATAGATTGTATCAGGCTGAGCTGAATAATTGGATCCAAAGTACTGCACAAGGCGCGGCGCGGTCTCATGCGGACTGAGTTTGAGGGCCAACATGCTTTCTGCATCCGGCTGCATGTATGCGGTGAGGTCCAAATTGACGCCCGTCGCTTGTGAGCCTGGGACAAGCAGACGGCCCGTCAAATGCCGGTGCCCGCCAAACAATCCCAGAGTCGGAGCGCTACCCCTTTCCTTCTATGGTTTCGTGACGTAGCTGAGTTGGGGTAATCCATACTGATTTGTCACTTTGTCATCACACTTTTATGGGTCCGAAATACCTGGGTAAGCAGAACTGTTGGGCCAGGGTGGATTGAGACCTGCAAAGATGATCCTCTAGGGGCCAGGTGATACTACATACACAGACAGTTCCAGATAAGGAGGTCAGAGGTGCGGCTCCGCTGGTTCAAGGTGGCGCAGGATGCGCATCCAGAACTATGTACAGCAATGATATGAGAACGCCGTCTGACAAACCTCCATGACAGCAGCGTACACTTCCTTCTCCTCGATATTGATAGGCATTTAGCCAGATACTGTATTCTGACCCTTATCTCTTATGCATCAATGAACGCCAGTCATCCATCTCTAAAGTTCATTGCCAATGCACCAACTTGACGAGGCATTTCTCTCTTGCCCTGCCGTAATGACATGCGCACGCGATGTTGTGGACGCCATCCGGGGTTAACAAATCCCGAGCGCACACGCTTTTTCAGGTGTTTTTTTTAGGCATTCGGCATGATTTAGTCAGCGCGCGGAAGAATGTCCCAAATCTGTACCAATGTATTTGGGGGACGGGAGCGAATGGCCAATAATGGTGGACGGATTGCTCAGTTTACCTGCCAAAGGCAATTGGGCGGAAACGGGGTCTGGGCTTGGTGTAAGCGTTGCTCTTCGCACTTGCGAGACTCCGCGTTACTTTTCGAGTACTGAAACAGACACAGACCCCGATGAGCAATCGGCACTGGAAAGCACTGGGAAGAGCAGACACAAAACGGGTTCGGCGACGGGAACAATAAGACGCAGTACGACACCACGAAAACTAGTATTAACTAGTACACACAGATAATATGGCAGGATATACAGTGGAAGAAGAAAAAACAAAGGACGAAGAAACAGAGGATGGAGAAACAGAAAAGGAAAATCGGAGGGCATCGATAAATGAAGCGCATAGTAAAGCAAGAAGGGAGACAGTTAACGCCCCCCTGAAAACAGGTTGCACTCAATAGATAAAGAGGTATAGTCCAGATCCGACCTTTCATCAAGCAACGAGGACGGCGTCGGCAACAGGCGAGAAAGGAGACGGTGACTTATGGGCACCTGCAGCCGCAAGTTTCTTGAAGATCTGTCAAGTCAAGTGTTTAGAGAAGTGCATAGGCAAAGATAGATAGGGGACGGCGCACCTGAACGAACACATCCGACGATTGACCGCCGCTGACTGCCCACTTCTCATCAATAATCGTCATCGGCACACCGGTAATTCCCTTCGACCTGGCCTCCGCACACATGGAGTTGACTTCCTTCTCCAATTCATCTGATTCCAAGAATGCAATGGCCTAAGCAGAATATAACGTCAGCGTTTCGATATTATAGTAACCGCCCCTGGCACGCGGGGGAGCATTTTAGGAAAGCAGAGCGAAAAAAAAACACACCTCCTCCCTGGTCATGGTGCCAGCGTTGGCGGCAAGATCCGCCAGGACGTTGATATCAGCAATGTCCTGCTCATCCTCCATATGCGCTTTAAAGACTGCGCAGAGTAGGGGGACCTGCAGCTTCTGACCACCAATCTTGTACGCCTTCTGGCACAGGCGATGCGCGCGGGTCGTCTGGCTCATAACGCCACGGAAAGATCTGTCACATTAAGCGCAGATTAGCAAAAAGGTCTGACAGAATGGCGTAAGACGCTGTTGACACACATGGGGACATTCTTCTCGACGGCCCACTTCGATATCGCAGCTTTCAGCTTAGTGAGCTTCTCCTCGCCGATGTGTTTCAGCAAAAACTCTTGTCTGCCAACGATAGGACCGTTCTCCGGCAAGAGAGTTGAGTTGATTAGACGGAAGGGGAGATGTTCCAGCTCGAAGTCGAGGGGGAGATGGAGGACATCTTTAGAGTAGGCTATGGCGTCAAGTAGCTCATGTTGACCGACGCAGCAGTTCAGGCAGGCCTAGAAGGAGGAAGATGAGAAGATCCTAAGCGAACGGGACGGCGTCACCCACAAAGTCGGTCACCACCGTCAATTTGACTACACGAGTGGACATGAATGCGAGATGAACAGTTGTTGAAGATGATGGTTTGGATTGGATAGAAAGGGATAGAAAAGGATTATGAGAGGGCCTTTGTAGAGAGGAGGAACATAGGGATGAGGGAACAAGAGGCGATGACTGAGAACTGCTCTACATAAACTGACCGGAACGGACGCCTTTACCAATGAGTTACGTCACAGTCACAGCTGACAAACCGCTTATGTCTCCTCATCCTTAATCATCGCCACCGATCCCTTCATTCGCCCTCCCTCCGTCCCCGTTCCTTGCGACGCCTCCATGCCATCCTTCAAATCCCAGCACGGTCACAATCTCTCAACAGGAATGCAAACTCAGTCAGAAGTCTGCAGTTCTGAGCCCCCGCTCGGCATTCTCGCATTCGGCCATCGGTCTATTTCTAAGCATTGCATCGTTCTTGCTGTGGGCATCGCTGATAGCCCGTGTCGTCTCCGCAACTCACAGCGACCCTAAAGTGCTATCGCATGGGAGACAAATAACTCAAGGAACCCCATTCGCCAGATCATGGACACAACGAGCGCTGTTGCTTCGCAGTTGTCGACATTCCTCTAAATGACCGCATTTGGACAGTGGAACTACCTACCAGGGCAAGTCGTGGACGGCGACTTGTACATTGAGTCAGAAAATTACCGGGCACGATGATAAAGCAGCGGCAACTACAATTCCAGGGAAGGAGCCGGGGTTCAAGACCAGGGTAATCAATGTCAGGAAGTCCATGAAGTTTAATATGACTACTGGCGAAGAGTCGTATGAGCCATACGGTACTGCGGTATTAATTACAGCGCATTCGATTTGAGCCAATGAAATTGCATATAATTGGAGAGCCCGTTTCTGCCTGCCTCGATATTACGTTGTATATATAATAATGAACAGACTAATTAGAGCCGGAGGTTACACAAAACAGTCATGCACATCATCGTAAGGTAGGTCGGCCGGCCAAAGGTCGTCCACTTGGTCATGTTGGAATACCTTAGCAGTTGCGCAGATCGTGTCGAGTGCATTCCGCTGACGGAGAGATAACCGGCTGCGGCGATCAAGATACACTGTATCAATGCTTCTGGTCTCCTTGCAGCGCTGGCGCGCCAGGAGGAAGGCCGACAAATCGCTAACATCTGCCGAGGTCAAGTAATTAAGCCGGAGCTCGTGCAGGTGAAGCCAGGCTGGTGCGCCCAGCTCCGGATTGAGCACGCGGAAGATCGCAGGCATGTCATCGTCCACGTCGAGTTGGGTGATGGCTGGGAGCATATGGGTGAGTTCCCTGATATCCTGCGCATCCATGGGGCATCCGTCGAGGGTGAGCGACCGCACAGTTTTTAAGAGTACGTGTTTGATGTCGGGGATCTGATACATAGCCAAAGAGTGCAGTACTGGGGTGTCCATTATTGAGAAGAAACGCTGTAATGGCGAGCAGGGGCCACGAACGCGAAGACTTTGTAGATGAGGAAGGGTCACTAATGCAGGCGGTGCCTCCATGGGGTCCCGGCTATGGTATAGGGTGAGCTTGTTTAGAGATAGGTGGTTCAAGGACGGAGTGGCTCTCAGGATGTGGACGATGTCATGGTCAGTCATCACAGGCTGAGCCCATCCATCGAGGTGGAGGACAGTGACGGCAACTAGAGGGGGATATATGCAACCTAGAGCATGCCCGGCAATGCGCACGAAGCCGAGCAACTTCGTATTGGAGATGCATATTGACGGAGTGATTGCCACTGTACGCCTGTGGGATCTCATGGCAGGAGCCAAGTCCTCGGTTGGGGGGACTGGCCCAGAGGTGACTGAGAGGAACTTTAACATGGGGGTATGGGCACCTCGAAGCAATCGCTCCGTTTCTTGAAATTCATCCAAGGCCAGGATGGATAACCTGCGCCACCGGGATGCGTGGCAGGCCAGACGCGAGAAATATTCGCCGATATTACGCGTCTGGAGATACTCGAGAGTGATGTCCAGAGGACACGTCCCGGAATGCAGCAGCTGCGCGTCAAGGAACTTCAAAAACCTCTGGTTTTCAGGCTGGATGTTTCTGAGCCGGAGGTCAAGAACGTTCCACAGGAGAGGCGTACCAAACACGGTACTCCGCCAATGCTGAGAAACGCGGGCCAATACTTGGACGTGATAGTAGCGCTTGCGATCCGCATACCGGCCTGCGCGGTCGTCACGTTGCTGCATGATGAAGATGCTCATCAGGAGCTCGTTTGGCAGGCGATAGATCGGCGAGGTGTCTTTATTGACCAGGGCTGCATGTTGAGCCCTTTGCTTGTCCAATTTGCGAATGGTGAAGTCAAGCTCTTCCTGCAACTCACATCTCCTTCGCTCCAGCTCGATTATAGATGTCGCCAAGGCGATCTTGTTCATGTCTCTAGCCCAGAGATGTTCCTATGTCTTCACGATCAGGCACTATCACGATTGCTTGAGTAGCTGGCGTGAAAACGCGCCTACCTAAGGACACCGTTCGAGCATTGGAACCAGAGAACAACTAGATTAGGTTTCAAGTCGCCTTGTAAGATGGCTCGGGGACAAAATTTGTCGAGCAAGTACGGTGAGGATAAGAACTGGGTCACTCAAAGCTCAAACCAAGCTTGCAAAAATCGATGTCGAATCATTAGCTACGTGGGAACGGCAGTAGCGGGCCGTAATTAAGCGCCAGTCGCCTTTGCTGCCCAGGCTTGCAAGCGACCTGGAAGCACCTTGACCATCTTCAATGTCATCGTTGATATCTCTCGGGGTGCGTAGAAGGATCCGAGGGTTGTAGAACTATCACTATGCAAAATTTAATGCATTCTGTGTGGAAGAGGGGGCATGATTCCAATTGATTATAATTACTGATTAGTGTAAGTAAACTCCTAGAGTCGTTTGAACTATTTAAACAATGTTGTAATGCTGCCAGTTTTATGCATCAAGCTCTGGGGTGTGTGTACCTGCATTCTTTGATGAGAAAAAGGAGGTCGCAGTCGCCTTGGGGCGTGTTGCAGAGCCAGACGAGAATGTCGAATCCCAATCAATACTCTCCGCCCCGCATTGCCCTTCGACCGCTGATCTCTGCTCACTCTGCTCACTGGTAGTGAAGTCTCCATCTGGCAGCGAGCTGCCATCTTCACGACGTGCGAAGCCAGACCCTCTATTGGAATCGCGCGGCCAATGTCGGATTCTTGAACTGCGAAAGCGGGGGTCACTTTTCTTCGGAGTTTTCAAATTTTTACGCGCCGCTTCCATACGGACTGCGATCAGTAAAACTGTGATCCCTAATAGCGAAACAGGAATTAGTCTTGTCAATGTATTATTGATGAGGATCTACCACTGGTGGAATGCTGGGACAGCCTGAAGGATACGATACGCACCAATGATCGGAATAATGGCCGACTGAACCACAAATTGAAAATTATCATCCCTGAAGAATAGAATGTTCAAAACGAGGATATGAATGGTGTAGATCCCTGCGCTCTCAATGACCATCCGTATGACGTATATGAGGCTGAGCTTGAATCCCGCGTCCCTGGTGCCAGCTTTCTTCAACGCCAGCTCTTGCAAAAAGATCTTGAGGGCAATGAGGCTCGTCGTCAGGAAGCTCTGCACGAATGCGGATGGGTAGACGGTCCGAAAGAGCTTGATGCGTGCCGCAGGAGCGATGATAAGTGGGTGGCGAATCCAGTACAGGACGTATATATTCAAGCCTGTATTAGAATCGGATCAGGACCAAAATGCGCCGCCATGAATATACAGAAGAAAAGCAAACTATTCACCAATTGTGCCGAGCAATAAACATGAAGGAACAGCGATGACCCAGATATTGTTGTCCCATATGAAGTAGCACCGGTAGATCTAGTATGTGATTCGTTCACAAATGAGGTTTGGAGCATGATGTGGTTCTGATGCTACTCACCACAAGGGCATCACCCATCCATGTTTGAATGCAAAGGAGAACGATCAGCCCCAGGAATTCCCAGTGATGTGGGTTCTGAAGATATTCAATAGTGCCGTTTGGAACGATATTGAAGAAGTTGCTCTCATAAAAGCGGAATCCCGCGAATACTGGAGAAGAGGTGAGACGGATGCTACGAGAGTGGAATATGCATGGTCACCGACTTAAATGTATGGTCGCCACCAGGTACATTAGAGTCGAGAAGATCAAAAACACCTGCATGTTTCGACAAAGCTCGTGGTTAGTGCCTCTACGGTGGGATATTTGAGAGTCAATGGACAGGATTATTTACCCATGCCAATTCAGCACTGCGTGTATCTTTCAGGCGCCTTGCCCTCATCATTCCAGGGAACGCTGCAACAAAAAGACATGTATAAACACCTGGTAGCAGAAAAACAGGCCAGATGGCCCATTCAGCATCTAAGCGCTACTCTAGACAGGGTTTTTACATGAACGCACTGTAGAGGCCGGTCTAGACAATGTCGTTAGTGGATATGAAAACCAAGGATCAAGGATCATGCGGACCTCTACCAGAAATCCTGTTCCAAAGGATATATCCAAACGCAATCCCTGAGGGCTCATGCCATTGTAGTCCATTGCGTATCGATTGTTGGGGAAATTTGAAGGCCCAGTGCTGGCCAAGGAGAATGTGGCCCTGGTCAATTGGTGGCTTGGTGGCACAAGTAAGGACGGGCAAGGTTAACAGACCACCGGACAGATGATTGGGATATAAGAGAGCCTATATCAAGGACAGAAGAAGAATGCGACCGTAAGGGATCTGCAACACGGCGCTACTCATCCATTCTCTCTTGACTGTATTATTGACATACGCTATACGTACCGGTCAAAAAAGAATTTGAGGGTCTCGCCGCGTGGGACGCTGTCAGGGTGTCAAGTGACGCGAACAGTAGTTGACATGTAACCTCTTGCCACCGCTGGTGGCCACTGTCCGGAAGGTAACTGCTACGGCGGCGACTTGCCAGGCATTCCCCGTGAAGCTGAGGCATCAGATCACAGACCAGTGGCTAGCCAAGATGCCGGAAGCAAAGTCGCGTTGGAATTCTGAAAAGGCAGTGATATTTTTGTACCGCCATAGTCGCTCCAAAAAGACCGACCCCTCCGACTGCGCGCAAGTCCGAGTTACAGCAGACACGGCGCGCCCCGAATGAATGCGACCAGAATTTATTACTCACGGGTATATCTGTCTCCGTCCCTTTCTGAGTTTCTTGAAAAACAGTGGTCATTTGTTGTCTATGTATGTCCCCTTTTCTTAAGTTCACCTTTGTTTCGTTCATCCACCCATGCAAATACTCATTCATCAATGAAGACCTGACATGTGTCGTGAGTCGAGACTAGTGATTGCCGATGCGGCAAAAGATTGATTACCATTACACAGACTAAATTCGGACCAGTGGCGCAATTGCCGAGCGACATGGACAAGACATGGCATTTCTGTCGAACTATGTAAGACTATCTACCAGTCAGTCTGCCACATTTGTCTAATTTGTGAACCATTTGTTTATTGCGCGCAGCTAGAGCAGGTTTATGACGACCCAAATGTGAAGTTGCTCTTTGCTTGAATGAACCTCGACGATGAGGGATAATGCGCCAAAAGTTCAGACATCAAATGTTGCTGGGAAGTTGCCTCACAACACAAATAAAATGCTACCCGCATATCGAACCGTAGTCAAGGTAGGGTATATACCCTTATGTACCTCGATGAAGCTCAATGATATGTTGCAGTATGATGCGCATGTACTCATATGGGGTGATTGCCATGAGTAACCGGAAGCTCCCTGAATGACAATCAATCACCCGAGAGCCGCTCGCGCGGACCTCATTATGCCCACGATAGGTTAATTATCTCGTACGTTGATGGTATGATAATAAAACCACTCATGTACGGATACTTCCTACCGCCCCGATCCACGATCTGAGGCTCATTCGCATTGGATGACTTCCGATAACTCTAACTTGAATATTCAACTTCAAATTTCATATCCGACGCCATGTCGGAGTTTAAAATTGAAAATTCAAGTTGAAGTTTCTCCCATAACGCTCGTTAACAGATAAAACCAACTTGAAATCTTGAATTGACCAGCAAGTTACGCATGCCGTTTAGATGCTGCGTAGATAGGAGATCATAGATACAGCCCTTTCAGTACCCCTCCTCTATTGCAAGGCCATGAACTTTGTAGCATATCTCATCAGCCAGGTTGAAGAAGAAACGGATGAGATGCCCTGAATTTGCTTATGAATTTCCAAGCAACAAAAAAATCGTTCGATAAATCATATAAAAATAGTATGTTATACATCTTGAGCAAGCGTAATTAATACAGCGGTACGCTCTAGTACGCTCCCACGTAGTGTTATGCGAGCAGCAGTATAGTCTACGTGAGGCATGAGCAAGATGATTTGGTGGATGCAGTTGCACCCACATCGAGGGCCTACGTGAGAATGCTCCTCAGGTAGGGACAGTTGGGTAACGACGGCTGGGCATCACCAAAAGGAGAGGAATTGACGTCGGGTAACGTCGGGTAAGGAAGTTTTGACATTTCAAGATTTGGAGAGGGGGTCCTGAGGCCCTCTCCAGATTTAAGGTTTAGAAAAGTGATGGAGGACAATTTCTGTCAAACTCAGGAACCGCCGACATATGCCGGACAGCGGCACTTCGGCGGAGGACCCTTGATGGTGGCGTTTTGAAGATAGATATTCAAGTTGGAGTTATGGGAAGTCATCCATTAATGTACTTACTATACTCAATACATGGCTCCGCGTCTTGTAGCCATATTCAAATTCGGCTATTACAGTACAAATTCTCATAATGCATAAGGTTTTCAGAGGTCGGCATGCAAATTTCTCAAGATGCCTCAACTTTGCGAGGGTGCTAACTCGCGGAAATGGTTGGAAAAGCCTGCCTCCTAACATAGGCCATCTTCCGGTGCATAAAAATTCAAATTCATTGACTGTGGACGAATCCCGAGTTTATGCATTATGAGAATTTGTACTGTATATACAGGCCAACCCAGGACTCCCGACAATCGGCTTTGAGCCCTCACCCCAAATTTCGAAGATTTCACTTTTTTTGTCCGGACGTATCTCGATAATTTCAGTCTGAACATACCCATACGAGCGCTTTTTTCGATGGCCCTGGTCAAAGATAATCAATTCGCGTCTGAATTTTGAACCCAGGTGCAATATTCCGCCCACAAAGCGCAAGATACTAGAGAGAAAAAATCCCGCCAATTTGGCCTTTTTTGGTGGGTGAGGCCTCAAGTTATCGGGGGTCCTGCCAAAACCTCCCTATGTTCCCGAGTTGAGTAAATGCAAAGTCATGAACACAGGCACGGGCGTCTACCGTTCAAATTGGCCGCTCAGCGTCATTCACTAGAAATTAATTACGTGCACCACTAAAGGTGACCTGTCGCAATCTCGATCCTCTGGAGAGCTTTGTATACTAAAAATTTCTGTAGGATTGCTCACCTCTAGTGCGTCTTCCATTTGATTCAACGGGTTCACCCGAGACATTTTAGGTAAGGGCGCCTAAGCTATGTCGCAAGAATCTGAAAAATCTGGGATACCAGAATGCACATGGTGCTCTTGTGAGCCGCGCACAGGGTTGGGAGACCCATGGTTGTAACACACTCAGTCAGGCTATATTCACGGAGACTGACCGGGCGCGTCTAGCATTTTCATAAACACTGCATTATGCATATCTACCGGATAATATCCCCGCTAGCTCATTCTACTGCGAATATGGCCGACCTCCGCTCGGGTCTTGAGGACGTTTGGTTCACAATCCGTGGCGCTCGTCAGAGCAATCAACAGAGCTACTGTTGTCTGTAGACGACACCCACAAAGGAAATCAGGATGCTAAATGAAGGTGCTTCTCCCTATAAATGTGGCGTTCGAATTGCCTGTCTGGTTGATGGTATCTGATTTTCGCCATTTCCTTCCCTATCGTTCTGTCCACAGCAAGTCATTCGTACGATATTGATGAGGCGTAGAACACAAGTTGATGCATGATGGCTGACCAAGATGCGATTGCCAAAATTAGGAAGTGATTTTCCTATTTCGCTTTATTTACTCGATCATTACTAGGTACATTTATCTCCTAAGCGGGAATGTTCAAGTCTTTTGAATGTACGATCACAAGCTGTGACATGATTCCAATATGATCAACCACAGAATGAGGTAACGTGGCTTGCCTAAGGGTTAATAAATAACAAATATAGGATTAACAATAATATGTATTGTTGGTAGCCTTTTACTTCACGAGCGTCAGCAATTTGGACAAGATGTCGACGCTGTTATCTAATATGCTACATATGCGTATGGGACTCGGGCACGTACAAACACGGCAGAAAGTTTCTGATTCAGGGCCGCTGGTGAAGACAGACACGTCCTGGGGAGACTGGATACGCTACAACCCATCGACAGGAAGGATTCCGACTGAATGAGATGACATGGTTAACTATGCATTAGTCAGGCCTGGAAAAAGAATGCCAGGGGGTGAATCGACATGTAAGAATTAAAAAGGATTGGCCACCAACAACCAGGAAGGGATCCTTTTTTGTTGCCTTACGCCAGAGGGGCCATTGCACACGCGACAGTGTTGGCTCCTGTGTTATGCACAAAATTGTTTTGAAAGGTATTCTTCGCTGGTTCGTCACCGCTGTCATATTTCTATACAGAGAGTTTCGATGCATATGCACTACCGTTCTTCAACGATGAATGAGAGCTCGCAGCCCCATTTGGCCGCGTTGCAGTACTAGACAAGAATTCCGAATCCCAATCAATACTCTCAGTGACATTCTCCCCAAGTTTGACTGCTGACCCCTGCTCGGTCATATCAGTGCCACCTCGAGCTGGCAGTGGGTCGCCATATTCACAGAGTTCGGTATCAATCTCGCTATCGGGCGCGCGCAGCCACCGCGGCATCACCGAACTGCGAATACCGACGTCACTTTTCGTCGTCGCGCTTTCATGGCGCGATGCTTCGATGCGGAGTGCGAGCAGCACAAACGTGACGCCTAGACGCGAATAATATCACTAGTCAGCATTGAAACGAGATATCCCGCCAGTAGCATGCCGAGACAGGCAAAAAGCTAGGGCACGCACCGATGCTCGGAATGATAGCGGCTTGAATCACATATTGAAAGGTGTCATCCCGAAAATACAAGATGTTCAAGAGGAGGAGTTGGATGGTGTAAATCGCGGCACTCTCAATGACAATGCGCATGACTCGTGTCAGAGTGAGCTTTGATCCCACATCCACAATTCCAGCTTTCTTCGATGTCTGGTATTGCAGGAAGATTCTGAGGATGATCAGACTCGTCGTCATGAGGTTCTGCACGAAAGCGAGGGGGTAGACCGAGCGAAGGAGGCCGGAGGAGACGGAGTTAATGACTGGGTGGCCCATCCAATACAGGACATAGCAGTTGATGCCTGCATTATAGAGCATGGGAGATCAGGTTCAACGTATAGAACAAGCCCGGTATAGAAATCAAATCATTCACCCACCGAATGTGCTGAGCAACAGACAAACGGGAACAAAGATGAGGAACAGGTTGTTGTCCCATACAATGTAGCACCGGTAAATCTGATGGTTCACCGCCAGGCGGGCTTATGAAGGTGAATGAGAGGAGATAGCCTGGTCTCACGCACCACGAGAGCATCGCCCAGCCACGTTTGTACGAAAACAAGTATAATTAACCCCAGGAATTCCCAATTTTTGGGGTTCTGGATGTATAAAACTCTACCTCCTGAATCGAATCCCTGGAAGGTGCCTTTGTAGAAGCGGATCCCCGATAATACTGAAGGAAGATGTGAGTCCGACGCCATGAAAGTGGAATGTGCATGTACCGACTTAGATGGGCAATTGCAACAAGGTACATTAAAATAGAAAGGGTCAGAAAGACCTGTGAGATTGGCAAAGCTTGCCGTTAGCACTCATATTATGGTCCAGTGAGCGTCACTGCTTACCCATGCCGATTTGGCGCTCCGGGCATCGTTCAGTCGCCTTGCGCTGGCTATCACAGGGAGAGCGGCCATGAACAGACATGTATAGGCGCCTTGTAAGAGGAAAACCAGAAAGAAGTTCTATTCAGTATTTGAGCAAAATTTCGCCCCACATGGACGCACAGAAGAAGCCCATCTACACAACTCGTCAATTTATTGCCCCATCCCCACATCTATTTGAGCTCGTGCGTACCTCCACCACCAATCCCGTCCCGCATGCTATGTCCAGACGCATTCCAGGAGAGTTGAAGTCGTGGTAGCCCATATTCTTTTAACCAACGAGGGCGAGATCAAGATTCAATGTCGAGTAAAGGAGGTGGTGACCGAGTATGGAGGCGGATAAAGGACACAAGTAAAGACAGGCAGGGTAGATTAAGGAGCGAAGTGCTGAGGACTGAGGGGTTTACTGGAGAAGGTGGGGGGGAGGATCACAGTGGGAGGATAGTCCTCGGTGCTATGTATACAATTCCTTAAACTGTATTAAACTATTGACGTACTCACTTTACACAGCCCAGTGAATCTAGACCTGAGAGTCTTGTCGCCTGGGACGCGCTCTTGGGGGCGACTATTACGACGGCCGGCGACTTACCAGGCGCTCGCGGTGGAATGACGACGCGATGGCAGATCACATCGGAACGGGCCAAGAGACAGAAAGTAAGGTCGCGTTGGCATTCTGAAAATGAATTGACATGCTTGCTCCAAAGTTCAAAGCGCCCCCACTTGGCCTCCTTGAACTGCACGCAGCTGAGTCGCAGGCTGGCGAGAGCCCAGAGGACTCTTGAGAATCGGATTTGCCCGGAGTGGATGTAACGCATGGGTCACGTGCGCGAACGCCAAACTTCAAGATTGCCTCTAGTAAGCAACTAGTAAGTTCAATTTGGACCATTGGCACAATGTCAAGGGACATAGGCACTCATAGGCAATGTCATTCCTATTAAATTCCTGTCAAATAAGATACAAATCGGTATGCTGCCACATACAAATTATTGCTGATCTGTGGACTTCTGAAGCATTGCGTACGTCTCGGGCATACTTATCCATGTCGACTGAAAGCTGCCCCTCCATTCTAAGCAACATCAATGTATTTTGCTCAGACTGACGTCTGTATTCCGAAGCTGAGTTAAGATAGGTATATACCTCAATGAATCCAAAGAGCAGGATGCTCATGCCCACACCCAGACATGGGCTCATTGCTATAAGTAACCAGACGTTTCCTGAATGGCAACAAACAGCCCAAGAGGCGTGTATTGTGATAGACTAATCATCTCGTAGTACCAATGGTTCCTATAGTATATAAACGTTTAAACACTTTTCCGATGCGACTTCTCTATACTCTATGCCTCCCGATTCATGATCTGATGCTAATTTGCGTTGATGTACCCCTACAATCGTCTGCAATTACAGAGATATACCCTGATATACCAAGGCTAAACCTCTCTTGGAAAAAAAAAACTTGAAGGTGCCCAGGGCAAGCGCAGCGACGGCAAAGACATGAGAGACACGGGCGCTCACCGTCTTAGGGAAATGGTCCTCCTTGAGCCCCAACTTGTATGCACGGGCAATCGATACAGCAACAGCCGCGCTCACTCACTGTACGCGCACCCTCGGGTACTGACACACACCTCGCGATGACAACTCCAACCTTCCATTCTCCGGCACATCCAACTTCACCCGCACAACGGAACCAAAGCGTCGACCGCAAGCGCCACTACGCACTAACATATAGGCGCCCACCCTACATAAATTAACGGAGCCAAGCCGTAACTGGCACGTGCAATGACGTGATCACACCAGCGAAGTCGCGGCGGCGTAGAGTCGCGTCAGGTCGCGTCCGACGTCGTGTACATACGAGCTCACACTCATCCCCACATTCGACACGCATGGGTTCGCTCCTCCGACTGTTGACTCTGCAATGGCAAGTATCATGGGATGACGCCACTTCTGGCGCACTAAATGCTCCGAGATATTGTTCACTATGAGACCATTTCCAAAATTAGGAACTGACATACCTATTTCGGCATGTAAAATCATGGAATTGTTACAATGAACTTCGGAAGCGAGAATGTGAAGCCGATACAAGACTACAAGCTAACATAGCGTTGAAGAGATGATAAGTACAATTTATCGTCCTTTTCTACCATAATACATCTCCCGAATAATGGTAGCAATTTCCAAGAATTTTTTTTACAATAGGCTTGATTTTCAAGGGTTTGAATAATGATAGATTGAGTGATAAAAGATAGTCCATGCCGGTAGCACCGCTGTCATATTGCTATACAGGGAGTCTCGGCGTATATACCCTACCATTCTTCGATGATGAAAAAGAGTTCACGTCCACGGGTGTCAGAGCAAGACGAAATTTCCGAACCCCAGTTGATATCCTCAGCTCCGCTCTCTCCTTCGGCGACTGCTAATCTCCGCTCAGCCTCATCAGTAATATCTCCAGCTGGCAGCGAGTCGCTGCCATATTGACGATCCCTGGAGCTAGTCTCCCTGCCGGGCTCGCAAATCCAATGTGACATCATTGAGCTGGGAATGCCGAGCTCACTTTTCGTCGTCGTGATATGATTACGCGACGATTCAATGCGGACCGCGAGCAGCAAAAATGTGATGCCTACAAGAAAATGATATGTCTAGTTAGTATAAATCTGGGGCACAGGTATTATTCACTTAAGGATAGGGTACACACCAATACTTGGTATAATAGCGGACTGAACCACATATTGAAAGTTGTTGCCCAGGAAGAACACGATAATCTAATCAGAATCAGGATCTGGATGGTGTAAATAGCTGCACTCTCAACGATAATGCGCATAACTCGTATAGGACCGAACTTTGAGCCCACATCCATGAGGCCGGCTTTATGCGATGCGTGGTGTTGCGTGAAGATCCTGAAAATGATTAGACCCGTCGTCATGAAGTTCTGCACGAACGCGAGAGGGTATACAGAGCGGGCGAGACGGAAAGACAGTGGATTAATGACTGGATGCACCACCCAGTACAGGACATAGCAGTTGACGCCTGCATAACAAAACATGGATCATGTTCAACATAAAGAACAGACCCGTAGCAGAAAAAAAAAATCACCGATTGTACCGAGCAGAAAACACACCGGAACGGAGATCAGCCACAAGTTGTTGTCCCAAACGACGTAGCACCGGTAGATCTGATAGATTGGATGAGCCGGTAGCAGTGAAGTTGAGATTGGAGCTTGGAGCTTAAAGTTGTTCGGACACCACTCACCACGAGCGCATCGCCCAGCCACGTTTGAATACAAATAGTCACAGAGTAATTATCCCCAGAAACTCCCACTGATTGGGGTCTTGGAGGTATGAGATTCTACTTATTGGGTCGATTTTCAGGAAGATGCTTTTGTAGAACCGGAACCCCTCGAATACTAGAGGACGAGGTGAGGTGGATACCATGAGAGCGAACGTGCATAGTCACCGACTTAAATGAGTGGTTGCCACCATGTACATTAGAACGGAGAAGGTTAGGAACACCTGCAGGTTTCAACAAAACTAGTAGTTAGTGTCTGTCCTGGGGCGCATTTAAGAACCGATACATAGGACTAGTCACCCAAGCCGATTTAGCACTACGTGCATCTTTCAGTCGCCTTGCGCTGGTCAGCACAGGGAAAGCGGCAATTGACAGACATGTATAAGCGCCTTCTTGTAGGGGAATAACCAGCAAAAGAAATCTGTTCAGTATTCGAGGGCTAATGGACAAGCAGCCCGGCATGGACGCACAGAAGAAGCCTGTCTACAGGACATCGTCAATTTACCGCGGATAGCAGAAAAATTGTCAGAACTGTTATGAGACATGCATACCTCTACCATAAATCCCGTCCCGGACGCTATGTCCATACGCAGTCCTGAGGCATAGGCCATATTTGGCTCTCTGAGCCTCTCTCAATGCAGGTGCCAATAGAATTAAGGCTCAGCCTCGAGCGAAGGAGATGGAGGCCGAAGTGTAAAGGTGGGCAAGTGATACAGTAACGACGGGCAGGACAGACTGAAAATAATTGATAAAGAGCTGAAGCCTGAGGGATGTAGAGGAAGGGCACTAAAAATAACAGTCTGAGGACACTCCTCAGTGCAAACTAAATACATACCACCAGTGTCAAGCATGAAATATCTCGCAAACGACTTCCTAGTCACGTTGGACCCTGAAGCATCGCGGACTTCAACCATATATCAATGATCATGAGACAGTTCCCAACGCGCCATGTATTATGAAGAATATGACCTTCATCAACGAGACTTTGTATCATATATCTTGGTGAAAAGTCACTTCACAACAAACCGAAATGCCGTCTGAATTTTGAAGCACGGAAGACGCATGCTTTTTGATGAAGCTCAATGCATTGACGTCCCAACATAGCCTCATTGCCATGAGTAACCGCAACTGGGAGTTCCCTGTGTGATAAGAAATCTCCCGCTGATGGAGAGGTTATTACTTCTCATGCAGGCTCAATTACTCTGAACAACCCTATAGTGACAAACCCTGCCGAATGCATACTTTCCGCTGCCCCGCAGCTGAGAACTTGAATGTATGAATGTATGTTAAAGAGATGATGATATGTTTTTGATTAAATGGTGACACCGGCGAGCAAGTCGCCAACACGTAAGCTGTTATTGAAGGCCCACATCACCAAGTAGGCAACTGCGCGCTTCATCAACACCAGCATAATGCGAAGTCGCATGTTTACCTCGGTGCAGTGTATCAGAAATCAGTTCAGGAATTTGGCAGAAGAGGAATGCCATTGGTGCCTCCTGAAGGCCGTATCACATGCGTGAGAGTAATTCTCTTTTTAACCAGTCAATAAATCCATAAAAGGAAACTATCCATCAGCGTAAGCGGTACGGCATCCCATATCTTGGAGACACTATTAGCTCTGTCCAAGCAATGGTGTATTATCACAAGTGACTCCTTATATACAGCCACGCTTCGACATTTATTTAACATTTGCTTAGCAGGGATGTAATAATGCTATACAGGGAGTTTCAACATATGTACACTACCGCTCTTCGATGATGAAGGAGGGCTTGTAGCCTCCATTGGCCGTGTCGCAGAGCTAGACAAGAATTGCGAATCCCAGTTCATACTCTCCATACCACTCTCCGCTTCTACATCTGATCTCTGATCAGCCACATTAGCGCCGTCTCCAGCTGGCAATGAGCTCCCAGAAAGTTCACGATCTTCGGAGTCAATTTCCCTCTCGGGCTCGCGCAGCCACCGTGGTATCATCGAGCTGCGAATACCAAGGCCGCTCTTCGTCGTTGATCTATAATTACGGGAGGTTTTGATGCGGAGTACGAGCAGCAGGAATGTTATTCCTAAAAGCATATGACATAGGTAACTAGTTAATATATATTCGAGGAAGCGCTGCAACGGTAGGACAGTTCGAAGAAAGGGACACGCACCGATGCTTGGAATAATAGCGGTCTGAACCACATATTGAAAGTTGTTGTCTCGGAAGAACAGGATACTCAAAACGAGGATTTGAATGGTGTAGAGTCCCGCACTCTCAATGAAAATCCGGACGATGTGTACAAGACTGAGCTTTGATCCTAGATTTACGACGCCGGCATTCTTTGACTCCCGGTGCTGCAAGACAATTTTGAGGGCAATTAGGCTCGTCGTCATGAAGTTCTGGACGAATGCGAGAGGATAGATAGAGTGGACGAGGCAGGAGGTCGGGGGAGCAACGAATGGGTGGCCAATCCAATACACAACATATGAGCTGATGCCTGCATACCATTTACGGTGCATGAGCTCAGATCAAGAAACGGTGCATTTGTAAAATAAACAAGGTAAACTGTTTACCAATTGAGCCGAGAAATAGGCACATGGGGGCAGCTACAAGCCACAGGTTGTTGTCCCATATGCAATAGCATTGGTAGATCTAATATACCCTCAGCGAGTAAGCTCAGTCTGTCGATGAAAGCTGAAGAAAGCAGGGTTCTGAGCCCACTCACCACAAGAGCATCACCAAGCCACGTTTGGATGCAAAGGAGAACAACCAGTCCCAAGAATTCCCAGTGATTGGGGTTCCGAAGATATGAAATTGCACTATCTAGGTCGTCATTCAAGAAGATGCTTTTATAGAAGCGAAACCCCGCGAATACTAAAGGGAAAGTTGTAATAATGTAACCAATTTTCAAGTGGAAGTGAGACGGCCTACCTAGATGAATGGTCGCCACAAGGTACATTAGGATGGAGAAAATTAGGAAGACCTGCATGTTGGAAATAAAGCTCGCCGTTAGTGTTACTATGCACGCGTAAATGGGAGCTAATACACACGGCTGCTTACCCATGCTGATATAACACTACGCGAATCTTTCAGTCGCCTCGCCTTCGTCAACCCCGGGAATGCTGCGATGAACAGGCATGTGTAGGCACCTTCGGAAAGAAAAAAGGTAAGAAGACTCTTTAGCGCCAAAGAAATAATGTCAACACGGTTTCTGCATGAACGCACAGTAGAGACCCGTCTATACGTCGCCATCAATGTCTGCTGAACGTAGAAGTGAGAAACCAGATAATACGGACCTCCACCAGAAAACCTGTCGCGTAGGATATGTCGATACGCAGTCCCTGGTCGTCAATCCCTTTGTACGCCATTGTGTACTGAGCGAAGAGCGATTTGAACGCCCAGCGTTGGCCAGCGGATATGTCGCCGCAGTGAATAGATGTTTAGTAAGGACAGACAAATTAAAGGACCAGCTGGCGGATGATTGATGTAAACGAGAGCTTCAAGAAAAAATGTTCAAAATGTAAGGATGAGAGGGGTGCAATACGGGTCTACGTATCCATACTTTCTAGACTGTATTATTGATATCTGCTATACATATGGATTGATTTGAGCTTGAGCGTCTGTCCCGTGGGACGCATTTTGAATGTCAAGTGATGCTATGTCGCAGTTAGCTGGCCTCTGTTTGGCCCGGCGGGCAGTCGGACGGGCGACTGACTCTTACGACTACCGGCTACTCGGACGCGCGGAGTATTCTCCATTGAATGCCAATGAGAAGGCGAGGCTGTGGGAGCAGATCATAGACGGCTCGCAGGCGAAGATGCCAGCCGCACTGTCTGTCTTTGAAATTTGTAAACATATTTATATTTCTGTACCTCCATAGTCGCTCTAGACCACCGGCCGACTATGCAAGTCCGAGAAGCCATGGCCTGACCGGAATGGCTCCGCAATAAATACAACCAGAATTACCCACGACTCTGATACCTATCTGCTGTCTACTTTCTACGTGAGCGAGTTTCCAGAGCAGCAGCTGTCGTACATTATATTTGATCGTCTCCCTTTCTCAAGTTCATCTCGCTTTTTGTTCCACCCACAGAAGTCATGGATGATGACTGCTGACATTCTGTGGCTTGGGTGTGAGCCGAGAATTTTGATTGCCGACGGTAATGATTACCATTACACAAACTAAATTCGGACCAGTGGTGCAAATGCCAAGCACTCAATGGACATGGACAGGCCACGGAATGTCTGTCAAATCTTTACCAGTCAAAATTCCACCATCGGCCTGATGCACCTTAGTCCTCTGTACGGGGTTTTGGGCCCTGAAGTATCGCGGGCTTCTGAGTTCTACCACTAATCCGTGGCTACTAGGCTGTCCGAGGTTCGTGGCGTAGAACATGACCTTATTCAGCGAGATTTTTATATAGATTCTTGGTTGTCGAAAAGCCGCTTCACAACACACCGAAATGCCCTCCGATCTTTGAAGCTTAGCCAAGCTGGGTATGCCCCTTAATGAAGCCTAATGTATTGACCATGACGCGCAAACATAGCTTCATTGTCATGAGTAACCGTAACCGGAAGTTCCCTGAATGACAAGAAATCTCCCGAAAGGTGGGCGCGTGCGGGGAGACTGGTGCCTCCCACGAAAGGTTAATTATTCTGTAATCTCGAGGCGCTCCACCAACAACGCCTTGCTAAAAACTTGGAAAGCTTATACCTTCCGGTTCACCGCTATATCGAATTGATGCACTACATACGCTTATGCAGACGGCGATGTTGAATATTAACCGGGGTTTACAAGTAGGTAAGATTAACCCGAAGACAAACAGAAAGATACCAACTCATCTGAGCCCTCATTGACCACGCGCCCAACGTCACTGAGCGAGTAAGCGTACTCCATTGATACCAGTGCGCTGTATTCTCGCGTGGAATGCGGAGAACGGCTGCTGTTGTGCGCGCAGATCTGCTTCAATCCGATTCTGTGGGCCCGGACAAGAGTAAGAGTCAAATGCCATTGGCGCTTGATTGGCGCCTCCCACGTTACACGCGGAATGTGAGTAGAGCAAGTCTCTCTCCAAGTCAGTGAATATCTGAAGGAAACCCCTCATTGTCTTTTTCCAGAAGAGACTCGGAAGCGGCCCTCGCCGTCGCTTTTAGCCATGTGACCTTGAAACGTTTAGTGAGAGCTCTAGCATCGGAATGTTATTAACAGCGAAGAATACACACATAGCAGTAAGCACAGATTTCTGTCCGGTCAATCTTTCGTGAATTATTATTCCAGTGCTGAGGTTGTCATATTAATCGTTTCTTGTCCATTCAAGTTGGTCACTAGCTACCATAAGCACACCTTGGCAGTGTTTTATCCATGTGTGATTCTATTTTGTCCTGGCCGCCTAAGTTAACACACAGCGACGCCGTTGTTTCACGACCGCCCTCATGGGTCTCCCTCACAACAAAAAAAATAGCCCAAGATCCATCCCTATTTTGTACATAGTATTGCGCGGGAGAGGCTCCACCAAATGGGTACTGGAGGGTCCATAGCAACTCTGTTAGATGGACACCAGGTCCCAGCTGTAGCATAAGAGCCAATACAACAATTGCTCATTTAGATTCATGATCCAAGGGCTGCTGCGTGCGACCCACGGCTGGCCGCTGGCGATGTCAGCAAAACGCACGTGATGCCTGTGAGAACCGCGCACAGACCAAGTAAGCAGCAGACTATATAAAGCTGGGAAGACCCTTTATTGTTTCCTTAGAACATACTCAATCAGGATCTGTTTACAGAAACTGACCGAGTCTCGCATTTTTACAAATGCTGCATTCTTCATATCCACTCGATGACATTCGCGCTATCTCGTTCTACTGAGAACATGGCCTGCCTCCGCGCGGGTCTCGAGGACGTTTGGTTCACCTTCTGCGGCGCTCTTACGAGCACTGTTGGATTGCGAGCCAGCGAGACTAGCGTCAGTCTGATGGATACCATTTTATGTACATATGCCAATAGTAACTTGTAACCGGTAACCCTTCGAGCTATAGCAAGGTCTGAGAACATCCCCTCATTGTCACGCAGTTTTTGCAGGCTTTTGCCTTGGCTTCGATCAAAAATTTCGCCCCGCACCTTGTTGATGCCTTCGAACATTGCCTGCTACCGCGTAGAACACACTGCCACGTATAACCTGCCTCTTCTCTTCCTGGGTGAATGAAAATACTTTTAGAGCCTGAATTGTTGCTCTGAAGCCCTGAAGACCCTTGTCGTACGGTTGTGCCACTCGGTTATAAACTCTGGGGATTTGATATGGAGCACTTTACTGCTGTGGCTTCCTCGGAGACAAAATACCGTCTATTTTATCTCCCTACTTGTGTGATAGTCCATATCAACGTTGGTGTGTACTTATTCACTTTCACAGAAAAGTAAAATCGACATAAAGGGAGGGTCGTTGACAATTACTGGGATCAATTACGAGTACATGCAACTCCAAAATCAAGATAGCCCAGTAACGACCGCAGTTTGTTGAGAACAGTAATTGAGATACTTGTTTCGGGTCGACGCGCAGATTTCGACTGGGGTGTCCGGCGAAGGGAGGTTGGATAAGAAGGGATACGCTTAGGCTTCGTCATTGAAGACCATGGAAGTCTTCTTGATGAGGTTAACGATACCAACACTGCAGTTTCGAGAATTGTCAATCATCAGCGTAAATAACTTACACGTTATGTTTGCGTTATGTGTACACCTACCAATCATTGTAGTCTGGTACACCTGCAGTTTGATCAGATTCCGCCTGGTCCTCTGCAAGTATCTATTACATAAAGTAAAGGTTTGTGTGTGGTGTAAACTCTCCATCGATCGATCACGGGGACTCACAAAGTAGGTCACATAGTCCGGGAAATCGTCGCGGTAGTGCATGGGTGTCTGCGTCTGCACTGCCTTGAGCTTCTGGGATGTGTACTGAGGCTTGCACAAAGCAGTGCCCTTAACGTTTCCCTTCGTCCAGAAGAAAGCAATGTCAAGTGCGACGTTCGCTTCCTCGGAGGAAGCAAAGACGTAGTATCCCTCGCGGGTGCGCTTCAGGCGCATGATATCGTCTGTCGCGCCCAACATCCAACGTCAGGAACTCGGTGTTGGTTACATCTTCCTCGGTGTATGTCAGTTTGATGGCCTGGTTGTATTTCGCGCGGGAGATCTACAGAGCGCGGATCGTCAGGACAATATACATATGTGCAGAATAATAAAACCGGGCAAAACCCTACTTACACCAGAAACAAATGCGAACCACCCAGCAGGGATGTTGATCTTGATAGAGTTCTTGGTCGGATCCTCGCTGGAAGGACGCGCAACAAACTTCCCCCGCCGACAATACTTCCGCATTGTTAGCAATACCTAGTTTGACGATACGGGCAACCTGTGAAGTTTTATACTATCCATTAGCGAAAGAGTATCTCAGTGGATAGCTTGCTAGAGCAAACCTGCTCCTTTGAAATTGGTTTCTTTGTGACGGTGACTTCAGGAAGAACTGAGCCGCCTCTAAATTTGGGCAGGATGCGGAAGTCAGGGGCCTATAGCACGGAGTATAGTCGGTTAAGGACTGGAATCGACTTCCACGCTTTGGCAACACTACAGACACGCACATCAACAAGGGGGCGGGCGCTGTAAACATCAGCAGCTTTGTCGAACGTTTCAATGTTCCTGGCCGACTCAACGAAGTCCGCATAAACAGACTCGATCGTCAAAGTGGTAACATTCACACCCTCCGCCATGTATTTGGAATAATACTCTTCAATGAGGTCTTCCGCGCTTTCCGACCTGAAGAGAACACGGCGAGCAATCGTCTTTCCATCTCTTGCAACAAGCGTGTCGAGTTCGACCCTCTCAAGTGAAGAGCCAATCACGTAGTCGGCCAATCCAGAGGCGGGAATAAGAGGCAGAACTAATCCACTACACGATACAAGTTATACGTTAGAAAAGGTGATCGCTAAGGGTTTGGAGGTGATCAAATACCCTGTGAGCTTGGTAAGGCTCTTGTAGAAGTCGTAGGCATATCTGTAGAAATTCATCACCGGCTCACACGAAACGAGATGCTGAGGTCATGTAGTGTCAACAAAGATTGCTATTCTCTCATCACAAGTAATATACGTACCAAAATAATTCCGAGTTCGGCTATACGACGAGCGATTCCCAAAGGCTCTTTGGCGCCTAATCAACGAAAGTCACGTCAACATCGTGGAAGCAATGAAATATTGGAATCTAGCTGCCCGCACGGCACCTACCTGAAGGTATCCCACTGGGGAAGCAGTTCATTGGCTCACCAATACCATGCGGAGGTGAATCGGTGATGAGGATGACCATCTTTGTGGCATCAACGCGCCACTCCGAGAAGAGGGCCACATCAAGCGCTTCGGCGACGGCCTCAGGATAATCTCCTCCGCCATCAGCGACAAGTGTACTCAAATTGCTCTGCATGACAGAAACATCGGTCGTAAAACCAAATGACTTCGTAACATACTCATCGCCATAGTCGCGGAAGCCTATCAGCCCGACCCGGAGGGCGCCAGGGCTCAGTTTGCCGGATGAGGCAATCCGGTTGCAAATGTCGATGATACCGTCAGTGGCGGACTTGATGTATGCTTGCTGACTAGCGGTACAGTCTTGTACAAACAGGAGATCTCTGACGGTATGAGTTAGTACGCATGATGGTATTGTAAGTATCATATTGAACATAACGTGATGAAACGGCTCACAGCGTGGTGTTATTGGTCCCACTGGTCGCGCTGACACCAGAGCTGCTAACGCCTAGCGTGGTGCCAGATCCACTACCCCCGCCAACAGATGCAGTGCCACTGTCGTCGGTTGCAACGGGAAGTCCATTGTGATCAAGACCCGTCCCCTTGATCACATTGATAGTACACACACTACCCAGACAGAGTTAAAGCAAAGGAGTTTTGAATTCGGCAGAGAGTCATCGCTTACGTGTCGTTATACATGGGCGCAAAATCAGTCTCCTTTTGGTCTGGAGATGCTTGCACAAAGACCTGATGTGTGATGCGTCCATAGGTCAAAACACGGACATACAAACCATGACCGATGTGTTCGACTCACGAAGAATGTGACGTAGTTTGGAAACTCCTCATGAAGGTGAGGGGGAGTTTCCGCCTGTGGTAAAATCGCGCGAGACACGTTTCAGCGCAGCAGTTTATGGGAACACTGTCAACAGACCTGAAGAATCCTGAGACCTTTGACGCCGGCATTCGCAGAGGGCTTCTCGAGCAGGCGGTCCTTAACTTTGCTGTCCTTCGATTAGAACGCCGCTAGCTCCAACTTCTGCGTCTTGGCTGCGCTGATAATGGCATACGAGCCTTCGTGCGTGCGCCTGAGCTTCATTGTCTCGTTTGCCTTCCCAAAGTCGGCATTCAAGTACTCCGTGTTGGTAAGTTCGCCTTCAGTGATGCGCATACGAATCATCTGGTTGAACGTGTTGCGGGACAGCTGTAGGGATCATGTGCGTGAGACTGACAAGTAAACTCCACATGAATAAAATAGTTTACGCCAGAGATGTATGTGTGCCATCCAGGTGAGATGGTGGCTTCAACAGTCCCGCCACCTCGAGTAGAGCAGATAGGGTGGTCACTAATCAGATTGGTGGTAAGCTCGCAGTCAACACGATGCAGAAAAAGATAGCACGTACGACATGACGGATTTACAGCAAAGATCGGTTACTGAGTCTGTAAGAGAGTTTGTTAGGGAGGGCAGAGGGAATCTGTTGTAGATGTCACTACTGGCTCCTATATTTATATAGAAACACATCGAGCTCGTTCATTCGGATATGACCTGAGTCCCAGCATTTGAAACTTCTTGATCAATGTGCACATTAAGCTACATTGTGTAATGAATATGGAAGAATTCGAGGTTGACTCAGCCAGGTAGTGTGATGATAGGTGCAACTGCGGAAATCTTTGGTTCGCCCCGTGGTCATGATCAGTTGCGATGAAAGGATGAGCATGAGATGATTGGACGCCACCGAGTTCATGATGCACTCATCACTTTCTATCTGCGTAGAGACACAACTTGAATGATAGGATTTGCAACTTCCAGACGTGTTCCATCGTCTAATGCTTACTGAAAGATGAAACCTATTAAGGCATCGGCCAATCCTCTGGCCATCTTGGCCCTCCACCATCATTTGGCACACCCTCACGCTCCAGGGGCATTCGTTGGAGGAACAAATCAACGCCACCAATTAAGAGCGTTCATATCACGCTCCCATGCATCAGATCTAGAGTCTGCACCGTGATTTAGAGCCGGGGTTCTGAGTTATAGAACAAGCAGAAGGAAGGAGAACATCAATAGAAGGGATGCAAAGAACGGCGATCATCGGTCATTACCACTGGCTACTAGCAACGAACGATGCGTCCGTTAGTGTTACTGAAGGTAATCGACACCGCCACATACGGTTGAAACTGGATTTGGGATGCCATTTGCCCTAGGGGCCGCATCTTTCGCATTAGAAGGCTACATCCGCAACTATCTTAGGCTTCAATATGGACACCATCAGTGAGACGAGACCAGTGTAGGCATAAGTAGGAAAATGCAATATGGTGCTGGGTCCTGCAGACAACGCGTTCAAAGATCAGGCCTCCAGGAGGCGACAGTAGATCTTAGATGTGCGCAGAAAGTGCGTCTGCGCCGTATATAGACCTCACAGTGACAGGGCCAGCTGGGGACTAGTCAGTGTGGTTGAAGGAGCCGTGAGTCGAAGTTGAGGCCGACTGTCCATTTCCGTGCGACGCTCCCCATTTCCTCCCCTCTGTCTTGAATACATTCCACAGCGAAAAGGATATCATAAACGGTCAAACCGTAGAGCTACTGCTGACAAGGATGACGAGGTTACGGACAATAAGTTGGCAGACTCTGCGGTGTCCAGTCAAGATAACGACTACCGTTGCAGTTTCGCGGCGCCCACAGACAAGGGCAGTTGGATTTTTCTGGACATCGGCACTACAAAAATGTTCATAGTCGTCAATGTAATTCGTTTGAGAGCGCGACATTGAGGTGGAACTGTGTGCCTGGGAGGACCCTGCGCTGGAGCCTTGGACAGCCAGAGGGCGAAAGTCGGACAAGCTGATGGATGTGGCGTAGGAACTCACAGTGGCGTTATAGCGATGCCCGGTCTACGAGTGTGGGTCCTGAATTTATCAGAGAGTAGTGAGGTACGTGCGTAGAATCCAGATTTAGCATCGGCCAGCTGGGACTGAAGTACTGAAGATTGACTGGAAAAGGTGATGGAGGAGACGGGAGAACGTCTGAGAACGTGCGTCGCGCATCGTGCATCGCGTTGGAAGCATTTATTAGGTGCGTGACCGTGTGGCCCCTGGTCTAAGTTGCTGGCAATGGACCTGTTCCTCGATGGTCGTTCTCCCAGTCTGTGCAAAGTCTGTGCTCAATCTGTGCTCGCAATGTGCTTGTAGTCCAAGGAAATATTGATCTAGAATTACACCCAGCTGATACTCACGAACATTTCAAAAGCTGAACGTTGAACTCGTGACTCGAGCAACAGTCGAGACTCGACTGAGTCTTAAAGCTTAGATATTCAGGCATCTTCGCATTCTCCTTCAACTTTCATATCTTGCTTTTCTACGTATGCACATGGACGGTGTTGCTTTCTTCTCGGGAAGTAATTGTGCGTCCTCAGGCGGACCCGAAGATGCAGCCGCAGAAACGCCATCGCTTGTCAATGGAACACCGTTGGAGTCGCATTCGGTTATGATATCCATAATAGAATGTGATATGTGAGTAATTATCGAACCTGGTGAAGCTCAGAGCATGTTGAATCTTGAAAGTTTGAAAAAAGGGGTCTTCCGGAACGAGCTCATTGCGATGGAAAGATCAACTGGAACGCGTACAGTAGTCAGTATATTCCTACGTAGCAACACTCAATCGCTCAGTACCCGGTCAACCATGCGTGCATTATCTTCGGACCGATAGTTCACCTCAATTGAGTTGTAGGCCACGTCTTCATACATACAGCACAGCGCATCCAGAGGAGATCATAAAACTGGTCGCTCACCTTGGGCAATGTTCCTTCTTCAGTGGCATCATTAGATACTGGGCTGAAGGAACAATGGAGGATTGTGGGAGATTGTGGGCGGTCATCGTGTATTACTCAGAAGTGCAGATTTAGGATCAAAAGAAAGCGCAGATCCCGAAAGAGCTCTTGGCAACAGAGAAATTGACGGGAAATAACGACGCGCTGTAACACCTGCAATGTCCAGCAAAAACCCCGGAGGGCCTCAAGGCTTCCTGATGCGAAGGAGTCTTGCAACGGCTTGGTAAATACTACCTAATATGAAGCAATATTGGGGACTGTCAAACGATAAGCCCCCTCCGGTTCACTCAGAAACGGGTGGATAAGATTTCTGTTTCACAGAACCTTTCTGTGCAACACACTACAGCATTGCAGCGCTGTCTAAACACAACTGAAGAGCAAAAGGCTAGCGGTAGCTAAAAATATTTGAAATTGCAGCGTCGATTCTGTCATTTGATGAAAGATTGCAGATAATCAGAATGGTCAAATCATCTCACGGTTCGTGTGGCGTATTTGTGCCTCGCACGGCAAACACTTCTGGGAACGGGCGCTGAATCGACCCCTAAAAATCAACTGGTCTCAAGCGGTTTTTTGATGCCGTACTGATACTTATAACATATGAGCTCTTGAAGGGGGAAAAAGTTGCCCTCGTCCCCTTCAACAACCGGACACCAACCACTAATGCCACTTAGTAGCGCCAAGTCAAATTCGTCAGGTATGAGCTCCCTCCTCAAGGTACTTGTCGCTTATGTGTCTTCAATTTGATTCTGCATCTTGCCAGAATGAACCTTGGAGCGCTAGAAGGGATAACAATGGACGTATCACGACGCGCCGATGCGTCTGAACTTGAAGTGCCCGCTCACGATACTCGCCTCATTGTTGCGTTCGACGTCCTGTATATTGTCGGTTTCGTCATCCTGTCTTTTACACTCCTCTCAGCCTCCATATTTCGTCACGTCCGTCGGACGGCGACATGGTACACAGTCATTTCTTCCTGGGTCATCACCTGCGTTGCAAATCTTCTACTACTTGGTCAACAAGGCGGCTCACCAGACCCGGCACGGGCTCTATGCACTCTCCAAGCTTCGTTGGTTCATTCCGTCCCTGCATAGTATGTTGGTCCACTCGTATGGGATGTACTACCTATCTCACATCGTATCCAGCACCGCTTGGGCCGCTTGGGCGTTAGCCATTCACGTAAGTACTATCCCAATATTGGTAATCGAGCTTCCTAATTTATTGCCTTTACGTGAATAGGTGTATCTTTCGCTTGTGCAATCAAATCAAGTGGTCTCTATCCTCGTATGATAATATCCCTCAAATTTCGCTGCCTATGAGCCTGCTGATCATCTATGCCTCTTCATAGCTTCATGCAGTCCCCAATGGTCTTTTCATTATGCTTGTCGTCATTCTGCTCATTGTGAGTTTGAGCCAACATACAGCTGGAATTGTAACTGAATCAGTGTACAGTGTGGGGCTGCAAAACCCGACTTCATTCGCAAAAACCCCGCGAAGATGTATTGTCATTTCTCTTCGGGGACAGCAATTCCGTACGCAAAAATTATCCGAACACTACTTTACCTGCTGATGCTTGATGCCGCTGAAGGAAGCAAGTGTCCGGTGGTTTGACCATCATTGGGACCCTTGGAATTCTCACTGTCGAAGGTAGATGCTGGACATCTGACGGGGGCTTTTTTTTGGCGTTAAACAGTCTTTGACCATTATCGGCTATAGGAATCATCATCTCAATGATCTTCAAGCGGTGGAAGGCTGCGCGCAACTTCGGTTTCTTGAAGCACCACGAGGCCCTACAGCTCGGGCGTCTGGCCCTATTCAGCATCATTCCAGTCATCGGCTTGATGTGAGCACCACGCGTTTATAACTCCAGGCGTATTCTAACATGAAACCGTTGTTTGCCTTGGATTAGAATAGGAGCATTGCAATTTGTATCCAAGTCGCAGGGTGGGGAGACTGTTTTGATTGTCATTCTCGCTAGTGGTAAGAAATCATCGTCACTTTGGTGTGATGGCGTCCAGTTGCTGAGTTAGTTTCCGCCTTGCGTTTAGTCCCTATGCTTGTAGGCCTGATCTTCGGCACTCAGAAGGTCCGCCTTCTCGTCTTCATGCTGACTAACAATGGTTTTGACTCCTTGCTCAATCTGTTCAGGATCTCTTCCAGGCCTGGACAAGGAAGAAACCACATAGCACCTCTTCGGTTTCATGGCAGTCCTGAATGAAGCAACGGTCATCGTTGTCACTGCATGGTCCACCTCATGCAAAGCTTGCAAGGTGATCATGACCACCTGCTCAGCTTTAGCGACACTTGTGTTTTAAATAGTAGCCTTCTCCTCCATTAGCTTATGTTCAATGCATTATTATTTTCGATGATTGCAGGTCCATGTTGAACCAACCCGTGTTCCAAATCAGGCGGCTCCAAGGTCGGAGTGATCACACTTCCGCCTCATGGCCTCTCGCGTGGCCCTCCGAGGAGAGCTGTCGTTGTCAGTCCGAGTCATCGAACAACATTACGCATCAACCACCCGCTGCAACGTGCAACTGACTGCAAGCTATCGATAAACATCCACAAATGTCACTGGTATAAATCTGCCAAGTAAACGTGTTCCTTCCCGCAAAATGAACTTTTTGTTCAGCTAAGTATGGCTTGAAGAAGCCTCGTGTTCGTTCATCTCCGGCGTTCATAGACCTTGGTGCAAAGTCGAAGCCCTTACCCAGCACATACATCATAAGTTCTCTCTCTCCTACTCTTCAGCCACACTCTCCACGAAGTCGATATCGCAGATGCGCTGCGGTTTCAGCAAACCGATTGCGCTACCTTACAGCCTTGCACTTCTTTGCTTTCATGCCGCCACCTTGCTGCTTGATGCTCGCGGAGTTGACGCAAAATCTCAACAATGCCGTCTTCAGTCACGGAAGCAGGCAGTCTTTCGTCCAGCTGGCGCCAACCCTGGCGGTGGGGTCAGTCCGACCTTGTCATCGTCGCTTGCCACCTCCCCAACACCTGCTACGATACCCGCTCGTCCGACGTCACAGTCGAGCAGTAGCAGAACAACGACGTCATCTGCCACCAGCGCACCTTCGAGTCCCACGTCAGCTCCAACGCCGTTCAACTATGCTACCCAAAAAATCCGCGGTGTCAATCTGTGAGTTTGTCTACCTTAGATGCTATATTTAAATTGCTGATACCGTAGCTATCACAGGGGAGGATGGCTGGTCCTAGAAGTGAGTGACATATTCTCTACATTTATCCAATGGTTGCTGAACCCAACGCATTCGTCAGCCATGGATCACTCCTAGCATTTTTGAGAACACTGGGAACGACAATATCATAGATGAGTTCACCCTAGGACAGATGATGGACCCGACAACAGCGAAGAGTATCCTTACGAATCATTGGCAAACAGTACGTGTGGCTTTCTATTCCCACAATTGAACGCGCGCTGATAGTCTCCCCATTCAGTGGATTACAGAAGACGATTTCAGGCAGATTAGCGCCGCTGGGCTAAACCATGTGCGGTATGTAGATGCCCTCCATGGAATTTTGAAGCCTTCCTGAGCCCACCTTGCTAGAATCCCACTAGGATACTGGTCGGTACCACTCACCTCAGCCGATACAAATACCTCCACATCCGCCGCGCCTTACATCACAGGCGCCTGGCCATATCTACTCGAGGCACTTTCCTGGGCTCAAAAGTACAAAATCCACGTCATAATCGACATCCACGGTGCCCCAGGGTCGCAAAATGGGTACGACAACTCGGGCCAACGCACAGGGAACCCACTGTGGGGTGTTACCCCCGACAATGTAACGCGGACGGTGGACACCCTGCGCTTCCTGGCGAGAGAAATTGGGAACCAAGTCAGCGTTATTGAGCTTTTGAATGAGGGCGCCGGCTTCCTTGGCGACACCTGGGTTGCGACGATTAGGCAGTTCTTCCTTGATGGGTACGCGGCAGTCAGAGAGGAGGCACCAAGCAATCTGCAGATCATGATTGGGGATGCGTTCTTAGGCGTGAATGTAGGAATGAGTTCATTTGAAAGCCGGTAGGATGTCGCATACTGATCCTTCAATTCTAACAGAACTGGTCCGGCTTTCTAACATCTCCACAAGCGCAAGGAGTGATGATGGATTTTGTGAGCCCCCATACTCTATCCCAATCTCCAAGCTAACGAGCGCGTCCAAAAGCATGAGTATCAGATATTCAGTGACCTAGAACTGAACAGGTCATTCGATGATCATATCAATGTACGAATTCGTTCCAGCTTTTATGTTCAAGTACTCAAGTCTGATAATTGTATCTGCGTCCTTTCTCATGACAGTTTGCATGTGGATACATGCAGAGCCTCGGAGACTACCAAAGCAGCAATATCAGGACCATCATCGGCGAATGGTCGAACGCGCCTACAGATTGCGCACAGTGGCTGAATGGCCGTGGCGTCGGCGCGCGCTGGGACGGGACCTGGTTCCCTGGCCCTACCAGTGTCGTGCATGGCCCCTGTGGAAACTACACTGGCAGTTATACAGGATGGTCGAACGACTATAAGACGTTCTTGCGCAAGTGAGTGCTCTTCAGTTTTGCACTCTTGTTAGCAAGTACCTGGATTTATGCACATTATATAAGGTATTGGGAAGTTCAAGTGGAGGTTGGCGAATCAATATCTGGATGGGTTTTTTGGACATGGAAGGTATGTGCTGTTCCGCAACCAACTGCTTTGTCCTCCCAGCTGAAAGTATCGCCCTCGTATACAGGCAGAAAACGCTGACGAATGGAGCTACCAGAAAGGCCTGCAAGGAGGTTGGATACCGCAAGATCCTACGAACCGAATGTTTCCTGGGATCTGCTCGCCAATGCAATAATGTAGGTTTTTTCCAATGCACAGTACATAGTCGTAATAATATCCAAAATACATGCATGACTCCCTCAACTGCACTCGCACAAGCAAATGAAAGGCACCACGGAATGCTGCAAGATTTTGATCAAGGCTCGGGTGTCGACTGCAAATGACACCTAAAAATAGAACACTCGATTGCTGGACCCAAGGTCGCATTATTACTTAGTTTGGAACTCCCTGTAATGCATATGTGGCTCGCGAAGTAGAGCAGGGATAGAATTTGTACCATATACGATGAGAGGTGATTGGATAGTACATACTAAATAGTTTTCTAATGCGGGAGAATGGTATGAAAAGTACAGTATACAGCATACGGGACTGAGAGGGGCGGTCAGCATTGGAGACAACAGGTAAGATCTACAAATTGGCATATAGGTAGAGGATTAAGACCGTTGAATGTCCGTCAAAGTAGCCCTGATATAATCTGGCAAAGTTTGAAAGATATGAAGTCCAATTGCGGGTTATTAGTACGGTTGTGGCCATCCTGGGAGGCCTTGCAGCGCTGCATTGGTGGCTTCCTTGACTCTCCGCTTGCCAGCCAAGTCACTAGATTGACGGTAGCCTTCTTGGACTTCCTTCATCTGGAATACTGACGCTGCTACGGAGTCTGCATCAAATAATCCGTCAGCGCAGTTCGCATGGAGAAGTGAGTGTAGCTTTCAACTCACCGTGGTTGTTCTCGGCTTCTTTGATCAACTGAATAAACAAGAAAAGAATGTAACGGTCAATAATGACTGAGATAAGGTAGGACATGGAATAGGCAGAGGCCACCATTCCTTCAGACGCAACATCCATGGATGTGCCACGCGCTCACGACATCTGGGCGCCTACTCAATCCAAGTTGGAAAACCAGAACTCACCCCTTGTAACCTCCCCGCCTCCTGCTGTATCCTCGGTAGGACCCCTTGATAGTCATACCCACCAATACTAGACATCTGTTGCGTGAGCTCCCCGATGCGCTGCCTCAGCTCGGCCTTGCGCTGGTCCCAAGCACGCATGAGCGCCTCAAACGACGTGATCCACTGCTTCCACGTAAACTGGTCCCAGGCCTCGATCGCGGCCTTATGTGTGCGGATGAAGTCCTTGGGGTGCGGTTCGCCAAGGATGGAGAGGCCGTAGCCCATGCTAGGGTTGCTGGTATGACCGCTGGGTTGTGCCCCACCGCCGCCGAAGTACCCCTGTTGTTGCTGCTGCTGCTGCTGTTGTTGCATGTTCCCGTTCCCGTTTCCCATCCCCATTCCCATACCGCCTCCCGGGCCATTATTGCCTCCGTCCCACCCCGCCTGGCCCAGTGACGAGTATGGATCGAACTGGGCGACGTATCCAGGGCTCTGAAGCTGCTGCTGCGCGGGTGTGTACGCCGTCGAGTTAGGCTGCGGCTGCTGTCCGTTCAGGTACCCATAGCTGCTCCCGCTGACATGTGCTGCCAGCTGCTGCCCAAAGGAGCTCGAGGGCTGGAACTTGCCACCGATGGAGCCAGGTGTCGACGTCGAGTAGGGTGTTTGTTGTTGTAGGTTCGGCGAGAGATACCCGCCGTTCATCTGCTGCTGGGGTTGCTGCTGTCCATATCCCATCTGCGGTTGCTGTTGCTGATACATACCGCCCTGTTGTTGTGGGTATCCACCACCGGTCATCCCGTTCCCCCATTGCTGTTGCTGCTGGCCATATTGTTGTTGCGGGTCCGGCCCCTGCTGAGCTGCTGCGGATAGGTCGGGGAATCGCGCGCTGACTTGATGCCCTGCGTCAGTGATAAAGGGATTGTTTGTCAAGGGTGGGCTGGTAGATCCATATCCGTTGTACATCGGAGAGTAGAAGAGATAAGTAGTGGTGAAGACGAGGATGAAGCCGAGAGTCAGACGAACGATGTACTTGTCAATGTCATGATCGAGAGCGGATGTATCAATGGCTTGCACGTGGTGTAATTCCGGGTCATGATGACATCTTATCGACTAGCCGATCATACAGAGTTTTTGCCTTCAGCACAAGCGGCGTCTTGTTACAATGTTGTCTCTACTGTACAACATATAGATCCTCGTCGTGGTCATGAATTAAATAAAATATGAGGTGGAGGGTGGTTGAGTGGAACAGGGTAGCAAGATGAAAGCGTCCTCGTTTTGGAAGAAATCGACAGCCCAACATGTCCGCGGGATGATATTATTGGGGTTGTACGATATTATGGGGAGTCGAGAAATCGGGGTCATGAGCGTCGTTGTTTCTGGCTGACTTTTGGTGTGGGCACCAAACCCAGTAGTCCGAAGGTCAAGATATAGAAAGCTGAAACTGAAAGGAGATTTCTAAGACACAGCTCATGAGCGACGCGATTCTTACTCACCCCCAACAGTCCCTTTCACATAGCCCACTGGCGACCAGAGTGACAAAGTGCTCACTGACAACAGCCAACCAAATACGATGGATCCAGTGAGAACCTTTCGACGCATATTTAGTCAAGGAGTGGCGCCATCGAGGCAATAAGCTCACAGGTATCACCGACGACAGGACTCCAGATTCTCTCCAGGATTGATACTGTTCGAAAAGGTCAACTAATTGTCTGCACGAATAGAAATGTACACACATTAGGCTCTTCTCCACTAATCCAAGGCATGTATAGCACGTAGAGGAACAACGAGACGGTGAGGGCTCCTAATGCGAAGGACCCATAACCAGCCAATCTGATGGGGTTGGATCCGGGTTAATGCAACTGACAGTCATTAGAGTAGTGAGAGGACTGACTGGCCCCATTGACCTCCAGTTCCTTGCAAGACGAGCCAGAAATCATTGAGAGTTCCAAGATAGTACGTCAAAGCTGCACCAGGTATAACCAGCTTGAGTTGCCTGAGGGTATGTTGGGTCCACGGAACCTGTTTCGTCTGTCCAGTTGGCGCGATGGTGCTATTCAGCTTGGACTGGGTTTGAGTGACACTTCCGGTGGCCATTGATAATAAATGTGGGTTTGACGGGATGGCAGGGAGGACAACAAGGGACGGGGCGCCGTGAAGCCAGAAGAGTCGAGATTGAAATTCAAGGAAAGAGCGAGTCGCCCCATCACATTCAATGTGTCCCACTCTTATCACATGCAAATCATCCTCACATCACGTTCTGTGATTCCATCACTATCGGGCCGTCCTTCCGAGTCCGCGAGCGCTTATTCTGGCTATTCGTTGGACCCAGCTTGTTCCAGCGGCTTTGACGTCTAATCGAAGTCTTTTCCGAGGAGGTGAGAGCTACAGTCCGCACTCAGAGCCTCTCTGTTCAAGCACGAGTTTCATGAGCAGTAAAGAATGGCAAGCTTGCATTCTTCCCGTCAGATACTTGTCAGATACAAGTCTTGACAGACAGCGAGGAAGTGTAGATGAAGCTAGGATGAAGCGCTTATTCGCTAGACTTACTGAAGCATGAATCACTGCTGTAAGCCGTCTCGGTGCCCTACGGGCCGTGATATTCTCAGAAAGACGTGTTATAAAACCATAAATGGAAGATTTTAGGCGTGCTTCTCGTTAGTTCGACATGAAGCACGAGTCGCACCCGAAATAGGAGGAAGAACATGAGCAACAGATGACCTCGTACTCCAGTGAATAGTGCATTTTTCTGACATACTATGTTTGACCCTAACATCGGCCACGACCATCCTTCGGACACACGCTATATCTCACTCAATTTCAGCTCAGTCTGTCTCAAAATTTGTATACGCAGCCTAGAGACCCTCTGAAATACATCTGTCCCATTTATTTCACCCAAAGAGCGATGAGGGGGGATGGTGAAAAAAGGAAGTTGTCACGCAGTGACCAACGGTGCCGACGGAGTTTGAAACGGCAGCTCACCGTGACGTCAGTGGTCGAAGCTCATGGAACGTATGCAGAAGGGTCATCTACAGCGCTTAGCATTCAATGTTCAAACGTTCAACCTTTATCCTCGTACTTCTGCCATTGATAACAGAGATCGCAATCGCAGTCCAACCACCTTCAATACAACTTCAATAGGTGGCCACCTCAAATTACAAATGAGACCCCATCGAATCCATCAGCCAGACAGCAAAAAATTTTATCATACTTATCATGAATCATCCCTACTGACAGTAGATACGTATATTCATGCATTAATACTTTCCTTGTCCCGCAGAATCCCCTGGCCGTTAGCTTCATGCTGGCAATCGTCCGAACAACAGGCGTCAGCGGAGTTGCATCATGACGCCATGTGGCTCTGATGGGACTGTGACAATGATGTGACTGTCCGAAGGTTGGTCGTGGCCGATGTTAGGGTCAAACATAGTATCTCCTGCTTGGACCTACCGCATATATGACATGATTAACATATTGACAGACAATCGCACCTGCCATCGTATTATGGGAGGCAAAACATTCATTCCGAGGCTCACATCGAAGTCAGCTAATCGGTTCAAAGTCTCTACGCGCCATCAACATGGAAAACAAAACAAAAAATCAGTTTGAGACCAACCTGGCAGGCTGACAAAGTACGATGGGCCAGGTATATAAAGGCAGCTCAAAGTCGTACTGTAAGAACAAAGCTCTAGCGCACTCAGAGCCTCCAGGGAGTCACTTATCCACTCACAGCACATACACTTCCTTGACGCCTAACCCGCACAATGAAAGCCTCACTCGCCTCTGTCCTCTCTGCTGTGCTCTTCGCCGCCACTTCTGTCTCCGGAATTAACATTCCAATTCTCGGAGACATCGACCTCGTCAAGGATTCCGCGCAATATAAGGCCTGCAAGGCGGCCAACCAAGCTACAACTGTGCGTCCTCGACGAGTTTGGCGTACCTTTCCCAAAGGCTGATATTTGGGCTTGCAGTTCGCGGGCATCCGCTACGGAGACGGTCCTCCAGAGACCGTCGTATACAACCAATGCGTGCCATGGCGCCGTGGCAACGATATCATCGCCAACGCTGTATTCTGCCAGCCTGCCACTTGCTTCGTCTTCGAGTAAGTCACTCGACAAGTGGTCCAACGAAATGAATTGGACACTAACACGCCGTCTGCAGTGACCTCAACTGTCAGGAACAAAGTGTTCCAATCCCCGTCATTGTCCCTGTGTCGATTGACTTTTTGAACGCTGCCGACTTCGTCGAGCTGCTTGGACAGAGTGCATTTTGCTCGCCCAACACGCTTCCTCGCCTGCCGCTGTGATTCTCCATTGTAAATGTACTGTACTCTTCACAGTAATTGAACGTGTTGGTAATTCTGGCGAGACTGAGGCTGTCCAATGTGAGCAAAATGAAGCTGCGGCAAGATGCACAGAGCTCTGAGATCGTGATGGGCGTTTCACGGAATTGAAACCCTGTTTAGTAAAGCATCAGTCCACTGCAATATAGAATCTTGAATTTTTTTGTAAAGACTGGAGTAAAAATACTCACATCAAATAGTTTCTACCTGCTCTTCCATCCACCTCCAAAGCTCAGCTGCAAGGGTAGGGTCCTCTCCTGCCGGATTGGCTGTGCCCATGCGGGCCCAAGGGATCAGGTACTAATAAATGCAGAAGAAGCGTCAGAAAATCCAACACCGTCAACCACATAAAATTAGACAGTGGACACACCTTTCCATTGAAGCCAACCCCTTCAGCCGAAGTACCTGCATACAGCTGGGTCAAAGCACCGAGCGGAACGGGGTACAAAATGAGCAAGCCCTGTTTAATCACGGTATAAACAATCAATCAACGTCCAAATGAAGTCCAGATGCCATACCAAAAGAAACCTTTCCGCGGCGGATATATGTCTTGTGAGCTCGGATTTGAGATTTCCGGGGTTGAGCGCCGTAGACACGATGCCTTGGTCGCCATACTTCCGCGCGAGCTCTGTTGAGAGCAAGACGTTTCCCTATAGCGCGACGCGCTAAGCATGACGATGAGATTACAGTGGATTTTGTTCAGCTTCGCGCACCAGCTTGCTTTGGCAGTAAAGATAGTGTCCACCCGCTTTTTTCCTCGCGGACGTGTCCTTAAGGGTGTTGAAGTTTACGGAGTTCGCGAACCACGATCCTGATGAAGAGGTGTTGACTACGCGCGCCTTGCTGTCGGGGGTTGACTTGGCCCCTTCGAGCAGGACGGGTACCAAAAGTTTGGTGAAGTAAAAATGACCTATGTATGCAGGTTAGTGGCCAACAATCACAATGATGTGCATGGACATATGTCATAAGAGACGTCAAATTTTTACCTAGGACGTTGGTTCCAAATTGGAGATCATAGCCTTGAGCGGTAAGCATGTCAATTGGTGGCGTCATGACACCTCTATGAACAGAATACCAGTCATTGGAGATACAAACATGGAGAAGCCGAGTCAGCCCTACGCATTGTTGAACAGAACATGGAGGGCTTTCTCCTTGCTGATAAAACGGCAAACTGAGTGAGCTCAAATATTTGTATTCAGATGATTCAATGGCGCACCTGGCAAATTCCTCTGCCGCAGCTTTGATTGAACGCAGGTCCGATAGGTCCAGCTGGAGGATGAGAGCTTCCTTGCCTGTCTCCTTCTTTAGATCCTCGATGGCCTGCTTCGCCTTGTTCGCATTGCGCGCTGCAATGTAAACTTTGGCGTTATGCTGTAGGAGAGCCTGTAGTAACCCGCCAAACAGACTCAGCTCATTGCAGCTCGCAGAAGGGGTGGTCCCCCAAGTCCAAACCGCCAAACGCCAACCAGACGCGACGAACCTTCGCTGTCTCCTTTCCAACGCCTGTACGGAAACCAAGATTAGATATGCTGAGTACGGCACCCAGGATTATCATAGTCAACACGAACCAGTATTAGCGCCCGTCACGATCATGACCTTGCCTGACAAGTCGGGAATATCCTCTGGCGTGAATTGTGTGGCCAGTGGAAAGGCTTCCTTCAACCAAGAAAATGCTGCGCCCATTTTTAAAGAGGAACGTTCGTTGGTTGTGGCAAAGATAACTTCTGGATGTGTGCTGTCGAATGCCAAAGGTTGCGTTTAGGGATGGGCGCGAAAGAACTCCTATTGTATGTAAGACACTAGCTGGAAGTGCGCCGTTCGCTGGTCAGCGCAATTGCTGTAGGGACCACTGACAAGGTGTTTGAGGGCTTGAGTATGTGGGCGAACGCGGTTGGGTGCATGAGAGAGAAGCGAGTCTACGTCCAAATTTGGCAGATCCAGACGATCAACAAAAATCGCTGACTCCGTCAATTTAGGCGCTGCCAGATTGTGTTCAATGACGTGGTCATCCGTGTGTTTGCTGAAAGGCAGCGTGGCTTGATAGACTGTCTTTCATGGAAGATACTAACACCAGAAAAAGTATGTGTGACTTGAACAAACTTTGAATGAGGGCCAGAGCATGTTCGACAACAATTCGACAACCATGTTGACCTCGTTTGACTTGTTTCCAACTTGATTCTTACTTACTCCTACTCAACTTGGGGGTTATGACGACCACTTGACGACAGGCTGTAACGTACACATGCAGCAATCTTTTGCGTTAGCTAGCTCCAACTTGGGAAGGCGTCGTCCCCCGATAAGCCAATGAAACAGTGTGGTTGTACGCGCCCGGCGTCGGCGTCGGGCTCCTGAGAGTACTCTCCGCATAGCCCAAGTTGCGGCCAACAGCCAATTGACATACATCAAACAGTCGGTTATACGAGCCAATGGAGACAATGAGTCTCCAAGCTTCAAGGTTTATTCGGGCATCGTTCAATCGATCAAGCGCCTCAGCGTGCCACTCGCATCGGTAGGCTGGTCACGAATGCACAAGCAAAGACGTAATAAATAGCTACCCCATGGCATACTTACAGTATATAGATGTGTGCAGACATACAATTTTTTTTAAAAAAAAAATACTGGAATCAGAGATGCCTGTACGGATTATAACTTGGACTGAGCTAGTTTGGGCTCGTCGGAAATACGGACAACCCTGATACAACAAATGAGTAAGCAATGGAAAAGTTCCACTGGCGACGTACAATTTTCCGGTATTGCCTCCACTAAACAGCATGGGCAGTGCGACGGGGGCCTGCTCAATACCGCCTTCCACAACGTGGAATTTCCTCTTGATGGCACCGCTCTGAATCCCTTTCGAGAGCTCCTTGATAGCATCCGCGTACTCAGAAGCGTAGTCCATGCTATCAGAAAGAGCGGCGTTAGTAAGAAGTAGACGCCGAATGAAAGCAACGGACACAATGAATCCCTGTATCTTAGCGCGCTGGGAGATCAAGTTGAGATAACTTTGCAGTCCTTTGGGCTTCGATGCATCTATTCAGGGAGTGAGCGCTCTTTCGCAGAATTGTATGGTTAAGGAAGCAAACGGACTGTACGCAGAAATAGCACCTGAAGAAGAGCAAATCAGAATGAGGTGATCTACAATGGTTTTCCGTACTCACCGCAAAGTACAATCCGGGCATCCTTGTTTAGACGCGTAAGCAGGAAATCCAGAATATCGCCTGCCAATGGGGTCAATGCCTATTGTAATTCTCATAGCACATGGAGGAGATTCTTACCTCCAACATTGTCGAAATAGACATCAAGATAGCCAATGCTTTTCATATCCTTATAGAAAGTCTTGCTTTTGTAGTTGAACGCACGATCAACCCCGAGCTCCTTTTCGAGCCAGCGGCATTTGTCGTCGCTTCCTGCAATAGCATACACCTTGGCACCGGCGGCCTTACCCAACTGGCAAGCCGTGGTTCCAACAGAGCCCGCAGCACCGGAGACGACGAGGGTCTCTCCGCGCTTGAGGTCGCCAATCTTCTTCAAACCCTGACATTCCCGTTCAGTTTTATTCTGGTACGAATGGTAGAGACATACAAAGTATGCAGTGAGGCCTGGTGAGAAGATTGAGGATTGAGCACAATGCAATTTAGCAGAAGAATACTGACCTGAAAGACCCAAGGTGTTGACGAAATCCAATGCCTCGACCCCGGGTTGAATGCTACCTTGCCATTAGAGAGATTCCTGCTCGAGTATTATATGCCACATACTCGAGCTTGTCCAGGTGCTTGTCCTTCATGACAGCATACTCAGTCATACCTACCAGGGCTCAAGTTTAGTAATACTGGAGCGCGTTGGTTGGTGGAGCAACTCACCCCATGAACCACTAACGTAGTCGCCGACTTTGAACTTACTGCCCGGTCCTGCTTCAATGACTACACCAAGAGCGAACGCCCTCATAGTCTGCCAGCACACGCATTCCGCGGGATGAGCTTCAACGCGGCGACGTACTAGAATATGGCACGCACCTCGCCGATCTGAACTGGGGGCAGGTAGCTTCGAACATCTCTGATGTACCCTCGCATTGCGGGGTCTAAACTAAGCCATGTGCACTGTACGAGAGCCTCTCCCTGTCCCAGTTTGAGGCTAGTCAATGGTGCTGTCTCTGTGCGGAAGGTATCTGGCTCGATGTCGCCTTCAGGACGCGAGTTGAGCACGATGCGCTTGTAGTGAGTTGGACGAGGCATGGCTTGTTGAGCGGGGGTGTACAGGTGGTAGAGAAGACGCTATGGTTCGCTTTAATAGTTCAGAAAATGGCTGGGCAGTGGCCGGGCAATGAAGAAAAGTTAGGGAAAGGGGTGTAATCGCATCCGGCTCTCGGCCAAACATCTTCCGGGCGCCAAACTGATTGAAAATGCCGGCTTGCCGTTGAGCACACCTTCTAAGCTTTGTCGCCTGCGCACCTTCGTGAATGCTGCCGCTTCTCTTCATCGACTGCGACAATGGCGCAGCAATTTCTTGCACACTGGACCTCACGGTGTGTCCCAGCGCTCAAGTCTCTCGTTTGACAGGGAATAATTATATTTCACAGGGTGTATTATTCTTTCGAAGAGGGTATACATTTACGACAGGGATGCTATAAGTAAGGATTAAACACGATTTGGGGCATTCTCAAAGGTCGTGATGCTTGGCTTCTCATGCGAGTTCGTTTGCACAAGGGTTTGGTGGCCAGGGGCCTCATGGCCCTCGGTGGCTTGGTGGAACCGGCGGTTGTGTGTGTGGGCCCTGATGAACTCGAGAGAGGCGGTAGATACGACTACGGGACCAAGAAGTGAGTCTTTCGTTCATGCTATTTCAGAAAATCAGCGGCATACCTCGATCTGAATCGTGAAGGAAGGTCTCGTAGATGAGTGCGCCGAAAAGGGTGGCCGGGATATTGACAAGGGCAGTGATGGCTGAATAGCTATCACCAGCAGCTATAGGAGGTCAACAACTGTCAGAACGAAAGGTTCAAAGGCTACAGAGGGGGGGAAACTAACCTGCTGTGCCCCAGATTGCCATAGCGGCCAAGCGCGCGCCGACATCGCGAGAAGCGTTCAGCGACACTCCTGGTACAGCGAAGCCCCAGATGGCGGCAGCACTGGAAGGCCGATAAAAAGTCAGTCCACTGCCACCAGGTCAACAAAATATCGGACTAACTAGCCAAATGCAATGACGAAGGTACCAACTGAAGGGGGGATAACGATGTTGGAGGGGTCGAGGCAAGCCCAGATGAGGATGGCGAGCACGGTGCACTAGTTTTGCAGATTAGAATTGGTATGTCCCAATATTTTTATCATCACGCACGTTGACGAACTCGTTCATGAAGACACGAGGCATGGTTTGTCCCGGCAGAAGGTAGTTTCCGAAAGCACCTGCCGGGCCGTTAGGAGTAAATAGGACAGATTGAAGAGCGCCAGGTCCTGCTGCCGAAATGGCAGTTTCGGAGAGATCTATCATGACCTTCCACTGGCTATAAACGACTAAAGACGCGATGAACGATCCGAAGATTTGAGAGACGATGTATCTGCATATCATTGGTCAATACCCCGTTCCCTTACGTATGGTACAACTCACCTCAGTGCTTTTGCTTTAGGGAAACCCTTGAAAATGACCATGGCGATGGTAACGCAAGGGTTGAAGTGTCCTCCCGATGTTGGTGCGCAGATTGTGATTGCGAAGACGATACCAAATGCATAAGCCAGACCGATTTGTAGGACACCTGTAAATGGCTGCGTTAACCAATGCATTACAAGTTACCAGTGGCTGGACTCTTACTTGAAAAGCCTTCCTGCTTAATGATATTTCCGAAGATCCAGCCAATTTGTGAGCCAACACCTGTGGTCAACGGTAAGTATGATCAATCCCAAAAAATCTGCTCATGAAAACTCACCAAAGTACACGTAAAGGAAAACGCCAAACTATTGAAGCGATAGAATCAGCTCTCTGCTGATGGTTCACGGCGGTGTGTTTCTTACAGCTTCAGCAAAGCATTCCATAAACCAGTGGACCTGGGGTGTGTTCCTTCTCCTTTCCCATATCGTGAAGACGCCAGGTCTCTTCACGATGTCGCCAAGGTGCACAACAGGGGCCGTCATTTTGCTGGAGTCGTTAACGTTGACTGAAGCAGGGTGCAGACAGAAGTTCGGAATGCAAACCCTCCATGGCCACCGGCCATTTATACTGATGTGTGTCCTTGGCTTTCTTCCACCGAAGATGGGGATAACGTATGACCTTGAGAATAGACAGAAACTCCTTTGGTGCACCATCGGCTGTGCCTGTGTATCGTATGGTGCTATTTTTAGCACATTCTGACTTGGCTGCGATCCTTTCTTAGATGCGAATGCCACATCCGTTTGCGGATAATTGCTCGTGTCCACATTTTGGAGCCTGGGGATAACATACAGTAGTCACCGGATCTTTGATGTCTTTCACGGCGACGTCCTCCATGCTTCCAGCGCCCTGTTCGCCAGTGAATGGCATCGCGTATGCAGCTGCCCGGCATGGTTGAGCGATTCGTCGATATATTCTCTCCAACATTTGACAACTGCGCACATAATTGCTGCAAATTGGCGGCCCGTTTCCTTGTCCAGTCGGTAATACCCCAGGATGCCCCACAATATAATTTGAAATGGAGCGCGGATGACCCCAGAATAATAACAAATTTGGGTGCCCACAAGGGCATATAGGGGCATATACGCTCATTGCACCCCACACTGGCAATACTTCATTGGCTCTCATCGTGCCCATCAAGCCTCATCCTGGCAACTTGCGCACACGATGATGATCGTTGCATTTTAAAACCGAACCCATGATTGTCAGGGTATGGACTGCCGTCCCACCGGCTTCCAGACAACCCCTCACATGAACATGGCACGACTACTAGTACTGCACCCTTGTCTCTCTGTAAGTCACCGTTGCCTGCGATGGATTGTTCAGACTCCACGGTACTCGCAATTCAGGGTCTTGGTTGTATTTTGCTGGGAACGGAAGTACCCGCCATTAGATACATTCATGCGGAGTGTGATAGCATATAGCACCCGTTGAGACCAACAGTTGTCGGGGGTCGGTCACGACAGCAGTTCAGTGTGGAGGTAGGCGAATGAAACAAATCAGTTCTGCAACCGATGCACTAAGAAATTCGCGCAGAAGGAAGTCAGAAACCGCCACTGAGAGTGATTGCATTCTAGATTGGCAACTGTGAGCACAACAACCTTTCGAAGGAAGCAATGGTTATCAGTGTGCGGCGTGTATAGATAGCCCAAGAATCGCAGCATTCACGTTCTCGCCAATGGGCAGATCTATTTTTACATCAATTCACACACATACACATTCCTCTTGGTTCTGGGAAGCAGCCAGCCCATATGCTTCCAGCGCTCAATGACTGACGCCAATCTATAGGAAATATAAAAACAGACAGAACTTATTGAATCTCAGCAAGCTATTCTCGATATTTAGAACGAATGAGAGACTGCCGGGCCCCAGTGGAGGTCTTTCGATGTCGGAAGAATCATAGGTCCAGCGATCTTTTTGCGCTGTCCGAGAATGACGGCACACTTTAGCTCGATTCATTGAGTGGGCAGCATACTCAACTTCATACATTTTCTGCTTGTGTAACTTGATATCGCTTTGTTAAGGCCAGGGCGTGAAATGCGGGTTTACGTCAAGAGACAAGGATTCATGAAGATTAAGTGAATCACCATTGGCCGGCCATATAATATGGTCCCTGATGGCCGCACTTGAGGTGGTTCAGAGAGATGTTGTCGGAGACACAATATTATTTGCTACCCCGGCGAGGGCTGACGGGCTTCCTCAAGCATCCGAGAGCCAAGGAAGCTCTTGCCAAGGCGAAGGTGATGCCGGCACAGAACGTCTATCAGTGGATTGGGCCACCGACTGCCGAAGGCATGCCCGAGCGACAAAATAAACGAGGTATTATTCGGGTTTCGATTGATGTCGCTCACCGAGGCCTTGAGACGTTATGAGTATTTGCGCGTACGCAGTGATGAAACCTGTTCAGAGGAAAACTATACCTGAGACGTTTCTGCAGACATGCGTGAGTTTAAATTCAAAGAAGAGTCATGTCACTGCCTTTACAACCAAAGCGACGGTGGTAAGGATGAATGGTATCGCTTGCCTGGATTGTCATGTTGGAGCGGGTCATTACAACATATACGATGATGAAACGATGGGTTGGACATAAGTTGTTGTAAGGAATTTGTTATCATTGCCTGGTGGTGGCTCGAGCTATGGCTTCCAGTAATGTGCCATATGTCAATACCATAGAGCAGACTCTTCCACAGGAACATCTTCTTTGTACAAGTCAAAGCTGTGCGAGTCAAAATTCCAGCCAGATATAAAGCGGCGCAGTGAGCAATGCCGATAAAAGACAAGACCATTCAACACTTGAGAAAGGTCACACCAGTACAAGGCTAGCGCCTCCGGTAATCGCCAAAAGACAGCCCGGCAACATGCTTGCGAGTGCAAAGTCAACTTAAGCTGGCTGAACAATGGCCGGCAGCATAAGAGGAGCACACCGTGGCAGAGAGTACCACATGGACAGGAACCACGAACCAAGGAAATTGCCATGAACAGAAAAGCTCAAAGTCGATGATTCTGCACCTGTGGAAAATGTGTGGGTCTCGTGAGCTCCTGATAGTTTGCTAGACGTGCATTGGACGCTCCCGTGAACTCAGCATACCCTGACGCTGAGAACTCATCGAATGTTCGTCATATGACCGCTGCAATGGGATCAATTTAGTCTTGGATTTTGGGATATTGTTTGAAACGATTTGATTCTCCCGGGAGAACACAACGAGATTTAAAGGTATTTATGGGTCTTCGTATCCGGCAGGGGGCGTCCTTGCGCGTTTAGGTACTACAAAGTCGTAATAAGCCACTTATTCGAGAGGGAGACACACAATATGAACGTACAAGGGTATGTTTGAGGGACCTCTGGCGCCTTCTTGTAACCCATCCTTTCACGAATTGGAGGCACAGTTACAGCCATGACGGGTCCTATGCAACCAATAACGACGGAGTAGAAGATGACGGGATTTTCATGAGCTTGAATTTGCTGGCGAATACACGAAGATCAGCCTTCCAAGCGCGCCTAAGAGCAGTGCATTTTAGTTACCAGATAACGGTATGTCCGCCTGAACGGAGTCGCGAAGGAAGCCATGGTGGATTGATGGTGGAGGGGTTGAACGTCGGGAGGGACGAACACGAAGAGCGTCGGGCAAACCTGGATTACGTAACACAGGTTCCCACTGGAACGCATGTCAAGCCATTGCCAAACTTGCCTTGGTCCATTCATCGTCGTCCAATACCCAACTCATTACCAGCCCACCATGTCCATGGAAGAAAGTATCAGCTTGGAGGAGACCAACAAGATTCGCATATCCCTCGGTCTTAAGCCATTAACGGACGACAAAGCACCAGCGCCTGGGAGTGACGAACAAGCAGAGAGCAACTATGCTAAATTATGCGACAAGGAGGCAAAGGATCGCGAAGCAAAGTAAGTTCGCGGATACGACATGGTGAATTAAGCTCATGCCCCCCTCTCTTTATTTCCAGGAAAATTCAAGACAAGATAGCCAAGTAAGTATTGGTTGCTTATATTCGAGATGCCTCGCTTCATTGTTTTTTTGGGCCCTCAGACCCTCTTGGGACGTTAAAGCTGCAGATGCTCATTAATGCTACTTCGACAGGGTGCGAAATCGGCGGGAACTTAATGCATCACTGAAAGGAACAACTCTGGGTGATGCAGAGGAAGACGTGGACGATACATTGAAATGGGTGAAACGGAACAAGAAGAAAGCAAAGGAGCTCGCGAAAAAGAGGCAGGAAGAGTTTGAGAACAGGGATAAGCAGTTCATGGAGGAGTACACCGAGCGTAAGTTGCGAAGCATCGTCTGTTGAACCTTGGAGACTGACCCTCTCTTTCCAGGTGATTTGGCTGGCCTCAAGGTTAGCCATGACTTCGACGAAATGGACGAAGGAGAGGCTCGGATACTTACATTGAAAGATAGCCGAATTCTTGACAATGAAGGTGAGCATCATGTGGAATTGAATGTTGCTTGTGTTCTGACTCCGCCGATAGAGGATGAGCTTCAAAACGTGGAAATGGCGGAGGAGGAAAGGCGTAAAGAGAGACAAGAGCTCAAGATCAAAAAGAGGGATTACACCGGCTACGATGACGACGAATTCGCCGAAGGAGCTCAAGGCCTCATCAAACGATCTATCCTTGCGAAGTACGACGAAGATATAGAAGGCCCTCGTCATACAGAATTCCGACTAGGCAGCTCTACTGCCCTGTCCGGCAAAGCCAAGAAAGAAGAGGACAAACTACAAGCTGCAGCTTCCGTTAACAAGTCGCTCCTGTCGATCGACTATGCCAGTAAGTTTAATCCTATCTTAATTCTGCTATGATTATGACATTTTGATATAGAAAATCTGGAGACCACCGACTATATTCAAGAGGGAGATGTTGGTTTCAAGAAACCAAAGGTCAGCTCTGATCACCTCTCGCCCTCGACACCTTCTAATTACTCTTATTTACCAGACAAAGAAGAAACGGCCTAGCCGCCGTCAGCTGGCAGACGCAGAAGTTGCGGATGATGGCATGGCTGTAGACCAACCTAGTGTCCCCATAGTGAGAGACCTCGACGCTAACTTTGTCGACGACGACGAGCTTCAAGCTGCTTTAGCTCGATCCAGAAATGCCAAACTACGGAAAACGAAAAAGTTATCGCCAGAAGAGTTGGCGAAGAAGAGTAAGCCTATCTTACAGTGAGGGGCATCTATGGTTACTGACATTCCATTTTAGTTGCGGAGCAACGTGTCAAGGAGGAGGAGGAAGAGTCCAAACTGCAAGTCCACAACGAAGACCCGGACAACGACGACGGTGGTCTAACATTTGACGAAACGACAGAGTTTGTCCAGGCAGTGGGCAACAACCCTATTGTGAAGCCCAAGGTCGTCAAAACTGAACCGAAAGAACCGGTACTGCAGAGGCAACCCTCACAGGCACCTGCAGTGGTGACATCTCGCCGTTCAGAGTCAAGAGATGCCTCGATGGCGCCTGGTGATGTCGCACTTGACGAATTGGAGGCAGGCGAGGTTCGCGTCAAGGACGAAGAAGAAGAAGATTTCGACATGCACATGCTCGACGAGATTGAGGAGGCTATCAAAAAGACAGAAGCTGAAGAACAAGGACTGGCCACCGACGGAGTGGGGACTTCTTCTGAACAGACTTTTAGCACCGGCATGGCATCCACGCTCAATATTCTGCGTCAACAAGGCATTCTGGCCCAACCCTCAGCTGATCAACTCGACCGCGAGAAGACTCAACGTCAACGCGACTTGTGGCTCGCCGACCAGAGGCGGAAAGTAGCCCAGCGCGAGCTGGAGCGCTTGCAATCTCGTGGTGCGAACAAGGACCAAGCGCAGAGAGAGTACGAGAATCGGCTTCGTGAACAACAGGAGGCTCGTGACAACATGGAATCGTTCAAACACTACAAGCCGGATGTGAATATCGTTTATTATGACGAATTCGGTCGCGCCCTTACACCCAAAGAAGCGTGGAAGGCCCTGTCGCATAAATTCCACGGCAAGGGATCTGGGAAAGCCAAGACGGAGAAGCGCCTGAAGAAAATCGCCGAGGAGAAGAAGAAAGAGGCAATGGTCAGTGGCGACACACCCTTGAGTATGAACAAAGCGTTCCAGGCAAGGCAAGAAAAGACTGGCCAAGCACATTTCGTGCTATCTGTTGGAAACAGAGGGTACGTGTCTCCGCTAAGTGATTATCATGAAGTCCTGTCTAACTTTTGATTTTAGTGCTGTTCCTCAAGCGGCCGACTTCCTGGATACCCAGCCACTCTCGAAAGGAAAGACGGAAAAGGCAAAGAAGAAGAAAGAGAGCAAGAATCAACAGAATAGTGATACTGGATTTATGATAGTTCCTGCTCCTCAGCTGCACTTGACGTCCAACGGCACCAGTCCATCTGCGTCTGCCTCGCCTGCCCCCAAAGCTGGTTTCTCGCGTATCTCGCAGGCATCGGAACCAGCGGCTCCGTCACCATTGAGTGGCACACCAGTGCCCACAGATCGCGTTAGAGTTGCGTTTGGGCTTGGAATGAAGAGGAAGGCGACCGAAGAAGTGCAGGGATCGCCACCCAACAAGAGGCGATAGATTGTTACTCTTGGACTTGCAGTTTTTCGTGTATAACCTCTTATTCATCATCTGATATCTTAGTTGCAGCCTTGTAGCAAACAATCCATCTCGGCGCGTGTACGCACTGTGTGCTTGTTTAATACTGATGCAGGTACTTAATCATGATCGCAATCGAGAGCGCTGAGCATTAAATGTTGAAGCGCAGCTACTGTCTGCGCAGTCGTCCCGTCATTGTCTCCTGCCATTTCTAGACTGTGATCACTTGCCATTCTCAGATGTTGTGCGCCTAGACAAAGGAGGGGATTCGGCAATTATTGCGTTATTCGTCATAAAGCTAACACATGCAAGTCAGAATTTTTTTCGAGCGCAAGCCATCTTCTAACCTCAATTTAGTGAGGGTTTTCATGGGTTTGACGCGTTTTGTAGCGTCGTTTGCTCAGCCAGGTCTGTATGCGCTCTGCCTACCCGCTCCTCCTGCATCCCCATCTTTAAAGTGAACCGTCAACAACCAAAAACGTCAAATTCGAGCTCCTCGCACCGGCACCATCCGCTATGTTTGAATGTCGTCTGTCAGCTGTGCCCGTCCTTCTTTCATCTGATGCTGCGTCGCCGCTGGTGTTTTTCTTTCCGCCGGATTGGACATTTTTCAGTGCGCTGTCAGCCCCGCCTTTGAGGAGTTTCATTGTGTTGGGCGGCGCCTGAGTATCCAATTCATCTTCTGCCGAGACAGTGGAACATCAAGAACCGCGTCCATCCAATACTTTGGCGCACTTCCAGTAGACTCGCCCATATTTGATTCTGTCGCCCCTCGCTATCGTACAATTTGTCTTGCAAATCTACATGCAAAAAACTTGACACTCATTAACCCTCGTTAGCTCTTGCCAAATTTGGATTGTCGCTTACCATTTTCGGCTGCCGTGGATCGAACACTCGGCAATAAGCTGCGCCACTCGTCGTAAAGCTAACACAGAAACGCGTGTAAGTAATCCGGCTTGCTCTTTTCTAACCAATTTCAGTGGAGGATTTCAATGGTGTAGTGTGTTTTGTAGTGCCACTTTTAGAGTCTCTTACTCCGCAATCCATTCAAGCCAGGCTGAGTCAGAGTACACGCTCCATGTACTCACTATCCCTGCATCTCAATCTCTGAAAGTTCAGAGTTCCCCTACTACTTCATTTGAGGCAATTAAACGGCACTTTTTCCAGACCTAATTGAGAAAGCGCAAACGTACAATTCCAGAGAGAAAAATTGAGCATTATCGCCTTTTGGTTTCTAGAACTCCCTCTCCTGCTACCTCCCTTCTTTCCTCAAGATTAGTATTCCATTTGAGCAAACCAAAACAAAAATATGCATTGACCGGGAGTCGAACCCGGAGCTAGGCCATCTTAAGTCCAGAAATGGGAAGACCCAATGTTACCGCTACACCATCAATGCTACAGTGTTTGGGCCGACTGCACTTGTCATTCTATGTCCCTAAACGCCAATGTGGCTGGATTGCACGTAAATATCCGGGGGTGTTCATCAGCCTTCGCTGGGCTTTCCTCTGCATGTACTAGGTCACCAGCCACCGCTACACCATCAATGCAATATCACTGACCCAACTGCACCATCATCTTATTCTGCTAAACGCTAGCGGCTAAGAGTTTGGCCCACTTGGACGTCGGCCATTGCACGCGACCTGTTCTTTCAGGTTTGCGGACCATTCTTGATGGGTAACAAAGATGAAACGGCCTTACAAATGGACAGAAACGGATAAATCTTATTTACTTTGCGGATTACTGACGGGGTGGAGGGGGCTAGCGCTATATACCGCTACGTCGGTGGTTTCAATGCTTTTGTATGCCTTTTTCCCGGTCAATACATATTGTGTTGTCACCGTAATATGATATGCAACCGTTTGAGTATCAAAATCCATATTCGTCCGATACCTCACCATCCTTGACACGAATCCCGCCGTTCGAGAGCAAATTTGTAGCCCATCCAGGCAGAGGAAGCTCGTCTGTACAATATAGCGTTTTTACTGCAGCGACTTCATTGACTTAGGGTCGCTGCAATAATACATTGCAGAAATCGGTCAAAACGCTATGGTTAATGTCACCCCAGTAAAGACCACTGCACCCGATTGTGTCCAAGGTGGAAAACGTGGGCGTTCCGTATGGAGAGTCGTGATCAAGGCCGTGTACGAGGGCACCCGTTAAGACAGAGATATAGGTAGCGTCGCAGATGGTGATCGCTTTTAGTCGCTGCATGTTGCCAAATATCTGGACCAATTCGTTGGAATTAAGGTAGATTGAAAGGGTCACTTGAACCAGACCAAGGAAGCCTCAAAAGTTGTTAAGTGAATAAAACCTGGTCATCCCTGTTTGTTGATTGCGGCAGCCTGATACCTACAAACACCCCATCCGGGGGGGCGTAAATCAACATGAGACCAGAGCTAACAGAGGGATTTCTGGTAACTCGAAAATCGCCGTTTTCAAGTATTGTCGCTATTGTTGCGACTGTATGTAAAGGATAGCTTCCTCGTGGAGCCGTGAGCGCGTTAATCATGAGGTTGTGCAATTTAGGTAACACGAGATGCGAAAGGAAGTCCGGTATATGATGCTCAGAATTGTTGTCTGCCACATCCAAAGTTCGTAAATGTGGCAGGGTAATTCTGCTGGCCTGACTACGAGGTGCATCGTGAGGGAGGAGGAGGCGATGCAAGTCAAATGAAAGATGCTGTAGGCGTGTCATTTGCCCCAAAGTATCCAGAAGCGTCTTGTCCGATATCCTTTTTGTGAGGTTTACGCGCTGCATGCGCAGAGACGTGAGATTGAGCTGGTCATGTATTTGCCAATCAAAGGTGAGTCCGCTGAGATGGAGGGAGCGCAGAGAGCTTGACTGTCGGATTAAAATGGATGGGAATGTCCATTGGAATCCTTTTCCACTCCAGGCAACATCAAGGGATTCCAGCCGCGACAACGTGTGGCTTGAGGTGATGAGGCGTTCACAGACATCAGCAACTGGACCAGTAGTTGAGGCCATGTCAAGGGTTTGTATGCGTCCCACGTGGTTAAAGATGGAGGTTGTTTTTACTGTTGAAGTCCGTGCGTATAGAAAGATATGGAGATTCGCTGATTTCGAGCGTTCCAGCATCAAATTTGTGTAGTCTTGATTGCTAGTATAGGTGGTGTGTCCATAAGATAGGTGTGCCGACGGCTGCATGCCGTCAATGTCGACAAACGTGGGTGATCTTGTGCCAGCTTTTGAGAAGGGTCTCGCTTGTACTCGTAAAAAGATGTCGATGAGGAGCTCTTGAGGAAGCACCGAAATATCCGCGTAAGAGTTTCGGCGGGTCTTCAACTCTCGGATGCGTTGCTGGTATGCAGACACTTCTTCGTCTAATTTTCTCTGTGAGTCTCTACGACTCATGTTCATTGTCTTATCTGTGAATGTTGATGGGGCTAGATAGCTGAATGCGGTTGAGGGGATGTCCAAGTAATAAATCAATAATGTTTTAATAGAGGTTGTCGCTAGTCGATCTCACCTTAATCTGTCAGCTCAAATACTTCAGAAAATTCGATGTGGACATTCAGAGGAAGGGATGTAGATTAGCGTTCTTGTAGTGAACACAGCGGTGTGGTTCAATGGTTGGATCGACTCTCTGGTCAGGACTTAGGAAGGTGAGCAGGAACGTTCGTGGAGATTCGTGACTCGGACATTGTTAGGACCGGCCCGCCCATATTCTTGAACTACATACAGCGTACACACACCACTTCACTTCACATCTCTTGTAATGCGCAGGCTCTTCAAAAGACTGAAATCTTACCTATCTACCCATTATGTAGGCTCGCTGGACATTTTGCATCGCTATTTCTCCTTGAATCGTTTATTCCACAGGCATAGCACAATCATGGCAACAATGCTCCGACCAGGTTACGATTTTCCATCAAAATGCAATTGTATTGTTCCCCGAGGGGCCAGGCAGTATCGGTTATCTCTACAGCTAATAAAAGGAGAGAGGACAGGAGAGCTATCTGCCGTGTACCACAAATGCATTTGGGTGCTGATACATCGAGACGATGGTGGAAATGAGAGGAGGAAAAAATTGGGCCCAACCGGGAATTGAACCCGGGACCACGCACATCTGAGCTTCACTTGGTGAAGCGGGAAGAACCCGAAGCGCGTATCATGCTACTAGACCATTAGGCCGATGGAAGCAATTCACCCACACAGCTCATCACACAAACTATCGACAATCTTCAATCATTGGTTCCGCTTTGATTTCGCTTGTGCGCGTCCAATTTCTGCCCTCACACCTTCTTTGTGAACACGCAACATGCCGGTCAGGCAAAAGACATCCACTACCCGTCTGCCGCAAGCTCTGCAGCAGCAGATTGCTGAGTCGTCCGGTGGTGAGTTCATCTGCTTTGCACTATTCTCAGCCATCATATATATGAAGGCGCTCAGCCTCCGATCATCCACAGAGGCAAAATTATGCAAGACGTCCTGGATCGCGCAAGGAGGCTAGGAAACAAGACCGAGAAGCTCAAAAGCAACGAAAAGCACAACACTTTTCGCATGTAACCTCGGCGAATAAAAGAGCGGCGGAAAATGACCATCAGGATTCACCTCAACGCAAGAAATCACGTCCCAATGAAGATACTGTCCCAGTGCCCAGCAGCAGGCCCACTTCGGAAATCTCGAGTTCACAAACCAAAAACCCCAAAGAGAATCTCATCTCTATTCCCTCTACTTCCAAATCCGCTTCGACTGTTTCTAAACCGGTCAAAAAGGCGCCAAAAAGCTCTGCGCTAGAAAAACTTGCGACGAAGTCCAAGAAGACTGCTACACCCACTTTGAGAACACCGCAAGACGACAAGGAGGATGCGTATATTGCCTACCTGGAGGCCCAGTTGGGAATGAAGAAGGGCGGAAAGAAGAAAGTAAAGGCAGATGAAGACGATGGGCTAGACGGTATGTTGGCCACAATTTTTTTCCATCTCGTTCCCGGTCCCTGACATATTTGCAGACCTATTAAATTGGGCAGATTCTTTCACTGCACCGAAGCCGTCGGTATGTGCACCGTGTTCGCAATCCAATTGTGCGCTTACCCAGCGCGACCATACAGGCCCAGCCTCCGGAAGAATCTGAAGAAGGTATTGATTCTGACGTCTCCCAAGATGAAGTCGGGATTGACGATGGAGATTCCTCTGAAGACTCTTCTGAATACGACGACGACGAAGAATGGGAAGGAATTGGTGGACGTACTGCTGGGAGTAGCGGAGAGACAGAAGTTGAAGCACCAGTGCAATCAGTCGCACAGCCTGCCACAGGTACATTTCCTCTTGAATCGATGTTTGCTTTCTTCTGACCACTGGCGATCAGGAGCATATGTCCCGCCCCATCTCAGAAACCTCCAGACGGATCCGAACTCCGAGGCATTGCTGAAACTGACAAGACAGCTAAAAGGTCTCCTCAATCGGTTTGTGAACGACTTTGTGTAATCACCATCCGCTCACTCCTCATTCATTTGAAGAATGACCGAGCAGAACATCGCATCTATCATTGACGCCGTCGAAGAGGTCTACAGGGAACATCGCAGGAATGGTGAGAGTTCTTCGTAAAATCATCGTAATATATGCACTGAATCAGTTATGACCAGACGTTTCTTCCACCCTCACTTCGCTCATTATTGAGGGCATCTCGTCGCATTCATCATTATTGGACTCGTATGTGGTTCTCCACGCGGCGTTCGTCAGCGCGCTGCACAAAGTTATTGGTGTCGAATTTGGTGCGCAGCCTACAACATTGTCACGGACACCATTGCCTAACGCAACATAGCCGCCCACTTCCTTCAAATCGTCGTCACCTCCTACGAAAAGCACTTCATCGAGGTGCAAGCAGCGAACACCGAAGTGGAGCAAGACGGCAAGGAGTGCTCGAACCTCCTCGTGCTTCTCTCCGAGCTGTACAACTTCCAAGTCATCTCGAGCGTCCTTGTGTTTGATCTTATTCGCGCCCTGCTGGATGGCGACTTGACCGAGTTCAAAGTCGAGTTGCTACTCAAACTTGCACGGAGTAAGTGATTGCGCATTAGCGGCGAAACGAAGGCACCAGTCTTACTTATCTCTTCTAGATTCCGGTCAACAGCTCAGGGTAGACGATCCCTCGGCATTGAAGGACATAATTGACATCGTGCAAACCAAAACAACAAACGGTGCTCTAAGGTATGCACCGAATTCATATGCCTTCTCGGCCTTTCTGATGCACAGCTAGTTCGCGGACGCGCTTCATGATCGAGACCCTCACCAACCTGAAAAACAACAAGCTAAAGCGCAACGTTACGCAGAACCAAGGAGGCGCTTCCGTCGAGCGGATGAAGAAATTCCTCTCTGGCTTGACGAAGACAAAGCATGGTGTGTCCGAATATTTTGTCTTCTGACGCCACAATCTTCACACCCGATGCTTCTATGCTAGTGCTTGCCCATGATACCTTGCGGGTATCCCTCGACGATCTCCACTCCGCCGATACCAAAGGCAAATGGTGGCTCGTTGGCGCTGCATGGGGAGGAAACCCGTTGGTCGATAAGAAGGACGAGTTTGCCAAGTCAAGTACCACGGCTACTGCCGCCGCTGCGAAGAAGGAGAAGGAGAAGGACTTCGCCACAAACGGGTCTGCTGACCTGATCCAGCTCGCGCGCTTGCAGGGAATGAACACGGATATTCGCCGTGGGATCTTCGTGGTTCTGATGAGTAGCGAGGCAAGTGTCCATTTCCAACTCGCGGGATGTATTCTAATAGGACCGATAGGATTATGTTGATGCCTGCGAGAGGCTATCCCAACTAGATCTGAATGAAGTACAGCAGCGCGAAATTATCCGTGTGATTCTCCACTGTTGCGGGAATGTAAGTATCATTTCTCCTCCTCTCAATGGACCTGTCCTCATGACACACCCCATGGCCTCACAGGAACGATTTTACAACCCATATTACACCTTGGTCTGCCAGCAGCTCTGCCGCTTGTCACATTCATACAAAATCACACTGCAGTTCAGCTTGTGGGACTTCTTGCGGGACATGGGCGAGAAGACCGTTGGCGGCGCTGCTGTCGTCAAGAACGCAGACGACGTTGACGACTTTGATGTCAAGAGCATCTCAGAGACACGGATGAGGAACGTAGCAAATGCATATGCGTGGTGGATTGCAAAGGATTGTCTCACACTTCTTGTCCTCAAGGTCTGTGTACAATCTAAGTCTCGTAGATGAGTTGCTTGCTCACTGCATAAATACTTGATAGCCCGTGGATTTCACGATTCTCAAACCGCAGACAAAATCATTCCTCAAGGAATTGTTCTCTCAGATATTCATCAATAGCCAACGCTTGACGCCCCGCGTTGGTGCCCCCTCCGATCCGAATGCAGTATACGCCCGGAACCGCAATGCTATCGAGGAGATCTTCACCAAGGCGGCGCGGATGCAAACGCTCGCCATGGGCATTGTGTACTTCTTCTCCGAAGAGTTCAAGGCGAAGAAGGAATTGGTTGGGACGGATGAGCACTCCAAATTCGTCCGATGGGCGGTGGATGTCGCGAAAGACACTCTACGGACAAGTGTTGACATTGCCTCTGTTCTGTGAATGCCTGGAAGACGTCTCCAGTGATCGATGCAGACATCTGGTGTAGATAGGGTAGCATTTTCTTAAATTTTGCGGAATGCTACACTTGAAACCACACTGCCGCTGTGGCCTCCAAAGCTGAATGTTGGGTGCTGTATCCGTGAGCTAGAAAGGATGTAAATGTAAGGGCGACCAAGGTGAGCAAGGGGCGCGGAACTCTTACTGATATGTCAACCCCGTCTCCGATGTGGAAAAAGCTGTTTTGAGCTCTGCTTCGGTGAAATTACAAGCTGACATCAAACCCATGAGTAAAAACAGTCGACGAAGAGCCAACCACCCATACGCACATGTAATCAGAAAGTAGCCGCCAGGTTTGAGCAATCGCGCGACACGGCCTGGGTACAGCACCGCGGGCGAGTTTCCCTGCTCGTCCTTCTCTCCTAGTGCAATCGCGTCGTATGTCCCTTTATCCAGCAACAGATCCCACACATTTGTACTCGTAGCCACCTCTCCTTCAAGTCTTTGCGGAGGTTTTGGGTCATCCGCAAGAAAATCGCATTCGCTAAACGCGATCTCCACTCCACTCTCCTTCGTTTTCGCGATCTCCTGTGACAAGCGTACAGCGCCTGCGCTGTAATCGATCCCATGCAGCGACGAAGGGGTGTAGCCAGCTTCGAGCAAACCAAAAAGTAGGGTACCGTTCCCGCATCCGACTTCGAGTATTGACGCATTTGCAGTTGGTGGCACGTTCTCTACCGTCCAGTCGACCATTTTGTCGACACTTTCCGAGCCAAACCTACGGGTCGCAATCGACGATGTAAGATATTTGCGCGTTTAGGTAAAAGCGCGGAAGACATGCCAAATTTCTCCCTCATCCCCGATCTCCTCGAAGTTGGCTAGTTCCTCGTCATAGGTGTTGTCCCAACTAGGTAATATCACGGTCGTTTGCTTTCTCTCTCAAAGATCTCTGGATGTACGAGAAGACGAACTGCTCTTTGGTCCCAAGCTTGGATGATTCAAAGTCTTCAGAGTTGCTCATGATGGCAGAGATTCTTAAAGTGGAGACGATGAACAGTGAAAGTTTAGATAGATACAATTTGTGCTGAGATCTGATTGAGGTCACAACGGGCGCCGACGGTGTAAGCACTGAAAATACAGCCTGTTTGTTCGATATTTGTTCACCTGTCCATATACAGTAATAACTGCCTTTTATGGATAATTGAGCCCACCCATAAACTTCGACGTGTTAGGGCCCAGACTTGAGTCCATCTTGATAATCTTTGCCAGATTTCTCGATTTATTGATGTATTGAAGATATGAATCAAACCTATTTCACTGTTTGCACCCGTCTCACGCCGCCATTTGGCTGACACGTCTACATCCAGAACTTAGAAGTCTCCAACGAACTTTCAGTGTTAGGATAAATTGCCAACGAGCATTTGCTACCAAACCTTATATATTTATATATGCATCTGCTTATCCACCTTACATAGTCGGATCCCTATACCTCCTGACTACGCACGCGGTAAAAGAGTGGCGCTTCTAGACGGCTCTTCCAACCGAGTGCAAGTTTGACAATCTGTACGCGTGCTCAACGTGTGGGCCAGGAGTCGAGAGGCGGGAGTGACAATTCTTGGTTGCCGCAGTTGGGAATTTAACGTCTCTTTGTATGTGCTACAGAGAGTTTCCGGTAAAATAGTAAGGCCCGGGCAATCGTTCAGCAGGACTATGACCGTCATCCGACCATAGATTCAAAGAACTTGTCAGATGCTGAAGCCATTTCACATCTATTGAGAAGCGCACCCCTTCGAACAATACCCGATGTGCGCTCAGCCTTCGTGGAGTTATCGCAGGTTCGCCCTCCTCGACCCACTTATCCGCGTCGAGAATCACAATCCCACGAGATTGTCTGTATTTAGAACTGCCAATTTCTTACCATATATGGTCCCTGGCAACTCAGTCTTGGCAGATCTCTTGGCGCGGAGATTTAGGCGCCCATATGAATGTACTTATGTTCTCATCTGGTAATCATGCAAACGAAATCCAGCGAACAACAATAGAAAGCGATAGCACGGCTAGAATCAAGTTTTATACACATAATTCTGATTGTTATATTGATACATCTCGATTCAATATCTCCGCTATATCGGTATACCAGATTGGATTCTACTTGACTCACGTCTGTATACGAACACACAGATGCTCCGGATAATTAGCAAAGTACGTCCGTGTAACGGTCCTGAGCCCTCGTATAGTTCCTGCTTAGCACTTGGTCCACTGGAACCCGAAAGTCTGGACGAGCGCAGTGTCGATCTGTACAATTGGGTATCAACATAAATCAGCACACGATGTAGGCGTGTTTTTTTTGATAGTTGAATATAATTCTTACCGAGTCAGTCGCGATGTAACCGCTGCCCTTGGTGTTCTTCGAGTTGCTAGTGCGGAGGTCGCTCTGGATGTTGAGCACGGCGCTGGCGCCGCAGGGCGAGATGACGGTGGAGACCAAATCGAAGGTGTCGCGGTAGGTATAGTCAGCGCCTGTGAAGGGACAAAAGAGGAACAACGGTCAGTATACTGATTTGTGATAGAGCGCGACTATGCGGACATACCATCGACGGGGCCGACAAGGTCAGAGCGGGCGGTGGCTAGGCATTCGTCATGAGATCAATCCATGGCTGCGAGTGTATAATCATCGGCATACCTTGGGTGAGCTGCCCCTGGACTACAAGACGTGGGTAAGACTGGCGATCAAGGTCAGAAAACATGAATGCGTACAGTAGTAGATGGACTGCTGCGACGCGGTCACGGATTTGTCGAGCTGGTAATATCCGCGCTTGATGAATCGAGAATCATTGCAACAATGGTTTTTAGCGACAAAAGATTTGACTGTAATAGAACTCACGTAGTCAACTGTGGCGACTCCGAAGGAGAAGCCCGAGGGAACCCTAGGAGTTGGAATGGTTAACAGACGCTCTGGATGACGGTGAAAAAGGCTTAGTCGACTTACTTTACGCCGAACGTCAACTGGCAGTTCTTGCGGTTGGAGCTGATCGGGATGCTGGGGCCGACTTCAGCGAAGAAGGAGCTGAAGGTGACGGTGACAGCCGTCTTTCCAGCTAGAATAATACGGCAAATGTGCGTCAGACCAGGGCGGGGGTAAGAAGACACGTCGAAGAACCAACCATTGAGGACATAGTAGGTAGAGCCAGGAGGGCAACCCGAGCCATTCACGCCGAGGGAAGTACTGCACACAAACCCAGCAATGACATTGAGCGTCAATCATCAAATATAGTCCTGGCGCATTGGACGTACATGTTGAAGCCTGGAGGCGGGTCGGTGATGGTCCCAGGCGTGCCGGAATTCGCCCTCTGCGGGGAAGCATTGAGAGAGAGTGCCAATGTCAAAGTGAGGAGAGAAAGAGACGAAATGAGAGCCTTGAACATTGCTAGAAGTGAGATTCTGCGAGAGAATTGGAGAGAAATGGGCGATTTCTAGCTATCTTTTATACCCCCATAGACATAGGGCTTAAGGCGGTCAAGCAGCCGGTACCAGCCACTAATGCATCTGCAGGCAGCTATTGCTAGGTGTTGCGTCGAGTTGCTCCGCAGAGACTAATTGCATTTTTCTGAGACGCTGGTGGGTCCATCCAAATCGGGTGGTGGCAACTTCCAAAGAATGAATCGTCGGGAACAGCTGTCAAGGACAGATGAAGGACAGATGAATACAGATTCTGACGTGCAAAGATGCCGTCAAATGCCTCGGCTCTTCCCGATCGAGGGAGACACTTCGAACGCCACCATCACAACGTATTTCTATTTTCCTTGGTGCTTCCCCGACATTTGCGCAACGCGAGCTCGAACACGTTTTGCGCAGTCCTACTCCACCTAGCAGGTCAAACAATCTACTCTTTGGTGCCATATCTCTGTCTTTGACCCATATGTTGTCAAGAATTCGTCCGCCATGTTATTGGAGACCTATTTCAGCTTCAATGCGCGTCTGCATCATCGTATGTTACTTTGCAGAGCGTTACCATGAGCAATGCTCGGAGTATCCTCGAGTTCCACGTTTTTATCGTCGGAAAGTCCTGAATAGAAGCAGACGCGCACAAACCGCTCGAGTCTGGCCCCTACTCTACCTCTACACAGGGCATGGTGTGACCCGTATGTTTTCTCAATATCCGCCCCGACTTTACTGCGCTGATGCTCACTGAATTTAAATACATTCCGACATACTGTATTTATTTTTGGCCCCCCAAGGGCCCGTCAAACACCCTGCATATCCCTCCACATGTAACATGTAACACCAAGGACCGCCTCTCAGCTGCTCACAATTGGCGTCTTTCCGGACCAGCGCGTGCATACAACTCATAGAAGATTCAGCCACAGGAAATTCGAAGTCTTCACCTCCCAAAGAATATCCGATATGAATAGCCCACCTGTGATGGAAGTACATTCACCCCTGGGTTCTCCGGCTTTTCTTGGTTTCTGTCTTGAAACATATCTTCGTCTTGTCATAGGAGCACCTGGATTGCGAATCATCGAGGACTAGGTCGGACTTTCTATGCTTTCTGAACTCCTCAAATATCGGACAAGGACCTGCAACGATTTTCCCCAAACTTGTTCTGACATTCATTCAAGATATCTCCCTTCAATAAAGGCTTCTGGCTTCCGATATTTTAACCTCCACATGTCCTCGATCACTACTCTGATTACTGTCACTCTGCTGAGTAGCCTCTATATCCTCGGCGCGTTCGCCCAGGGCTATGGCATGTACGTAGTTGAATTATTCTTCAGGTGGCCTATACTGATTCATTTATTTATCATTATTAGTACAAATTACGGTGCCATTGGTACCGGCTGTCCATCTGGAACAGTCTCTACAGATCTTGCAGGTTATTTCCTTCCGTCTTTGCCATGAGAGCCAGAAACCGACTTGATATCTTACAGACGACAGCAAAGATATTGCTCTTACTTACAAGTCATTCACCGTCTCGACAGGCCCCGGCGCGGATGACAGCGACGAACGCAAGAATTGCCAGCTTACACTGAGCGTCAAGTGAGCGTCTTTTATCTACCTTCACCTGGCAGCGTTCCTTAACATCTCGACGCCTTTTCTGCGTTTTCTAGAGTTCCCGCCGGGTATCAATTCGCTCTCGGCGGGTTCAATCATGTGCGTTGATGTTCAATGTTCCGCTCCAGATACCTCTGATTTACCCTTTCATATAATATAATTCAGACTGCGTCTTATGCCATCTCCTCTGGTGTGCAGGCAACCGTCAGCTCCTTCTATTACTGTGCGTCCAAAATCGAGACATTCCACATCTAGTGTAGGCATTTACTATCTTAACGTGTCGTAATTGAAGTCCAAACCACGACGACCGACGCAAAAGGCTCCGCCAGCTTTTCAGGGCCGGCAAAGTACAGTGAGTGACTCGCACATCGTCTTCAAGAAGGCGAAGATATAATAAACTAACTTGCTTTTTCCCATTTTCTTTTTCACGCACCTTGGTAGACGGTAACGTCGCTCGCGGCTATGCTCCGACCATATGGAGCCCCTGTTCACAGAGCGCTGTTGTCGGCATCAATATCGCCGCACGAGTCGATAACAGTGCGAATGGCGCCGCTTCAGGCAGTCTGACTCTCTACAATACACCAGTAAGTCAACTTGCTTCACTGTTTTGTCGTTTGTGTGAAACAACAACTCAAAATTTCTCTTATATCATATAATAAATATTACCTGCATTGATTCTTGATCTTGCATGTGCAGTCGTCTTCATTGATCTGGAGGTCTTGCTGAGGGCCATGTTACAAGGTTCTAGAATACTGTTTCATTTTCTCTCTTTTTAGGGCTATGGGGATTCCGGGAAATTTTACAACATATTTCGCTACTATTACCCTCATCTTGTCTTATCATATCCACGCAGAAGTTCTTTTGCGTCTGAATTGCACACATGAATAATGAAGTTTCGAGAAAACACCTCATTTGATTTCCCGCCGTAAGTGAAGCATCATATTCACTGAAACTGTTAAGTAAGAGTACTACTGTTCACCAAGACAACATTAACAACAGTCACTCAAATGATATTCAGTAGATGCATGTTGCATGTTATAATACCAATATAATGCTACATTGGTGCGAGACTATTTGTTTAGCTCTTTATTGTATCGGCGAAAGACAAGCCATGTTGAGGCTGAGTCGGCTTATTATTCTTTGCATCGAAGTCCTTCTTTTGGTCCTGCTGCTGCTTCTGAGGTTCCGACGCCGAATGCGCGACTTTCTGTGACTGTGCAGTCGAATCCCCAGTAGGCCAGTCAAGCAAAGCATCTAAACTCGATTTCTCGCGTACGATGCGCTCGCTGAGCTCGAAAAGCGCTGTGACGAGCGCCGGGTCCGAGGCCCGTGCAGATTCCTTCCCGGGGGACCGGGGTGTCGGGGTCGCTGGAATACCATCCATTCACGTGGCTTTTGACGATCTTATCTGATGTGAGAGCCCACAGCGACCCCTACTGGGCGCCCCGTCCCAATGCGACCGTTATCCAGCTGAGTTTCCTATTGAAAAAACCTCTAAATGCATCAAATTCCAAGCAGAAGGCGATAGGTGGGGGTGTAGTTACATACTTGTTGACCATAGTCAAACTGTGACACGCTTTTCATAGCCTAGTTGACCATTGTGTGAGTGGCACAGGCTGTGATTCTCCGATGAACGACCCGAAAACCATTTATTATGCTGTAGATGTTTGAATTTTCCAGCTGACATATACTGATGATCTATACAATTGTATTGACACTTCGAGTTCACTACTATACAGTACGCCAGACAGGACCGTAAACAAGGTTAAAGAATTGAAAAGCAGCGACTACCAGTACTAACTAATTTGTACACATGCTTCATACGCAATCTCCTTCGAGTATGAGAGGTTCGTACACCATATCTGGCCCATCTGGAACTTTGGAGACCGTGTTCGATATCGTCCCTTCATTTGGCGTGCCCAGCATTACGTGTTGTCCTCTTCTCTGGAGAGTAATTTCGGGCATCGAATGAATATATCCCAGTTCCTCGCATGTCATTGCGGTCGTATGAGTTGTGCCAAGTACTGCGGCGAGGAATGAGTTCTGGTAGTAGCTCATAGCTGGGTCACGAGTGAACCACCAGGTCACAATGGCGAGGACGCCTGGCAGGATGCACAGGAGAGGCTGTAACCCAGAAATGGCCGCAACGTTGGTCCCGACGTTGACCATCACGGCGGAGGCATTCCCGCCCATGAGCATCGCGCGTGAGATGAGAAGGTCGTCTATATGGTCGCCTTGTTCAGCCGCCCAATCGAGACCGGCCTGTAATAGCGCGACAGCGCTCAGATTGGACGTCCAGTCGCCGAGGACGCCCGGGAATATAGCAACGGTAGAAATATCTAGTCGCCCGAGAAAGGGCTCTTGATTCAAAGGCATTGTTTGGTTGATTAACCTGGGAGTATTGCCTGGGAGTATTGCAAGTCGTAAAACTGGCGATTTCACCTGCTGCAGCGTTGCGATACATAGTCCCAGGGCATGGCTGTAAAGGTGTTGGTTCTTCTGCTAGTGATTCGGACCGTATGAGGGTAGTGTTGACCAAGGTGAATCGCAGAACGGAGTAGAGATAAGAACCGGTGGATCCGACTATATTGAGAAAGTTTGTTCATTGACGAAACTGAGGTGTTCTCTTGAATGAGCGCACCGAACGTCCTCCCAGTATTGTTCCCTTTGGCGTACAAAGGGTCGTCGATTAGTTCCTGGACCGATGTAGTGATAGTCCCGTCCGTCGACCACGTCCTGCGCATGAAGTCGGCGATTTCTCCGTCGTCGAGAATTTCGGGCGCAGAGACGGACATGGTTGCCTTAATGACAGCCTGTTTGAAGGTATGGCGGCGGTACTCCTTGGTGACGGTAAACACTTGCTTCATCATCGTTGTCCCACCACCAGTCCCGTAAGCAGCCCAGGGATTGTCACCATACGGGGTGAGCCAATGAAGGTGGTATACATCCCACCATATTGGTACTGACCCTTGGCTCATATCAAAAAAATCGGTCGCCTCGCCGTTGGGAACGTTACAATTCCACGCTTGCATGTTCGCCGCGTTGGCTGCATTGAGTGCCACGCATGCCGTGTCAAGGCTGCGCGACATATTGGATGTTTCCATGAACGTGAAATCCACCCCGACGGCAAATCCTTCGTCGTCGAGCCAAACTCGTGGTGTTCCGTTGACTGGGCTAAGGGGGTACACAGGCGGCACCACTTCTACCGTCCCCTCGTGGAATACACCAGGAAGCGTGAAGTTGGATCCAGGGGTGTAAAGATTGATGTCGAAGGAAGTATTGAGGTTGTTTATTTCGCTTGGAGCTATACTGTTGGCCGAGACCATGATAACATAGGCGGAGTTGTTGACCTTCCGGAAGGTGGCACCGTCGACCATTCCATGCTTCGTGATATATCCAGGATTATCCATGGCCCATAGCATGGTGTCGTAGAACTCTCCTGCAGCCGCAATGAGAGCAAAAATCCCCACAAGGAGGGATTGCCGCGCAGTGATTCCTCTTGAAGACACGAACCACGCCTTCTGGATGAGGTCCTCTCAAACATCAAGAACGATGTGTAGTCACCACGGCGGAAAGCAAGGAGACCGAAGAGTCGCAGTATCACAAAGTCAAGCACGATTGTCGCTGTGCGGAAGATGACGTTTTTGATAGCGTTATGTGCGACAACGAGGGACGAGGTGAGAAAGGTTGTAGGGCCTGAGGCGTCCATGGCGTATGGAACGCATCCGCCTTCGGAGGATTATATACTTGAAGCAATGTACTAGAGACAACGTTTTGGGTGATCTGCGCTGCGCACAGCCGAAAGTTTGTTCAGCGATAAACAATTATAGAATCACTTATAATCTGCAAATCATTGATGAGTAAGGTCAAACCTGGTCGACCTTGTGGGTCGTTGCACTAAAGATGGAATAAGATTGTCCGTGTCCGACTGAATGCTGCAATGAGTTCAGTACAAATCGCTATTAGGCTGCGCTCCCGACCGGGCATATGGTCTGCATCCATGGCGGAACCAAAATAGTCGCGATCAGATATTTTCCCGCCTAGGATGAATAGGAGAACCTATGCTAGAGGTACGATGACAGAAGTTTGGAGATCCATCAAGATGCTATACAGCGACGCACCTGCTCGCCTTGCCCCTTCCGTTAGTCCTGGATATTTCCAAAGTCAACTATGACACTCACTTTGAGCAGCTGTGCCTGTTCGTATCTGCTAACAGCGAACAGGGGTAACCAGACATAGCAGAGCGAGGACATGGAGATGAAGAGAATCACGGAGAAAGAAAGTTCTTTATAAATGGCGAACAAGACTGACGCGACCCAATCAAGACCTAGGAAGGGCGTTGTGAGTGGAAAAAGTCCCTGAAGTCGCTCACGAATCCTTGGTAGAATGATGAACGCGGAAACATACAATGACACCTCTGTTCCGAGATGCCTGTGCACCAGAAGAATGTCATATTATAGACCTATCAAGCAAGCTCCCCCAGTTGAGGCTGTGGAAATTTGGCCTTCCGAGCGACTTTCATCGGTTTGGCTTCCCTGCGGCGGTATTGACGAGGCCTGTCGACGGAATAGTTGTTTCAAGGGGGGGGGGGGGGGGGGGGGGGGGCAGATAATCGGTATTATTATTAGTAAATATGAGAGAGAGACAGAGCAAGTAACGGGGTGAGCGGGGTGATATAGAGGTACATATGTCGACAAGGAGAAAAAAAGACCTGATGGCATGACGTCGTGAGCTACAATTCTACATTCTCCTGCACAACAATTTACTCACTAGAGAGTGGTGTCACCGTCTCCCCTCTGCTTTTTCCAACAGATCCTTTGCCTCGTTGATTTTGCTTGCAAGATATGGGGAACCTCCACGATCCGGGTGGTTTGCCAACATGATTTGCCTATGGGCATCCTTCAGCTGAGTGCGGAGCTTGGGGCCGTCCCTGATACGAAGAACCATTAGAAGCGCCTCGTAAGTCGCTGCAGACAGACGCACTTGAGGCCCAGGACTTGAATTGCTTCATTGCGGTCCATTTTTGCGCGGAAACCGCCTTTGGCCCATTGCTCAGCACCCTTCTTGCCAACGAACAGGCCCTGTTTGATGAGAGACCTTCCTAGGATGGCTGCAGTGATAGCGGTGATGCCGACGATGACAGTGGTAGCCATGAGAGTGGAAGCAGAGGTGGATGAGTCAAAGCCGCACGAAGGAGGAAGGAGAAGAAGGAAGAGTCGGAAAGCAGCGTCAAAGAATTGCGGCGCATGTGACTGCCAAAATTAGCGAATGCACACGGCAACAGTGATCTCTTTGCCGACTCTCCCTTCAATGACGAACGTCGTCTTCCCTCCTCTGTTTGGTTTCTTGGCCCTGTAAATCTTCTCGGAATGACAGCCTGCTTTTCCCTAAATATTGGATCGTCTGTTTTCTCAATGAATCTCACACCAGGAGGTCCCTGGTTTTCATCTGCTCCATAACTTCCAGCACAGGTGCCAGGCAAGCGCCCATAAAGCTTGTGCGAAGTGCACCGCAAGAAGCGCATGTAAGGTCGATTGCCCGCACCTCGTTTCCTTCGAGAATATTCGAAGTGTGGCCCTCAGTCAAAGTACAAAGACCTCTGGCTGACTGGTGGTACGCAATCCCCTTTTCTTTCTCTTATAGCTCTCGAGTCTCATTCGAATGTCGATTACCGTTCAGCAAGACATCTTCAAGGACGGTCGTCCAGCCATCACAGTGAAAAAGGCCACCTGGGATCGTCTATCAGGACCCCTGAATGAATTTCTAGCGGCTCTTGATGGCGACCTTGTGGGCCTGGCACCAACATATGGGAAGAAATCTCGTCTTTCATCTTTGGTCATCGCGTCGGCCTCGATTGTGCTCATTATTTCGGTGCCACCTACATCTCAAAAACATAGACTAGCCAACAGTCCACTCCAACCATTGCAAACCTTCTTGACGGATCCAACAGTAACCAAATACGCCTTCCAGATGGACAAACTATCGGCCGCACTCTATTACGATCATGACATCTGTATCTGCCGGGGGAAAGATATTTTGTCTATTTCAAACGCTGAAAGACTTTCTATAGCGGCCATTCTCGATGCGCTTGGTAGTCCCGAAAATGTCAACTCTCCTGCAGTGAAGAAACTCTTTCGCGATGACGAAGGACACGGAAATGACGCCCGGACGGTTGCTCTACAGGCATGGGCTGCTTACTGCAGTGCTTGTGACCCAGCTTTGTCAAAGCGATATGGAGCTGTTGCGGATATTAATACTGATTCGCTCCAGCCATACGTGCGTATATCGTCCAGTTGTACACTCTTCCACGGCTAACAGTCTAATATCATCAGGTGTTAAATCTCGTCTGTAAAACCATCCGTAATGGCACTTTACTCTCCGCCCTCAAGCCTACCAACGTCAAGCATGACGCAAAAGGAAAGTGCAGTTTGAAGTCGGGGAAAATCACTGCAACCTCTGAAAGGTACAAGACAAGGATAATGAGACCTGGCGAAAAGCAGGTAAGATTTCTGCCATTACTTTCTGGCACTATCTCACGACTTCCATCACCGCTAGCATGTTAGCATAACCTTCATACAGCCTAATGGCAAGCATAAGATCATGCGAGGACGCACCATCGATGTCAAAGGCCGGACTGCAGAGCTCCAGGTCAACGGACGACCATCACAAATGCAAATTGTCAGTATTCGGACTATAGGAAAGGAGAAGCAAACCTCCGCAGAAGCGATGAGGGAAACCTACATGCTCTCAGTTTTGCAGGGCAGAGTCAATCTGAAAAGCCATACTTTCATCAACGCTATCTGGTTTCCTCCGAGCAAAGACGATATCCTGGGGTCTGGTATACTCCTCCCTCCGCCGCCATCATCGGGGACTTCGAACATTTATGCTAATGGATCTCGTACGTTAAACACGTCACAAACCCAGGCCGTCAACAAAGTCTTGTCACAAAGCGACTCTGACCAAGTTGTTCTCATTCATGGCCCCCCCGGCACTGGGAAAACGACCGTCATCGCAGCGTGTGTTTCCAACATCATCTCGTCTTCTCGGAACGCCACTGTGTGGTTGGTCGCCCAATCAAATGTCGCAGTCAAGAACATGGCCGAGAAACTGGCGTCAGTCGAATTTTACGATTTTAAGATCCTTGTCTCAAAGGATTTTCACTTTGAGTGGTCAGTCTTATTGCAAAACCTGGGTGCTATAACCCACATTAACGGGATTTCAGGCACGAACACCTTTATCACAAGATAGAGGCCAACGTAATTCGATCTGAACAGTTCGACAATGATGTAGTCGTTGCATCACGACTCCTCCTTAGTTCACGGGTTATTCTATGCACCATCAGTACTATGTCGAACCAACGAATCGCCACCATGTCCCGCCTCGTGCCCCCAGCAGTCATCATCTTCGACGAAGCTAGCCAGATTGAAATTGGCGACTACTTCCCGTTGCTCTTGCGTTATCAGGCCGTGCTCAAGAAGCTCGTCTTCATTGGGGACCACAAGCAGCGTACGTCGAGACACATTCCTGACTTCTCCTCGCATCAGACTGAACTTTCGGAACGTAGTCGCCCCTCATGGCATCAGCGACATCAAGACTTTAAGCAGCGTTTTCGAAATGTCCCACCTCTTGGATAAAGCCGTCCTTCTCGACACCCAATGTCAGAGATATTTCACCCTGTATCCACTTTCTCTGGGCTCATTGCTTCTTCGTTCAAGACCGCATGCCCGTACCTCTTGGAACCTTCATCTCAAAACACGTTTATGAAGGTCGACTAAGAAGTGAGCATGCCATCAAGAATCCTCTGAGTTGCCGATTTGTGGATGTGGCAAGTGGCGCGGAGGAGTCAAAAGGTCATAGTTGGCAAGTGCGTACTCCCTTTTTGTTACCTGCGAATGGTGGTTGACGACGTATTGTGTTGCTTTAGAACACCCGGGAAGTCGACGTGGTGATATCGATTGCAAGCCAGCTAACGGCCAAGAAGAAGTCATTCCGCATCATCACTCCGTATGACCCGCAACGATCTTTGCTCGAGAGTGGATTGAAGCATGCTAAACTTCCCTGGGAAGATAAGTGTTTCAATATTGACGCCTTCCAAGGTATACAAGTCTCGCCATGTAGCATAAAACACGCTCTCACATTTTGACTATAATATTTTTTCTATAGGTAACGAAGATGACTATATCATCGTCTCGCTTGTCCGGACCGTCAAGCTTGGGTTTCTGGTCGACCAGCGGCGTGTCAATGTCATGTTGACGCGCTGCAAGAAGGGTCTAATCATCTGCGCCAAACGGTCGTTCGTGGAAGGACCTGCTCAGGATTGCTTGGTTGGGAAACTAGCTAAAGCAGTTGGGAATTCCACCTGGATCTCCGGGCATGACGTGCAACATAAAGGCGCTCGCCCTTTCCGCTAACATTGCGTGCGCGCATGCAAGTAACTGGTTGATTATTTTATGGGCGAGACCAGGCTGTTAATTGTTAATGTTACAAACTCTACAGATTGAATGGGTTTACATGGTTATTTCTGTCAATTCAAGTTCATGAATACGATAAACACGATAAATGTTTTAAATCTCGCTTGTGTATTTCGATGTATCCGACTTGCTTTTGAATTTTGAACATTGTTGTCTCTGTACAGACTCGGCAATCAAGGCATGACCCGCTTGACACCAAGCGCCGTTTTGCACTTCCTCTATCTTGCTCTGTTACCTCATTCGCTCTCTCGTCAGAATGCCAACCACGGGAGAGCAACCTGTGCAAGGCATGGTCTTTCAGCATGCATCTAATTCGCCGCAAGAGAGCCCAACCCAGAACGCATGCACTTCGGTATTTGAATAACCAGACGCTTGCACACCCTGTTGGACTGAGGTCGCTGTGTAGGACAGAATTTGCACTGTAGAAGATCCATTCTTTGGCGAAGATATCCCCAAGCCGCCGGGCGACCCATATGAAACGCTCTTAAAGCCGTTTTTAGAGCGAGATTCCAAGCAATGTGACGCCTGGAAAGACGAAGTTCAGAACATCCTCATTTTTGTATGTCTGCCTGGTGGCGGTTTCCTTTCAGAAGCATATGCGCCTGGGACTAACAACATATCCAAATTTTGAAGGCGGGTCTGTTCTCCGCTGTAGTAACGGCTTTTATCATCGAGAGTTACCAGAAACTACAGCCAGACCCCAACGACCAAATCGTCATGCTGCTTTCACGATTCTCTGATCAACTGATCACATCACCGAATAGCACCGCTGCCCCTTTAACCCCTGCCAATGTACCATTTACCCCTTCGCTCTCCGACGTCCGCGTCAACACTTTTTGGTTTATCAGTCTTGTGCTCAGCCTGACCGTGGCGCTTATAGGAATCATCACCTTGCAGTGGCTGCGTGAGCATCAGCGCTACGATACCGGCATCGATCCAATGAGGGCATTCGGTATCTTCAATGCACATGCGGAAGGCCTGCGACGGTGGTACGTGCCGCAGATATTCGCTCTGCTCCCTCTTCTTCTCCAAGGCGCCCTCGTCCTGTTCTTTGTCGGTCTGATTGATTTTTTGTTCGCAATCCGGATCGAGGTCACCATTCCTGTTGTTGTGTCGCTCGGTATTCCCATCCTCTTCTTGGTGGCCACAACTGTGCTTCCGACACTGCAACTATATGCGACGGAGTTCCCGTATCTTTTATCAGTAAATCACGACGTTCCCGCTCCCTGTCCGTACAAATCACCACAGTCCCTCATCACTCGCAGGATAGCGATTATCTCGCAGACCTTCTTCCGCGTCTGCGCCTACATCTTTGCCGCCATATGTGCACCATTTGTTGGTGTCATACGCTTGTTTATTACCTCCGACAAGCCTTTTTATGGGAAGTCGTCGCCTTTCCATGGCAATCTTGACTATGGATTCAAACTCATCGGCACAAGGCTTCGACAGACTCGTGGTGACTGGATGTCGTTAGACGTCCGCTGGCTCGCAGCAAGGACAGCTTATGCGATTATTGTTCGCACACCAGATGATCACCATGATGCACATCAATGGGATCTTGGGCTTGCCTATAGCTCACTTCTAACCAGCGTTGGTTTTTACGATTGCGTACAAGGAATGCTCTTGAGTTCATATTACCTTGACAATAACTCGTATGACCCCCTGTATCATTGCGGAGAGACTCTTATTGGGAACCAATGTGGTAACTGGGAACGGGAAGTTCAAAACGGAGTCGCTGGTAACTTGGAACTCCAGAAATTATTGATGCGCGGACGATACATGGCGATTATGACCATTCTCGCTCCTGAAAACCACCTTCCAACTAATTTTTTGCGGGCAAGGCCTGGGGAGATGTTACCTGACGGGAAAGTCCTCCGCAATGCTTATCGCACGTAAAGCTGCGCAAGATATCCCAGCGTTGGATGGAATCTCATATGAGATTCATAACTCCATATCTTCTGGAATGTACATCTACCGACGTACTTCCACAAAGCCAGTTTTTTCTTCGCACAATCCATTACAGAGGTGACATAGAGCTTTATTGCCCGGCTTGGATGGGTGGTATGTTATCTATCGAATACTGTTTGATATTACTCAACCAATTTCTGTAGACATGTCGAAGCAATGGACTTTGATCCTCACAAAAATCATTCAAAAATCATTGGAGATAAGGCCCTCAACACCTGCGGCGCATGTCTGTTCCTCTTCCCCTTCATGTGGCGGTGACGTCAAATATGACAATACGAATCGCTTGATGAAGTATATCCTGCTTTTCCAAGTGCGCGAGGACATAAAGCACACTTTGCGACTACTCCACCGCCACTGCACCTCAACACCCAATCCCGTAAATGACCTGCCGTATGTCCTGGTTGTTGCTTGCGCATACGTCAACGCTGTGGCTGCTGCTGGCTGCTGGGAGGGCATTGTGGAATATCATATGCTTCTGGAAACTGTATCCTCAAGTTGCGGTTCTCAAACCAAAACCCTGGATCCTGACAGGTTCGATACGACCATTCGGCGCTGGGATGGATTGGAGCCTGCCCTAGCATATATACGCGACGATCATACCCACACGACTTTGAACCCATATGGGCAAGCCCTTGACATTTCAGATCCTCCAATCATTGATCGGAAGACTGGCAGAGCACCTGAAATTGTGTAGTCTCGCCATCGAGTCATCATATCTAGACGGAACATTGTCTCAACGCTCGATATATGCTTCAATGCCTTACTTCCGTCGTAACCTATTCGTATCTTACAAGATCCCACTGTTGTTCGATACATGTCTCGACGAGCATGTTGTAATTAAAAAAACAAACAAAAAAGAGAAATCACCCGGTTAATTTTGGTACTCTAGTCAACCAGATGTGTATAATATTAATATCGTTTCTCCATTTTGGCACTTTCGGAGCGGATTCTATGTTCCTTTCTCATACTTTTGGACAACCTTTGGAATAGGCGCCCGTCTTGAACAGCCTCGATGGTCATCGCTGCTTCATAAGAATTTGTCACCGCCTTCGTATCACGTATATATGGGCTAATTTGGAACACTTTGGTACTATTAACCTGACCCAGGTCTGTAGAATCCTAGTAGAATTTTGACTCCGGCACAACTCTGGCTTAGAGTAAGTAAGTGGCGCGGTCACATGACAGGCTGCTGCTTGACGCGTCAGGACGCTAATAGTAATGACAATGTTGCTTTCTGCTTGCCTCTATGGTTCCTATTCACAATTATTACATCCCAGTTGATTCCCCATTCTCCTTTCAATCACGCGTTAAACAAACCTTTGTGCAGATGCATCCGATATTGTCATGAAGCGCCATGGAACGCCATGGAAGGAGTCGGCACGGTCAGTTTTGTTAGTCTCGTTCACCAGGTACCACCACAGCCCTGTATTCCCTCTTTGTTACAGCACCTGGCAGTATAAAATATGACAGACCCCAACATTCTCCCCCCACACGCATTTGTCGCCATGACGGACCCCTCATTCAAAATGCCCCCCGACATTTTTTCATTCGAACACTGGGAAGTAATCGCCACCCACTGCCTCGAAGATCAACTTGAAGCTGCACTTCCAGTGTTTGAAGAGTCCATCGAAGCAGGAGCTCTCGGTTTGGCACTGGTTAACGATGAAAAGTGCTGCTTGACGACGTTGGCCATCGCCCCAGATACCCAAGTCTTCATTGTCACTCTGTCCGTCGAGACGTCTCGTCCTTTCAAGGAAAAGTTCAAGAACAAAAAGTCAGAGCTGCCCAAATACCGAGAGCTCTTGCACGCATTTCTATGCGATGCCACCATCACTAAATTTGCATTCCTCATGGACCGACTGGTGGCTGGCCTTTTCCTTGACCACAACCTACGGATTGTCCGCGCGAAGGATCTGCTCAGCGCATCAACTAGGAAGAGACACTCGGAGGCAGCCTATTTCGAAGCTTTAGGTGGTTATCGATGCCTCAACGTTGCTGGAGTGAAGAAGCTGTTGGAGCATGAAGAAACCCACATCAACGAACCACGCGTCACTGCATTGCAAGCATGGGCTGCGTACTCTACTGCTTGTTTCGAAGATATGCAGCCACTCCACTCAAAGGTACCTCCAATTGATACTTTGAATCTCGATACGCAGGTGAGTTTACGGCCTTCATCTGTTTTGCGACCGTCCTCTCAGCAATAATAACAGATTCTGTGTATCGTCGCAAGAACTGTTCGCAATATCTGTTGTAGAATCGCCATGAAGCCCACCAGAACCCGAAACGACGTGCAGGCAAAGTATAATAGTGACTCCAAACAGCTCGTTGTCACCTCGGAACGATACAAAACCAGGGTTTTGCGGCCTTCAGGCACCCAGGTGAGCGCGAAAGTCGATATGATGCCTGAACCTTTCTGACTCTTTGCAAGGTCTATAACATTATGGCTGACAAGGCGGACGGGTCGCAGAAGGAATATCGGGGGCGAGCCGTCAACGTTTCTGGCCGAACCTCTGTCTTCGAAGTCAGCGGCGACATTGGTACCACAGTCATTCGCGGCATGGAGACAATCGGCAGAGAAAAGCCCACCGCGGCTGAAAGTACGAAAGAGCGTTACATGCTCGATGCGCTCCAAGGCCGCATCGACCTCTCTGCCAGTCATTTCATCATGTCTCTCTGGTTCCCGCCGCCGAAGCCTGCGCCAGCCAAAACGAAGTCAAAATCGAAAAAGCAGCTTGTCACCCCGGTGTGGGTGGGCGCACCTCCCCCGCCTCCGCCTCCCCCGATTGTTTATTCGGGCCCACTTAACGAGTCTCAGGAAGAGGCGGTCAAGAAGATCCTCACAGATGATATTGCTGACTGCCTTGTGCTCATCCAAGGCCCGCCCGGGACAGGAAAGCCAACTGTCATTGTAGCCGCCGTCAACAGCATTATCGCATCGTCCAAGAAGAATGCGACCGTCTGGCTTGTCGCGTACTCCACTGTCGCGGTCAAGAATATGCCGGAGAAGCTCGCCTCTGTGGCTTCCAGGACTTCAAGATCTTGGTCTCGAAGGACTTCTGCTTTGACTGGTGAGACTTCATGATATTGTCTGATATATTCGTAGATCAATAACGTTTACCAAATAGGCACGGACATTTGTACGAGAAGATCGAGTCGAACCTCATTCGGTCAGACGAGCTGGTCGAGGATGCCGTCGCGACCGAACGCCAGCTTCAGGGCTCGAGAGTCGTCATCTGTACTCTGTTTATTCTTTCGAGCGATATGATATCCACCATCACTCGTCAAGCTCCCTTGCAGACGGCCATATTTGATGAGGCGAGTCAAATTGAAATAGGAGATTACATCCCCATGCTTCTTTCTCTTCGATAAATATTTTTTCTAATGCTACTTGCGATGTAGTTGCGCCTCATGGCTCTTCTGAGGTTAAGAGTCTGCAAAGTGTCTTCGAAAAGCTACATCTCAAGGAGCAGGCTCTGTTCCTGGACACTCAATGTAAGCGATGACTCTGTTGACCTATATAGTCGATTACCCCTGACCTTTCCACTGGCGTAGATCGCATGCCCATGCCTCTCGGAGATTTCGTCTCGTCGCGAGTGTATCGCAATAAACCCAAGAGCGTACACCCTATCACAGATCCCGAGAGCTGTCGGTTTGTAGACGTTGCGGGTGGCTTGGAGGAATCAAAAGGGAGCAGTTGGCAAGTAAGTTGCTCACAAGGTCGCTTCTCAGCTCAACCGAAGTAAGCTCATATTCTTGCAATAGAATTCTCGTGAAATCGCTGTCTCCATCGCGGTCGCGAGGCAGCTCACTGCTGCTGGAAAGTCGTTCCGTCTTTTCACGCCATATGATCCGCAGCGCTCATTACTCGAGCGAGGACTGAAGGAGGCCGACTTGCCGTGGAAGGATAAGTGCTTCAACATTGACGCCTTCCAAGGTTAGTTTCTTAGCGCTTCTCAATCCCCAATCAGGCCGCATGCTAATCAGGAGAACAATTCTGTGCTCAGAGGCAATGAAGACGACTACATCATCATCTCCCTCGTCCGCACCGCTAAGCTCGGTTTCCTGTTTGACCGACGGCGTGCCAACGTCATGTTGACGCGCTGCAAGAAAGGCCTGATTATATGCACACAGCGTAAGTTCGTTGAGGGTCCAGCGGAAGGATCGCTTAGCGGCGAATTGTGCAAATCATTCGAGTCTCCCTGGGTCTGCGGCAAGGATGTCCAGGACAATACAGTGCATCCTTTCTTGTAGGGCCGTTTGTGCCTTACAGTTTTTAGTCTGCCGCATCTCGTAACAAATTTTGATATATATTTCGTATGCACTATTTTAATCATCTACATACAATAATTGCTTGCCGCCTCGTTAGCCCGTATGCACCGTACTTATGCATTATACTATATTCTCCCTATTACCGGTGCCCTTCTGATTGTATGATGAAGTGTAGGACAACTTGAACAATCGAATGAACTCTGCAAAACGCGAGTTGCCGCGGTGCACGTGCACGACGCGATTGATTGGTGGACACCTGCAACATCCGAACACCTTGATCTCTGCCACATCCATTGACCACGACCCATACTCGTACCGTATAGCACAACTTCTCAACCATGGCTTCAGGAGGAGGCGTTTCGGCGTTCAAATCCTTTACAATGCACCAGAATGTCATTGATGGGACACACCCTCTACTCACGACGACACCAACTGTAATCATGAAGATCTTCTCTGTTCTCTACAAAGGCAGCGACATCCTCGAGGTGTTCAACCATGCGCGACCGCTAGGAATATCCGGAGGATACGACATGAAGGATGGAAAACTCGTATACCTTGCTATCGCAGACGATAAATGCTGCCGGGTCGTTCGATTTGTTTACTCCGAGGCGCCAGGCGGACGCGGCAGTCAAAGACCCAGCCTCAGAGAGAAGCCTCCCCCTGCCGAGATTCTCGTCTGTCTCAAGGCGTTGGAGGATAACATTCTCCGTCGTCCTTATGGAAGCATCTACGGATTCGACATGGGCCCGCTTTCTATGGCCCTGTTCGACGACTTGGATCTGCGCATCCAGAATGCCGTCGACATCCAATCCGCGTTCGCAGAAGTTGGAAGAGATCCTCTGGCCGTGTTGAACGCTGCGCTCGGCGACGAGGCGACGTCCGTCGTTCCCGTAAAAATATCGAAAACCAATGCCCAGTCTCTCTTTTCTACATACTCCTACGACACCTCTGCTCGTGGTACCTTGGCCGATAACGACTATACCGACGTCGCCATGCGCGCATGGATTGCCCAGTTTCTGGCAAATTTCGAGAATGGCGAAGCCGCCTTCACAGATGTCCCTCTTATTGACACATACAATATGTCTGTTCCCGTAAGTTACTCGTTCAAATCGCGTGTCTCCATCACCAGTAATACTTGACTAATACTTGCCGCTAACGAAGGACCTTCAAATGGTCTCCAAAGTTGCGAACGATGCAACCAAAATGGATGAGAAGAAGCCTCTGGAGATCAAGCACCAGTTCGAGCAATCTGTCGATGCGGCCACCGGCCAGTTTCAAATCAATTCGACAAATTACAATAACAAACTTCGTGCAGATAGGGTAAGATACTTTCTGGCAATTAGCCTTTGAACCTGCTAGCTGAAGTTGATATATGCAACCTAGAATGTCCGAATGAAGGTTACTGGGCCACATAGTGACTACCATGTCAACAGTACTGTCTCTGACGTTACAGGCCGTGCCGGAACAATTGACACTCATCGAAACTTTGCCGGAAAGACTATAGTTGATGTGGTCACAACTGGCCGTGATCACCAAACCCGTGCAGAGATTGAACGAGCAGCCACAGTCTTATGCCATCTACAACACCCTGATAAATCTTTCCAGGCAAATCCGTGGATCAGAAATGTTTACTACCCTCTGCCTGAGGATGGTTCCACTCTCTGGCCAGAGGATTGGACCCTAAAAAAGAAAGCCCATACTACTGTGGATCGGAAGAAGGCACCCCCAAATTTGCTTGTTCTAAATAAGTCACAGCAGCATGCCGTCAATACTATGGTTTCTGATCTGGATGATCACCGGATTACTATTGTCCAAGGTCCTCCTGGAACTGGAAAAACATCTGTCATTGGTGCCTATGTCCAGCTTTCTGTAGAGGTCCTTGGCAAGACTGGCATCTGGCTGGTTGCCCAATCCAATGTGGCTGTCAAGAATATTGCTGAGAAACTGATCAAGATAGGATTTGAATCCTGGAGACTATTAGTGTCAAAGGATTTCCACTTTGATTGGTACTACCATGCTTTCTCTAGTCTGCACTTCATTTACTGCTTGACTAACAGATAATCTTTCTAGGCATGAGCACTTATACCAAGACCACATCAAAACCAATGTCATCAGATCTGATACCTTCATGATGGTTAATAGAAGGAGTCTTCAAGGTGTCAAGGTTATACTTTGCACTTTGAGCATGCTTTCTAGTTTCTATATTACAAAATTCACTAAAGAGATTCCTCTCAACTCTCTGGTTGTGGATGAAGCATCTCAGATTGAGATTGGGGCCTACTTTCCTATTTTCTACAAGTTTGAAACCCTTCGAAAGGCATGCTTTATTGGGGATAATAAACAATGTGAGTCATTTCAAAAATTCCTACTTCTCAAAGCTTACTTTGCTACAGTACCACCATTTGGTCAAGAGGACTTTGTGCAACTTCAAAGCATTTTTGAAGTTGAGCATCTGAGTAAAAGGGTCATATTCCTTGACACCCAATGTATAATCTTTTCTATGCTGTTCAAAAAAATTCTATCCAGCTGACTGAATACTTTATTAATAGACCGCATGCCACCTCAAATTGGCAGAGTAATCTCTAAACATGTCTATGATGGGAAGCTTAATTCCAATCCTTTGCATCCAGTCAAGGATGAGGTGGTAGCATGCTATTTTCTTGATGCTACAGGTGGAAAAGAGATGCAAGTGGGGGGTAAATCCTTCAGGGTAATTAATCTACCTATTTTATCAGAAAATTTGCACTCAATTTTTTTTGTCTCAGAATGAGGTTGAAGCTAACATTGTACTGGCTCTAGCCCAGAAACTCCAGGAGAAGAAACAAAGCTTCAAAATCATTACACCATATGCTGAACAGACCACATTTATTGAGACAAGCCTTAAAGAAAAAGGTCTAGACTGGGAGGACAAATGCTTCAATGTTGACTCTTTTCAAGGTGCTTTTAATTTTTTTAAAAATTAATTCAAAAGGTTAATATCTATTCCTACAGGAAATGAGGAAGATTTCATCATTATCTCAGTGGTTAGAAGCTTCGGCCTTGGCTTTCTAACCAACTTGCGCCGTACCAATGTCATGCTTTCCAGATGCAAGAGAGGCATGTTCATCATCTCCAGCAAGAAATTCTTGGAAGGATTGGGAAAGGACACTCTTCCTGGAGAGTTTTTGAAGGAAATGTGCAATTTGTCAAATTGTTCTGTGTGGCTTGCTCCTAGGGATGTTGAGGAGGAAACATTCCTTACAGGATTGATATTAACCAAGTAGTTTTTTTGTGTTGTTTTTTTTGTATCATCTTCATGTATTCAGATACTGTTCACTTTAGATTCAGGTAAAGCTACAGAAATTGCTTGATAGTCTATGTAGACTTTAAGCAATTTTTGTAGCATTATTTGACACTAAAATCCAGATATGCTGCAGTCCTGTACCAGTTTGAATGAATTGTATTAGCGTGCTACAAGTGATGAAGCCTTTCTTCTAGTCTACTAAAAGAATCATCACATAGTGTTTTCATCTCCTCTAATGCAGATGTAATTTCTGCCTTGAATATCTGTGTAGATGTGGAAGAATGAGCAAATTTTGATTCTATACCAAATTTGATTATATTTGGGGCAGCAAGATCTGCAAGAAATAAAAGGCACAAAGATTAGGTCTAGAAAAGATAGTTAAAGGTGGAATAGTTCACGTACAGTTAATTCCATATCCATCTGGATAGGAAGCCCCAAATCCAGTCCCCTTAAATAGTAGACCAGCACTCAACCCACTTGTGCTCAGTTTCCATTGTGCACTGCGCCCAAAAAGTTCATCATCCAGAAGTGGGGCCACTTCATTGTTGAGCGGACGCAAAAGAAGCCGCAAGCCAAGCATATGGCGGTCAAATCCACGCCCTGTCATAGCTTCGCGTGTTCGCCGGCTGTGCGAGTTGATGGCCTGACGCAGAAGGTCCATGCGCTGCAGTGTCTAAAAAGACGCGCGAACAAATCAGACGGTCTCTCGGATTCGAGAATCTACAAGCAGCGTACCGATGCTTTGGGGTCAACCATGCTAAGAACCCACAGTCGACTCTCCCGACTGTACGACCGTAATGTCTCTGTGCGCCCACGCTTGAACATGCGCGTCAAGACGGTTTCGTACGTCGCCGTGAATTCGCCTCGTTGCCGGTACCATGCGAGCTGGAGTGCCATTTGGATGAAGGCGTCTGGTGAGAGGCCACCTGCGCGTTTAAACAACGATTGAGCGACGGTTTATGCATACAGGTAGAATGACGACAGACCCATGCTTTTTATCCAGTCCGCGCCATACCCGTCAAACCAGAGGACGCTACTGTCGGAATCATCCACGATCTCCGTCGCGCGCGTCTGCGCGACGCTGCATTCCTTCCAGATCCTCTCGTCGCCGACCCAGTCGAGCCGCGCCCATCCTTGTCCGTCCACCGAGCTAAGCTCCGCTGAGGAAGTGGGGTTTGTCTTCTCAAATGCCTGGACATCTACACCTTGAACGACTCCGTACTCTGCAACGATGCTCGGTACGAGTGCGTCGACGAATGAGTGTTCACCGGTAGCGCCTGCACGAGTCGATGGGTCGACAATTAAGGTGAAGGCCTTGTCGAAGAAGCGATTGGAGGCGTTCTGCGAGGTCCCTCGGACGGCGTGGAGGTGCGAATCAAGCTTGGTCTGCGCGAGGTCGCGGTGGTGTATGTGAGAGCTGGGGTTCGACGACGCCGAGTCTGCAAAGTTGGTAGATGGCGATGAAGCGGGAGATGAGGAGACAGGAGGGATAACGTAGGACATGTGCTCCAGACTGAGGCCCATGGTGGAATGGAGGATAGCGAGGTGGGTTTTTCGGTTGTCGGGCGAGATGGAAAGAAGATGTGACAAGTTCTGCTCGTCATCAGACGAGGTGTATGGTGGAGATACGGCACTTTGTTAGCTCACCTTTGCCCAGTTATCTCGCTCGTCCGCACTTAGAACTCCAACCGGTAGTGCCTTTTCGCCATTCGCTAATCGACTTTCGACGTCCAGAACGACGGCTCGCAGCTGCGCCTCAATTGCAGCCGGAGACAACAGTCTCAGCGGCGTGTCCGGGCTGCTGGTCGGAGAGGGTGGGTGGTACACAGTGACGGAGTAGCACCAGTTGTGCAGCATAACATGTATTGAGCGTGCCGCGCGCGATTTTCGGTCAGGAACCTCGGAGTGAGTATCACAAAATGGCTCGGGAATTCTGCCTAGGTTGAAAAGCCTGGATACGTTCTCATACATCCATTGTCCTGCTTCGAAAATGCGTCTCAGTACATCAAACAGTCTGAAGTAATGCTGGACTCACAGGTCGAGTTGTCTTGACTGGGTCGTCTTAATGAGATGAATTTTGTGCGTCGGTAAGAAGGAAAGGTGCTCACCTATATGTGATATTATCCTTGAATTCCAGCATCCGGTGAATAAGCCATGCAGACCTCCGCAGCTGCCAGAAGGTCGTACCAGCACGGTTGTTGTTCGTCTCTCCGGACAACGCGCTTTTTGGGATGAGGGGATCGTCGTGGAATGCCAACCACCAATTGGAGTTGACGAGCAGCGGCGCACGCCATTCGAGGTATGCTTTGTTGAGCCAGAAGTTGTCGTCTAGCCAGTTATTTGCGGATACCTTGTCGAGGGCTGCTCAGGGCAAGAAAGTCAACGGAACAGCACGCAGTTTTAGTAAACGCTGACGGACCGACCAAACGCTCCTGCAACACCCTTCCTATGCCAGATTCAAAGTCGTTCGCCCACTTTTGTCGGAGTGCATAGGCGGAGGAGAAGGACATTCCGCCCCGGGCCTCGTCTTCAAGAAGGAAAGGTTCGAGAGACGTGAGGTAGCGGTCCAGAGTCTGACGGAGAGGGGGTACTGGAAGGCGCGCGCGAGTTTTCGGTCGCGACGTCGACATGGTGGATTTTGAGGTGGTGAGCATCTGTGAAGGGCGAAGCACAGTTGCCCTCAACATCTTTCTCGGTGCTGGTAGTAGGATGATAGAAAAGCCGCCTCCGATGAAGGCGTTGGACAGAATTAGCAACAGCTCGTAACGTCATGATTTGCCGGACCATTGACAACCACCAAATCTCACGATTTCTCATCCCAATTCAAGTACCCAACCACCATCTTGAAGCCCAGAGTTTCTCCACTTTTGCTCTGCTGACAATGGCGACATAAGTTCGGGAACAGCAATAAAATATTTTAGATGTACATTGGATCAACTATAGTCGCCAGTATGATAAGTATCCAAGGAAATATAAGTGTCAGTAGCTACCGGTATATGCGCCCCAGCATGAGAACAGGAAGGTAATACAAAAGTTGAATGAAAGTTCGAGACCAGCGTCCGTCACGGCAGAGAAGTACTCCACTAGAGTAAAGTTGTGGCTCATAGCTCAGTTTGATATAAGCCATTTTCCACTATATACTCTGCTACATCCTTGGTGACCAACTTCCGCCACGTCCCAGCTGGGCTGTCGTCCTGTCCGAGGCTTCCAACTGACCGGCGGACAGTAGTCGAGCTATAAGTGCTCAACTCGTTGCCCATGTCGATTATAGAGATCCTCCCCGAGTCCATGAACTCTTGTGCTGATTCCATCGCTTTCGGGTCGGGCCATGACGCAGAGTTGGACGCTGCGCGATCTGCACAAACAATCCGGGAGCCCTCGCCGTCTGGACGCGGCAAGATGAATTTCCGCAGGGTATCCACCATGGCGGATTCTGAGGCGTAATATCGCGTGGAAAAGAGCCGTTCCAACGTGTCGAGACCGACGAGGAACGTCAGTTCTACCACAGGCGCGCTGCTGCCGGTACCAGCGCTCCTCGACGCCAGCAGGCCATCCAGGTAAGAGAGAATGAGACTGGACTTTCCCGCGAATATGGGCTCGTCGATTATGCCAATTGCGGTATTGGAGATATCCTCCGGGGTTGTATGTGGAGACGGGCCGGAGGGCGAGTCGGCGGATGGGTTTATGCTCCTCGCCAGCAAAGACATCATCTCAATGCGTTGCTCATACCGCGCATCTCCAGGTTTGAGCGTCTTGTCGGCGTTCTTTACCGACAGGAGGAGGAGCCTTGCATCATAGTCTGCATTTGGATCATTCAAGAAGGGTGGCCGCGAGTTTGCGAGGCCCAGGTGAGCTTTTGTTGGGGGGTTGAATGACGAGTCCAGTACGGATATACGTAGTGGAGAACCAGCTCCTGTAGATGTGTTTGAAGCGCGCAAAGGCCAGTGTGGGTGTGGGGTATAGACCAACTCGAAACTCGAAATCCCTTCCTGCAAACGCTTGAGGAGCTGTGGTGTGGCCTTGCGGATAGCTGCCATATCCTGGTTGTCGAAAGCGGCCCTTTCCAAGGTAGATTCGGCAGACAAGGAATGACCTACCTGCATCCTCGTGAAGGTCGGGACCTATTCTGGGCGTTGAGTTGCAGGAATTGTTCAGAAGTCATAGATGTCAGTGAGAAAGATTAGATGACGCTGTCGGAGACCGCCGATTGTGCTGATCAAAATCCATTTCCAATTATCCAACTTCATCAACGCAAGCTTGCTCTTCGCCCTCCATGTCTGTTTCTCTCACCAAAGATGAAGATGGCTTCATTACGTCCAGTAAGCTTCCAGTAACCATGTTGGCACACACCGTCTCAACTCCTGGAAGCTGTTGTGCCCAAAGCGACAGAACCGTCAGGGGAAGCGCCCTCAGATGTTCCAAAGGGTGAGCAGCGTTCAACAATCGCGACGCCAGTGGAGAAGGAACCAATTGAACGTGTATAACAGTCACCACGAGCGAGCTGATTGCTTCGAGCTTTGAAGTTACGGTACGTACCAGCTCCATGCGAGCAACGACGCCGTATCGTAACTTGCACACATCTACAGGTTACCCTTGCGGACCAGCAAGCCAACCCCGACTCCCCGCTATACAGCGCAAAGACCTTCCAGGAATTGGGATTGTGCGTGGGATCCCATTTACCGCCATTACCTTGTTGCTGAACTCGCGCCACGCGCAGGCACCCTGATTTGTTGAAGGGTATCTTTGCGATGGGCTTCGACAAGCCGTCCAAGATCCAGGAGAAGGCACTCCCTCTTCTGCTCGTTGACCCGTGCGTTTTGATCTTGGAGGGGTTATCCGACTTGCACTGATACATGCTTTCTTTAGGCCCACAAACATGATTGGTCAATCACAGTCTGGTACTGGAAAGACCGCCGCCTTCGTTCTTACCATGCTCAGTCGCGTCGACTACAACCTCAACAAGCCCCAGGCGCGTATGTTATTTTTCATAGTCTAGCAGCTGTTGCTAAACTTCATGACAGGCCCTCTGCCTCGCCCCATCCCGAGAATTGGCGCGCCAGATCATGTCAGTCGTCAACACCATGGGCAAATATACCAACGTCGACACGGAATACGCGATCAAGGACAACCTACCAAAGGAAGCCACCAATATTACCGCTCAGATTATCGTAGGAACCCCTGGTACTATGGTGGATTTGATCAGGCGTAAAGTGCGTATATTCATCATATTTGTGCCACTCGAACACGATCCTTATGGTGGTGACCAGGTCCTTGATGTCACGCACGTCAAGGTATTTGTTCTGGATGAGGCCGATAACATGCTGGACCAGGATGGTCTGGGAGAGCAGACGCTTCGGGTAAAGAAGTACGTATGCACACCTCTTTGCTGGCCCGTCCATCCAAATCTGATTTTTGTGCACAGCATGCTGCCTAAAGGCCGCAACCTACAGATTATCCTTTTCTCCGCCACATTCCCCGATCATGTCCGCACATATGCCTCAAAAATTGCTCCCAACGCCAACAAAATCGAGCTGAAGAAAGAGGAGCTCAGTGTAGATAATATCAAGCAATTCTACATGGACTGCAGGAACGAGGAGCACAAATACGATATCCTGGTGTCTCTGTACCATATGCTGACCATCGGTCAGAGTATCATTTTTTGCCAGGTGGGTTTCTCATATGCAAGGGTAGTCTCCGTGAGTCTGGAGGCTGATTTATGTGCCCTCAAAAACAGTACCGCAATACTGCAGACAGGATCTCGCAGCGCATGACTGCTGAGGGCCACAAGGTGGCGTCGCTGCATGGAGCCAAAGATGCCTCCGAGCGTGATGCCATTATCGATCGGTTCCGCGAGGGCAAAGAAAAAGTGCGTCATTTCCACGGCCGCTGCTATTGTCACAGACGGTCTCTTACGCGTCTGGTTAGGTCTTAATCACGACGAATGTCATCGCCCGGGGTATTGACATCATGCAAGTTAACATGGTGGTCAACTACGACCTACCGCTGTTGAATGAACGAGTGAAAGGTGCCGACGAGAGGCCTGACATCGAAACATACATTCATCGTATTGGTATGTTGCTGCTGTTATCAGAGTTTTTTTGGGAGGAAGAGACTGACTTCTGTTATAGGTCGAACCGGCCGCTTTGGGCGTAAGGGCATCTCCATCAATTTCGTGCACGACAAGAAGACTTGGATGCAGATGCGGCAAATTGAGGAGGTACTGGGGAAAGAGATTGTGAGGATAGAAACTGATGATGAAGATAAGATGGAGAAGGTGAGTTGTCGGAATTTCTGTATTTTTGAATCTTCGCTGAAGACCTCTTTCTCTTCCTTAGACAATGAAGGCAGCCTTGAAGTAGTCGTATCCGTGATATCCCGTCCAAATCCCGTCCCTCAATTTCGCATATATTAGTTAGGGATCAGTAGGCTGTCCTTTACCTATCACACGAAGTAGAGCTCAGACCCAGCCTGTTCCTCCGCATCGTCAAGATTTTTGGGGCACACTATGCTGCTCAGTACTTCAAATGTCGGGAGTCAAGGTGACCAACCCTCCGTGTACAGGCGTGAGTAATTTTAAATTGGGCCAAGGAGAAAAAAGGCTCGGCGAGTGATGACCTCACAATCTAACCGGCGGATTACCAAACTGATTAGGCGCCCAACCAGCGTTCATGCACAAATGCACAAAGGACGCACTAGAAGGGCCCACATTTTCAGTTTCAGATGGAAACCAATTCAAGCACGGCCCAATCTTCTCTGGAGGCGCAAACGGTTGTCAATTAAATGGGTTTTTCGTCTTCAAACTCCTCACCCTTAAAAATAACATTTTGTTGATCCGACTCACAAATCGATATAGTGCGGCGCACTAAGTGTGACTTAAAAATATAGTAGGATTATCAGACGTAGTTGTGTATTTTGGTCGACGGGGTCGTCCCACAGTGAGGAGGCGACGTCATGCTGCCATCTCGAGGCGTGTTCAACAACATCTCCAGACTACGTACATCTGCCTTCAAACGTCTTTAAGCCTGTTCAACAATGAGGCACAGTATCTATGGCCGCTCGATGTCAATAACGATGTCGGCCCAGATTGGCATCCCTGGCGGCTGTAGCCACAACTGCCGCACTCTATAAATAGAACATATGGCTGTGTCACCTGCGCATGGTTGAAAACGGGCCCCACTCCCCTTGTTGATCTTTTACCATCATGCAGGCTTACCAGGATAACCCATTCGATTCTGGGAACAACCTTCACAACTACGGCCAAGTAAGCAGCTACTTTTATCTTTTACACGGCGAACACTCGCCACAATGCCGCGTTGATCGAAAGTTGAAACGAGTTGACCATTGTTAAACTGACAAAACCACCGTGTTCTAGTCTGCCAGCCACCTCTCCAATTCGCCTTTCAGGGATCCGGTCGGTCAAGGAGACAGCATGCCTCTTGACACAGTAGCACCCAGAACGCCTTACCAGCCTGTTCACGCCGCCTCTTCTGAGGACCTCTATCAATCAGGACCAGGAATGAACCCGGGACATGCACCATACGGCACGACGGAGGCGCGCTATGGAGACTACCCAGTGTCCTCCTCAGAGCCCAAGCTAGGCGCATATGCACCGGGCTCGCGTTGGAGGGAGGCAGCGCCACCCAAGTCGAACAGGAAGAAGTGGATCGTTGTCGGGGCTATCGCTGCGCTGGTAGGCCTCATCGTGGTCGGCATCGTGGTCGGTGTGGTGGTGTCCAATAGCCACAAAAAATCCAATACGCGGACCGCTGATAACAAGGCCGCTGATAGCCAGGGGAACTCCACGGCTTCCCCAAACGCGCCTGTCAAGCAGACAGATCCCAACGACCCCAGCACGTTCACCAAGGATCCCAACTTGCACCAGTCGCTGTATGGGATTGCCTACACTCCCGTGGGCTCGCAACTACCTGACTGCGGAAACACATTACGTGCGTTCTTTATTTTTGTCAGCGAAACACGCTCCTCGGCATCCCTATTTTTGCACAAACGCTAATTTATAATCTATAGCGGCCGTAATTCAAGATATCCAGGTCAGTACTCATCTGCCACTCGACCCAATGCATTCAACTTACCTTTTCATAGATCATGTCGCAACTAACTAAGGTTAGAGCCCATGCATTCATCGCGTCCTTCATCCTTTGCTGACATAAACGACTTGCAGCGCATCCGCCTTTATGGAGCTGACTGTAATCAATCTGCGCTCGTGGTATGTTACATGTTTGCTAATTAGTTCAGCTTATCCTAATATCCCTCTAGCTCGAGGCTATCAAACAAACCAAGGTTGACATGACCGTCTGGTTGGGAAACTACCCCATCCCGACAGACAATGGTGCTGCCTACCAGCGACAGCGTGATACAATCAAGGCCGCCATCCAAACTTACGGTACTGACCATATCGGTGGTGTCACCGTCGGAAACGAGTTCATGCTCAAGTAAGTGGGCTGCGCATGCCACTCATCATTCTGGCTAATTTGTCGTGCAGCTACGTCACTTCACAAGGTGTCCAGGATCCCAATAGCGACGTTGCCAACGTCGGCGCCCAAATCTTGCTCGGGAACATCCAAGATACACAACAGATGCTCACCTCTATGGGCGTGAACATCCCCGTCGGTAACGCGGACGCAGGCAGCTACTTCAACAACCAGGTTCTCGGCGCAGTAAACTACGGCATGGCCAATGTGCACCCGTGGTTTGCAAACGTGAGCGCGGATGCAAGCGCAGGCTGGACCGCGGACTTCTTTTCGCAGACGGACGTCGCCCTTGCGAATTCGCTGTCCAATAAGCCGACGATGTATATTGCCGAGACGGGCTGGCCGACCAAGAGCTCCGACGCGGGCAATGCAAACAACGGCGCCAGTACGGCGAGTGAAGCCAATTTGCAGATCTTCCTGGACACGTTTGTGTGTGCCGCCAACACAAATGGCACAGGATACTTCTTCTTCGAGGTATGTCCGCTTTCATGCGTCAAATTTATAATGCGCAGTCTGACTGTTTGACTAGTTCTGCGATGAGGACTGGAAGGACAAGCAATTTGGAGGCGTTGAGGTATGTCACAAATCATCATTTTGAGAATAACGCCTGATTGGCTGCCTTTCAGGGATGGTGGGGTCTATTCAACCAAGAGTGCGTAACAGTTACAAACCATTCCAATGGATGCTGACCAGCCTTCATTTTGACAGTCGTACGCTGAAAAACATCAAAATTCCCACATGCTCATCACCTTGAACGAATTAAGCGCCCGTGACGCTTACGGACAAATTCATTTTCACACTTTACTGCTATCTGAATATCCGGGGCAAGCAATTCCATCTAAATTGAATACGCAGCCCATAGACTTTTTTGATGACCACTTTGTGGATGATGACAAGAACTTTTACGACGACAGCTCGGACTCATAGTAGCTTGCTGTAACTTATTCCTCTTCTAATTATCCTCATTACCTTCGCCACATTATTGCATGCATGCACATAAACACTTACTATCGATACGCATTTGATTTGAACTGCTATTTAGTATAATACAATTTTGTTATACAAAGTGTTCGCCATTTTCATGATTCTATCACACAACAACATTTGGTTTTACCCGGTATCATACGTGTGGTAGCAAATCAACCCAATTGACCTGCGCCCTTTCAGTTGCCTGAAGATCACGCAGTGCTATGAGGGACTGGATGAGCAAGCTGCAGCGTGCAATGATGTACACTGGCACAAGGGTGGCTGTTATCCAAATGCTTGGCGTCCTGATGTTTCGCGCAACGTTGAAGGAGAAGATGGTGATTCTGTCCAATAATTGAGTGAGATTGTCGGCAGTAGATAGTCGCCTGATCAGGATGTACAATAGAAAACATCTCAAGAGCAAAATGAGGGGTGCGGCTGTGATAATAATGCTCCAAATGCGCCAGAGAGTGCGCTCCTCCGGTGTGAGGAAGATGAAGTTCCAAGCAATGCAATGGATAGCGCCAAACAAGATGGCGACAGTCGACGCTACGCAGGTTGCAGAATAAGTATCCTCCGGGTCGCAATTTGTGTGTAATAAGGATACTCTCATAGGCCTCTCTCCATGCTGCGGTTGTTTTGCAATCCACTGTGCCCGCAGCCGGGGCAGGAAACGGGCTGCAAATGAGCTTACAAGGATTCGCTTTATAAAATCTTGCAAGTCATCCCTTATTCGTGGTTGCCATTCCGTCGAATAACATGATACCTCGAAAATTGTGGACGGCCATATCGATGGCCTCGGGAAGGAGCTCGTAGAAAGGATAGACGAGCCGGGTGCATTACTCAACGCTGTGTGACATGGGTCAGCATTTGAATATATTGGAAAGAATTCTTCAAGACGCACCATGAAAGCTAGCGGTGTGGTGCATCACAGGCGTAGCATACCGAACATTAAGCGGCTTGTTCCACCACAAAAAGTATATTACCCCGTTTAGTGCTGCAAGCGCCAGAGTGACAAGCTCTGCTTCGGTGATAGCAAGGCCTGCCGCCCACCGGGAGATACATTGTGCTATGAACCAGCCAGCTTGCCCAAAAACGAGTACTTTGGAGAGCCCGTCGCCTTTGCTCTTGTCCTGAATCTGCGCAGCCGTTGGCAGTATAAATTTATCGGTTCCTCTTGACCGTTGAAGGTAAGCAACAAGCTCATTTTCGTCTTCAATTACCCCAACTCGAGTTTCGTCCGAGTACAGCATGAAACCCCCCATTTGGAGGAAATGTCCGTGTACCATTGTAAAACCTGAAACGGATTTTCCTGCAAGATCTTGATTGTCAGGCCCAACATTTTGGCAATAACGATGAATCTGGTCGTACCGTTCATTTTTCTGACAAGAGACCGCGCACCTATCCACTGTCTCAACGCCCAGAGAACAATTATCTCGGGGGCGATGAGTCCGCATATCATCAAGAGAAAACGTTGTCGCCGGATTTGCCACTCCGTTGCATCTGGGTGTGGAATATTTGGATGAACAGAAACCCAAGTACATGCAAAAATGGTGGCAAGACAACTCCAAATGATGCTAGTGACGGAGCGCTCGTTGACAGAGATGTTAGCATGACGGAAGAGAGATTCGCAATTGTTTGAGTGAACCGATGGGGATACGAGCGACAATTCGAGGCCGTTAACAATGCACGAGATTGTCACATTGTCATTGGCAGAGGCCATGCCCAACACTGGACCTGGCGAAGAGCCAGGGAGAATCTAGGATAATAGCGACGCAGAACAATGCGCAGCAAGTGTGTAGTAATTTGAAGCTGGGAGACGAAGATTCAGCAGAGGTTGTCAAAAGTGTTTTCATAGAAGATGCATGGCTATGCATGGTCCAATTCAGGTTGATGCAGATTTGACAGTGACTGACACGGGCAGGCCATGGGCAGTGTGGATAGGATGATCATCTGCCAAAGGAAATTTCCTGATGACGAACACGCGGACACACCATCCTTCCATCGGGGGCAATGTTAAAGGTTTAAACAATGATATCCTCCTTGTTGTGTGTATAGATGAACAAAAAAGCGAACCCAAGTCCAAAGTAGAGTACAGTAACGGTCCAAAGTCAAAACATATACTGTTGGGAATCGAGACACGGTTTGATCTAAATGGTAAGATAATATTGTGCAGCACCTCAAAGGTGCTTATATACTAGTAGTTAAAGTATGTAGAAGTAGGTAGAAGTATCTAAAGTATTCTGTGAAATGTAAATATTAGTCAGCCTAAAGATGATTAGTCAAATGAATAATCTCGAATAGTAATGAATGCCGGAGTGAATTCCAACATATACTACTCAAGTGTCTGTTCATAGATATCAGATATTCGTGTGGTAGTCCGTCTGTTGTAGATAGTAAACGCAGCTCTTCTAAATTATCCTCATTACCTTCACTATATTATTGCATGTATGTATATAAACACTTACTATCAATACGCATTTCATTTTGATTTGCTATTTCGTATAATACACTTTTGTTGTGTTCGCCAGTTTCATGATACTGTGACGCAACAACCTATCAGTACCCCCTCCAGCGCCACAGGGGATTGTCTCTTCTGCGAGCTCTCCCTGGGCTTTGTCCTTGGTATTATACATGTGGTAGCAAATTCACCCAATTGACCGGCGCCCGTTCAGCCACTTGAAGATCGCGGAGTGCGACGAGAGCTTGGAGTACCAGCCCACAACGTGCAATTACGTAGACCGGTACCAAAGTTGTGGTCACCCAGACGCCAGGCCCCTTGATATGCTTCGCAATTTTCAGTAAAAGGACGGATTTTCTACCCAGTAGTTGAGCGACGTGGTCGACCCTCGATAGTCGCCGGATGAAGAGATACCATACAATGGATCTTGCGAACAAAAAAAGGGGTGCGGCTGTGATGATAATGCTCCAAATCTGCCAGAGGGTCCTCTCTTGGGGCGTCCGGAAGATGAAGTTCCACCCTACGCAATGGATGGCCCCGAACAAGATCGCTATAGCCGAGGCTACTGCAGTTGCACCGAAAGTATCTTCCGGGTTGCAATTCGTGTGCAGCAGAGATATTTGCAAAGGCTTCCGTATGTCCAACGAGTTGCCTTGTGTACGCTGGGGCTCCGCCTTCAGCCTGTAAAAGAGCCGTCCTATGGCCGAACTTGCGAATAGCTGTCCTATATCTTGCAAGTCATCAGCGAGGCGCGGTTTCCATTCAACTGAATGGCACGAAATTGCTGATACTAAAGGCGGTGTGAACGATGGTAGACACCTGGAGGAAGACGAAAACCAAGACTGGAAGGTGGAGGTGTGATTCAGTCCTAAAAGATGATGTTAGGCGTCGTCGGCTCTGCTGAACAGATAAGTTCGTACTGTCAAAATCAAGTGCATGATGGATAACCGGTATGGCATAGCGAACATCCAGGGGCTTGTGCCACCACAAGAAATAGATGATTCCGTTCAGCGCCGCAAGCGCGAGAGTGACGAGCTCTGCTTCGGTGATCGCAAGGCCCGTCGCCCATCGGGATATACACTGCATGATGAACCAGCCGGCTTGAACGACGACAAGCCCTTTTGAGAGTCCGTCGCCCTTGCTTTTGTCATGAATTTGTGCGGTTGTTGGAAGTAAGAATTTAGATCCTCGTGGCCACTGAAGACAGGAAACAAGCTCATTTCCGTCCTCAATGACCCCGATTCGAGTTTCGTCCGAGTACAGCATAAATCCCCCCATTTGGAGGAAATGTCCGTGTGCCGATGTAAAACCCAAAACGGATTTTTCTGCCAGATCTTCGTTGTCAGTTGCAATATTGTGGTAATAACGATGGTTCCAGCTGTACCTTCCATTTTTCTGACAAGAGACCGCGCACCTATCCACTGTCTCAACGCCCAGAGAACAATCAGCTCGGGGGCGATGAGTCCGCATATCATCAAGAGAAAACGCTGTCGTCGGATTTGCCACTCCGTTGCATCTGGGTGTGGAATATTTGGATGAACAGAAACCCAAGGACATGCAAAAATGGTGGCAAGACAACTCCAAATGATGTCAGTGACGGAGCGCTCATTGATAGAGATGTTAGCATAACGGAGGAGAGATTCACAATCGTTTAGGTGGACCGATGGAGATACGAGCGACAGTTGGAGGCCATTGACTACGCACGAGATTGTCACATTGGCAGAGTCCATGTACAACACCGGATTTGAGAAGAATCGGAAACGATTGGGGTTTAAACAACGACGGAGAGCAATGCGCAACGAGTGTGGTGCTTCCGAAGTTGGGAGAATAAGAGCAGAAGTTGTGAAAAGTGTTCTCGTGGAAGATGCATGGTCTGATTCAAGTTCATTCACACTGGCCGGCCATGTCAATGCCAAGAGTGCTAGTGATTCGTGATGATCAACTGCCAAAAAGAGATTTCATAACGACGAACAGAAATACCTACGGCCTTAGAGGCAATGTTAAACAATGATATCCTCCTTTGATCCTCCTGTTGTGTATAAATGAACAAGAAAGGAACCCATGTCAAAAGTAGAGTACAGTAACGGTCCAATGTCAAAATATTTACTACTCAAGTGTCTGTTCATAGATAAGATATATTCGTGCGGTAGTCCGTCTGTAGTAGGTAGTGAACGCGGTGGATGGTTTGAGTGATCGTCCGGAAAACAACAAACCGAAACTTGAGACGAATAAAAAGAAGTGAAGTGATTACAGGCTGTTGGGGTCATTGAAGTCGTAGCCGGGGTCGTGATTATGGGTTGTGCCGACGGGCGGTGTAGGTCTGGTGGTATCGAATTAGATATGGTACAATCGTACGGATAAGAGATCAGGAGTCGCGGTGAGTTGAGGTCGGAACGGGTCTGTGATGCCTTTGGTGAGGGTCAAGTCCATGAACACAAAAGATGAAGAAAGTACAAGCCGAACAGAGGATCCAGACAATCGTTCACATCCCGTTCGCAGCCGCTGGTACTTTCTGCCCCGCCGACGCGCGCCTTTGCTTCTTCAACACCCTCTTCTCCTGCTTCACCTTCACGTTGCCGCTCATAGCATTCATGGTGAAATCATTGCCCTCTTCATCAGTTCCCATTGTATTTTCCTTGTTCTCATTGCGATTAAGGTCATAGATCTGTTCTCCGCGGGGATTCTTCCGGCGCGAGGGTAGCGTCCGACTACGCGATAGCCCACCAATACCGCTGTCTGCATCCTCTGTGATAGGCATAATGTCTTTGGCGGTCTCATACACCACATCGGTATTCCCAACGAGGTCTATGAATCAAGCAACGGAAGGAAGTCGCGTGGTCAGAAAAACAAACGAAAAGAAAAAGAAGAAAGAGAAAACTCACCAGCCCTGTCCATCGTCGTCCTTCTCCGCATCATCTTCGCCCTTGATCTTTCCTGCTTCCCCGTGTTCTTCCCGCCATCTCTCATAGATTGGTCCATCCCCGCCACATCCCCCAGCGTCAAATACCCACCGCCGTTGATCTGCGGTGACACCAACCGCCAACCACCGCCACCAAGCGTACTAAACTCTTCCCGTGGCCCGACGGCAGGTACCGTCATCGTCTCTTCAATCACAGCGTCACTGAAAGTTTCGCTCATTGGTGATGGAAGCGGGGAAGTTGATGGGGACGATGCGGAACGCATGTGTCCTTTCCCCCGCGCATACAATGTTGAATTTGACGAGGTCGTTGTGTATATTGCTGGCGGTCGGAGCGCTGCTCCCATTACCGTCGAGGTGGATGTCGTCGGTGTCGATGCTCCGCCCGGACTCACGCGCGGCTGTCGCTGTTGCTGTTGCGGGTACGATGAAGGCTTGGGTGTAGACTGTTCGTGGTGCCGAAATATAGGCTCCGGCGACATATTGCGAGCATCTGATGGCAAACCATACGGTGTGGATCCTGGAGCATTCCGCGGGTGTGTATATGTCTGCGGCGGCGGCGGCGTGGGCATACTGTTTGTTCGTACGTGCGGTTTGCTAAATGAGCTCGGGGGCGGCTGTTGCTGGTACTGGCCATGCGACCCTGGAAAGGCCAAACCAGGAGTACCAGAAGGCGGCGGGTACTGGCCACGACTGCGCGGAGGCGGTGCCGCTTGCTGCGCCGCATACCCATACCCATGCCCATGCCCGGGTAGACTTGATGCTGGCGATGGCGGCATCGAGGACATAGGCGTCGCGAACACGCTCTCGGCTCCAGAATGCCCTTGCGTCGAAGAAGATGACGTCTGTGAAGCCATGGACGGCCGTGTCGTTAGATTGTTTGAGGCTGCCACTACTGCTGGGTTATTCTTCCGCGTTGTCTGAGGGGCGTACGCCTGAGCGTCCGCAGGGAAATATGAATCCGCCGTCGGCCTTCGATCTTGTGATGACTGTGCAGGCCCCGGCGATTGCACGTGCGTCTGCATCGTCGCCTGCCGACTTGTCGTTCCAGGTACACCACCATACTGCTGCGCACTGGCCCTCCTTTCAGTCCTCTCAGGCCTTTCATTCCTTGCCCAGCCATTCGAACCGCTCGGAGTTGGAGCAGCCCGCTGGTCCACCGACGCCCTTCTATTCCCAGCTGCCATCCCACTGCTCGCACCAGCGTTCGAATGCCATGCACCGACATCAGGCGCACCGGAGATGACTCGTTGTCGCGTTGTCGTCTTTGTTCGATGTACCGAACTCGGCCCTGCATCAGTTGTCCATCCGCTTTCCATTGTGCCTTGACGCGTTGGTGTTGATGTCCCTTCTCGCCATTTGCCTGCGCCCGTGTAATTTCCCCCTGCTCCTCCGCCGCCACCGCCTGCCCCTCTGTCAGGATAGTCACCCCTTGAACCGCCACCGCCGCCTTGATGTGATGGTCCACCGGCTCCCCCAGCTCCGTATGGGTCCTCTCCGGGGTGCGAGTCTCCTGCTTGCATCGGCGGGATGATGTCAAGCATGAACCAGTCCTGGTGCGCAATCAAGAACTCGAGCACTTGCTGGCTTAGCGAGTGCTCCTGCGGGGACATCTCGTGCGACGGATGGGAGATGATTCCGGGGCGGAAGATAACCGCGAGATCTGGATATGTTTAGTAGTGAGTTATGCCGTACGCAACAGAAAAATTAGACTAAAAGCTTCTGGCGTGTGTCGTTCCCTGGACAGCGGGAGCGAGGAACAGCGAGAACAAAGACACAGAGGAAAAGAGGAGTCGATGACGTACTAGTCGCTGTCATGAGGTTCTTCTCTGCCTTCCTCGCGAACACGGAGAGTAAATCAAGTACATAGAGGAGAAGGTACTGGTTCGACCGTGGCATTCGGCGAATGACAGCCTTGTACGTCAAAATCACTTCATCTTGATTATAAGGTTTCTTGGCTGCAAGGACAATTAAAACGAGTCAATCAAGATGATACAGAACAGACCTAGTGCATCTCGAAACTAAGAGGGTTGTCAGTGAGAGTTGGATGAATAGGAAGAAGAACGAACACACATCATGGTACATTTCATGGGGTATCACAGGTTCCTACGAGAGAGTCAGGACGAGTCAGAGGGCGAGGGACGGTGCACACACGGGCATCTGGGTCAGATATCGCCTGAAGACGCTGGCGACGTCGTGTGTGGTATATGCTTCTGCCTTCCAGTCGAGGGATTTTCCGTACTGCGCAGGGGGTCAGTTGGAGCCGTTGAGAGAGTGGCGAACAGCCTCACCCGAGGAGGGGTTTCAAAGGCGGCCTGGAGATGGCGCATGCGCTTGTTCGAGCCATTGACCCGAAACGTGCCCGGAATTTCGGTGGCTGCACAGACAGTGAGCAAAAGAAGTAAATCAACGGGAAAATGCGCACCGTGCTCTTTGAGATACAGACCGCTTTCGGAGGGTTAGCCAGGACAAAAGAGAACACGAGGCACACATACCACTTGGCCACCACAACGGGGATATATCCCCATACATAGAGATCGCCGTTGGCGTCTGCGGTGGATATCTGCACGCTAGCATAGTGAAGGCTCTCCTTGAGCGACTTGCCAAACACGGGGTGGTCGGCGGTGTCGTGGGCTGCGGAGGTAAATTAAGTGCATGTGGTGCGGCCTCGCACAAGACTCCCGCACCTCTGTACGGCTCGCCGAACTGGGTCTCCTTCTTTGTCTTTTGCACGAAATTAAAATGGTGCCACCAGGTCTTGAGGTTCGTCTTGGGATGGGGTTCTGGCCGGGCATGATATTGGGATTCGGGAGGGAACATGGGCAGAGACTGTATTTGCTGGGGATTGGGAGTGATGGGAGATACAGGCTGAGAGGCGCTATGCGAGTGCTTGCGAGCTATTCGCTTTATGCGCAGGAAGGCGCCGACCTTTGCTCCGAGACCGGTGGGATGACTCGATGGCGGCGTCGCTGACGGCGTCGTTGGGAGCGCCAGATTGTATGAGTAGCGGTGAGAGCAGCAACATGTGTCACAGCCACCACCACTTTCTTTGATTAGATCACCGTCAAACTATATGGGTACCCTGACATCCACCCCGGGACTACTTAGTGGGGAACGATCGTACTGATCATCCATTCTACTTAGTGATCACCACTGTGCCGCTGCTCTTGGCCAAAGAAGTCGTCTGACCACATTCATTGGAATGTGATTATGACTATGTTCTCAGCAGCCTGAATGGGCATATAATGGTATTTCACTCGCACGTCTGACAGCTACCACAACACCTCTCTCGCCATGTCCACCTCAGCTCTCGCCATCGTTCCCGCTACCTTACGCGTTTTATTGGAGCACCTTGCTGCAAGCATCCGCCAGATCTCCGATGTTAGGACGCGAAGTCGCGTCATTCTCTCTGGGGCTGCTCTTGCCGTTGTGCTAAAGGTCCTCCTCGGTCTGAACAAGTCGAAGAAGGGAAAATATGTGTCCAATCTTGAGGCCGTCGAGAAAGAATACGACATCATCATTATCGGAGGAGGTACGTCGATTTGACATTGCCATGAATTCAGCCAGCTCAACAAAGGTTGCAGGGACGTCTGGGTGTGCGCTGGCTGCGCGTTTGTCAGAAGACCCCAAGATTCGCGTCCTTCTGCTCGAGGCGGGTGGAAGGTGAGGCACAATCTTTCATGCTTTGGCATCAGAGCCACCCCGAAGTTTGAACTGCCTTTTGTGTTGTAACTGCCTTTCAAAAGTCGATGAAGGAAACAAGACAACATTCAAGCCCAACTCAACCCATTGCGCAACGTGGATGTAGATTGTTTACTGAATGTTTTTAATCTAGTGGTACGGCGCTCAGCGACAGCAGAACCCCCGCCGGGTTTGGGCGCCTATTGTACAACTCGACACATGTTCACGGGCTTCGCACTGAGCCACAGGTGGCTGCAGGCGGCAAGACGAACTTTTGGCCGAGAGGTGCGTTTCCCAACCAAATCACTCTTGAATGACCGTACCCATAAGCCCATAGCAAAGATGCTCGGTGGTTGTAAGTTCTGCTTCCCCATTTTAGTCTAGCACATGGAAGGCTCAAACCCATCTTCTTCCTCAGGCTCGTCAATCAATGCCCAGATGGCACAATACGGAGCAGCAGGCGACTTCGACGAGTGGGCCACCCTGATGAACGACCCTTCCTGGTCCTGGAAGCGCATCGCGCCGTACTTCCGCAAATTCGAAGCGTTCCAGGCCCACCCATCATACCCAAACGTCGACGCCAGCGTGCGTGGCCGCACCGGCCCCGTGCATGTTGGCTACTTCAACACCATAACCGAGCCGAGCAAGGCCTTCGTTGAGGCATGCGTCAGCGCCGGCATCAAGCGCACGAAGGATTTCTGCGGTGCGGATGCAACTGGACGCGTGGACACGTTGGGCGCGTCGAGGATCAGTAAGGACATCGGCTGATTTCTAAGAACTTATCTCATTGATTTGTACCAATTACTAGTGACTTACGTCGACAAGAACCACAGGCGCGTGTCTGCGGAGTCCGCGTACTTGACGCCGGATGTGCTCGCGCGCTCCAATCTCACTGTCGCCATAAATGCAACTGTTACACGCATCCTCTTCGAAACTTCGGCAGTAACAGAAAAACCGAGAGCGGTTGGTGTCGAGTTTGGTAGGGAACAGGGCCAGAAGACTTGGAAAGCCAGGGCAAAGAAAGAGGTCATCGTGTCGTACGTCGCATTTCATCCCTGACAAAATCAATTTTGACGCAAATACGTACAGAGGCGGCGCTGTTCATTCACCCCACGTATATGTGCTCCCTAATACATTCACTCTTTCATTCCTAACACATTTCTCGCAGATCCTCCAACTCTCCGGTATCGGTCCCGCCACTGAATTGAAGCAACATGGCATCACTCCCGTCGTTGACCTCCCTGGCGTTGGAAAGCGTCTTGTCGACCACCCAGTGGTTGACCTTTACTTCAAAGACAAGCGCAACGCCTCCGCCAAGTGGTTGCAGCCTCGCAGTCTCACAGACGTCTTCCACGCCCTCGGCGCCGTCGCGCAGTACAAGATGGGCTTGGCTGGCCCGCTGGCTATGAATGTATACGATATCCTGTCCATTTCTCCTTTTCAGATTACTGACACGGCATAATGTAGTTTGGCGAGTGTACTGCCTTCGTGCGCAGCGATGATCCCGTTCTCTTCCCCAAAGAGGAGTACCCAGATGTCCTCGCCGACAGCACATCCGCTTCCGACGCGCCTGATCTGGAATTCTTTTCCACGCCGTTTGCATACAAGGTCCGCTCAACTTTTCCGCATGTGTCTGACGCAATACTGAATCGTTGCTTGGTGTAGGAACACGGAAAGGTTATCTTTGACGTTCATACATTCGCGCTGCATGTCTACCTCCTCCGCCCGACCAGCCACGGTGCTGTCCGTCTCAAGTCTGCCAACCCGTGGCAACAACCAAGCGTCAATCCCAAGTACGTTTTCTCAATGAAATGCTGTGTTCAGGGTTATGACTTTGTTACCTAGCTACCTCGCTACACCAGAGGACACTGCGAAGCTCGTGCGGGGTGTGAAGCTGCTCCTGCGCATCGCGCGCACAGAGCCTCTTGCAGGCATGCTCGACGCGACGTTCACGCGTTCTGATCTCGACCACGAGACGCATCTGCGCTCAGACGCGGACATCGAGGCCCTCGTGCGCGAGCGCGTCGAGACCGTGTACCACCCCGCGTCGACGTGCCGCATGGCGCCTCAGGATCAGGACGGCGTTGTTGGCACAGACCTGCGTGTGTATGGCGTCGACGGATTGAGGGTGTGCGATGCCAGTGTGTTCCCGTGGATTATTAGTGGTCATACCGTGAGTGCTGCGTGTCTGAAGTGGGAATCAGCTGACTGTTCATGCTCTCGAAGGCTGGAGGGTGCTTTGCGATCGCGGAGAAGCTGGCGGATGAGATTTTTTTTTTTTTTTTTTTTGAATCATTATTATATTCGTCCGGGAATCGTCCCATGCGCGACTGTACGTAGGTAATTACATCTCTAGTTGGAGGTTCGGGCGGCGGATGAGATTAAAAAGGAATTAAACAGGAAATAAACGTCTCAGTTCTGTCGTCAGTATAAAATAACAAGACTCTGGGATCATGTAGAAAATTAAGCTGTAACGCAGGGCCTTGCATGGAGCCTTGCTTCAGCAAGGCCCTCTAAAAAGCATATTTCATTTTTTTGTTGTCACCTGACACTAAAATCCATTGCCTTAGATTGCCTTGTTTGAATGGTCTGTCTTGTGTCCCATTCCAGTCACTGCATTTCTACTGGCCTTGCCCCTGGGCCGTTGTCCTTATTTTTCCTTCGGTAGTAGAGGTTCACCTCCTGAAGTTAGATCAGAAGCAGGTTTCCTCTGGCGACGACGGCGCCACATTATTAGCATCATTGACGATGACAGAACAATTAAGCTCGTGTGAGAAGCACTAGCTCGCACTGCCGGAGGATTTCTTGTCATTCAGAGAACTCCTGGTTACGGTTACCTATGGCAATGAGGCTAGCTATAATGTTTTAAAATGAAAGCTAATGCATTAGGTTATATTAAGGTACAGATACTGTACGCATACATCTTGTATGTGCTTCAACCTGGACTGCATCTGCCCAATTGTGAGGAGATTTTAAAATAAAATAAAATAAAATAAAATCTATCTAAAATTCTCGCTGAGCAAGGTCATGTTCAACGCCACGAGTAAGACAGCCTAAGGATCGTGAATATCTAAGAGACGTGCGGATTGCTTTAGGGCCCAGAATCTGAGACAGAGGCCGTGCATGTATGAGGCTGGGCCCTGGCGGCAGGCATATGTATAGCCATTGGTATGTATGTAAATCATTCAACAGAGACCCAGTTCCATTGAGTGCTTGGCGCTGGCACTTGCGCCACTGGTCCGAATTTAGTTTGTGTAATGGTAATTATTAGCGACGGCAGTCAATAATCTCGACTCAACAAACTGGGTAATTATCTAAATTCTGTAGATGGGAAGATGAACATGAAAGTAAGACGTTCGGATATCATTGAAAACTTCTGTCGCTCCAGCTCAAGCAGAGAGGAGACGGCAGATAAATATCACAGCCGTGAGTGATACCAGTCGCATTTAGGTCAAAGTTCCGGACAGGCCGCCGTGGCTGAGTCTGCGACTCGGATTTGCACAGTCAGTTGGTCGTTCGGGGAAAGTATGGAGGTACAAAATATGAATACGTGCCCAGAAAGCACTCCCGCTCGGCATCAAGGCTATCGAGGCTATGATTTTATGTGGCACTGTTACCTTCTCGCTGCCATCCGACGGCGAATGACTCAAGTGACGCCAGCCGTTAGCGGTCCCCGTCCAGTAACCCCTGGGCAGCCACATGTCAGATACTGCTCACGTCACTCAACATTCAGACAAGACGCCCAAGTTAAAGATTAATCCGTATGTCGAAAGGTAGTATGTCAACAATACAGTCCAGAGAAGGTATACATAGCACCAAGGAATGTCCCCCCGCTGCTATTTCTTTCCTTGCCTCACCCCTTCCCTGTGAATTGCTTAGCCCTTGGGCTTTTAATTCCTTAGTCCATCCTGTCTGTCCTTACTGGCGTTCCTTACCCACCTTCGCACTCCGGCTGCTCCTTCCCCTTCGCTCGACGCTGAACCTTGACTTCGCCCCAATTGGTTGGAATAATATGGACTACTTTACCTCAGGACTGCGTGTGGATATAGCGTTCGGGACGGGATTTGTGGTAGAGGTGCGTATAAGCTCATCATCGATTAGGCCGCCATAGAATGACGATGTGGTGTAGACGGGCTTCTTCTGTACGTTCATAGGAAGCCGCATTTCAGTTGTCTTTAAAATGCTGAAGAAAAAATTATCTTGCGGGTTTGCTTCCTACAAGGCGCTTATACGTGTCTATTTATTGCCGCTTTACCCGCGCTAACCAGCGCAAGGCGACTGAAAGATGCACGCAGTGCAAAGTCGGCATGGGTCAGTAGTGATACCTTCTGGATCACAGCCAAGCCCATGTATGGGCGCTAACCACAAGCTTTTCAATTGCATAGATGTTCCTGATCTTCTCCATCCTAATGTACATGGTGGCCACCCTCCATTTGAGTCAGTAGCCGTACACTTTTCGCTCTTGTGGCCGCATTGATCTCACCATTTCCTCCAGTATTCTCGGGGGTCCGTTTCTACAATAGCACCTATCTCGCCCCAGAAGGCACTATGGCATACATCGAGAACCCAAATCGCTGGGAGTACCTAGGGCTGATTATTCTTGTTTGCATCCAAACGTGGCTGGGCGATATTCTCGTGGTGAGTTATATCATAGCCACTCCAAGCTCCAATCTCAGTTTCACTGCCACAATCTCGCCTATTATAATAGATCTACCGGTGCTATTTTGTATGGGACAACAACCTCTGGCTCATTTCCATTCCCGTACTTCTACTGCTCGGCACCATTGGTGGGTGATCTCCTTTCGACAGTGTGATTTCCCCCCATATTAAGCCTGATCCCATGATCCGTTATGCAGGCATCAACCTCTGCGCCTTGTACTGGTTTCGCCACCCTTTTGCCATTTCGCTCGCGGTTGGCATTCGCCTCGCCCAGTCCATCTACCCTCTCGTATTCCTGCAGAACTTTATGACGACGGCCCTCATCATTCTCAAGATTTTTCTGCAACACCGCGCGTCGAAGAAAGCCGGTGTCATGAACGTGGACTCAAAGCTCGGTCTGACACGAATCATGCGCATTGTCATCGAGAGTGCAGCAATTTATACGATTCAGGTCCTTGTTTTGAATATCCTTTACTTTCGAAGCGACAACTTCCAAAATGTAATACAGCCCGCTATTATCCCGAGCATCGGTGCGCACTATTTTTTATAGCTCGTCTGAACAACTCATCTCTGGGCTAATGGCCTAGTAATCTACTGACCTAGTTCAATTATCGGTTTTAGGTATCACTTTTGTATTGCTCGCACTCCGCATCGAAGCATCGCGCCACGAGAGCGCCACGACGAAAACAGACCTCGGTATTCGCAGCTCAATGATACCGCAGTGGCTACGTGAACCCGACCGCGAGATTGACTCTGACGATGGTCACAATAGCAGCTCGTTGTCAGCTGTAGACGGCATTGCCATGACTGAGCAGAAAGTAGTCCTCCAAGGGGACTGCGAGGTGGGAAGAACTCAATGACATCATGGGATCCGGAGCTCCCTCCGAACTCTGCAACATGGCGAGAAGCGACGGAGTTCCTTTCATGATCGAAGCACCTCGGATCTCCGTGTAGTATAGCAGTGTTACAGCAGCGATAAAATTCATTTTCGACTACTCCTTCAAGACCCTTGAGCCGCAACCAAATATAATGAGGCTATGCTGTCTATGGGCAATAAATGCTAATTTTCAATGTGCGTCAGCTTCGATTGTGAACCAATCTAACCCTGGGAAGTTGTTAGTGGGCATGTGAATTCGTCCATTTATGGCACCTGCTGCGCCCATCACTGCGTCCGACAATACCATCTGAGCTTTGTGCTTTATCGGTTGTCCTGTAATGTCCAAATTTTGAGACCGGCGCCACACTCCTGAGCCTATCTATGTCGGATGGTGTAGCTGTGTAGGACGCTGGCAGTAAACGATACATGAGGATTGCAAGCGCAGGGATGTTATCAGTCGGCGCGAAGAAGGATGTACTGTTACGGCTTGTGACTGCATGGTCCAGTCTCTGAGGCCGAAAAATGAGGTAAGAAATCTCTCATTCGGGATGAGTAACTCACCCCCAGTAGCCTTCAGGATCCAATATTTCCTTTAACCACGCACCAACTTGAACGGTCCCTCGTTTGATGAAGATCTCTCCATATTTTGAAAGCAAGCTAGCTTGTGATTTGAGTGAACTTGCGTCGTGCGATCCACAGACTCCCACTGGCACAATAGTATGCAGGCGCAAAAATACTATCGTTGACCAGTACCTCGTACATGTCACACATTTGGCGGTAAACGTGACACAAGTGTGACGGCGGTCGAATTTGATCACCTTCTCCCGTCGTTTTATTCTCCTTAAAATGATATCAGTTGGATATCAGAGCACATAGACAAGTGGTATGATATTGTCTGAACCCCCACGAGGGATAAATCTGTAGGAAAACGGGATGAGTACCCAGACGTTCTCGCCGGCAGCACATCTGCCTCCGACGCACCTGATCTGGAATTCTTCTCCACGCCGTTTGCATACAAGGTCCGCTCAACTTTTCGGCATGTGTCTCACGCAATGCTAAATCGTTGCTTGGTGTAGGAATACGGCAAGGTTATCTTTGACGTCCAAACATTCGCGCTGCATGTCTACCTCCTCCGCCCGACCAGCCATGGTGCTGTCCGTCTCAAGTCTGCCAACCCGTGGCAACAACCAAGCGTCAATCCCAAGTGCGTTTCCTCAATGAAATGCTGTGTTCAGGTTCATGACTTTGTTAACTAGCTACCTCGCGACACCAGAGGACACCGCGAAGCTCGTGCGGGGTGTGAAGCTGCTCCTGCACATCGCGCGCACGGAGCCCCTTGCAAGCATGCTCGACGCGACCTTCACGTGCTCTGACCTTGATCACGAGACGCACCTGCGCTCAGACGCGGACATCGAGGCCCTCGTGCGCGAACGCGTTGAGACTGTGTACCACCCCGCGTCGACGTGCCGCATGGCGCCTCAGGATCAGGACGGCGTTGTGGGCACAGACCTGCGTGCGTATGGTGTCGATGGATTGAGGGTGTGCGATGCGAGCGTGTTCCCGTGGATTATTAGCGGTCATACTATGAGTGCTGCATGTCTGCAGTGGGATTCGGCCGACTGTTCACGCTCTCGAAGGTCGGAGGGTGCTTTGCAATCGCGGAGAAACTGGCGGATGAGATCAAAAAGGAATTGAACAGGAAGTAAATTTCTCAGCTCATTCGTCAGTATAAGATAAAAAGCACTAGGATCGCGTATAAATCTAAGCTGTAAGGCAGGGCCATACATGTGGCCTTGCTTCTGCAGGGTCCTCTAAAAGCATATTTCACTTCTTACTGTCATCTGACACTAAAATTCACTGCTTTAGATTGCCTTGTCTGAATGATCTGCCTTGTGTCGCATTCCAGTCACTGCATTTCAACTGGCCTTGCCCCTGGGCCCTTGTCCTTATTTTTCCTTCGGTAGTAGAGGTTCACCGCCTGAAGTTAAATCAGAAGCAAGATTTTCTCTGGCGACGACGGTGCCACATTGACACTTGGATCATTGACGCTGACAAAACAATCAAGCTCGTGTGGGAGGCACTAGCTCGCACTGCTGTCGGGAGACTTTTTGTCATTCAGGTGACTCCCGGTTACGGTTACCTATGGCAATGAGGCTGGCTATTATGTTTTGAAATTAAAATTAATGCATTAGGTTTCATTAAGGTACATATACCGTACTCATACACCTTCTATGTGCTTCAACCTGGACTGCATCTGACCCACTTGCGAGGGAATTTTCAAAAACACAAAATCCAATCAAAATTCTCGCAGAATAAGATCATATCCAACGCCACGAGTAAGATAGCCTACGGCTCATGAATATCTGATAGACGTGCAGAAGCGTGTGGATTGCTTCAGGGCCCAAAATCTGATACAGAGGCCGTGCATGTATAAGGCTGGCGGCGGGCATATGTATACTCATTGGTATGTGTAAATCATTCGACAGACACCCAGGCAAGACCCAGGTTCATTGAGTGCGTGGCTTGCGCCACTGGTTGTTTGTGTAATAGTAATCATTAGCGACGTCAACCAACAATCTCGGCTCAACAGACTGGGTGATTATCTAAATTCTGTGGATGAGAAGAGGAACTTGAGAAACTAAGACGTCCAGTCATTATTTAAACTTCTGTCGGCCCAGCTCAGGCAGATAGCAGACGGTAGATAAGTATCACAGCCGCGAGTAATTTCAGTCGCATTTATTGCCAGGTCATTCCGGACAGGTCGCCGTGGCTTCTACGAGTCGGATTTGCGCAGTTGATTGGTCGTTCGGGGAGGGTATGGAGGTACAAAATATGAATACGTGCCCAGAAAGCAAATATCGCCCTCACGTTCGGCGTCAAGGCTAGCGAGGTTCTGACTTAAAATTAAATTGATGCAGCACCGTTACCTTCTTGCTGCCATCCGACGGCGAATCCCTCAAGTGACGTCAGCCGTTAACGGCCCCAGTCCTGGGCAGCCGCATGTCAGATACTGCTACCGTCACTTGACATTCAGATAAGACGTTGAAGTTAAAAATCAACCCGTACGTTGAAAGTTAGTATCTCAACAATACAGTCTAGCGATGTGTATACATAACACCAAAGAATATCCGCTCGCTGCTATTTCTTTCCTTGCCTCGCCCCTTCCCTGTGAATTGCTTAGCCCTTGACCTTTTAATTCTTTATTCCATCCTGTACGCTCTTACTTGCGTTCATTACCCGCGTTCACACTCCGGCTGCCCCTTTCCCTTCGCTCGACGCTGAACCTTGAGTTCACACCAGTTGATTAAAATAATGACCTACTTTACCTCAGGACTGCGTGTGGATGTAGCATTCGGGACAGGATTTGTGGTAGAGGTGCGTATAAACTCATCATCGATTAGTCTGCTATAGAATGACGATGTGGTGCAGACGGGCTTCTTCTGTGCGTTCATACGAAGCCGCGTTTCAGTTGTCCCTAAAATGCTGAAGAAAAAATATCTTTCTTGCTTCCTACAAGGCGCCTATACATGCCTGTTTATTGCCGCTCTTCCCGCCCTAACCAGCGCAAGGCGGCTGAAAGATGCACGCAGTGCAAAACCGGCATGGGTAAGTGGCGATACCTTCTGAACCGTAGCCAAGCCCACGTATGGGCGCTAACCACGAGCTTTGTCAATCGCATAGGTGTTCCTGATCTTCTCCATCCTAATGTACATGGTGGCCACCCTCCATTTGAGTCAGTAGCGATGCACTTTTCGCTCTCATGGCCCCGTTGATCTTACCACTTCCTTCAGTATTCTCGGGGGTCCGTTTCTACAACAGCACTTATCTCGCCCCAGAAGGCACCATTGCATACCTCCAGAACACCAATCACTGGGAGTACCTAGGTCTGATTATTCTTGTTTGCATCCAAACGTGGCTGGGCGATATTCTCGTGGTGAGTTATATCATAGCCACTCCAAGCTCCAATCTCAGCTTCACTGCTACAATCTCACCCGTTATAATAGATCTACCGGTGCTATTTTGTATGGGACAACAACCTCTGGCTCATTTCCATTCCCGTACTTCTACTGCTCGGCACCATTGGTGGGTGATCTCCTTTCGACAGTGTGCTTTCCCCCCATATTATGCCTGATCCCATGTCCTGTTATGCAGGCATCCACCTCTGTGTCTTGTACTGGTTTCGCCACCCATTCGCCATTTCGCGCGTGGTTGCCATTGGCCTCCTCCGTTCCATCTACCCTCTCGTATTCCTGCAGAACTTTATGACGACAGCCCTCATCATTCTCAAGATCTTCCTGCAGCATCGCGCGTCGAAGAAAGCCGGTGTCGTGAACGTGGGCTCAAAGCTCGGTCTGACACGAATCATGCGCATTGTCATTGAGAGTGCTGCGATTTACACGATTCAGGTCCTTGTTTTGAATATCCTTTACTTTCGAAGCGACAACTTCCAAAATGTAATACAGCCCGCTATTATCCCGAGCATCGGTGCGCATTATATTCTATAGCTCGTCTGAACGACTCATCTCTGGGCTAATGGCCTATTAGGTATCACTTTTGTATTGCTCGCATTCCGCATCGAGGCATCGCGCCACGAAAGCTCCACGACGAACACAGACCTCGGTATTCGCAGCTCGATGATACCGCAGTGGCTATGTGAACCCGACCACGAGATTGACTCCGAAGATGATCACAATAGCAGCTCGTTGTCAGCTGTAGACGGCATTGTCATTACTGAGCAGAAAGTAGCCCCCCAAGGGGAATGCCAAGTGGGAAGAACTCAATGATTCAATGGGACCCGGATCCCCCGCCGAACTCTGCAACATGGCGAGAAGTGATTCAGATGGAGTCCTTTTCATCATCGAAGAATGTCAGCGTAGGCACCTCGGATCTCCGCGTAGCAATATTACAGCAGCGATAAAATTCATTTAAACTACTTCTTCAAGACCCTGAACTGCAACCAAATATAATGAGGCTATGTTGTCCATGGGTAATGAATGCTAATTTTCAATGTGCGTCAGCCTCGATTGCGAACCAATCTAACCCTGGGAAGTTGTCAGTGTGCGTGTGAATTCGTCCATTTATGGCGCATGCTGCGCCCATTACGGCGTCCATTACTGTACGATTTCGACCTATCGTTCACGACCTGTGACACATGAGCCGAATTGTTCACTGGGAGGGCAGTTAACTGCTGGTTGTGATGCGTGACAGCCGGAAATATTGTTCACGAAATTGTTCAGACATAGTTTATAACGTCAAAACTTAGTGGCTGTGATGACTGAGGCAGCCCCTGTGGCTACTGATGGCAGTATCATGAGGAATTCCGTGTCCGAAGATATGCAGTTTATTCCAGGCGGAGAAGGCGCGCCGGTACCAGAACCAGTTTCAAGAAAAACTACTCAACGTGCCAGGAAGGCTCCAAAACAGCAGCAGAGTGCTCGAACATCGTCTAAAGCGTAGATATATGTCGTTTTCAGCGTAAAATGGCCGTTTTTAGCCTCATAAAACACGCTTTTTATCATTGTTCACGGGGCCCCTGTGACGCGTGATGAGAGCCGATATTGTTTAGTTCACAGACGCCTGTGACGCGTTATTTGAACGATGAGTCTAAATCGTACAGTACTGCGTTCGACAATACCATCTTTGGCCTTTTGAGCTTTGTGCTTTATCGGCTGTCCTGTAATGTCCAAATCTTGAGATCGGCGCCACATTCCTGATCCTCTCTATGTTGGATAGTGTAGTTGTGGAGGATTCTTGCAGATAACGATACAAGAGGATTGAAAGCGCAGTCCCGGGGATGTTATCAGTCGGAGCGAAGAAAGATGTACTGTTACGGCTCAGTCTCTGAGACCGAAAAATGAGGTAAGAAACTTCTCATTCGGGATGAGTAGCTCACCCACAGTGGCCTTCAGCATCCAATATTTCCTTTAACCACACACCAACGGTCCCTCGTTTCATGAAGAGCTTCTCGACGGCGCCTTCGAGCTCGATTTGAGTCGTCGAACTCGTCTATACCTTCACTTAGCCTTGAAATATTCGCAAATCCATGCCTAGTGAATAATTCCCTTTTCATACTGTTACTTCGTGGCGAACGTGACAAAACCACAAATTCCATCCACTCAAAGTTACATGTATCCTCGAGAAAAAAAAGGCTGTGGTCCTGAATACTAGAAGTACCCAAAAACTTGAATTTGTAGCCTCAGGATGCGAGGAAGGTGTCTAGTTTGAAAGCGAGCTAGCTTGTGATTTGAGTGAACTTGCGATCCACAGACTCCCTCTGGCACAATAGTATGCAGGCGCAAAAATACTATCGTTGACCAGTACCTCGTACATGTCACACATTTTGGCGGTAAACGTGACACGAGTGTGACGGCGGTCGACTTTGACCACCTTCTCCCGTCGTTTTATTCTCCTTAAAATGATATCAGAGCACATGGAAAATTGGTATGATATCGTCTGAGCCCCCCACGAGGGGTAAATCTGCAGGAAAACGGGAGGGATGGCAAATGTACAAGGTACTGGTCAATGATAGTATGAATATATTTGCGGAACTTTAAAACGGACATTAGTACCAAGGGGTGTCGGATCCACCATCAAGGATGTGCAACAGTTTGCAGGGTGGCCAATAGTCTGTTTAGAGTGACTTGGTGAAGTCATACCCCAGACCGGGCCGCGTAGCCGTTTTAAGCATTCGCATCAAAATTTCTTGTTGGTCTGCCTTGGTTCACGATGCACAGGCGCTATCTACACTCCTCTCTCGTCCACTCTGCAGATGTCGTCAAGAGGACGTCCATATATCCGCGCAGCCGTATGGCCCCACAGAGTCGCGCTGACAGTACACCCGCATCAAGAGCCAAGTTCCCGAAGGACCCAGCACTCAACGACTCACAACGCATCCCAAATGTCCAGACCCATATCAACAAGACGTTCCCTCCTTTCGATGCTGAGGAGCTCATAGAACAACAGTCAAGACTTAGACGAACGCCATCAGAACGAACCAAGTCGAGTTCCTCGGACAATGACGCGATAGAGTATGCCACGACGATCCTGGACAGTAGTGAATACCTTCCGGACATTACCTTCAGTCCAGGCACTTTTGTCGAGGTTAGAAAGTATGCGTATTCCTTATTATCGAGGCAGGTAGTGGACTTATTCATTGCAAAGGGCCGGTTATGTAGATGAGGGTATTGTCCTCCGTGAACGATATTCCACAGGCTGGGTCATTGAGGTCCTGACCACGACGGGAACAATGCACCAAGTCAATCGCACCGACGTCCATTTCTCCATCCCTAACTTCATTTCTTCGGACCTTGCGGCAAGATGTGGCGATGGATTCCTGCAACCAAGTCCGACAGAAGTCAACGCCCGTGTGGAAGCCCTCAAACAGATGCGATTGTTGGCTGTCAACGTTGAGAAAGCAGTTCAAGGGTCGCAGATGTGGGACAGACAGGTTCCGCTCAACTTGTACGATGAAGTCAAAGCAGTAGATCCAACTATGTGGGGTGAAATCTCGCTCAAGAAGGCCACGTCATTGCTCTATGTCAACCCGACCTTCATCAATTATTATGCCACCCACAAGTATCTCGCAGACCGGCCCTTACGATACGTTGCGCGTGACGAATATTTCAGATCCCAGGTCTTTTCCATCCGGCCTCAGCGAGACGTGGAAGAGATTCTCGAGGTCGACAGGCTCATCAAAGAAAATAGGAATCGTTCCGGAGAAGGGAAATACGCGCGATTTATCCGAAAAGCACAAAAGGTCATTTCACGATGGAAGCACGATCCTACGCTGCAAACAGGGCCCATTCGTCAGGATTCCACCACACCGAGCTGGAAGGAGGACGACCAGCTTTTCCTACGTTTCCTTTTGCGTTCACAGCAGGTTCGACGACGAAATCAACCTGACCCATACCAAATGGGATGCCAAACGATCATCAGTGACATTACATTGAACTCCATTCTCTCGGACGCGGTTTATTGCGAAATTTTGATGAAGCTGGGAGTTATAGCCCCGTGGCAGAGTTATGCCACCTTGTCAACGGCAGCCAACCCTACAGGAGATTTCACAATATCGAATGCGCAGGAAACCACCGCTTCCAAGCTCTTCCAACAGTCTCAACGCATCAGTGGCACAGTGTTGGGACCATTTGACCTGCATGCAAGGGACCCACTAGAATCTGTCCGACAAGATCATCACGGGAGGGTTTTCGTGATCGACGACCCCAGCGCAGAAGAGCTCGATGACGGTATTTCCGTTGAGCGAATACCCTCTGAGCCCGACAATGCTTGGGTGCATGTACACGTTGCAGACCCTGCACGATACCTTCACCCAGGGCATGCTCTCTCTCATCGGGCACGGAAACAATATGAATCATTGTACCTTGTCACCAAAAGCTACCCATTGTTCCCTTCAAACATGATGTACGACCGTGCAGCGCCCATGTCGCTTGCGAGCACCGAAGATTCTGTGGAGGCAAGTCGGGCCATAACTATCAGCATCAAGTTGGACAACGCCGGGAACATGATCGATTATAAGCTACAGGCAAGCATTCTTAAAAATGTCCGCATCATCTCCTACGACGAGGTAGACGCCGCGCTTGGGAACAACCAGCATATTAGGAGGCGCCCTTTCGGGGGAACAGGTAAACCAGCAGCTGCCGGAGAGCCCCTGACCAATGAAGAGGTCGCGGACCTTCGACTCCTATTCAAATTGACGGAAGCTCAACAACAACAACGATTCAAGCAGAATATCATCTTTCCCTTCAGACACGCCGCGGAACCAAGACTTGTGAACCTTGGACCCTCTGAAATTCAAAGTCCATTCCTGCAAGGAGCGACATATCGCGGCTTCCCCGAGATTGATTACATTGTAACGTCGACAATGCCCAAGGGGTCACGGGAAATGGTGGCTGAAATGATGAAACTTGCAGGCCGTGCTGCGTCGTGTGTGGCAAGGGATAATGGTGTACCTTTGATACGCAGGGGGATGGAACCCACAATTTTCGGGCAAGGTGAAGAGGATCTGCTTGCAATGAGGGGCCCAGACGGGGGTGTCCCGTTCAAGGAAGTGATGAAAGCCCATCCCTCGCCACCAAGCACCACACTCAGCGTGGAGCTGAAAGCACATTCCATAATGGGCATCCCAGCAAGCGACGGATACAGTAGAATCACATCACCACTTCGACGATACTCAGATCTTTTGGGACATTGGCAACTCCATCACATCTTGCTAGGGTCCAATGCTCCTCGCCGACCCCCTTTTGACAACGCCGAGATGGAGACACTGGCGCGGGAGGCCTCATTACGGAGCAGAAACGTTAAAATTCTCGCCACCAACGACTCACTGTTCTGGTCGGTTTTGGCTGTCAAACGTTTCACCCGTGCAATCTCTGTAAGAGGCGTGTCGACCGTCGATTACTCCGTGCAAAATCCCCTATCATCGTTACGGGGTTACATTCGAAGTGAGCCTGCTCTGACCGACTTCGAGCACGTCGCCGTTGTGGACCTGCCCGACCTCGGGATTTCTGGTTTCATGGGTGGACTCAAGGGGCATCATATTGGTGACGACGTCCAAGCTAAAATCAAGACCATCGAACTGGGTCGCTACCCAAGAATCACCCTCGAAAAGGTGTAGGACTTGTAATTATGCGGAGTGATATCTTAGAATTTGTCAATATGTAATTATAACCTACCCATTAGTGACTTGGACGACTATAGAGCACCACCCCAGCTTTCTGAAACAGAGATGATACCTCGATTAAGTTGTTAAAAGTTGCTAACGATCAATGTGACTTCGCGTGTACGAGACGCGTCCAACTCGTGTCTTTTATCATCACCACCATCACATTTATCATGCCTCCTCTGCAAACTGTCGCTTCTTGGCTGAACCAACACTTCCCCCAGCCACAGGTTGACCCAGTAAGATTAATGCCTGTGCAATGGACCGCCTCGAACTCAAATTCGAAGTTACCCTGCAGGAATGGCTGAATGATTGCTGCGAATGGTTGACGCACGACCAAGGCATCTCGCCTGTGACCGCGTTCCCGCAATTCGTCGCAGAGCTGAAGTCCCAGCTGCTCCAGTCTGACCTGAAAGACTCCATGCTGCATGGGACAGGGCTAGAGCCTGGCATTACTACAGCAACGAGGCCCTTGTACGGGGCGCCAGTGCTCGTCCAAGTCGTGGCGATCACCGAAATAGGCACCAGCGCCTTCCAGCTTGAGCAGACGCGCGCGGCGCGTGAAGAGCGCATGAAAGCTGGAGAAGGGAACGTGGAGGGCGATGAGGAGGGCGATGTCGAAGTAGAAGGGGAGGGACCTATGCCGAAGTATCCCAGGGGAACGCTGCGCTTTCAGCTTTCAGACGGCGCCACGGTCTTTGATGCAATGGAATATCGGCCCTTGCCTGCGCTCACTTTGGGGAATACTCCACTTGGATTTAAGGTATTTTGCAACTCTATCTCTTAAGTTTGGATAACACCTGATGGCTTATTAGATGCAGCTCAAGGGAACTCATTTTCAGAACGGCATGGCGTTCCTGGAACCGAAGACGGTAGACCTGTTGGGAGAACAAACAGCAGACCTCGACGAGCACCGAGAGAGAGACTTCAAGCGGGGCTTGAGAGTGAGATTAGGGTGAGCGATAGTTGACTCTCATTGCACACGATGTGCGCATACATTGATGGCAACTACTGTAGGCGACCCTTATCCCCGGAACCTCCAGAAAATGGCCATGGCTCTTTGGTTGAAATGAGATCACCTTTGCGCGAAATATCCCCTCCGCCAGTACCCGACTACCCTCAACACGACGACGATATCAACATGGAGCCGCGCCGGCGTTTGCCTGCAGGATCAAGCGTCGCCCAGACCTCACCACGGTCTGCTGCTATGGAAGACAAGGGCGCTCGTCATATACACAATCTTCCTTCGCGTTCATCTGCAATTAACCACTCCGCGTCGCAGAGCAGTAAAACCAGCACCACATCCTCGTATTTCAACACCAAAACCACCAACAATGGTGCGACAAGCTCAAAATCCGGACGCTCCAAGGAAGAGCGCGACAAGGCCATTGCATTGGCGCTCCAAAGCATAGACTGCCCGCCTACAACGCGTCAGCTCGTACCGAGCACAGCTTCTTCCTCCCAGCGATCCGCAACATTGGTCAACGACGCGCCACATGATCACGAAGACCAACGCGATCCCTCGTTCGATTTCGACCTTTTGGACCAATTCGAAAACGACGAGAATGAGCCCCCGGCTTCATCTTCTAGTCTCGCAAAAGGCAAAGGATCGTCCTCGTTGGAGCCCGCCTTTGAATCTGCATCGAAGAAAAATGTTCGTGAAGAGCGCGGCGGAAGCCCGGACTACTTCATGAGCGACGACGACCGACTGGACCCCGCAGTTTGGGATAAGTTGGATGAGATGGAAACTGCTGGTTCTGGGATGCCCCAGAACACCGCCAAGACGCCTGATCCATCTCACAACGGGGCGGCAGCAGGAGGCACAGGGCCCTCAAGCGGCCCTCGCAGGGCGGGTGCCCTAAGCAAACAGCGATCGGTTATAGAGATAGAAGACTCGGACGAAGACAAAGGCGAGGAAATGCTCGAGGCAGACGACAAGGAAAACGAACATGTGCAGGCACGCAGTGTGCGGCGCCGGGTGGACAGAGATGTAGATGAGGTTGAGATACTTGGGCCACCTGTACCGATGAGCCAGCGTATAGGCAGTCAGCGGACGGCCAGCCAGCGGACAGGCAGACCAGCAGCAAGGTCGCAAAATCCAGTGGATGTCATTTCGCTTTCGGACTCTGATTGACCTTGAATAGCACAACGTTTCGGACCCAGGGCAATTATAATACGATTACACCACCACACTGAGTGCTGATGGAAGTGTTGTATGATTACTCTTTAATGTACTACCCTTATGCCGCGAACTATTCGCATTTCCTTTCTTTACGCCAGCGCGACGTACTCTCTACAGACACGCTGAGGTCAGCGAAGCACACCAATGAAGCAATGTACTTAGCATGAGGATAACGAGTGTAGCATCTTCCGTCGTCGACGAACAGATGATTTGGTGTTATATTCATTGAACAGTCATCTAATTTAGAAGGGGTCCACGGGTAATGGGAAATGGGAAATGTTGTATACATACATAGGGTTTAACAAGCTAACGAGTTTTTACAGTGTCTTGAGCAATATGTTTGGATGGCGTGGGTTTCAAACATTGCGGAGAGCGCATCTAAAGCGAAAGGGTGAGGGGTATGTCTATCTTTACCCAAGAATTGCCGTCTTTGTTTTCTTCTTCTTCTTGCTCGAGGTGGCGAAGCTGCGCCAACTATCCACACGCTGCTCGCGGTTCTCTTTATACCAGAAAAGGGGGATGTCAAAGGCAGTTCATGATAATGAAGAAGATGGTTTGTGTGCGCACCTTCCCAAGTCTTGTCGTCTTCTGCCTTGCGTTTCCTCTGAGAGACTTCCTCATCCTTCTTCCGTGCTTCAAGGCCTTCGTTTGCCAGGTTCATCTTGATCGCCCTATACGCAGGTAAGAACATCAAAGTCAGAATTGATGCAAGGGGAGATACAACATACTTTCGGCGCCGCAGCTCTTCGTCAATCAGCAAAAGCTTTGTTTGAGCACGCACTTGTGCTTTGAAAGGGGGGTTCAACCCTTGCAGCTTCGCGTCGGTATTCGGTGTGGTTACGGGGAGATTGAGAGTTTTCAGGGTGAGGGTCCGGGCCTGATTAATTGCAGCATCTAGGTCCTCTCGTTTAGCCTTGTCAGAAAGGTCATTTTCAGCCTAAGCCCGAGAAACGTCAGTACGGGTCGACCGCATGTTAGGGATCAGCTAACCTTCTTGAGGATATCAAAAGCCTCTGGGGCCTTCGCATGACTACACTTATCAGGATGGATGACTGCGTGGCGAGAACACGTTTAGTGGGCGTTCAGAATCGAACAGGTGTAGCAGGGTTGCGCACATAATGATATTTGACGGTACTTCTTCTTGATGTCGTCGGCGTTAGCGGTTTCGTCTAGATCCAAGATGTCGTATGGACTGAAAAAGCATGGTCAATCAGTTTCGTTCCTCGAAATAAAAGCAGTGTGTAGCGCACTTCAACTTGAACGCCTTCAATATGCGCTCCACCTCGAGTTCGCGCTGAAAGGCGGAGGCCTCCCTGTTGAGAATCTTCTCGATTTCTAGTTCGGCAGCGGTCTTTGATGATGACGCAGTGGCATTTGTTGAAGACATTGGGTATCAAGTTGGGAGGTAGTGGTTACGGTCAAGATTCTGAGTGAGCTGTGCTCACTTACTGTGGCGGTGACAGCACGTGGATTGAATGAATTGGCGCCAGAAATGACTGGCTTAAATTTGATCTATTTCTCTACTCTCCATGTCCTTCCTCAGGCCATTATCTCGCGCCAGTGCGCATAGAGTCAGTCTCTTATGTTACAATGCACTCCATGCTCAAACTAAGTCATTGACACTGGCAGTTCAGGCTCCCGGCGTCATCATGCTCCAGCCCGCGCACTTTATCCCGGAGTAACACCTCATTCAACGAACACCTACTGTTACAACAGACATGGCGAAGACATCTATCGAGGGAAGCAGGGAATACACAAACTCCACCGCCACCCCCTCCACCGCCGAGACAACGCGTGAATTCAGCAAAGGCCAGGAGCGAGATGTACGCGGCGAAGAACCGCGCATTGCTCATGTACAGCACTGCAGTCGTGCGTCGCCTCCAAATTCTCTGACTATCAACTTGGGACGTGCTAATAGATGTGCTGTAGATTGTGGTTGCCATGGGCGCGAGCTACGCTGCTGTGCCTCTGTACCGGATGTTCTGCGCCGCGACTGGTTTCGCCGGAACGCCCAAAGTTGGCACGGGACGCTTCGAGCCCGAGCGCCTCGTCCCAATAGAGAACGCTGTCCGGATTAAAGTACACTTCAACGCAGATCGGTCGGAACAACTGCCGTGGACGTTCACCCCACAGCAGAAGTTTGTGAGCGTACTACCGGGCGAGACCAGTCTGGCCTTCTACCGCGCAAAGAACAACTCGGACAAGGATATCATTGGCATTGCAACATATAATGTCACACCAGACAGGGTGTGTTGAAAATCATATTTCTCGCATTGATATGCGCGTTGACCCTGTCAATTAGGTCGCGCCTTACTTCTCCAAAGTCGAGTGCTTCTGCTTCGAGGAGCAGCGCCTCCTTGCAGGCGAAGAAGTAGACATGCCCCTCCTCTTCTTTATCGACAAGGACATGTTAGACGACCCGTCCTGCCGGAATGTCGAGGATGTGGTGCTATCATACACGTTCTTCCGGTATGCTCCTTGTCAGATCTCTATCATTTGGTCCTTATCCTTAATTTATCCCCAGTGCTCGCCGGAATAACCAAGGGCACCTCGAACCTGATGCAGCAGAAGATGCAGTTCAAAACTCGCTAGGATTTGGTGCATACGAACATATGCCCAAGAAAGAGACGCCGACAACACCCACGACTACATCGTCTTAACTGTACTAAACAGTACATAGCAACACAAGTGCATGTATATAACAATGGTACTACTGCACTTGCGAAGATGGATGTGGACGGTTTATATACTGAATACAACATTACATGCCAGTGGAGAGTGGTGAACTGTAAGAGAAGTGGCACCGCTATGGGGGAGTAGCTGCTGCCCCTTCTTCCGGTGTTTTCTCAGCGCTCTGCATGCCGGTATCTTCCTCTGGAAGTCTGCGACGCGGGCGTGGTTTGGGCCGCGGCCGCAAATTAAGTTCCGGAACAGGCTGATCTGTGGGCATTTCTGCGGCACGTTCGGGCACATACACACTATCGTCCTGCAAGATGTCCTCTTCGTCTCCACTACCCTGCTTTTCTGCGCGCCCCTTGCCCTTTCCAGCTCTCCCACCTCGCCCTCTTCCGCGTCCGCGCGAGACTGCTTTGCCGGAACCCGAGCTTGAGGGCGTGGCCGTTGCTTTGCCCTTTGCCTGTGTCTTCCGCTTCTTCGCTGGTGGACCGCCGCCCTCGTTGTCATTCACGCTGCTCGGTGTTGAAGCCACTTCATTATCCTCAGGTACAGACGGTGCCGGAGTCGCAGACGCGCTCCTGCTTCTATTGCGATTTCGGAAGTCAGAGATGACTTGCTGCAGCCGCTTGCTCGCGTATGCGTTGCGTTGGCGCGGTGCGTGCGAGCCACTGCCAGCAGAAAGGTCGAGGAAGTCGTTGAGGTTTCCTTGTTTGTTCAGTGCGGCAGTCTATATGCACACCATAGTTCGGGTCATCAGAAAGCAATTCATTTGCAGGGGTTTATGAACTATGAAGAAGGGTAACTGACCTGACTGCGTTTGTTCATCTTCTGAATGATCGGTAGCAAGAGTTCGTCGACTTTGGTTTGCCCCCAGCCTAACTCCTGGTGGAAAAATCTGTAAACCGTATTAGGACAAGCTGTGTAGTAGCATAGCGTAGGTCGCTCACTCTCGGAGACCGCTGAGATCAGGAATGCCCCATTTGAAGGGTTCTTCGGATTTATCCACCGTTGGGTGATAGTATGCATCCCTCTTCGCAGAATGTTGAGTAAGCTGCTCTAGAGATATTGAAATTTGCACGTACCACCACAGAATTCGGCCAGTCCGAGGCAAGGTATAGATCCTTGAATCTCTTTTTCTGCAAATCAATCAGTTTCTGCCCCCTAGATCGTTCACAAACAGCGGTAACTCACAAACCGCTTGCGGAACGTCGATTTATTATCTTCCTCTTTGTCCTTCCCAGACTGCACTTTCTCCCACCAGGTTCTGAACTTGAATAGGCTATTCCGGCCAGGGAACTCTTTGAGTAGCTCCATCGCCATGACAGGGCCGACTCCAGGCAGACCCTCCGTGTAGTCGCTGCCCAACAGGTATGCAAGCTGGATGAGCGTATCGCGATCCAGTCCTAGTTCCCGTGAGAGATCGGTGGCGAGGAAACATTCTACTGTTTTGGATTGGTTGAACATGTTCTTATATACGCGTTGGGCGCCGAAGAGGAAGACGTCGGAGTCGTCTGTGATGACACCATCCACCAGGCCCAGCTCAACGAGCTCGGCGCATTGAGCTTCAGCTTCCATAGGTGCTGTTATATATGGGATGCCAAACAGCCTTAACATAGCCTAGTGAAGTGGAAGCAATAAGTGGAAGGGGCATGCCATCTATAGACAACGAGCACATACCATAATCTGAGAGATCATCTGCTGCGTGATATCCTCCGAGTCGCGCATCGCCGCCTTGCGCTGCTGGTTCAAGTCCTGAATCTCCGCATCGATCTCCCTGCGTATCTCGTCCACGTTCTTCCCTTTGATCTGGGACATGAAGTTGGCAAATTCGCCTTGTTCCGCGTGGACGTCCATTTCATCCGCCGCATCCCATTCATCCATGGTGTGTTGGTGAGGAGATCCTGGACGAGACGCTTCCATGTCCATGCTTAAGGAAGGCGAGGGGCTGCGTGAAAGAGTGAAGAGTGGTTGGTCGTTGAAAGTCGTCATCGAACGAGCGCGTTGAGGTGATGGGGGGCGAGAGGGCTCGTCAGTTGTGGCTTCGCCTGCAACCGTCTCCATAATTCTGCTTGAAGAAAAGGTGGCGGTAGCTTCTAGTTGGGGCGACTGAGAGAGTTCAACTAGATGAGTATGGTGCGCCGCGGCCTGAACTGGGACTTCCTCCATGTCGTCCTCAGATTCTTCGGGAGTATCTTGCGCAGGCAGCACACTTGCACTGATCGGACCTATATCATCCACCGTGACCTCCTCCATGTCGTCGTCGGATTCCTCCGCAATTACTGGCACATCCTCTTCCAGGGCGGCTGCCGGGCTGTCTGTTGGCAAGGCTTTATACAGACCAATATTTACAGAAGCTGCAGGTCGTCGGGATGGTGTGGGGTTAAGTACATCAGCTATGGGAGTGAATGACTGGAAGGACGCTGTCGAATACTCCGCCTCCTCCAGCAAGCCTAAATCGTCGTCTACAATGCTTGATTTTGACTCGTCGGTAACTTGTGGTACGGAGGCTACCAGCTCCATATCGTCATCTGACTCGGACTCTTCACCGACTGAGATGGGTCCAGCAGCTGATTTAGTACTTGGAGACCCTAGCAAAGTAGATGTTCCAAAGAGAGTCTGCGAGCGGGAATTCGCTGGATGGTCAGGAGTTTTCGGTGTCATCAAAAGCGTCGATTGCCCGAACATAGATGTGTTGGCTGGACTCTTGGATGGAAGAGTGCTTGAAGTGCGACGAATACTCGGGCTCGCGTTGGCCAGGGCAAGAGCAGATTCTAAGCTCGTTGGAGGGGCAAAGTCGACATACATGTCGTCACCGTCATCAAACATGGTATGCTCCTCACGAGATGCATGTACAGATGTCGATGCATTGGACATCCTCTGCTGAGGAGTGCCCAGAGACGGCCCATCAACAACCTGGTGGGACTGGTCAAGCGACACCTGAATGGCATAAGCCATCATATCGTCATCGTCGTCTCTGTCTTCTTCGAAAGCGCCTGGTGTCGCAGAATCCGTGAATGGGTCGTCAACAGCCTCTGCCAGATTGAATGAGCGCTTCGACTTGTCCTTCCTGTCAATGGCCCGCACTGGCCGGGTCGTCAGCGGTCGCAGTCCAGTCGAAGTTTTCCTCCCAGAGATTCCTGCTAGTGCATTCCCGCGTTGGTATTCGCGTAGGTCTGGGTCAGGAATCGACAGAGATGGCCTGTGCTCAGAAACATAAGATCAGGCGAGTTAGAACAGACAATTTGACTCACACCTCAACTTCCTCCATGTCTGCATCACTGTCGTCATCTCCATTCGCTACAGGCTTAGTGTCATCGTGGTCCAGCACTATAGGCTTCTCGCGGGTGCCGGTATCTTTGATTCCCAATATCCACCCGCCTGATTCTCCTTCGTTCTTCATAAGGATATACTCCTTATTTCGCTCACTCGCAATGCGCACAGGAATGGCAATGTGCGCACTCCCTATAGTGTCTGTCGTCGTCAAAAGCTGTTGCGTTAAGGTATTCCGCTGGCGTAAATTCTGTATCTGCTGTTTCGAAAAATCCATGGGTGTGCGGGCGGTCTTCAGCATCTTGTGCAGGCGAGCATAGGAGGTCTGACGTGACTTGAGTCGCAAGTCACCGATGATTTCGTATTGCACCTCCGTGGGCAGCTCGCGGAAAGCAGGGGAGTTGATATCGAAATCTTCTGGCTTCATTTGCTCAATAAAGACCCTCAGCTCGTCTTCCGTCGCAAGGCGCGGATCTGGAGCAGCAGAACGCGTCGCTTTTGCGATCGCCTCGTCCATGTCGACTTGCGGAAGGTTGTAAGGATCATGGTCGAATGTCTTCTTCTTGGTGGAGCTCGAAGGATTTGACGGGGGATTTTGTTTCCTGGGTGTCTTAGGAGCAGAGCCATCTAAGTCTTCGAGATAAACAGTGTCGTCGTTTAATGCTATGCCTTTTGGGCTTGCTGCTCGCTTCCTAGACAAGTCAGTGGACAAAACATTCTTAAATACGTGTCAACGCACTTCGTATGATTCAGCGCCTCTCGTCTCATCTGTGCAGCAAGTAATCGCTCTGCCAATTTGAGATGACTTGTTGCGGCGCCAGATTTCTTCTTCCTTCGCTCATTCTGAACAATATAATTAGACGTGAATTGAAGCTAGTGGGAATCTACGGACCAGGGTGGACCGTTTCAGCGCTGGCGCACCTCCATCGAAGACAAAAACAGGCTTGATGCCGTAGAACAGAAGCTTCGATATACGGCGCAAAAACCCCAAGACATGCGCATTCACCAATCCACGACCCTCCTTGTCGCGCATCGTGGCCTGAAATTGGTAAAGCCAGATACTGGAGTCGATTGCCATTGCCTTTCCCTCCGCTGTCTCTAGCCTGATTCGCGTTGAGCTTCGTCGAATGAGCTAAAACGTCTGCTCGGACCACTTACATGACTGGCCGTCCCACCGGCGTGAGCAGAGTCCATAGCCCTTTGACACCCATGTCGATCCTGTTTCAGGGGCTAGCTTCTCATACGTTGTGTCAGTGCAGTCAAAGGGGAGTCGCTGGATGAATGTTGAAACGTTGAACTTGGAAGTCAAGCGCGTCAGTCATCATGATGCCCGTTAATGAGCGCGTCTGCTGACAAATGACAGTCATAACGGAACCGCACTTTGACCGCACTTGCCTTATACCGGAAAGCACCAAGATGCAACACCGCCAAAGGAAAGAGGGTACACAACAGCAATGTATGCTATACAACTTGTATACAACATATACTTTGTGCCCTATAAATTTTCAGGACGATTATGGACCCTCGATACGAACACTTTAGCTATTATACAAACTCTAGACATTGTCTAGACAGTTAGGAAGCGCTATCCAATCAATATATTACTATGTGAAGCGGCGTGTGAGCCCAACGTGGCCGCGTAGGGTAATTACTGGGGTGAACGGTCGCAACGTAACAGGACAACGCTTCGGGATTGTGGACGAGGTACGAAAGCACAAGATGACGGTAAAAGACTAAGGAAGGACGATCGGTAGGTAAGGGGCCAGGGCCTTACACGGCGTTGATTGTCGGTGTAAGAAAACTGATAACAACTCAGTCGCGTGTTCGGGAGAACGACTTGTATTAGTAATACCTAATAACAACTATGTAATACGAAGTAAGTACAAATGTAGATATACATGTAAATAAGAGAAACTCACCTCAGTCGTATGTTCGGGAGAACGACTGAGGTGTCTCGACGAATGTGCGCGCATAATATATGCGCGAGTACGTAGACAATAACATATAGTAAGTACAATGAATGTAACACAAGGAGATGTACATCTCCAGTAAGCCTAATGAAAGTACAGTAGAGGCTGCAATAGATAAACGGATATGTGGCAATACGGCCACTGAATATTCGTGCAGGGCGAAACACGGGGGAATAAATATAGATAAACTGTAATAAATACTGTACAAAGTCTGTAAGCAGGGTCTGCGCGCCGAGCGCGCTCGTTGCGTTTGCTCGCGCAAATCCAACAGTCGAAGTCCTTTCTAATGAACTTTCTCCAGAAGGTTGTCAATAAGTGGTATGACAACGTTCTCCCGACGAAGGGAAGAATCTTCACGAGCCGATGTAGATTTCGGAAGTAGTGGAACCATCCGTGTCTTCTGGATTTCGAGACCCCGACTTCCAAAGTATCGGCCGCTTTCGAAGTTCCAGCAGTCGTTGCACCTGGCCCAATTCCCAAGTCCGTGGATATACTGTTGCACTTGCCCATCTATTTGAGGGCCCCATGACGGGACTCGTTTCAACGTCTTCAAAAACTTGGTTTCGACTTCGGCGTGATAGTTGACCACCCATTCCATGGCTCCCTCGAAAGTGGTATTATATTGATGCATCACAACCGTCAGGATATTATGACGATCATCCCCAGTTGCTTGTTCCTTGTTGTACGACACGATGTCCTGAGTTAATATCGACAACTTAGCAAGGAGAAATAGTACAGTAGAAGAAGTTACTCACATTATCAAGAATGACCATATCGGCGATATAATACGAAAGCTCTTCAACCACAGGGTGGTAGAATACATGGTCAGGGAGATCAAGACCAAGTTCGAGAGGAACGTAAGACGGTCGAATTCCAATATTTTGGCGCCTATTTTCGAAATACGTATCGATGGAACGTATGATGTTCTCGTTTCGATCGTTAGCTTGCTGAACCACTGATTCCAGGTAGGCCGTGAAGCTTTCAATCATGTGTTTCTGTGAGGTCGGGGTGGCTGTCTTGATTGCAAGCTCCCAAAACCTAATTGTCCAATTCAATACTTGAATCATCGTAAGAATGGTCACAACGTACTGTCGCGCTATTTCTCCGAGAATAATTTCGCCTCTAGGGCGCGGTTTGTGCGGATTGTTGAGGGCGTCGATGACAACATCTACCATTTCCCGGACAACCTCTACAGATTCAACGTCCGTATATTCGTCGACGACAAAAAAAAAGTTCATCAAGTCACAACCAGTGCGGAGGTGTTCTAATATCACCATGTGAGTTATCATAGTCAAAGTGTCTGCGCTAGGTGCATACCTTTGGATACATATGGGTATGCCAACGAAGCAATTCTAGCTGTATATAGCAATAAAATGAGTAATCAGATTTTTTATTGTAATTGCGACTCACCAAAGTCGCATTTTTTGAAAGCGATCTGCGACTCCGGTGTGAAGGCCTTGAAGCTTTCAATCCATTCATTCGACACGGCCCCTACCTCCTCGTAGTGAGGATTAATGACACGCGGCCAAGGCCAGTTAGCCATAGTATCAGGAAGATATAAAACTCTTGGAAGTTGAGAGTTCATTGTCAAATCAGAGCAGGATGGAGGGATGGTACTATCGACTGATAATACTCAAGAGTGGTTTTATACATGCTGTATGACCATGAACATGTACATCGCCTGGGTGCGTAGAAAAGATGTGGAAACCCGTTTATGGCCGTGTTTTGATTTCAGAGGCTGAAATCAAATAGTATAATAGAGTTATGGAGACCTTGGAACATGGCTCCACATGGTCGCCTAGTACGGTTGGGTGCGTTACTCTGCACCGTTACACACGGCCATGCATGATCATGGCACGGTAATGTACAGATACACTAATGACTCAGAATAGTCGGAAAAACTCAGACGGCCACAGTCAAGGGTGACTTGCAAAGGTATTGAAAGAATTGGTAAATTTTGGATGACATGTCAGAGTCTTAGTTGTACACTAAGCTGGTAAATAATTAATAGCTCAGTGATATAGTATTCCCGTAACTATAATAGTCACCTGAAATCACCGAATCAGTCTCCATTCCTCTTCCCGACAGCGCGGGCAATAACTTGATGTTTCGTCCAGTAAGGGTTGTTGTCATACATGACTGAAATTCAAAGGAGTATCAAGCTATGTCAGGATGCTCACAAATATCCAGTTGAGAGGTATATGGACTGATTTGCAATACTGTATTGATCCAAACAGCGCTTCCGTCGCGCTGTTCTGGATGCTGTGCGCACCGTGAACAAATTCACGATCAATATTCACACAGTCACGCCAAAGCAAATGGGGATACCATGTGTGCCGTTGTAGGCCCAAGGTACAAGCAAGTGCTCCGCGCCCTTTTGAACATGGGCGAAATTGGGCATTGATTTCGTTCTTATCTCTTTGAGATATTTGGAGTATTTGTCTAGTCTGTTCTTTTGTTATTCGTATCTGTGGTATGTGCACGTGCTCACGACCGGCATATTTATTATTTTCGGAACTCGGAGGGTTTGTCATCTCACGTCTTTAAAAAGTTTCCGCAGAATGCTTTCGGGCAAAGAAAACAGATTTAGTTAGCAGTCGCTGGAAAGAAGGGGTTGTATAGAGGCGCCCAACGCCACACCCACCGAGATGTTTGCGAAGTATTGAGTAATACGGCGAGCACGGTCTTCCGCAGTCACACGTGACACCAGGTGTGACTCATCTTGCCCTTCGAGTTGCACGAGAGATGTGTGATCCGTCATTGCGACGGTGCAAAGAGAAGTTGGGTGGCTCTTGGGCGATTGGTCATTGAATGGATATGTTCCGACTCCTTGCATGGCATTGCGGCCGTATGAGTAGTGGCGAGCACTGCGGAAATGATTTCGTGAGACTGTTGCAAGAGTGTGTTAGGATGCTGTGTAACATCATACGCGCACAACGAATCACCTTGACATCATCAATAAACAAATGGGCCGCAATAGGCCGAAAGTTGGCCTCATTTGCTCCGGACATCTTGCAGAGAGGGTCTTCATTGTGGTAGCAAAGGTTGAGAAATTATTTAAATGCACAAGCATCCTTCTGAGAGCTTTCAAGGTCTAGCATTTTGAGGTATGATTGAAGGAGCACTAAGTTTTTTGTCCGCCACTAATAGAGTATCTACGTAACATAGAACCAATGCGTAAAAAGAAAGAAAAAAAAACAGGGAAGAGACCATGATGCAGCGACATATATCTAAAAGATTGAGAGCAGGAATATAGTCCAATAACAAATCGTCAAGTCGTAATTTTCAATGAAGGAGTGTGTGTCAACTCCCAACAACTACCTCGGAGGGCTCGTCGGTCGAGTGGAGCTCCGTCCACGATCGGCAGTCTCCTGGTGACCGCGCGCAAGAGGCGAGCCGCGCGACGCGGGGGAGCTGGTCCGCGATGAAAGCTGCGGTGGCTGCAACCCCATATCATTTCCATTTCCATTTCCACCACCACCACCGTTCGAGATACCGGGAGACGAGCGCGGGTCAAAGTTCGACATGCCCGTCATCTGCATGTTGAGCGGCATCTGACCGGGGCTGAGCTGGCCGGTCATTTGTTGGCCCATAGGACCGCCCATGCCCATACCCATGCCCATTCCCATCCCCATCATCGGCATGCCCATCATCGACATACGAGGGTCATAGCCAGGCATCCCACCCATGCCCTGCATGCCAGACATGGCTGGGTTAGCGGAAGGGTTACCCTGTGGTGTACCACCGCCCCCCGACGCGTCGTTGCCGCCAACCTGAGAGCCAGCGACCGAGAACGCCATCATGGCTTGCTGGTACGCCGCAGCGGCCTGCTGCGCCGCGAACATATGTTGCGGGTTGAATCCGCCCATCATTCCTGGATATCCCATCTGGCCCGTCATCATGGGGTTCATCTGGCCCATCTGCCCGCCCATATTGCCACCCGACATCATAGGAGTGAGGCCGCCCCCGCCGCCAGGCATCATCCCGTTGCCCGACATCATGGGCGACATGCCCATCATCGGGTTCATGCCCATCATCATCGGGTTCATCATCGGGTTGAAGCCGAACTGGCTGCCGTACATCGACCCGCCCTGCTGCATCTGCTCGAGCTGCTGGCGCTGCGTCTCGTCGAAGCGGCGCTGGCGTTCTTCGGCCACTCGTTTTTCGCGCTCGCGTTCCGTCAGGGCGGCTCCAACACCGCCTTCGCGTTTCCTCTCGCGCTCGTGGGCAGTGATCGCGCCGAGGAGACCGGTTTGAGGTGGAGGAGGCTTGTTGGGGACGTTGATGAGGGAAGCGCCGTTTTCGCGCGCCAATTCCTCCTGTCGTCTTGCCGAGCGATCCTCCTTATCAGCGAGGCCAGCCGAAAGGAGGCCCTGAGGCGTGAACGCCTTGGTCATAGTTTCGGAAGGCTCGAGCTGAACAAAGGTATCCTTTGCATTGTTATTCGAATCTGGTAAGGGAGCACGGCCAGGCTGACGACCAGGGTCCAAAACTGTGCTCCAGACAGATTGACGAGCAGCCCCGGGTTGCGGGTAATCCGCCTGGGTGCGAATGGGTGTGCCCTCCTCATAGTACGTACGCCGTTCACTATACTGCGAATCAGCACCTGGGCGGCGAGGGATTGGCTGGATCGGATAATCTTCTAACGAATATATATTAAGATCAGTAAGACAGGAGATAAATATAGGATCGCACCATTGCCTCGAGCACCTGGTATCTGTGGCAGGTTTCTAGGGGGTCGAAGATGGGAAGGCGACGATTCCTGGCCATAGTCGGGTCCAGTCTGCCTGAGTTGCTGCAGAGTCGGCCTCGATGTGTTGTGTGTATTCGAGCCTCCCTGCGACGACATGCTCTGGGACCCCCTAGCCATCCGTCGTTGAGAGTCGTTGTCCTCGTCATCATCGTCCTCCTCCTCTTCCTCGTCATCCTCTTCCTCCTCCTCCTCGCTACTCTCCCATGCGCCTCCGACACGCGATTTACGTTTCCCGTTGGCCCTGCCGGGTTTATGCGTCGCAGCGTGTTGCGCCGCCTGCTGGGCCTGGGCCTTGGCCTTGCGTTCGGCAGCCTTGCTCGACGGCGCAAACGACGACTTGTACACCCCGCTGTCCCCCGATCCCGTCGCTGTAGGCTTCGGCGACGCGTCGTCGACACTCCTATTCTGCTGCAAGGGCGGTGCCGGCGCAGCAGGTGCTGGTGCTGTCGACCCTGATCCTGACGCGGCCGCTAGATCCTCCGAGTCGGCGATGTCGAGGTAGCTGAGCGCAGCGAGGGCCTCGCCGTCGAACGGCACGTCCGAGCTGCTGCTCTGCTGGCGCTGGTGCGGGTGGGCCATGGGTTCGTCGGACTCAGTGACGGTCTGTGAAGAGATGCTTTCCGTGCCGTGGCCATTGAATGATCGCGGCGCCGTAACCTGCGCACGTGCTCCGGACGGCTTGCGTCCCAATACGGACCGGCTCGGGCTGTCGCGGCCGATGGGCCCCGTGCCTGCCGCCGAGGGGCCGGGGCCCAGACTATTACTGGGCGATGTCGTGCGCATCGGTGCGTAGCTCGACGATGGTGGCGGGCCCGCGTCGGGCGCCATGCTCGAGCCGCTCGACGCCGCAGTCATCCGGTTGCTATCAAACGACGGCGCGCCCCCGTTCGCTGCTAGGCGGCTACCACTAATAGATTCATACGGCAGCTGCGACTCGGATTCGTCTTCCTCCTCCGCCTTCTCGTCCTCCTCGGCAGCATCGTCTGACGAATCCCACATCCTGCCTTGCTGATACTGATTCTGATTCTGCGGCACTGGAGGTGGGCCAAACTTCGTCGCAGGACTCGAGTTCGTCATGTAATACAGCGCGCCGGCTTCATTGCTCAAATCATTTGACTCATCCTTGGGAGATGGCCGACTGGCAGATATGGCCGGCGAAACAGGAGGCTGCAGCTGCGGCTGCTGATTGAACATACCAGCCTGCTCGCGACCAACAGACGGCGGCGCATCGGCGCTGCCCTTGCTCGCAAACGAATCCTGCGTCCTAGACCGCGTCGCTCCCTGCAAACCCGGCCCCTGTTGCTGCTGCTGCTGCTGGCGCTGCTGCACCGCATTCTGCCATGCAATCTCCTGCGACGTGACGACGGTAGGTTTCGCCTGTCCCTGCATTTGCGGGCTGAGCGGACGCGGCGACGTAAACGTCGCCGGTGGACTCGTAGGAGCGCTGGTTGGCGGAGTGCGCGTATCGAGAGACGCCCTACTGGCCGGCGGGCTGCGCGTCTCAATCGTCGACGTCCTAGTCGGCGGAGACACAGGATTCGGGCTGACATTCCCGCTGCTTGTAGGAGGCGCAATCATAGACGTCCTGACTGGAGGAGACATAGCATTCGGAGACATTGGATTCGGGCTGATATTACCGCTACTAGGCGGAGGCGACGGCACCTGCGGGAAGTTCCTCATAATGTTGGTCGTAGACGAATTCGTGCTCGATCCCTGCGGCGAGGGGGCGTTGTACATCGTGGTAGTACTAGCAGCCGCGGTGGCAAAGGAAGCCGCCGCCGGCCCGCTCGAGTTGGGCGCGAGCGAGCTGGGCGTGATGGGCGTCGGACTCGCTGAGAACGGGCCCGAGGCGAACAGAGACGTCGACGCCAGCGGTTCGGGCGCACCACCGCGCGGCGAGGGCTGCACGGGCGAGAGGGGCGACGAGGGGCTGGTTATCGCGGACTGTTGTTCTGGTGCTGGTGGGGACTGCGCAGAGTTAAGTGTAGATGGGGCATCTTTGGACGTGCTACGCTGATGTGTCATGATGCTGCTCTGTTCAGTGATGGGCGTCAGGGCGCGGGCGGCCCCTGGCGTATTATTAGGCGCTGGCGAGGGGTTATCATTGAAACTAAGTGGGGGAAGCTGGAATCCAGATGGTTGGGTGGCAGGCGGTGAAGATGGCCCGGAAGGCTGAGTGGGGAATTGATTTGAAGGCGCAGGAAGAGATGGAAGGGGTCCATTATTGGGAGGACCCTGGGGTGCGAGGTTGATAGGAGGGAGAGCGGGGAGTGAGTCGTATGTCGCTGGCTGGTTGGCTGGGCGTTGAGGAACGGCTTGAACCGCCGGCCGCATGTTCTGAAGGAGTATCTTCTTCATCTCTGCCCGCACTCCTGAGGTACGGTCGTCCCTGGGATCTATGCTCTCAACAACTTCGCGATCCAAGAATAAATTCTGCAAAAGGGGTCAACCCAACGCCAATAATAATGAGGAAAAAAAATAGATGTACCTCTTTTTGCGGCCCAACTGGGTATCCAAACATGAGTGATGCAGCATCGCGGGGATCCCATGTCCAAGCTTGTGGGCGACCATAAAGCTCGAAAGCATCATGAAGAGCTGTCAAGAATAAATGAGCTACAGATATGAATAGCACAAAAGCAAAATGACGCACCGACAACCCATTTCAGCATCTCCGCTGCCTGTCCCGTCCCCTCTTCCAGCTCTGGCATGACCAAAAGCCAGCCTTCTCTCGTCCGCAGACCCGCTCCTAATTCCTCGTCGCCAAACGTGCCTTCCACCTTGATCAACGTGCTCTTGTTGATCAGCTCCGGGCGCTCAGGATACACGCCAAACGCCTGCGTAACGCTGTGCAGCGTCAGGAGCGGCTTCTTGCGGTCCTTCGGCTTGGAGCCCATGAACATGGAGATCACAGGCTTCGGCGGCAGGGGCGCAGAGGCGTTGTGGTCCCTGGAGAACAGATTGGACATGCGCTTTTTCTTGATCGTGTTGGACTGCACGGCAGGCGGCCCCGCGCCACCCACCGCAGACTCGGCGCCGCCCTCCTGCACCACGACCCACATGCGCTTCCAGTCCGTCTGGCCGGCGATGCGCACGCGCGCCCAGCCCTCGGTCTTGCCCTGCACGAGCGTCGTGGGCACGTCGCGCGCGCTGAGGGTGATGCGGATGAGGTGCGCGGTGTATATCTCCTCGAGGCGCGACTTTTCCCAAGCGGCGAGGCGCAGACTCGCGGCCCACGAGATGAGCGCCTGTGTCGAGGGGCAGGAGAACAGGAGGAGGTTGGAGCCGGCCGTGTTGAGCGTCAGGACGTTGGTGTACCGCTTGGACGGCGTCGTGGGCGTCGGCGGCACGGTGACGGAGCCCAGCACCTGTACAAACTGCACATGTGCGCGCGTTTATCAACGATCGAGAAAGACAAAGACAGAGAGAATGGCGTACGCACCGCATCTGTCACGTTGATATACGACGGCGGCACCTCGCGCCCCTGCTTGCTCGCCTCCTGGATCTCCTTCATGTCCCAGATGCTCAGCGTCGTGCCGCCGAGCTGGGCCCAGACCTCCGTCCACCCGTCGTCCTTGTGCGGCTTCTGGCCGTCCGGCTGGCGCTCGAGCCTGCGCACGAGCGGGCCGGAGAAGTAGATCTTGTGCGCATGCGCGATCGTGAGCTGTACGACGGAGCGGATTTCGGGGTGCAGCGGGGGCGAGGCGCTCTGCGATGGGGTCTTTGTGTGCTGCATCTGGGCAGCAGGAGGCGCCGCTGCTGCTGTTGTTGCTGTTGCTGTACTGCTAGTCTGCAGGCTCGATGACTGCTGCGCGAGGGGGGGACGTTGATTCTGAGGGGGAGGTTGCATCTGCATTGGTTGCGGCTGCTGCTGTTGTGGCGGTTGATTTGTTGGGGGCGGTGCATGTTGTGCGGGGGGCGTCGCCTGCGTGATGTAGTGCGGCTGCTGCTGCTGCTGTTGCGGTGCCCCTCCGTATGGACCTGGCATGTCTTGTGGATGCTGCACAGGAGGCTGCATGCCAGATGGGGATTGTGCGGGAGCGGGAGAAAAGGTGTTGGAGCTTGAGCCAGGTGGCGGAAGATACGGCTGCTGCTGAGGAGGCGGCGGCGCGACAGGCTGCGTCAAGGCGTCGTTCCTGGGAGGGGCACTAGTCCTGCCGTCAGTCGTCTGTCTGTTGGCGCGGAAAGAAAAGAAAGATGGAGACCGAGAATGGGGCATGTCTTGCGATTGCAAAGATGTTGGCGGAATGTCTGTTCCCGAGGCCGGAAGTTGCTGCTGCTGCTGAAAGGCCTGCGGTTGTGGGTGCTGCAGCTGCTGTTGGAGTTGTCCCTGCTGCTGCCGCTGAAGCTGCTGTTGGTACTGCTGCTGATACTGCTGCTGCTGCTGATCCCTGGCACGCAGTTGCTGGAGCCTGGGGGGCGGCGTGTAGCCGTTTCTTGATTCCCAGTGGGGCGTTGGAGAGGTCATGCCGATGGCAGTCGTCCGAGAGTCAATGCGTCAAGCAGTCATGGGAACTTCAGCAGCGTGCATTTAACTTCACGTGTCCACTCATGACCAGCTCTTCTTTCATGGCAACGTTGTCTATCTTAGCTCTATCTTCAGGGGCTGATCATCTCTCAGAACAAAGGAAGCGGATGTACGAACGTGTTGGGAAGACGTATACACTTCTGATAACAAAACGATGACATCAATGACAAGTCATTCTTAGCCCTTTGTGTTGAACTTTTTCTGTATCACTATCAACTCTCAAATATTCAAAAGGGTTTATCAACCTGAAAATACGCAACAGTGCGTCTATGATCCATTCAACTCCCGTTTCCCGATGGGCGCTTATCCGACATTCTACCATATATATCCCGAGTTTATCGTCCTGGGTCGAGATGGAGGAACATTTGGCAGTTGTGTGGGCACATTACATGCCTTTGATGCGCTACTGTTCTGAGTAGAGAAATTTGACAAAAATTTAGGCGCCCATATCTACACTTTGCCGCCGCAGCGCTTGTTTGGCCCGATCAAAAATTAGTTTGTGGGTCCAGTCGCGTGGTCATGGACACGGGTAGAAAAGGAGATCTGCACTAGCGCTAGCTCTGGCAGCGGTCAACAAAGTTGCAGGATGCGCACGCCAATAAAAGTCTTTGATTGACAGTGTTGAGAAAGTGCGTAGATACAAGGAGCGTCGTACTTGGAAGTTGACGAACGAGTTGACCTGCATGACGCCCGTCAAGCAACCTGGGAGGCTAGGCTTACATGTACTTCTGTACAGAACCTGGAAAGCCAATGCAGCGACAGAAAGAAATCATGTCAAATTTCTTGAACTGGCGGTGTCGCTACATCTTGGTGCTCGAAATGCAAGTGTGGTCCACCTGCCCATGAAGTACACCCAAGGTTGCACATGATTCTAGCATTGCAGATATAAGGCTGTAAGCGACTAAACATGAGAGCAAAGCACCGCGAGACCATAATGAAAAGGTGAATGTTGATCTCCTCAGACAGAAATAAGTATTCAAGTAGCCAGTTCGCTTACAGAGTTTTGACCAGTCGAAAATGAGCACCAGAGCTTAGCGCAAAGAACGGCGCAATTATCCAGGCCGAGTTGCAAATGTGGATTGTCGTCAAAAGGCAGTTATTGGAGGAAAGAACCATGTGTTCCGGACGAGGGGTGTGGCTCTGCTAAATCCCTTCCCATTTCCGGAGTAAAAAGTAACGTATGGGCGGGAAAGACCCGAGGGTATGACCTTTCCGTGCTTTACCACAACATCAACATCCCACTATCGAAGTAATTTCCGAAGGTCCAGAACATGGTGGTTGCATTTGCATTCACTCTGCGCATGAGGAAGTCCATCTGATTTGCATTGAAGTTATAAAATGAAGATGTCTAGTTGTCGGTATCAACAGCCTCTGCACGAGCCTAGCACCCCAAAGCATCAACAAGCATGTCGGGCACCCGCACAAACGTCACGACGCACCTTATTCTCCTCCAATCCCCCCAGCTCCTTCACAAGGCCGTCGAAGGGGTACTCCCGGCGGACGAAATGGGGCTCGGGCACCGACGCTTTGATGGCAAAGCCCACGGCGACGAAGCCCGTCGCGACGATGAGAAAGCGGCGCAGCGCGGTGTTGGGGTCGATGGGTGGGGCGTCCGGGCCCCACATTGAGACGATCTCCTCGCGCGGGTGGACCTGTGCCAGCACATGAGCTTCGTCTGTCAAACAATAGGCACACAGCGCACCGTCTCGCCGTAGTTTCTCCTCGTGAGGTTATCGAACCAGCCCAGCGGTGGTAGGTTAGCACGGGGCGTGTCCGCCGGGTCGGGGTAGCCGTTCAGCTGGGGGTCCTCCTCCTTTTGGATTGAATAGCTGCGGCGGGCGGCCACAGCGAGTGACCTTGCCGTAGGAGAGCGCGCGACGGCGGCGCGGCGGAGGATGGAGAGGGACATGTATACTTGCGGAGGGCGTCGGCGGCACTGCTCGACACAGGGAATAGGTCTGAGCTAGCGCGTGCGAATGATTACGTGAGCAGATTCGAGCGCGGGTGCGCGCACGCGGTGTGTTGCTTCCGTTCGTTCCAGAATCTGGGTTTCTTCGCGCAGACGGCCACCGGGATTTGATTTACTTTCGGACAAGACCCGCAGCTCAAAATATGTTCATAAAACAACTGTTGCTTCTTCCTCTCCTGTACCATGCCGAGCAGTACCCTGGCTGTCAAAGTTATCCAGGTGCCTCCACCGGGGTCGACGCGTAAAGCGCGTCGATGTGCACACTCAACGCCATACCCTGCGGTTTCCTCAAAAGACACCGCAAATCTGTGAGCCCAATTTTTATTATTATTGAAACCGCAATTTCTAACTTTTTTTCTCCAGTGACATATGGCACCAGATGTTTTTGACAAGCCAATTCGAGGGCTTGACGATGCACAAGTTCACTTCACCGCCTCTGTCAGTGCTAGACCTCGGATGCGGAACAGGATACTGGGCCATCGAGGCCTCAAAAAAGTGGAAGGTGTGCATGAAGCCTTCGTTCATGCGCGCGCGTCGACTCACTTTTTCGCCAGGATTCTAAAATTACCGCCTTCGATATCCAAAATATTCAGCCGCAATTCTTCAAGGGCGTTAAATGGGTCCACGGAGACTTGTACGTCATGTCGTCAGAAGAGCGCCCCGGACGCGCTGTTTAATGTTTTCTCCGCAGCTTGCAGGCGCTGCCGTTCCCATCAGAGTCGTTTGACTTTGTGCGGATGGCGTGTCTTGGACTGGCTATTCCAGAAGATGAATGGCACTACCTGCTGGAGGTACTCCTCATCTCTTCATCTTGGCAGATATGTGCGCGTTTCTCACCTCTCCATAGGAAGTTCGACGCGTAATGAAGCACGGAGCTGTACTAGAAGTGCGACTTTCTTTAGCCAAGCAACATTCTACTAATGGCCTTACAGATAATTGCGGAAGACCTATTATTCCCGTGCGCTTCTGGGCTACTACGAACATCGCCGCCTGTGCGTGTCTCCTACGCGCCCCCACACAAACGGCACAGCAAACTAAACGACTTTCTGGCGCCACCCGACGAAGAGCAATCGCCAGCCTCTGAAAACTCGTCAACCCTGTCAGTCAGAGACTCGCTGCTGCCATACGACACGAGATCTCCATCGCAGACATCGGCCAGCGACGTGTCTCTGTCTCATGATCCCCGCGCGGCCGCCTTCCCTGCAGAACGCACGCAGAGCGAGCACCCACAGGACCACACGCGTCTCAAAGCCGCATGGGACGCGACGCTCGCGACGCGCTTCCTGTGCCCCAAACTCGTCAACGTGATCCCGTTCTACCTCTCCGCGTCTTTCTGCTCCACCAAGCAGCATTGTCCGCTGGAAGTTGAGCTGCCGCCCAACTCTGGGTTGATGCCGTCTGTACCCAGATCACCGCACGGCAAGAGCCACGGGCGAAGGCTCGCGACAGGCGCGTTTGACTTGGAATGCGCGGTGTCAAGATCTGTGCGCGCTCAGTCCATGGCCAGCGACGTGTCCTCCGTCAGCCCTTCTGCGCGGTCGGCCCTGTCTTTCCCTCCTCAGCCTCGGCCACAATCACAGTCACCGAGACCGCAGGCGCCTGCTTGGAGTACGATGCATCTTGCAAGGACAGTAAGCACTGTCAAGAGCTGCAAAGAGGCGATTTGGAAGGAGTATAAGGCGCTTTACGCTCTTGATGCTGTGGACATCCTGTCGCGAACCGCATGTTCTGAGGAAATTTATACGTCGCAGCCAGCGGAGCATATTGCGCGGACAGCATTTGAGGTTGACTGGCGCAATTGGGATCTGTACGTCCATTGTTGCATACTTCAGTGCACAGGAGGAAACTGACTGCGTTCTTTGTGTGGTCAGAGATATGCAGGACCGGATAGCGATGCGCGACAACCTTGCGCTTCACGCTTCATGGTCACTCGCCAATGCGGATGCAGACCGTCCACCGTGGTATGCATGGCGCCAAAAGCTGGAGTGCAGGCCGGACACAACCGCATCGCCCAGCGGGCATCTGGTCGCTCCCTGGAACCCCGAAGACCTGTGCAAATCTATGCGCGTGTTTACGGCAGTGAAAACCTGATGCGTCACCGCTAATCAAAGTCTCTCCACTTGTCGTTATGTTTTCATATCTCTACATGATTTTATTGTTTTGCTCTCTATATCTTCTGTTTCACATCCTAGTATAACGACCAGTTATTATACCCCATGGTGGATTATTTCACTGGCACAATTCCAATGTAGCTCTTTCCAGTGGAGTGGTGAGGTCAGGCGGGAAGCGCGGGGCCGCGACCTTCCCGATAAGGAAAATTTGGCGTTGGGAGTGAAAAGCAGGATCTACATCTATCGACCATCTCACACCGATTTCATATCCCAATTTCATCCTAAACACCATGTCCGACACCGAGAAAGCCCCCGCCCCCGCCGCTGACAAGCCCGCCACCTCCTCCTTCGACGCCGACCTCACCAAGTACAAGGTCCGTGCCCGAAGCGATCCGCCCGATGATGATGAAAAAATCTAATCGCGCATGCATCGTGCACCACAGACTGCCGCCGACATCGTGCAGAATGTCACCAAAAAGCTCATTGAGCTTGCCGTTGAGGGCGCAAAGATCATCGATCTCTGCATCGAGGGCGACAAGCTCATCGAGGCCGGCACTGGCGGTGTCTACAACAAGAACGTGAAGGGTGTGAAGGTCCCCAAGGGTGCGTCATACACATCGCTTTACCCTCCAATAATCCTCCGTCCCTCGTCGCGCCGGATATGCTCATACGTTTCCATAGGCATCTCCTTCCCCACCAGCATCAGCGTGAACAACACTGTCGCGCATTTTTCGCCCCTCGCGTACGTCTTGTTTGTTTGTCGACGCCACCACGCTCCCGCGCTCGCGTGCGGTGCAAGTGGCGCATGCCTGCTCCCGTGCTGATCCACCACGCACCACAGCTCTGATCCTCAATCTGAGCAGAAGCTCGCCAAGGACGACGTCGTCAAGATCCAGCTCGGTGCACACATCGACGGCTTCGCTGCCATCAGCGGCGAGACCATCGTCGTCGGCGCGAGCGCCTCCAGCCCCGTCACGGGCCGCCGCGCTGATGTCATCAAGGCTGCCCACACCGCTGCTGAGGCTGCCATGCGCACGCTGAAGGTTGGCAACAAGAACTGGACTGTGACTGAGATCGTCGCGCGCTCCGCTGCTGCATGGGACTGCAAGCCCGTTGAGGGTGCGTTGTGATAGATTATTTATTTAGTTGATCTCTCTCAAGCGCGATTACAGGCATGCTCTCCTGCCAACAAACCCAAAACGTGATTGACGGCAAAAAGCGCATCATCCTCAACCCCAGCGAGGGCCAAAAACGCGACTTCGAGGCTGCGACCTTCGCCGAGGGCGAGGTCTACGGCATCGATGTCCTGATCTCCTCTGGCGAGGACGGCAAGGCCCGCATGGAGGAATCTCGCACGACCATCTACCAGAGGGACTCCACCGTGACATATCAGCTCAAGGCAAAGAACTCCCGTGCCGTGTTCTCAGAAGTCCAGAAGAAGGCTGGTTCATTCCCGTTCAACATCCGCACTCTGGAAGACGAGAAGCGCGCCCGCATGGGTCTGCAGGAGGCCGTCCAGCACAGCCTGGTCAAGCCTTACGAAGTCATGTAAGCTCGAACAAAATCGACGTCTATATTCCCCCGGCGCTAATCTGAGTTTAGCTACACCCCCGCCAACACCTTCGTCGCTGGCTTCCACTTCACCATCGCTCTGCTTCCTGGAGGACCCTCCCTCATCACCCACCCACCTTCGTGGTACAAGCCCGAGCTCGTCAAGACCGAGAAGGAGCTCGAGGACGAGGAGCTCAAAGGTCTGCTTGCGCGCAACCTGAGGGAAAGCAAGAAGAGCAAGAAGAAGGCGACCAAGGCCGATGAGCCAAAAGAAGCGTCTGCTTAAATTTATCCTTCAGCATCTCCTCTACTTTGACGAACTTGGGGGCCCAAGAGTTGATCACAACAAACAAACATTTTGTACCATTGGCTGTAGGCCTTGCTATTATTTTGATATTTGCTTTTCGGCGCCGTCGCCGAATGTCTCTATTGTGCGCACGACCAGATCTACATTCTCGAGGAACCCGTTGACCGTGAGTCGCGCGAGTCTGACGGTCAGGGTCCGGAACGTCCTAGATAAATAGAATCGCATGGCAAGGACTGAGATCAGATAGGGTTTGCGGAGCATATATCTAAGTTCATACGCAATCAACTTGTCTCCGTCCACAGATAGCTCCCTCTCAACAGCATGAGGCTGCAGCTCGGAGTCGACCTCGATGACCTGTTTTGCGATCGATGCGTGCTCTACAGAGGCAAAGGGGATCTCCAGGGTTCTGTGTGGCACGCTTTCGTCTCATTCTTGCACGTGTAAGCTGGGCGGTGGATCGTCTCACATTGTATGCCAGTCTTCGTCGCTCATGGTGGTAGTACTTGTAGTAAGTGATCAAAATCTGATGATGATTAGGGTAAACGCTTAGATCATCTGCTCCTCGGCAATTCCCGATTGGCTGTGAGACGTTGGCACACATAAACCAACATGCAACTAAATGCGTACTGTGCGAACAATACGTATGTGACGAAGCCGATGCAGGAAAGCCATATCATTCGTCGTTTGTCTCCAGTTTACTGTTCCTCAATATACCCCCTAGTGTGGCCAATTCATTGTTGTTGGCGCGTCTTTGCCTCCGTGCATGATCAAGAACGATTTAAAGCCACTGTCTGCCGTATCTCTGTGGAATTACACGTGGGCGTAAGCGCGCCAGCTATGGTTTTGGAAGTCGTCGTTGTTGCTATGCTTGTCGAAGTGGGTAAAAAGTATCACACTTTTTGTGACCCCATACACATATTAGCCGTACCTTACACACTATAATATAGCATCGCACAGACTGTTTTTGTGCCCCTATACACATTATTTGTGGTCCGTACACATTATTTTATGCCGCGCACACATACTTTTGAGTACGCACACATTTTTTCGGTGCCCATGGACTGCTAAATGGTGTCCGCACACTTATTTTCTGGGTCCGTACACTTGTTTTTTCATCCCCACATTCGTTTTTGCATCCCCACACTTGTTTTTATACCCCCGCACTTTTTTGGGGGGGATCCGCACACATTCTATTGCCCAACCCGCACTTATCTCAAGTGTGTGTGCGTAAAAGTGCCTTCAAACGCTGCCGGCTGTGCCGAGAGCGCCGCGTTCTGCCGCGCTAGGCTGAGCTGCAACTGTGGCTCAGATGAGCTCAATTGCATCACCCAGCACTCAGAACACACCAAATTTCGCTGCAACTCGGCATATATACTCTATACATACATATCTACGCACCCAATGCAAAATTTACTATTGCCCTGCAGTTCTGAGGCCTAAAGGCACTGATGCAGATGTATTTGATGGTATTTAGACATGGTTAGTATGATCACATGACTCGCTTAAAATAGGCGCCCAATGCTCCGAGCTCATACTATTTACGCTCTACCGGTCGCAGCATGGACCACTAAGCTCTGCAAATTATATATTCCGGTAGATAGACATCGTAGCTACATTCCTGACACATAAATACGAGCGCCGGTACATTTTAAGATGCAGATATAGCGTGATTACTATGCTTCTGTCCCAGTGCTTCAAGGTGCAATTCACGAGGCCGCCTTAAGCAATAGAACAACTTATTCACAGTTAGACTCAAAAGGCACATCCATTCTGAGTAATAGCTACACGATATACATGAAGCACAACTTGTAATCAAGCAAAGAGGTGACATCACTTCCATGGGTTCTGATCCAAGTCATAGTCAATTAAGAGATGCAGAAAGTTCTTTCCCGGCTCAGGAAGCAGCTCAGTGGCCTCTCGACCATGGGGACGTGCAGAAGAGGTGGACGGCTCGTCATCTGAGTTTATAATAATGTCAGTAAGCCGGCATGAGCGCCAGAAAGTCGCCAACTTCCCTTGCTATCCTCGGAATGGAGATGCTAGTCCGTGGTGCGCTGACCATGAGCAGTGCGAGCAGGTATGGACATGCAAGTGGCTCACTGTAATTGCACGTGAAATTCACAACACCGTCACGCCACTTGCACTGGCCGACATTCCACACCGGCTTCATATTGCGGATCATGCAGGGGTTACTCCGGAGTGTAGAAGCGCTTTTTTAGAATACATCAATTCGCTTCCACAGCTGAGAAAGGAGGAAGAACTTACTGTCCAGGTAGTAGAAGCCATTACTGCATTCTGTAATTAGCTGTTACTGACTCCGATTTTCTCATACATACAACTTGTGCTTCATGTAGATCGTGTAGCTATTACTCAGAATGGATGTGCCTTTTGAGTCTAACTGTGAATAAGTCGTTCTATTGCTTCAAGCGGCCTCGTGAATTGCACCTTGAAGCACTGGGACAGAAGCATAGTAATCATGCTATATCTGTATCTTAAAATGTACCGGCGCTCGTATTTCTGCGTCAGGAATGTAGCTACGATGTCTATCTACCAGAATATATAATTTGTAGAGCTTAGTGGTACATGCTGCGACTGGTAGAGCGTAACTAGTATGAGCTCGGAGCATTGGGCGCCTATTTTAAGCGAGTCATGTGACCATACTAACCGTGTCTAAATACCATCAAATATATCTGCATCAGTGCTTTTAGGCCTCAGAACTGCAGGGCAATAGGAAATTTTGCATTGAGTGCATAGATATGTATGTATAGAGTATATATACCGAGTTTCAGCGAAATTTGGTGTGTTCTGAGTGCTGGGTGATGCAATTGAGCTCATCTGAGCCACAGTTGCAGCTCAGCCTAGCGCGGCAGAAGCCGGCAGCGTTTGAAGGCACTTTTACGCACACACACTTGAGATAAGTGCGGGTTGGGCAATAGAATGTGTGCGGATCCCCCCCAAAAAAGTGCGGGGGTATAAAAACAAGTGTGGGGATGCAAAAACGAATGTGGGGATGAAAAAACAAGTGTACGGACCCAGAAAATAAGTGTGCGGACACCATTTAGCAGTCCATGGGCACCGAAAAAATGTGTGCGTACTCAAAAGTATGTGTGCGCGGCATAAAATAATGTGTACGGACCACAAATAATGTGTATAGGGGCACAAAAACAGTCTGTGCGATGCTATATTATAGTGTGTAAGGAACGTCTAATATGTGTATGGGGTCACGAAAAGTGTGATACTTTTTACCCACTTCGACAAGCATATGTTGCTACCCCACGTGTCGTGAGTGCAGACAAATACCGATATGTGAGGTCGATGATTCTTCGATGCCAGCATTGTCGAGGTGTGCGTCATTTTACTATACCCCAAACACAGAGTTAGATCGTGTGTAAGCCATCACTGTACACGCACCCAACAATTGCCCTCTGAATTCAAAGATTCAAATGGATAAATTACGAATCCCCTCCTACGGCTTGGACGAATCAGACACTTCTAATAGCCCAAACCCCTGATGTAAAACCCGAGTCAGTTTCGTTCCCTGAGAAGAATCCACAAGCGTTGGACACAAACCGATAAGATCCAATCATCATGTAAGATCTCTGAGGCTGAGGGCCGTTTCGCAGGATCAAGGGTGAACACCTTTCTAAGCAGGCGTACTAACGAATCACAGTCTGCGTCATCTCTACAATGCCGCTGGAGGTTGTGCCATGTCTTGCTCCATATCGTGTCCAGAGTTTCTTGAGGCTCAGACTTGAAGACGGAAGGGTCCCAGTGAGGTGGTTATGCTTGGCCGTCTATGCTTGGCCGTCTGGGTATTTAATCCGGACACATTTATACATAAATCGCGAAGTATTTTACATATTCCGTACATATTCATGTAGTGTTGTGAACATTAATGTAAGCATTCCGAAGACATTTTACAATGTCCGAATACAGATTTGAAGATGCGCGCACATTAATGTGAGGCGCGAAACAATTGTATGTGCTCCAGACACACATATAGGGACTTGCAGACATTATTGTCTTTGCGCAGACATACATTTGGGTGCGCAAAAACATTTATGCTTGCGCGAAAACACTTCTGCGCGAGCGCAGACACATATGTGACAGCCGTATGCTTGGCAGCCGGTGAGCCAAGGCCACGGCCGCTTATCGGAGCTCTAAAGCGATCAATATGAGAGTTTGACGCATTTCAGGCCATACAGCAGGCCAGGCATGCACCACTGGGGTATATGGTCGCTTAAATAGGTACAGGAGACCTTCACATACAATAATATATGTGTTTAAACAGCGCCGCTTCCTCCCGTGAGGGTATATTGCAGAATACTGACGCTCAAGAGCCAATAAGACTATCATGTGATGCTGTCAATTTAAGCGCCCAAGGGGTTCAACTACGCAAAATACAGTGCTTTGGATGAACGGTTAACGTATCGAGCTTGGTATATAGGCGTATTTACATTCAATAGTGTTTTAATTAGGAATTTTGACGCTGTAGAAACTCTGTGTACCGTAGTGGTGCATGCCTGGCCTGCTGTATGGCCTGAAATGCGTCAAACTCTCATATTGATCGCTTTAGAGCTCCGATAAGCGGCCGTGGCCTTGGCTCACCGGCTGCCAAGCATACGGCTGTCACATATGTGTCTGCGCTCGCGCAGAAGTGTTTTCGCGCAAGCATAAATGTTTTCGCGCACCCAAATGTATGTCTGCGCAAAGACAATAATGTCTGCAAGTCCCTATATGTGTGTCTGGAGCACATACAATTGTTTCGCGCCTCACATTAATGTGCGCGCATCTTCAAATCTGTATTCGGACATTGTAAAATGTCTTCGGAATGCTTACATTAATGTTCGCAACACTACATGAATATGTACGGAATATGTAAAATACTTCGCGATTTATGTATAAATGTGTCCGGATTAAATACCCAGACGGCCAAGCATAGGTGGCGGATCCCCAGCAAAGGAAGCAATCTTCGAAAGGGAGACATAGTCGCGAAGCATTGATAATGTCCCCCCTGATATAATCTGAACAATCTGCAATCCACATTCATATCAAACTACCCAGTCAGCGAGATAAGCCCTTGGCTCACCACAGTGCCGAGTGCCCATATATCTGATGGACGTTCGATTTGAGGGTTGTCGATTTTTTCGACTTCAAGCGCATAGACTATTTCCGGTGAGCGAGAGAGAGGCATGCACTGTAATCCTTTGGTGGCATCGCCCTCCCTGCGAACTGTAAATTGGTGGCCTTGTCCTCAGGAGTCCGTAAGATCTTTCTTGGTCAAACACTTACCACTCCCAAAATCAAACAGCTTCGCATGAGGTTCAGGGTTCTCTTCATCACTTTGTGTGTACAGATTTTTCAACGAGTCGCAGGCCGTAGTAATATATCTCGGCAGAGATGCGGCGCCTTCGCACATGTCCTTGGAAATAATAGCAGTGAGAACGGGGTAATCCAGCGTCCACATGAGTTCGCGAGGGTCCTCTTTATGGATCTGCGGTAGGGTTACTCCAACATTAGCCAAGGAAATATCTATGCCACTATTAGTATGCGCCAACCACCAAGACAACTTCGTACCTCCATGTACCAATCCCGAGTGATGCAGCTCTTCAACCGCTTTGACAAGTTCTCAAATAAACCTTTTCGTGGTCTGGAGCGGGCGAGGTATGTCGAAGAAGTCTGAAAAACGGATGAGCACCTCTGTCACAAGTACATGATGCCGCCCGTTCGGTCCAGTCAAGGTAAAGGAGTCAAACACAGGAATGATGTATGGTGTATGCTTGTCCGAGTGGGTAAGTATTATGCACACATTTCTATTTTGTCTCAATAAAAACCATATCATTTTTGAGATCCCCACATATTTTTTGCCCGAACGCAGACTTATTAAAACCGTTCGCACATATTTGTGGCCATCGCGCACATTTTTGTAGTTACCGCGCACATTTTTTCATGGCCCGCAAACAATTGTATCTAAGGCGCAGATAATTGTGGCAGTGGCGCAGACATTTTTAGTGCCCCCACCTTCTCAATACATCCCCGCGCACATTTTTATGAGGCCCGCGCACACATTTGTGACACGGCAGTCCAGCAATGCCGAATGTCGGAGCTTGAATTCACTTGGATATCGTCGGCCAGTTCATATGTCCCCCCATGCATTGCCAGCCGGGCATATATCTGCATATATCTACCCTAAGATGACGCACAGAGCTCTCAGGTGTATTTATATGCCAAATAACTACTGCCGTTGCTTAAAAAACGTGCAGTATGGTGCAGCACCGAAGAGGATCAACCAATGGCCCAAAGTTCCCACGAATGCGGAATGCATGTGAATAGGCGCCCAAGTGCTCGTTTCGTCAACAATTATGCATATACAGGGTGCAGCATGTACTAATAAGGTCTGGAGCTTCGAATATATCCTTGATACATATATTATCCCATGAATATGCACAAAATTCGAGCGCCGGTGTTATTTTGTGATGAAAAAGTATGCTAAAGTCCTGTCAAAACATCGAAAGGGAGATCAATGAGTCACTCTCTTGCTCGGTCAACTTTCAAAGGGGAAAAAGGTCCAATGTCACGGTGTATAGTAAGAGAGAAAACGAATGAACAGATCTCATGAGAAAACAATGGAGAAATGATAAAATCGATGGTAGCAACGAGCGCTTTGAAAATGTCGGACGCGCATGTGTTCAACCGCTTGAAAACTCTCAAAAGTGCTGGTTTTGGCCAACCTGACATTAAACGCCGTCCCCACAAGTATTCTGTGCATCCCTTGCGTGCCGGCGCTCGAATTTCGTGCATATTGGAACATACTGTCAATTATCACGCTTCTGTCATCACAAATGACATCAGCGCTCGAATTTCGTGCATATTTGTGTGATAATACATGTATTGAAGCTATAATCGACGTTAAAGACCTTAGTGGTACATGCTCCACCCTGTAGAGGCATAATTGTTGACGAAACAGGCACTTGGGCGTCTATTTACACGCATTTCGCAGTCGTGGGAATATTGCGCCAGTGCTTGATCCTCTTCGATACTGATCGTACTGCGCATTTTTGAAGCAATGGCAGCGGCAATTTGGCATATAAATGCACCTGATGGCTCTGTGTGTCATCTTAGGGTAGAAATATACAGATATCTGGCCAGCTGGTAATGCACAGGGGGACATATGAACTGGCCGACGATATCTAAGTGAATTCAAGCTCCGACATTCGGCATTGCTGGACTGCCGTGTCACAAATGTGTGCGCGGAAAATTGCCCAACTCCAAAATGTGTGAACGGGCCTCATAAAAATGTCTGCGGGGATGTATTGAGAATGTGCGGGCACTAAAAATGTCTGCGCGGCTGCCACAATTGTGTGCGCCTTAGATACAATTGTTTGCGGGTCAGAAAAATGTCTGCGCAGTAACTACAAAAATGTGCGCGATGGCCACAAATATGTGCGGACAGCTATAATAAGTCTGAGTTCGTGTAAAAAATATGTGGGGCTCTCAAAAATGATATAGTTTTTGCTATGACAAAATAGAAAAGTGTGCGGAATACTTACCCACTCGGACAAGCATAATGGTGAGGACACAGCGCGAAGAAAATCTGCTTCCTTTGCTGATTCGCCGTCCGCTGTTGAAACTTTCAGGGCAACGTATCTAGGTGCGAAGTCGGACCTGCTGTGATCTGCCAGCCAGACAGTTGAGAAGGATCCGTGTCCTAGTTTGTGGATTACTCGGTAGGACGAGCCTGCGGGTGAACGAATGATATCGCCAAGTATTACGGGATGATAACCTCCTGGCCGATAGCGGTCGAGATACTCCACATTATCGTCGCTGGGGAAGTACACGTAATCGAAGTCCATAAGTTTTTGACTATTCTAGAGTCGTCGCCAGTTGGTGGATGGTGAAGAAGTTTGAAGTTGCGAGTAATATTTCCTGAGTATTTCGATCAGTCTTACCCAATCTTGCTGCCATAACGTCATCTTTCCGGATGGGGGTGTTGGTGCCTGGGACGCAGTGTGATTGCCGACTGAGCCAAGAAATAGCAACAGGCCAACTGAACTTGTAAGTTGCGATACAACTATGTACAAACTAGATTTGGGGAGATTGCAGGATGGCTATCAGTGAGTACTGCCAATAGTACGGAATTGAGTAGCGCCGACAACGAGCGGCGTGCCTGCTTCTTGGAGCAAGCCTCATCCTGGATTTTTATGATATGCATATGTGAAGGGGTTTTGATGTAACCATTCCGCCCAAAACTCCCGTTTACGGTATGCCCACGGTGAAGTAAAAAGGCAACTATGAAGATAGGTATTTCACATATAATGAAACAAAGTACCAGGCATTGGGGTTTCTACAAACCTGTCAAGGTCGCATATTGATGCTCACATTCTTGGCGGATACACATGTCTATGCTCGCAGGTTTCTGGCCGATCTGTCGTACATCGATACATACTTACATCTGCGATACATTGATAGACTTATTGGACTCGGGTTCTTCCTGTGACGCTTCCCGTCTTGCTCGGATATACTCCTGCACTCAGACAATGTAATTAACTAGGTCGATCTGCTATCAATCCCCAGTTGGCTTTCATCACGTATTATGTCCCGCCCATTCGGCTCCATTTAATAACAGCATCCTGCGCGCCATAATCAACGGACCTGCAATGGAATAGAGATGTTGCCCCATAAAGTATCAACACCGTGATGGCACCATCGCTCAATAATGGGCGCACGCAGAGCGTCATAAAGACCCTGCTCAAATATTCCTACAGAATACCTATTTCTGGCATCAAATCGGCGGAAATGGTGACGATTTGTGTGAGATGTAATTATGGGCGCCTGACTTAAAAGGAATCGTGCGAAATCGGAGTTTGAAGCGGTCCAGCGCTGATACCAACGATACTGTCAGAATACAATCGGAGCCGATCGAAGTACTAACTGCGTACGCTATCTTGCCGCGTACAATCGTAGGTGCGACATATGTGTGGGAGCGTAAATGAAGAAGGACAGAATACGAAGGCAAAGCGGAATGGTATGCGTAGTTGTTCTGATGTGCCGCTTTGTTCATTAGCCCCAAAGCCATTGAAATTCTCAAGAGATCGGGGTTCACGGGGGCAAGTGTGAGCGAGCGGCGCGCATCAGTGCGCGCATCATGGTCAATAACTTACAACCCACATTAACATTACACTGTACCCACTTTAACTCTCATTATCTAAGGTGGTCATGGTCCTGCTATGTACTTTTTCGCTGATACCATTGAGTCCCTTGAGAGAGCACCTTGTCATAAGGAACACCCTTCGGTATGGGATACATTCTATGGTCCATTGAGTCGGTGGATAGGCCATAAGATGCCTCCACTATTTGCCAGAAAATGGACACTATACTTGTCTACCAAGGCGTACCCCTTATGAGAGACTCAACTGTAATATGGCCTAGTCACACTCATTTAAGCACATTCCCTCTGTCAACTAATCATTCCCCGTCTGCCCAAACCGTATCTCCAACGCCCTCTCCTCAGCATAGCATATGGCTTCCTCCAATTCTACTATCTCCCTAGCGCCTATCAATCACAAGGAAAGATACCATAACAATGAGATCTACGCTCTCCCATCAGACGAAGAAGAGGCTAATAGGTTTGTAGTCTGCATCAGCGTAATCCTGCATAAATTGATTGTCTGACCACTGCATTGCAAACACCGCAGATTGCAACTCCAACACAACCTCCTGCGCACGATTTTCGATGACCGAGTTGTATTGGCACCATTGGAGCTCACTTCAGGAGCAGAAGTTCTGGACATTGGCACCGGGAAAGGTCAGTTTCCGGCACGCCCCTTGGCTAACATATTCTAGCTATGGATTACTGACTCTAATGCTTTACAACTTCAGGCTCATGGGCGCTTGACTTTGCCGCAACGTACCCCAACGCAGACAAGGCCAGCCTGCTTTGTATCGATATTGGCGCCCGTCTTTTCCCTCAATACCCACCACTCAATGTTGCTTTCCAACTTGGCGACATCCTCAAACAGAATGCTCAAGAATGGGAAAATCGCTTTGCCTTCGTGCACCAGCGCCTGCTCATCTTTGCATTCAAATACCAGCAATGGAACAAAGTGATCAGAAAGATCTACACCATTACCGCCCAGGAGGTTGGGTACAGCTACTCGAGGGGAATTTCCTCAGCCATTTCGTTGACTGTGGACCGGTCACTGCACGAGCAGTGCAGATATCCAAAGCATTGGAGAAAGCTCTGGGATTGGACTTCCTCTGTTCTCTCAGGCTTGAGGGGCTCATGAAGAAGCATGGGTTTATCAACGTCGAGGTCATTCTCCGAGAGACACCCATAGGCGCGTCTTATGGCGAAATGGGCACAAAGGTTGCGGAGGACGTAATGGGCGTATTTCGTGGATTCAAGTCTCCAACCCTACGATTGGGGGGGTTTGGGCTAGTGGATGATGAGGAAGATTACGACAATCTTATGGATCAGATGGAATTGGAATGGAATCAGCCGGGATGCAAGGTCGGTTGGTACGTAGCAATTGGGAGGAAAGTGTGAAAGCATTCTTTATACGAAATTTAATCTCTCACCGATTATGCAACCAATGTTGGGCGAACATTATACATACATCTACCATTACGTAGAGTGCGGCGTTTGATTGGCGTCGTATAGCTACAGGCGCCTTTTTATGAACAACCTGATTCCCTTGTGTAGCAATTGTCATCCTCCTTACTTTACATGTACATATCTACCGATCACCAGTGTCACCGCCTTGTGAAAATTATGTATTAAATGACATGCTTTTGTTACTTTATTTTTTGAATACACAAATTGACTTGTCGTGAATTCTGAAGCATGTTCTCCCAGGATCTCCAGAGGGTTTGAAATTTACATAAATGAGTAGTTGGTTGGTTGGTTATAAATGCCTGTTCTGGCTACCAGCATCAGCTCAACGACGGGTCGTTTCGGTTTTACAGATCCTAGACTCCGCCCCAACTCCGCCCTCTACTCATCGCAAACACAACCGCCGCTTTCATAATGACGACATGCATCATGGGACCGACGTAGCCGGCCCCCTGACCCCGTGCGCCTCCGCTCCTCCTTGTCCTTCAAGTATCACATCAACTGCTCACCAGGGCAGGGCTTTGCTGCGCTCCATGGGCGAAAGGCGCCTTTTCGGGCAATAAGGATCAAACACCCGGGAACCACCGTGACTTCTTTGCCGTTAGATCCATGCATAGTCGAATTTGAAGTATTGTCGCCTTGGTTGTCCGCGAAATAACTTAATACTTGAGATATGCGATGTTACAGAGGCTTCAATCGAATCGAGAAGAGGTGAGACTAGTGTTGCGTCTGCTTTATTTTTCTGAGTCTTTATATACTCCACCGGCAACTCAATTAGACCAGCTATCAGCGACTCTTTTTATAGGTGTGCCACTGACAGCTACCGCGGCCCATGCCGTGATGCTTGAAGCTTCATAACGCAAAGGGGCTGCACTGATGTACCTACTAATAAAAAGGTACGTAGGCGGAGTCGAAGATATGAGTACAATACCCGACTTTCAAGTCACCCATTGGCGCTGGGAGGCTCAACTTGAAGGCGTATTGGCCAAGAATTTCAACTAGGGGCCCCGTCCTCTGGACATAGCCGATTCTCATCAATTCTGCACTGCTAGGCTTCAGCACCGCTGGTGCCCCAATTGCGGACGTGCGGTTGGATTTTCTCACGTCTCATATATATAGCTTGCGAGTCATCAATGCATGGTCTGCTGGAGTGACGCATCCCAATGTGTATACATATTGAATATAGACATTGACACCACAGATTGACACCAATAGCAGTCCAGGCAATGTCGAGCTTATACTTATGTGCACCGCCTCGCGGCATTGGAGCCGGATCCGAATACTATTGCACCTAGAGCATGTATCAGTTACGATCCTTTGAGCCAATGCAAGCACAGAAGCTAGACCAACGCGGTGCTATCACAGCCGCAATGCATGCAAAATGAATACATGCAGCCCCGAAATTGAGACTGCGTGCCGGTTCGAATAAGTATCGCTGATTGATCAGAATAGAGTCAGGATCAAGTCAGGATCCAGGAAATGAACATGATGAATATTCAGAAGGGTTGAGTACGTACAAGGTCCATCAAGTAAGAGCTCGATGACCTATGATAGGCTTTGATACGATGATAAAATAAATAGGATACGGCGTGTCAGGACGATGGGTAGCTAGAGAACCGCAACACCAGATGAGCAAACAGATGCGAGCGGAAGTACGAACCTCCGGAAACCAAGACACAAAACTCGAGTTTCCTTGTCGATCAATTATACTATTGCGTCCATCCTCCTCCCATCGCGAAATCCTTCCATTGTTCGATGAATTGATACCTGCTGATCCAAGCGACCTGCTTAATCTGTCCATCTGTCTCAATCATCTGGCTGCGCGCGCGACCGACAGCATGTTCCTGTGCGAACCGTCGAACCCCGGCGATGTAGCAACGAGCATGCGAAACATGTGGGCCGACAACGGCACCGCAATACAGGATACGAGCTGAGAAATACAGCTCCGGTAGTCGGAACTCGTGGCGACTCTGCGGTGCGTGCTCCAGTCGTTCGGGGTTATTGCCAACGCTGCGTAGCACGGTGGTACGATTATCATCAATTCGACTCGGAACCCTGCTCGGGGCTACTGATCTGGTTCGTAATTTCGGTGCTTTGCATTTTAGGGGATCAGAAATCTAGTAGCTATACAAACAGGAAGCCATAAAGAGTGCGGTCAGACAATGGAGTCTTCAAATGTGTTGTCTGCCACAATAGAAGTTGATGAGGAAGGCGGAACGGAAACAAGACAGAGGCTGAAATTATGAGCGAGAAGAAACCACCCTTGTCCTAGCACAAAACAGGAATAATAAAAAGAAATGAAAGAGAAGGGAGTGGTATGTCGGGGCTAGGCGAATTTGGACACTGAAGCAAAAGAAAGTGTATCAAGTGTGGGGCACAAGGCAAAGAGCGCGATACAATGCGATGATCACAACGTCGAAGACCCGCGAGATGATGAAAATTGAGACGAGGATGATGAAGAAACGAGAGTGAAACGTATACGTTACATATCATATGGGCGCAGAATTACATCTAAGACGACTTGGGTCAGCACGGTGCGATCATAGCGAGGTGAGACCGTTCGGCGCGACGTCGCCTATGACTAGTGGTAGGTGTGCGAGCCAGGGAGGCACGGGGCGGCCACGTCATAACAGCAAGAGAGCGATAGGATAACCAGAAACTTCCTTGATGTTGTACAAAAAGACATGGGGATGGTGGTGTGGTGATACAATTGGGCTTCGTAGAAAAGATGTGTGGAAGGAAGATGGTTGACAAATACGATGCTTCCGGTCTAGAAAGTGGTCGGCAGGAAGGCTGACCATGGTCATATTTCCTCCGGAATGGATAAGGAAAAGTAGGGGTGGTTTAGTGCGTCCCGAACTGTTATCCGTTGGGCAGGGTCAAAAGCAAGAAGTTTGCGAACAAGATCCAGGAAATGTTTGTTGACATGGTCAACCGGGGGTATGACATCCTAGAAAGCATGTGTCAGCGTGAAGTCCATCCAACCGATCAAAGAAGGCAACTAGTTCACCTGCAATGGACGTGTGGCGCGAACATCCTTCTTACTTTGGCGGGTCGTAGATTTAGGTTTGGGCCAGTCAAGTTTGCCTCCTTCTTTGAAGAACTCGGGCTTTGATCTTGCTCCTGCTCGCGCAAATCGTTCGGGCATTTTACCCATCACCATTTCCATCATGGCAAGATGCTCGAGGTTATCATGAGTCTGGTAGAGCGCAAGCCCAGTGAAGAATTCGACCAATATGCAGCCTAGAGAGTAGGCGTCACAAGGGAATGACCAGCCAAGACCTGGCGACGTCCTGATGAGATATGGCGTCTAGATCGGCGGGGCGACGAACTCACCCAGGATAATTTCAGGAGCACGGTAATGTCTTGTTGACACCACAGAAGAGTGATATTCTTGCTCGAAGGTAGCAGACCCAAAATCAATCAGACGGATATCTGTGCATTCTAGGACCTTCTTGAGCTTTGGGGGGCTGTTGCGCTACGAAAAATGTCAGTAACGCTCGCGAAAAAAAGATGGCTTTTAAGTACCTTTCCGGGGACAGGTACTTGAACAGTATGATAGTCATTGTGAACCAAGAGAATGTTTTCGGGTTTGAGATCAGTGTGGATTAGGCGAAGTTCGTGCAAAACTGATAAAATGACAGTCTGTGTGAACACGGGGCGGTTTGGTTCAAAAATACCAAAACGACTCACAAGCCACACTGCCCAAAAGTTGCCGGGCGAACTTTTGGATATGGTGACGAGGAAAGGGTGCGAAATCATTCTCCTTTATGAAGTCGTACACGCACATGCCCAGGAGCTCTGAGACCAAGCAGATGTGGTTCCGATGGTCGAACCAACTCAGAAGATGGATGCAGTTGCTGAGAAGAACAGTTAGCGGGACCCGCGATGTACTAATGAGGAAAGGAGATTTACTTTCGATTATTGGGATCCCGTTCCCGGAGCTTCTGAAGTACTCGGACTTCAATCTTGCTGGCATCACGGTACTTCGGAATAGCTCGAATAATCTTGATAGCCACCCGCGTATTATTTTCGGTATCGACGGCCTCGACGACTTTGCCAAATGTTCCTTGACCAAGCAATCGAACGGTGCGATCTGCAACGACAAACGTAAGGAGCATATAACGGAAGGTTGAAGGGAACCTGGAGCTTACAACGCCGATTGATAATATCATCAGGGACGATAATATAGTGTCCCTCTTTGTCGTCACAAGAAACGGGGCCTTTAGATGTCTGTGGATAGAAGAGGTTGTTAGAATATGAATGAAAGTGGCGTTAAAACACAAACATCGTCCGTCGCTGCGGCGCTGTGACTCCCCCAGGAGTTGGCTCCAACAAGGGCTTGATGTGACGCCTGACTGGCTGTAGCGGCAGGCTTCTTTGCGGCTGGCGCACGGACCTCTTCATTATGGTCCCGCTTGCGTTTCTTGGGAGCGGGGGCAGTCATGACAGAGGATGAGCTGGTGGAAAGGGCCTGTGCCTCAGCTGCTGCCCTTGCCCTGGTGCGAATGGGGGCAGAATAGAGAGGGGGCTGGTATGACGCAGAGTAGGCACCATTATGGGTGGTTGATGGGGACTGGGTCGGTGGGGGCGGAGTGTCCTCGATTACGATTACGTCGCGGAGGTGCCGACCATTGCTGTCGAACTCTTGAACCTCGTTGTACTTGACATCGATTTGAGCGCGTTTGCGTTTCCTCGTTGTCAACACAGGTGGGGTCATGCCATTGGGAGCGCTGGCGTTGATACTATTGAGAGAGTGACGGGCATACTGGGACACTAAATTGTGCGCTGGCAGCGGATGGACCGCCGCCATTGTCTGAGTGAGTGTGTGAGACGTGGTGGAGGTGGTTGAGGGGAAAGAGAGGGAGCTACGTCTGCCCGGTAGGGCCAGTTGGGTCCTGATCAAGTCACCACCGCCCAGTTATTGTTGCCACATATTTGGCCCTACATTCAGGAAAGCTCCAAATCCCCTTTTTCTTTCCTTTTACTTGTTTTATAGACTCAAATAGTACATTCCCAGTTTTAAAGGCTGTCCCCTCCCTTGTCAACGGGAAAAAACGAAGCAGAGCAAGAGCCCACAGACAATGCGCACGTTCGCACGCGTCGTATTGCCTCTTACTCAGACGGTGGCACGGACCTCAGGAAGACCCCGAAGCGTAGCAAGCTATGTAAATGGCGCGTGGCCAGCAGATTGTTCTGCTTGTATGGATGTTCTTGCAGTTTTTGTTGTTAATTGTCCCCAAATTGTCCCGCAGCCATGGCGAATCTCATGCCACGCCGGTCGCTAGAACTGTGGAAGAATTATTGTTATTCTTTAAATTGTTGCTTGTCATCCTCGATCCCCCCCAGTTTGAGTCACAAATATTCAGGCAGTCCCAGTGGGAAACGTCATCTGAATCCCCCTCGCCGCCCGTGAAACATCCAGTCAATCCCGGCAGCTTCAACCCCGCGTGATGCCTGCCATCACCACGGCAGAACGCGTGAAGAGTATTTTGAGTGTCGCCATTACAAGTGTGATGCTCTTTTTGGACTCGTTTCCGCGTGGAGGCCCGGACAGAATGGCACCAAGTGAGAATTCTGCCAGATATCCACTTGAAAGGACGAAACACGCTTTGGTGCTCGATCAATTGAAAGTGTTGAAGGCAGTACGGCAATGCATCTGGAGGCCGGGCGTCCTGTTCAATTCGAGACGAATCCAGAGCGATGTTGCGGCAGTGCCACTGACTTTTTGGAGATTTGGAGCATCGGAGGTCGATCGCAAACCAAGCAAGGAGCCACGCATGAACGCGGTTTCGCATTCGAGGACAGATTGCCTGACATGAAATCCGGCGACAAGCTTTCGTTCGCAGCCAACAGCTCACAAGCACGGCTTGATCAAACATCCGTTGTCTCGTCATTTGATTGTCCATTTACTACTAGACTCGCCTCCGACAGGTGTTGCAACTTGTAACCTGGCTGCAACTATTTCTCCGTAATTCTCCCATTGAATCACATACGTCTCCAGTTGCAGGATTCTCCTTATCATAACGTCTTGCATGTTGTAGAAAGGTGAGGTATTCATGAAACTCTATGTGGAGCCTCAATAGCATTAATGGCTTCCAGGTTGACATATATCTTTCTAGATCTAGAAAACATGATGGGCGCTTAATTTATACGTTATAATCTATGGCGTATAGTATGCGGCTCAGTAACAACGCCAACTACGTGAGCCACTTAATAGCCCGTAACTTGCGCTTCAGACCCTAACAATTGCGGACAACGGTAGTCGAGGCGCGCTTCCCGATGGGCACTTAGATCATTGCAATGTCATAGTTTCATCAACTTTCAACTCTCCTCAGACAGGAATGGACCGTGGCGATTAACTTGACAATGACAGTCTGTCAGAACTCTATTTGTGACTTTCACCTTCCAGGTCAGTTGTCCGATGACCTACTATGGCAGGCGACACTAGTGCCTGCTTTGCACGAACAGTGGCTTGACTATTAACACGGTATCTGATTTAGCTGAATCCACTTGCGCGGAAATCATCGAAAGAGGCTAATGCCCGGCTGGAATTTATCGTACTTAGGATGCTCTCAATACAAGGCTTTAGAAGAGCTGATCATTGTCGGTACGGCCGTCACCGAGATTACATGATCGTGCTCCTTCTCCATGGCCACTTGTAACACGGTACCACTTGAGCTTTCAATGCATCAGGGTCAGACCGACACCGGGCCAGGATTACCTTGTCGTTGTATGGTCGTTGTAACAACAAGTACAGGAAGCCATGCAAGCAGCAATAGTTGAACTGAGAAACTAGTGGGCCTCATTGCTGCCTCAGCCCACCATGCGAAACAATTTATGGAGAAAGCTAGCAGACGGTATCCGGGTGCTATTGTATGATGGCGACTGGCAGTGTATGCTTGACTGAGATGGCGGTGATGGATAGGGCTGAGCCACAGGGCGGGCCAAATTAGGTGCAGGCGCAAATATGGCCAAATACGGCTGTTCGCCGTCGGCGTCGACGAGCTGCCCATGACTTGCCAATCAACCTCCAACGAGCCGTGACCGTTTCTCTCGTATTTCGCATTATTCTACTCTACAGCACATGAATAATGCGGGGCCTAGCGTTTCCGCCAACCGACGCAGCTAACCGCGAAACATCGTACGAAGAGGGCACGCCTATCAGCAATGTCGACGACATCCCCATCGACCCGGCCCTTGGCGGCACGCCCATTGACCCCGTGCTCATGACGGATGACAAGACAGAAGTTGAAGTCCCTGGAGAGGTCTTTCAGGTGAGCTTCGGACGCGACGCGTCGGTGCGAAAGATGGCTGACATTCGGCAGTTGGAACAGCCAGCGCCGCCCTCTCTCGAGGACCGCATCAGGCAGTACTCACAGGGCCCGCAGGGTGACCCGTTTGCACTCCAGATTGTGCCGCCATTCTTCCCCATGGAGGAGGTGGCGACTCCGCCACCCCCTCCGCCCAAGCCCAAACGCAAACGACGGGTGCAGCGGGAGAACAAGTGCGGCTTCTGTGGAGGCGACGATGACAAGAACAAGCACGGAGAGCTGGAGGTCATGACGACGTGCCATGAGTGTGGCCGCAGTGGTATGTGTGTCAATTTTGTGTGCACGTCCTAGTGGCTCATCTAGCGCGTCCAGGCCACCCCAGCTGTATGGAGCTCGAGAAGATAGGGGATGTCATCCGCTCGTACCCTTGGAAGTGCATAGAGTGCAAGAACTGCGAAGTGTGCCAGGAAAAGGGAGATGATGTGAGTCCGCCGCCTTCGCTACCCCGCTTAAACATCGAACTCTCATCCCCTAATTAGGAGCGAATACTCTTCTGCGACTGGTGCGATCGAGGTGAGTTTGTTCTTGTCCGGATTTACCATCTTACCAATCAGCCTCCAGGCTGGCATATGGACTGCGTAAACCCTCCACTTGAAGGCCCTCCCGAAGGTGACTGGCGCTGCCCAATGTGCCCGGAACTCGTCGAAGAAGACGGACACGAGTACGAAGTTTCCGAAAACCCACAACAATCTTCAGTACCATCCATGCGAGAAGGCTCTGTTGCCTCGACGTCAAGATCAGTGGCCGAGGTCACCCCTGCACCTGTCCGCAAGGCTAGGCGGGGCAAGAAGGCGTCGGTGAAGAGGAAGAGAGCCGTCCCAGTTCTCGTTGCAGCCTCCGATGGCTCGGATAACGATGATCTCATGGACGTTGTCGAGACGCCCGTGGTCAGTGGCCGGCGCGCCCGAGCGTCGAGACCATCTGCGAAGGTGAAGGCCAGCACTGCAAGCTCAGATGAGGAGCCCCAGCCCCGCCCTGCACGAGGTCCCAAGCGCAAACGCCCCAAGGATTCACCACCTCCACAATTGTCCCGAGTTCGGCTAAGGGTGACGGCCCCGCGCGGAGGGAAGGGCAAAGAACGAGAAGTCGAGGAAGAGGAACCACCTCATGGGCTATTTGATGATATACTTGGTATGCAGGAGCGCGACGTATCGAAGACTACACCTGTACAGATGGACAAGATTGCTTTTGAGCGAAGCAGGATACTCGCAGAGGTACGTTCTTGATTTTTGTGTTTTAACTCTGTCTTCCTCTTGATTGCGAGGGCCTAGCCTCTGTTGATCTTTGCCCGCGTTTTCTGCGGCGATGTGCTAAACGTCTCTGTTACTTTATGTAGGAGAAACTTGCTCAGGCAATGCATCCACCCCCTCCACCTCTAATGACAGGCTCTTTCTCCCGGTCAGACCGTAACAGTAGTACGAATTTTGACAATCATTTGTCCGCCCGCCCGCTTCGGTCCGCTGTGTTGCAACAGATATCCGCCTCGACGCCACGCACCTTCGACTTCTCTAATTCACCAGGACCATCGACACCCGGAGGCTCCTCCCTACCCAAGTTCGAACCTGGTGTGCTGCGCATTCGGTCAATTCGTTTTGGTCCGTATGATATAAAGACCTGGTACGATGCACCGTTCCCGGAGGAGTACGCCACCATTCCGGACGGCCGACTGTGGATATGTGAATTCTGTCTGAAGTATATGAAGAGCCGGTTCAAGGCCATTCGACATCAGGTGTGTGCAGGCGCTTGTCGTGGTGCGATGTCAGATTGCTAATTTTGCATTTTCATAGATGAAATGTAAGGCGCGGCATCCGCCTGGGGACGAAATTTACCGTGACGGAGATGTATCTATATTTGAAGTAGACGGGCGGAGGAATAAGGTGTGTTTCTACATGTCGCTAATTCTGGCCTGCTTAACTAACGGGTTCGCCTTTCGTAATAGATCTACTGCCAAAATCTCTGCCTGCTGTCGAAGATGTTTTTGGACCACAAGTCACTCTTCTACGATGTCGAACCGTTCTTATTTTATGTGATCACGCAGGTAGACGAGAATGGGGCGCGGTTTGTTGGTTATTTCAGCAAAGAGAAGCGCTGTCCGAAGGAGTATAATCTTTCGTGTATTATGACTCTCCCCGTCCGGCAGCGCCAGGGCTGGGGTAATCTGCTTATTGACTTCAGTGCGTACTCTCGTAATTCATTTCACTACACAGTCTGATACATATTTCACCCTTGTAGGCTATCTCTTGTCAAAAATTGAACAGAGGGTTGGCTCGCCTGAGAAGCCGCTCTCGAGTCTTGGGGCACTTGGCTACCGAAATTATTGGACATTGGCGGTGATGAGATTTCTTGAGAATGCGCCGGACAATGTCCGTTTGGAGGGTGCGTTTGTCATATTTAACTCGAACTAGCTTGTTCTAACCATGACATGAAACATATACGTATGATACCTAGACATCAGCTCCGCAACATCAATGACCATTGAAGATGTATGCAACACTCTCCTCCAACAGAACATGATCTTCATCCGCGAAGCGACACCGCCACTCGTACGGCCGTCACCAGGCCAGAGCATCAAGTACCCGAAAGGGCGCAAGCACACTCCAGCAACCGGTGCACGACGGTCACTTGCGCGTGCCGCGTCATCCCTTTACGGTTCCCCCTCGCCGCAGAAGGCAGCCGCAAACGGCGTCAACGGAAACGCGCACAAGCAGCCTGCGAACGCACACGGTCACGGCGCTCCTGAGCGCCAGGGCCCATTCGTAGCGCCAACACACTACGAGATTCGGTTTGACAGAGAAAAGGCGGCGACGTACATGCGCACGTGGGAGTCGAAGAACTACAAGCAACTCAGGCCGGAGAGGCTCCAGTGGACACCATACCTCGTCGCACGCGCGACTGCGGAAGGTGCGTATGGGTATGTCGGCAACGCGGAAGGTGGACATGCCGCTGGGCATCAAGCGGCCGAGGTGGCGACGGCGGCGGCGGAGGACAAGCATTTGCCTGCGCAGGACACAATATTGCTCGGCGACGTGGCGAAGGAGCTCGCGATTCGCAGCGGCGAGCTGCTTGAGAACGGGAACGATATCCTCACTGGCCTCGCGGGTCTGGGCGGCGCCGCCACACCAACACCGACGACGAGGACAAGGGCGAAGAAAGGCCGCCGCGGGCGGAGGACGGTGCTCGAGCAGGATCAGGGCCACGACGAACCGAGACCGACGACGCCTACCTTGTCTGAAACGCCACTAGCGCACGACGAACCCGAACCGCCTTTGCCGAACGGCACCGCCGGCCACATGGAGGTCGACTCGCCCACGGGCGTGGGGTCAATCGCACAGCCACATACCCACGCTCATCAGGGTACACCGGACCGGGAGCCTGCCGATGACGACGAGGACGAGGAGCACGGTCATGAAGATGAGATGCCGGCGCTTGTTGAGCCACCTTCGAGACAGCGGGTGCGTGGGCGGGGTCGGGCTCGTGTGTCTGCAGCATCAGCGGCTAAGAAGGGCTATTCGGCAAGTCCAACCACGAGGCGTGGTGTGCTGGGTCGGTTCGCGAAGGGTGATAGTCCTCCTGTTGATGTACCCGCTCCGGCGTCAAGAGCGAGAAAAATTAATACCAGGAAGGGTAAGGGTGCTAGACGTGCTGCAGTGGCTTCACCTTCTCCCACTGGCGCTGAGGCCGAGGCTGACGAGGAGGGGTTGGGTGAAGAACATGAGCAGGATGAGGAGAACGCCGAGGAGGAAGAGACGGAGCAGGACCTGTTCGACGAAGACGCTGATGCGGAGGCAGATGCAGAACACGACGCAGATCCGGAAATGCTCGTGGAAAATATACAGGCGACGGAAGACACGAGCGCGATGGAGGTCGATTTTAACGTGCCCTCTGCAGATAATAAGACCATGTCTTTACCACCGAAGAGGCTGGTACCAATGTTGATGGTCACGCTCGCCCCGGAGGACATCAAAGCCGAATCGTCGGCGTCGCCTGCACTTGCCAGCGAAAGTCCACCAATATCTATACCCATACCCCGTACCCACACACCGACATCTAATGCTAATGCTACTTCTACTTCTCATATTAATACTGATCCCCGCACCACCACCGGCACCACCCCCGATGCCAATACCCCTGCTCATCTCTTTGGAACCTCTCCTGCCTTCGCTGCGTCGCCGTCATCTTCACCGGCACCTTCACCCTTACCTTCGCCGTTACCGTCAGCGTCATCGGTATCCCCATCGAGGACAACCCACCGGTCGCCCATACAGACACAATCGCCGACACCGACGCTGCATCTTACCCCTAGTGCCCTTCCAACGCCGACTCATCTAACACCCGCCCCCACACCCCCACCTGTATCTGCGTCCACTCGTCTTGCCCCAACACCCACATCTCCCGCGGGTCCCAGCACGCCGAGCGACGGGCCGCCTGCTGCGTCGCCTACCCCCAGCACTGACCCAGCCGAATCGCAGCCTGTGGTGGTGAAGAAGAGGCGTGGCCGACCGCCTAGAAAGCCGCTGGACCCGAATGCAGTAGCGCCTGCGACCCCAACGCCGCCGCCGCCGCAAATACCGGTGGCGCTATTGGCACAACCGCGGAGTTTGCGTTCGTCGAGGAGCGGGGGTGCTAACGGCAATACGCCGACCACAAAGAGCGGCGGAAGTGTGAGAAGTAGTGGGAGGGGACGGGGGAATGTAAATGCGGATGTGAATGCTGGTAGCAGTGGCGGAAGGGCAAAGAACGGCACCCGCGGCATTAATGGCAATGGCATGCCAGCCAAAGGGACGACACTCTTTCCTGACGCGGCTGCCTCGGTTGGACGCCGCGGGCGCTCGAGCCGACACGCGCCAGCAGACGTGGAAGTAAATGGGAATGCAGACATGGCTCATCCTGACGCTGATACCGATGCCGATGTCGAGGATGCAGACGCAGACGCAGAAATGGACGAAGAAGAGGACGGGCAGGTGAATGGACACGACCACGAATATGGCGAGGGGCGGACGCTCAGGTCGCAGCGAACGAGCCGGACGAGCATGTCGTCGGGGACGGGAGACCACAAGCGGCCTGCGCCGGGGCCTCAGACGACAGGATTACGCAGCAAGCGACGGCGGATCGAGTCGTCGCCTGAACCTGAGATGGACGTGGTGGATTCCAAGGTGGTGGTGGATGTGGCTGTGCTGCCGGCCCCGGAACGAGAAGCAGAGCCGGAACCGGCGGTGTTGGTGGAGGCGGTGCTGGGTGGGGTGCCTGTGGTGCATGGCTTCGCTGAGAGCGACCTGCGCAGCACGTTGGATGTTGAAAGTGCGAGCGGGGAGGAGGACGCTGAGGGAGAGGAGGACGAGGAATACCTGCTTCATGTGAACCAGTAGACACGGAATATAATTTGTGCTTGTTTGTATACGAACTGACCTGTTGCTGGCTCGCCCGTTCGCTCGTTTTGTGGCTCGGTATGTCTTCCTTCCTGCTGAACCCTCTGACGCTGCCCCAGCCACAGAACCAGTTCCACCAGAACGGCCTCTCCCAGGCCCTCCAGCATCTCCCCAACTACAACAGACCCGACTACCGCCATGCCTCACACTCGCCCCCCTCCATCCCCCAGCAGCCTACCAACAACCCCGCCAGCCCACTCACCTTCAACGTGCAGACCGCAGCACAGCCAGCGACCACCTCGCCCGCCCTCAAGCGCAAGCAGATCGACCAGACGGCCGTGCTCCTGAACAAGCGGCGGCGGGAGACCAACCCGGGCACCGCCCCAGCAGCAGGAAACAGCACATCGGGCAACGCAGGCGGGAATGCAAGTGCAGGCGGCAGCGGCGGAGGCGGAGGCGGCGGCGATGACGGGGATGGATACGACATGGACGGGGGCAACGCAGGCGCAAAACACTGGACGGACGACGAAAAGTCCCGTCTGTTCAATTGGCTGATGGGCCCCGGCCAGGAGGAGCATTGGAATTCCCTGCGCGCGACCAAAAATTCATGTCTGCGCGAGGTACGTGCACTGCCTCGCTCTGTCGCTCTTGTCTTCTTTCGTGCTTATCGCCCTGCTGGATGACATCCAGTGTGCGCAGGAGGTATTTGGGGCACGGAAGACGTACCAGGCCCTCAAGGGCTGCTATGAGCGCAATTTCAACCTGTTCAAGCAGATCTACGCCTTTGAGAGCGCGCATGGGCAGCCTGCTGGCGCGCCCCATCTTGCCAGTCTCAGCGAGGCCGACCGTCTGCGGGAGTATGAGCGGCGACTGTCCGTCGTGCGCAAGTCGACCGATGTGGGCAGCATCACGGCGCGGACGATCGACCATTGGCACCGGGTTGGCTGGTATGAGCTTTTCTATCGACGGTGAGCACTTATCATCTGCCTTTCGTTGTGCGTCTAAACAATTTTCTTGGGTGTAGATGGCACGGCGACCCCGCGACGACTCGACCCATCCAGCAGCAAGGCGGACATGCACGAAATTCCATTGCAGGCGGCGGCTCATCAAATTCAAATAACAACAGTAATAACAACGGTGGGGGTAACGCCAACAATAACAACAACAACGAAGACGCCGACGGGGACGATGATGGGAACAACGGCGGCGGGAACAACAACGCGATGGACTTTCAGGATTCGCATTCACACTCGTCGGGGTTGGGTGGGCTGCAGCAGCAGCAACAGCAGCAACAACAACATGGAGGGCACGGCATGGGCGGGCATGCCGGACACGGGATGCAGCATGAGCGGCAGCAGAGCCATCAGCAACAGCAACAGCAACAACACTATACCATCAACCCGCAGGACCTGCGCGATACCTCGTCGTCTGCTCAGCAGCAGCAAGCAAGACATCAAGCCCCGGGCCTGCACAGTCAGCAGTCCTCCTCGCATCTCACGCAGCAGCAGCAACACCACAACGCTGCGTCGCAGCAGGGCCAGAACCCAGGGCAGCAACAGGGCCAACAGCAAAACGCACAACAACAGCAGCAGCAGCATGGTGGGATGCACGTTCCGGGCAACGTCATGGGGCTGGCCACCCTCAACCAACAGCAACTGAACGCGCTGCAGCAGCATAACAGCGCCAATGCGGGTGGTGCCGGTGGGAACACCAATAACGCGGGCGAGCCGCTCGGGAGCTACCTCAACGCCGCGCTGAACAGCGCCGCGGGCATGGGCGCGGGTGGCAGCAGCAGCACGCTGGCGGGCGGCGTCGGTGTGGGCGTCGTCGGCGTAGGCATGGGCGCTGGGGCCGCGATGGGCGTGGGCGTCAACCCAGGCGCAGCGTCGGGGTCAGGGATGGGGTCGGGCGTGGGTATGAACCCGGGGACAGGCGCTGCAGGGGCAATGGGCGGTGCGAGTACGAGTACTGGCGCCGGCGGAGCGGGCCCGGGCACCGCGCCGATGCTGAGTTTGACGCTGCCCTCGGATCTCGCCGCGCGCTGGGTGTATGCGCTGACGCTGCAGAACCAGCTGGCGCAGGAGAAGCTGGAGTATCTGAAAAGGCGGGAGAGCCGCGAGTTGAAGGAGTTTGCGGCAAGGAAAGAGATGGAGAAGACGGTGAATAGTCGGGTGAAGAGCGAAAAGGCGTTTGTGAGTTTGCTTTGTTGGAGTTTTCGTGGTCACGTTTTACGACGCAAAAAGCTGACTTGTCCTTTGCGCGTTGCGTCTATAGGAGCTAATAAATAATCCAAATGCGGATCCACAGCTGAAGCAGGCGGCGACAGACTACCTCCGGAAAATGTTCTTGCAGGATTAAACCCTTATCTTCTTTCGTTTTTCCTATCCCTTTTGCTTTCTCTCCCCCTCCTTTGAGACATCCCTCATATCACACCCGGCATACCTCCCTTTGACCTTTTGACATTCATACCTTTCCTATTGGCGCTGCCTATGTGCTTATACTTTCTCTTGGAACATCTTGGGATGTTTGCATGTTAAATTTTCTTCGCGTCCTGCCCGTTTTATATCTTTTTCACGGGTTGTCTTTGGTTGTTTTTCTCCGCGTTCCGCCAAGTAGCCGGAGTCCAGTCAGCTACTCCATCATCCGCCACCACTACCCAGTTGGTCTATGTATCAACACCCCTTACCCGCCGTCGGCGTCACAAAAATATCAACATATCTCTATGGTATACCACCCATCCCCGTCCGCGACCTCTTCACCGTGTGTTGTTGGTCCTTGATCCTCTCTTGCCCGTCTAGCACCCTTTGTCAATGTCTGTTGTGTCTGTGTCGTGTTGTCTGTCCTTGACGAAATACGGCCGGTGAGAACGCGTTCAACCCGGTCCACGACATACCATGATCATGACCGCCCCGCTCCCCAGTTTCACCTTGATACGGTCCCATTGTACCTACTACCTATGCGATCTCCCTGCCATTTTCCTACCATCCATCCCTCAATCCAAAATCCAAGCCGTCATTCATGTACTGTACATACACCCTTCCTTGCATTTATCCACCACAAAACAAAACACAATACAACACAAACTCAACGCGCGTAGCACCGCACCCCGGCTGGCATCAGCTGCTACGTGCGTCACCGTTGTACTCGACCCCCTTATGTGCCCCCCTCTGCCACTGGTTTCCATTTTGACATATCGGATGTTCTGCGACCTATTCTGAAGCTTCTACTCAGTTCCCACTTGTACTTACGTTTCCAGATTCAATGTTCTGACAGTTGTTGCATGTCAACTAGTATACCCTTGTACAGTACTGGCCTCAGTTTGTCTTCTCATGACCCTTGTATTGTTGTGATTGATAATCACTTTCCGTCCCCTGCGCCTCGCAGATCGTTCAATGTGCGCCGACACCACGTCGCGACGGACCTCGTCTCTCGAGTCAGTTTGATTTGCTTCAGCCCGCCATACTAACCTCAAACCGGTGGTCCAAATGGAGAAGGAGGCCTACTACAAATCGCACCCATCCGAACACCAAAAGAGCCTAAATCGCGCCACGTTGCTAGCCGAGAATCGAGATGGTTCAACTCCGTTCAGTTTGCAACTGCTTGTCGCGATGTTGTGGACGTTCGTCATGGCGGGTGGTTTATTTCCTTCTTTGGGAATTTTTGATTTACCGATGTGGGCTGATTGAGTCGAAACGGGAAATTTCAATTGAGAAGGCTCGGTTTGGCCCGATCACATATGTATGTAATTATGAACGTACTGTACCGGAATGACCCTTCGCAAGAGGTGTGGGAAGGTGTGGGACCCCTACACATAGTGTAAGGAGTTCGGAGCTCGAGCATCCGCATGCGGTCTGCGTGGTCATGATCTGGCGTACAGTGAGGCCAAGTGCAGTATCCCGTAGATGAACCCAAAAACTCAAAGTGAAAGGAGGAGAGAAACTTTGAAGCAGTTCGCGATTCTTACTTCTGTTTTGCAGCCAGTGTAGTCCAATCGCTCCTGATATCAGACTCGCGGTACGCTCCGTTATTCCAGTGGAGAACGCGCTTTCCCCCGATAAGAGAAACAGTCGAGTCCTTTGTTCCCACGAAATCTATCGCCATGCTCAGTATCGTAGCGTCAACAAGGGGAGGATACCACCCTCCATAGCGCTCGACTGTGCGTCCTTGAATATGGTTACATGGGATCAGCCCTCACTTTGCATCCGAGCAACAAAGTTCTCACTCTGGTCATCTTCATTTGAATCAAAGTCAGAGCGTTGTCCTGAAAGAGAATTCAAGCATTGTGATATTCAATAGTTCTTTAGGCTCTACCTTAATCTCTTTGGTGTAATACCTCCATACCGAGAGCGAAGGTGAGCATTGTATCGGTCTCATGAGTCGCTCGCATGGCCATGGAAAGTCACTACAACGTACATGCGCCGCAATGACCTGTATGAATGTGAGCACGGCTTAGGCGCCCATCAATGTCGTGCGTGTCGTACTTATGCGCACCGTGGAAAGTATCATATCCGAGTCCAAAGTTAAATTAAAAGAGCGTGCAATGTATCCTCTCGCAAGTTCCTGTATTGCATGCGTAAAGGGTGAGCTGCGTCCAACAAAGCGCCATGCCGGTGCCCATGCGCACTGCCATTCAAATGGTTTTACACCGGATGTAGCATACTTAGTAGAGCGAATCGAAGCAAGCGAGGTGGGTATCGGTCGAGTGAATCCGTGCCTTCTGCGATGGATACTTGTTAAGGACTGGCACGGATCACGCATATCCGGATATCCGCCCGGTTTACCCGTATTTTCCAGATACGGATTGGATCTGGGTATAAAGATTGGGTACCGCGGATTCCCACGGATAATCCGTTGTGAGTAATGCAATTACTCGTTGCAAACTCGTTGAGTAGTTTTATCTGCTCTGAGGACTTGATTTGAGCGCATGTCTTCCTCGTGTAACTACCAGTAGCCTGTAAAATTATAGCAAGGTCATTTTTTGGGCGGGACATTCGCAATAGACCTGATTTGGAAAAGTAACTTGTGATAAGCCGCCTAAATTCAAGTGGTTATCCTGAACTGTATTATAAATTCATAAATCTTTCTATAAACAAGATATAACCACTGTCAGTTAGTATCAGATAGCCCAGTAGAGCACTTAAATGACCCGATCCTGATAAATTCCGACATGTTTAACGAGCCAAGTCCGCAACAAGTCCTGCAAGCTCATCGCAATTGCACATTTGTGTGTCAACATGGCGTTGCAACGAGTTGAGTTGCTTACATAATCAATGCTTAAAATGGAAACTTCAATTGATGGCGCTGTAAAGCGAACTCATTCTTGACTCATTCACAAATTTAGTGGTTATACAGCACTTGAAAAAATTCATAGGGTATTTTATAGCTCACAGCGACGGCTGGTATAACTCAGAGAACGTGCTGACAGGTTAAAACAGTAGTATACATGCCAACTTCTTTCGTATTACTGTACCATTTCGAATTATTCGGCGGTCACGGGTCACAGGCACCCAGAAATCGGCTGAATTTGGGTTTTGTCCCAGGTTACACCCAGGTTGGCTGACCGTGATATATCGTTCCAGCACCGAACAGTAGCCTAGTCGGGCGCTTAATTGGCTGGCTGGGCTGAATTTTGGCATGTGTCACAGTTCCAGCACCCATTTGGCCGAGGACAAAATTCGGCATCGAGGTCACGGGTCACACCCCAGGCAGAATAATTCGAAATGGTACAGTACTATCTAATGCTCTATTTCAATGTATTGACATGTTCCCTCATCCATGTGACACTGTGCAGACGGGATTCAATTTGAGCCTTGCCAAGGCATTCAGTTTTCGATAGCGTACTCATATTCAAGCTTTTCTGCGGAATCGGGGGAAAATGGGTAGAAGTGGATATACCCAATCCGTAGCGGATTTGCCTTGACCGTACCCATATCCAGATTTACCCACACTTTTTATCCGGATCAGAACCGGATAGACCCGTGCCAGTCCTTAATACTTGTCAGCCTTTTTTGGCACCTCCAGCGGGCATTTATGGACTCGTAGATGCTGGCGACCAGTTGTTTTCCCATTGTAGTGCGCCTCGTATGGATCACTACTCCAACGCTTGAGAGAACTAATGGGATGGTAGGATAGCGCAACAGACCCGCCTTTAGTAAAATTTGGGATATGGCCCAAATATGTGTGTAGGCGGAGCTATTCAGAAGTCGAAGACCCCCGATAGGACTTGTCATGGCCTGTCATGGCAGCAGAAGACTTTGATAACTCGTCACGGAAACTGCCGTCGGATTGTGCCGACAGTGTGCGCCTCTCAGCACCCACATGTGATCCTCGCTCTGCTTACCGCGGCAAGGTGCCTCTTGTTTAGGCTCTCTTTCGGGATTTTCGTAGATACTTAAGTGATTCATACTCAACATCCAGTAGGGAAAGAATTTTGGATCATGCATACGCGTGTTTCTTTATCCTGAGTCATCTTAAGTTACCGTCGAGATTCGATATTGCTACACCCAGTGCTGCCTTATTTCATTGCACTCCACCAACTTTCTTGGGCAACTAGGACGGGAAATACTGTACGGTCAGGTTACGAGTCGCAATGAGATGATGAACATCATTCGAAGTCTGGGGAAGTTTGTGGGCGATGCCCTAGCGCACAGGTGGGTGCCGCAGGACAACGTCAGAAATCTTTTCTCTGGGAATTCACTGGCTAATTGTTGGCTAACTGTTTAAACCACAAATCAAACCCGCCTGTTACAGACATACCCGCATATACAATCTCTCTATGGGTCGGTACAATGTAAACGAGACTTATTGTTCTATGGCGTAAATACTGGTTATCTGGTCTCGTTACTGTATGTAGGAATCTAAACTATATCATAGCGTACGAAGGTCATTAGCGTTCTTCTGCTTGAGTCGTTATGTGTAATATGAAAATATGAGGCGTGAGCCGATGGCGTTGATGCATTGGGGAATATGTCGTAGATGTGGGCAGGCATATATTAGTGTAGATAATGTAGGGTCAGTTAATCAGTGGCGGTATCGTTGGAAAGAGCTTTCACGGCGAGCTTTATGTCGTCCAGTGTGATAGAGGATCTCTCACACATGCCGCGGAATATGCCATCCGTTTTCTCAAATAATCTCGAAGGCGTGTCGAATTCCTGAACATAGAAAGAATTGATGGATCAGTTTGGTTTCCCCACGAACTAAACTGAAAATGTGTCCGAATACAGAAGTAAGCACTTACCGCGATTTGGCCTGCGTCGAGGACGCAGATGCGATCATAGCCGATGATTGTTCGCAGGCGATCTGTTACCAAATTTAAATTTTGTGTTACAGTAGAACGGGAAAAAAGCTCGGTTTGGACCGGCGACTTACGAGCAATGCATAGGATGGTGCGGTCCTTGAACTCGTAGGCTATTGTATCCTGGATCTTGCGGTCCGTCTCGTAGTCTACAGAAGCTACAAATAGGAATATGGCGTCAGCGAAACAAGCACGTGTGAGTGAAGAGTTTATATTACCTGTCGCTTCATCAAGGATGATGACCTTCGCGTTTTTAACTAGAGCACGAGCTAACGAAACCAGAGAACGCTACAGGATATTGAGCAATGCTATGCATAGTTGAAAACAAGGGATTCACCTGGCCCACAGACAGATTACCTCCTTCGTCTTCTATGATCGTGTCCAAACTGAACCGGTTCACAGGCGTACGCGATCCACTGGGCGTTTCGTCGTCTCCAAGGGGTAACGATTCGATTTTGTTCGATTCCACAAGATGAGCGCGTTTGAGTGCGTCCCACAAGGTTGCATCGTCGTGCAAATTGAATGGGTCGAGGTTACTTCGCATGGTGCCCGAAAATAGCAGCTTTGAACGTCGATTAGCAATGACTGATGTTCAGCAGAGTTATGTAAAGCTTACGGGGTCCTGAAGAATAATCGCCAGGCTCTTGCGCAAATCAGCGAGTCCAATCGTTGACACATCAATACCATCCATGATAACAGAGCCAGATGTCAGCTCAACGATTCGGTAGAGCGCTGGATAAATCATGAGTACTCGAAGCGCTTTCTCCAGAATTGTTCGAAACGCACCAGTCATGATGGAACTCTTTCCAGCACCAGTCCTACCAACAATACCAATCTTCTCGCCACCGGCAATGTTCATAGAGATTCCTTTCAAGACGGCAGGGAGCTCGGGTCGATAGCTGAAGACTACATTCCTCAGCTCAACATGGCCTTCCGCGGGCCATGAAGGTTCAGGCTTCTTTTCAGGAATTTCCTGAGGCGCTTCTTGCTCGATAGCTGTTGCGTAGTGCACGATCCGCTCGACCGAGTTCATGTCATTCTCGACTTCCGCACTTTGGCGCACCATCCAGCCAAACGCCTGCTGTACACTGAGAATGTAAGACAGAACTAGACCGGTCTGAGCAGGAGAGATCGTGAATCGAGTTCCAACAGTCAACATGGCGACGATGAAAGTTAACAAAGCGCCCAGCAAATCCAGACGGATACCGAGCCATCTCTACGGATAGACAGTCAAAAATGGAGCTCTTTGACGAGGCAGAAATATAGTGAGATCTAACCTGATTTGTGACGGTCAGCCAGTAAGCGCGATTTTCTACATCCACTCGCGCCTCGTTATCAAGGCGGAAGCGATCTGATTCGTTATATGCCCGAATAGTGGCCAGTCCAGACAAACTCTCCGAGAAATGGGAATATAGAGAGGAACGAAGGACTGCGTCCAGGCGCTGAAAGTGTGCAAGGTGTGAGTCAAATAATTGATAGGCCTCCAAGGAAATTCTTACTTTCAATTCTCGAGCACTTGCACGATAGAAAGCAGCTGCCCAGATATATCCCAGAAGGATGACAACAACACCGATCAAGAACCAAGGAAGGACAATGGAAATCAAGATGATTGCTCCAAGAATCGAGGAGAATGTTCCCATGAACATGCGTAGAGCGTCTCCGAGCAAATTGTCGATAGTATCAATATCTGACGATATGTTTCAGTATACATGGTGCGTTCAACAGAGTAAGCATCAGACCTTTGGAGAAGCGATTCATAATGCGACCGAGAGGTGTAGTCTCAAAGAATGACATCGGAGCATTCATGACGCGCTGGATAGCAGCCTGAATCATGGTTAGATATTGGGGTACATAGCGTAGTCACAGTTCGAGGAACATACTCTGTGTAACCGCTGTGAAGCAAAATATGTCAAGAGAGCGAAGGTGGCGCCCATCACAAAAGAGAACACTGCTTGAGCAACTCCCAATGATGCGTAGATGCCCATCTGGAAGGGAAATGAAAGATCAGATGAGTATTGTATCATAAACATAATGGACATACGTAGAACCCCTGTGGTTGAGGGAATGTCCTGAAAAGAGTTTAATTATCGATTCGAACACCGAAAGGAGAAAAATGCCTACCGTTCCTGCCACCAAACAAGCCTAAACGACGAGACCATTAGAAGTCTAATCAAATGCAAAATTGAGTGAAAAAGACACACCAATATGACGACAGGACAGTCGCGCCTTGCATCAGAGCCAGCGAAAGCAACAGGAGGGGCATCACGAATTCTCCGTGGCCCGCCTTTAAGTAGTCCTTATACACTTGGCCGGATATCGCGCCAGTGTTCCTCTCCTCCGTTTGCATTATGGCTGTGCCAGCAACTGCCTTCTTCATCTTCTCTTCACGGAGTTTCTTTGCCTTCTCTTCGTCGATATTCCCAGCAATTTCGATCGCATCCTCCTCCTGCCCCTCCTCTTGCCCCTCCTCTTCCTTGGCACCAAACTCGGTGATGAACGCCGAAAACTCTCCGCCGCGATGCATGAGCTCCGCGTATGTGCCCTGCTCCGCGATGCGCCCATCTGCGATGACGTAGATATAGTCCACCTGCGGCAAAAAGTGCAGGGCGTGCGTGACGAGGATGCGCGTCTTGCCTGCGAGGCTGTTTTGCAACACGTTCTGGAAGACAGCCTTGCCGACGTGTGCGTCGAGCGCCGAGAGGGGGTCGTCGAAGATCTGGATGTCGGTGTTGCAGTATATCGCGCGGCAGATGTTCAACCGCTGTTTCTGGCCTCCCGAAAGTGAGATACCCTTTTCGCCGACTTCGGTCATGTCGCCGTTCGCGAACATCTCGAGGTCAGGCTCCAGACATGCGTCGCGCACGGCGGTCCAGTATCGCTCTTCCTCGAACGGCCGTCCGAAGCAGATGTTCTCTCGGATGGTTGCGTTCTGAATCCATGCGCTCTGCGGGCAATAGCCGACGCTGCCACCGAAGGTGATGCTCCCGGCCGTCTTGCGCATCTCGCCAATGAGGCCTTGCAGCAAACTGGTCTTGCCACTGCCCACGGAGCCGACAACGGCGACGAGCTGTCCACGGGGAATGCTCATGGTGATGTCGCGCATTTTGAAAATTCTCTCCTCTTCGTTCTTCGCCTTTTCGTCGGCGTCGTCGCTTGCTTTCTGGGATGCGGCTGCTGCTTCAGACTTGGCCTTTGCCTTGGACTTGGAGGACTGCATCATCTTCCCATGCTTCTTGCTTTTGGCAGCACCTGCGTCGTCCGGAGGAGGCGCGTCCCATGTGAAGGAGGCGCCTTTCACTTCCACGGCGACATCCAGGTCAGGATCAACGGTATGCGTTTTCTCGAGTAATTCGGCCTCGAAGACACCGTATAAGCGCCCAGTTGCGTTAGAGGCGTCAGCGATGGCGCTGAAAGAGACAGCTGAAAAACGAATGAGCTCGGGCGCAAAATCAAGCTAGCGAAGTGGCTTACGCAGAAACATGAGAGGCAAGCGCAAAAGATTGAAAAGAGTCAATGATGTGAAGATAACGTCGGGTCGAAGGGTATGTCCAGTGGCAGAGTAGGTGATGAACGCGAGCACAGATGCGAGCACCGGCATGCTCATAGCAACTGCATTGTTGGCTGCACGGATGACGAGCAAATTGTAGATGTAGCTGCATTACGAATAAACGCCAGAGCCAAATGTATGGTAGTGCTAAGAACGTACCTCATTTCCTTTCTCCGATACTCAGATATCCGCGCGAGGAACGGAACTTCCCATGCGAAAAATTTGATGACTTTCATGCCACCAAGTAGTTCTTGCAGAAGTTTTGCCCTCTTGTCCGTCCAGGCCATGCTCTTCCGGCGAAGTCCAAAGAGCTTCTTCATGACGTATGTTTGCGCAGGCGTTGCCAGAACGAAGAAGCCGAAACCTGCCAATGCTGACGGCCCCAAGTTGATGAGGAGGATGACGAGACATATTATCATTTGTATCGGCGCAGTCCACGCCTATTATTATAAGATATATGAATAGATCGGTGTCAGAGAAAAAGAACATACCATATGGAAGAAGCCCGCACAAAAGTCGATGCGAGAAACATCGGTCGAGATATGGTTCACTAGCTTGCCGTTGGTCAAAGTCGATCTGGCGCGAGACGTCAATCGCAGGGAGCGATTATAGATAGCTGTAATGAGACCACCACGGAGCAGGACACCGGTAGATGTGCTTCGATAGAAGAAGTGGTGCGTGCACAAAGACGAGATAACTTGGAGGACAAGCAAACAGAAAGTCAGGCCAACGCCCGTGCCGATAGAGGGGACAGGTGTTCCAAGCTGATGACCTGAGAACGATTCAGTGGCAAATTTGATGATGGCCTATACGCAGTGTCAGTACATTGGAGCATGCCGTTGAGTCGAATGCGAACGCACCTTGACCACAAGAGGACTGGTGACCTGCGCTGTGTCGCCAACAACTTTGAGGAGACCTCCTGACCAAAACCACCATTTCACACTGTCATTCATCGCCCACACGAGACTGGCCTTCTTCTTTCCAGTTTTTTCTCGCCACTCGCGCTCCTTAGCCTCCCTCTTTCCACTGATCGACCACCAAACACCCTTGAGGCCAGGTCCGATCTCGCCGTCCGCTAGCTTCTTGTTGTACTCCTCCGCCTCTCTCACACGCCGCTCAAACGAATCGGTAATTGCATTTGCAATGTATGCCGCTCCTCTGTCGGCCTGTAGTCTGTACAAATCCGTTGCTTCGAGGGGGCGAGCATAGCCAAGATTGAGCAGAGGGCTGATCCAACCGAAGGTGATAATACTGAAGATATTCGCAGTTGCCTCAGGCAGCAATGGTGAATCGTCCAACGACGCCGGAGGGAGATGTGGAAGCTTTGACGAGGTGAATGGGACGCGCTGCCACCTAGAATACGTTAATTAGTTAGCGATGACGCACTTGTCGGTCCACATACCAAGACCGTCGGTGTCCCTCAACCGTATTTTGATAGAGCTTTGCCTTGGCTACTTTGACGGAGTCGGGCTTCTCGTCGCTCGAGGCGTCTATTGAGGATGCCTTGGTAGACATGAGGGGTGAACAAAGCGCTGCTGCAACATGTGGAGGAATGACTTTGACTTTATATAGACGAGGGAGATAAAATCTGTAATGGCTGCCCTCCGGAAGTCGAGCCGTGACATTGCTGACTGATCGGGTAAGACACACCGATGCTTGCCATGTGCAAACTCACGCGCGTCGCGTGAGATCGCGTGGCGGCCCCTTTCTTTCTGCAATCTGCTCAACTACCAGAAATTTCAGTAGTGCATTGACCCTCTTATGTTGTACCGCTCACCAATCGTTTCGACGTGCTTAAGCCCATGCTTTTCATGAAAGGTACCTGTTCCTCAATTGTGGACAACCCGTCATGACTCCTTCGGGTGTCCAGCGGTTCATACAGACCGAATAAACAAGGAGAGTCATCGGAGGCAGCACCAGTCGGGGATTAATCAGAGTATTACGATCTTAGTCAAATCGTTGAAAGATATTAATACGAATACTCAGACACATTCATTTAGACGTCCTTACTAAGCTTTCTTTGCTGTGATAACGATTTTTTGCCGGCGAGAGACGTAGCCCCATGCATCGCTGCCGTACAGTTCAGCCAAACTGTAAGCACTGGTCATACGTATTTGTGTAGTCGTGGATAAAGGAGCGATAGGCGGCGAGTGGCTCCTCATCGGGCGCAATGCATGTGTATCTAAAAATAGAGTCAACGCACAGGGGTGAAAATGATGAGGAGTCAGGACTGCGGCGCCGTTGTTGTATTGCGCGGCCCGTACGAAAAGCTAGCATCGCCCTGGGCTTGCATCCGATGATTCACTCCCAAACAAAACAATTTTTTCGTGATACTAAAATTGGGTGTCTCGTCGATGTCAGGTTCGGGTTTGATGCCTGCTGATGCCTCAAAACTAATCTCTAACCACTGCTCCGACCACCCTGTTTCCTGCTAGCCGAGGGACGCATCGCGCGTTCCTACTCTTTCAGAAAATGGAAATTGTTGACAAGACGCGCTTCCACCTCCCACATGGCGTCCAAGAGGTGTGGCAAGTCCATCCATGCGCCGCGCAGCACCATTGCTATGAGTCGCCATAGCCGTCCATGAGACTACACATATCCGAGGTGAAGTGCAGGCTGAGCATGGAGGCGTACCTGAGAATGTAGGCCCATGGTGCTTTCCAAAACTTGATGTATGAGAAACCGTCGACGGACAGGCAAGGCCGCCTCTGGAGCTAGGTGATATTGCCGCGTCTGAACGCGTCGGCGCGACATAGGCCGCCCATTTGATTGTTAAGGCCAGTAATGATGTACGTAGAATCTGGTTATATGAGCGGTTCTTGAGTGAGTGAGTGCAATAAAATCATACTGTCAATGAGACTTACAGGTTGCCGACACCTCTTCAGCCAGCCAGTACCAAAGGTTCATTCACCTCCCACAGAAGTCGCTTGTTATCCAAGCTCCAGGCCAGCACCTGATAGCGCATGAATGGCGGAAGCGCCCTCCTAAATCCATGCCTCTTTTGCAATGTGGGTCAGAGATCGGTTGCTGAAAGAGCGTGTGCCGGCCCATAGCAGTAATCTAGATTCGTCTTTTCAAGCAAGACTCGTTGAAGAGCAGTCATGGGTTAATACAAGGCGCTCATGGCGGGAGGGGAACATTGTAATTATCATCATGACGCGCTTACAAATGTATTGAGTATATGCGGCAGGCGCATCACTGTTCGCATGCGTGCAATTGACGCGGAAGTTGGACGTCTATAGCTAGCAAAGAACAGAAGAGTGGTAGAAAATGATGTGCAGGCATCATTGAGGCCAAAAATCCTGGCAAGAATCAGATATATCGATAAGTAAGATCATGACCTAACGTCCGCATATCTATCGCCACGTTCTACTCGATCTTTCGCCTAGTAAAAAGAGGGGGTTATGGCCTTTGAAAGAGTCAAGAAAGCAAGGAACATACCTCCGCAACAAGGTCATTGTCAATAAATGGCAAACTTTCAGCCTCAGAACCCTGCCACGGGAGAATCTCCCACTTGGTGGGTGCGTTCCCGATGCACAGACACAGGTCTTCTGGCAGGTGCTGACCGTACTCCACATTGAAATTCTCTCTGAGAACACTTTCATCTGAGGTTGGGTCAGCACCCGTCAAGCAGTACGCGTGTCGCTATTACACACCTTCGCTCATAGTATGCAGCTGCATCATCATGGAGCGTACAATGTTCTCTGCCGACTCCCAGTACTGCCGCCGGCGCGCCATCTCGACCAAGAGCTTGTTAAATGCCGTTCGATATGAAACGTATTGTGTATATAGGTGCTCAAGAGTTGTTAGGTGTTCGTGCAGCCCTTGAAGCTCTTCAGATGCCTGGTGCTGTCAAGCTCTTCAGGATACAGCGATTAGGGCATGGATGGGAAGTATACGAACCTCGACTGAATCTTGGGTGGCAAGCATTTCGCCCATAATGTCGCCCAACTCATCGAGGTCGTCCAAAGCCCGCGCTAGATGCTCCATATCTTGCTCGACTTCCTCTTTTCTCTTACGTAGTTGATCACTGCATACACTTTAACAGAGAATGGCAAAAGCAATTGAACGTGCTTACTGATATCCTGCAACAATATGAGCGCTTTCCTGTAACTCTGCCATAATGACTGGTAATTCTTCCGTGTCTCTGCTTATAGCTACAGGAGACGCAATCAGACTTACTTCAACTTTTAACTTCAAGAACATACCCTGCCACTCGTCGTCCGCTAACACCTCCCCGTTCTCAGTATCCTTCAATATTTCAGCCATATTATCGTAATGCTTTGCAAGGATCTCCAGAACGACAGCCATTCCGTGCGCCTTTTCTTCCTGCGCCATTATCGTGCTTTGTACAGCGCTCAAGGCAGGGTCGCCAAGCGGTAATGAGGTCCGTATGGTATCGATTGTCCGTGTAAGAGTCTCAGGGTAGTCGTCTGTCCTTCCGATAGTGGCCTACAGAAAATGTCAAGGAACCGTCACCAAACATAAGACAAGGTAGAGCGTACGTCTAATGCGGCCCTATCGCTTTCTATCATCTCCAACATGTCGTCAATAGCCTGGTCATCCACGAAGTCGCGCAGGGTTTTCCAGCGCGTTCTATCTTTATGTTGCTGTTCGTTTGCATACCTCTTGACGGAACCGTTTCGCTTGAGCGTGGCCGAGGGTGAGATGGGTGACGTAGACGGTCGTCCATTGAGGGAGGAACTACCGTCGTGTATGGTGTCATTCCGACGCGGACTTGTGGGGGGTTGGCTGGATTTCCTTTGTACTGCCCGGAACTGGTTTGTGTTTGCACTAGGTCGGATGGGTGTTGGCTTCCGAACAAAGACGAGTCGATAGAGGTTTGGTGGAACTCGGGCGGGACTACCTGCGAGCCCAGAGCCTCCAATATGGCGTCGAGAGCGTCTGTTCGTTTCGACCGTGTCGTGTCCCATTCCTGCGGGCGGTTGTTAGCACTGACAAAAGCACTGTCAGTTCGGAGATGTTTTTACACGAATCTGTTTCGCCAAATGGTCGCGCTTCTCCTCAATCGTCTTCGCTACACACGCTGCGAGCTACATGCAAGTAAGCAAGTGTGCGGGCAATTACCGACACAGTGTGCTTGGTGTGCGCTCACCTTTAGCTGCTCAACAACAGCTTCAGAAATCCACCGGACCTTCGCGTCGAGCGCGAGAACGTCCACGGCAGCTTGCGCCGAGGCATGCGAAGCGGAATGTGCCTCCATACATAGCTGCTCGCCGTGTTGCAGACCCTTCTTCGACTTTAGCACTAGCGAAACCAAGTGCGGTTTGTCCATTGTCTGAGCTGCGGCGGCAGGTACTGTGGCCTGTGAGCTCGGCGAACCGTATTGTTGATGAGCATTTGAATATGACATTGGCGAACTTATGAGGTGACGAGGTATATATACAATGAACGAGGCTAATGAGGGAGAGAGTAGTGAGCAAGCCAGTATCAGAATGACGATAATAGGAGTTGTCCCACGGCAAGCTAAGTTATATTAGGACTTGCCCTTGCTCCGAACCACCATGATCACTCAATGAAGTCTTTCGTGTATCGTCTTTCAGTAATAGCAATTATCTCCGGATTACACGCAGGATACTGTGCATTTACCAGCCGATTCGGTCTGTAGCAAATCAAGGGCGCAACCGTATTACCCACTTGAATTATCACCACTGTGCGTCCCCATGCGTCACGGCGAACAAAATGAGTATGTATATTGGTTATTCAATAATATCCGGGAGGACGCGCTCTTTGATTTGCTCTTGATCGCCCTATGTCACCTTCCAGTCAATGAAATGTACAAGCGGAGCTCACTGACATACTAGATGCCATGGGCGCTTATTCGAAGCGTATTATAGCAGGCCAGATGACGCGCCTTCCTTTATTCTTGATGTTGTTCGGCCCTTGCCGCCTTTTTCCAACTGTCAGAGAGGATTTGGAATCTTGAGCCAGCTCAGAGCGAAAACCGAGGCGTCGACATCGTAACAGAATGAGTACCCGCACAATGCCATTCCTTGAATTTGCCATAACTTCCACTTTCATTGGTCCCGTAAACGGCGTCAACAAACGATAGCGTCTGGGGCTGACAGCGAAGATACCATTGTGACATTTTTGCTTTAGGGTCAGGAGCTAAGTGCCCAAGCCCAGATTTGCAGAAAACACAGATGAGGGCGTTGTAAATATGTTATATGCATGACCTCCAAGATTTCTGAAAGCTAAACACCAATCCATCTGGACAGTAACACCAAGCTGCCATTCAATGTGAGATTCGTGAATGAGAATGATTAACGAGCCAAATTTGAAGTAGTGAAACGAAATATGATATGGAATAACATATACTAGAATGGAATAATAGCTAGTACCCAAACTGTGTAGCATATCTGTGCATGTATGTTCGAGCCCGGGCGCTCTCCCGGGGAAAATCCTGGGAGCGAGAGGCGAATGTCAGTCTTTGACACATATGTACCAATTCGTCCAGCTTTTCTGCCCTTGGGAGGAAGTAGTTGAGATAAATGAGGGCAAGATAAAACTTCTCCGAGTTGACCCTAGTAACCGGGTCATTTAACTCTGGGGTCATTGTTATGGAAAGGTGGAGACTATGAATATAGATGGGGTCGTTTGTCCTTCGATGGAGAACAAAAGCTCGCGAGAGCCCGGCATAGGGTCGGAGCCATAGCCAAGGCGTGACGCGCGGTGCCCCAATATCCTCCCTAAGAACACGTCGTTGCCACTTCCACGGGGTGTATTTTCACCTCATACATTGCTGTGCTGACATTCGTGGCGGGGTTTTCTGTGCAAAAGCTGTATGATTGCAAAGATAGAGTAAACACCACTTCGCAGCCTGGGCAAATAGCTTCGGCCCTGCATAGACCTCCTGGCTTCTCATTGGGTCACGCAGAAAGTCGGAGAGGTATTCCAAGTAGGCCGGCCATTCCCTTGAATATCATGCAGCAGGAAGGTATTGGCTCGTCTGCACGAAGGGGCACTATCGAAAAGCCTAAAATGAGATTGAAAGGTACCTATTGGAAGTTCGCAACAGATTGCAACCAGAGCAAAATACAATGGTGCTGGGCTTTCGGGCAAGCCTGAGCATTTGCTGATAGTTTCTCGCAGAAAGATATCGTACTCAGATTGGTGATGTTGATACAGTTCAAGATATTGTGCTGAATTCTGCACAATCCGAAGTAAGGGTATTAGTAACCTGCCTTCACTAATGAGGGACGCAATAAAGGTTTCATGACGTACAAATCTTCTGAGGAAACTGAGCAAAGTGGGCACAAAGTTCGATGTAAGTACACTGAGCAAATCTGTTTTATCAATGACCTCCGTATCGAGTGCTGAGTTATATATTCGAAGGATTGAAAACCCTCTGATGGCATTGTATAATGGCATTGTTAATTCCTGAGGGAGATGGTAATATTCTAGGCAACGGCATATTGCCACCATGGCTGTCGGAATTGAGAGGTGCTGACATTGGACATCTGTAGAAGAGATAATGAGATCAACAGCAGTACGGTGATACGATGAGAGGACTTTAGGAACGCACTAGATAAGAATAGGATGCAATCAGCAGTATAGCCAGCAAACCGTGCAGTTAAATCAATGAAGTACTCCTTGGACCTTGCGCTGTCCAGGAGGTAATCGGCAAGCGAGGCATGGAGTATCTTCAATCTCAGTCCTTGGAATGGAGCTTCCTCAAAACTGATCATGGAGGCTAGGTCGCAGAGTAATATCGCGACCTCTCCTGCATCCAGCCGAAGTATATTTTCTATGGCCACAACTGTTGCCGGAAAAAGGAATAAGATCTCGAAGCCAATAATGTCAAGAACGCGTTCAATATTGTCAACCGCAGAGAAAATGTGAGTGTATAGTCCATCAAGCTCGGAGAATGGGAGGTTCCCTGTGGCAGGTTTAAGGTTTAGTACAACATCCAGTCGATGATGTGGCCTATGGCGGGATGATTTGACGTATTTTGCAACAACAGAGGCATATATGAACTGTCCAGATGACTTGCGAGTAAGTTCCTTCACGATGTCACCAGAGGGCCAATCGGGTGGAATCATGTTCCTGTATGGGTGGGTGGTCTGACATTCCTCAAATTCGTCGCGGAGAAAGAGCTCGATATCGTGATCTGGAAGATATGTATCGTCGAGGAACAGGCGAGTGTGGATGGGAAGGAAGTTGGTAGAGCTGAACGTGGTCTTTATATCATGCGCTGGACGACTAGCCAGCAGAAAGATGAACGGTAGATGGAATTGGCACACGGATGCGGAGAGCATGAGCAAGACATTGCGCTGCATCCCGCGATCTAGACATTCGTCCAGGCCGTCGATAATAACGAGGTGGGGGGCACCGACACTGGTCCAATACCCATTGTCGAGTAGAGGCTTGAGTGGATCCACGATGAGAGCCTCGAATTGAGCAGAGAGTGATTTAGTAAAGATGAGGGGGTCACGCTCGATGATGTCCAAAATACGGCTTCGCTCTAGTGGTGGGAGTAAGGAGTATAGCTGGTAGACGATTGTGGAAACCAACGACCGAGCATGATTTCGAGTCGAGTCGGATCGTCCGAAGAAGAAACTCGCGATCAGAAGGCCCTTGGAGTGGAAACGTTCGGCCAAAGTCTGTGCAATGGCAGATTTTCCAGCACCCGCAGCTCCGCTCAACCATAAAATGGAGGCATCGCTCGTTTCTGGATCGGTGCGTAGAGCCCACTTCTCGATCTTGTCCAGAACCGCGACTCGGGTATTGGGATGGCACCTCGGTGGGTCGAACCTCCCTCCTGAGTTGTGGAAGGCGGTGTGTGCGACAGCCTCCTGAAGACGATCCATGGGGCCTAATAGAACGATTTGGTCGAAAGATGAGAGTACGCAACATAACGGTAGTGTCTGACTTACTTTTCGGGGTAACATTAACAGTCTGAGCGTAGACATGTCGCTGATCAATATTTTGGCTGAACGCACCTCCGGTGATAAGTGCGTTGTATATCATGGACATGGTTCCACTGTTGAGTATGGTGAACGTAGTTGGCAGAACTGGCTGGAAGGATGGCTGTGCATGCTGTGCGAGAGCATCAGAGTTGCGTTTCTGACCCGGACCCGCCCCGGACCGGCTTGTTGTAGCTTATTACTGTTCCAGTCCCCAAGTAGTTTTTGATCAGGCCTGCAGGAAGTACGCGATTACGGTCGCTGAAATTGCTAGTGATGAAATAAATCGTCGTTTATGGTCCCAAAAGTGGGACTTCACAATAGTTGAGGTTGAGTTGAGTCGAGCGTCGCGCGCGTATGTTGCGCGTATGTTTCGCCCAAGTTTCGCTCTCGTTCTCGCTCATCCCATGATGGTTTGCCAATGCCCTAAACTCAACTAGTTCATCACTTGTGGCCATGTGCACTTTGAATTCTTCAGACCTAGTCCTTCTCTGGAGTGGGCACGACGCGTCGCGACGCGTCAATTTAAGTAGATAAATGAGACCCCTAACTGCCTAATTCCGAAATAGGGAACCGCGTTATTGCCAGGGGAGCCGCCGTCAACTTGATCACTTAGATCGGTGACGCGGTCCGTAAGTCGAGCCCGAAGGGCCATCCCTACAAATAATTCCCACGATAATGCCGTCCCAAAACGGGTGGCTCGCGAGGCTACAACAAACAGTTTTTTTTGGGGAAGGCCATACTGCAATTCATTTTGCAAACAACTGATATGCATGTTGCGTTGTATCAAAACCATCAACTTCTCTTCCTCCTCTCGCGCAGTGATCCTCTCGAAGACGACTCGGTGATGTCGACACAATCTACATCTTCGGTGGACTATAGCTGCGGTGCCGAATCTATAGATCCTTTCGACTCCGACCACCCCGAGAACAAGCTCGAGGATCTTGAGGACCCCGACGACTATAAGTGGCTTGCCCTCGGGGGTGACGTGGTGACTTTGGGCCCCCCCGTGCCTTCGGATTCCAGGCGGAAGGTGAAAGCAATTGACCCATGCCAAGGGCGCTGCCTCGTCACCAACGCCACTCCTGACTCTGGAATCAAGTATACCCACTGTCTGCCCACCCATCTTACTGAAGATTTGAATATGGTGCGGCAGAGATTCCAGGTCAATATTTTTTGGATACTCACTTTGCTCGACTGTTACAGATCCGTCGCCTTGAGTGGTATTGGGGAATGAGGATGGGCGAGCTGGATCTGAATACAGAATACAATATCTTTCCTGGTTCGTTGAGGTCGTCTCCGTGCTATGCAGGTCAAGCCAAATTAACTTGTTGAGTGGCTCGGTAGTTTCTGCGCAGTTGAGTGCCATGCACGAATATCCTCGAAGGGCGCCCTCATGGTTTCTCGTCCCCGAAGACCATATCGTGGACATGTTTTTCTCTCGGACCACAATATTCGACATGGTGCAGGAGCCATGCAAAGGCGACGATATCCCCTGCTACAGCAGAACCTGGCGAGGGAATCTTCCTGATCTTCAGGTACGCCCATGACATCCTGTCGTGAACCGAAATAAACTGGCTACCAGGAGAAAACCTACAAATATCGTCTCGTGCCTATGTACATGAGAATGGAAGGCATGACTCTAACTCACATACAACATCCCGTCATGCGTAGGCCGAAGCTTTCTGATGTAACGGTTGACGTACACCCGTTCGACAACCTGCCTTGGGTTACCAGCCATCTCGACCCCAAGTTTGTCATCATGGAGGCGGGCCGTAAATTGGACAAGGTGGGCAGCTCTGACCTCAAATGGGGTAACGCGCTGTTCAAAGAATGGTTCAATGGCCTTCCTGTCTTGCGCCCTCTTCTCTTACTTTACGAGGCATGGTCTGCACCTATGCCTAGTGAAGCTGCTCAGGACTTCGGGTTTTCTCCCCCAGTCGTTTCGGATCCATCATTTTCTCTCCAAATCGACCCGGACACATCTTCGGATCTGCATTCCGGAGAGGTCATTCCCATGGTATCCTGCAATCCGGATCCTGCAAAAGACTGCGACAAATGGGACCACTCTGCGATTGCGCAGTGGTCAATCGATGCGTCGGGCTTAGGCATTCCTCCAGACTCCTTTTCAAGCAAGGATCCAATAGCGACGCAGGGTGGTGGGGACCAAGTCATGGACTTGGATGAGGATTCACAGTTGGACTTCATGATTGGTGCCGGTAGCCGGACTCCTCCTCGCCGTCTTATTTTTTTCAGAGGATGGTAAACGTTGGTATTGAATAAGCCTGATGTATGTCAACAGTGTCCTTACAAAGTAGAGTATGCGTTTCGGTCTCGTTCTTGCTCAACCACTAATGATTTGCCGATGCCCTCCTCTCATTCACTTTATCACTTGCAGTCTTATTTTAAAAGTTCCGCCCTGGTTCTTCTTTGGAGTGCACACGACGCGTCGCGACGCGTCAATTTAGATAAATGAGACCCCTATTGTATTGGGTCAGATCGGCGTGCTTATCCCGAAATAGGTAGCCGCGTCACTGGAGCCGCCGTCGACTTGATCACTAATCCTCAGTCAATACACATCCTCACTACTACATAATCCCTCTCTATTGACTCTATTGACCACTACTACCTATCTTTGCTGGCATATATCCTTCCACAAGACTCCAGATCTCTGCTCGCCAAGAGACACATCGCAGCAAATGCCGTCCAAAGCCCATCTCTTCGACGCCAAGAACGACCTGGACCGCAGCACCGTCCTCTGTCTTGCCTGTTCTTCATCTTTACCTCCTATAAAACACTCCTCTGGACCCTCGTCTTCAATCAGCAAGACAGACCCCAACGCAATATTCACGACCAACTGCTGCCAGCGCCCTATCTGCCCTGCATGTATCAAGGCAAATCCCCGACTGGCGCGATACGACCCATGCCTCGCGTGCCTCGGCGGTGTGAGTGTTGTAGGCTCACGCTCGGCGTCGGGCGGTCTGCTGTCCCCGAAGGCTATGAAGAGCCCCACTGGGGTGCCAGACACGAACTATAACTTGGACGGGGCAGTGCGCGATGAGGATACCTTCGTCCTCGGGGACGATGAAGATGTGGATGATGCCGACCTCAGGCATGAGTACATATCTGGCGCTGGTGGAATGATTTTCGAGAATGTACATCACGACTCGGCGCCACCTCCTCCCTATGAAGCTCAAGCCGGCGATAGTCTCGCCTTTACACAGACAGATGAGAAATCAGCCGATGCATTCCCGGAGGACAACCCTGTCAAGCCCGTATCGTTGCTGAGGAATAAATCCTCTGGTTCCGACCTAATTGTGTCGGCGCCGCCACCAGCATCTGCTGCCGACGAAGAGCTCGCAAGCAGCTCATCTGCACCATACAAATATTATGTGTCTCGAGGAGATACTATGCAAGGTATCTCCTTGCGCTTTGGAGTTGACGTGAGTCACCTCTCTCACCTCTTCCATCACTACCTGATTCACAATCTATTTTCTGTAGAGCCAGGAAATCTGCAAGCTCAACAAACTCCCCACCAGCGTAATGCGCACGATGCCCCAGCTCCTACACACGCGCGCCTTCCTCCTCTTGCCAGCCACCGCCAGCGCAAAGGCCACCACATCCACCGATACGGGCACCAAATCAGCACTCAAGACAACACCAGTGACAGACGACAAGGTGCGGCAACGCGAGGCGCGGCTCGTACGGGAGCGCGCGGGCAAGAAGCTGCAGACGCTGACGAAGGAGGTAGACTACCACGTAGCGAAGGCCTACGTTGCGCTGGCGGATGACCTCGAGGAGCAAGAGATGTCCACGGTGAAGCGTAAGGAGATGATGGGCAGTGGCTCATCAAAGTCTGGGATGGCAGGGGCATCGGGGACACCGTCTGGGAGTCGAGGTCCTCAGGGCGCACTGGAAGCACTGGCTATCCAGCAATATCTAGAAGACAATGAGTGGGAGGAAGAGGAAAGGAGGGCAGGGCGTGGGCCACGCACACACCCGCTTCCTTCACCGGGTCCCTTTTCTTTCTCTGCCATTGCCTCGAAGGTGGGTTTATGAATTTGAACTTGTGGCAACGACATCTAGTGATTTGGTATGTAAACCAGTAATGTACATCAGATACTACATAGATACACTTATTTTTTTTGACTATAGACTATACAAGCTCATGTACCCGGTATCCTATATCCACAGAAGCAATCAAAGTCCAGGTCTAGGTGATATACAAAATTAGGTGTCAAGTGCAGCCTACTGCTACGAAGATTTAACTGGAGCAGCTGCACTGGAATCCAAGCATCTTTTTGGCACCGAGAGAGCAATACTTCCGCTCTTCCTTGTCCTCCTTACTGAGCTCCTCTTCCGGGCTGTCATCATTCTCCGCACCCCAAGGTTCATAAGGGTTCGAAGCCATCTAAAATGTCAATATCAGAACACAGCCTTGAAGCAATCAGGCAAAGAAAGAAAAATATAACCCACATGCATAACCTTCGCAAGCACCCTCTTCCCGCTCTCCGAGTCGCGCTCAACTCTCGCAATAACATCCTCCAACAGCCACTGGCGGAGCACGAACCGCGGATTCGCATTCCGCATCGCCTCCTCCCTCGCCTCGTCTACATCCGCCTCCCCAGCCCACTCATCCGCCTCGCTCTTGGTGCGCTCGGTGTACTTGTCGAGCCACTCGAGCCACTCTGCCGTTGCCGCGCCGTGGTTGAGGGACTCTGGGGTCGGTGTATGCGCTAGCAGACGCGCTATGAACGCTTGAAGGGACGACGAGAGTGCGTCGGCCTTTTTATCGGTCGCAGCATCGTCGCCTTGCTCCATGAGCGAGGGGCGGAAGAAGGATAACGTGCGGAATGTCGAGTGGAAGTCCAGGCCCTGGTTCTCCATGATTTTGAGCAGAGGCTTGAACAGTTGGCTTTCATCCGTCTTGTCCTGGCGCCTCAATCCCAGTCTCTGAATCACAAGTTAGATGGTTCTCAAAATATTAACAATACATAACGACGAACCTTGCGCATGAGGTTGCCATACTCCACCGCCGCAGTTTCCTGCACGGTCTTGTCGATTTCCTCGAGGAGCAGTTCCTGTGCTTTCTTTTTCCACTCGTCGATCTTCTCTGGAGACGCATTCTCAGCCCATCCTGCAGAGACTGCCTTGCCCAGTTCGGCTTCAGCTCCAATGAGAGGCGCGAGTGCATTGAGAAGCGCCCTGACAGCGTAGACACTGAAATATTGTTTTCTGTCAGTGAATAGCGCTAAGGTAGGTGAACGGAAGAGACTTACATCATGTTGGGTTGGAACTAAGCAGAGCAGAAGACATTAGAATATGACGGATGGGTGAATTTGCACAATTTCGTACCTTGTAAGCATATCGTCCTTCCTGGTCTGTGTGATTACAGATATGGTTGGGGTCGAACACATCCATGAACGCGTACGGGCCATAATCAATAGTAAGTCCAAGGACCGAAATACTGGAAGGTGGGACAAAATATCAGCATCTAACTGTTCCAGATAGAGCTAAACACCCACTTATCGGTATTCATAACCCCATGCATAAACCCATACGCCTGCCACCCAGCAACCATCTTCGCATTCCTCCTGGCCACCTCCAGCACCAGCTTCGCGCCCCACGGCTCGCCCTCCGGCACGCCAAGGTTCAGCACGTTCTTGCCCGCGGTCCACTCGCCCATGCGGCGCAGGCCCTCGTACGAGGGCGGCTGCTGCCCGCCGCCGAAGAAGAACATGTTCGTGGGGCCGTTGTACGCCTCGAAGCACCCGATGCGGATGAAGGAGGGCGCCATGCGCATGACGACGCTCGCTGTTTCAGTGCGCTCGCGCTCGACGGCGAGCCCAGGGAGAGAGACGATGGAGAGGGCACGGGTGGTGGGGATATGGAGAGCTTGCATAGCTATTGACGAGGATTAATTGAGGAAGGATTAGAAGATGTGGGCGTATATGCACCTTCAGAGCACAGATACTCGCGGATCGACGACCGGAGCACCGCAAGGCCGTCTGCAGTGCGCGAGAAGGGCGTCCTTCCTGCTCCCTTCAGCTGCAACTCATAGGTCAAGTCCGAATTAGAGGGGTGAGGAGTGACGTCTATAAATAAATACCCATGGTGCGGCGCACAGTGCAAGCTGTCAGTACTCGGGGGATCCAGATAGAGAATCGAAGACGACATACGTATGCTGATCGCCCTCCCATCGCCCAGCTGCCCCGCGAACGAGCCAAACTGGTGCCCGCTATACCTCAGCGACCACGGCGCGAACTCCGTCTGCGCGCCCTCCGGCGACATCAGGGTATACTGCCCGCTCAGCACCTCGACCAGGTCCTGCCTTGCGTCCACGTCCTGCTGGCGCTGGGACGCCTGCAGGTCGCCCTCGTCGGCGAACTCGTCGCTGAGACTGGGCGCGCCGAGGATCGCAAAGGCGTCGCCGACGTCGAGGTGCGGGACGCAGTCGCGGAGGGCGTCCTCGGAGAGCCCGATGAGGTCGAGCACCTGGTCGCGCCCCTTTGCGGTGTACTTGCGTAGTGGGGCGTTTGGGAACGCCGGGCCTGGGTCGATGGGGTGTAGGGCCTCGCGCTCTGCGAGCCAGCGCTCGATGTACTGCCCGTCGCCGGCTGGGATCGGTGCTTCGATGTCGAATGGGAAGGGCACAGGGAAGGGTGTTACATGTGAGAATTGGGCATCTTCTTGTAGAAGCTACACACAATACGCATGCGTCAGTCTTTGGTCTCATTCTACAGTCAGATAACATACTCGGGCTCTCCGTTGCAAGCTAGGCTTCTCTGTGAGGATCTTCGTGCGGAACTCATCGACGCTTGGGGTATGTGGGTCAGGAGTTAGGTTGTGTATGAGCAGCTGAGACTTCTTCGCGAGAGGAAGAGCAGAGATGGGGTACTTCATGATAAGTTTAGCTGGGAGGAAACGAGCCATAGCTGATAGCTCGACGGCTTAAATGATGTTCGTTAATTAGGCCGGGTAGAGTTCACGATCACGCTAATCAGTCATCCCGGTCACGCGTCTCCTAATCATCTCTGTAATGCATAGTAGTAACCTGCCCATAGAGTAGCATATGGAGGGCAACGACATCAACAAATGCAGATTGCAGATTGAATTTCCATTGACACAGTGTAGACTTGTAATATTGATATTGCGCAGAGCAAATTGTAGCTATGTAGAGCTTCCGAAAATTTGGTAGCGTCTGCAAATGCTTGGGCCAACTTCGTCGTATTGAGCTTTCGTATGGCAAGAAGTGTAAAAGTCGGGCTGATGTAACTTGCATTAGAAAGAAAGACGCGAGGATGAAGCAAGTACTTACCAGCGATGCCAACAGGGATCCGCCAAACCACACAGCGTACCTGGTATTTTGATATAAGATGAGATTGTGGATGGCATTAGTAGTCGCGGTATCACGCACCGTTGTCGTTTGTGTGAGATGACATCAACTTCAACGCCAGAGGACTGGTAATGGAGGTAAGTAAGGCATCAATTATAACAAGCAGATTTCACTTACTTTCTGATGGCTGCCGCTTGCTAGTGCGCTGTGATCCAGCCTGGCATCGACGATTTGCTTCAAGTCACGCTTGAGACGGTTACCGAAGTGCTGGAACATGGTCGAGCCTCCTGAAAGGACGATGTTCTTGGGGACGATCAATAAAATTTATTCGAGCCTCCGACAAACCAATAAACTTACCTTGTAGAGACCACGACGAACATCGATGGGGGATTGCTGGATGACTTCGTCGACGACAATGGGAAGGGGAGTGAGGAAGTCGGATGAGTAGATTTCTGGGTTGAAGAAGATCTCTGGGGCAAGGAAGCGCTCATAACCAACATCAACGCCGTATTTCTGTTCGCATATCAACATATATACAAGAGAACCACGAGCAATCACGTACCCTTCCAGTAACACTGTGCTCTCCATCATATCGCTCAAAGTACTTGAGGGGCTCCTCATCATACTTCCTAAACTCGCGAACGATATCCTGGCAGACGTAGCTGTAGTTCTCCTTCACCTTGCCCGCGACCTTGAGCTGGTCCTCAGGGGGCACATTGACCATCTCGCCGCGCTCACGCATCAAGTTGAGCACGAACTGGGAGATGTCGCGTCCCGCGATGGGGATGTGCTTGATCGCGCTGCCGATGACGTAGCCCTCCGCGCAGGGGATGACATGGGTGACACCGTCGCCCGAGTCGATGACGGTGCCGGTGAGGGTGCGGTCTGTGACGCGGTTGGACGACCAGGACGCGGCGAGCGCGAGCACGGCCTGGACGGCGATGTAGAGGCCCTTGATGTTGAACGACTCGAAGAAGATCTCGGCGGTCTGCTCCCTATTCTCCGGAGCGTTTAAGGGCGGCTCAGTCTAGAGGGATGTACATTACGATTGGACAGCTGCGGATGGAGATGCGCAGGTGCTCACAAGAAGGAAGTAGTGGTCCTCTGGCTCAGCGCGCAGATACTTGAAGATCGTCTGCTCCCAGTACCGCTCCATGTGGTCCCAGTTGTCTATCATGCCATGTCGGATGGGGTAGTGCACTCCGTATCCCGGTGTCTTTGCATTCGCGAGTGCTTCATCGCCGATGAAGAAGTCGAGATCCTCAACTCCACGCTTGGACGCGAGATGGCCGGGTTTCGAAGGAACAGCGGGCGCACGCGCTGCCTGCGCTGGAGATCCACGAGTTGCAATAGCAGTGGGGAATACACTTCATTCATGACATAACTTATCAGTGTGAAGAGGAAGCTGACAAGATGCAGTGGAGACATACAAGGATGGATCAGAGTTCCCTGCAAAGCTTTGAGATTGTCAGCCAGGCTATCTAATCGCAGACGATGAGGCCCACATACCCTACTTTGGAGTACCCAGTTCCATTATCGCAGATGATAGGAGCGAGCACGGACATGTTTAATACGATGTCAATGAATGACCAGCAGGCAAGCCTGCGCATCAGGGGTCCACTTATCATTGTTTGGCATCGCCGTTCGATCCAAGCCGGCGTCTAATGGAGCGCTCACCCTGACATCCTCGCTCTCGATCGTTCACTCGAAACTTCACACAAATTCCAACAAAATTCATCTGACCTGCGCACCTTGTGTGTAATCCGCGATATCAGTGATCCTCATTGCCATGCAGCTGCCAGCTTGAGGCGCCAAGACATTGTCCCTGCCATCCCGTACACCCCAGCATTAGGCGACCATACACACTGCAGAATGGGCAGGAATGCAACCAAATGCAGCCTGGAATCCGTCGAATCATCGGCCCTCAACAGCATTCATTATCGCCTAAGACTTTCCGCCAATTTCCGCACCATAAACCCTTAGCGCTGTCTAATTAGTTCTTTCGAGTGCTCAACGGACGCGTTCCTGAGGGCCCTGACAGCGGCGCTACTGCAAGGCAAGGGTCATGTATATGTATGGGCGACAAAGCTGCTTCCTCCCGTTCCACTATACCACTCAGTCATGGGCTACTTTGACCTTGTCTATCCCTTGACGCGCACCTTTCCTTGGAGATGGATAGGGCCATTGTCGTACGCTGGCGCGTTCATCGTCATTGCCTTCCTCGGAGTCATCAATGGTGCGCATTCTTCACCACTTTTTTCGCGTTATCCACGAGGTGCTAACATCTGGGATGCGGTACAGCGGTACTCGTTGGATACGAAACAGTGACCGTCTTCCAGAACGATTTCCGCGTGACCCAGGACCTGTGGCACCATAAGTACATGCCGTACCGCGCAGCGAAGCCCGGGACGTTGTGCTCCCCCCATCTCTACAACGTGGGCGACACCTTCACGACCACGAACGAGGTATTCGCGTGGACAATCCAGTCCATCCGGACGGCGAACGCAGGGTCCTTCGGTCTATCATACGAGGGCGACGCGCTCCGGGACTGCGACGTGCAGGGCATCTACATGACAGGCGACCTGCGCATCTCGTCCATCGAATTTTCGGTCATGGTCAACTGCACGCAGGGCAGCAAGTTCGATGCCACCGCGACAACCACCTTCAAGATGACCTCACTTCCTGGCACGCTGGCACCGCTGCTGGGCATCACGCGGCAGCTGGCGGACGAGGACAACCGGAAGAACAAGCTCTCTGTTGTCTTGGACCGTCTGTAAGGCGCCTTTCTATTGCTCAATACCATTTACTGACCTTTTGCAGGATCCGCACAGCCAGTGAAGACCTCGGTGACCGCATCTCCACTGCATACGTCAACTCAAAGGGAACACGCCCAGTTTTGTTCTCCATCGTAGCCAACACCCACACACCCTGTCCTGCCTCATCCACCGACCCTGCATGCTCACAACCGCCCAAGTTCGACATCGTCGGTGCCGCCCAGATCGACTCGACAGGCGCCCTGAACCAGGAATCCTCGGTAATCCTCGACGACGTCCTGACGGCACCGCTGCTCAACCTCATCCAGGCAGTCTACGCCGCCGTGCGCATCGATCTGGGCATCGACAGCGCGAACAACTTCATCCTGCACAAGGACGTCATGCCCAAGACGCTCAACGCCACGTTCCCAGTGACGGCCGTCACCCCCGCGAACAAGGACAACGTCGGCATCCAGGCGCATCTCTACTCGGCGTGGCTGGACCCCTCGAAGCCGGATTCGCAGCAGAACTATACGTTCCTGCTCGACTTGCTGCCGATTGAGGTGGGCGGGCCGGCAACCCTCCGCGTGGTGTATCTGTGCCAGTTCCAGCAGCGGAAGACGCCCGGATCGTTGTTCATATCTGTGCTCGTTGCGACACTCAGCATGTTTACCAGCGGATGGGCTGTGTATATCCTCCTTTTGGGTGTCTTCTTGAGAAAACATCCTGACTGTGAGCATTTCTCTGTGATGAAAGCTGGCCCGAGCTAATCTTTTTCTTGCAGCCAATGTTTGTGAAGGACACATCATTAACTCAGCGTACCCACCTTCAGGGCATTACCTTCCAAAAGGATCTCCATAGTGCCTGGTCGATAACAGTCATGATGTGCCTTTTTGTTGATAGGGCTTTACGATGGAATTATTTTAATGAAACACGGTATTAGATAGCAATCATACGTAACACAACCAGATGAGGTACCAATACAACATACACCATCAGATATAATATACATTGTCCAAGTCTGTCCATGAACAGCAAACCCTCTCTATGAAGCCTCTTTTTCGATTTTGTCCTGATCATCCTTATCTTGATGTTTGAAGGCCCCCTTGACCTTATCACCAAGTTGCGCCGCCTTGTGTTCGACGCCTCGGCCAATCCAAGCCACATTGCGCGCCGCTTTCCACTGCATGAGTCCGCGGTGCTTCCTGTGTAGCTCGCCCTTGTGCTGGCGGAAGCTCTTGAACGGCCCTTTATGTGGCTCGTCCGTCTCGAACGCCCGTTCTGAACCAGTCATAGCTGGCGGCTTGTCGGAGTCCACGTCGTCATTGCTAGGTGCCTGTTTTCGGCGTTGGGCCTCCTCTTCATCAGCAGAGTCCTCCTCCGAGTCCTCGTCCGAAGACGTCTCCTCGCCGCTGTGCTCCTCCTCCAACAGGTCCTCGCTCGCTTTCTGCGACCCCTCAGCGCAGTCCAGCACCTCCATCACATCGGCCATGTGCGAGTCGTGGTCCGCCAGGGATCTGTGATAGCCACTCAGCCCAGGCCAGAACCGCAGCGAAAGTTGGATGGAACCGATCTGCTCCCCGATATCCGAGGTCGCGTTCTTGCGCGCCGCGTCCAAGTCCTTGTCGGAGTTCTTCCTCACGGGAAGTGTAAGCGTCAGGTCCTCGTCGTCAGGGATATCCTTGAACCACAGCACAGCGAAAGCAGGCGTCTGGTCGTGGCCCACAGACCGTTTGCGGAACTGGATGACAAGGCAGCTGGCGTATCTCTTCTTCACTGGCAACCGGATGGGTCTGTTGCGTTTCTGCATCCAGCCACCGTCCGAGGCGGTCATCTTGCCTTTGCCGTAGAGAGTGCGGAACGTGAGTCTATCGTGCTGGTATTCCGAGGGCAAGTCAGAGGACGCTTTGACGACGGGGTTGATGTCGATGGTGCCGATATCCCAGCCTAGGAGCTCCCTTGGAAGTCGCAGCTGGACGCTGCGGAATGTGGCGGAGAGACGCATCCGTCCATATCCGATACCACCAACAAGAGGCAGGGAATCGGTAAACTGGGAGTTGTGTTTGAAGAGCTGGGCCAAAGGCAGTACAACGATGCCTATGACCGGATTTGCTTCATGGAGCCTGCCGTCTCTGACCGAGATTATGACGTCCGTAGTCCTCCAGTCTCGAATGAACCTCTCGGTGCCTGCATCGTACTATAACAGACGATAAGGAAACACGATGACCCATCAAGAAAAAAAAGACGTACAAATGGGTTGTTGTTCTTCATTTTTGTCCTCGTCCGGTAGATCTTCTGCTGGTTGATGATGATCGAACAGTACGCGCTGGGTAAATCTTCCCCTTCTTCGCCCTCTCCTCCCTCAGAAACGCCACTCTCTCTGATCTTCTCTACTTCCAAGCCACTGATCTGCTCAATCCTGATAGACAAAATCCCGCTGGGCCACTCCTCCGTTGGGCGCGAAGTTGCGATAATCTCGTCGCTCTTTTCCTTCATGTCTTCCTTCTTCTGCTGCTGAACTTCGTCATCCTCCGTGTGAGAGTCTCTCGCCTTCGCCTCGCGCAGCTTATTCTCCGCCTCCTCCTCGATCTGCGCGCGAATTTCCTCTGCGTCCCTCTTCTTGTGTTTCAAGTGCTGGTCGAAGGAGGTCTTCGCGAAGTATCCGCATTCCCAGTGGATCTTCCCATGCCGCGGTTCCATTCTGTCACTGACGAGGCCGTCGGAGCGTGCGGACATCCGATTTGCAGTTTCGTCGCTGTTCATTATCACTTTGAGATCAAGATGAACGTTCCCGACTAGGTCGTCTGCAGTGAAGCGATCTGAAAGATGCGAATTAGTATACGCCTTGCGGATAGCAATGAAAACCTTACCAGAGTCCCACAATTGCAGTTGAAGGCCTTCTTGTGCGTTGATTTCAGAAGGCGTTATCAGGAGAGCAGTGGTCTCTTCCCATACAGGATGGTCAGACTCGATGATTCTACAACGTCACTTGGTAAGTGGGCCGTCACATATTAAAATGGCATATACAACGAACCTCGTCGACCACAGCGGCTTCCCCCACTTGCTCCAGCCAATCGTCACATACATGTCTCCCTTGTTGGACTCAGAGGTTTTGAGTAACCCGGCCGTGACTGACGTCCTAAATTCCTCCGCACTCTTGATCGTGATGAGAATGATGCCCAGCGCGTCCGTGTCCATCTTCGGCCTGCCCATGAGCAGCGTCTTCAAGTCGAGGGTGAGACTGCGCGGCGCGACGTATTCTTCTACTGCCAGATTGATGCTGCTCTGCAGCCAGCCAGACAGTCCAGGAACATCCATGACGTTGAGGAAGTTCTTCGCAAGCGGTGTGCACTTCATGGTGACTTTGGGCAGCCCGAGCATGGTGAGGGTCATGAGAGACAAGAAGGGTGGGTTGGGGGTTAGCTGGAAGCGCACCCGCATGGTGGCGAGGAATCCTGTCAGCTCTACCCAGACGGGAATCCTCATACCTCCAGCCACCCAGAATTCCATGAGCAGGTGCGCGTTGCCCGAGCGGCTGCGGATGCCTTGTGCGGTTGTCTCTTTCGCGCGGTATGCGAATGCGACTTCCATGTTGATGAAGTCGCCCTCCTCCGCTTTCATTCCGTCGACGTCCTTCGCTGCAGAGCCTGCATCAAGCCAACGTACACCCAGGACGCGCACCGCTTCAGAACCTTGTCCGATATCCGCTACGCGTACCCCGTACACAAGCTTGGGGAGGGTTGCCTGCATCGCATCTTCGAGAATGTCTGCCATCGAAACGAACAACGAAGGGTTGACTATGGGCCACAGGGAGTTGAGGAATGAGTTGAGCCATTCTGCTGATTCAGGCGAGGTTTCATCCTTATTGAGCGTTTGGATGCCTTCCTGTTGAATATTATTAGATCTTCAAGACGTGTCCAAAAATCAAATATGCCTCGTACCCCTTGTCGCAAAGGCTCTGAAGGAGCTTGCGGCCTTTCTTGAAATAAATTGAGGGCCAGAACCGAGAATCCTACTCCCAATCCTAGGATGATGCAGACGAAAGGAGTGAGCAGAAAGCCCCACCAACCCAAGCTACGCGTATCAGTACGTCCAATGGCCCAACGGAAGATGTACCACAGGATTATGACCGCGAACGCGCCTGCAGCCGCAGACCCTGAAGCGACACCAGCAGAATGAATGCGTGTCCTACGCTGGTCGCCAATGGGGTCCTCCCACCACTTGCCCTCTGTCGCCTCCCGCAAAACTGCCTCCATATCTACATGGCGAGCATTTGTCTCCTCCTTGGTGTCGGCTCCGCGTTCCTGACGAATCTTTCTCTGTTCATCGGCTGTTGGGGGTGGTGGTATTTGTTCTAGCTCGACGCTATCTGCATCGTGAATAGTAAGAGGGTGGTGGGTGATGGGGTCTGTCACCTCCCGCTCGTCGCTCCTGCTCGTCTCGCCTTTCTGTCTGCTAGGTGCGTTTGGCTCTGACATGGACGTTTACTAGAATTCAATGGCTTCAGGTAGTGTTGCTCACTGGGCCTATACATAGTCATCAGACATTCTGCTTGACGTCAGTTTCCCTCGTTTGGACTCCACACAATGACCTGCGCTCCAGCAGCCAAGTCTAAACCGAGCATGGATGTGAAAATTCGAGTCTGGACCGTTATTCGACGGACGCATCGAGGTGGATTGCGAAAGCGGGCATGGTCGTGATTATGGTGGTGCACTCGACGGCGGTGGTATTGGGCGCTTGAGAGATTTGTTTGTGCAAACTACACAAAACACAAAGTGGTCGTGGGGTCCTCTACGGTAGGCGGGATCGGCGAGGTTCAACTTCCATCAGTGATGCCGGTTGTCAGTGGGTTGTCACCTGCTGTCACACTGGTCGGCTGCCTTGATTGTATCTTCTAGAGCGGTATACATACCCAAGGGGCCTTAGATGTGTCTACTGCGACAAGTAAATGAGTTAAATATGCTGTAAAAGCTCCCTGGGGCTAGGAAACACCGCCAACCATGATTTTGCGCGTGTCTTTCAGCGTACACGTGACACGCATCAGACGCACGTACACTTAAGCGCCCGCAAGCGCACTGGCGTAGACTGGCTTTGGCCGCCTTCTGCGGGCTCTCAGATCGATATTTAGTCTATATAGTCATGCAGTTGATTAGCAATAGAGTGTATGTGTATAATTTCTGAGTGTGGAGAGAGTCAGACCACCACGAAATAATCGATCCAAATGAACAAGTACTTTGAGAAGCCCGATCTCTAAGTTAAAAGGCGCACTATCTCTTTCTTGACACGTAACACATGGAGTAACTTGCAAGCATTTGTTTTCAACAATTGAATCCGATTTTTTACCGATAAAATAAGGCAGAACCCGTACATATCTATGACTTGATAAGTGGAAGAGGTTAATGATGCCCTCTGGGAGAATAGAAAGTAAGCGCCTAGTCTGGTCCTCCAACATCATTGTCGTCCCCGACATAATTACTAAAATCATCAATAATAGTTTCACAAGCCAGAATCAGGAATCTCTCTCTGTATGTCCAAGAGAATCCACGAGATGTGCGCCAAAGGTGTGTGCTTTGACCCGTTATGGCAATCGTCGTGCTGATCCCAGTACTGACCAAAGTCGCCAACAGACTCCTGTAAACCTTGATAGGATCCCCGGCAAATAAACCCACATTAAATCATGTTAGTAATATTGTTGAAGACGTCAAGGTTTGCAAATTACAACAGTCAAGTTGAATCAATGTTAATGTCGTGGTCAATCACATTGCTAGTTTCCTTCTGCACAATGATTTCGCGAAGGTACAGACCAACCATGTTCCAAATGCATTTTAAAGGAAGCATCAATAACCGTCTTATAAATGCCAAAAAAGGTATATATCAATATTTCGCCGGCAGAACTCCATGATGCACATGAGCGCAATGCAACATGAGTTGAAAGGTATGCAATAAACACGCAGCAAGTGCCATGGACTGTTCTCGCACCGAAAAATCGGACTGTAGGATGATCCCACTGGCAGAATCATATGGAGTGGTGTTCTGTGTAGCTTCATATCAGAATACTCGTTGTATTTGTTTGATACTGTCATTGACGCCAATTGTACATGCAGCAAAAATCAGCATTAATTTCCTACATGAACCGTGTGGATAAAATGTCATAACGTCTCATTGATTGGATGAATAAGTCTTCGCCATCTGACTCAGTATTCAAATTGTGGACTTCGCCCATATCCAATCCGGAGTTGGCGATTTCAGTCAGCATGGATGAGGACACTGCTAATTGCAGTCATTGCTGCTCGTTTATTTGAGTAGCTTTCCAAATCGGCCTGTGGTCTCATTAAGTGTAAGGGTAGATTATATATAAATACTTATCATTAGGAAGCAGGAGATTTGGATGAGAATGAGTGAATTTGGTGTGGCTTTCAAAATCAATGCATACTGGTACAGTATTATTACTTTCTATTATTTCCTGGTGATTTAACTCTTTCCACACTCAGAAATTATACACATACACTCTATTGCTAATCAACTGCATGACTATATAGACTAAATATCGATCTGAGAGCCCGCAGAAGGCGGCCAAAGCCAGTCTACGCCAGTGCGCTTGCGGGCGCTTAAGTGTACGTGCGTCTGATGCGTGTCACGTGTACGCTGAAAGACACGCGCAAAATCATGGTTGGCGGTATTTCCTAGCCCCGGGGAGCTTTTACAGCATATTTAACTCATTTACTTGTCGCAGTAGACACATCTAAGGCCCCTTGGGTATGTATACCGCTCTAGAAGATACAATCAAGGCAGCCGACCAGTGTGACAGCAGGTGACAACCCACTGACAACCGGCATCACTGATGGAAGTTGAACCTCGCCGATCCCGCCTACCGTAGTCCTCTTCAATCCTCTTACTGTGTTTTGCACCCGGCTTGCACCCAGTCTCTCCTAGCTAATGAACTATTCCTTAATTCTTCACTATTTGCTGAATACTGAGCATATATACTAATGGCTGGCCTTCGGACAATATTGCTCGTATTTCGTGGAAGCTCTTCTGGACCGCAGAGATGGCCCAACGGGCCACATGCTTGGAACAGGCGTACCTTTGTGAATTATATCAGCTTGTATTTAAAATCATATTATGACTAACAAGATTTTCGAAAAAAGAGCCAGGCTGCCACGAAGACTCGTTCACGCAGCGCGCTTCCTCGCGTCGTGTCGACCCTCAAACCAAAGAACATGGTGCTGGCCGGTCAGGGAATTATTGACTTTTCAAACAAAGAAAGGGTCCAGGTTACCGCACGGAACGCAAAATTACAGATTGGGTTCAATCATCGTATGTCTTTTCCGCCGCGAACCACAGGGGTCCTCTACTTTCACCATATTCCCAGTAGTCTCTTTGATTCTCAACTCGACTCTGCAAAAGCGTTGAGCATTTTGCTCATGGATCCGATCTGCTGGTGAAAGTAAACAAACCGTGGAACATTAGCCTACGCCGCATACAAGCTGCACCGTCCTATCATCCCTTGCTAGTTTCTATCCGGGAAGAGTTTGCAACTACCAGGAAGACTTTCGGACGAGGTTGCACACGAACCGAATGCATGGCATAAACTCTCGGCGTGTTTCAGCCTTTTACAGTGGAGCTGTCGAGGGAACAGCATAAATTCTGGTTGCAGACGGACACCAACAAATGGGTAATGCTCAAGATCAAGGGGTTTTTCTCTTCGCAATAACAGAGTAATAACGCCTATATGGGTATGTTCACCAGCGCATCGCCAGTCTGCCGTCCTCCTCGTGCAGTAAATGTCCTGTGGGTAGCATAACAACGGCCCTTTCAGTCTATTGCGTTGTGGCTACAGCAAGGTCGACCTTCACTCCTATTGTGAATGCAATTGAAAGCCGGATCGAGGACCGTCAGAAGGAAATTTTTCTATGTCGAAGTCGCTGTACACGCTTGAAAACTCGTTTCTCATTGCGATGCATTTTGTGATTAGCGGCAAATTGCATGCACAAGGACACAGGACGTATGTCCCGGCGATACTCGAGCATTTATAACATATTGGGCTTCGGCGTTTAACTCGCAGCGGTGCGTTTCCAGACATTGCCGCAGTGCAAGTTGGAATGCCGTCCACAGTCTGCTGCCTGCTTATCGACTCTGGCTCTACGGACCTTTGAGTTAGTATAAATCGGTACGTAGGCCTGCATTACGGACAATGGTGGAACAATGCAGGCATAAAGGTTGGCGTCTATTTATGATCTAATAAGAACCATTATTATAGGGTGCGTATCATTGCCAATGAAATTTATTATCGCATAGCGGGAGGCTCTTAAACCTTGTCTGCGCCTCCTTGGATCTGGACTTACATGTATAAGGTTTAAGAATTGTACGGCACATCTGTCTCAACGTCGACGTCAATATCCTGTGTTGGTTGGCCCATGTCGAGCCCACCATTATCCCACCCCGACGCCAAGGATAAAATATGTCTAGCAGGAGGCTTGACCTGTACACTTACATCCCTTGACCACGTTGCTACCTCAGCAGCAGTCCATTTACCTTTCTCCTCACGGGGCGATAGCGGTTTGGTATTGGAATTATAGTGGCTCTGGTGGTTCACCGATTTGATGGCTTCCTTCTCCCGCTTGAGGGTGTTGGAGAGACAGGGTGCTTGTCCGCGAGTGTGGGTGATATTGTGAGCCGTAGCCGGAAAGTAGCCCATGTCGGGTGTGTAATAGTCAGGATACTGGCCGCTAAAGGCCACCGAGGGGATAGGTGCTCTCCAAGCCTTGAATATATGAAGGACTTTGAGTAATGCCGGACGCGACGTGAACCATTCCTGTTTGAACATAAGATAAAAAGGAATAAGCATAAGCTTACGCCCGGCGTCCATGATTACGAATTTCGGGTCAAGGTGGCTTGTCACCCACGGGAGGGCGTTGAACGGGTGAAGATGGACGGAAAAGTCAGAAGGATTTGGAGATGCTGATAAATCTGGATTGGTATTGGGATTGGGATTGGTGTGACGAGTGAGAAGCATGGATTGCATCCTTTGTGGGAGTGGGACGAGGCGGTATTTGAAGGATGTTTCCTGCGTTTCATAATGATATGTCAGAATGTTTTTTGGATATAGATCTGGAATGAATGGAAGGAAAAGGAAATCACCTCCAACACGGGGATGCTTCCTCTCGAGGCGACAAACGTTGTAATATTATCTTCCCTCTCACGAGGTTTCTTCTCTTTGTCGTGTTTCATAAGTGAATTGTAGAATTTGTCGACGATATGGTCCTCCGGGAGGAGAATCCATGAAGGCTTCATTTTTGGAAAGTCAAAGATTCCGCCCAGACTATGCGAGACTAATGACGGCAGGGTGTAGACAATTAGGCGAAGTGGGCGTCGGGGATGTGACGTAAATTGAATACACACCAGTAAAGACATTGCGCGGGGATTCAAAATCTAATTCGTTCCAGCGCAGACCCCAGTACCATTCCATGCGCCCTTTCTTGTTCGGTGCATAATAGTTAGCACCTTCTGGCAAGAAGCGTAAAAAGGCAAGTTGATGCTACATACCCATTTGAGATTCTCGCGTAATCTCGGTGGAAGGCAGTGTATGAATGTGACACCCGACTCGAGCGAAGCATTCGTGATAAGGCATCTTCCCTCATTCGGGTCCAAAAGCCACACCTCCCACTTCACGTGCGGCCGGACAAGCGGTCCTCTGTCATCATGGAACATATTATCGGGGTTAAACCTGTAGTTGTAGTACGCTGCTTCCTCGAAAGAATATTGAGAGTCGCTATCACTTGACATGCTGTGGACAAGGTTTTGGGGCAGCCTTTTGACAGTTGTCTTATAGAGAGAGAGATTGAGAGTGTAACTGGTCAAGTGTCTGAGTCGACTGCTCCATGTTCCAAAATGAGACCCCTAATTCGTAGTGGTTGGTCCATAATTTCCCACGGGTACATTGGCATCGCCGCCTCGCGCAAACGAAGTACATCTCATGCAAATCATGTCCGTAAACCAAGTAAAAAAGGGGGACCTACAAACGCGCGACATATGCATACATGCGAGCGGTGGACACCTGAAATCGTGAGGGCTCGATGCGTCAAAGGGGGCATGCGCCACGCACTGTAGCTTCTTAGTCAGAAATAGTGAACAATACGCGTCGACTCCCGAGTGGTGCGTGCGTGTCGAGGGCGCGGTGGATGAGCCATGGGACTGAAAATCAGTCGACGGGGCCTACGTTCATGCAAAGGCAGCAAGACTCTGTCGCCTAGCAGTTGTATAGAAGTGAAGTAAGGTCCACATACATGGCGGATGCGTGGAGATGGCAACACGAGCAAAGGAGAGGAGCACGAGGATGACGAAGTTGGAGGAACAAGCGTGTAGAAAAATAATGAGAAATGTGTGCAAACTCTCACAGCTGAGCGCGCGGAGGAGCATACAGAATAACACGACAAGTAGTAATATGTAAAGCGACGTATGCCATGGCAGGATGGGAGGTGGTAGGCCAAGTCAGCATGCGAGCAAGAGGACAATTGTTCTCCAGCCCCGACATCCTGACTTGATTTTTTTGCGCGGACGAGATAAACAAAACGCGTCTCGCAGATGCACCAATATGGTACACGTACCAACAAGCTACTGCTGTATATCGGAATTCAAAACGGTTGGCCGCGATAAAAACAGTTACGGGGAACGCATCGTGACGGTTCGGAAATGCGTGGGGCAGCGAGCATAAACGACGGAACGCGTGGAGATGGCGCGTGGAGATGGTGAGAATAGTTGGTGACGAGCCCCGATGCGATATTAAGATTGAACATCGAAGTAGCGTGCCACAGCGAGGCGGCATGATAGGACTGAAGCAGGGAGGCGTGGCCAGTGGTGGCAGCTGAAAGAGGGGCATAGAACCAGAGGGAGAAAAGGTCGTTCCAGAGGTGTTTCTTGAAAAATTCTCCGCCGACGCGACGCATTGCTCCATGGCGACGCAAGTTGGTCTCGAGGTTTGGTTTGAGCGCCCAATTTTGTGGAGCCAAAGAGTCCGTCAACCCCTGAAATTGAGGCTTCCTTCAACTTGTCTCAATCCCAGAATGGATCTGGGGAACCTTTGTAACCTAGAAATTTATGAATTCGTTAAAATTCGAAGCATAAGTAGAGTACACATGTATCAACCTCCAAGTAGACCGCTTACAATATCCATTCTCCTCCTTTACTCCTCCCAAACCCTCGGAAACGGTCTCACTGGTAATTCCCTCTCCGGCGGACCCACTGACACGCCCAAATCGCACACCCACCCATGCACGAAGATTTTCGTCGCGCTCCCTGGGCGCGTGTTGTTCGCGTTGGTGGCTGCGGTGGATGTCATCGGTGCGGGATTTGGAGGCTCGAAGGCTCGAAGGTGCTCGGGGATGAAGTGGGACCAGGGCCGTTGGTGGCGAGGACGTAGGCGTAGTGCTGCATGGCATGTTGGATGAGTGACTTTCAGAAAACGAGAAGAGGCGAAGAAAGAAGACGTACGTCTGGCATCACCGCAGGCGATCTTTTGCATATTCGACTTGACGTTTTCCTCTACAAGTGCGCGAAACGCGGCTGGATAGAAGCGGGAGACATGTAGGTGAGCATTGAATGAGCAAAAAGAGAATTCAGAATAGCGGAACAGAGAACGAAGGAAGGCGGTCAGATGATAAAACGAAACCGACATGCCAATATTCAAGCATAGAAGAAGTGAAAGTCATCCTAAAGTCAAAGGTAGACAGAAAAGAGCATATATCTACCTCAATTGTGCAAGGAGATATACTGAGGTATAGATGGCATCGCGTATATAGGGCCACAACTCGAGACGCATGTCGCGGGAAGGAACTATCACGTCGTTCCAAGCATGCCTGAAAATCTGGAAGGCAAGACAAGAAACGCAGTGAAGGTGTTGCCCCAGAAGCGTGCGGCCCGAGGAAGACTCGGGCACTATGGGATCCTCGTTCTCAATTGAGAGTAAGGAGGGGGAGCTGGGGTAGGGGCATGTAAACAACATCCCTACATGGATGATAGAGGACGGATGCGCGAAAGTGGGAGAAAAGCGAGAACAGAAACGCGCGAAAATCGTCCCAAGCTGAGTTTAGCAGAAGCAACCAAGATGGATACTTCAAGAAATTGGAAGAGAGGAGAGAGAAGATACGATCATGGAGCTCTGGGAGGCCAGCCTAGGGGTCACCTTGCATCGTTCTCGGTGAGCGACAATCTCCGGTCTGAAGAAGAGTCAACTCCAACTCAAAGAGGGAGAAGCATAACCAATGCACCTGTCGCTCGTCTCATATCTCTCGAATGGGCTGAATCCACCCTGAACCGCCACATCCGCGGGATGCGTCAGATCGCCTGGCCTCTTCACCACATTTCCCGCCTTCGCCCTCTCTGGAAGAGGCAACATGCTCGCCGCGACGCATCCACATCCATAATGATCCATAACCACGACATGCTCCACCCTGAACGTCTACACCGCATAACTAAGCACAGCCTGGCTTCCCGTCTCCGTCTCGTCGAATCTGTTCGCGATGTTGCCTGAGGTGAACAGGCGACCGGGGGCAGCGCGGAAGATGGCAGAATTGGCGACGCGTCTGTCGCTGCAGTCAAAGAGCAGGAAGGGTGGTTGTTGGCCGCGCAGGGCGAGGGCGCTGAGGAGGCCCGGGTTGGCGCTGTGCACGTCGAGCATGTAGGATTGGTTCCCCTCGTGCAGCCCCTCAATGTCGGTGAAGCGGTGCAGGCAGGGGTGCATGGCGGGGCTGGAAGACGCGAATGTGCGTATAGGTGGGTTTTTGAAGCACTGCGAGATGGTAGATGATAGACGCCCGTGGCGGGATGACCAACAAGAGATCTGGAGCACGGTCTAGAGCCTGGGTGCACAAGTAAGTGGGACGATGCGTCCATGCATTTGTTTTCGATTGGTATTCTTGTCACAACTTCGGAGAAAAGAGAAGAGGCAGGAAAGGAGAAAAAAGAGCAAGGAATGCGATTTATGTAAGAGGAGCAGGAGAGAACCTTTTGAACCAAATTTACATCAACTCGTTTGTGTGCCTCATAACTTCACAGTTCAACTGTAAACAACTGAGTCAAATTTAGCACATCTGCTTGCACGTTCAGCAACCCATCTCTGATATTCGCTTGAAATGACATCCAACGAAGAACCCACGACCTAATCGAAGACGAGTACTCCGACGCAGACGATGATGAGATCAGAATTTGCACCTATGCCTCATGGCTTTATGTAATATCTGAATGAAATGCAGCGCGCCCCTCGTCCTCGTTGCTCGTCTTCATCCATCCTCATCGATCATCTACCGCCATGCTCTGGTTCTGGAGCTCTTGGAAAGAACAGGGCGATAGCCAGAAAAATAGTGGGGATTCTAGGTCGTCCGGTATCTCGGCGGTCAGCAGTCAATCCGTCTCGACGCCCTCAACCGCTGGATCTGCATTACTATATAATGCAGAGACTACCCCTGATGGCCTACAGACGCCTTCAGTATCTGTGTTACCGACAGTACCAAGGGTGGCGCCAGTAGGACTTACGCAGGGTATGTTCCAACAGGCGTCAAACACAAGCATCGGCACGGCGGTTTTCAATATATGTATGCATTCCGTTCTAGTTTCAAATTAATAATATTGATTCGGACGCCTGCTTGCAGATGGCCCGAGCCCCCCTCCTTCGTCGGACGGAACAACAACCTCTGCCGCAAATCCGCATTCAAGGTCTTCCAGAGTAAGCGGCGCTGGCCTTGATCTCCCAATGAATCCGATTCCCGCACCACAAAGCAGCCTAGAAATATATGTACACCATCTCATGACAAAGGACAAGGGGTATCCGTTATGGATCCCATCGCCAAACAGGCGCCTACCCGCGACGTATCGCGTCTCTGGGGTGGGTTTCGGAGATGTGGGAATCCTCATGCCAGAGGGCGGCTTCTCGTTTCTCTTCAACGTGGTTCATGATGCAACGCACCCAATCAACGCATCGAGGCGACTGCCTGAAGGCTTTGCTCCATTCACGGCCTGGAATCCAGATGATATTGAGGAGTACGAGGAATTCAGTGCTGGAAGCTATCTTGCGGACAAGTCTCGAGTGCGAGTGTACTCGGACGATGACAGGTCGTAAGTGACAATGCTTTGCGCCAGACTGCAATTCATCATACCTCATTCTCCCAAAGCCAAACAACTTTCAAGTCATCAGCAGCGGAAGCGGCGGTACTCATGATGCCTGAACCAGTTCAGCTTTTGATCCTCCTATCGCCCCCTTTCGAGAATATATTCGCGCCAACTTAAAGAGTTGGTACAGATTCGTCATGGTGAACCTAGGCCGCGAGATTAATAACGGCGAGCTACGAGTTGTTTATGGCTGCCGGAAGTCCGCCGGATTTGGGATAGCCACTGTCTTGAACAGCGGGAGCGCGGATGCCTCGACAGAGCTGACATTCACCACTAATGAGGTTACAGGCTGCAAATATCGCTGGCATTATAAAGGATTTGCAGAGGCAAAAGCCGGTCCGTCGCTGGTGGAACACCGAGATATCCTCCCTCAGGGAAACAGAGATCATGATCCCATCGTCAACCAGTGTTTGTTTGTCAGTACCATTGACATGCCTCTTTCAGCGGCCGAATGGAATAGCATCAACCCAGTTGCCACCTCCCTACAGCGGGCAAGGTCGCAGTCGACTTCATCGCCTTCCTCATTTTCAACATCAACTTCTGGTGGAGCGACGTCGGATTCGGGTAACTCTAACGTATCCCCGCAAGGTCAAGGGGCAAACACCAGTCGCTCACAGGATACATCTACACCTGTCCCACATGATGAGATTGCGCTATGGCCACCCTTATCCCCATCCAAGGTTCGACTCCTTGTGGATTCCTACTGTATGGCTACCTACTAACCTGTGCGCTTCAGCGGCTATTTCATCCCTCAGATATTATTGCTGATTTTCTCCTTCGGGTGGTATGTGCAACTATTCCTATATCAAGTAAAACTCACACAGTTGTCCAGTTCCCGCATGCGACATCGGTCTCTCTTTGCAGTGACAATTGGGGGCCTGGTATGACCGATTCTGTAAGCCTTACTCCCATTCTATGACACACAAATAGTGAACACACACACAGGTCGGTACTGTCGCCACTCTCATCAGTAACGTGCTGTCATTCAACGATATATGTGAAGATCATGGTAAGTCTGTCATCGGCCTTCTGGTATCACGGCAGCCTCTCTGATCTTTGCGGGCTAGGTATGGTCTATCTGAAACGCAATGATTCTGGCATGATCATAAACCATTTGGAACTTGTTAGTCCCTCAGCCATACAATGGTTGTGGACGGAATGGCGTAATCAGCACAACCTGAGCCTTATATGGTTGGAGCTCGATGGCGAGCCGAGCCGTGTGCTGGCACCAAGCTTCCCTGTGTTTGTCAAAACACGCTTGGTGCGTCGAAACATAAACCAAATGTGACTTATACCCCTAACATTGTCTTTGTAGGCCAAATGGAACGTCATCCTTTCGCCATGGATGCTCAGCAGAATATTTCCGGTCAATGTGAGGCCGTCACATATAAGCACAAGAATCTTGGAACTCGTACAAGAGGACACTGATGGACTATTTGTCGGTCGCTTCACTCTTGCTGCTCTGTCAGGAATGCGCTTTTTTGTCGCCTTTTGGAGGGCTCCTGATGGAAGTTACACTCTACATGGCGACACCTTGGATGGCAGTGCGAGCTCTACTCTGACTAGGGCTGAGCTGACAACAAACATACCGTCTCCCCATAAGTAAGTGGTCCGATTCACCATGTGACGATACCAAGGTGTCGGTCATTCATGTTCTGCGGCAGGGACACAGCCGCCGCCGACTTCCGCTTATTCTATCCACACACACCCAATGACGTGGAGCCCAGAAAGAACACGGCTTCTTCACAGTTCAACACACTGGAGAGCATATTCAAAACAGACAGCAAGCCGAATGCCGCCCTCCGACAGAAACTAGTCGACCAGCTGGAAATGACGCCGCGCGGTGCTCAGGTGCGTGCGCGACCTCTGTGTGTCCTGCTTCCCATTCCATTTACTCAGATCTCCTCTTTTCACACGTCATAGTTTTGGTTCCAGAATCGGTGTGTTCGATTTCCCCCTGTTGGGTGACGATGGTATTTCTGATCGGTTTTGTGCTTTTTTGTTGTTGTTCAGACCCGCGAGGGAGAAGACAAAGCCATTGAAGCAGAAGGGCATGGCGGCATCACGATTGGGGTCGCCGGATGAGAGCAGCTGGAGGTTCTCATTCAGTTTGAACTCTTCCGAACTCCTTGGCCTTGATGCACCTGATCGGCTGAATATGACACTGATGCTATCGCCAGGCAATAACACGACACAGATAGAAGAGGTACCCTTCCACGAGTCTGTGGAGTGGCAAAGGAGCATTGGTAAGCTCCGATGGCACTTCTCATTTGTTTTCAAATTTTCAATATTTGATATTGGAAGCTTCTTCCTTAGACACGCAGGACATTGAAGCGACTACAGGCCTTGAAGCCTCAACACCATATACCGACGAAATGAGCGGTGAGTACCTTGCTTTTGGGTGAGAGTCCTCTCTGAGCTTTGTCATGTTATACCTTTTCCCGACTCATATAGGCCATAGCGTTGAGAAATATAGCATGGCACCGCATCTGCTTGCGAGTATGTATAGACTTCGCGGCACACAGCCACTAACACTCATCATGCACTTGCTTAAGAGCCGCCGCAACATAATACTGCAGTTCAGGATATAATAACAGAAACCAGTCACAAAGTGCCCAACACTCAAAATGCAGGTGATATCTCCTGGTGTACCGCTACTTTGACACTCATATTACAAACAGCACCAGGAGAACCTTCAAGGTGGATTTGAAACATACCCGCATCGCAAATCTAAGAGCATCGACATTGAATCAGTTGATCGGGGTGCTATTGGCACCTCAACGGCGGCAAAAACAGGTCTTCCGGCGCAAAAACGGCAAGGAGTACCACTTAGGAGGACAGAACCGCTCTCTGGCACACAGGTAAGAGTACCTAGTGTCTCATCATCATCGGGGCCTTGCACCTGGGATGCGGTTGCGAAGGGAGCAAGCCGTCAGGATGTTGTCATTTTGTAGGTATTTGATTACTGGCTCAAGTGCTCCAGGTCTTACATGATTCCATTAGTGTTGTAGGTCTAACGGGAGCCGGGAAAAGCACAGTACGTCTAAGCATGTCACTTGAAAGCTTCATGTGCTTCATGAGTGTCATCCCCAGTTTATCAGAGGAGTTGCCCCTTTAGATTGTCACCCAGCCATAGTACCGTCCGATGGACTAGAGTCCGAAACAAAAGATTATGTACCAGTCATAATCAGCGACTATACTCGTCTATCGGCTGGCAGCGTCAAGAAGCTGAAGGGGGGTCGTCTCATCGTCGTGGATACACCCGGTTATGACGATACCTTTGTACTTCCTCGAGATTCTCAAATCGGGCTCGGGAAGTGTCTGAAAGCAATGTGAGTTTCCCCTGGCTTCACTCTCTGTCGCTCTGTGCGCTAAAACTCGGGCAGGAGAGGTCAAAAAATGGACCTGGGAGGCATCATATACTTGTATGACACCACACAGAACCGGATGAAGCCAGAAAGGTTTGCGGATCACATAAAGCCTTACGAGGATCTGCTTCCGACACAACATGGCTCCATAGTGCTTGGGTTGACAGGCTTCACGGCGACAGATGATCAATTCAGGCGCAGGAGGCACCTTGAAATCGAACACTGGAAACCCTACGCCCGTGCCGTAGGATTCCCTTGCGTGATGACATTTCCCAAAGTCCCTGACGAGGAGCACTGGAAAGCTTTCGACCACATCATCAAATCTTTCGAGGTCACCGATAGGGGGAAAGCTTATGACAAAAAGATTTCCTCTCTTCTACATCCAAAAAAGATGGCTAGTTCGAGTGGCAAACCCAAATTGTTCACACGCTTGTTCAATTTTCTCTGAGGTGGGTGTTCTGCAGCGCAGTTTTACTATGCTCTTTCCCGTTAAAGTAATAGCACATTGATTACTTATTAATTACGATCTTTACTTTAGGAAAGGGATTTATTACGACCCAGCGCCGCGCAGCACAAAAGTGTCTCCGATTTCGTTATGTGGGAACTTATATCTCTTTCAAGATGGGTCACTTCCGCGAGCATTCCGAACAGGATTGAGCATTCGGGATTGAGTCTTGTTACTGTACTTAATACCAGAGTATATATTATATCTATAATTTGTAAATACTTATGCGTTACCTGCATACACGGGATTTCTCTAACCAACCATAGAGTGTTGACGTTGTAGCGGTACTAAAACCGGTACGACATCAGCAAGTTTCCAAAGTGTGAGATGCCCTAGGTTGAAGGGAGGACGTCGTCATGGACTCGAGTGACTCCAGGGCTCTACGCCCTCCCTGGACGGTTTCACATCGTCCACACCAATCCCTTATTCCATACAAATGGGCCGAGCAAACAGCACATTAATCCTGAGGGTTCGTCTAGCCTTCGTTGGGGGCAATCATCCTCTCTCCTACACGGGCCATGCACGAGATGCGTGGAGCGCGACGTAGCCCAGTGATACCCGTACATTGCTGATTCGACAGACAGTCGACATTCCACCGTCGATTGACCCTAGAGTCCATCGGTTGCGTCAAAATCAGAGTTTGGCGCTGGCGAGAAACCCTGACCGTAAATTTTGAAAGATGGCCACACGGAACCGAATGTTGAGGACGAAGAGGCGCAGAGGTCCTGCGAGGCCAGGATCCACGATGCATGTTGGTCGTCGTATCACAATCCCAGCCTTGGCGTCTCAGGAGAATTCGGGAATGGTCGACGCGAGGGCGCGCGCGCAGGTAGTTGAAAATGATGTGGGAGGGGTTCAGCAGGAATAGGTGGTGGCGCTCGGCGCTGTGCTCAGGTGTCAGCAATCGAAACGAGAGCGAAGGAAACATGGTCCCTGCCTGGCTTCCCCTCTTGGCTTCCCCTGACTTCCGCACAGTGCTGTCCTGCCTTGCGGACGGTCAAACGGATGCTGTATCGGATATCCGTCATCGAGTATGCTCCTTGAGGATACGCTCGATGGGTTCTTCGCGACGAAAGCCCATCGCGGAGAAGAACGTGTAAGCAGACATATAGAGGCAAAAATAAATAATTCATACCGCATTTGTGCCTCTGTGGGGCAGCCAACGGTGCTAAGGGATAAGTGACGAGTGTTGGATTGGCGTTGTTGCCGTACTCAAATTGGTAGAACGGGCGACAGGAGCATGATGCAGTGCTCGTCACTATCGGCAAGCAAGAGACAGTTTATGCCTGTCTAGTTTACAGACCAGACTTGGAGGGCCGTTATAGTCTACAATCTATAAATTTTGTTGAGATTCGAATTATTATTATAAGTCGAGTACACATATAACAACCTCGAAATAGAAAGCTTACAGTATTCATTCTCCTCTCTCACTCCTCCCCAACCATCGGACACGGGCTGAGCGGCACATCCCTCTCCAGCGGACCCACCGTCACACCCAAATCGCACACCTGCCCCGTCTCGACGTCGTGCATCCACCCATGCACGAAGATCTCGGTCGCGCTCCCTGGGTGTGTGTCGCTCGCGTTGGTGCGGGTGGATGTTGTCGGTGCGGGCTTTGGAGGCGCAGGTGGAAGGATGCTCGAGGGCTCGAAGGTACTCGGGGGGTGAAGTAGGACTAGTGCCGTTGGTTGCGAGGACGTGGGCGTACTGCTGCATGGTGTATTGGATGAGTGACTCTCAGAAAATGTGATAAGACGAGGAAAGGAGACGTACGTTTTGCATCACCGCAGACTCGGCGATATTTTGCGTGTTCGACTTGACGTTTTGCTCTACAAGTCCGCGAAATGCGGCTGGATAGAAGCAAGACACATGTGGGTGAGCATTGAAATGAGCGAAAAGAAAAATCAGAGTAGCAGAACAAAGAACGAAAGAAAGCAGTCAGATGATAAAACGAAACCGACATGCCAATATTCAAGTATAGAAGAAATGAAGTCATCCAGAGGTCAACAGCAGACAGAAAACGGCATATATGCACCTCAGTTGTGCAAGGAGGTATACTGAGGTATGGATGGTAGAGCAGGCCGGAGTTGGCGCTGTGCGCGTCGAGCATGTAGGATTGGTTCCCCTCGTGCAGCCCCTCAATGTCAGCGAAGCGGTGCCTGCACGGGTGCGCGGCAGGGCTGGAGGACGTGAACGTGCGCATAGGTGCGTGTTTGAAGCGCTGCGAGATGGTAGATATAGATGCCCGTGATGGGATTACAAAGAAGAGATCTGGAGTACGGTCTGGAGCCTGGGTGCACAAGTAAGTGGGACGATGCGTCCGTGCATTTGTTTTAGATTGGTATTCTTGCCACAGCTTCGGAGAAAAGAGAAAAGGAGAAAAAGGAGAGGAGAGCAAGGAATGCGATTTACTTATGAGGAGCAGCTGGAGAGAAACTCTTGAACCAAATTTACATCAACTAACTCGCTTGTGTGCCTCATAACGTCACACAGTTCAATTGTAAACAACTGAGTCAAATTTAGCACATCTGCTTCCACCTTCACCTACAACCCATCTCTCATATTCGCTCGAAATGCCATCCAACGAAGAACTCTATGACTATGGCGACCTGATTGACGACGAGTACTCCGAATCAGACGACGACGAAATCAGAAGTTGCACCAAATGCCCCGCCCACCTGTCCACTGTCATCGCGCGGCTCAAGGCGCCCAATCTGCTCGCACGGCAAGATATACCGTGCTTAATTTTCGGTGAGGATGCACTGGATCTCGTCTTCACTGCACATCGTCATCGCAGACGCAAACAGAGACTGCTCTGTCGACATCATCACCTCTTCCCCTTCCCTCCCTACAAGCGCTCCCTACTACCTCTGCTCCGCATACTCTTCATGGTTTTGATGAAATGATCTGGTCGAAAATATGAATGGGCATGAGCCTTCCCACAAGGCCCCTGCACGAGCAAGTTGCTGGCCGACGCGTTCGGTGATCGCTGAATACTTGGTCAACACAGCCAGCCTATCTTTACGACCCTTGTTATCGCCTAGAACCTGGCACTCGTCCCTCTGCTACCTTGTCTCTCACAGTCCCGTTTCCGTTCCCGCAAATGCATCAAGGGCTGCGCTCTTCAAGGTCTACGTAGAACGCTCCGCACGACCGCATACCAAACTCTGAGGGCCATGTCGAGCCACAGCAGCGGGCTCAATGGACTATGTCTACCAATCTTTACCGACGTTTATACTCAGACGCGGTGGCAGACATTGTGATGCTCCCTCACCGTCGCTGCTGCTCTTGGCTCTAATTGCTACTCGCCTATACACTCGCGCAAAAAAATATTCCTCGACGACGGGCTCTCGCTCTTCATCGTCAGCACTTTGAGGTGAGTTTCATCATACCCCATCTAAATTTTGTGTGCTTTTGAGCCGTCTGTCTTACTTCCATATATGTGTCGCACTTCCCTCTCGTTTCATTCATTGGTTTAGAACCTAGAAACAGCCCTACTGTAGCCCTCTGCCCTCCCGGATCTACGAATCAGCGCAGATAGTGATCATTAATCGGGCTCAGGTTATTTACTACACTATGCGCATTCTTGAACTATTGTCCATATAACAAGTATGCGGAAAAATGCAGTTGTCAACAACCCCATTTCAGAGTAGCACTCTGCCAAATGGTACCGTCTGTATGCTTGTACTAATCCCGTCAAAAGAATTTCCCTCCCCGTCCAAGTCACATCAAGTCGGTCGTCTGCACGGACGTGATAAGTGTTTATGACATCCTTACAAAAGGCGAGTGAAATTTTACCTTTGGTTGATGGTCAAATCAGCTTCACTTTTCTTGCATCCATTGGCTTTTCAGCGCCAGAATTCTCGGCTGAGAGGCTGCTGGAGCCTCTGGGAAGACGCGCTACGGGAAACAACCATTGAATAGAGTTTCCAGCTGTGATGGTTACAAGCAGCACACACCTTTAAGTAGTCAACAACGCTTGGTGCCAATTTTGGGTAGTGGTCTCTTACGCCCATGTCACTGGGCGTGTCACGAGGGACGAGGAGCTTACTGAGGGGGGTTATTAAGTATACAGAGTAACCTGCATGAGCCAGAGACACTCCCAGAATGCCTACGGCTAAGAGCTTGTTGCTTGTTCTTATTCTAGGAACGGGATATCTGTTCAATAAGAGTTCCAACAGTGTGCAAGAGATGTAGTTCCAATGATCTGACAGTTGTCGTATTTGGTGTGGAAGATGAGGTCCTTGAGGATCGTGACTCCCTCCCGCCGTCGACGCGGCACAGTCAGCAGCAGGTATTACCATACAGCAATATAGTTCGAATAGGTCTTCGCGAATGTCACATTGCGAAGGGGACATTTCAAATGCGAAAATGTCCTTGATGTATTGATTGTCAGTCAGTGATGATGCCCAGTTGCGGAATAAGCGAATCTACGCAGTATACAGACTGAATGGATGTCATTAAGCTTCAGAGGAGGACACTAACCATGACAGAGAAAATCTCGTCGCGCACTGCGTATAGCGAAGCAGCAAGAGGAGAATTGTGGAGAATGTATCCCTTGATCTCTGTGATATGTCGTCTGATTTCTATTTGCTGGACATTCTAGGAAAGGACACAAATACGTCAGTATACCATATAAAGCACACTAAGACTAACCTTTATCACAAGAACTAAAAGATACGCAACAACAAATGTTATGCCGTCGAGGCGATCCTGGACTGACCTGGATGATTTCCGGTTGCCAACTCGAAAGTAAATTGCAAAAAATCTTATGTATCGTGCTGAGAAGTCCATGCCAACGAGTCTGCGCTGTACAAGCGCGCTTGATATATTTGCCTGCATTATGTGCTCGAGAAACCCATTGAAGCGAAAGTCCTGGAAAGGAACAGGTGGTAAGCGGTGTTAATTATTTCATTGGAAATATGCACCAGGTTTTATCAGCAAACTCACCGGGAGCTCAGCCATGTCACTAACGGCTAGTGGAAAGCTGGCAGCAATCGCAGCATGTGCATTGCTGATATCAATACATAAAGAACCAGACCTTGACGGGTCAAGCAGAAAGTCGGGTAAAGAGGCATGGAGGACCTTGATGGTTTCGCCGGTGACTGAAACGATGCAAAGGAGGTCACGTAGGACATGCTGAACATGACCTGGCTTGTAGTCAAAATGTTGTTCAATTCGGCGAGATGTTATGGGACGAGGCCGACAGGTGTATGGGACAACCAGAAAATGAAAGATATTCCATACGGCTTCCTTGTTTGCGTTGGGAACAGACCCAAAAATATGGCGATAAAGGATATCAAGCGGCTCATAGGGCTTGTCCTCAATGGGAATGTCCTCAAGGCCGAGGATTCTTTCGAGGCACTCGTCTGGCCTATTGTTGGCCATCTTGATGTATCGAATGACAGTCGCCGGATATATAAACACCTTTGAGGACTTTGAGACGAGTTGAGCGATTTGGCCTGGAAGGGGCCAAACTTTAGGCAGAAATTCTCGAATGGGGTGGGTCCTCCGAATCTCTGCAAATTCCTTCAAGAGGAATGTCGTGATTTGCTCGTCCGCATCTTCATCATCCCCGAGATTCTTGGTCAATACGCTCACACCGTCTGGGCCCTGAAAGGTGGGGTCAAGCTCGAAAGTCGCCAGTATATGGGGTTCGGGACGACTGGTGACGATAAACCGGAATGGTAGCGAGAGGTGTCGAACAGCCAGCGCAATGCAAAGGAGCAAATCTCGTTGGACTTGAGGGTCGTTGCATTCGTCCAAGCCATCCACTAGGATGAGTCGCGGGTGAGGCCTCTTCTTAATATTGAAGATTTTGCGGCGCCAACGCCGAATAGTGCCCCCTTTGGCTTCCTTCTGCCATTGGTTGACCGAGTCAATGATGAGGCTTTGCATCTGCACGGCATTGGAAGCGGCGAGGACAGCCGGATTCGTCCGCACAATTCTCGACATAAAGGGCTGAAGCGCAGGTAGGTTTACGGCCAGTTGATATGCCAGAGTTACAACGAGCTGATTCCCGTTATTGCGTCCGGGAGAAGTTCGAGAGAAGAAAAAGCTTGCGGCATGGTCGGCTTGGCCCTTTAGCAAGAGCGAAACGGACTGAGCAAGGGCTGATTTTCCAACGCCAGCTGGACCATGTAGCCAATATAGAGCGGACGAGGAAGTCGCACCGCCCTCCTGGACAAATTTCTGCATGCCGTGAATCATCGAAGTTCTCGTGCCTTCATCGCACTTAGGAGCGTCAAAACGTTCTGCGGCGTCCAGGAGTCCGGCAGGTGCGCTACGGGCATACAGGGTCCCAAGGATATCTACATCCATGAGGAATCGTAGTTAAGTCAAGCACAGGCACAAGAGCGTCGTGTATCTGGTACATCCGCATCATAAGGGGTTTGCGTACCATCTTGAGCACCAACATTGGCCACTGTATTTGCCACAGCATTGAAGACACCACCGTGGATAGCGACATTGGTGGCCCCTTGAAATACACTCATCGCAGATCGTCAAACGACTTCGGAGTTGCGATGCGGTAAGGTTGAGGTGGCTGGATGGAAGTAGATCCGAGTCGAGTCCAGAATAGTTAAGTCAACGGAAGTGTAAAGCAGGTTAGTGGCCTGCAGGAAGCTGTGATGAGAGAGAGAGAGAGAGAAAGAGAAAGAGGAAATGCAACCTGGTTTGTAGATGCCGTCCTTGTGGAGAACCTGTGCTCGCTTCGTGACAGGGCTGTATGCCAAGACATTTCATTCAGAGCTCAAATTCCATTTCATATATCCTCATCATGGTCGGGAATAAGTTAAATAAGCAGCGAAATGATATCTTGCTGGTAGACGAAGCACCAGATCCTGCAGACTGATTGCTGGTCAGCTCTCATCAATGTCACATATCTACTGTATCTCGGGGGATTAATCAAATCATTCCTTTGCTCGTGAAGGAGCCACACATAACACCACAAATGGACACATAATCAAGGTCATTGACGAATAAAAGACAATACACATACGACTCCGAGAAAGGCTCAGGTGCCTTGTTGATCCCTCGACTGTTGCTCGTTCCATCTTCGAGCCTGAACTCGGTGTCAAATCATGGCGCCAGCAATCGCTAGTGGTGGCCTTGCATCCTGGGCATCTTTTAAGCCCATAAACAAGGAGATTGTGCAGGAGATGCGTCCAGAATGAAACTTTCATTTCGATGGTTTGATGGGCCAACTGGCTTAGTCAGCAATGAAATTAGGCGCCCGTCACGGATGGAAGTGGAGTGGAAGACCCAAGGGAAAGGGGCCGTTTTTGCGAAGAAAGGTGCCAGGCCTGGCCTTTCCGGCGCAGAATATAGACCCCGTCGATATAACCGGGTTTCTTGATCCAATCTGAGGCCTGAATTTCAGCAAAGATGGCTGCAGTAAAGTCAGTTTAACTCACGACGCGATTGACTAAGCATAGGTATCCAGTAACCGATACAAGCAAAACTTGTGGTATAAGCAGAAGGAATTGTCTGCCGTTGTGTTCCTCCAGGTGACGACTATGCAATTGTCTTCCAGAGGGTGGCGACGGCCTATCCAATTGAGATCCTCCTTCCAGGTACCAATGATTGCGACAAGAGCTCAGGGTGACGAAAAACTTCACAGAGCTCAGGACTCAAGCGCGGAGCGGATCGTGGCGATTGCCCTAAAGGGTTTTCTGGAGGGTCGATGGATCAAAATGGCTACGAGGGTCCAAATGTGAAAACCGTTGAACAAGCGCCCGTCTTCAGTGGTCGAATATAAACCCATGTGAACACCAGCGAGCGATGTCCACGGAAGCGCTGAGAAGACTTCATTCCATCCATTCCGTGAATTAAAACCTCGTTCTGGAGGGGACCGCGGGTTGACTTTCGCGGTTTCTGCGCGCAGAAAGGCGGAGGGTAGGCTCAAATGTCGCTTCATGGCAAGATAGATCCTGCGGACACGCAGAATCGCAGGCGATGGGCGGCGAGGCATCCCTCTCATCTTTCAGAACTGTTTCCTCCATGCGAAGGGTCCTCAAACGCGACCTCGCGCACGTCGACACGCTCGGGTGACATTGGATACTGCTCGATGCAATATAAATACGCAGCGAGTTGCGCAGATGCCGTGAAAACATATGCCAGAGACGGAGGAAGGGTCCGCAGAGCTTTAAGACCATTTCACAGGTACTCAAGAGGCATGCGGAAGCAGGAGAATTAGTTTGGTAGGCAATGTAGGGAGTTAACGGGCCGGAATTGCCGTGAGTGAGGTCGAACGAAGGTTGCATGGTGTCGCAAAATATGTTGCGCGACCGGCCTGACAGTGGAATAATCCGGCCGATAGCAGTGGAAAGGGTAGGGGTTGCTGTTAGGAAGTTGGAAGATGGAGCTGGTTCCTGAGCAGTGGCCAGTAGTTTGGAGAGGGAGGCGAAAACGAGGAGAAAACTATGTGACGGAGCCATCTGTGTCGACTCGGACGCTCGTTAGGCTCGAGACCAGCTGAATTCCAACAAAGCAAAGTCTTCCTTAGTCGGGATGGTAGCATGGATCGAAGGTACCCAGCCCATTTAGCAATCGAAATGCAGTGGGCGAGGATAGAGGGAGGGAGGGTGCAAGTCGAGGTGAGCGAAACGCGACTAAGGACTGTGAAAAAGATGGCATCAGCATAGAGAATGCATGCGAGAGCAAGACTTTAGCTGAATTCAGCCATGGTGAGGAGCAAATTCACATGCGTAAGCGAGCAGAGATATGAAACTGAAAAATTGCTCTCATCCAACAAGGTCACAACAGAGGGGCGGAGAGGAGGCAGAATAAGGCGACGCGATATGGGGAGGCTGTTGATAGGAATGAAGATGGACCAGAGTCAGGGTGTGGTCGGAATACTAACGCCGGACGGTCGTCCTGCGCATGCCTGGGGTCCGGGGCTCCAGGAGGGGCGGGATCTACAAACGCGCCAAATTCCTCAGCCAGCAAAGAGAGACGACTGCACTATGCGTCGGGTAGTCGGCCGCATGAGTGAGACGCGTCGACGCATCGCATTTTCTCGTATTGGGGGAGGCAAGGAGAAAGAGAGGTTGGGAACCGTCTCCTTGTCACGGCGAAGTCGAAGATCACAGGACCAGGGAGGAGCTCGAGGGTGGGGTTATTCTCAGAGATGCGGCACAGAGATGTAGCTTTTGGAAGCGAGTGCGAGCAGAGGAGGATGGCGGAACTGATCGAAGAAGGTGTCGACGAGCAAAATGTCGGAGATGAAGGATTTTGCTCATGTGACCATTGATCCGCGATTGTGACCATGCAGTGTGCACTCGACGCTGGTTCCCCCGCCCTCTTTCTTACTTCACCCGCAGCCTCTGCACCGCATAACTCAGCACGGCCTGGCTTCCTGTCTCCGTCTCGTCAAACCTGTTTGGTGCGGAAGATGGCGGACTCGGCGACGCGACTGTCGGAGCAGTCAAAGAGAAGGAAGCGTGGTTGTTAGCCGCGCGGGGCGAGGGAGTTGAGGAGGCCAGGTTAGTGCTATGTATGTCGAGCATGTAGGGCTAGTTCCTCTCGTGCATATCCTCAATGTCGGCGAAGCTGTGTCTGCACGACTGCGTGACGGGGCTGGAGGACGCGAAGTTGCGCATGGGTGGATGGTTGAAGCGCTGGGTGTACAGACGCCCGTGGTGGAATGTGAGGGGGAGGTCTGAAGCGCAGTTTGGACCTGGCGGGTACCAGGAATCGTCACAAGGCGTTCGTGTATTGCTTTCGATCAGCTTCCTTATCACAGTGTTGGAACCACAGTCGAGAAACAGATAGGAGGACGAGGAGAATAAGCAGGGCAGCTGAGCCAAGCAGAGAAGCAATGCCGAGCTTTTCGCTTGTGACGTCACATTTGAATATAAACAACTGAGTCAAATTTAGCTCATCTGCCTCAAAAGTTCACGAAAACTACCCAAACACTACCACTTGCCGCTAATCAGCTCATCTCCCATATTTGCACAAAATGTCATCCAGCGAAGAACCTTACGACTCTGACGACCTTATTGACGACGAGTTCTCCGAATCAGACGACGATGAGATCAGAATTGCACCAAATGCCCCGCCCGCCTGCCCACCGTCACCGCGTGACTCAAGGCGCCCAATCTGCTCGCACAGCAAGGTATACCATGCTTAATTTTCGGTGAGGATGCACTGGCTCTCGTATTCTGGGTCTATGCCAGTGTCTTCCCGCTGCACATCGTCGTCGCAGACGCGAACAGGGATCGCGCTATCGACATCATCACCTCCTCCCCTTCCCTCTCCTACAAGCGCTCTGGCCTCGACCCCGGGCCTGCGTCCATCGACCCCGCACTCCTGATGGACGTCCGGAGCAAATTTGCCGAGTCCGTGTATCTGCAGACCGAGGATGACTACGACAACCCTGTATTGATCGTCGTCCACCTTCGGCCTCGACGTCGCAGACTTCATGCGGTCAACGCCGGTGGACATGTTTCCGGGTTCGCCTTTTCACGAGAATATTAGACTACCAAAACCGCATGCGATGGTGGACGCCATCATCGACAGCTTCCTTGAACATGGCAAGGGCCTTGTGACTGCAGAAGGCAACGGGGAACTCGTGATATGGCTCGTATCCATCGTCACGCGCGGCTATCGCGTTGGGAGCACAGTCCCGGGTGAGGGACAGGATGCGCAGGCCCTGCTTGGAAACATCAAGGAGGAGAATCGCGAGTATTTTGAGGCGTGGATGCGGTGGGATGCAAGCACGGGCGACATTGACACCTACCAGAAGCGGCGTAAAGCTGTTATGGATCGCAAGGCGTATGTGCTCTTTTCGTCTCTTGGATTTCTACTAATCCTCAACTGCGCAAGTAGCAAGGAGGAAGCTTGACAATTAACCATTAGCGATTGGCCTATCACCCGACTTTATACGTCCATTGTCGATCTAAATACTGTCTAAGAAGCTGAAGCAAGGTGTATGTGTTCTCGGCTCTTGATTTCGGCGCTTAATTCGCTCTTGAAGGCTGATTCGATCCTAACCGCAACATAGCACTTGTTTGTGCAACATTCGAACATATCAACCACTATCTTTTACAATGTGAACACTGACGACAATACTCTGCATCTATCAATCCAATTGTCAAAGATTCAAGGTACAGACTGACTGTGCCCAACTCTGTGGTGACTTTGTCATCTCCTTAACCTGAGAGCATTTCAGCCTGCGCATTGTGCATCATCGCGTTACCCGACGTTTGAGGCTCCTATTCTGCTTGCAGGAAGCGGCATACCATGCCTGATTTTCGGCCAGGATGCCTTGGCTCTGGCCTTCCGGGTCCTCACCGGCGTCTCAGCTCTGCACGACGGTGTGTTGAGCGCGGACGGTCGTTGGCAACTTTTGATCTGGCTTGCATCCATTGTCGATCACGACTTCCGTGTAATACGCACGGCCCCTGGTGAGGGACATGATCCGCAGGCACTGCGTGGTTCCACCAAGTGGGAGAATCAGGTGTATTTTGAAGCATGGTTCAACTGGGACACGCTAAGAAAGGCCGAAGTTGAAATTTATCGGGAAAGTCTCATCAATGACAAAGCAGCGTAAATTTTTTGACTCTTTAATTCCATGTAACCCTCATTTTAATTAAAGGAATAGTGTCTGCCGAGTACTTGATGGCGCGCCTCGTTCGAAGAGTGAAATTCCAGCTGGATCACCTCAAGTATGCACGAACATCACGCGTCACGAGTTACATAGATACATGGTCTACTCGTTGAAAATCAATCGCAAGAACATGAAAAGAACCTCGTAAGTTGGGGGGGAAAAACACTCCCATCTCATGAGGGTGCGTGTCAGATGCAGAATATGTTGTTGGTTCGAGTTTGTCCCGATCGTGGGGAAGTATCGTATCGTGGGGAAGTGATTGCGCGTATCACTTCCGCTGAACTTGGCGGTCTTGTGGGCGCGCGCGTGTTCCGAGGCCAAGGAAGTGGCCTCTACTGCTCTGTTCTGGGTGAATACGTGGACTCAAACCCGCCAAGTGTTTGAATATCGAAACTTTCTCTCTCCGTGTATGGTATATGGGATTTATATAACCTGCACTATATCGAGTTGACTAAGGGGAATTACATTATCAGAAAGGAAGTAGTGACAATAAATTTGTGCTAGAGATTTTGTTTATTACTAAAAAATTCAAATTGGGGTGTAGCAGCTCTCCCAGTTCTTGCCAAGCATGTCCATAGACTCCGAGAAGTCAATAGATCCGTAGCATTGTTCCAGTGTGATCAGAGTGCAGGAGGGGTCTTGAACGTTGGAATGGCTCCTATTCACCCACATCAAGCGGTGATTGTCTGATTCCGTAGAAACAACCCATCCATCCTCTAAAATCCTCCATTTGGTACATTTGGGATCCACTGTTGATATCCAGCCTTCGATGCTGCCATCCATGTAACTAGAACAGGCATCATCTATCGCAACATGAATTCGCTCTGGGTATGGTATGGTAGAGGCGTTCAGAAGAATCAGTTTCTGGTTGCCAGAGATATCCCAGACCCTGATAGAGTCATGATATGCACTAGAGACAACATGACTGCCATTATTGGAGAATGCCACCGAATTGATATTATTTTGATGGCCACAGAGCACATGCAGCTGCTGGCCAGTTGTGGAGCTCGATAGTCGTAGTGTATCATCCTCCCCACCCGATACTATTGTTCTGCCATCCGGCGAAATGGCCACCAGTTGTACAACCCCTGAAGTCCCGTCTATGCAAAGAACCTGCTGCCCAGTTGATACAGACCAGAGCCGCGTGGTTTTGTCAGATGATCCAGAGACAACTCGAGTGGCATCTGAAGAAATTGCAACTGAGTTGACCTTGTCTGTGTGGCCATGCATAGTATGCAGTATTTTCCCTGATAAGGCATCCCATATGCAGACTTCTTTATCCCAGGATCCTGATACAACACAAGTCCCATTGAGCGAGATGGCCACCGATGCCACCCGGTGAGTATGCCCGGTCAAGACTCTGGAGTGCCATTGACCAGACACCAGATCCCATATGATGAACGTTTCATCAAAAGACACGGATGCAATCCTTGTGCCGTTCTGGGAGACTGCCACTGACTGCACCAGCTGAGTATGTCCTTCAAGAGTGTACAGCAGATTTCCACGAAGTGCGTCCCAGACCCGAACAGTCTTGTCATCGGAGCCCGAGACAATCCACGCAGCGTCTGGTGCAGTTGCTACGGAAGCTACACTATCTCGATGGCCGCGTAATTCCTTTACCAGTGCACCACTAAAAGCATTCCAGATCCGCACAAATCCATCTCGATGCCCTGACACAATTTGAGTATCATGGCTTAGGAATGCTACTGAGTATGCGGATGATGGTGTCTCTTCCAGAGGAATAGGACTCAAAATTTGATTGGGCTGTCCAGGCGTAAATATGACAGGAGTGTCTTTATTTTTGGTATGTGTGAGCACAGGGAGTTTGCTGAAATTGGATTTCCAGGTCTGAGTAATCTTGGGGCCTTTTGACGACGCGGCCAGATGTGATATGTACAAATGAGGTGTCGATATTCTGAAGTCACACTGATCCAATTGAGTAGTGAACTCTATCACTTCATGAAGGCTGTTAACAAGATCGAGATTGGTTCTGTCGTACTATTCAATTTACATTTCAATTTTTTCTTATAATGGTACCAGTATTAGCACACACCTGTTCAACCCAGCGCTGAGCGCGGTACAGGATAGAGCTGCATTTGTCCACCTGCTTGACCAAGTTCATGACCTCGATCCAAAAGAGGCCGCGTAGCTCCAGAAAGGCCTTTATTTCTTGCGACACAACACCAGGGTCACCGGTTATGGGTAGGTGATGGCTCCAGTTCACGGCAGAGTATGCGAGGAGTGGATTGATGTCATAGTGTTCATTATCTAATAAGAAAGACGATGGGATGTTGCACATATTGAACTTGAGTTTATTCAGCCAGGTAAAACAGAGATCCCGTAACCGCTTCTGCACATGGTGCTCGTCGCACGAGAAGGCGAAGACCTCGCCATCGAGTTTGAAGCTTGAGCGCGTTGGATCAAATATGAAATCAGGGAAAGAGGCATGATACCAATAGACTAAGCCTTCCTGGACATAAAGAACGGCGTGCAGACTATCGACAACATTGCGAACAATGTCTGCAGTAACGCCTTCTTCCCAGAGAAGCGCAGAAACGGCAAGTGGTGATGATCTCTCTCCAGTAGATAGGAGCATGTGGATAACATTGAGGCGCCGTTGGTGCTGCTTTCCCTTGTATCCCAACAATGCGTCACACAGAATATGCCGGTAAAGGATGTCAATAATGAAGTCGGACCGGTTGTCACTTATATTCCTTGTGTAGCACATGAGCTCGTCCAGCAGCTCCATTTGTTCATCTAGGGGAATATTCCATTGGGGTTTCAGATATCGGACAGCCGTTGCTGCATAAATGAATAACCCATTTGCCAGGATCTCTAGCTTTTGCAGATCCTCATCGCCAAGCATTGGAAGGTTCAATTTGAGGTACTTGGATATATCCGACGATACCTCTTCGAGTGGCACACGTTGAAGCCACCGTTCGGCCACCCTCATGCTGAGCGAGCCGATGAGGCTCACAATGGTAGGGTCGGACCTGCTAGTCAGGAATAATTTGAACCCCTTCGAAGGAATGCCGTTGAGCGTGGTAAGAAGACTATCGAGAAAGTCGGAGGACCCATTCTCAGCAAGTTCGTCCAGTGCATCAATGACTATGAGATACACTGGCGCATTGTGTTCAATGCGTTCATGCTCTGACTGCAGCCATGGAATAAGTAGCAAGGACTGGAGTTGCTTCGATACGCTGTAGGATACTGCATTGAATTTGTTGCCCACTACCAACGCGTTGGCAAACGGGGCACATTTGCGAGCGAGTTGGTGTGCGACCGTAGGGATAATACGGACTGGGTTTCGGGTCTCTGGAAATTGTCTGGAGCAGAAGAAATTGGCGCCAAGAATGGTCTTTCCATTGGTTACGCCACCGCCAAACATTGCTGAAATCGTGGTCGAGATTGTCGTTTTGCCTGATCCAGCCTGCCCAGTCAACCAGAAGACCTGTGGGCTGTCCTCGGTGATGTCATTCGCCCAGTCTTCGATTTCCTTCAAGATTCCTACCCGTGTCCCATCCGTGCACTCCTCGCGTCGTATTGCCTGTTCCAGCACCACACTCTCGTAGTCCGCGGTCTCTGAAGGGCGAAGTCGATACAGGGCCTCTCTCTGTCATAAACTTGAGCCAAGAGCATGACTAATGTGTGCGGTGCTCACCTTCGTAGTCTCAAGTATGTTACTGGCCGTCTTCTGAATACCAATAGACATTTCCACCTAAAGGGAGATGAGTACATAGTGATTGACTCAGAAATCGGAGAGACCTGAAAATTATCGGTTGCGTCTTCCATCCTCATGAATATCTCCTTTATATCCATGGACAGTGCCTCATAATCCAGCATTCGTCGAGTGCGTGATGCCTTTTGGATGGTCTCCAAGTCTTGGAGTGCATTTTTCAGTCGCCTAGAGGATACTGATGCATCAATATTATAATATTAATACATGATTAAGTCACGAACAGTCTGAAGGCCGACATTGCATCCTCTGTGCTGCTTGGAATGCCTTCGCGTATTGCTGCTTCCACGATGGTGAGTTTGGCTGAAGCGTTCAACACGCCCCGCGTCGCACTGTTGATATTATCCTTCATAGACTGTTATTCGCTCAACATCAGTTCACAGGATTAGGCATCGTTGGAACGTACATCTTTCATAGCAATGACCACTTTCGCGACTGAGAACGCAACCTTCACCGGATTTGGCTCAGACAGATCGGGAAGTACCTTCAGGAGCGTCTGAGCAAAATGTCCTGCAACGCTGAGGCCTTGCTTGACGGTGTCCTTCCATTCTGTCGACCCAGTTAAAGATAGAGGCGTTGGTCCTTCGGCGTCTTTGTTATTCTCCCCGATCACCCCTTAAATCTTCAATGAATATTATGAGATTTACTGAGACCATGAGGACTTACCAGGTTGTGAAATATGAGCTGTGCTCGTTATCAAGTCCGTTGCAAAGCTTGACATTGAATGGACATCTCTTTCCGCATTTACACCAATACCTTCGTGCTCTCTTTCGAGGCCACTGGGAAGCTCGATTTGCGCCCCTTCGACTGAATAGTTGTCAATAATAAAATGGAATACTTTTTACGAGCGTACCTTGATGCATATTCATCTGAAATGCGCGAGTTGGTGTGCTTCGAGCGCGATCCCCAAATAAGCCTTTCAATTTATTCATGGGTCTGCTCCATTTTCTCCTTGTTTTTACAGGAGGGTGGGGACTTTGTGACATGTCTTCTTAGTCGAGCGATGGATGTCCTGCAACGATATTTGAGCAATTGGTTGGTTGCACAGGCAAGAGCAAAGGAGTCAAGACATCACTTTTACGTGGCAGCTGGGCCTAATTTAAGATTTACCACGCCCATCATCGAATGATGACGGTGGTCCGGCCAGGCAAATTGCATAACCAGCAACATATGTACAACACTAATTGAATATCATACAACTAACAGTCTTAATCCTCATAAGTCTCGGAGAGTTCGACGAGCAGTCGATGATACCATGAAGCTAGAAGGATCGAATGTATGGCTTGATCTACATATGTACATCAGCCATCCACATATAACATAACAGATATCCAAGATGTTGAATGCTATTATGGGTCAAGACGTCAGGTTCGAGCGTTGGAGCTGTAGGCGGTCATCCCTATGATCGTTGAGGCATTTGAGTAGCCACAGCCCGTTGAGGCGCTGAAAAAACAGCGGCAACAATTGGGATGCCCGTTTTGTTAAGTGCATACGTGAGTGCCGTAAACTAGAGGCGGATAAGAACGCTGTCAAAAATAATGCATATGATCTACAAGAACCACGAGGAAACATATATGGGACTTCGCATCGCTGCGTGTCGAGACGCATCGCACATACGCCTGACGAATGAAAAGCGACGTTCTCGGGTCCCCGAGCCACCTCTCACCGATATCCGTGTCAGTAGCAACGCTCAGCACGATTCAGGGCTCCAATTCTACGACAGCCTGCATATCAAATGTACGCATTCAATATTATTCCCTGGTAAGCATCTATTGAGCCTGAAAATGGGAGAGTATCAGAGAGAAAAGATTGCAAACACGAAAGCCTTCGGGGATCGGAGGACTGATGTCGCTTAGTCAGGATTGAAAAAGGCGCCCAAAAAGGCTCAAAAATACATTGACTATTTCAGATCAAGACGTGACAGAGGAAGCAGCGCCCACCTCGCAGCTTTGGAGCTTGAAGCCCAGGTTGCGAGTCGTCATGTCATTGACAGGATAGACTTGGGGTAGACGGATGTCGACCTCAATCCTCATTCCATACCGACTATCGTGCCAATAACGTGGAGGCCAGTTGACGGTCGCACGAGTTGTATTTCAGCTTCAACTCGCGGAAAGAGGCACTACTGAGAGAGCACCTCCAGGAAGCGCACTGGAATGAGAGAAAGCACGACTGAAGCCTACGGAAGAATAAAATTAGCGTCAAGTTACAAGATGGGCCAACTCTGGACGGTACTTACTTGTGGAGCGACGCAGAGACGCAAAATTTCGGATGATGCTCTCATCCAGGAGGGAGATAATGCGAGAGCGGAGAGCCGAACAAGTGCTGGAGAGGACAAAGGATGGTCCTGGTGAACATGGCAAGAGATAAAAGCCGGGAAATCGTTCCAGGATGATCTCGGACGGGCCTCTGTCTAAGTTCCCTTTTCAACACCTCGAAGGACGTCCAGGTGGTGGTGCCTGTTTTCGTCGAACCGACACCTCTCCTCCTTCCATCCTGCATATGTCGTGAGCCTTCCTTCTGCACGCTCTTTTGTCGGGGGTACGACGACGCCGCAATCAGTCAATGGACGGCGCCGACAGTCTTCCACTCCAGGGAGCTTTCAAGACCGAAAGACGAGAGATGTTGCTTCCGAAAGATTCAATATTTGAAAACGATCATCGGTGGTACGGTGAGGCGGTGCGCCGGGTTAGAAACCAGTTAGACGCCTATATTCGAAGCTGTGTCAAAGGAGTCAAGAGGACCTGGAGTTTCTGTCCAAGGAACGATCTGGGTACAGCATAAAAAGCTGAAGACTTCCCAGAACCTGAGAAATGGTGCGACGGGAATGTGGGTATTCGTCAGCTGCCTCCAATGTCCATTGCGGGGGAAGACCGTTTTACTAGCCCTTTTGGACGGGTGGCAGACGTCGACACGCCATGTCGTCCGATATGCACCACCAGACACGGAACGCAGAAATCGAGGAAATGTTAAAATGACTGGAGCGTTTTCTTGATCTTGATCTATGGAATCCATGACCGTGCCAACATCCGTCTGCTGCAATCCGCAGAACCATCCCTCTGCATCTCTCAGAGCCGTCCAGGCGACGTTTTTGGAGGAAGAAATCGGTACGGTGTAACAAAACGTCTGTGTATTTCGTTAGGCGAGATCCCCACGAGCGTATCCTACGCAATTTCGGCACCGGAAATCTATCAAGTCGCATGCTGCGGACAGATGTTGCGGCATCTCGTCCGAGACTGCTTCAAACCCCGATAAGGCTTCGAGGAGTCTCGACCGGGTGAACGAAGCTGAATTCGACATGGCGCTCTATAAAGTGCCGGAGAGTCTGCGAAAAGGTATATAAGGTAGGAGGCGGCGACGGTACACCTTGTTGGGCGCGCGTTAGAGTCTTGTGACAAACGGAGAGATAGGTTGGCGTACGTTCTTTGGTCCGTGAGGTTAATGGCCGAAGTTTTACAGAGCCAAGGGCAACTTGAAGCCCGTCGCGCAAGAGTTGAGCGAGGTATCTGAGTAGAGTAGAAAGGACAAATGGAATGGTTGGTGACAGGTTTCTTCCGTCGGACAGCACACCAAGCTGCGCCAAGCCGAGGAGGAAAACGACTAGGCAAGGAGAGACTTGACGAATGGAGACAGGGTGTCGCAGGCGACGCGAGAAATTTGAGCGGAGATGGTCGTCATTAGTTTACCACCAGCGAAAGGACCGATTGGCGGAATCACAATCTGCTGGGTGGATGCTTGATGTCGCGCATAATAGATGAGCACGGTCGGAAGCTAGTCGGAACTAGAGGGCGGGGAGGAGGGTCGTCACGACGGAGCTGATACTTCAAAGACGCGCAGTGAGCATGCAAAATCAACCAGGAAGACAAAAGAACTTACAGATTGGCAAACGAGCCACTGGGACAACGGGAGCCGTATCTCCAACGACTGAGAGGATAGCAACATCGCGAAATCATGAACATGGGAACAGCGAGCGAGGGCTGGATATATTTTGGGAGAAGGCGGAATGGGTGAACCATTGGTGTTCTATGGCACCTAGGCGCTTCGCCATACTGGTAGTGCTGAAGCGCTGAAGGCTGGTAGGTTGAAACGGTGGATCGATGCTTCGAGAACCCGAGAGCTGTGTAGATGCAAAGGACAAAAAGACGCGGCCTGAGCAATAAGTCTGGCTGGATTATAAAAGAGAAGGAGGGCCCGAGAAGAGCAGACCGCGAAGACGCAATTGGGAAGTGTTGGAGGTCGTTGTACTGGCCTACAAAATTGGCTTTGAAAACAGTCACACTATGACGTGACGTACTCGCAACGCGTCCCGTTTGGGACTACACTAACACTCCGTCTCGTACTCCCATCTTTGACGAGCGCTGCCGGGTCCTGTTCTCGTCGCACTCGTGAGCGGGCACGAACATGATCGACATAACCAGTGGTCTGTCCAACGCGACTAGAGTACAATCCGCCACCCATTCCTTCGACCCTCCTTCAACGTCCAGTGTCCACGCTGTCGCACGCATTTTCAACGCAAATTTATCGACGCTGCTGCTTACCTACGGCAGTGGCGGTAGCAGGCTCTGAAGGTGAAGTTAGCGGACAGTAACCACCCTCAGCATTCCGGTGTCGAGTTTGTTGACACCAAGGTGACCAACTCCAATGCTTACGAGTGGCAGCCTGGTCCTTCGTAGCAGACGCTCTTCCCTCGCATCACGCATTCTGCTTACTCACAGTTACAACGCTGGCTGCTTGTGATAGCAACGTTTAGGAGGGGCGACTGTCGACGTATATGTTGTTACATGCGTTCCCAATGCGACGCCATCGTCGCTGCTGCAAACCCACGGCAGTGGCGGTAGCAACTTCCTATGGTCAATGTTGATGCCCGAGATCATCTCTCTATGTCAATCTTCTCTTTTTCAAGGAACCGAAGCCCAGCTTCTGCTCTCTTGCCTGCTCACCCTGGACGCTAGAATGTCTGTTCTACACCAATAGTACGCTGGCGGCTTTCACATGATAGACGCTGTAACGTTGATACTTTGCCGTCGTCGTCACTGCTCATCCACAGCCACAGCGGTGGGCGCAGCGCACAACTGCCGCCAATCTTCACTGTTCGTTCACAGCCACCATAGTGGACAATGTGATGCTACCTCTCTACCGGTAACGTCCACAGACGCTGCGGCAGGCTTGGTGCTGCCCGCCCATAGCAGCCGTAACATTGGGCTCAAAAGGTCAGTATGAACGCCGACAAACCAGATCTCCTGAACATGATGATGCGCTGCCATCGGTGATACGCTATATCTGACTGCTACGAAGTGTTCTCGCACTCTGTTTGTGCCCGTAATTGGGGTTCCGCTCTCTCACCCATTCACGGCTGAGGACTCTATGTTAGTCTTTAGGGCGTAACATCGCGAGTTATCTGGTATATTTTTCTCATCCTTGTGTCACTTACGCAGGATGTACGTATGGGTTTGAGGTTCAAGGAGACATGCCTCACGCAGGGTCTGAAAATTCGTGGTAATGCATTGCATACAAGCCCTGGTCTGAACATAGATAGATACATTGAACAACCTATGTATTTACGGTGTAGCCTACTTCTAACAGAAATCCTTACAGGACAGGTAGGTATTGCTTGAGAATACATATCTACTACTTATTCACACTGCCACAGTCATATCCAAAACAAGTACATGGCCGAATTTGTACCCTAAACATATTTGGCTGCCCCAAACAGAGACACAGTTGATGGTGCGATATTGAGGAGGGATCCAGCAGTGACGGAAGCCAGCCATTATCCACTGACCATCATCTGATATCTGGGGAGTGGAATTTATGCCAAGTGCAGATTGCTGCAAGGGATAAAAAATCCGAAATTCCCCAGGTGCAGTTCTGCTCACCCTAGTGCCATCAGGCAGTGCAATGTCTGGAGTGGTCATCAATTGAGAATGGCCTGTTGTTACATTCCAAATTTGGACTGTGTCATCTTTGGACCCAGAAATGACTTGACTGCTGTCCTGTGAGAATGCAACAGAGTTCACATTATTAGTGTGGCCTTTCAATGTAGCCTCCACCTTGCCTGTGACTGCATTCCAAATCCGGATTGTGTTATCAGATGATCCAGAGACAACTTGGCTGCCATCTGGTGAGAATTCAGCACACCTCACTGAATTAGTGTGGCCTCTTAGCTTAACCTTCAGCTTGCCTGTTACTGCATCCCAAATTCGGGCTGTGTTGTCATGTGATCCAGACACAACTTGGCTGCCATCTAGTGAGAATGCAACAGAGCTTAGTGCTGATGTGTGGCCATTCAGCTCAGCCTCCACCTTGCCTGTTGCTACTTTCCAAATCCAGACTGTGTGGTCTTCTGATCCAGAGACAACTTGGCTGCCATCAGGTGAGAATGCAACAGAGTTCACTAGACCTGTATGGCCCTTCAGCTCAGCAAGCTTTACTACTACATTGCTTGTTACTGCATTCCAAATCCGGATTGTGTTATCAGCTGATCCAGAGACAATTTGGCTGCTATCAGGTGAGAATGCAACAGAGTTCACTGGACCTGCATGGCCCTTTAACACAGCCTTTATCTTGCTTGTCTTTGCATTCCAGAGTCGGACTGTATTATCACGTGATCCAGAAATTATTTGAGTGCCATCCCCTGAGAGTGCAACAGAGGTCACCATTGCTGTGTGGCCCTTCAGCTCAGCTTCTACCTTGCCTGTTACTGCATTCCAAATTTGAATTGTATTGTCACTTGATCCAGAGATAATTTGGCTGCTATCATGTAAGAATGCAACAGAGTTCACCCAATCAGTGTGGCCCTTTAGCTCAGCCTCCAGCTTGCCTGTTACTGTATTCCAAATCCGGATTGTGTTGTCAAATGATCCAGAGACAACTTGGCTACCATCTGGTGAGAATCCAACAGACCTCACTAGACCTGTGTGACCCTGAAGCTCTGCCTCCAACTTGCCTGTTACTGTATTCCAAATCCGCACTGTGTTGTCATCTGATCCAGAAACAATTTGGCTACCATCCTGTGAGAATGCAACAGAGGTCACTAAATCTGAGTGGCCCTTCAGCTCAGCCTCAGCTTCACCAGTCACTGCATTCCAAATTCGGACTGTTCTGTCTTTGGACCCAGACACAATTTGGCTGCCATCCTGTGAGAATGCAATAGACCTTACTAAATCTGCATGGCCCCTCAGCCCAGCCTCCATTTCACCTGTTACTGCATTCCAAATTCGGATTGTAACATCACCCAATCCAGAAACAACTTGGCTGCCATCCAGTGAGAATGCAACAGAGTGCACCAAAAATCCAGTTTGTATAACAAGCTCTGTTGTACCCCATGAGTCAGGCAATCCAAAAATCACTTTGGGCACTTTGCAGACCTCTGTATTATAGGTTTTCCGTATCAATGATTTCTGTGGAAGCCAAACAAGTGCAGACTGATAGACTTCCATACTGTGCTTCTGGATGACTTCAAAGTTCATTTGTAAACATAGGCGGGCATCATTAACAAACAACCAAAGGTCATGGTATCCAGATTTCTGTCAATGAAAACACTATTAGTTTTTCAAAAATAATTTCCTTCAGGCATAAAGCTTACTAATAAAACAGCAGCAATATTACTAAGAGATTTCACTCCTGACTGTAACTCCCCCAGTATACTGAGACACTCTGTCCAGTGCAAAAGATGTTTGTAGAGAAATTTTTGGAGGGCTTCAGTTAGTTCAGGGTCAAAGACCTTGACCTCAGCCAAATGAGTAGCCCAATGAATGCAGGCATATTTGACTGCTCCAGAGATTTTTCTAACATTTTCTGGAGAGTTGGTCCTTTCTCTGTGTGACAGAGTTAAATTTTCCGGAGTTTCACAGATGTTGTACTTCAGTGACTGATTCATCTGCTGCAAACATTTGAGAGCTAGCAATTGATGACCCTCTAAAGCATCCAAAGCACGAAATAAGGAGCTCTTGGAAGAAAAACGGTCTGGAGAACAACGGACAGGACTGGTTACGAAATCAGGGAACGAGGCATGGAATGGGGCAACTGCAGCTTCCTTGGTGTCCGGAAGATAAATGACAGATGTAAGCGGTGCCAATTCCGATGAGACATCCATTTCCGATAAAGATTCAATAGCTTGGATTGGCAAGGGATGGCAGAGGAACACAATGATTGATACAATATCCCTCATAGAAGTAACTTCATGTGACGGCTTCTCGTTGCAGGCCATTTCCAAAATATGGATATAGAGAGCATCAATGTTGGTTTTGAACTCAGTGACTGATTCTAAGCCTTGTTTAGCCATTTCAGAAAGACGAGACTTGTAGCGCCTGCCACCACTAGTGATATAACGGAGAGCAGTTGCTGCATAAATGAAGAGTGTACCGCAACGTGCAACAAGGTCTTCTAATTCGCTTTGTGGGGGCCATGCTGCCGTAGTACCGTGGCGTTCACGATTCTTCTCCCTAATAGTAGCCAAAGATGTTTGGAGATACTTGCGGATATCCTCCTGGACCACGTCCTTCTCAATGTCATGGAGACGGAGATTTGTTGCCTTGCCACTCCCAGAACTGAAAGTGTTGCTAATTTCGAATTCATCACGACTGGAAATGAAGAACTTCAGGGGAATTCTCGATGCTGACTGAAGGACAAGTTTGATAAAGGAAGCGACGACTTCAAGGTTGTCACATTCGTCGACAGCGTCGATGACAACAACTTTGTGCGGCCCATTCACATCGTCAGCGGTCAGTTGAATAGGTTCACGAATGAGCTGCTTGAACTGTTCAGGCATGTTGCTATAGGTTGGTTCCGCTAGAGTAGAGTCGTCCTCGATAGCCTTCACAACCTCGATTTTGATGCGAGGCGAAGACCTAGCCAGCGCGTGCGCGATAACAGGGATAATGAGACGCGCGTTCCTGGTCTTCTCGGATGCACGAGAAGCAAAGAAACTACCGCTGAGCAAGTTTTTCGCCTCGAGCATCTGACAGAGCGTATGCGCGATGGTCGATTTCCCAATCCCAGCCATGCCTACCATCCAGTATACTTTGCTGCCATTGATATCGGAGGCCCAAGCATCCAGATCTTGGAGGACTTTAACGCGCGTCCCTTCCAAGCAGCCAGTAGGGTCGCCATAAGAGGACATCCGAGTTTTATAGGAAGTTGATTCGTGATTGAGTTTGTCGATCAAACCTGTGGTCATATAAGTTCACGACGTTCAACACTGAACCAACGGTTCATCTCACCAGAGTTCATGCGCTAAAGATGATGTCTTTAGTTAACATCGTTCGTTTTTCTTGGAATAGCGAAAGCATATTACCTCCAAAACTTTTCCTACCCTCATGTCAATATTCAGCTGGGTGTCGATCTTCGAGGAATGGTCAATGTATACACGTTGCTCATCAGTAACTCGAGAAACTCACCTGAAAGACATCGCACAGACTGATGATATTCCGCAATGCCTTCAGTATTGCATCAGCATCCTTCTGAGCTAAAGCAGCGCGAGTCGACATCGACCGCTCCTGTAGCGCTTCTACAGTCGTCAATTGGATGCCGAGGGCCCTGGCAAGCATGGGAGAATGTGAGAGACGACCAGGAGAAATGAAGAAGCGACGCACTTGCTGAAGGCCTCAATCCGGTGAGTTATCGCGTCCACTCCGCCGTCTTTTTTATACTTCTCAACGATCGAAATGATGGCTCCCAGCTTCGCTTTGAGGTCTTCGAGTTCCTGCTTATTCTCCGATGTAGTCTGATTGGCAAGAATAAATGATGAATAACCCGTGATTCTGCGGTATACATCAAGACACATACCTCGACGAACTTGATGATTGTCCGAAACACTGCGGCAGCCGACTTCAAAGGAGGGAATACATCGGAGCAATCATAGAGTGCATCCACCACTCTCTTCAGTCCTTCGTAGGCGACACCTCTCGCTGCTTTCGCCTTCCGACCCCTAGTTTTGGGATTGACCACAACGGCAGGGGGCCCACCGATTTCCAGATATGTGTTATCTTGCGGAGCTATCGTGGCTGGCGTGGATACGGAAGACAAAGATATCTTGATTTTGATCGAAACAGGGATTCCCTTCGTATCCGTCAGGTCCAAAGTGGCGTCTAGTCGAATCAACATCCGAATGTATCCAGATAGCGAACAATGTACTCACCATTGTCGAGCAGATCAACCAAGTGCCCTTTGTGTTGTCCTACAAGATGATTGAACGGCTTAATGCCGGTCTCGAAACCGCGGTAGAGCACAATTTTAATGACCGACGACGGCTCGAACGTGCTGATTTCAAGAGGTGAATATCGACAGAGAAGTTATTCAACCAGAACGCACATTTCATTGTCCGAGTTCCATTCCCATTTAAGCACTGATGAAGCAGGCTTGTTTGTCGATTTTGCTACCTCTTTTTTGCCTACATAAACCCGTACAGAGTACGATGATCGCATTTCCCATTTCCCATCTGTGTTGACCCCTTCAACTTCGATATCTAGACAAGATCAGTGGAGAACAACGACATTATACCTGTTGCAATCTTACTGCTCAAGACTGCGCAAAGTGGAAGTGGAAGCGGTTTGTTGGTTGCCATTCTGAGAGGAGAGGACAATGAGCGTAATTTGGAGGAGAATGGGCAGGATGGCATCCGATTCCCGCGCCTGATCGCACGGCATCGCGTGACTGCAATTGATCCGTCTCTTCAACTTGAACCTGCAGAATCTTGAATCCTGGTCCAAGTCTTCCCTCAACGTGAGGCGCTTTGTTGGCCAAACTCTTTGCATCCCCCCTGGTCGTCTCCTTGCTCCTCATGCTTGGCCAATGTCTTGGCTTCCGCCCAGTTAGTCTGTCGCTCTCGATGCGGCACTATTAATATTGTTGCTGCTGCTCGCCTTCAGCAGCGGCAGTAGTACGCTTTGAGGGTGACGCTGACGAGCTGCAACTGTTGACGTTAATTTCAAAATTTGCGGACAACTGTGGCTGTTCATCGACGGTGGTAGCGCTAGTAGACGCTACACCAATTTCGGCGCTCACCGCGATTGTTGTCGTGTCCTTCGCGCCACTCACCCACAGCTATTACGCTAGCAGCGTCCGGCAGCGATGTCGACGTCATCACACGCGTCGCTATTGGCACTGCTACTTACCTGTAGCAATAGAGATAGCTTAACCGGTTGATCTAAACCTCAACGAGCCCGACCTTGCAAAGTTTGCAGTGTCGACGCTACGCTAGTATCAACCATAACTGACCGTAATGGCGAATGTTGTTTCATCACTGCGCTCTGGCCTGTATATTGCTCGGATGCGGCGCTACCGCTTTTGACGCCACCAGGTCCTCTTTCGGCCTGAATACCACAACATCGCATGCTTCATGGTGCACATGCTGATGGCGCACGCTTTTGTTACTGCCCGTTACATCAACAACGGTGGGCGTGGGCGGTTTGCATCCACGGCGACAGCGACGGCTAACGTCAAGGGACACTCATCGTCCTCAACGCGGACGCCGCCACTCTCTAGTAATATTGTCTACCATACGCCAAAATCGACATTGGCCGAGCAGGGACATCGAAACGAGCAGCGTCCCTCAACAACAACATTGTGGTGCACTTTCCTAGCTATTGACAAGCACAGATGGCAGACTGTGCCTTGTGCGCATTTGCCCTCGTCGCAGGCCGCCGTCTCGGAAAGCAATAAGTTCCTAGTATACTCATACCTTCGACATGGAAATGACTTGACTCACTTCCCAACAGGGGAATTCCGAGGAAGGACTTGAGTACGAAGACCGCCGGTGCCGTGTGAGATGTACTCTACCCCGCTCATCCGGCGCCACTTTAACAGAGTATAGTTTACCTTACTTCCAATTACAAGGACCTTGCCGAACAAGCTACAATACTCATGCGGTGCATGTTTCACCTTCGCATATAGAACTTTGTGCTACACACTGTCATGCTCGTGGGCGAGGCAAGACTGTTGTCTGTGTTATGGAAGGAATTGGAGATTGTCGGTTGTGTTTTAGTCTGCTGGCGAATGGAATCCGCAGCAGGATGCCTTCTTTTCATTTCAGACGTCTCTAGGAGGGTGCTCATTTGCTGTCCACCGCCAGCAATGCTCTCCCCTTGTATACTTTTATGTCAGAATTGAGCAGGCACGAGGATTAGAGTTTTGTCAATGCTACCTAGGGCTTTCGATCACGTATTTGGTATTTGTCTAACTATGTCTAGATGTATCAGTTATCTGTCAAACCGCTGTTCTGGGCTGATGGGCAGCGGCGGGATATCATGCAGGAGCCACAACAAGTAGATAGCATGGCGAATAGGAAACTTAGGGGGGAAGGAACTAGCCAGGGAGCTCATAACTATTCAGAACCTGTTGGACTGGTTTCTGAGTGTAATACTACTATTCCAGTTCGAATGTTTGCAGACACTGCCTGTCTATTCTGTTTAGAGGAGCAATATGATTACTAGTATGAGTAGTACGAGGCCGCCTATATAAGTACAAAATGGATACGTTGACTAAGATAGCAAGGTCTTGTGCCGCAAGTTCAGTATTCCAAAACGATTGGCACCTTTCCGCAGTCTGGAGTGCTCCTAAATGAAAAGGAGCTTGCAAACCGCAAACTCTCCATCGAGCAACATGATGCGCACATGTGCAAAAACGATCCTTAAAAGAGCTTCTATATGCGAGGAACTTTGTCGTGTCCTAAGTTCCTGATTCTTTACGCTTGCCAACTCTTCGCGAATTTGACATTCAAGCGTTACATCTTCTCAATGGTTCTGATATGGCGGTGTTTCTCGTTGTTGTCTGCCGTGGCGATAGTGACCAGCAAGGTCTGTTTCGCATCAATATCTTTCAGTGAACATTGCTAGATCTAATTGTACTGCACCGAGCAGACTGTGGCGATAGAAAATTCAGACGTGGCAGTTGCGTACGATGCGGATGTGGCTGCGTACCGGTACGACTCGGATGTGACAATTGCGTACGACTCCTCTATGTGTTTATTCCTCTTTTTTGGTCATTGATATGCTCTACTTACAGTGTTATGGGATCTACAGGAAGTGGAAAGACGACCGTATGTAGTGTGTTCCCTTCTCAACTTGTAAGCGACGGCTGATCCGCTGATGACATCAACCCCACACGGGCGCTTAGTTCATAAACATGGCAAGCAATTCCACGCTGCGCATTGGGAGCGGACTCAAGTCCTGCACCAATGTTGTACAGATTGCGCAGCCATTCAGCTTTAATGGCCGTATGGTGACACTCATTGATACCCCAGGTTTCGATAATACGCACAAGAGCCAGGCGGAGATTTTGCAAATGATCGCAGTGTTTTTGGCTACTGCGTGAGTCGTTTGAAATACATTACTGGAATTGCTGAGATTGGTATTTGGTCAATTTCCTAGTTATGAGAACGGGAAACAATTGGCAGGTGTTATCTACATGCACCGTATCTCGGACTTCAAGATGAGTGGCACCTCCACGCGCAACTTCAAGATGTTTTGCCAGCTGTGCGGGGACAGCGCCCTCAAGAACGTCGTCATTGCCACAAATATGTGGTCGGGGGTCTCAGAGGACATTGGCATCGCGCACGAGGCTGAGCTTGTCTCAAACGATCTGTTCTTCAAGCCGCTTCTGGACAAAGGCGGCAAGATGCTGAGGCACACCAACGCCCCTGCCTCGGCGCATGCGATCATTGCGAGCATTATCGAAAACCACCCGCTACCGCTCCAGATTCAGAGGTAATTAGTTGACCAGAAGATGAACATCGGGCACACGGCGGTAGGGGGGAACCTGCGTAGCGAACTGCAAATCCAGCTTGAGAATCATAAAAACGAAATGCATGCGCTGCGGAAGGAGATGGAAGGTACATCGCGTCGCCTCACAATGTATAAAATGCCACTAATGTTCTTTTCTTTAACTTCATTGCAGACGCTATCCGGAAGCAGGATGAAGATACCAAGCGCGAGCTGGAGATGGCAGAGCATGAACTGGAGATGGCAAAGCACAGGCTGGAGGAACAAACTGCGATACTAAGCCGGGGTCTTCCGTCGAATTGAGACCCGAAAAACAAGACAGGAAACCGAACGCTGGAGCTGCCAAGAGTACTAAACCGAACGGCGAACGGTCAAGCTGCCAGGAGTGCGGTCAAGCATGACTGGTGTCGCCTGTTTGGTTCTCAAGGCACATCAGGACCTCGGGTACCAGTGTACTGTTGCAGAGACGTACCGTGTGCACCCGCACTCCAGATACAGTACTGAATAACACTTCTCGATAAGTACTTACATGGAACAGAAATGGAATTATTTGACCGATTTCCCACTGTTCCGCATTATGATTGAGTGTACTTTCGGACAAACGGTGTTGTAATCAAGCTACAAACGCGATCATGACGTAATCATATTTATTCGTCCAAACCATGTTCGCACTGAGAGCTACGGTCTACTGAGAGACAGCCACATCTTTTCCGCTGAATCTTAGTCCAACCATCAGGAACACACGCCCCCGCAGAATCTTTCCAAGCACCCTGATACCACGTTCACTCCCTGGACGGAATGTCAGGACAACAGTATCTTGCCTCCATCTCCGAGAATGCGACCAGGCTGGGTATGCGCCTTCAAGAGACTCTCGCCGAGCACACACGCGAGCTTGCGATTGGACGCGGTAGTGGATCTTACCTGGATGTTGCTGCAGGGGGCTCAGGCAGCACCTCTGGCCTAGGCGCAGGAGGTGCTGGCGACGAGAAGATCCGCAGGCAGCTGGACTCGAGCAGCGATCGCGAGAAACTCGACGCGATGAAGAAGCTTGTTGCAGTGAGTGCGTCCTCCCAGCCGCTTATATAGGGAGAAGGTAGAAAGATAAGTCGAAGTTCTTACGATTTCTACCTACAGCTGATCTCGAAGAACCTCCCTGCGTCGATGTATTTCGCGCAAGTTGTCAAGAACGTGGCGTCTCCTAATCTCGAAATCCGGAAGCTGGTGTACATCTACCTCCTGCGCTACGCCCCAACGTCACCGGACCTCGCCCTTCTGTCCATAAACTCGTTCCAGCGCGACCTGTCCGACTCCAACCCCCTGATCAGGGCCATGTCGCTGCGGGTGCTCAGCGGGATGCGTCTGGAGATGGTCGTAGGTGTGGTGAGGCAGGCCATCGCAACGGCTGCGAGGGATCCAAGTCCGTACGTGCGCAAGGCTGCTGCTCTCGCAATAGGGAAGTGCTATAGGTCAGTGGTCCACATAAATCATGTTTCGCTCACCCATATTGATGCCGATTACAGCCTGGATCCATCTCTGCTGAGCGCGCTGATGCAAATCTTGACTGGCACGATGCTCAAGGAGCGCTCACCTCTGGCGCTGGGTGCGGTCATCGTAGCTTTCAATGCTTTATGCCCCGACCGCGTCGAGCTTCTGCACCCTCACTTCCGACGTCTATGTCGCATCCTCGTTGACATGGACGAGTGGGGCCAGGTGGAAGCCATGGGCCTACTTCTGAGATACGCCCGAGTGATGTTGGTACGGCCATCCGAACAAGAAGTGGGCGCAGAGATGCTGGACAAAGACCTGCGCTTGCTCCTGGAGAGCGTCGAACCCGTGTTCTTGAGCAGAAATCCTGCGGTAAATCCAATCTATCAATTACCCCTATCTTAGCATGGCTTATCATGCCGTTTAGGTCGTCCTGGCTGCGTCACGCGTATTCTTCTACGCAGCACCCCCAGCTATGCACACACGATTTGTGTCGCCCCTCTTACGCCTGCTCTCCGTGTCGCCAGCAGTCGCCCGCGTGGTCCTCGTCGACTTGCGCATCATAGCGCGCCGCGAGCCCAAGCTCCTCGCCCCTCACTACACCCGCTTTCTTGTACGGGCATCTGACGCGGTCGCTGTGAGGAAAGAGAAGGTGGGCTTGTTGAGGGAGGTCCTTCACTCGGCGAAAGACGACGAAGAGTTGTGGAAAGGGATACTCAGGGAGTTTGTGGTATGTTCATATGGAAGCTTCCATCTTTGCAAAAATACATACTGATTATGATGGGGGGGCTTGGTAGGAGTATGCGAATGATACGGATAATTCCGTCGTTGAAGAAGCCATTCGCGCCATTGGGACCATTGCTAGCCGCATTCCCGAGTCGACTCAGCAGTGTTTATCTGCCCTGATGACGATGCTGAAAAGCCCGCATGGTGATTATTCTATACCCGTCTACAGAGTCACTAGAAAGCTAAAGCATACACTTTTTAGACACCGTGGTTAGCAGTGCTGTTACGGTACTCAAGCATCTTGTGCAGACGCAGCTCTCGAACAACCATACATCAGCCGGCACCACTGCGCCACTTGATATCATCGCGCACCTGGCTCTCCGCATTGACGATATCAAACATGCGCAGGCGCGTGCCTCCATCGTGTGGCTCGTTGGACAGTACGCGAGCAGCGTCGACGCTTCTTCGGCTTCCTCCTCTTTCACCTCTCTTCCAGGCGTCGGCCTCGGCAGCCCTCCAGAAGGTCTTGCACCCTGGGCCGCAGACGTCCTGCGCAAGCTCGCGCGGTCGTTCGCCACGGAAGCATCGCTTGTCAAGCTGCAGTCCCTCACACTCGCCGCGAAGCTCGCCGTGCTGTCCCCTGCGGACCACCGCCTCGTGTTGCTTGTTCGCTATGTCTTCCAGCTGGCACGGTATGACAAGGACTGGGATGTACGAGACCGGGGGCGGATCCTGGGAGGGTTGCTGGGTGGTGTCTTGCCTGGCGGACTTAGTGGTGCGAATGGGGATGGTGTGGAGAGAGGAGGTGTCGTGTTGCGGAGGGAACAGGTGCGCGTGGTGCTATTTGAGGGAAAGCAGACTGCAACGGAAGAGGCACCAACGCTCTTAGGTATAGTATTCTCGATTACTCCTACGCATCGTACTTTTACTAATGCTACATACTTGTTGCTCTTTCAGATGACGAACGCGTCCTCCTCGGCTCTCTGGCGCGAGTCACCGGAAAGGGTATCGGGCAGGGCATCGACAGCACACTTCCCGACTGGCTCGAACGCGGTGTGGAGAGCGTCCTGCGCGACGCTGAAGACGAGGCGGCCCAGCCTGCTGCGCTCACCGCCATCTCGTCGGCGTCCGCGCAGCAGTCGCGGATTGTTGGCATGGGGAACAACGGGTCCGGGTCCGCACAGGGCAGACAGCTGCACCAGAACCAGAGGGGCGGAGGCGCGTCGCCTGCGATTGTGCTTACGCCGACGGGGGCGACGACGCCCACAGGAGCACAGAAGGGCGCGTTCATAGATTTGGACTCGTTCTATGCCGACGCGGAGGAAGCGGAAGAGGAGGAAAGCGAGGAGGAGGAAGAGGAAGAGGGAAGCGAAGAGGAGGGCGAAGATGATGAAGAGGAAGAGGAAGAGGAAGAGAGCGAAGATGACGGAGGTGGCGATGGGCACAAGCACAACAGTGGAGAGAGTGATGCGGGCCAAAGCAGCCACTCGAGGACATCTTCAGGAAGCCGGGCAAGTCCAGCTGGTGATCATCTGGCACATGATATCGAGGCCTAAGTCTGCATTCGTAGGCACTCATTTTTCTGGTGATCTCATCTATACCCTGCGCTGATGTCCTACATGTTGTACTTTTGATATGCTGAATCGTTTCGGACACTTGACAGAATAAATGTACGGGGAATAAACTCTTGGAGTGGTCAACTGCGTGCTGCGTGAAGTGACGCCCAAGGGGTCCGAATTAGCCAATCGCCACCTCGATACTCCTCTCAAGCCGCTGTATAGGACTTTTGAACCCTCGCAAATGGCTGTAGACTCCCAGCCTTCTACTAATTGCTGACTATAGGACTTCGAATAGGGCTATCTGGAGCGAGCGACGATACCGACTAGAAGCTTGTGGACTGGAAGAGGTATAGATCGCCCCACGAATAGGGGCTTTATTGGAGTATGACGTCATATGGCTCGGATAAAAAGCAGGTGAAACGAAACAAGCACAAGACTGAACCACCCACACAGGAAACATATGCCTCTAGAAACAGGAAACTCTCTCCAATCCACCATCGACACCCCCGCCAGCGAGCCCAGATCTGTTTACTTCGACGCCCCACTAGCTATTTTCCGGAACTCCACGCCCACCATCGAGGAGGATTCAACACCACCCCACCAACAACAAAGCACATCAAATATGACAGAGCTCAACACCCTTCCCCCGCCCGTTCATAGCAGCTACCCCGCCTTCAGCGCTGAGCAACCCTCGAACGAGCCTGCGCCTATCTCCTCGCCGGAACATGCAACTCAGTTCCCGCAGGCACAGCCCGCCCCACCATCCCGCCTTGTCCAGCACCCCAACGGCTCCGAGGGTTGGCTGCCGACCGAAGAACCCTCTCACCACAACCTTACGAGAACGCTCCCTCATGCGCCAGGCAGTGTGCTCAAATCCCCGCAGCAGCCCTACGACGCCAACCGCGAGGCTGTGGTAGTCACCAACCTCAACACCCTCGCCACTAGGGATCACCCTGCAGCCGCAGAGACTGCAGCGAATACCACCTACAATGCCGCTCCAGCCGACACTTACGCTGGTGGAGCTGGCATGGGTCCTGGCGTGCCCACTCATAGTGTCAATGGTGTTGGGGAGTATGGGGGCCAGGGCACTGGATATGCTTTGAATGATCCGGGTGTGCAGCCCAAAGACACGACGACTTCGTTTGCTATAGACCGGTCGGCATCCCATCGCAGTGCGGCGAACACGCTAGGTAGCCAGAGTGTTCACGCCTTTGCTGGCGGCGCTGGTGCGACAGGTCCTCCTCCGGATTTCGAAGGTGATATGCGGGTGCGCCAGGCAGGTGCGACTCTTACTCCCAAAGAGCGGAAGAGGATCAACGAGGAAGAATGTAAGAACCCCTCATTGGGCTATTGGACTATATTGTCAGCACTAACCACTTTCCTCTTTCACCAGTGCAACACAAGCGTCGTCTGTCCAAGCTCATCAAGAGCGAAGCGAAGACCGAGAAGCGCGCCATGGCGAATGCGTTCACCGAGCTCGAGGCCCTGCACCACAAGCAGAAAGGCGCCATCAAGGCCGAGGAGCAACTCGTCGCTCTGTCGCAGAAGCAGGGTGGGGCACTGGCCAAGGCGAAGGACGCTCTGCTCAAGGCGCAGATGCGTTTCGACACGCTGACTGCGGAACACAGCAGCACACAGAAGACGCTCGCGAGGGTGCGCGGGGACGCTATGGAAATTACGGGACAGATGCAGAGCAAGAGCGCAGAAGTGGAGAACTTGAGGAGGACGCTGGAGCTTGATGAGAGAGAACGCGGTGTCCGTCTAGGGAGTCTATCGCGGAGAACATGAATTTCTACCAATCCTGGTATGATATTTCTCATGTTTCATACGACCCCACAACCTCGTTTCTGGCACAGCATTGCCTAATGTAATAATTGTAATCACTTCGTTGCATGTTCGCTTACATCTATCAGGCTACCATTTCTTAATAGTCCCTTGCTGGAGTTTCGTTCTGTATCCATACTAATACTGCTTGTCGCTAGCACTGTATCTGCGCCTTAGGTTTACCAGCTATGTCGCATTTGAATTGTGAGGAAAGAGCTAGGAGTAGTTATCAATAAGATTTCTTGATATACTGTCTGCCTGTCGATCAAATCTGTAAGGGAAGCTGTAGTTTCGCGGTTTGATATCTGAATTTGTACAGGGATACTCTGGTCGTGATACCATGATTCATCATCCAACGCTAGAGTCAGGTAGTTACGCATACTCACTGCCAGTGGGATTCCCGTTGCAGATGTGTCCAAGAGGCTGAGAATACAACCAGAGCATGATCGTATCAAGAGTCGATTAACCCGACTCCCTTTGCAGTGAGATATATGGTGCGCATCATTGAACTCGAACATTTATCCATACCACATTCACTTGCATGATACCATATTCCCACGACCTTTATGGGCGCTTGTTTGTTGGTCATAAGATTTACCTTGCAAGAATTATATGGTAGAACACGGGATAACTACTCGAAACATTTGATGAGATATAAAAATATAGTCCTAAATGGCGGCCAAGCTGAGCAGTTTCGAATGTCTCTGATATCGATATTGATCTACGCCGCTGTATGGGAAGCGGTACTTAATAATTGCATGAACATTCCGTTGTTAGGAATGTTCCGATATACATACTTACCAGAAGGCCAGTTCTCTGGAGTCGCAAAAGGGCTATTATCTATACTAGTAAGTAGTCAATGTGCTATTACTTTAATGGGAAAAGCATATAAACGGCGCTGCAGAAAACCCACCCTAGCGAAAAATGAACAAGCGTTTGAACCATTTAAATCTACTCCATCCGGAATCCTTTTTCGGATGCATAAGGGAGAAGATCTTTTCTTCGTAAGCTTCCCCCCGATTGGTGATAATGAAAGATTTGATGATGTGGTCAACAGCTTTCCAGTGCTCCCTGCCAGGGACTTTGGAAAACGTCATCACGCAATGCGACCCTTCGGCACGGATGTAATCTTTCCAGTGTTCGTTTTCAAGGTGCCTCTTGCGCGTGAGATGATCGTCTGCCCCTGTGAAGCCCGTCAAGCCAAGCACTATGGAGCCATGCGGTGTTGGAAGAAGGCCACTGTAAGGCTTCAGGTGATCCGCAAACTTTTCTGGCTTCATCCGGTTCTGTGTGGTATCACACAAGTATATGACGCCCCCCAGGTTCGTGTTTTTATTTCTCCTACGGGAGGTTTAGCGCATGTAGCAGGTAAGAATGAGGCCAGGAAGAACTCACATTGCTTTCAGACATTTCCCCAGCTCAATTTGAGAATCTTGGGGGAGTATATGTGTGTCATCATAGCCGGGGGTATCTACGATGATGAGACGACCCCCTTTCAGCTTCTCAACGCTGCCAGCCGATAGACAAGTATAATCGCTGATTATGACTGGTGTAAACTCTTTTGTCTTGGACTCTAGTCCATCGGACGGTAGTACGAATGTGTGATAATCTGGGGGGGTAACTCCTCTGATAAACTGGGGGAATGATATTCATAAAGCACATGAAGCATTAATGATGACGTGCGTGGACATACTGTGCTTTTCCCGGCTCCTGTTAGACCTACAACACTAATAGGATCATGTAAGCCCTGGAGCACTTAAGCCAGTAATCAAAATACCTACAATATGAAAACATCCCGAGGGCTTGCTCCCTCCCAAACAGCATCCCAGGTGCAAGGCCCTGGTGGTGATGAGACCGTAGGCACTGTGCCAGAGAGGGGTTCTCTCATTTTGGATGTGTTTCGATTGTGCGATATCAAGAGATAGACGCTTGGTGGCTTGTCAAGAGATCTGTTTTCGACATCATTTACTTGAGGTCGCGAGAAACGTCGAATTCGAGCAAAAATAACACAGCGGCACGTTGCGGAAACGTGCACTCATTTGTTGATTTGACTTATGCCCTTGACCCCCATGTATCCACCACGTAGTTTCATGCGCGAAATCGTTTAACAGATGGACTGGAAATCAGGTTTTCAAGTTATACTCAGGATTAATTGATTGGTGCTACCATCTCGTTGTGCCGGAGATGCCGAATACTAAGCCACTGATCAATCGCGCTAATCAGCCCCCAGCTTTGGTTCTGCGTTAATCAAGGTCAATAACTTTCCTTTCTTACCAGTACAACACAAACGTCGTCTGACCGAACTCATTAAGAGCGAAACGAAAACAGAGAAGCGCGTCATGACTAACGCGGTCGCCGAGCTCGAGGACCCGCATCGCAAGCAGAAAGGCGCCATCAAGGCCGAGGAGCAGCTCGTCGTTCTCTCACAGAAGCAGGGTGGGGCATTGGCCAAGTCGAAAGATGCTCTGCTAACGGCGCAGATGCGCTTCGATGCGCTGAATGACCCCACAACCTCGTTTCTGGCACAGCATTGCCTATTGTAACAATAAAACCGTAGGGACTTTATTTAAAGAACAAGTATAAACTTAGTCGGATCATTTGAATCGGATCATCTTTAAATATTCCACAGTCCTGTACTTCTGCTCTTCGAGTCCTATGCCACTATTCAAAGGCATGACTTTCCATTATTCAAATACAGTAGCAATATTCTTTAAAAATAAGTCATGCACTCTTTAAAATGAGTTGACGCACTCTTTAAAGATATACGAATGAGGGTCATTAAATGATGCTCACTTTGCATATTCAAATAGTAGCCTCAGATATTTGAAAAGCAATTCAACAACTGATTCAATAATTAACGGATCTAGCATCTATTCCATAGTGTATCGTAGTGAATTTTCCGCAAGTTGTCTAGCGGTCTGGATATGCTCATGAGATGCCTTATCATCATCGCAGAGGTGATCGTAGCCCTGGTCAGTCAACAGATTGATGGCATGTTTCTGCATGTCAGCATATATGGACGATTGCTTGGATACATACATGGTCTTCCCCAGTTGAACAGTATCCAGCAGTCTGACAAAGCATGATAGTACCTTCATCAAGCCACACCTGGAGCTCCTCTTTGGGCATGGTGGAAAGTCGTAAGTTGGAGATATAGAGGAGAGACATTGCTGACCTTGATTTCACACGCTTGGTGCATGCGCGCTTAACATGCTTGGTGCTAACGCTTGAATAGGCCACACAATTGGCCCTCATGTTGTGGCCTTGTCCATAGTGGTTGCTGGCCCCTGGAGTGTGCTTTAATTGGTGACTCACCCCACCAAGGTTATAAGGCCAATCCCAACTCACGGCAGCGGCTCACCTATCTTTCTTTCCCTAATCTTCCCCCATGCCGTCCCATTCAAAAAATCAACCAAGAACGGGGATAAGTCCATTGAACGGCGTGGCACAAAGACATTTATTTTTTACCCCAGAGCAAGATGCGGTCATCCGGCGCTACTGTCAGACACTCAAGGACAACTCAAAGATCACCTGAACGACACCAACAGTCGCATCCATAACTCAAATCAGTTGATTTCTAGCGCATCACAACCCGGTTTGTCTATTTTGACCCTATAAATATGCCATTTCTACCTCTTTAAATACGTCTTTGCCTCTTTGAATATGTCCTCTTTGAATTTGTCGTTGCTGCGTCTTTGAATGGCTACTACATTTCTTTAAATAGGCCTATACCATCTCTTTAAATATGCTTATCCCCTTTTTTCAAATATGTTTCTTTGTATCGTTAAATAAATCAACTACTTGTTGTTTTGAATAACTCTGCTTCAATATCCCTGAAATGCGTGTACTCCAAGTCTTTGAATATACTATATTCAATTGATGATTTTTAAAGATTCAAGGAATCTTCAAATTCCTTTGAATGTCCGCATAGATCCAGAGTAGACACGTTTTTAAAGAATGAGTGATTTAATTGACTATACTAAATTCATACTCATTATTTAATGAAAGTCCCTACGGTTATGGTGTAACATTGTGACCACTTCGTTTCATGTACGATCACACCTAGCGGGTTACCATTTACTCTTAATAGTTCTCACTTGCTAGAGCTTTGTTCTGAATTCATATTAATATCGGTTGTCGCTGTATCTACACCCTAAGCTTTACCAGCTACGTCACATTGAAATTGCGGGGAAAGAAATAGGAATATTTATCAGTAATATTTCTTGATACACTCCGCCTATCTGTCAACAAAATCAGTAAGGGAAGCTGTAGTTGCGCGGTTCGGTATCTGATTTCGTACCGGAATACTCTGACAGTGGTACCATGTTCATCATCTAACGCTAGGGTCTGGTAGTTACGCGTACTCACCGCCGATAGGATCCCCGCTGCATATGTGTCCAAGAGGCTGAGGGTATGATCAGAGTACAATCATATTAAGTCGGCTGACACGACTGCCTTTGCAATGAGATATATGGTACGCATCATCGAACTCAAACGTTTATCCATACCACATTCGCTTGCATGATACCATATTTCCGCTACAGTTATCGGTGCTTGTTTGGGGTACCTTGGTCGTACGATTTACATTGGAAGAATTGTATGACAAAACCCGAGATAACTACTCAAAAAACTTAATGAGATATATACAAATCTAGTCCTAATAGTGGCCAAGCTGGACAGTTTCATTCATCTACGCCGTCATCTGGAAAACGGTAATGATTGTATCTATACTCCGTTATAAGAAATGATCCATTATGCCTACCTACCAGACAGCCAAGGCTCTCTGAACTGCGACAAGGCTACAAAATATACTAGTGATCAATGTGCCATTAATCTAGCGGGAGAGGGCATAAAATTGCGCTTTAGAACACCCACCTTAGAGGAATTTGAACAAGCGCTTGAACCAGTTGGGTCTACCACTCAATCTAGTCACCTGTTTTGGATGTAGAAGAGAGAAAATCTTTTTCTCATAAGCTTTCCTCCTATCGGTGTCCACAAAAGATTTGATGACGTGGTCGAAGGCCTTCCAGTGCTCCTTGCCAGGGGCTTTAGGAAACGTCATCACGCAGTGAGATCCTTCGGCAACCATGTAGGTTTTCCAGTGTTCGCACTCGAGGTGCTTCTTACGCGTAATTTGGTCTTTCTCCCCCGTGAAACCTGTCAAGCCTAGTACTATCGAGCTATATGGTGTCGGTAGAAGACCTTCGTAAGGATCTAGGTGATCTTCAAACTTTTTGGATGGTAACCGGTTTTGTGAGATATCATAAAGATATATGATACCCCCCAGCGCCATGCCATGTTTTCGTCTGGTAGAAAACACGATTTAGAGCGTGATTTCTATGACAACGAGACGAGAAGAGACTTACATATTTTGCAGACACTTTCCGAGCTCTATTTGCGAGTCTTGTTTAAGCATGAATGTATCATCAAAACCGGGTGTATCCACGATGATGAGGCGAGCCCCGGCCATCTTCCTGGAGTTGGTGGACGATAGATCTTTATAGTCGCTGATAATGACCGGTATAAAACTTTTTGTGTCGGACTCCAGTCCATGATATGGCACTATGGTGTTAGGAGGCGCGACTCCCTCGACAAACTAAGAAATATATGCATCAGTGACACGAAGCATTACGTTCTTATGTTTCCGCATACAGTACTTTTCCCGGCTCCTGTTAGACCTACAACACTAATGACATCATGTAAGCCCTGGAACGCTTAAACAAACAATCAAAATACCTACAAAATGACAACATCCCGAGGGCTTGCTTTTTTCCAAACCTCCTCCCAGGTGCAAGACCTTGGTAACGATGACGCCCTAGATCCCCTTTCCCGTGTATTAACGATGGAGTCCCCCATTTTAGGGGTGGTTTGGATGAACGGTATCAAGAGAAAGACGCTTGGTGGCTGTTGGAAGATCTGTTCTCGACGTCGTGTATTCGAGGGCACGAGAAACGTTGAGTTCGTGCAAAAATAACATAACGCCACGTTGCGGGAACGTGCTTTCATTTGACAGTTTGAATTTGTGCTCTTGACCCCCTTATATCCTTCACGTAGCTTCATTCGCGAAATCATCTAAGCATAGATGGCGGATGGACTGGAAATCAGGGTTGTAGCTTGTACGCAAGATCAATCGATTGGTGCCCCATCCCGAGGTGCCGGAGATGCCGAATACTGTGCCACTCAACATCCGCTTACCATCATCGATCAGCGATCGACATTATATAATGTTGCCAATCAAACGTGCTAGGGAGATTGGACCAACACTTTCGCCGCTATCGAAGTCTACTTATGTGCCTTCCTCCATTCGCACCTTCTGACTGTCGAAGCACGGTAAACTCTGAACACTGGGCTTGGTCTTAGTTTCATGCATTGATGCCACAATTGCGTCGCCTTCAACGGTCATATCATTCTCATATTTGAAGCCGTATCGTACAGATGCCACCAAAAACATATACCCAACACTCAAAACAGTCTATCCATCTGCAGGCAAAAAAATCCTAAGATTCTTGATTCAAGTCAGATCTGAATGGTAGATTCACCGAGGAAATGTGTACCCACCGATTTTGATAGCTTACGCAGAGGAAGCAGTAGCAACAGGGACATCGCTCAAAATGATACTGGAAGCGTTGAAGCCACCAGTGGGAGACTGGAGCGCTTATCAAGACATGGTGCATCAACACGGCACTCGAAAAGCAGCCCCTTGACACACATTGAATGAAGACGGTGTCGATCCCCCATTGCTCAAGTCACAAGCGCTTGGCGGAGTTAGCGATATCGCATGCAGATCCAGTGAGGGCGAAGATGCCCGTCATCATGTTTGCCATGCCTATTTGCGTATATTGTTTAGTGTGCGGTATATTTACCCCATTTGGTAGCCGAGCTTGGCCATGACAAGAAAGGGCCGATCTCACAGGCGGTTGCACCGGGCGTAGGAACGCACCTTCCCTTTACGATGATGATTCGACAAGAACAAATATCTCAAATCACGATGAATGGTGGAGGAATATGATGGAAATATTTCGAGGTGTACGGTATACACAAGAGTGAGTATGTCATAGAAATGGACAATGCACTCTGACGATTCATTGTTTCTTCGGACTATACAAAGCTGGGATAGGTGCCCGCTGTTCGATAGCCGCCGCATGCAAAGATAAGATTGCACGCCGAAGCCTGTTGGAATGACAAAGGTTAGAGGAGCCCAGCAAAATCGTTTAGATCCACGCACGTCATTTGCTCAATGTAGTAGGTCTTCATTTTCTGATACGAGAAGAATTGTCGGCGACGATCTACGAACAGAAGAACGATGAATGAAGCGGACATCCCTAACAGCCGCAAGTCAGCAATCGCGCGATGTTCATATAGTGTTTATACTCACAAAGCAGAATCAGTATCGCGGTAGCAGCCCAGTGCCATGGTGCGACGTGAAGAGGCGTCTCTGAAGGGATGGCACACTTCTTGGTTGCGAGATTGCAATTCCTCTGGGGGTCGAAGATCAGAAACGATGTTAAGGGAAAGCCCGACGAAACTCACCGAGTCGCACTCATTGTCGAATCTGCAACTTCCGGTGAGCTTCTTTGTCTGTTGGCAGGCTGGACCAATATTATTCGAGTTCGGCGGCGTAGGATCGCAGAATAAGCCTGGCGAGCGACAGTTGTCTTTGATGACGATCGTAGTGTATTGACCTCCACCTGCGGCTCCTCTGTTGATATCGCTCACATAGGTCGTGTTCTCGATGGTACAAGGGTCGTTAAGAGATAGTGTTGCAGCCCTGTAGACGATCAGACTGAGTAAATGGATCATCCTCTTCGAAACAGATGTGACCGTACATGCATGTCAAATTCAGACAGACCGCCTTGGCCCCGTCGCTAGAAGGCGCCTGGCACTGCTCATCTCGCCCAAGCTCACAAGACTCTCCAATTTGTTTCAGCAGCTGGCACCCGCTCCCATTATCCGGGCAGAACAAGCCGTTGGCACACATTGGCGGAATGGCCACTGCAGTCATATTGGTAACGAACTTACCCTTGACCAGCACCTTTTTAGGCCCCGTCCCCCCGCCAAAGGTGCCATATCCGAAGGGGTACACATCCCGTCTGCACTGACGGGGGAAACAGATACCCAGACCCGTCGCGTTCACAGGGGCTCCGGGCGGTGCGGCGCAGAAGGTCGTCTCGATGCACTCCGAGATGAGCTTGTGCGACGACGGGTTGAGCTTGACGTTCTTCGGCGAGCAAGGGATGGGCTTCCCGGATTTTGTGCGCGGGACGCCGGGGGGGATAACATCCCAGGTGGGTAATGGTGGGGCGGCGGGGGCAAGGAGGGTGTTCGTCGCGGCGTTGGCTGTGCTGGTGCCAATGACGGCGCCGATGGCGGGCACAGCGGCGCGAGTGGGTATTACCAGAGGTGGTTGACTGGGCCGTATTTGCGCATTGGCGACAGTAGGTGAGGAGACTGCAGAGAAGCTGGCGGCGGTGGTCCCAATGGATGATGACTGAGTTTGTGCGTAGGTGAAGGATACCAGCACATTTGCGGCGCTGCAAAGCGATAACACGCGCATGTTGGGAGGTGGGCAAGCAATGTAATTGACGAAATCGGCTCGTTCTGCGAAAATATTATAGCCTTGAAGGACATGTCAGCCATCCCAGGCGGATAGTAAAGCCATATCGTGCTTTCGTTCAGGTTACGAAAGGCAGAGTGAGGTCAGCCACTCCTCCGCAATCACTTGAAGGGATAGACTTGTCTGGCGGACAACAGCGCTATTTCTGTTGTGCCTATCATTCATTTCAGCTTTGCGAGATGTCTTCATATTGATGATGTCGGTTTGGAGGATAAAGTGATGCAATGGCTTTTCCGTGGCTGAGCCATCACTGTGCGCATGGGGCCGACGGCGGCATGGGACTGCCTTGTCGATCGTTCATTGACCTTCACTTTGTCATGCATCGCGATCATCCAGTGACTTTCTCGTATCGATGACTGGGGAGCCTACTCACGATTAGGTTGAGCACTCACACAATGCCGTATTCATTAAACTCACTGGAGTCGTCCATGTCATACCAGTAAGCAGAAATCATGAATGCTCGCTGACGCGTCCGCTCAATTTCGGATGTCAGAGAAACTTCGTTCCATATACCGCAAGTGATGCAGAAGGTCGAGGTCATTGTCAAGGATGGTTTAGGGGACCAGCCATCACCTTGAGGTCGCACCTTGATTCCCTCCGAGCCCACTGGCATTCGTGCGAAATATGAACCAAACCGTACAATGCCCACCTATTGTCATATCTGCCACCGCCACTCATCCGAGAACAATGTCTTCGTGAGCTTTGGAGCGAACTAGCAACATGGATAGACGGACACAGAAATGTGAGTTACTCGTCAACTCTTCCAGACTACCTTCTAACGTTCAGCAGCGCGTATGCCCGACAATTACTTTGATTACCCCTCTCAACACCAGTAAGGAACTCACAGCCTCTTTCAGCTACACTAATTCCGGCGCTCATTCCATATTTCGCAGATATGGATCGACAGATACCTTTTATGGCGCCGACATCACGGTCCAACCACCTACCCCAATCCAACCATCCGACTCATCTCGCACGGAATCCTCCAAACCTCGGAAGTCAGTTGTCAGAGCATCGCAGCAGCCGAATGGCCACAAAAGTTCAACCAGACATGGCTCGACCTCCCAGCATGATCAAGAACGTACGCGCCAACTTGCGAATCTGCCACACGACGCCCTCATCCGGCATTCAGTCAACAAGGAGCATGAAGCCCTGATAGCGAGGGAGAAGCGGGCTGTTGATAAGGGCAAGGCAGTGGAGGCCAAAAATCTATTGAGTGCAGCCCTTCTGCAGATTTCTGATCTGAAGGCTCGCCTTGCCCGGGAACAAGCTGCTCGACAGGCCTCTGAGGCAGAGCGCCAAAATGGTGGCGTCAAGACAACGCAGGCGATTCTCGACGCTCAAAGGCTGAATATGAAGTTGCAGGAGGAATCAGCGATGTACAAACTCCAGGCTGAGAACTCAGGGAACGAATTGTATGTATCAGCAGCGACGCGAAACTGTGGCACCAACTAACAGTCTCACCATTGATAGACGTCGAGCCCTTGATGTCGTCAGGCAGGTTGAACAAGAGCGAAACCGCATCAGCGATGAACTTACACAGGCGCGGAATCAAGCACGCGAAGTTCGCGAACAAAATGTTCTCCTTACTGCCCGTGAAGAAGGACGGCGCCAGGGATTCGATGAGGGCCTCAGGCAAGGCAGGATCGCGCTGCAAGATGACTCGGAGCCCGTACGCAAGCAATCCCCCCGCAAGGACGGCGTCATAGCTCAACAGAACGAGGAACTGATATCGCTCCGCACGAAAGTCACTTCACTCGAGTCAGAGCTCAACAGACTGCATCTCCAGCTTACTCACGCCAACGGCGAGAGAGACATGGCCCGCGGCGAGCTTGGGAATTCGCAGAGGGAGCTCACTCGGCTGACCCAAGAGCGCGACCGACTCCAGCAGGAGCACAACCACACGCAAGAACTCCTTAGGATATCGGAGCAGGAGAAGGCCCATATTCTGGCCGATAACGAAAGGGAGAGAGAGCACCTGCGCGAGGCTGAGAGGGCAATCGACGAGATTCAGCGGCAGGATGCGGAGGCTCTGGGAAGGGCAGAGGACGAGAAGAAGCGCATTCGCAGGGCCAAGGACCAAGAGCTAGATCAATTGCGCCGAGCTAAGGACGAGACTGAAGCTCAGGCAAAAAGCGCACTAGACTCTGAACGCCAGAGGGTCAAGAAACTGGAGGAGGAAATTGCCAAGGAGCGAGAGGAGGAGAGGCGCGAAAGACGCAGGAGGGAGAAGGAACAGGAGAAAGACAAAGAGGCAACCGCTGTTGCTGCTGCGAACGCTGCCGTCGCTGCTGTCACCGCCGCTCTAGCCGCTGGAACGTCGAAGAGCAGCGGCAGTGGGCGGAAGAGCGCGATGTCGAACCGGAGCGACCACCAGCGGATGCCCTACCTGCCCATGCCGCCACCTCCTACTCGTCCAGTCCCTGTGCCAGCTTCGCCGCAATCGTTTATCATGCCCTCTGAGCCTGGCGTTACTTCAGGCGGCATGCCTATTTCTATGCCACAGCCAACCGTCCCTCTCATCGTCCCAAGATCGACGAAAACGCCTGCACCGGGCGCTATGTCCACGACTTATGGTACGCCGGGGCCAACCAGGTGGCCAGGGGATTCGACCATGGGTCCTGCAGCAATGTCCATGCCTGAACCTGCAGTTGGTGGCCCGATGTCAGCGACCACTCAACTCTCCTTCCCCGGCGGCTCATCCATGGGCCCGGCGGCAATGTCTATGCCTGAGCCAACCATTCCTAGCGGCCATACAATGGCGCCTCCAATGACAACTACGCCTCAACTGCAGTACCAAGGACCTTCGTCTATGGGTCCGGCCATGATGACAATGCCTGAACCAACAGTCGGTGGTGCTGGGCCGACGGCAACTACCCCGCAACCAGATTACTATGGCGGGTCGTCGATGGGCCCCGCGAGAATGGCGATGCCAGAACCAGGAGTTTCTGGTGCTGGACCGTCTATGATCACCTCTCCGAACGCCGGCGCCTCATCGATGGGCCCAGCAGCGATGATGATGCCGGAGGCTACTGTTCCAGGCGCTGGTTATACGGGGCAATCGGGAATGACAATGCCCACCCCTACTGTTCTCGGACACTCTCTAGGTATTGCGACCTCAATGACGCCGTCCCCTGGAGGCGTTTCGACGATGGGGCCTGCAAAGATGGCGATGCCTGAACCCGGAGCTCCAGGTTCATCATCCATGGGCCCTGCGCATATGACAATGCCGACTCCGACTGTCGCTGGGTCGAACCTATCGATGGGTCCAGAGCCTATGACGTCTATGGGAGCAGGTGGCTCGGGTGGCTCGTACATGGGCCCTGCCGCTATGTCGATGCCGACGCCGACAATGTCGAACAGAGCTACCCCTGGGCCTGCAGGTGCCTCATCTATGGGTGCTCCGAAGATGTCGATGCCTCAACCAGGCGTTCCAGGAGGACCCTCCATGACGCCTTCAATTTCTGGACGAGCGTCCATGACACCCGGATCGATGGGCGGGTCTTCCATCGGTGTCCCGAGAATGGCCATGCCTCAAGTCTCTGTGCCCTCTCTGCCTTCTGCAACTTCTGAATCAGGAATGGGACCTGGTGCAATGTCTATGCCAGAACCCACCGTCGCCGGTCGTCGTCGGGCTGCTAAAACACCTCGTCCCATCATACCTGGTAACTCGTCGATGGGTCCAGCCGCTATGTCTATGCCAGACCCGACCGTAGGCGGGGGATCTTTTGGAGTTGACCCTGGCATCTCTATGCCACAGGCATCTGTTCCAACCGCGGAGCCTCATGTGTATATTCCTGGTAATTCCTCCATGACCGCTGGAGCCCCCATGCCACAACCTACAATACCAGGAAATGCGTCTTCGCTGTCAAATCCCTCAAGCACCCCAGGCCCAGGTTTCCGTCAACCTCGTTCTGGCTCCTCAGCGTCACAGCGCGCGAATAAGCGCACTTCGTTTGGCTCAGCTGCATCCTCTGGCGGTGTCTCCAATCTGGCCCTCGACATGTTGCAGTTCGATTCGAGTGGTAAGGACAGGGACAGGACACTCAGTATCATTCAGGAAGACGCAAATAGTATATATGGACACTCCCCGTCGCGAGCGAATACTCCTGGCCCAGCAAATCCGCCCATCTTTGACATGAATGCGCCACCTCCCTCGTGGTACAATAACCCGCCTGTCGATCATTCAAAGGAGCCGGTATCACGAACTTCCTCCGCTATGGGTCACAACAGGTTCCCATCTGAGCCACATGCTGCCCACAACTACCTATCACCAAATAGCGCGGGCCCTGGGCTTCGCAGAACATCAAGCAATGCATCCTCATACCATATTACCATTGAACCTCCAGTAAGTTTTCTGTTGCGAACCATGCCTAGTGAAGAAGTACTCATTTTTCATTATTAGTCTCGTTCTCCGTCGAGTTTCGGTGCCCCCCATGATGATGCTAGGATGGGCCTTCTAAGCCCCCGTCGGGGCCCTTCTCCTCTTCCCTCCCAAACACCACGGCAGCAAACACAGCCCATGGTCCCAGGCCATCGCAACAGGACTTCAGGTCGCGACACCGCCCCCAACTCCCCTGTCGCTGATTTCAGTCACCTTCCTCCCAATTTCGTTCCGCAGAGCATTACCAATCATCATGGAGTCTCCACCCCTATATCTGGGAACCCATTGCTGCCAGGCATGATTCCTGCTGCCCCAGTTATCCCCTCGCACCACGGGGATCCATACGATAACTTTAGGGAACCCTCGCCCGTTATACCGAACAGCATGTACGGCAACCCCTTGGGCAGAGGTAGTTCATCCCCAGCCGGACGACCTATATCCATTGCCGCAAATAAGTCGCCGTTTAGACCACCGATAGGTCTCCCCAGTGCTGGGGGCATGACACCGGGATCAGGTTTCCGTGATCTTGCTGATAACAGCGGTGGAATGGGTCAATCCGCATTTGGCTTTGACCAGGACACTGCGGGAGGTACGGCAGCATCTGCGGCCACCCTCACCATTAGTAAAAAGAAGAAGAAGAAGCGCTGAGCTGTCTTTGTACGTACGTCAGGGATGCAATGTGCATCGACTATAATGCTGCTCCTTTCAATCTCCATCCATCAACCAACCTTGCTATTTGTATTGCTATCATACTGTTCTTTATATATACTGCGATAACCACATACCCCTTGTTGTTCTGCGACACATTTCTACTCGACCATCTACCCTCTTACCTTGGTTTTTTTTTAACTCGTTGATTCCCCAATTGGTTTCTGTTCTATGTATGCTGCAAATCTTTTTGATATGTATACACATGAACGTTCCAGTGTGTGAAAGCTACAGGCCAAAGTTGCTATCTGTATTCTATTGTAAGTGTCGCCGCTGAAGAACTGGACCCACCCGACTCAGCGCCGTATGGGGGTATACATGTACAGTTTTCTCAGCGCAACCAGTAGTGTGCCCATGTGAATAGGAAGGAACATTGCTCAGCGCTCAGTGGGCAGATCATGATGGATGAGTATATTTACCTGATGCATTCAATTTGTCAAAACTAGCTCAGTTTCAATTCGTTAAACTCGACCGCAAGCCGTTCTCTCCAAATACATATAAAATAAGGCTCGGAACAAGCCATGTATCAGCAAGATGGCCATGCCCACAGCTCTTCATCCGGTCAACGAACTACCGACTGGCGAACCTCACGCTCCCCATGAACGACTAGTTTACGACCCTCCTCCTGAATATGCTCCAAGAGCTGCACATGTATTGCACCCTGCGGAAACACGGGAGTTCGAATATAAAAACGACAAGAAAGGAGAGACTATCGCATCCTTGAAAATCCTCGCCCCTGCCGCATATTCAAAGCATATACCAACGTTCTATGGTGCTGGTCCTGTAAAAGGATCTGCATATCTCCATCTGACAGAGCCAGAAACGATAACATCTGTCGTCCTTTCGGTGAGCAGCATGAACCATATTCGACATTTGATGTGTTAACATGTTAATGACACTGATACTTGCGGTCTTCCTTGAATTTGCAGGTCAGAGGCCAGTTTTCGCCTGGCCACTCAGACAGCTTGGAGCGGCTCGTCCTCTTTGACATTACCAAGACCTTGTGGTCCAAAGATTCGGCTGAGGCGGCGACGGACCCATCATTCTCCCATCACAAGCTCTCCGGCACCCACTCCTGGCCATTTTCCATCAGTATTCCCGAGAGGGTCCAGTCAGTAGGAGATGGCAGCGGGAGCGCGCCTGGAGCCACCGATCATGTTCTTCCCCAAACTTACAACGAAAGAATCCTGTCAGCCAGCATACAGTACCAGGTAATACTGCACATCGGAAGAGGAAAGTTCAGCCCTGATTACGAGTGAGTCATGCAAACTCCTATCCACTATGTTGAAATCCTCAAGATAGGCATCAGAATACCTTGCACATTTGGATATATTCCGCTAACTGAACCGCCCCCATTTCCTCCGCTGAAAACTGTCGCATATCAAGAAAGAACGCCACTTCTGGGTCCTACAGTTGACGTCGATGGTTGGGTCTCAGCGAAGAAGATTAATATATCAGGAACCTTGTTCAATTCGCACCCCGTCGCGATTGAATGTCAGGTATGTGGCTCAATTGATGCTTTGATCACTATCATTCTCATGTGCAATACTTTTGAAGCTCTTTCTATCGGCGCCGGTGAGTTTTTGATACCCCCCTCCCTTGCAGTGATAGATCTCTGAGTTCTGGGTCCTCCGTAGCTTGTATACACACGTGGTTCCGTCATACCCCTTTACATGCGTATGCAGAGCAGCAACCAGCAAGCTCTCGACTTGCTGGCAACGAATAAGTCCCTTACAGTCCGCCTTCAACGCAGAATCGAGTACTCCCTCCCGATGAGGCACCTGAAGGACACCGACAATTATCATGCAGGAAAAGATGAACGTGACCTCGGAGAGGCAGTCTGGTGGCCCGATCCTTCTCAAGGGTACAATGAATTTGCCGCCAACACGCAAACGCACACTATCTGCTTAAACGGAGAGCTTCATTTAAGACACGATTTAGCTCCTTCCACAACGCTCCCCGCCTTTACCATTGAGGTATGTGCAAATATCACCTAATTGATCTGTAAACTCATTCCAAATGGCCTTATATCTTATAGTATAATGTTTGCCTGCACTCTGTCAACGCTCCAGGCTTCAATATGGTAAAGACGCCTGTGGAGAAGAGCCTCTTGGGACACCCAGTTGACATTGTCACGTTGTTTGCGCCAGGACCCCGATCAGTACGATATGGGCCGTCAAGGGACGATGAGGACCGTCCTTTGGTCATGGAATTTGGAATGGCTTTTGGCCCATTGAGTAATCCATTGCCTGGTTAAACTTGCCGCTGGGATTGTTCCCTAAATTTTGATCTACTTAGTATGTATATTAGTTGATGTATTCATATCTTCTGACTGCTTGCCAAGTTTTGGCGTGCGATAACGAAGTCACTTATATGAGTGAAGTAGATGCTGCAGCGAGCGTCGATCTGATAGTGACGAGGAGATATACTACTAAGTAAGTACTTAACAAATGGACCTGCGGCGGCCCATGTACGCTAGGCGGGAATTGCTCGCTTCGCTCGAGCATCCTATGATTACGCTGGTTGTTGAGCATCCTAGTTCGCCTGTCGTACGAGCATTCTATTGCATATTGTATCTACTCGATAAATCGTCAAAGCGGTGTTGGGGAGGTCTACCGCCGAATCTACGAACTCTTCCATAATTTAATGTCATACAATTAGCAGTCCATCAAGTGATTTAACGCGTGAAAGTGGAACAAATGTAAGTCCAGTTGCGAATTCTTTGCTTCCTAAACCAATCTTTGCTTTTGGGAGAGTAAGACCTTGGGACTTGTGTACAGTTATGGCCCAGGCAAGACGAAGAGGGATTTGACTACGTAACATGGTTCTATCGGCGAGCTTAGAATTGCTCGCTGCGCTCGCGGCTCACAATGAAGGTGATGTGACCTCTGGTAAACGAATGATTGCCGAACACCGTGAGCAATACACAACGGAATTACATCAATCGGCAGCTTCTCCCACGACTTGTCAACGACTCTTCCTGGCAACCTCTAAATCGTTCGAAGCCCGCACTCCACATACTTACCCATGTTTGCAACCAGTGCTACTCAAATTACAGCAATAAAGTGGAGAATACGGGAACTACACTGAGTAGAGCAGTCAGTGAAGATCTTGTTGTCTCTCTGCTAACTTGCCAAAATGGCCTCTCAAATCCGCAAAAATCGCTCGACAGTTGGCGAGAGCTTCCCAGGGCATGCTTCGGAAAGATATCCACATGGTCCACTGCCATATGAGGATACTGATGTACAACCATGTACTCACGACGCACAATCTGGGATACTGGTAATAGACACATCATGATGGACATGTACAGTTCGTCGAACCCCATTGGAATCTAATCACAGCCTGTCAGTCGATGTACACACATAAAAGGTTCTGTAACGCTACCCGGCTCGCATCATGATGGCCACTGCCATAGCTCTCCCTCCGTCCTATGAAGTATCGACCGGAGACTCTCCAAATGAGCCCCTGATTGAAGACTCTCTTCCCGATTATGCCCCTAGAGTTGCTCGTATACCGCGGCCGGTGGAGGAACGAGAATTCGAATACAAGGTTGAGAAGAAGAAAGGAGAGAGCCTTGCGTCCTTGAAGGTTGTCGCCCCCGCCGCATATTCGAAGAACATCCCAACGTTCTGTGGTACTGGCCCAGTCAAAGGATCTGTGAATCTTTATTTGACAGAGCCGGATACCATAACATCTGTCGTCGTTTCGGTGAGCCGCCTCCTGACTGCACATATCAGCAAGATAACAGAGGATATTTACGATCTTGCAGGTCAGAGGCCGCTTTCTGCCTGGGCGGTCAGACTCTGGGCAGTCAGAAGAGGAACTCAGGCTGTTTGACATTTCGAATACCATTTGGTCCAAAGATGCGGATGGAGCAGCGACAAGCCCATTACTCTCCAATAAGAAGAAACTGTCTGGCACCCACACTTGGCCCTTTTCTGTCAACATTCCAGAGAAGGTTCAGTTCATAACCAAGAGTTCCAGCAGAGGCCCGCCAGGAAATATCGAACACAACTTGCCGCAAACCTTCAACGACAGGGTTGTAAGGGCGAGCATACGTTACGAAGTAGTCCTGCGCATTGGAAGGGGGAAGCTCAAGACTAACTATAAGTGGGTTCTACAAAGCCGGGGTTACCTATCTGAGTTCTCAAGATAAAACTTCAGGATAACTTGTACATTTGGATACAATCCGGTGATTCGACCACCCCCGTTTCCCGCCTTGAAAACCATCGCATATCAAGGAAGAACCCCACTTCTAGAACCTACAGTCGATGTCGATGGTTGGATCCCAGCGAAGACTGTTAATGTACCGGGAACCTTGTTCAATTCGCGCCCCGTTGCGATTGAATGTCAGGTGTGTAGTTCCAGTAGTGCTATCATCAAGAGCCGTATCCTCATGCACAGTCACCTTTGAAGCTCTTTCTATCAGCGCCTGTAAGTCCTTGAGATGTCCGCCTCGTTTATGTCCCCTTGAAGTCTGATTCCTGCGCAGCTTGTTTACACGCGCGGTTCTGTCATACCGCTTTATGTGCGTATGCAAAGCAGCGACCAACAAGCCCTCGACTTGTTGGCGACGCACAAAGCTATCGTAGTCCATCTCCAACGCAAGATCCAGCACCACCTCCCGATGGCGAACCTGAAGAACCCGGAACATTATCACACGTCGATGGGGAGAGACGTTCGTGACCTTGTGGAGGCTGTTTGGTGGCCAGCTCGTTCTCAAGAACAAGAAGGCTCAACCACTGACTCTCGAGTGCATACGGTTTGCTTAAACGGAGAGCTTCATCTGAAAGCCGACTTGGTCCCTTCCACGACATTTCCGGTCTTTAGGGTTAACGTATGTCGAAGTTGTCATCTCAATAATTCCTATATTCATATCCAGCCTCCTGTCTATCATAGTACAATGTCATTTTGCGTCCCTTCGATACTCCAGGCTTCAAAGCGGCAAAGCCAGACAACATTCTATTGGAGCACCCTGTGGATATCGTCACATCGTTTGCGCCAGGGCCCCGAGCAGTAAGGTCTGCGCCTCCAGGATACGATTCTGGACGTTCTTTGACCGCGGAATATGGAGTAGCGATTCAGGGGCTCGATTCTTTCTTTTAAGGAAGGGAAGGTTAGCAGGTATTGGTCATATATGTATAAATGTATTATTGGTTCTACTCGTATCTATTCTTCTGAATGCGGGTGATTATCAAGGTTGTGTGAATTACAACAGGTAACCGTGATCATTTTCTACTCCTCTACCCTTCCTCGTCTTATGACCTCCACAACTGGCAAGACACCTATGCCGATGGCGCTGCCACTGCTCCCAAGCGAGTTATACCGTAACATCATCGACAGCTTGGACTATCTCAGAGAAAGGCGCACCCTCCTTTGCCTTGCACTTGTCAGCAATGCATGGTGTGTTGAGAGCCAGCGCGTTCTTTTCAGGACAGTTTGTGACGACTCTACGGACTTGAATGAACGCGAATGTCTTATCCACGCACACACCCTCTTCCTCAAAGCCATTATCCTCAATCCCTCCCGACTTGGCTCATATGTGCAAATATACAGACAGCGCGAGCTGATATGCCACCCTTCACTTGCCACATCTCTGGATGCGCGATCACCTATAACGAGCACCAGTTTGTATCTATGGGATCTTACAGCACAGGCACTACCAGCACTCGTCAACCTCAAGCATCTGGATATTCTGCCACTACAGGACGGTCGCAGAATACTCCGGGCGTCTCTTTTGGAAGGATGCACATTCAAGCTCGAAACCCTGAGATGGGGATTCGAGTCCTACGACCCCGGCAGTGACGATCCCTTCGTCAAATTCCTCGGTACTCAGCATGAGCTCTATCACCTCGAAGTCGGGTCTGAGCCTTCGAGGCAGGACCTTTCTTGGATTCCGGACGATGTTTGTCCTAGCCTAATATCGGCTTCATGTCGACTTGATTCTGCAGCTCACATGGCTGCACGGAGAAATGTGGTCGGGTTGACATTATGGAGCGACTGGTATTCCTTGGAACCGGTACCGCAGAGGGATCTATCAGCACTGCGTCACCTAAAGTACCTAAGTATATCGGCGCATCGCGACTTAATGTCAAATTGGGTGGCAGTGGACTCAAATCTTGTACTTCTCGAATTAACATCTGGGGCATACATTGAACCGAAATCACTTCCTATCCTTCCAAAACTTCGCGTTGTGGCATTCATTTTAGCAGCGCGAGGAGCTCCACTCGCAACTCTTCCTGGTCATACGAACATGGATGTGAAAACGGAATACCGTCGCCGAATACAGCTTGCCATCGACAGCTTTCATCGATTCCCGGTTCTAGAGTGTGTTATTTCTGAAGACATGCGTAGAGGCAACGGGCCAAGGCTGTACAGAAAAATGACTATTTCGGGGATTGGTGCGGGACCGCCAGGTGCAACCCTGGAGGTACAAAGTGAAGAATTCCCTAACGAGCATGAGCTCGGATTGCCATGGTGGACTGTATACGGTGTATGAAGGCCTGGTTATTTGTGTATATAACAGCTTGGTAGGACAATTAGAGTATTTATTTGAGTCCATCTACAATGAGCACAGCATTGGACTTGGACTGCAGGTGATTTTAACGAGCGTTTAACGTGCGAAGATACAGCATTGTGTGGGCGACATTACCAATCTGAAGCTCATTCACCAAGCAGATATCTTTCTTTACAACTGTCTTGAGCAGGTGAGAACATTGAGCGTAGAATTTGAAGGTTGAGGGAGATATGTTTGACGCTCAATAAATGATTGCCGTGCAAGTCGTGCGAATTAAGACGCCTTCAAATATAGGAGGCAAGCTGTGCCACAACTCTGCTCCTTCAATTTTTTATTTTATTTTGCAAGTTGGTGGTTTACGGCAGGTGCTAGGGGAAAACCGTTTCTCTTCTCGTTAATATTCAGAATGGGGACCGACAGGCGCAGGCTCGTATGCACAGCGGGAAGCTTCAAATCTCTGAGGTACCTCAGCCAGTTGTCCCTTGGAGGTTGAAGTGAAATTTCTATGCTTTATCCGCGTTAAAAATGAAACGGGCTTCTGTAGCACGTCAGTTTTATAAATTGCAATGCTGACACAGATGAAATCCCCTCGTAGTACGCTTTGGTACGGTTCTTATCTATACATCCAACTTTCAGAGGGAAGGATGTAAGCGCAGTATTTCAGAACATTCCACTACATTCCGAGGAGCCTCAGCGCCATAATTTTCTGAGAGCAGGGATGCTCGTTAAGCTTCTACCTAGCTGGGTGTGAATTCGTTGTGCGCTGTCGAGTTTCGTTCCTATTTCATTACGTTTAGGCGCCCATGAACAATAGAGCAGATAATGTCGGTGATGTTCTTTGATAGATCAGACGTTGATTCTGGAATGCCATCACGGAGTAGCCATCCAGTATAAGCTACTATGATGCGGTACATTACTCGTGGACGATGTCGAAACTGGTTAACAATAAAATGATTACACTACGGCTGCTGCCGTTGGAAGCGACCACGACTACATTCTTCCGAGGCACCACTAGGGGCAACGGCTATATGGATGAGACCATTTTGAGAAGGACAGACCCTGCAGTGCGGAAGGTTTGCCGTATGCGCACTCGCAATTGTCTTCATGACATCGCCGCTTATGGAGAGTGTTATTGTGATGCGTGGGAAGATAGACTCTAATTATCTTCTGTTCCCAAACCACCAGTCGTCCCCGGAATCACTTAGCAATGTCTACGGAGCAAGTACGTCTGCAATTATTAGAAGACGCCAAAGGACTAGGAGTACAATTGGGTCATGCCGTGTCATGCCTTCGTATATAGAGAAGGGGTAATCCCGCTCGCATATCCCTCATCCCCCTCATGGACGCCACGTCCCCGCCCCACTACAGGAGATTCTCCTCCAGACCTGGTCCGGCACCATCATCTGGCTCTGAGCTCCCTCCATATTCCCGCCGTAATACACTCTCTCAACCCATTAATCTGCGACGTGAACCAACCGAGCATGTCTTCCAAGTGGCCGATGGAAAGATCACACTCCGGGTTTTCAGCAGCGCGAAGTCGTCCAAGTCGCTGCCCACGTTCTTTGAGAAAGAGAGTATTGACGGTCGGTTGGAGATCGACGCTGAGAGGGGTGACTCGATACAGGCGATCACGGCTACGGTGAGCAGTATTGCTTCAAAGGAGTATACCGAGAATTTTTTCTGATTTTTCACCATGCAGGTTACTGGTCGGATCATCACTGGTTCCAACATCGACGACTCCATCGTCTTTTTGAGCCATGTACAGCCTATCTGGTCGAAATCTCCTGAGTTGCCGCGCATGCCTTCGCCCTCAGAAGGCGCGTCCAGCAACAAACTCCTGGGACACTGCGAATGGCCATTGTCTATCCCCATCCCGCGGACAGCCACTGTGCCATCCGGCTCTGGCGAAATGCGCTCATATCCTCTCCCAGAAACGTTCCTAGAACGTCAGACGCGGGTCAGCGTTCAATATGACCTCACAATCCTTGTATCAAGAGGGAAGCTGCGAGCGGACAACAAGTGGGTTTCTCAGTGACCCGTGCGCGGGAATGCAAGGCTAACGCGTCGTCAGACTTAAGACTGCCTTTGGATACGTGCCCAACACAAGACCGGAAGCGCCTTCACTGCTACGACAGATTGCGTATCAACAGTTCCTCCCAATACCTGGGCCTTTCTCAGATCCGGAAGGTTGGAAAACTCTCCGCACGGTTCCCATTCGCGGGGTTATGTTTGGCGTCCATCGTGCGGAAGTGAAGTGCACGGTCAGTCCGGTTTCTGACTGCATGTTAGTTTTGGGCTAAACGACTTCTTCCCCGATGACCAGCTCTCCCTTGCGAAGCCAGTGAGTCATAATCTGCATGTGCAAAAGAGCAAGTACTAACTCGTGAAACAGCTGTGCTACTCAAGAGGCGACGTTCTGCCGTGCTTCTTGACTCTGGAAAGCCACGACTCGCAATGCTTGGACCTAATATCCTCGTCAAATGCTATCAATCTTTCCCTGCGACGACGCGTCAGATTTTTCAATAAGACCTCCTCGTCACGGAAAGATGTTGCATGGACAGAAGCCGCAGAGAGTATGGGTACTGCGAGTTGGTGGCCGTCAACCGACCCCCACTACCGCAGCGATTCGACGACGAGGCATCTGGAAGGCGAAATCAGACTGGCGAAGGACTTGCGTCCGACGTCAGAGATGAGCCATTTCAGTATATCCGTTCGTACATTTCTTCTTAGTCTCTAACAGCGAAAGACTTACATCCACTCTCCCGTAGTACGCCGCCGTTTTGTGTCCATTCACAGCCGTCGGATTTGTGACAGACTCGTCGACCATCCTCTCAGAACCGGTTGAGATCGCTACCATGCACGCCAAAGGACCCCGCACGAACGCTTACGCCCCTCCCGCATACGACCCAACACCTAACCGCCATGACATTCACATCCCCGGAATCGACCGGGTAGGTTTTCACCTATAATTTAACTATACCCATGCGCAGGGTTCGCAGGCGCCACCTTCGAGCCTCACGACCCGTCAAGATACCACCCACACGAAACAACTATGACCCACAACGACCGGCTTCGTTATCACTCTTACGCTTATTTTTTGTCGCTTTGCAGTCATGCTTTCTGTTCTTTTGTTCTCTGTTTCTTCCACTCACGATCTCACCACGCATACCTGCGTCTGGCGGTGAGATCGAGTACGCTAGCTCGTACACCTACCTTTCCGACGAGGTCTCCCTTCGTACCATCCTCCAGCTATGCCCCGAAAAACAGCAAGCCCTGTGTATATTTATGACATATTTGACGCACTCACGATTGTACTCATTCTTACGAGCTTAGGCTATCGTTGTACTTACATTCTCTCCCCACATACCCATAGCTATACCCCTCATGGCAGGACCCTCATACTACATTGTAGATAATACCCTAATAATATGGCACACTGACGTGTGAAGATGGTATTTTTGGCCGTCTGTTCAGAGCCAGATAATGTCCGCATCTTTATTGTTTATCGTCTTCGTCAAGTTTGCCGGCGAGAGGCACTGTGGCAGATCTCAGGACTCGGCTTACAGATGGATTTAGACTATGCGCACATCCCCTGAAGATAAGGAGGACGCCGGGGATGGGCCATATGGCAAAGTCAGGCGCACATACCCCTGCATTGATTAGATCTCGAACCCAAGTAGGCCCCGGGAAGCTCCCGCCATTTGGTGACCGGTTTTTGCGGATTTCAGAGGCTGATTTCAGCAATTTCTTGACCATTTTTAGCGGATTTCAGACGACGGAAGTGCCTGAAACTCATTTATTTGACTGCATTATAGCGGATTTGGGAGGTCTTTCTTGAGGGATGACTAGTTTTATCACCAACTTGGCACGCCAAGACAGTGGGGCCCGCTGATTTTGACACCGACTGGGGTGGCTTCAGTAGCCTCCAGCATTAATGAAATTTCAAAAATCATTTGAAAGCTGCCGCCTTCGTCAAAATAAACTGTCTTGTACACAATTGGCACTCGATAATTCTCAAGGATGTGGATGTCGGAACCCCGCTGCAGCATCCCTCTCCGTCTATCCTTCGCACCCGTGTTTCAGCTCAACTTGAACAGAAGAAGCGATCTCTGCCACTGCAATATGTAGCCGGCTACTTGATGGGTCGGGCAAGATTTCAATCAAGAAGCATGACGCGCAAATTCTTCCAGTCGGGCACATCATCAAGTCAGAGCGAATGGTTGCACTGAGCTCGAAATCTTTGGAATGTCTCTGTGGACCCCGAGTCCGAGCAAATGACTCCACAGTAGGGCTCCCATCGACTAAGCATACCCAAAGTCCTCAAACCGATCTTCAAAATGCAAGAAGCACGAAAGGCCCGAGAGTTATGGTGGAAGGAGACGGTGAAGGAAATCGAGAAGATGGTTAAGACGTCAGGAGCGGTGGCATCCACACAGAAACTGCCACACCTCATGCAGAATAATGGAGTCCTTGACATTTATAAGAAGAGCTCGAGCTCGTGCAATGGCTCAATTCCGTCATCACTGACCTCAACGGATTACCCTGGCTCGCTTTACGCGTTGATCTCCCCCTACATAAGTGTAATATTTCATTGTAATTCCACCTCCAGTATGTTCTAATGCTACATTTTTAAGTCTATAGGAAGCGACGATACCGAGTACAGCGATGATGATATATTGATACCTCATCTGAGTCTGCTGCACCTTAATTTATAGCTGCCTCACCACATTGAACATTCAAATACAACCTCCATACCCATGCACCAATCGACCATGTTGTATATCACATTGGCACACATTACATGCTTCCATTGAACCCAGGGTCAGCGACCAGGACTCTGAATGACGGTGGCGCTGCTCGGTGGATTACACTCCAGCAACTTCAAGTCAAAAAGGTCATTGAGAAGACCCCGCCCCTCAAAATCCGCATTCTAGCTTGTAAATTGGTACTCAGTAGTAGTAATTAGTGTTCACTATTTTGATTTTGATTTATAATAAGCTGTTTTACTACATAGCTCACGAAAAACAGGCGTTTCAATAATAGGCGCCCGTGTAGCGGGCGCCGGGCGCGGAGCTTTTTGGCATTCCACGTGACATATTTGTCCGTTTTTGCGGATTTCAGACCCAAATCATTGCGGATTTCTGAGGATTTTGGCGGACACCAGCTGGCAGGGGCTTCCCGGGGCCTACCCAAGTACATCCCATGCCATGAGACGGTTGTCGGAGGCTACTCTGTTCCTGCTCTCCCACATACTCTCAAGTACAATAAGAACCACTATTGTTTCCCGCTTCCTCGCTCTAGCGCTCAATCTTATCAGGAACGCTTCGCGCCACCGCCCCATACAGAAAGCGGTCGTGAACAATGTCATCAGACACGAAAAGCCCATCCGGACCTCCAACAGATGCATTGCCGTCGTATGCAGACGCTGGCGGGCGACCGCAGCAGACAGCTGGGTCAAGTTCGGCTGGGGGCATGACGGAACACCACCGCTTCCTCGAGACGTCGAAAGGCAGGAAATGGCTTGGGCTATCTGTCAAAAGCCGCTCGCCGACGGCTGCCTCTATGCCGGCCTTTGTAGAGGGAGATACCATCTCGGGGAGCGTCAGCATTGACTTGGATAAAGCGGAAAGCAGCAAAGGCATTACGATATCTGTGAGTATCACAATTTGCCGTTATCTTATCATAAAACCACTCCTCTCCAATCTATCTTCCGAGTTTATTACTTGATGTGTATGTCCAATTTTCGTATTAACCTGAAGCTTTTGTGATCGCAGATACAGGGAAGCACGACCTTTGTGGGACAAGACGAAGAAGTGTTCTTTCAAGAGGAGGTATCCCTCTGGACGCCTTCAGGAAATGACGGAAAGCTATCCGGAAAGCAATCATGGGCCTTCAGCTTCAAGCTGCCCGCTGAGGTAAAAGTCTCCGAGCCCCAGCGAGGTCCTTTGAACACATTCCGCATGCCGCCTAATTTCACAGAACGCGCGAGCCCGGCATATATTGACTACAAGCTCACAGCAACGGTGAAGCGTGGTTTCTTGAAGGTCAACCAAACGTAAGTCTATCTCAGTGGGCGAAAATTCTGAGGTGGAGAAACGTCTGACAACCTGCGGTCGCGCAATGTAGGTTGATGACCAACATCATTTACCAGCCAACGACAATACCAGACCCGCCGTCGGCGGTTCGGCGCATGGCGTACTGGGAAGGCAGCCCGTTGGTTGGTCCCGAGGGCGATCCTGAGGGGTGGAAGGTCTTACCGCCTGTTAAAATCCAAGGCGCCTTGTCCGACAAGGCGGTCGATATTGATTGCACAGTATGTTGTTTTGTCTCTAGTACGAGGAGAAGGATGCTCATGATCCTTGCATTGCAGTTGGCTGTTGCAATTCCAGTGAGTACTGCGACGCTGCAGACGCAGTATGAAAGGCTTACCACTTTACCTGCTAATAGCTTTCCTATGCCACCGGGTCACCGATCCCTTTCATGGCGACTTTCACTGGGCAAGATGCAAGTGTACTCGAAACAGTTGCGGTAGCGAAAGCAATTCAACTGCGCCTGAGGAGGTCAATGGCTACTGGGGATGAGGCGACGGACGACAACGGAGTGCGCCGCACCGATAACCATTTCTCGCAGGATATGGGCATCGGATATTTTTGGCCATCGCAGGAGGGCGCGGCGCAGCCCTTGAAGCGGGTCTTTCAAGGAGAGCTGGAAGTGGTCAAGGGTTTGAAGCCGAGCTTCATTTTCCCCAAAGTTTCGCTTCGAGTAAGTTATCAACTTCTCAAACCGAGACCTTTGCTCATCGCAGCATCCGACTTGGTTCACGTCTTACAGTACACTCTTGTCATGCTCCCTTTCGACATTCAGGGTTTCGTCCCCAGCTCCCCGCCCAGTCCCGTCCTGCTCTCTGAGCCACTCAAAATTTGCTCACGACAGGTTCCAGACTTGAAAATCCATTCATATGCACCACCGGGGTACGACAAACCCAACCTCATAGATTATAACAAGTCGGTGGGGTTACTGGAGAATGGCAATCAAAGGTTTTTACCGCATCATACGGCGAGATAGGTGGGGATGTAATTCCGGGGCATATATGTTGTTATATGTATCTATTCCAACGCACATCAGTAGTAAGAACGTTAGAAAATTGAACGAGACGGTACCTATAGTAATCATTTGTCATGAAAGAGTCATAAACAGCAGAGTCTCGAAAGTGTCGTCACTCTTCCTCGCATCCGTGCCTTGTGCGCCAACACCACCAAGCAGATCATCGTCAAGTTGAGGTATCTTCCACTCGGGAGACCCAGGGCGTCGGCGAGCCAAGAACAAGTAAGTCGGATCTTCGAAGTCGCTTCCGTATATGGCCCAGTCAAAGTCCGCTTTTGATGTATCTTGGACGAGCACAGGCCAGAATTCGAACCAGAGACCAAATGCTTGCCAGAAGGGTGTTTCCTTGGACAGGCTGCGCACTTTGTAAGAAATACAGATGATGGGCGCTTTACCCTCGCTCGGGGAAGCAAACGCGAATGGAGGCGAGGTGACATGCAGCAAAGACCGGAGAAGAGGCGCAAGGAGCTCGGGAAAGTAGACCTACAGGTGCAAAGGTTGGCAGGGGATAACACGAATTGAATATTGCATTTCGACATACCAAGTCGCTGCAGACGATATGTGTAAGCTTCGACATGCGTGGATGGCCTCCCAGAGCGCGTTCAGCAAGACTGGTCGCGTCTTCGTGGCTCCCCCAAGGGAGGGGTGCCACTGTCACGAATGCTGGATCTTTTTCGAGGCCAGGAGCACCGACTACAATATTAGTTTTCAGCAATGGAATGACCTTTCAACGTTGGGCATCTCAGCTAGGTGTATATACCCTTCATAATGCGGTAGACGCCATACCTCTGGGAGATCAGTTGCAATGAGGTAGTCACAACCCCGATCGAGCGATCTTGCGATGGTCGACGCAACAAAACCTGACCCCGAGCCTAACTCAAGGATAGTGTATCCAGATCTTTCTGCACCCAAGGACCAATCAAAGATCTTTGGATCGAATTGCAGATGAGGGGGTGGGTGGATGTAATTTATCATGGCATAAGACGCCTCCCTGGCAGGCATGAAGGTAAGCATTGATAACTCTGGAAACAGCATCACAGAATGCTTACCAGACTTTTCCAGCAATGCCGTACTGCAAAATAGCTAGTTCCTGCGCCCCCTGTCCAAAAGCATCCTCGAAGTTGTGAAGAGCAGACGTCGAAACAGCCGATGGAGAGATGTTGAGATCGGCTGGAAAGTTGGGGTTTCCACCCTGTACTTCGAGCATGATTCTCGATCAATATGAAGGGCAGCATCTATTCCAGTAAACGTTGGTTATCGAATCAGGACATTTCTCCAGATTCGGAGTTCGAAGTGATTCTCAGGGAGGACCAAGGCAGAACTTGGGTTCGGGGTTGGTGAGAGTTTGTTGAAGTTCTTCATGTTGAATGAATAGCCCGGCATGTCATTGAAGGCTATTGACGTTGGCAGAAACAAGTCAACTCGTTCAAAAAATCGTTGAGAATGGTTGAACTTTGAGTGGGTTGTGATGGAAGGAGAGAGGAGGGAAATTTCACGTGCTTTCGGACGGATGAGTTGGGGATAGGCCGGTCCCAGGTATGACCGTCCAACCGGGATCATCATACTCCTCACTCGAAATGCCTTGAGCAGCAGCTCATTACTTTCTAACCGTCTCCACCCCGGACGTCTTCATGCCTGCGCAATCGAAACCTGTCCAGCCACAGCAGTTGACGCCGTTTGGTGCTGCTCTGGCAGGCGCACTGGGAGGATGCTTTAGTACAGCGTATGTGACCAGGACGTCCACTTGGTTGAGAGAACACCAACTTACGCGTTATCTTCTAGTGTGGTGTATCCTTTAGATGTGTATGCCTGTCAGGATCTTTATGAAGGTCTACGTTGATACTGTATACAGGGCCAAGACCCGTATTCAAGCCCTGCCTTCGAATGTCAAGGGGAAGAACAAGGAGGGTTTGTCGATGTTGTCGGTATTGCTACGAGTCTACCGGGAGGAGGGTATCCTCGGCATGTATCGAGGCTTTGGAGCAACCATGCTGAACACATTTTCCATGCGTGCGTGTAACAATTTAGCCTTCTTATCCCAGCCCTGAACAATATCTCCCTAGAATACGCGTACTTCTTCTTCTACTCTCTCGTCCGGTCAAAATACATCCAGCGCCTGACGAGTAAGCTGCCCCCGGGCTCGAAACTGCCACCCCTGTCGACGGCAGCAGAGCTCCTTCTAGGCGCTGTGGCTGGCGCCCTCGCACAGATCTTCACCATCCCTGTGTCCGTCATTGCAACTAGGCAGCAGGTCGGCCCACCGCCTAAATTCGACGAGACAGGGACTCCCCTGCAGCGCGAGCAGACCGACGACAGCTTCATGGGTGTCGCACGCGAAATTGTCGACGAGGAAGGCGTCACTGGCCTGTGGCTCGGTATCAAACCCGGTCTCGTGCTGACTGTGAACCCTGCAATCACCTACGGTGCCTTCGAGCGCGTCAAGAGCCTCGTTTTGCTTGCTCGGGGCGACGCGAGCACGAAGATGGGCCCGTGGCTATCCTTTGTGATCGGCGCGCTAAGCAAGACCCTTGCGACGATTGTATGTTCTCCACGTATCCTATGACGACATTGTAGTGCTTACAGGTTATCATCATTTAGGTCACCTACCCTTACATTATGGCAAAGGTCAGAATCCAGGCGCGTAGTGTAGACGCCGAAGAGGCAAAAGAGCACCACGACAAGTTGCCCGAGTCGCACAAATATCATCACGCGCACAGCAAGCATGTTGGTGCATTGGACATTCTTGCGCGGGTATGGAAGCGGGAAGGGTTCGTTGGCTGGTACCAGGTGCGATTATTTCATAACGCTCCGCGTGTCTGGATTTATGCTCACCTTTTCTGCCAGGGAATGCAAGCCCAAATCACAAAAGCTGTCCTTTCTCAAGCATTGCTGTTTATGTCAAAAGAACAGTTCGAGCATTGGGCGCTTGCCATTATGATCTTCTTCGCTCGCTTTTCCGCTGGTCGTTGAGTCAATATGTTCCCTAATGTAGAGGAGTTAGACATCCAATTCCATCTGTAAACCATGCAGTATACCGGACCTGATTGTGAGTTGCATCTATCTATAGAGAGGGAAGTCACTGTCATTCTCGTATGTTGGTAAGTATTGAGGGGAAGTCAGTCGGACCGAGTGCGACAGCTCTAGGGCAGACAATCAGTCGTTCGCCGAAACAATCCATTCGGAGAGTCGGAAGGTATGGGTATTCTCTAGAAGGTTAGTTTCATAGTGAACCGCTGCAAATGGCGCACCTCATTTCGGATTCCGGAATGCTCATGAAACAAGAGCTCTTTGGGGCTTGTTGACTAATTTGATAAATTGTGCTGAAATCGCCCTGACATCTCGGTGAGATAAGCATTGTCCGATGAGCAAGGCTTCCGGGGCACATGGTCGCTCAAGATTGTGCCAATTTGGAACGTCAGCAAACATGGCGTTGTAGATCTATTTCAGTCGCTGATGGCGTTGTGTATCCAGGAGTCTAATGACAGAATCTCCTCAAAGTTTTTCAATCACAAAACTATTGGGAAACTGCACTTGACTTGAAGGGTCATGAGGGGTCATGGTAAAACGCCACTGAGGCGAATAGGGGCACAAATGAGGCCTTCCATATGAGGCTTCCGCCACAGCCCCGCGAATAGAGCCAAGATGATTCGAAACCGCCATCAGCATCATGATCACGTCAATCTTTTCTTATCCAGACATAATCTTCCCACGATGATACAGTGCATCGAAATGTAGGGACCAGCTCTTCCTTTGACCCGTACTTACTCCGGGCTGAAGATGCCTTGAAGTGGTTTTCATGCAGTCTAGCTCGAGCTAACTCTCTGCGGTATGCACAAGACAAGGCGACCTCGTTGAGAGCCTTCCATTGTTGGGAGTGATCAACAAGCGCCGTAGGTCCAGGATTCTAGATCTATTTATAGATCATCGCGTCTACCGACGAGAAAAACAACATCTGAACGCTAGACTGCCCGTTGAGCGGCATTTTCGCAGGGCCGAATCTTAGTGCGCGCAAGTAGTCGCTCTCCGGTGAGTTTTTCACCGTGTTCTCAGTACTGAAAATGTGGTTTCCCTGATTATCTTGCCATCACTAGCTGGAGGCCTGACGAATGTTTGTAGTGTCACCAAGAAAAAAATGGAACGCAACTTCGACTTGGAGTTTCGGTCTCATACTTACGGTGCACTTCCCATCTGGCAAGGGCCGGGCAGTCTGCAGTGAGCAATGAGACCTAGAAGCACGCATCTACACGCGAGTATTCAGCATGCTGAGTAATCTTGCAATGATGGTGTAGATTACAGGTGGCGCATAGGTCCCAACGGTCTGCAAGCTTGTAAGAATTGGTGATCCAGGTACAGGTCCCCCCCGCTGTATATGACAAAGGTTCATGGAATAATCTTAGCAATTCTGAGATCAAGGATTGAAAAATTGTCGTTTTCCTCATTGACAAAAAAAGACTTGGTCCGACGGAGTTGGAGTTTTGTATTGCGCGATACAGCTATACATTGTACGTGTCAGAGATTGGTCAGAGCACAGCTCAAAGCACCATAATCAAAAGGATCCGCTGTTTGATGACACTGTAACTGTGTTTGAGATCAACATTCTTGGAGCTGGTGGATTGCCGAAGGACACCAAGACCCAAGCTTAATCGAATTGGGAAGATGCAGCATCATGCAGCGTCCGATGGACCGGCTTCTGCACGATATAAAAGATGTGCTAGAACATGGAGAATCCTCAGCTGGTCTCACCCCTCCAACAAGGACTCAACAAACGCGCACTGGTTGCCTTTGTCAAAACAGTGCGTTTTTTTTCACTCTGTGTCTGTATTACGCACAATCTAATGACTTCCTCTGCAGATACACCTGACTTTCATTCATTATGGTTCATTATAATCTTCGTCTGGCATGCTTGAGCATCGCCGCCATCCTCTATCAGGCGCAGGCCGTGCCCATTCCCATTGGCGACGGGGATATCATCTACACGCAGCCTGTTCAGCAGTTCGGTGTATGTTATAATATTATAATCACTCACTTAGTTTTTTGCTGACCGTATTTTTCTCTAGGCTGGCGGTCAGGTGAATCACCCTCACATTGTCATGGGCGGTGTGCACGGTCAACATCCCCAAGGGCATGACATGGTTGTGGCTCCAGTTACCCACTCCGCTCATCCTAGGCTTGGGCCCAGCATCCCAGTGCCCGCTAATCAACCCGGAAACCGTCCTCACGGTCTGTCGGGCAACGTTCTGCAGATGGAGACTAGCCACTCTGGTGCTTCACAAGGCTCAGGTCGCTTCAGAAATAGCCATGTCGACGGCGAAGCGCGCCATACTATTGCAAGCCACCAACACCAGGTCGCCGCCGACGCACACACTGGTGCTGCTGGAGCTCACACCCAGGCCGCCAACACGCATCACGCTATTGGAAACACCGCCCAAGCCCAGCACCATACCACTCAGGCTGCTCACCACACCGGTATGGCTGCTGCCCATCAGTCTGAGAGTCACAACCATGCTCTCGCCGCTGCTGGCCAGGCTCACACTGGATTCCAATTCACCCACCAGCAAGTCACGCCTTCCAAGCACGATGCTCACGCCTCCGCCCAGGGTGCCCACCAATCACATCAGGCTGCCGCTCACGTTCTCGCCCACCACAATGCCGCTGGCGCCCACACTGGTGCTGCTAATGCCCACGGCCAGGCTGCTGCTGCTCACAACACAGCTGCTCAGCACTGGGCTGGCGTTGGCCACCAGCCCATGGCTCAACACCACGCCCAACAGGCTAATAACCACCTCCAATCACAGCAGCACCACAACCAGCAGGCCGCAGCTCACATGAATCCTGCCAACCATGCGACGATGAACCCTCATGCCTCCCACCAGGCTGCGTCCAACTCGCATGCTGCTGCCACCCAATCGCACCACCAAGCCAATCAGTCGCGCCCTGCTCCTCCACCTCCCCACGGCGGCCGTCGCTACTAACTGCCTAATGATGTTAGTCAGATACCAGTAGTCCTCCCTTGGGCGGCCTTTAAGGCGCCCATGTAGCATAGACACCATCTCTTCGCTACCTACGGATTTCGTTGAATAAATCATGTTTTGCGGAATATCTGTGTCCATGTGTCAGAAATTGTTCGCTATAGGCGGATGTGGGTGTGTTCGAATGGAATTCGACGCTTAGGCGCCTACAAAGTCCCACAGATGGAATGTTATCACTGTGTGCTGGATATATTAATACACCCGCTAAACGGTCGTAATTGAAAGAGTCTACATTATGGCCTCGTTGGCAATGTCGATGTTTATCAACAAGACTTGGTCACCGTAAGGCACTGCGACGGACGCACCAGATAACCATCTGCTCACTAAACGATTGCGAAAATGTTCCCAAGCTGTGATATATTCTCTATACTTCAAATAGTAAGTAAAGGGGTGTCTCTAACTAACCTTCCGTCAGTCCTCCATAAGTGGTTCATTTATAAGAAGTTGACGCCGGCATGCTCTTGGGCAATATAGTTGTATCCATTAGGATCTGAGCTCCAATACCCCATGATAAAATCAGACTAGGCTCGAGTTTGCATGCGAGACGGTGCTACCCTGTGTAAGACACTTCGGGTCTCAGGAGTGCTAAAGCCGATGCGGGACTTGAGCAAGCAGTGCGAAACCGAAGGGCGACAGTCATGATACGATCAGCAGGGTCTCCTTAAAGGTTCGACGACCTCGACAACGACGGCGACGGTGGAGGCGCTGCTTAATCATCTTTTATCGCTTTGCAATGACAGGCACCAGCCTCTTCGAGGAAATAATCTTCTTCTGCACGACACCCACGATGTTCCATCCTGGCTCGGACTCGTCAGCACAGGCGGCAGAGGTGCAGTCAGCGTGGGGCGCAGGGTCCATGTCGACCGTCATAGACCCAGGATCGGCGCCTTCCTGTTAGTCTTTGTCGTCGTCGCCAGTGATGCTGGGTCGCCTGTTATTCGATGAAGCGTTTTTGTGTTCTTTCCGGACGAAACCCACGAAGGGTTTAGGCAGGGACGCGATTTCACCCTCAAGAGGGTTCCCAATCAGCAGCATGTCTTGCTCTACATGCGTCAAGGAAGTTGGTTTCGGCACAGGAAGATAGAAAGCAGCAGAAGGGGATGCGATGCCGACAGAATTAAAAGAGCTGTAGAAGCAGAAGAAGGAATATGAATACCATGAATGGGGTAATATGAAGAGAGAATGACGGCGAATAGATCACGCTAGAGCTTCTTCAAATCACGAGAAATCAAGTTCTCGAGGGAAGAGAGTAGAAACCAACAGAATCCAGACGCGCAAGGCACAACAGGAAGAGAGAAATTGAAGGACACCGAGAGAGAGAAACGTGAAAGCGAAGGAATCACACACACCGAAGCCTCATCCATTGTCAACTTCCCCCACAAACTTGCCGTTCCGCTCACTGGATGCGTGGCCTCGAGCGAGCCCTGAAGCTCTATGAGTAAGATCTCGTCATTGGAGAGCTTAGCGAGTCTAGACGGCACTTTCGCCGCGCCGGGTGATAGAGATGAGTATCGCAGGGCTGATGATTGTGGAAAGGTGCGTGAGCCAAGACTGGAGGTTATGCAGAGGTAAGGTGTTTCTCGAGTTGAATTCGAAATTTGATTCAGTCTCAACTCAGGCGTTGGCAATAGCGGTCTCTCCGAGTTGTGTGCGGCGACTAGTGCGAGTGTCTCTGGTCAGTGATGCGAAAAATTTCAGAGAAAGCCACTGTCCAGCAGTCGCAGTAAGATGGGTCGAGTACAAAAATTGATACTGAAGGGTTGAGTCTAAATGAGAAGCGCCGAAGGATGGGAGGCGAACCTAGTCAAGTCCACTGTTCTGATCTCAGATCAAGCTCGGATCTCATTCGAACAACGCGTTGTTGTGGTTGAGGGTATGTTGCCAAACAACAGACACCGCCCGTAGATTCGGAGCTTTGCAGCTGCTTGCAGCTCACTGACTGCTCCGGCTTCCCGCCCTCGTCGCTTTTGATATTTTTCTTGGTCTCTCAGTATTCACATTTTGTCTGTACTGCCTAGCGAATTAAAACCAGAAGCCTGCAGCAAAAACAACGATGTACTCGAAGGCCCTCAACAAAATTCCAGACGACCGACCTCCTGTAATGCTCTCTGGTGAGTTTTTCACCAGGTTCTCATTATGTACTGAAAATGAGACCTTCTTGATTTGCTTGCAATCACTAATTGGAAGCTTGCCAATCTTCTGTAATGTAACCCAGGAAAACATGGGACGCGATTTGAAGTTTCGGTCTCATGCGGCGCACTTCCTGTCTGGACGTAAGGCCGGCGCGGGCGGTGGGACCTAGAAGCGCGTATCCATACCCGAGTATTCAGGACGCTCAGCAATTCAGTGCTATCGCGGGTTTCGGCAAAATAAGCGAACGTGATTGTATTATGATGATGGTATAGACTACGGCGGAGAAGGGCGGCGCATGGGTCCTGACGGCCTGCAAGCTCGTCAGAGTTAGTGGTTCAGGTCAAGTTACACATCCCACTATATATGGCAAAGGTTTGTGGATAAATCACACCAATACTGGGATCAAGGGATTGAAAAACGGTCGCTTTCCTCATTGACAAAAAGGCTTGATCCTATTGAGTTGGAGTTTCGTATTGTGCGAGACAGCTGTCTATACATTGTAGGTGTCAAGGCACGCCGTAATCAAAAGGATCCGCTGCCTGCTGGCACTGGAACTGTGTTTGAGATGGACGTTTTGGGGCCGGGTGGCAATGCCGAAGGAAACCAGCACTCGAGCCTATTCGAATTTGGGAAGATGCAACACCGTGCAGCGTCCGATGGACCGGCTCCCAGACGATATAAAAGACCTGCCAGAACAAGGAGAATCTTCAGCTGGTCTCACCCATCCAACAAGGACTCAACAAACTTGCACTGGTTGCCTTTGTCAAAACAGTACGTTCTTTCAACTCTCTGACTATATTATCCACAATCTAATGGCTTCCTCGTCTGCAGATACACCTGACATTCATTCATTATGGTTCATTATAATCTTCGTTTGGCGTGCTTGAGCATCGTCGCCATCCTCTATCAAGTGCAAGCTGTGCCTGTACCCTTCGGCGATGGTGATGTCGTCTACACGCAGCCTGTACAGCAGTTCGGCGTATGTTTTCATATGTTCACGTTTCCTTGATTTTTGGCTGATCACATTCTCTTTAGGCTGGCGGTCAGGCTAACCACCCTCACGTTGTGATGGGCGGTGTGACTACTCCAAATACCCATGGGCATGACATGGTGGTGGCTCCAGTTACCCACTCTGCTCATCCTAGGCTTGGGCCTAGCATTCCTATGCCGGCGAACCACCCGTCGAACCCTCCTCATGGCGTGACGGGCAACGTTCTGCAGATGGAGCACGTCAACTCTGCCGGTTCGCACATTGGTGGCCGTTTTACGAACAGTCACGTTGATTCCTCTGCGCGCCATACTATCGCACAAGCACAACATCAACATGCTGCCAACGCGCATACCGACGCTGCCACTGCCCATACTCATGCTGCTAATTCGCATGCTCGCATCGGCAACACGGCCGACGCTGCGCACCATACGGCCCAGGCTGCTCACCACACCGGCATGGCTACCACGCATCAGACCGAAAGCCACAATCACGGCCTGGCCGCTGCTGGGCATGCGCATACCCTCACGATGAACTTGGAGCATGTCACGCCCTCGAAACAGAGCGCTCATGCGTCTGCTCATGCTGCCCACCAGTCTCAACAGGGGGCCGACCACATTCATGCTCACAATCAGGCCTCTGGTGCTCACACTGGTGCCGCCAACGCTCACGGCCATGCTGCCACCGCTCACGACGCCGCCGCCCACCGCTGGGGCTCTGTTGGCCACGTGCCCAATGCTCAATATCACGCTGGTCAAGCTGCTCTGCACCGCCAAGATCAGCAGCACCACACTAACGAGGCTGCTGCTCACTTGAACCCTGCGAATCACGGTACTATGAACCCTCATACCTCTCACCAGGCCGCGTCGGCTTCGCACGGTGTTGCCAACAACTCGTACCATGCAGCTAATCGCTCGGGGCCTCCTCCCCCTGTTCACCACGGCGGTCGTCGCTACTAGTTTCCCGATGATATTTGTCAGATATCACAAGTCCTTTCTCGGGCTACCTTTAAGGCGCCCTTGTAGCGTAGACACCATCTCTTCGCTGCGTACGCATTTTGATGAATAAATCATAATTTTGCGGAATATTTGTTTGAACGTGTAAGATAATGTTACTGTGGATGCGTGTGGACTTCCGAACTTTGGCGCCTACAAAGTTCAACAGATGGAAGGTTATCACTGTGGTGTCCGGCTGTTATTAATGCATCCGCCAAGTGGTCTTAACCGAGAGGGGCTGCATTACGGCCGCGTTGGCAATATTGATGTTTATCGACATGGACTTGCTCACCCTAGGGCACTGTGACGGCCGCACTGGATAACCATCTGCTCATTGAATGGTTGCAAAAATGTTCATAAGCCTTGATGCATTCTCTATACTTCATATAGTAAGTAAACGAGCGCGCCTGACTGTCCATCCACCCTCTTCCACAGGTTGTTCTTCTATTGATTGTTATTGAGAGATGATGCCGGTATGCCCTTGGGGGCAACATAGTCGCATTCCATTAGAGTCTGAGCCCGATACCACAGGACTCAATTGAAGTAGTCTAGAGTTTGCATGCGAGACGGTGCTGCTGTATAAGGCACTTCGGGCCTCAGGAGTGCCAAGGCCGACGCGAGACTTGAGCAGGCAATGCGAAAACGAAGAGCCACAGCCGTGATACGATCAGCAAGGGCAAGGTCTTCTCAGAGGCTCAACGACACCCACAACGACGACGATGGGGGTCCCTCTTCATGATGCTGGCAATGTTCCATCCTGGCTGGGCTCGTCAGCACTGGCACCAGTGGCAGAGATGGAGCCAGCATCGGGCGTAGAGTCTACATATGCAACGACCGTCATACAGTCGGGATCGGCGCAGCCGTCGTGTTTTTCTTCGTCATCATCGCCGGTAATGCTCCGCTGTAGATCGGCGAGAGCCGCGAACGGTTTAGGTAGGGACGCGATTCTGCCCTCGAGGAGGTGGTTCCTAATTCGCGGCGTAGCCTTGCTCTGGATATATCGAGGAGGGTGGGTTAGTTTGGGTAGACATCAAGGCAGCAGAAAGGGATGTCATGTCGACAAATGAAGCGGTAGTAAAAGCAGGAACATGAAGACCGTGCACGAGGTTGATATGAGATCACCCGCGAGGTTCTTTGAATCACGAAAAATCAAGCTCGAGAGACGCAAGAGTAGCAGCCAACAGAATCCAGCCCCAGGGCAGACTAGGAAGAGAGAAGGACATGCGGAGAGAGAGAAACGTGAAAGGGATCGCATACCGAAGCCTCATCCATCGTCGACTCACCCCACAAACTTGCTATTCCGCTCACTTGGATGAGTGACCTCGATCTCGAGCGAGCCATACAGCTCTATAGGCACGGTCTCGTCGTTAGAGAGTTTCGCGAGCCGAGACGACAGTTCGCCGCACCCGCAGAGGAGGTGGACGAGAGGGTGGCGGAGGTGAAGGATCACACGAGTTATGCGTCCAGAGGATGAAGATTGGGTGTCGCGCAGAGGTAAGACGTTTCTCGAGTTGAATTCGAGTCTTGATTCAGTCCCAATTCAGGCGTTTGGCAACAGCGGTCTCCGAGTCGTGTGTGGTGACTGGTGCGAGTGTCTCGGATTAATGGTGCGAAAAATGTAAGAGAAAGACGCTGTACAGCAGTCGCAGTAAGATAGGTCGAGTACAAATACTGGGACTGAAGGATTGAGATGAGATGAGAAGCGCGGAAGCGAACAGTCAAGTTTGAGTCGAGTCCTGGTCAAACGCGGATCTGAATTTTGATTCGATAACGACGTGTTGTTGTGGTTGAGAGTATGTTGCCAAATAACAGACATCGCCCGTAGTTTCAATTTCAGTGCGTCGCTGCTCCGCCTTCCCGCCCTCATCACTCTTAATATTTCCTTGGTCTCTCTGCATTCACGTGTTATTTATACTGCCTAGCGAAATAAAACCAACAGCCCGCAGCAAAGACGACGATCTTCTCGAAGACTTTCACCAAAATTCTAGACGACCGATCTCCCCAAGATCTCCCGGATGGTGTGTCTACACCCAGATCTACCTGCTTTCTTGCATTGTTCGGTCGGCCTCTTTCTGTCAATCTTTCTGGCCACCTAGTGACAACGTACCCCGACTCTTTGCACCTCTCTGGAGTCGACATGGTTCTTGACTCAAAAAACAAGTCACTTTGAACATTATTTGAACAGGGATGAGCTCCTGTGCGCACCGCTTCTCATGATCATCGTCTCAACCTCGGCATCATATGCAATTAGATGCAATCCTATGTGCCAATACTTGGAAAGGCTACTTGAACATAGGGTTGCGGTCTCACTTGGTGTTCCTTCTGACAAGGGTGAGCCACGGGCGGCGAGATCTGAACGCGCTCTTTCATATGCGAGCGTTCTCGCCACTGAGCAGTCCGATGATATCCTATGATATCGCAGGTTTCAACAATACAAACGGACATATTTAGCTATACACTGCGTGTGTCAATGCCACTGCGAACGCGCTGGAACTGTATTTGGAATGAACGTATTTAGAGCGGGGGGCAATGCCAAAGAAAACCAGCACTCGAGCCTATTTTGGGAAGATACAGTACGATGCACCTTAGTGCAGCTCCTGATAGACCGGTGCCTGCACGAATATAAAGTGTGCGCAAAAACACGGAGAATCTTCAGCTGGTCTCACCCCTCTAGCGAGGACTCAACAAACGCGCACTGGTTGCCTGTATTAAACAGTGGGTCACTTGGCTCTTTCGTATCGCAGTCGTCTCTAATGCCTTCGTTCTCTCCAGATATACCTAACTTTCATTCATAATGGTTCACATTGATCTTCGTCTGGCATGCTTGAGCATCGCTGCCATATTCTACCAGGTGCAAGCCGCGCCCCTTCCTTACAACCCTGGTGATGTCGTCTATATGCCGCCTGTCCACACCAGGTCGGGGTACGTTTCTATGTGTTCATCTTTCTTGGATTTCCTCTTGATTCTCATCCCTCTCCAGGTTGGCGGTCAGGGTGAGCACCCTCACGTCGTCATGAGCGCAAATGGTCACAACCTGGTCGTGGCTCCTGTGACCCATGCCAATATTGCACAGCTGGGTCACAATATTCCTGTGCCCGCGAACCAGCAGGGGACCCCCGATCATAGGTTGACGGGTAATGTCCTTCAGATGCAAAATGTCCACGCCGCCAATGTGCATTATGGAGGCCGTCTTGCAAATAGCCATGTTGACGCCTCTGCGCGGCACATCATTGCAAGCTCACAACATCAACAGGCCGCCAATGCGCACACTGACGCTGCCGCTGCTCACACTCACGCAGCCAACATGCACACCGCCATCGGCAACACCGCCCAGGCCATGCACCACACCACCCAGGCTGCTCACCACACTGCGATGGCTACCACGCATCAGACCGAAAGCCACAACCACGCTCTGGCCGCCGCTGGACAAGCGCATACCCTCACGATGGGTTTGGAGCATGTCACACCCTCCAAACATGGCGCGCATGCGTCCGCTCAGGCCGCTCACCAGTCCGCCCACGTTGCTCACCACGTTCTTGCCTCCATGCCCACACTGGTGCTGCCAACGCCCACGCCCACGCTGCTGCTGCTCACGTCACCGCCGCAGGACACTGGGCTGCTGCTGGTCATGGTGGCATGGTCGCGCATCACAACCAGCAGGCCGTTGCGCACATCGCAGCGCAGCAACACCACAACAACCTGGCTGCAGCCCACTTGAGCCCTGCCAACCACCACACCTTGGACCCTGGCCACTCCCATAATGCTGCAGTCGCCTCGCACCATGCAGCCACCCAATCGCACGTGCAGGCTAATCACTCGCGTCCTGTTGCTCCGCCACAGGGAGGCCATCACCATTAATCGCCCTGATGATGTTTGTCAGTGTTCAGCACTCGTCCTTAGGCAAGCCTTGAATGAACCCCAGGAGCATAGACACAGGGTCTTCGCTACGTATACACCTTTATGAATACACCATTGTTTTGCAGCACCTTGTGTGATGTGAAAGAGATTGCTTGTCGTGGACGCGGGTGGGTGGGTTGCGATAGGATTTCACACAGTTGGTGCCTACAAAGCCCAACAACTGCAAGGTTATCAGTGATTCGTCCGCCTATTAATACAATCGCCAAACAGTATTGACCAACATTTATGGAGTTACTCGCAATGTTGATCTTTATCAACAAAACTCCCTCACCGTAAGGCACTGTACTAGTTGTACCAGATAACCATCTGGTCATTGAATGGTTGCGAACATGTTTCCAAACCTTGATGCATTCTTCTATGTACTTCAAATAATAAAACGAGCGTACCTGACTAACCGTCCATCTACCCTCCTCCACCAGTGTTGTGACATTGCCCGCTTTCGGCACTCTCAGTGAGGCCCATCAGTGCCACCGTTGGCCAGTCACACATCAGAAGTAATATAATTTCAAAGTCCCCTGAGGATATGTCTCTTAGATGTTCAATCTTACCGACAAGAACATAGAAATGCAAAGTTATTGACCGTGACCAGAGAGTTGCCAGGAATCTCAATCTCGGTGATGAAAAGCTGAACGCTTGGCAAAATGCTGAGTTCGCTTATTCGGAAGTTGAAACCAGGGAGTTGAGTTGATGTCAAAGCTGTGCGCTCGAATACTTGACGAGAAATACTGTCATAGATACTTGATGAAAAATACCGTCATATGTCACAAATCTGAAGCTCAGGTTTCAATCATATCCAACATATCCCCAAGGAATTCGATTATAATTGGACACCCATGGTTTTTCGAACACTGCCATGCCACAAAAACCTGTGTTAATCAGCGAAGGGCGCAGCCTCGCGGAAGTTTGGGCCAGGAACATCAGCATCACTCAGCTCACAATGATTGTGCATTTTGTTTCATGTTTCCCGAACCATCCCACGAGATTAATTAAATGATCAGCGGCTTGAAATTATTAGGGCTTCTATATTTTCTATTAATAAATGAATTCCCGACCATGCGGAGCGCTCAAACCGCTTAACACGCTGTCTACAGAAGTCTACAGACCACTGGTTTTCAATTTATATAATGTCGTGAATGCAGATACGCATTAGCCATGGATGCCTCAAGCTCCCCTTTTGCAACTTCCTCCCTCATCGTCACACACAATGCCATTAAGAATATTGTGTTCCGTGCAGCCACAATCATTCTCGACTTTGCAATACTACGCATCTTTGGTCTCCTCGCTTTCCGACGCCACGACTACACATCTTTCTTGATGTTTGCAGAGGATATTATCCAGAAGGCGTTATTCATGTCTTCGCGAGGAATCACTGCGCGGCAGTCCATTCTCGTGGGAATGTTTGCTCTCATTGCCATCGCAGGAGAGTTCTATGACACCATGCTATGGGCCATAGATAACCCAGGCTATGTTGTAAAACACAATACGATCAACGGTGCAAGCTTAACTTCCCAGATAATTAACAATCCCGCCTACGTCGTAGTCGTCTCGGCCAGCCGTACAAATCCAAGCGAAATAAACAATCTCAATACTTCTTTCAACGTAGGCATTTATAACCCAGGACTCAACTTCACGTTGCCTGGCATATTGCTGGATGGAAAAGTAGAAGTGGTACGACCTTTGTACCCTCTAAACCCATGGAACGCGACAGCACGGATCTGGCTTGATGATGAAGGATTTGCCGTCGGGATGGATCACGAATTCATGCAAACACCAAATATGTCTCGTAGTGCCGAAACCTCATGCGGACCAATCAACGCACCCAACGAAACGGTCTTCCAAGTATGGGATTGCAATGTTCCCAACAACGAAGCGCAGGGTATGCTTGCAAACAGGCAAGGGGCAATACCAATACTCGGTGGTGCCAAAAGTGATGGCCGGTCGACATTTTCCCACGGAGACATTGACCTTCTCCCTTGTCCTAAAAGACGAATATCTCATGCGGAATTGCTCGGAAGTTTGAGATAGCCTGGATAGATATAGATGTAGACTACCTTGCGCTGACTGTGTAGTTAAAGTGAGAGAAATTTACTTCCTGCTATTATAATAGCTGAAATAAAATTGAGCATCAGGAAGACTGTCTTATTGTACTTTTCGACACATAGGAACGCGTATAGGGTCTGTACTGCTAATTTGAGCTTTTGGAACGATATATATACGTCTCTTTAGTGTACCTTTGCAGTGATAACCTGCCAAACATGCCAAGTATGGCTGAATTACGGTGGCTTTGGACAATGATGATTCAGGAACACTAAGTTATCCTCTTGCAGGCAGAAATTACGCTTTTCAGAGGGTATATTGTATACCATTGATGAAAGATTGAAGATAAAAGTACACACTTCCCATTGGGGGCACAATGGAGCCTTACACTTTGAGATTCAAGAGGAAGAATTTGCATTATGGGTTCACTGGCCAGCCGTCATGGAAAATTGCTGGAATTCCGCTATACTCAGCGCACCTGGCACGTTATCACTGCCATGGTACACTAACACGACATAGGTATATCGTTCCAAAAGCTCAAATTAGCAGTACACAATCTATACGCGTTCCTATGTGTCGAAAAGTACAATAAGACAGTCTTCCTGATGCTCAATTTTATTTCAGCTATTATAATAGCAGGAAGTAAATTTCTCTCACTTTAACTACACGGTCAGCGCAAGGTAGTCTACACCTATATCTATCCAGGCTATCTCAAACTTCCGAGCAATTCCGCACGAGATATTCGTCTTTTAGGACAAGAGAGAAGGCCAATGTGTCCGTGGGAAAATGTCGACCGGCCATCACTTGTGGCACCACCGAGTAGTTGAGCAAACATGGCGTGGTGTGCTGGAAGATGACAAAAATCTGCTAGACAATTGGGTCTGGCAGTCTGGGGGTTTAGGGGGTATCGAAGCGCTTCGGCGATACACTGGAACTGCAGGAGGGCCAAGGCACTCCTGTGGTGCGCTTTGAAGTTTTGAAGCCCCACAGATCCGCATAGCGGGGTATGTTTGCATATTCCTCCAGGGTTACCATTTCATTTCATGGGTGAAATGCCCAAAGAACACGGTGCGCTTGTGGGATTTGACTTTTTCGACTGCCCCCTGCGACATACACCTAACCAAAACAAAAAACAAAAAAAACAAAACTGATCGAATATTATCAGTGTTTCGTTCGCTTATTACTAATACTATCGCCAAACGGTGTTAACCAGCATTCATGGAGTTGCTCGCAATGTTGATTTTTATCAACTTGCTCACCGTAAGGCACTATAGCGGTCGCACCAGATAAACATCCGTTCACTGAATAGTTGCGATGATGTTGCAAAGTCATTCTCTAAACTTCGGATAGTAAGCGAATGAGTATGCCTAACTAACCGTCCATATGTACGCCCTACTGGACGAGTATTTCTTCTTTTGGTCGCTATTGACAAATGACGACGCCAGTATGCCCTTGGAGCAACATGGTCACATCTGTTGTGGTTCTGCGCTCCAATTCGATAGGACACAATTAAAGTGGGACCGAGTTTGGGTACGAAATAGTGCCCTGTATATGGCACTTCGAGCCGTAGGAGAGCTAAGGCCGACGCAGAACTACTGCTGCAGGCGATGTGAAACGGCAGGCGACATTAATACGATCGGCAGGGTCTCCCCGGACTGTCGACAGCATAAACAACAGCGACAACGATGGAGATGCTGCTTCATCCTGATCTACCGCTTTCCAATGACCGGCATTGGCCTCTTCGAGAAAATAATCTTCTTCTTCACAATGCCAGCAATGTTCCACCCTGGGCTGGGCTCATCTCCAGCGGCAAAGGCGTCGCCTGCGTCAGGCATTGCAGAGTCCATATCGGCCGCCATGGAATCGGGCTCGGCGCTGTCTTGTTCGTTGTCTTCGTCATCTTCGCCGGTGATGCTCGTTCGTCCGTTCGACGAAGGCTTTTTGTGTTCCTTCCGGACGAGAACGGCGAAGGGTTTAGGCAGGGACGCGATTTTGCCCTCGAGGAGGTGGTTCCCGATCAGCAGCGTGGGCTTGCTCTAGATGCATGAAGAAAGCAGTGGGTTAGTCTGTGGACGGAACATGGAAAGCAGAAGAAAGAACAGGGTGTATGTGAATGGCAATGGTACGGGGAGGAGGTGGGGTATAGAACAAGTGGACGTTGCCTTTATACCACTAATAAAGAAATGAACAGAATGAAGCAACGATGTGCTTTCTGGTAAAAAAATGAAGAAAGAAAAGAACAAAGAAACAAGACACATACCGACGCCTCATCCATCGTCAGCTTTCCTATAAACTTGCCATTCCGCTCGCTGGGATGGGTGGCCTCGACCTCGAGCGAGCCCTGCAGCTCTATGAGCACGATCTCGTCGTTGGAGAGCTTCGCCAGTCCGGACGGCAGTTTCGCCGCGCCTGCAGAGGAGGAGGACGAGAGGGTGACTGATATGAGCATCGGAGCGGCTATGCGTGTTCAAAGGGGATGGTGTAGCAGGTGTCTCAGGAAAGACTGAGGGTCGTGCAGAGGTTTCTCTTGATTAATGCTGGATATCGAATCAGGCGAAACCGAGCCTTTGACAGTTGAAATCCCGGATGCGATTGTTCGTGCAGGTCTCCAGAGAACACCAATATTGCTGAGTAAAGTTTAGAAATGTCAGCTTCTATCCTGAAGAGTCGTAGTGCAGCAGTCGGTGGTCGGATCTGGTTTGGATGCAAGGCAAATGCAAGTTGAGTCGACAGATCAAGCGTTGTGGATCAGACGCGTTGTTGTGGTTGAGGGCATTTTGCCAAACAACGGAGGTCGTCCGGAGATTCGGGGGCCAAGCGCTCCGCCTTCCGGCCCTCTCCCTTGATATTTTCCCTGCTTGTTCCCTGCACTTGTTCTTGCGTTTTCCCTGGTCGTTCCACTATCACAACCTACCCAGACCGGCTAGTAGATCAGCGCTGAAAATTTGCAGCGAAGACGCCAACATCCCCCCATTAAAAATTTCAGCGCAATCCTAGACACGGGATGACTACTACCTCCTCGGCGTCTAGATCTACTGTCCAGTTCTGCTTACCTTCCTGCATTTCTCTGTTGGTCTCGAGTCTTTCTATCCATCTAGCTGGCAACTTTATCACTATTATTAACCACGCATCTCGACGCTCTGTATCTCTCTCTTCATACAATCTACATTGCGAAATTCTTATCCAGATTCTCGACTCAAATCCTGGCCAGTCGCATTGACAACTGAACCTTCTCTACGCACGCACGGCTTCTCATGCTCTCCAACATCTAAGTCCTCTCGGCTCCGGCGTCACGGTTCTTCATCGCTCTGTCCAGGCTCTAGTAGTTTGGACCAAAGCCCTGGCCCTCACTGTGATCGGACAAATTCCCATCGTCGTCCTGCTCAGAGACCCACGCTCGGCGTCGTACCATGTTATTATGACCATAAACTCGCAAGCGCTGGCAGACACTCCCTCCAGCCTCTTCCAGCCCCGTCCAGATCCGAGCCCCCCGCCGTCGCCTTCAGACCGGAGCCAGAAATAGTGTTCGTTTCTGTTATTACGACCCCGGGGTCGTCAACAATGAACGGGATCCCGGATGAATGACTTCCGCAGCTGACGATGCCCGAACACCACGTCTCCGAAACGTTTGTGATCAACAGTCGACCCAAGCCAGTGCTCGCCTGGACCCCCAAGTCGTGGGCCTTCAACGAGCTCCAGACGGGCCATCAATCTAAAACTCTTCAACTTCCAAGGGGACCGGGAGGACACGCTGAGCGGGATTCTTCTTTCTACTTACGAAGCCCAATCTCGGCGTTCATCCAAAGCTCAAATCTCATCGTCTCCGAATCAAAACAATAAACATCCAAGCTCGAACAACACCCAATGCCCGGATCTCAGAGTTACTCAGAAGTCGGGCCAGCACAAAACGGTTGTGTTCAGATTAGCGAGAGAGAGAGAGAGGGAAAGAAAGAAAGGTGATAAATTACTCAAAACACAAACACTCTATCTACACATAACACATACCTACAAGTACACAAATTCGACGTCTGGAAAGAAAGGAAGGAAAGAAAAATATTCGTACAGTACTGGATTCTTCATTATACACGTATGCATATTGAGTGAGGCGTGTCGGGAGACGACGACGCAGTAAAGAGGGAGAGCGAGACCAGGGTTCAATACACAGAAACAGAAGCAAGGACAGTAAAAGAGAGAAAGAGAATAAACACGGAGAAGGACAGAAACTTTTGGTGGTAAGCGTGTGGCGTGGACGCTCGAACGAATCGGGAAGGGAAGCTGATGCTGATGATGATGATGAGGTGCGTGGTACTGGTAATGATGATTGGTGATGATGCAAGTGGATTTCAATCGACTGTAAAGGGCAAAGAAGAGGAGCGATTGTCAGTCGATCTGTACGATCGGTGGGAGGTGGGGACAGCACGTACCTAGTATGTTATGAGACATGGAAGGCCAAAGGTGCCTGATGTGCGTGAACGGCAGGAGCATAAAGACGGCATGGATGGTTTGGTCAGGTGGGCAGGGCGAAGTCCTGGGGAGAAGGAGGAGGAGGAAGCCAGAGGAGGAAGGAAGCCAGTCGTCAATGGATTTTGAGCGGACATATGATGAAGAATCCGAGGCATAGAACGCCGAGAAAGAAACTCGGGCACGAGACCTCGAAAGTTGGTATTACGAGTTTAGCGCTGTTTAGAGCTATTGCAGGTTCGAGTGATCGGTGGAGCAAAGAGAGTGATCGTTGCGTAGGCGGAAGGGAGTAGCGAGCGTAATTCGAGGAGAGCGACGGTGAACAGAAGGGATGAAGGAGTGGACTCTCCGACTCATTGTCTCCAAATATCAGTTGAATCCGTCAAAGTGCCCCTTGAGTATCCTCTCTCCCATGGGAGACGGCGCCCTGCGCGCCTTGGGATTGTCCACGCTGATCGTAGCCGACCGGCGTGGCTTGTTTGAGAAGGGTGCGCCGCCAGTATTAGAGGTCGGGCTAACAGCAGTGTTAGGTGGAGGGCTGGGGGGTTGTACACGACCATTCATATCTAGCTGAGGCTAATATGTATAGTGTGAGCAAGGCGCATCGAAAACTATTCATTTAGAGGAGTAGACTCACCTTGAAGGTAGTGCTGCTGAGCGAAAGCCTCCGCAGCACATTCGTGCCGCGTCCGGTCTGCCCCTCTCCAAATGGCGTGGTTGCGGCGTTCTGGCCGAAGCGGGACGACATCGTCGCACTAGCGCGGCGCGCATGTGCGGCGATGGGTGTTTCGGCCTCCATGACTTCTTCTGCAATTTGCGAATTGGGGCGTCAGACTATGTGCATCACGGCCGAAATATAACGCATGATTTTTTATTTACCTTCGAATACGGGTGCTGTGCCAAACTTGTGCTTGAACGGGAAGCCTGCGGTGGAGGGTGTTTTGGCGGCGGTGGGCGACTGGGCGAGGAAGAAGGAGAGGATGGGAGATGTGGAGGGTGATGGGATAGTGATCCGCTGGGAGGCAGAGTTGGGTGATACGGGGGTGGCTATCTCTGAGGCAGAGCTGCCTGAGCCCGAGGAGGCGGAGGAGACGGACATGGAGCGGTTCCTGCCGCGCTGTGCAGAGAAGGGGATGGAGATGGGGTCAGAGCGGTTGCTGGAGTGGTTGTTATCGTTGCTGGCCATTGTGTAGAGTAGAAGTAAGTAAGAGAGGAAGGAGCTCGCGTATCCATTCTCCATCTTTATATGCCCCTGCACTTTAGCCGGCACGTGCGCCCACTTTCGAACACAATGGGGCCAAAAATAGCGCTCATCCTGCAGCGATGCCTGGTCTTCGGCACCACCCCACTCCACCTTGGGGCCACACACTCAACTGCTCATCGCCACTAATGTCTATCAGGATACCCCCTGCTCGACCCCGTTCCCCCACTATCTCCCAGCAGGCGTCTCCCCAACGCTTACTGGTCACTCCGGATCGAGATCTAAATTACTCGCCGTAATCGGCAGTTTCCCCGCACACATGACCACGCTTTTGGGCCCAATTCCCCACCCCGCATTCTGGCCCAATTTCAATTTCCAGCCCATCATCCATTCTCCAGGCTCGCCTAAACGGATGCAAACTCAGACCTATATAGTAACTCTCCACTGGCATAGATATCCTGGCTCGCGACCCTTTTACTCCCCATTGCCCAGCCCGTTGTCCAGCAGTTTCCAGCAGTGATCGGGCTAAGTGGTGCACAGAAACAGGGCTGCGGGAACCAAGACGTTGGAGATCGCCGATCATTTGTTTGCAGTGTTCCCTCTCAACGCCATCTAATCTACGCGGCAAAATAGCCCCTGTTCGCTATCAGCAACGCAATGGCCAGTTCCATGACGCGGCTATGAGCACCAAGACTCTTGATACAGCAATACAGAACGGGATCTGAAAAGTGTATCTTCTCGCAGAAGCTCAAACAGGCTTCGAAGCGCATCCGCGAGGGTACGCGTGTACGAGTACATGTTGAGAACAGAGAGGAATGAATAGATGTTCCACCGCCTATGTTTCGACTCGTCTGGGAAGATACACAGACGGAACAGATATTCATATAGGCTGCGTGGAAAACAGATCTCCAGATAAGGCGCTAACCGTCGAAAACACTACTTCCGCCGCTGTATAGGCGTCGCGCGACAGATTTATACACCCCACCTCGTACCCCAGCTCCCCATCAAAAACCCATCCCACTGGTGCATCGTCCAGACTCCAGACGAAGACGTCGGGAAACTCCGGAAGAAGCTGCATTCGAAGTCGCTGGTAAAGATACTTGCGTATGCAGATGCAGCTGTCATCGTCATCATCCATCGCAATGGGTGGCAGATGCGTATCTGTGTATATCATTTATATGTATAAGCAGACGATGGTGTATTTCAAGCTCAGGCCGACGAGCGGCAACACCCCAGAACACCCCACCGCAGAGTGTTCTTGCATGTTCTCGAGGATTCGACAAGGCCAAAAGCGATGGGATACGTGGTCACTTGATAAGGATTGCAGCTTGATATGCCGTTGAGAGCTTGCTTATACGACGCCAGGCTGACTATCTCTATGTACCAGCCGCGCTGGAACCGCAGGAAACGATATCTAGCCGCGATAGAGCGGCGCCTATACCCATATTTTTTGTATGTACGAGCCCTTAAAACCTAAACGCATGCACGCGACCGATGTCAGAATTCAGCGCTTAGCGTTTATCAGGGGCCGGGTGTCGTCTATCATGTCCGCCATTGATCGTGATACAGATGTCGTCGCACATTCATGTTATCTCGCGGCCTTATTAGCAATCTCGCTATGCTTAGAGTTGCAGTTAACAGACGGAAACGACCGTCAGGAGCAGGCATTTGGGGCCACCATGATCTGGATTCAAGTTCTGCAGACATTTGAATGCTGGAAAAGCCGTCTGAATGTGTAGTGAGGACGCTGAGAAGCCGTCGAGAAGACGCACGCCTGAGAGGAATTTGCCAGCCAGGGCCCAAGAATACACTGGGAACACATCCCCAATACATTTAGCTTTGTCCAAAGCATGAGAAAACAGCAGCTGCGGGGAATCCCCTCCTCCTTTCCTCCTCCAAGACACTTCTCCCCTTCTCCCTGAGACCCTCTGCAACCGTGGCGGCACGCACACCATACAATAACACATACCTGGGCATGTCTGCGGCAATTGAAATCTGAAGAAGGGGGCATTGGACGTTCGCTCGTGAACTGAATGTCGATGCCCTTCGCGGCGCCCCGAAACCGCCCGCGCGAGGTATTCTGGGACTCGAATGGACGGCGTGCCAATTTTGTGCGCGATCATGATGGGAAGAGGGAAGAAGAACAGGGACGTAGTAATGCATCTGCATGCGTATAATCATCAATACCAATGTACATTCCGAGATGCACTGTGCGTATAAGGATATCATGATCAGAGTAAATATGAACGCAGGTGTGGATGTAGCCGACGGGTATGTGGCGATCGGACAGATTGATTGGCGAGCCCAAATGTATGTTCATCATAGCGCTGGGTGATGCGTGTGATTGTGATTTGGTGTGATCAGATATGTGATGAGGGGATAACTTTAGCGCTCGCAGCCTGGATGCGTCTGTGACAGCAGACAGCTGAACTGACTGAATCAGCTTACGCAGTCTGCAACTGAGTTTTCCGTACTCGGTGCGAAGTCCGACGGTATTCGCCTCCCTATTCTCTGGCTATGCATTCGGCGATGATTCATCCGTGCCTAGCAGCTTCAACCCATCCACTTGGTACAACTAACGTAAATTGACAGAGCAACGAGCGACGACTGAATGAGCATACGTCCGCATCGCATCATCTTCGCTGCCTGCATGGTGATTTAGCTTACATGCGTACTATTAGACAGACACTAATAGACTTGGTAGAATCACAAATCACAAACACGCACAATGCATTTCCCCACTTGGTAATGGCATGACATGTGTAATTTTAACCACAGACCAGCCTCGTTCGACGCCGCAGATGCGCAGCAAGCAGTAATACTAGGAAGCATTGAGTATGCATGAACGGTAGGAGCATATGAGCAAGATGTCAGGTCTAGGTGCACAGCCTCTGTTCGCCCCCACTAAATGCTCTTACTACACCTTCATAGTAAGCCCGGTTCGGGCCCGAAGGTTTTTATCCCATCCTTCCTGATCACAATCATAAGTAATACAACTGGGATAAGCATTCACGCATTCAAGCACCTCCTATCTCCTCGCCCAGGCAGAGCCTCGAATACTTACTATCTCCAGGAATAGCACTCCCGGACCAAACTTCAAGCACTATGAGTATCTATCGTACAAACTCTTCGTCGTCTGGGATTAATCAATTATTGATCTGATGGGCAAAAACCCAAGTATTTGCGGGTCTGATGCACGCTATTACTCAATTCAGTTTCCGAGTTGAGGTTGATTACCACGCGCACGGACCCAGGTCGATCCAAATTAGCAGCACCGTGGTCACGGCAGATGGCGGGCAGCACGTCTGGGCCGCGGGATGCTCTAGGCGATGGTTAAGCCGCGGCCAGACCGTAGAATGCCTGCTCATTTACTTCATTGTGATGTGATCACCGAGCACACAGAAGCGTCGCAGGGTATAATCGGTGTATATGTATGAATGAGTAAATGCAGTTGAAATGGCTTCGTTGGCACCCCAAAGAATTGAACTGCTTAGCGGTTAGCGGTTATATACGTGCATTCATCTGCACCGCGGCAGGAGGCGTGCTGTATATTAAATGAAAATTCGGCGGCTGCTACATCGAAGACGCGCACGCGCGTAGCACGCGAATGGTCCCACGCTCCGTTTTGAGCATTATGACGATGATCCAGAATTTGAGACGTCAATGAGGATTTGGGCTTGAATGAAATCACACTTGAGAGTTACTGGTCAACTGGGTAGATGTACTGTCATAACTGATCAGGCCGCGCTCAGGACACGGAGAGGTTCACCCATCGATCTTGGCAATTCGAAGCATCGTTATTGGACTGCCGAAATGAGGTGGATACAAATACAGTGATAGTTGTACAACGAGTTCATGAAACAAGCGCGTCTATATATCTATTTCGACAAGCAATTTACTCAACGGAAGCACCGAATGTGTTCAGCTTCTCGCGGGCATTGTCTTTAGCATCGTCGGAGACACGAGGATCTAAGAAGGGGAGTTTGGTTACTATAGTAGAACCGGAGTGGAAAACCTGAAAACTCACTCTTCAAGGTTGCTTTGTATCCTCCAATAACGTGGTTATCGTGCGCCTCCGAGGGATCTGAGCCTGCGGTAACATAACAAGTCTCAGTTCATAGCGCTGACGTCCATGAGATTACACGCGTGACGTACCTTGGTTGCTGGACTGCAAGTTTTGCATATCGGGGCCGGCCTCCTCCAGGCGCTGAGAAGCGCGCTGCTTGGCGTCGTCGGAGACGTTGGGGTTGTTGATGGTCCCCTTCAGGCCAGCGGCGACGTGCTCCTGGTGAGAGTCTACAGCACCGCCACGACATTAGTGGACTGTCGTAAGAAGAGCAAGGAAGAGATGGACGAACAGTTATCAGCTCCGGTCATGTTGATTATCTATATGAGTCGATATACGGTGGCAGTAGCGGGTGTTGAGTCGGCGGAGGGGGGGGGGGGGTGGAATGGTTGTGAAATGTCCTGCTTAACATATGTTGGCCTTTATACCTAGCTGGGATTGATTCAGTTCGATTCAGGTTGACGTACTACCGCCGCTCATCGAACATATTGATTCACTGTGGCAGAACATCGAACATCGTTCACAATTGGAGCCGATCCGAATCACATCCACCGCATCATTACCGCATCGGGTGCAAACATGCAATGCGCCCACAACTCTGTTTTTGGGAAATTTGAGTCGGCCGAACAAGATGCGACGTGGGGCTGTGAATTCGATCCCACACAAAACTAAATACTTGTTAAACTGTATACCGACTCAATCTTTTCTATTCTCCCTTCTTTTGTACAAAAGCGAGCGCAAGATTTGTTTCTCGGCCAGATCCAGAAGGCACGACGTCTCTCTCTTCTCTCAGTGTGAGAACTTGCTACTCGGATAGCAATCACGTCACGGGGTGAATGCAGGGATTTTGATGGTGATGAAGGCTCCTCGAGTCCTCGTTGATCATTGTCCTGTTCAGGGAGCACCTCGCAGCGAGCTGATGTTGCACTGACCTTCAAATTGAAAGGAGACCTTGCGGAGGGTTGGTGATTTAATCTGGCTGATGAGATTTATCAAAGAAACTGCGCGAAGATGGCTGGCGCTCTGCATCCATTCAATGACAAAGTGAGTGATGGGAACCTCCTGGAGCGTTCAAGTCGATGAACATTTATTCCAGCTCATCGAGGGTTATGGCAGTCCCGCAGTGCTTTTCTGCTGATCCGGCTCCGAGTCTCGCATAATCCGAAAGTCTCTGACCATAATGTCGCATCCGTTCTACGCAGGCTGAAAGCCAGCAGTCGGCACGCGTGCGGGTATCGACGACACATGTAGCCATTCTGAGAATTGTCGTTCATAATTCGATACTATGTTGCGAATGATGATTTAAATATACAGATGGCGACGAATGAGGCGTTTGTACATGTCTCTTGAGGGTGATGGATGGGTAGACCCCCTACTACAAATCTCCGGACATACTACTCAAAGGCACCGAATTCGTGTAGCTTCTGGCGAGCACTCTCTTTGGCTTCCTGCGATACGCGTGGATCTGTGACGAAAGATCCGCTCACAATCGCAAAGCGGTGGCAACAGCATGAACGGCAAACTCACTCTTTAGAGTGGCTTTCAGTCCACCAATGACATGATGATCGTGTGCGTCCGTCTCATTTGGGCCCTTGCCTAGAGTAAAGTATGACGGACTGAGTTCATAGCGCAGAAAAGGAGAGGGACTGTATTCACAACATACCCTGGTGGGTGCTGACCTGTCTGCTCTGCATGGCTACTCCCGCGTCTTTCAGACGTTGAGACGCACGCTGCTTGGCTTCATCAGAGACATTGGGGTTGTTGATGCTCGCTTTCAAGCCGGCGGCGATGTGCTCCTCATGAGTGCCTGTGAGGCCGGAATCAACAGTTTGCGCTGGAGGGAAGGAGTATTGCCTTACAGTTACTGGCTCCGGGCATGCTGACAGCGTTGTATGTGTAGATGTCTGGTGGTGGAACTTGGAAGATTGTGAAGGTGGCGACAGGGTGTGAAACAGACTGCCTACTATTACATGCTGTACTTGGTTACAATGTCTCTCCGGATTCAGTTCGATCTGGTCTGACGTACCATATGCGGAGAATTGCGCAGCGCCATCCGGATTGGGGGCTGATCCGAATCACATTCATATTGAAAGAGCGCACAAGGCACCCACAAGTCTATTTTTGGTTCGGCTCTTGGTGGCACGCACCACAGGCGGAAACTCTGGCTCCACGGTATAGAATGCCTGTTGCTCCCATTTACTGTGGCTCCGCCAAGCTTGACATTCACGAACGCTGATTTCTGCAAGTGATTGTTTCTTCTTGTACTGAGGGCTATCTTTTCTGGCTCTTTGAACCAGGCTGTCAGATTCAAAGAAAAGGTCGATACGGTCCACAACAGCCACAATTACAAAAATAAAATGGTCAGAGATTATAAAGAGCAGTCATGATACAAACCACGGCTGTAATCTACACAAACTGTAATTGAAATCAGATCAATCAAGTTTACAAAGGAAATTTAAGATAGCTCCTCCTGTACCCATGCAATTCCGCCATCGCACTGTCCAAAAAATTCAAGTTAATGCATCTCTGGTATCTGTGACCCTTAGGAAACGCTGCAGAGAGAATTCCAATGGCAAGCCGTGCGTGATTCTCGGTGTGGCCTTCAGATTCTCCTAACGCAATCAGGAACGCGGCGAGAATGAATATCTCGACACCACCTTGTATGATGTCTGACATGGGATATGGAGCTAAGGGATTACTGGGGTGCGAGACGTCCTCGAGAATCGATAGCGTCTCGTGTAACACTTGAATCAACTTTTCGTCATTTGCCAGACTATCTTCTTTGAGCTCCCTGCGCAAATGGCACAAATACCAGTCTTCATCTTTAGTGTTGGAGGCTACCAGACAACGCTTACAGCCTTTCATGCTGTTATATTTGACTTCGACCTCTTGTCGGCGCAAGCGAAGTTGAGTGACGAGGAAGGTAAGAAAATCGCTGACATTCGTATACCTTTTACCGAAGATCTGCTCCAAAAGCAACACAATGCGGTCAGAGACATTTCTCAGGATGAGCTGTGAGAAGTTTATCTGATGTGGGATGACTGGGCTAACATCCGACAAGTCCAAACTCAAGTGATTCGCCCAGGATATGTCAATGGGCCCTCTAGGAACGCGGGCAGTAGATGAAGGCAATGCAGCGGCTCTTGCTGTAACCAAAAAAGTTGCCGTATCACATGCACGTCCACGAGTTGGTGGGTCTTCGTCCTGTGATAGGTCCTTCCCATTGACCCAAAAGCCTGTGATGATCTGAGTAGATCTTCGCTCAGGAGCTTGCATCGTCGTTAGCTGCTGGTTGTGGGGGGGTGATTGCGCTTAATGGATGTCTGGATTCACTTGACGCACCATAGTTGGGGTTTTATACTGGGAAAAGACCAAGCGCGACATTGTATGCACAGAATTAATCCCTCACAAGCGTCAAGCGGTCCTGACAAGGCGAAGCTGCGGCTTCACTAGCGCTTAATGCAATGCTACAGTCTTTCTCCCACGCTTTTAGAGCGGCAACAAGTCGCTGCCTGCTAGCCGGTTGCTCTCGGGTTGACCTGCTTTGATTGGGAGGACCAAGCGCACGGAATTTAATGTTTGTACTTTATGTGGACATTTGTAATCGTGGTCAATGTATAGTACACTGCTTGCATAAAACCATATTTCGTCGGGGAATAGTTGTTATAAACATGTATAATGTAAGTAACAACGCGCTTTTGTTACTTGTGTGGATGAAATAGGCACCGAGGTTTCCCAATTAGGCAACACCGGGCCATTTCAAATGATATTCTGCGGTATCGCCCTGCCGGGCATGCCTGGACTTGTTTTGCCGCAGAACGTGGCGGCTCACCCGTTGAATTGGATGCGCAGTGCAATGTCTATTGCTCTATTTAGGCAACGAGTCAAAATTCATTCATTACACAGAATAGCAGATCATGCAATCTTGCTCAGGAGCAAGCTCCTTCGCGCGTTTGTAAACTCTACTGCAGCAATTATAGCAGGTAAAAAATGGATCTATTGGCGCTGAGTTGTAGTATCGCAACACCTACCCTTAGCTTGCTTTATGGAGCTCATTTCCTCTGCACTATTGAGATCTACTTTACAAAAACATGGCCTAAAAATGACTGCAGTTATCACAAGTAAGGGAATATTCTAATTGAAGTTCCCAGTGCATTTAATAATTAATCTACTAGCGGGCTTAGGTAGCATACATGTGCTTGGACAGCATATGTGATGTTCAGCGTGAAACATTGACCATGCAAAGGACCCTGCAGATCAACACAGCAGGAAGATTGTTAGACAGATAAGGAGAGCCTGTTGGTGTTTCCATGCACCATAGAATAAGGAATTGCCAAAATTTGCAGTAAAGGGCTGAACAGCAAGCAGTACTGGACGTTGCGATGACCTGGGGGCGAAGAAGGTACACCTCTCCTACTGTCTGTTTGTAATTTGATGTTGATGAGATCATTGATTGACGTGAGATCACTGATTGTATAAATACATACAAGCAGAACCAAATTGAATACATAAACCTTCTACTCTAAAGAGTCCAGGCACTCAAGCAACAAACAGGCTATTATTTACATGATACATGTTCATAACAGATATTTCTTGGATTTACAGCATTCGATGCCAGCAGTCAGTGGTAGCATGGTCGACCTCGCCGGTATAGTGATACCATGCGATGACCTAGGATATGATATCCATTTGATATCCGAATTATATCGCAGCGGGACAGGACAACATATGACGCTGAGTAGGGCTAATGATGGCATGGTATTTACAGTAATACTATGTCGATACCTCGAAATGAGCAATAAACAGTCTATAAGCATTTGAGTTTTGAGAACGAAGCTACTCTACGTGAGTGAGGAGTGTCGAAGAATGTGGGTTTCCATCATTCGCCATGCGGGTGAAGGGTATAGAATTTTTGGAGCGGGAGTCCACTGGTCATAATAAGGGGCAAGTTCGCAATACATGAAAATACTCACTTTCCCAGGAAGACAGTAGATCATTGATACGTCTCGAATATCCTTGCTGTATCTTAACTCATCCGCGAGAGCTCAAAGTTTGAGGTGAACGGAGTGGCGGACTCTGTTCGCGTACTAGTGGTCGAGGTTGGTGCTTCGTGAGGCACCGTGCGCCTGTTTGCCAACATGCTAGATGTTTAAGAGGACTCGGTAGCCCTGCATATGCGATCAATTCAGAAGATGAAAGTTCAAGTTGTCAAGGTAGGACATACGCAGAAAGAATAGATGGTTGATTTCACGAGGGATGTCACACAGCCAGAGCGGACTACCTCAATGGATTTGACGAGAATGAGTCCAGAGAGAAGAAACTGGAAGATTACATACGAGGCTCTAAAGACATGTCTTTGATGTACAAAACCCTTCCAGTCGGAAACCCCTGGAATAACCGATTGCACTAACACATAAATAGCCAGATTTCCCCGTATATAGATGCTCTGGCACACGTTATCATATTGGATGCCCGGAAGGGCGAGCAATTTCGAGGAAACAGAAAAGGCCAACGACGCGGCGGACCTCCATCATCGTTAAGCGACAGTCACCGGCATTTGACAAGTGTCTAATTCGACGTACATGGACCATTGTGATAGTTTGACTGTATCACCACGCCAATTCACCACAAGTGCATTACTAAAGCCAACATGATGGCGGTATAATAATAAGTCGGCATACATTTATGCAGACTATATGCCCTCTATTTCAGTCATCCCCTTCCGAGTTTTGTTCCCTCTTCCCCAGTGGGACGACTGATGTTGATTACCGCTAACAACTTGAAGTCGCCGTTTGGACTGCTGATGGGCCTCCCCAGTACTAGGGGACACCAGCGTCAGGTTGTCACAATCTTCCTGATAGTAAAAGCGGTGGAATGGGACGATTACTTAGTATTTAACTTTGACCCGGACACTGCGGGAGGTCGCAGCAACTGCGGCCAGGTACCACCATCACTAATAATGTTGGGAATGAAAAGCAAGAAACGCTGATCTGCATTTGAGCGCGTGTGCCGCGGATGTACTCTGTGTCGACGAATAAGCTACTCCTTTCAATTTCCATCGGTCCGAAACTAAACCTTTTACATTGCTATCATATTATCCTCCAGTTCTTTGTAGTGCAATACGCACCATACCCTTGTTCTTCTCCATCACGACACTCTCTACTTGAAACTTACTCACTGACTTTGGGATTCGTTTTGATGATGCTCCCAATAAGTATGATGCGACTGGTTTCCGTGTGCTTTTATCTGGTTTTTGATACCCACGAAACAGACAAGTCCCAGCGTGTAAAGTTCCAGTCCAAGTTATTGAGGGATCACAGTCGTTATCCTCTTTCTACCGCCTCTGACCTGGGACTGGATCCACATGGTTCACTGTCTCGCGTAGTCATGCGTGTGCATTTCCGTAGCCATGATATGCCCATTTGAATAGGAACATGGATCAGTGGCACAGCATTGTCATGACAGATAAGGATGTATAATCGATGTCCTTAGGGCCGCTGTGACAACTGACTCGCATTCAATTCGCCGAACTCAATCACACCATATTTCTCTACGAACACATAAAACGAGATGGTTCTAGAAGGGCACCTCTCCTGTCAAGATGTCCACTACCATGACTCTCCCACTATTCGACAAACTGCCAGTGCCGCTGGGAGACCCTCAGGCTGCCCAAGAACCATCGGTTCAAGACTCTCTTCCTGACTATACACCGAGAGCTGCCCGTGTATCGCAGCCTGTGGAGGAACGGGAGTTCGAATATAAGGTCGAGAGGAAGAAAGGGGTGGCCATTGCATCCTTGAAAGTCCTCGCCCCTTCCGCATACTCAAAGAGCATTCCAATATTCTGTGGAGCTGGCCCCGTCAAGGGATCTGTAAATCTTTATTTGACAGAGCCGGAAACGATAACATCTGTTGTTCTTTCGGTGAGCAGAATTAATCAGCCTAGTCATGCTAAGCTTGACGTTTGTCTTTTAATGACGTCGCAGGTCAGAGGTAGATTTTTGCCTGGGCATTCAGACAATATGGAGGAGGTCACCCTCTTTGTCATTTCAAATACCATGTGGTCAAAAGATTCGGCTGAAGCGACGACAAGCCCATCGTTCTCCCAGAAGAAGCTCTCCGGCACCTACTCCTGGCCTTTTTCGATCAGTATCCCTGAGAAAGTCCAGTTTGCAGAAGGTAGTACCAGCAGGAGCACGCCAGGAACCACTGAGTATATTCTTCCCCAAACCTACACTGAGAGAGTCCTCGCAGCCAGCATAAAATACGAAGTCATCCTGCGCATTGGACGGGGAAAGCTCAAGACTGATTACGAGTGGGTTACATTTAACTTGTATTTCTGTAATATAGGTTTTTAAGATGCACTTCAGGATACCTTGCACGTTCGGATATATTCCGTTAACTCGACCGCCTCCATTTCCTGCCTTGAAAACCATTGCATATCAAGAAGGAACCCCACTGCTGGATCCTACGGTCGATGTCGATGGTTGGGCCTCAGCGAAGAAGGTTAATATATCGGGAACCTTGTTCAATTCGCACCCCGTTGCAATTGAATGTCAGGTGTGTATCTCGATATCATCATCATGATTTGTATACTTATGCAGAATCACTTTTGAAGCTCTTTTTATCAGCGCCGGTAAGTTCTTGAAAATTGCCTCTGGTAGTATCTCCGTTTTAAGTCTTCCGTATACACAGCTTGCGTACACACGAGGTTCTGTCATACCGCTGTACATGCGCATGCATAGCAGCTCTCGACAAGCTCTCGACCTTTTATCGACGCACAAGGCCGTCATAGTCCGCCTTCAACGCATAATCACATACTCCCTGCCGATGAAGTCTTTGAAGAACACGAAAAATTACACCGGGAAGGATGAACGTGACCTCGTAGAAGCTGTCTGGTGGCCTGCTCCTTCTCAAGAACAAGACGCGTCTACCTCCATCGTCGGGATGCAAACGCACACAGTATGCCTGAATGGAGAGATTCATCTGAAAGCCGACTTAGCCCCTTCAACTACATTCCCGGCCTTCACTGTTGAAGTATGTGCAAATCGTCCTTTAATTAATCCATATACTCATTGTGAATGTGTTATCTATCCTAGTACCATGTTTGCATGTGCTCGTTTGATACCCCAGGTTTCAAAATGGCGAAGGCGGAGCAGACTCTTGTAAAACACCCAGTGGATATCGTCACGTCGTTTGCGCCAGGGCCCCGAGCAGTCCGACATGCACCTCCGGGATACGATTCTGAGCGTCCTGTGAAGATGGAATTTGGATTGGCACTTAGTTTAGGCAATGCATTCGTGGGATGAGCGTCTGACTAGCCCTGTGACCGGAATTGATCTACGAATTTGTGTGTACATTAGTTGTATTCCTATCTTCTGAGATTGCATTTGAAATTGGGTGATGAAGGAGTTGCCGAATTGTCGAGACTGGAAGCCATTCAAAGCCAGAAATTATGTACTGTAGTGAGTAAAATGTCTCGCAGGTGTTGACTTCACAGTGGCGATCAGGTGCTTAGAAGCTGTAAAATTGAAATAACTTGACATGGCACAAGTAACTAAATGATTGCCGAATACCGTGAGCAAACAGGCTTGCACACAACATCAGCACCTGAAAGTGATTGCCCATTATCCAAAGTCTGCGAGGTTTCGGCCATTTTCTTCCAATATAGGTCTACGCATGTATATTCATAGTATGATTCACCGAGGAATCAAGGTCGTTATCGTCTTTGCTCGGGCCCGGGGACTGCAAATGTCTTACTGCCAAACGGGGGTGTACTGTTCAGTTTGGCCCACCACCAAAATATGCCCATATGATGATGGTATTTATACCTAGTTTATTTACAGCAGCAAAACTAACTCATCTTCAATTTGTCAAACTCAATCATTATCTATTCCCTCAAAGCACATATAAAGTGTGGTCTGGCCGGATACATGTCTCACCAGATGTCGACCACCACAGCTCTCCCCACAATCAACGAACTATCGAGCGGCAACTCTCATGGTCTCCATGAGCCGCTCATTCAAGACTCACTTCCTGGCTACACTCCGAGAACTGCTCGTGTATCGCAGCCTGTGGAGGAGCGGGAGTTCGAGTATAAGGTTGAGAGGAAGAAAGGAGTGACGACTGCATCCTTGAAAATTCTTGCCCCTTCCGTATATTCGAAGAACATACCGACATTCTGTGGTGCTGGTCCCGTCAGAGGATCTGTAAATCTTTATCTGACACAGCCGGAAACGATAACATCTGTCGTTCTTTCGGTGAGCAGCATGAATTAGTCCGGTCATGTCATCTGCTAGGATGCTAAGCTTGAGAGTTTCTTGACGTCGCAGGTCAGAGGTCGCTTCTTGCCTGGGCACCACATCAGTATGAATGGGCTCATCATTTTTGACATTACCAAGACTATGCTGTCGAAAGAATCGGTTGAGGGGGCAACGAATCCATCACTGTCCCATAAGAAGCTCTCCGGCACCCACTCCTGGCCCTTTTCTGTCAGTATTCCAGAGAAGGTCCAGTTCACAGGAGGTAGTACCAGCAGGAGCGCGTCAGCAATCACAGAGCATGTTCTTCCACAAACTTACATCGAGAGAATCCTCACAGCCGCCATACAATATGAGGTAATCCTCCACATTGGAAGGGGGAAGTTCAAGATGGACTATGAGTGAGTTATTCAAACCTATATCCATGATAGGTTCTCAGGATAAGTTCAGGATACATTGTACATTTGGATATATTCCGCTAACAAGACCGCCTCCATTCCCTGCCCTGAAAACCATTGCATATCAAGAAGGAACCATGCTTATCGATCCTACAATCGATATGTATGGCTGGATATCAGCAAAAAATGTCTCCATACTTGGAACCTTGTTCAAATCGCACCCTTTCACGATTGAATGTCAGGTATGTGGCTCAGTTAATGCTCTCATCACAGATATTCTGATGTGAAACACTTTGAAGCTTTTTTTATCGGCGCCGGTGAGTCTGTGCAACTTTGTCCTTGTTCATCGCTGAGTTATGTAGCTTGTATACACACGGGGTTCCGTCATTCCACTCTACATACGTATGCAGAGCAGTGACCAACAAGCACTTGACCTTTTGACGACACACAAGGCCCTTGTTGTCCTCCTTCAACGCAAAATTGAGCACTCCACCCCGATGAAGTCGCCGAAGAATGCGGACAATTATCATATTGGCAGAGATAAACGTGACCTCGTAGAGGCGGTATGGTGGCCCGCTCTTACTCAAGAACATTGCACATCCAGCTCCTTTAACGCCTCCACTCGAGTGTACACAGTCTGTTTGAATGGAGAGCTTCATTTGAGAGCTGACTTGGCCCCCTCCACAACCTTCCCCGCCTTTACCGTTGAGGTACGTGTAAATTGTCACCTGATTGGTCTGTACACTTATTGAAAGTGTCGTGTCCGTTATAGTACCATGTTTGCTTACGAGCTGTCGACGCTCCAGGCCTGAAGATATCAGAAACAGAGAGAAATATTTTGGAACATCCAGTGGATATCGTCACGTCGTTTGCGCCAGGGCCCCGCGCAGTACGATATGCGCCTCCAGGATACAATTCCGAACGTGCTTTGACCATGGAATTTGGAATAGCTCTTGGTACTCGTTGGGGACCGGTACCCATATAATGAGCCCCTGCTCAGAATTGTTTATGTAATTGTTCCTGTACGTTTGCATGTAGAGTAGTTGTATTCATATCTTCTAAGATAGCAATGGCATCGGGTACCGAAGGAGTTGCCTTGAAATTATTAGGACAAGCATGAGCACAAGACCACCTATGCAGAAAGATTATGTGGTATAATGAGTAAAATCTTCGGCAAGCATTGATTTCACAACCACGTACACTAGGAGTTGAATTGACCTGAGATTACCCAACAAATGATTGCCGAGTACCGTGGCAATAACCACGCTACCACACAACGGCAGTGCCCAGAGGCAAATCGGCCATCACTTTGAGTACATATTGATACACTCAGTCGGCGAAGGCTGATGCTGTGCTCACCAAGGCCATTCTTTCCAACCTCAGGCTGCTCAACACCGGAATGCATGCTTGGTGTGACACTGAAGACAGATCCGCTCTCTGTACTGAGCAAGCTGCCAGTGTGCGAGCTTTAGATGGACCTCTGCGATATGAGGATCTACATCGTAGTCGTCGACGTGCTCATGCCTAACTTTCTCGGGAGTCTGAACGCGGGGGGACGACCCACACTCATGCTACCCAGCTTCGTCCCGATGCCTCCCACAGATGTAAGACGTCGCTCCAGCTGACAATTATAACAGTCGGGGTGGTCCCCTTGCGCCCTTTTCAATAGGTTGTTATAAGGGATACTACTTGGATAATAACCACCTGCCAGAATCTCTTATTCCTTGATATCTCTTTGTAAAAATTCTTTGGGAATCTAACAGACGCTAAATGTGATGCATAAGTAGTCGAGAACTCCTTATCCCCACACTATCATCTCTGGTGTGAAGCTGCATGCAGACGGCTCACCGCCGAATGGTGGTATCAATGTACGGTTTTTTCGGTGCCATATAATTAGTAACAGATAGCCGAGTATATGTACTTACATAAAGCGTTTATAGCATCAAACACAAATCGCTCTGGGTTCATCGAAGTCAATCATATCCCATAATCAATAAAAGAAGGTCCTGCTCAGGCACCTGTACCACCAACACCAACATGGCCACTATCGCAGCCGTCCGCTCTATATTCAACAAACTGCCGGCTGTCAGTAGCAGCCCCGCTCCCTATGAGCCACTAACCCAGGACTCTCTATCTGACTATACTCCGAGTGCTGATCACTCAGCACAATCTGCGAATGAACGGGAGTTTGAATATAAGGTCGAGAAGAAGAAAGGGGAAACTATTGCATCTTTGAAGGTCCTCGCCCCGGCCGCATATTCTAAGAACATCCCAACGTTCTGTGGTGCTGGTCCCGTCAAAGGATCTGTACATCTTAATCTAACACAGCCGGAAACGATAACATTCGTTGTTCTTTCAGTGAGCACATGAATCAGCCTGGGCATGCAATTCCGTCAGGATGCTAATCCCCTGATGCCGCAGGTCAGAGGTCGCTTCTTGCCCGGGCACTCAGACGCCATGGAGCAGCTCATCCTCTTTGACAATACCGAGACTATGTGGTCCAAGGATTCGGCTGAGACGGCAACAAATCCATTATTCTCCCAGAAGAAGCTCTCCGGCACCTATTCGTGGCCCTTTTCCATCAGTATTCCCGAGAAGATCCAGTTCGCAGGAGGTAATATCACCAGGGGCGCGCCAGAAACCACCGAGTATATCCTTCCCCAAACTTATACCGAGAGGGTCCTTTCGGCCAGCGTACAGTACGAAGTAATTCTGCACATAGGTAGAGGAAAGCTCAAGACTGATTACGAGTGAGTTATTTCAGACTCATGTCGGAAATCCTAGGATCGCCTTATAACGGTAATAATGCCGATTTTGGACCGGCATCATAATTACCTCCAAATGCCTCATAATAATGACGGGGGATCAATGATAATGGAACCGATTATAAGGCACTAAGTTCATTATCACGAAAGTGACAAAACTATAATCCTACACTGTCAGGCAGCTCACCGTAATTCATTGGCCACTGCCTGCCTCGAACCACCTCCGTTATAATGTAGCTTACGTAATTGGAACGCGCTCTAGTCCGTTACACCACACTGCTTTTTATAGTACATAACATGACTTCATCTCATACCGTCGTATACAGTGGATCAACTACGTCTCCAACATGTCTGAGCCGATAGAATCCCACCGTGTGTTCACTCTGGGTGCCCTATTATGAGGATTGTGGTACCCTCTAGCTTCCATTCCATAAAATAGCGTAGGAACAAGGGAATATATGTCTGTGACCACATTCATTATTGAATTTCCAGCCAACCCGAACGTGATAAAATTAAAACCTATGGACGCTTCCGCCTTCCTGTGGCATATCTCATCTCATCTTACTGACATCAAATATCTGTGCAAGAGGATACACACTGGCGTAGTGCTCTGACCACGCAGCACGCACATTTCGACGAACGCGTACTGTCACATCTTCCACATCACTTCACAGTCTGCGTGCCTGCATTTGTTGCTGCTGGTTGACCCCATTCTTACTCTGCTCTGATTCAAACGTTACACTTCCATATTACAAATACCCCGTCACCCAGAGATCTTGTCTCGTCTCGAATAGATTCCATTATGCAAATCGAATGAACTCTTCGCTTTCCCACGACTCACTCTCGGGCGTCTACTCAACATATTGACCAATTCCAGCTTCGAAGGCACCGTTTCCGTATGTGTCAGTGCGCAAATTTATGAAAGGTATGCCGGTTCATTCTACGATTGATTTTTGTCGTTATACTTTGCATGTATTACGTTCTGGCACCCATTTTTTTCGAGTCTCCGCTTTATGATACAACATGCAACTCTGCTTCGCATCTTCATGATATTTACTTTACACCTAATATCTTTCGTTGATTAAAGCTCACATGTTATAATATATATCTTATATATTATTTAATGGGTAGTGGGTGAACTTCCCTGAGCTTCAAAGTACACACGCTTGACCATAGCAGCAACAACCGCGCTCCTTCACGCGCCCAGGACAGCTTCCGACCCTCCACTCTCCGCTGCACCCATGTTCAGCCACTCAACGGAACCTGAACCTCAGCCACGAGCACCACTGCCGCAACAAATAGGCGTTCAAATCACCCCAGCAAACCGCGACTGGCACGTGCACCGATGCAATCACGAGCACTAAGTCGCGTCCTACACATGCGCCTCAGGCCCAACCCCGCGACTCGCATGAACGGCTCCTCCATAACGTGAGCACACGCATGCAATACAGATATTTACGATATACTCTTCACGTTTTCTTCCTTTTTCTTCACTACTAAAATTTCTATTGGCTAATTTCCGTCAGTATAAATACCTGCATTTATTGTTTGTATGTACTCAGTTAATCACACCCCGATTACACTCCATCGAACGCACAAGTCGCCCGCGCACGCAAATTGCCTAGCCATTGTCAGTCCAAATTCTCGCTCTCGCCCTCGTAATCATTCTCGTTCTCGCATCCGTTCTCAACACGCCCTCGTTCTCGTACGTTCCGTTTGCATTCCGTGCGTAACAAGATGAGCAGCTAGTTTGTTTACGCAGCATTATATCTCCCCGCTATTTACTACGCGCAAGAGACTCGCTCTTTGAGACACGCCCAACCGGGTGACCGCACCTACACTGAGCTGTGCTCATGATTTTATTGAAGACTGACACCGCACTGATGTCGCGCTTGCACTGCCACTCTGAATCCCGTTACTTACAATGTAATTGATACATTATAAGGCAAATTCATAACTAATAAGCTTAACCGCGGGATCTTATGTCATATATTGCATGAAAATGTGAAACTTGGGTTATAATGGGAAAAAATGGCATATCGTAATGCCATCGTGGGGATTATAATGGGATTTCATTATAATGCTATTTCAGGATTTCCGACACATATCCACTGTTCAAGCTGGTTCTCATGATGATCTCAGCGTTCGTTGCACATTTGGATATATTCCATTGACTAGGCCACCTCCATTTTACGCTCTGAAAGCCGTTGCGTATCAAGAAAAAACCCCACTTCTCGACCCTACAATCGATGTAGATGGCTGGGTCTTGGCAAAGGCGGTCAATCTAGCTGGGACCTTGTCCAAGTTGCACCCTGTCGTGATTGAATGTCAGGTATGTGGTTCAATAAATTAATTCTTCAAGCACAGTTATCTGAATGTCCAAAAAATTCAAGCTCTTTTTGTCTGCACCCGTGAGTTTTTGTGATTGGCTCGTTGCTAATAACTCCCCGAATTCTAAGTTTTATTCTAGCTTGCATATACACGCGGTTCCGTCATACCGCTCTACATACGCATGCAGAGTAGCAATCAACAAGCTCTCGACTTGCTGGCAAGACACAATGCCCTCGTCGTACGCCTTCAACGCAGAATCGAGTACTCCCTCCCAATGAAGTCGATGAAGAACGCGGATAACTATCATGCAGGCAAGAACAAACGTGACCTCGCAGAGGCGGTGTGGTGGCCCACTGCTACTCAAGAACAAGAAGCGTCTCCCTCCCTTACCGCAGACACTCAAACTCATACGGTATGCTTGAATGGAGAGCTTCATTTGAGAGGTGACTTGGTCCCTTCCACAATGTTCCCGGTCTTCACCGTTGGGGTACGTACATAATGTCACTCAATTGATCTATATACTTATCGAGCATGTCCAGTACGATGTTTGTCTCTGGGCTCTCGATGCTCGGGGCTTGAAAATGGCAGAGACGGAGAAAAGCCTCTTGGAGCACCCAGTGGAAATCGTCACGTTGTTTGCGCCAGGTCCCCGAGCAGTACGATATGCGCCGCCGGGATCCGGTTCAGAGCGTCCGTTGCCTATGGAATTTGGGATGGCCCTTGGTACTCTAGGGAGTGCGTACATGTAGACATTCCCTGCTCAAAGTGTCGGATTAGTGAATTGGTACTGTGTATATTACTAACAATTTCATTTTATTGGTTTATCATCCGCGTTCCCGCACTAAGATTTGTGGCACATCGCGAGCCTGTCTGTCTGTATGCACGCCACGCGTTTGGCCCCCGCACAATCGTACCGCGCCTGCTTTTCTCCTTCTCGTCGCGACCGTCCAGAATCCACTTAAACATAAATCCGTGTCCGGAATTGTCCATGTAATCATGTCTGTATTATAATTGTATTCATACCTTCTAGTTGCCTTCTAGTATTGCAACGAGATCGGGTAACCCCAGACAAGTCCGAGCGCAAAGCCACCTATAGCTATACGGAAGAGGTATGTGCTGTAATGGATAGAATTCTGCCAAGTGTCGGCTTCACAGTGACAACCGCGCATAGACGAGGCCATGAGATTGAAAGGACCAGAAATGAGCAATAACAACGCCACTGCACAACGGCATGGCCCAAAGGTGCCGGTGATCGGCCATCATTTTGGCATGCGTACTAAAAACTCAGCCGGCAAAGGCCGCTTCTGCGGGTACGCTCAACACTGCCGATGCATATGTAGAGTGACACTGCAGACAGATCCATTCTCTCTGAGAAAGCCACCATTGCGAGCTTTTGAGGGACTTGTGCTATACGAGGGCCTCCATCACGGTCATCGACAAGCTCATACACGATCTCGGAATTCGGAATCCGTAGCGCTGAAGGTCGGCCTACACTCACGCGGACCAGCTTCGCCCCGATGCCTCCCACAGGTGTAAGACGTCGCTCGCTCCAGCTGACAATCGTAACAAGTCGGGGTGCTTCCCCTTGCGCCCCTCTGCCATCGCGCCCTTTGCATTAGGTGGCTATAATACTACTTGGATGATAAACTACCTGCCAGAATCTTTTGTTCCTTGATAGCTCTCGCAACAGTAGCCTCGTTCAGAATCTTCTCTTCTCCGAAGAGCTGTCTGCAGTCATCCCTCGGACGTTTCTCATCAGCCTGCAACTGAACAGCTCCTCGTGCATTGAAGCTTCGGTCCATTCCATCAATTCCCGTAGCTGTCAGTGCCATGCCAGTGTCCTGTTGTTCATGTTCGTCTATTCCCAGCCTGGATGCATGGCATGCATACCCACTGCCATGTCCTGCTCATGCGACGTCCCCTGCTTAAATGCGTGAACACTGATGACAAGTCTTAAGTACGGTTGAGCCTGCCTTAACCCATACACCTGATTACCCATAGCATCTTCAATCCAAACACCTTACACTCTACACCCCCTTCCAGGGCTCTGTGAAATAACCCATGGAATTTGCCGGCCACATGCACCATGGGTTAGGTTGAGACAGGTGCAACTGTAATTGTTGTGCTATTTTTATGCCGTCGACATATTAACGTTCTGACTTCTGACTGGCTTCTGGCTTCTGACACTAAAGTTTTCGCTTTCATGGCTCATTAATCACTCGGCTCGACGCTTGTTATTTTGGGCCGTTCCCAGGCGTGTGTGCGTGTGGGCAGGCGACTCGACACGCGGGGAACGCCGAACGTCGAATGCCTAATGTCGGATTTTGAGATGAGCCAGTTCCTGTCATTGTCGATGGCAGGTCACAGAGTCGTCGAGTCTTGTTCTCGACGCGTGCTGCCTGCGCGAAGCTGGGTGAACGCTCGAGGTATGACGATAATAATATGTTACTGTACGCCAATACGCGTGCGCGTGCCTCAATTGATGATGATGATGACCTTTAAGTTCTGAGGCGAGGTTTTTCCCTGAAACGCGTCATTTTCGCGTTCGCGTCTGTTGGCCCGCCCATAGTACGTATGCAAGCGCGCGTCGGCGCGTCGTCGCGTCCGAGAGTGCCACAATCCAGCTCCAGCGGCGCTCGCGCTACGGATCCAAGAGCGATACACATATGTTTAAAAAAAACATGGGGACGTTGGTTCGATGTACAGAAAGTACTTGAACTAGTGGGATTTTATTTAGAATTTTAGTCTGCCTCAAGTAGGAGGGCTAGTGAACATTCCACTTACTCGCGTCCGTTTGCTCATGGGCGTGTACTTCGTTGTTTGTATGAAGTCAAGGCCCAATTCCATTGTCCATGTAAGTAGTGCACGGAAGATGCCGGTTGCCTTGTCTTTATGGTCGGCTGAGCGTGTTTGTGAACGTGAAGGCGCCTACGCGCTGCCAATACTAGTGATCTGCGCGGAAGACGTGCATACATTACTCTTACATAGGCGCTGTTTCGTCGGCCGGTTCATGTATTTCTGCGGCGTGCGCCGGTTCACAGTGCGAGGAAGGATCATGAAATGCGGATGAAATGATTGTACTCAACACTGCGCCCCTTTACATATATAAACCGCGGTGCGTCCCAGGCACGCGTCTTCTTTTTTTCTCTCCCTTCTTCTCTTCTCTGCCCTCCCCTCCGCGTCCTCTTATTGCACTCGCTCGTTACTTTGCCTGTCATTACCACAGTTTAAAAGCACCATTCAAGACCGGTCAGCCAACGCGACCGATCGACGCAGCATTCATAGCGCCTGGATATACGAGCAACTGAATAGGATTGGCAGAGAATATTTGGACTAGCAGAATTCATGGCAGCCACCGCCACGGTTCAGAGCAGGAGCAAGAGTTTCCTCGCGATGCCGATGCCGTCGTTTAAAGGGGCGAGTGCACGGAGCATACGCTCGTTTACGCAGCGCGCCGCCTCGCCCGCGCCATCCTCCAGCTCCCGCCGACGCGACGAGTCTCCAGCCCCACCAGTGCGGTCCGAATCGCCGTCGCCGTTCTACGCCGCATCGTCAAAGGATGCCGCGGGTTCGTCCTCGAGCATCAAGAGCGGCAAGTCGCTCACGGGGAGCCTGCTGAGCATACGCTCGCTCGGGAAGATCGCGTCGTTCGGCGCACGGCTGGGTGCGCGCGCGCGGCCGGCCCACCCGCCGCCGGAGACGTTTACGTATCTGAAGGACCTTGTGCTGGTGGATGAGCCGGAGGACATGGATATGGATATGGACTTGCGGTGCGGGGGCGAGGAACACGAGCCTCTGGAGGTGAGGGAGATTCAGAGCGGATCGGAGGCTAAGCGCGGGGCCTTTTGGGGAAAGCCAACGTCAGATGATGATGCAGATGCAGGGAGACAGGGGCTCTTTTCCCCGTCGATGCTGTGAGTGGTGCTTGAAATAGCGACGACATACGATGCTCATTGACATATGCCTCTTGTCTTCTTTTCCATTCTCTCTCCATCCTGTGCTTGCTCGTCGCCACCTGGCCCAACATCCCCTCATACTCGTACTAATATAACGCCGCACGCTGCTCACGGAACATCGAATATCACACGGATCTCCCGCGAATCACACGACACGGTCTCGCGTCTCTCATCTTCTCCTTCCCCTCTCGCATAACTTCCAACGTCACCCCCGTCCCCGAAACGTAACCAGCGTTCAAAATCGCCCCATTCCTGCTGCTTCTCGGTCCTCCCCAAATTTCTCTTCTCCGCCCCACGACGACGACCATCCACACCCAACCACAGACGACATGCCCACACGAACGCATACCCTCCCGGCTGGTGCAGCGGCGCCTGCACCCACCGCGATTCAGAGTAGGACGGAGAATGGGAACATGAATACGTGCGTGTGCCAACTCATACTCGATTGTATTGCCAACTCACAGATTTTCGTCTCTTTCTCTCTCATCTCATTTCCCCCTGTCTTCCTACCATCCGCCCCGTCTACCGTTGTGTCTACATCTACCCACCTCGGTCCCCGCCTACATCGTTCACCAATGCCGTCTATCCCACCCCATCCACGCCATTCACATCATCCTGGTCCTCCTCGTCCCTCGCCTGGCATCTCCCGGACCTGCTCGCCTAACCGCCGGACCTTCTCAATCCTACCCCGCAACTCGTCATTTCCCCATCCCATCCCATTGCATTGCCTACCTTTGCCCATCTATCATCCACATCTGATTCTGGCCCTATCCCCGAAATGAACTAATGAACCACCCAATCACAATCAAAACCTACCCCCCTTTGATTTGTCCACTGCGCGGTACCGTAACGGGACCTACCATATCCGGCAATCATGTTTCCACAACAAAACCACCGACACGACATACTGCCTGCACCCTCATGCTCATCTGAACATCGCAATTGAAACATGCCCGCTTGCGCGTTCTTGTTTCCCGTCGGATGTGGGGAACGAATGTGCCGGCTCGCATCGCATATTATGAACCAACACGTACATGTCCATCTCCTCACCTGGACCTTACCTTCACGTTCGCTTTCACTTTCACAATGAGCAGCGCAATCAACACGACACCCGCTGCAAACGCCAGCGAGAGCGGCCCCAGCGCGAGCACGAGCACCAACCCCCTGCAGCGGCCCCGCTCGAAATCACGCACCATCATCCGCATGCTCACCACCAAGTTCTCGCATCCCTCCACCTCCACCTCCTCGAACACGAACGACGCGCACCCCACATCCACCGAGCCTTCGTCGTCGGCACCGACCACGCACGCCCTCCACCTCAAGATCCCCAAGCCCTCGAAGCCCAAAGCCCCGCCCAAGGTCGCACCGACGGGCTTCGCCGACCCCGCGGCGCGCGCGGCGGCCCTCCGTGCGCGCGGCCTGCTCCCGCCGCTGCCTGTGCTTGATCTCAGCGAGCAGGAGCGCGAGCGCGATGCGCGACTGCCGGTGTTGGAGAGTGAGGCGCATTCGCAGGAGGGGATGGCGCAGTGGCGGGGCGAGGAGGGCGGCGACCAGGGCGAGACGGCGGCGGATCGGATAAAGCGGGAGTGGGCGGCGCGGAATGGGATTGAGATTGGGATTCCGACACCGCTCGTAGACCGCTTGGGAGACGACGAGGTTGGCGGCGCGAAGGAGGTGGACGAGGGTGCGGAGGAAGGGAAGGTTGGGCCGCAGCAGGTTGATGCGGACCCGCAGCGCACGCGGATGCGCGCGTTCAAGTTTGGCGGTGGGTCGACGCCGACGACACCAACAGTGGATGCACCGCCAGCGATGGCGGGAGATGGTGCTGTTGCGAGGCCGGAGGTCCACCCCGTCACCCCTGTAACACCAATTGGGCTGGATATTGATGTATCCCTCATCGATTTTTCTGAGCCTGCGTTGGCGCCTGCGCCTACACCAACACCAGCGGTGTTAGCAATGGAAACAACAAAGACGACATTTCCAGCACGACAATCGTCGCTTGCAGCGGCACCCACAATCACGGCAGGCGATGTAGCAGCAGGATCGACGGGATCGACAGCCACGCTGATAACAGCAACACCACCAGCAACGTTGTCGGCAGAGATTAACGCCCCAGCCTCGTCCTCTCCTCATCCGGCACCCGAGGCAGAAAATGTCAGACCAATTTCAATAGAGATTGCACCGCCGGAAGCAGTGGCAGCTCCAGTGACGGCAGGGGTGCCCACCGCACGCGACTCTGATAACGCTGGTGCAGATAAGGGTGGCGATGTGCCTCCGGGGTCATCGGCACCAGAGGTCCATGTTCCACAGAAGAGTGAGAGTGCGGTGTCGAGGTCGCTGTCTGTGCGAGCGTTGCCTGCGCTGCCGCCGTCGGCGACGCCTGTATCTGAGGAGGAGGTGGTGGGTGTGGATGCAGGTGCGGAAGATGAAGAGGATGGTGGTTCGAGCCTGCCTGACAGGCCATTGGCGGTGTCAGCGCCTGTGGCGGTCGTGCCACGGTCCGCGTCGCCTGTTTTAGTACCTGCGCCTGAGCCCGCGCAGTCTGAGGAAGGAAGAGTGGAGGAGGCGCTGGTGACGGTGGACGCAGACACATCTTCACTGCCCACACCACCATCGTCGACTGAGACTCCTTCGCGAACAGCACTCACCCCACCGACATCGCCTTCGTTCCGCGCGGCATTCAGCCAAACGCCCCCCGCGAGCCCGCCTCCGGTTCGCAATCTGCCGCTGATTCCTGGCGCAACTGTAAGACTGCTGCCCTCGCTACCTGCGCCTACCTCGTCGTCACCGCCGCCTTCTAATGCGACCACCTCCACTACCAGCAATGTGTCCAAAAACCTACAGCCACTTCTCATGGCGCCGTCACTTTCTTCGGACACGCAGACGAGCACTGCGAGCGATGATACCATCGGGAGCAGCACCAGCGGCAGCACGATGGAGTCGATCCCTGTAATAACGCCCGTAACGCCTGCGTTTGCAAACAGCAACAACCCGTTCGCGAATCCGAGCGACGACAACAACAGCACCCCGCGCGCATCGCCCTTGGCAAAGGGCAAACTCGGCAGCTTGTCCGTGAAGACGCAGGGCGGGCTAGGCGTCCTCCCGGTGCTCGTGCACAGTCCGGTCACGGAGAGCATGCAGGGCGTCGCGCTTGAGGTGGTGCATGAAGAGAGCCACGACGGCGCGTGGCTGGACTCGCAGGCGACGACGCCTGCGGCGGTGCTGGTGGAGAAGAACCCCGCGGACGAGCTCCTGGAGTCGATGGGCCTGGACAAGGGCGCGTTCGCGCGCGGCTTGGCCCAGGATGACAGTCTTGCGCTTGGTCTGGGTCTGGACACGACGTCTCCGGGCACGGAACAGGTCGTCCCAGCGCCTCCGACGCCTGTGACGCCGCTCTCGCCGAACCGCGTGCCGGCGGTCACGATCTCGACGCCGTCGACGGGAGCGGGCGCGACGCCGCGCAACAAGAAGCGGGGCATGACCGATCCTGGATCAGGCGCACCAGAACGGCGCAAGTCGCTCTTTGGCGGCTTCCGCAAGGGCGATGGGGCAGCAGCGAACAACGAGGGCAGCGATGGTACCCCACAGCGGCGCGTGTCGGTGGTGGCGAGCCTGGGCAACCTGCGGCGGTCGGTGGTGGGCACTATTTCTGGCTCTGGCGGGGAGAAGAAGGAGCGGGATAAGAAGGCCGCGTCGCGGTCACGCTCGCCGCGCCGTTTCGACGCGAGCCACCTGCCGCCGAGCCCGTCGCCTTTTGCGGGCTTCTCAGCCGCGAACGCTGCTGCCACCCACAACATGAGCGTGAGTGTGAATGTGAATGACGCCTATCGCAACGACGGGATGCCGGGCAGCCCGCGGACGACGTCCTCGCATGGGAGCGGCAGCGTGCTGAGCCACCAGTCGAGGACGGTACTCGCGCCCGGGTCCTCGCCGCAGCTGCGCAGAACTGCTGTGCCTAGCAGTCCGGTGCAGCGGCGCACGGCGGTGGAGCCTGTGATGTATAGCCGGGGAAGCATCTTGCTCGAGACGGCGAACATCGAGGACGAGGAGACGAGGCGGATGACGGAGATGGCGTTTTTGGGATAAGCGCGCTGCTGTTGAGCGATCCGCCTCTGGGGCTTGCATGGGTGGTGGTGTGAAGTTCGAGGTGGTGGGTGGGGTGGAAGTGGTGGTCGTGGTTGAGCAGCAGCAAGATAACGCACGACCTAAAACAACGAGAGTGGCCTGCGGCGATGGGCGCCCGTCAAACATGGGGCCAAAAATTACGTTTTTAAGCTTGCCGGTTGGTGCGCACTAGACGCTATCGGAGGGGGCGGTGACGTCGACGATCAACGGCACGCTTCTTTATCACACCGGCGTCTCCAATAGGCGCCTCAACTGTTTAGCGCGCGCGCTTCTTCCAGTACTGTTCTGTCTCTGGAAACTTCCTCTTCACCTGCGACCAAGCATGCACATCGCCACTGCGCTTCAACTTCAGCAACCTCCAAGCATCCATGAACTTGTGTTGGTTCAAGCCGCGATATCTCCTCTCTCTTAGGGATTCTGATACTTAATTGTCTTTATACCCTCATGGGTTTCTTCTTTCTCGGGGATGTTTCTATATACCCATCGTCATTGGTTTTTTTTTTTGCTGCTGTCTGTACGTTGTTTTCTATCAGTTACTTCGCGTGGCTTTCCGATTCCATCTTTTTATTGGTCCTCAGCTTGTTCTGCCGCTCATTGACACTTGTATATCTCCCGCATTGGAATTTCTTTCCCTCATCGATACCATCGGTCACCTTATCTCACTCCTCACCACTCGCTATAAAACCACACTCTTTATTGCGTCCTGACTGCTAATCACTGATCGTTGCGTGCACTCTTTCGCTATCTCTTTTCCTATCAGAATAACAAAAGCATTACAATTTACCGAAGGTCGAGAACTTGAGATGCACTCACAGAATCTCGATGCATGATTCATTTACACAGCCTCCAGGACCATGCGTTGGGGAGGAGGCTTGACACCACTGTCTCAGATTTCTGCGTGCATCTCCTTATGCTTTATAAAAGTCGTTGTGGTATCCACAGTATTCAATGCGTGTCTTCAGTTCCACACCTCTGCGCAGCGTGGGACTCTGAAAGCTCAATGATCCGAGTCAATTATATATAGCATGCAAGTCGATCTGACATTGCTAGGAAACGCCATAGGCAGCTATAAATTCTTTGTGAAGGGCCTCCCATCTATCCCAAATACTCCCTAAATGTCTGGCTCCCCAGTAACGTTGCCCCCAGAACTTTACCGAGATATTCTTCAGTATCTCGTGTCACCTGCAGATCTATGTGCAGCAGCCTTATCAGCTCGAGACCTTCGGCCAGAAGCCCAACGCGTCCTGTTTGCCGAACCCACACCATCCACAGCCTCCCAACACAAACACTTCCTCAAAGTTATCATATCTTCACCAAACCACCTCGCTTTACTCGTGCGGAACTACAGTGTATGGAGTGACAAGGTCAGGGAGAAGCTTGGCCTTCAAGACAAGAAATTCACCTACAATACCGTCACCGCGCTCAAACTTATGCGCAACATTCGTAATCTGTGGTGTAGCAACATCCTCTATCTAGTCGAACCCCTAGCTTCTTGCAACTTTCATCTAAACGCATTCTCACCACCGATGCCGTGCATTTATCATGGCTCAAAGTTTATCATGGAGCGCTTTCTTCCTCAGCAATCGAACTTGCGGCACCTTCGCTGGTTTCTGCTCGATTCCCGCACACAGCAAACATACAACATCTCACCAGCTCTGGTGCCCCACTTGGAGTCTCTGACAGGATCGTGGGTCACGATGAGAACGTTCCTTCCAAGGCGGAAAATACGCTTCTTTCAGTTCGAAAGAGTGAATTTTAACTACGTCACACCTCTGTTCGCCCCTTTGGCCAGCGAGCTGGGCAGACTAGAGTACCTCACGTTCAAAAACTGTCAATCTCAGCCACTGGCGGACTTATCCAATTACCTGCAATCGCTAGTACTTCTACAAATACAGTTGCATCCCGACCACGAAGAGGTATGTTGCCGATAATTAAAAGTGACGCGTTAACATTCACTAATAAAATCCATGGCAGGATGAAGCCTCGTTGCAACTCCTTCCAAACCTCCGTCATTTGATCTTATTGAATAATGAGATCATTCTACCCGAAGACCAGTGGATTGTCAAAGTCAACTCGATATTTGCTAACAGCGCATCTCTCGTTGATATTGTACTCGAGACCGACGATAAGCACTGGATCCGCCCATCAACACCGCATGCCAGTCAACGCAACAAGAACGGGCGGTCCAGTTCAAACAAGGCCGTACGATACATGCGCTTCTTTCTGCCAGAAGGCAAGACGTCGATGACAATCCGAGAGGTATCCCACTCCGAAGTCTACGCATGGAGGGATCAATTTGTCTCCTACTCCAATTTTTGGAGGGATTATGATTATTGATGGGTGAAAGTATTGATCATGTCTAATGCTTACGCCAATAAAAGCAATAAATTAATGGAGGAGGAAAATGCGCCGATGGGTGCAATGCAATCCAGTCGGAAGAGTAAACTGGCTTGCATGAAAGAGAACACCTTCTCCATGCGATATGGAGGCGGAACATGTAGGTAATCCACCACCTCCTGCTTTGCGGTCCTCGGGGTACTGTTCCGCCCCTTTTGGTATATCAGCAGTTACATGTATATGCTAAGAATTCGACCATCCAAAAATAGATCTCAGCTCGCGCCCACAACGGCCTGCAATGGAAATTGGCTCGTAGTATGTAGTAGCCTTTTGTAAGCATTTATTGGCGCCTGTAATATCAGTAAAGCTCCGTGATTGCATCAAGTTGAGGAAGGCCTATCTGTGTTTGCTCCTGTCATTGAGAGTCTCTGCTGCGGAGACAGGATCAGACGCTTGGCACGAATCCGCCAGAGGTATGCATCTAGGGCTGTGCAGCTGCAAACTAACTGCAAACCAATTTAAGGACACGGTTGACACTGCTGGGTGAGACGGAGACTCAGCTAGCATCCAGATATCAGCTCGGATTAATCTCGCACCTCGGAAAATGCTTGTCAGCATGGGTACCTTGTTGTAGTTGAACGCGGAGGAAATCCAACTACACCTGTACTACACTTGGCATTTGTTGCAGGAGTATGTAAAGGGAAATCAGAATCATCGACACTCACGATTTTTTGTTTGTGTGAACAGTTCTCACCATACTCATGCATGTCAAATTATCTGTTCCCTCCCTGGTGCTATCACTTTCGTTGTGGACCCGGTGCAGTACGACCCTTGCTCGTGAAGTGCTACTGTACACGCATTGACCTCTGTTGTAGCCACCGCAGCCGCAGTGACTCTGTACGCCGTCGGCGGTTGGCCTACAGATGGGATGATCCCCGTGTCATGGCAGACCGCCGGAACGCAGATTATCTCAGCCATAGGCCCCGGAGAAAGCGGCATGACGAAATATCAGGAAATCGATGTCGAGAGCCTTCGAGTGGCACATTACAGCACCGGCGACCCTGACACTCTCGTCTCGGCGCCTGTTACTCACACTTGTGTGTATTGATTGATGTATTTATTCGCCTGTGTTGCTCGCAGTGGCTAATATAGCGCACTCCTAGTCACCTTCGAGCAAGGCGCATCCAGGGCGCGTGGAGGTAACCCCCCTGCGACAACCACACCAGCTCCAGTATTGGTATCCAACACCTATGACTGCCAGTTGGACCAGGCGAATAAGTCTGGATCTTGTGTATACGAATACGTAGTTCGACTGCCAGTGGATTCCACCGCGGCAGACGGAGCAGCGGTGGTTGTTACAGGGCTCTCCACCGGTACAACGGGCTGGACTGGAGCACTTACTCCGTTTGCTACGCTCGGCGCACAGAGCGGCGCACGTGGCGACAGCTCCGGTTTGCGAGGATGGATGCTTGTAGGGGCGGCGATGCTCTCCAGTGCGGTAATACTCCTTGTGTAGCTTTACATGGAAGTTGGTGATGTCATTTAAAGTACTGTCCTATCAGATATAATTTCTTGTAATGCACCGATATCTACATGGTATACAGTTGTCGCGCGTCAAATTTCACCAACACTGAAGGCAAAACACAGCCGCCGCTTTCGGTAATCCTGTCTGACACTCCTCAAGGCCTCAGGCCTGGCACGGTTCTTTGATTAAACGACATATACAACTATCCCCAGATGAAGACCTGCATTTACGAGAGAGATATCATCTAATATTCTTCCATATCTTTCACTCCTCAACGGGTGCCTACGCGTTTCCAATAACAGATACAAACGTACGCGTCTTCCCTATTCTTGGTGAACACAAGCTCGCCATTGCTGGCACCAAATTCAGGGGAAATCTAGTATGCTACCTGCTGCCTTGGGGTGAATACCTGCATTTCGCTATTGAACTCAACATGTCACTCGTTTTGATCAACGCGTGATACATGAAAGTTCCCCTGTTGTCACTGAGAATGGAAACGTGTCCTCATCAATTCGCGGTGGCGCTTCGGCGGATCAGAATACAAACCTACCCGTGATTCTTCAAAAAGGGCTTCGATCTTGACCTTCCGAAGGGTCCACGACGCAGAGGCCCGTGAATTGTCATGGCGGTGAGGTGAGCGCGAGCAATATGCCGCCATTTTTCTGTGGGAGTTCAGACTAAAATGGAATATGTTGGTCCTGATTACTCGCACACAATGTGAACTAGTAACTACATATACAACGTTCGCTGAGATTAAAACCAATTGTCTTTTTAGTTTGTACAATTCCTGAGCCCCCAGATGTCAAGCTATGTCTCCAGTTTCGTGTCACTAATTGGATGTGGAGCGTTGCAACGTTGAGCTTCAATGCAACCTATCAGGATAAGAGTGTTAGCGTGAGAAACTCCAGTAGTAGATAACTTTCGGTTCGAAGCAGGTTCGAAGCTGCGCTAGTCAATTAATTTCTTCGAAATGGTCCAACTTGAACGATTAATAGTCCTGATTCGTCACCTCAATGACCGTAATCCACGGCGTTATATATAATAAGCCTTCGTCTCTGTTCGCCTGCCCTTCCTCAATCCACAACGCTCAGGTGCCAACACCTCATACCACCAGGGAGATGAGGAATCCTTTTCATCCTGCCCCCGCCCCGCCAGCGTCAGCGGGAGACAAGGTAGTCCCAGAAGACTCTGCTAAGTATGTCTACAGCCCTCCGCTAAATATGACAGCAAGCTAAATCCACTTGCCAGCTTGCTCTCCAGGTTGATTTTTAGCTGGTTAGACCCCTTTCTTGCTGTTGGGTACTCGAGGCCTCTGGAAAAGGATGGTAAGCTGGTCTGGCTCTCAAAAATTATTTGGGATAGCGCTGAGCTCTGTGAAGATCTTTGGAGACTCCCTGATGCCAGCCTGGCCGCAACGACAACAGATGATATTGAAAGGCGGTTTTATGCTCGCTGTTCACCAGAGAAGCGGCCAAGACACCTACAAGGGGACCTTGCTTCGAATGAGGATACCTTGTATGTCGATGATGAGGTATCAGTAGAGAGAAAATCCGACATCATCGCCTCCAGTAGCTCCAGTGCCGTCGCCGCGGCGGAAGACGTCCAGCCCGCTAAAGCTTCTCGGCGTGGGTTCAAGCGGTTCTTGTCCTTTCGAAAGACCAAGAACAACAAGCCGCGCAAGCCAAAATACGACGAATCTCTCTATCGCGCCATTTATCGCGTTTTTTTGACAAAGATATGGGTCTCTGGAATCCTCAAGCTCCTATCAGGTACGTCTCACGAGTCTAGAGTAACACCCTAAAGCAATGCGTGTTTCTAACGTTCGGGTTTAGATACTCTAAAAACGACGACGCCACTCCTGAACAAAGTCCTGCTCAACTGGCTCTCTGCCTCATACATATACTCACGGGTGAATGCCGCTGAGCGTACTGCGTTGAATCTGTCGGCGCCTCGGGGGATAGGATATGGAATTGGACTCGCTGTAGCATTGTTTGCTATGCAAGGTCTGTCAGAAATCTGCCTCTCAGTCCGCAAACATATGTTGACTTTCCGATGACAGAGGTTGCTAGTCTGGTGCGTTGGAATAAGACCCACTTTTCGTCTAGTTGAAGTAATCTAACTCCTGCTTCGAAGATGACCAACCATTATATGATAAGTATGTGTCCTGTCTTGCCTCCGTCCACGTTTCTGGCGGGAACAATGCTGATATATGCATTCCAGTCTCAATGAAAATAGGATTGTCTCTTCGCACCGCAGTTATCGGCAGCGTATTTAGAAAGTCACTGCGACTTTCAGGACGCGCCCGAGCAGAGCATCCGACGGGGAAGATTACGACCATAATATCTGCAGATGCTGCAAGGCTTGATTTTTTCTCCTTATATGCGCACAAGTGAGTTCTGTTCCCTATTATCCTCATGACATAGCTGAATATCTCCCATATGAATAGCCTTTGGGTTGCTCCAATCCAACTCATGATTGGCATCGGTCTACTCATTGGTACCGTTCGTCATATTCAAATGCGCTTTTACGGGTTCACCCACACTAACACGCTCACACATAGCTTGGATATTCAGCTTTGGTCGGCCTAGGAGTACGCCGGTTTTACTCCAAGTTATCACCCGTATAATGGACTGATCAATGAACAGGTCTTGATTTTCGGCATCCCCATCCAAATCATCCTCGTCAACATCATCTTCTCCCAGCGCATAAAATGTGTCAAGTTCACCGATAAACGCGTTAGGCTCACCACGGAAATCCTCCAAGGGATTAGATTGATCAAGTTCTACGCATGGGAAGAGTTCTATGCGAACGAAATCGGGAAGCTGCGAACCCAGGAGATCAAGACCATTCGGAAGAGCGCGTAAGGACCGCTTTCTGATATGCTAGATTTTTGAAGCTGAGACACTGAACTTGCATCCATTTCAGTGTGGCGAGGTCAGGTCTGCTAGCCAATGCGACATTCCTCCCTGTTTTGGCAGCAATTCTCAGCTTTGTGAGTATTAAGCGCCCATCTATGTGATCGGCTTGGCAGTTTGTTCATCACCTGCCTCTGATTGTAGATCACGTATGCGCTAAGCGGGCATGAACTCAACGTCGCCATCATTTTCACTAGTTTTCAACTCTTCAATGTGAGTACCATTCGATTCTGCGACTTGCGTCATCCTCGAATCTAGAAATTCTCATCTACTGTTATATACACTATGTGTAGGTTATCCGTGTCCCTCTCGCCTTGCTTCCCTTCGTGCTTTCCGCACTGTCGAATGCCCTAGTCGCTCTTGGTCGCATTTCCAACTTCCTGACCGCGGAGGAACTCCCGGAACCCTATAAGATATCGCAGGACTCACCGACCGCGGTGCATGTCCAAGGAAGCTTTACATGGGAGTCCGTTTTGTCTTCGGACTCTGAAAACAGTTCCACGACGACGACGAAATCTGCCAATCAAACGCTGAAGAAAGGCGGCAGTGAGACCCTGGCTGAGGGAGATTCAAAATCCGCGCCAGTTCTCCCGTCGACCACTGCTGATGTTCTCGAGGAGAAATCCAAACCAATTCCGGACGAGCAAACCGGCAACGTTGATGGAAACGGTGACGAGAAACCATTTGAGCTTACTGACTTGTCCATGACTGTTCCTCGAGGAGCGTTCATCGGTATCGTGGGCCGTGTAGGCTGTGGAAAGGTGAGTGGTTGACACCTTGCGTACATCATACTTCATGATCCGATAACAACCTTTCAGAGCTCTGTCCTACAAGCTTTGATCGGAGAGATGCGTCGAACAAAAGGAGAGGTACGGTTGAACGTTCAGTGTGCTGCCACAGAACTTAATGCTCAAACGGATGTCCCTCAGATTGTTCTCGGCGGACAAATCGCATACGCCCCTCAAACGGCGTGGATACGGAATGCGACTGTGCGCGAGAATATCCTTTTTGGCCAGCCGGACGATGAGCAGAAGTTCAGAGACACCATTCGGGCCTGTAAACTTGAGCACGATTTGGAGATGCTTCCGAACGGCGAACATACAGAGATTGGCGAAAAGGGCATCAATCTAAGTGGTATGCGTAAACTTTCATTCGATTTCACAGGCATTTATTGACATATTTCGTGATCAAGGCGGTCAAAAAGTCTGGTTCTCCCGAAGTTGCATGTGGGCATCACTGACCTTCGCTATATCCTCAGGCTCGCATTTCACTTGCCCGTGCTGCATACTCTGACAGCGATATTGTCCTCCTCGACGATCCACTGTCTGCGGTCGACGCATATGTCGGCAAGGCGATTTTGGACAACTGCCTCCTTAATGGGCCCCTCGCAAAGAAAACACGCATTCTCGCCACCCATGCTCTTCACGCCATTGACAAGACAGATTATATCTATGTAATGGACAAAGGTGTTATAATCGAGCAGGGAACCTACAAGGTGAGCGCTTTAATTTCCAGTGGAGTGCAACGCATGTTCTGATTCTTTCCCGACCTGTAGGACCTTATGGAGAATGCCCCCGTGTTCTCCCGCTTGATGGAAGAATACGGTAACTTGGATCATTCCAAACCAATGGCTGAGGGCCATGAGAAAGCTAAAAAGGAACCAGTCGATACCGAGGACACGGCAGCGCCAGAAATTGGCGACGCCGTCCTTATGTCGACGGAAGAACGAAATATTGGCGCTGTGCCCTTGTCGATTTACCAGCAGTATCTGAAATTTGCGGGTGGTATCATCTGGGCGCCTGCGATGCTGCTTCTGTTGATTTTCTTCCAGGCTGCATCAGGTATGTCCACTTGGCTTCTTCTGTGTAAGTCGTCACTCTCTTAACTTGTGGCGCTGTTCTCTAGTTGGGAGCACCCTTTTCCTCGGGTTCTGGACTGACAATAGTATACACGGTTTCAAGCAAAGCGAATACATGGCAGTATATGCCGCCCTTGGTATGTACATACTTCTCATTAAGCATGTCAATTAGCCAACTTGCCTTTTAGGTGTAACGCAAGCGTTGGCTCAATTCGCTCTAAGCTTCGCATTTGCGTACGTGACCTGTAATATTTCTATGATACCACAGATACGAATAACTCTTGGGCACTCGACAGGCTGGCGAGCTTGGCAGCAAGTCTTAGACTGTTCAAGGCGGCACTGTCGTCGATTTTGCGCTCGCCGGTATCCTTTTTTGATACTACACCTATGGGTAATTGGGGCTCCGTCGTGTTTCCTGTTCAAATACCTGACAATCACATGCTGCTCATCAACAGGACGTATCCTTTCCCGTTTGTCAAAAGATCAGGACACTCTTGATAATGAGCTTGCTGGAACACTGAATCAGGTCGGGCGTCTTGTCACTAAAGCTAAAGCTGACTGTGCTCACATTGTAACACCATTTGCAGTTTTTGGTATCGTTCAGTTCCGTCCTTGGCACTATCGGCTTGGTGTTCTATACTTTCCCATACCTTGGGCTCATCTTTGTGCCTCTAACCTTGCTTTACGTTTTTGTCTCGTCATATTATCGCCGCACTTCTGTGGAGACAAAACGGTTGGACTCTGTGATGCGATCGATCTTATATGGTTCCTTCTCAGGTATGATTGGTCCTCTTGAGCTTATCCGCGTAAACTTAATGCTCTACAGAAACCTTGACTGGGCTTGCGACAATCAGGGCGTACCGAAACGAGGTGAGAAAGCACGCAATCGTGATCCTACCGGAATATTCAATCTTCATTAGGACAGGGCAGTTCGAGATGCCGAGCATGGTATTGACTGCGAAAATAGGGCCTATTATATGACGATTGCTATTCAGCGGTGGCTTGCCGTGCGCCTCGACCTGTTTGGAAACATCTTGATCTTGGGTATAGGAATCTTTGCTGTTGTATTTCGCCATTCTGTCAGCCCCTCAAAGATCGGTGTTGTGCTTTCTTACACATTGCAGAGTGAGCTTTTCCGGCATTCGTCGCCTCTCTACCTGTGTGACTGACTACTCTCCCAAGTTACTCAGATCTTTTGTAAGCCTGAGACAACGAACAAATATTGACCAATCAGCTCACGAGTCACGTAGCGGACATGGTTTCCCAATTTGCGCAGAACGAGCAGAATATGAACGCAGTGGAACGAGTCATCCACTACTCGGAACTAGAGCCGGAAGCAGTCGCAACCACCGTAGACGATCCTCCCGTTAACTGGCCCGCGGATGGCCGAATCGTCTTCCAAAATGTTCATCTATCTTACCGCCCTGGCCTTCCCTCAGTATTGAAAGGAATAAGCTTCGAAGTCAAGCCAGGAGAAAAGGTATGCAAGACTGGGCGCATTCCTTGCAGTGCTCTTGACGCGTCTTTACCTTGACAGATCGGAATTGTTGGCCGGACAGGAGCTGGAAAAAGCTCTCTACTGCAAGCTCTTTTCCGGTACGATCTTCCTGATTTGCTCCGGCACGGGCTGACGAAATATGCCCCTTAGTATTGTGGAATTGCAGGAAGGAAGTATTACCATCGATGATCTTGATATCAGTAAGCTAGGATTGGATGCAGTTCGCCAAGGGCTTGCTTTGGTCCCGCAAGATGGTACACTATTCTTGGGGACATTGCGAAACAACATGTGAGCATCGCAGCCTTTGCTTGAGCGCTTGTTGACCCAATCCCGTAGTGATCCTTTGCAACTGCGGACGGATGCAGAACTGATTTCCGCACTCCAGCGAGCGTGGCTACTTCCAAAAGATGGCCCTGTTGACCCTGCTACGGAGAATAAGTTCAGTCTTGACTCCATCGTCGGGGATGAAGGTATGTGGTATCCCCAATCTCGCGCCAACCTGTGTCGACTGTGCCATTGTAGGGTCCAACTTCAGTGCGGGAGAGAAGCAACTTCTAGCCCTTTGTCGAGCCCTCGTCAAGAATAGCAAGATCATTGTGCTTGTAAGTCTGCGTACTAATGCGGTCGCCGCAAAACTGACCCTGCTTTTGATAGGACGAGGCCACCAGCAATGTCGACGTGGAAACTGATGCAAAAATTCAAAGAACCATTCAGGTCGAGCTTGCTGACTCTACATTGCTCTGCATTGCTCATCGTCTCAATACAATTGGTGCGCTAGTCGCTTGTTTATCTCAACGTCGTGTCTGACATTCCTATCAGCTTACTATGACCGAATCATCGTTGTGGATGATGGCAAAATTGCCGAGTTCGACACTGTACTTAATCTGTACGATGCGGAGGACTCCATCTTCCGATCACTTTGCGATGAAGCCAACTTACAGAAGGGCGACATTCTTAGGATACGAGCGGAGCATACTACACTAGTCAATGCGTAAATTTTGTCTGCGATAGAGAATTTGTTGACCTCACTGTCCTTTCAGTTTTGATGACCCGTCTCGATCTCGGTTCCCTACATAGAAATATGGATACTTTTCATCCTAATTACCCCTCTCCGTTTTTTCATCATACATTACTTGTGGCTTATTTCACTCTCGTCTCTCTTGTCCCCGTCCCAGTCCCGGAAGGGACTGAAACCTAATATGATCTGACTACGAAGTCAAGGTACCCAAGCGCTCTGAGGAGATGCGTTCAAATGATGCGTTCATGCGTGGCGACTGTGGGAAAGTACAACAAGCGCTGGTAGGTTGATGCCAATTAAGATCCTGCGCTTCGCTTAATTCGCTTAAGCAACGCTTGAGGGCCATTCAAGTGTGAACCTCGGACCCTGTGAGCCCTTGTCTAATTGTACATAAGGCGAGGACCTTGAAGGCAAGAGATTGAGCATACCCATTTCCTCACAACCACTACCATATCATCACGTCGCACGACTCGGCCCTTTCACGCCTTCACCAACGCCCACCGATATCTTGCTCCATGGCTGCAAACGAGTCTATTTGCCTTTCTGCGGATGTACAGCCCTTGTCTGCTCGGACCCCCGAACACATGGCCAAAACCGCATCGAAATACATTATTACAGAGATCTTTCCGCGCCGCCGCGACCTCGATATAGCCAATTGCAGCAAGATATACTCGTCATGGCTGCACATCTCGAAGGCTCTTTCTAGCACCGTCGACGAAAAAGTCCTCATCCAGCTGCTTGTCGACGCCGTCGTCCTCTTGAAGAAGTTTTCCGGAGATCCGATCATTGCGAACTTCATAAACAAGCAAGAAGAAGGGCGCCCAGGCGTGTATTGCATGGAACCAGGCACCACCTTTGTAGCTGCAGTGATTGAGGCGACAATCATGCATTACTGTCCTTCGCAGGCGGCAGAGCGGGACATACAACAACAGATGGTCGTAAAGAAGTTTAGCTCGGCTCCATTCAAACTCTCGCCGGACAGTCTTCATGCCACCCTTACCGACATACAAGTCGTGGTCGGCAGCCCTTTGTTCACCCGCCATGACTCCGTGCAGGCGGAAGGAATTGCGAGCCAATTGGCGCGCATGTCGAGCTCTCGGCGACGGCGATTCAAAGGTCGTCGAGATCTTCCAGATAACAATTCAGGCATGTAAACCGCCACCTCCAACTCAACCCTGGTTATTTGTAGTACATAGAGCCTAGCTATATAAAGTTCAGAAACAGAGATAAACGCGTTGTGAAGTCATCAAGTGATTTCGGTATTATATACGAGTTGAGACCAAGCCATAGCGAGTAAAAGAAAGTCAAATGTGCGAATGCTACCACCCAAGTGGCACAGTGGCGTGGTAAAGTCACGCGTTAGAAGCCCGTTGTTCTATGCCACTCACTGGCGCTTGTGCCCGTGAGTCTTATGCCGGTAGTCTCCGGGTTACGCTTCCTAATCTCATCCGACATCTGTGAGCATCTGTGTCGCCTACAAAGCGCTAAGCGCTAAGCACCCGTCCATGAGGCGCAAAATACCAAGCGCGGCTCTCTCAAGCTTAGCTCATCAGGCGCTGCTCGTTAAGCGCCCGTGGCCCACTACGCTTGAGGCCTCCCGGGCAACATTTATAAAAGCTGGGTCGCGATGCAAAGGGATTATCATCAACCCTATCTCCACCCAGTCCTCCGGTAGTCCTCCAGCATCTTAAGCCATCAACATCATGCAACGCTCCAATTCCAATTCCACTGACAAGGACTCCATCAAGACGGACGATTATCCTTTTGCCGGCTTCGCTGGCGACGAAGCCACAGCGCACGCACACCGCGCCGCCAAGCTCATCTCTGAGTATCTGGAGCTCACCCCAGCTGCAAAGACGCGCCTTCAGAAATTCATCCAGAAAATGTTGTACTACAAGTCCTACAACTTGGATGACCTATGCACTGCCACTGCCGTGGTCCAGAAACTCGCTCAGGTTCCTTGTTTCCGGGATTTTAGGGAAGACATGGCACATGGTACTGCTATCAGCAATGGCACTCATAGGCTCAACAACGCGGACGAATTCCCGGTGCTGCTCTTCTCAGGTGCATATTCCCTTGCGGAGAGTTTGAACTCACCTGGGGTATGTTCCGACGACTATGCCTCCAAACTCGTCCTGGACACTAAGGCCTTCAGCCCGCAGGAGATTGCTAATATGGCGAAGGAGCTCTACCGCTGGTTTGACTGTAATTTGGAGGTATCCTCCGCAGAGTTGGACAGCGTTAAAGCCGTCCTTATATCCAACTAGTGGGACGCGACAAGGAGCTGGAGGTTCAAGTCCAAATGTGTTTCGGTTGAAGTACCACCGGAACTAGTGTTAGTAGAGGTTGTACATATTAGACTGGGTACAGTATCCGGAAAAAATAAGTTCAAGCATAATAATGATAGTGTCCAATGAAGCTAGGATCAGTACAGAGTTATTGAGTAGGGGGATAAGTATGTGAAGCGAAATAGCATAAAAGCTTGCCCGTTGATGGCGATACTAAGAGATATGGCATACAAATGGCAACGGCGGGAAGGGCTGCTGGGCGGAACACAAGTTGGATGGCGCTTTCAAAAAAACCCCATTCTCTCCACGGAGACCACTTGGGTCACTTGCTGGACGGCGATGTCTGCTTCGTACCCAGGCGGGGCAAGCATCCGTGGGCGGGCACCCGGCGCATACGCAGTAACAATGTCCACGGGCTGCTCGATGAGGTCTTCCGGGCTCTCAGAGCAGTCAACTCCCACAGCATCAAATTGGAAGAGTACAATCGAATACTGTAAACGTCCACGCGCAAGCATAAGTAATCGTCCAGTGTAATAACGCACGATGATCGACGAGGTGAAGGAAGCAGGCGCACCTCAACCCTAAATGACGACATGGCGGACGTGGGCTTGATGTCGCTCCGCAGGTGAAGCTCGCCATTGACATACCGGACGCGCCCATGTCGGTCTTCTGAACCCTCTGCCGACGGCCACCACAGCGCGAGCTGAGAGTGGTCGATTGCGTCTCTCCACGCGAAGGACTCCACAGTTTTCTCGGCGTTATAGTGATACTTGATGCGCCGCCGCATTCGGGTAACGATCGCCTTGGGATTAGAGAGCATATCCAGAACTTGTGCGTCAGGACTCTCTAGCCGGAGGCATAATGGTATAACGGAGCCTCTAGTATATGCCAACTGCAGGCAATATGTCAGTACTATGGCATACTTGAGTGTGGAAAGCACGCACAGGTTTTGCGAGGAATAGCTAATATTCGTATGATTGACAAAGGTTAGAGATAATAGTATTTCGACATGACTCAAGAATCTCTCACCTTGCATTGGATGTTGAATGCTCGACTATTGAAAGCTCTACCCTTGATGGAGACGGCGTCTGTTGAGTGCCATCCATCCGGGTCGATGGTCGGACCCAGCAATGACGTGCCTTGCGCATATGCCTGAAGCCTCAGCGGAGGCATAGGAGGGGGGCGTGTTATTGGAATATATCCGAATGCCGCAGGGATTCTATACCGCGTAATTGTACCTTAGAAGTGGTTCAAAAAGTTAACCAGGAAAAGGACGCACCTATGATCGACGCGCAGCTTATTGCGACCCAATCTAAGCGAGACCTCGTAGTTTATACTTGCCCGGGTATGTCTCTCATTGAAAGTTTGTGGTGGTGTGAATATTTGTGGCTCGTTCTGCTTGCCATACGGAACGACCACTTGCTTGGGTAGGTCTATTGAGAACGACCATGTGTAGTTCCCAACGAGTTTGCCACTGTATTTCGTAGGTGGATTGGGCGTCGTGGGCGACGAATCGCCATCTCCGCTGTTGACGTTTCTTGGCTCACCGTCTGTCTGAGTCCAGAGCGTGTGGGATATGTCAATGAAAGATAGCTGTTCGCCTTGGTTTGCGCCTGTGATGAATTGGCCCAGGACCTGTCAAAGATGTGACATGCGCAGTCAGTATGGGAGATAAGGAGTTTATGTTCTCAATTCAACGTAAAAACGCGCACATTGATTGTCACAGACTGGATGGCGTCGGGTTTGTCCAGCATTAGTTGCACCCGCCCCTTCACGGGCTGCCCTTCAATGAAGATCGGCATTTGCCTGGATATTTGCCCATCGGCAATAATTGTCAAGATGGCAAATGTTTTGCCCTTCTTGTTCAACTCATAGTGGAATTCTTGTGGCGGCGAGCGCCCAGTAGACCTCGCTGGCCCTGAAGACGCGACGGGGGCCTGTGCTGGGGATCGTGAATAGCTGGGAAGATCGGACAGTTGAAGATCGGATGATATCAGTGAACTGAGGTCGCTCAGATCCGGTGGAGGGACTACGTCGTATGAGGGAGGTAGAGGCAGGACGCCAATAGCAGCAGACATGGTGGTTAGTGGTCAAGAGGCATTCGAGCTGCCAGTGCCAAGTCGAGTACAACTCCAACCTAATTGGTCCATTCGGCAAATGTCTAAATTTAGGCGAGGCATGTGACGTAATCATGACCCACTCCACCACCATAAGGTCCCACAAAAAGGTTAAAAAAGCTGCAAAGGCTCGAAGCTTGGCCCACCGTGAATTTCCAGTTAATTGAAGGTGTAGAATACTCTATACGCGAGTGCTGGTCTCAAAAGAACATGTCGCATCTTGCAATCTGTTCAGTATCATTCAGAATTCTAGCGCCATTTTGGCGATTGCCTGAACTAAATCAGGAGCAAACAAGCTCGAAACAGGCACACTTCCGGTTGATGGAGGTCAACAAGCTCAATTCAACACCACTATGGCTCTAGGAAGAGAACAAAGACAGAACTCGCTGAAATCCGGGCCCGACGAGTGAAATAAGCGCCCGTTTGGCAGCTCACCGAAGTCACCCATCCTGACCTGATCTTCCTGAGTATTCGAAAGGTAGTACCCACGAGAGATGATTCTCCTTGTAGTATGTCCAAGTACTTAACCATATAGCAACAAAAAGATGCAAGCGTGAGTAGAAGGAGCATAGGTCCAATTCCCATTACAAAAAGACATACAGACCATAAAGGATGAATGTGCAAAATACTGATATCTTTGGTAAGGGGTCGAATGTTAAAGAGATGAGCATGCATGCCATATATTTTGAGGTATTGGTGTCCGCCGACTAGTGTTCACAGCTACCGCTCCTTTTACACCCAAAAGGAGAACATAATTATGAAGTAACATCTGCAGTTGGTTCAACTTGGAGGAGCAGCAGTAGCTAAAGTAGGGACCGGATCTCCAGGAAGGGGATTTGTAGTGGAAGAGAGTGAATCACCTCCTGGGCCATTTGTAAAAGCGGTGGGGAGTGGATCGCCTTCCGGGCCATTCGAAAAAATGGTGGGTAGCGGATCCCTCCCCCCGCAGGCCCATTCGCATTGAACGCCAAGGAGGCAGACACCAGTGTTGCAGACGGCGTCTGGCTGCCTCCCATTCCATTTGAGAGCGCTTTGGTAGTAGAGCTCCTTGCGCCCGTAGTAGAACCGGCGCCAACGCCGACGCCGCCCTGAGAACCGCCAACCAGAGTGCTGTTGTGGTTCTTCTTCGTTGAGCCACCTGCCCCGCCTCCGACAGCGGCGGCAATGACTACGACGAACGCGATGGCGAGGATGATCATGCCCTTCTTTGTGCGGTACCGGGGTGGTAGCGGCCGCTGTCGCTCGACGTCCCGCTGGCTGTCGTGCCTCCCATCCTACCAGTCAGACTGAGCGTCGCGCCTCCCATCTTGGGGGCCCTGTTGGGATTCGTCCTTCCTGCGTCATCGCAGCCCATGAGTGCGTGGATGGATGCGCTGACTTCTCAAGTATGTCTGTACTATATCCATCCTGTAAGAGCACGCAGAGAAAAAGAAGGAAGAGAGCTTGTCAGTATGGTTGCCTTCTTGTATGCGAATGAAATGGGTCCGCGATAAGTGGGGTAAATGTTATCAGCACTGGGAAGCATACCTGGACCTGGTTCCTTGTCGTGCTAGGTACGGACGCTAGCAAAGTGGAGTTGTAGGAGGCTATGGGATGGCTTTAGTCTTGGCTATGCTCCTTGTCAGGGGGTCTTCACTTGCGCAAGCGAGAATAGGTACGGACACCCGAACATGCCTCATGCCCCACATATCTCACTATACATGCCTTACAGAAATATGCCTAGGGCCTAATGGCGAGGGAATTCATCCAAGAGGTACATTTATTCAAGTTGTGCACCGGGGCAAATAGATCGCATTTCACGCTCATACTCAGATTGGTCGAGCGACTTTGGCCGGATTTACAAGCTCGAAGACATCTTTATCCCTCTCGGCGCGCACAAACTCGGCGCATTCCACACGACTCTTCTCCACATCGACAAGCCAAAGGAAGACCGTGCTGGCGACGCCCCTACAAATTGGTAACACAGCACATTCAGAGGATGTCCGCAGTTTTGGCCGCAGCAAGCACTCACAAAGCGAAAAGAAAAGCAAATGGCATGTTCGCGTTCCCATCCGAAGCATTGATGATGGCGCTCGACACCAATGGCCCAATGAACGCAGACGTTTTCCCCACCTAGCGATGCTCATATGAGCGCGAAGATAACGGAGAATGAGAATGAGACGTACGACCGAGAACAAGGCAAAGAACAGGAACCTGAATGTCAGATCTAGAGTTAGCTCAATCCGTATACACAGATAAGTACTGCCACATACATTTGCTGTAATGGGGATACTTCACTGATCATCGTCTGGCTATACGCGTACCAGGGGCAGACCATGAGACCGTAGAACACCTGGTACGCCCTGTCAAATCATGGAGAACGACGTTGTTGAAGGTTAGTTGGACAGACTTCTGATGTGGAATGAAAACTTGAAGGAGAAACCGCTCACCAGACCTCCCAGATGTGCTTGAATCCAAATTTATCAGTATGGACACCAATCAAGCCCCAAATCGTCAGGATCTGATAATATCCAAGTCTGTCAGAGCAGCAAGGAGCGATATAGGTTTATGTGGCCCTACGATAATCCAGAACACATTGAACGAAAGCATCTGAGCATGAGTCAGGGTTTTGTGCGCTCATCGATATAAAGCTCTTGGTCTCACAGCTTTAGTCGAAATCTTCCAGCGCTTTTGTACGAGCCAGAACAGGCTACACGGAGAGAGTCAGTCGTGGGGAGTCACTGAATCGAAGTCCTCAGCGACGCACTAAATGCCCAGTCCTTGCGCTACGATGCCAACGATGAGAAGTAACGTCAGGTCCCTAGTCGAATATGAGACGACGCTGCGAGGGATGTCAGATTCAATCGCCTGGAGCCGACATTACAACCTCTCACCTGTTCTGTAGCGTCCCGATCACAGTCCTGGACGAGAACTGTACGTTAGAACCACTCTGAAAGTGTCAATTAGGACTTACACAGTCGTGTTTAGGACATCACCCCTTCATACCAAAGCAACAATGTCAGACTCGTCAAATGAGGACGGAATTCTGGTAGAAGTGTGGACTCACATCAAGAAATAGAATATAAGATACAGAAAAGTTTGTTTAAGCCGCAAACATTCCCGGAACGCGACATGGACTTGCTTAAACCCGATCGTCAGGAGACTTGTCCCAGGCGGGAGAGCAATTCCCGGACGTCGTTTCTCGAAGAAAAACCAAGGCAGAGCGCAAACCACTGGACAAACGCGTTCAGATATCAATAAAAACCGATGAGCCCCAAGTCTAAATTCGAAACTCACACCACACCGCGCCAGAGAACGCGATCAATATACTAAACGCTTTCGTGTTATTTTCTGTGCTCTCGTCGGAATGGACACCCTTCAAAATGCCGACCATCACTGCGAGGACGAGGATCTCGCCTGCAGAGCACACAGCGAAGGATATGTTGGAGACACGGTTGTACGCCAGTGAGTATGTGCGCTCGTGCTCCTCCGTACTGGACAGCAGGCGCGGTTAGTATTAATGCGTGTCGGAAGTGGATGCGGCACTTGCGTTTTGGACCCGTTTTTCACGTCGGCCAGGGAGTCTTGGATCTCTGGCAGGTCGTGCGTCAAGCCAGGGAACGCGGCAGTCCAAAATGTCAGACAGCATTGGTAGGTGATCACTATATCCCCACTAATTTAGGAATCGTCAAAACCAGATGAATCGACATACATCCGAGAACATAGAGCGCAACCCCTGCCTGCCACTGATTCGGATGGTCGACACCGAGCCAGGCGAAAGATACGGCTACGGCCACGATGGTGAAGAATATTGTGATATTCGGCCTGGGAGGTTGGGTAAGAGTAACAGGTGTATGACCTCGAAGGCTTACCTCCAAGTCCCGTAGTCAGCCCACGCTCCGATAAAAAGCAACAGAACAGCTTGAAGAGCGAAGCTGATTCCATTCGTCAACAACACGACCGAGTTGACTAGTGGAATTTAATGCCTTGATGAACCATAAATCGATCTTTAGCACGTACTGCTGCGAGTTTCTCCCAGATATTTTATGACGCAGCCGCCAGTCCCACAGCTAGAGCTTGGTCCAAGGCTTGGATCAAAGCCTGCCAGGAACAAAAGATTTTGGAACTGAGAAGGCCCAAAGTTGAAGCCTGAGAGTCCGTTGTTTCCGATGTAGTAGACGTAGTACGACCATAGCTCAAGACGAGTTGTAGTCTGACTTCTGGAATCGTCTATTTCAGCGTCTTCGGGGGATATCTTTTCAGATGCCTTGTCCATGGATCGTGTTGGGAGGGAAAGAAGGTCCACAATTGACGGCTGTGGGGCCGTCCCATTGATATCGATTTGAATTTCACAGCAGAGCGGGAAGAGGGAAGAGCCATTTTTATCGCATGAGATTCGAAGGTGGTGACATAAGTACCCCAAGCAAGCGCTTAGCGGGATCATTTGATGACCAGAAATTCGCAGCGTGACTCTCGTGATTTGTGACCACCACCAGCGAGCCTACCACCGTCTGTAACGGCGTCGAATCTTCTCTATCCCTTTCCTTTACGATGTAGGAAATGACTATCAATCTGTCACACCGAGGCAAGCTAATTTTTAGGCCAGAGCGATGAATATTGTCAACGGGGATTCAGTTACACCTTGCTGAGTCGCTCCCAAGTTCAGATATTTCCCTGTTCACCAAGGAAGCAACATGGATCTGGACGGAGCGCAGGGGTCAATAGACGAAGAACTTCCCCTCAATCTACGTTCCCTCAAACCAAAGACACGCTGTGGACGTTCGCCTGCATCTCGAGACTTCCCAACGAAGATAAATTCGTAATATTCATGCAGTTCAGCAGTGTCGATTCGATTTCGCTTCAAGCATGGCAGATGGATCTCCAGGCGGCATTGCCCATCAAACAACGTAGCAGGCATGAGCGTTTCTTAGGGTGGTCTGAGCCGAAGTGGAGGGCGTCAAGCGCCTCTCGAGAAATTGCAATGATTTACATTTCTCGAGCTCGCGTTTATAAAGTTTGATGGGCAAATTCTCCCTATACCCACTCTTACAGCCCTCTCTTTTGGGTGCGCAGACGTATCCAGCGGTCCTTCATGGAAGCAATCTGGAACGGCTTTGCGCTAGATGACTCTCTTCAAAAAGCTCGGTTTTGACTTCATAAGGTTGCAGCAACCCATAGTACTCAACGTTCACCTTCCTCATTTGCGTTACTTTGAAGTTACCAACAGTCGCGCTTCAGAACCTCGTTGCTTCCTTCGCCACGCAAAATTTCCTCACTTCCGAATGGCCTATATATCATGTTCTACAAACAGCTTCGCTCGTGGAGTCCTGCTAACTCATAAATAGCTTATCAATCGTGGAGGCGGCATGGGAAGGAAGTCGACAGGATGAATTATGACGCAAGGCCATGTTCAAATATAGGTACCTATTATACACTCTAATTATAGGCCAAATACCACTGGCTTTCACACGCACTGATAAGACCCTCAAACCTTGATTCAACAGTACCGCACATACAGTCATGGACCGGTCCTTGGGACACTAAAAAATTGCATCAAGAATTACACTTCATATAGTAGTCACTGTAACATAAATTTTATACTCACCATTGAGGACAATATACGTCTATGTCTCTGAGAAAGAATTAACCGTTTTCAAGGAAGCCTGAGCGATATCGGGGCACATCTGTGCAAATTTTTGTTATCATCACGCTTTCAACTCCTTGGGACACCGTCACATCAATTTGATCAACATCGGCACACGCCCGGCAAAAAGCTGGGGCTAGTGACGCCGGAAGTCAAGGTGAAGTGAAGGTGACCTTCATCACCGTTAAAACTCCGATCAAGTCAAGGTGACCTTCGCTTCATGACTGACGTCGCCTTCACTTCACCTTCACTTGACTCCATTGCACCTTCATACCTGTACATACCATATACGGCAGTCACTTTGATGTCATCAATTCAATCATATTCGAGATTGAAGCTTGGTTGAAGCCTCGGACTCTGGCACTTGTGAAGTAGTTGTAGACCCAGATAGAAAATAAGAGACTCATGTAAACATTAATTAGGTTTTCGAGCTGTGAACCAATCAATAATGTCTTATTGTTATCACCCTTATCCTCAACTTATCCTCATTATTCCTACCTGCTTTTGTATGTAGAGGTTTCGTCAAGAATGGAAATCATTCGTCAACTCTTTGGTGTGGTGGTGTACATATGACCCAATAGCCGGAGCGAAGCGTAGTGTAGTGACACGCACTTGTGGTACATTATTGTTGCTCCAGTCCCAAGACTTGGCAACATATTTGTTGGGCTTTGCTATTTCCCCTCTTTCATACATGCATTTGCCTCGTACGGCTTCTGGACCTACGTCCAGGACGCAGACATTCCATTCCATACACACTATGTCCTCATCAAAGGTCAATCGCTCCCTCGAGAACGGCATTTGAGAATTTGGGGCTGCTGCTTTTTTCGGGAGGTGAATTGCGCAAGAATTACGAGACAATTGATGTCGGTCGCCTTACTTGACTAGAAGGCCGTCAAAGGCGATCTGGTATATGAGTGGATACGTGGCTCACTGGATTCGAACGTCCTTGAAAATGTAGTGGGCACAACATCTACCCACCGGAAGTGGACCAGATCTATTGATGCCGTTTCTGGATGGAGACTCGCTGTTTTGTATGCCCAAAGGTGGTCCTTGTCGAGCTTTCAAGCTGATTTACACTGTTGGGTTCATATTCTCTTTCCCGATCATCTTCACTAAGCGCCTCCAAGTCAGGGCTAGGAGTCGATGATTCTGCGTCAACCGACTCTAAAAAGGTCCGCTAAATCATTCCGTGGATTGATTTCAGACTTGCGCATCGGAATTGAAAGGCCTGTGCATGTGCTTTGTGAGTATCGGACAGAAATTTTGCCAGTATCTGTGAAGAGTAAGGAGCAATCACTGCATCTGAAGCTAAAAAGGTGACGGAATCAATACGAATAATATAAAAATGATCATGGGCGCTTACCGCGTCTTTGACCAATGTCTTTGGTGTTGTGGGTCTACAAAAATTGTCCGTTCAAGTAACATAGATTTCGAATTGGATCAGGCATAGACGCGTCTATGAGGCGCCAATCCATTTTATTGCAGAGCATACCGGAACACTACAACACCGAACCACATTCTTCGGGACCACCGTCCATTAGAGGAAAAAATTAAGAAAATCATTAAGAAAATTTAGTCTTATACAAGCTTTGTTATCGGATCCACAAAGAGTAAATACTGGTACTGGTGTCATTACTACAGCTACAGCCCGACGTATAAAGACCAGTAGATTCTTGATAGACTTGGTGGTGTCGACCAATTACTGTGATTGTGACTACTTGTGACCGATAGCCGTTGACAGCAATCGTCTGGATAAGGAAAAGACATCAAATTCTGCTTTGGTGCAAAGTGGACGTGAAGATCCGAGTGAAGGTGAAGTCAAGGTCATCTTCATTACCAAATATCGCCATGAAGGTCACCTTGACTTACCTTCACGGTTAAGGTACCTTGACTTCCGGCGTCACTAGCTGGGGCACGCGAAATTGGTCTCCCTGTGTTGCCGAGATCACTGAACTTCCAAATATGGATTGTGTCACAACACAACTTTTCTCTCGACAAAGATGAACACACCCCTCAGTCAACAAGCACTCGATGAACGTGAAAAAATGGATGGTAACTCTATATGCACTAGAGAACATATATCTGGCAGAACTTGTCCCGCCTTTCTGCCAAAGTATTTTGTTTTGACCCAAAGTGTCATTTTTTGCATCTTCATCCGCTAATCGCACACTATGTACACAACATATAGCTAGAGTTAAGAGAGAGAATTGTAGAGTAAGGTAATGCAAGGAATATACAAAAAGAATTGAGAAAAATGATCGAGAGAATAGGGAGATATTGCAAACTGTCCCAAGGAACGATGCTGTCCCAAGGACCGGTCCATGACTGTAATCATGTTTGTGGATGAAAGTCGGCGCAAATAAGTGCCTGTCCTTTCATTACAATGGCTCGTGACATCGAAATTTGCCGGAATTAGAGGTTAGTGTTGACGGGGGTGCATCCAAGAGCGAGAACACCGTCTACAGTGATATCGTTAGTAAGAAGTTAACGAACACGAGGCTCATATTTTTGAGGTGAGCAACGTACTGAAAGAGTTGTTGGTGCAGCACACGGACTGGGCAGAGCTATAAAGATAATGTTCAATAGGATTGACTCTTACATTCACAATGGATGTATATAGGCATACCAGGAGGTTTCTACAGCGCCAATAACAGAGATGGGGCTGCAGGTGACGCCCACGAGGCCGGTCAAGTCTTGCTCTTTGATACCCAAAATAAAGATGAGAGTGGCAAGGGAGCCCGAGCTCACGCTCTGCCCGGTCTGCACGCTCTGGCAGCACTCGAGAGAGCCTGTGTTGCACTGGTTGGAGGGGCTGGGAATGGCGGCAGCAAGGGTTGTGACGGCAACAGTGGCAAGGGCGGCGAGCTTAAGCTGCATGATGACTGAGCTGAGAAGACTTGTTTGAAGGCGAATGCGATTGTTTGAGTGAGAATCGAGCTGATGAATGCGATGGTCATTTGTACCTCTGTCTGGCCTTTGATAAAAACCAAGTCAGCCTGAAACGAAGGGGCGATAAACGACCGGATGTCCAGATTTGCTGGGAAGATTATACATCTAGTATCTGGCGCTGGGCGACGTGTCTGCTTTTTTCAAATGCCTTCCTGATATCAGATCGCTGGTCCAAATCTCCCATCGAAAACCTCAAAATACAACTGGGCCATGCAGCAGGAACACTTATTCCACTTGCATCATTAACGTCGTTGTAATTTGGCGGCTACGTAACTGAGGAAACGTCTTTATGGAACCTGCTGGAGGACTTCCGTCGCTGTTTGCTGTTGCGACGTGAACACGGTGCTAGCATTGTCTGTAGAGTGGTTGGAGACTTTAGAGCAAGGCATACTTCTTGAAAAGAAGTTGTAGAGGAGCTATGAGTAGAGGAATTTGGGATGGAGGTGGAAAAGAAGAATAAGATTTAGGAGAAGTAGTACTTAACAAAAAATCTCGGAATAACAAATCGGTGAACAATGAGGATGAGGCGAGTCTAAATGGACGCATACTCGCTGATGGAGAATTTCGAGGGGCGTCATGTTTCTGAAGCAAGATCATGTTCATGAAGAAGAAGGATTGTCAACCAAGGACATCACACCTACCCGCAAAAACCGTAGACCGCTTAGCATTCGAAATTTCTGTGTGTGCGCCTTTGTTTGGTCAAAAAAAAAACAGACCAATAAGGTCTGCATTTAGTCGAGTTACTGGTGTCGAACCCGTTGAGGGTGTACTTACCGTTGGGCATTTGCAGGCTTCTCTGCGTTTTGCGGTCTGTCCACATGACACAGAAGTTGATTGGACAACAAAAACGACTGGTTTCGAAATGACCGAAGGGCATTTCAGATATTCATAACCGTCGCAAAGCCTGGTTCTGACGCTTGAAAGATACGCGCCGGGATGAAGGTATGTGAGTGAATTCTCCGATGATCAAGTATGAAATACCGAAACCCATTCGCTTGATGGCGCTCCTGAGTCTACTACTCGGGTCAAAAGCCTGCAAGGGGCTGAGAATGCACAAGGTTGGAGCCAGAGCCCATTGCTTGTAGCAGACCTAGTAGGACCATGACTTAAGGCGCCTTCTTGTTTGACTTTTGGAAACTTTTCGAATCACCTAGTTCGACGTCGGGGTTGGAGACCTTGTGGTCCCGAAGAGTTTTTCTTGTCCATGGATCATGCTGAGGGCAAAGGAAAGATCACTTTCGCCGTAAGGCGTCCTTCCAATCTCGGATTGAATTTCACAGTAGAATTGTGATCGCATGAGGTTTGCGTGAGGTGGTGGATTGGGTACAAGCCGTCATTCACACGGTCATAGCCGTACAGTGTCGAGAATACTGGCGGACAAACTCGGACGCAAACAAATATTCGCTCGCCGTCGACCACGACGTCCTCCAAGTCTTGTTTCTATTCCTAATCCTCCAGCGCGTCGAGGCTATAGCCTAGCAGCTGCGGGATGTATAGAGCTCTTCCCGTGTCGAGGCAGGTCGCTTCGGCCTCCAGTAGGCAATGCGTCCAGGTCGTCAAACGGGTATGAGCGTCACACTGTCATACCCCTCACTGTTATTCAACTCTTTATATCCGTACAGCGCCTGACGACCGAGGCCTCTGCACTCCCCAAGAAAAAGAATATTGTGCGCAAAATTGTGTTGACCACCGGCGCCGCCACGGCTACATTCTACATCGGTAGCACCTTCGTGGCGTTCAACAACCAGGACTACTATGACCTCTTCACCGAGCATGTTCCTCTCGGTCAATCCATGATTGTCTTTGCTGAAGGTCGTGGCTGGGATAACATTACTGCTCAGGACGTGATCAAAGGGACCTCTAGTGCAGCAATGACCTCGTACAGGTTTGTCAACGACTTGATCAACGGCCAGCTGTCCGCGTCCCAGGCAATCGACAAAGGCGCGTCGAAGGTCGAGAAGGGCGCGTCTGCTGTGGAACAGAAGGCCTCCGAAGTCAAGACCGCCGCAATCAAGATTGTGAAGCAGACGAAGGACAAGGTTGGGCCGTCTGTCGAGGAGGCCAAGAAGGCAGTCAAGGGAGCGACCGAGAAGGTCGTGGAGAAGGTTGAGGGTGCACCTAAGGCTGTGGTTGAGAAGGTGGAGGCGCAGTACGACGACCTGGTGCAAAGGGCTGAGGCTGCTATCGCTGGAAGGCCGTATGAACCGAAACCCGCGGTGGTCGAGGAAGTCCCCGTCGCGTCCGGTTCGGTCTATAGCGCCCCTCTTCCTCTTGGATTCGAGCCTCCCCCAGGGTACTCCCGCCCTGCTCCTCCCAAACCCGCCGTCGGTGAAGGGGCCAAGGCACCTGAACCCGCACCTGTAGTCCTTCCCTCACTCGTCGAAGCCGTCACCACCGATTCCGAGCCCATCATCACCCATCTCGCTGGAACCATCGACAACCTCGCCGCATTCCTCAAAGCCGACCCCAAGGCTGCCGCACAGGCAGGAGATGTCCTCGAAACCGCAAAGGGCGACCTGGCTGCACTTGTCGACCGTATTGAAGCCGCCAAGCAGCACGAACGCTCTGCGCTGGAGGCCAAGCTTGATGAACAAACTCATGAATATTCCCTGAAGCTTTTAGAGTTGGAAATGGAGGCACAGGACAAGCTGGACAGCCAGGAGACTGGGTACAAGCAACTCTTCGAACATGAACGCGGAAAGCTTATCCAGGCTTACCGGGAAAAGCTGAACCACGAACTCCAAGTCCAGACAGAACTCATCAACGAACGGTGAGGAATTACATCTTGGGCATTTAACACTTACTCATAATTTGTTACCCTTTCGTGCAGGCTAAAGGAAGAAGTCATTGCCCAGGGAATTGAGCTCCAGCGCCGATGGATTCGCGAAATCAAAGTCCGTGTCGAGCAAGAGCGCGGAGGACGTCTCGCAAAGCTTGACGAGCTCTCAGCAAACATTAAGCGTCTCGAACAGATCGCGCTTGACAACTCCGAACACCTCGACGAGAACATCCGCGTCCACGCCCTCTGGTCTGCTATCCGTGCGCTCGGCAACAACGCCGTCGGCGCCCCCGTGCGCAAGCCCTTCCGCGAAGAGCTGCGCATCCTGCGCCACATTGCCGCCGCGAAGGAAGACCCCGTCGTCTCGGTCGTTCTCGACTCCCTTGAGAGCACTGATATTCCTGACGTCGGTGTCGAGCCGTTCGCCGACCTCGCCACTTGGTTCACCAATGAAGTCGCGCCCAAGGTGTCGCAAGTCGCCCTTGTTCCCGATGAGAACGCGGGCGTCCTGTCTTTCCTGGCGAGCAAGGCCCTGTCTGGCATTCGGTTCAAGCGTCAGGGACTGGTGCCCGGGGACGATGTCCTAAGTGTGCTTGCGAGGGCTGAGTACTATCTCAACGAGAAAAACCTTGACAGTGCGGCTCGCGAGCTCAACCAGCTCAGGGGGCCCGCAAAGATGTTGCTACATGACTGGCTCGAAGCAGCTCGCCGGAGATTAGAGGTGCAACAAGCATTAGAGGTGAGTTGTTTCATATATATATCTTGATATCCCAATAATAAAAAATCCTCATTATGTATGCATAGGTTGTACATACTCAAGCTACGCTAGCTTCGCTCCTTGTCGTGTAGATTGTTTGAATCAATGCGAATTCTGCGAGTCGTAATCGGGAGTATTTACCTGGGAGTGAAACGCGCATGGGTGAAGGGGTACTAGTAATGTTAGAAATAACCCGCCTGAAAGGACATGCCGCCCGCCATCATTGGGATGGACTGCGTCATAGTTGGCATGATATTTGGCATTGCTGCGTGCTCCAGGATGCCCGTCTGTAGATGGGCGTCGTATAGTGGCATCGATGACATTGATGTTGGCATCGAGAACATGGAAGCGCCGCCCAGCGCGCATTCACATATCACTTGTGCCCTCCGCACCACAGTCTGAAAAACCCAAGTCAGAAACTCGGGCGACGCAAGGGCGATGAAGACAACTTACCTGCATGTTTTCTTCCATACCAGGAACAATCCCTCCCCGAGTAATCTTGACCAGCCCGGGGAATATCGTTGCGCCCACTCGATCGGTCTCTCCTCGTTCGCTCTTTAAACATCGTTTCACGAGTTCGATTTGTCGAGGATATAGCACGCTCCCGAGCTCCGGGACGAATGCGCGGTAGAATGCATCGTTCGACGCCGACCCTGACCCATGCAGCATGCGTGAAAAGGTGTATGCGGACTCGAGGATGGAGATGCCGCCCGATGCGGGGATCTTGCCGTTCAGGACCCGCATGAGCTCAGGAACCTGCTCGTGCAAGATGGTGAGTGATATGTCGGGTGTACATGAGTCCACTGCGGCGGAAAAGGTCTGCCGCCGCCACACACTCGCTACTGTTGGGTCACCTGTGCATTAAGAACATGCAGTGAGCTAAGAGGAACTTGACATGAGAACAATAAGACAGGAGAACGAACGAGCAAAGATGTGTTCATGGATGCGTGTTAGTTGGATGTTGGCTTCTGTCGAGTTTGTCACGATGAGGCAGTTGATGATCCCTTCCGATATTGTCTCCGCCATGGCGTGGCGCAGGTAGCTCTGCACCTGCATGGGCGTCGCCTCTGGTACTTGGATCCGGTTGATGTCCATGCCAGAGACGACATCGCTCAAGATGGCGTTGCATAGCGTTTGCAACGGCACTGGCGGGGCGCGGATGACGTCCGCCGCCCACCGATTGATGAGCTTGTCCAGTTGCGATGCCGAGTTCTATGTTCATGATTGACGAGTCGAAGAAGAAAGGGAAACATGATCCAGAGGAGTGGCGGATTGGAAGAGATGTCAAAAGAACAGGCAATCAGCATGTTTACTCGGCGTAGACGCCCATTCACCAGTGAGAAAGAAGGGGATGGGATGGACGCCACTGCTTACTTTAATCGAAAAGTCATCCACTGTGTTGCCATTGTGCCCCCCGAAGCTCGTGTTCGACCCGCCCTCCAGAAGCGATATCCGCGAGCGCAGCTGCGCGACTTGTCGTTCCTGCTCCTCCAATTGCGTTCGTTGCTGCTCGACCTTCTCGTGTGCAATTCTCTACAACAAAACCAATCAGCTACACAGCGCTCGACCACCGCCCATTATAGAGGACGACGACGATGGTGACGACGAGGACGCACAAAGTTGGTCAGAGCATATCGGTACTGATCGCCGGAAACGATGTCTTGCTGCTGCTGCTGTTGTTGTTGTTGTCCTTGCCCAAGCTGTTGCTGATAGACAGGAGAGGTCTGCTGGTACGCCATCTTTGGTGGAAAGTTGGTTTGCCAGTAAAGAGAGCCAGAAAGGGGGACGGTGGATTATGAGAGAAGTTGCGACCAGCTCCCTACCTCAGGTTGGCGACGGTGTGTGTATCAGGGAGAGTGACTCCTGTCAAAAAGGGGTCGCTGTTCCGGAGGTGCGAGCTGGTAACAATGCTATTTGCGAGGCATTTTGGGTCGTCTACGGCACCACGTAATTCTTGGTTGCTCCCGAGATTGACGGTATTGCTCTGTTGGTCCTCTCGATGCTGGTGGCTATACAGAATTCACAGAAAACCGATATTATCGTGTTAAGCGCCGTACACTCAATATCATTCTCAAACGTATTTGCAGGCCACAACGCCTCCAAACCACTCGAATCCCTTCATCTTCACAACCGGCTGCCAATTATCGGCTCTCTTTTGCCTTCTCTCGAAGCCAGAAGGGGCAGACACGGGGTGCTCAATCTGGGAGTGCTGCTCTTCCGACTGCTCCTTCCTGCTCCTCATCATCAATTGATGACCGCTACGCCCCGATAAACCCACGCGAGCGGCGAACGTCTTGGCCACTGACGAAATAAAGAAAGAACAATTATGATACATACACAAAACACCATCGTCTACCTAACATTAAGGCCGCTCAGTCCAAAATCCCCCATAGGCTCCGGTTTGACGACATCATTGAACGGGTCGCGCACACTCCCTGTCCTTGCTCTCCATGTTTGCGTGTAGAACGCCTTGATCTTCTGCATTTCGGCCTCAACTGCTGCTGTCTTCCCGGCGAGCGTCACAAAGGTCTGATGCTGAGCATTGAGGGTCGCCGATATACCTGAGCGCAAATGAACGACGTAAGTTCCCAGAACGAAGGAGTGTGTGGCCTCAGGTGCCCGTGTTCTGGGATTTAGCACTTACTTTGCGGAGTTACAACAGACGTCGACGCAGATGCCAACTTCCGTTCGATTTGCTGCGAGGCACATTAGTCAGGAGTTCGGAGTATGAGTACTTGCGACACGTATGACTGACCTCGATTGTGGTCTGATACCAAGCCAACCTCTCCTTCATTTGGTCCGCTATACGAGTGAAATACCTAGACACCGATGGTAAGCGGCGTACACAGACAACAGAGCGCTCCTTTCAACGTACTCGAGAGGGAACGTCGCGTGGTCTTTCAGGTACGTATTACCGCTTTGCGGGTTGCGCACACCCTCGATAATCCGTGTCGCCACGATGGTATCTTCGACGGATTGCTCTACTTTGAGTTTGACATCTTCCGTCAGGTTGAGGTCATTGCGAATCAGGGTAGCCGTGCTGATGAGTTCCTTGTGCAGATTGCGAATGGCATCTTTGCCTTTGGTCGGCTCCTCGCCCAGCTTTCTTTGTTGGAGATCCTTCGACAACTGCACCCGTCCTTGAATATAAGACCTGAAAACAATGATTAACGGCCAGTATAGCGCGATCTAATCACTGTACGAACTCGATCTGCTCCAGTGTCCTCTTGACATCGTCGGGTAGGTCATTGAACTTTGTCGTTTTCACAAACGGCGGAGGGCCAGCTGGCGCTGCGTTCATAGTCTGTCCAAAGGTGGATCTGAAAGAACACAAATCAGCCGCTGCCACAGAAAGAAGATCATTGGGCGACGTACTGTTGCTGCTGTACGGGCTTCTGTCCAAACAGCGTGCTCCCTCCGCCAAACCCGCCTGTGCCTCCAAATGGATTTGTGTTTGCTTGTGTCTGCAAAGGATTAGTCGTGGCCGTCGTAGAGCCAAACATGTTGGTCGTTTGCTGTTGCTGTTGAGGTTGTTGAGTAAGAAAGCTGAATCCTCCTCCAGGTTGGCCGAAGGGGTTTTGCTGCACCTGTTGGGATTGTTGCTGCTGCTGGTTATTGGCATTATTTTGTCCGAACATTACGCCGCCGAATGCATTGGTCTGTAGCTGCTGGGGCTGTTGCTGCGTCTGCTGCTGAGGCTGGCCAAACATATTAGTAGTGGCAGCAGGCTGCTGCTGGGTTTGGCCAAAGAGATTAGTAGTGGCAGCGGGCAGTTGCTGTTGCTGCTGGGGTTGGCCAAAAATGTTAGTAGTGGGTTGCTGCTGTGCCTGTCCAAAAATGTTTGTCGTCGGCTGCTGCTGCTGCTGCTGAGGTTGACCGAAGAGGCCTACTGATGGTTGTTGTTGCTGTTGCTGCTGCTGCTGCTGCTGTTGTTGTTGTTGTTGCTGATTCTGGCCGAAGCCACCAAATATGTTGTTGGTAGCAGGCTGCGCGTTCTGAGTTGCAGGTGCAGTCGCGCCAAAGATATTTGTCGTTGGTTGCTGCTGAGGTTGTGTGCTACCGAAAAGCCCTCCTCCAGTCGCAGGCTTCATGCCAAAAGACGAAGCGCTGCGTTGTAATTAGAGAAGATTAGAAACGACTGAGTGATACTGCTGGATAGTGTACTGACCTAGTTGCGAATGCCATCCAGCGATATCGACAAGAAACGCGGTTGATGTCAATGGTCCTGAACACAGGACCACACTGTCACATTCGCGATCATTGATGTCCTGTCACACCATGTGCACCTGAGTGACAAGCGTCACGTCGGGCACGGATCGACCATTCAAACAAAATTCACGAGTGTACAGGTGCTTATTTATTGATTGATTCTTACCTCAGGCTTGAGCGCGTTCGAGGCTAAGATTTTATTCCGCTTAACCTCATTACTTACTGCTCGTTTGTTCCCTGTTTGTTCCACCGCGCGTTACCCAAGAGGTGCCAGACTTGACTCACAGGATTAATATTCTAGCATACCTAGTTGCCACAACGCATATCATGATTGAACGCGTGGTAGTAAAAATTCGGGTCAATCCCTTGTCAATTCCTCAGCTTAGGCGAGCGCTAGGCCTAGTTTGAGTTCCTAAAGTGGCGTTTTTTCTTTTTTCCCCAACTGCCTTGCGCGGATACTCTGCAAATCGCTTTTCCGCCTGTAGCTGAACCCATGAGAGCTTTCTCACTGCACGGCAGCTGTTCAGCCGGTCCGGGACAACTTCAAATCCTCTTTAGGAAGGGATCGGTCACCAGTCTAGGGACAACCAATCGCTCCGTATGGAAGCAGCTGGTCCTAAAGTCAGATGAGCTTGTAGTACCTGAGAATAATCCTTAACATCGTGGTTCGTTGCGTCTATTAAGTAAGGCAATGCTCCCACTGTGATTTCCAAAAATGTGCCTATTCAATTACCACCAAAATAAAGAGCTCGAATAATATTGCACAAGTGATCTGCACATGGTGAATAAATCCTTCTGTTTGGTGATTCTACCGCCAATCCGCCGCTGTCGAAGAGATACATACTTGAGTTTTTGCTTTGAGAATCGAAATGAGCCAAAGTGAGCAGTGCCGCCCCTTTCATTCTAACTTCCTCGTCACACTACCAATAGGACAAAACTGGTACGCTCTATAATTTATGCCGGTCTCCTCTAATTCCGGCCCTAGATGCAAATCCTCATTCCTGATAATGATATTGGTGTCGATTATACGGGGACATGGTTCAACGGGACCTACCAGGATGAGCCACCATTTTTCAGCCCAAAACATGGGACCAACACGAGCGGGGGCTTCTCATATGTGTTTAGTGGTAATTCCCTTGGGCATCAGTATTTGTCCCACAAGATAATAAAATTACTTAACATCTCTGCAGGCACCGAGTTGAGGTCAAGTATCTTGTAGTAGCGTCAACCCCCACCAGCGACCTTGCTATTACGTGAAAAGTGGACAATCAGAATATGCATACATTTGTCTCAACAAGTCAGAAAAGTAGTGTATTATGCGCTGACGGTGGCCTCAACGGCTCTGCGATGCATACAATCACTGTTACTGTTGTGTCTCTGAAGGGGAAGACATTGTTCTTGGACTATATTCGTTACATCCCCGATAGTCCGGATCCGCAACTCTCTGGAGATTCTGCGCTATTTTTTGACCCGAGGGACACGGAAGTGCTCCAAGGTTTTGGCCCAGGTGCAAATACTTGGACTCCCGCATTTGATGGTGTCATGGCAAATGGGCCTGGACAAACTCTAAATTTCTCATTCACAGGTTTGTCTCTCATTTTGAGAAATGTCATCTGTCTTCAATATGATTATAACGTGCTTGCGCTAATTGTTTCCGTCTTTTGGTATGCATTCACCTTGGCATCCCTGCCCTTCGACAACAGTCATGGCACTGCAAGCTACCGGCTTAACGACAATAATCCCGTCTTTTTCAACACGTCCCTCATTTCTAGTTTTCCATTCCCGCCAACAACTCCACCGGCTTGGCAGATGCTCACGCAGCAGCTTCTTTTTCAAACCCCAGAATTGGCATTTGGGAACCATAGCATGCACGTTGAATTCCATGGCACCAACTCCAGTACCCCGCTAACCATGGAGAACCTAGTAGTCAGAAGAGTTCCAAAGGCTGCAATCGTCATACCATCATCTTCACAGGCTGGGAATCCGTCTGGACCTGATGATACTGGGCCAACCGCCCTTGGTGCTCCCGGACCAGCAACCGGGATTACCTTCTCATCTTCGCCCTCTACAGCGTCTATTCCCGAGCCGTCAGCCCTTCCGAATATCCCCCAGTCATCAGACCTCGCCTCCAGTAACGTCGCTCAACCTTTTTTATCGTCAGGAAGATTACTCCCCAGTGGCCGTACTGGCATAGCGATTGTGACTGTGACTGAAAACAAGAGTGGCACGGTCACGGTAGCCGCTGGTCCCAGTGGTAGTGGCTTCCCACCAGGGCGTCCGACACGGTCGATTACTCACGGAAATAACCGCGGCCTTCTCACAAACATCGTTGTTGGCGCCGTACTTGGATCGCTATTGGCAGCTTTGATTGCCTGTTTGCTTCTTTGGCGATGCAAGCATCGTCGATCAATCAGGCATAGCAGCTCCAACAGCGCGGACTCCGGCCTCGAAAGACGCACCTGGGACTTCGTCCGTTCGCTAGGCTACGAGGAGGAGAAAGGCAGAGGGGACTCGCGCGCTTCTACGCCCACCTCTCGGACTGGGCTTATACTGAGCCTCTCCTCCAATTGGCAGAGGCTCATGCGCAAGATCGTACTGATTGCACCTCGATCAGCCAGTAGAACACTGCAACGAGGCTCAACACACGAGGTGGAAACGGACGCCGTTCAAGATGCTGAGAATCAAGTAGGTGTGATTGCGCAGCTTGACGCAGAGGAGCATTCGCTCAATGCGCCTCCTTCGGAAGCAGCAGAAAGCTCTCCTCCATCATACACTTCCGCAGCGTAATGTGGTTGATAGCTTTATATATTGTGTTTAAAGAACAGTCGAATTCGGACAATCAGCCACCGAGCCGTTTGATATTATGATTTTGTCGTCCGTTTTGTCGAATGCCCTGCCGACGGTAAAGATCCGCTGCAGTAAGTGAACGTGGGGGAATCAAGGAAAGCTTCACGAAGGTGTTTAGGTTCATGGGGGAATAGTATCTGTACCTGAGCGCTGAGCTCGATATTGTGCCCTAGTTCCATTTCATACTGTTGTTTCCCCAACTTTCTTCCACGGGTACTCTGCAAATTGCCCTGCCGGCTGCACAAGTACCCGTGGGAGTAAACGACAGATACTTTCCCACTGAAACGGTGCTCTTTTACCGCCCTGAAATGCTCGATGTTTCAGTAATCTCCCCGCACCGGAACATCTGGTCCCAGTGTGAGCTGAGCTTGTACTCCCTCAAACATTTCAAGGATTCTGACAAAAGCACTGCCTTTACATATATTTAGTGCATCACTCCCAGGGATTAATAGCATTTGAGAGACAACAGTTGGAGATGTGGGTGCACGTAGAGTTGAGGAAGGGAGCAAGATATACGGATATCACAGTGTAGCCTTGACTCTGGCGGCTAAATTCCTCATTCAAGTTGGAGAATTGAGAGAAATGTAGGTTTATGCCAGAAAAATCTCTGTCTCCGGAAGAGACGCGTATAACGAGAGAGCTGTGAGAGCATTGTGACTTATGTTGTACGAAGGCGATGACAGGATATTTGGCACTGAAAAAAATTCCGACTACTGTCATAGTGTCATGAAACGTTGTGATGATAATTTTCACAGTACATGGAAATTTGATTCCGGCGAGATCGTTGAGAAGGTCCACTGGGTTCGTAACCATGTATGACATCGGGCAAGCAAACCTCTTAATAATTTTCCGACACGACCCTGCGAATAATCTCATTGGATCCCCAGACTTGGATCTCCAGATGAAGGCTGTTTGGGGTTGTTGAAATGAGCGACAATGTGGAAGCTACGAACGTGCCTATTGATGAATGGGGCTCTTTGCACACAAGTGCAAATTAATAGGTGTAACAACAAATACGCACAATAATTCCCTCCCTTCATACAGTGAGCGGAAAGCGATATAGTGCCATCCGGTGTGTGTCCTCCGTAGAAGAAATAACAATTTAGAGACAAGAGACAGTCAATATCCACTTCTCGGAATGTGGTGCAAAATATAATTCCATAATCAACAAGCAGGTCCAGCACTCAGTCTAAGGGATCGCAAATGGACCAAAGAAGCATATGTGTAGGCTGTGCCAGAGGTTCGCTGGAGAATTGACATTGGCATTGGCAGTTGGCGGTGGTGACGGGGATGAGCAGACGAGTTCTAATTTCACATTCAGTACTTAAGTATATGTATCCAAACGGATCAAATCACGGCATATTCGGCTAAGCGGCATCGACCTTTTTTGGACCGGCGCTTATTTTCCTGCGTCGTTAACTTGTTGGGCATCTGGTGCTAGCTAGAAGATCAAGTGGCTTTCAATATTCCTTGAGGCTTTTAATGTATGATTTGTAATACGAAGGAATTCTTGCACCATACTTCGGGCGTCAGGAGAAACCATGAGATATGTTGATGAAAAGACTTTGACACCTAGGGTTGAGAAGCAAATTAATGATTAAGCTGAAGTTAAACTCTATTCCTTAGATTGGAGTTTTTTTGCCTGCCACAGTAAGCGGCGGTGAGCGCAGCAAGGGTTAATGAGACTGAAGCGCAATGGGAGTATACATAATACAATTGATGACAATGATGACACCAACGGTTATAATTGTAGTAACTGATCGTCTTACCATAAACATACATGTAGGTCCTTATTATAGACGTACCTATGAGGCACGTTTTATATTGCAAGTGCTTGTAGTCACAGCAAGGCTGTGTCGGACTAGTATCTTGCAATCACAAAGGGACAACTCCCCGGTTGTCGGCTTTTGAAAGGATACAAATTGGCTCCTGTACATGATCCTGTTTTGCATAAAGGAAAGGCACTGTCCTCATAATCGTTATCGACTACTTTCTACTTGCATCCCTCTATCTCAATGGCTCAATTCGTCAAGCTCTACTTCTTGCTCCTTTCCACACTTGGGGCTGCTGCTGCTTTTCCAAGCTACGGCTCCTTAGCCGGGCTCACCGAGCGGGAGCTGATTGAAATTATCCCTACTCTGACTGCTCGAACCTTGCCGTCGCCACCAGGGCCACTCAAAAACACTCTTACCAAGCTTGTCAACACCCCAGCTCATCCATTCAGGGCACCTGGCAAGAATGATATTCGAGGACCCTGCCCAGGGTTAAATACTCTGGCCAATCATGGGGTATGGATATATTGACTGTCCAACAAGCCTATCATGCTAACCATATGCGATGACCACTTAATTCAGTACCTCCCCCGAAATGGAATAGCTAGACCATCCCAGATAATAGATGCAGCGCAAGAAGGTTCGTAGATGTTAGACTAAGCTTCAAATGATAGACAAGTAATCCCTTCGAAAACAGTCTTCAACATGGGGAATGACCTTGCTATATTCCTCACTTACGCTGCGCACCTGGTCGACGGCAACCTAATCACTGATTTGCTCAGTATCGGTGGTAAGGCAGAAGCAACTGGACCGAACCCCCCAGCGCCTGCGATTGTCGGTGGCCTAAACACCCATGCAGTTTTTGAGGGCGATGCCAGCATCACCAGAGGTGACGCCTTCTTTGGAGACAATCATAGCTTCAATGAGACCCTATTCCAGGAGGTATGTTGGCTTGATTCATCCCAGTCTGACGCACATGCTGACCGGCACACCTCTCTGCAGCTCGTTATATTCAGCAATAAATTCGGAAATGGCTTCTACAATCTTGCTTCCGCCAGAGAGCTGACATTCCAGCGCATCCAGGACTCCATCGCTACCAACCCCCAATTCAGCTTCATCTCCCCACGATACTACACCGCCTATGCCAAATCGGTGTTCCCCATTGTGTTCTTCATTGACGGGCGCAATGACACAGGCCTCAACCTCAACCTTGATGTCGCTCGTGGGTTCTTCCAGGACGGCAAAATGCCTAACGACTTTTTCAGAGCCAACTTCTCCACAACGCTGAACAAGGTGGGTGGTGGAATACAAGCTGTATTTACTCCCCACCCAGTGCATCCCGGCACCAATAACGGAACAGTCAACAGTTACACTTTGGACCCGGACTCGGCAGACTTCACTGACTTCTGCAAATTTTACACCGACTTTGTCACGAAGACCGTCAGGGGACTGTACCCAAATGCGAAGGGTCAGCTTCTGACGGCGTTGAACAGGAACCTCAACTTCCTCTTCAGTGCATTGACAATTGAAGACCAGGGGTGCACTCAGGTACCTCTTTTTACCTGAAGGACTTCGCTGCCAGCTGTGAGGTACATGGGTGTATACCCACTGTTGCATTCTCAGAGCTTCTTTTTCTTGAATGTCTCTGTATATAGGTTCTTATTTTCTTCTTCTATATATATGGTGCATTAGGTTTGTACTTAGTTTATTCTGCGCTGCTGCTCCACCAACTCAGAATACAGCTCCCTAGGCGCAATAGTGCATCCTAATTGACATATTAAAATCGTGTTATATCGATGCTAACAATATTTTAAACATAGGTATTGCATAGTGATGATCTTTGCATTCATGTGTTTAGACCTTTGCTCGGGTCATACTTTTCCTGATCCAGCTGTCTTCACCGTGACTGATTGATGAAGAAACAGCGAAGTCGCACATGGTAATCAGCCAACAGATTCAGAGTAATCAGAAACAATAAACTCATACCTACCCGGTGACTTTCATCATCAGTTCCACAAATAGTCATTTTTTCGACTTGTATGGGCAGATAAAAGAATGGAAAAAAGGTGAAAACCACCCAGCTGTCATTCCGGGGCCCATTTTCAGAAAAGCCGGCTGTATTGATTTTTCAGATCTCTGAAATCATAATATTTTGGGTAATACATTGATCAGATAGCATTCTCCACACTTCCTGTATGTTACTATAGTGCAATGATTAAGTCTTGGGAGGGGGGAGTGATAAATTGGGCGACGGTAGTTAGCTCATCGCCAGCTTTTTAAATTTCCAGGTTTTTGGGGCTCGGGAGCTTCGGCAAGTCAAAAGCTGGCAAAGCTGGCAGACAACTGTGTGCTTACTAATGAATGGCCGCCGTACGGGTTCGTATCCGGTACTCTCCATCGTTGTTAGTGCATTATCCCCGACCGCAAATACCGGTGTCAATACCGCTGGCGCACGCCAGCGTTCGTCGTTGCTAGCCGCTCATCAGTCGTACGTCCGCGTTCTTGTCTTCTTAGGGACCGTCGTTCGGGGGTATGGATTCTCGTTAGCTCGCATCACTGTCATTGTCATTGTTCTTGCCCTTCTCAGAGGACAGCGCAACAAATGCCTGGGGGGGGGGCGATAATTTGACTTCTACGTAAAGATTGGTACGTGCTGGAACGTAAGAGCAGCCCGAGTTGGCATAGGAGAAAGCTCCCAGGCCCGGGATACCATCCGATTGATCATAGGCAGCGTGTACATTGACATTGAAGCAAAAGAATCATCCCCCCATTTATAATTACTCTTATGTTCTTAAATTATACTAACATGATATATGCATCTCTTGCGTCATGGTCTGGCATATGGAAATCGTTGAGATGGCGAAACAATGTCCAATAAGTTTAATCCTTTGGATTGGGGCATCAATGCCAGCCGCAGTATCCGCAGTGGCCGCAGTGAGAATCAAGTGCGGTGGCGGTGTGTGTAACGCGATCAGTGAAAACAGTGATACAAATCGCCGGTTATAATTGTATCGGTAACTGATCGACCCCCATAAATATACATGTAGGTCCTTATTTTAGACGCACAGGTCAAATTACCACAACATAGAATTTCATGAGGCATGTGTGCTTCTATGAGCGTCCGCAGTCGTATCCAAAGCTGTGTTAGACTACGATCACCCGGGAACATATGGCCGCTTGTTGACATCAAGAAGCAGAGATTTTGGCTCCTGTACACGAGCCTATTTTGTTTAAAAGGAAGAGCAATGTTCATTAAGTCGATATCGCCTACTGGCTACTTGCATCCCCTTGACCTAAATGGCTCGATTTTCCCAGCTTTACTTCTTCCTCCTTGCTACGCTTGGAGTGGCAACCGCCTTTCCAAGCTATGGCTCCTTAGCTGGACTCACCGAGCGAGAGCTGGCCGAAATCATCCCTACTCTGACTGCTCGAACCTTGCCGCCGCCACCAGGGCCACCCAAAAACACTCTTACCAAGCTTGTCAACACCCCAGCTCATCCATTCAAGGCACCTAGGAAGAATGATATCAGAGGACCATGTCCAGGGCTTAATACACTAGCCAATCATGGGGTATGGATATCTCACACGTTGAAAGTATATGCCATGCTGATCATATACGACTGCCGATTTAGTACCTCCCCCGAAACGGAGTTGCTACACCCTCCCAGATAGTAGAGGCGGTACAAGAAGGTGAGGAGCTTTGCATAGGCTTTTAGTGCATTGTGATACACATCTAACCCCTTTGAACACAGGGTTCAACATGGGGAATGACCTTGCTGTATTCGTCACCTACGCCGCGCACCTGGTCGATGGAAACTTGATCACCGATTTACTTAGTATTGGTGGCAAAACGGCGGCAACGGGACCAAATCCCCCAGCACCGGCGACCGTGGGTGGTCTGAACACGCATGCGGTCTTTGAGGGCGATGCCAGCACCACTAGGGGTGACGCGTTCTTCGGTGACAATCATAGTTTCAATGAGACTTTATTCCAGGAGGTATGTAGGCTTGGATCATTCCCGTCTGAAGCACACGCTGAGTGGCGCGCCTCCCTCCCTCCAGCTTGTGTCCTTCAGCAAGAAGTTTGGCGGCGGGTTCTACAATACCGCCAGTGCGGGACAAATCAGATTCCAGCGCATCCAGGACTCCATCGCCACCAATCCGCAGTTCAGCTTCATCTCCCCACGGTACTACACCGCTTATGCCGAGTCGGTGTTCCCTATCGTGTTCTTCATCGACGGGCGCGACTCATCTGGAAACCTTGATCTCGACATCGCGCGAGGGTTCTACCAAAATGGCAGGATGCCCGCCGGATTTTTTAGAGCCAACGTTACTACGGGACTGAACAACTTAGATATTGGATCTATCTTCGAAGCTCACCCAATTGAGCCCGGCGTCAATAACGGAACAGTCAACAGCTACACCTTGGACCCAGACTCTGCAGATTTTAGTGACTTTTGCAAGCTCTACACCGACTATGTCACAAAGACCGTCAGGGGCTTGTATCCAAACGCGAAAGGACAACTTTTGAGCGCGTTGAACAAGAACCTCGACTTCTTCTTCAGCTCAATCAAGGACCAGGGATGTCCTCAAGTACCTCACTTTGTATAATGCGCGCCACAGGATCTCATAGGCTCCATGGTCTGCCAGCAATCTAACTTGTTGCATTTCCAGATCTTCGTTCTGCTTGGATAGTCTTCATCAACGGACCTTACTACTTTCATTGTCGTTCGCTTCAACTTGCTCATTTATACCTACAACACTTTACATAGGTCTGTTATTATACCCGGAACAAGTCGTGCTGTTCGTCATTAACTCGCCGCCTGGAGTAGATATCTTGTGCTCGCCCACCCGCACCTGCGCAATACGCAGACCCACAGTCAAATATATAATTTGTTAAAACCCTTTCCATACAAACAACTAGAACACGGTGGAGAGCTCGATACCTGGACTCGGGCACCGCTGCTTCGAGCGATGGTTTTCCTGTCGCGAGGAGCGCGGGGAGACAATGAGTAAGAATGGAGCAAGGCGGTCCAATGACCGTCCTACGCGCCGTACTTCCTGGACGTCAGCTCTGCCGCAGTCGTCCAGCAAGATTCCCTTGTATTGAACATGCCACCGTCATCCAAAGAGTATCGTGCAGCGTCGCATCGGAATTCGACTTCCGACCGACAGCGACGTTTTTCCATGTCCATTCCTTCTTTGCAACTGCCTTTCAGGAACTAACTATGCTCAGAAATGCGGTGAAACGTCGAAGGCGACGGTATTGCGCGTGATCTGACGGTACGCAGACGACGTCCTCCGCTCCTCCAAGGATGATAGGGGTTGCGTAGGATATGTCGTGGTGTCAGGAAGGGTACCCACGGTGCTCAACACTCAGCTTCTCAACAAAACAGTCTTGTTACAAAGGCAGGAGAGTGTGGATGTTGATAGTTTGCGCGGTGTCGGTGAGATGTTGCCGCGGATCCGATGCCACAATGAACGAAATTGTTGACCCTGCTGTATCATTGAAGGCACGTGGAAGCCGTGGATGACGCGCAGTTGGGGTGCCCACGCTGCACGAGCGTACCGGGGTGCGGAGAGGCTGATCGTTGCACGCAGTGGCCGAGGGTAGGGGCAGCGTCGAGCGCTGCCTTGAAACCCCGTGGCTACTCGCTCAAGCATTGTTAGCATTGCTCGAGCGACAGCACGGCAGCGACGACGCGGATGGCTTCGGAGCCAGTGGGCGACTGCATATAATACGACGAGGAGGGGCGAGGGCGAGGTGCTAACAAGTAAGCGGGGCTTGTTAGTTGTGGCTGGGCCGAGCATGTCAATCACCCGACCTATTTGCCACTCACCTTATGGGCCTCCCATTACATGTATCCTCCCTTTCCATCCCTTCGTCTTCTGTCAGCTTCTGTCCGCTCTTCGGCAAGGTGCTTGTGGGTCGAGATCGAGCATGCTCACAAGGCACTACTTGACAAACCAGACGCCATTGTGGGACCCAAGTAGCCAGAGATAAGATTTATACTATGGCCATACGGCAGAGAAATGGCGCCGCGACAGGGCACCAATGGTCGAGAATGAGAGAGCAGTCAACGTTCAACGTCCTTGATCACGGCATCGGTAATTGCCGAAACGCGGTCTAACCAACTTCATCGTCGAACAATCACAAAAGAATCAAATCAGCAGGTGACAGCAGCGTCGACAGTATCAGCTCCAGTGTTGAAAGACACACATCTTTGCTACTTCTTCCGTCGCCGAGACTCCGTGAAGAGGAAAAGGGCGGATGGAAATCGCGTGCTTCTTCGCCGACCACAGGTTGACAGGGGGGACAAGGGAGTCACTCAGCATATCGTTGTACGTCAATGAAATTTCGAAATCGCACATCTATTGCATGCACGTCAAGGGAGAATGGAGCATTGACCTCAGGACGAGAGCACCAAATAGCATGTTGAAGACGCTGCGGTACCTGAGATATGTACCTCAATTCAATATCCATGTGGGATGCAAGCCATGTTGGGCGGGACCAAGTAATACAGCATATCTCCTCCAGACAGAAGGTGACAGGAGCCAATCAGGCGGCAATAGTGTGTCTTTTGAATGCACCTCCGGTGTCGGTCTCTGGGTGGCGACATCTAGTGCTGATTTTCTGCGTCGACGAGGGTTTCAGACAATTCAAGTGCGAGTTGGTGAAGACCGACATCGTCGATGGAGCAGTGGCGGGATGTGAGGACGGTAGCGTTAAATTCGCAGACGCACCAAGGTATACGACGTCAGACTCGCTCCCGAAGAGACCGTATGTGCTTTCAGACAGTGAAGCTGCCACTGGCTGGTACAGTCCCAGCATACGGTTCGCATCTACGCGGATGCTTGTGCGTAAGCGATTGCAAAACATCCGGCAGGTGTGACCGAACGGCCCGAGGTAGAGGGGCACTCGCTTAATGAACCTTCTTCTTAATGGGAACCACCAGAAAGCTCTCCTCCATCGTACAGTTCCGCGGAGTGATTTACTTGTCAATGTCGCAGCTCTACACACTTTGGTTCTTTCGGAGCATTCGAACTTGGGTGATCTCTGAATCAGCGACTGCGTTGGTTTAGTTACAAGGAGAGATGGAATAAATATCGTTTTCATTCATAGCTCACGAAGTGCCTCTCCGCTTGACGGAATATGCCCAAGGCTTTCCAGAAACCTCGCCCTTTAAATTAGCCCTGCAAAAATGTTGGCTTAATCAAGATATACGTCGTCATTTTATCGTACACGCAGAAAAGGCTGCTAAAGATACTTTGGCCTTCAACCTAGGATATGGCTATGATATTACCCTAAATTCATTCGATGATATCCTCGTCTAAGCCGTGCGCTTCTTCATACTAAGGATTGGGGGTTTCCAAGGTAAACAAATGCCCCACTCCGCCGCCTGCGTGCAATACCCCAGTGGCCCGCGAGCTTTCCCGTCTGCCGCACGTGTGTTCCTCGTCATCTCCACAGATCTCCACCGCGGACATGTTCACAGAGTCTTGTAATGACATGCTTACCGAGTCTGTTACAAGTGTAGCTGTCGGAAAATGGCAGTTGGGCTTGAACCACAAACCCGGCGTTCATAGATGTGATTCGTATCATGCTTTTGACGGACTATTCAGGTACTGGGAATGATTTTACAGAAATGTAATACAATGTTCCATTCCTTCCTAAATCCTAAATCGAATCCAATCATTTCTGCCATCTCGGCGACGAAAAATCTCAAATACAGAATATCAGACATAGCTTGCAAGATAATCCTTTTTTAATCTGAGTACTGGAGTGGACATTCTCCGCCTGCCGCAGTATTCGCATTGGCCGCAGTGTAACATGATCAATGACATTGACATGGCATATCGTCGGCTATAATTGTATTGATCGCCCGCCATAAATATACATGTAGGTCCTTATTTAGATGCACCGGAACACACATCAAATTATCATAATCCGGAGTTTCATAAGGCATGTTTCCTACTACGACCACGCGGGGTCACGAACAAAGGCGTCTTATGCCATTATCATCCGCGGACGAACGCTCGCTTGGCGACACTGAGAAGAGGGGATTTCAGACATCCCCTCGTCCCTGTACACTGGCCCGTTTGCCTATAAGGCGGCGTCGGATAACCACTGGCTACTTGGACTCTCTCTAGCTTAAATGGCCGGATTCTTCAAGTCTTGCTTCTTCCTTCTTGCTACACTGGGAGCGGCGGCGGCGTTTCCGAGCTATGGTTCATTAGCCGGGCTCTCCGAGCGCGAGCTGGCTAAAATCATCCCTACTCTCCCTGCCCAGACCTTGTCGTCGCCACCAGGGCCACTCAGCGACACTAGTACCAAACTCGTCAACACCCCAGCTCATCCGTTCATTGCACCCGGCAAAAATGATATCAGAGGACCGTGTCCAGGGCTCAATACATTAGCCAATCATGGGGTATCAATATTCCAAGACTTGAAGAATAACTGCCTGGCTGACAGTATGCAATAACCGCTTTAGTATGTGCCCCGTAATGGAATAGTACGTCCATCGCAGATAGTACAGGGGGTGCAGGAAGGTTAGTGGCTTTCAGCATAAACTTTTAGTGATACACATATGCATCCAACCCCTTTTGAATACAGCGTTCAACATGGGCAATGACCTCGCTATATTTATCACCTACGCTGCGCACCTAGTCAATGGCAACTTGATCACCGATTTGCTCAGCATCGGTGGCAAGACGCCATTGACGGGCCCAGATCCCCCAGCACCTGCTATTGTCGGTGGCCTCAACACGCATGCGACTTTCGAAGGCGACGCCAGCACCACCAGGAATGACGCATTCTTTGGTGATAATCATAGCTTCAATGAGACCTTATTCCAACAGGTGCGTCGGCCCTGTTTGTATTCTGACACACACGCTGAGTGGCACATCCTCCCTGCAGCTCGTTTCCTTCTGCGATAGATTCGGAGGCGGCTTCTACAACGTCGCCAGCGCGCGAGAAATCAGATGGCAGCGCATCCAGGACTCCATCGCCACCAATCCGCAGTTTACCTTCATCTCCCCGCGGTACCTCACCGCCTACGCCGATTCCGCCCTGCCCATCGCGTTCTTCATCGACGGGCGTGACTCCTCGGGCAATCTCAGTATAGACGTCGCGCGCGGATTCTACCAGTATGGCAGGATGCCGGACGGCTTTTTCAGAGCCAACGGCAGCACGGGGCTGACCACGCTCGACATCGGCTCCATCTTCAGCGCCCACCCCATCGAGCCCGGCGCCAACAACGGAACGGTCAACAGCTATACATTGGACCCGGACTCGGCGGATCTCAGTAACCTGTGCAAGCTCTACAGCGACTTTGTCACAAATCTCGTTGGGGGGCTGTACCCGAACGCGAAGGGCCCGCTTCTGAAGGCGTTGAACCAAAACCTTGACTTTTTCTACTTCGGCGCAATACAGGAGCTGGGGTGCGCTCAAGTACCTCACTTTACCTAGGGCGCGCAGCGCAACCTCATGATTTGAAAGGACTGGTACTTGTTGTGGCACTCATAGATCTTCTTTGAATATCATTATCAATACTCCATATATTTATATGCCCCATCTATACCTACGAAGCCTTGAAGCAGTTTCGTTCTTATACCCAGAACAACCCATATCGTTCATCGTTGACTGAACGCCTAGCATAGGCATTCTCGTCTTTGTAATATTCAAGATACATCACTAGTACATACAGGGTATCTACATACACATAAAATCAGTAGTCGTTCGGTCATAAAATTCGTGGATATATATCAGTATGCGAATGCGGGGAGCGATTGTGGCATTGTCATTTTGCGCCGCGTCGGCCTCGCTTGGGTCGTCGGTGTGTTGGTACGTCAAGATCGTCGGCCGTAATGGGCGTCGAGGATCGGTATGCGCGAAGGTTCGATTGTCACCCCGCCTGGCTGTGTCATTGTGTCCAATGTCGATGATGTGTGGCCATATGTTGAAGTTGGCAGCTCTAAAGATTTTGCCTAACAGGATCGACGGGTTTAATCGAAGGCGATGCTGCCTCAGTTATCGAGGACTTCTAAAACAGACTCAAGCACCACCTTGGGCTGAAGCAGTATTCTCGTCTCCAGAATTCCCTCCTCCACGCCGGCATTCTCTTTCCCATTCACAGCCTGGGTGCGACCTGCCCCAGCGCCATTGCCGTTACTCCCCGCGCTGCCATTGCTCCCATTCGTCTGCAGACCCAGCACCTCGCTCGGCAGCGGGCTCACGCGCGTGACACACTTGAGGCCAAGTTCCATCGTCACCAGAATTGCGCCGTCGCTCTCGCTGTAGTCCCCGAACGCATCGACCATCTCGCCCTCGACGAACGTGCCGGAGGGGTCTGCGATGACGACTTCAAAGCTCGTGGATATGATGTCCTCGCGCGTGACGCTCGCGAGGCGCAGCACTGCGCGGGAGATGCGTCGGATCTGGTCCAGGTAGCGTGCACGGAGCTGGGCAGCGGGGGGTTCGGATGCAGTGGGAATCGCTGGTGACGCGGCGGGGCTGCGTGCACCAGGACCAGGTGTGGCTGTGGCTGTAGGGGCGGATGCAAACGAGCGGCAGTTTGCGACGGCGAAGATGTCTGTGCACCACCGCAGGATGGTGTCGCTGAGCTCGCTCACGCTGTAGTCCGTCAGCGTGGGGTATATCGCATGGATGTGTTGGTGCGTGAGCGCACGCCACTTGGCGGAGGTCGGCTGGGGCTCCGTCGTGTGGATGTGCGTGTAGATCTGGCTGAGGACGGCGTCGGACTTGGTGGGGAAGCCGATGCAGAACGAGTTGAGCGCGCGCGCGACGCAGAGCGACACGCAGCCCTGCAGCGCGAGCTGTACGAGCAGCGGGTCCTGGGAGTGGTCGCGGTCTGCGAGGATGCGTGTTATGTTCGGCCCGATGCGCGTGCTTGTGTCCTGCATGACCTGCGCGAGGCGCGGGGTCGATGCTGGTGGTGAGAAGGTGCACGTTTCTGTTGCTGCGGCCGCGAATTGGAGGATCTCCTGGTTCAGGTCGTGTATGGCCTGCAGAACCTGGGCGCCAGACCAGCTGTCGGTCCGGGTCATGTATGTCTCTGCACTGCGCAGGCGTGCGCGATCTTCTTCCGTAACGGTGACAATATTAGCGTTGCCGTTCAGCGACTCGCTGCTGACGCTCAGTGAAGAGGCCGATGCAGACGATATGGAGTAGCGGGATGGCGACATGGTGCGCTGTGCGTCTTGCGCTGCACGGTTAGTGTGCATCTGGCGAGACAGCTCGCTTGAGGACATGCGTGTGTCCAGGGAACGGGAATACGGTATGGCACTCGATATGCTGGCCAGCGATTGCTGGGGCTGGTACTGGGGGCCGACGTCGCTGCGTCGGCGCTCTGCCATGGCCCGCTCCCTGTCCCTCTCCCTGCGCAGCTTCTCGAGCTCGGCTTCCCTCGACCGCAGCAGCTCACGGGTCTCCTTCAAAGTCTTCTCGAGCATCTTGCAGCGCTCCTCGAAACGCCTGGCATCCGAATTGGCGCGGGCGAGGTCGTGCTTTGCGTTATCGAGCTCGCGACGCATGGCAGGGGGATCGAGATGGGCAATGCTGCTGGTAGGAGAGTGGCAAGCGGCATGCAGGCGTTCGGCCAAGGGGGATGGTACGGCCGAGGGCTGGCGGGATATCGGGCTAGGCTCTGTCGAGGGCTGGGGAGAGATATATGAATATGCAGTGTTGAGCAAGTTGGCGATGTGGGGCGAGAGAAGGGACATGACAAATGCAAACAGTGCGATAATCAATAATAAATCCGGGGTCGTGCTGTTTCACGGACACTGTCTCGTCTCGCACAGTTGGTTGCAGGATAGGTGGCGGAGAGAGAAAAGGGTGCGTCAGCCCCAACCTCATGATTCTCAACACGCCTCGTTGCAGAAATGAACACCAGAAATGGCATCCCACCCAATCCAGCTGCATCCGTCGTCGTCGCGCCGCTGTCTGCTATATACATGGCCTGTTCAGACTGGCCGATGCCTCTCAAAGGCTCCTGTGTTGAGAGGTCCAATCTGAGGGACACTCAGAAAATTTGGAGCAGCCAATGACAGCCGATGCCAGGCTGATGCGGCATGTTGTGCGCATGCTCTCCTTCCCATTGATTTACATAACTGTTCAACAGAAACTCCAAACCTCGAGCTTCTCCCCAACGAAATCGCGCTACATCGTGTCTTCGAAGTTCACATCTCAGCTCACCGTCGAGAGAAATCTGAGAGAAAATGCAAGTTGTCGATGTGACACCCTGCATGACATAATAATACCCATCACGTTGCCTCTTGAGTCTCAAGTCTCAAGTGTCTCTGTCTGTTCCTTCACCTTCGTACTAGCCGCCTCGTCATATCCTTTGCGCTTCATTGGTCTCTCTTCTGATCAGCCTCCTCTTGACTGAGGCCTTCCCTTCGTTGATTAGCCTTGGGTTAACCCATCTGCTTCTGTGGTCCTGCTGCTCGTTGCTGGTCCGATTCCCCCGTTTTTGTCAATGGTTGCGATATACTGCACTGTGCAGTGCTCCGAAAAACTTGCCCCTTGAAGGTCCTATCATACTTCGAGTGACCTGAGGGCCCAACTGCACTTGAAAAGGAATGCCTCTGATGCTCCCAAGTGGCGAGATCATCGGATGGTTCTGCAGCCGAATCTTATACTTTTGGATCTATGGTATTCAACTCTAAAAATATTCCCTTTACACACCATGACCAACGTCGGACCTGCTGCCAGCACCGGAGGAGTGGCAAAACTTACTTTCAACCATGTCAAGCTGAGCGCGTCACCCTGACAGGCTAGGAAGACACGGCAGTGTCAATGCAGACAGACTACGTCCAACGCTCCAGCAAAAACGACAGAAAAACAGAACATCAATAATAGTATTCTGTAATAAAATCTGAACATGCAACAACAGGTATACACCAAATCATTCTCCGGCAGACAGTGAGGTCGCACAGTAAGCCTTAAACAAAAGCGGGTACTTTAGTGCATCCTTGGGATGCAATCACATCGAAAAAGAAGTCGAGATTCGTGTTCAACGCCGTCAGAAGCTGACCTTTCGCGTTAGGGTACAATCCCCTAATGGTCTTCGTGACGAAATCGGTGTAGAGTTTGCAAAAGCCCGAGGCACTGAAATCTGCCGAGTCCGGGTCTACCGTGTAGCTGTTGACCGTGCCATTATTGGCGCCAGGCTGAATTGGGTGAGCATCAAAGATAGGCGCGTTGTTTGCGACATCCTCGGCCGTGGTGAAATTGGCCCTGTGAAAGCCGGTAGGCATCCGGCCATGCTGGAAGAAGCCTCGCGCGACGCCGAGATCGAGGTTCCCTGAGGTATCGCGCCCGTCGATGAAGAACGCAATGGGGAACGCGGACTCGCCGTAGGCGGTGAAGTAACGCGGGGAGACGAAGCTGAACTGCGGGTTCGTGGCGATGGAGTCCTGGATGCGCTTGAATCTGAGCTCGCTCGCACTAGCGATGTTGTAGAAGCCGCCTCCGAACTTCTTGCTGATGGTAACGAGCTGCAATGGAGTGTGCCACTCAGCACAGGGCACAGAACGCTGATGGATGAAGCCGGCATACCTCTTGGAATAAGGTCTCATTGAAACTATGGTTGTCACCGAAGAAGGCGTCGCCCCTTGTCATACTGGCATCGCCCTCGAACACAGCGTGGGTGTCGAGACCACCGACGATAGCGGGTGACGGGGGATTGGGTCCCGTTGCTGCCGACTTTCCCCCGATACTGAGCAAATCGGTGACCAGGTTGCCGTCGACCAGGTGAGCGGCGTAGGTAATAAATATAGCACGGGAATTCTCCATGTTGAACCCTGTGTTGATATTCATAAGGGGCGTTAGTCGTGTATTCATTGGAGGCTTACGCTGAATGCTACTAACCTTCCTGCGCCGCCTCTACAATCTGGGACGGTCTGGCTATTCCATTGCGGGGGAGATACTGAATCGACAGTTGTATATGGTCAGCATGGTAGGTACTATTTAATGACTGAGGTGTACACACCCCATGATTGGCCAGCGTATTGAGACCTGGACAGGGTCCTCGGATGTCGTCCTTGCCAGGCGCTATCCACGGATGAGCCGGGTCATTGACGAGCTTGATGCTTGTGTCTTTGATCTGCCCCGGTGGCGGCTGCAAATTCCTGGCAGTGAGAGTGGGGATGACTTCATCCAGCTCTCGCTCGGTAAGCCCAGCTAAGGAGCCATAGCTCGGAAAGGCCGTCGCTGCTCCGAGCGCAGTAAGGAGGAAGAGGTAAAGTTTGACGAATTGAGCCATAGAGTAGTTCGGATTGGATGCAAGTGGCTAGTGGTTGATATCGACTTGGTGCACGTCACTCTGCCTTTTAAGCAAAACGGCCTAGTGTACAAAGGCGGAAATCTTTACAAATGCAAACGGCAGGAATTTGTCCCCGGGGTGATAGTAGTCTGACACAGCTTCGTTTTTTACTGCGCGCGCTCGTAGCAGAAAACATGCCCAATGAATTTCCGTTTTGTGGTAATATGATGTGTATCTCTGTGTGTCTAAAATTATAAATAAGGACCTACATGTATATTTATGGCGTGATGATCACTTGCCAACAAGGTTATAGCCAGCGATGTGTATCATTGTTTTTGATCGTGTTATTCACGCCCCCATTGCACTCGGGGCGCGTTAATTCTTACTGCGGTCACTGCGGATACTGCGGCAGGTAGAAATCCTTCGATTCAGTGAATCAAACATTGTTTTACTATCTCCCTGACGACTGCCAGTGGTGCCTTACTTCGTGGGTGTATCTATTGAGGTGTTGGAACCGATCTTCCTCTCTGGGGTACGCATTTCTTGTGAGTATTGAACGTATATACTGACGGCTTCCTCTGCGCTCTTCAGAATTTATCTTCGCATCATTTGTCTGTCAGTCTCCGTGTTTGCCAGACTCAAGCGGGGTCGTCCAATTGATCCTTTGCCAAGCATTCATATAAGCTGTGATGTTTTCAAGTCACGGGGATTTATAACCCTGGCGCAGGGTGCGTCCGAGTGCTGTATTTGTGGACGTTTATCTTATCTTATTTGTCGGGTCTTGTAGCGCTGACCTTTTCTTCTTATTTCAAGCCCGGTGGAAGCCTTCTGCAAGTAAAAAAGCCGGCAATCAAAGCGTGACCTTGCTGATGATTTCACTCAGGTCAAATCGAGTATATTGCCCTTTAAGTAAAGAAACGGCTGGTCTGGGTTTGGATGCGACGTCACTGGCGGCGCGGCCCGGGACAGACTACATACTTTGACACTCGAGAATAAACATTACTGAGTAAGAATTAATATCGAAGAAAAAAGTTCCGAGAATGCAATAACAGGTTGACGACACCAAATTACACTCTAGCAGACGATGAGGTCTCGCCCAGCGAGCCTTAAACGAAAGGGGGCACTTGGGTGCATCCTTGGTCTGCAATTGCACCAAAGAAGAAGCCGAGATTCGTGTTCAACGCCGTGAGAAGCGGACCCTTCGCGGTTGGGTATAGACCCCTGACAGTCTTTGTGACAAAATCGGTGTAGAGCTTGCAAAAGCCTGAGGGACTGAAATCTGCCGAGTCCGGGTCCAACGTGTAGCTGTTGACCGTTCCGTTGTTGCCGCCGGGCTGAATTGGGTGGGCTTCAAAGATAGGCGCGTTGTTTACAACGTCCGCCGCTGTTGTGATATTGGCCCTGTGAAAGCCGGCAGGCATCTTGCCGTTCTGGAAGAAGCTCCGCGCGACGTCAAGATTGAGGTTCCCGGAGGTGTCGCGCCCGTCGATGAAGAACGCGATAGGGAACGCGGACTCGGCATAGGCGGTGTAGTATCGCGGGGAGATGAAGCTGAACTGCGGGTTCGTGGCAATGGAGTCCTGTATGCGCTGGAATCTGAGCTCGCTGGCACTGGCGACGTTGTAGAAGCCGCCTCCGAACTTCATGCTGAAGGAGACGAGCTGCAGCGAAGTGCGTTACTCAGCGTGGGGCTCAGAACGGTGGTGGATGAAGCTGACATACCTCTTGGAATAAGGTCTCATTGAAGCTATGGTTGTCACCGAAGAAGGCGTCGCCTCTTGTCATACTGGCGTCACCCTCGAACACCGCGTGAGTATCGAGACCACCAACGATCGCAGGTTGCGGAGGGTTCGGTCCTGTTGCTCCCGTCTTGCCCCCAATACTGAGCAAATCGGTGACCAAATTTCCGTCAACCAGATGAGCGGCGTAGGTCACAAATCTAGCAAGGTTATTCTCCATGTTGAAACCTGTGTTCATTGAAAGGGTTAGCTATGTATCGTTGGAAATTTTATCAAAAGCTACTAACCCTCTTGCACCGCCTCTACAACCTGGGACGGTCTGGCTATTCCATTGCGGGGGAGATACTGAATTAGTAGTTGCATATGGTCAGCATGGTAGGTACTATTTAATGGCCGAGGTGCACATACCCCATGATTCGCCAGCGTGTTGAGTCCTGGACAGGGTCCTCTGATGTCGTTCTTGCCAGGCGCTATCCAGGGATGAGCCGCATCGTTGACAAGCTTGACACTGGTGTCTTTGTTCTGCCCCGGTGGCGGCTGCAGGGTCCGGGCAGTGAGAGTGGGGATAATTTCATCCAACTCTCGCTGGGTGAGCCCGGCCAATGAACCATAGCTCGGGAAGGCTGCTGCTGCTCCAAGCATAGCAAGAAGGAAGAAGTAAAGTTTGACGAATCGAGACATATAGCAGTTTGGAGTGGATGCGAGTAGTTAGTAGTTGATATCGACTTGATGCACGTCGCTCTGCCTTTTAAGCAAAACGGCCTTGTGGATAGAGGCGGAAATCTTTACAAATGTAAGCAGCGGGAATTTGTCCCCTGGTGATAGTAGTCTAACATAGCTTCGGTTGTAACTGCGGACGCTCATAGAAGGACACATGCCTCCTGAAATTCCGGATTGTGGTAATTTTTTGACCTGCGTGTCTAAAATAAGGACCTATATGTCTATTTATGGCGAGACGATCAGTTAACAATACAATTACAGCCAGCGATGTGTATCATTGTTATTGATCGTGTTGCATACGCTCCTGTTGCGTTTGAGTCTCATTAATGCTTACTGCGGATACTGCGGCAGGAACAAGAGCTTCAATAATCCAGGCAATAATATACTGGTTCACCACCATAATCACTTTTTGCACGCCTTGCATATATTACATCTCTGTACAACGCCTCCTAGTAGTTTGCCTAGAAAACAGCGTAAGAATCACCCTATATTTTCCTAATCCAAGAGCAACATGTGCAGACTGCCCTAAGGAGGAACTCCATTTCAACATACGTACTGACCCCATCTCATTTCCAGCTGTGATTGAGATGTGTGCCGAGACGGTTTTGTTTTTTTTGTTTTTTGTTCGTACTATGTCCATTGAGATCTGGGCCTAATGTAGGACGCCTGTCTACTGTAGGTATATGTAAAGTAACGCATCTATGTGGCCAGATAGTAAATACGAATGTTAATGTCTGTACTGATTGGACGATGCCAGTGTCCAGAAACTTCCTTTTACGTCTACTATGACTGCGCCTGCACTCCCGTATCGTCATTTTTTTCACAGAGACCGAAATCATCCCCCTGCGCCTTTGTTTCAATACTTGTTGCCAAAGGTGCCTCTAGCTGTGTTGCAAACTTGGAGGAGTTCCGAATTCTATGCCAAAACACAGGATATCATTATCAACCTTCAGTCACTGCTGCGGAGCACTGCAATGATTCCACAGATCTCCGCACCCTACGGTGCTTCCTGAGCTCACTGAAAACTCCATCTTACTAAAGGGTATCCAAGGACTTGCGCCCAAAATCGCAGCACGTTGTGAATGCCTTGTAGGCACAAGAACAGCACAGAGCATGGTAACGCGTGGTCCCTTGGCCGTCTACTTCTGACAACTGCTGGGGTTTGGTCGCTGTTTCTGCTCTCATCTGTTGAATGGAATTGTGTTGCGTCCTTCTCTGCGTATATCTCTTGCTAAGTGCGAGGCTTGTTAGTGTTTAGCTTATGGAAACAGTGAAGAATCCAGGTGTGTCGTTCTTCTAGTACTCGATTAAATACGTAGACTAACTATCAGTGCTAAGTCGTACTCGCAGGCTCTCGTTATGATTTTGGTTGCACCGAATCTCTAGCAAATTTCCCCACACTGTGTCGCAGTATACTGCAGCTCCTCGGCGGCCTTTCCCCTGAAAGTTACCCTATGTGAAAGGATCGAGGGTGATCCCGTTGCTGAGCGACTCGATGGAGCCTGCAGATAAAATGACCTGAGCAATGGATTAGTGTAATGCGATCTGGCCGGGATGTGTATGCAAGTTGGGAATGGGAAAGATAGTACCGGGGCTAACGGGGAGGTCTCAGGAACGAGAATGCTGCTTCAGTCGAAATCTGTTCAGGAGCTCCTCAATAACTACAGCGCTGTATCACGTCAACACTTCACTTTTATCAAGCATAGTTATTCTCAGTAACATAACAGCCTTCCGAGCATGTTGATACACCGGCGCTACCTGTGACAGTACAAACGACACGGACTTAACGTTGTCAATGACCGCAATCACTTCATGTATTCACAAATATGTCCCATAAATTATACCCTATGACTAGACGACTGATCTATGCTGATTTGATGCACATGCACTTATAGTAGTACATATCTTATTTGTGCTACTGATATGTTCAAAAATATTATCATGAGGCAGTCCTATGCTCGGCACTGAGTCAATTACGGCTTGTCTTGGATATAGCAAAACTATACAGAATGTCATATACATATACTGATGAGGTTCGTCAAATCCAATGGGTTACAAATTTATTTACAAAACTTGCTCTTATAAAATGTCAAATAAAGTACATTTCCCCCTAGGGAAATGATGGATCTGGATCTGAATGCGAGGGCAGTGGAGGCGCAGACCAAATATTCTCCAGCGGGCACTGAAGTTGAGTTGCACAATTGGCGTTAAGCAAAAGGCGGTACCTGGGTGCATCCCTGGTCTGCAATTGCGCCGAAGAAGAAATCGAGGTTCTGGTTCAACGCCGTCAGAAGCTGGCCCTGGGCGTTCGGGTACAGGCCCTTAACGGTCTTTGTGACAAAGTCGCTGTAGAGCTTGCAGAAGTCACTAAAGTCCGCCGAGTCTGGGTCCAATGTGTAGCTGTTGACCGATCCATTATTGGCGCCAGGCTCAATGGGATGAGCACTAAAGATAGCATCGATGCCGCCGCCCACCCTGTTCAGCGTCGTGGAGATGTTTGCCCTGAAAAAGCCGTCGGGCAGCCTGCCATCCTGGAAAAACCCGCGAGCGACGTCGAGATCGAGGTTTAGGGTGGAGTTTCGTCCGTCGATGAAGAACACAATAGGGAATACAGACTCGGCGTACGCAGTATAGTACCGGGGGGAGATGAAGCTGAACTGTGGGTTGGTAGCGATAGAGTCCTGGATGCGCTGGAATCTGAACTCCCTTGCGGTGGCAATGTTGTAGAAGCCACCTCCGAATTTATTACTGAACGAAACGAGCTACAGGAATGAGTGTCACTCAGAACGGGATTCAGACTAAAATCACAATTGACATACCTCTTGGAACAAGGTCTCATTGAAGCTATGATTGTCTCCAAAGAAAGCATCAGCCCTTGTGGTACTAACGTCGCCTTCAAAAACTGCGTGAGTGTTAAGGCCACCAACGATAGCAGGTGACGGAGGATCTGGGCCCGTCGAAGGCGTCTTGCCACCAATGCTGAGCAAATCGGTGATCAAGTTGCCGTCAACTACTAGGTGCGCGGCGTAGGTCACAAATACGGCGAGGTCATTCCCCATATTAAACACTGTATTCGAAAGTGGTTAGATGTGCGTAGAAAAAGGCCTATGCGAAAAGCTACTAACCTTCTTGCACCGCCTCTACTATCTGGGATGGACTAGCTATTCCATCACGGGGGAGGTACTAAATTGGCAGTCACGGCAGACGGTCAGCATAATAGGTTTTGTTTAACGCCCGTCATATCCATACCCCGTGATTGGCCAGAGTATTAAGGCCTGGACAGGGTCCTCTGATGTCGTTCTCGCCAGGAGCAATCCATGGATGAGCCGGGACATTTACTAGTTTGGTGCGAGTGTCGCTGAGTGGCCCTGGTGGCGACGGTAAGGTCCGGGCAGTGAGAGTGGGGATGATTTCAGCCAGCTCTCGCTCGGTTAGCCCAGCCAATGAACCATAGCTAGGAAAGGCCGTCGCTACTCCAAGCATAGCGAGGAGGAAGAAGTAAAGTTCGACGAACCTGGCCATTTAGTTGGGAGGGGATGTCAGTAGCCACTGGCTGACCATGACTATGAACACAACTCCCTCCTTTTATGCAAATTGGGATCATGTACCAGAGCGAATAGCCCTCTTCCTAAAAGCTGGCAGATGGGATTTTGTCCCTGATCATCGTAAAAGGATAGACTAGCACAGCTTCTTTGCGACTGCGAGCGCTCTCAGCAGGACACATGCCTCACAGAGATCTGTATTATGCCGACTGGAGTATTTCTGTACGTCTATAATAAGAAACTGCATGTATACTTATGGCGGGACAACTCGAATCAGATGCCGATGAAATTATAGCTAGCGATGTACATCATACTGTCATTGATTATCTTGCGCACGCTTTCATTGCAGTCGAGTGCTGTCGAGTCTCTTCGATACTCACTGCGGATACCACGGTATAAAAAAAAGCTCCAATAAAGTATGGCCTCATTTTTTTAATCATCTGGTTATTTCTCAAGCCTTGTCTAAGTTTTGCCTATATTGCATTTCTGCATACCAACACTCCCACTAGTCTTGATGTCCCCAGCATAGTGCTGGCACTATCTTAATTTTTGCTATCATGAAGTTATTTAATTGTCCATATCTCAAAGAATGGAAGCCCCATGATGTTTCCAGGAAGAAACATCCAGCAGATCAATGCTGCAGAAGGAAACAAACCAAAAACAAGCGCGTAGACAATATAAGCGCCGGGCAAAGCAAGATTGACGCAGCTTAGCCGAGGATGCCGAATTGTTTAATTTGATCCGTTTGGGAACAAACGCAACAGTGCATGCAAAGTTGGAACCGCATTTGTTCATCGATTCATCCCCCATCACCGTCCCCGACTGCCACTGCCAACGTCAATTTGGGTTCAATCCAGCTGAGCTCTCGCGCAGCATATACACCTCACTGGTATACTACGATCCCTGAAACTGAATGCCGGACCTACCCGTCGAAATATGGAATTATATACTGGACTACGCTGTTGATGGGGATATCGACCATCTCTTGCCTGTAAACCGTGTTTTCTTCTACAGAGTCATGTATAACCGCTGGTGCAGTGTCACCCTGCCGATCACCGGATTCCGAGAGGAAGTACTTGCGCGTATTCAGTGAGTCTCATGTTGTTACACCTATTATTGGACGCTTATGTGCGAAGAGACCCGTTCGTCAGTAAACACGTTCGTACCCTCCACATAGTAGTCCATTTTGACATCCCCGAACTGCCTTCATGCGGAAAGCGAAGCATGAGGAATCCGATGAGCCTATTATCAACAGAGCTGCCCCGGAAATTCATCAAGACCTTTGCTCGTCCGACGCCATACAAGGTTCCCGGGCCAATGGATGTTCTCAATATAGTGGCCGGAATCGAGTTTCCATGTACTGAGGAAATAAGGGTCACGACGTCCACGGCGGCATGGCCCCATTCAGCACATGCATCATTACGAGCGATGCTTCCGTCCATTTCGCGTAATGTCAATAGCAGTGCTCTCAGAGCTCTCTCATTGCATGCGTCTCTACCAGAATTGCAGATCTTCCTACAACAGGAGCCCGCTTTTCCTACACTCTTACAATTTGAATTGGAGATTAAACAGCCCGAATCGCTCTCTGAATCTCGAGACGACGCTGTAGTCACCCAGTATCTCGTTCCCTTCATCAATACTGCACGCCTTCATCTCCGACGATTGTCTGTCAAATCCTATTACTCCCTGGACCTGACCAACTTCTTCGCAAATCTTTCCACGTTTCCTTCACTGCGGACTCTCAACATCAGCAGGGCGTTCAATAAAACGGATATATATCCCATCTCCTTTACACAGACATGCTTCCAAAAGTTTCCGGCCCTCGCTTGTTTATTTCTGCCTGTTATTCCCCGACAGCGTTTTCATACAGACCTGGACCGTCACGACGTTTTGTACGAATGGCTTCGGCAATGCATCACCAACGAGCGCTGCTTCGAAGGACTCAAATACTTTGACATATATCCGACAGCCATTCCGCCAGCCCTGAATCTCCTCCTCACAGCCACTCGTTCGAACGCGCATAGCCTGGAGCAAATGCAGATACGTGGTCGGTTCTTCGAGCCGGAAGAGGTAGTTCAGCTGCTCCAAGCTCTTGCACAGTGTTCCAACCTCAAGGGGCTGCGGATGAACGTGAAGTTGTTGGACATCACTGTCTTCAGGCAGCTGACGTCAACCCTTGTTGCCCTTGAGACTTTGATCCTTGGTGTTGACACTGTCTCGGTGAGACACCTTTCCCTGAATATACCCGTTCATATTGCTGATGATACGAGTCTTTGTCAAACAGCCGGCATTGCACGTCGACATGAGAAGTTACCAGTGTCCGTCCTCGAAGTTGAAGCAGCTAACGACGAAACCCTTCCCTGATATGATTAGTGTCTTCTCTCAAGACGAAATTCGACAGTGCCTTCCTTCCATACGTACAATTGGTACGATTCAGAATTTGTCAGTGCAGGACATTTAGACTCATGTTAATTGAAACGAGCTCTGTTTAAAGTATAGGCTTGGGGCTAAGTGGCCAAGATGAGTCTGAAAATAGAGGATAGACGCCGCCTTCCAAGCAATTTTATTTATAGATTTAGGCGCTGTTGTGGGTCCTCCTCGTCTTGGCAATATTGCACCTGAAGTCAAGCTTGGACATATCAGACACAGAAGAGAATATTTCATTCGAACGATCCAAGAAGATCTTGTACAAGTTGTAATACAGATTATCGTATGAAGTAACAAGAGACACAAGTGGCAAATTTTGGTCGCGACCTGAGCAGCCTAATGCTCGTAGCTGATGGGCGCTTAGAGGCACTGGCTGTAGAAGGGGCCGCTGTACTTGCAGGTAGAGCCAGAAGCACAGGCGGTGGGGCCGGTGTATCCTGTTCCACCGCTGGGAAGTCTTGTGTTAGCTATCTTTGCGATCTGAGAGTGTTAAAAGAATACACACCATTGACCATACTTGGTCTGGGTGGCGGCAGGAGCAGTGGAAGTGGAAGTCCTGGTGGTTGTGGTAGAGCTCCTGGTGGTCGTGGTGCCTCCGCCAGACGAGGAAGAAGAGCCAGTCCCAGTGTAGGTGGATCCGATGTCACCAACCTTGATGTTCGAGTAGATGACGGACGCGTTGGCGTTGGTACTCTCGACGTCGGCGGGCTTGCCGGAGGAAGTAGAGCAAGCACCACGGGCGACACCGGGTGCGGTGGGGTCAGAGGTGGTGGGGTAGGAAGAGTCAAGCCAAAGCATGTTGACGGCGTGGTCGTCCCAGACGGAGAGGACGAGGGCCATTCCAGCCTTGAGACCAGCACTCATGCCAGCGAGGCCGCCCTTGTCCTGGAAGTCGGTGTTGTCGCCGAAGGTCGACTTCTGGTCATTGCAGTACTGAGAGGTGATGGAGTCGTATGCAGTCATTCCGGGGACGTTGACCTTGGAGTTCTGGATGACCTTGCCGTTCTGGACGTAGAGGCGACGGATCTCCTTGAGGGTGCCGGAGGCGGTACCGCTGTCGGTGAGGAACTGGGTCACAACAGTGAACTTCTTGGTAGTGTCGACGGTCTTTCCGGGGCCGTAGAAAGAGGTATCACCCATGCGGTAGGAGTTGAAGTCGCAGCCATCGGGATCGCAGACAGAGGCGTAGCGGTCGGTGGTACCACAAGCATCGCCCTGGCAGCGAGACTGCGGACCAGTCGTGCAAGGGTGGGGAGTGTAGGCAGCGGCCATGCTGTTGGCCTCCCAGATATCCATCTCGTTGCAGCAGGATCCGTAGTTTCCAGACCCAGCGTTGGCATCGTTGGGGTTGGCGGACCAGCCATCGGAGTTGGCCTGCAATTAAAATCAGTCATGGAACTTCGACCTTCGATAGAAGCAGAATATGGTACTTACAACACCGTTGATGAACTTGATGTCGCGGGGGCACTGGGAATCACAGTAACCGGTTCCGTACTTGGCGCCAGCCTTGTTGGTGGGGAACCTGGCAATACCACCATCGGCATCCATTTGGGAGAAGTAGAGGGCACCGTTGAGACCGCAGGGAAGGTTGGAAACATCGACGTCGAAGGAGAACTCCTGGTTGAGAACCTTGAAAAGCTCGTACTGGCTGTCGCTGCCGGCGGACAACATGTAGACACGGGAACCGATGTTCTTGTTGGCGCCGGTGGTCACGAACTTGAGGGTGAGGGCATTGCCACTGGTGGTGATACCGTAGGTGCCAGAGTAGTCAGCACCGTCGAGGGCGCAGTTCTTGGCGCAGGTGGCACCGTCGGGGCAGAGAGTCGCGTCCCAGGTGTTACCGGTGTAGCAGTTGGTCGAGCCGGAGGTGCTGTGGAGCCAGCGCCAGTTGGAGTCGAGGACGATCTTTCCAGCCTGGGAGGTGCAGCCGGAGGCCGTGCACTTTTGCCAGGGGAGAGAAGGGTGGGTCTCGGCGGTGAGGGTGCCAACCTGCTGGGCGAATGCCGTAGCAGCGTAGGTGAGAGCGAGGAGAGCGGAGTATGCGAACATTTTCGATGAGGACCGGTGCCGGTAATGAACCAAGAAAGCTGCTGTTTACTGGGTGAAGATTCTGGAGAATTGCAACGAGCATTTATACGACAAGGAGCGGATAATGTCCGGCGCAGTGGGATGAGAGCATGGCGAGGAGGTGGAGGGGAGTGACCTGGCGAAGGTGTTGTTCATTGGAAAGTAGCTGGATACTCTTCGGAAAGAAAGCGTCTGCACTAGCGCGCTGTCGCAGGTCGGTCACACTGGCTGGACGACTATTGGGAGCGAGAAATGAGTGGTGGCAGAACCTTTCGAGCGTGTTCTATTTTTAGATCTGTTAAGCGCTTCATTCAAGCAAGAGATCAATAAACACTGAAAAATAATACTGAATCTGATGAAATTAGGCCGGCAAACCTCCTCAGGTCACACCGAAATAGATGCGCAATGGATACACCGAGGAGTCCTTCGTGCTGTTTTTGTTACAGTCTCGAGGAGGTGATCGAAGCTGCACGGTGATAAGCTCGTCTTCCAAAGGTGGTAACACCTTACCTATATAGACTTGTTTGTGCGTCCGGCTGATATCTCTACAGCAAGTGCTGAAAGGGGTCAGAAAAGTGGTCACAGAGATGCTGAGATGGACTGTGGTATGAGATGCGCAAAGGCGGGGAGAGGGGTTGGCCTATCATCGTCGACTGTGAGCGTTGGCATTCGTTGGCTGTCAGGCTTGGCATTTTAAAAATAGATTGATCTCAACCTTCTCAGTACCCTCTACGCCCGCGTGATATTCTTACAGCAGAAGAAAAGTATCATACCTGCGATAACTCCCTCCAGAGCGGCGCATGTCTCACGCGGCTCATGTTGGGGCAATACCTCATGATCCCACAGCAATGGAAGATCTCCCGTCGCCTCGCATTGCTCCTGCCGTGCTTCTTTACTGGGTGTGTCAACACCTCCTTTATCCGCACTGTGGCGACAGAAAGCGCGTCATTTCCTGTCGGAACATTTGCTTAAGGCCATGAAGCTAAGACATACTCGCGAATTTGATAATGAAAAACAGTCGCCGATAGGTACCCAATGCGGGGAAAGCGTCATGCCCTGAGGAAGGTATGAAGGAGCGGGGTTCATTCTGACGGACGCCCCAAGATGCCGCCGGACTCGTCATGTACTGAGTCACTGTATGTCAGCTGCTCAGAAACCCATATGCAGACGCCGTTCATCAATTCCTGAGTTCTTGCTGTACTGCTGTACTTCGCTTGTACAGCGCACTACCAGTGTTCGTTCAAACCAGTGGCACAACCTGTACAAGCCGGTGACCTGCGAAAAGATTAACTGAATCGGCGCCAATTTAAGATAACCCGATTTTTGTAACACTGAACGATCGAGCGCTGCTCGAGTGCTCCAGATCAAGATAAATTTAACTCAGGCAATCCCTTCCATTTACATACGAGGAGCAACAACAACTGTCTACCGGAAAAACAGGTCAAAGCCTTCATCCGTAGGTTATGCGCAGGCGAGGCAATGTTTCCCCGGAGGACTACGCTGGTCCTACGATGTTTATAGTGATACATTTTTATCCCACAGATGAGCCTGAGGCCTATTCTGCTGGTGCTGAAACTGGGCTAAGGAGAAATGAAGTTGACATATGGAGCCCAAAAACCCCATTTACAATGACAGAATACCGCAGATGTCATGGATTATCCGCAACTTGAATTACAGTTTCTTGACGTCCCCTTCTATTCGTCCCTCAGTCAGCGTATGTATGTATAACGATGAGCTGCGAGATACGAGGTTCTACCACTTGCGCTCGACGCTGTGTAACATGTAACTTCAAGGCGTACCTGTGGAATATTGAATCGCTTTGAGTCAATTCAAAAGAATGACCCTGCCAAAAACGCACTGTTCGTGGCTCTTTGCTCGGGAGTGTCTCGATGAAACTGCATTCTAACAAAATAAAGCTCCGAGATAGCCAGTCTATACGTCAATAATCGAGGTCGGGAAGGTGACAAATTGCTTACGGGTCACTTCAAAAGCATTTAGCAGCCACAGATCAATTTCGAGTTGTGCGTCAAAAGGTCTGATACTGCATCACCAGTGTGGGACATCAATTGCTTGATTTCTCTAATCCCGTGACTATTTGACTGTATTCTCGAAGCGGAGTTCGGCAGGCCTATAGACACCGTGCGAGTCAGCGACCATTGTCTGACACCGACAGGGTGTACATGGGTGTGGGCATGTCCCGCCGTTTTGATTCCAGGTGATTGAGATGATGGAGCCAATGCAAAGTGTGGCAAATAAGCAAACAGTTGGTAGGAGATGGCGCATCCGGGTTATCAGGTCTCTGGTACTCGATCAATGGGCTAAATAAAGGTAATGTGAATTGAAGACTTTAGAGGAATGATGAATTAACATGCATGTACAGCAAGAAATCAGCCTCTTGACCAAAAGTGTTATAGTTCCATATCGCACTGGAATCGACACGGTTGGCTAGCAGTTCCAGAAGACAAAAAGAACAGAAACCAGAACCCTCTGGTAAGCTCGACGTTCGAAGGCAGTTAAAGTGTCGCAATCTGGGCAAAGACGAGCGTTGGCAAAACCATAGAGAGACAACCCACTGAAAGGATCGTGTGATGTCCACAAAAACAGTCTAGAATGCAAGAGTGCGTGCTACTTGTGCCCTGATAAAGCATGTCCGAAAAACGAGCGTATACGAGTGCATTCTCGGGACATTAGGGGTTTTCCACTATGAGTCCATACCCAGATGCAGGGTCTAAGTCCAATGACGCCGTTCCAAGTGGGTGTGTCACGGTATATGAGGATGTACGGCTCCCAGCATATAGGAAGAGCGGAGAGACAACACATCGTACCGGTTTCGGGCAGTAATCACAAAGTAAATTTCAGCGGAAACTCCTTGGTTGTTGACAAAGATAGCAAGCACCGAGGACATTTTGGGGATCCAGCTGCGCCGAGTCACATATTCCGTGTAGTCGCTAAAAATGTGAGTCATAAGAGCCCAGATGTGCCGCCCAGCAAGGAGAGGGGAATGAAGAGGATGACTGGCGGTGCGTGATAATGAAGAGTTGGCTGACAAAGCGTGATTTGCCGATGTCCGGCTTGTGAAAGTTTTGGCCGAGCAGACAACGTGTGCATAAAACACAACTTGACAGTGAACGACCACGACCTCCATCTTCTTGCCTCGTTTCTTCCTGTTTAACTCTCCTCGAAGGTTTATCGCGTAGATCTTCACCATTTCGTCTTCGCACTCCCCCCACCCCACCACCGGCATATTCTTCTGTCCAGGCAGAGGATTCATGCTTCGACCTCCAATCGCTATACCAAAGCACAAAAGATATTTGCCCAGATCCTCCTCTCGTCTTGTGAGTACCCTCAGTAACTCCGATGAAACAATGGATCTCATCCTTTGAAGCAGCGTTAAAACAACTATAAACTGCCCAGTATGGCTGGAATTGTTAACATTCGCCGCGATGTCGATGACAAGTTCTATCGTTACCGGTTTGTGCGAAATTTCTCTCTCTTTCGGCGTTCCTCTCATGCTTTCCACACAGCATGCCTGTCATGACCACCAAAATTGAAGGAAAAGGAAATGGCATCAAGACCGTCATCCCTAACATGTCCGATGTCGCACGCGCACTCAGCCGACCCCCGACGTACACGACCAAGTTCTTCGGCTGCGAGCTTGGCGCACAGACCACTTTCGACGAAAAGAACGACCGTTACATCGTCAACGGCGCGCACGATGCGGAGCACCTGCGCAAGCTGCTCGACGTCTTCATCGAGAAATTCGTCCTGTGCAAGTCGTGCAAGAACCCCGAGACGGAGCTTGTCATCATCAAGCAAGGACGCACCGAGAACATCATCCGTGACTGCAAGGCCTGTGGCGAGCGTACCGATGTCGACATGCGCCACAAGCTCACCACGTTCATCGTGAAGAACCCACCCGTCAAGATCAAGAAGGGCAAGAACAAGAACACGGGTGGCGATGCCGCGGGCGGTGTCGGCGGTGGCGGTATTCCTGATCCCACAGGCGAGAGGGGTGAGAGTCCCAAAGAAGACGGTGCCGAGAGCGACGACGAATTGACCAGGAAGATCAAGGCCGAGGCGGCTGAGCTCAACACTGAGACGGCCCTTGCCAAAGAAGATTGGTCCGCGGATACTTCTCCCGAGGCCGTCAAACAGCGCATCAAGGCTCTCGAGGGAAGCATGGCCGCTGTCCAAATCGCTGGCGGTGGTGATGATGACGGTAGCGATGAAGACGGTGATAGCCCTTACGCCGTTTTGGGTCGCTGGATCCAAGAAAATCCCGACCAGGACCCCAAGGCTCGAGCTATTGCCATCTACAAACGCGCAGAAGAGCTGGGCATCGAGAAGAAGCATAAAACCGTCACCGTTGTCGTGCAGGCGCTCTTCACTGCCAACATCGTTTCTGAGATCGGGAATTATGGCCCCTTGTTCACCAAGGTGAGTTCTCTTTGCCCTTGCAGTCCGTCATCGTTGCGTGGATCCTGATTTGTTTCGCGCAGCTTGTTACATCTGAGAAACACCAGAAATCTTTGCTTGGCGGCATCGAACGTTTCCTTGGCTTCACCCATCCTGATCTCATTCCACTCGTGCCCAAGATGCTGATGGGCTTCTACCAGATTGACGTTCTGGAGGAGGAGGTCGTTACCCAGTGGGGTACCCATGTCAGCAAGAAGTATGTTGACAAAGACACTAGCAAGAAGGTTAGGAAGGCTAGTGAGCCTTTCTTGAAGGTCAGTCACACCTTATTCGTTGATGTATTCAATGCTTATTGATCTGGCTTTTCACTAGTGGTTGGAAGAGGCAGATGATGATGATGATGACGACGAGTGATTCGACAACATTAAAACACTTCCGTATTGCTCTCGAACGATTAACATGTATCGTCCTATGATCTTCTTTTAGCTCTTGGATACTGAACCTTGGATACTGAACCTCTTCGAACCCATTTGTTGCGTTATATGATTTGCTTTCTATGTATTGGTTCCCTGAATGTTCATCTATGTTGATTCATTGCAGTCTCATTGTGGTTCGTTTTCTCATCCTTCCGTGCGATTTTAGGAACTCTCGCTGTGGATTGTATTGACAACGCCTGTACATCTTGATAACGCTTTCTATTAGTGTCCCCACATGGCGCATCGGGTTTTGGTCTACGCGATGAAATTCCAGTATAGAAGATGTCACGAAGAGATTACCTCAGGATACAGCCTAGCGTTCTTCTCTCGGCCGCCATTGTGAACATGGCTCTGCGGCAGTCAAGTCAAGTTTTGCTGCTCGACGCTTTGTAGCTACATGATGTAAGAGTCAGACAATGAACAGACTCTTAGGTCATCTGCCCGAGGAACGATCACCAGCTACGGTATGACCTCAACGAATGCGGTTAACCCTCAGAAGGGGCAATGCGGGGCAACTCTGGGGCAACCGCATCTCTCCGCATCCTGCAACAACCCGCGCGGAGCCGCAGTTCTCCTAACTTCTTCAAACCATTATCTCGTAATAAGACTCGTACTATTGCTAATTTGCTAGCCTCCTCTTATGCAGAGGACCCGAAGATGTGCTGGATGATTGTCCGATAAAGGGCGCGAATTTCTGACGGTGAAAGGCCCAATTTAGCAGGATCTGTCAAGACAAAAAGTTATTGAACATCGAATTCCGACAGACCGCATCGAATCCTACTTTAGTCTTTTCCACGTGGTTCTGGTATTCAATTGCTCAAGCGCTGGAATTCAAGTTCCTCTGCCCTTCAATGTTCTCCACTCTCTCACCACTCACTGCCTCTCTGAACGTTCAGCCATCGTGAAGGGGACCCCTTATCTCCTACCTCTGACTGTTAGTCGGATAGAGGAATACTAATGATTGATGAACTGATCGGCATACCTGCACACCAAATTCACTGTCAACACGTCGCCTGCGCTACATCGTTCTATCTTGCTGGTTGGCACCATCTTGGAGGCTTGAACGAAGGTCTCACTTATCCACGGCTCATCAGGCCGCGCCATGTCCTCGCCTGTGGCCCCGAACACAGTATTCTTCCCCAACGTCGGGCTACAGGCTTTAAGCGCCCTCATTCACTTTTTCGGTATGTTATACACCTATGGGGACTTCAAAGAGTCTCAACTGACAAAAAGCGACTCAGGCCTGACTATTATCACACACTGCATCTCCCGACGGATACAGCATGAATCGCTCACGTATGAAGGCATCAAGACGATACCGTGGCCCCGGTTAGCATTGCTACTCATGTTTTGCGACTCTTGGTTGTTCCTCGTCTCCAGTACGTCATTAAAGCCTCGAATGACGACGAGGAGTAGATTCATACGTTATGTTTAGGCGGACTGTTAGTTTTTGGGTTCGGGTTGGAGTATTCGCCCGCCGTCTGCACGGCGGCTGCTTACTCCTCCATTATATTCTATTCGTCTTCAAAATTCTTCGTTTATGCTTTCTTAGGTGAGGCAATCCAGCGAGACCCTTTCTGTTACTCGCTTCTGAATGTCGAAATGTGCTTGTGCTTCCACAGCGGAAAAAGTACACATCGTTTGGTCACCAACTTTGGGAGTGCGCAGGCTGGAATCGCCTGTATACCTGATATGTATCGTGTCGGTGTCGATATATTGTATAGTGATGACGCTCATGCTGGCAGGTGCGTCGCTCCTCTTGGTTCACTGAGCCCGTGCTGATATTTCCCGCTTCAAGGACCTATACACACACATCGGGAGAATGGTGCTTGTGTGATTGGCCTGAAGCCAGTGGGGTCAATCCCTGTTCTTGTATATGATATGTAAGTCTGTATTTTCATCATTTTCTCTTTCTGAAAACTCATCACCGATAATTACCTTAGCGCTGTCAACGTGCTATTGACGATGTTTTTTATGCTGCCGCTCATGCGCTCCAAGGTTATGAACACCACCCTCCGCAGGTTGGCTAGAAAAACGTTCATGTGAGTCTACAAAGCCGTATTTACTTCCCTGTGACCACAGAACTAAGTGATATCATCGTGCTCAATAATGACATGTAGTGCCTCTTTAATTGCTTTGACAACGTCAACTGTACGATCTTTGAAGCCTAAATGAACACCACTGACGATACCTACTGATGTGATTAGATCAACATTGCTGTTCTCATTGCTCTGAAGGGGCGAGAACTTGGTTGGGTAAATTTGTGTGCCTGTGCCGGAGATGTACGCTCTCGTTTTCTCCTGCAAAGAAAAGAAAATGCCTAGCTTACTCATACACATTTGTAACTCTCAGATCATCATCAACGCTGTCGCATTATTCTGGGTATCAGGTAGCAGGAATAGGCACCGTCAACGGCAGACGTCCTCAAGCGGCCTTCCCAACCCTAACATGCCTGACGCACGTCGCCGCCCCCGCCGACCATCACACACCTTCTCCGACCCGCAATTCGCGTCCATCCAGATCGAGAGCGTCCACTTCGCCAACCACGAACACAACCACAAAAGCACGTCGCTACCCGTGCGCGTGGTTGCTGAGAATACCAGCGTTGGGTCGATGGTGGGATCCATGCCGTTCACCTCAAGCGCGTCCTTTCCCAGATTTTTGGAAGGCCAGATGGAGGAGGATCTCGCGAAGAGAGAACCAAGGAAGCCATCTTGGCTTACTCAATTGCTGTCCAGGACACCGAAGGAGCCGCAGTCGCAGGTACGCGTTTGTGTTTTGTATACCAGCTCTTCAATCTATGTGCACGTACTTTTGCTGATATCCAAACCCATCTTCTGAAGATCGTAGAGGTTGAGGGTGAGACACAAAAACCGTCAGATCCCGAATATGCCCTTGGTATTGCGGAAAGCAATTTATAAACAGCCAATACCCTGCCTCATGCACGGAGCTGATATATACTCATCTCCGCTTTCGAGAGTTTTCACTTGGTACATACTACACATTGGCATCATGGCTACATAATGGCCATGGGCAACTTACTGCAAACACCAAACTGCACTCGAATATTAACTTTGGGTCCTTGTGGAATCATTCGATTTTGGAGGAGCCATGGGTATAAATTGTCGATCGTCAATTATCATGAGATATGGCAGTAGTAACATAAAGCAATACGAAGCATGCCGAGTGACGAGGGTACTGGCATACTAAAAGGAACCAACCACCTAAGCACTATGGTAACACCGAACTTGCGGCCCTACAAAAGGATAGCTCCTGCAAGAGCAGCACCCGCAACGAGACCACCAACGTGGAAGCTACTTCCCGAAGCGCCGCTTGTTTTAGTAACTGAATCTCCAGCTCCACCAGTGGCGGCGGGACTGGTCGCAGTTGTACCCGAACTTGCAGAACTGCCACCAGAGCTGCCAGTGCCACTACCCGTGCCACTGCTTCCAGGGCTGCTAGAACCTCCTGAGGCAGATACGGGGTGACCTGCGGCCTTGCAGCCGTCAACGAATGCTGTTGGGTTGAAGAAATGAAAACGATCAGATGATTGTATTGAGATGTTAGAATTTCAAAACGCACTGTTAACGGCACTATCGAGTACGGTCTTGTCGACACCAGCGATGCCGGCAGTCGAGATACATTCCAGGCACGACTTCATTGCGCTTACAACATTGTTGGTGCAGACGCAGCTGAGGTCGGTGCAGGTAGCTTTCTGTTTACAGCATTGTTACTGAAGGCTCTTTGAACTTTGTAAACTCAGGGACATAACTCACGCTGAATGCATCGACATAGGCCTGACATTTGCCAGTCAGACACGAAGACGGGATGCTGGAGGGGTCGAAGCCGCCGGATGCCTGAGCAAGAACTTTTGTCACGAGTGGTCAGGAGAAAGCTCTCATAATGCTTTGAAGAAAACACACCCATGGGCAGAGCAGTCAAAAGAGACGCAATAATGACAGAGGACCGCATGATTAGAGGCAGAAAGGTACTACGACAACGACACTGGAGAGGGTGGTGGGTGAACCGATTCCCTTCGCAACGCCTTTTATGAGTGAAGGACAGTCAATGTCTGGGAAATGCCCTTTACGAAGGGCCAAGCCTCTCCGCACGCCACTCATAAAAATTCAATGGCTGGCGAGCGCTTGCATTCATTAGCGTGTCGCGTATCGCCACGCGCACAGGTATGCACCAGGCAACCCTTGATGAGCGGAGGCACTTTGAGACATGTTGAATGAGCAGTCGACCGTGCAGATTTCGCGCGCATATAATGCTAAACCAGGAGGAAGAGAGAGTAAATTATCTATCTCCCAATCTGGGTTAACCTGCCCTCAAGGAAGTCATTGAGGAGGAGGAGGAGGAGAAGAAGGAAGCCCATTGTCTTCGATCAAAAGCTTGGGTGAGCGGGGAACCTGTCAGTATTTGTTAAGCGCCAGCAAAGTGCCAAGCATTTGGAGTGCACAAAGCTATAATTAGCGATAGTTGTGATCACCACTTCATTGAAATTCAATTGCCTTGACAGGTTGCTTGCGGGCGTCCAAGACTGAGCGGCACTCTATTTCGTCTCCGTTTCTTCTCCATGAGGAGCTGTGTCTGAATCTCTGAAGGCCTGGAGATCTGGGCTCTGAGTACAGCACGAGCATGTGTTCGCAGAGGTTCTTTCGCTTCAAGCATATCCAACATAGGGCTGAATCCACCTCCACCTAGTTGGAGGCCTGCTTCCGCGTCGTCAGGGGGGCACAAGCATGGTTTACTTCTTCGGTATTGAACCAGTGTAAAGCCGATTAGTTCCTTTCTCACCCCAACGTTTGTATCGTGAGAATTATTGTAGGCATGATGGGATCCTAAATAGGAAATAATCTTTCCGTTTTTGACCATCAGGTCCTTCAAGGCAGTGACACTGGAATAGGTGGATAAACTGTATCCAGCAATTGACTTGTGCTGACCGTTTTCTATTATCATTACAATCAACGCTTGCGGAGCTTGAGTATGCCAACTTCTGTCCAAGATGGTACAAACCCATACGTACATACAATCAAAAGTAATGGAAGGACTTGTACTACAAGACGCAGAAAGATACATGAGGATAAAGTGTACATTGTTCGGTTAAATTAAGTTTAAAAAAGTAACAGTGACGCTTCAGTTGCATACACTGTAGATTAACGAGTAAATAAGTAGTGAAAAGGGACGCAGTTCCAAGACGATGAGCCGCATTGAATAAATACAGCAGAAGATACAAGAAATATCAGACTCTGATAAGTACCGAGAGAACGTCCAGTAGAGTCCCCGTTGACATGATGAGGCGTATTAGTGATCTACGTTGTGAGATCTATGGGTATCGAAGCGGCGACGACATGATTTTGAGTTTTGTAGGGCAGTCGGGCAATGAGGTGATGGTCTGCTTGTGCGGTGCCATTTTCCTGAGCCATATTTTGCTGAAACACTGGGGCCATTACAGAATCGACGGAGGATGATGGATACTGGCTTCTACATGATCGTTGGACAGCGAAAACCGAGATGATGCGCAGCTCGTGTGAGATGCGTGCCAATGGATACGCCCCTTACTACTGGGTCGTGCGCCAGGTCTGCGAAGATGGCCCGCCGCGCTGGAGCAAGATTACTCCTCATCACACTCGTCGTTATCGCTTCCTGCTTCCGCGTCCGGATCGTCGTCACCAAGCTTTCCGTTGCCTCCCTTCCACTCGCGCTCCCACAAAGGGTCCGGGCTGAGTGGTATCAGGGCAGGGTGTCCTGGGGGGAGTGAAGAGCGTGCTCGGTGAAGGCGAGCGAGCAGGGCGGATCTATCAGCTAGAAGCGCTTGAATATGGTCTATGGCTGGACAAGAAGAAGTCAGTTTCCATAACAGAGTGGAGTGTTACGGCAGGTGAATACAAACACGACACCGAGGAGGAAAAGGGTTGCGTACTTTTGGACAAAACGACATTTTCACTCCTCGGTCCTGCTCTACCATCGAGCTTATCCTTGTCTTCTCCTTCTTTCTGCCCCTTCTTCGCCCTACCTTTCTTCCGCTGCCCATTTGCTCCTGCTCGTGCGCTGTTCCGCTCAGCCTCTTCTTCTTCCCTGATCGCCTCACGCAGAGCCGGAACGGTCTCACAGAGTGCCTCATAACCACGGCGAATATTCGCTCGGCGCTTCTGTTCCGACTGGATATGGTTTGCTTTCTTCTGTGACGGGGACAACAGTGCTTGTTTCGTTGAAGTGGAGGACTGCTGCTGCGAATTGGCGTTCGTATACGTCGAGCCCACGGAGCCTGACCGGCGGCCGGTGCCACTTGTCGAAGAATGGTTGCGCGTAGTACTTGACGACGAAGGGGCAGCGTGTGCTGCCCCTTGACGGCTGCTTTGGCTGGGTAACCGTGATGTCGAAGGCTGCGCGTTTTGTCCAGGTAAAACTCCTGTTCCATGGTAGTCCTGTGATGGGAGGTGTATTTGGTGGGGTGATTGTTGGTGTTGGGCATGCATCGACATAGAGCCTGTAGAATGGCCCTGTTGGAATTGGAATGACGAATGCGGGGAGAGGGGTGAAGGATCGTGACTTGAATGCCCATTAAGAGATGAAGTCAAGAGCTGAGGGTGGTGATCAGGATGTGGTGGGTACCGCAAATCGTTTGGCGAATGTCCGCGCTGGGCCTCATCGCGAACAAATGGAAACGAGTCTCGGCCATTTGAGTAGGAGTTTTGCTGTTGCGGTTCATGGTGATGCTCCCGCTGGTGCCGGTGGTGTTGTATGGCTTGTCGCTGGTGGGCGAAGTGCTGATCATGCTGCATCTCAAACTCGTCCACCGCCTGGGATCCATGGTCGCCATACATTTGCTGAGGCGATAGATTCTGATGCTGATGCGACATGGATCCACTTCCTTCCCAGCTTGAGTTGGGTGCATCGAGCGACATGAGATCTTTGGTGGCCTTTGTCAGAGCTTCCCGTTGCCCAGGATTTGGCTCCGACATGAGCGATGCATCCTCCTGCCCATCGGGCGCCTGATTTCCAGCATTGTAAATGGCCCACTCATTCGCAGTGAGCGTGTCGCCGGGGTAGTCCATCGTCGACAAGAACGATTGGAAGGCATGGCGTTCCGCCGGAGAGAGTAACGATTGCATGGGCGAAAACTGCATAATGTGAGTAAAAGAGTCCGCGACAAAGAAGGATGATATACACACCTTAACACGCTTCACTTGTAAGGTATGACGATACTTTTGAGAATCTGGATGGAATGCGGGGTAAGTCACGGTCAAGCAGTAGTAGTGACTCTAAGGGTTGCATGTGAAAACAAAGAAGAGAGTGCGATGTGGCTGTGCCCCTCTTCCTCCAACTGAGCCCAGCATCGATCCCCTCTCTTTCCCTCCTCCCGCCATCATATCACACGACCTTACTCAACGCCTAACACGCCGCCCTATTCAGCCTGACAGAACTGTCCTCATAAGGCGGAGCGGAAGGCCTTACCTACCCTCTCATGCAATCCGCCACTGCATCCTGGCCTTCTCAAGTTTGTCGCGTCCAATGTTTGCGGTTCAGCGTGATGCAGGAGACTTTGGGTCAAAGGCTTCTAAAGCCGATATTGGCGCTAGCACCTTCTTCTGATGATTGTGTAGGTGGCCAAGTACACTTCAAGCTTATAGTCTGTCTCTTTGAATTCATTGCCGAACCTTGATGAACCGTCAGTCCTCAAATCATCTCACAATGCGTACACAGGACTTTGAAGCGCCTGCTTTACTATAAACGTCCTCTGATAGGAACTGCCTTGCGCACAACTTTGCCATGCTTCCTGCGCGTGACTTGGAATCCTAGTAAACCCGGACGCTATCTGCCATCTACCAGCGATCCCAGTTCGTGTTGGTTGCCTTGCGATTTCCCGCCCCGCCCCCTCGGCTTCGCTGTCTCGTTCTCCATTCAATATTTCCCAAGGTCCAGTATGCTCATCCGGTTCGCGTTCACCTCCATCGTTGCTATGTGAAAGCTCAGCTGCATTGGAGATTTCACGCCATACTGAAACGTCTGACTTGCCGGATTTAACGGGGACTATCATATTGTCTTCGAGTTATCTATACCTTGCGCGCTGCAAGCTCCAAATATCTGCGTCATGTGTTGATTTGGTATATCACAATATGGGTTAGTAGTCGTCATTATCAATGTCTATACCGCGTCTCAGTGCATATGTTTCCTTTAGATCCCTTTCACCCGACTTCTTTCCTGCAATTTTGCGAGCCGGCCATTCTACTACACATTGCGAAAACGCGTATCCATGGAGGTGAAGCTCGCCTTGAAACCCGTCCACGCGTCACGCGTCAGTCATCCCCCAGTAGCAAGACTCCGCCTGCCTCCCCGTTATTTGGACAAACCTGAGATATTTAATGAAGCCACGTTACAACCCATCTGGCAGCGCCGGAGTACATTTTCTATCAACTTCTCTGTCAAGCACTCCGTCGCATTTGATGCGCATCCACATCCAGCGACGAAACGCGAGACTGCGTCGGGGTTCATTTTAGGTGCTTCTCCACGCCGACTCTGAGAACTGACTGCAGACCCCATTGTCTATAATCAGTGGACATGGGTAGACCGCAAATGTAAATGGTAATCTCGATCGTCATATGTTATATCGAACTTGATAGGATAGACGTTTATCGTCTGCCGGCCGTTTTCTTCTGTCAACGCAAGCCTCGGGGACATCTTTAGACTGATCATTGGGATGTCCCCGGTGCACCCTCAAGGTCTACAAGGCCTCTTTGCCTAAAGCCACGTTTGAGTTCAGTTGTGATGAACAACAATGTAATTGTTCTTCTGCCTTGTCACACCTTTCCCCCCTCGTGTGGTAAATCAAAGCGTTAAAATTGCTTGACGGCCTTGTTCTGGCCTTGCGAGTCGGCCAAAGAGCGAGTTTTACCCTATGCTGCAATATTACCCAGTTCTCTGTGACCCAAATGTGGCATTAGCAACACAGTCAATTCAAAGTGAAGATGGAACCACCGCAGCCTAACTTCTTCAGCCCCATTTCTTAGCGCAGCGAAGCATACACACAGAAAAAGCTCTTGGGTGTTTATGCGTTTGCACGGTTGCACCGGCGGCGCATCGCGCCTCCTCGATCTATTTTTAGATAGATGCAGCGTAGGCAACTTCGTTTTTGGGCGCTAGGTTCCCACAACACGGATACAGCAGAACCGTGCTAGCGACGATGACATATGTGCTCAAGTACGCGATGAAGGCCTCCAGATGGCCTCTGTCGAGCTTAAGGTCTGCAACAATTCGCCACGGCACCAGTTGATAAGAACGCGCTGTCTATTACATTCAGATGAATGAAAATCTCCGGCGGTCATTTTTACATGATGATCATTCACACAGCGTCAATGCCAACATAGTACAGGAAGGCCGGATGCGGTTCATAGTCATCGAGGTAAAGGAAGGAGCATGCTACCATCAGGCTATTAACAGCGATTCTTGATCATCACACAGAGACTCTGCGTGGACTGAGATAGGACAGGATCTGCAATGATGCCAACGAGAAGGTGTTTATGTACTCTTTTTACATCCTCCTGGATGCGGTTGAGCATGCACCCGGGAATACGTCTGGCGCAATGCGAACCTCGGTCATCTTGACCAGGTTGTGTTGACAACTCCTGGAGTGTCAACGGGCTGATGAGTTTGTATCTTAGCGGCGGTGTGCGCGTAAAGGCGCACACCGTCGGGACTCGGAGAGGCACCAGGCTGGGGAACTGGGAGCCATCAGGTTCTCTCGCCAAATCATCATCAGCGCCTTCTAGCGGTCCCGCTTGTTGTAGGCTCTGTGAGACCTTGTGGGAGCTGGATTATCAACAGCGTGTACGAAGATACGCACGCATTCAATTGATATGTAAATGGTTCCTCGTTTATGTACACTATATCTGCATTATTTAGACGGCTTCACAGCATCAGTTAGCAAATGAAGCTGTTCTCAATGGTCCGTTGGTGTTTTTATTTCTCATGTAGGTTGATGTAAGTTACCTACCAGGTGGATCGGTCTCGAGCGCAAACCGATTTGGAGGCTTTGGCCACAATCTTTAGCGCTCGGCTACGCAAAATCCGACGGTTGTAGCTGGCGGGTGTCGTCATAAATTCTCGCCGCTTGCTTACCTAGGGAATTTGATTCTTGATTCAAACGCTCCAAAAAAAATCCCCAGGGTATGGGGCAGGGCCCTTGGAATCCCGCCATTCAAAGAACGTAGTGAGATCCATCAGTATAGACTGTAGGTTCAGGTTTCCGTTCGGTTTGATTCGCTTCGAAGCGATCCTGCAATCCCTCCATTCCCTACCCCACATGACGCCGTGCGCACAGTAAATCCTTCTATGGCAGTTCCAAAAAATGTGGACACTGTCGTATGTATGGAGAAACTCTCCGATCTCGGTGTAATACTGGCGAAGAAATTGCGGGTGACCCTCCATCCCGCAGTCGATTGCGGGAGTTGAGAGCGCACCTGGCTAATTGTTGTACTGCATGGTTGTCATTCTTGATTTTTGCTCCCTCAACGCCTATCTGGCTCAGCCACTGGCCTAGACATGGTACATATTTTAACCTCGTGAGTCGTACCGATATAAAGGTAGACACTCGGCTGAGGCCGAGAACATGATAATTTTAAATGAGTGGCACTGAGCGCAGCGATTGATATTGACGGGCGTCGCGGAGACTCAATGATGTACCCCCTCATCTGCTACTAGATTCTGGACTCTGAGACATTAATGGAGCTATGAACTCTGCTCTGTCGCTCTCCTTGCTGCAACCATTCCTCAATTTCTTTAGCGCCCATCAAGTTCGGTTTATTTCTCAACATTTTTCTTGCATTTTCCTTTTTGCATCTGCTAGTATTGTTTGCATCTAGCGAGGTCTTCGGTAATGTGGAAGGCGGTCAACCCATGGACCATGCCCGAGTATTCTGTTTAGAGACTATTACCATACAATGGAAACTGGGTTCATTGGCACGGTGCACTTGAGTGCTTCAGCTTGCAAGATTTCCCACGATTCATTCTAAAAATTAAAATTGGCTGGCATGAAGTGTCTCGACGATATCTCTGATCCTGACGCCCAAGATACATACTTGTACGATTAAAGTGCCTGAGACGACATTTTCGCAATACCTTGCGTCCCTGCAGATCGAGAGCACTTTGTGAGCGCTTCCTCGCTTCGCAATAATCGAGCCGTCGTCGGAAGTCATCCCGATAAGGCAATTTAGTGATCTGTTGATTCGAGAACGCGATGAACAAGAACTGTCCCTCTCCTAACTAATCAGCCTTCGCTACCAACATAACCTCCTCCACCTCTGGGCATCTTCTTTCTTGAAAGACCTGACAGTCACCTTAGATTCTAATATCCGCCGAAATCAAGAGGACGTTCTTCTTGAAACAACCACGCTATAACTGAACGCGCAGTATCGTACTCCCAAAGCCAACGTACTCGCAACGAAACTACAACCATGGCGGATGTAATTGACTCTATGCTCGATCTTATGAGGCGGCTGCCACCCCCGCGCACCGAGGAGAACGTGCAGACGCTCGTGGATATCTGCCAACCAGACGAGGCCGATGAGCTCCTCCAAAGCGTTGACCAACCCTTGCAAGTCATGGTCGATCGCGCTACTGGGCGCGAATACCTCGCATGTGACTACAACCGCGATGGAGACAGCTATAGGTGTGTTTGGTTCTGTACTCTCTTAGATGGCGTCCGGTCGTCTTGTCCTTGTGTGCGGCCGAAGCGCGCTGCACATTCATGCATAGTATGAGTAAATGACCATTTTGTTTGTGTAGGTCACCCTGGTCGAACGAATACGACCCTCCGATTGATGAGGGTGCCGTGCCATCGGTGAGGATGCGCAAGCTTGAGATTCAGGCCAACGAGGCGTTCGACACATACCGCGAGATGTACTACGAGGGCGGCGTCTCCTCTGTGTACCTGTGGGATCCTGAAGACCCCAGCGGCGGGAGCAACTTTGCTGGCGTGGTCGTTCTCAAGAAAAGTTCGTGGTGTTTTTTTTTAAAAAAAATTTACTCCTTTATGATATAGTTTTATCATGACATGATTTAATGATCTGATTTATTCCTACAGCAATGACACCTAACGCCCTATACGAGCCCTCTGGGTCGTGGGACTCGATACATGTCTTTGAAACCGTCGAGCGTGGTCGACAGGCACACTACAAGCTGACGTCGACAGTCATGCTGCACCTTGTCACGCGCAAAGGAAATGACGGCGAGCCCAAAATATCGCCGGACAAGAAGATGGGCGACAATTGGAAACGCGATGGAGAAGTCAGCCTGAGTGGAAGCATGACGCGCCAGGTGAGACGCTCTTGATTATACTGTGCTTTGCCCATGCCCATATTAGCATCAATATGACTGAACTTTCGCAATGATGCAGACCGAACAAGATTGGCCGCTACATGACGCCTCATCACATATCAGTAACATTGGGCGTATGATCGAGGAGATGGAAATCAAGATGAGGAATCTACTGCAAGAGGTTTGATGCCCCTACTCTACGCATTTCTATCGTGTTTTACTGATGATCCACAGGTCTACTTTGGCAAAACCCGTGATATTGTGTACGACCTCCGAAGTGTTGATGATCTGGAGAAGGCTCGACTGCAGAAAGACCTGCAAAGGGAACTTGTGGGGCTTATCAAGAAGTGATAGAATATCATGTAAATCATGTCAGACCCAATTATAATTGTACAGCAGCAGTGTGATCATGGGTATAGTGGAAACATCTACAGTGTGCACATACGACATACAAGTGATCGAAATGTGGGCGGTGTGTACGAATACAGATTGAGTGAACGCTGCCAGTGAGAGGAACCACGAGCTTGAAAGCCATCGGGACACACGTCTGAGACGCCAAAGATTGCATACGTACCGACGTGTGCGTGAGTTCGTGATATGCTTCCTCTAGAACGCGTGGAAAGCCTAAGGCCTTCTCCCGCAGCCACTGTGTCTCCATTGCGAAAAGCTGTGGCAGCTACAACCGCCTTTGTGTTCTAAATCATTGACGACCTGCAAGTTCAGCGTCGGCGATGGGGTTGGCGTGTATAGTAACCTTTGGAGCTATGTTAGGGCCCGAAGAATGAGTTTTACATCAATATCCACACTCACACCAGTGATTTTGATTTCATTCAGCGGTCTATTCTTGTTATTGACGGGAACACGCTCCATTGAGTCCAACGTCGAGTCGGTGCCATCGATAACTTTTCCAAAAATCGTGTGCTTGCCATCCAAATGTGGCTGCTTCGCGTACGTGATGAAGAACTGGGACTTGTTGGACTCGGAATCTTTGCCCGAGTTGGCCATCGCAACGACGCCACGAGTGTTGAACTGCGGTTTGGATAGAAGAGAAGAAAGCGGATCAGACAGGCGGCACGGGGCGTGGATTTAATGGAAGATGACCGACTTTGAGCGTGGACCTGACTTCATCTGCGAAGGGCGCGCCCCAGATACTCTGGCCGCCCTTGCCAGAGCCCGTTGGGTCGCCTGTCTGGGCCATGAAGCCACGGATATTACGGTGGAAGACGCAGTCATTGAAATAGCCCGATGCACAAAGTGCGAGAAAGTTCTGAGTGGTGACGATGAGGACGGAATGAGGCATTGCTGTGAGGATTTGACATACTTCAGCGGCCTTGGGCGTAGCCTCGCAGAATATCTCAATCTGGGAGTGCTGTAAGGACCGGATAGTAGGAAATAATGCGGCAGCATACCTTGAGATCACCGTGGTTTGTGTGGAGGGTGACTGACTGTGGAGGGGATTAGTAGATGATAGATGATGGACGGAAAGAGAGTACCATTTTGGAATGGTGACAGGACGGTGTGAGACTTGTAACAGTGGCGGTAATTATATATTGACTCTGGCCTTCTTGTTTCTCTACTCTTCCTCACGACCCCATCAGCCCCCCGGTCCCCCAATGCGTTCCCCCTCCCTCTACAGTCAGGATGACCCCATCACCGCAGCCATGAAACCTCCCCCCTCAGAGACGGAGCATGAGCGCGTCGCCCGTCTCGAGGCAGAGGCAGAGGCTAAGAGGGTCTCAGAACAAATCGACGAAGATCTGCGGGAGGAGCGCGAGCGAATGAAGAAGAAGAAAACTGACGTCAAGGTGCGCTCGTCGTCGTCTCTGTTCAGGTTATAGTCTTGCGCATATACTGATACAGTGTGCCTTATCTTAGCTGCTCTTGTTGGGTCAAGCCGAGAGTGGCAAATCTACACTACAGAAGCAATTTCAGCTCATGTACAAGCCAAACTCCTTGGATCAGGAGCGTCTGTCGTGGCGAACCGTCATCTACTTCAACGTTGTGCATTCTATCAAGCATATTCTCGACACCCTTGAGTCTTGGGACGATGTCATCCTGGAAGGTGATGACCTGCTGCTGGACGACGGGCCCCCAAAATCCAGAGGTAAAGCCATCGACAATCAACCCTCTCCGTCGACTTCCCTGCTAGGAAACGGCGGTGGCGACATGAATGGCGGTTCCAGCTCCCTAGGCCACTCCGCACCCTCCGCGAGCCAACCATCAACGGCCAACTCCCCGCCAACTCGCATATCCGCCCTACGAAACAGGCTGGCTCCGTTGATGGCTCTAGACTCTCAGCTCGCCGATCGCTTGAGTGGCGGTATTGCCGTCTCAGGATCTGGTAAGGGTGGCGTCTATGTACGGAGTGGGTGGCAAGCACGCACCATTGAGAGTGCATTTGGGAAGATAAAGGGCAAACAAAACGCAAACGACCGCAAGGCTAGAGAAAGCGTTTCGACTGAGGTGCCTCCGGACGCTTTGGTGGATGATGTGGCTCGTCAGCTGGCAGACTGCGAAGAAGATATTCACGAACTCTGGGCTCTCCCTATAGTCAAGACTATGATCGCTAAAAGGAGGCTGAAGCTCGACGAGTGGTCAGAATTGTATGTGCCACAGATATCTTGTTGTATTCTCTCTCAAAGCATCTCTTTCAGTTTCTTGAAGTATATCTCTCGCGTCGCGTCGTCGGATTACGTGCCCACTACCGGTAATGTCGCTATTACCTAAACACTGCGCATATATTCATCTTTTGCTCTTAGACGACATTCTCCACGCTCGTATTCAGACGATGGGCGTTGCGGAGCACGTCTTCGATGTGAATATCCACGGAAAGTCTGTAACCTGGCATCTTTACGACGTGGGCGGTGCCAGAGGACAGCGACATTCATGGGTACCATATTTCGATGATGCGAACGCCATCATTTTCGTTGCACCAGTCAGCGCCTTCGACCAGGTGCGCTATTTTCTTCTATGCCTACATACCATTTGTTGAAGCCCGCCCCCAGTATCTGGAAGAAGATCCGCGAACAAACCGGATCGACGACTCCCTACAACTGTTTACCCAGATCTGCTCAAACGCTCTTCTAAAAAGCGTTCACCTGGTCCTGTTCCTCAGTAGGTGTTTCTCGCGGCTTTCATTTCTCATCAGAGTCTCACACCACTGTTACAGATAAGACTGATCTTCTACGGGCAAAATTGGACCGGGGTCTAAAAGTCCGCAAATAGTATGGAGCTGTCAATGAGACAGGAGTGCAGTGGTACTGATCTACCTCTTTCGCGTAGCATCACCTCCTTCGGTGACCGACCCAACGACTATGAGACTGTGGTCCAGTATTTCCGCGCGCATTTCCTCCAAGTGCACAGGCGAAACAATGAGAATCGGCGTGTCCTTTATACCCACTTCACGAGTGTTGTGGTGCGTTTTTACTTAGCACTCCGATTTGCCTGACGCTGATGAACGTGTGCTATTCTAGGATACGAAAGCCACGCAACGTATTATTGGAAATGGTGAGTGCCTTACATCTCCAGTGGGTTGCAGCCTATCTTACTGTGAATTTCAGTGCGGGACTCCATCTTCCGAGGCTACCTGCAGTCGGCTGCATTGGTTTGAGTTTGGCTTGGCCTGCGGCCTTCTTGTCCTGTAGCCCGGGAGTTACCTGCAGTTGACCCTGCGTTACTTCTGAATTCTTCATCCTGGCCTGTGGTCATCTTGTTGGCTTGTAGCCACCTGCGGTCTTACAGTGTTTTTTTTATATCTTGTGCTTTGTCATTGCGGCTTGTTGCCGTCCTTCTGTGCCAAAATGCCTGCTGTTTTCCAAAGTTCACCTTTCTTTTTTTCGATTATGCTGTATCCCCCTTTTAATGACCCCACCCCCGGTTTTCTTTCTGGGTGACGACCAAATGAATCATACCTTTTTCTTTTGTACTTATGACTGACAGGCTGGTAATCACTGTATTCCCGTCTCTCTATTTCTCACGTTCTCTCTCTCTCTTCCTGCTATTCGTCTCAATTATCATTATTTGTCGCTGTACGACTTAATGTGCAACACTCTGCAACACTGTGTAGTTTCCCCTGTCATTACCACCATCACATCACATTGTACTGCTTTAGCTTTCTTGTGCCTGTCTTTCAAATCCCCGCTCCCTTTCAATCTATCACATTGACATTCTCAACCTTTTGAAGGAAGTATAGTTCCTGACTCCTGAGTGATGCTGGCCGTCCTACCCATGTGTTCACGACAGCATCGATATATAATTAGTCAGTCGTCTGCTGATCTAGGTGGGGCAAATTTCTGTGCATGCCGTGGGGTACGGACCGATTCAGCAAATGAAAAAACTGGTTTCTAGTGTAGAGGAAGAAATGTGATGATACCCTTATGAAAACTCGTAGCATTGCAGAACACAAAACACCAGACCGCACCACGACCCTATCATCTATGTGTATGGGCAATCATCGATAATAGCAATAAAAGGTACAAAGCTGGCAGACGAAAAAGTTGCCCACTACCCGGATTGAACGAGTGACCTTCTCATGCCACGCGGTACTCTTGCAAGTATTCGTACAAGTGAGACGCGCTACCACTACGCCAAGCGGGCTTGTGATCATTGCTTTCCAGCAGCAAAATGACCCGTATGTGTGTATTCGATTTTTTAGTGCGACTCCATATTCCATGAGTGGCTCACACCACTCGAAGCCCAACTCATACAATTTATAGGGCCACTTCGTTCACATTATGAATATTTTTGAGTGACTATCGATTTTAACGAGTACAGCTACACTTTCAAGTCCTAGAAGGTTTCCATGTGAGCTAGGAATGTACATCACCGATTTCACTGAGAGGGTCGTACCTTGTCAATCAGTCTTATGGCAATAGGGTGGAACGCCTTCTTAGATCTTTGCCAGTAATCCATTGCCAGTGCCTTGTCCACCTTTGCGACTGCTTTGAAGATAGGTCTGCAAAATTTCATCCGGCCTTTGATAACCTTAGATTCGTCCGCACCGACCACCCATTTGACGGCGTCGTGCGCGAATTTATGAGCTGCGGGAGAGGAAGGGTCGAGAAGGGCTACGCGGTAGAAGCGAAGACGGATCTCCGCATTTGTTGAGTTCGAAACACGGTAGACCGCTCCGAGGTGCTCAAGTAAAGTGGATGGCAGGGGAGGATACGACTCAATCTTCTCCAGAAGAACGACTGAGATAATTGTGTGAGCCCCGAATATTCTTGCAGAAGGTTTAGACTACTCACTCATTTGATTCGCGTCGAAATCCTTTATATCCTCGTAGCTGAATCCCAGTTCTTCCAGGTTCTTCTCTCGGGCCTGGTCCCATCGCCTAGCTAGTTCGTACACCGCGTCCGCCAGAGAGTGATCGTATTCCATCTCTACAGGAAGCTCGAGACTCTCGCCGTAAAGCCAAGCATCCCAGTCCACGCTGTCGAGTTTTTGGACCGTTTCTGGCCCACCGATGGCCGCCCAATATTGGTAGAGATGGTTCCTCCATTGCTGTGTGGTGATGCTCTTCCCAGTGAAGGTCGAAACATAGTCTCTCGCATATGGCAGGAATCGACCTAGACCTCCGAGAGTCCGCTCTACAAAGGATATAAGAGCCTGCCGCGAAGGATTTCCCTATGGGTACACACCTAGGTGAAGAATGAAATTGGCACCCTTCTCGTACGGCACTCTGCTGTAAGCAAAGTCAGGGTCTTCGTTCTCTTCGAATGCGATTACAAGCCGCCTGTATTTCGGAGTCGCTTCATACTGAGCCAGGGCAATTTGAAGGGATTTGGCACCAATGATGTAAGCGAATCCGCGCGCCGCCGGAGAATCCAGTTTTTGCCTGAGGAGACGTTCAAAATATGTTGTCCATCCTTCGTTGAGCCAGAAATGAGAAGGATTTGCGTGTCTATTGGATATGAAGGGATGGTTTAGTACGTCCCTGAGGCAATGAAGGATGTGACCACGAACGTGATACCATTTCCAAACCACGAATGCGTCAGTTCATGGACGACAACGGTCACCAAGCTTCTGTCTCCGGTCAACAGGGCTAATACCGCAATGTTAATTTCTGGCTAGAGGGATCGCTTGATTTCGCTCTTACTGGGCGTTAAAAACGTCAAGCAAGCGTTTTCCTTCGTGCACGTCAGCTTCAGTAAACTATACAATTTAGACTAGACTGACCATGCCCCCATATGGAAATGACGGTGGGAGAACGAGGAGGTCGTATACCCCAAATCGATACGGCAGAACAAGTTTCTCTTCTGCAGCCAGGAATCTGGTATTTCGGTTAGGGGACCTCAGCAACTCATAACAATACGAAGCAGCTGACTGGGTAGTAGCCTCCTCAAATTCCCAGTGCGCTGCCGTAATCATCTCAGGTTCTGCCCAGATGCCACTCATCCATCCGCAACCTTCTGGGACATTAAACGGACGATAACGCACATTCCCGACCGCTATTGCAATCAAATATGACGGGATAGGGATAGGCTGAAAATCAATAATCAGACAAAGGTTCTTGCCACGATCGGATAGGACAAGAAGGCAGACCTGCGTATATTCGTAGGTAACGACGTCACGTCCGACAACCTTGTGGTCGTGAACAACCTCAACGGATGGAGAAACCCTCTGTGCTGACATCAACACTGGGAGCACCGCGGATACACTTGCCGAGTACGTCTAAGAACGGATCAGTTTGAAAATATTTCAACTTGCACAGCGATTCAGCGTACAAATTTATTTGACGGTGTATCTGCACCAACGGGGTTCAGGCAAAGAGCTCAGAGGATATCAGGACGTGATAAAGTAACGTACCCTGGAACGGCGCCAGCGCCCGTGCATAGATTGGCTGACATTGGCTGAAGAGGTAGGGAAATTCCTTTCCTTGAGTTTGACTGTATGATCATCAGTATGAATAGGCTATGCACGATTCAATTTTGATTACTCTTGATCTAGCCACTGGAGCGCAGTATTGACCTCGGTCGTGCTATACACGATCTTGACCTTGACAGATGAACCAGCGCGCAAGCCGGTTGGAAGGGGGACATTCAATGCTGTACCAGAGATAGGATGATGAGATCCAAGTCTGAACTACAGATGAGTTGCTTGTTAGGCGACCAAGTTCAGAGCGAGGTAACATTGTGAAACCTTGACTTCGGAGCCTTCAAGCTCAACCGAATGGATAGCCAGATCCCTGGTATCAAAACTGTTGACCATGTGTGTATAAGTGAGCGAACCATCGACATGCATATTAAGGGTGGGGCGGTAAACTCACATAATTTCTTTGACGTTGTCTGTCAAGACATTCATGTCGTGTACTACATGACCACTCAAAATCCTGGCATCGAAGTCAATATCCCAAACAAGAGCTGCGTGAGAGGTCGCAATATCTGCAGGATTGGACTGAGTTGCTGTGTCGGTGGTGATCTCTGCCATGGGGTCCGGATGCGTTGTAAACGGTCGATCAACAATTACTTGAAGAGGAGGCAAGGAAACTTGGTTGCTCTGAGCGATGAAACAGTGACGTGAGAAAGGCCAAGATAAGATCGCATAGACGGTGTGTGGGGTTGAGAGTATATTTGGACCAGGCAGACGAGGGTCTCCTCGGTCACGGGCGTCCAGTGGGCTCCTGTATTCAGGTGCGCCATGTTAAGACGCGACGTGGGCTCAGGGCTGGCTCCGTCGTGATTTTACTTGAATTCGTGTCGAAATAGATAGTTGGCAACGCGATTGTTCTGGGGTTGGGTGTCTTTAAAGGTTTCCAACTAAGGACTTCTCCGATTTGAAGTTGGTTGGGGCGTGTGGAGAGCTAATGTCTCGATAATGAGGTTGCTGGCTCGCTGAACGCCTTAATTATGAGCGGATGGATGAATACTAGCTGATTTAATTGCAAACTGAAAGGGGTGGGGCATGGAGGAGGTAGTCAGGGTTGCCATTGTAGTCGAGGCAAAGTCGAGGCTGCAGTTCAACACGTTGAGGGACTCCGGGCCGGTATACGGCACCAGCGTGAGCTCGAATAGATTTTGGGCGTCTGACAATCACTCTCCTCATCGACTCACAAAGTCAAGTTGACCAGAACGAACAATTCTAGGAGATGGCTGACAACAAACGCAAGTCTCAAGGGGACGATGGAAAGAGGAAGAAAAAGTACCGATCTGTGAGGAAAAACGCCCTCTTTCACAAAACCTCTTTGCGATAATCTTACGACCAAAGGATGGTACCCCCGTCTGGGGAAAGCGACATGTAGAAGGACCAGGGGTGTGGGTAAGCTGTGCGTTATGACCTCAGTAACTATTGAACGTGTTTTTGAACGTGAAACTAGGTGTAAAGGGAAAGGAAAAGCAGACCGTTGGGGAGATCTATGAGCTCTTCGAGTCTGTCAGTGGATAATTCGTGAGGCATCTGGGTCGTGGCTCACGCGCAAGCGGATAGATAGGATCCGAAATTTGGCCCATAGATGCGTCCAACGACAAAGGCTCTGACGGCGACGACGATGACAATGCTGGACTTAGCTTGGAGGAGCAGATCGCGAAAGAGGTCTCCGCGATGAAACGGCCCCGTAATGACAACCCCAAGCAGCGCTTCAGTAAGCCGAGCTTGACTATGTACACTTCTGAATACAGTTCTCATGGGTCACAGCCAACTGCCAAACGAATACACCCTGCGGTACGTGCAGGAATAGATGACTACGGGGATAATGTTGACAATAGAAACAGTGGTCTTCATTTCTTGCAAACCTCCCGTAGATCCAGTGGAGCTGGTCGTCAAGTACGTCAACGATGTCCAAAATACTGGCGTCACACGTACTCGGTCAGAATTACTCTATTGGGTCCTTGGAGAAGTACTCATCCGTCTTGACCAGACATGTCCATCGCCTCGTCCCTGTTTCCGGAAGTTGCGTGGCGAACATCCCTGAAATCCAAGCTCTTTGCAAGGAAGTGCTCCAGGGATTCTTTGACAAACATCCGGACACGAAATTCACGGTATGTACTTGGTTCTTGATTGTTTGATACACCAACGCTGATGATTTGTGGACAGTACAAGATTGAAATGCGTGTTCGCAATCACACGACGATTCCCCGGCCCACTATGATTCAAACCATTGCACAATGTGTGCCTGATGGTCATATTGTTGACCTGAACGGCCCTGAGATATTCATCCTCGTTGAAGTATTCAAAGTGCGTGACATCTATGTTTTCATTGCGGCTTGAGCGCCGAGTTTCTTTTTCACAGAGTATTTGTGGTATATCCGTGGTGAAGAACTATTATAGCTTGTGCAAGTTCAACGTCCTGGAGATTGCAAGCAAAAAGAACAAAGCAGATGCGCCGCCAGAGTCCGAAAGCCGTGTACAGCTTCCCACAACCTCGAAGGATGCTGAGGCCAAGCGAGATGACACCGCAGAAGAAGCCTCATCTTCAGAGATTCCCAGCGGTGCCCCTGGCGACATCAGTAAATAAGGTGAACACGGACGGCTAATCACCGAAGACCCAACTAAACCACCATCAGCCAATCCGGAGCCTCAGACTCGTTCTTCCTCTCAGGATTGATGTATATACAAATTTATATACAGCGAATGTTTACTGTACAATGCGGTAATAAACAAAATATCAAACAAGTACAGGAAGTCGAGGCGTAGTGCATACATAGTAAATAAATAATCCAAGAACGTGTTCACACTTGGGAGGCAATAAGGCCAATCAGTTCGAAAGACGACCATCAAAAGGTATAATAGGGGATTAGGGCTCATGAGTGAACAGACGATTACTAAAAGTTACTATAGGTGAGAATAGGGATGATATACGTTAAATTGTTGGTGATGTGATACCGGGACAGGAGCGTGTATAGGCTGTCTCAAATCATCGACTGGATAGCTTGGAATGAAAGGCGTAGTTGTTGGGAGATATCTGGGTGTCACGTCTGCCCTTTGTCCTCGTTCCATGCGGTAACTGGGACCGGGACCGTAATAAGACGTCGCTTGTGACATCGACCGTGGCTCAGCCGCCATTGGATGAACTTCGCGCGAACTCCTTTGCGTCAGATGTGGTATCCAGTCGTCCTCAAGATTATCGGGGACAGCTGGGTAAGAAGCGTAGCTGAGCGCTGATGATTGTATGGACTGTGACGGATAAGATAATGGCTATAAAAAATGAGAACAATACATTTTAAGAAGATGAGGTGGGGGCTCACTTGGGCACGGAGGTCCCCATGATCGTTGACTCCAATCGAAGGGGCTGATGACCTACGCTGCAAACTTGATTGTACAGAAAAGGTATACATGACCCCAACAGTCTCGGGAACGACGGCGGCAGTGACGTTAGAAGCACTTGGCTTCAAACGCTGCAAAATTCTAAAGTTTGTGATGTCTATGCATACGTATTTCAGTCAGTCCTGAGAACATGTGAGATCGTATAAATCTACCTTGGCCTTGGATGAAACACAGAGATTCCCAGAAGCCGGGAATCAGCTCTGACCTGTATACCCATCCAGATCTACCGCTGGAGTAGGGGACGCATCGCAGAAGTCCAGCTTCGAAATGCAGGGACTGCGGAGAATCCCCACTGTAGACAGTGAAAGTTGTCTCAAGCTCAAGGGGAACGGGCGACACGAGCTCGATAACTTTCGACAAATAGTGCAGGTCGTTTAGGGACTGTCCCCTGGAGGAGGAGGATGGGACGTTGATTGAAGGCGACAGTTGAATGACATTGTCGTATCCATTGTTGGCAATTGAAACAGAGGGAACGGGAGAGGGAAATCGCTGGTCCTGGAGTGATATCACAACACCCACAAGGGGTTGAGAGTTCGAGGGGGAGCGCAGAGAGCGCACATCTGAGGTGGAGGAACATGACGACTCGGCGCTGTCTTCGGACGAAGCCCTAGTCGCAGATTTATGCGCAGAGGCACGCGGCTTAACAAGTTTGAGAACTAGAATGACGGCGATTATATCAGGATCCGGAATGGCCAGGCTTAACAACATTGCAAAAGATACGAACTTCTTTCGTTTTTACATGTGTCACGAAGTTGTTGAAGGCGGCTGCCTACTTGCTTGGGGTTTCTTCTCTTCGACGTTAATTCGAAAATGTAGTCTGAAATGAACCGATTTCTCCTTGGGTACCGCTGGGACTTGTCACTCTTGCCAGAGTTCTCCATGTCATACTTCTCCAACCCTAAAAACGGAGTCAACAAAATGATATTCGTGATCAGCAGGGAAGTTACCTTCGATGAGAGCGGCCTCCCTGTGATCAAGGTCAGCATTCGTAACTTACAGATTGCCGGGTACAGAGACTTACAACTGCGGCGGCCATACAGCCTCTCCGATCCCTTTCAGGGTTTTCCAACTTTTGCGTCCCGTAGCGACCACCTGGGCTGCATCCCGACTCTTTTCCTCCTCTGAGGGCGTGTAGGAGAAACCATCAAGAGTCGTCGACATCACAAAGCTAAATTCCTGGGTGCTTCCCCCAGGTGAAGTGTTCGTTTGCCAGTCAGCGTAGGACATCGTCGAAAGGAGAGTGTCGCCAAAGCAGAGAACGCGTTGACGGTCCAAATGATTTAGGAAGCAGAAGAAAGTGTAGAGTTCTTGTAGGAATACGATAACAATTTCCAGGGGGGGTTAAGATGATTACAGCGCAGCTACATCGCATATCTGCCTTTTAAGAGAGTCGCACAGCGTAGATTCTAAACAAGGTGGCAGCGCCAGTACCGAAGCGCCCCAGATCGCGCGTTTAGCGAGATCTGCCGTCGGATGATTATAGCCGTACGAAAGGTGCAACAGAGACGCGAAGGACAAGTCTGCACCATCTTGCTGTATTGGCGCAATCTGTAATCTGTCTCTCAGTTATGGCAAGAGTCAAGCGAACCACCTTGATGGTTTCAATCCCAGATTTGGTTCCATCACAACGATCAATGTCACGGATTCTTAGGATTCCACGGTGATGATTCTCCCAGGGACCATCCAGGATTTCAACACATACACCTCCCAAAGCCTCCCAAGTGCCTTTTGGTGAGGATTATGAGCAGACGATCTGTCGAGAGGATCTGTTACCTCCAATGAACACTGTGAAGGTAAAATTGGCGATTAGCATATCCATACACCGTCACTTGACCTTCACCGAAGGTTAGACGCCCATCGCATCAACCAAAGGATTTAGGATATAATATCAGGATGATTATGCTGCTCGGGGATGCTGCCCCAGCATCCATCGGATTTTTGGACGATTGGAGCTTTGTTCCTTTTGCACACACCCCCACTACATGAAGGTGTTGGCTTCAGGGCCATCAAATTGGATGCCTCCACATGATAACAGCACTCTGCTGATGGACGATGTTATGAGTTCCTTCTACAATGCCGCTATGAAGCCATGTACAGAAAAATCTCTTATCATGTAGTAGGCTGGTCCCTCATGCTTTTTTGTTGCTCTGGCGGCGTCCCTCAAAACGCCTATGAGGATGTCCTTCTATACGTGCTGTACTTAAAGTTGTCGGCGGCACTATAAAGGGCCCCAGGTCTTTGTGTCATCGCATCCTTGGTGTCAAGTTTCCGAGCAATCAGACGTCTCTGAACGGGATATTTGGTCTGTAGAGCAGCACAGGAAAATAATCATGTCGACTCTTAGCAGCTTGGTACTTGGATCTTGCTCAACGTAATCTTGAGTATGGGCAATGTCAATCATACATGCAAATATCTCCTTTCTAAGACTGTAAGAGTCGAGGGAAAGCTTGGGTAACAGATAGCAATCGATATGAGACAATGACGCCTTTAAAGGGGGTTTTCAATCAGGCCCCGCAACAATTTGTGGTCCATAGGGCCGAAGGATCTTCAAGGAGGGCCTTCTCAAAAATGATACACATGGGCAATAATGATTCGATGGAATACCCGGGACAATAGGAGTGCAGAATTCCGATGTTACAAATTAGTGGTAAAGCTCCGGTCCCTGACAATATACCACGAAGAGATTGAAGGACACTACTCCATGTTTGTTGGTCTGTCGTCGCCCTAGTGGGCCCCATGCAGGCTTCGCTGGTGAATGACCTCACAATTTCAACTTCGACAAAGATTTCCATGTACCCATGACTGCTAGTACCTGCTCGTTCCAATCCACCAAGACTCACAGATGACGAAAACCCACAAGAGATAAATGCCTCCGGGTCTTGCTATCGGCTCGCAGATTATCTCCATCAATACTAATGCAATGTGGATGACAATCGTTACTACGCCCGAGTGCCTCGAAAGACTGCGAGCACACATACAGCTCTAGTCCGTTCATTCTCTTCTTCAATATGGGATTCTAGCCCAGGCTAGCGCTTCGTAATGCTCATTAATTCTGACGATGTGTTTGGCCATCATTGTGCAGGCACACGGTATGGACCTTTGATTCCGGGGTAGGTGGGATTAGATCTTGGGCATCCGGAGAACGTGAAGTCGCAGTCAATACTGCAAGACGCACTTCTTGAAGGTAAACAAATAGGAAGGTTATAGTGCCTCAGAGAATACGACATAGAATTAGGAGCTTCGTGAGGTTAATGAGGGTTAATGCACATTTGCGATCCTCTTCGGCATCTCTATCGTCCTCTCCATTGGGTTGCCATCAATCCATCAAATTAGTGCCATCCGTCAAAACAATGGACCAACAAACCATCGCTTCGGGAGCTGGTGACATTGAGAACACTGCTAACAAAATACAGGTAGCTGTGATTTCATGCGTACTCGTGCCTGCGAGAAATATGGAGGCGCGTAATATTAGCTCTTCACTCTTTGTGCAATATTTATCCACAGAAAGCATTCGAAATTTCTCCAGTTAAAACCGCACATCAGTGAATATATTCCAGAAAAAGCGGATTTAGAATTTTACTAGAAGGGAAAGTGCAGCAAATAATGTACATACGTTTCCATAGTTTTTGCAGGCACGAGCATAAGGCTCGTTGTGAGCGATAAGGTATTTCCGTTCTTAATTTTTATTGCGGAAATTCTGAATACTTACGCTGGATACAAATTTGAGTTGCCCATCCGTTATTTCCCTGATGACATGCATTGAATGCATTGGACACCTTAAGGAGACCCGTAGTCACTTGATAGATCCGAAGCCTCGTTGAGGAGAGTAGATTGGTGTGCATAATAGCTACTGTTGTCTCGACTAAATCTGATTGATACCCGGATGAAAATCTACACAGAGATGTCAATGTTAATGCTGATGTGGCCAGGCAAATACGACGTCCGTACTGATGAGATAGAGGCCTCAAGATGCCATGCACCAAGTAATGAAATATGAGCGAGGGTAACAATTGCCAAAGATAGTCAATGGCTGGCCGCCCGTGTCGATTCGGTTTGAGCGGCGTTGCAATTCTTTTTTTACTATGCGATTGTAAATAGGCTGGTTTATTTATTGCTAGACTCTTTGAAATAATCGGCCAATCTTATGTTCATTTACCCCCAACACCGTAAACATTCATCAAGCGGCCCTCAAATGAACTAAGCGCCCACTCATCCTCAAGTAAATCAGACCAGGATACCAACAGGTCACACGAAAGAGGCTACTTCCAGGGTATTGTGCGCCACGCTTAGCCCTAGTATCCCATCATAAGCTCAAACTTGCGACCATGGTTCGAGGTTTGTGAGGATTTGAATTGTTCAACACACTGTGATCTTCAAGCCTTCCTTCACCGCAAATCGCTTCAAGATGGTTTGCTCGAGTCCCTTACCTCTAGAGATATAGTCCCAAACGTAGATTAGATTGCTATTGGGGAGTATCTGTCGCACTTCAGGTTGACATTATCAGTGCGTGCTCGTCGGACATCGGATGGATCCACCCGTGTTTATATCCATATGCGGTGCATCCGGATATTCTGCATCCTTAGATTTCTCTGAGCTTCAAGGAATCTATGGGACCTCACACAAGTCTCAAGCATGATCCTCTGAAGATAGATGCCTGATAGTAGTTACTAGGCTTGACCCTATGAAAATCCGCTTACTTAGTATGCAGGTTGCTCGTCTCACAGTCAACTCACAGTACATGTAAACGTTGTCTCGACTGATCCAGTGCTTGCAGCTCGTCGGCGGTTGCTGTCCATGCTGATTAAACCTGTCCAATGTATTCATTGGGACTTGTGTATTACAATATACTTAGTAGGTCGCGTAGCTGCACGCCGAGACTGGCCTTCGGTGCTGGGACTCCGCGTATGGAAATGCATTGTGCGGCCCGCCGGCGGCGCGGAGTTCGAAGGAGGTGGTGGCTGTGTAGTTTGTTACTTTGGTGACATAAACCGCCATGCTGCTGCGTGCTGAGTAGATGATGACGCACATCCGATTTTACACGACCGTAATCCACGATAGAATTTGAGCTGGAGAGGTTCATTGTATTAAGAGTGTGTACAAATGTCCAAAACTTCAAAACGAAGGAAACGAGCAGTGAAATATGATGCGTAAGTGATAGCAATGCAAGGGGGTGGGGCGCGACCCGGACGGACTAACGCTGCGGAAAGCATGAAAAAGGTTGTTTGATAATGATACCTGAATAAAATGTCTACTGTGTATGCGGGATGAAAGGCAGTACGATAACTTTTGTACGAAACTCTGCGCCTATGAACGAGAGAAAAGGGAACGAGCCTGGTCGGACAATTATATTGACGGTATCCGAGAACCCAAGTGCCCCGTGTGGGCAGCAGCGTTCGTTTTGTGGATGAATGCGTGCCAGGGACGGCTAAGTAAATAAGGGGCGAACATCGAAAATGCTTGCCGATTTATCGAATTGCAGAGAGGAGGATCGGAAAGGGTATTTGTGCATAAGTAAATCGAAATATAAAGTATGATGCGAGTACAAGAGTGAGGTGATGCTGGAAAAAGAGAAGGGAGGTCTAGATGCGGAAGAAATCGCGACGTCGGATGGTGGATGGTGGAGACGTGGCCATTGGAGTCCGTCCGATTCCGCGGATGTGGTGGCATTGCTTAGGCCAAAAATGAAGGGAGAAGACGGATTCGAGGCAAACGGGTCCATAATAGTAGCCGCTAGGTGTTTCCGGGTTTATGACGCGAGCGACGAAGATCGGAGACCCTGGGCTAGCTCGGCTTTCCACTCTAATCTTCTGACTGCTTCGGCATAGTCAACCCATTCTCGTTTCCGCTCGTGCCGTTCAAGCCAGTCAGAGTCCAGAGCGACAACATCAAGCTCATAGAAGTGATAGGTCGTTGATGGCGTCGGGATTGTTATGACATAACGTGTGATAGTACCACGTACACCAGCTGTTGCGGTGAAGTTGAGGGACGTCGGGCAGGCGGAAAAGAAAGGAAAGACGAGGATCAGGAGGTGAGGAGACGAAGAGAGGGACAAAGGGTAGGACCTTCTTCCAAAGCCTCCCGTGAGGCTGCATGCTCTAACTGCACATCCGAGGGTTCCCATCCTCCTTTAGGCACTGTGGCAGGTGGAAGGGGAAAGAGTCAGACATATTCACAAAGACAGCAGACAGCGGGAAGCAGAAAGATGAGTAGAGACTATAAACAGCACTCACAGACCCAATTGTTCGGACGCTTGCGACTTGTGACAACAAGAACCTTCCCATTTGCTCGTGCGATAGGAATGGCACAGCACACGACACGAGGCGTAGTACGACCTTTGGTACCCATTGCAATATAGTTTAATGGTCGGAGGAAGGGTACGGGATGGGTTTTGGTGATAGTTGGAGCCTTAAGACAACGGCGGGGAGTGACGCGTTCGAGACCTGTTCTGGTTTGAGAAGGAGAGAGGGCCGCGCAGAAGACGACTATTGGCGCGGTATTACGAGGGATAGGTAGCGTCTATTGAAGTACAAGAGATGTCGAGTCGCCTGTGTGTTACAGTGGTGGTGGATGCGGTGATGGAGGAGCAGGGAAAAGTGTCAGGATATAATGGAGAATATAAAGAGTCGAGCAAATGATCGGACCTGGGCAACACGATGCGTGTAGAGCGATAATAGTAGAAGAGAAAGAAATAAATGATGAAGAGAGTGGATAAAGACAACTGGTCAGGTCCATCCGCCACAAAATTACGTTGTGTATCGCCGAAACAGGCTGACCCGCATCCACTATCAGCACGCACGTTCTTCGCTTAGTCTCTTCGGCTTCTCTCCGGCAACATCATTATACTTGTATTCTACTCTACAGGCTACAGCTATCTACTCGTTCACTCATTCCACCTGTACAGTATCCGCGTCAGTATACATACAAGAACAAGAATATCTCCACTCACGCGACCAGCAGCATGCACACGACCCCAAATGCCATTGCAGCAAACTGTCGACCGGCAAGATGATTAGCATTCCGACTCGCCCATCAGAGTCCAGGATACGACGCACCTCGCGCATTGCTTGTTTCGCGCTTTTACTTTCCGCAAGCAGCCTGGAAGTCGACATAAGAGTCAGACAAAGATGTTGACAACTTCTAACAGACTTCCTGCTCCTCGTGGCAAGCCAGAAGGAACCAGGGTAGGAACTAATCAGAATACTGGATCAACTCACGTTGGTAGCACTGCGACTGCCCCGATGTAAAGGAAACCACCAGCGACGAAAGGAATAACCTGTACGTGCCAAGTTGCGATCAACGTCCGGTGCAAGCTGTCTTATGACCCAAGGAGACTCACAAGCTCAGAGAGTTGTAGCGTGGTGCCGAGCAAGCCGGTGGCATCTTGCCGCACACCAGATGCAAGGTCCGTCAATTGAGACTCATTATCACTGGTAGCGGTTGCAGTGTGGACCGCAATTCCGATAAAGGTTCTGATGGTTTACGCCAAACGGCTTTAGAAGTGGGCCTTGCATTGAATATAAGCACTCACCCGACCTAATGCAGCACCTCGTCAATAAAAGCTTCTCTGATGAATTGGAGAGACTCACAAATGCTCCAACTGCAGTCAAAAACTGCGATTGCATAGCTTGTTTCTTGGTGAACCCACTACGAATCAAAATCGAATAGTCCGCAATTTCGTGTGGAATTTCATGCGCGAAGCATGCTAAAGTGGTCGTTGCACCGATGAGAGGGGATGCATAGAAAGATGCCGCCATTCTAGAGCATTAAGCGATGAACGTTTGCGACGAATAACAAAAACAAGTCAGTCAGACCACGTCCCGAGCAGAGTAAGCGAGATTCACTAACGCCAATCCATCTGTGCTGTGGATCAAAACATGGTGGAGGAGGGTAGAGGGCAAATGGACCTGTGAGTCATGGCTAAAAGGGGCTGAAGACCACCAGGAACCCACATATTGTGCACAAAATCTCCAAATAAGTTTAGATACGCTGAAAGCTTCGAGGGACCGTTCGTCGATAACGATCCCTCGTGTCCGGCTTCAGGAGCAGAAGGGCTGTCGGTGTCGGGTGCGTCAGCGTTCCTTTTCCGGAGGTCATTTTGTGACGTAGTGCTACTAGCGCCTGAGGCCTTGGTCACATTGGGCTCAGTATGAGTAGCAGGGGAGTGCGAGTGCGAATGTCCGGCGCCGTCCTCCTCGCCACCTCCAAGGACACGTAGCGTTTTCTCCATGAAAAAGAAAGCAGCAAACCCAAGGAAAATTCCTAAACTAAATGACGCGAAGCAATTTAAGAACGTTTAGTAAACGAAGATTGAAAAAAAAAAGGTCTAGTTCCCACCCGACAAGAATATTACGCTTCTCTTCAACCATGACAAACCTAACACCACATCCAGCACTTTCACCCATGAAGGCATGAGGCACGAGGTGCAGAAACACGTCGGATAACAGGCCTCCAGTCTGTTATAAGATAAGACCTACTGATCAGTCGCGGTATGAATGAGTCATTTGTTTGGAGAGACTGCACTTACAGCGAACGCCGTCATAGTATTCAATGTGTTTGTGTTGATTTTCGCAGGAATGAAGGCAAGGATAAAGTTGGGCACGCTGGGGCACCAAAACCGATTCCATTAACGTTCCAAGGTCAACAATATGATACGGTACATACGAGCTAATGTAGAACGTTCCGAGGATGGAGTTCCATGCTGGGCCAAATGGGAACAGCCAGGCGAACACAGTGCGCATTACCGGCGAGTGCTCTGCCTCTAGAGATTCTTTGAGGTCGGTCAGCTTCCTCACAGGCGCGCATTGCTCTATCTCATTCTCCTAAAATAGGATAGAAGAAAGAATAAGCGCTCGTTACTACTCTTCCTGTTATCCAAACTGAGCCCGAATGTTATCGTCTTATGAAGAGCTACAGTGACGCGTTTGCCGTTGACGCGCAAATATCATGAGCGCGACGACGCATGAGCGGGATTTCTCAGCAAAGCACGTATATCGAGTAGTTGTGTGTCATCAAGGAGCCCGAGCGCTTACCAGAACAGACAGTATCTCCCCCACATGGTGCTTTGTGTCGGTGCTTCTGTTCTTGTTACGGGCGGCAGTAGCGAATGCTTCCAAAGACACGAGCGCGAGAACGACAGCGAGAAGGAGAAGAGTTCTGCCTTTCGGCCAGCGGAGTGACGTGGCCATGGGGGAAGGTATGTGATGATGACGGTGACGACAAGGCGACGTGCCAGGGGACGCGTCTGGAATCAGTATGGTCGCGTGGCAAACAACTTCCAATTCCGACAACTCGATCATGATCCCGCTTGGCACAGCACATAAAGGATCAATAAAACACCTCAATGAGCCAAAATTCATATCGCAACGTCAGGACGAATGAATATATTTTGGAAAATGAAGATTTTACTCTAATTAAGTATGTCCTAACCTGCACGTCGGAAATGCACGAAGAGGCCGTGTCGTGAAATCCAAAACTATCACAGTGATCACATCCACGCGAATGACACGTGTCCTTAGTGAGCTCCCAATCGTGGATGGAAGCCATCCCCAAATGTTATTGGGATGGTGAAGGAAAGTGTACGGCCTTGGGAGATGCTACTTCCTGGGTGATAACAATCTGGCTTTCTTTGGAACGGCGTCGGCCCAAATTGTCGTCACCTTGATGCGAAGGCAAACTGGTAATTGGAGCGGCAGTAAGGACGTCAAGCTCCAATGGATGATTGGTGGGGAGCACAGGTCGATCTAAAGGTGTCTCAGCAGGGGCTGCCTGCCTTGATGCCGGTTTGATCTCTATCAACCAGTCGGGTAGGACCTTGGAGCGAGAACTGGACGATGCCGCGGAAAGCGAAACTGTGCGCGTCACAGTCACTCCCAGATTGAAGAAGGGGATAGATAAACCGTCTTAATCAGTAGTTTGGTAAGTGGCTGATAGTTTCGACGAGGAGCGGGTAACGCACGAATGATGATTGAGGCAAGGACAACGAATGCGACCATTGGTTGCAGTGCATGCGTAAGGTAGTCCTGTTGGGTGACGGGAGGATCCGCGGGATGGGGAAGACGGTGAGCGGCTAATGTGGAAATGAAGATTGCCCCAACACCCATCGGCCCTATAACGTGGACCATCAGCGACTGGTGGAGATGCAAGGTTGTTATTGTCCTACCAAAATGACCGGAGAATAGTGCCTCCCGCCACGAACTGATTTCCGGGATCCATTTGTAGAGCACAAGCATGGCAGGAATTCTCCTCAAGAGCATGATACCAATTGTCAATATCACCAGTCTCCAGGGAGAGATGCCAACTTCGGGAATGTTGAAACTTTCGAAAGGTAGCCAGGCCCCGATGTAGATGAAACAGGCGCAGTTGAGGATGAGATCAATGACCGACGAGAAAACTTCGTCTTCCGTATGCAGGTTGAAATCTCCGTCCCAAGAAATGGCACTACCTGCAAGATGCTCAAATATTGTTTGCGACGATGCGAGCACCGACAGACTTACCTGCGGCAAAGGCAGCAAGAAGATCGTCGCTTCCAATGGTGCTCACTACGCCCGTGATGAAAATGGCCAGAGCCAAATATTGTGCCACATAAGACTCCCGATCAATGTGACCTTGTCGATGAGAATATTTCATGAGATACGAGAACATGAGGCCTGACGTAACAGTAAATGCGTTAGAATAGAAAGTGAGTGGCGGTGAATATTTTACCAAGAATGGCCCCAAGAAAGACACCTAGAAAAACTTGATCTACGAACCTGAATGAGTCACTTGCGGACAAACAGGCGGAACAAAGACCTACATAACCATCCAACTAAGAACCAGTGTCCAATGGCAACTTCGTGGGTTTTGTCGAGTGTTAGATAAAGTGTCAGGGTTAAGAAAGGGTAGGCAAGACCGTCATTTGCGGCAGACTCAGCGGACAACAGCTGGCGTAAGTTGATAGGAACATGTTTTCTGGCGAATTTGCCACCTGCTCAGACACACTTTAAGCGACCTTCCCTCAGGTACGAAGAGAACACGAGAACTTACCAACAATAGCGGCACATATAATTGGATCCGTCGGGGTGAGGCAGGCAGATATCGCCAAGCATGAAATGATGTGTAGAGATGGGAAGAGGGCACGAATCAAACCTATAGGTGTGGACACCGTCGTTCATTTCCTATGCTTGAGCAGCGTAGGGGTATTGAGACTTACCTCCGACAATAACCCAACCTATCGCCATTGTAGGTATAACCATAGCAAGGAGGCTTTTTGCGTGCTTGGCCATATAGGACTTCGGTAGCTCGACGCCAATGGCGAACAAACCTGTTGCAAGCACTACGCGCATAACTTCGAGAGTGATGGCATCCGAATGTTCGCCCCATGCTCGAGGATCAAATACGCCCGCAAAATATGGTCCCATGAATATGCCGAATGCAGTACCCAGAACGACCTCATTGACATAGACCTGATTTCGACTCAGATCTCATGACTGCTCAAGACTCTAAATATCACTCACTCGCTCCCTGGCTAAAAGAGAGAACATCGAGAACTGAGAGGTTCATGATCGAGTATCCGGTGTGACACATAAGCAACTCACTGCAACCACAAAGCCACCTAGACATATGTAGGCGATGCCCGGCGCCGTCACCTTATCATTGATACAAAAAAAGATGAGTATCCCACTATGGACAGGATAAAGAGCAGTGATAAACGCACTTCAGTCAGGATCATGATGGACGACCAACAATTGGGTCAAACGCTTTTGTAAAATTTCACCCGCCCTATAGGTGGACGCCGTCGATGATACCGATATGGTGTAAGAGTGGGGTTCAAGAAAGAAGACGTTGCAAATTGTTCCGAACACCCAGTGGTGGCTGTGAGAGTCTCTTTTGACTTGATCAAAACACCTCAACCACTTCCTCAGCCCCGTCAGCATGATATTAATCGATCAAGGTTGCCTTGCTTCTTGTTCAACACTCGATAACTCAAAAACGAAAAACTTTTTCGATGACTTTGACCACTCAAGAACAGGCTGTTGTGGCTGCAGCGGAGAAGATGATGATCGAGGCGATGGCTAGATGCGACCCTTCTCATGATAAGTACCATGGTGAGTACTATTGGATCTCAATGTCATTTGAACGGGCCTCTGATATCTCTGCTGGGTACAGTGCAACGCGTGCGGAAGACCGCTCTGGCCATCGCCCAAAGCTTGTCTCCTACCCCAGATCTCTTGACAGTCGAATTGGGTCAGTTCATGGATCTCCATTCAAGAGGCATTTCATCGCTTTTGATACATTAGGCGCGCGTCACCATTGTTTAGCTGCACTGCTTCACGACATGCTGGACAAGAAATACGTGGGGGCGGAGTTAGCAGGCAACCCATACGCGTTTTTTGAACCCTTTTTCAAGTCAATGGCCGACTTGCATGGGGTGGACCTCCTCGCTGATGGACGCGCTCGCCTCATTGCAGACGTGGTAGACAATGTATCATGGACGACAGAGACCAAGCTACTCGATGCAGGCATGTGGACTGAGTGGCACGCAACATGCAGAGAGCTTCACTGCGTTCAGGATGCTGATAGGCTTGATGCTATTGGGGCGTTCGGTGCGATTTTAAAAAGCCCGCATCAGTTATCTACTGCTTTATTTTCTCACTACGATTCAGGTGTTATGCGTTGTGCTGCGTTTACGATGAAAGTGAATAAGTACGTGCCTCATTCTTTTTGGATTCACCGTGGCTTCTTTGTTCCTGGTCGCCAACGCAAAGATTGCGGACGTTTTGCACCCCTTGTATACTTAACTACTGCATTGAAGACCACTTCACACACCTCCCGGTGAACCCGGAGAATCTGCCTCGGCCATCGGGCATTTCTACGACAAACTATTCAAAATTCACGACCGCCTAAAAACGGAACCCGGCAAGAAAATGGGAGCTAATCGCCATAGACTTGTAAGAGCAGCCTGAGCCATGATGTGATTAAATCCTAATCAATTACCTCATTCTCTTCCATCTTTATGGTGCCTAGTTGCTCGATTTCGTGACCGCGATTGACGAAGAATACGAAGCTACTATTTGAGGGATTATGCAGGCGCTACCCTTATGTTTTCTTCACTTGTATGGGGTTAAAACTACTACCTCCTCAGGCTTTCTGAAGTAATTCCCAATGCATGAGACTGATCCTTGGATTCATAGTCCAGCATCGAAATCCAATGCCTTGGTTTGGGCTAGCACACCAATTATTCATGATGATCCGATACTCAAGCTTCACTGCAAACGAGGTAGCGCGTTCCCTGACCCTGATGTTAGTCACTACAAGCAGGCTCGGGCTGAGCGGTGAGATGCAAAAGCAACTGACGACAATTTCATCTGTTCACAAAATGTATACAAATTATCGCAGTGTAAAGTTTGTAAATGCTATGAGCGATTTGTATTCATTCGCGACCGCGTCATCCATGGTGCATCAGCGCTTGAATCATGGCTTGAGATGGGGGCTCAACCATATCAAGATTTACCTTTTAGCCTCAGTAATGGAGGATGACGCCATTGAGCGATAGGCACAAGATGGAGCACTCGATATGTTCATCCTTGATGGACCCTCAAGATCCCAGAAGGAATCCTTGTTGGATCCTACCAAATGAAGAATCTTCACATGGCCCCAGAAGAGATGATCTGACAAAGAAAAAACATTGATATATCGATGTGGTATTACAGACAGCATAGGATATCAGAGTGTAGTAGCATTCATAACCGTGGTGACATGCACTAGGGACCCAGAAACGTCTGCGTTGAGCAAGAACAAGAGCAAGGATGGGGTTAACAGCTATCAGTCGAAGTCCGACATGTCGATGTTGTAGAAGAAATGCTACACCAGAAACTATCAGAATTAAGTCGCATCCAATGATCGACGACCGTACCTTGTATAAACTCATGACTTTTATCACCCAAGCCTCTAGATGATAGATTTTTTTGCTGCCGGTACGCATTCGAACCTCCTGGAGAAAGTATAAACATCTATGTGCCAATTTGGAAGACGAAAGGCTGCTCACATAAAATGCGGCCCAATGCATAATGTCTGCCTTTAGCGCTTCATCAACTTTGTCTACAACACGCTCGGCGACGGTCTAATCGTTCAGAATACAGTCAGTCAGTGACTGATTAAACACAAAAATATACTCGCCTTGAGAATGACAGTTGGGGGAATACAATGGCTTAGCAACTCGTAGAACTTCGACCTAACTTCCATGACTCTGGCAGGTGATTGCTCGGATAAAATGAGATCTGCAACCTTGTGGCAATAGGTCTCCCAGTCAGGTTTTGCTATAGACAAAGGCCCGGTAAGGTCGGGTCTGGTCCAACGTCCAAAAATGATCAATGATGCACACGCAGAGACAATGGAGCTTTTGACTTACGATTGCATCTTCAGGGCTTCAAGAACAAGGATTGCTTTCCGAAGATTACCATTGGAATCTTCTACGATTTTATCTCCAGCTTCGGGTGGAAGATCAAACCCTGCACGCCGTGCCACCGACTGCAGGACTAGAAGCATCTGACAATATCGTGATGTGAGTTATGCCAGTCATGCAACATCAGAGGGGATGTACTTCTTCTTCGTTGGGCGCAGCGACACGCATCAGGAGGCAACGACTTTTGATAGGCGCGATTAGCCTGCTTGTGCTATTAGCACAGAGAATTATCCTCATGTTCGACATATATCTCTCCATGGTTCTGCGAAGTGCAGCTTGAGCATCGCGAGACAGAGAGTCGGCCTCGTTTATAATAACCACTGTGGTCCATTAGACAGTTCGTTACACCAGGGAAAGCCATGACACACCTTTAAACCGCTGTTTGGCGCTTAAATCCACCTGCTGGGTTTGTGCAATCTCCTTCAACAACTCCTGAATGACCACACGGTCAAAGTTCCCTGCTTCGCTGAATGTTTATTCAGAAATATGACGAGGCCACGGAGAAAAAGCATACCTAGGAGTGATTTCTATGTGGTAATTTGACTGAACGATGTTGATTTCCAGTTTTCGCTTTGACGGAGACAGGAATATTCGTTGGTCAATTTTGAGCTGAATTGGAAGAATGAGCATCATCGTTGTCGATATAGAATCCCAAGAACTCGCCTTCTCTACACCAGGACCGAATAGCTGTCTAAGCGTACAGCTGATACGCGTCTTCTTTCCTGCGCCTGACGGTCCATAAAACAACATGTGAGGGAAGTCCCCAGAAGCGGCCTAAGGATAAGATAAGGAGGATGACACCGTTAGGGGACCATATTTTGACATACTAGCGACTTCAGACGATCTGAGAGGCCCTGGTGATAGTTAAGGGCGTCTAACGTTCGCGGCCGGTACTGTTCGAAGGAAAGCTATCAGACTCGAGGTCTCCGCCTAAGGCCCACGAGCTTGCCTGATCCACCCATAAAGACATTCTAGTGAAAAACGCGAGAGATCGTAAGGGTGACTGAAGTGGCTTGGAGGAGCTTTGCAGGGATTGACAGCGACGGTTGAGAGCAAGACTGGATGATGGGCCAAGCGGCGTTACACGAACGCGTTATGTCACGCGTCAGGATTGGTCACACACCAACCGCGATTTCGTGAATGGGCTGCATGGGTAAGGCGCAAGTAAGGCGTCTCCCGAAGCTGTGATAGGGTTTGATTAAATATCCTCTCAGTGTTCTACACCGCTTCTAAAGTGTATCTCATTTACAGTTTCTATTATATGAACGAGTTTACAATGGGATGTGTTTATTCAAGTAATTCAACCAAACTTCAACCAAACTTAGTATCTGACAACGTTCAAGTTGCTAGCGGATCAAGCGGGAGTAATTCCCTTGATACCCAAATCCTCAGCAATAATGACAGCAGCTTTCTCCCCAATCGCAATGGCAGCATTGTTAGTATTAGCTCCCACATTCCCAGGTGTGATACTACAATCTTTGAAACAAGTCAATCTCTGAGTTTCACGATGATGGGCCATCCTGAAACTTACCAGCAACCTTCAAACCCTAGACGCCATAGACATTCAGCCTTTCGTCTAAAACACCGCCCTTTTCACGAGGTTTCATAGCACATGTTCCAACCTATTGACTTTGTCAGTGTCCGGGATCCCGGGATTAAGTGAAAACCTCTTACGGAGTGCCAGGACGTCTCCGCTGAATGGAAATGATTAGCAGCAATAGTCGTGGTCAGTAAAAGTGGGACGTACTATATTTTCTGTGATATTCATCGATGGCGGCGTCGTCTTCTTCGGTGTACACGATGTCAGGAGCATTGATATCAATAGGACCAGAAGCAACGGCTGTTGTAGCAGCGCTTCCAGGCGGGAAGGTGGGATGGCCGGAGATCACTTCGCCACGGAAGAACTTCATGCGTCTGGCAATCTCTCGGAATTTCTTGTATGCCCAGCGAAGGATGACGACGTCAGCAGGGCTTGCCATTGGATCAATACAATGCGGGAGCTCGCCAATGTGAGAGTTCCGACACTCACTCGTCAAGGAAGCCAGCGTAGAAGTCAAGTGGGGTATAGGGATTCAAACCTCCAGCGATATGAACACTACCCGGAGAGACTGGATATCCCTAGAATAGTCGGTGAGTTCGTGCTGATAGTGCTTTCGACCAAGCCACACATCACATACCGAGAAATACGCCATGCTATAGTATTTGCCCCTCGGCACATTAGGGTTGGACCTAGGGTAGCTACAATTTTGTTTCAGCCATGCAATCGCGTAGCGACAAAGTTTTAGGGACCTACGCGGCAACACACACAAAGGATAACAGGCTTGTCTGGGGAATTCTTGAAGTACGTTCCCAGCGGTTGTCGAATTCGGGGGACATGGCTGCCAGTTCTTTCGCGTTGGGTTGCAACTTGATACCAGCATTCAAGCCGCTAGAGTTTTGCAATCAGGATGCAAAATGAACGGTAAGTTATCGTTATCCTCTGAATGTTGACTCACTTTTGCGCCATCTGACCTGAGCCTGAGGATACCCACTGCTGTGCATGCGCTGCAACACGTGGATTGAGTTGGAACGGCTCTTAGCAAAAGAAGAAAGGATCATGCTCACAGGTAAGTTCGTCCTCAGTGCCTCTGAACATTAGATCAACGGTTTCACTGTCTTCGCTGCCAACAAACGGAAGGGCGGCGACGTTGTGATCTAGAGTACAAGCCGAATAGACACTGAGTCGTGCTGCCTATCTTCGAGAAAGTAAACTTGCGTACCCATGTAATTTTCACCGACGCCAGGGAGGTCGACGATTTGATTGATCGCATTCTTCTCCAAGACAGACTTTGCGCCAATGCCCGAACGTTCGAGTATTGAGGGCGATCCGAATGCGCCTGCGGAGACGACAACTAGACGCGATACGCACGCAGACTTAACGGGGGCATCAGCGCCACCGCCGCGTCTTCCCACAGAATCGTCCATAAATTCGATGCCAACGGCTTTCGTCCCCCTGTTTCGTTTTCGAACAAATGAGTCGACCGGCGGGCGCTGGTATCATGAGTAGCCACGGACTCGAAGAGGACTCTGACAACTATGTGTCGATCTATGACTTTCAGGCCAGATTTACCTTCTTGATTGTAAATGTAGTGATGGGGTGTGTCAGAGCCGCGGCCGGTTCTTTCGTCGATGTATCTGTCAGACGTTCAGGACGCTGTCCTTGACACAACGAACTGAAAAGTCTGACCTGGCCCATCACTGTATACACAGAGTTAGATTTTGATTGATTTGACAACTGGGTCATGTTACACACCCCGTATTTGCCGATCTCATGCATGATATTAATATCATCCGTAAGAGGGTGGTCCTTGTCATAGACCACCGCAACCTCCAAAAAGTTCGTCCCGACATTACAATGGACCTTGGCAAAGGAGACCTTGATAGGGTCGGATGCGCCGTGTGTGTCATTGGAAGACTCCGGTTGGTATGTTTCCGCCTGCAGGGTGGCGAATTGATTAAGACTTGCAAATGAAGCCAGGTGCGACGATGTCACCTTTCAGGAGGGGGATGATATACTTGGAGTGCCAGCCTTAATTTCCGTGCACGGTCTCCCAATCGTCGTAATCAGACGCGGCCGCGCGTGTGTACATGGCCCCTGGCAAGCGAATTCAATGCGAGTGCATTGTGACAAAAGGGGACAAAAGTATGCTTCTGAAGTACCGCGCTGGCTGGATGTGTTCGGCCATTTCGCGGGTGTGGGGGCCAGCTTCGACGATCTGTATAATTCATTTGAAGGATCGGAGTGTCAGTCCTAGTCAGAAGGGTCCCTTGGTCATTTTGCTCACCAGTATCTTCAACGACGGATCTGCGGCGGCCAGTCGCCCTGCGGTAACGCATGCTGCGGCTCCTCCTAGATGATCACAAAGTCGTGAGCAAGGGTAAGAGAAAAAGCGTTAGTCCGCGTCTACTCTAGGAAAGAAGATAGAGGATGATATCGCACCCACAGCGAAGATAATATCATGGACCTCTGTTCTTGAGAGCTCATATCTGCGGTACCTACTTCTTGTCGTTCAATGAGAGTCGTACGAGATGGGGTGCAATCAGAATTCAAATGCGCGAAGGGTCCTTTAGCAAACTCTGCAAAGAAGCCATTAGATGTGATTCTGAGAGCCTCCTGGCTTGGTGGCGCGTTCATACGATGCGATTCAGAGCACGATGGATCTGCTATCACAGGTAGCTGTGTGACCAACATAAGATCTAGACACATTCGAGGGTGTCTGATGCTCCTTGAGCTTCGTGAACATAACATAATCCTCGCGTGCTAATTTCGCAAAGCCGCTCTGATCAGTAAACTCCATGAGATAAACGAAGCTTGCTGATAATGGGAGTCGATCTGATGAGGATAAGTATTAAAACAATGGATCTCACTGTCGTATGTATGCAGATGAGAGAAAAATACGCACCGAGGAGACACTTAGGTCTACGTATCTCAGCATAGACGGAATTGGCGCATCCAAAGTTAAGTGAGTGGTGGTCCAAGAAGCAGGCGGTCGTGCCAATATGATATATTTTACGGAGTCATGTGCGTGGCTGACGCTTCACCGCACTGCGAGCGGGCTCTTCGCGTCCATTCTGATTGACGCAATGGCACGAGAAGGTCGAGGCTCTGTGATAGAGCTAGTGCGGGTTGAAGAAGGTTGAAGAGTCATGATGTCGCATTGCAATTGGCTGATGGGCAGAGCTATTGAGGCTCGAGTTCATGTGCGATATCTGAGCTTGACGATAATTCCACTGTAAACCAGGTCGTGATGAGACTGACCGGAACCAAGACACCAAGGCCCATTAACGGGGCAAAGTAAAGTCTGAGGGCTGAATGAAGAGTACAATCATCAGAAGAGAATTCTGTTGAATCAAGAGACACTCGTTGGGTTCAGCAGCAGGTCGCCACCACCCTAGAATCATGCACAGCGGCCAGATGTTGCTCGAATCAGTCTGATAACGTGCGGGATATCGACGGGAAGATTGACTGGGTACATTTCCTTCCAAGCTTGCTATGTCGACACGTCATATGCCTTTACGTTCTCCGACGGCGAGTCTGATTCTGATTCCTTCTTTTCAGGCGGTGGCGGAAGGGCAGTAGCTCTCAAGCCTGTCCTAACCGATGCGATGGCTACCATAAGCTCAAAGACGCCAACCCAAACCTAGAAAGATGTTAATCAAGGACGGTATACATCATTGGAGAAGAGCCCCTTCTCAAGTGACCTGTAAATTCCCAGAGTGATTAATTGCGTCGCATCGCATCGGTCAACTCAGATTTCATACATACCAGTGAACGGCCAATGGAAGGTATCACAGATTAATCACAGTCTCAGGCCGAAACGCGTCCTAACTCTGGGTCATTTCGCGCTTGCTTCCTTGGTGAGAGTGGACTTGGCCATTTTGATAGACGCATGTATTTGCCTCAAGAGCTTAAGGTCCTGCCAAAGGTGAGCGAAATACAGGAAGACGTGGCCGATGTTGTTCAAAGAAAAGCTATCAGATTCGAGGTCTCCGCCTAAGACCCACGAGCTTGCCTGAGGACAGCTTTGCAGGCATTGGGAGCGACGGCTGCAAGACCGCTGACAGAAGACTTCACCAGTCCATGATGGCGCCAAGCTGCGTGACAGAAACGCGTTATGTCACGCCTATGGGTCCGTCACACACTAACCGACTCGGAGCTGCTGCTGGTTAGGTTGTGATTAGGCATCTCTCCTAAAACCGTGATAGGATCTAATTAAAGATCCCCTCAGTGTTCTATACTGCTTCTAAAGTATATTTCATTTACAGTCTCTGATATAAGTACAGGTTTAAGGTGGGATGTGTATATTCAAGTAGTTCAACCGAACTTGTCTGGCGACGTTGTTGCCAGTGGATCAAGCTGGGGTAACTCCCTTGATACCCAAGTCCTCAGCGATAATGACAGCAGCTTTCTCCCCAATCGCAATGGCAGTGTTGTAAGTATTAGCTCCCACATTGCCTGGTGTAATACTACAATCTGTGAAACAAGTCAATCCCTGAGTTTCAGATTGGGCACTCCCAAAACTTACCGGCAACCTTCAAACCCTGGACGCCATAGACGTTCAGCCTCTCATCTAAAACACCACCCTTTTCACGAGGTTTCATAGCACAAGTTCCAACCTATCGATTTTGTCAGTATCCGGGATCCCATGGTTGAGTGAAAACCCCTCACCGAGTGCCAGGTCGTCTCCGCTGTACGACGCATGGAAGCGATTAGCGGCAATAGTTGTCGCTAGTAAAAGGTGGACGTACTATATTTTCTGTGATAGTCATCGATGGCGGCGTCATCTTCTTTGGTGTACACAATGTCAGGAGCATTAATATCAATAGGACCAGAAGCAACGGCTGTTGTAGCAGCGCTTCCAGACGGGAAGGTGGGATGGCCGGGGATCACTTCGCCACGGAAGAATTTCATGCGTCTGGCAATCTCTCGGAATTTCTTGTATGCCCAGCGAAGGATGACGACGTCAGCAGGGCTGGTCATTGGATTAGTACAATGCGTGAGCCCGCGGGCGTGAAAGTCCCAGCACTTACTCGTCAAGGAAGCCAGCGTAGAAGTCAAGTGGGGTGTAGGGATTCAAACCTCCCGCGATATGTACACTACCCAGAGAGATTGGATATCCCTAGAATAGTCGGTGAGTTCTTTCTTTTGACCAAACCACACATAACATACCGAGAAATACGCCATGCTATAATATTTTCCCCTCGGCACGTCAGGGCTAGCCCCAGTGTAGCTACAGTTTTATCTCAGTCATGCAATCGCGTGGCTTCAAGTCTGAAGAGACCTACGCGGCGAAACAGACACTAAGAATAACAGGCTTGTCCGGGGCATTCTTAAAGTAAGTCTCCCAGCGGTTGTCGAATTCGGGGGACATGGCCGCCAGTTCCTTCGCGTTGGGTTGCAACTTGATACCAGCATTCAGGCCGCTAGAGTTGTGCGATCAGGACTCAAATTGAGCTGTAGGTTATGTTCTGAAAGACAACTCACTTTTGCGCCATCTGGCCTGAGCCCGAGGAAACCCATTGCTGTGCGTGTGCTACGAGGCGTGAATTGAGATGGCACTACCCATAGAAAAGGAAGAAGGGACACGCTTACAGGTAAGCTCGTCCTCGGTACCCCTGAACATGAGATCTACAGTCTCGCTATCTTCGCTGCCAATAAATGGAAGGAAGATGACGTTGTGGTCTACGGTTGCATCGCAGGTGAGTTTAAAGAGGCCCGTCTCTTAAACCAGGACGTTGTACACACCCATGTAATTTTCACCGACACCAGGGAGGTCGACGATTTGATTGATCCCGTTCTTCTCCAAAACAGACTTTGCGCCGATGCCAGAACGCTCGAGTATCGAAGGCGATCCAAAAGCGCCTGCGGAGACGACGACAAGACGCGATGCGCGCGCAGTCTTAACGGGGGCATCAGCACCACCGCCGCGTCTTCCCACAGAATCGTCCACAAATTCGATGCCGACGGCTTTCGTTCCTCTATTTCATTTTCAACAACAAAAAAATTAGCCTGCTTACGGACATTGATAAGTTGCATCATGAGCCACGTACTCGAAGAGGACTCTGACAACTCTGTGTCGATCTATGACTTTCAGGCCGGATTTGCCTTCTTGATTGTAGATATAGTGATGGGGTGTGTCGGAGCGGCGGCCCGTTCTCTCGTCGATGTATCTGCAAGCCTTTCAGGAAGCTGTTCTTATTCAACGGAACTGTAAAGTCTAACCTGGCCCATCTCTGCATAGACGGAGGTTAGATATTTCTTGGGTTGGCGATAGTGTCATGTTACGCACCCCGTATTTGCCAATTTCATGCATAGTATTAATATCATCCGTATGAGCGTGGTCCTTGTCATATGCCGCCGCAACCTCCAAAAAGTTCGTCCCGATATTACAATGGTCCTTCGCGAAAGAGACCTTGATAGGGCCGGACGTTCCGTGCGTATCATTAGAAGACCCCGGCTGGTATGTCTCCGCCTGCGATGTGCCAGTTTACCGATTAGTCTTCCATGTAAATGGAGCCAGGTGCGACAGACGTCACCTTTTTGAGAAGGGGGATGATATACTTGGAATGCCAGCCCTGGTTTCCGTGCACGGTCTCCCAATCATCGTAATCAGATGCAGCCGCGCGTGTGTACATGGTGACTGGGACGCGAATTCAATGCAAGTGGTCTTGATCAGCAATGCAATGCATTAAGACAGAAGGGGACGAAGTATGCTCACAGTTGACGCTCGATCCACCTCCCAAGGCACGGCCGGAAGGGACGATGGGCTCGCGATTGTCCAGGCCCTTGACCGGCTTGCTCTTGTGGAACGTAAACGCCTCGGAGGGCAGTGCCAGACTCCTGAAGTACCGCGCTGGTTGAATGTGCTCGACTATTTCACGGGTGTGGGGGCCAGCTTCGACGATCTGCATAAATCATTCGAGGATCGGAGGGTCAGTCCCAGTCAGAAGGGTACCCTTGGCCTTTTTGCTCACCAGTATCTTCAACGACGGGTCTGCGGCGGCCAGTCGCCCTGCGGTAATACATGCCGTAGCTCCTCCTAGATGATCACAAATTCATGAGCAAGAGTAAGAGGAGAAGCGTCGGTGTCCGCATCTCAATCGCACCTCCAGCGAAGATAATATCATAGACCTCTGTTTCTTGAGAACTCATATCTGCGGTACCTGCTTCTTGTCGTTCAGTAGGGGTCGTACGAGATGGGGTGCAAGCAGAATTCAAATGCGCGAAGGGTCCTTTTAAAGGAGAGCAATCTCCGCAAAGAAGCCATTATATGTGAATCGCGCCTGATTCTGAGACCCTCCTCGGTTGGTGGTACATTCATACGATGCGATTCGGTGCACGATGGATCTGCTACCGGAGGTAGCTGTGTGACCGACAAAAAGCACCTGCTAATTAACAGTCAACATACACGAGGACCTTCAAGCTTCGTGACCACAAATCCTCGCGCGCCAATTTCGCAAAGTCGCTCTGATCAATTAACTCCATGAGACAAACGAAGCTCATTGATATAGGGAGTCTATCTGACGAGGACCATTATTAATAGGGAGTTAGTCGCATGCAGATGAGAGAAAATACGCACCAGAGTGACACTTAGGGCTATGCATCTCAGCATAGACGGAATTGGCGCATCCAAAGGCAAGTGTGTGGTGATCCAAGAAGCCGGCGTGTCAGCAGGTCTATTCTTGAAGCGGACAAGGCCTCGTGATGCGGGGTGTTCCCCGCACTGCGGACGAGCTCTTCGCGTCCATTCTGATTGATGGATGCGATGGCATGAGAAGGTCGAGGCTCTGTGATAGAGCCAATGTGGGCTCAACAGGTACGGCGCCGTACCGCAATTGGCTGATCGGCAGAGCTGTTGAGGCTCGAGTTCATGTGCGATATCTAAACTTGACGACAAGTCCACTGCTGCTGCAGACCGGGTTGTGCAGAGACTGCCCGGAACGAAGACACCGAGACCTATTAACAGGTCAGAGTAAAAGTCTAAGAGAGCCGGGTGAAGAATACAATCATTAGAAGGCACTTCACTCGAATCAAGACAAACGTAGCACGATACTCATTGGGTTCAGAAGTAGCACGCCACCAAGCTAAAATCACGCACAGCAGATAGACGTTGCTCGAATCAGTCTGATAACTTGCGAGATACCGACGGGACGACAGACTCGGTACACTTCCTTTCAAGCTAGCTATGTCGATACGTCATACGCCTTCACGTTCTCCGCCGAGTCTGTTTCCGATTCCTTCTTTTCAGGAGGTGGCGGAAGGGAAGTCGCTTTCCAGCCCGTCCTAAACGATGCGACGGCTGCCACAAGCCCAAAGACGCCAACCCAGACCTAGAAAGATGTTGATTAAGGACGGGATGGACGAGCATAACGAAAATAAATACATCATTGGAGAAAAGCCCCTTCTCAAGTGACCTGTGAGTTCCCAGAATAATTAGTCGCGTCGCGTCGGCCAACCCAAATGTTAAACATACCAATGAACGGTCAACGGGAGGTATCCCAGGTTGATCACAACCTCAGACCAAAAGGCGTCCCAACGTTGGGCCATTTCGCTTTTTTCTTCCTTGGTGAGAGTCGACTTGGCCTTTTTGATGGACGCATGTCTTTGCTTCAAGAGCTTGAGGTCTTCCCAAAGGTGGGCAAAGTGCAGGAAGATGTAGGCGGCCCAGAAGCGGGTGGACCACAGGGCCATTCCGTTGACATCGAGGGGAATGCGCTTCTTCTTTTCTGCGAAGATAGTCGTCGGAGAAGGGATGGACTCGGGGATTATCTTGTGCATTCTAAGGTAGTAGAGGTGCTCCAGGGGGTAGTAACCGAGCATTGACCATCCTTGCAGACGTTCAATAGTGAGGAGATTTCTGGTTGCAGGCGGATTGCGCTCCAGTGAGATCAACCACTGGAAGATAGGAAGGAGTCCTTTTCGAGGGTTTTAGGCATAACTTCCAGTGACAGGTAACTGTTAATCATACCCCAAATTCTCCAGAGTGTCCGGGAGTCTGAAAGCAAGCTTTCGAGCTTGGAAAATCCATCCGCAGACCCGCTGACAGCATTTGCTCGCAAACCTGCGCGGTGTTGCAGGCGGGCGCGTAGGCGCAGAAAGGGGATCACAAGTTTGAGGGAGTATTGGATGAGCTAAAATATTCCACGGTCAGGAATTTGTTCAACTGGACGCTGGCTCGGTTTTTACCATAAAAAGCTTACTACGTCCTTATGAGCAGAGATTCACAGAGAAAAAGAGAACTGGGACGCAACTCGCTACCACTCCAGGTACTCAAGTAACGGACGAGATGATCGAGGGTCTCGGAGGGCTTGAGGTTGGAGAAGCTGCCCAGAACGAGGTCATTGAGACGGGCGAGCGTCAGGGGCTTTGCGAGGTGGGACATCCTGTTCAGTCTGGAGGTGTACTGTCGCGACGAAGAGAGCAAAGCTCATCGTAGCACCGCGTATGTACTAATCGCCTGAAGCGCGTGATTCCCGGATTCCGGCTACTCCAAGCTGTGTGCGAAGAGCTGACATAAGATCTGTATAGGACAGTATAAAAAGCTTGGCCTGATATTTTATGACCTTTGAACAAAACACTGTGGACATCAAAGTTCGGGCTTGGTATAAGCTTTTCCGCCTCCTTGTCCGCGTTCCCGTCCCCTAGATCAAACCCAGGCGTCACAAGGCGCTGGTCTCGCCCTGTCGTCGATACTTTGCTATCCCGCCCTTTCTCTCTAGGAGGTGTCGCTTCGGCTGATGCTCATGATTTGGGAGAAAAGGTGGTAGAAGTTATCGATGATTGGGGCGGTACCGATATCTATATACCTGTCGAATAGTATGTATTCTTTCAATGAAAAGACTTTCCTTCAACTTCGAAGGTTGCTTCCAATTTCAAACACCAATGACCTCGAGGTCTTGAGCGGTTCTCTGACTTCTGTGGTCCTGGATCTATGTCAGGTCATGTCGGTCCACATGCTTCGTTGCATTTTGACGTTGATGCGTGGCTCGTCTCTGCTCAGGTGTGTGCTCTGCCTCCCCTGTTTGGACGATCCTTGAACATGTTTTGTGCGCCCAGTACCCGCAATGCAGCAGCAATGGAATTTCATAACACTTCGACAATGTGCATACCCCACAAGACCCCACACAGGATCTTGGAATGTGAAATCATTTCTCCGGACTCTGTTAACGAGGTCAAGTGCTTTCGCTGACAATATGTCAGAATATGTCCGCATATTCCACGGACCGAACGCCGTGCGGAGGGTTCGGTATTTGACGTCGTCTCCAAGCCGTCGCGTCTCTTTTCCTCGCTTTCACACCCGTCATTCATCGGATAAATCTAGGAGAAAGACAACCAAGCTGCTATTTCTCCGCCTCCGTATGCCATTCCAACAGATTCTACCCCTAAGGAATTGTATAATGCCCGCCGTTAGGAGGGAGATCGTCAGGGATCGTGACCCAACACCCGCCCGGTTATGCAGGACATTGCGTCGTCTTCACCCTGATCTCTTGGGTCCTCAGAGCGCCATAAAAGCCGCCTTGCAAATCCTCGAAACTTGTGGCCTTCCATCGCTTTTCGCACCCCACAATCATGCGTTCTTCTTTCGCGTCAATCGTCCTCCTCGTGGCTATTCCTGCCGTCACTGCCCAACTCAACCATCTGGCTTGGGCGCAGAAGAAGCTCTATTTCGGAACCGCGACCGACAACTACGAGTTCCTCGAGGATGCTCCCTACCGCAAGAAGCTCGGTGACACCGCCGACTTTGGCCAAATCACTCCTGTACGTATCGTGCCTATGTCCAGATTTGACACGCATTTCTGACATATTCTGCCTACAGAGTAACAGCATGAAATGGGTACGTATGACCCTCTCTATGGACTGCTTCACAGCCTCATCGTTTCGTAGTTCGCCACAGAGCCCACTCGTGGCAACTTCACTTTCGAGGGAGGCGAGCAGGTCGTTCAGCTCGCAAAGAAGAACAAGCAGATCGTTCGCGGTCAGTTCAGATCCCTATGTTCTGGTCGTACCACGCTAATTTACACTGGATAATAGGACATACTTGCGTCTGGCACAGTCAGCTTGCCCCCTGGGTCGAAGCCGGAAACTTCTCCAAGCCCGAACTTACCCAGATCATTGAGAACCATTGCCACACCAAGGTCAAGCACTGGAAGAACCAAATGTAAGATTTAATTATTGCTCGTGTATTGTCGTGATGCTGATTCATACTTTTATAGTTGTAAGTTCCGTCATCTCGCAGTCTGTTAATAGACTTACGAGTTCTTTTTTTGAAGACGCTTGGGATGTCGTCAATGGTCAGTCATTCACTCATAACAGGCGCAACGAATTACTGACCGTGAAGCAGAGGCATTCAACGAGGATGGTACTTTCCGCGAGTCTGTCTTCCTCAAGACCATCGGCCCATCCTACATCGACATCGCTTTCCGTGCCGCCCGTCGTGCTGACCCTAAGACCAAACTCTACGTATGTTTCGCATCTTCTTTTATCCGTATCCGCAGCCACTCACACCGATGCAGATCAACGACTACAACATCGACGGCAGGGGCCCCAAGTCGACCGGCATGATCAACCTTGTCAAGAGGCTCCAAAAGGACCGTGTTCCCATTGACGGTATCGGTGTCCAGGCACATCTCATCGTTGGTCAGCTGCCCACCGATATCAGGGAGAATCTGCAAGACTTTGCCAATCTCGGTGTCGACGTCGCCATCACCGAGCTCGACATCCGCATGCCTACTCCCCCCACCAAGGAGAGCTTGGAGCAGCAGAAGAAGGACTACGAGACCGTCATCAAGGCTTGCAAGGCTGTCGACAGGTGCATTGGAGTCACAATCTGGGACTGGACCGACAAGGTACGTTGCTCGTTCCATTTCTTAGGACGCAGCAGATAGTGATACCCCTTGTTCTAGTACTCTTGGGTTCCCGGAGTCTTCACCGGCGAGGGCGCAGCCCTTCCCTGGGACGAGGTCAGTGACTTTGACTCTTTTTCTACTGAACCTTTCACTGAAAATGCCACATCAGGACCTCAAGAAGAAGCCTGCCTACCAGGGTATGGTTGACGGCTGGCGTAAGCCCAGCGAGCCCATCAAGCCTGGCAAGCCCGGTAAACCCTGAAAACGGGGCAGACGAGGATTGGAGCCCATCTACGGTCCAGGTCATCCGATGACTCTTGCTCATCGCACAGTTTTGGTGCAATGACCTCGCACGTCCGGTCCCGTACTTATCAATACGCATAGAGGGCTGAAAAAAGGTGTCTTTGTAGACTCCAGAATATATATTATGCCCCCATGACTTCACCAGTTACACACTCAAGAGAACGTTAGCCCCGGATCTCAAGGCGGATCCTCGCCATGAGCCTCTTCGCACTCTATCACAGCTAAGAATAACCGTCCGCCGGGGAAACTTTAGCACTATTCGTCTTTAGTCTGATCATTCCGGGTCTCGTTGCGGAGTTCCGCTGAACGAGCAAATATTGGGACTCGCTCCAATGATGCTGCGGTCGCACGAATGTGCGAAATCCTGGCCGGCCCCTGACTGTTGGTGAGCTTACACCTCCTGTTCTGGCGTCAGAGCGCTAAATTCAAGTCTTTGCTGAACGTTTTTAAATCGATAATCCGACTATAAAATGGTGTAGATGCCTCACTAGAGTGCATTCGCAAGCAGCTACTACCTACCAATCTCTTCTTCCTCTTGAGACGCACGCGAATATGCAATTGCTCTCAATTGTACTTCTGGCGACCACTCCGTTTGGAGTGGTGGCACAGCTCAACACTTTAGCCCAGGCTGCCGGCAAGCAGTACTTTGGTACTGCGACAGACAACAGCGAGCTTTCGAACACGGGATACCTGGCCCAACTTGAAAACACTCAGGACTTCCACCAGCTCACAGCAGTTTGTATCTGTATCTCTGAAGTCATGATTCCCTCACTGATGTATTCATGCAGGCGAACAGCATGAAATGGGCAAGTCTTTCATCTCACTCGTCGATATACTCCTGGTAATTTTATTGCACTTAGGACGCGACCGAACCCTCCAGGGGCCAGTTTACTTTCTCTGGTGGAGACCAGATCGTGGCGCAGGCCCAAGCCCACGGGCAACTGATGCGAGGTCAGGGTCACCAGGACATTCGTTACCTATAATTGACGTCATCCTCTCGTGTACTAAATCAGGACATAACTGCGTTTGGCATAACCAACTTCCTTCATGGGTCACTGCCGGCAATTTCAACAATGCCACCCTTCTGTCCATCGTCCAAACCCATTGCAGTACCCTTGTTGGCCACTACAAGGGACAAATGTGAGTTATTCCCATGCGACGCATTAAGCGCCCACTAACTGGAATGGTGCCACAGATGTATGAAATACAATTTCTTTATTACAAGTACTTACTAAACTGACACCTTTCTGTCAGTGAGCTGGGATGTTATCAATGGTATGTCTTCTGAGTCTGATCTACACCGAAATGACTGCTCACTGGACTGTGATAGAACCTTTCAACGACGACGGTACTTTCCGCGATAGTGTGTTCTTTACGACGACAGGTACATCATACATCCCTACAGCCCTTAGGGCTGCTCGGGCTGCAGACCCCGCGGCGAAGCTTTTTGTAGGTCCCATACCGTGTTTGAGGGGGTGATCACTCGAGCTTACTTCCTTTGTAGATCAACGATTTCAACATCGAAGGCACAGGAGCAAAGTCGACCGCGATGATCAACTTGATCATGGAGCTCCAGCATCAAGGCGTCCCTATTGACGGCGTCGGTATTCAGACTCACCTGATTGTCGGGGAAGTTCCGTCGACGTTCCAGCAGAATCTGGAAAACTTTGCGGCGCTCGGCATCCAGGTTGCTATAACTGAGCTCGATATTCGCATGACGCTGCCGTCAACGGCCGCCCTTCTCGCCCAACAACAGAAGGACTACCAGACTGTCATTTCGGCTTGCAAGGCCGTATCCGCTTGCGTGGGCGTTACTCTTTGGGACTGGACCGATAAAGTGAGCTGATAGCGATCATGTTGTCGACACTTGCTAATATATTTTCAGTTCTCTTGGGTTCCCGGAACGTTTGCCGGACAGGGAGCTGCATGCCCATGGGACGAGGTAAAACTCTTTATTCTAATTTCCCTCGGAAAACAACCACTCAACCGTGCTTTGATTTAGAACTTTGTAAAGAAATCTGCCTACCAGGGTATCGTCAATGGTTGGAAAAGCTAAACAATATTTTATTTCGTCTCGAGTCCTTATCGATATAATGTATAAATATGCTCAATTGGGGAGAAATAATTCCAATAAACCCTACTTGAGTTTGGTATTGAAGATTTGTTGATAGATTAGATGTCTTTTCATGATGGGTATTGTCTCCTCACGTTGACAATGGCTTCAATCGTGAGGTCGACAATCGTTGAGGCTTTCAGGCGAGGGAAGAAATGATAAAGGCTGTCCGCAACTTTTTCCTGCAGGGCGAGCCTTGTTGTAACGCTACAAGGTGTGCCATATGCATCCAGGTCAAAATCTTGGATAAAAAGATTGACATTTTGATCCAGGGCAAGATGAACCTCTTGAAGGTTTGGGAAGTCGGTGCTTGTCAAAAAAGAGTCAAGAGTGACCCAGTTCGGGTCTGCTACTCTGGACAGCGCTTCCTTCTCGGACCACGCCCCTTTATTGGATACTGTGTCCATGCAAACGCATAGATGTATGAATTGCAGCTCTGGTATAACGTTCGTCACTCGGAAAAACGAAATTTGTGGACACAGTGAATGATCGCCCCAATCCAAATAATCATGGAAACAGGTGAATTTCCTGAGTTTCGAAAATGAGTGAAGGCGAAGTGAGTCTGTGATTGTATATAAATTGTCGCGGCGCCGGGTTGCCTCTTTATCAAGTAGTCAAAAAACAGAGGAGAAATTTGTGCGAGAGGGACACTCGCCAATATCCCAGAAGTCGTCGTCAATCTCCAATTCTTCGAGGGTATGGCGAGCATTGTAGCAAATGTTCCGTACACCATCGACTTGATCTGATGCGAGATCACAGGTAACAATGCGCCTGAGATTTGCTAGGGCAGGACTTCCTAGCATTTCGGAGAATCTCATCACTATGATTCTAGGGGAATGATTTTCTCCAAAAAAGATCCGTGCGGAGGTTTGAAATTGAGGAAACTTCAAGGGATCTGAGCATCGGCATCTGTAATAGTGCCCCAATGCCTCCACGAATAGTTGATGGCAGGTCTGTCCAGTTAAAGTTATAATCCGAGTAGGATTCGGGGTAGTCTTCATCGCAATAAGTACCCTCAAGAATCAACGTTCGCAGAGGACACTGCTTGGCAATGAAATCCAACAGAGATAACACCTCACCAAGTCCCGCAGAGGATGAGGTGTAGTTGCGAAGATTGATTTGCAAGGATTGAATAAATGGTGCAATGCCGCCCAGACGTGGGTTTTATGGTGCCAGGAATGGGGATATCTCGGATGTTATCATTGGGTTTATCGTCGTCGCAGTCAACAACAACGGCTTTGCACAGGTTTCGTAGTGCACAGACACGCAGTGCTCTTGACGTGAATAAAAGTTTTGGCACAGTGCGCGAGTTTGATTCTAATTGGGTTTCCTCTTCATGTAGCGAGTCTACAATCTGCCCTAGGATTTCCACAGGCAGAGATGGCTGCATGAATGGCTGGCTGCGCGGTGTTTCCGGGTTGTGTTTTCCGCAGTTCAACCAAGGAAAGGGACAGAGGTAGCGTGAGGCCGAGCTTTGCGGGGCTGCGAAAGGGAAAGTTGATCGACTTTTATCGATTGACGCCAAGCACTGTCAAATATCAGAGTTTGTCATTGGGGCGAGTGCACCGTTGGACTTGCCCTCGCCCTCTATACACAATTGTCGCTGTGCTCAGCCATTTTGTGTCGGCTGCGGGCTCTCCCCACCCGCAATTTTTGCCCTTCTCGCAGAGCAAAAAAGGATGACCAGACTGTCATTTCTGCTTGCAAGACTGCGCCTGCCTGTGTTGGGGTAACTCTTTGGACTGGACTGATAAAGTGAACTGGTGGCGATCGTATTGATACCTGCTGACATATTCTCAGTTCTCTTGGGTCCCTGGGGACGTTTGCTGGACAAAGAACTGTTTGCCCATGGTCAAGATTTTCCCGATTTCCGTAAGAACGCATGCTCAAGTATGCTTTGATTAGAATTTGGGCAAGAGATCTACCTACAGGCTACCAGGGTATCGACAATGGTTGGAACAGCTAGATAGTATTTAATGTCGTCTTCAGCCCTCGTTGACATGATGCATAATGTGCCCAATTACGAGAAATGATTCTGATAAACCATATGTCAGAGGTTTGAGTTTGGTGGCGAAGATTCATTGTGTCAGGTTATGTGTCTGTTGATGGGTATATCACTCCACGGTGACGATCGATTCGATCGTGAGTTTGACATTTGTAGAGGCTTTTAGGCGAGGGAAGGAATGATAGAGGCTGGCCGCAATTTTTTCCTGCAGGGCGAGCTTTGTTGCAACGCGACAAGGTGTGCCATCTGCATCCAGGTCATAATCTCGGTAGGCGAAGTCGACATTTTGCTGCAGAGCAAGATGAACCTCTCGAAGGTTTGGGAAGTCTGTGCTTGTCAAATGAGAGTCAAGAGCGACCCAGTTTGGGTCTACTACTCTGGAGATCGCTGCCGTCGCGGACCACGCCCTATTATTGTATACTCTGTCCATGCGAACGCATAAATGGAGGGATCGCAGCTCTGGTACAACGCCCTTCACTTGGAAAAGCAAAATTCGTGGGCAGAGCGGGTCATCACTCAAGGCCCTATAATTGTGGAAATAGGTGAATTTTTTGAGTTTCGAAAATGAGTGAAGGTGAAGTGAGTCTGTGACTGAATATGAATTGCTGATGCGGCGGATTGCCTCTGTATTATGTAGTCAATAAAATAGAGGAGCAAATTGTGCAAGAGGGACACTCACCAATATCCCAGAAGTCGTCATCAATCTCCAATTCTTCGAGGGTGTGGCGAGCATTGTAGCAAATGTTCCGCACACCATCGATCTGGTCTTGTGCAAGATCACAGGCAACAATGCGCTTGAGGTTTGTTAGGGCAGGACTTCCTAGTATTTCGGAGAATTTCATCACCAATGATTCCAGACGATGATTTTCTCCAAAGAGATCCGTGCAGAGGTTTGATATTGAGGCAACCTCGAGGGACCTGAGCATCGGCATCTGTAATAGTGCCCCAATGCCTCCACGAATAGTTGAGGGCAGGTCTGTCCAGTTGACGCCATCGTTCCAATAGGATCCGTCGTAACAAGTACCCTCAAGAATCAATGTTTGCAGAGGGCACTGCTTGACAATGACATCCAACAGAACCGAAACCTCACCAAGTCCCGCAGAGGTGCAGTTGCAAAGATTGATTTGCAAGGATTGAATAAACGGTGCAATGCTACCCAGACGTGGGTTTGGGGTACCAGGAATGAGGATATCTCGGAGTTTATCATTGGGTTTATCGTCGTCGCAGTCAACAACAACGGCTCTGCACAGGATTCGTAGAGCGCAGAGTCGAAGCGCCCTTGTTGAGAATAAAAGGGTTTGGAAAGTGGACGAGCATGGCTCGGAATTGCGCGTGATTCCCTCTGCAAACAGTAGGTCTACAATCTGCCCTACGATTTCCAGAGGTAAAGACGGCTGCATGAATGGCTGGTTCCAGCAAACAAACAAGTCTGGGCGTTGAGAGGTGGGCAGCGAGGCTGTGCAGGTGATCCGTCGGACTTTCGCCTCCATATACTGTCTATATTCAGGAACTCGGTCACACGGTAGTAAAAATTGAATTGTACAGTACAAACGGTGCGGATTACTGTACTAAAGACTGAGATCGATAAAATATTGTCTCAAAAGCCTTTCCACCAGGTTCCAGAATTTTAGAGAACGTATTGCGTCCAGGGTAAATATTCTACGAACGCTCCTCGGTCACTACAGGCATCCACCGTCACGTGATACACCACACTCGTAGATAGTGAATAGAATCGCGAAAACAATATGTACAGCTTTAACAAATACATCCACGGGTTCAGGGGCTCGAGGGGTATCATATGCATGTAAATTTACAAAGAAATACCCAGTACAGCGGAAGATATGAGGAAAACACGCTGGCGGGTCCAAAAATAGCAACAACCACTCAATGATACACCGCATGGATTAACATTGCTCTCGGCGTTCTGCTCGCTGGATTCAACATTTGAGTCATCATAACCACTATTACTGTGTCAAATAATCTATTTCACACTGTGAGATGCTAAAAGTACTTTCAAGAACGGAATTTTGACTGCTTGTGGGACGAAATGAACCAGTGAGATCTCCGCCGCGTGCCAAAGAAACTCCATTGATTCTCTTTGCCAGTTGCGACTTAGTGTCGCCTCCCATGGATATTGTGAGTTCTAAGGCGAGGCAGAGGTCACTTAAGTATAAGTGAACCACTTGAAAACACAAAAAGTAATAAATACAGCTATATCTACTATGTGCCTCAATATCGCAATACACATTACAGGCTGCGTGCTTTGTATCACAGCCATTTCTGAGTCAATTTTCATGAAACGTTCATCAAAATGCTCTATAATCGATGTGGTATCTGATCGCACTGATGATATATTTTCTATCATGGAAAATCCAACACAGTCTGTCTAACAAATTTCAGAATAGCACTTTCGAAAAACACATGTTGTCGTACTATCAATATAGCACATGTTTAAGCCATATTGGCAGTGTATAATTGGCATCTACATGTACCTATGATGTATGCCGATGTGTAGCAAAAAAGAATGGAGCAATTGGTCATAAATTGGAGGCACTAGAGGCAATCCACTGTCGAAGTGTATCACCGAGTAGTGGTGTATCACGTGACGGTGGATGCCTGTAAATTGCTGATCTAGTACTCGGCCATCGCCGAAACTGGCCGGCTATCACGCTTGGCGCTCCGCTCCCCAGTTGTGATAGACGCTCGTTGGTTTCCACAGCATTCCTTCCACCCTTTTTGCAAAGAGTTATGGACAATAAAATGTATAAAAGCCCCACTACCTATTATACACGTCTTATTAGTGTCTTGGGGCAAAATAAATAGGCCAAAATCAACTGGAAATTGGGGTCTCAGCGGGCACATTTGAAATGGGAATCACATTCATGATTTGGGCAGTATGAGCCCGAGACAGTAGAAAATCCCCTACATAGTAATATAGTGGAAATGGAAGAACCTTCCGCTAGAAGATCAAGGGTTTAGTGGGGAAGATAAGTACACATCGGATCAATTCCTCAACCCGTGAAGAGCTTCAATGTCAAGTTGAATTTGCCCATTCCTACAGCTTACTGTTGGTATAAAAGTCCCTCTATCATGTGTCTATTGACGTTCTATATCGTATTTGCAACTATCAATTCAATTTTAGGCGGGAATTTCCAACAAGGCATTGCAGACAATGTAGGAAGTAGATAATGGGTGGACGATGAATGATGCAAGAAGAAGATGGTCAATGTAAGATATATGACTCATTCAAAGGTACAGAGGCTCTCTGGGAACGACAATATCACATATTCCGAGGTTTACACCAAAATTCAAAGCCCCCGTTTGGTTTTTGAATGTATTTAGACAACCGGCCAAAAGTTAGCCTATTGTTACAACGATTGAGAGACCATTTGTGGGTCTATCTTCCTCATAAAAGCCTATATGCTATCAATACCTGGTCTAATTAGTGCATGGAACAGTTTAAGAGACATTGAGCCTGCAGATGTTGCCATAAAATCTCAATCTTTCACGATCCGAAAATAGACTCATTTTTAGATATAGCTCTGTGGAAGTTAGAATAAAATCTGTAATAATAATAATAATACTAAGAAAGAGTTTCAACCCTGTAAAGACTCTGTTTACAAAGTTTCATAGTGATATCTGCGCCCATCCCGGTGATATGGCCTGAAAGATATGGTCTGCTGATGACTGTCAACATTATCTATACCATTATTATCTTAATCACAGCAAATTCTCCTGTAACAATACAGCTCCAAGAGCGGTACCATTTGATAGAGGAGATACTATAATATGTATCACATGTGTTTCTAGAGTGGAGATGTAAATTTCTTCTCCTCTGTTCTGCGTTCTCCGAGGTGCCATCAAATACCATATCATGAAACAGGCCATTTTTAGAATATTTTTCTTCATCATTTTCTCCACAAAGGCGTGGCGGGACTGGACAAATTTTTATATGTATGTGTAGCTGTGGTTGAGATCTTTCATATGATGTAAGTTGCTAAACGCTGACGGTATATACTTGCAGGATACATTGCGAGTAGCCAGGTTGACCGAGATGATAATTACGTACACTAAAATTGTCCCTCTCAAATTTGTTCACAAGGACCCCTAGCTCAGCGGTAGAGCGTGAGATTCCAGTAATGGCGAATCCTCAAGGTCATCCGTTCAATCCGGGTGGGGTTCAATCCTTTTTGCAGCCTTTTACGCTTGAACATTGCTGCGCTCGCGAGCCGATCATTTAGAACTGGCAAAAAACTAAACGCGGTTCATGGCAATTTTTTGGCCGCAAGACATGTCTTCAACTACTTAAACATTGTGTTCTGTACAAAGATTCTTAGCGTGATATTTAGTGTGCCCATTCAGAGGAAAACGGGACGGTATGGAGAGAGTGGCACGGAGGGTGGCGTACATATGCCGGAAAGACGGCCCGGGCAATCCATGCCCTTACTAGGCGCCCAAGTGTTGCCCAAGTGTACAAGGCGCCTTCAAGGCATCTTATGAAGAATAAGACGGTTCTAGAAGCGCTAATGGGTTCAAACCCATTTCCCTGTGCTGCAGAAAGTGATTTAGCGCGAAACACTGACCTTGTTACACTCACCTTCCTCGCTTGCCTCACTGACTCATGCCGCACAGTGAGATCGGGGTGGTCACGGCGTCCGCATTCCCCCGCAGCGGACAGAAGCTAAAATCTTTATTTCTGCTTTTCTGTTTTCTCCATCAGCTACCAGACGTCTTGAAAATTGCGCCGCTGATTTGTCGGCCTCGCGACTCAGTCGGCAACGACACCCTTGGTCATTATCTAGACGTCCGATTCGATTTATGACGGTGCATAACCTCTTTGAATGTCAACTCCAAGCGAAACTCATTTCATCACCACTTTTTCAAGGCAACTTTGCACACTTTGACGTGGAAATGATGGAGTGGGTACCCGTTCCAAAACTGGATTCTACAATCAATAAAATGACCTGCAGGCGCAGCAAGATAGTTGGTTCAGTACAAAAACTTTACATTAGAGCAGATGTCGCACGCAGTATATCAACGCTCTGCTAATGCAAGCATTGAACAGATTAACGTCAAATTTCAAGTCAGCATTGTGGACAATGGCTTAAGCGCCTGACGTGGGAGTCACCAGAATCCGCAAACATGCACTTGGGCTCGAAGAAATAATAAAGATCTCTCTAAAACGCGAAGAAGTTCTTTGAAAGTGAAACAGTTTGAACAGGAGAGAGACAAGAGGCATCAGCCGTGCCATAGTGGCCCCATCTCGCCAACGACATGATGGCCAGGTGTTGTGGGCACGAATTTTGCAGCTCCTTCAATAAGCTTCAATATATGTATGGAGCGCCTGCCGCACAAAATAGTCTAGGACGACATCGTGGACGACACGTGGATCTGTCGCTATTCATTCAAACGGCTGAGTCTCGGTGTTCAGCTTTCGAGGAAGCCTATTTTCATCTTGCAGAAACAAAGTGTGATTAATGCGGAGAACATGAAGGTAGATTTCCGCACTGTGCGAATTCTGCTTGCACAGTGTATCGTCAATTAGGGTCAGAATTATACCAGCAAGGTTGGGCTGCTTTGTGTTTCTCTTTGAATTCGAATGAATTCGCAAAAGGTGCCAGGGATATTGGTCTATGGCTTCAACTTTCGAGCAAGAATAAACGTTGCATCTAAAAGTGTGACGTTGCATTAAGGAGCACCATAAGCAGGTAGTTTGCCAGCATCTACTGTCATAAGACCTCCTCTCGGAAATACGTACCCATTCTACCTTCCGACATTTCTTAGAGGATTCAGTAGATGTGTTGAAAGCCATGTAATCCGTCGCTTCATCTCGCCGGCGAGACAGCTAAGAATAGCAAGACGCGAACAGACGCACAAGATTTGGAGGCTCGCAAAGAGGATGAGAAGGTCGACGAACACCTTCAAATTCGACATCAATTGCACGTTGATAATCCAGCAAAATGTTCCGTCTTCTCTCCTCTGCTGTTCTCCTCTTCGCTCTCCAGGCATTTGCCAACGAGGACGTCGACCTCGAGGCGCGCCAGTCGTGCCCAGGCATCCACGTCTTTGGCGCTCGCGAGACGACCGCTCCCACAGGCTATGGAACCGCTGGTGTTGTGGTCAACTTGGTTTTGAACTCGCACTCCGGCTCGACTGCCGAGGCTATCAACTACCCCGCTTGCGGTGGCCAATCCTCATGCGGTAGCGTCAGCTACGCCAACTCTGCCGTTCAGGGTGTTGCCGCTGTCGCCTCTGCGGTCAACTCATTCAACTCCAGGTGCCCTCAGACTCAGCTCGTCCTTGTTGGCTACTCCCAGGTTAGCAGCTATAAATTCCAGCGTTTCGATTACGTAAGCAGCCTCCTCAAGGTCATCCGTTCAATCCGGGTGGGGTTCAAATCTTTTTTTATTGCCGTTTGATGATCTGAACTGTTCAGTCTGCCCGCCTTGGATTTTAGGGACTTGATGCTAAAATTTGACTAGGTAATTTTTTGATTGGCAAAACGATGGGTTGTCGCAAACATATATAGTATGCTGCATTAGCCAATGTGCACAACTTAATATTCTAGGCGATAAAGCCGCACATATAACGAGAGTATAATGCGACTACGCTTTGGGTGGCTCCGGCCCAGTTCGCAGAGTTTGGATCTGAGATTGATACTTAGACGATCCGCTAATACATCAATGTGGGATAAATGAGCAGATGCAGTCATCAACCAGGTCTTGGGCTCATTGCAGGGCCACGAAAGACGATGTAGTACCTGTTTTTACGATCCTTACAAGGCTTGGGTTGACCCGGGTGAGCTGAGCTTCAACCGCGATTTCCCTTTATGGTAACCGCGCTCCTTATTTGGAAGGTGGTCTAAGCACCCACAAATTCACTCTTGGTATGGCGAGTCTTCAGAGCTCACAGTCAGCACAACTAAAGAGAGCTGCTACCCAGTCTTTCGATTGTGAAAAATCCTGGTGGGCTGGTTCAGAATTGTCCCCATCCTCACCTAGCGACGCATCGCCCGCGCCACTCCCGCCGTCATTCTGCATGTTTAGAACTTTAGCACGATGTGTCAAAAAGGTGTAAAGTTGCTTACCGAACGAAAAACCCCGTTGAATGCAACACACAGTTGTACAAAGTGGTTGTTGACCTCATCAAAGTCATTCTGAATCTCCTGTGGAACAACTGGACAACCAACTCGTGCTGGGTGTGTTCAGATTAGTGTCAAATGTACGATGGGCTGGCGGAGAAAATTACCTTGAGAAATCCTTCAAACTTACTCTGCGTCTCGTTTGTAAAGTCTGCATTTGCGATGGCGAATTTGTCGAGGAACAGTAAAAGCTTGGGATGTTTGAATCGTTCGGCCATGCCAAGATTGCGTCGAGTGGGGTCAAAGCGTTGACTGTCCTAGCTAACAGACAAATGGTAGTTGACAGAAACGGTGTCTGACTCCAGCCCATGGGTGACTGAAGTCACATCGATGGGTCTATCTGGGGCCTGGTACATATTGGCCATCTGGGTTGAACGAACAGTGTGGCCCAGGCAGTACTTCATGTAGCCCTGTAAGGCGCATATATTTTTAGAATGTCTTTTTGTACATATAGAAAAACCAACACCCCTTGGGTAACTTGCCTGCCATATTTGAGCAACACGAATAACGGGATGACTTTACACAAAATCCAGGCCATTCAATGACCTTGTTCAGCTGGGCTTGAAATGCCGACTCGGTTAGAGCGGCAAACATCTGAGGTCTGCGGTGCTCTTTGACGGTGGTCGTGTGGGGCTCATCCTCTTGTCTTCCGAAATGGGTCGTGCTGCTCTTGTGATTGCTCTTGTGGAAACTCACCTTTGAGGGGAATGGTAAAAGGCAGTGCGGCAAGAAGGATAGTAGTCCCGCCGAGAAGAAGCCTATTCGGGTCGAACCGCCAGACGTCGTTTTGATGGTAAGGGCTAGGGAAGGGAGGATGCTGTCCGTCTTGCAAGGGAGCAATGCGGGAGAAAAAAATGAATTCTCTAGATACGTTCTTACCCGATTTCTGAGTGTTTTTAGACTTCATATGCAACTTGGTTCATGGGCTCTCATGATACATGATAAAAGCCTATAAGTTCAGTTCACGAGGCGCCATGATGGGTGACGTGAACATACGGTCAAAATGGTACAGAATGGTACAGTAGTAAGAAATACAGAATGTCTGGGGGGGGGGGATATTTCCCCACATGGACAAGCATACCGAGCAGTGCAACTACGGACAGTGGGATATTTTGCATATCCGCAAAATGGATCGCAGTCATATGGAGTTTTGCATGCATTTTGCATTTGGCAAAACTTAAAAAGCTAATATTTGTATCCCCGCCAGAAAAAAAAACAGTTCAGCCAGAATTCTGTATAAAATATTGCAGGTTGCAAAACACTGTATGACAGCGACACGTTTTGCGTGAATGCTGGTTATTCGGAATATAGCTCACTGCCCGCAGTGCAACCGAACAAACAAATATATAAGCGATGTTGCGGCTTGGCACTGATGCCAATTTTCCAAAAATGGCTATGCCTTCCTTAACAAGGCAGGGAGCTGACATCCCAAATTCCAATGCGGACGTGTCAGGAAGCATGGCGAGGTGGGTGTTGCAGGAAATTACTGTGGTAGCCCCCCTGGGGATGGCTCTCATCAAACATTTCTGCCAGGAGCCGAATAACATGTGGATATCCCCTCTCATCGGTCCAAGGTTCTGTACCACAAGGATGATTATCTGACCAAGAAGGCTGTCAAACTTCCTATGGAAAGCTTTTCATCAAGCCTGTCAGGCTGCACAATGCTCCGCAGAGCACATGTAGCCCACCGAGATTGGCGATGTGTATACTTTCGTAGTTCCCAAGCAATTCCCCTGAGCCTGTTCTAGCGATTGTCACTTATAAAATGTGACACGATCGCAAAACTCGCTCGTCTTCCGGCTATATATTCTCTATCACTTTGTTCCCCAGCATCCGTGCAAGCATAATGGCTCCCCCTCCCTCTCATGGTGTTGTGATCATTGGTTCTGGGTGAGCGTTAGTTATTCTTGCCTACAATTCTGCCTTTATTGACTCATCCATGAATGAAGCTTTGGAGGCATGGCTGCTGCTATTGAGCTCCGGAAGCAAGGAATCAATGACTTTGTGGTACGTCCAAACCCCCAAAACTAAGGAGTCTAAATGACTGATGTTGGTCGAAAGATTATTGAGAAGGCCTCTGGTGTGGGTGGCGCCTGGAAAGTAAGTCCCTTTCATTCTGACCCTATTTGCTCTGTTCTAATCAACTTCCAGGCCAACACCTATCCGGTTGGTGCTAACGTTCCTACCAGTGTCCATTTGTCAATTCTAAGCGTCCAGGTTTAGGGTGCCTCGTCTGATATTGCCAATCACCTTTACTGTCTATCGACCGACTACAAGTATGACTGGGAAAACGGCCTCGAATCGCAAGCCAACATCCTGAAATACATAGAAAGTATTGTAGAGAAGCGCAAGTTGGGCCCGAACTTGATTTTCAACCAGCAGGTCATTGAAGTAGTCTGGGATAACGTGGCCCAGATGTATACAATTTCAACCCGTAATACCCAGACGGACATGGTTACCAACCGGCACGCAAAGAACGTCGTTTCTGCGCATGGCAATCTGCACGTCCGGAGATATCCTGATATTCTTGGTCTGGATACGTTCAATGGCAAATTGATGCACTCCTCCGGGTGGGATCAGAGTGTCGACTTGAGGAACAAAAGGGTGGCCATCATTGGAAATGGGTCCTCAGCGTGTGTTTTGCCTGGCCAAACTGTCCTTCACGCCGACTTACATTCTATGTCCGTTTCAGAGCCCAGATTATGTCCCGAATCCCGAAAATTGAAGGGATCCAGGTGACCCAATTCGTGCGTGGTCGGAATTGGCACTTGCCAACTGTGAGTCCTTCCAATGTCAATAGACTGCGCAATAATAGACCATCATCTTGACAGCCTTTCCGGTACATTAATGTCTCGCTCTTTAACTGGATTTTCACCATCTTCCCTTTGCTGGCCTGGGTATATCGATTCTGGCAATTCTGCATTGTATGTTCTATCTGGATTGCCACTGGTCAACTGAGCCTTATCATGCCCAGTTCGAATTCACCTATTACCCAATCTTCAAAAGTACAATTCTGAGACCATATCTGATGAAGGTGCGTCTGTGTATTTGTTTTAAATTAGAACGTCAGTTGGACATGTTAGTTGCACAGATCGCCGCCGGGTACACCAGATGGCTCGCTCCTGCGAAATATCATGATATGTTGATACCCTCGTTTGGTATGACCCTCTGAAATTTTTTATCAGCATCTATCTCATTTCTTGAAAGCTGTTGGTTGCAAGCGCATTATACACGATCCCGGATATCTGAAGCTCTTGTATATGCCAAATATCACGTTGAGGGAAGGCACAGAAATTGGCTCCCTGAATGAAAAGGGCATAGTGCTGAAGAGCGGTATGTACAGACAATTTTCTTTCTGTTCGCGATTTCTAAAATAATTGTTAGGAGAGGCTCTTGAATTCGACGTGATTGGACTCGCAACAGGATTCATCACGGTCCGTATCTTATTCTGACTTGGTAGCTCTGTCGGCACTCACTCTGGCTATGACGACTTCAGGATCAATTCCCGTATACCCTCAGGGGCAGCGCTGGCACCACAGTACAAGAGTTCTATAATAACAACGGCGGACCTCAGGCATACATTGGAACAACCATCCCCGGATTCCCTAACTTCTATACGATAGGTGGTCAGTTGAAATCAAGACGTTTAACCCAACGTGCAGTCTTACTAAAGCACGTTATAGGCCCGAACACAGTGACGGGATTCACATCGGCCCTCATCTTTGAGGAAATCCAGGTATGATTCGTCTTGCCGCCGATTATCCAGTCACCAATATCCAATTTACGGCCGTCTTCTTGTAGGTCAGGTATATCACCAAGATGATCAAGCCCGTTCTCGACCAAAAGGTTTCTTCCTTGGAGGTTAAGAGGGAGGCGCACGATTCATACAACAAGAAGATTGAGGGCATGTTCCAAGACACGGCTTTCACCAGCTGCGTGTCTTGGTACCGTGCAGGAGGGACGGGTCGCATTGTCAATATCTTCCCAGGTACTGTTGCTTTTTTCTTTCATGCGTACATCCTGACTGGAATTTTAACTATCTGTCTAAACGCCAGGATCCAGTTTGGCCTTCTGGTGGTTCCTGCGCAAGGTCGAATGGAATGACTACACTGCCGTCGGAGGAAAACTTCCCAAGGACTCGCAGTCTTCCATGAATTCATATACTGGAATGGCCGTTTCAGTCCTGGTTGGCCTTTTTGCTTTGCGCCAGCTGATTTCTTAGTGACTTTACGATAAATATGTATTTCCAGTTTATGTCTTCACACATACAATTACATGACTTTCTTTTGGGACCTGCCAACGTGTTGACCACTACTGGAAGCCGGCCACAATGCCATTGTAAGCGGGCTTCACAATAGTCACAGAAGTATAAAGGGAAAGACGAATGGGTGATATAATGTCTGGAAGCGATGAATCGTGTGATTCGAAACCGGTGTCCCATCTTGTGGAGGAGCATTGTCATCCCCAGTCAAGGACTTGCTTGTAAGTCCCCACTATTAGGCGCCCTGAGTGTAGGTTGATAATGGCGACGGTAGGTGCGAATTGCTCGCATGATCCTTTTCCAAAGCGGGGCTTTCTTTTTTTGCAGTCGTGTACTTGGAGTTTCTCCCTCGGCCAAGTCAACCTTTGGAGTAGCGATCTCATTCCATATTGCAGTCGCAAGCTCGATACTTTCTAGATGTTCGTCCTGGAGAACAAGGTTCATATCTCGGAACCAAATAAGCCAGTTTCGTAAAATAAGTTGGCAAAGCGGGTTGTTCCCATGAAAATATTGGTAGAAACCAGTACGTCAGCTCTGTGATTTGAGCGTAGGGCTCAGGATGGTACACACCAGCTTCTGCAACTTTCAGAGAAACCGGATGATGACCGGGTTTACATCCATCTCGGTGTTGGGCCATTCAAAATGGGGAGGGCAGTGTGATGTTAAAGCTTCATTAATCGATGACGTGGGTTGACGGACATTGATTACAAGAAGAAGGCTGAGTAGCAAAGAGTCTAAAAAATTAGGTAAACCGTCAATAGCGAAATGGGGAGTATACACCTAGAATCACGAACCAAAATCCCGAATCGCTCTGATATGTTCTGGTGCCACCTTCTCTGTGAAGGCACTGATAGCAATGTGGTACCCCCCGGATCGCGTTTTATCGCGAAGGAAATCACTGAGGGATGCATGGTAGAATTTCAACACTTCACCGTTGAGGCGATGGTGCTGAATTCGCGCTACAGCCGTCAGGTCGGATGTATGAGAGGCAAGCTCGCGTTTCTTATAACCTGCAGGGCGCATGATTGTGTGAAGCGTGATGTTCTTGAGGTCCGCTCCCATCCCACGCGTTGCCACTGACATAAAAAAACTGGGCTGCTAAAACATCCTTTGTAGCTTCCCAATCCTCTACCTGGGAGAGGATATGAGTGTAGATCGCGTCAAGTTCGGCAAATGGGGAGCTCTTCTTCACCGGGTGGACACCCAGGACCTTATCCAGAGAAAGGGCAGGACAGGCAGACGAGTTGGTGATGAATCGCAGAACAGTAGCAGCGTAAATAAATTGGCCAGACGATTTGTCCACGATCGCATTGGTGCTGCTCTCGGAAGGCCAATGCTCGTCTAGCGTACCCCTGAGATGGTGTGTATTCTTGATCCTTGCAAGTTCCGCGACAACGAACAGACGGATGTCATCCGATGGGCGATAATCTTCATTCAGAAAGATTGATTCCACACAGGACCCGACCTCATTGAAAGCCATGGTCAGGTGTGGTTCGGGACGGCTTGCAACAATGACAATGAATGGCGAATTTCACCCGAAACGAGACTGTGAAGGGCTCGAAGTAGTACTTTTTGTTCAGGTTTTCCGGCCGAATCACATTCATCGAGTCCGTCAATAAGTATTATTATTGGCCCCTGGTCGACGGAGACTTCTCTGATAGCGCGAACTGGATTTTGGATTAAATGCCTGAACTGGTCGTGTAGCGACCGGCTGAAAATTAGAGGTTTGTTTACAAGGATGGCCTCAAGAAGCGGCTTCAAAGTGGGGTACGTGTCAAGGAGTTGGCAGAGGAGCGTCGCAACGACGGGGCGGGCATTACTCCTGGTGTAGTCCCCGCGGAAAAAGAAAAAGTTGGTCATAGGTAAATTGCGGGCTATACACCGTTCTGCCAGCGTTTGGACGATCACCGACTTCTCTGCGCCAGCGGGGCCACTCAGCCAGAAGATTCTGCGCTGACAGTCGTGGTCATTGCCTGCTTTGGCAGCCGCAATCCACGCCTCGATTTTCGCCAGGACCTCTTGGCGAGTCCCAGGGAAGCACTTTACTTCATCCGCACGTCCACCGGCGTTGAGGATCGCATTGGGCGCCACTTGTTCATAAATTTGCTCCAACCTTTCTTGGAAGCACATAGGAATGGGTGCTTAGTCCATATTCCCAACCCGTGGACACCGTTGAATTAAATACGTACCGTTCTTTCATCATCATTGTGACATTGTTCTGGGATCCCACGAATGATCCCCCGCTAATGACAATCTGGGACGCAGAGGGGAGTATGTTTCCCGACGGCGAGGGAGACGTGGCTTGCATCGTGGTGAAGGCAAACAAGATTAATAAAACGAGAGCCAGAGCCTGAAAGACGCACACCTTGAACTTAATCTGACATGGGAATCTCGTGAAAGTCCGAGCTCATGTTCGCTCAAATATAGGAAATTGGTATTTCCACAGTCGCCAATACAACACTGCACAATAAGTTGAAGATGTGTCTGCAGTGTTCTGCAACCGTGTTTATGTTTGCATCCCAGTTTGAATCACCCAAGCTATCAGCGTCTTCAATATTTGATGCTTTTTCAGGAAATACGGGTACCCTGCGTCTGTGCTGTAACTGACACCCTCTACTAATGGCGGTTCTCTGAGAATATGGTTTGTAGAGCTTTACCGACGCTGTGGAAACGTGCCGCATTGCCTGAATACCGGAATTAGCGGCAGTCATTGGCAGAAACATGTTGGAAGATACCAAAAAAATGTCAAGGTTTATGGCTTTGGCAGCTGGACAAAGCTTGATTCAGGACCAAGCTAATTATCTTCAGGAAAGATTAAGCAGTGAACGTGGAAGAAGTATACTGGATCAACATGCACCGAAACTTTTCTAAGCACAGAAACACCCTTCAGGCTCACATTACAAAGCAATGTCTTGGGGGGCGGACACAATGACGGCGACTGAACAAGGTAGATTTATATCGATATTCATTTCAGGCGACATGGAAGACATACCATTGACGTTCCCGAGCTGATCTAGCATTAAAGGAACATCCACAGTGCCTGGGGGGCAGATTGACAACCAAGACGTCCGGTGACCCTCCGGTCCTTGCCCATGACCAGTGGGCCGTCAACATCGAAGAGTAGCTTTTGTACAGCTTTCTGCACCATCAGCCCCCGCCAACCACGCCATGGGTGTCGGTATTGTCAGTGGCCTCGGGGCCGGTGTTGGGGTTTGTTGTAGGTACGATGGTACCAGCTGCGACAAAACAACCACGTTCATTAGTAAGATTCAGCGGACCATCTGTCAACGCTGGCCCCCCTGCGTTCCGGAGGCCCATTGATGTTGGAATAGAAGGCCCAAAAGTGTCCAAAATCCAAGAGCCCGACTCATAATGGTGCTCCGGCTTTCTCGTTCTTGCGCAATGAAAGGGCAAAGACCACTTACACTAGCAAGGAGAGTAGTTGCAACGAGTCTTCCAAAAATATGAAGCAGCTATCGCACTCCTTCCGACGCCGCCCTTCCGCTTGCTAATGCAAGAACCTTATCAACGTTCGCTATTGGCCTCTTCCGAATTGGTCCAGCTCTTTGAGATTTTTGTGGCAGTGGGAGATGTCTGTGTAGACATTGAGCTACTGTGAAAAGCGAATATCGATATCCTGCGGAGAACATACCAAAGGTTTTTTGTGGCGAAGGAATTGCCAGTGAGTAGTTGACAAGGCACGACATTGCGTACTACGACAAGCAAGAGCGTTCATAGTCCGAGAAAAGCTTGATAGATTGCATAAAATCCTTCAGACACGGCGTACGGTATTATTGATGGCATGCGAACGCAGGCGAACTTCGAAGTTGTGGTGAACAAATGAGGCTGGACCCAGAAAAGACACTTGGAAGATCCTGATGTCACACACGCGCATTGTCATATACCACGTGATGCGCGTCACAGACTACTTGATTGCACGAAGTCGCCTTTAAACTTTAAAGTTTAGTCGCCTTGACCCCAACTTGTTGCCAACTTGACCCGCTCATCGTAAATGACTCGGAAACGGGTGAACAACACCTATCACTATTCGCTTTTGACCTGATTAGCTCCGAGTCCCCTTGCACCGTTGCACGTCATCAATGTGGATCGACTGACAACGGGTTTATTACGGAAAGAAGCAGGTTCAAGGGGCTTGTAAGATTCTCCTCCAAAGCGGAGTTTTCTTTGCTCGCTGTTGGGCACATGGGGTTTCACCCTTTACCAAGTTAGATTTTGTGGTGATGATCTCCTTCCATATTGCGTTCGCAAGCTCGGCGCTTTCGAAGTCTATACCCGGTGGAACAATGTTCAGATCTCGGAACCAAATGAGCCAGTTCCGGAGAATAAGCTGATAAAGTTGGTTGTTCTTATGAAAGTACTGGTACAGAATAAGTTTATCAGCTGAACTCCGGGGTCTGAATTTATTGTACATGGTAATACGCACCAGCTTCTGGAGGATCTCAAGGAACCAACTGAACCAATAAACGAACGGATCAACTGTTGACTCAATAGTACGACGCCATTCAAAGTGAGGAGGGCAGGATGTTAAAGCTTCATCAACGGATGGCGTAGGTTGATTGACGCGCGCAACAACAAGAAAGCTGACTATCGAAGAGGCTAGGATGGGGTGCTTGTCAATCTCAAACTGAGGAGACGTGCTTGAAAACACGCACCAAGATCCCAGATTCCTTTGATATGTGCGGGCGCTATCCTCTCCGTGAATGCATCGATATCAATGTGATACTCCCCAGACCGCATGCTATCACAGAAGAAATCACTGAGAGATGCGTGGTAGAATATCAACTCATCACGGCGGTGCTCAAATTTCACTACGGCCGTCAGGTCAGACGTGTAAGAAGCAAGCTCGTGCTTTTGGTACCCTACAGGGTGCAGGATTGTGTGAAGCGTGATATGGACGGGGCGCCCCATCGGCTCTCGCATGGCGGAATTGAAAATTTGGGCCGCCAAAACGTCCTTTGTCGCGTCCCAGTCCTCTACTTGGGAGAGGATATAAGTGTAGATCGCGTCAAGTTCGGCAAAGGGGGAGCTCTTCTTCACTGGACGGAGACCTAGGACCTTATCGAGCGAGAGGGCCGGGCTTGCGGACGAGTTGGCAATGAACCTTAGTACTGTAGCGGCGTAAATGAACTGCCCTGAAGATTTGTCCACAATTGCACTGATGCTGCTCTCGGAAGGCCAATGATCGTCCAGTGTACGCCCGAGGTGGTGTGTATTTTTTATTCTGGTAAGCTCTGCCACGACAAAGAGACGGATGTCGTCTGATGGACGGTAGTTTTCATCCAGAAAGATCGACTCCGCACAGGACCCAACCTCGTTGAAAGTCATTGTCAGATGCGGCTCGGGGCGGCTCGCAACGAGGACAATGAATGGGGAGTTTTCGCATGAAATTAGGCCGTGAAAGACTTGAAGCAGCACTTCTTGTTCGTGCTTCCCAGCTGAATTGCACTCGTCGAGTCCATCAATGAGTAATACTATTGGCTGGTGGTAGATAGAGTCTTCTTGGATGGTGCGAATTGGATTCTGGATGAGATGTTCGACCTGGTCATATTGCGTCTGGCTGAGAATCATCGGTTTTTCTCCAAAGACAGCCCCAACGAGTGGCTTCAGTTCCGGGTACAAGGTGAATAGTTGGTAAAGGAGAGTCGGAGTGATTGATCGGGCACGATTCCTGGTGAAGTCTCCGCGAAAGAAGAAGAAGTTGATCATGGGCACACCACGAGCCATACACCGCTCTGCCAGTGTTTGGACAATGGCCGACTTTCCTGCACCCGCGGGCCCACTTAGCCAGAAAATCCTACGTTCGCGGTTGATTCCTTTGCCATCAATCCACGCCTCGATTCGCGCTAGAACCTCTTCGCGGGTGCCAGGGAAGCACTTAACTGCATCTGCGCGTCCACCAGCATTAAGGATAGCGTTGTGCGCTACTTTTCTGTGAAGAAACTCTAACCATTCTTGATTTGAACAAGAGAAAATGCAGCAATGGATTGTTAGTATCAGCTTATGGGGATCAACAGTTTGGGTTCATACTGTTGGGCTCGTTCACAGTCGTTGTCACATTGCTCTGGGATCCGACTACGAATGATCCACCTGTAATGATAACATGGGACGCAGATTGAAGTATGTTTCCGGACGGTGAGGGGGATGTTGTTTGTTGCATGGTGGTAAAGGCTTAGAGCAAGGTCGAAATGCTGAGGGAAGAAGCACGGCAACCTGACCTGACATGGGAATCTCGTGATGAAGGACAAATTGGTATTTATATGGTCTGTCAATATAACTCTGTACAAGAAGTCCACAATATGTGCGCGATAATGATAGGTAGGTAGGTATTGGGTGGCATGACACCTTCTACTAGTGGTAGTTCTCCAAAGACGGACTCGGTGGGGTTTGGCGACGCTGTGGAAACGTTCCGCATTGCCTGAATGCAGGAATTAGCAGCAGTAATTGACATATATACGCTTGAACACACCGCAGAGATATCGAGGTTTATGGCTTATCACCAATCAAGCGCATGATTGGCAACCCCCTCTATTAGTTGCCTGGAGTGCAGGTTGACGATGGAAACAAACAGCTTCAACTAGCTCGCAGTAGCCTTTTCCAAAGCGGGGCTTTCTTTTTTTGTAGTCGTGCACTCGAGTCAACCTTGGAAGTCGTGATCTCATTCCATATTGCGTTCGCAAGTTCGATGCTTTCAAGATCCCCATCCTGGAGAACGAGTTTCATATCCCGGAACCAAAAAAGCCAGTTTCGTAAAGTAAGTTTGTAAAACTGGTTGTTACCATGAAAATACTGATAAAAACAACTTCATCATTTCTGTGGTTTGAGTGTGGGGTAGACGGTGGTACGCACCAGCTTCTGCAGCTTTCTGAGAAACCGCATAATGAAAGGGATTACATCCATCTCGGTGTTGGGCCACTCAAAGTGAGGAGGGTAGACTGTTAAAGATTCGTCGATGAATGGCGTGGGTTGATCGACATAAGCAATAATAAAGAAGCTGGTCAGCAAAGAATCTGCAAATAGCATCCTAGTCAGACCAGGTTGGGAGGGTGTCTCTGAACAACGCACCAAAATCCCAAATCCTTCTGATATGTGCTGGCGCCAACTTCACGATGAACGCACTAATGTCAATGTAATACTCCCCAGACCGGGTACTATCACGGAGGAAATCACTCAGAGATGCATGGTAAAATTGCAACTGTTCGAGCTCGTGGTTGAATCGCACAATGCCCATGAGGTCAGACGTATGCGAGGCAAAATCGTCAACGTCGTACCCCAGTGGGCGCAGCATTGTGTGAATTGTGATACGGATGTGTTGAGCGCGCGGAGACCCACTCGGCCTAGACAAAAATATGAAGATTTGCGCTGCTAGAACATCCCTTGCAGCTTCCCAGTCCTCTGCCTGGGAAAGGATATGAGTATAGATGGCGTCAAGCTGGGCAAATGGGGAGCTCTTCTTCACTGGGCGGAGACCCAGGAGCTTACGCAGGGAATGGGCTGGGCTGGCGGACGAGGCGGCAATGAACCGCAAATCAGTGGCGGCATAAATAAATTGGCCTGACGATTTGTCCACAATAGCATCGATATTGGTGTTGGAAGGCCAATGTTCATCCAGTGTGTGCCCCAGGTGGTGTGTGCTTTTGATCCTTGCAAGGTCCGCAACAACGAACAGACGGATGTCGTCTGATGGGCGATAATGTTCATCCAGGAAGACCGATTCCGCACAGGATCCGATATCGTTGAACGTCATCGTCAGGTGTGGCTCTGGACGACTTGCGACGAGAACAATGAACGGGGAGTTTTCGCATGAAACGAGGCCATAAAGGGCTCGAAGTAGTAGTTCTTGATCGTGCTTTCCGGCCGAGTCACACTCGTCCAGTCCATCGACCAGTATAACTACCGGCCACTTGTCAATTGAGAGATCTATGATGGAGCGAACCGGGTTGTTGATAAGCTGTTCGAACTGGTCGCGTGTTGACTGCTTGAATATCATTGGGTTCGCCCTAACGAGATCCCGAATAAGTGGCTTTAGCTTCGGGTATAAGTTGATTAGTTGGCAGAGGAGTGTTGCAACGACATGACGGGCATGATTCCTGGTATGGTCTCCACGAAAGAAGAAGAAATTGATTATGGGCAAATGGCGAGCTATACACTGTTCTGCCACTGTTTGGACAATCGCGGACTTTCCTGCGCCTGCGGGGCCACTAAGCCAGAAGATCCTGCGCTCGTGGTTGTACTCTTTGGTGTCAATCCACCCCTCGATCTTCGCCAGGACCTCTTCGCGGGTGCCGGGGAAGCACCTCACTTCATCTGCACGTCCACCGGCATTGAGAATGGCGTTATGAGCTACTTTTCTGTAAAGACACTCTAGCCATTCTTCATATGAACGAAGAAGGGTACAGGAATGGATTTTCAGTCCCAACTTTTTGGAGATCAACAAAATGGATTCGTACTGGTGGGTTCATTCACTGTCGTTGTGACACTGTTCTGGGATCCCACGAATGATCCACCATTGATCACAACATGGGACGCAGACTGAAGTATGCTTCCAGAGAGTAATGGAGGTGTTTCTTGGTGGATCATAGTCAAGGCTTCAAACCGGTTTGATGGGCCAGGGCCCAGGGCAGATGCAAACCAAAATGATCTGACATGGGAATGCAATACCATGGCTTGTACTTTTTGATAGACCCATCTATGTTTGAGTCATCCACAAATTCGCTGCGACCTCCCAAGCCATCCGCCTCGTCGATAAATGCCGCATTTTTATATAGGATATATGGGTACCCTGTGTCGGCGCTCTAATTGACCCTCTACTAGTAGCAATTCTTCAAGGACGCAGACTCGGAGGGCTTTGGCGACGGTGTGGAAATGTTCCGCGTTGCTTGAATACAGGAATTAGTAGCAGTGGTTCGCAGGTTAATGTATGAACGTACCAAAGAGATAGCGAGGTTTATGGCTTTCGCACCCAGATCAAAGATAGCATGTTTGATTCACTAAGCATAGAAATGCCCTTCCTGACATCACAATGAGCGACGTCTTGAGGGGTAGACACAATGATAGAACCTAGCCAAAGGACATTGAGATCGATACTCATTTGGGCGGCGATGAAAGCGTACCATGGACGTTCACGAGCTGACCCAATAACATTAGAGGAACATCTCCAGTATCTGGCGGCATGTCGACGACCAAGACGTCCAGTCCTTGCCCACTTCTTGACCCATCGACATCGAAGAGCAGCTTCCACACGGCCTTTTGTACCATCGGCCCACGCCATACTATGGATGTGTCGGTATTGTCGATAGCCTCGGGATTGGTATCGGGAATGAGAGATCCCATTGACATACACGGCAGTCCGTGATTCTTTATGGGCACGATGGGACCACCTACATTGAATGATGAGCATTAGTTTGCAAGCATTGGTAAGAGTTGGCGTACCAACCGTCAACACTGGCTCACCTGCATTCCGGAGACCCATTAGCGTCGGATTAGAAGGTCCAAAAATATCCAAATCCAAGATCCCAACGCGTAACGGGGGTCCGGTTTTCTCATTCTTGCGAGGTTCACTAGCGAGGAGAGCGGTTGCCAATGAGTCCTTCTGATAAGATGAAGTGCGAGAGAGGTACACACAGTCGCTGTTATGCTCTTTCCAGCGTCACCCTTCCCGCTTGGTACGGCAAGAACCTTGTCAACGTTCGATATTGGCCTTTTCTGAATAGGACCACCTCTTCGCGGCATTTGTGGTGGAGGAGCTCGTCTGGGCAGACCCTATATTATGGTGAGACACAAGTTCTGTCATCTTTGGGAGACGTACCAAAGGATTCTCGTGTCTCAGGCATTGTGATGTTGAAAAGACGCACGATTGCATATTGCGAGCAACTGAATTCATACTTCAAGCTAATCAGGAGGTCAGTGGGTCGTATGGACCTGGCGGACACAGCAAACGCCGTTATGAATGGCAGGCGTGTGCAGGCGAACTTCGAAGTTGTGGCGGTACGGGGAAGAATTAAAACTTGATTAGAACAGACGCCTGACAATCCGCCCAAATTCGGCATTTGTCAGTGATTGTCACACACGCGCAGCGTCATCTACCACATGATGCGCGTCACACAGACACTGTGCCTAGGCTGCACTTGGCGCTTTAAGGACCAAGGTCACCTTGATAACCTTAGCTCAACCGAAATGAGTGAATTGACCATTGTAAGAGGAAGCTTAAAAATATGTAAGTGGTTGCTTTACCCAGGCTTTACCGTTGACGTTGAAGTTGAGAGCCAAATTCCCTTGTACTACTTAGGTAGAGGCGCATTGATCCTCACTTCATGCCCACGCTATACAATACAATGCTGGACAACAGATTAATACATTCAAATTGGAGTTCAACTCATCATTAGCGCTGTGCCAAATGCAAGGTGTCTCCCGAGCGAAGATGTTTTATACACTTTCTGAAGCCGAACATGGCTGGTGTACAATGATATAGTATCTGAGATTCGAGAATTACTAGAATCGTAGTCCACTACTAATAGTAATATTCACCCTCCCCCGACAGCTCCTTGACAATCGCTAGGGCTTGGTGATAGCCTTCAGAGGTTGAGGTTGATGGGAGTGCAACCAAGAGCCACGACACCGTCTGTACAGAGGTAGAATATCAGTGGCACATTCTAAGCGGCAGGAATATTTGGTGCTTACTGAAAGAATTGTTGGTGCAGCAGACGGGCTGGGCAGAGCTACAGAATAAATACATCAGTCTCGGGATCTGAAAGCGAATAAATGTTCATCAAACCCACCAAGACGTTCCACTGGCGCCGATGACGGTGATGGGGCTGCAGGTGACTCCGACCTGGCCAGTGAGAGAGCCAACGACGATGCCCAACAGGCTGAGGAGGCCAGCAATGGACTTGGAATCGGCGGCCTGGACGCTGTTGCAGCACTGGAGCGATCCAGTGTTACACTGGTTGCTGGGTGCGGTGCCCGTAGGCGTGGCGGCAGCAAGAGTTACGACGGCGAGAGTGGTAAGAGCGGCGAGCTTGAACTGCATGATTACTGAAGTTTGTTGGAGTGTTGAGAATATTGTACTTGAACGAATGTTGTGGATTGTTCGAGTGAAGAAACTGAGCAGAAGACGCTGCCTTTTATCCTCCACAGCAGATGCGGTCATGGTCCAGGTATTGTGCTCATCGCGATGGAATAGAGATGAACATTCTGCAGCTTGTCGCAAATGTCACATACACAAGTGTCCAAGTGGTGTGCGGCCATGTGCAGTAGTGCATACCAGTGGAGCGCAGTCCCCAATTATACCAGCATTAGAAGGACGCTCGTTATATCCAACTAACGAAGCACAGCACCGAGGGATGGACCACGAGAGGATGACGCAGCGTCTATTTTTACTCAGTCTGGAGCTGACCCGAGTGAGTGAGCTTCAACTGCGATTTCCTATTACGGTAACCGAGCTTCTTGTTTTGGAAGGCATTCTAAAGCACCCACAATACGACCCTTTGTATGGCGAGTCTTCAGATCTCAGCATGGCTAAGCATCATGACTCTGAGTGTTGCGCGCACCTAAATTAAGGCCCAACCCTATCGGAACGACTTCATTGAGCATTGTCAGCCCGAAACTTCCTAGTACCACAGATGTCATGTGTGTTTGATGCGTGTCCATGAACATTCGACGGAAGTTGCCGGCCTGGAGACCTCCGGACTTGAAGTTATTCCAAAAGATGTTTCTGTAGTACGACTATTCATTGCATGTCTTAATTCAGGTCATCGTGCCCACGCCCATCCTACTCGTGCCCCCAGCCTCATCACAATTTCCGCCCACCCTGACGCCACCAACGCAGTTAGGTAGCACGATCGCCATCAAAATGCTCCACCTCGTAAGTAATCCCATGCCGCCGATATGTAGTGCTGTTCGTCTTCTCGATCGAATCGTCTTGATTGCATTCATTGGATCAGACGTGAGGTGATATCTGCCACTTATAATATGCTTGTTGAAGACATTATAATTATTAACTCTTCTTAGCTCAGCGCTCTCGCCGCTGGCGGCAATGGGTTACAATCTCATGGAGAGTCATCATGAGGTGCGGTTCGAGACGAACTACAACGAGGACAAGTAAGAGGGGTGTCACATGAACCGAGGCCACGAAGGACTCCTTTTGCTCAAGTTTTGCAGCCGAATCACATATATTGGGTCAGTCGACGAGTATAAATATTGGCTACTGGTCGACGGAGGCTTCCCCGATAGCGCGAACAGGATTACATGCTTGAACTAGTCATCAAGTAACTTGCTGAAAATCATGGGTTCTCCTGTCAGGGTATTGAAACTCCGGCCATTTTTGATGTGCTCTAAGATCCAACCACGAATGATCCACCCATAATCACAACATGGGACGCAGACTGAAGTATGTTTCAAGAATGATAGGGAAGACGTTTTGCACATTTTCTGAAGCCGAACACGGCAGGCGTACAATACATCTGGTGATCACTAGAAACGAGGTCTACTACTACGAAGAATCACCACCCCCTGGGGTAATCTTTCAACAGCTCCTCGGCGATCACTAGGGCTTGGCGATGGCCTTCAGAGGTTGAGGTTGATGGGAGTGCAGCCGAGAGCCACAACGCCGTCTGCAAAGAGGCAGAATATCAGTCGTACATTCTAAGCGGCAGAAATATTCGGTGCTTACTGAACGAATTGTTGGTGCAGCAGACGGGCTGAGCAGAGCTACAGATTAAATATATCAGCCTCGAAATCTAACAGCGAATGTCGATCAAACTCACCAAGACGTTCCACTAGCGCCAATGACGGTGATGGGGCTACAGGTGACTCCGACCTGGCCAGTGATAGAGCCAACGACAATGCCCAACAGGCTGAGGAGGCCAGCAATGGACTTGGAATTGGCGGCCTGGACGCTGTTGCAGCACTGGAGCGATCCAGTGTTACACTGGTTGCTGGGTGCGGTGCCCGTAGGCGTGGCGGCAGCAAGAGTTACGACGGCGAGAGTGGTAAGAGCGGCGAGCTTGAACTGCATGATTACTGAAGTTTGTTGGAGTGTTGAGAATATTGTACTTGAACGAATGTTGTGGATTGTTCGAGTGAAGAAACTGAGTAGAAGACGCTGCCTTTTATCCCCCACAGGAGATGCGGTCATCGACCCGGACTTGTGCTCATCGCGGTATAACGAGAGATGAAAATCCCGGGGTTTGTCGATGACATGGCATATAACTGTCCAAGTGGTGTGCGGCTATGTGTAGTACTGTATACCAGTGGAGTGCAGTCTCCAATTATACCAGCATTAGAAGGGCGCTCATTATACCCGACCAACGAAGCACAGCACCGAGGGATGGACCACGAGAGGATGACGCAATGCCTATTTTTACTCAGCCTTACAAGGCTTGACTGCAGTCTTGAGTTGACCCGAGCGAGCTGCGATTTCCTATTACGGTAACCGCGCTCCTTATTTTGGAAGGCTTTGAAGCGCCCACAATTCGACCCTTTGCATGGCGAGTCTGCAGATCTGGAGCTCAACACAGATAAGCACCATAACTCTTACATGAACTCCATTCCAACTACAGGCGGGCCCATCACAACGACGTCGACTTGTGTCTAATCGAACACTGTCGAACTTTCTGGCACAGATGCCAAGCACGCCCATGAACCCTCCACGGAAGTCGCCAGGCTGAACCCCTCGGGACTTCAAGCCATAGCAAGAAAATTTCCCTGAAATGTAGCCACTAGATGCACATCTTCATTCAGGTTTTCGTGACCACGCTATACTCACTCGTGCCCGCGCCCCTCATCACAATCGCCCACACTGACCCCACCAACGCCGGTGCCGACTACGGCAAGCCTGCCTCATCATCTCCCAAACCGACGCTCCACAGACGCTCGCATCTCTTCCATACGTTCAAGGTGGTCGGATAGGTGTAATGGTCCTCTTTTCAGCTCCATTTGGTTAGACAGCACAATCATGGTTGGAATACTCCCAAAGTGCGTCGCTCTTTCCTAGTCGCCTGATGAGTAATCCCGGGCCCTGGGTAAAATCTCTCATCCGAAAATTTGTTCTATTTACGTTTTTGGCTATCGAACGGTCATTTGAATGGAGATGTGTGGCGGTGAGGTGTGATCTGCGAGAACAGATTGCGCCAGACAATCTAGTCGAATTCGGCGATTATTTGACACACGCGTATTGTCATCGACCACATGATGCGATCCACACAGGCTTTGCGCCTGAATTACATTTAAACCTCATGACATAAAACCCCTATCGAAAACGAAGTGTAGACAATGAGAAAATAGAAGTATCCTACAAAAAGAAAAGGCGGGAAAGTAGTTCCATATGTAATTTTATCGTCCAAAGTCGTGTTTTTGTACTTCACGTCATTATGGTCTCAGGCCTTTATTTGCGCAGGATCCAACCCTTCTCGATGCCTGTATATGCCGGCTTCTTGACGAAGTTCTACGGATAGAGAATTTTAGCACGATAGTCACATCTCAGGCGAAAAATGCACATACCTCGTCCCATGGACACGCTGCACCCTGGCCAGCGAAGGCACCAGGAACCCATGAGAACTATAAAACATAGACGGTAAGCGCATGTCACAAATACACCATCCATTATCGGGACCGATAGTTACCTTGTCAGTCCAGTCCCAGAGAGTAACTCCAACACAGGCTTTCACCGACGCGCAGGCCGCGACGACGGTCTCATAGTCTGCCTCCTGTTGCGCGAGCAGCGCAGGCGTTGCTGGCAGGTTCATACGGACGTCCAGCTCCGTGACAGCGACTTCGATACCGAGCGCGGTAAAGTCCTCCATGTTCTGCTTGAACGTCGTAGGAACCTCACCCACAATCAAGTGCGATTGGATGCCGACACCGTCGATGGGGACACCGTCTTTTTTGAGTTGTTTCACAAGGTTTTGCAGCGCGGTGGACTTGGCGCTCCTGCCTTCGATGTTGAAGTCGTTGATCTGAATGGTCGCTGAGTTGAGTATGCGAAGCTGATCAGAGATGAGAGCAGATGGCGCACATAGAGCTTAGCATGGGGGTCTGCAGCCCTAGCTGCGCGAAGGGCGGCGCTAATGTATTCCGTTCCGGTAGTATTGAAGAACACATCCTGCCGGAAGGTGCCATCGTCGTTGAGACACTCTGCAGGGCCATTCAACTTCTTGTTGAGAGAGGTCGACTAGATACCAGTACATACCGTTAACAACATCCCAGCTGTCTGCGGTCAAGTCAGCACTCCATTTGTTCTATTTGGATCAGCGCACTCACATCTGCGGGAAAAAAAAGTCAGACGAGGTTCATGTATATGCACATGAGGAATGCTTACATTTTGCCTTTGTAATGCTTGACGAGCGTACCACAATGGTTTTGCACAATCGACAGGAGCGTAGGTTTGTCAAAGTTTCCAGCAGTGACCCAATCGGGTAGTTGACTGTGCCAGACGCAGTTGTGTCCTAAATTGAATGAGATTTGGAGCGCAGACGCCCTGACTTTAAGTTCGTACCTCGCATTAGTTGACCATGTGATTCTGCAATTTTAACGATTGTATCTCCATTTGCAAATGTGAAGTTTCCTCGATCGGGCTCGGTAGCGTCCTACGCAGCATGGACACAATTAAACGTATGCGCACATAGCAGGCTGAGATAACATACCCATTTCATGCTGTTTGCCTAAGGACGTAGAACCATTGAGATCGCTGAACGAGGACGACAAAACAAGAACAACTCACAGGAGTGAGCTGGCCAAAGTCAAGCGTGTTGCCAAGCTGAGCAACATAAGAGGAGTTGGTGAGGTCTCCGTTATCGACTGCAGTCCCAAAGTACTTCTTGCCTTCTAGGCGCGCAAGGATATTTAGCTGGGCATTGGAGTCGGGCAGCGCCGCCAACAGCGACGTCAAGAAGAAAGCAGCCTTGAACATTCTACGGAAAGAGAGACGCTTGAGAGGAAGAAATAAACGACCTGAGTTCCAGATGCGTATGTCGAAGCCACTGAGCTGCAAAGTAATTTATATCATGTGCGGGCCTATAAAAAGCACTCCTCAAAATTAGAAGCAAAAATGGACCTCCGCAGCCACCATCCACAATATCTTCTTGGTCGATATGTTCGCACAGCCGTGAGACAGTCGAAGCATTATGGCGGTTATACAGCGGTTGAGGAGGAGGCCAGCAGGTCAGTATGTCATGCAGTTGGCAATGCGGGGCAGGTCTTCGTCATATCCTGTGGCCTCCTGTGGCGACTTCTCCGCCAGAGTTGGAAATATTGTCAGGGGAAGTAGAACAAATAAAAGTTATGCTTTGTTTTAGGTACCTCGGACCGTATCATATCTGCTTCGATATATAAAATAGCGAGATGTTGGACAATCAGTTCCGAAGAGAATCGCTGGCAATCAAGGAGTGACCTATCGTAGGCTATATGTGCAGACCATAATTGTGGCGGGAAAACCAATGTTCCTGGCATGTAGAAAGAACAGAGTCTTGTGGGATCTTGTAATAAAGCACTCGAAAACAGCTCCATGGACGCGTCTTTATTGCTTCGAATTTAGCACACGGCGGCCAGCTAGGTCAGGTCACAGAACAGTCTTGGAACGTGTCTCTGTACCGTACAAATTGCCAAAGGAGACCAGTCGCCTGGGGCCGCCCGCGCTTTATTAAAATGAAGTTGAGGACAAGACACAAGTGTATGTGGGGACGCGAGTGTTCAATCAATGATTGGGAGTTGATAGGACTGAGACAGGGCTTGGTTGAGGCTTGAGTCACCGAGACTGCAATGGACGAGCGTGAGAATTACCACGGTATTTGCCGAAGCGATGATCATCATGATGTCCGGGCCTCGGCAGTTGGTCCGACTTGGCCTCGAAAGGCCTCCAAGCCCTGTCTCCTCCAAAGCATCCAATCCAGTCTTGATCTTGGGGCGATTAGGAAAGGCAGAAAATGCTATAACCCAACGTATCAGCTACCAAGTTATCTCATTACGTTCCATCAGCATCCGTCAACGCGCCTCGAGGCTCGAGAAGGCTGCAAACCTCATTGCAGACTGCTGTTCAATATCAATCCCCGCCATTGTTCTGTTTCAACCTGAAAGACCCACACCGGACCTTAAGGCCTACACACGAGCACGTTCACCTCGATTGACTTGGTCTCTTTCTCCATAGGACCACACAGATATACCATGGATCCCATATCAGAATCCGAAGAACTTCGTGTCAGCTTCTATCCAGAACTATTCCTGCAACGGCGAGTTTGGGTGCTCAACATATTGCGCAGGGAGGGTATCACCCAGGTTCGTATCTCTTTTCGTGTCGTTTTACAACCAGCCTTTCACGATCTCAATTCAGGTCCTTGATGTTGGATGTGGCGAAGGCGAGCTGCTTAGCACGCTCTGCCAGCCCGCACCGTGGTTAGCCCCGCCACCCATCGAGGTTCTGTCCCCAGTGATCGAAAACACCCCAACACAAACGGCGCCTGACTCGCCCGTGTTCAATGACGAAGATATCCCGAACTTGCACATTACCAGCCTTCACGGCCTGGACGTCTCCGCTGCCGATCTTGACTTCGCCATCAAGGCGGCTACACCTATCAACTTGGATGCGAGGGACGTGGATGAGCTTTTGCAGGACAGGATTACTCCTTATATGCCGTATTCGAACGGCATTCAGCGCTGGGAGGAGCTGCGCGCCAAGGTGTGGAAAGGTGGCTTGGAGACGATCAATGAAGAGTTCGTCGGTATTGAATGCATCAGCGCGATGGAAGTGTACGTCCTTTGCTCTCAGAGGTCTCATGAGGGTGGCCTACTTACGGGCTTCCCATTTCAGAATTGAACACCTGCCTCCAAATATTTTTCCTGCATTTGCTCCCATGCTACTCGGCGTGTACCACCCGGAATTTCTACTCATAACGACGCCATCATACACCTTCAACGCGCGATTCACCGCGCCGGATGCGCCACCATCCGCGAGAAAGGGGTTTCCCGATCCTACCGGTCGCACGGACCGTATCTTCCGGCACGACGACCACAAGTTTGAATGGACGCGCGAGGAGTTCACGGCGTGGTGCAATGAAACCGCGGCAGAGTGGGGCTATAAGGTCGTTGAAACCAGCATCGGCCGTGCGATGACACTCGACCCATGGGGCAGAGACGACGAGCTGCGGGGTGCCTCGTCCGTTGCCATGTTCCGACGTTTGCCCACGACAGACAACAAGTTGCTGGAGGAGAAAGGACGCGCCGCAATCGCGGGCCTCGCACTCACGCATGCGCCACACGAGGTCCTTGCCGACCACCTGCACCCGGCGCACCCCGCCTCGACAAAGCCCCGTACGCTGGAGGACATCGCGGTGCGGATCAAGGCCAAGATGGAGTCGTACCGCGAGGTGTTCATGCGCGTCGAGGAGCTGTGGTTCGAGAAGGAGATCGCGGCGGTGTGCGGCGGCTGGATCGAGCTTATGGTGCGCGCGGTGGAGCAGTGCCCTGATCTGTGCCTCAAGCGCGAGGGCGGGAGCAAGCGTCGAGATAGCTGGAGCATCGAGCTCGTCGCGGGCGTGGGCCACCTGCCTCTCTTGGCGGATGGCAACACGAGTGTCGACTGTATACCGCCGGGGTGGATTCCTGGCGAAGCGCTGCCTGACAGCGACGAGGAGGACGAGGACAGCGAGTTTGAGGAGACGAACGCCGAGGATGGGGATGTGTCTGCGCAGACGTCGGATGCTGATGTTGAAGAGGCGTCAGATGACGAGATTACTGTGCATGATAAGCGGCCGTACCCTTGGGAGACAGTCAGTAAGGACAATGGGAAGAAGCCAGAGCATGCTTGGGCCAGGGCCTCGACAGAAACTGGAGGCTGGGCCGACTATGATAGTTCTGAGGACGCCGCTCGTTGGGGAGGAGGTGGCCATAAAAGCACCTGGAGTTCGGCGGCTGGCTGGGAAGGAGATGACGATACCACTTCTTGAGATACCACTTTTTTGATAATATTTTTGCACTCCTTAGTAGCGAGAAGGATAATAAGTACATTGCTGCGTAGGTTGTACGAGTTAATTGAGTATTTACGATGACACCCAAGAAACCATAGCACTCAGAAGTTGAGTTTAACCCAAGTCAAGCATGCTAAGGGAACGACGGAGATTTCAAGCAGATTTCAGAGAACAGCGAGATATAGATGAACCTTGAGCGTACTCGTTGGTCAGAGCGATTCAGAGTGCAGTGAAATGAAGAGATGGTCCGTCCAAGGAGTGAGCGCCTCAGAAAACAGAGAATGCTGCGCACCTGGTATAGAGAACATCATCCAGCCGGAGATTGATAGGACAGTGTAATGCGCAGTCATTGTGCGGGGTGTCATGGCCTTGGGGAGTCGCCCATTACATCAGTAAGCGAGCCGGGATTCAGAGCGCCAGATCGTCGGTGGTGAGCGCTCAACCCAGACACAAGGGTATTACAGGTTTGACCCCAAGATCCACGATAGAGCCATGTAAAAACATAGGTTCGGCTTGAGGCAGACAATGCTGGATAAACGGAATGAAAACGGTGCATGTATCTCGCTCGTTGAGGAATAAAAGGGTGTATTAGTCTTGCAAAAGTCCATAGAATGTAAAGCTAAGAGACTCAGTCAGATAGCTGGAGCTTTCAACGGACAGTGGCCGCCACGCACCTGGTATATAATGATTGTCTCTCCCGTCTACTCTGGTGCTACTTATTCGACAACGCGTACAGGCTCTACAGAAGACATAGGATCAGAGTGGTTCAGTATCCAATTAAGGTAACCAGCGTACGGATGAGAGGGTGTAGTTGCGCAAGATATGTCACCATCCACATGAGATAACATGCGGCGAATGTGAGCATCAGCATTGTGCGTATCGTTCTGCAAAGACCTGCGCATTGAGCGGTAGTTACGGCGGGAGAGACACAGAACGCACACTTGCTGCGGGCCTTTGGGAGTGAACAAAGCTGCAGCAGTCATGAGGCCCGCCGTGACGGCGAGCATGAGGAAGACGGGGAATACTGAGGCCATTGTGGATGTCGTCAGTCGATGAGCCCGATGACTGCGTCAGGATTTGAAGTCAAGATGGTTGTGGGAATAATTTACTCATCCACTGATCTGTGACTCTAAGGACTCGGCGCTTGTGCTCCCACCAGACTCAGTGATTGTCGCAAGATTGTCGACCCCACTCATCTCGGTCGTCCATTTCAACATCTTCAGCCAGGCGTCTGGCCTAATTTACCAGCATTTCCTCCGCTATCCTCTGCAGATGGTACCACCGCGGTCCGCCGCAAGCGTGTAACTTTCGGTTAGGCTAAACGCCAATCCACAGGAACTCCCAAATTCCAATTCAGGTCCAAGCCCGACGATGGTCAGGTGGTGATTGTATTCCGAACACCTCTTCATCTTCGAATCTCTTCATTTAGATCAATTAAGCAAAGCATTGCGATTTGCGACAACATTGAAGCTATGGGAAGCCTTGAGAAGCCCACAAAATCCCATAGGATGTCAATGGCTCCCATCAAACATATCTGACAGCCTCTGAAATTCGGAGGATAATATCACCGAATAACATATGGATATCCCAGAGATGTTCTCTCATAGGTCCGAGGTTCTGTACCACAAGGATGACTATCTGACCGAGAAGGCTGTCAAACTTCCGAGTCCTATGGAAAGCTTTTTATCAAGCCGTCTCCTTTCCGCTGGGGCAGAATGCGGCTTAACTGTCAGGCAGCATAATGCTCCACAGCGCACACGCAACGCCCCCGAGATTGGCGATGTGTATACTTTCGCAGTTCCCAAGCAATTCCCCTGACCTGTTCTAGCGATTGTCGTTTATAAAATGTGACACGGTCGCATATCTCACCCGTGTTCCGGCTATATATTCTCTATCACTTTGTTCCCCAGCATCCGTGCAAGCATAATGGCTCCCCCTCCCTCTCATGGTGTTGTGATTATTGGTGCTGGGTGAGCGTTAGTTATTCTTGCCTACGATTCTGCTTTTATTGACTCACCCATGAATGAAGCTTTGGAGGCATAGCTGCTGCTATTGAGCTCCGGAAGCAAGGAATCAATGACTTTGTGGTACGTCCAAACCCCCCAAAACTCAGGAGTCTGAATGGCTGACGTTGGTGGAAAGATTATCGAGAAGGCCTCTGGTGTGGGCGGCACCTGGAAAGTAAGCCCCTTCGATCTGATCCTATTTGCTCTATTCTAATCAACCTTCTTCCAGGACAACACCTATCCGGTTGGTACTAACGTTCTTACGAGTGTCCAACTCTCAATTCTAATTGAACGTCCGAGTTTAGGGTGCCTCGTCCGATATAGCCATTCACCTTTACTGTCTATCGACCGACTACAAATATGACTGGGAAAACGGCCTCGAATCACAAGCCAACATCCTGAAATACATGGAAAGCATCGTAGAGAAGCGCAAGCTGGGCCCGAACATGATTTTCAACGAGCAGGTCATCGAGGCGGTCTGGGATAACGCGGCCCAGACGTACAGGATTACAACACGTAACACCCAGACGGACATGGTTACCAACCGGCACGCGAAGAACATCGTCTCTGCGCATGGCATCTTGCACGTCCCGAGATATCCTGATATTCCTGGCCTGGATACGTTCAAGGGTAAACTGATGCACTCCTCTGGATGGGATCAGAGTGTCGACTTGAGGAACAAAAGGGTAGCCATCATTGGAAATGGGTCCTCAGGGTGCGTTTTACCCGGTCAAAGTTCAAATACCTCCTTCACGCTGACTTGGTGCCTATCTTACCGTTTCAGTGCCCAGATTATGTCCCGAATTCCGAAACTTGAAGGAATCCAGGTCACCCAATTTGTGCGTGGTCGGAATTGGCACTTGCCTACTGTAAGCCCTTCAAATGTCAATAAACTGCGCGATTATAGACTCATCAGTTTGATAGCCTTTCCGGTACATCAAAGTCTCCCTCTTTAACTGGATCTTCAATATTTTCCCCTTGCTGGCCTGGGTTTATCGATTCTTTCAATTTTGCTTCGTAAGTTCTATCTGGACTGCCACTGGTCGGCTGAATCATCTTATTATTATGCCCAGTTCGAAGTCACATACTACCCCATCTTTAAAAGTACGACTCTGAGGCCATATCTGATAAAAGTGCGTCTCCATATTTGCTTTCGAAGCGAACGTCAGTTTGACTTTGGAGTTGCACAGATCGCTGCCGCGTACACCAGGTGGTTCGCTCCTGCAAAATACCATGATATGTTGATACCCTCATTTGGTATGACCCTCTGATATTCTTATCAGCGCCTATCTCATTTCTTGAAAGCTGTTGGCTGCAAGCGCATTGTATACGATCCCGGATATCTGGAGCTCTTGGATATGCCAAATATCACGTTGAGGGAAGGCACAGAAATTGACTCCCTGAATGAAAAGGGCATAGTGCTGAAGAGCGGTATGAACAGAATTTTCTTTCTGTTCGCGGTTTTTAACATAATTCTTAGGAGAGGCTCTTGAGTTCGACGTGATTGGACTTGCAACAGGATTCATCGCGGTCCGTATCTTATTCTGAGTTGGCAGCTCTGTCGGCACTCATTCTGGCTATGACAATTCCAGGATCAGTTCCCGTATACCCTCAGAGGCAGCGCTGGTACCACAGTACAAGAGTTCTATAGTAACAACGGCGGACCTCAAGCATACATTGGAACGACCATCCCCGGATTCCCCAACTTCTACACGATAGGTGGTTAGTGGGAATCAAGACGTTTAACCCCCCCCCTGCGTTTTACTAAAGCGCGTTATAGGCCCGAACACGGCGACGGGATTCACATCGGTCCTCATCTTCGAGGAAATTCAGGTATGTTTCGTCTTATTGCCGATTATTCAATCTTCAGTACCCAATTGATATCGTTTCTTTGTAGGTCAAGTATATCACTAAGATGATCAAGCCCGTTCTTGAGCAAAAGGTTTCCTCCTTCGAGGTTAAGAAGGATGCGCACGATTCATATAACAAGAAGATCGAGGGTATGTTCCAAGACACGGCTTTCACTAGCTGCGTGTCTTGGTATCGTGCGGGAGGCACTGGTCGCATCGTCAATATCTTCCCAGGTACCATCGCACTTTTCTTCAATGTCTATGTCCTTACTGGGTTCTGAACTGACTGTCCGAATGCCAGGATCGAGTTTGGCCTTCCGGTGGTTCTTGCGCAAGGTCGAGTGGAATGACTATAATGCTATCGGAGGGAAACTACCCAAAGACTCTTCTGTGAATTCATACACTGGGATGGCTGTTTCGGTCCTTATTGGCCTTCTGGCTTTGCGCCAATTAATCTTGTAGTGAATTTACGAGAGATATGTATCTACATTTTCCTCATAGGTACAATTAATCTGTTGCATGCAGCCAAGGCGCCGACCGCTACTGGAAACCAGCCACAATTCCATCGTAAGCAGGTTTCTTGACGAAGTTCTGACATGGGGAGTCAAATACAACCTATATCAGATTACATAGCCCAGGCTCACCTCATCCCAGGGTAGAGCGGCTCCCTGGCCAAGGAAGATGCTTGGAACTGATGAGTACTAAAAAGTTTCCTCAACAACAATTTGCAAGCGTAATGCCACCAAAATACTACCTTATCCGTATAATCCCAAATAGTAACGCCGACGCACTTGGGAAGAGACTTGCAGATTGCGATGACGTTCTGGTAGTCGGTCTTTTGCTGGGCCAGGAGGGCAGCCGTTGCCGGCAGGGTCATGCGGATATCAAGCTCAGTAATGGCAACCTCGAGACCGAGATCGGTGAATTGCTGCATGGCGGCCTTGAAGCCTGATGGGACCTGGCCGACGATCAAGTGGCCTTGGAAGCCGACGCCATCGATGGGGATGCCAGCAGCCAGCAGGGATTTGATGAGGTTCACCATGGAGGTCGTCTTATCAGAGTTGTGTTCGAGATTATAGTCGTTAATCTGAAGGAGGCTCGTCAATGTAGATCGCAAGCGATTGCAATGAGCGACTAACATAGAGCTTGGCAGTGGGATCAGCAGCGCGTGCGGCTTTGAGAGCGGTCGCCACATAGCCAGAGCCGATCGTGGTGTAAAAGATAGAATTCCTCCATGTGCCATTATCATTGAAGGGCTCTGCAATCCGCCTTTGTGTTAGCAAATACACGTTTCTTGTAATCGAACGTACCATTGACAACATCCCAGCTGTCTGTAAAAGAAGAGGAATCCACAATCAGTGTCATCATGAATGAGTTGACGTAATAGGCATACAACTAGAAGCGAACGGTTAGAACGATTTGACTATAGTTAAGCTCTATGGGGTCTCACATTTGACCCTTGTAGTGGGAGACGACAGTGCTGCAGTGAGTTGACACAATGGACTGGAGAGTGGAGTTGTCGAAGTCGCCATAATTAATCCAGTTGGGTAGCTGACTGTGCCAGACGCAGGTGTGTCCTACAAGGTAGCTGGGCGTATAAGCACGGACGCTGTAGACGACGAGATAGTACAATACACGCCTCGGAGAAGCTGGCCATTCTTCATGGCAAGCTTGGCGATAGCATCACCGTAGCCGAATGCGAATGTTCCATGGGATGGCTCAGTGGCATCCTAGTGACGTATAATCAGATGTGCATTGAGCACACGTGAGCGATGGGCCATGGCTCACCCAGTTCATGAGGTATTCCTATAAAATATGGATTAGTACTCATATCTCAAGGGAGGGAATAAAGCACGTACAGCTGTGAGCTGGTTGAAGTCTTTGATGTTGCTCAACAGCGCAACGTACCGGGCGTCAGCCAGCTCTGGGTTGTTAGTTGCTGTCCCAAAATATTTTTTTCCAGCTGCCGCGGCGAGCACAGCCAGTCCAGTCCCACTCGAATTCGTTGAAGTTTGGGTGGGAGGAACAGTGGAGCTAATGGTGGTCGTTTTCGTAGTGGAATTCGGGACATTGATGGTCGTGGTTGATGCGACGGTTGTTGCGCCCTAATCGAACCATACATTATTGAGAACCTGGTCATACTTGAAGTAACAAAGATTGTACTTGGACACAGTGCGAATACCAAGGGTTTGAAAAGGTACAGGTGAACCCGGAAATGCAGGTCTAGCAAAGCATATGAGCATCGTACGAGGTCCTACCGGAAGTGAGGTACTAACTGTTGGTCCCTTCCAGTCGTTACCACCACCTAGACGTCATGCATTGGCGTTATGAGCCATACTTGTCCAAACCCGTAAGCGCTTTGAATCTTACATTGACCCCATGGGCCAGACTGTGCCACCGCAACCTCGAGTAAGAATAGCAGCAACACAAATGATGAATAAGGCATGAAAGTCAATGGAGCCAGTCGCGAGCAGATGAGAAGATAAAAGCAAAGTGTCACGGTTTTATACCCGTCCTTTGAAGCAAACCCCCTTCTGGAGATAATGGCGGACCGATCGCAAGTGCCCAAGCGCCTCCAAGTGCACGAAATTGAGTTACTCGGTTTTCCCCGAGAGATTTTATATTCATACGTCGGCTTATCCGCTCCAAAGAGGTGTTGAACATTACTATCTTAAATCGGTCAACACAGTCGGAAGCCATGGAATCAACAACGGAGCAATATCAACTCATCTCGGTCAATAATCGGACAGCACTGCCCAGGTGTTCAGCCTGTTCATTAAAATAGCGCCAGGAGGACTGTCTCAAGTATAAGAGCGCCGTGCAGTCAGCAATTTTGCGGACCGCCGGTGCGGTTTTACGAGGGGGTCGAGGCACAGGGACAATGCATTGCAGTTTTCACCATGTCGGTTCTGCGTTATGTCATTGAACGCAGATGGACAATATGCCGGGGTGTATGCGCTTGTATACGAGTTGGTTCTAGTATAAGCATCTAGAACGCCGAAGATGAAGGTTGTAATCGACCTAGCACATTGACAAGTCAAGGAAAAGTACCGGATATATCAGTTGGAGGAAGTAGACGAAGGCGATTATGGAGTCGATTCTGGAAGTAATTCTCAGATATCCAAATCTCAGAATTGAAACACAGAATTGGTTTTTTGCAGCGACTCTGGAGTCGCTCCTGGCTCTAGAATCGGCTCTCAGAATCGACTTCCAGAATCGACCTTCCGTTTCTGTGTTGAATTTCAAATTCCGATGGGTAAAAATCCTTAGCCGATGCACATAAAATTTGCATCAAACCGCTGGGTACAGTCGATTCTGAATCGCAGAAACGGCTGCATAACGGGGAGGTCAGAGCAAAAACGGATCATGTGTCAATTCGGGAGAAAAATCGAACTCATAACCGCCTCCAGAATCGACTCAGAATCGACTCCAGAATCGGCGCTCTGACCTCCGTTCTGGTGATCCATTCGTTGAAAAGCAAGTGGAATTGACGCAGAAGACGAGTTGAATCGAGGGTGTAGACAAGTGGATGAAGAGAAGAGTAACAGTTAAAATTTAAATTCGTGATGATAGAACCACCCACAATCGTGAGAAATTGATTTGGCACGTGGATATTGCGTCATCCACTAAAGTCTGCCATTGGCGCTTGCTTGTATTTAAGTATCATCGTCGCAAGCTTTTATAGTTGATTAGCAAAAGTGACATAAAAACGCGCAATCCACGTAATTTTATACGATGCCGCAGTGCTAATGGTTGCAAGATGAATGGTAATATTTCCGTAAAAGAAGGTGGATGAGCCACTGTGCGGTTTGGAATTGGCTGTATACAGTGGCGCTCATTAATATTACACATGAGTGTCACTGATGCAATTTTTTACTCCATCTGTTCCTCTATAATGGGGTTGCAAATATGTATGATTTTCTTAGACTGCTAAAGAAGGGTATAAGCTACACCTCCGAAAAATTCTGTAACTATATGTCCACTGAATCTTCCGCAATACCGCATTTCTTGAGCAGGTGTGGGAAGACTCACGTGCAATGTTAATGAGCGCCACTGTACACCCGTGTGGATGAATTGCCAAGCAAAGCTTAGTCTCACAGGCCAGCAAGCATGCTAAGGCCCACAAGCTTGAGACTGCTGACTAACAAGCGGGCCAGCGCTCAACACTATCAACACACGCGGGCACAATACTGTGCAAGTAAGTCGCCGATTTGATGATGGTCTTGGATATTGCATATTGGTCCCCAAATTTCTGGATCCCAAGGTAGCCACACATGAAAGGGCCGAAGAGTCGGTGAGTTTGAATCATCCCACTTGAATCCGACTCGAGACATCTTCTGCGAACGTGACATGTCTGTATGGTGCGCTGGGGCAATTGTCCGATGTGTCATTTGGTGCGTGGTTATGCTGAAGTCGGAGGAGTTCACGAAAATAGAGTTTTACAGGGGTATAGGCGCCCGGGGTGCATCACAGGTGCTTGTGCAAAAGGTATCGTTCATTGGGGTCAAGAGGGGGCGCACAGTTTCCACAATAGGAAAATTGAAAATATGTTCCAAACTACGCCATTTATAAGCTGCGTGTCCTGGTATTGTGCGGGAGGAACTGATCGCATCGTCGATATCTCCACAAGTACAGTTGCATTCCATTGTTGTTGGAATGGCTGCGTACAACTTTCTGCTGGACTTCGAGTCGACTATCTGAGTGTTCAGATTGAGACTGGCCCTCCTGTGGTGGATGTTGCCAGAAAGAAACTTCCCAAGGATTCAGAGTCTTCCGTGAGTTCAGACAGTACTGGAATAGTTGCTTCATTGATAGCTGGCCTTCTGGCTTTGCCCAAGCTGATTTTTTTAGTGACTTTAAGAGAGAGATGTATTTTCATTTTATGTCTTCACAAATACAATTACATGACTTTCTTTTGTGACCTGCCAACGTGTTAACCTCTACTGGAAGCCGGCCACAATTCCATCGTAAGCAGGCTTCTTGGCGAGATTCTAATATAGGCGGATCAGGCACAAGTTATATCGGGTAACACAACTTGAACTTACCGCATCCCAAGGAAGAGCGGCTCCCTGGCCAGAGAAGGTGTTGGGAACCCAAGAGTACTGAAAGGAATCTTCAGCAACAAGTAACTAGGACAATGTGATCAAACATTACCTTGTCGGTGTAATCCCAAATTGTAACGCCAATGCACTTGGGCAGAGAGTTGCAGATTGAGATGACGTTCTGGTAATCGGCCTTTTGCTGGGCCAGGAGGGCAGCCGTTGCTGGCAGGGTCATGCGGATATCAAGCTCAGTAATGGCAACCTCGAGACCGAGATCGGTGAATTGCTGCATGGCGGCCTTGAAGCCTGATGGGACCTGGCCGACGATCAAGTGGCCCTGGAAGCCGACACCATCGATGGGGGTGCCAGCAGCCAGAAGGGATTTGACGAGATTCACCATGGCGGTTGTCTTGTCGGAGTTGTACTCAAGGTTGTAGTCGTTGATCTGAAGGAAGGTCATCAATATAGATCACAAGCGTCCACAAAAAGCGACTAACATAGAGTTTGGCAGCCGGATCAGCAGCACGCGCAGCGTTGAGAGCGACATTCACATAGCTAGGACCGATGGTGGTGCCGAACACCGAAGTTCTCCATGTACCATCATCATTGAAGGGCTCTGCAATCCGTTATTTAGGTCTTTTCACATATTTCCGACGCACAATATGAACGTACCGTTGACAACATCCCAGCTATCTGCGAAAGTCAAAAACATAGGATTAGCGAGATGGGGATACTCATTCATGAAGCACACATACAACTAAAAGGAAAGCGTCAGTATTTGCGAGGCACTGGTAACCTGGGTGAACTCTTACATTTGCCCCTTGTAATGGGAGACAACAGTGCTGCAGTGAGTCGCCACAATAGACTGAAGGGTGGCATTGTTGAAGTTGCCAGAAGTCACCCAGCTGGGGAGCTGGCTGTACCAGACGCAGTTGTGTCCTGTAAAGTAGATAATATGAGCGTGAGGGCCATGGCTGACGAATTTTTATGATCCATGCCTCGGAGGAGCTGGCCGTTCTTCTTAGCAAGATTGGCAATAACATCACCGTTGGTGAATGTGAATGTTCCACGAGATGGTTCAGTGGCGTCCTAGATATGTGTATTGAGATACGGACTGAGTATGACTGCGTTTGCGATGACCTACCCATTTCATGCTGTTTCCCTGAGAAACCAAGTATTAATATCTATAGCTCAATGGAAGGTAAGAAAACACATACGGCTGTGAGCTGATTGAAGTCTTTGAGGTTGCTCAGTTGTGCAACGTATGCTGTGTCGCTCAGCTCGGGGTTGTCGGTTGCTGAGCCGAAGTACGTCTTTCCTGCCGCAGCAGCAATCACAGCCAGTCCAGTCCCACTCGGACTGGTAGAGGTTGAAGTGGGAGAAGCAGTAGAGCTAATGGTGGTCGTCTTTGACGTGGTGGTGGAGGGGACGGCCGTGCTCGATGCGACAGTTGATGAGCCCTTCGTGAAAGAATAATGCTCAGTATTTAGTGATAATCGGAACGGCGAAGCATGTACCTGGAGGCACTGTGAGTACCAAGGATTCGAGTAAGTGCAGGTCCACCCAGAAACGCAGGTCTAGCAAAGGACATTAGTAAAAGAGATCCTAGCCGATAATGACGTTGATATCTGACTGTTGGACCCGGCCAGTCGCTACCACCACCTAGATGTCGGATGTGCCAGTTAGAGGGGCTCGTTCATAGCTGTAAGTGTGTCGATTCTCACATTGACCCCATGGACCAGATTGTGCCACAGCAACCTCGAGCAAGGAGAGCAACCCAACAAATGACAGAGAAAGCTTGAAAGCCATTGGAAATTTCTCGAGAGGAGATGAAGAGACAGGCAACGAATCGTCGCTGTTTTATAGTCGCCTTCCCATGATAAACCCTTTTGTATGTTCGCGAGCATGATTACAGACCTCACGAGCATCCACATGGACGGCAACTCGTCATAGAGTGCCAGCAAATGCCTTTGCGTCGAAGACTAGCAAAGCGCACGCGATATAAGTTATTCGGTCATCTTGTTAGGATGTCATATACATAGATCGGGTTTGCGCTGGTTTATCCGCTCCTGACAAGTTAAAGTTGCTTAAAAGAAGCGTTAAATGTGGCAAAGAGCTTAAATTTGGTCAGTACAGAAGCCGTAAAATCAAAAATAGAGCAACGGCAACAAACCTCGGTCAAAAATCGGATAGCGCTGCACTGAGTTTTTTGGAGAAAGAACGTAGTTAATCCGCTCATCAACGGTACCGAGTGAACCACCTCACATACAGAAACCATATATAGACAATGGTATGCAGCGCTACGGACCTTCGGTGCGTAGTCGAGGTACAGCGGTGATCAATTGCAGTTTTTGCCACGTCGGTTCTGCTTTCTGTGATTGAAAGCAGAGGGGGACATCGTTCCGAGGAATCTGCGCTTTTTGCTGACGTTGTCTTCAATAGTTGGTTCAAATATGAACCCTCCGTTCCGCGAAGTCGAAGAGTCGGACGACGAAGACAAGCAGTTTCAAACAGAGTTGGACGAAGTGTGCACATTCGATGAGATTCCGGTAATCCATTAGGTGAAAGAACTTTAAGGGTAGATAAAATAACGATGAAGCGTTGAAAAAAGTGATTTTTGAGTGGTTGAGCTTGGGTTGAGCAATGACAAGAGCAACACAAGAGCCGTGTCGAACCACCCACAATCGTGAGAAATCAATTCAGCACGTGAATGCATCATGTGCTTTGGGCGCTTACACTACATTGAAAGTGCCAACAGTGTCAGCAGTGAGCAATCCACTCGATCAATAGTTAGTTGGGGTTTTCATAGATTCAGGTTAGCCCATACTGTCTCCGTTATAATTACCAGTCCGACTCAACAGTCCGCCAAGTCGCCTTCAAGACATTGGCACCAATGAGCTTGGAAGAATTGTTATAGATTCCAGTGTGCTTATAAACTATTGAACAGCTCGGATGTCAATCAAAATCAATCTTGATAGGTTTTTTCAGCCGGATCCTACGAAAAGGCGATTGGTAGGCTCTTTATCTGCTCACCAGGTTTACCAAAAGATCGATACATATTGTGACCGCAGTAAGGTCCAATGCATACCTCACATCCAGTCAATGAACAATTCTTACAGTTTATAGCTCATTCGGACTATAGATGCAATGTACATACACAGCCCAGCTCATTTCACTTCCGGCCTGTCCTGGAATGATTGAATACTAGCGCTTGATGCACTAGCTCAAAGGTTGATAGCGTTGCAGCCCAGCACAATGACACCGTTCTGCGAAACAAAAGTCAGATACAAAACTCGTGCAATGAGATTAACGGAAGCAAAGTTAAACATACGAATTCGTTATTGGTGCAGCAGACCTGTTGCTTGGTGCTATAAGCATTCGTCAATAATGCCGCCGAGCTCAATGATGGTTTAGACACTTACCAAGTCTGGCCAGCAGCCGCCAAGACGGAGAGGGGGCTGCAGGTGACTACATTGATAAAACGGTGTTTAGTCTTCTCGCTCATAATCTTCTCCAAAAAAAAAAGCCAAACGTACAGCCAGCAAGACCAGTAATGATGGGAAGAGCAAGACCAAGGAGGCCACCAATAATTGGCAGCGACAAGGCGGTCACCTGAATGTAATATTGAGCTTATATCCTCTCCAGGCGCGATGTAATAGGTGTTCAACCATACCGTTTGGGTAGAGTTGCAGCACTGAATGTCGCCGCCGGAGCACTGATCACCGGTTCGGCGCACGGCGGAGGCAGCCGCAAGAGCGGGGAGAGCAAGAATAGAGATAGCAGCAAAGCGCATTGTGAATGAGATGTGAGTTGCTTTGGAGATGTAGCAGGATTTACTGAATATTGTGCTACTTGACACCCCACCTTTTATACTTGCAATTCTTGATACTGTCCGTACGCTTGCAATGAATTTGAGTCGCGATATCAAATTCAATGACCCAAAGCAATCTAATTCGGCTCCTATGACGTCTTCTTGACATGAGCATGTAGGCATTGAATACATCAAGCATCTCGGTAAAGCCGTCAACGCGCACCTTCCAACGCTTCTGCCATCAGTGTAATGCGTCAATTCAATATTAATGTTGTTCTCAAGCGAGGCATACGAGAGAAAGCTGTTCTTGAGTCTGCAAGCGCCGAGGAATCTTCCCATACGATTGCATCCACTTTCGCTACCGATGTTGACGCCACTGTGATGGGGATGTGCGTTGGATTGGTTGAGATAAAGCGGATGTTTACGGCTCTTTGCCTGAGGTGGCTTCCCGGGGGCAGGGTAGTAGGAGGTCAGAGTGAAAAACTTCAGTCTCATTTGCTGCGCTAAACGATTCAATCCGTTTTCTTATTGGATAAAGTTAGACGTTGTTTCTATTGGGCGAATGCATCGAGGGTATGGGTTGCGCTCAGACCTTGAAGTGGTAGGCAGGGAGTCTTGCGGGGTGAACAAGACATCGGATATCGAGCGAAGTATCTCGTTGAGAGACAATGGCGAACCTTCCGAAGTGAGGTTAAGCGGAGATAATGACTGCACGTGTGTCAAGCCCCAGAACACTGCATTTTCAGGTGTCTTCCACTCTTTTACTTGCTTTATATTATATAGTGGTAGAATTCGGGTAACCTCCGCGAACACGACTCACGACAGTCGCAATATCGTGGCCGTCGACTTCACCGCATCTGATATTGATTTTTCAATATGACACATATATGTCTCATCACCGTTGTCTGTGGCTCTCATGAATGAAAAAAAGAATTCTATATGTAGCGCTGAGACCATGTCCTTCACATTCTTAATGACATTGAGCTTGGAAGCGTCCACAGCCAAGAAAGGCAATCATTCCCTAAAGCGGCTAGACTAAGACGCAATCAAATCATCATGGACAAATAATGGTCCATAAAGTCCGTAGCCAAGGATGATTGAGCAGAATATGAAAGCGGTGGTTATCTCTCCAAATCCCGGTGTATAAACATATATTACTCAAGCTCATAATGCGTAACACCTTTGACCTTCTCTCTCGGGATCCACTAAACGTGTTTGCACTATCGGAATTGTGCATTATGATAGGGGAGAATGCAACCATTGTTCTGACTTTGTACCCTCCAAAAGTTGATGGATGTTGAGAGATATGCTTTATCAGCTGATACATTATAATTTCGTGTGCTGTACATACTTTCTCAGAGTCTTGCACTATCATCAGCACTGTCTAACTACAATGTGATACAAGGAACAGAGTGAAAAGCTCATGTAAATAAGAGCGCACATGTGAGCGCAATGCCGGTCATGCGTCACGGAATTCGTGCCTTTTCAGCTTCCACAATAGGTCATACGACGATCGGCAGGGATGGTCCTCAATGTCAACCCACTTCCAGCTGGCACATTCTGCGGGACATGGACCGGAATCGGTACAGCAGAATGAGACACTCGTTTCAGCACGAGAACTACATATCAGTAAAGGAGTGCCGCTGTTAACGGACAAGTTATATGTATGACAGAGATTTTATGCACGAATGAATGCTGGATATATTGATACTCGATTCTAATGCATGTTTGTTGTAGGTGCGAGTGAGCTATTCACTTGTTAGCCCAATTTATTTTTTCTGGTGTTTCCTTCCTTTTAAATTATCATTTCATTGTACCCGGAGAAACCAGGTGGGTCTCCTCAGTAGAGATTGAACCAACTTTCACACATGCTTCGCTTGAGAACAACATTAATATTGAATTGACGCATTACACTGATGGCAGAAGCGTTGGAAGGTGCGCGTTGACGGCTTTACCGAGATGCTTGATGTATTCAATGCCTACATGCTCATGTCAAGAAGACGTCATAGGAGCCGAATTAGATTGCTTTGGGTCATTGAATTTGATATCGCGACTCAAATTCATTGCAAGCGTACGGACAGTATCAAGAATTGCAAGTATAAAAGGTGGGGTGTCAAGTAGCACAATATTCAGTAAATCCTGCTACATCTCCAAAGCAACTCACATCTCATTCACAATGCGCTTTGCTGCTATCTCTATTCTTGCTCTCCCCGCTCTTGCGGCTGCCTCCGCCGTGCGCCGAACCGGTGATCAGTGCTCCGGCGGCGACATTCAGTGCTGCAACTCTACCCAAACGGTATGGTTGAACACCTATTACATCGCGCCTGGAGAGGATATAAGCTCAATATTACATTCAGGTGACCGCCTTGTCGCTGCCAATTATTGGTGGCCTCCTTGGTCTTGCTCTTCCCATCATTACTGGTCTTGCTGGCTGTACGTTTGGCTTTTTTTTTTGGAGAAGATTATGAGCGAGAAGACTAAACACCGTTTTATCAATGTAGTCACCTGCAGCCCCCTCTCCGTCTTGGCGGCTGCTGGCCAGACTTGGTAAGTGTCTAAACCATCATTGAGCTCGGCGGCATTATTGACGAATGCTTATAGCACCAAGCAACAGGTCTGCTGCACCAATAACGAATTCGTATGTTTAACTTTGCTTCCGTTAATCTCATTGCACGAGTTTTGTATCTGACTTTTGTTTCGCAGAACGGTGTCATTTTGCTGGGCTGCAACGCTATCAACCTTTGAGCTAGTGCATCAAGCGCTAGTATTCAATCATTCCAGGACAGGCCGGAAGTGAAATGAGCTGGGCTGTGTATGTACATTGCATCTATAGTCCGAAAGAGTTGTAAATTGTGAAAAATATTCTTCGTGAACCGGGAGCGACGGTCCGATTTGACCATGAGGACAAACTGAATACAATTGATTATATCCCCGTCACAACAGCGGCGGCAGTGGTGGTTGATGCTGAAGTATGTACGCAGCAGAATCTATTGGTTTGGTGAGGGCTTTCTCACTGCTTTTGCTCTGTTAACGATAATACATGGCTTTATGGGTCATTGTTTGTCCATGATGATTTGATTGCATCTTGGTGTAGCCACTTTAGGGAATAATTGCCTTTCTTGCCTATAGACACTCGTTAACTTTCACGAATTCACCAATGTCGCGAGTAGGCCGCATATGCGTTATACAGCGTAGGCTCTTCCTTGATAGCGTGAATTACAAAAAGCTGCGGCCACGTTGCAAAATCTCAGTATCAGAGGCGGCAAAATCGAGCGCCACGATCCTGCGACTGTCGTAAGCTGGATCTTCGGAAGTAGACTGAATTCTGCGAGTGCAGAGTGATAGAGCGAGTCAGACACCAGACCACCGCTGCAGATGTAGCTTTACACACCGTACGATCACTACCTTGCGCCGCTCGAGTTGTACTTCGCAAGGTTCACCATTGTCCCCTGATGAGATAGTTCGCTTAACACCTGAGATCGCATACACCCCCGCAAACGTGCCTGCCTATCATTTCAGAGTTCTGACTGTCAGCGCCCTTCAAACCTTCGATGCGTTCGCCCAATAAGAAAACGGCGCGTAACGCAGCGAATGAGACTGAATGTTCGCACCCTGGCACTTTCATCCAAAGGGACTTCCACCATGCTTCCGGGAAGCCATCGCACGCGAAGCGCACTTTTCCCACAGCCGCGCAGTGTCCTAACCATTTGCTTTATCTCAGCCAACCCGACTTGCTTCCCATTCACAGTGGCGTCGATGTCGGTAGCGAAAGTGGCTGCAATCGCGTGGGAAGATTCTTCATCGCTTGCGGACTCGAAGACGGCTTTGATGTGGCTCGCAGACCACTCAGCCAATGAACAGAGATGGGTTGGCTTGGTGTTCTCCAGGATAGAGCTTGGCCCAGAACGCAAAGTCATGGCTAATGGAAAAGAGAGTTGGAACACTCGAAATAGGGAGACGCCGCGCTTATGTGATGCTCGTTCTCGCCTTTTAACGAACAGAGGAATGCCTTCTGCTTCTGATGAGGAACATCACCCGTCACTCTAAGTTGGACAACGGAAGTCACATATCCATGAGCCGTCAGTGTCGATCGGCAACAAGTTTGCGGATCCACCAATGGTGGGTTTGCACAAAGTTGCATCACAGCGGGTCAGTACATGGTACATCGCAGCATTTTTATTACATTATTAGAGGTATCCATAGACATATGTAAGAGTTCGCGTCCGTCTTCTGATATAACAAGTCTTGTCAAATATATCTAGCCAGACTGGTAAATCGCAGGACCAGCAACAATATGCGGGTTGATCATAGTAAGGTTGGCAGGAGTTACAGTAACATTGGCGTCTGTGACTACAAGGAACCTGCGCGTCGCGGAAGAAAATCCCACATGAGCTAATTGGACACTCGGTGAACGGCAACAGAAAAGAAATTTGTGCTTACATGGTACTATTGACGATGGGAGCGGTACCATTGCCAAAGATGAAGCCGCCGGGCTGGATAGTCCTGCCGGTCTGACCGCTGATGTTCAGCAGAGGGGTGTAGGTGACATTAAGCTGCGAGATCCAGGCGACGAACTAGGAAGACGGGTCAATGCAGTCAAAGGTCAGTATAATCAAGGATACATACCTTCGCAGGCCCAGCAGTAGTGTTCGTGGTATAGCTGTTGTTATAACCGACCTTCTTGCCAGGGAGCTCCCAGGTGAGGAATATCTCGCGGCCGGGCGCGGACAGGGCGGTGGCGTTCTGAGTAATTGCGGGCTTGCGGAAGGATCCAATGACGGAGGTCGCGTTGGTTCCAGTGACTGGGGTCGTGCTATTGCCGGTGGCAGGAGTTGTGTCGTTTCCGGAAGCCGCACTGCTACCGTCTGCACTTCCGCCAGTATTGCCACCCATAGGTTGACCTCCGGTGGGGACGGTATCACTTCCCATCGATGTGGTATCGTTGCCTGAATTTGAGGTCGTGCCGTTGAGGTAGAAAGCCGTGTCTTGGATGATCGTGCCATTGGGATTATTCTACGAGTAAAGCGCTCGTCAGATTCAGTGCTGCCACAAACGACTAAAACTGCCTTACTGTGATGTTCAGAGCGGGGAAGTTCTGCCACTCAATGCGCGGGTTCTCCGCCGGACACGTCACAAGGTGCGGCGCCAGGAGCGTCCACGCCATCGACTGCGTGATGCCCGTCGTATGCCACTCCGGCATCGGGAACAGCCCCTCGAACTGGCGGAAAATCATCTGCTGGCGCGCCTCCACGCTAATGCTCTGCAACAAAATCTGCGCGGACGCGCGCGAGTTCAGGTGCTCGAGGAAGCCGTACACGCCGGCCTCGCCGAAGCGCGTCAGCGTCTGGCAGAAGTCGACGAACTCGTGCACGGTCTGGAAGGGGTAGCGGTATGTGCACGGCTTCGCCGCGCGCGCGCCGAGGATGTTGCTCAGCGCGGTCGCGTGGCCGACTTCTTGGTCGGCCATGTGCTGGATGAGGAAGCGGTCGGCGGCGTTCAGCCCTGCGGCCTCGAATTCCTCGACAGAGAATTGGGCCAGGCCGTGGTGGAAGAGGTCGAGTTCGATCCATTCTTGGTTGAGTGCGAGGTTCTACATAGATGCGGTTGGTTGATTGATGTGAGCTCTGGTTGGCATACAGGGTGCAGATGGAGATGGACTCACTATAGATTGGAAGTCAAAGTCACTGAGCGGCTTGAAGACAGGCGGCGTCGAGTTGGTCTCCAGCCCTCCTGAGGGCGTGAAAGGGAGGGGTTTCGGGGGCGGGGCGGCTGTGACGAGTGCAACATATGTCGCCAGAGCGCTGAAAACAGTTGTTAATTTCATAACTTCGCCAATTCGTTGAGGTCGTTAATAGTTGGTAAGCGTGAATGAGGTTGTGATTCCATGGGTACCGCGCAGCACTCTTTATGCAAGCCAGCGAACGCCTTGCATGAAGACTATTCCAGAACCAGTGACCCTCGAGGAACTAAGAAATGACGATACATTTGATAACATTACGATCGCCCCACTACGCCTTATCGCGATCGTCGAGCTTCATAGACAAGAATGGACAAGAAGACACACAGAATGCGCGTCCCGCGCACTTCTGCACAATATTACTCGTCAGACGCTGCATTATCCAATAGAACGTTCGCACCAGTGGGGTACTTGATTTGATGCAAGTACAGCAAGAAGCAGGTACCATTATCGTAGCAATACATCATCGCGAAGCTCGATGAAGCCGAAGGGGTGTTGTGGGTGAGTGTGTGCCACTCCATGCATATGATGTAGTTGATGACATCGAAGCAATTCCCCAATGTGGCTACAAAGTTCGGAAATTGGAATACGGCGAAACGGCACTGGAACGGCGGTACGGCAGGATTTGCCGCGGCAGTTCCCATTACTATTACTTTGTCACGAGCGGTATCCCTCAGGCGACGCGTCCACTGAGTTGATGTAAGATGGCTCTCCATTTGACTTGGGAGATGATTTTGGCCCCGGCGCAACAGCAGGCGGGATCTTGGAGGATCCAGTAAGACCAAAGAGAAATAAGCACATTGAAGTACAGGCGCCTAACTGAGCCAACTCGGGCCTTGATGGTTGGCAAGAAGGCCTTTCTCCAGCGGATAGTACAACACAAGCTGGCATTGAAAGGATCAGTACTAAAGACATGATATAAAGCACGTCGTAGAGAAAGGGTAGGTAGTATGTGCAGCACTTATGACTTATCCCCGTCATCGAGCATGACAATCTTTGGCTGTGTGGAGGCGCGTCTGGGCAATGGCTTTATGGGACGGGAGGGTACGAAAGACGTGATAATTTCAGAGGACGCATCGGATTCAAAGTCGGAACTGTCCTCGTCGTCGCGCGCCTTGTTGTCTGAACTGTCTGACTCGTCGGAGGACGTAGACATCTCAGAGTCCTCGCTCTGTTGGGCCTGACGCGCCGATTTGTCCTCAAAGACACCAAGTCCCAGATTCTAAGCGTATTTCTCAGCGCCTATCGCGGAGAGGGGTAAATTGTGGCGGACGCACCATCTCTATGTATTGATCCATGTCCTCTGGAATATGCTCAATGTTAACGCTATCTGGGTCTGCTTGCGCACGCTGAGAGAGCAGCGCGTTCGAGGCCTCGAGCTGGGGAAGAAAGGCCTGCACACGGGACAAAACTAGACAGGAAACGCACGTTAAGCGTCAAGCGTGATGAAGTTTCAATCAAAGGAGCACATACGCTCAGCGTTGGGTGCGACAGGGAAGGTGGTCCTGTCGCCAAAGTCGAGCTTGGGGAACGCAGGAAGGCTGGCAAAGCCCGTGTTCTGCGCCGATGAATTTAGTTTTTCAAGGTAGGACTCTGTTGCGGGATGGGGATAGATACATGATCAGTTGCAGACGGATCAGGGCCTGGTGGGAGCAGTTCCAAGCGTACGGATTCGGTGTTGGCGGGCCTCCTCGTCCTCTACATCCAGCGTCTCGATGGCGTGGTTCGGCTGGTCGCCGTTGCCCGTCATGCTGATCAGTCAGGAGAAGGAGAAAGGGACGGAGTTCGCTTGAGCAGAGGAGAAACAGTGGCCCTGCATCACGTGTGTGGCACCCAAACAAGCGTCAATAGCAGTTGGACAATGTGCGCTTGCTCTGGCTTGAGCGCTTCAAACCACCCATATATCTCTGTGGCATGTCCATTGTTCCCCCCTTATTCCACTAACTACCACCATGGCCGACATACTCACCGACATTTTCAACAATCACCCCGAAAAATACCACGAAGACGGCGTCGATGGCGTTCTCATCCCCGCAGATGCGCTTCTCGGCGTGCTAGCGAGCTACAAGGACGCGTCCAATGGCGTAGATATCCTCGACGAGGACGAAATGTCGCAGTTCCAGGCTTTTCTCGCGATAAACCCCGGCCTGGGCATAAACGTCAACATGCTCCTCGACTTTCTCAAGCTGAAAACCGAGCTATCGCCTTCCCCCAGTCCACCGGCAGACGAAGACCCTTCAGAGCACGACTTCCAGTTTGCCAGCTTTTCTCACTCCCGGAGCGAGAGCTCAGAGTCATACCAGACGTTCTACGCCGAGTCGTCCAGTACTTCCAGCTTCTTCGACGGCTCAACTAGTCGCCCGCCCTCCCGCGGGCCTGTGACGCCCATGAAATCTGCTTTCGATTCAGATCGTCGCCAACGATCGACACCACTCAACGCCGCCCCTTCCAGTTGGGCCAAACGTCCCCAACCCGCAGGACGAAGGAAGAGCGACGCGGGAAGCAGGAGTGATTCCGAGGTAAGTCGGCTTCCGGTTCTGCTACTTTTTCCACAGTGTATTTTTGGACACGTTATTATCTTGGCCTTTCTGGACATCTGGGCAATGCCAAAATACTTGCTTTATGAGCCTAAAGGGCTTTAACCCCTTTACCCACTTAGACAAAGCGGTCTGTTTCGGTGGTTTGATAGGGCCTTCGAGTGATCGAAATTCAAAATACCTTTTCGCCGACCCTTTGTTTCTGCAGGAGATTCAAAATTTACTCTGCATATCTTCACCCTTTGTCTCCTTGACGCACTCTTAATATGCCTTCCATAACCGCCAGACTCTAACTCACCTTTCTCTTTCCAGCCCGCCCGACCACCCAGCGCCTTTGGCCGCCGCAACAGTAACACACAACGCACACCCTCCGTCCCCAGCTCACCCTCCATGGGCACCACCTCATTCCGCGACGGCCCCTTCTCCCCAGGCTCGCCCGACTTCAACGCACCGCGCAGCCGACCCCACTCCCGCGCCCGCTCACACAACGACTTCAGCGGGTACATGTCGCCGCCCGACGACGGCACGACCATGAAACGGCCCATGTCGCGGTACGACGCGTTCGAGCAGGGCTCCGGCGTCGGCGTCTCGTCGGTGCGCATGCCGCGCAGTGGCGGCGGCAGCGACTCGGACGAAGACGAAGAGGACGAGGTGGGGATGCATCTCGTCATGGACCGGCTTCATACGGACTCGACGGTGTCGATGGAGATGACGGAGCGGCTGGAGGCGCTGCAGCGCACGAACGAGGAGCTAGGCCGGAAGCGCGCGGATGCGGAGATGACGCTGCAGAAGAAGCTCTCGGAACATGAGTATGAGCTGGAGGAGCTCAACCAGCGCATTGAAGAGCTGCGCAGCGAGCTGGCGGCATCTAATAGGGAGGAGAAGGAGTTGAGGGCGAAGGATGTATGTCTTTCAGTGGCCTTGCTTTCATCAATGATTTACTCACTTGAATTATAGTCACGCAACATGGCGCAAATTACTGCATTAGAGGCTGAAGTCGCAAAGGTTTCGAGGACTCTTGAACTGTCGAGGCAGTCATATGGTAGCTTGCAAAAGCAGTACCAGGAACAATGCTGTCAGTCTAACCTCATTCTCAATATCTGCTCATTCACCAATCCCGAAAATTTCTAGCCATCTCCGAGAAGTACCGCGACGACCTACGGACGAGAGAGGAGACCATCAACACCCTCAAAGAGGCCGTCTCGCTGCACGAAATCGAAACCAACAAATGGACGCGAGAGCACGACGCCTACGAGGAGCGCATCGCGCTGCTGCAGCGGGACCTGGAGACCGCGATGGAGGCGCACGGCGAGCTCGAGGAGCAGAAGCAGGAGAACATGATGCTCAAGGAGACGATCGACCGCGTGCGGTTCGAGATGGACATGATGCGCCAGTCGCTGGATAATAACGGCGTCGCGGGTGGGAGTGGCCACGGGAGTGCCGCGAGCACGATGTCGCGGTCGCTGGGCGCGGAGCTGCAGGGCCAGCTGGGAGAGTGGGAGCAGGATGGGAGGGATGAGATTGTTAGTGAGGGCTCGACGGCGGTGGAGGATGATGATACTGAAGGCGAGGATGATGGCGATGAGGATGTCATTGAGACTATCATTACGAAGAGAAAGAGGGTAAGGATTCTTCAAACCGTGAACATATTCTGACAGAAATACTGACGTCCCTACTACTATCTTACAGAAAGTCGCCAGTCGTGCGCAAGTAATCGAGACGTCGACAAGACGCGAATTCGAGGAGGTCAAGGAGTACTCTGACGGCTCGACGCAATATGATCCCACCCTCTTTGCTGTCAATCATGGCATGCAGACCGATCCAGAGCCCAAAGTCATATACGCCTCGTTTGAAGTACAAACCGACGAAATGCCCGAACCAGAACCCCGCATCATCGAGGTCGCACCGGCACCCCGCATTACGATGGAGATGGAAATCCAGACCGACGCTGTGGAAGTCGCTGCTGAGCCGTCACGCTCTCCGTCGCCTGCGCCCGAGGAAAGCATGGCATCGTCGTCCTCGACCATCGTCCCGCCAACGCCTAAGCCCTCCGCGAAACATCTGGCGGACCAGCTTGACGAGCCGCCTGCGTACAACCAGGTCACCGAGGCGGATAAGGAGGAACGCGAGTGGCGGCTGGCCGCCGACACGCTGAAGAAATGGCACCAGGGTGTGCAGATTCCCCTTGGCCCTGTCGCGGGTGGTGTGTCCGAGGAGACGGCGGAGGACTGGAAAGCTATCAAGCGCGAGCTGGGCGTCGACTGCATGGTCATCGACCGTCTCATTGCTGCCTCGACTTCGAGCGCCGACGCTGCGGGCACTTCTACCAGCGTGGATGGCAAGACGCGTACTGCCGCACGCCGCCGCGGACGCTTCTACAACATCTACAACACATACGTGTACGGCGACAAGGGTAGCGGAGGTGCCTCGCTCGCGACGAACATAGTCAGCTACGGCCTAATGGCGTTCGGCGCTGGAGCCCTTGCCGTGCTCGCTGTCGCGCCACACATGGCCTCGCAGGATGCTGTCCCTGGTGGTGCGACGTACTACGATCGCGCGGCGTGGAACAGCTTCAACTCGTTCCATGGTGCCGGGGAGGGCTTCGCCCCGGATGGGACTGCTGTTGTGTGGAGCTTCTTGGGTCGTGTTGGGGGTGGTGCTGCGAGGATGGCCCGTGGATGGCCGACATAAAATCAAGCTGTCTACTGTGCTTTGTGCTCGCCATCATGGTTGACGCCTGCCTATATCGACTTTGCTTGCTCTCATCTGATTTCTCCTGTGGCTCTCGCATGACCTCTCCACGGCCCTCGCCGTCACGCTCCTTCACGACTGCATTTATTCCTCATTTCATTCCCTCCCACACCGCAACCAAACCACCACTTCATCATCACATACCCATCTACCTCTGTATACTTGCTCTGACCTGCGTCTCTGACACTGACGATTTACATGACCCCACCGCTCATTATTTATCTCTCTTGAACTATTCCCCCCTTTACACGTAGTACACGGCATAGTGCCCATGCTAACTAATACCTATCTCCCTACATATCATTATTACGCATACATTGTAGCATCATTGTACAGTGTTGTATTGGCAAGCAATTTAAATGTCAACTTCCTATGTTTTTGTGATCATGAGCTCCCTCCATCAGATTCCCATGTCTGGTCAGGTTGCTGTGCATCTTTGGTAGACTAATCGGTCTTGTTCAAACCCTTCATCGTGATGCCACAAGCAAGACCTCGCCGACGGGCAGGAAACATACTCCAGTCTGCATCCAATGTTGCCATTACTGGCGGCACATTCATAGCATCCCAGAAAAATGGCAATGTCACGACGGTGAAGGAAAACAACAGTGCGTATTCACCTTTGAGAACGTCGTGTGTGGGTGCTGACCATCCATGTCGTTTGCGCGCTCTTGTATACAAGAAGTAATTTTGTTGCCAATTTACGAATTAGCCGCGCCCAATGCCATTCTCAATGCCGGCGGACGTGCGGATGAAGTCAAGTGCTTCCCCGGCACCCGCGAAGAGGTCCTAGCGAAAATGGAGGCTTGGATTGGCGCCAAAGAGCCCAACCGCGAACGCCGGGTTTTCTGGCTCAGTGGCCCCGCAGGCGGAGGAAAATCAGCGATCGTCCAAACACTGGCGGAACGGTGTATGGCCCGTGGCGTGCCGATGGTCAACTTCTTTTTCTTTCGCGGAGACACCACCCGGAATCATGCTCGCCCAATCGTCGCAACACTCGTCTGCCAGCTGCTCGAGTCATACCCTGAACTCAAGCCGCTTGTTGAAGCTGTCCTGGTTGATAAGCCTCTGATCCTCGGCCAGCCGCTACGTCTCCAGTTCGAGCACCTCATCCAAAATACAGTTCGCACTATCACAAATCCTTCTGTTGAGTGGCAGCCAATAGTTATACTCATCGACGGACTAGACGAGTGTGATTCGGCTGGGAAACTTGAACAACAAACACTACTTCAAGTCCTTCACGGCCTCGTTTCACATGAAAACTCCCCATTCATTGTCCTTATTGCGAGCCGTCCCGAGCCACATCTGACCATGACTTTCAATGAGGTTGGGTCCAGTGTGGAATCGATCTTCCTGAATGAAGATTATCGCCCATCGGATGACATCCGTCTGTTCGTTGTCGCGGACCTTGCCAGAATCAGAAACACGCACCATCTCGGGCAAACACTGGGGGAGCATTGGCCCTCCGAGAGCAGCATCAATTCCATCGTAGAAAAATCCTCTGGCCAGTTCATTTACGCCGCCACTATCCTTCGCTTCATCGCTACCTCGTCCGCAAGCCCGGCCCATTCTCTCGATAAGGTACAGGGCCTCCGCCCAGTGATGAAGAGCTCCCCTTTTGCTGAACTTGACGCCATCTACACATATGTCCTCTCTCAAGCCGAGGACTGGGAAGCCGCAAAGGATGTTTTAGCGGCCCAGATTTTTATTGGAACTTACTTTAACGATTTGGCCCGGGAATATGGCCCTAATATTGTGTTTGTCAGGATCTTGCAACCTCTAGGGCGCGAGCCGGACGACCTTGCCTCTTTTGTATCTGACCTCGTGGCTATAGTACGATTTAATCACGACAAGCAGTTGGAATTCTACCATGCATCTCTGCGTGATTTTCTCCTTGACAGCACTCGTTCTGGGGTGTATCACATTGATCTTGGTGAATTCACTGAGAGGTTGGCAGCAGCACATATCAAAGGGATCCACGATAAATGTGCGTGGTTTTATGTACACTCCTTAACTTATTGTTGACAAGGAACCTGCTTCCAGGGTCTTTGTTGTTCAGTCATGTGATTTTCGGTTGTGTTCGCCAATCCACGACATTGATCAGCGAAGCCTTGACATCCTGCCCTCCCGAGTTTCACCTGCGGTTTAATCTCCCTAGAATACACGTCACTCACATTATCGCCCCCTTTCTCAAGCATTTTAATAGCCTGGTAAGAATTACTGTATGCTGCAAAGTAGACCACTGGGTTGGACTGATGAATTGGTCTCGATCAGTATTTCCGGGAGAATAGGCAACTTTATCAACTTGTTCTACGGGGCTGGCTCACCTGGTTCCGAAATATGGGCATAGTTTTTCATCATACAGATCTTGAAAGTGTCGACCTTGCGGACATGATCTGGAAGGAGATTACTGCTCCCAAATCCAACATGGTCGTCGTCAAGACTGACGCAGAGAGATACAACCACGAGACGCCATATGCAGCAGTCACACCCCAGGGAGGGACTACGGGCCTGAACGCTTCCGCGACATCCCCAAGTACCCGAATGCGAAGAAAGAAAGCTCCGCTTTGGAAGAGGATTTTTCGAGTTACTTGAAGCTCTCCCTTCCATCATCACCTGCTCCTGTTGCGAGTAACAGAAATAATCCCCAAGCAAACACTTTGTCGGGGGATAGTGCTGCGGCGATGGGGCGCGACGCTGTGAGGAGGTGCAAGAGGAAAGCGAGAGCGCGGTGTATCAAGCGGCGCCAATGGAGACGCTGCGCAGTGCGCGGGTGGGCCGAGCGAGTCGAATTCCCGCGGGACATAGCATGGACGACAGCGTTGGGCGCCGAAGGGCGAGGGTGGGGGGCAGTAGGTAGGATGGCTCGTGGTGGTGAGACATCTAACTGGGTGTGGCCGAATTAAACGCGGTAATGGGCTCGCAGTGGGCTCAAACACATCAGCATCAACGCCTTGAGCTACTCGCTGCTCACCGAACGAGTCTCCTTATGCAAGGGCCGCCCCGTCTGCAAGGCCCCTTAGTTTTAGTTGGTTTTCACGCAGGCCATCTGCGAAATTAGGACGTGTCAATAGGTTATGTACCTTCTTTACAACTTAGTCCCGAGCGGGACATGGATGCATCGGTGACTGCTTGAGCGCTTAAGCTATTTTGATGGTGAGTCGTAATCTATTCCCACGGGATGCAAATTCAATCTAACTCTCCTTTCCAGTCAGTGTTGTGCGAGTCGGCGACTTGGCTGGTAAGTCGGTTGTCAGGGCATTTGTGTGACTCAAGTCGAGTGCCCGACTTAAGTCGTCGACTTGTGCTGACTAATACAATGCCTGCGGGCGAGTCTGACATTTGAGCATGCGCTTGTCAATTTCACCGGCAAAACGACGCATATAAGGAAAGATAATACGCGCTTAAGTCATAGGCCGCACACATCACTCACAACTCAGGCTTATATGCATACCAAAGTCATGTATGATACGATTTATCAATACTGCGAATACAATTTACATGTGGAAAAGGGGTGGTACGGTGTCGTCAATATCAGGATCTAAATTGCCTGTTTCAGCAATGGCATCATGTTCCAAGAACTCATACAACTCCATCTCATCGTCTAAACTTGCTTAAGTGCTCCTCTACTCGTCCCTGGGGTTGGGGTCGGGGCCTTTCAGATAAATATTTGTTACATCAAAAGCTCTTGAAGGGTGATCTTGCATTTATTTAATGCAAACCATGGTGGATGACTTGAATTTGTAGTTCGAGTGGCAGCTTGTTGCGTTTCTTGATGAACTAATGCTTCCTCCCGCGCTAGCGCAATGTCATCTGCAATATCCTCTTCGGCAATTCAGCACAATTGCAATGTTAGTACATGAAGTGAATCTGTTGACTATTTATGTCCTACATCCGACTCGGATCAAGTAGAACCACCCGATGGCACAGCAAGGCCCACCGAAGGCCCAGCAGCTGGGGACTCCGGTGGATCCATTGGCACGTCTGGTGTTGCGGCGGTTGCGGCATCTCCTCCATTTTAATTCGCGTCCTTACGCTGCTTTATTCCCAAATGCATGACCCTAGACTTGTGATTTTAGTTGTTGGCTAGATGCTCATCACGGATATGCATCGTTGCTTCAGCAAGATAAAATCTCCTAGTCTGCTGAGCTGAAGAGTGATTCCACGGATGCAGAATTTGGGCATGTGGAGAAAATGTGTAATACTAATCACCTCAATAGTGAATGTTCGACTAGTGGGACATTTGGAATGAGTGAATATAAGGGATGAAGGTATACATCAGGAAAACTACATCCAGACTTACCCTACTTAGATGACTTGCCCAAGCTCATTAAGATACATAATGTCTAAGTAATTATTTCTTATGTACTAAGGTTCATTCTTACAAAGTTCGTCTAACACCTGATTTCTTACCCAAGACGTGAATAAGTAGTCTAAGTTGAAACCACCAACTGCACATAAGTGTCATGTAAGATTACATTCATCAAGCCATATTTTGTTTGTTACAGACGCCAACAGGGTTGCATTCAGTGAGCAATGCTATGGAACCAGTAATCTAGGACTACTGCTTCACCCCCTACATGAGTTCAAGACTGTCCTCGCCACGTTCAACTTATTCATTAGCGTATCCATCCTCTGTCATCGTGTACTCGCCGTCACCCTCATACTTGCCACTATCACCCCTGTACTCGCCGCTGTCACCCCTGTACTCGCCGCTGTCACCCCCGTACTCGCCGCCATCACCCTCGTACTCGACGCTGTTGCCCGCATACTCGACGCTGTCACCCACATACTCAATGCCCTCCGAGTCCCTGCCCTCGCCCACATCCTCGCTCCATGCGTACTCGCTCCCTTCATCGCCCGCGAACTCTGAGGCACCGCTCCTCCTGCTGGTGTCATGCGTGCCATTGCCCATGTACTCGCCATCACCTGGGTATGAGACACTGCTGCTCCTGCTCTGAGCCCTGGCGCCACGTCGTTGCTCCCCGCCTCCGAGTCCGCCACCGTTGCTCTTGCATACTGTACGGTCCATGTTCTGGGTAGACTTGCACCCACCACTCTCGTCGTCACTGGCATCCGAGACTTCCTCCAAATTCGCGCGCCGGTTAGGGTCAATACCGTCTGCGTCTGTATCAGCCGCCCCCCTGTCCGCATCCTTACATTCCTTTGCAAACCATGATGCCTCCTCGAGAATGGCGTCCCATGCAGTGTTCTTGAGCTTCTTGATCGATTCCACATATTGGGCGGTGAGGGCTCCGTATTTCGACTTGGAAAAGCGGTCGTTTTCTTCTTTGGCATATGGGTTATCGCGAGTCGCATTCTTGATGTAGAGCTTGATAGCGCGCTCGACCTAGAGATCCATAATGACATATTCAACGGGGCACCGGTGTATAGAAGCTCAGAGAACACTCACACTGACAGCAGCCAATGCTAACGCACCAATCGGGCGGCTGCTCAACTGATCTTCTTCGGGCACCTTGTTTGTAGACGATATGTGCTCTGCGAAAGTCTTTAGGACGAGTTCAGAGCGATACAGCCCAACAAATTTCCCGCGCTAGCAACACCACCACATATCAGAATCAAAGATCTTGTAAGAATGCATTCAAGGACCATAATGACTCACTTCTGCAGCGTTCTGCCACATACACGGCATATCATCACTGAGTAACCACTCCGCGTAAGTAACTCGATCGTCCGGCTTGAAGCGCTCCAAGATGGTTTTGAGAGCTGATTGTGCCCTTTGAGCAATCCGGCCGCGCCAATCATACCACTTCTGCAACGCCTTGATCAGATGAGAGATGGAGATTACACATATGAAGAAGGTGGCAAAATGTGTCATACCAGTGAATAAACAGCACACTTTCGAGTGATTTCCGTCGGGACGTGTGGGAAGGCAATCTCCCAGATCGCTACCAGGTCGTTAAGGATGTTGTTGTCGCTCGTGTCCCAAGGGTTCTCCAGGGATCCAGAGAAATCGTTCCACAAGGGAATGAGCACATTCGACCAACCAGACTCGGTGCCAGGTGGCAGATCACTCAAGCTGTAACCTCCCTCCTTATCCTTCTTCTTCCCCGTTTTCTGCTGACGTTCAGCCGGTCTACATGGAACAACATCAGCGATGACCTGAAGAAATCTCAGCCAGTGGTAGCATTCAAATGGTTTAATGTCACATACCTGGTGCCGTGTGTGAGACCGATGAAAAGTCTCTGGCCGTCCACGAGGGCCCTCCCTTTCCAAACCCCCTGCAGCGGAGTCTCCAGCAACGGAATCTCCAGCAGCGGAGTCACTGGTTGGGGCGGTGCTGGATGAGCGGTGGTGTCGTATGCTGCTTGAGGGTGTATTCGACCGCGGGGTGCTGGAGTGTGAGTCTAAGCTGGACCGGACTGCGACAGCTGGTGGAAGATGCTGCCACTGTTGAGAACACTGAGGAGCTGCAGTATGAACATGAGGGCGACGCGCCCCTTTTTGTTGGGTCTGAGAGATCGCCGGTGTCGAGCCTGGGGTTGCAAGTTGAGTCCGCGTTGAAGGCCGGGCTGATGGTGGTGCTTGGACGACTTGTGAGCGAGCTGCAGGCTGGCTTTGCACACGTGTACCAGTGGGCATGCCAGTAGGATGTTGAGGGGCTTGTCCAGTAGTAGCTGCTGGTCCTACACGACGTGAAGCAGCCTGTTGTATGTGGTGCTGACCAGACCAACGAGACGATGAGTGAACATTTGTGTCTGGTGTTGTGTCTGTGGCCAATGTCCTGGGAGCTGGAGTTGGCAGGCGGTCTGCAGGACGAGAAAGAGGGGGTGGTTTGTGACCAGCTGCAGCATGATGAGCGCTAAGATGTGTTTGTGTGATCCATCGGTGATGAATGATGCCAGTTGTGATGGCACTCACCTGTCGTTGCCCTCAACTAAGCGACCGTTGCTCTCGTTTGGTCCCATTCTGTTCTTTGTCAACGCTTGCCTACCGGAATGATCATCAGCCCTCTGGTCCTTCGTAAACCTCTGAGCTTGGACCTGCTCCCGCATGGTGGGAGGCGGTGCCTTCTTGATTGCCTTCCCGGTGGGTCTTCGAATAGGGGAAGGCGGTTGGATGTGGACAATGTGCTGACCGCCAGTGCCAGTATTGTCACTGCTGTCCCCCACGGAAGCCCTCTGTCAAAACCGTGACTGTTTTCAGCTCGAGTCAAGAGCTCAAAAAAAACAACATGCCTTTCTTTTTCTGGCCGCCTTGCTGGTTTTTCCCCCATCTGAGGGCTGATAGTCTTCATTGTCTTCATGATCACCGCTACTGTGCTCGGAAACATTCCCACCACTGGAGCTGTCCGGGATACTAGATCTGTCTGGAAGTTGTGATTCCTGAGACTCCATGTCTGTTCTCGCCTGATAGCCTGTAGCTTAACGATGGTATCTTACACACTTAAAAAAATTTCACTGACCAATTGTGACACTGGGCGGATGACTTTTGTGATGATCTCACCGAGAGGAGGACGCGCAGCATGGATGCGACCTCGCTCTTCTTGATTCGAAATCCTGTCTTCCATCTGTGCGACTTCCCGTTGCTGCTTCTGTTGGAGCTCAGAGGCACGAACTGCTGCGTCTTTCCGGGCTTGCTTAGTGTTTGCAATGTCTTGCCTGTGCTGCATGAGCTCGGCGCCAGTGCGGCGCTTTTTTGTTGGAGGGCTGACGTCGACAAGCCCAGGACAGTTTGTCTTGTTGGAGGCTCTGGTGACACAACCAGTTGGTTGGGGTGCGACGCTGGCAGGGTTGTCAGGTACAGGAGTAACCTCCTGCAGGGTCAAGTGAGTTGTCTTTATTCTTTTTCTATCAATAACACGCGCCTTTGAGCTGACGTTTGGTGCAGGATTTGAGAATGGCTGCTCCGAGTCCCCGCTGTCTGCGGATTTTTGATTCGTCTTCTCCTTTGGGGGGGGCATGATAACTGCAAACACGCTGAGTACAAGAAAGGCCTGAAGCGATGGGATGAAGGGACCTGTGTGGATAAGGACTTGATTTTTTTGGCGATTGAGGTGTAAGGGACCACAAGCAGGTCCTGTCGATTTGTTTGAAGGTAAATTTCTTCCTGCTGACGCCATCACATGACGAATCTGACAATCGCGTTCAAGTCTTGTAAAATAGTACCTTGATCTGAACACGCCATCTTTAACCCGCTCTGCACCTATCCCGCGAGTCTCTCATCAATATGACACGCCTTCAGCACAAACCTTTATCCTACCGCTGCCCTCACTACAGCCGTGGCGTGAAATGCCAGAAGTCATTTCACAGTCGATCTGGGCTGACTCAACACGTTCATGCTAAACATGATGAGACACCAGCTCCGACTGGTGCTCCTTTGCCAGCACATACACATGAAGACACGTCGGTGCCCCTACAAACTAATGTCGAGGATGATCTCATGCATCTTGATGTTGAAATCCACCCCGATCCCGAGCGCATAGATTTGTGGTATGAGGAAGAAGCCCTCGACTTTGGGGATCTTGATGCAGACGATGAATTGTTGTTCCGCTCTGGCCCTGATCCTCAACCAAAGCGTTTTGTTAATGCAAAGCCAAGCAGTATTACTGCTCATCCTATCCTGGATGGTGCGTATGTCTGTTTAAATTGGCAATATATTTCTTAAATATCAGACGCACATCACAGGTACACCATGCGATCAAGAAGGAAATGATTTGCCATTTGGATCAAACCCTCTGCCACAGCCGCCCACAAATGCCACTAGCTATTCTCCGTTTGAATGTCGTGCCAATTTTGAGCTTGCCAATCTGCTCTTTTCTCGCACGCAAATGCCCGCAAAGCAGATTGACGCTCTGCTCGATATCTGGGCTTCAAAACATGACGGCAATACCCTGTTCACGAACCACAAGGATATGTACTCATGTATCGACAGCATTAAGCTTGGCGACGCCCCATGGAACTGCTTTACAGTCTCTTATACAGGACCGAAACCGAATGCTGATAACCCTGATGCTGAAGTGCCTCCATGGATGGATGCTGAGTACGAGGTTTGGTACCGAGACCCAAAAGCAGTTCTCGAACAACAGATTGGTAACCCAGAACTGAAGGATCATATCCACTATGCGCCGTTTCAAGAGTTCGGCATGGATGGCGAGCGACGATGGCAGGATTTGATGTCAGCAAATTGGGCCTGGAGTCAGGCGGTACGAAATATCAATGTTCAATGGTTGTCCATGTCTGATAGAGAAAGTTGTTCTAGGACGAGATCGCTAAAGATCCAGACACGCACGGAGCAACGTTTGCGCCCATCGTACTCGGAAGTGACAAAACAACTGTGTCTGTGGCCACTGGGCAGAACGAATACTACCCCTTGTATGCGTCTCTGGGGAACGTCCATAACACTGCACGCCGCGCGCACAAGAATGCTGTCAGTGTTCTGGCATTCTTATCTGTCCCTAAAAGTACGGTCTCAGGCTTCCATCTCATTTACAGATTGTTGACTGACGCCTTCATGATTGTTTACAGCTGATCAAGAATATGCAAATGATGAGAAATTTCGGACTTTCCGTCGCCAATTGCTTCATACATCTATCGCCGCAATATTTCAGGAAATGAAGCCCCATTTCTCCAAGCCGATAATCACAAAGTGTGCAGATGGACATTTCCGACGCGTTGTGTATGGGTTTGGACCATATATTGCGGACTATCCAGAACAGGTACAGCTGGTCTGTGTTCTACAGGACTGGTGTCCTCAGTGCGTCTGGTTACAAACTTCATATGAAGCAGTTACTAAATTCAAAGGATAGATGCACTGCAATGTCGCAGGATCTTGATGGGCCAAGTGGACCAAGGACCAAAGCTCTTCGGGATGCTCTGATACACCGAATGTCGCTGAAAGATCTACGCTCGAACTATGGAATCGTTGGGGATGTGACGGTACGGTCTTTTTTCTGTGTGTTTTGATGTTTTCTGATCGTCTACGTTTCCCTTCTAGCCTTTCACCGACAGCTTCCCTCGTGCAGATATTCATGAGCTTCTCACCAGTGATTTGCTTCACCAGGTTATCAAGGGCACTTTCAAGGATCACTTGGTAACCTGGGTCAAAACATATCTTGAGCTCAAGCACGGGAAAGCAGGGGCTGCAGTCATACTGGCCGATGTTGATCGAAGGTGGGTATCATTTTTTGCCTTCAAATTCAGTCATAATGACACCACACAGAATAGCAGCCGTTCCTTCCTTCCCTGGGTTAAGGCGTTTCCCAGAGGGAAGGGGCTTCAAACAGTGGACTGGTGATGATTCTAAAGCACTGATGAAGGTATACGACTTAGATGTTTATTGGAACATTTCTTGATCTAACGTCCTCCCTAGGTGTATCTCCCAGCGATTTCTGGGCATGTGCCAGACCAGATGGTCCGAACCATGTCCGCTTTTTTGGATTTCTGCTACCTTGTCCGACGATCAGTGCATACGGAACAGACTTTGAAGGTGCATTCATGAGCTTAGCTGGTTACAATAAACAGGGTGACCACTAATAGCAGCAGTAATCATACATGAACCCTGGTAACTGCCTAAGTGAGTTCATATATCCAGGATGGCAGTTGCCCAAGGCCTTGGGCAATGATACATGAGCCTCTCTGCTGGCCCTGGCATCTCTGGCACCTATATAAATTCAAACTCAGCCATTGCTGGGAGGTATGCCGGAGTTCCGGAAATTCCCACGATTCACAAAATTGATGGCCATGATGGCCACCTCAAAATTCCCACAATCACTAAAATCACTCAGATCCATCAGAAATGATGGCTCACCTTATAAATTCCCACGCTCGCTCAAAAACATAAAAGACGCGGAAAAATCAGGAGCATCTGGAACCGTGAGAATCACTTCCAAATTCGGCCTACAGCATGCTCTAGAACGCTTTTTTTGTTTTAAACGACGCACTTTTTGCTATTTTTAGGTCGAAATTTTTGGGTGATCAAACTGGAATCAAATACGATAAAATAGATGTGATTTTTTGAGCCCAGAACCACCTGGATAGGTGCCCTGGTTGGTGAGATATGGCTGCATTTAGCCCAGCATATTAGCCTAGCTTTAGCCTAGAATTCCCACGGCTGTAGCTGCCCCAATTTTTGGAATTTCAGGACGCTCTCCATATCATTCTGTAGGTATTTTTAGCGCGCTTCTGACGCACCTTTTATTATGGAAGCGCGTGCGGTTGTTATTCCGCTATTCACATAACAAGCTACATTCAAAAAGCGAGCCACTCACCTGTACCATGCTCAAATCTTAATATTTCTGGATGCTTCTGACACCATTCTGTAGGTACTTTTGACACGCTTCTAACACATATTATATATTTTTAGTGTGCTCAGTGGTTCCTATGCTATTCTCAAAACAATCATTTCTCCAAAAAGTGTGTCATTGGGCTATAGCTTGACCATTTTTGCATATTTCCGCACGCTTCCAGGACCATTTTGTAGCTATTCTTAACGCGCTTCCAACGCATATTTTATCATATTAGAGTGTACAGCGGTTCTGGTGCTATGAGAAAAGCAGGCATTTCTTCTATAAATATACCACTGGGCCATAGCTTGCTCATTTCTTTATATTTCTGGATGCTTTTGGTACTATCTTGTTGCTATTTCTTGATATATTTAGATGCATACTTTATTATGGCCATACAGTAGGTATCTGTCTTGCTATTAGTTAAATAGATGCAGGCTGAGGGATGCAATGATGCAGTGATTGCACAGCATATAAATAATATTTCCTGATGCTCTTTATACCCACTCGTAGCATCAAAGTAGCAGATTCAGACATGTCAATTTTCATGCCAGCATGTCAATTCTATGTTTTGTAATAGTGAGATTACTGGAAAATCACTGATGCACCACTGATTTCACATTTGCATTTGCTATGCTGCCTCAATCTGCGCACTCTAAAAGCGAGCTTGTAGCTGTGATTTACCCCTTTCTAATGCATATTTTATGTTTTCAGGGGGATCAGTATATCCCTCTGAAACTCACATATAGTTGTGCACTCATGGCTTAATCATATGGTGGGTTGAGTGAGTACACACTGTTATGCACCAATGTATATGGTAGTCTTCTGTACTTTAGTGACTCATACCTATTCCCAATTTCTTGCTTAAAAACCTCTATGAGGTTCTTAGAATGCTGTGTCAATAATTTTAGATAGCGCAAGTCAGATGTGGTAGACAAACCACTTCATCAACTACTTTGACACTGGTCTCTCATTCTGGTATGACTAGCCTGCATCATCATCTGGAATATGTTTCTCTATACTAGTTTTATGTCAATTAGAGCAAAAATAGTTCATTGGTGAGTGGTGTAGATGTCAGTCACTGATACATGATATGCTATATCAATATACCACATACCCAACCTCTCCTCCTGGTACAGGTGAGTACATTCACATAGGCAGACCCCTGCCAGAATGAAATCTGATAAACCATGCTGCATAGTGAAGGTTAATACAACCTATTTAGTTGTACCCTGTGGGTCATGCGTGCCACTGCTCAATACCAGCCATTGCTACCTGAAGTCATATTGGTTGTAGGTAGTACTCTGACATAGTCATGACCTACACCATTTTCTCATTCACCTTATGTATGATGTATTGGGTGCATTGACTGTCATATAGTGGGATAGATCAGTAAGAGGTGAGATTATGTATATTGAGTGAGCATAAGATGAAGGTATATGGGAGTGTAGTGATGGTAACAATAGTGGCATAAGATCTAAAATGATGCAGGTACTGTTGAGTGAATTGCAGGAGATATACTGATCCCCCTGAAAACATAAAATATGCATTAGAAAGGGGTAAATCACAGCTACAAGCTCGCTTTTAGAGTGCGCAGATTGAGGCAGCATAGCAAATGCAAATGTGAAATCAGTGGTGCATCAGTGATTTTCCAGTAATCTCACTATTACAAAACATAGAATTGACATGCTGGCATGAAAATTGACATGTCTGAATCTGCTACTTTGATGCTACGAGTGGGTATAAAGAGCATCAGGAAATATTATTTATATGCTGTGCAATCACTGCATCATTGCATCCCTCAGCCTGCATCTATTTAACTAATAGCAAGACAGATACCTACTGTATGGCCATAATAAAGTATGCATCTAAATATATCAAGAAATAGCAACAAGATAGTACCAAAAGCATCCAGAAATATAAAGAAATGAGCAAGCTATGGCCCAGTGGTATATTTATAGAAGAAATGCCTGCTTTTCTCATAGCACCAGAACCGCTGTACACTCTAATATGATAAAATATGCGTTGGAAGCGCGTTAAGAATAGCTACAAAATGGTCCTGGAAGCGTGCGGAAATATGCAAAAATGGTCAAGCTATAGCCCAATGACACACTTTTTGGAGAAATGATTGTTTTGAGAATAGCATAGGAACCACTGAGCACACTAAAAATATATAATATGTGTTAGAAGCGTGTCAAAAGTACCTACAGAATGGTGTCAGAAGCATCCAGAAATATTAAGATTTGAGCATGGTACAGGTGAGTGGCTCGCTTTTTGAATGTAGCTTGTTATGTGAATAGCGGAATAACAACCGCACGCGCTTCCATAATAAAAGGTGCGTCAGAAGCGCGCTAAAAATACCTACAGAATGATATGGAGAGCGTCCTGAAATTCCAAAAATTGGGGCAGCTACAGCCGTGGGAATTCTAGGCTAAAGCTAGGCTAATATGCTGGGCTAAATGCAGCCATATCTCACCAACCAGGGCACCTATCCAGGTGGTTCTGGGCTCAAAAAATCACATCTATTTTATCGTATTTGATTCCAGTTTGATCACCCAAAAATTTCGACCTAAAAATAGCAAAAAGTGCGTCGTTTAAAACAAAAAAAGCGTTCTAGAGCATGCTGTAGGCCGAATTTGGAAGTGATTCTCACGGTTCCAGATGCTCCTGATTTTTCCGCGTCTTTTATGTTTTTGAGCGAGCGTGGGAATTTATAAGGTGAGCCATCATTTCTGATGGATCTGAGTGATTTTAGTGATTGTGGGAATTTTGAGGTGGCCATCATGGCCATCAATTTTGTGAATCGTGGGAATTTCCGGAACTCCGGCATACCTCCCAGCAATGGCTGAGTTTGAATTTATATAGGTGCCAGAGATGCCAGGGCCAGCAGAGAGGCTCATGCATCATTGCCCAAGGCCTTGGGCAACTGCCATCCTGGATATATGAACTCACTTAGGCAGTTACCAAGGTTTCATGTATAATATTAGCCACTATGGTTGGGGTGACCTTATCAATACCGTCAGGAAATTGACGCTGCACTTGAGGTGTTTCATAAAGAGCGCAAGATTTTCGAAGATGTTGGAGTACGCGAAGGCGGTATGACTTTGCCTCGCCAGCATTCCCTAGTACATTATCGGCGAGTCATTGAATTATTTGGCTCGCCGAATGGTCTGTGTTCTTCAATCACTGAGTCAAAACACATCAAGGCGGTCAAGGAACCCTGGCAACGGTCGAATCGACATAACGCAATCGGCCAGATGCTCTTAACCAACCAGCGGTTGGATAAGCTTGCAGCAAGCGTGGCCGACTTCACTGCACGCGGAATGCTCGATGGACCCCTTGCGCTTCATAGTGAAGAGCCCACAGCCAACCATGGTTGTACCAAATCTACATCATATATGGGTAGTTACCCATCTGAGTTGTTACATCACAGGGGGCAACTGCCCCAACCATAGTGGCTAATATTATACATGAAACCTTGGTAACTGCCTAAGTGAGTTCATATATCCAGGATGGTAGTTGCCCAAGGCCTTGGGCAATGATGCATGAGCCTCTCTGCTGGCCCTGGCATCTCTGGCATCTATGTAAATTCAAACTCAGCCATTGCTGGGAGGTATGCCGGAGTTCCGGAAATTCCCACGATCCACAAAACTGATGGCCATGATGGCCACCTCAAAATTCCCACAGTCACTAAAATCACTCAGATCCATCAGAAATGATGGCTCACCTTATAAATTCCCACGCTCGCTCAAAAAACATAAAAGATGCGGAAAAATCAGGAGCATCTGGAACCGTGAGAATCACTTCCAATTTCGGCCTACAGCATGCTCTAGAACGCTTTTTTCGTTTTGAACGACGCACTTTTTGCTATTTTTAGGTCGAAATTTTTGGGTGATCAAACTGGAATCAAATACTATAAAATAGATGTAATTTTTTGAGCCCAAAACCACCTGGATAGGTGCCCTGGTTGGTGAGATATGGCTGCATTTAGCCCAGCATATTAGCTTAGCTTTAGCCTAGAATTCCCACGGCTGTAGCTGCCCCAATTTTTGGAATTTCCGGACGCTCTCCGTATCATTCTGTAGGTATTTTTAGCGCGCTTCTGACGCATCTTTTATTATGGAACCGCGTGCGATTTTTATTCCGCTATTCACATAACAAGCTACATTCAAAAAGCGAGCCACTCACCTGTACCATGCTCAAATCTTAATATTTCTGGACGCTTCTGACACCATTCTGTAGGTACTCTTGACACGCTTCTAACGCATATTATATATTTTTATTGTGCTCAGTGGTTCCTATGCTATTCTCAAAACAAGCATTTCTCCAAAAAGTGTGTCATTGGGCTATAGCTTGACCATTTTTGCATATTTCCGCACGCTTCCAGGACCATTTTGTAGCTATTCTTAACGCGCTTCCAACGCATATTATATCATATTAGAGCGTGCAGCGGTTCTGGTGCTATGAGAAAAACAGCTATTTCTTCTATAAATATGCCACTGGGCCATAGCTTGCTCATTTCTTTATATTTCTGGACACTTCTGGTACCATTTCATTGCTATTTCTTGATATATTTAGATGCATACTTTATTAAGGCCATACAGTAAGTATCCGTCTTGCTATTAGTTAAATAGATGCAGGCTGAGGGATGCAATGATGCAGTGATTGCACAGCATATAAATAATATTTCCTGATGCTCTTTATACCCACTCGTAGCATCAAAGTAGCAGATTCAGACATGTCAATTTTCATGCCAGCATGTCAATTCTATGTTTTGTAATAGTGAAATTACTGGAAAGTCACTGAGGCACAACTGATTTCACATTTGCATTTGCTATACTGCCTCAATCTGTGCACTCTAACAGCGAGCTTGTAGCTTGTAGCTGTGATTTACCCCTTTCTAATGCATATTTTATGTTTTCAGGGGGATCAGTATATCTCCTGCAATTCACTCAACAGTACCTGCATCATTTTAGATCTTATGCCACTATTGTTACCATCACTACACTCTCATATACCTTTATCTTATGCTCACTCAATATACATAATCTCACATCTTATTGATCTATCCCACTATATGACAGTCAATGCACCCAATACACCATACATAAGGTGAATGAGAAAATGGTGTAGGTCATGACTATGTCAGAGTACTACCTACAACCAATATGACTTCAGGTGGCAATGGCTGGTATTGAGCAGTGGCATGACCCACAGGGTACAATTAAAGAGCCTCCACTATGCAGCATGGTTTATCAGATTTCATTCTGGCAGGGGTCTGCCTATGTGAATGTACTCACCTGTACCAGGAGGAGAGGTTGGGTATGTGGTATGTGAGTTTCTGAGGGATATACTGATCCCCCTGAAAACATAAAATATGCATTAGAAAGGGGTAAACCACAGCTACAAGCTACAAGCTCGCTGTTAGAGTGCACAGATTGAGGCAGTATAGCAAATGCAAATGTGAAATCAGTTGTGCCTCAGTGACTTTCCAGTAATTTCACTATTACAAAACATAGAATTGACATGCTGGCATGAAAATTGACATGTCTGAATCTGCTACTTTGATGCTACCAGTGGGTATAAAGAGCATTGGGAAATATTATTTATATGCTGTGCAATCACTGCATCATTGCATCCCTCAGCCTGCATCTATTTAACTAATAGCAAGACGGATACTTACTGTATGGCCTTAATAAAGTATGCATCTAAATATATCAAGAAATAGCAATGAAATGGTACCAGAAGTGTCCAGAAATATAAAGAAATGAGCAAGCTATGGCCCAGTGGCATATTTATAGAAGAAATAGCTGTTGTTCTCATAGCACCAGAACCGCTGCACGCTCTAATATGATATAATATGCGTTGGAAGCGCGTTAAGAATAGCTAAAAAATGGTCCTGGAAGCGTGCGGAAATATGCAAAAATGGTCAAGCTATAGCCCAATGACACACTTTTTGGAGAAATGCTTGTTTTGAGAATAGCATAGGAACCACTGAGCACAATAAAAATATATAATATGCGTTAGAAGCGTGTCAAGAGTACCTACAGAATGGTGTCAGAAGCATCCAGAAATATTAAGATTTGAGCATGGTACAGGTGAGTGGCTCGCTTTTTGAATGTAGCTTGTTATGTGAATAGCGGAATAAAAATCGCACGCGGTTCCATAATAAAAGATGCGTCAGAAGCGCGCTAAAAATACCTACAGAATGATATGGAGAGCGTCCTGAAATTCCAAAAATTGGGGCAGCTACAGCCGTGGGAATTCTAGGCTAAAGCTAGGCTAATATGCTGGGCTAAATGCAGCCATATCTCACCAACCAGGGCACCTATCCAGGTGGTTTTGGGCTCAAAAAATTACATCTATTTTATAGTATTTGATTCCAGTTTGATCACCCAAAAATTTCGACCTAAAAATAGCAAAAAGTGCGTCGTTCAAAACGAAAAAAGCGTTCTAGAGCATGCTGTAGGCCGAAATTGGAAGTGATTCTCACGGTTCCAGATGCTCCTGATTTTTCCGCATCTTTTATGTTTTTTGAGCGAGCGTGGGAATTTATAAGGTGAGCCATCATTTCTGATGGATCTGAGTGATTTTAGTGACTGTGGGAATTTTGAGGTGGCCATCATGGCCATCAGTTTTGTGGATCGTGGGAATTTCCGGAACTCCGGCATACCTCCCAGCAATGGCTGAGTTTGAATTTACATAGATGCCAGAGATGCCAGGGCCAGCAGAGAGGCTCATGCATCATTGCCCAAGGCCTTGGGCAACTACCATCCTGGATATATGAACTCACTTAGGCAGTTACCAGGGTTCATGTATGATTACTGCTGCTATTAGTGACTGCCCAAGGGCCTGGGCAGCTGATGCATCTGCCTCTGGGCCACCTCAGAGGTTGTATCAGTCCCCAGTTTGCCCAGTGCCAACTCTGGCAGACATTTAAATTCAAACTCAGCCATGCTGGCAGCTATGCCGGACTTCCGAAAATTGTGAAAATTCCCACGGTCCATAAATCATTGGAAAAGCATGATCTTACATAGTATGGGAAAAATGATGGCGCATGTCATACTTTCCCACGATCACGAAGGGTAGCTACGGGTCTGCTCTTTTTTCTATAAATAGTGTAAAATTCAGCAAAAAATTCCAGTGCCAGAATCGTGATCCAATTCGGTCTGGATCAGGAGATATGGCCCAATCTTTATGGGGCATGTTTGGCAAGTGTGCCACTTAGCTGTATCTTGCTCAATTCTCCATATTTCTGGACGCTTCCGGTACTGTCTTGTAGGGAATTTTAACGCCGTTCCAACGCACTTGTCACAATTGCGCTGCGCTTATTGGCTGCTGTGCTATTGACAAAATGGGTCTACTATATATGTCAGGCTGTCATTCTCTTATACCTTGGCGATTTTTCCATATTTTTGCATGCTTTAGGTACCCATCTGTAGGGAATTTGAACGCAATTTGAACGCAATTTTTTTCATGTCTGTGCGCCCACTTTTTGCTTTGCTATCAACCAAACAGTTGGCTGTACTATTGTGTGCCACTCAGCTGTATCTTGCCCATTTCTTCATATTTCTGAATGATTATTTCGCCATCTTATTGCAACTTCCTATTAACTATTGACACTTACCTTGCCCTGAGCATACACTCTGAAGCCCTGCCACTATCAGCTAAATAGCTGATTCACCCAAAATACAAGTACACAGTGATTGCATAGCATATAGCCAATGCCATGGCATGAATTTGGTACCAAATTGTAGCATTTAATGAGGGAAATCGAACGCGCTCTTTTTCATGCCAGTGCATTGAGTCTGTGGAGTGGAATATCAAAAATAGTGGTATTTGAGTGAAAAACCACCATTTCGACATTTGTACTTGCTATACTTGACCAATCAGTATGTGGTTTGGACCATCTTGTAGCGGTAATTCATACCTTTCCAACGCATATTTTATGTTTTTGAGGCGCCCAGTACAGGACAGGCAATTATGCAATGAATGCACAGTTAGCCTCTGTGCATTATAAAACTACTCAAGAGTAACTTATGTATGCTAAATGTATGTACCTGCATATCACTATACATAGCTAACATCTTGGAGACTTATATCTACTTAGCCCATTTGCTGGCATGACATTATCAATCATATTAGTCAAAGGTAGGTAAAGGATACCAAAAGGTAAGCAGTATAGAGTTGCAGATAACTCATATATGTGCATATTGAGCTATTGTATGATACATAGAGGCTAACTGTGCATTCATTGCATAATTGCCTGTCCTGTACTGGGCGCCTCAAAAACATAAAATATGCGTTGGAAAGGTATGAATTACCGCTACAAGATGGTCCAAACCACATACTGATTGGTCAAGTATAGCAAGTACAAATGTCGAAATGGTGGTTTTTCACTCAAATACCACTATTTTTGATATTCCACTCCACAGACTCAATGCACTGGCATGAAAAAGAGCGCGTTCGATTTCCCTCATTAAATGCTACAATTTGGTACCAAATTCATGCCATGGCATTGGCTATATGCTATGCAATCACTGTGTACTTGTATTTTGGGTGAATCAGCTATTTAGCTGATAGTGGCAGGGCTTCAGAGTGTATGCTCAGGGCAAGGTAAGTGTCAATAGTTAATAGGAAGTTGCAATAAGATGGCGAAATAATCATTCAGAAATATGAAGAAATGGGCAAGATACAGCTGAGTGGCACACAATAGTACAGCCAACTGTTTGGTTGATAGCAAAGCAAAAAGTGGGCGCACAGACATGAAAAAAATTGCGTTCAAATTGCGTTCAAATTCCCTACAGATGGGTACCTAAAGCATCCAAAAATATGGAAAAATCGCCAAGGTATAAGAGAATGACAGCCTGACATATATAGTAGACCCATTTTGTCAATAGCACAGCAGCCAATAAGCGCAGCGCAATTGTGACAAGTGCGTTGGAACGGCGTTAAAATTCCCTACAAGACAGTACCGGAAGCGTCCAGAAATATGGAGAATTGAGCAAGATACAGCTAAGTGGCACACTTGCCAAACATGCCCCATAAAGATTGGGCCATATCTCCTGATCCAGACCGAATTGGATCACGATTCTGGCACTGGAATTTTTTGCTGAATTTTACACTATTTATAGAAAAAAGAGCAGACCCGTAGCTACCCTTCGTGATCGTGGGAAAGTATGACATGCGCCATCATTTTTCCCATACTATGTAAGATCATGCTTTTCCAATGATTTATGGACCGTGGGAATTTTCACAATTTTCGGAAGTCCGGCATAGCTGCCAGCATGGCTGAGTTTGAATTTAAATGTCTGCCAGAGTTGGCACTGGGCAAACTGGGGACTGATACAACCTCTGAGGTGGCCCAGAGGCAGATGCATCAGCTGCCCAGGCCCTTGGGCAGTTGCCCCCTGTGATGTAACAACTCAGATGGGTAACTACCATTATTGATGCATACTTGGTGCAGCTATTAGTGCCACAGCCGCGCCTCCTGATCCGGATCCAGATGAGGAGGATGGAGCAATGGATAACACAGCTCGAGCACCGGCCAGAGTAGTGCTCGCTCGAACCCCAGCATGAGGGCGCGCCCGCACCATACCACAACTTGCCGAAGAAGTCACTCAACACAAACTGCCCATCCTTATTCGCCAGTTCCTCTTCGACCAGCAATTCCCAGACGCAGCTGAGTGCAGTGCAATGCAACAAGAATTACGATCTTTTACGTTAGTAAAGGAGTGTTGTACACCGAGAAATGGTTCCCATCAAAAATGTCCACTTTTCACATCCCGTGAGAAGATATTACTGATCCCATCAATCCCGCCCACCATTGCACGTCAGCATCAACCATCAACCTTCCACTCCTCGTCGTTGACACCACCATTGACGACGTCACCCTGCGCCCCCGACACACCTCACCTCGCACCACACCACACCGGGAACGAAAACCCAAGCGTCCCGGACGATCCCGAGACTGCCCGACCGCGTCCTGACTCGCCCCGCCACCACGCACATCGCGCCGCCGCCGTCCTCAACTATCCCGCCGTCGCCGAGAACCTTCGTGAAGGAACAGGGAGGACAGGAGAACGTCCCCAAGCGTCCCACACGTCGTTGTGGGGCGTTTTATTGTTGGTAAGTACTAATTTTCGTGCTTCTTCGATGAACACGACCTCTAATGGGTGTGTTCGACACATTAGCTCGTCACCGTCGACAACAACAAACCACCGCGCCCCACTCCGTTCCATCGCCAGGGGATACACCCCGCCGACCCCCCCCCCCCCCCCCCCCAGCTCCCCTCCTCGCCTCCAGCTCCTTTTGTTGGCGCAATCAAGCGCAATCGGTCATTGTTGCCGCCCGCCGCTGCCATCGTTGCGAACGACGCCCAGGTCGAACCAGCAACCCGAATCGTGAACAAACACCACCCACTGGCGACCCATCTCCGCACTACCCATCTACCGAAGCCGCCACCCGCGCCGTCGCCGACGTCAAACGCAGCCGCCGTTTTTTTGACCCCACTGCCGCCGCCGCCGTGGCCCGCCGAACTCGAACAAACGACCCATACGGCAAACGGCCACCAGCCCCAGCATCCTGCGCGCCCCCCGCACTGTCTCCGGCAGCCGCAAGAAGTGTGCCCCACGGGATTGAGCGCCGTCGCTCATTTTCGATCCCGCCGCCCGCCGCCGTCGTGAACGACGCCGAGTGCGAACAAGTACCGCAAACACCAAACTCGCGGCGCCAACCGGCTCCAAAACGTCCCCTGCACGTCCCCTGGCCGTCGTAACCCGCTCGCCCACGAACTCCGCGCGCCACTGCGCTTTTTTTTGTCCCGCCGCCCACCCCACTATCGGCGTGAACGACGCCGACGAAGAACGAGCGGCCCGAACCTCACGCACCACCTTTCTCCCGCATCGCCCTCCTTCCCCGCATCGCCCATCGCAGCCTCATGTCGCCCGCCTGTCGCCACCGCGCGTAATCGCGGCTTTTCGATCCCGCCCGGCTGTCGTCCCGAACGACACCGACGACCAGCGGGCTTCGTGAACGACGAATGAGCACCATCCTCGTGTTCCCCGTTGCCGCTCTCATCATCCGCTGCATACGCACGCCACCTTCCTCCCATCACCCCGCACAAACGCGTCCTTTCAATTCTGAGTCACTTCAAATTCAAGGTGAGTAGACAAGTAAATCTATATCTGTATAGTATATATAAATGTAAATATTTGTCACTTACTCAATATAAATTATTTGACCCATTTGACCCTGAGCACATCTCCTTAATATCAGATGGAACATGGTGCAACTCTACTGGAATTCCAGCGGAAGTCCATTGGAAGTCCACTTTGACTTAGAAAAAATGCCTTGAAGATATACAAGTAGATAGAGTGGGCTTCCACTGGAATTCCACTGGACTTGATCACAAAAGTCAGTCATAAATATAATAAAGAATTATACTGGATCCCACTGGACTTCCATGCATAGAACAGACAATTTCTATGTATTTTACATAGATAGATAGCAGTCAGGCTTTTTTGAACACCTTTAATATAAATTGGATGAGTAAATAGTAGAACGTTGCGCAATGGCAAGTAAAAGATTGTACTGCCAGGCGCAGCATTGGCCCACACAACAAGTCAGACCTTCCACTTCTGCCCAAGAGGGTCCAAGTTTTTCACTCTGCAGTGGCGGAATTCTATGCTCCAAGCGACCCATCTGGCATTGGTGGTATGCATCGGGAACGCATTCGGGCTACGCCATCATGGAAAGGGGGCTACTCCAGGCACGACTGTGTCTTTGCATACAGGGTGCAAGGTGTCTTAAATCAAGGTCTGCGCTCTCTTTATGTGGCGCGCATTGTGCTCTTCTTTTCCATCCAGCATGACGGTGCAACATATCCCTGTGCACTTGTCCAGTGGTTCAGCACCGTTGGCAGTTTACCTTGTCCAAAAACAACGATGTGGATTGTAGAACGTGAGTGGGAACCCGCAGATGAATATGACAACGACAGCGACACTATGGCAGACAACTCTGAGTCTGATGCAGTGGTTCAGAGCATGTCAGTCATACACTGCAGCTCAATTGTTCGTGGTGCACACTTGATACCGGTCTATGCTCAGAGCAACAGTGACGAAGACTCGGATTCGGATTCTGACCTCATCGATAAAGACATTACTTTCTCAAACTCTCTAGATTCATTCAACTACTACTATGTAAATAAGTATGCAGACCACCATTCTCATGAAATAGCATGTTGACATAATTGTATTGGGTTCATTCTTCTCGAAGTTAAACAGCCAAGGGAACGTGAAAGTATACAACTAATCATGCAACAACGCCAACACCTTATCAATTCTAACACGCGTGCACCTCATCCGGGCACGATGCTCGGTGAGAGTCGACTCAACGCGCCCATGCATCCTTCCCTCAACCTGCAGTGCGTACTTCAGAATTTCTATCTCCTGGTGAGCCTTGGCAAGTTCCTGTTTTGCGACCTTGAGCTGTTCGGTTGGGTGTTCAGCACGCTCAAGAGAACCTGGCTCCATGCCAGATGCTGCTTCTATTAAAGCTTCAAGACACTTGAGTAAATAACTCAGTTTTGAAGGATGAAAGCTCTTACCCTGAGCAGCTTGGCGGCGGTCATTTTGCACAACTGTTTTGCTGGGCTTCCCTTCAGTGAAGCGAACTCGAGCCCCACGAGATGCAAGACGCGTGCTCTTCCTCAAGCAAGGCGGCTCGGAGGGTCCTTCTGACTCGGACTCGTTGTCACTGGGCGCAGCATCACTGGGTGATGGGAGATGAGCTTCGACAGCGGGCTCAGGACAATGAGTGTTTGGCGCCTTCCGGGTGCGTTTGACAGCGTCGGAACGGCCTGTCCCTTGAATGCGAGTGCTCATCTACAGTGAGGGTTAGGCAACGAACGCAGAACAGAGAGTTAGACGGGCTCACAGTGTAGGTCTGAGTCAAAGAGAGGACGCTCCAACCTCAAGAAAAAGAGCGCCTTATAAGGCGCACAAGGTATGGGTTGATCCGTCGATCTGAATGACGCCGATTCCGCCGCATTGAGCTGGATAGATTGGCGCGGGGGAGACGAACGTACATCAAGCTGAGCTGACATAAAATCATGTTGGCGCAGAAGTTGTGATAGATTCCACTGGCCCGTTGAAACCAAAAAGGCAATGATGAGGGGAGAATGAATGCAGACGCTGAGGCAGCTGACAGCAAGAACGAAGTTGACCGTGTTTGCCCTAAATCAAATCACACACGGTACAATCACGTGATTACACTTGCCCGCCCACGCCTCCTTGATCAACAAGCCCATTCCCTCTTAAACCAGCTGCCTGCTCTGCGAAATAGCACCGTTTTCAGTTGCCGGCAGCTGCACTGCGAGAGCAGATTGGACAGGCTCCCCTACTCCTTTGCCGCCCCCTTTTACTCTCTTTTCCATTCCCGCTTCCTCTCCACTTGAAACTGCCGCTCCTTTGGTGTTCCTCTTCTCTCCCCCTTTCCGCTGGTATTATCAAACAAACAAACATCCAAGTCGCACAGCCAGTGCAGGAGACCTGCGGAAGGTTGTAGGCATCAACGACCGTTGTCTGATAGCGACGAACAGCCGCCATGGAAGAAGGGGGATTGGATTGAAGGCATGTTCATACTTGACGCCTGTTGTTGACGTAGATGGAAAGGGCCCTTCTTGAGGACAACAGTTATGTGTACAACACCTCAGCAGTCCTCCCTACCGTGTAGATTAGGTTTGAACACCACGCCCTCTATCCAATAACACCCCTTTCAATTGTGCGTCTTGACTTTGAGTGAATATCAAGCTGAACAGTCATGTGACTGCCCACATCATCAAAATCTTCAATTCTCTTTCCTTCTTCTAAATCATCCATTGTTGTGGCTATCTTCGACTTCAAGTGAGTCCTTATTCGAGCAGGAAAAATTATACGCTAACACTCTGCTGCCAGATTGTGGTGATGCAGCTCAAAAAGGCTCCCCCAGAGCTTCGGGGTCGGGTGCATAAAGTATTGGGATGCACCACGCCGGATGGAACTCCCAAGACCATTCCAAAGCGATACTGGGAGTCCCAAGGTGGGACGAGTTACTTTGACCCAACTGGAATAGAGGCTTTCAAAGCATGCGTCGATGAAAACCTTGGTTCGAAGTTGAGCAGCAACGGGAATCCAGCATTCGATGGAGGTCTGCTCTCTTCAGGCACCTCGGAGGTGGAAGCCGCTTCAATCACCTCAGACCTGCACGCCGACGGCTTCCGTGCGTGGTCCGATTCACTTCACAGTTTGAAACAATTGTTAACATCCCACAGATGAGCCTTCCGAGTTGGTGGGACAGGCTGAACTAACGTTCGAAGACTCGCAGGTTGACGAGCTCAACTCATTTGCATCCAGCGAAGGAGCGGTCGAGGATGAGGATGAGCTTCAGGAGGTTGTCGAGGACTCGCAGCCCGAAGAGTTCCTGCTACCTCAAGTCAAAGTTGAGGAAACTTGTCAGGCGTTGGCAAACAGCACGGGTGCGCCCAGAACTTTTCCAGTCAAAAATATAATCGTGCTAATTCTCATGTAGCAGAGTGCGCTGAAGAGACTGACGCGAAGCCCGCTGCATCAAATCCAAGTGCTGAAGAAGCCAGCTCAGGTGCTGAAATTCGTGACGCTGACTTCAACTTGGATGAGTTCGTGACTGTGAAGGCAAGGTTCATGGAACTCCTTGAGGTACGGGAATCATGGCACAACCGCATAGTCCACAACCACGCACAGGAAAAAAGGAAGCTTGAACGAAGGAGCCGCAGGTGTACGGAGCTCGAAAATCAACTCAATGATGTCTCGGCAAAGCTCTCGAAGGAACGCACTCAGTTGAAGATTGAGGTTTCGACAACGAAGGAAAAGGCTGCGCGTGCATGCGAGAAGCTTGAGATCGAGCTTGCAGGCGTTCGGGCAGAGCTTGCTGCAGCAAACGGGAGGCTTGCGCAAATTGCGGACGTTGCGTCGGTTAAAGAGCGCCCTCAGCACTGATCTATAACGTGGCAGAGCTACTTGGGTTCCAGCTACGCACTCATTAGTCTGCCACCTTTTGTACAAGAGATAGTCCACTGAATTCAGCTTGATAAAGGTGTACGAACACGAGTGAGCACACAAATTGGACTTGCGTGCTTAGAGTGATACAAAGAACTTAAAGGCAAGTTGGGGGACGTCTAGTTCACGATTACTTACAGTGAACTTAGACAACTCTTAGAGTTACTTGGAAAAAATCCCAAGTTGTAACAGATTTAAGAACAAGTAAGTCAAATAAGTAATATGTTGTTTTCCTGATGTAGTAGTTCTGGATTTGAAATTTAGATCGTCAATTACCATAATGACATTGTCGAAGGTTGGAACTTGGGATTGCAAAGATAGAAGTATATGTACTATTTAAGGTGGTACCCTCTCAGAGTCCGGTTGCCCTAAGATTGGGACCATGTAGTATCCATTAGCACTGTTGATTGAACCAGTGGCAGGAGACGGCTATTTATCGGCATCTACACGTGATGCAAGTCGTCGACTTGATGGCGACTTGCTTGTCAAGTCTGGGAAAGTCTGCGCCTTAGGTCGTAAGTCGCCGAAGCCATCACTTTGACTTGAACTCAAGTCGCCCGACACTGATTTCCAGGCCTTTACGCGCCCATCTGTCTGCCTTCAACGCACCACGCAGTCAACCGCACTCCCGTTCCCGCTCACACAACGACTTCATCGGGTACATGTCGCCACCCGACGATGGCACCACCATGAAACGTCGCATGTCTTGTGCTACCACGCATTTGAGCAAGGCACTGAGTTGACGTGTAAGTTCTCCAGCTACTCTCCCTCCCGGAACAAGTGCTACCAGACGTTTTAGGTCGATTCGTCCACTACTTCCAACATCCTCGACGGCCCAACCAGTCGTTCGCCCTCCCGCGGACCCTTGATGCCCATGAAATCTCCTCTCGATTCTGGTCATTGCCAACAATCAACACCGTTCGACACCACCCCCTTCCAGCTGGGCCAAACATCCCCATCTCACAGGACGAAGGAAGAGCGACGCGGGAAGCAGGATTGATTCCGAGGTAAGTCGTCTTCCTACTCTCTACCACTTTTTCCACGTTGCTATTGGCCTCGCTGGACACTTGACGCGCCTAAAGGGATGTAACCACTCTAACCGCTCGGATAAAGTGGTTTGTTTTGGTGCTTCCGATAGAGCCTTGAGTGTTCGAGATTATTTTATGCCTTTCATAACCGCCAGACTCCAACTCACCTTCACTTTTGCTTCACTTTCCAGCCCGCACGGCCACTCAGCGCCTTGGCCGCCGCAATAGCAACACCCAACGCACACCCTACGTCCCCGGCTCATCTTCCACGGGCAGCACCTCATTCCGCGATGGCTCCTTCTCCCCGGACTCGCTAGACTTCAACGCGCCGCGGAGCTGACCACACGCCCGCACGCGATCACACAACAGCTTCAGCGGGTACATGTCGCCGCACGACCATGAAACGGCACGTTGCGGTATGACGCGTTCGAGCTAAGTGTGGGCTCCAACATCGACGTGTCGTCGGTGTATATGCCGCGTGGCGGCAGCGACTCGGACGAAGACGAGGGGGACACGGTGGGGCGGCATCTCGTCATGGACCGCCTGCACATGGACTCGACAGTGTCGATGGAGATGACGGAGTGGCTAGAGGCGCTGCAGCGCACGAAAGCGGACGCGGAGATGACGCTGCAGAAAAAGCTGGAGGAGCATGAGTATGAGCTGGTGGAGCTAAACCAGCGCATTGAAGAGCTGCGCAGCGAGCTGGAGGCGTCGAAAAGGGAAGTATCTATCACTCTTTGACTATCCCCTGCTCTTACACGTAGTACTTAACATGACATTCTATCTGCTCATGCTTCCTAACACATACACCTCTACCTATCATTATTACGCATACATTGTAGCATCTTGGTAGCATCATTGTACAGTGTTGTATTGGCAAACAATGTAAATACAAACTTTTTATGACCAGAGCTCCCTCTGAGATTCCCATGTCTGGTCAGGTTGCTGTGTAGCGTCCTTGGACTCATCTGTCTTGTTCAAACCCTTCACCTCGATGGACCAAGCAACACCTCCCTCACCAGCTGGAAACATACTTCAGTCTGCATCCCATGTTGTCATTACTGGCGGTACATTCATAGCATCCCAGAAAAACATCACCATAGTGAAGGAACCCCACAGTGCGTTTTCACCTTTGCGATCTTCGTGTATCTGTGCTAACCGCTCATGTCTTATACGCCGTCTTGTATACAAGAAGTAAATTTGGGGCCGATTTACGAATTAGCAGCGCCCAATGCCATTCTCAATGCTGGTGGACGTGCAGATGAAGTGAAGTGCTTCCCCGGCACCCGCGAAGAGGTCCTGGCAAAGATCGAGGCATGGATCGATGCCAAAGAGCCCAACCGTGAAGGCAGGATTTTCTGGCTTAGTGGCCCCGCGGGCGCAGGAAAGTCCGCCATTGTCCAAACACTAGCGGAACGGTGTATGGCCCGTGGCGTGCCCATGGCCAACTTCTTCTTCTTTCGTGCAGACGTCACCCGGAATCATGCTCGCCCGGTCGTTGCGACGCTCCTCTACCAGCTGATTAAATCACACCCGAAGCTGAAGCCGCTTATCAAAAATGTCCTTGAGGAGACACCTCGAATTTTCGACCAGGCGCCGTACGATCAGTTCGAGTATCTCATCAACAACCTGGTTCGCTCCATTATAAATCTCTCTGTCGCTCAGTGGCCGATAGTCATACTCATCGACGGACTCGATGAGTGTGATTCTGCCGGGAAATGCGAACAAGAAATACTACTTCGAGTCCTTCACCGTCTCGTTTCATCTGAAGACTCTCCATTTAACGTCCTTGTTGCGAGTCGTCCCGAGCCACACCTCACGATGACATTCAACGAAATTGGGTCCTGTGCGGAATCCATCTTTCTGGATGAAACCTATCGACCATCAGACGACATCCGTCTGTTCGTCGTCGCGGAGCTGGCAAGAATCAAGAATACGCACCATCTCGGCTGCACACTAGACGAACATTGGCCTTCCGAGAGCAACATAAACACAATTGTTGATAAATCGTCGGGCCAATTCATTTACGCTGCCACTGTTCTACGCTTCATTGCCAACTCGTACATGACCCCGGCTCACTCTCTTGATAAAGTGCTCGGTCTCCGCACGGTGACAAAGAGCTCTCCCTTTGCTCAACTCGACGCGATCTATAAATATATCCTTTCTCAAGTAGACGACTGGGATGCCGCAAAGGACATCCTAGCAGCACGTATTCTCATTTCACCGCCCCAGCGCAGTCCCCAGCGTTGGGCGGGAACCAATCCCTTTGACGGTCCAAGACCTCCCATCACACTTGACCAGACTCTACAGTCTCTAGGGCGCCAGGCAGATGAGCTTGCCTCTTATATATCCGACCTTACGGCCATAGTGCGATTCGACCACAAGCGTAACGACTTAGAATTCTACCATGCATCTCTGAGTGATTTTCTTTGCGACACCACCCGGTCTGGGGAATATTACATTGATCTCACGGCGTTTAGCGAGAGGTTGGTAATTGCACATATCAAAGGGATCGGGGATGCCAGTGCGTAGTTTCAAGTATATACCCCTAACTAATTACTGACAAGGAACTTGGTTCCAGAGTCTCTGTTCAACAGCCTTTTGCTTATTCCTCGTGTCGACCGACCCACGCCATCCTTTATAGAAGCTTTTACTTTTCCACCTGATTATAAAACTCCGTCGGAGTGGTATGCACCAACAGATATGAAACGTCTCATTATAGACTTTTTTCAGCACATTCATAAGCTGGTGCGTATTACTGTTGATCCCGAATTTACACACCGAAAAGTTGGAGCTGAAATTTTTGTCCCAGTATTTTGATCAGAACAACCAGCACTATCGGCTTATTCTACGGAACTGGCTCATTTGGTTCCAAAATATAAAAATCCTTCTCCCCGAAGGAGACCTCAAACGTGTTGAGCTTGCATATGAGATCTGGAAGGAGATCACTGCTCCTAAAGGTTCTCCGGTGTTGCTCCGGTGACGACCAATTTAAATGTTCTCAGCTACAGCCTAATGGTGTTTGGCGCTTCCCCGTCGCGCTACTAATGGAAACGTAGGATATAGTTGCTAAGGGCGCAATTCCATCGCTCGACGTCGAACAATCTCAAATCGTACCACGGTGCCGGCGAGGACTGCACGCCGGATAGGACTGCTACCTGCTGCCATGTGGGGCTTCCTAGACCGTATAGGTGATGATGCGGATGGCACGGGCCTGGCCAACATAAAGGCGGGATTCGAGAAAGCCGTCTATTGTGCTCAGGTTGTGCTTGGTGTTCGTCATGATGCTTGCTCCTCTCCGCGGCTCTTGCTATCGTGCTCTTCTACTACTGTATCTATTTCTTATACTCTTCTCTGCTTTGCATGACTTTTTCATCGCTTCGACACAACACACCGATCCATACGATTCTGTATACTCTAATAATGACTTTTGCGATTGAGACTTAGAGTTCATCATTTTATGTTCCTCGCATACGGGTTCTCCCTATATGGCCTGACAATTCCCTGCTTTTTGTGGTAAAGGTGGCATTTTATCTGCACATGCTAGCCAATACCCACACACATCTTTATTGATACCTATCAATATATGGCCCACACACTTTGGAATCATTGTACAGCGTTGTATTGATAAATCGTATAAAAAACCAATATTAATTCTTTGTTCATCAGGGACAGGTGAACTCTCTGGGCACCACGCATTGTGTTCGCAGGTAAAAGCGACGCGAGAGAGGACAAGAGACGACAAGATTGTGCACAAAATAATATAGGAACCTTCACTGCCATATTCCGTTATCGTTCGAGTAGTTCCATGTGAACGCGTTTTCTCAACAAGCAAAGAAACGGGCACGAATTGGCGTGCCAAATTGTCACCGGAGAAAACTAAGAAACTCGAAATCCTGAATTTTGGATTCCGAGGCAAACGATTCAACTTGACTGACGATGTTGGGGATGAGGACAGAGAAATTATGTTGGTCTTGGATGCGTCGCCCGACATTAAGCGCATGCATACAGCAAGATTCCTCAACCCGAGAAGCACATCATGAGGTCTTGGCCGCCCTGGGGCCTTGGCCTCAGGCTTCGTGACTATAACTTGATAATACATGAACGACAATGACCCAAAGTACATCTTTTATCTACCATACAGTAATTCTTGACTTAAGTAATTCTGATCGCTGAAGTTTCGGGTATCGCGTGACTGCCTTCAGCTTGACATGCGCTCAGCCGCAGCGACGAGCGTGCGGCATCCCCAACTTCCTGGTTCTAACTTGATTCCGTCAAAAGCTGTTTTGCTCCTTTGTGCTCGAAGCCCCCAATGCGACTAGAAACGCCTCCACTACTTTCTGGGAACATACTTGCGTCTGCATCGCATGTTGCCATTACTGGCGGTATATTCATAGGATCCCAGAGCAATGTTACAACAACATCGAATGAACCTAACAGTGAGTGTTCAGTCTGTTGGTCCTCGAGTAGTTCTCATCATCCGCATTCCTTGTGCATATAAAGAAGGTCTACATTTAATTTACTACGAGGCAGTGCCTAATGCCATTCTCAACGCCGGTGGACGTGCGGATGAAGTCAGGTGCCACCCCGGCACCCGCGAAGAGGTCCTGGCAAAGATTGAGGCATGGATCGATACCAAAGAGCTCAACCGCGAACGCAGGATATTCTGGCTTAGTGGTCCCGCCGGCGCAGGAAAATCAGCAATTGTACAAACGCTGGCGAAACGGTGTATGGCCCGTGGTGTGCCCATGGTCAACTTCTTTTTCTTTCGCGGAGACGCCGTCAGGAACCTTGCTCGCCCCATTGTCGCGACGCTCCTTTACCAACTAGTAGAGTTGTACCCAGAACTCAAGCCGCTCGTTGGTGCTGTCCTTGCTGAGAAACCTCGAATTTTCGACCAGGCCCTCCTCGATCAGTTTGAGCATCTCATCAACAACCCGGTTCGCTCCATCATACATCCCTCTGTCCACCAGTGGCCGATAGTCATACTCATCGACGGACTCGATGAATGTGATTCTGCCGGGAAACATGAACAAGATGTACTACTTCGAGTCCTTCACGGTCTCGTTTTCCGCGAAAACTCCCCATTCATTGTCCTCGTTGCAAGTCGTCCCGAGCCGCAACTGACGATGACTTTCAACGAGATTGGATCCTCTGCGGAGTCGGTCTTTCTGGATGAAAACTATCGACCATCAGACGACATCCGTCTGTTCGTTGTTGCGGAGCTCACCAGAATCAAGAACACACATCATCTCAGGGGCACACTGGATGAACATTGGCCCTCCGACAGCAGTATCAATTCCATCGTAAACAAATCGTCTGGTCAATTCATATATGCCGCTACTGTCTTACGCTTCATCGCTACCTCGTCCGCAAGCCCGGCCCATTCTCTCGATAGGGTCCTGGGTCTCCGCCCAGTGATGAAGAGCTCCCCTTTTGCCCAACTTGACGCTATCTACGAATATGTTCTCTCTCAAGTCGAGGACTGGGAGGCCGCAAAGGATGTTTTAGCGGCCCAGATTTTTAAATCAACTTACTTCAACGCTTTGGCAGCGTTATATGGTCCTCCTATCAAGCTTGAAGACACCCTGCAACCACTAGGGCGCAAGCCAGACGAGCTTGTCTCTTACACATCCGACCTTACTGCCGTAGTGCGATTCAACCACAACGATGATGAGTTGACGTTCTACCATGCATCTCTGACTGACTTTCTCTGTGATAGCACCCGGTCAGGGGTGTATCATATTGATCTTGGTGCATTCACCGAGAGGCTGGCAGTAGCACACGTCGAAGGGATTCGTGATGCAAGTGCGTGATTTCAGATATACTCCCTAGCTTATTATTGACAAGGAACCTGCTTCCAGGGTCTTTATTGCTCAGCCTTTTGATTGTTTGTCGTGTTCACCGATCCGCGCCATCCATTGACAAAGTCTTAACGTCCTACCCTCCTGAATCCCACCCGCGGCCCCATCTCACCAAAGCAGCTATCACCAACATTATCAGCCCCTTTCTCAAGCATTTACATCGCCTGGTACGAATCATTGTGCGCTGCAGAGTAGAATACAGAGTTGAGCTGATGGAGTGGCTTTTGACAGTATTTCGAGCAGGATAAGAAACTCTATCAAGCCACTCTACGGAACTGGCTCACGTGGTTCCGGAATATGGGCATCGTTTTTGAGTATGAAGATATTGAAAGTGTGGCGCTCGCAAACGTGATCTGGAAGGGTCTTACTGCATCTTATGTTGACACGCCGGTCGTCGTCAAGACTGACTCACAGAGCAACAACCACCAGCCGACTTATGCAGCAGTTGGGACCCGGGGAGGGACTACGCGCCTGAACGCTTCCCCTGCATCTTCAGATACCCAAATGCGAAAAAAGAAAGCCCCGCTTTGGAAGAGAATTTTACTATGCGCTTGAAGCTGCCTCTTTTCATCGCCTGTCTGCACCTAGGTCAATCAACGGAGCCAATTTTCAGAGCCGCGCTCGGTCGAGCAATGGTGCTGCTTCTCCGGACAATTGTCCCTGCCTCTAGGATGTTGCCTCTGCATCACAGGAGCGAAGCAAAACCGAGGAATTTTTCTTCGTTCACCTGCATAGGGTGCTGCTCTTTTAATCCTTCCCAGATGCAAACCCCAGATGCATTGCTCCGCCACGCCGGACATGGCAACGCAGGATGTAGTTGCCGCAGGCGCGCTACGATCGCGTGGCTTGGAACACCTTCACCTTGTTCTGTGGCGGAGGGCTTTACGTCGCTATCATGTGGAATTTGTTGGGCCGTGTTGGAGTCAGTGCTGCTCGGATGTCGCGAGGCTGGCCAACCTGAAGGCGGAACATATTTACTCACTTTCCTTAGTCCCCCTTTATAAGCGTATTTATTCCATTGATTCCTCGCCTCGCACTGTGTCTAATTCATTACACGTTGAGAGGAAAATTCGACATGACATACCGATCCTTTACATATCTTATTATTATCAATGAATCTCGCAAATTGGACTTGTTCGAAATGTGGTACACATACTGTAGTAAGAATGTAATGTAGTCCTCGTGCCACATACCTCTCTTCGCTCCGCCCTGGCTTTGCTCGTTGTGCTCGCCGCCAACAGCGACGCGAGAGAGGTCGTGATTACTGACGAAACCTAGCACTAAGAACCCTGAATACCATATTCCATCGTCACCCGTTCTCTCCATGTCTTCCCGCGCTGTTGCAACGGAAGGAAGTTCAGCAGACTCTGCCGTGACAAACAGCCCTTCCCGCAGTGGAGAGCTGGGCTGCAAGAAGTTGGTGCGAGAGGCCACGGCGGGTCTAGAAAGATCCTCAGTTTGAGTATATCAAGCTGAGGATCTCGTGTCATCTGCAGACTGCTGTCGAGCCCGTTTACTTCTGGGTCTGAATGTACCATTCCCGACGCAGACGTGGAGGAGCGTCGCTGTATCCTGCAGCCTGCAGCCAGAGGACGGCGATGTCACCCGAACGAGAGAGCATGGCGCCAGGCGGATGATTGGGATGAGCAAAGTTGAACACGATGTCTCACCATGCTGGTGGGAGGGCATTACATTGAGACGCGACTGCTGAGTATCTGGTATCGAGTAAGTCTTGGACATGCGTACGGTATACTCACATTTCCACTTACCTTGAAATTCATGCTAGACGCACACATGAGCAGTTTGCAGGGAGCAGGACGGCAGTCTGCCAGCAAGTTAAGTACCGCGATTGGACGGACAACCCGTCTGTGCTGGGCTCTGCTGGGTGATCCGCGCGAAACATTGTGCCCCATGCTTAGTATCAGCTTCATCGGTGGTCGTGGTATGTGGCAGGGCACTTTTCTCGCTGCTGCACCGCGGCGGTGTCTTCGTTCACGACGGTGAACAACTCTTCGGATGCACGCCTCATGGGCTCAGGCTGTCCATTCTCATCTGCATCTTGTCTCGATATGCCGCCCCTTGTCGTTTCCAACACCCCGCTCTCGGATCCTCTCGACAATCCTGAGTAAACACGGCCGCGCTCTGCCTATTTATTAGCCATGTACGGCGATGTACACATAGCCAAGCTATCAACGCATGCGCTGAAAGATGGGGATATGAGTCCGACATGGACGAGGACAGGCAGAACGCGCCGAGCTAGGACGGCAGCTAAAGGCAGGAGGGCGTGCAGGGGGATAATGCTGCAGATGTAGAGCATGGAGGATATGCGGTGTGCTTGAGGACAGCAGTGCTTGGACCGCGTCTCCGGCTGTCAGGCATGGATGATGGGTTCGGGGGCCATCATCATCTGTGGCGATGAGATGCGACGTGGGACAAGGGTAAGTTGGAGAGCATCGCCGCATTTGAGTGAGTAGGTACAAGAGGACGGCAAGAGCGTGGTTGAGTACGCCTGGTAAGTCGAGTGGCGCCAACGGAGACGCACAAGGTTGTGCGGTGCGCGGGTGGACGTGGGCGCTGGGGACAGGCGAGTTAACTTCCAGGAGGACGCAGCCTAGGCCGGGACGACAATTTTGGGCGCCGCTAGGCTCAAACTAGGCAACAGATGATTGTGATGAGCTTCGAACCTATTGATAGCGCCGTATGAAAACAGTAATGTATTCCCACGGTATGCGAACTTGGATGCTATTACACTCCTTTTACCAAAATGATTGTTACCTCTGCCCATCTACCTAACTTCAACGCGCCACGCAGCCAACCGCACCCGCCTGTAGAATGACCTCAGCGGGGTGCAGATCGCTGCTCGACGACGGCACAACCATGAAGCGGCCCCTATCGCAGTACGACGTGTTCGAGCAAGGTACAGGAATCGGCGTGTCGTCAGTAAGGAGTTGAGGGCGAAAGATGTATGTGCTGCATTCGCCTTTGCTTCCATCGATGATTTACTCACTTGGATTATAGTCACACAAAATCGCGCGCAAATAATGGCATTTGAAGCCGAAGTCGCAAAGGTTACAAGGACTCTCGAGCTTTGGGGTCAGTCGTATGTCAGCTTCCAGAAGCAGTATCAAGGACAGTACTGTCAGTCCTGCCTCTTTTTTCATATCCGAACATCCATTAACACCGTGTTTTACAGTCATTCTGAAAAGTATCGCGACGACCGTATCTCTGTACGGAATCGAGATAAACAAATGGACACGGGGAACACGACGCTTATGAGGAGCGTATCGCGCTGCTGCATTCGGGCCTGGAGACTGCCATGGAGGCGCAAAGCGAGATCGAGGAACACCAGCAGGAGGATATAATGCTGAAGGAGACGATTTACTGCGTCCGATTTGAGATGGAGACGATTCGCGATAATGTCAGTGTTGCGAGTGGTGATGGCCACGACAGTGCTTCTAGTGCGATACATATGCTGGCAGTATCGCTGACACTCTCTATGTCTACAGAAGGTTGCTAGCGCCCCGCATCGCGATGATGGAGAAGGAAATCCGATAACCATCCCAAGCCCTCCACGAAATGACTTGCGGACTAGCTTGACGAGCCGCCCGCATACACCGAGGCGGACAAAGAGGAGCGCGAATGGCGGATGGCTGCCGACATGCTCAAGAAATGGCAGCAGGGCGTACGGATTCCCCTTGGACCCGTCGCGGGTGGTGTGTCCGAGGAGACTGCCGAGGATGGGAAGGCCATCAAGCAGGAGCTGGGCGTCGACTGCACGGTCATCAGCCTCCTCATCGCTGGTTCGACGTCCAGCGGTGCCACCGTGGGCACCTCGAGCAGTGCTAACAACAAGGTTCGCATTGCAGTACGCCACGTGGATGCTTCTACAGTATCTACAACACATACATATACGGCGACAAGGGCAGCGGGGGCGCATCGCTGGCGACGAAGATAGTCAATTGCGGCCTAATGGCGTTGGGTGCTGGAGCCCACGCTGTGCTGCTGTCGCGCCTCACATGACCTCGCAGGATGCTGTTCCATGGTGTTGGAGAGGGCTTCGCGCCGGATGGGACTGCAGTTGTGTGGAGCTTCCTGGGCCGTGTTGGAGGTAGTGCTGCAAGGATGGCCCGTGGATGGTCGACATAAAAGCAAGCTGTCTATTATGTTTGGTGCTCGCCCTCAAGGCTGACGCCTGCCTGTATTGATTTTTCTTGCTCTGATCTGATTTCTCATATGGCTCTCGTATGACCTTTCCACGGCTGTTGCTGTCACCCTCCTTCCCTTCACACTGGATTTATTCTCATTTCATTCCCTTTTGAACCGCTACCAAACCACTATTTCACCACATACCCATCTACCTGACTCTGTATACTTGCTCTGACTTTCTCTCATCGCCACTTACGATTTACTGTCTTGTGCCCCTTACTACTTATGCTTGCACCCATGTATGACCCCACCACTCACTATTTATCTCTGTCGAACTATTCCTGCTCTTACACGTAATACATGACATGACATTCCATCTACACATTCTACCTAATGCCTACCTCTTTACCTATCATAATTACGCATACATTATAGCAACATTTTTAGAGTGTTGTATCGGCAAAAAATGTATATGCATACCAACTTCCTATATTTTCGTGACCATAAGCTCGGATTCCCATGTCAGATCAAGTTGCTGTGCAACATCTGTGGACTTTCGACTCACCGATCTTGTTCAAACTCTTCACCACGATGCAACCAGTAACACCCCTCTCATCGTCTGGAACCATACTGCACTCTGCGTCCCATGTTGTCATTAACGGTGGATCATTCGTGGTCGGATCACAGAGCAATCTCACAACAACGACTCCGAACGAAGAACCTAACAGTGCGTGTTCATTTTGTTCATCTTCAAGTGTTAGCACTAAGGAGCAATCCCTGTTTGCTTTCTTGTACGCACGCAGAACGCCTAGAGTTGCTTTGGGAAAGAGCAGCGCTTAATGCCATTCTCAACGCCGGTGGACGTGCGGATGAAGTCAAGTGCTTCCCTGGCACCCGCGAAGAGGTCCTGGCAAAGATCGAGGCATGGATTGATGCCAAAGAGCCCAGCCGCGAACGCAGGATATTCTGGCTCAGTGGCCCCGCAGGCGCAGGAAAATCAGCGATTGTCCAAACGTTAGCGGAACGGTGTATGGCCCGCGGCGTGCCCATGACCAACTTCTTTTTCTTTCGCGGAGACTCCACTAGGAACCTTGCTCGCCCTATTGTCGCAACGCTCCTTTACCAACTAGTAGAGTCGTACCCGGAGCTCCAACCGCTTGTTGCTACTGTCCTTGTTGAGAAACCTCGAATTTCTGACCGGGCCCTGTTCGATCAGTTCGAGCATCTCATCAACAACCCGGTTCGCGCTATCATACATCCATCTATCCACCAGTGGCAGATAGTCATACTCATTGACGGACTCGACGAGTGTGATTCAGCTGGGAAACATGAACAGGAAGTGCTACTTCGGGCCCTTCACGGCCTCGTTTCATGCGAAAACTCTCCATTCATCGTCCTCGTTGCGAGCCGAGCCGAGCCGCACCTGACAATGGCATTCAACAAGCTTGGGTCCTGCACGGAATCAGTTTTTCTGGATGAGAGTTATCATCCATCAAATGACATCCGCCTGTACGTTGTTGCAGAGCTTGCAGGGATCAAAAACACCCACCATCTCGGACGCACACTGGACGAACATTGGCCTTCTGACAGCAGTATCAATTCCATCGTAGACAAATCATCTGGTCAATTCATTTACGCCGCTACTGTTTTACGCTTCATCGCTACCTCTTCCGCAAGCCCGGCGCATTCTCTCGACAAGGTGCTGGGTCTCCGTCCAGTGACAAAGAGCTCCCCTTTTGCTCAACTTGACGCTATCTACACATATGTTCTCTCTCAAGTTGAGGACTGGGAAGCCGCAAAGGATGTTTTAGCAGCCCAGATTTTTAATTCAACTCACTTTGGCGGTTGGCAAATGCCGGGTACTCCTCCTATCAGGCTTGATGACACTCTACAACCACTAGGGCGCGCGGCGGACGAGCTCGCCTCTTACATGTCCGACCTTACGGCCGTAGTGCGATTCAGCTACTTAGGTAAACAGTTGACTTTCTACCATGCATCTCTGAGTGATTTTCTCTGTGATCGCACTCGGTCTGGAGTGTATCACATTGATCTCACTGCATTCACTGAGAGGTTGGCAGTAGCACATATCAAAAGGATTTGCGATAAACGTGCGTGGTTTCACGCATACCCCCTAACTTATTGTTGACAATGAACCTGCTTCCAGGGACTTTATTGCTCAGCCTTTCGATTGTTTGTTGTGTTCGCCAATCCACGCCATCTATTAACAAAGCCTTAACATCCTACCCTCCTGAATCCCAACAGCGGCTCAATCTCCAAACAGCAAACTTCCCATACATTATCACCCCCTTTCTCAAGCGTCTTCATAGCCTAGTAAGAATTACTGCATGTTCCAAAGTTGGCCACATGGTTGGACTGATGAACCGGTCTTGATCAGTATTTCCAGGAGGACAAGCAACTCTATCAACTCGCTCTACGGAACTGGCTCACTTGGTTTCGAAATATGGACGTTATTTTCGAGGATGAAGATCTCGAAAGTGTCAAGCTTGCGGACGTGATCTGGAAGGAGATTACTGCACCTCAAGTTGACACGGTCGTCATCAAGACTCACTCACAGAGCGACAACCGCGAGCCGCCATATGCAGCAGTTGCGACCCAAGGAGGGACTACGGGCCTGAACGCTTCCGCGACATCTTCAAGTACCCAAATTCGAAGAAAGAAAACCCCATTTCGGAAGAGGACCTTCCGAACGAAATGAAGCTACCTCTTTCCATAGCCTGTCTGCACCACAATCAAAGGAACCAATGTCCAAGGCCATGCTCCGTCGAGCGATGGTGCTGCTTCTCTGGATGATGGTCCCAGCCTCTAGGACATTGTCTTTGCATCACACGACCGAAGTGAAATCGAGGAATTTTTCTTCTTTCCACGCGGCACATAGCGATGCAGGTCATAGTTTCCGCGGGCGCACTACAATCGCGCGGGTTGGATCACCGTCACCTTGTTTCGTGGCGGAGAGCTTCGCTTCGGATAACTCTGCCATTGCGTGGAGCTCGTTGGTCCGTTTAGGAGTCGGTGCTGGCCAGTGGCGCGAGGCTGATCAACCTACAGACATGACACATTTACTTGCTGTCCTCGGTCTCATCTGAAGTCTCTCGGACCCTCACTGTCTGTTACATTTCTTTACAGTTGTATGTGTTCCCCTAATCCGTCAGGATCCCTCGCCTTGCACTACGTTTAATTCATTCGAGGTCGCCATTTGACATGGCTTACCGATCTTCTACGTATGTTTATATGATATCGGGCATCCTAGCTCACTTGATACATTTTTGACTTTTTGTCACTATCAATGAGTCTCGAAAATCTGACTTGTTCGAAATTCGTGTAGGAACATAGAGTACCTTCTACAGTGGTACTCAAACCGCACATCTCTCTTCCCCCAGACACCGGGCATTCATTGTGCTCGCAGCGCACAGCGGCGCGAGAGAAGACGTGCTCGTCGATGAAATATAGTACCAAGAACCCCCATGCTATATTCCATCGTCATCCTGTTCTCCCCGAGTTTGCCCGTGATGAACGCCCTTCCCCCAGTGGAGAGCTGAGCTGCGAGTGATCCTGAGTGCGAGAGGCTGCGGTGGATCTAGAAAGATCCTCAGTCTGAGCACGTCACGACTAGGATCTATGTGTCGTCTGCAGACTGCTGTCGAGCCTGTTTACCTCTAGGTCTGGGTGCACCACTCCCACCCCAGATGCGGAGAAGCGTTGCAGTGGGATGGGGCCTGCCGACAGAGAAGATGGTGTCCATCGAACGAGAGAACACGGCGCAAGGCGGACGGTTGGGACGGGTGACGTTGGACAGGCTGAGTTCGTGCTGTAGAAGAGCACGGCGACGCGACTGCTGAACATCTAGTACCATATCAAGTAAGTCTTGTCCATGCGTATGACAGTCACGGTGCTACTGACCTTGATTACCATGGTAGAACTACACATGAACGTTTACAGGGAGCACAGCGGCGGTTTGCCAGGAGAACAAGCGTCCTGTTTGCACGGATGATCTTCTGTGCTGGGATTTGCGCTGGGCGGTCTGCGCACCCCCAGCGTTGAAGTTGGTACTAGCTTCATTGTTGGCCGTGGTACGTCGTGGTGGACTTGTCCTCGATACACGCACCACGGCGGTGTCCTCGTTCACAACAGTGAACAACTCCTCTCATACACGCGCATCTGACGGCCAGGGCTCCCATTATTGTTGGCGTCCGTTACCGATATGCCGCCCCCTATCGTTTCCGACAGCATCCTGTTGGCTCCTCTCGACGATCCTGGGCATACACAGCCGCGGCCTGCTCACTCATAAGCCATGTACCCCGCAATGACTACAACGGCGATGTACAAATGGCCAAGCTACCCAAGTATTGACGCGTGCGCTGAGGGATGGAGAATGGAGAATGGGTGCACGACTTGGACGACGAAAGGCGAGACGCGCCGCCTCAAGCTGAAGACGGGAGGGCGAGCAGGGCGCACGGCGCTGCGGGTATGGTGCATGGAGCGCCAAGTATGCGGAGTACGCGGCTGTACTCGAGGACAGCAGCGCTCGGACTGCGTGTCGGCCATCATCAAATCGTCATCCGTGGAGATGGGGTGTAACATGCAACAAGGGTATGAAGGAAAGCACCGTCCCATTCGAGCCACGTGAGGAGATGTAAGAGGAAGGCGAGAGCATAGTTGAGCACGCTGGATCGAGCAGTGCCAACGGAGACGCGCAAGGCCAACTGGGCTCAAAGACGTTAGAATAGACGCTTTGAACTACTCGTTACTCACCTAACGAGTCTCCTTATGCAAGAGCGCCTCCTCTGGTTTCCCCCTGTTTCTGCGTCCACTTGCACTTCTGCAAGCTCATTCGTCCGCCTTCAAGTAGGCCAAGTTGGGTACAATCTGTGAAACCAGGACGTTTCGGTAACTGCTCAAATGAGTAAAATTGACAATGTACTTAGTCCTGCGATGATGGCAGAATATGGGACAAAGATGATGATGAGCGCTTGTAGCACTGCGTGCCGGCTGGAAAATAGTCCATGGACATAATTTTGGCAAAATGTGTGGCAAGGTGTTTTATATTTGGCGTAGTCAATAAGTGTAAATTAGCTAGAATTCTACTCTAGGCGCTTTTTTAGTCAAAATGACAGTAGTTTTCATTAAATGACCAATTATCTCCCCTTTGCAGAATGTTTCGTACTGACCACAATTGGATGAAGGCAAAAGCCGGTCAAATTGATTAAGCTTACCAAAATAGTAACCCCGACAAAAAGTCACAAATTGCGACATGGTAGAACAATAGCAATTTTTCGGATTCTCACCCGGGTTGATAATCAAAATCTACCTGCATAAAAGCACGGATCTGCGAGGGACAAAATTTTGGCAAAATGAATCATTTTGCCACTTGCAAAACAGATCGCACCATGCATGGCCCTTGTCAGTGTACTCGCAGAGCGCACTTCAGTGCACGCACTCAGCGCATGTCACACAGTCACACAGTTACACACGGCGGCTTCGAGGTGCCAGGCGGAAAGGTCTATTCCTTCAGACTTACGCTGGAGTTAAGATAAAAATCAACAACAAACACAATGGACATGGCATGTACTCAAACAGAAAAAGTTATCATTATTCAATGGCGTCTACTAATGCTATACATAAAATTCAGTCCTAGCAAAGGTCATACCTTGTCAGTAGAGGGGATGAGTGCACAGTACCGTGACTTACCTGACCGAGATTTATCACAGCGAAGTGTGGCCCTTCCATTTCCGTTGGGTACGATACCGAGGCAAAGTGTGAAAGAACATGTGTGGGAGTAATGATGATGGTGGCCTCCTGCATGTCAGCCCATAGGGATATGCCGAGAGCGGGGTACTGAGTAAAAGGATCCACGGCAGTAGGGGACTTTAAGCATCGAACTTCAAAGAGAGTCTCGCCGGATGTCGTCTGTATAATCTCCACAATGTGAGCTGGTTTGGGGGTGCTTGACGCCCGAGACTGCACGAGCACAGAGCTGTTACCGACGTGACGAGTGTGTTTAGAGAAGGTGCGTCCGTCCAGTGTATAGAACTGAAGGAGGCGAGCGACGGTGGGTACATGCTTCTTGCCAGAGCTGTATAAACGAAGGGCATGCAGGGTTGAAGGGGCGAGATTCGTGGGACAGGCGGCATCTGGCGGAGTGATGTTGTCGTATTCATCAACATTGTCGTCTTCGCTGTCATCCTCCGTACGAAGCACAGATGAGAGGTCCACAAGTGCTGCACTGCGCTTATGCGGATTTGTCATTTTGCGGAAGATTTTACCACAGTTTTCGATGGCTTCTGGGCAACCCTCTTTCATCAGGAGCGCGCGCAGGTTTGCTGACCGAATGAATGACTTCGTGATCGTCTCTTCAAGGGCACCTGGTGGTGTATGAGCTTCAGAAATTCAACGCATTGGAAATAAGGGCTCACCTGGCTTGAAATTGGTTGGAATGCGCTGTAGCATTCCAATAACCCTTTCGAATGGAAAAGTCCACCATGAATGCACAGGCCCAAACCGACAGAGGTAGTCACTCAGATGGAGGGCCATGTGGTGGTTGGGATGGAGCTTATAGGCCGGCACGATCTCCTTGAGTGTCGTCAAGTAGGAGAGCATATGCTCACGATAAAGCGCTGCCGTTGAACGTGAGGTTGTTGCCAAAGTTGCAATTCGAATAGCGGAAATGAGTGAAATGGTCGCTTCAAGCAGTTTGTGCCGCATGAGACGAGCCTCTTCATCGTCAATGTCTGCATCAAGCCACAGCCTGACAAGGGACACTGGAAGGTAGGCCATCCCAAGAACGCGCCACTGGTCTGCCTTTAACTTCCCGTGACGAGCACTGCCAAAATCTGCAGGTATTGATGAAAGCCATGACGGTTTACGCATATGAGTTATGTCTACGCGAATTTCAGCTAGCTCCGTGGGCGTCAGAATGCACCCCTTCTTGAATTTCTTCATTTGCGCAATCTCGGTTTTCATCAATCTCTACATCCCAAGGTAAGACAGGGTGTGTGCGTCATAATGATTGAACTCACCCAGCTTAAGATAACATCGGTAAGCTGCTCCTTGTTGATCTTGCGCTGTGGGGGTTGAGCTGTAGGGTAGACGATCTCCGGAAGAACATCAAAGATCAGGTTGAGAACGGACCGGTGTGTGCTCAGGATTTTTCTGCGGATGGTCGGAAACTCTACTGGGTCACGCAATTTGTCATTGAGAGGACTCTCCAACAACTTATGAAGGCGGTCCCATGAGCTCTTTTCGTTCTTGGATAGTGTGGAAACGCGGCTTTTGATTTGCCAACTCAGAGGAATCGGCAGTGCTATATGAGCGTCAGCGACACCATTCAACCGCACACCGAGAATTTCGCAGTGCTCCTTCATGAGACCGAGAAATAAGTTATGCATGGCGTCCACCACAACAAAACGGGAAGGATCAAAGTAAGGAAGCCGGAGTAATTCTGACCATCGGATGCCTGTTTCCTTGAGAATAAGGTCCTGTTCCTCCTGATCCAAAGCGTTCTTGTACCGCTCTGCACTAGAAAGATACTCTGTATGCGTGCGCGGTACCCATGTACCAACCTGGGTGTCGGAGATGCCATGGTCCTCCAAGGTGCAGCGACAGAAGGCACATATGTGATTGGCGCCCACGCCAACAAAACCTGCTGTCTTCCAAGCGGAAACAAGGTCACAAACAAGGCAAATGAGGGCACATTTGATGAGTCGACCACATTGGTATTCAAACGTGCGTGAATATCGAACACCGGGTACCCAAAGTTCCAGGAGTTCGTCGATTAATGCCGTCAGGTAATGGTTGAGACAATCCAGCGGAGGTTCGGAAGGCCCAGGGATGACACCATAGAGAAACATGTTCTCTGGTTTATAGCGGAGATTGGAGGGCAGGTTGAGGCACACGACGGAAACGAGTCCAACGGAAATTTTTTTGCCTGCTTGCTTGTTTCCAAGGGGGTTGAAGTAGTCGACACATAACGAAAAGATGTAGCGGCCTTCGTCTCCGCCGACACTAAAGTGCTTGCCATCAACACCTTCGAAACCCCGCAGAACCTCCCCATCAAAAATGTCCTGCATAATTCCCGAGTCTCTCTGAGACCACGCAGCATCCATCGCTTTTTCGAGCCCCCTACATGATAGCAATCCCGCCAGCCAGTCTTTGAAGCCGGTGCGAACAAACCGCTTGATAGGGACCATTACTTCTTGACCCCCAATGCGCTGGGGTTGCAGAAGCGTAGTCCCACACTCTGAACCGCCTTTGAACGATTTATATGAGCAGAAAGTCGGATAAATGGGAATTGGCGAATCAGTGTCATAGCAAGGATTGTAGTTGGCATGGCAGTCGTCCTTGGGACACACAGCCGCTACAACTGTTCTGGGATCAAGATGGAATACATCTGTGGCTCGCCGAAAGTCGGTAGGGAAGTCGGAGACAAGTTTTTGGTCATAGTTGTTCAGTTCCCGCCCGCCACGCTCGAGTGTGAGATGAATGATATATTGGAGCATGTTGAGAAGGAAATTACAGCCTCTTAGAGCCACACCGAAAATGACTTGACACGCAATGATGGCAAAAAAAGAGACCTGAAGGATCGGATCAACACCGTCAGGGATAGGGAGAAAGTGGTGATCTATAGGTTACAGTCGTCAGTGAATGAGGACTTCTGGAAGGAAACCCCCGTACGAACCTGTCTGGAACGGTATGCCAGGCGCTCTCTGCATTGCTTCGTTGATTCCTTCCCATTTCGATATCCATGCCAATTTAGCAAAATTAAGATGCTCTTGCGATTCCGCTAACTGCTGTGAGATAGGCCGCTTCCGTTCCAACACACTTGGTCTCTTGAGAGTAATTAGATCCAGTTGGTCAAAGAAGGTCGCCAAGCCCTCCTGGAAGATGTCAAGAGGGAACACTATGGATTTTGTTGTGCTTGAGGGCTCTTCTAAGGACTGTATGGCTGAAATAAGGCGACTGTAAAAGGCTTCAACGGCAGGACCCAAGTCATTGAGGTACGACAAGGCTTCCTTCTCTGGATTGCGATTGAGCGACTGGCGAGGGCGGCGAGGTGGTGTTATTGGAACCGGAGGTGGTTTTTGGTCTACAGAAAAGACGTTCGGAGATGATGGCGATTTCCCCCACAGTCGACCGCCTGGGGTTGTCGCAGAACCAGAGACCTGGTCGGAAAGGGTGCTTGCCGCAAGATGGGCAGAGATGTCGTCGATTTGGGAGGAGATAGTGTCATCTGCTAGTTTTTGGGCCTCAGCATATAGGGACCGGGCGGAGGACGACCGTTCGTCTAGCTCGTGTCTTTTAAGGATCTTGGGAGTAACCACTCGACCATTAGGACCAGAGTCACGGCAGCCATGAACTGTACATTTGCACCGAACAGAAGAGGCCATATTGCTCTGGATAATCCAGGGCAAGGGAAGTGACCTTGAGAGGCGCTGTCCGCATCGTTTTTATCTATACGGGTTGTCAAGATGACAGACAATAGCACTATGCGCTAGACGTACCGATAATACAAGGTTGCCACCGGAAAACAATGACCTCCAGCCAGATTATGCCTTGCCTAGATAATCCAGGCAATACACAGGGCAGACTTTGCCTAGATAATCCAAGCAAAGTCAGCAAGCACTACACTCAGATAATCCAGGTGAGCGCACACAAAGTGAAAGCACAGAGAAGCACTGCACCCAGATAATCCGGGCGAGCGCGCGCAGAGAGCAAGCATGGAGAGAAGTGGAGAGAAGCAGGGTGGGAACGTTGCCACCAAAGCAGATGGAGCGGAGTTTTAAATTCTTGTGTCAGCACTCACTGCTATCCTCACTGACGCTCTCATGTTTGTCACCACCCTTGATGGGACGCTTCGGATTATCTGAAGTGCTCCCTCTCTTATACTCCTACTATCCTTAACGGAGCGCATCGGATTATCTGATGTACCCTCTCTCTTGCTTCTACCGCCCTTAACGGAGCGCATCGGATTATCTGATGCACTTCCTCTTTCTAACTTCTACCATCCAACGGAGCGTATCGGATTATCTGATGCGTCTCCTCTCTTACTTCTGCCATCCTTAACGGAGCGCATCGGATTATCTGATGTGCCTATCCTCCGTCTTGGATTATCCTTAACGAAAACAGGCGCAAAATTCGTATATTCAACATACAAGTTACACGGCCGCCACTGGAACTACAATCGAACAGCGATCTGCTTCTTCCAGCCCGGATGGTCAGTATCCACCCCCTGCTTCGACATACTGGCTTTATAATAGCGCTCCAAGGCCTCTGCTGCCTTTCGACTCAACTCATCATCCGGATCTGAACAACCATAGTGGCTAATATTATACATGAAACCTTGGTAACTGCCTAAGTGAGTTCATATATCCAGGATGGTAGTTGCCCAAGGCCTTGGGCAATGATGCATGAGCCTCTCTGCTGGCCCTGGCATCTCTGGCATCTATGTAAATTCAAACTCAGCCATTGCTGGGAGGTATGCCGGAGTTCCGGAAATTCCCACGATCCACAAAACTGATGGCCATGATGGCCACCTCAAAATTCCCACAGTCACTAAAATCACTCAGATCCATCAGAAATGATGGCTCACCTTATAAATTCCCACGCTCGCTCAAAAAACATAAAAGATGCGGAAAAATCAGGAGCATCTGGAACCGTGAGAATCACTTCCAAATTCGGCCTACAGCATGCTCTAGAACGCTTTTTTCGTTTTAAACGACGCACTTTTTGCTATTTTTAGGTCGAAATTTTTGGGTGATCAAACTGGAATCAAATACTATTAAATAGATGTGATTTTTTGAGCCCAGAACCACCTGGATAGGTGCCCTGGTTGGTGAGATATGGCTGCATTTAGCCCAGCATATTAGCTTAGCTTTAGCCTAGAATTCCCATGGCTGTAGCTGCCCCAATTTTTGGAATTTCAGGACGCTCTCCGTATCATTCTGTAGGTATTTTTAGCGCGCTTCTGATGCACCTTTTATTATGGAAGCGCGTGCCATTTTTATTCCGCTATTCACATAACAAGCTACATTCAAAAAGCGAGCCACTCACCTGTACCATGCTCAAATCTTAGAATTTCTGGACGCTTCTGACACCATTCTGTAGGTACTCTTGACACGCTTCTAACGCATATTATATATTTTTAGTGTGCTCAGTGGTTCCTATGCTATTCTCAAAACAAGCATTTCTCCAAAAAGTGTGTCATTGGGCTATAGCTTGACCATTTTTGCATATTTCCGCACGCTTCCAGGACCATTTTGTAGCTATTCTTAACGCGCTTCCAACGCATATTTTATCATATTAGAGCGTGCAGCGGTTCTGGTGCTATGAGAAAAACAGCCATTTCTTCTATAAATATGCCACTGGGCCATAGCTTGCTCATTTCTTTATATTTCTGGACGCTTCTGGTACCATTTCATTGCTATTTCTTGATATATTTAGATGCATACTTTATTAAGGCCATACAGTAAGTATCTGTCTTGCTATTAGTTAAATAGATGCAGGCTGAGGGATGCAATGATGCAGTGATTGCACAGCATATAAATAATATTTCCCAATGCTCTTTATACCACTGGTAGCATCAAAGTAGCAGATTCAGACATGTCAATTTTCATGCCAGCATGTCAATTCTATGTTTTGTAATAGTGAAATTACTGGAAAATCACTGAGGTACAACTGATTTCACATTTGCATTTGCTATACTGCCTCAATCTGCGCACTCTAACAGCGAGCTTGTAGCTGTGATTTACCCCTTTCTAATGCATATTTTATGTTTTCAGGGGGATCAGTATATCTCCTGCAATTCACTCAACAGTACCTGCATCATTTTAGATCTTATGCCACTATTGTTACCATCACTACACTCTCATATACCTTTATCTTATGCTCATTCAATATACATAATCTCACATCTTATTGATCTATCCCACTATATGACAGTCAATGCACCCAATACACCATACATAAGGTGAATGAGAAAATGGTGTAGGTCATGACTATGTCAGAGTACTACCTACAACCAATATGACTTCAGGTGGCAATGGCTGGTATTGAGCAGTGGCATGACCCACAGGGTACAATTAAATAGGTTGTATTAACCTCCACTTTGCAGCATGGTTTATCAGATTTCATTCTGGCAGGGGTCTGCCTATGTGAATGTACTCACCTGTACCAGGAGGAGAGGTTGGGTATGTGGTATATTGATATAACATATCATGTATCAGTGACTGACATCTACACCACTCACTAATGAACTATTTTTGCTCTAATTGACATAAAACTAGTATAGAGAAACATATTCCAGATGATGATGCAGGCTAGTCATACCAGAATGAGAGACCAGTGTCAAAGTAGTTGATGAAGTGGTCTGTCTACCACATCTGACTTACACTATCTAAAATTATTGATACAGCATTCTAAGAACCTCATAGAGGTTTTGAAGCAAGAAATTGGGAATAGGTATGAGTCACTAAAGTACAGAAGACTACCATATACATTGGTGCATAACAGTGTGTACTCACTCAACCCACCATATGATTAAGCCATGAGTGCACAACTATATGTGAGTTTCAGAGGGATATACTGATCCCCCTGAAAACATAAAATATGCATTAGAAAGGGGTAAATCACAGCTACAAGCTCGCTGTTAGAGTGCGCAGATTGAGGCAGTATAGCAAATGCAAATGTGAAATCAGTTGTACCTCAGTGATTTTCCAGTAATTTCACTATTACAAAACATAGAATTGACATGCTGGCATGAAAATTGACATGTCTGAATCTGCTACTTTGATGCTACGAGTGGGTATAAAGAGCATCAGGAAATATTATTTATATGCTGTGCAATCACTGCATCATTGCATCCCTCAGCCTGCATCTATTTAACTAATAGCAAGACAGATACTTACTGTATGGCCTTAATAAAGTATGCATCTAAATATATCAAGAAATAGCAATGAAATGGTACCAGAAGCGTCCAGAAATATAAAGAAATGAGCAAGCTATGGCCCAGTGGCATATTTATAGAAGAAATGGCTGTTTTTCTCATAGCACCAGAACCGCTGCACGCTCTAATATGATAAAATATGCGTTGGAAGCGCGTTAAGAATAGCTACAAAATGGTCCTGGAAGCGTGCGGAAATATGCAAAAATGGTCAAGCTATAGCCCAATGACACACTTTTTGGAGAAATGCTTGTTTTGAGAATAGCATAGGAACCACTGAGCACACTAAAAATATATAATATGCGTTAGAAGCGTGTCAAGAGTACCTACAGAATGGTGTCAGAAGCGTCCAGAAATTCTAAGATTTGAGCATGGTACAGGTGAGTGGCTCGCTTTTTGAATGTAGCTTGTTATGTGAATAGCGGAATAAAAATGGCACGCGCTTCCATAATAAAAGGTGCATCAGAAGCGCGCTAAAAATACCTACAGAATGATACGGAGAGCGTCCTGAAATTCCAAAAATTGGGGCAGCTACAGCCATGGGAATTCTAGGCTAAAGCTAAGCTAATATGCTGGGCTAAATGCAGCCATATCTCACCAACCAGGGCACCTATCCAGGTGGTTCTGGGCTCAAAAAATCACATCTATTTAATAGTATTTGATTCCAGTTTGATCACCCAAAAATTTCGACCTAAAAATAGCAAAAAGTGCGTCGTTTAAAACGAAAAAAGCGTTCTAGAGCATGCTGTAGGCCGAATTTGGAAGTGATTCTCACGGTTCCAGATGCTCCTGATTTTTCCGCATCTTTTATGTTTTTTGAGCGAGCGTGGGAATTTATAAGGTGAGCCATCATTTCTGATGGATCTGAGTGATTTTAGTGACTGTGGGAATTTTGAGGTGGCCATCATGGCCATCAGTTTTGTGGATCGTGGGAATTTCCGGAACTCCGGCATACCTCCCAGCAATGGCTGAGTTTGAATTTACATAGATGCCAGAGATGCCAGGGCCAGCAGAGAGGCTCATGCATCATTGCCCAAGGCCTTGGGCAACTACCATCCTGGATATATGAACTCACTTAGGCAGTTACCAGGGTTCATGTATGATTACTGCTGCTATTAGTGATCTGAATGCACGTGTTTAAACACGGGCGAGGCTATCTTGACGTTGGGGACTTCCTTTGTTTTGACGTTGGGGGTTTCCTTTGTCTTAACGTTGGGTGCTTCCGTAGTGTCAGGCTTGACGTTGGGAGTTTCCTTCAGATGCGCGACCATTTTGCTGGGTTTCACAAGCTGATACAGCGGCTGCAGACCATCCTGGTGCGCGGTTAATCTCGGTAACATCCATTTAGATTTGAAACTTACCGTATTCCAGGCGGCCATGTCCAGTTTCGCTGTCAAGAGGCCAAGTATCGCAATCAGTGCAATCGCGTTCATGAGGAGGACAGCCATCACTAGGCTGCATCCTTGGTTTGACGAGCGCCCGCGAATCGCTCTAACCTAAAAAAACGTTGGGTAAGCCATCATCTCTTTGAAATATGAACTTGAATAACTTACTGCTTTCCTCCATACTATAATCTCAGGTTTGTCATCGCTGGTGCCAGCTGCGAGTATGTGAAATCTGTCGGAAGAGACAGCCTTTCGGAGGTTTGTCAAATTAATATCACACAGCAAAGAAACAACTAGACTGACATCCAATGCTTGGATCATAGACTTTTTTGAACCCACACGAAGCTTCTGGAGGCACAGAGCGGTCCTGCAGGAGAATATGTAGACCTGACCATGGTCGCTTCCGCAGGAAACCATAAGTGATCCCTCCAGGAACGTTCCGTCGTGCAGACAAGTCTGCGTGCGGTGGATATCGAATGACTCGGACAGGGACAGGGCGGGGTAAGCATACATGTCGAAACCTTTTGTGAGATTGTCAACCAAGAGGTAGCTTCCATTAGGGCTAAGCCTGGAGCTGCCAATGCTGGATTTGAGCTGCTTGCTCCAGTTGTCGGCACCAGAGGTGACTGCCTTCGAGAAGCTGAATGCGAGATAAGTACGTCGGTCTCACTGTAAACATAGGCATCATACTGACATGATTCCCGACTCTAACCCGCAGATAATCACCGAGTCTCCACCATTTGCAAAATGTACTGATCTAGGAACAGTGGCTTTCCCATTTTCGATATCACCGAGGTTCCTTGTCCAGACCCTATCAAGCGTACCTAAGGTATGGTTTCAGCCCACGCTATATCATTTAGCAAGGAAAATGCGAACTCACGGTTCTTATTCATAGCATACATCACAATCTTTCCCCTGTGGCTGCACACAACAAGTTTCCCTTGGTACTCATTATATTCAATGGCCTCCACAGGGTCGTTGAGTAGGAATGAATGAGCGCAAGCTAGCTCATGCGATGTTTCCTTGAATTCAAGTAAGACTCAGTGTGGACGAAAGGTACGCAGGACTCACCGAATCCTTATCCTTGGTATAGACTAACAGTAACCCCCGGCCTGTACCAAAGCAGACACTGTACGCATCCATTGGACTTCCCATCCACTTCACGCAGGTTACTTGTCCCCACCGTCCCTGACGGTCAGACAACGTCTCAATATTCTTTTGCTCCTCTATGTCCCATATATGAACGACCTCTTCATCGCCTAGACAAACGCCATCCGGAAACCATCCAATGAGTAAGTACATTTCTAATACAAGGACCTTGTTGCGAAGGAACTCACCTCCGCTCGCCAGGAGCTTGCCATCTTCACTAATCGCCACGGAATTGATTGGACCTTGTGCCCCTTTCAGAGTAGCGTAGACGTTGTAACCAGACTGTGATCTGTTGTTAGATACATTGATCCAGGATGAACAATCAACGCACTTTCTGAGATCGTATAGAGAGAAGTGACTTCAGCATTATTTTCGAGCAAATAGCACACGATGAGGGATAATTTGGATGAGATTCAGTGTGCCATCCCTTCTTTTATTAACGTACACCTATTGTCATCACTTTTCGACTTTGTTGCACATTCTGTGCGCTCTATTGTTTTGCTGATCCGCCTGTCGCTTTGGGAGTGCCTCAAATCATTAAGCGAAGTATAATACAAAAGCTCTCCAAATATGTATTGTATTTTCTTATGCAGCCCGGTTCCGTTGAAATGCATTTTGATTTAATTGAGAAGAACAACAAAGCTACATGTGGAACAAGGAGGAGAATGAAGCTTATTATATGGCTTGTCGTACTCTACAATAACAGAACTCATTCCATGTTTCCATTACCGCACCCCATGGACCACTTTACCAAAGCCCACCTGCCTCTTATCTCACCGTGAATCATTTTCAAGCAACACAGTCTCCCGCCAAGGCCCAACATCACTCAGCGCCTGAATCTTGACCAGCAAATCCGTCGAGCTGACCGTGTTCGTTTTTCCGCCACTGTACCTAGGCACAAATCAAAGGAGCCAGGAAGCTCCGGTTCAAGAAATCCTTCCAGAACATCAACACCAGCACCGGCAAGCGATGCATTGTCTGATTTATCTGAGTTGTCAGATGAAGACTCCGACGAGGATTACAGTGAAGCGCAGGGTGCTGGCGGCTCAGCTACAATTGCAAAACCACCAGGTGCAATAGGTCGAAAATCGGGAGGTTACAACCTAGAGGATACTCTGAATTGGGAAGGCGGCAAGTATAAGAGATTGATTGTGAGTTTATTATTTGGCAGTTTAGTCATAGTGACTTACCTCGGTTTCAGGATTGGCTCAATGGCAAAATCCAAAGCAAGCTTGATAGCACAAAGTCTTTCAAGTACCAGGACCAAAAGAGTCTCAACGAGCTCATTTTAGAGGTAAGCAACAAACTCTCATCAATTAACACAGAACTCACATGAGAAATATCATACCAGGGTACCCGGAAGTTTGGCATTGAAGGAATGTACGAGAAAAACTGGCCAATTCGGGAGGGATTCAAGATGCGGCTGAAAACGACGTCAGAAAGTTGGAAGAGAAAGGGAAAGGGGAATGCAGATAGCAATCTGCGGAAGACACTGGCTGCAGTAATGGGTCAATCAAAGTCATGAGCAATCAGAAATCATGTACATCTTATCTAGAGTACAAGTATTGACATGCTTAGCTCAATTCCAGATGGTGAAAACGATAGTGATTGCAAGTATGGTATGTATATTACATGTAAATGCTCAACGGTAATTGCGTCTGGGGCAGACCTCATTGGCAAATAAGATAGAGCACGCACGGTTGAAGTCAAGAAGCTGACGGGTCTGACCAAATCCGCGAATGACCTTCCTCCAATTACCAGCATTTTTAGGACGTTCACCCGCCTGATTTTTGGTCAGGATTGACTGGAAAAGAGCTTCAGAGGCATCTGTCCACTCAAGCCAACAGAACCCGTTTTTGTCATCCCAGTCGCGTGCAAGGGGGAAGTAGGTAAGGAAAGCGGTTTGAGAACCATTTCCTGGATAGATAATTAGTTGTGATAGCCTAGTCTAGAGGGGGAAAACATACCCGTATAAACCTCATATTGCCCACAGATGACCAAAAGATTGTCCTCAGTGAGAATGTCATCCCAGTATTGGTATCCCCGTGCTTCCGAGTCAACAACAAGACCGCAAAACTCGCGCCGAACCTTCTCAGAGGGTCCTTTGAAGACAGAATCCTCAGAAACAAACTGCCTTGCTATCCGACCAATGATCCCACCACGCATCAATGCAACGCGACCGGCTGGGCCTTGCAGCAGTGCTTTAGCGGCAAGCATTGCGCTGTCAAAGTCGGCAGCTGTGAACTGATGGTTTGATAACCGATATCGAGGTCTGGTGGCGACTGTATAAGAAGACAAGCTGGTGGGGCGGTGAATAACAGTATGGAATGGGATTCCAAATTTGAGCAGACGATGAGCAATAGTAACAAGATTATGCGTCGGATTAGACACAATATATCGAATAACATAAAGTGCTGCCTCGGAAGAACTAACAGCAATATCCCAGTCATAGCCAGGACACGAGAGACTATGAAACACAAAAAGGCCGTCTTGTAGCCGCAAGATATTTCTAAACTGGAAGAGGTCACGAAGAGAGGTGAAGTTGTTGGCATTTAAATCATCCAACTGCTCTGGTGGAGCCTGCGCCTGCGCCAATGAGGAAACAAAGATTTTCATGGAGAGGTCGATTTGGTCAGGTGCGGGTGATGTTAGATATCCCAGTGTCTTTCCAACTCCTTTCTCGTCTAGCAAATTCAAGTTGGGGGGAGTGCTTGCGTTCTGGATTATTCTATGAGTAAAACCGTAGTTGTATTGCAAAGCTTGGGCGATTGGTGTGCACAAGCCAATGTTTTCTTCCACGCGAGAGAACACCCGATGATCAGTGTCTCCGCTTGAACTATTTACAGGTAAAGAGCTGGCCACCGGTGTGGATGAAGGGCCTGGAAGAGGTGAGGGGGGGCGAGGGGGACTCATAGTCGGACTATCTACAGGCAAAGAGCCAGCGGCCGGTGTGGGTAAAGGTCCTGGAAGAGGTGAAGGGGGCTGAGCGGAAGTCATAGTTGAACTCTCTACAGGTAAAGAGATGGCGGCTGATATGGGTAAAGATCTTGGAAGTGGTGAGGGGGGGTGAGGGGAACTCATAGTCACATTGAAGGGTTCCTCAAATGAGATCTCCCCATTGCTGTCTTCGTCGTCGCTATCTGGGTCATACGGGACATACTGACGTGGAGGGGCCATGCATAAACGCGGTACGCCCTCCTCAGGTTCTGAGCTGGTGTTGGCAATAAAGTCCGGGAATATATCCCATTCGTTATGCACTTCATCATACACATTCGGATCCCCGTCATCCAACAAATCCTCAAATTGTCGCCTCACTGCCTGTTTACGCATGAAGACAGCAAGACCACCTGGAGTAACGACTTGCTCCCAGGTGAACATTGCAGTTTTCTTGGTCGGCGGCTGTGACTTTCGATTGCGATATGTCTGAAGAAGTTGATTGCTAGCGCCTTGCATGATAGCAGGGCGTCAAGCGGCTCTTGCACAGAAAAACTCCTTCCAGTCGGTGTGCAGTTTTTGCTGCGCAGGATCTTCCATTGTGATCATTCCCTGCTGAGGGAGCGTGGCATCCTGTGCGGCCTCTTGTTCTTGCCTGCCATGATACGTTGCCATCTCCCGATTCAGAATATCATCTGCTTCCGTTTCCGTAAGTGACGAATGTTGTTTGAGGAATGCTTTCCGAACAAGATGAACAACATCAGATGGACTGTCCTGAAGCTTGAGCACCCGAACACTCGCGGGATCTCTGAATTCAGTTGCAATGCCACAAAATCGTTGGATCACGAGGGCTGCCAGGGGAGCTGACTCAGGCGTAGAGAGTATAAAAGTAAGCGCCTGCTGGATGAGCTCTGTTGGCGGTCGCAGATACTCAAGCTCCCGGTTTCGAGATATGGCCTTCTCAGCCTCCGACGTCCAGGGAAAGAAAAGCGGTATGTTGCGCTTGAGGAAGAAATCTATAGAAGGATGTCGACGGTCTTCCGCCGACCATGGTATCACGACCCCTGCTTGCACCACCCCCTTATCAAACCAACAGACAGGCGAGGACAATAAACCATCAAGCCATGGCAGTGACCACTTATGCGAACTATCGTCCAGTAGCTGTTGATACCAGTGAGGGTAGGGGCTGCCCCTAGGAGTGGGGCGATTGGAAGGTAAAATTGACGTCTGCTGGATTACGAAGGAAAGGTAGCCCATCCAAATCGCAAACCAGTCTCTGGACAACGATATCATCTGCTTTGCGAGGGCCATTGTTTTGTGGGCTCTGTCGAAGCCGAAGGATGACGGTAGAGGAGGTGTGCTGGCGGCTATGCTATGGTTCATACGCAATTGCCACGCAGCGTCCACGAGAAGTGACTCCTTTTGCGTCCAGAGTGCGATAACATCGCGCGTCATCTGGTATCTTGTTATGACGCGGGCGGGCAAGTCGGAGCGCCCCTCAAGGGAGATCTGAACGGGTACGATATTCGGTGTCCAGCTGAAGGGCTCGAAAGGATAGGAGATGAAGGTTGGAGCCAGGGGGATGAACGACATCCATCCCCAAGGCTCGCTCCACCACACGGGCTGGCGGAAGGCAGAAACGTTTGGATGTTGGACTTGGAAAGGGGCTGGGTTACCGTAACGCGGAGGATCAACTACGACATGTCATTGGCAGTTCGGTGAATAGTACAAGTATCCTTCGCGAACAAAAGCGCTGCCCGAAGAGTAATCGAACCGCCTGGAATTTGACATGGAGCACAACTTCAGAAGCCAGTCAATAATCATCTGGTATGAAGAAGGAACGAACTCACTGTGGATTATATACCAACGCGTTTCTGATACCAGAATCAAAGCGACTTAGAAGCTGGAAACGCGAGCAAGATTAAGAACAAAGTCTTGAGTCAAACTAAGGGTACTCACCGAGAATGGAAGGGACGTTTCCAGTCCAACAACTGAGACCAGTTATCCTGCCTGAATGCCCTCAGACAACTCGAGCCCTCGACACTTCCCAGATAATCCAAGAATGTCGGCAGTCGAGCGGTACCTGTGCTCAACACCACCTAGATAATCCAGGGGTATCGGCGATCCAACAGTGTGCCCAACAATGCCCAGATAATCCGGGAGTGTTGGCGCTTCGGGTTCCAGCAGAGGAGGGTGCAGAGAAAAGAAAGGAAAGAAAGTAAAGCTGTACCAGATAATCCGGTACAGCGAAGGTGGGCAGAAAGAGAGTGACGGTAGAAAGAGAGTGATGGTAGGTAGAAACAAAAGCGAGAACGATGCTGCGATATGTGATGAAGCGGAGTTCGAATGCAGCGGAGTTCGAATTCAGCGTCATCAACATCAACACGCTCTCGTCTGCTCTTCATCTCCTCCAGGTGCTCAAGATTATCTTGGGCGCCACTTCTCTCTCTTCAGATTTGCAGGATTATCTTGCGCAATCCTCCAGGTGCTCGAGATTATCTTGGGCACCTTCCCTTCTCTCTCTCGGATTCGCAGGATTATCTCGCGCAATCCTCTTTCTTCCTCCAGGTGCTCGAGATCATCTTGGGCACCTAAACGTCTCTCTCTCTCTCTCTCTCTCTCTCTCTCTTTGGATTCGCAGGATTATCTCGCGCAATCCTCCTGGACTGGTCCCTGCTGTAGGGCGTTTGTGTCCCGTCATTCGCAGGATTATCTTGCGCAATCAACAGTTTTGGGTGTTCGTAGGGTGTCTGGGTGTAGATATGTGTCAGGCGCTACAGTTGCGCCACCAATGTCTAAAGGCATAGGATCCTGGTACCGCTCGTCCCAAGACCGTTTGCAGTGTTTGAGATTATCTTGAACACTGGTACTGATATGCTTTTCAACCTAGGTGAGATGGAAATCATGTCATTGGAATTCTATCTAATAACATTCTAGACTTCATCTATGTATCCCAAGTCCATGGGACGCACCATCTTCAAAGCCCGGAAGTGAAGGTTGGAGAGGCCCCTGACATACCCCTTACTATAGAAGTTCTCAGGGCACTTGATGGTAGGATCTCTTGTGCTCGCATTGTTCTGTGCAGACCTAATCCGTTCTCGAGCAGGGTTCCCGGGACGCGGTCTACCAACTCCACTCTTGGTGTTCCGTTGCTGATTCATGAGCAAAATCCTGCCCATAACCTCCACACTCCTCCAGGGACGCTTTCGTACATAGTACACCGGCTTGCCGTTCTGTACATCGCTTTCGTCGGAGCTCACCCCTGCTGGCCCTAAACGCATCACCATCTCCAAAGTGGCCGCCCATCCTTCATCCCAGCCACCGTCCGGAGTCTTGATGCTCTCCAGGCATACTGTTTGTCGGAAATCATAATCCTAGAAGAGGTCACTATCACCACTATTCAGACGCAGTGAATGGGACTTACACCCAATCTTCGAACGTTTTTCCGGCTCATGGAGTCCACTCTCGCCTTCCATTCCTCCCTTTCGGCATCCGACATCAACTTCCTCGACTTGGTCCATATTTTCCACAGGCGGGTGAGACGATCTCTAAACAGGATAGCAATACAATCCCTCGCTTTATCCGATAACTGAATCCGGTACACCTCCGCAAATCGGTCAATGAATGCCTCTTCGAGGAACAGGTGCCATTCCGTTTTCCAAAAGCTTTTCCGGAAAGTTGGACGGAAGCCCGTCAATGTTGGCGGCACGCTCTGATCTTTCTCATATTTCGCCACTTCGTGAAGCTCCGCAAGTTCCACATTGATGATATCGGCGTCTGACTCCATACCCAGGATCTGGTTCATGAGTTTCCGAACCTTGCACTATGCGACATTCATATTCAGCGTACAACTACCAACAATGGCCTGACATAACGCACCAGCACCTTCGCCCGCTTTGGGTTGTTTCCGCGCAGTTTCGGGTTACTGAAAATATTCAATCGTTTTGAATCCCGACCTTTCCGCCCTTGAGCCCGTTCCTCAGCATCGTCGGACTCGTCGTCCGCGTCGGAGCTCTGATCTGCATCATCGTCGTCCTCGTCCTCATCGTCCTCGTCAGTTTCGTCATTAAAGACATCTTGGATGGCCTCTGGCGAATACGTCTTCTTCTGTTTGGATGGCGCCTGTTTTTCTCTGTTGTTCCATGGACCAGCCATCACTATGTCAACATGGGCTCCTTGCCCCCCGCGAGGACTTGCTACCTTTTGCGGTGGTGGTAACTGAAGAGTATCCTTAGTCCCAGCGTACTTGACTCAAAGTTATGGATAATCTACCTGATGGGACTTTGCCGCACCCGCAACCGCGCGTGGTTCCTCGGTGTGGTTCCCCGGCGGTGTCTGCAAGAAAAATTGCATATCAGACTGGAACATCATTCAAATATATCAGCTCCAACCTTTCCCGTGTTCCTATACCGGCCATTGCTGAACATGTTTACGCCCATGCCACTGTCCGGGTCATCTTCACTTGCATACAAGTCGTCGGCTGACTGGTCTTCGTTGCCTCGAGCAGCCTTCTCGACGGCCTCCATCTCAACTATCTCCATATCGTCATGTTGAAATGCCAGTTGACTGTCCTCGGAGTTGTTTTGGTCCAACGTTTGACGCGGAGCGGTCATACTTGGGGAATTGCCGGTAGCTCGCTCAGCGGCTGTCGTTTCAAGTTCCTTGTAGCGTTTCTGTTCCTCGCGAAGCTCGGTTGTCAGTTTGGCAATGTCCCCGCGATACTCCGAATTCTCTCTTTCTGCCTGTAAGGCCCGTTCCTGGGTGGTCTTCAGCTGGTCGCTCAAGTCCACTATGGTTTCCGTGGCTTTCTTCACCGCTTTCGAGAACTCCACCATTTGTGACTTCATTTCAGCCATCTCCTTCTTATGATCATCCGCGGCAGCTTCCGAGTCAAGTTTGAGCTGGGCAATCTCGCGGTCGTACTGAAGCACACGTTTGCCTCCGTCCTAACAGCTCATTGCGCTCAGCCTGGCTCCAACGCATAATATTTCTGAGAAACTCACCTGAAGCATAGCGTCTTTATCGGCAGCGCCCGCTTTGATATCGTCGATCTCCTTTTGAAGCGATGAAAGCAACTCTCGAAAATCCATATTCTCCTTCTGCGCCTGTTCCGTGTCCTTCTTTGCTTGATCGAGTTCGTTTCTCATCGCATCAACTTTTTGCTTGGTTGATTCTTCCGCTTGCTTCGCATTTGCCTGGAGGTTGTTGATGTCGTTCTTGTATCCTTCCACGATCACCGCAAAGTCTGCATTCATCTGGTTGACGATCCTTTGATGGTTGTCATTGAGAACCTCACGGTTATTGGCCTCAATGCGCTTGATTTCCGTGTTCTGGGAAACAATGCTCATGTGAGATTCCCAGTAATCAATATGCGACGTAGACACACCATCAGCGACATAGTCGGTCCCTCTACTGCGCGGAACTTTATAGCAGGTGCAGATGGTTCAGAATCCCGACGGCGTTTCTCGATTTGTATGTGGACTTGCTGGACCTGCGGAGGCATGCCAGAAGGCAAAAACTGCGACACCGCCTCCGGTGCCAAACTGTAGACAATTTAATGTTCAGTACACTCTCGAATCCGAATTTTAAAGCGTACATACTTCAAGCTGCCAGCGCTTGTTGCAACGGTGTGATGCTGAGCCATGGAATTAAGCGGAGCCACAGCGGTCGGGGTTTGTCCACCCTCTGGGTCTGTCTGTGCTGTGTGGTTTACGTGGCCAAGCTCAATATCGGGAGTATGTTCCTGGTCACATCTGATTCCGCGTTGGAAGAGATCCATAATCATAGACATTGGAAAAGCGAGGAGATTTTGTGTGCCCCTCGCGCCTTTAGCAAGGATGCCAATATAAGGTGCGCATTGGCAGTCATTATTGTTACTTTCAGACAATAATCCAGGAGGCTAGCTATGAGTTGGATATGCAGAAACGGATCAAAAAGTGCGCTCAACGCGCGACCCTGCCCCGGCCTCATCACCGTGTGAGATTCTCTGTTCTCTCATCTTCATTTCTCCCCTATTCTACCCTACAACTGAGTGCGTATCACTTTCGCCTACAGTGGCGCATTGCTCAGGTGCGGAGTGGGCATGAATTTATTGTTCATGGTGTTAGTTAAAAGCTCAAGGTGAAACGGTGCATTTTTCACTGCCTGTTCTTTTCAATGCCCAGCACTCGTGGATCGATTCCTACCCCCTCTGCGAGGGTAAGTCGTGTCCTTTTGGTTTATGCTACTGCAGATAAGGCTAACTATCTCTAGGATTCTCTTGTTACGCTCAGAGCTAGGCTCTATTCTTCCCATTATACCGGCGCTCTCACAAAATCAGTTCAAACCAACATACACAATCAAACCAGTCGCCGGGCGCCTGCTTACGATTCCGTCAAGCGAATTGACGACTATCCGGAACGCCATACCCTACGCTACCCCTGGGTCGAACAATTATTCGAGGATCGCAACATTCAACTCTATATCCATGATACAGTACTCACAATCACCGAGCGCGGGCGCTCACACTCATACATCATATTTTGTCAAAATCATGTCCGTCTCCCCCTCAATCGCAACCTTGGTCATCATTGGAGGGGAGACATTGTTGTAATGCGGCTGGGCAGAGGGAAGCTCGTGGGCGAGGTTGTTAATCTGCAAGCCGGCGATGTTAGACGTGTTGATAAGGTTATTCATCGGTATGTGCACAATCTCTTCTATTCATTTATATACTGACACTGTGTTCTTTAGTTTCCTCGCTCAAGCAAGACAGGGAAAACGGCTCCGTTTGCCACCTTGTATATCATTTAAGCATTAAAGAACATTTTACTACCACATAGTTATTTTATGTTATACCGATTGCCATACTTGCTCCCTCTCGATCACCCAAATGTATTGTCGGTTCTGAAGTCACTTGTGCGCTACGAATATGTGTGACTCATGTGTGACTGTGTGACATGCGCTGAGTGTGTGCACTGAAGTGCGCTCTGCGAGTACACTGACAAGGGCCATGCATGGTGCGATCTGTTTTGCAAGTGGCAAAATGATTCATTTTGCCAAAATTTTGTCCCTCGCAGATCCGTGCTTTTATGCAGGTAGATTTTGATTATCAACCCGGGTGAGAATCCGAAAAATTGCTATTGTTCTACCATGTCGCAATTTGTGACTTTTTGTCGGGGTTACTATTTTGGTAAGCTTAATCAATTTGACCGGCTTTTGCCTTCATCCAATTGTGGTCAGTACGAAACATTCTGCAAAGGGGAGATAATTGGTCATTTAATGAAAACTACTGTCATTTTGACTAAAAAAGCGCCTAGAGTAGAATTCTAGCTAATTTACACTTATTGACTCCGCCAAATATAAAACACCTTGCCACACATTTTGCCAAAATTATGTCCATGGACTATTTTCCAGCCGGCACGCAGTGTAGGTTCAATTGCGCCAAGTAGCAATCTATTCCCACGGGGTGGAAGACTGATGGCCACTTCGACAACCCTCATTTACAGTTCTCCACATGCTTGCCACATGCCCATTAATGCCCACCTATTATCAGACTTCAATGTGCCACGCAGCCAAGTTCAACTGCACTCCTTCGCAGCTCGCTCTCTACAACACTCCTTTTACCAACGTCAATGATCGTTACCTCTGCCCATCTGTCTGACCTCAACTCGCCATGCAGCCGACCGTACTCCCCTACCCGCTCGCAAAATCGGGTGCACATCGCCGCCCGACAACGGCTTGTCACAGTACGACGCGTTCCAGCAAGGCACGGGAGCTGGCGTGTCGTCAGGAAGGAGTTGAGGGCGAAAGATGTATGTGCTGCATTCGCCTTTGCTTCCATCGACGGTTTACTCACTTGGATTATAGTCACGCAATATCCCGCAAATAATGGCATTTGGAGCTGAAGTCGCAAGGTTCCAAGGACTCTCGAGTCTCGGAGACGGCCGTATGCTAGCTTCCAGAAGCAGTATCAAGAGCAGTCCTGTCAGTCCTGCCTCTTTTTCATATTCAATCATCCATTAACACCGTGTTTTACAGCCATTCTGAAAAGTATCGTGACCACCGTATCTCTGAACGAAATTGAGATAAACAAATGGACACAAGAACGCCACGCCTACGAGGAGGGTGTCGCGCTGCTGCAGTGGGACCTGGACACCGCCATGGAGGCGCAAATCGAGAACGAGGAGCACAAACAGGAGAATATGATGCTCCAGGAGACGATTCACCGCGTCCGGTTTGAGATGGACACGATGCGCCAGTCGCTCAATAATGCCAGTGTTGCGGGCGGTGATGGCTACGACAGTGCTTCTAGTGCGATGTCGAGATGGCTTGGTACGGAGCTGCCAGGCCAGTTGGGTGAGTGGGAGCAGGATCGGAGGTTAGTGCGGGCTCAACCACAGTGGAGGATGATGACACGGAAGGCGAGGACGATGCGGATGAGGATATCATTGGGACCATCATTATAAAGAGAAAGCAGGTAAGAAGTTCTCGGGATGTATACATATACTGACAATATCGCTGACGCCCTCTATGTCTACAGAAGGTTGCTAGCGCCCTGCATTACGATGGAGAAAGAAGTCTAGGCCGATGCAGTTGAAGCTGGAGTCGAAGGCGCTGCTGAGCCGTCACGTTCTCCGTCGCCCGCACCCACGGAGAGCATGGACATCTCCGATAATCATCCCAAGCCCTCCACGAAATATCTTGCGGACCAGCTTGACGAGCCACCCGCATACAACAAGGTCACCGAGGCGGACAAAGAGGAGTGGCCGCCGACGCGCTCAAGAAATGGCACCAGGGCGTGCAGATGCCCCTTGATGCTGCGCGCGTGGTGTGTCCGAGGGGGACCGGAAAGCCATCAAGCGCGAGCTGGGCGTCGGCTGCATGGTCATCGACCACCTCACCACTGCCTCGACGTTCGCCAAGGGTCGCACCGCCGCACATTGCTGCGGGCGCTTCTACAACATCCCCAACACGTACGTGTATGGCAACGAGGGCAGCAGCGGAGGCGCGTCGAACATACTCAGCTATGGCTTAATGGCGTTCGGTGCCGGAGCTCTGGCCGTGCTGACTGTCGCGCAGTGTGGAATACCTTTGACTCGTTCCATGGTGCTGGGAGGGGATGGGATTGTTGTTGTGTGGAGCTTGTTGGGCCGTGTAGGAGCTGATGCTGTAATGATTGGCTGGCCAAATTGAGGCTGGAAAGCTGTCTGTCGTGCTTGGTGCTTGCTATCAAGCCTGACACCTGTCTGTATCCATTTTTCCTACTCTTATCTTACTTCCCCTATGGCTCGTATCTGACCCCTCTGCGCCTCTCGCCGTTACGCTCCTTCGTGACTGGATTATCCCTCATCTCATTCCCTCGCTTGTGCTGCGACTAAACCATCACTTCAAAACAACATACCCGTCTATCTGATACTGTATACAACACTGTACGGTGAATCTACAATGCATGTGTAATAGTCATAGGTAGAGACGTAGGTATTAGTTAGTGGCATGTGTGCCATGTGATACATATAAAAGCGGGGAAGAGTCTAAGACAGAAAAATAGCGAGAGGTGGGGTCATGCATGCTTGCATAAGTAGGAAGTGAGGGGTACAGGGAATAAATTGTAAATGTCGATCACAAAAGTTAGAGAGTACCAACTGGATATATTTTTGTGATTATGAGCATGTGAGATTCCCATGTCTGGCTAAGTTGCCGTGCAGCTTCTGTGGACTCATCGGTCTTGGTCAAACCCTTCACCATGATGCGACAAGCACCTCCCTCACCAGCAGGAAACATACTTCAGTCTGCGTCCAATGTTGTTATTACTGGTGGATCATTTGTAGCCGGATCACAGTACATTATCACAACAACAACTGTGAACGACGAACCCAAGAGTGCGTGTCCGTTTTTTAATCTTCAAGTGTTGGTGCTAAAGAGCGATTCCTATTTACTTTTTTGTACACATGCAGAACACTTAGAGTTGCTTTGGGAAAGAGCAGCGCTTAATGCCATTCTCAACGACGGTGGACGTGCGGATGAAGTGAAGTGCTTCCCTGGCACGCGTGAAGAGGTCCTAGCGAAGATCGAGGCATGGATTGATGCCAAAGAGCCCAACTGCGAACGCAGGATATTCTGGCTCAGTGGCCCCGCAGGTGCAGGAAAATCAGCGATTGTCCAAACACTAGCGGAACGGTGTATGGCCCGCGGTGTGCCCATGGCCAACTTCTTTTTCTTTCGCGGAGACTCCACCAGGAACCATGCTCGCCCCATTGTCGCAACGCTCCTTTACCAACTAGTAGAGTCGTACCCGGAGCTCAAACCTCTTGTTGGTGCTGTTCTTGTTGAAAAACCTCGAATTTTTGAGCAGGCTCTGCGCAATCAGTTCGAGCATCTCATCAACAACCCGGTTCGCGCCATCATACATCCCTCTGCCCGCCAGTGGCCGATAGTTATGCTCATCGACGGACTCGACGAGTGTGATTCGGCCGGGAAACGCGAACAAGAAAACCTACTTCGAGTCCTTCACGGCCTTGTTTCGTCTGAAAACTCTCCATTCATTGTCCTCATTGCCAGTCGTCCCGAGCCGCAACTTACAATGACTTTCAACGAAATTGGATCCTATGCAAAATCGGTGTTCCTGGATGAAGATTACCGACCATCAGACGACATCCGTTTGGTCGTTGTTGCGGAGCTCACAAGAGTCAAAAACACACACCATCTCAGACGCACACTGGATGAACATTGGCCTTCCGACAGCAGTGTCAATTCCATCGTAAACAAATCATCCGGTCAATTTATTTACGCTGCCACTGTCTTGCGCTTCATTGCCAACTCGTCCGCAAGCCCAGCGCATTCTCTCGATAAGGTGCTGGGTGTCCGCCCAGTGGCGAAGAGCTCCCCATTTTCCCAACTTGACGCTATCTACACATATGTCTTCTCTCAAGTCGAGGACTGGGAAGCCGCAAAGGAAGTTTTAGCAGCCCAGATTTTTAAATCAGCTGACCTCCGCAATTCGATAAAGTGGCATGGTCCCCGTGTCAAGCTTCACGACATCCTGCAACCTCTAGGGTGCGAGGCGGACGACCTTGCCTCTTACGTATCTGACCTCGTGGCTATAGTGCGATTCGAACACAACGATGATGAGCTGACATTCTACCACGCATCTCTGACTGATTTTCTCTGTGATAGTACTCGATCTGGGGTATATCACATTGATCTCACCGCATTCACAGAGAGGTTGGCAGTGGCACACATCAAAGGGGTTCGAGATAAATGTGCGTTGTTTCACGAATACCCCCTAAATTATTGTTGACACGGAACCTGCTTTCAGGGTCTTTGTTGCTCAGCTTTTCGGTTGTGTGTTGTGTTCGCCAATCCACGCCATTTATTAACGAAACCTTGACATTCTACCCTGAATTTCACCCGCCGCCCAATATCGTTGGAACACAGGTCTCCCGAGATGTTATCCCCTTTCTTGAGCATTTACATAGCATGGTACGAATCACTGTGTGCTGCGAAGTATAACACAAGGTTGAACTCATGAACTGGTCTTTATTAGTATTTCCAGGAGGACAAGCAACTCTATCAACTTGCTCTACGGAATTGGCTCACTTGGTTCCAGAATATGGGTGTTGTTTTCAAGGATGGAGATCTCAAAAGTGTCAAGCTTGCAAACGTTATCTGCGAAGAGATTATTGCATCTCAAGTCGACACGGTCGTTGTCGAGGCTGACTCACAGAGCGACGACTACGAGCTGATATACGCAGGAGTTACGACCCAATGAAGGACTGAACACTTCCCCACATCTTCAAGTACCCGAATGCAAAGAAAGGAACCCCCGTTTTGGGAGAGGACCTTCTGACCACTGCCTCTTTCCATTGCCTTGAATTTACGCCTAGGACGACTAACAGAGCAAATTTTCAAGGATGCGCTCGGCCAAACGATGGTACTGTGTTTCCGGATGATGGCCCCAGCCTCTGCGACATTGCCTTTGCATCACAGGAGCGACGTAAACCGAGGAGTTTTCCTTCTTTCACCTGCATAGTGTGCTGCTCGTTTAATCCTGTTCAGATGCAAATCACCACATACACTACTCGGCCACACCGCACATGGTGACCCAGGATGTAGTTGCCGCGGGCGCACTATGATCGTGCGGCTCGGATCACCGTCACCTTGTTCCGTGGCCGAGGGCTTCACTTTGGATAGGTCTGCTATTGCGTGGAGCTTGTTGGGCCGTCCAGGAGACGGTGCTGCCCAGATGGCGCAAGGCTAGCCAACCTCGACGCAGGACACGATTACTCCCTTTCCTTGGTCTCATCTGAAACCTCTCGGACCCTCACGTCTGTCGCGACACTCTTTTACAATTGTATTTATTCCTTTGATTCCTCGCCTTGCACTACGCATAATTCATTACTTGTTGAAAGTGCCATTTAACGATGGTATACCAATATTTTGCGTATGTTTATGTGATATCCATCGTCTCTTACTCAATATTTTTCCACTTTTTGTCACTGTCCATGAGTCTCGAAAATTGTGTACATATAGTAAGGACGTAGGCTACCTTCTACTAAAGTGGTACCTGTACCGCATACATCTCTTCCCCTCGTACTGGTACCGAGCATTCATTGTGCTCGCGGCCAACAGCGACACGAGAGAGAGGACGCACGCGCCGAGAAAATATAGTACCACTCCCACCGCAGACATGGAGAAGCGTTGTAGTGTGTTGCAACCTGCCGTCAGAGGAAGGTGGTGTCACCCGAACGAGAGAACACGGCGCCAAACGGATCGTTGCAACTAGCGAAGTTGCGCAGATTGACTTCGTCCCGGGAAAAGAACATAGCATTGAGATGCGAGATGCGAAACACGACTGCTGAGTATCACACATCAAGTAAGTCTAGTACATGTGTATGGTATAATCACATTGCCACTTATCTTGAACATCATGACAGACGCACACATGAACATTTTTTGGGGGCAAGACGGCGGTCTGCCTGCAGAACAAGTGTTCTACTTGCACGGACAACCGTCTGGACTCTGCGCTGGGCCCTGTGCTGCATGATCTGTGCGAAATATACTGCCGCCACGCACGGTATCAGCTTCGCCAATGGAAGTGGTACATCGCGGCGGGCTTGTTCTCGCTACGCACACCGTAGCGGTTTTCTCGTTCACAACTGTGAACAACCCTTCACATACACGCGCGTCCGACGGCCAGGGCTCCAATTCTTGTTGGCATTTGCTATCGATACACCGCTCCCTGTCATTGCCGACACCACCGTGTCGACTCCTCTAGACAGTCCTGGGCATACACAGCCGCGACCTGCCCACTTATCAGCCATGTACCCCCGGAACGACCACGACGGCAATATGCACATAGCCTAGCAATCGCAAGCATCAGCGCATGTACTGAGGGATGTAGAATGCGCGCGCGACTTGAGCGAGACATGCCAGGCGCGCCGAGCCAAGACAGCAGCTGAAGGCGGGTCCAAGGGCGTGCAGGGAGCACGGCGCTGCAGATATGGTGGGTATGCCGGCGCACTCAAGTACAGCAGCACTCACACTGCGTGACAGCCAGGGGTGGTGGATAGGGAGCCACAATCACATGCGGCAGTGGGTGCCTGTGCGACGTAAAACGAGGGTACGGAGGAGAGAGCCGCCACGTTTGACCGACGTGAGGAGCAGCCAGAGGAATGCGAAAGCTTGGTTGAGCAGGCTTGGTGGATCGAGCGGCGCTAACGGAGACACCCAAGGTCAACTGGGCTCAAATACGTCAGCATAGACGCCTTGGACTACTCGTTACTCACCTAACGGGTCTCCTTATGTAAGAGTCTCCCCTGATTTCAAGTTCCCCTGTTTCTGCCTCCACTTGCACGTTTGCAAAGCCAACTCGTCAGCTTGTAAGCAGGCCAGAATGAGTGCCATCTGTGAAATCAGGCCGTGTCATTAATTAAGTAAGTAAAATCGAGTGCCATGCATACCTTCTTGACAATATAGCCCCGCGATGATGCCACAATGAGACAAAGATAGTGATGAGCGCTTATGGGTTTGATTTGCGTCGAGTAGCAATCTATTCCCACGGGATGGGAACACTCATCTACAGTCCTCCATATGCCCACCTATCAGACTTCAACGCGCCACGCAGCCAAGTCCAACTGCGCTCCTTTGCCCGTTTACAAAACGACTTCACCAGGCACATATCGCCACCCGACGACGACACGGCCATGAAGCGGCCAATGTCTCGCTACGACGCGTTCTAGCAAAGCACTGGAGTCGGCACGACGTCGGTGCGCATGCCGCGCACGGGAACGACTCGGACAAGGACAAGGTGGATGAGATGGAGCTGCATCGTCTGCACGCGAACACCGACTTGGTTGTGTCGATGGAGATAACGGAACGGCTCGAGGTGCTCAACCAGCGCGTCAACCAGCTACGCAGCGAGCTGGCCGCGTCAAATAGAGAAGAGAAGAAGTTGAGGGCGACGAATGTACGTCTTTCTTTCATATTTCTTTCATTTTTATTTTGCTTACTTGAATATAGTCGTGTAAGATTGCCCAAACCACGACAGAAGGCAGAGGTCGCGAAGGTTTCGAGGACTCTCGAACTGTCGAAGCAGCCGTATCTCAGCTTGCAAAAGCAGTATCAAGAGCAATGCTGTTAGTCTATTATCTTCCTTCGTGCTTACCGATTCATTGATACCGTGCTCTCTAGGTATTTCTGAAAAGTACCGCATCAACCTGCGGACCATCCGAACCCTCGAAGAGGTTGTATCTCTCCACAAAATCGAAACAAACAATTGGACGCGAGGACATGGCGTCCACTAGGAGCGCATTGCGCTGCTGCAACAGGATCCGGAGACCCCCATGGAGGCGCACAGCGTGCTCAAATAGAAGTCGCTTGATAATTCGGGTGTCGAGGGTAGTTGTGGGTACGGCAGCGCTTCGAGTACGATGTCGAGGTCCCTCGGCGTGAGGCTGCAGGGCCAGTTGGGGGAGTGGGCGCAGGATGGGAGGGATGGGATTGTTAGTGACGGCTCGACGGCGGTGGAGGATGATGACACTGAAGGCGAGGATAATGCCGGTGAGGATGTCATCGAGACCATTATTACGAAGAGAAAGAGGGTAAGAATCCCGCAAACTATAAGTATATTCTAACAGAATTACTGATGTTCCTACCATCATTTTACGGAATGTTGCCAGGAGCGCGCAAGTAATCGAACGTCGACAAGATGTGAATTCGAGGACGTCAAGAAGTACTCTAACGGCTCGACACAATACCATCCCACCCTCTTTGCTGTCAACCATGACATGCAGACCGATCTAGCGCCCAAAGTCATGTATGCTTCGTTTTTTTGAAGTGAAAACGGACGAAATCCCCAAACCACGGCGGGCCGGAATCGTTCGAATCGCGTCCGCACCCCGCACGACGATGGAGACGGAAATCCAGACCAACGCAGTGGAAGTCTCTGCTAAACCGTTGCACTCTCCGTCGCCCGCGCCCGAGGAAGTTGAATGAAAGCATGCATCGTCATCGTCAACTATCGTTCCACCTACGCCCAAGCTCTCCACGAGATATCTGGCGAACCAGCTCGACGAGCCGCCCACATACAACCACGTCACCAAGGTGAACCAGGAAGAGCGCGAATGGCGGCTGATCGCCGATACTCATCAGGGTTTGTAGGACCCCCTCGGACCCGTCGTGGGTGGCGTATCCGAAGAGACAGCAGAGGATTGAAAATCCCTCAAACGCGAGCTGGGCGTCGATTGTATGGTCATCGACCGCCTCATCGCTGCGTTGACCACGGGCGCGGATGCTGCGGGCAGCTCGAGCAGCGTGGATGGCATGGCTCGCACTACCTCACGCCGCCGTGGACGCTTCTACAATTTCTGCAATACGTACGTGTATAGGGACAAGGGCAGCGGGGGCGTCTCGCTCGCGGCCAACCTAGTCAGCTACAGCCTGATGGCGTTTGGTGCTGGAGCACTGGCCATGCGCGCTGTTGTGCCACACATGGCTGCGCAGGATGGCGTACTTGCTCTTATTTGAGTTGTCGACACTCACGATTTGTCATGTTGTGCCCCTCACTACTTACGCCTGCACTCACGCACGATCCCACCGCCCACTATCTATCTCTCTTGAACTATATCCCGCTCTTACACATAGTACATGGCATGGCATTCTACCTGCGCATGCTACCTAATATCTACCTCTCTATCTATCATTGTTACGCATACATTGTAGCATCATTGTACAGTGTTGTGTTGGCAGAAAATGTATACATCGACTTTCTATATTTTTGTAAATTGTGACATGAGCTCAGATTCCGATGTCAGGTCAAGTGGCTGTGAGTCCTCCATAGAGTCTGAACTTTTGACTCATCGATCTTGATCAAACGCCCAACAAACGTCTTACAACGATGCAACCAGCGACACCTCAGGCTCCCTCATCAGTGCCACCTGGAACCATACTCCAGTCTGCATCCAATGTTGCCATTACTGGTGGATCATTTGTAGCCGCATCACAGTACAATGTCATAACAACTGTGAACGACGAACTCAACAGTGCGTGCACATTTCGTTGATCTGCAAGTGTTGGTACTAAGGAGTCCTATTTGCTGTCTTGTACACAAGCAGAACGATTAGAGTTGCTTTGGGAAAGAGCAGCGCTTAATGCCATTCTCAATGCTGGGGGACGTGCGGACGAAGTCAAGTGCTACCCCGGCACCCGCGAAGAGGTCCTAGTGAAGATCGAGGCATGGATTGATGCCAAAAAACCCAGCCGCGAATGCAGGATATTCTGGCTTAGTGGCCCCGCAGGCGCAGGAAAATCAGCGATTGTCCAAACACTGGCGGAACGGTGTATGGCCCGAGGCGTGCCCATGGCGAACTTTTTTTTCTTTCGCGGAGACGCCACCAGGAACCATGCTCGCCCCATTGTCGCAACGCTCCTTTACCAACTAATAGAGTCGTTCCCGGAGCTCAAACCGCTTATTGCTACTGTCCTTGTTGAGAAACCTCGAATTTCTGACCGGGCCCTATTCGATCAGTTCGAGCACCTCATCAACAACCCGGTTCGCGCTATCATACACCCCTCTATCCACCAGTGGCCAGTAGTCATACTTATCGATGGACTCGACGAGTGTGATTCGGCCGGGAAACGCGATCAAGAAACATTACTTCGAGTCCTTCATGGCCTCGTTTCATCTGAAAACTCTCCATTCATTATTCTCGTTGCAAGTCGTCCCGAGCCACAACTGACGATGACTTTCAACGAAATTGGATCCTATGCGGAATCGGTCTTTCTGGATGAAGATTACCGACCATCAGATGACATCCGTGTGTTCGTTGTCGCGGAGCTCACCAGAATCAAAAACACACACCATCTCAGAAGCACACTGGATGAAAATTGGCCTTCCGACAGCAGTATCAATTCCATCGTAGACAAATCGTCTGGTCAATTTATTTATGCCGCTACTGTCTTGCGCTTCATTGCCACCTCGTCCGCAAGCCCAGCGCATTCTCTCGACAAGGTGCTGGGTCTCCGCCCAGTCACGAAGAGCTCCCCTTTTACTCAACTTGACGCTATCTACACATATGTTCTCTCTCAAGTTGAGGACTGGGAAGCCGCAAAGGATGTTTTAGCGGGCCAGATTTTTAATTCATCTTACCTCAGCAATTGGGCAAAGTGGCCTGGTCTCTCTATCACGCTTCGCGACATCCTGAAGCCTCTAGGGCGTGAGACGGGCGACGTTGCCTCTTATGTATCAGACCTCATGGCTATAGTGCGATATAACCACGGGAGTGATAACTTGATGTTCTACCATGCATCTCTGAGTGATTTTCTCTGTGATAGCACTCGGTCTGGGGTGTATCACATAGATCTCAGTGCATTCACCGAGAGGTTGGCAGTAGCACGTATCAAAGGGACTGGCAATAAAGGTGTGTGGTTTCACATATATCCCCTAACTTATTATTGACAAGGAACCTACTTTCAGCATTTTTGTTGCTTAGCCTTTCGATTGTTTGTTATGTTCGCCAATCCACACCATCGATCAACGAAGCCTTAACATCCAACCCTCCTGAATTTCACCCGCGGCGCCATTTCTCAAGAAAAAATGTCACCCGCGTCATTGTCCCTTTTCTCGAGCATCTGCATAGCCTGGTAAGAATTACTGCATGCCGCAAAGTTGACCACAGGGTTAGACTGATAACCTGGTCTTGATCAGTATTTTCAGGAGGACAAGCAGCTCTATCAACTCGCTCTACGGAACTGGCTCACTTGGTTCCGAAATATGAGCACTGTTTTCATGGACAATGATCTCAAAAGTGTTGAGTTTGCGGACATGATCTGGAAGGAAATCACTGCCTCTAAAGTTGACTCGGTTGTGGTCAAGCCTTCAAGTAACCGAATGAGAGAAAAGAAAACTCCGCTTTGGAAGAGGAGCTTCCGAGCTACTTGAAGCTGCCTCTTTCCATCAGAGATCTGTGCCTAGGGTGACTAACAGGGCGAAATCCAAGCACGGCTCGGCTGGGGGTGGTGTTACTTCTCTAGAAGACGGCCTGGCACACCACCTTCGCATCACACGAAAGCGGCAAAATCGTGGAATTTCCTCCTTTCATTTGCATGGGATGTTGCCCGCACATTTCCTCCTATATGCAACTTCATGCCTACGCTAGCTTTATATGAGCGGTGTTGGGGTCTTGGAATTCCTCAGTCTGGATATGTCATGTCGAGGATCTTTGGGTCATCTGCAGACTTCTGGATCTGAGAGCGCCAGTCCCACCGCAGACCCGGAGATGCGTCATAGTGGGTTGCCGCCTGCCGCCTGAGGAAGACGGTGTCACCCCGAACGAGAGAGCACGGCGCCAGGCAGATGGTTACGACGGGCGAAGTTGAGCAGGTTTACTCACCGTGTTAGTGGAAGGGCATAAGTGTGGCATTGAGACGCGAGACGCGACTGCTGAGTATCTGATATCAAAAGTAAGTCTTGTTGATGCATATGACATATTCACAGTGCCACTGACCTTGAATATCACGATAGACTCACACATGAACATGTGCAGGGTGCAAGACAAGTGCCGCGCTTGCGCTGACGACCATCTGTGCTGGCCCTGTGCTAGTCTGTGCTGCGTGGTCTGCCCGAGACGTTGTACTTTTGTGTTTGGTACGAGCTTCGATGTTGCTCGGCATGCGTGCGGGGGTGTTTTCGTTCACTGTCGTAAACAACTCCTCGCATGCATGCGGTTGCTCGGCCTCAGGTCACCGATCTGCCGCTCGCTGTCGTTTCTGAGACCACACTCTCGACTGATCTCGACAACCCTGGGCATACACAGCCGCTCAGAAGACATGTACCACACTGGCGACGAGGTGTACATAGCCATGCTACTCCAAGCATCAACGCGTGTGCTGAGGGATGGGGAGTGCGCACCACTCGAATGAGGAAAGCCGAGGCGCGCTGAGCCAAGACAGGAGGGCGGGCAGGGGGCATAGTCCTGCAGGTATAGCGCATGGAGGGTCGAGTATGCGGCTGTACTCGAGTACAACAGTGCTCGTACTGCGTGTCAGACATGATTACCTGCGGCGATGGGGTGCAACGTGCAACACGCAACAAGGGTACGGAGGAGAGAACCGTATTTGACCGACGTGAGGAACAGCCAGAGGAAGGCGAGAGCGTGGTTGAGCACGCTTGGTGGATTGAGCAGCACCAACGGAGATGCGCAAGATTGGCTGTGCTCAAAGACGTCAGCATAGACGCCGTGAGCCTCTCGCTACTCACCTAACGAGTCTCCTTATGCAAGAGCCTCCCCAGGTTTGCCCTTCTTCCTGCGTCCTTCCGTTTCCACTCGCGCGTTTGCAAAACCCAATCATGCGCTTTCAAGCAGGCCAAGGTGGGCGGCATCTGTGAAATCAGGACATATCATTAAACATCCACCTCCATACCACCGCTCAGCCACTGAGCTTTATATTATCAACCTATATCTTGAGGAATGTTTTTATTTACTTTGTGGAGCTAGTAACTGTGTAAGGGAGCAAAGGACAAATGCTATAGAATTATCGATACCTCAAAAAGCCTCAATCCCCTGGTTCGGCTTCTGTCAGTGTCTGGAAAACTTTGGCTATGCGGGAACTGCGTCTTTGAATTCACCAGGCTAGAGGTGGAAATCTGATGTGAGCACGATGACCATCCATCTCCGACCGTCTGAGGCGATTTCAATCTTATCCAGCGGACATAATCGAAAAGCACGTTCGTTTGTATAGGTAGATTAGCTATCCTAGGTGAAATTCCTCTCTTCGATCAAGAAATCCTGTTGAAGAAGGAATATGGTATCAGATGATGCAGTTCAACGATGTAACTGATTGGCGCTGGAAACGCACCAAAGGACAGTCCACTAGGGTACCGCGAACTTTATTCAAACTCGCCTTGACACGGTCAAGCGTGACGCCCGCGACGACATGGCCAGTCTTGCCTCTCGGACGATAATTCTACGACGTCCAATAATCAGTCAAAGACGACAGAAATGCGAAGTCCTGTAGTCTCACTTTATATGCATTCCACGAGCGAACAAGGCTTGTAGGAATAGGTCTGAAGATTTCGGTGAAGATCTCGCGGTTTTTCTTCGCGGTGCCGGTCCAGAGAATCTCTGTTTCATCAGAGATAGGATCAGCGACAAGCTTATCCTCATTGGTGCCCGTTTCGTCGGGGTTGGGGTACGGGGCGGGGCGCATAAACGGTGTCACTTTGGGTTGGCGGCTGTCGCATGGCTGAGGTGGGCTAAGGCCAAGATGCTCTGTGATAGAGAATGTTGGTGTCGCAGCATGTAGCAAATATGATTGAATATGGCTTACCCTTGTAGAGCTGGCGGCGGAGTGTGGCAGCGAAGCGAGAAACAGGGAAATTTTCGCCGTTCATGGTCGAAGGGATCATGTCGTCATCCTCAATAACAAGAGCAATCTCGGAGTCTTCATCGCCCTTCAATCCATTGTTAGCCAAGAAAAGAAAGCCGACTTTCACGGAGTGTCACCTTTTGACTGCGATCGTTGATGTTGGCTGAGCCAATCTATTGGGCAAAACAAGCAGAGGTCAGAAGGTAATAAGGAGTGGCTTCCCTGAAGAACCTACAATGACCCGTCGATCGTCCACAATCATAACCTTGGAGTGGATGTAGAGCATCTCCGAGACATATCTAATGTCGCGGTCAAGCAGAACCGTCAGTCTCGGCTCCAACAAATAAGGGCAACAATCAATCAGCTCACCCATTCAGCTCCTCCTCCTCAGTGCCCAACCACGCCTCCTCCAAAAGCGAAGTCCGATCCGAAAGCATATGCCGTGCAACCGTATCCGTAACATCTGCACCCGACTTCAACGCCATCGCACTATCCTCAAACTTCTCCACAACCTCTCTCGCCGCGTTATCATCCACCGGAATCGGGACCCTCTCCGTCTTTGTTTTGCCGGGGTTGTAGCCCAGCTGTGGGGCTTCGTCCTGCGGAATGACAACGACGACCTCTTTCTGGGTCGTCAGGTGGTCGCCCGCAACCCATTGGCGGGCCAGTGCGATCTGGGCCTCGTGGAACTTAACGGCGGATTGTTCCTCGGTGGCTTTGATGAAAACCGCGGGCGCGTTGATGCGATCGTATGAGCGCAGATGGTAGAAACGGATGTAGTCCAACCTGATATGCGAGTTGGCAGAGTCCGCATGGAGAATTCTGCTTGTGACTTACGGCTCAAAGCCTACAACTCTGACGGCTTCATAGATACTGCTGCCTCCACGGTTGATAGTGCTGTATTGGGCAGCCAGAATTTTTTTGATAGAGCTCTCCGTCTTGATGTCTCCAGCAAATCCTGGGACTTCAGGAATAACGACGACGACCTTTAAAACATAGAAATTGAATACAAAGTTTGGTCCCAATAGCGAAGGCGTACAACTCACGCGGAACTTTTCTCCAGCCTCGGCGGCACGGACAATGCGCTCGACAAGTGCAGCACCAATTTGATTAACCACTGACCCGCCTGGCTTCGTAGCGGAGATGCTGCGACAATATCAGATGCATCAACCCGAAGAAATTTATTTTTTCATACAAGAACTGATTCTCTACAGATGAAGGTGAGCAAGATTACTTAGCGAAGCAGTTGGCGAGCACATACCAATGTATATGTATTTCTCTGCGTTCTTAATGAGATCGATATCTGGCATGTTATCATCAACATGCAACCCCCAAATGATCGAGAACAAGGAAAGGGAATACAAAGAAGAATACACTTACACGCGTCCTGAATACTATGCTCCGTCGAAACGCCATGAGACCAATCCGACACGCTACGGACGACCTGGACTTTGCACGTCCTTTCGATTCGCGGCCCACTGTAGCGCTGGTCGCGCTCGGCATTGGGCGTGGCATCGTCACCGTGCCAGACTTGTTCGTATCTGCGTCCAATCTCACGCCAGTGCTCGTAGTGGGGGTGGCCTGTACATGATTATCAACAGTTTTCCAGTGTCAACAAGCGATTCGCACCAAAGAAGAAATAGGAACGATTGACGTACGAGGTGCAGCTTCGTTGGGAGCCTCAGAAGCAGGTTCGTGGGGGAGAGCAAGCCAGTCAACCTTTCTGTAAGTCAAATATAGAATATCAGTTCATATCCCGTTACACTGCAGGATAATGAACTTGCCCCTCATCACGGTACTGATATTAATATTGCATGAACCATCAGCTGGGGGAAATTGGTGCAAACGAGAAGACGATAAGCGACGAACCTGTCGCTTCTTGATTTCATTCCACCGCTCGACGAAGTGCTGGGAGATATCGAGCACCGCGGGGCCCTCGAACGTCATGTGGACCTACAAAATTAGAAGCCACAAGAGAAATGAGGTAGTCAACAAGCTAAAATCTCGAATCGCGCCACTCTCCCCCCAATTTCCGGTCTCAAATACTCTGAATGAGCTCACATCATGCCATGGCATCCGGGCATTATCCAAAATCGACAGTGCGTTGCTCGCATAGTCATACACCTTCTCGAAGCTCATGATCCTTGCATTGTTGTAATCCTGTCCAGGGAACAACGTCTTCGAGAAGTCTGTCGGATGGACGTCGGCGAGAGGATGCGTGTGCGTGTCCCAACGGCCAAAGCAGAGGTCAAGGCCGCCAATGGCGGCGTACTGGTTGTCGACAACGACAATTTTCTCGTGGTGAGACCAGGATTGGGCACTGTCTGCAATTAGAGGCAACAGTGATACGCGTGAGCTAGTTGTAGGGCCAGTGATAATTTGAGAATAGAATGCTTACTCATTTCAGGATGGCGAAGACAGGTGATATTGGGATGCAAAGCCTCTAATTTGTTCTGAACACGGTTGTTGCGATTGGAGACCACAATCGATTCGCAGCTGTTGTATACTTGCCTTGGTGTGCTTTGAGCTCATGTTCATCGTCTGCGTGACCTCCTTGGACACAATGACATGGATCTTGACTCCTTGCTCTGCCTTGCGCTGTAGGAGGCGATCCAATCGCCATTCAGGGAAGTACGCAGGCGGGCGACGCAAGTACAGCTCAGGGGTGAGCCACCAATCCTATTCAACAGTGACAATGATTTCAAGATTGGTGGTAAGACATCGATGTTTTACCGTCTTCAGCAAAGAAAAGGCTCACTGTGATGAAAATGACCTCTCTGGCCTTATCGATCATTTCGGATAGGGCCCACATATAATCATGACCATCAACATGCCTGAGCAAGTAGGATCATGAAGGCACATTCGTGGTTTTCGTATGAAGGGCTAAGACACGCACCATTTCGCTGCATGTCCAGCCCTCTCGGCGGCGAAACTCTCATAGCGATGCCCTTTCCGGATCGAAGCCAGAAGTTCATCGGCTGCTTGTTCGTCTGGATCGCCGTGTCGACCTGCCAGCAACGAATACATCAGGATTATCACAGCTCAAATACCCCTGACTGAGCGGTCTCGTACGAGTGTGGTTCCATCGGCCTGTAGATTCAGAAACACGGCGCGAATGAGCACACCCTGATGAAGAGTCGTGCTCAATCCGCAACACGCACCAATCATCTCATCCCTCGCATGCCCCACCACCTTGTGGGCCTTCTTGAGTAGATCCATTGATTCGTTCTGCGTCTGTTCGATACTCGCTTTGATCGAGTTGAGGCCGGTCTTGAGGAACGACATGGTAGTGTCAACAAACTGGGCCTCTGGAAACTGATAGTGTGTAAAGAACAAAGAACGAACCAGTAAGCCCTCGGATGAGATCGTTCCTCACTTCCGACGGTTGTCGAGATGTTTGGTGGCGGTTATCAAGGAGGATGCTGAGTTGTGCAGATCGCTAGTGTAAGTAGTGCCTGGACACTGCAGCTGTCCTACGTCCTCCTCAGACTCCTACGCATTCGGCGTGGGCACTTCTTAGGTAGGTCCGAACTGTCGCAGAAGTGCCCACGCCGAATGCGTAGGAGTCTGTAAAAATGTGGCGACTTCCCATATCTTTGTGATCATGAGCACTCTCCGTGAGATTCCATGCCTGGCCAAGCTGTTATGCATCTTCCCTGTACTCATCGATCTCATTCAAACCCTTTATCGCAATGCAACAAGTAACACCTCCCACACCAGTAGCAAACATACTGCAGTCTGCATCCAATGTTGCCATTACTGGTGGATCATTTATAGCCACATCGCAGTACAATGTCACAACAACTGTGAACGACGACTCACCCAAGAGTGCGTGCACATTTCGTTTATCTACAAGTGTTGGTACTAAGGAGTCCTATTTGCTTTCTTGTACGCATACAGAACGATTAGAGTTGCTTTGGGAAAGAGCAGCGCTTAATGCCATTCTCAACGCTGGGGGACGTGCGGACGAAGTCAAGTGCCACCCCGGCACCCGCGAAGAGGTCCTAGCGAAGATCGAGGCATGGATTGACGCCAAAGAGCCCAACCGCGAACGCAGCATTTTCTGGCTCAGTGGCCCCGCAGGCGCAGGAAAATCAGCGATTGTCCAAACACTGGCGGAACGGTGTATGGCCCGCGGCGTGCCCATGGCCAACTTCTTCTTCTTTCGTGGAGACGCCACCAGGAACCTTGCTCGCCCCATTGTCGCGACGCTCCTTTACCAACTAGTAGAGTCATACCCAGATCTCAAGCCGCTTATTGCTACTGTCCTCGTTGAGAAACCTCGAATTTCTGACCGGGCCCTGTTCGATCAGTTCGAGCATCTCATCAACAACCCGGTTCGCGCCATCATACATCCCTCTATCCACCAGTGGCCGATCGTCATACTTATCGACGGACTCGACGAGTGTGATTCGGCAAGGAAACGCGATCAAGAAACACTACTTCGAGTCCTTCATGGCCTCGTTTCATCCGAAAACTCTCCATTCATTGTCCTCGTTGCAAGTCGTCCCGAGCCGCAACTGACGATGACTTTCAACGAAATTGGGTCCTATGCGGAATCGGTCTTTCTGGATGAAGATTACCGACCATCAGATGACATCCGTGTGTTCGTTGTCGCGGAGCTCACCAGAATCAAAAACACACACCATCTTAGAGGCACAGTAGACCAACACTGGCCCTCCGAGAGCAGCGTCAATTCCATCGTAAACAAATCATCCGGTCAATTTATTTACGCTGCCACTGTCTTGCGCTTCATTGCCAACTCGTCCGCAAGCCCGGTCCATTCACTGGATAAAGTGCTGGGTCTCCGCCCAGTGACAAAAAGCTCCCCTTTTGCTGAACTTGACGCTGTCTACGCATATGTTCTCTCTCACGTTGAGGACTGGGAAGCCGCAAAGGATGTTTTAGCGGCCCAGATTTTTAATTCAGCTTACCTCCGCAGTTCGGTAAAGTGGCATGGTCTCTCTATCAGTCTTCGCGACATCCTGAAACCTCTAGGGCGCGAGACAGGCGACGTTGCCTCTTATGTATCAGACCTCGTGGTTATAGTGCGATATAACCCCGGGGATGATGAATTGATGTTCTACCATGCATCTCTGAGTGATTTCCTATGTGATAGCACTCGGTCTGGGGTGTATCACATTGATCTCCGTGCATTCACCGAGAAGTTGGCAGTAGCACGTATCAAAGGGATTCGCAACAAAGGTGTGTGGTTTCAGCTCTACCGCCTAACTTATTGTTGACAAGGAACCTGCTTTCAGGGTCTTTGGTGCTTGGCCTTATCGTTGTTTGTTGTGTTAGCCAATCCACGCCATCGACGAATGAAGCCTTAACATCCAACCCTCCTGAATTTCACCCGCGGCCCAATTTCACGAGAGAAGATGTCTCCCTCATCATTGTTCCCTTTCTCGAGCATCTACATAGCCTGGTAAGAATTACTGCATGCTACAAAGTCGACCACAGGGTTGGACTGATGAACTGGTCTTTATCAGTATTTCCAGGAGGACAAGCAGCTCTATCAACTCGTTCTACGGAACTGGCTCACTTGGTTCCGAAATATGGGCACTGTTTTTCAGTATGGAGATATTAAAAATGTTGAGCTTGCGGACATGATCTGGAAGGGGATTACTGCACCTCAAGTTGACACAGCCGTCGTCAAGACTGATTCACAGAGCGACGCCCACAAGCCGTCACATGCAGCAGCTACGACCCAAGGAGGGACTACGGGCCTGAACGATTCCCCCACATCTTCAAGTAACCAAATGCGCGCAAAGAAACCGTCGTTTTGGAGCCGGATCTTCCTATCCAGTTGAAGCTACTTCTTTCCATCGCTAATTTGCATCTAGGACAACTAACAGAGCAAGTTTTCAAGGACGCGCTCGGCCGGGGGATGGTACTGCTTCTCCAGATGATGGCCCCGGTTCATGGATCACCTCTTTTACATGACGCGAGAGCAGCAAAATCGGGAAATTTAGTTTCCGCGGGCACACTACGATTGCGCGGCTTGGAACACCTTCACCTTGTTTCGTTGGCGTGGGGACAAATTGTGGAGCTTGTTGGGTCATATGGGAGTCGGTCCTGCCCGAATGGCGCGAGGCTGGCTAACAGAAAGGCAGAACGCATTTACTTCCTTTCCTTGGTCTCATTTTTGAAGTCTCTCGGACCCTCACTGTCTGTCACGATCCTTCAGTTGTATTTATTTACCTGATTCCTCGCCTTGCACTGCGTTTAATTCATTACTTGTTGAAAGTGCCAATTGAAACGGTATACCGATCTTTTATGGCATATGTTTATATGATATCAAGCATCGTATCTACTAAATAAAAAGTAATATGATACTGTACCGCACACCTCTCTTCCCCCTGACACCGAGCATTCGTTGTGCTCGCGGCCAACAGCAACGCGAGAGAGGACGTGCTTGTTGATGGAATATGGTATCAAGCACCCTGAATACCATATTCCATCGTCATCCTGTTCTTCCCAAGTTTGCCCGTGATGAACACCCTTTCCCGCAGTGGAGAGCTGAGCTGCAAATGGTTGGTGCGAGAGGCTGCGGCGGATCTAGAAAGATCTTCAGATCCGGGTGTGTAATGTCGAGGACCTTTGGGTTATCTGCGGGCTGCCGTCGACCCCTATTACTTCTGGGTCTGGATGCACCGCTCCCACCGCAGACGTGGAGAAGTCTCGTAGTGGTCTGCAGCCTGCGGCCATAGGAATATAGCGTCCCCCGAACGTTGGAATCGGCTGACAAGATTGTGCGGTTGGTGTGGATAGGCATGCGGTAATCTCTGGGGTGAAGAAATTTTGGACGCGTTGAGGGAGGAGAGAATATCGGGGCGGATACTTGCAAAGGGAAGCGAGTCGGCCACTGAATGAAAGACACAGGCTATGAAAGTACAGGATTCGTCAATAACAAAGACATAAAACGCGATACTGCCCACATTATGTGTTTCCGAGGATAAGAGTAGATAGCGTTCAAAGTCGTGCTTCCAACGTCTCGAGCTGTCGGTATCGTGAAAGTGGGCTGTGTTGAAGAGCGGAGCGGAGCTTCCGTGATATCTTTGTAGTTGCTGAGGACTTCAAGTGGTTGGCGCTCTTGCGGGCTGTTGACGTGGATCCTGCAGAGTATCTGTGCGGTACGTTTTCATTGGGCCTGAATACTCAGCGTACAGATCCTGGTTACTGAAGTTGCGCCTCGCACAACACCACCGAACTCGCCGCCACGCATGCCGTGCAAACCACTGCGCAAACCATGAAGACTGCCGCAGATATCTTGTCAGAATCGAAGTTCGGTCTCGTGGTCACAGACAAGAATGACGAAAAACATACCTCGCCGACCTCGAATGTCCGGCTGTACCAATCAAACCGATGGTACATGGCTGAAGTTTTGTTCATATAAGATACTCGTTCATTGCGCCAAGAATTGAGTGCTTGCTGATGGCTTGCCGCTCATTCTTACGAGCCTCAAAAATGAAAATCCTTGGGGTCTAGCCAGCCAGCTTGGTAGGACAACTAGAGATATATGATTAGACGTATGATATCGCGCGATGTTAACAAATAACTCACAATGCCCATATAGAGCTGGTTGCCTGGACTACATGCAGCGCGAAACCAGTTATGTAAAAGAGAGTGAGGAGGCGGTGCTGCGTTCAAGCCTTGGACAGCGGTGGCGCCAAAGCAAACCTCGTTTCACGATCCTACACGCAATTAGGACACCGTAGACACTGGCGGAGAGAGCGGCGCCAACTTCACGAATAAAGACTGGGCCGACCCGTCGTAGGTGATCGGAGAACTCACGGATGGCCCTTTGAGTATCTTCCTGCGAGGTGTACTGTCCGATACTAAGGATAAGTCAGTAGGTACGCGAGCTCGAAGAGCAGAGATAGTGCTGACGGTAGGTGTAACAAGGACATCAATGAAAAGAACACCAACCGCCTGCCAAAGCACCCAAATGGACAAGGGGGGGTTTCAAGAGGGTTTCAGTAGGCTGCTTTGGCAATCTTGACTGCCTCCTCGTCGTGGTCCGCATTCATAACCAAACGGTCGCGAGAAGCTATTGACGAGCTTCCTGTCGCGGGTGCGAGATCGACTGCGAGACTGCGACTGGGATGAGGGCGAACGAGTGCGAGATCGACGGCGGCGACGCAGAAAAGCGGAACGTATGCGGGGCGAACGCGAGCGCGATTGTGCTCTGGAACATCTCCTGCCCTGCAAATGTCGTCAGACGTGTTGCCGAACGATGAGATGAGACAGATGAGACTTACGTCGCTTGGGCGCCTGTCAGGCTCCCAATGGTCTCCAACCGCTGGTTGAGATTATCCTGTGCAATGTGAGCATATGAACGTCGACATTATGCTGCTACGCACCAAGGTTCGATACCTCTGTCCTCGTCGCGGTAGTGCCTATCCCTATCACGGTCCGAATTACAACCCCTGTTGTCTCAATCCCTGTCAAGCAGCCGGCGCCACAGTTGGTGCACTATCAAAACTGCGCAGTCCGAGCTTTGCAAATGAGAATAGAGTTGAGAAGAAAATGGTCTACGTCGGAGACCTGCTACCGCCACTGCCGTAGGTGCGCAGTAGTGACGACAGCGTCACATTGAGAACGCGTGCAACAATGTGGACCTCAACGCCGCTGCCAGACCCTGCCATGGCCCAGCTCCGTGCTCGTGGTGGTCACAGCTCAGAGCCTGCTACCACCGCTGCTGTGGGTGAGCAGCAGTGACGATAGCGCGGCATCGAGAGCGACATTCCAGCAGAGTGGGCGCGAGAAGGCGAGACCTGGCGGCGAAAGCACATCAAATCTTGATCCCAGTTGAACGTTGAACATTAGCCAACATAACGAGCGTGTCGGCCAGCAACGTGCTCGCACTGCAACTCATACTGGTCCACGATGATCAAAAGCACGAAGCGTATGGAGCACAGCACGAGGGCAAAGGAGATGGTGGGGAAGAACAAGAGGCGTCAGATCCACCGATCCCGTACGTTGATTAAGTAAGAACCCCTCGAGGGGGGTGTTCCTAATTGGGAGGACGGCTTCTCACGCGGCATCATCGGCAGTCAATAGAAGGGTGATGGGCGAGGCATTTTCCCAGTCAGAAATCTGCGCGTCCCAATTGCGCGTCCTCTATCCCTCCTCCTCGACGCGTCGACTATTGTAACCCGCCGCTCAAGGTAAAAGCGCTAAAATGGCAAAGCGACGCCGTACATACTGTACTAATCCATAATATAAAACGAAAGATCTCACACGGGTACCATAAAAGGAACACAAGCGTGACAAGACAAATACGCATTCTCATTGGTCGGACAATCGTGACACACACCTCTCACATTCGTAAGGACTCCCTTCATGCTCAATATCATGCTTGGTTACACAGGGCTTCACCGAGGTAGGAAGGATGCAATGACCATTGAATATGGCCCCCGCATTGACTTGATCATGGATATTTAGACTGCAGGGTGACTCAAGGTCACACGCGCGAGCCAATCACAATTTGCTGACTTTCTGGGCAATGTGAGATGGTCGAAAGCACAACTCGACCACCAGGAATAATTACCAGTAAAATAATGGCCTGCTGCGATACAATGCGCTACAACCAGTCATCGTCATACTCAGCACCTCCGACATTCCATTGTATGGTGGTGAAGTTGTGGTGAGGCCAAGGTGAAGCTAAGCAGCCGACGTAAGGCGGTTGCGGTGCGTTCACCTTTTGATCACCGTCTCTGAATTTTGATTTTCTAATATGTGATATACGTATAATTAATTTCTACTCAAAGAACAGGCAGGGATATATGCAGACTGCTTGCCCGTGCGAAGCACGGGTCCCAGTCTAGTAGTCAAGTTAAGTCCGCCTCTCTTTAATACCCAACTTGAGATTCTTTGTTAATACCTTCTTGAATTATGAATATCTTGTCTCCCGATGTGTCAATTTCAGCGCAATCACCCAGCAAAGGTGGTATCCTACCAAACAGTAGTAGATCTCACTGAGAGCTGTTCTTCCCCGCGTAATTTTTGGACAATCTTCTGAGGATGGTAATTACAATTTTTGATTGTGTCAGTGGCAATGCGCAGTCAAGGTCCACGCATGCATACAGCTTGAGGATTTTATAATGCCGTTAAAACGACTGGCTAGAAAGCATTCGTCAATCCTGTGATTGACTAAGCTCTCTATCGACTAGCATTGGGCCCTGGTAATTATAATATGTGCGAGCATCTCCAAGAACACTCTCCTTCCAATTGAGACTACTGCTCAACTTGTTGACTTTGAAACATGTCATTGCATTGATTTTTAACCCAATGATTCCTCCTCGCTGATGCAGCAGACACAGGTGCGAAGTTGGCTTCAAAGATCAAGCGAATCGCCAGCAGAAATTACGAGAGTGCGGGATGGTTGAGAAGAAAACATCATTCTCGCCTGGTACTCATTTATGCAGGCTGTGTTAGACACTAATGTCTTGAGGCCCATTTCGTTCCGTCCTGAAGACTGAACCGCCTCTCTTCAACACCGCTGACTCTAATCAGGCGGTGGAGGTTTCTGCTGTCTAAAAACCCGCTGCACTCTCGTTTCGGCTTCATTGGACTTCAACAGTCTTCGCCTTTACCCCGATAAAAGGATCAAGATATATGAACAATAAGACAATAAGATCTGAATGCATGCTGATCATAGTGATAACTGGTCTGCCGCCTCAAATCAGACCTACAGTGCTCAAAACACGAATGGCCCTGCTGGAGTGGATGACTTCCATGGTAGGCAACAACATGTCTGCCGACCTTGTTGACTGATTGCCAAATATCATTTATGGTCCCCGTAATCCTCTAATAAACCCACTTGCCTGATTATACGGAACTATAACGCAAGTGCCACTCTTTTTTGTGTTATTCACCCTTGCCCTTCAGCCCGACAAAATGAGAAGCTACTTTGCGGCAACCCAGTGCCGACTGACATAGGGTGATCTGATTTGTGACGGCCGTCAAGATGCCGCTGTCCAAATATGGACCTTACGTTTCACATCACACGTACGGGATCGGTGGATCTGACACCTCTTGGGGAAGAATCCGAGAGACGCGACAAACTTGGCTCAAACAAAGCGCGTCGCGTCAAGTCCCATCACCTTGTCAATGATCGCAACTCTGCTCTCACCATCCTCCTCTCTCGCAATCAGCACGTCAGGGCCTCAAGCTCAAACCTCGCCTCTGTATCTCACAACCTCATTATCAGCTCATATCGCTCTCGTCTGAGCGCAGCATGTCATGGTGCAAACACGATCTATCGTCACCTCTCGGAAATTGAAGCACCCATGGCCACCCCATATAAATCGCTCGACCTCCCAGCACTGCCAATATGGCAAAGCGTTGACGAAGCGCCCCGGTGTCGCTCCCTTTGTCGCTTGGAACATGGCCCTCGTCCTCGAATAACTCGTTTCTCTTGAACATGTATGTAAGTCTTCTCATCTTTCGTGTTGATGTCAAATGCTCACATCGCGTTTTGAAGTGTTTAGCCGCTCTGTTCTGCATCGTCTTACCCCCACCGCGGAGGTGTGCTTGAACGTCGACAGGTCTTTACCTCACAGGCAATGATTTCACCAACTTGGCCCTGTCGCAGATGGTGAACCGTATGATGCCCATCGCTTCAAGTTCCCCCGCGCTGCTACAATAACCTGTTTCGCTCCGCTCGTCAAATCTTCGTGCTTTGATCGTCGTTGCTCGGTGCACATACCGCGCACGGGAGCAACTCAGACGACGACAGGGTGGATGAGGTGGGGCTGCATCCTGTCATGGACTGTCTGCACGCGAACGCTGACTCGATTGTGTCGATGGACATGACGGAGCGGCTAAAGGGGCTCAACCAGCACCTGGAGGAGTTGCACAGCGAGCTGGCGGTGTCCATTAGGGAAAAGAAGGTTCTGAGGGGACAGGATGTATGTCTTCCTTTCATCTTTGTTTTCATTGATATTGTTACTCACTTGAATCACAGTCTCGCAATATGGCGCAAATTACGACATTACAGAAGTCGCGAAGGTTTCGATGACTCTTGAACTGTCGAAGCGGTCATGCGCCAGCTTGCAGAAGCAGTATCAGAACAATGCTGTGAGTGGAATCTCTTACTTCATATTTGTTCATTCACTCATGCCTAGTTTTGCTAGCTATCCTTGAGAAATACCACGATGACTGGGAAAAGACTATCCGTAACCTCAAAAAGGCCATATCTCTGCACGAAATCGCAACAAACAAATGGACACGAGAATACGATGCCTGCGAGGACGGTGTCGCACTGCTGTAGCTGGACCTGGAGGCACACACCACGCTTGAGGAGCAGACGCAGGAGAATATAATGCGGTTCAAGATGGACACTATGCGCCAGTCAGACCACTCACGCTCTCTACATTGACTGAAGGTCACTAGTCGCGCACAAGTAATCGAGACGTAGGCAAGACGTGAATTTTAGGAGGTCAAGGAGTACTCTTACGGCTCGACGCAGTATGACCTCACCCTCTTTGCCTGCAAACACTGCGGTATACAGACCGATCCCAAGCCCGTCGCGCCACCATCCCATATTGCAATGGAGATGGAAGTACAGACCGACACGGTTGAAGAGGAGGTCGAGGTCTCTCTTGAGCCTTCATGTTCTCCATCGTCCACACCCAAAGAAAGCATGGCATCATCGTCCTCAGTCATCGTCCCACCCATACCCAAGCCCTCCACGAAACATCTGGCGGACCAGTTCAACGAGCCGCGCGCGTACAACCAGGTCTCTGAGGCGGACAAGGAGGAACGCGAATGGTGGGCAGCCGCCGACATGCTGAAGAAATGGCACAATGGCTTGCAGATCCCCCTTGTGGCCCGTCGCAGTCGGTGTGCCCTACGAGACAGCAGGACACTAGAAAGCCATCAAGCGCAAGCTAGGCGTCGACTGCATGGTCATCAAACGCCTCACCGCTGCCTCGACATTTGATAAAGGTTCGCTTTGCCGCACGTCACTGCAGGTGCCTCTACAACATCCCCAACTGACCTACCATTTTAATCACTTATATTCTACCCGTTACGTCCTCAAACTACGCCTCCAGACACAAGGAGCAGTACAGATGCATTAATGATTATTAACTTTGGTGATTTCCCTACCTAAGGTAACGGATGGTCGCGAGCCTAGTGGTCTACGATTTTGAAGATATGTGGCTGTAACAGCAGTTTATGTAGCCCGTGCTGCAAATACGAACTTTCTGTATTTTTGTGATCACGAGCATGTGAGATTCCCATGTCTGGCCATGTTGCCGCGCAGCCTCCCTGCACTATGTCGAGCTTCTAGGCCATATTGGGGGTGGTTCTGCAAGGATGGCTCGTGGTTGGCCGACATAAAATCAGGGCTGGAAGGCTGTCTGTTGCGCTCATATCCCATTTTGCCTCCTCTCATCTGATTTCTCCGGTTCACATTGACTTCTCTATGGCTCGCGTCGTCACACTCCTTCACCACTAGATTTATCCCTGATTACATTCCCTCCCTTGCACTGTGACTAATTCCTCACGTCGATCTACATACCCATTTATCCGACTCTGTGGATTTGCTCTTATTTGAGTCGTCGACACTTTCCGCTTCCTATCTTGTGCCCCTCATTACTTACGCCTGCACTCACGCACAATCCCACAGCTCACTATTTATCTCTCTAGAACCATATCCCGCTCTTATACGTAGTGCCTAGCATGGCATTCTAACTGCGCGCACTACCTAATACCTACCTCTCTTTTGTCAAATTTTTTTTTTCATTAATATAATCCTCCGGGGGGGACTGTACATACGATCTACGAATGATAGCATACTATTCGAGTGCTTATTATGCATATCTTCGACTCTCCGTGGCGTACCTCGTTCGAGTGACGCTTTCTTTGTGCAACCTACCTCTCTATCTATGATTATTGTACAGTGTGGTATTGGCAAAAAAAAATGTAAATACCGACTTGCTATTTTTTTTTTTTTTTTTTTTTTTTTTGAATCAAATTATAGTCGTCCGGGGTGCACCCCATGCGCGACTGTACGTAGGTATATAATACATGTACGGTAATAAAGAGAGCTATTGTCTTGCATCCAGGACGGCTCGCCCGCGGCGATCGCTCCCCCCTGGACCCAGCCCTTAGTGCTGTTTAGACAACTCGCTTGTTGGTGTAGGTTGAATTGTGACGCCTTCCTTACGGGATGGCGTTGTCGGTCGTGCACCAGCACCTCTCGGTGAGTGAAACTGCCTCTAGCGAGGTGGCGCAAAACTGGTGTTAGAAGAATTAAGATTAGGTTTAGGTTTTTAGGGTAGGGGTTTTCTGAGGACGAGAGCGGCCCGCTGCATATGTGCGGTGGGGAGTGCTTGTCGACCTTGCGTCTATCTGTGTCAAACAGGTCTAACGTTGGGGAATCGCCCCGTCGAGTCTATGTATTGGAGGAGTGCCTTTGTGAGTTCCTCGTTAACGAGGATTAGCTTGAGGTTGTGCTTTGCGAGTTTGTGGATCTTGTCCATGGTCGATCGTTGTTTTCTGTAAGCCGGGCATTCAAAGAGGAAGTGACGCAGGGTTTCGCGTCGTCCGCCTTGACACTTGGTGCATCTGTCCGTATCTATAAGCTTTCGCTTTTGTAAGTATGTGTTTAGCGGGATGTGTCCGGTACGTAGCTGGATAAGTTTTGATGCCTGATGTCTTGGGAGTGATCGGCAAATCCGTAGGTAGGTCTTGCAAGGGAATTCGGTGTCATATTCATCTAGTCTGAGTTTGCGCTCCGATCCAGCACCACACTCTGCCAATTCCTTGCAAGGAATACGGTAGTTACAGATGGCCAGTTGTGCACCCCCAGCTGTAAGCTACAGGCACTGCCACAAGTACAGTCACTTGACCTTCTGCTGTCAGGACTTGTGCAACGTCTGTGCAGGAAAGAACCACTCGAGTCTCGCCGACCAGGAGTGTGCCCGGTGTCCGGAGGCTGTCTACGGGCAGACCGTGGTTGACTTCTTTGTGATGCGCCATCAGTCCCGCCACTTGACCCGCCCCAGTGGATTGCGTTGTCAGTTCTTGATGTGCCCTTGCTAATAATAGAGCGGTGCTGGACTCTCATTGTATGGGTTAGAGCGAACCAAGCCAGGCCAGCTTTATGCTGGGCATTTATGTTTGGATGTGCGAGCCGGGACTGAGCGTACTCACTCCTAGTACACTCATCTTACTGCACACTGTATTTGATTTGTCTGAAATAGCCGTTTTCTTTCTTTGTGCATTCTCATGTGGAATATGTAGTTGTTGCTGCTCAGTGCTCGGTTGATTACAATTCATGGTGCTTGAGTACTGAGATTTTATTGAATGAAAATCGAAAAACCCTGACTACAAAACCTGAATGTTCTCTCTTTCGGGTCAACTACCAGAGCGTTGGAAATCATGGATGAGCAATTGACTCATGCCAGTCGAATTTGAGTTATCCAAATTGTCTCCTGTAACGGCGTCCGTTACCTGGTGCGCCAACTACTCGTCCGGCAAATGGGCTGTCTGGGTCTGGACGCACTCACGAAAACCTGGGCAGGCACCGCTTACTTCTGGCCAGGCTGAATTTGGGGTTGATATCTGCCAGTGGTCGCGTTGGATGTAACCGGGATGCCGCACAACAAGTGCTGAGTGCATCTCACTGACAGCGCTTTCACCATCGAATAGCATCCCCGAACGGTACATGCAAAAGGCGGGCTCACCTACTAGCGGTCATGGGAAACACTATCGCAACTCATTAAACTGGTAAAGTATTTAGAGGGCTTAACTGGACGCCTAAATATACAACTACTATACCAAGAGGTTTGAATCGTGAATAAAGGAATATAGGATTTGGATTGTAGTCAATCCCTGACAATCATAGTGTTCAAATAATGTCGACAGTCATTGAAGTTTATATATAGTTCGTCTATAATGACCCTAAAACTTGCCGTTCAGAATCAAAATAACATATAAGTCTGCAAGAACGTATGGTGACCGGAAAAAAACTTGAATATGGGTAAATACTAGCTTCGACTACCCAGAAAGTGGATTTTCAAGAAGGAGGAACTATTGGCTGGCTGCGCCAGGCTCATATGTCTGTTTTATCAACGTTTTTCAGCAGGTAATTATTCGTGACGTGATTGGTTGGATATCACAACAAATGTGATTTCAGTATCTTCCTAACCGCATACAGCCATAATTTCAGTAGTATCATGTTAAGAGCACTCGCAGAGTATGTTATCCCAGCTTCTGACCCCTGAAGCGCTACACCAAGTCTACAATGTGAAGATTACTGTTTTTTCAGCACGCTTTTATATGAATTCTGATTGGATGGATATAAATAGATGGCCCCTAATCAAAAGCATTCTACCAGGCGCATCAGAGAAGACGTACATTCGGCGCATCAAAGTTTCGAAGGCTCCCAGCCGGGCGCCTGACAGCTATGATGGGTAAATGGCCGCCAGCTGGGCCCAGCCAGCGGTACTACTTCCTCCCACTTGTGCACAACTTCATTATAGATTGACGGCATTACCAGACAGCCACGTGCTTCTGTAGCTACAGGCCCCATTGCACAAGATTTCCCCTGTGATTACTGTCCATCCTTGCACAGAATTGGCTTATACGGCTGGATCCAGTCCAGGCTATCCGCCACTGCTCTTTTGCGTTGCTCTTTGCTGCCTGTACCAGGGCTGATTTACTAGTTGGGAGTGTGCGTTGGAGCATTGGCGGTAGGTCTTGGTCTTCTGATGTGGTTCCGTGGGCCGCGGCTTTGGCTTCGATGTCGACTTTCTCGTTTCTTGTGACATCGCTGTGGGCTGAGATCCACCTTATGTCAAATTTCTTGATTCTTGGCCCCTTGTTGCGTGTCGTCTCTGCGATGTCTTGAACCGCGTCAGCTATGTGTTGTGCTGGTCCAGGTTTACCTTTTTCGAGGGTCTGTATGACTGATTGGTTATCGGCATAGATTCTGATATTACTTATCCCGATTCGTGCTTGATTTATTGCCGTTGTCAGCAGCCAGACCGCCAGAAGAATGCCTACCCATTCAGCATCATATGTAGTGTATTGTGATGCCGGTCCCAGGTGATAGTGTCTCGTTGCTATGGGTTCTGTATGGTCGTCTTCGAAGAGTAGAGCCGCGGCCCCTACCTGTCCTTCCATGCCCGAGCCGTCTGTGTAAATCTTGTACCTGGCTTTATCGTTATTTTCGATGTTGATTGATTCCTGTCGGGTTGCGGCTATGTCAGTGACAAATACGGGCGTGAATGAGACTGGCCTCTTTTCGTGTCCGATCTTCTCTATTTGGTCTGGGTTGATTTTCGGGTAGCGCTGGGCCATTTGCTGTAGAGGGCTGAGTTGTTTCTTGATTATGTGCCGTGTTGCACGCGCTGCGTGGGCCTGCATGTTGAGGATATGGTTAGCAGGTAGGGTACTTATACAGATATATGCCCGGCAGTACAGTGACTCCATGTATATCTCGATGGGTGTTAAGTTGGCGTGTGCGTCTAGCATGTCTCTTGCTGTTGATTTGAGTGCGCCGGTTATGGCAATGGCTGCCTGTCTCTGTATTTGCTGTAATTGCTGCAGGGCTTGGACTGAGCCTGTACGCTTCTGGTTGTTGGGCTTGATGTGCAGTGGTTCGTACCAGATGTCTGCTGCATAGGTTAGTTTTGGCAGACCTACTGCCCTGTAAAGGTGCCGCATGAGGGCACCATTGAGTCCTCGTGCCGTTCTTGCCAGTCTCTTGAATAGCATTACCCATTTGTGGGTCTTGGAGATGGCTGCTGTTTCCTGTAGCTTCCAGTTAAGGTCTGAGTCGATCATCACTCCTAGATATTTGTAGACATTAGTTACTGTTATGTACGTGCCACGTAGCTTCAGTTTTGGGGCAAAGTCGCGCAGCAACTTGTCTCGGTCTTGTGGGGAGAGAGGTTTCCTGGAAAAATGCATTAGCGCTACTTTTAGCATCTCGAACCACGAGTTGTGCGTTTCTGCCCACTCGAGTCCTCCTCCTTGTCGCTCCATCATGTCTTTTATCATGTGGACAGTTGTTCTAAAGTCGTCTGCTTCGGCATATAGGAATACATCGTCCACATAGCCTGCCCCATCTTCTCCGTCCTTCCTGGGAATGTCGACCAAGTCAGCATTATATATAATGTAGAGTATCATAGATAAAGGGCATCCTTGCCCTATCCCATTGTCAATGGGGATGAAATCCGATAGGTAGTCATCGAATTTGAGTTTTGTTTTTCTGTTGTTTAGCATGTTAGTGACTAGTCGTACATATACCTCCGGCATCTGTCGCTTTTTCATGTTGTGGATGACCTTCTCTGTTACTGCGTTTGGGAATGCGCCTTCGATGTCTAAGAATAGCACCGATACTACCTTCTTCTTTCGCCATGCTGCCTTTATGCGTCCCACAAGATGATGGAGGGAGTCTGTTGTTGTTCGGCTTTGTCGTCCTCCAAAGTGTGTGCTGGGCAGTAGCTCGTGGGTCTCGATAAGGCGAGATATGTCCCTGGCTACTATCGCAGATAGCAGCTTGCCTATTGTGGATAGTAGTGCGATAGGACGGTACGCTTTTGGTACTTCGTAGCTAGGTTTACCTGGTTTCCATAGAACGCATGTGATGGATTCACGCCATCCATTGTAGTAGAAGCCCTCAGAGAGGACTGCTGTGTATATGTCACTGAGATGTGGGGCAATAATGTCAGCAGTGCGTTGCAGAGCAATATTAGGGATACCGTCTAGCCCTGGGGCCTTGTAGGGTGATAGTGTCAGGAGGTGGCGCTTTACGATCTTCTCGGTGATCTTTGTGATTCCTGGCAGTGGTGTGGGGTAAGCCTCTGGTATCTCGTTGGCTTCTGCTATGTTAGCAGGTTTCTTTGGGAAGAACGAGGCAGCCAGCAGCTCCGCTTTCTTCTCGTTAGTATCTACTGTACTAGCCGTTGAGTCCAGTGCTGTTGCTTTCAGTGACGGGATTCGTGGTCGGCCTGCGTCACCTACTGGACTCTTGAGGTATCCATTAGCTATCCACATGTCGGCTGTTGAGGCGTTAGTTAAAAACTCTTCCCAATGATCTACCTTCGCCTTTTCTATTGCCTTGCTGTAATTGTTCAAGTGTCTTTGGAGTTGGCTGTGTATCGGGTGGTCGGGGAGCGCTCTGTTGGCCTTTGCGGTTTTGCTGAGTTCTTTCTTCCTTTTCCGCATGGTGTCGAGATCTCTGTTCCACCACTTCCTTGCGTAACTTGATGGTCGAGATTCAGGGACCACTTTCTCGATGGTTTCCTGTAGGCATTTAATTAGTGATTCTGTGCGTCGTGTAAAGTACTCCTCTGTGTGTATAGGCCCTGTTGAGAGCCCTGCATCTTCTATGCTCCGTTGTAGAACAATGGTGAATTCCTTCCAGTCCACCATCCGCCAGTTCTTGACTGGCGGTAGTTCCGCTGGGGTTTTCTCTATATTGAGTATGGTTTCAATCCCGTAGTGGTCCGTTTTGACATGACGTTCTGCTGACACTGTGCAGCTTATAAGGAGGTTAGCCATATTTTCAGAGACAAATACATTATCTGGCCGTGATTCATTCTTTGACACATTATGGGTTAGAGTGCGGATCCCTTGCGGGAGTGCCATCTCCATTCCATGCTCGTCTACAAGTTCCCTTAGTGGCTGAGCCTTTTCTAAGTTTGCCGTTGTGAAGAGACGATGGTCATCTTCGTGATCCCAGTCGGGGTGGTGTCGATTGAAGTCACCAGCCCACATCACATATTTACCATCCCCGTGAAGGCTGTTGTAGTTTGCATCTAGATAGTCATCCAGTGCTGTTAGTGTATCGTCATTGTTACAGTCATTATATATGTTGAAAATAGTTATCTGTCCGTATTCTCCCTTGAGTTGGACTGCTGTCACATCTGCTGAGTCTTCAATCTCGAGTGCTCGCCACGAGTTTGTGCTGAGCGCCTCGTTCATCCAGATTCCAGATCTGACTGGTTTTGTTTCTTGTATCTTGCTGCCTGGGTAGACTTGACAGAATCCTCGTGCCGTTACTATATGTTTGTAGTATGTCCTGTGTGGTTCTTGGATTAGTATAATGTCCCAATCTCTCTGTAGATTACCGTTTAGGAGCTCCCAGTGAGCCGTGGGCGACTTGTTGAGATTGATTTGTAGAATTCGTAGTCTTCTCTGGTTCTGTTGCTGGGTGTTGTTGTAGGGCTGTCCATTCATTGTGATCCTACCATGTCTTCGTACCGGAGGGGTGGAGCTTCGGTGTAGGTGTTCTTCTTGCTGCTTTTTCTGGCCTTCCTAGGTGTATCCTCATCCTCGCTCTCACTCTCGCTCTCTTCCTCATCCTCTTCCTCTTCACCTTCTTCGACCGCTTCTTCTGTCTCTTCCTGTTCTCCTGATTTGCCTTGTCTCGCCTTCTTTGCTTCTCTCTGATTCTTTGGCTTCTGTGTGATGGGTATCTCTGCTGGGGTTTCCGACATGGGTTGGTGTGTTATGTTTGAGGGGTGGCTATCCAGCCACGTCCATGGCTCGTGGGTTGGGAAGTACGACATCGCATTCTCTGGAACGTGTTTGTCGAGCTCCTGGTTTTGGCGCAATAGTGTTGGGCAGTTTCTACTCCATGCTGGATGACCTGCAGTCCCGCATGACGCACACTTGGTCTTTGATGGGTTGGGGCAGTCCTTGTTCGAGTGGCCTGCCGTGCCACAGGTACCGCAGATTTCCTTCTCCGAGGTGCACAGCCTAGCTATGTGATTGTATCTGCATCAGGAAATGATGCCATGTCGTGAGAGATGTCACATTTATTTTAGGCACCCGTAAGACACCTAAAGATCTCCCAAGATAATTTAAATATAGCTCTTGCTTGAGAGAGTTTGCAAGATCATAAAAGATGTTCTGTGCATTATTCAAGCATTCAACACACATGGGCACACTCCTCCCCAATGTGAGTGTAGGCTTGTCAGATGGATTTTACAATATTTCTTTCATGTTCCCATTGGCATGCACTCCAGAGGGTGAAGCAAGGTCTCTGCCAATGGCAGTCGGCCCTTCCCTAGTTAAGATAACATTGAGGTCAGTATTTGATGGGACTTCCTAATCGGTCATTGAGTGTGCCAGGTTTTTGAAAACCTGGCACACTCAATGACCGATTAGGAAGTCCCATCAAATATTACATAATCACACTCCAAACTCGAACCACAGCAGACATTCACAGTCGTCTATGTTCCTACTTGTATCTTCCAACCTTCCCCCTTCCCTTGCCAGCACAATTACCTGCATTGCCACTTCATCACTCATCACCACCACCATCATCGTTGTTGTTGATGTCCTCCCCCCCTTCCCACTCACTGAATTGACCCCACACCACATCACCAAACGCACCTGAACACACCCCAGCAAGGACCATCACCAATGCAACCACGCCGCTGCTGTCGTTGACCCTCCCTGCTGCCACCGAACATTGTCAAGGAAGAGCGGGAACAATGGGAGACACTCCCTGAATGTCCCACATGTTGGTGTGGGGCATAAATTTCATTGTAAGTCTATCTATTCTACCCTAACAACGACTACATGACCCCTAATGGGCATATAGTGCTTTGCCTCCCACCACTGCTGCTGTCTACGCCCTCAACAACACCTGTCACCCTCTACCAGCACACAAACATGGTCAGTGGCTGCCCCTCCACCCTCCCTTCCCATCTCTGTCAGCGCCGCCCCTCATTGCACCACTCGATCGTAATTGATCACTCTTTCCGCCTGCCGCTGTTGCTGTCATTCTTGACACCCAGCCTCTGGTAATGCCTGAATCCATGAATGGAGGACACCAGCATGTCCCCCACTGTATCCCCCTTCTGTTGCCATCACCCTGCCGTCCTTGTGCCATCCTGTCTTCCCCCCATTGTTACACTCTGGTTATTGTACAATTAGTTAGGTAGATACTTAGTGGACTGTTGGATATCAATTAGTTTACTTATTACTATTTTAATTAATATCATTGTTTTAAGAACTTGTAAAGCTTCCATTCTGAATGTGCACCAAGCAATTGGCATCTGACGACCTGTAATCATCTGTTTTAGGTTGGTTTTAGGATCTTAAAAATTCATTCAAAGATCTTGTGCACGCTTTGAAGACAACAAATTTGAAACAACCTGTCTTTGAACGATCTTAGAAGACCTTTTTGTCTTGTTGTCTTTTGAGATCTTTGAGTGTCTTTGAGGAGTCAATAAGATCGTACAAATGTTCTCACGACTTGGCATCATTTCCTGATGTGTGGCATTTGAGGCAGCGCAGGGCCTCCTTCTTGCATTTCTCCGTTGCGCGACGACGCCCTTGGATGACTACGCCACGTATGATGGTGTTGTTGGCCGATTGAGCGTCGTTGAAGGTGAGCATAAGGTGTGCAAAACGCTGGTCTTCCCTCCGTCTCTCTAGTGGCTTGATCCATCGCATTGAGATGAGGTGTGCGACCTCGATGCCGTTTTCTGATAGTACCTCTTGGTCCTCTGTCTCGGGGTTGAACGAGATGGGGACGAATTTTACCATAACTTGGTATATTCTGTTGCGCAACTTGGATCCTAGTACGTGTTCGAGTCGTGCCATGCGCCCCTCCGCCCTCAGCCAATCTGCTCCTGCCTCCGTCGTCATCTCCATCAACAGCTCCTGTCTCTTATCGTTCTTGCTGACTGTCCGCACCCTCACATCCACTGGTGCTTCCATATTCGCTATCGCTTTCTGGGCTGTGTCACAAATGGACGCATTATCTTTTCCGTTCCCTGCAAATCCTTCCGCATCCACCATCTTGAAGAGGAATTGTCGCACATGGATTGCCTGACGTGCAATGAAACTGGGGTTTGCTCCCCCCGTTCCACTCGCTGCCATCTTGCTGTAGCTGGGGGCGCCGTCTGCCACCTTATTCAGGGACGAGTGTACCTGTTTTGCCATATCCACCACTGACGTGCTTGCCTCCGCATTCTCCTTCCTGATCTTTGTCAATTCCTCCTTCATTGCATTCTGTAGCTGCTCCGCCACATTCCCCATTGCCGCCTGGACGCTCTCGTTGACAAGCTCCATTATTGAACTCTCGCTGTAGTGTTGGATGAGTACTGCAATGGCTTCCAGTACTTTCTTGTCGGTTAGTGGCGTGTATGCAATAGATTGTTGTCCTTGTTTCGTGAGTGATAGCGCGTGCTTCAAGAGTACTTCAGAAAGCATTGATAGAGATGTGATCTCCGTTGTGGGAGAGATGATCTTTGCTGCTTTGAGGGATGCCATTGCATCTGCCTTCGTCTTCACTTGCTGCTCAGAGGAACGGGTTGACGTGGCGGGAGGCCCATCTTTCGATGGTTTGATGTTGTTCTTCTGCGTGCCTGAGCCCGTCATTTAAAAGACGGTTTAGGGATGGTTTAGGAGGGGTATAAGGGGGTATATTACTCTAGTTAAGATGCTCTACGGTGCGCTGAGGGCGGATAAGAGGGGTCGCTGTATAGGCTGGCCCTTTTTTCTCACGCTGTGCACGTCGTGGTAAGAGATCAAGAAGAGTCACCGACTTGCTATATTTTCGTGATCATGAGCACCCTCCGTGAGATTCCCATGTTGCAGTGCATCTTCCCTGCACTCATCTCGTTTAAACCCTTCACCGTAATGCCACAAGCAAGACCTCGCCGACGGACCGGAAACATACTCCACTCTGCATCCAATGTTGCGATTACTGGCGGTACATTCGTAGCATCCCAGCAAAATGTCACGACAGGCAAGGAATACAACAGTGCGCGTTCACCTTCGCAAACTTCGAGTGTCCGTGCTGACCATCCATGTCTTTTGCGCCCTCTTGTATGCAAGAAGTAGATTTGGGGCCAATTTACGAATTAGCAGCGCCAAATGCCATTCTCAACGCTGGTGGACGTGCAGATGAAGTCAAGTGCTACCCAGGCACTCGCGAAGAAGTGCTGGCGAAGATCGAGGCATGGATTGACGCCAAAGAGCCCGACGGCGAACGCAGGATTTTCTGGCTCAGTGGCCCCGCAGGTGCAGGAAAATCAGCGATTGTCCAAACGCTGGCGGAACAGTGTATGATCCGCGGTGTGCCCTTGGTCAATTTCTTTTTCTTTCGGGCAGATGTTACCCGGAATCATGTCAGCCCAGTCGTTGCAACACTCCTATTCCAACTGTTCAAATTATATCCAAAGTTGAAGCCACTTATTGGAGATGCTCTTGCGGAAAACCCTATAATTTTTAACCAGGCACTGCACGATCAATTCGAGCATCTCATCAAAGACCCGATTCGCGCCCTCATACATCATGATCCCTCTGCCCACCGGTGGCCGATAGTCATACTCATCGACGGACTCGACGAGTGTGATTCGGCTGGGAAACATGAGCAGCAAATGCTACTTCGAGTCCTTCACCGCCTCGTTTCATATGACAACTCCCCGTTCATCGTCCTTGTTGCGAGCCGTGCTGAGCCACACCTGACCATGACTTTCAATGAGCTCGGGTCGTGTGCGGAATCGATCTTTCTGGATGAAGACTATCACCCATCGGATGACATCCGTCTGTTCGTGGTCGCGGAGCTCGCCAGAATCAAAAACACGCACCACCTCGGACGCGCACTGGGTGCACACTGGCCCTCCGAGAGCAGCATCAACTCCATCGTAGACAAATCGTCTGGTCAATTCATCTATGCCGCCACTGTCTTGCGCTTCATTGCCAACTCGTCTGCAAGCCCGGCGCATTCTCTCGATAAGGTGCAGGGTCTCCGCCCAGTGACAAAGAGCTCCCCTTTTGCCCAACTTGACGCCATTTATACATATGTCCTTTCTCAAGTTGAGGACTGGGAAGCCGCAATGGATGTTTTAGCAGCCCAGATTTTCTTGCAGAAAAATTCTAATATTTCTTTCGGGCTTGATGAGGTTTTGCAACCTCTCGGGCACGAGGTGGACGACCTTGCCTCTTATGTATCTGACCTTGTGGCTATAGTTAAATTCCACCACTACTCGGGGCGTAGCACGTTGCAGTTCTACCATGCATCTCTGAGTGATTTTCTCTGTGATAGCACTCGGTCTGGAGTGTATTACATTGGTCTCACTGCATTCACTGAGAGGCTGGTAGTAGCACACATCAAAGGGATTCGCGATGGACGTGCGTGTTCATTTATACCCCCCAACTTATTGTTGACAAGGAACCTGCTTTCAGTGACTTTTTTTCATAGTCTTTTGATTGTTCGTTGTGTTCGCCAATCCATGCCATCGATCAACGAAGCCTTAACATCCTACCCTCCTGAATTTCACCCGCATCCCTATTTGGATGAATCACTGCGCTACTGGCACGTCACCATTATCTCCTTTCTCAAAGAATTACATAGCTTGGTGAGTATTACTGCATGCTGCCAAGTTGACCACAGGGTTTGACTGATGAACTGGTCTTGATCAGCATTTCCGGCGGGACAAGCAACTCTATCAACTCGCTCTACGGAACTGGCTCACTTGGTTCCGAAATATGGGCGTTGTTTTCAAGGGTGGGGACCTCAAACATGTCTGGCTTGCAGATGCGATCTGGAAGGAGATCACTGTGTCTCAAGCTGACATGGTCCTCATCGGGACCAACTCACAGAGCGATGCCCACGAGCCGCTATATGCAGCAGTTATGACCCAAGGAGGGAGTATGGGTCTCAAAGTTTCCACGACATCTCCAAGTACCCAAAAGCAAACCGAAAAAGCCTCACGTAGGAAAAGAAGATGAACTTCTTGAAGCTGCCGCTTTCCATCACCTGTCTCCACCAAGGACAATTAACACAGCCAATTTTCAGGGACGCGGTTGGTCGAGGGATGGTGCTGCTTCTCCAGATGATGGCCCCACCCCATGTGTCGCCGCCTTTGCATCACACGAGCGGCGCAAAATCGAGGAATTCTCCTTCCTTCACCTGCATTGGGTGCTGCTCGTTTAATACCTCCCAGATGCAAACCCCCACATGCACTGCTCCGCCACGCCGCACATGGCGACGCAGGATGTAGTTGCAGCGGACGCGCTACGATCGCGCAGCTTGGAACACCTTCACCTTGTTCCGTGGCGGAGGGCTTCGCTTTCGCATGGAGCTTGTTGGGCCATGTTGGAGTCGGTGCTGCCTGGTGACCTGAAGGTAGAACACAACTGCTCACTTTCGTTGGTCTCTGAAGTCCCTCGGGCCCTCACTGTTACGATTGCATTTCTTCCCTTCATTCCTGCCCTTGCACTACGTCTAATCTATTACATGTTAAGAGGGCCATTCAACATGAAATACCGATCCTTTACATCTTTTATATTGCTATCAATAAGTCTCGCAAATTGGAGTTGTTTGAAATGTGCGTACACATACTGTAGTAAGAATGTAGTAGAGTCTTACCTACCAAAAGTTATATGGTACTCGTGTTGCATACCTCTCTTCACTCCGTGTTCGAAAGAGGACGTGATTATCAACAGCACTAAGAACGCTTAGCACCATCTTCCATCGCGATCCCGTTCTCTCTAGACTCCGTGTCTGCCCCGACATTGCGGCGGAAGGAGGTGGTGCAGAGTCTCCCGCACTAAAGCACCCTATTCCGAAGCGGAGTCAGCCTGCTGCGAGTGGTTGGTGCGAGAGGAATTAGCGGACATACAAAGATCCTCAGTTTCAGTGTGTCATGCCGAGGATCTTTGGGTCACCTGCAGACTTCTGGAACTGAGAGCGCCAGGCGTACCGCAGACGCGGAGATGTATCGTAGTGGGTTGCGGCCTGCTACCAGAGGAAGACATTGTCACTCAAACGAGAGAATTTGAAAGTGGCTCCAGGAGGACGGTTGCAACGGGTAAGGTTGGGCAGTTTGACGCCATGATGCTGGAATGGCCCTGAGACGCGAGACGCGACTGGTACGTATCTAATATCATATCAAGTGAGTCTTGTGCATTGGCATAAGATAGAGTCATATTGCCACTGACTTTGAATATCATGAGAGATGCGCATATGGACGACCGGCTGTGGCAGTGTTGTGCAAGTCGGCGACTTGGCTGGTAAGTCGGTTGTCAGGGCATTTGTGTGACCCAAGTCGAATGCCCGACTTAAGTCGTCGACTTGTGCTGACTAATACAATGCCTGCGGGTTAGTCTAGCATTGGTCTGACATTTGAACACGCGCTTGTCAATTTCACCGGCAAAACGACACAGATAAGGAAAGATAATGCGCGCTTAAGCCATAGGCTGCACGTATCACTCGCAATTCAGGTGTATATACATACCAAAACCATGTATAATACAGTTTATCAATACTATGAATACAATTTACATGTGGAAAAGTGATGCTATGGTGTCGTCAATATCAGGATCTAATCACCTGGTTCAGCAATGGCATCATGATCCATGAGCTCATATAAATCCATCTCGTCGTTTAAACTTGCTACAGCGCTCCTCTGCTCGTGGATGGGCACCACTGGGGTGCTTGTCAGCTCGTCCATAGGGTTGGGGCACTTCCAATAACTATTCGTTACATCAAAAAGCTCTTGAAGGGTGATCTTGCCGTTATTTAATGCCGATCGGGGTGGCTGGCTTGTATTCATGGTTCGAGTGCTGGCTTGTTGCGGTGCTTAATTGACTGCTGCTTCTTCCCGAGCTAATGTAATGTTGTCTGCAATATCCTCCTCGGCGAGTCAGCGCAACTGTGATGTTAGTGCGCGAAGTGACTCTGTTGACCGATTAGATCCTGCATCCGACTTGGGTAAAGTAGGACCATCCAATGGCGCAGCTAAGGACTCTGGCTCGGAACCATCAGTACGTCTGGTGTTGCGGCAGTCGCAGCATTTCTTCCATTTGAGTTCGCGTCCGTGCGCTGCTTTTTATTCCCAAATGCATGAGCCCCGGACTTGTGATTTCGCTTCGTTGGGGACCATCTAATCACTAGCACTAGTGTTCACGGCTATTTATTGACATCTACACGTGATGCAAGTCGTCGACTTGATGGCGACTTGCCTGTCAAGTCTGAGAAAGTCTACGCCTTAGGTCGTAAGTCGGCGAAGCCATCACTTCGACTTGAACTCAAGTCGCCCGACTCGCACAACACTGCTGTGGTACCAGCATCACTGTTGCTTGTGGCACGTTGCGATAGACTTGTTCTCGCCACGCACAGCGCGTCGGTGTCCTCGTGCACGACCCTCACAGGTACGCAAGTCTCGTGGACTTAGGACCCGGGCTCCCGTTACTGATATGCCGCCCTCTAATTCCGATACCACTCTCTCAACTCCTCTCGACGATCCTGGGCACAGTCGCGCCTGCCTACTCATAAGCTACGTTCCCCAGGACAACACGCCACCGGTGTCCAAATAGCCAAGCTATCCCAGATATAACGCATATGCTGAGGGATGGGGAATGCGCATGCGACTTGGACGAGGAAAGGCGAGACCCGTTGAGCTAGGACGGTAGCTGAAGACCGGAGAGTGTGTAGGGGGCACAGCGCCACAGGTATGGTCAACTCGCACTGATTGTCGGTCATGGATGATGGGGCACGACCTGAAACGGGGACACAGAGGAGAGCACCGCCGCATTTGAGCATGTTTAAGCACGCTTGGTAGATCGAGCGGTGCCAACAGAGACGCACAGGGTTATGTGGTGCGCGAGTGGACGTAGCTGCCGGGGCCGGGCGAATTAAGCTCCTGCAGGACCGTGATCTAGGCCGGGACATCGATGTTGGGTGCCGAAGGGCGAGGGTAAAGGGCGGGCGGCAGGTAGGATGGCTGGTGGTAGTGAAGGTAGGGAGTGGGTGGGAGGTGGCCAAAAAGGCCGTTGGATTCAAACTCGTCAGCAATTTAAACGACGCCTTGAGCTTCCGTATACAAGAGTCTGCCGGCCCTTCCCTAGTTTCCCCTTCTTTCTTCGCTTCTGCAAGGCTCATTCGTCCGCTTTCAAGCAGGCCAAAATGGGTGCCATCTGTGAAATCAGAACGTATCAGTAGGTACTCTAACTCAAGTAAGTAATATCGAGAACTATGCATACCTTAGCCTCGCGATGATACCACAATGGGACAAAGATAGCTTGTAGCCTTCGATAACTTTGATGGCGCCAAGTGCCAATCTATTCTCACGGGATGAACAACTTCACGTCCTCGACATGCTCACCTATCTGACTTCAACGCGCCACGCAGCCAACTCCACTTCTGTGCCCATTTACAAAACGACCTCAGCAGGTACATGTACCCGCCCGACGACAACACGACTATGAAGCGGTCCGCGTCGCGCTACGACACAGCACTGGAGTGGGGCATTCGTCTTTCAAGTTCGCATGATTGCAGATGCCATACCTGCCCTATTGCGCCTCGTCGTCTTGCCGCTGAATGTCAACGCCTGAGCTATAATCACACACCCTCAAGCCTATCCCACTTAGCCTTTCAACCTGCGACGTCGACTCCAACGCTCCTATCCGAGCACGACAGCGTCACCCTCCCAGCACTGCCACTATGGTGAAGCGTTGACGAACCCCCGCGGTGCCGTTCCCTTCGTCGCTTGGAACATGACCTCCGTCCTCCAGTAACTCGTTTCTCTTGAATATATATATGTAAGTCTTCTCGTCTTTCGTGTTGATGTCAAATGCTCATGTCGCGTTTTGGATTGTTCAGCTTCAGCATCGTCTTACACCCACCGCGGAGGCGTGCTCGAACGTCGACAGTTCTTTCCCTCACCAGCAATGCTTTCACCAACTTGGCCCTGTCGCAGATGGTGAACCGTATGACGCCCCGGATCTCCCTTCAAGTTCCCCCGCGCTGCCTGCAGTGACCTGTTTTGCTCCGCTCGTCACATCTCCGTACCTTGATCCTCATCGCCTGGGTTTTCTTCACTGCTCGATGCGGCCTGATTCTTCCTTGGAATTTCCCTCGTTCGTTCGAGTTTGATTTTCGGCGTGAGGTCAGTGCACATGCTGCGCACGAGGGCGACTCAGACGAGGACAGGGTGGATGAGGTGGGGCTGCATCTTGACATGGACTGTCTGCACGCGTACGCGAACTTGATTGTGTCGACGGAGATGACGCAGCCTGTAGGGGATCAACTAGCGCGTCGAGAAGCTGTGCAGTGGGCTGGCAGTGTCCATTAGGGGGAAAAGGATCTGAGTGAAAAGGATGTATGTCTTCCTTTCATCTTCTTTTTCATTGTCATTTTTACTCACCTGTATCATAGCTCCGAGATATCGCGCAAATCACGACGTTAGAGACCGAAGTCGGAAAGATTCGAGGACTCTCGAACTATCGAGCCAGGCATGCGTCAGCTTGCAGAAGCAGTATCGAGAACAACGCCGTGAGTGGAATTTCTTACTTGATTTTTGTTCATTGACTCATGCCGAGTTGTTCTAGCTATCGCTGAGGAGCACTGCGAGGACCGGGAAGAGACCACCCGCACCGCTACGGTAGCTGGACCTGGAAACCACCATGGAGACGCGCGGTGAGCTCAAGGAGCAGAAGCAGGAGAACATTATGCTCAGGGAAATGGTCGATCGCGTCTGGTTCAAGGTGCACTAGTCGCTTGACAATAACAGCGTCGCAGGAGGTAGTGGGCACGGGAGTGCCTCGATCTCGCAACCTCTTGACGCGGAGCTGTAGGTCCCTGTTGGAGCCGTGGGAGGAGGATGGCAAGGATGAGTTTGCTTGTGAGGGCTAGACAGTGGTGGAGGAGGATGACACTGAAGGCGAGGACGATGCCGATGAGGATGTCATCGAGACCATTACGAAGAGAAAGAGGTAAGAATCTCTCAAATTGTAAATATATTCTGACAGAATTACTGACGTCCTACCGTCGCTTACAGAATGTTGCCAGTCGCGCACAAGTAATCAAGATGTCGACAAGATGTGGATTTGAGGAGGTCAAGGAGCACTATGATGGCTCGACGCAGTATAACCACACCCTCTTTTCCGTCAAACCTGGCATGTAGACCGATCCCGAGCCCAAAGTCGTATATGCTTCATTTTCGTGGTGAAAACGGACGGAGTCTCCGAACTGCAGCGCAGAATCGTTCAAGTCGCACCGGCACCCCATGTCACACTGGGGATGGAAATCCAGATTGACCTGGTTGAAGGTGAGGTTGAAAACGCTGCTGAGCATCGCGTTCTCCGTCACCCGCACCTGATGAAAGCATGGCATCATCGTCCTCAGCTATTGTTCTACCCACGCCCAAGGCCTCCATGAAACACTAGCGGGCCAAGCTCGACGAGCCGCACCGGGTCGCCGAGGCGGACAAGAAGGAGCGCGAATGGTGGGTGGCCGCCGACACGCCGAAGAAATGGCACAATCGCATGCAGATCCCCCTTGGGGTCCGTCGCGGGCGGTGCGCCCGACGAGACAGCCAGAAACTGGACAGCCATGAGCGTGAACCAAGCGTCAACTGCCTGGTCATCAAACGCCTCACCGCTGCCTCGGCATTTGACCAAGGTTCGCGCTGCCGCACCGCCACTCATCGCCGCAGGCGCCTGTACAACACCTCCTAACTGACCTACCATATGTATTTCTTTAATCACGTATTTCACCATTATGTCCTCAAACTACAATGGATGGTTGCGACCCTGGTAGTCTGCGATTTTGCAGATAGCTGTAACAGCAGTTTAGCGCATATTGCAAAATGCCAACTGGATATATATTTGTGATCATGAGCATGTAAGATTCCCATGTCTGGCCAAGTTGCTGTACAGCTTCTCTAAACTCATCGGTCTTGTTCAAACCCTTCACCATGATGCAACAACCACCTCTCTCATCAGCCGGAAACATGCTCCAGTCTGCATCCCATGTTGTCATTAACGGTGGATCATTCATAGTCGGATCACAGAACAATGTCACAATGACTCCAAACAGCGAGCTCAACAGTGCGTGTTCATTTTGTGGATCTTCAAGTGTTGGCACTAAGGAGCGATATGTATTTACTTTGCTGTACACATACAGAACACTTAGAGTTACTTTACAAGCAGGTGGCGCCCAATGCCATTCTCAACGCCGGTGGACGTGCGGATGAAGTCAAGTGCTTCCCCGGCACGCGTGAAGAGGTGCTGGCGAAGATAGAGGCATGGATTGATGCCAACGACCTCAACCGCGAACGCCGGATTTTCTGGCTTAGTGGCCCCGCAGGCGCAGGAAAATCAGCGATTGTCCAAACACTGGCGGAACGGTGTATGGCCCGCGGCGTGCCCATGGCCAACTTTTTTTTCTTTCGCGGAGACGCCACCAGGAACCATGCCCGCCCGGTCACTGCGACGCTCCTCTACCAGCTGATCAAATCATACCCGAAACTGAAGGCGCTTATTAAAAATGTCCTTGAGGAAACACCTCGAATTTTCGATCAGGCGCTGTACGATCAGTTCGAGTATCTCATCAACAACCCGGTTCGCTCCATTATAAATCTCTGTGTCGACCAGTGGCCGGTAGTCATACTCATCGATGGACTCGACGAATGTGATTCCGGGAGACACGAACAACAAATGCTACTTCGAGTTCTTCATCATCTCGTCTCATCTAAAAACTCCCCATTTATCGTCCTTGTTGCGAGTCGTCCCGAGCCACACCTGACGATGTCCTTCAACGAGGTCGGGTCCTGTGCGGAATCAATCTTTCTGGATGAAAACTATCGACCATCAGACGACATCCGTCTGTTCGTTGTTGCAGAGCTGGCAAGAATCAAAAATACGCACCATCTCGGACGCACACTAGACGAACATTGGCCTTCCAAGAGCAATGTCAACGAGATAGTGGACAAATCGTCAGGTCAATTCATTTACGCTGCTACTGTTTTACGGTTCATCGCCAGCTCGTCTGCAAGCCCAGCCCATTCACTTGGAAAGGTGCTGGGCCTCCGCCCAGTGGCAAAGAGCTCCCCTTTTGCCCAGCTTGACGCCATCTATACCTATATTCTCTCCCAAGTAGAAGACTGGGAGCCTGCAAAGGACATCTTGGCAGCTAAAATATTTTCTACGCAGAACCACGGTGAATTTCGGTACATCCTCACTCCAATTCTGTGTTCCTTAGGCTACGCTGTGGACGATATTGATTCTCATACGTCCGATCTCGTGGCTATAGTGCAATTTAAACACCAGCCTAACAGGTTGCAATTCTACCATGCATCTCTGGGTGATTTTCTGTGTGATAGCACTCGGTCTGGGGTGTATCACATTGATCTCACTGCATTCACTGAGAGGTTGGCAATAGCACATATCAAAGGGATTCATGATCGAGGTGCGTGGTTTCAGGCAAACTCTTCAACATATTAATGACAAGGAACCTGCTTCTAGAATCTTTGTTGCTCTGTTTTTTTATTATTCGTCATGTTCGCCAACCCACGCCATCCCTTAACGAAGCCCTAACATCCTATCCTCCTGAATTTCACCCGCAGTTTGATTTTTTTAGACTAGATATCACCAATGTTATCAATCCCTTTCTCAAGCATTTACATATCCTGGTACGAATCACTGCAAAGTAGAACACAGAGTTGAACTGATGAACTGGTCTTGAACAGTATTTCCAGGAAGACAATCAACTCTATCAACTTGCTCTACGGAACTGGCTTACTTGGTTCCGAAATATGAGCATTGTTTTCGAGGACGGAGATCTCAAAAGTGTCGAGATTGCGGATACGACCTGGAAGGAGATCACTACGTCTCAAATTGACACGGTCGTCATCGAGACTGACTCAGAGAAATACAACCACGAGACGCCGTATGCAGCAGTCATGACCCAGGGAGGGACCACGAGCCTGGCCGCTTCCGCGACATCTTCAAGCACCCCAATTCGAAGAAAGAAAGCCCCACTTTGGAGGAGGCTTTTCCAACCCACTTGAAGCTGTCTTCCTTCGCCAATCTGCACCTAGGGCGACCAACAAAACTTCCAAGCGCACATTCGGTCAAGGGATGCTGCTGCCTTTTCAGACGATCGCCCCGGCGGCCTTGGCATCACACAAACCCGAGGTACTTTCCTTGTTTCCCCTGCATAGGATGCTGTTTGAAAAAATTCTTCGTAGACGCATAGATACCGGCTCTATAAGGTCATGGCCTGGTCTGCTTCCAACTCAAGAAACCCAATGTCTGCCCAAATAGTCACATAAGCGCGATAGCTCCGTATAGGTTGTGGTCTGTTGTGGAGAGCCAATATGTATCATTGTACAGACGGACTATATGTTCCGAGAGGAGGTGCGGTAGCTGTCCATAGAGTGGCTGATGTAACAGAGATGTAGTATAGCAGGAAGGGTTCGGGGTTAAAGTGTCCAGATTAACATCGTCAGGTCAATAATAAATAACTTGGGGGTTGATAGTAATTCGATGGAAGGGGTATACTGGAACAGAATTTCTATGAGTCTATGTGATTAAATGTAGAGAAAACAGTGTCCAAGTCCAACCTGTCCATTTAGCCTAATCTTCAAACCTGTTGCCGACAGACGATACACAATGCGGCCATAAGCGGTGTGTGTGGAGGGGTGGACCTACAACAAAGAGACACAACCACAGACCATTCTACAAGAGATCGAATACACAGTGCGTTGTGGAAAGTTTTGAGTTCCTATTGCCTTTTGCGAGGGGAGAAGGTCAGTCGGTTGTCATCGTCCTGGTCGTCGGGTTCGTCTTCCTCTTCGAAGTCCCCTTCCAAAGAAGAGCCATCAGCAAAAGAACTAACAGTGGACGCTCGTCGAATATTGCTCGATCCAGCTGGAGCATTAGAGGTGAACGTTGGGAATGCGTGGGGGGTCGGTGTCTCGGTCGCAGTATCTGCGTCTACATTGCTCACACCGTGACTCATCCAATTGTCACCAGAGTTCATATCGTCCATACCGTCGTCTGTGTCCACGTCATACGTCGGATGGCCAATGCGGTCAAGGTCAACGTCGTCGAGGTACAGGATGGGGCGGGGGAATGATGCAGTTGGCGGATAGTTAGCGAGACCAGGTTCGTCTCCCTCTTGGCCCCAACTCGCTGCGCGGCGGGCGGCGGTTAGCAGGCTTTCGGTATCGCCCTCGTTGTTCCCATAATGTGGTACAACATGCGCTCCAGTCTGCTTGTATCCCCTCAACGCTTCCTCGCTCCTTCTGGTGTTCGCGTTCGTGAACCCATGCCCAACGCGAGCCGTCGTCAAGATTGGCTGGGCAATTCCACCCTTGCCATCAGCAGGGAAAAGCTCTGAACGCGATTGAGTTCGGTTCGTGAGCCAGTCTTGCCAACGCCGTCGTTTCGAAGTCACCGTCGATGTCGGAGATGAAGGGCCGGGTACACTGCTAAGTATAGGTTGCGTGCCCGTACTTGTGGATGTCGCCGTGGATGGCGCAGCAGAAAGCCCCTGCAGAGCGCTGGCAGAGGTCGAGTTTCCTGTCCGTGGCAACCATTTCTCCGCCGAAGTCGAACGCAGGCTCTTCGACCCTTTCGACTTTGCGCGCTTGGGAAAACGTGGGCTTGTCGCAATTCCAGGCCTCGTCGGTGGCTCTGCAGGCGCTTTCCCCTTTCCCTTATCTTGTCTTGCGGCGTTGTTGGACTGCGGTATGCTGATTGGTTTGGACGGGAGGATTTCACGAGGCTTCGAACTTCGAGGAGTCTCGCGAGTGGCAAAAGACTTCCGAATCATCCTTCCAGGCGCCGACTTGACACCAATGCGCTTGTCGTCGTAGTCGTCCTCAGATGTTTCTGGCAGCGGCGCCCGTCCTGCACGATTGAAGAGAGTGGAAACATGTCGAGCCAGGCGTAGACCCCACCACCGAGACCGCGCTGTCGCCGGTAATGCATGGAGCGTCTCGACGGGGGATACTGTGATTCGTTCGCCAATTGACTGCGAGGTCACCCTAAGCCATTCTTCAGGATTGGGTATATCCTTCAAAATCCATGGATGATTCTAGCAGACCAAATCAGAGAGCAACAGGAGCAACACAACGGCCAACAGGAGAGATGCAGTCAGAGTTGATTTTGGAGGGACAAAGCTACTGCATATGCTGACCTTGAGTTGCGATAGGGTCATGCGTTGAGGGGGACTCTTCTGCAGCATGCGGTCGAGAATTTCCATCAGGATGGCGCCTTCCGAGTCATCATTTAGCGGAGGGTGTCTCCCACCAGAAGGGATCTCTTCAGAGCCCATCGACGACAGGGCAGTCCAATCGTCTTGACGTATGACTCTGTAAAGATCATATTCACTCGCAGCACCAATAGGCAGCTTAAACGGCGTTGTCCCAAACAAAAAACAGTACAGGGTGACGCCAAGCGCCCACACATCGATAGCTTTAGTGATTGGAGGTGCGGTTTTAACCTTAGAGGGTACTGGAGATGAAGACACTGACAAGGACGACTGCGATGAAGGGAATGTCCCAATCACATCAGATGAATAGAGGTGGGCTACTTCTGGAGCGATGAATGAAGGTGTTCCTATGACTTGCACTATGTCGTTTTCCCGCCATAGCACAGCGATGTCCTCAGGGAGTCCCATTAAAGATCTTTCCTCTCCCAATGACGCCAGGCGTAGAGCTAGGGAAACATGCGAGACACCGAAGTCTGCAATCTTGACTTGCCGCCGGTCGTCCGTCCACAGAAGGTTGGCAGGTTTTATATCGCGGTGGATGATGCCTTGGTGGTGGACTGCGTCTTCCGCGTAAGTGGACCATGTCAGGTGGAAAGATGGTTCACTTACGATACTCAAGGCCTAGTAACACATCCCGCATGATTCGACGCGTTTGCCATATTGACAAGATGGGACGGGGTTTGTCCGCACCGTCATTCCATTTTACTTCTCCACCTCCCATATACTCCATGACTGGGCATGAGAGAAGATAAATACCTTTTGCGGGCGCAAATGTCAAAAGACTCACTCATATAAATCTTAGTCTGCGAGATCTCGTCTATAACCTCATAAAGGCGAACGATATTTGCGTGTCGCATCTTCTTCATGATTGCTATCTCCCTCCGTATTCTTGCGTCGTTCGAAAGAATTTTATCAACGGGGGCGGTGGCGTTGGTAGTCCTCGGAATCGGGGTACTCTTGGGGAACCGCTTTCCGCCTTCAGTTCGGCCATGGCGATATAGAGACTTGATCGCCTAAAGACAGTAGCTGCTGAGACGGCATGTACACGTTCTGGGAGATGGCGACTTGCCACTGGTATTTTTCGTGGCGGCTGGCCCGGTCTATCGCTGGGTAGAATCCTGATATACAAATGCACGCGACCATGTATCCCTTTTCCGACTCGAGCATAACGAATATTGGTGTTGTTTATGACCTCCAAAGACGGAAAGCTACCGTCGTCCACGTCGGTGTGTAACTTATTGTAGTGAGTGGAATCAATGGCATCTCCGACTGGGTCGTATATGATAGGCTGGTACGGCTTAAGATTGCTGGTGGAGGCCATGACATGGAGGCAGAAGAGAGAGAAAGAAAGAGATAAATCCATGATCATTACATTTGCTATTATAGAACATTCAAAGACCCCGATCACTCCATCTCGGCATTTACTCGCGGGGGCAGGCGCACTTGTCTTCATCCTTGACGCCAGCCATGACCTGTAACAGCATCCATCAGAACAAGTCCATGTTAAAGGGGTCCTCGACCGTTGGCACATGCCAAAACGACCCCTTCTTTTTCTTGGACAAGCGAAATCAAGTCAACTCACCGACTCAACATGCGAGCCGCATCCCTGCGCAAAAAAAAAGAGGGTCCAAAGTCAGTTTTCATTGTCCCACAGCGCGGCCGAGAACCAGTGGGGCGTGGGGATTGACCCCGATTTGACAGCGCCAACGAGATCCCCGAGGGTAGGATGCCGCAGGCATCTTCATATAGCACCCGCGATTGTTTCTCGAAAAAGGCACTCACCTTCCAGGTGGCCTTCTGGCACTTGTCGCACGTGACCTTGACACAGGTGTTGACGGGGGCGGTGGTGGTGGTAGCGGCCATTGTGATAATTCTGTCAAGAGCACGAGCGTCACATTAGCAATTTCGTTATACACAGAGGCAACATCGATCCACTAACCTGTTGGGGTGGTGAAAAGGCTGTAAGGGATATGGTGAGCTTGTATGATGGTTATATGGAGGCTCTGCGCTCACCTTTGTGGATGTGGGGAGGAGAGCTGATGATTTTCATTTTCATTTTGCAATTGGCTTTATAGCCTCCATCCTCCTCCATCACGGCCCGCAGATAATTGAAGGGAACCTCTCGAGAGCCTGATCCATGTGCTCTACCCCACATTCATCTATCCCGGAACGGATGCCATCTCAGCATTCTTGCCTTTTCTTGCAATCTACTCGGTTTTGCGCACCCTGGTCTACCCAAGGTACAAGCTCACTTCAATTTGCTCCGATTTTCAAATTGAGCATCAATAACTCTGCGGCTAGCTTATTATCTTATCCCCTCTCGTAGAACGCCCCTATCTCTGCTGCACTTCGCCCCAGTGAGGCGACTCGGTACGCTGTTGTTTTTCAAGGAAATACCTTGTAAGACTTGCGATCTTATCGGACATCTACATTCCTCCGCGTGCAAGATGCCCTCGCCAGGAAGTTTGTACTCCTTCATCTAGCTCAAAACGACCGCGGCGGATATCACTTAAGTGGACAGAATACTTCAAACCGTCTTCTATCTTCCTTCACCTAGCGCAATTGATTCCACCTTCTCTCGATGAAGTGGTCAGGTGGTTCTCTGGAGCGATTACCGCTCGACAAGCTCGTCCGCTAATCGCGAGGATCAAAAGAGTTGTCTATAAACAACCACACACCTTCTCAGACGCTCCTCCCAATCAGTATCCAAGGTATAAGGAAGATCATAATTACTTCGTTTTATTCTTCACTGCCAGACCCTAGGTGCAGAGAGCCGGATGGGGATAGCCAACAAATCAAGGCTGCGTGTAGCCTGAGCGGGCATGGGCTCAGGTTTTGCTTGTCGGCGGTGTACTTGTAGAAGCATGTAGACGGTACAGGCCATATCGCACTAATGTTCCTGGGCGCTGACAACATCTACCCGAAACATTTCTGCGAAGATTATCTATGACATCAATTTAACTCTCTTGATCATGATCGCGTTCGTTGAGCACACCTACATCTCAAAAAGGAAAGTAGCGTTCACCAACACGATCAGTGGCTCTTGAAACGGAAACTAGTGCACCAATGAGCGTCGAGCCTACGGACTCAACATCATCATGCTGATTCTCAAGGCACCTTCTAGAATACTGACTTTCCTTTCGCACCCTCAAACACCCAAGATGGCCCAGTGGCATATCCATATTTACGCGTCACATTGAAGAGATTCCGAAATAGAGGCGGTTCGTCAGTCGACGTATCAGTTCTACGTCTCCTCGGTTGCCACAAATATTTACGCTTCTCCATATACAGTGCACATTCATGGTCTATAAATTGGGCTGTGTCCCTTCTGTAATTCACAGCGGTAAAGGACTACTGAGGGTTTATGACTCACGGCGCCTCTAAATTAAGATATAATATGTGGACGGGATAGTGGTACACATCCTGGGTCATTGCTTTATTGTCTACACCACTGCATCAGTCTGTCGAAAGCTCAAGGAGGAAAGCCTCGAAGCCAGCCATTGGTGCTGCGACATCGCAGAAGAGGACTGCCTCGAACGAATACTCCCTTGAACTTATCGCCGTCGCTGCACTACTCTTATTAATCTTTTATTTACATGGAAGGACAGGCAGCACCCTAGTTTCATGACTACTTTCATGATGACGAACATCGCTAAGTTTAAGCGATCTAAACGACTGTAAGCGGCGATGTGGAATGATTCATAAATCTGGATTAGACAGGGGGGAACAAGAAGAATGTGATGAGAAGCTTTGAATTTTTGAGAGCTTACGACGCTCTCGAGCCGCAGGTACCCCAGAAGGTATCTGCGTGAACAAGCTTGGTGATTGCTTTGAACAAAATGGCCATAACTTTTTGAGGTTCTGATCGTAAAATGGGACGCACATACCCCAATGGTTCACGAGAGGGCAGACTGTAGTGCACACGGTCCATTGCATTGTCCACGATCACGACAGAGAGACAGGGGTGTGGACAAGAGTCCACTTGCTTCTTCGTCCGATATCTGCGTCCATGTCATGAAACAGGGGCCTACAGATGTATTATAGTATCGCCACTATCAGTTAGCTGTCCCCCTGACAGCCTGTAGCACACATTCAACCGACTGGGGATTTGTTTGATTGTGCACGAGGTCATGTACATGAATAGGGTCAATAGACATACTCGCTCATACAACAGGTACAGCGGGGGCCTTGGCAGTGGCGCGCGCTTCTAGGATAGCTTCTCGCAGCCTTGCAAACGCCTTGTCGACGTCTTCTTCGGATGTCAGACTGAACGAAGCGCGTACATACGCAGTTTTGCGTCCATTAGGCAGGAAGACAGTCCCTGGAAGTGCGAGAACGCCTTTGCCGAATGCAGTCGTTTCGATGACTGTCTTCGAGTCGCCGTCGTCCTCCCGCACTGCCACGTCGTCATTCAACAGCAGCTTGAACCTAAAGGGTGACCACCAGCTCACGATCAGCACCATTTTTATCATGAATACAGGCGAGATATCGTACGCACCAGAAAAACATGCCCGCTTCGGGCGTGCTCCATTCTGCTAGTCCTGCCAGGTGCTTCTGCATTGCACGTTCGAAGATATCGCGCTTATGTGCGTAGAAGCTCGCGACGCGTTTAGTATGGGTGACGAAACCCGTGTGGCCCCAGGCATCCAGAAGTTTGTACACGATAGTTTGGGTGAGCGAAGAGACTTGCAGATTGGATGTCGCGGTCTGTCAGAGGTACGTAAGATATTGATATCGAGATCACTGGTACCAATGTTTTTGGAAGACAGACTTACATGTCGATCTATAGCATTGAGAAGCGCTTCCGGTCCAGATGCGAAACCAATTCGAATGCCTGCAGAGAGGACTTTCGAAAGACTATCAAATCGGAGCACGCGGCCGACCTCAGGCTCCTCGAGCTCCAGTTGAAAGTAGGAGGGATAACGAGGTTCCTTTCCATAGTACAAATAGAAATAGGGGTCGTCTTTGAGGAGATAATGTGTGAAAAATTAGGTCTATGACGAGCAAATTCTGGCTCACCTTCGAGGATGATAAAATTGTGCTCGTGGGCTAACTTCAGGACTTCTTTGCGCCTTTCCAGTGTAGCTGTCATTCCAGTGGGGTTGCAGCCATACTTTGACCCCGTCAGTGATCCATCATAACATGAACAACAGTACAACATACGGGGACCGTATATAGGACCTTGGGCTTAGGCACTCCCACAGGCCACTGCTCCAGAATCTCCCGTAGAGAGGACGATTTAATCCCCTGAGAATCTGTTTCCACCTCTGGACACGCATCAATTTCACAGAAGCAAGACCACGAACAATTCGTGATAGTCACCAATCTGCTTGCACCCCATCGTGGAGAACATTGGAATCACGCCGCTGAATGTCCAAGTGAGCATACATTAGCATATGTGGTGAAGGACGTTACAGAAGTGACTTACGCATAAACCGGCGACTCAACAAAAACAGCGTCCCCGGGGTTCACCATGGCATGAACTGCCTGTATATCGTCGTAAGTTTAAGCCAGGGCGGCGGGGTTGCATGCATGCCTTGTAGATAAGATCCTGCGACCCAGCACCCATAGATATTCTCCAACCTTCATCCATTTTCCTCCCATGACTGAGTCCCTGGAGGCCATGCAGCCAATCCAAAAGTCCCTTCAAGCCACTGGTGTCACCATATTGCAAGCCTTGCGTAAGTTCAGCGCCATCAATCGTCAATTTCGTCTCCGAATCTGGATCAGACGGGGAGCGCGCGTTGAAACTGAGAGATGTGAATGGGAAGGTAGACGCGTTCGGCTTGCCCGCAAGCAGGGATATCACACCCGGAACTTTTTCCAAGGGGAACAAAGTGCGAACTGTGCGTCTGTCAGACCCAACAAGAGAGATAAGACTGAAGCTGGACGTACTCGGACTCGGCTTGCGCTGCTTCGCAAGATCGGACAAGAAGTCGGAGTAGAATTCCACGGGCAAGCGTTGAAGCTGCCATTCAAATAAGCTTTGTATGGATACTTCCTCAGAGCGCTAATCAGGCTTAACTGACGTTGGCAGTCATGTGGATTGAGAGGTGGGGAGTATGTCTGTGAACAGTAATCAGCTTGTCAGCTCCGTTGAAATGAAACGATGAAGTATGGTGACGAAGATACAGACAGATCTGGGGCGTTTTACCTCTGATAAGAGATATCAAGGGATCGCGGAGTTCTCAAAGAGGATTCGCAGGGATCCTGAGTGTTTTGGCCTGGTTTTAATTGAGTAGGGGTCTGAGGAACGCATCAAGGTCGGTTAGCATCCGCCAGTCCGGCAACCAAACATGCTACGAAATCCGATCAATGCTAATTATAAGTCCGACAATGCCGAGCCTCACAGTGGCTCGCCTTGGCTCGCGTGCACTGTTCAAGCCCCCCTACTCAAACACTCAAGCTTCAACATCAACTCTCACAGTTTCAAAGACATATGTTTTTTAATATTGTGGCTGTTGGAATCGGGCTCGTAACAAGCTTAATATTGTACTGTACTACTCGAGTCCCTATATACCTGTAGATAAAACGTGTAGAATATCCTAGAAAATAATATCTCTCTCCGATGATATAAGCCAAGCGTACGATGACTAATCGCCATGCCGGATTGAATCCCAACAGTGGCCGAACAAAGTTAAGATAACTAACTCGACCCATGCGTTCTTCTCAGTTCTTCTGAAGGCTTAGGCCCATAACGAGTCCGCTCCACCTCCCTCACACTGGTAAATGTTACCAAGGCAATCTTGACCACGTTTATGGCTCAAAAATATTATGTTCAGTAAATACTTGAGAAGCTGGGGTGAGAATACGCCTCTATACAAACATTATTTGAGCATTGGAATCAGAGAAGAGCCGGATCAATTTGAGATGGCGTAAAAAGAAAACTTGTTGGGCAAGTATGATCAAGATACCGGCTCAACCCACACTCAAGCTGAAGTCAACAGGGAATCTAGGCTCGTCCCCAGCCGGTTCTTCGATCCTTACATAATCCTCATCCTGCGAGCGGAATGGGAACGAGTCTACAAGGAATCTTGTAAAATTGGTGTTGAATCATATCACAAGTATGCCGCGTAGGAACGGCGAGCCATGGTTAAGAGCCCTGCCTAATTGACCTTTACCGCACGTTGAGCTCATCAGTCGGACCTTTCAAGGCTTGCAGAAGGGTCTGAGAATTATAGAATGATCAATATAAAATTCATTATACTCTGTGCGGAATGGGGAACGTATTCTAATTGTAATCGAAGCCTCTCGGGTCTGACGATAGTTTAAATTATTCGATCAACACTATGTGTTGCTATACATCAAGGTTGGAAGTGTATGAACTCTCATTGTTCGATGACATACAGGAGCTCGCAGTTGCCTTAGGCCGTGTTGGAGAGCTAGACGACATTTCGGAACCAACATCAATAGTACTGTCCCCTTCCACCGCAACTTGCTGCTCATCTCGAGCGGGCATCGAGCTGTGATCCTGATTATCATGAGGCCCAGTTTCTCTGTCGGCCTCGCGAATCCACCGTGGTATCATTGAGCTGCGTATACCAAGATCGCTTTTTGTCGTTACGCCTTCATGGCGCGATGCTTCAATGCGGAGTGCAAGCAGCACAAACGTGATACCTAAACGCGAATAATATCTCTGGTCAGTATCGAGATAAAGAGATATCCCGCCGATATCATACCAGAGCAGGGGAGGACCTGTGGTACGCACCAATGCTCGGAACAATAGCAGGCTGAATCACATATTGGAAGTTGTGACTCAGGGAGAACAGGATGTTCAGAACGAGAAGTTGAATTGTGTAAATTGCTGCACTTTCAATGAGAATGCGGACGACGTGTATCAGACCGAGCTTCGATCCTAACATCACGACACCGGCTTTCTTGGACTCCCGGTGCTGCAAGACAAATTTGAGGATAATTAAGCTTGTCGTCATGAAGTTCTGCGAGAATGCGAGAGGGTATATGGAGCGGACAAGACTGATAGGCACAGTGTTATAGAATGGGATCTGAGAGATAATATAAGTGTTGATCCCTGCGCAGATGACAGAGTATGGGATCAGGAATGGCTTTGAAGAAGGCTTGCAGAAAGTCATTCACCGATCGTGCCGAGCAACAGGCATACGGGAATGGAGATGAGCCACATGTTGTTGTCCCATACGAAGTAGCACCGGTAGATCTAATATATGTTTCATCATCAGATAAGATTGTGACGGTAAATTGAGATTAGGACCAGTGGGTTCTGGTACCACCCACCACGAGAGCATCACCCAGCCATGTTTGGATGTAAACAAGTATAATTAGCCCCGCAAATTCCCAATTATGGCGGTTCTGGAGGTATGAGATTCTATCCTTTGCGTCGAATTGACGGAAGGTGCTTCTGTAGAAGCGGACCCCCGCGAATACTAGAGGAAGAGGTGAGCAAGAGGTGAGATGGACACCATGAGCGCGGAATCTACGTCGACCGACTTATGTGAGCAACTTCCACAATATACATCAAAATGGAGAAGACCAGGAACATCTGTATGATTCACAAAACTCGTGGTCAGCACCTTTGCCAGGCGTGATTGTGGTCCAATACGCATAACTGCTTACCCATGCCGATTTAGCACTGCGGGCGTCTTTCAGTCGCCTTGCACTGGTTAGCACAGGCAAAGCGGCAATAAAGAGACAAGTATAGATGGCTTGTGGGATGAATATCAGCGAGAAGGTCTTTCAGTAATCGAAGAGGCGATGAAAATGAGGCGCTAGCACGGACGCACAGAAGAGGCCCGTCTGTACGACATCGTTAATTCGAAGCAGACGAAAGAACTGATTGATAAGGAGCTCATGCGTACCTCTAACACAAACCCCATCCCACATGCAATGTCCAAACGTGGTCCGGGGGAATTGATCTTGTGGTAGCCCATGTTGTTCTAGCCAACGCGAGTGAAAACAAGCTTTGGCGTCGAGCAGAGGAATCAAAGGCCGTAGTGTAGGGGTGGGTAAGGGGCACAAGTAAGGACAGGTAGGGCAGACAAATAGATAAGTTGGCGAGGCTTGAGGGACCAGTGGAAAGGGGAGCGAAGTTGAAAATGGCAATAGAGGGACACCCCTCGGCCGTATTATAACGTATAGCCTTCTTTAGGCTGTATCCTGGAACGTCCTTACTTTATACATATGGGTTATATTGAGCCGAAGCATCTCGTCTCCTAGGGTGTACATTAGATGACGGCGGTTCTAAGGGTCAAGTGAATGGTCAGGATGCATGAAGGTTGCGAGGATCAGCGACTCGCCAGGCGTCCGGGTCGTCAAATGACAGCCAAAAGGTGATCAGACTACCTGCCCAAGATACTGGGAACCCGAGTCAAGTTTTGTCGCCCTACACTCTTTATCGAACTGACCGAGCGACTACGCGGCAACTCTAATTCGTACGAGACACAGCGCGCCCGGATTGAATGCGACCGGAAATGTCGCTGTCAGATCACCGTCCCGACAGTTATCTCATGCATGAGCAAATTGCTGTGAATAAACAGTAGTGATCCATAATTTCCAGATGCCCTCTTTCGAAATTTCCAAGTCCTCAGCCTTGTTCCATGCATGGGATGGGATGGGTACCCGATTTCATGGATGAAGACATTTTGAAGCCTGACCGTCTTTGGTCGAAGTCGTTGATTGCCGACACAGTTATAGAGTGATCAGTGATCACCATCACACAAACTAAATAAGGATCAGTGGCGCAATTGCCGAGCGCCACGGATACGGCATTCCTGTGCCTACCAGTCAGCATACCTGTACTTATTATTTACCGCATGCTTACAGGTTATCTCTCCCAATTCAAGCATTGGGCGTGTCTCGAGCGAAGCCTCACTCGAATTCTGGGAAGTTGCACGGATGATCCGGGTCCTATCTCAATAAATTTGGTCTATGTGGATATACCGTCAAAAGCTTATTTTGATACTAGTGGCTCTGCTTGACGTTAATCCATGTCGTAACATTGGTGCCAAATGTGGTATGCCGCCCAAAAATCCGCAATTTTGTCCCGTCGAAGTGACCTATCTTGTCCAGATTTCGCAGTGAGGTTGCATAGCTGATTGCGTGGGCTCTTTTAAGAATCGATGGGCTCTTCGTAACCATACATAAGTAATCGGGAGTTCCCTGCATAATAACAAATTGCCAAGAGGCGAACTGCATTCTGCCGACGACAGGTTGATCCTTTTTCGCTTCGAGGGCATTGGAGCAGTCCAGCAATGCACATGATGAGACAGACAGGCGCCTACCGTTAAACCGTTCATATTGGCCGCCCAATGTCATTGAGTAAGTATTAATTACGTGCTCTATTATTGAATGCTTGCCGAAACCTCATCTCGCTGTATCCACCACGAAACGTGCCTCCCATTTGATTCCACGGATTATGGTTGGTCGTTTGCACATTTGTTATTACAGTGACTGGGACAATAGCTTGCAGTTCGGGTTTCACAGAAATTGTTTGTCGACGCTATGTCCCCCCATCAATCACACCATGACATGGCGTGCCGAGCCTCCAACCAGTTGACGCGCTCTCAGTCGCGCAACGCACGCGGTCAGCCAAAACGCTCTCCGCATTGTTGTCGCATTATGGATTTCCTCTGCGATTGACGCCCACTCATTTTCTTGCTCTCCAGACTTGCTTCGGGTGAAAATCGTTGAATTTACGCGTTGGGGAAGCAAACGCTGGGTCTGGCGCCCCGAGGGCAACCAGTTGGCAGGTCGGATGTCAAAGCAACGACACAGTTTGTTTTTTTGTTGCAAAACTCGGACTGCAAACCTTTACGCAGATCTCTGTAGATGCGCAAACACGTCTCTCGTCTGACACGTACACACTCGGAGCCCAATTCTGTGCGCAATTTTCGAAGGTGTTCAGGAAGCCAGGAGTAAAGATTTGTATGTATGCGCTCATATATGACCTCTAGCACTGCTTCGGGGCTTGATGCAAAGCCAGCGTGGATGCCTGCGGAGCGGACTTTGGAAAAACTGTCAAACCGGAATGCATGGTCTCCGGATCCTCGAGCTCCAATTGACAAAACGAGGGGTAGCGAGGTTGCCCTTCCGAAGTACTGATAAATGTCATCTTCATAAGTTTAATTTGTGTACATAATTGCATTGGCTTAATTTCGAGGGCGATGTCATTGTGCTCACGAGCTAATTTCAGGATCACTTCGCGCCTCTCTAAACTAGGTGTCATTCTAATGGGACTGAATCTATACTTAAGGCACGTAAGTGGCTGCCACAACAAATGGCAAGTCTTATCTACGTCTGGGGACTGTATAGAGGACCTCGAACTTGGGTTTCCCACAGGCCATCTCTCCAAAATATATCGTAAGGAGGATGAGTTATTTTCCCAAAAATCCGTTTCCACCTTTGGACGTGCACATTCGTATCACAGAAAAACAGTCGTGAAAACTCCCAATCTTTTTGCATCTCAAAGAGGATAACATTGGAATGACGCGCCTATGTACTATTGTAGGTCCAAATAAGGATACTCTGAGTGGGAAATTACGGGTGCTACATATTGATCAGCGACTCGACAAAAACAGCGTCCCCTGGGTTGATCAACGCATGCACTGCCTATACATTAGCATGAGTATAGTAAGGAGTAATTCTATTCGTGAACTTTTTTTATTGTCAGTCCGACTATGCCAAAATCTATCACAAGCTTTCCATAAACTTGTCGGAGTGGCTCGCGCAAGGCTGGGACGCTGTCGATCAAGTTCCCCCACCCAAGCTTCAACTCTCACAATTGCAAAGGATGGGTGCTTCGTTCTGCTGGAAAACAAAAATGAACTAACCGATTGGATTTACGCATTCTTTTGATGGCTATGGCTCATAACGAGCGCGCTCCTCCCTGGTATATTTCTAGCTCAAAATACGCTTAGGTCTGTCTGGCAACCACAATCCAGCTGGATTATTGGTCTGATGGGATTATTGATGGGGCGGCTGCCGCCGGTCACATATGTCACACATGCGCATATTCACCTCTTGCAACATATCCACGTCTCTTCTGGCAGAGATTGAGCGTTTAAAATCAGTATATATATCTAAAAGTGCTATATATGTACAAAGCCTGGTCAAAATGGCAGAAACCATGGCGTAAGACCAGCTAATGTGTGGTTTTATAAACATTTCCATCCGTTGTCAGTGTTTCAATGCGTCGGTTTGAACTCATTTTATAGCGCCCTTTTCCGTGTTTTGGAACATTATATCTGAATTCGAGCCTATTTAGTAGGACAAGGCGCATATAATCCGGTCAGAAAGCTTCAAGAAACATTATGAAGTCCTAACTGCTGACACAAATCTCGGACAAATTTGCCCCTGTAAATCGAGGGTTCGTTCTGAAGTATCGTTTCGATTGAGAATACAGACGGTCAGCACGTAAGCCGTCACAGTGTGACCCTCGCAAACGGGCATGAACCACTGCGAACCAACCGTCACTTGCAGTCAACACGCCTACAGTCATCCACTACCACGTGATACACTACTACGCGGTGATACACTGCCGCAGTATTTTGACTGCTCCTGCTTGTAGATTTACTCAATAAACATGCTTAATGGCTTGGAACGTAGGCATACGTAGGACGAACCTATAAGATAAATTTCCCAAATTTATCAGGCCAAAATACAGCCTAGGTGATCCAGATACCATTGAGCAAGTACCGAGAATTCAGATATTTGAATGATTTCAAAGGCTAGAAAGAAGCATCAGGGCGAAATGGATGCAGAGAAAGCTACCTAGACTATTTTCATAGCACTATAGGATATATTCCAAAAGATTTTAGCAGCATAGAACGGGAATGTGGCATAAAATGGGGTCAAATGATGTGCATGGAGCATGTCAGCCATAGGCCATAGTTCTGTTACACCTCGAATATGATACTCTGATTCGATTTTTTCCATCAATATTTGGGCCTAATGGAGCCCTCAGAAACCAATATGCAAATTGGACTCAATTTATGACACTGAATATGATCTCGAAGTTGGATTTTCACTCAAAGAGGGAAATTAAGCATGTGCATTTGGTCCACATAGCCGATCACACACAAATAAGCGGCTCATGACACTTTTTCTGCACGCTGACAGGTTCCTAGACCTCGAGGAGGGTGCAGAGTCTGTTTACAGTTGAAGCGAAGCCATCTGCTGGTAAAAACAAAAGTAGCAACTGTGTCATCCCTGATTTGTTGTCTGGGCAGCCATGCCAGGCCGCTGGTGTATCACAGAGTAGTTTTGATCAATTTGGCAGATCCAATTGTTTCTGGTTTGTAGCACACTCATCTGTTGACCGATTTCCCTGATTTTACATTCACTCTGCGCGCCTGTACAACCCCTATCGAATGGTACTAATTTTGAGATATGTACGCGCACATTTTGTATCTAAAAATGACGGACTTGATTTTGGTGTATCACGTGGTAGTGGATGACTGTATTGCACTGCTGCATCGGCGAGATAGGCTCGGGAGATGGGCTCAGCTCGGCCCAGTGGTTTGTTGATAGCCGGGTACATAGCCCCCAGTCCCAGTCAGAGCAGCCTATAATTGTGCAACAATAATTACTCAAGATGGGGTGCACATGCGTCTTAAAAATACATGGCCCACACAGTGGAGAGTGTCTGTACCCCAGACTCCAGGGTACATATTAAACAGGACGCGCTGCGTGTGAAGACGGGCGCATTCATGAAATAATAAAAATGCGCAAATGCGCAGTCAAACATGCATTTTAGCATTGACTTGAGCTAAGGGCTTGAATTTTCTCGGAAAACCTACTGTCATGCTAGGATATAGAATACTGCTAATTAACTGCTAATGAATACTAGGGGATGACTTCGTCATCTCGAGGCTTGCTGTCGTTTTTTGTTACAGAATTGTCAAGATATTTCTGTCATTATATAAGTCTAATCTAGGACATAGCAAACAAGATCATTGAAGCAGCCATCGGAAGCCAGTCAAGTTCGACCTACCAACAGCAGAGAAACAAGTTCTGGAGATCGAGCGATGTCGCAAACCGAAGGACACGGAAGGCAAACAGACGAATCCAAAATGCCGACGTTTCCCGCCCATCTTCTCCTCGAAAAGACAACCAGTGTCGAACTGACCACAACCGAAACGAGCATCATTATGTCACACATAAGAAAGTCGTGGTGGTACTACTGTGTTTACATGGATGCAACCCTGGATGAATGCAGCAGGAATACAAAGGGGGAAACGAAGCATTACGCAAATTGAAAAGCTGCAAAAGATTCCAACGTATTTTGGTATGTAATACTAAAGACCTCAACTCGTTCAGAAAGCTGACACACGAAATGGACCAGCCCAAGCTGAGCCACTTCCACGACATACTACACAAGTTTGGCGTCGACATGAGACCTTCGAGGACCAACAGCATCGTTTTCATGCGCATCTTCGCAATGATCATTCATACTGTTGTGGGATGGAATGACTACAAAGCACTTCAGTCTCGCAGAAGTCCTCAAGATTGTTACTGTTTCTCCGAACAGACTCAGCTGGTGGCGTACTGATAATTTGTGGCTGTGGGCTTGCAAACACGGCACAACCTTGGACGAGACGATAACGATGGCTTAAATTGTGGATAACCCCGAGTTGAAAATAGACTTGGACGAATCAGAGTAGTCTATAACAAATAAACTAGATGTCAAGCGGAGGCTTTTCTATAGTTAATATCATTATATATTGCATGTTAGCCGTCGCCCACAGAAATCCCGCAAACTTGGTTGGCATACTCAAGTAAATATGTTGTTTATCGGAATCGAACACAGACGTTTTGAATGGTGATTGATGCATTGATGGCAAATTTGATCATCAGATGGTATCGGTTTGGGCTCGAATTTAGTGGGTAAGGAGTCTAGCTGTGAACAGCAAGCCGACTAGTTAATGGCTACTACTCATGTATTCTACTATTCTACCACTCATGGTGCCAATGATATTTGCTTGACAGCCAGCTCACAAACCGGCTGCTTGACGTGCATATTTTACCGAAATCACATAACGCCAAGCTGACCCTAGAGAAAAAAAAATCCGGTCACAATGATAAAAGACAGTCAATTACAACCTTGCCGGGGATGCCGTGTACAAACGGATATTCAGCTGTCGTACGAAGCTCTAACAGTCGTGCAGGAAGACGGTCAGACCCTGATAAAAGACGGTCAATCCTGATAAAGTCACTGATAATGACAGTCATGCATAGATTACGACGGTCACCGCTTAGATTTAGATAATCCGCAACCACAATTCCGTGCCATCAGGGCTCAAACCCACATGTTTCAATCTAAGTACAATGTATTCTGGTGCGCTCGTAACTTGTGCCCGCGTCTGTCCACAGTCCCATCCAAGTGTATCAGAGATGTTTTTGCAATGCCAGGTATATCATTGTGTGGCCTGGCGCGTTATTGCGGCAAGTGGAACCAATGGCCGTGTCACATCAACCCACGTGTTAGTTCTGTATGTGCGCGCGCGCGTTGGATTGAATCATGAATGCATTCCGTGGTTAGAGCGTGATTTCACATATTTATGTAGCGTTTATGTTATAAGGGGTTGCAATAAGCATGCATGCGGAATCATTGAACTCAATGAAAGAAAATCCAACAAGAAATGCAACATAATCACGCCCGAACGTACTAAGCACCATCAAGCAAGCGCCGCGTGCCAACAGACCCACTCAGTTACCGAAATCACACATAAATTCCACAGCCACCCGCTAAACTCACATCCCATCATATCTAATCTACTCAACAAACAGCCTCTATCTATGGCTTCCCGAGATCCCTCACAGCAAACGGAGTTCGCACACATACACATTTGCAGAGACTAACCGTCTCACAAGTGTGCACACGCTTTTTTGCGAGCCTTGCTTTTCATAGAGTGGGGCGGCGCATGTGCTACAACATCCGTGGGAGTTATTGCATATCTACTGTACGTAATCATCATCTCGGCCAACCTGGCTACTCGGTCAACCGTGATGTAGCCTACAAGTACCTACAGTCATGGCTATAAAACGTATATCATAAGAAAGATCTCAGTTACAGCTACCTAAAAACGCAGAAATCAGTTCAATCCGGCCCCCCTTTTTGGAGAAAATGATGAAAAAAGACGAGAATATTCTAAAAATAGCCTATTTCCTGATGTGATATTTGATGGCGCGTTGAAGACCGCGGGATGGAGGAGGAGAAACATTTATCTCTACTCTGGAAAGACATGTTATATATATGAAAGTATCTGCTCTATCAAATAGTACAGCTCTGGAAGTCATATCTGCGCAGGAGAATTTGCTGTGATTAAGATAATAATGGTATTGATAATATTTAGAGTCATTAGTAGAGCATATCTTTTGGGCTATATCGCCGGGAAAGGCTCAGGTATCACTGCAAAATTTGGTACACGGAGGCCTAACAGGGCTGAGATGCTGAGGTGATGGCATTTTTATTTTTACGAATTTTATTCTGACTTCTATGGCGCTATATCTGAAAATTGGTCTATTTTCGGACCGTGAAAGATTGAGATTTTATGGCAATGCCTGTAGGCTCAATGTCTCTTAAATTTCTCCAGGTACTAATTAGAACATGTATTCATTGCATAAATCATGAAACCAGAAAGATCGACCCAAAGATGGTCTCAAAATCACCGTAACAATAGGGCAGCTTTTGACCAGTTTTCTAAATCCATCCAAGCACCGAATAGGGGCCTTGAATTTTGGTCTAAACATCGGGATATGTGCCATCTACGTTCAAAAGAGCCTCTACATCTGTAAACAAGTCATACTTCCGGCATTGGCTATCTTGTTCTTGCGTCATTCATCCTCCACCCATCATTTACTTCCTATGTTTTCTGCAATGGCTTATCGGAAATTCCTACCTAACATTGAATTGAATAGTTGTAAATTTGATATAGAACAGCAAAGGATACATGATTGAGGTACTGTGTACCGGTAAGAAGCTTCAGATGAAAGCAAATTCAACTTACCATTGAAGCTCTTCAAGGGCTGAGGAAGTAATACTATTTGTAATTATATTTCCCACTCAACCCTTGATCTTCTAACGGAGGGATCTTCCTTTTCTAATACATTACTACATAGAACAGTTTTTTTCTATCTCAGGTCTCGTACTGCCAAAATTGTGAACGTGATATCAATTTCAAAGGTGCCTCAGACTGGGACTCAATTTCCAGTCAACTTTGGCCAATATTTTCAGCCTAAATACGCTATTAAAACATATATAATGGGTAGAGAAGTTGTTGGCTGACATATAGGTCATAACCTTCTGCCAAAAGGACGCGAGGATTGTTGTACAAACTGACGAGCGTCTATCACAACTGAGGGCCAGAGTGCCAAGCGTGATAGCCGGCCGGTTCCGGTGATGGCCGAGTACTAGGTCAGCAATTTAGAGCCCGAGGAGCATTCGTAGAATATTCCCCGTGGACGTAGTTCACGCTCTAAAATTCTGAGACCTCACCAAGAGGTTTTTGAGACAATATTTTATCGACTTAAAATTGTTTCAAAGCATTTGGTGCAGTGAGTACAGTACAATTCAATTTTTATTACCGTGTGACCGAGTTCCTGAACATTGACAGTAGGCACATCTGGACTGATTAGATAGTAGTACAATGTGTTACAAATCAAAAAGAGCGGTCAGGGGCACGAAAATTTGGTATAGGGGGACAGGGGTTGATGAACGGCCAGAGCGGAGCACCAAACGGCATATGCGGCATGCGTGATTGTAACGCTCAACGGTCACGGTGAGACAAAAAGACGGTCGTGCCACTCGGCAAGTGACGGCGAACCAGTTTGGGTGAGGTGATGGCCGCTCACGTGACAATCTGACCATCTGTTTCGCATGAGAAGTAAATGGGAATTATTTGCAAACTGTAGACCTGTAACCAATATCTTCAGTGTTATTATCATTATATAACTGACGCAGAACGAATGCACAGCACCAAAGTATCAGGAGGTGTCCCCATGAGTGTCACATTGGACCGTGAGACGGCATCAATAATCCCATCAGACCAATAATCCAGCTGGATTATGGTTGCCGGACAGACCCTTATATCTTTACTCTCAGGCACTATAACCCTTATCGCTGGCTTGAAAACGCGCCTAATTAAGGACACCGTTTGAGCATTTAGGTGCACAAAAGAGTCAGAACTTGGAATCGCCCTATGAGACGACCCGCAGGCAAATCTGTGAGACAACCACTACGAGGATACAAACTCAGGGTGAAGCCAAGCTTGTAACACTACATAGAGCTTGCTCGTGTATAGAATATTCTTATTCTTCAACAACACACAGGAGTCTGGTGCGGCCTTTGGCCGTGTTGCAGAGCTAGACTCAGACTCAGAATTCCAATGAAACCTCTCTCTTTCGACCGTTGATTTCTGCTCAGTCATATTAGTGCCATTGCCAGCCGGCAGCAAGCCGCAATCTTGGCCATCATGTGCCCCAATCTCTCTGTCGGGTCCGCGAATCCACCGTAGTGTCATTGAGCTGCGAATACGAGGTCACTTCGCGTTGTCGCGCTGTCATGGCGCGATGCTTCAATGCGGACAGCGAGCAGCAAAAATGTGATGCCTGAACGCGAATGATATCTGTCGTCAGTATTGAGTTGAGGAGATGTCCCACTGATAGCGTACAGGGATAAGCAAGGGCTAGGGGGACGCACCAATACTAGGAACAATAGGAGGCTGAATCGCATATTGAAAGTTATCACTTCGATAGTACAGGATGATCAAAATGAGGAGTTGAGTGGTGTAGATTGCTGCACTCTCGATGACAATGCGGACGACATGTATCAGATCGAGCTTTGATCCTAGCATCACGACACCGGCTTTCTTGGACTCCCGGTGCTGCAAGACAATTTTGAGGATAATTAAGCTCGTCGTCATGAAGTTCTGCGCGAATGCGAGGGGGTATATGGAGTTGGCAAGGAGGATAGATATGCTATTATTGACTGGGTGGTCAAGCATATACGCGACATAGCAGTTGACCCCTGCACAGATGACAGAGTATGGGTTCAAATTTAACTTGAGAGAAGGTTTGTAGAAGGCAAATCACTCACCAATTGTGCCGAGCAATAGACATACGGGAATAGAGAGGAGCCACAAGTTATTATCCCATACGAAGTAGCACCGGTAGATCTAATATATGTTTCATCATCAAATGGGATTGTGACGGCGGAATTGAAATTGGAACCAGGAGGCTCTGATGCCACTCACCACGAGAGCATCGCCAAGCCACGTTTGGATGTAGATAAGCAGAACTAAACCCGGAAATTCCCAGTTATGGCGGTTTTGGAGGTATGAGATTCTAACTTTTGGGTCGAATTGACGGAAGGTGCTTCTGTAGAAGCGGACCCCCTGTAATACTGGAGGAAGAAGTGAGATAGACACCATGAAAGCAGAAAGTGTATGGCCACTGACACAAATGAGCGGTCGCCACCACGTACATCAAAATCGAGAAAACCAGGAACACCTGTATGATTGGCAAAGCTCGCAGTCAGCACTTATGCATGGTCTAGTAGGCGCAATTGCTCACCCATGCTGATTTAGCACTACGCACATCCTTCAGTCGTCTTGCACTGGTCAGCACAGGGAAAGCGGCGATAAAGAGACATGTATAGATGGCTTGTGGAATGAAAACCAGCAAGAAGGTTTTTTCAGTCATCAAAGATCTAATGACAATGAGGCGCCCGCAAGAACGTACAGAAGAGGCCCGTCTATTCGACATCGTTAATCTATGGCAGACAAATGACTAATCAATAAGGAGGTCAAGCGTACCTCTAACACAAATCCCGTCCCGCACGCCATGTCCATACGCAGTCCCACGGAATTGCGGTAACCCATCTTGTCGTAGCCAACGCGGGCGAAGACAAGCTTGAGTGTGGAGCAGAGGAAATGGATGCCGAAGGGTAGGGGTGGGTAAGGGGCACAAGTAAGGACAGGCAGGGCGGACAAGGAGTAAACTGGTGGGGCTTGAGGGACCAGAGGGAGATGGAGCAAAAATGACAATAGGAGACACTGGTCCTATGTATAGACTTCTCTAGGTTGGATTGTGCACGTCCGTACTGTATACATGCGGGTTATATTGAGCCTAAGACCTTCGTCGAGTCCTGGGGCGTGCATTGGATGACGGCGACTCTAAAGGACAAGTGAATGACCACCGAACTTATGATTGTAACAGTGATCAGCGACTCGCCAGGTATTCGGGGCCGCCAAGATGACAGCAGCAAGAAGGTGAAGATAAGCATACTTAAAATCGCGACTCCGTGGCCAAGATACTGCAAGCCCTCGTTCTGGAATTCTGAAAACGAACTGCACCCCAGACTCTGAGCAACCGCCTCCCACTGCGCCCAGTCCTGAGTCGCAGAAGGCACGGCATGCCCAGAATGAACCGACCGGAACTGCAGCCGTTAGGCGCTAGGCATCTTCTGTATCAGCAAGTCTGAAGCAAGTTGCTGTATACTATATAGACAGCGATCATCTATGATATGTGGATACTCCCCTTTTCCAAGTCAGCCTCAGCATTTTTCCATACAGATTCCATCCATTGGTATCCGATTTTCTGGATGAAGACTTCAGGAAGACCTGATAATTTGTTCTTTGGTTGTCAGTCGACCATTGCCGACACAGCTAAGCGCTGTGATCATCGTCACACAAACTAAATACGGACCAGTGGCGCAATTGCCGAGCGACAAGAATAGCACATGGCATTTTGCCTGCTAGAATACTTACAATTTGCCCATACAAATTTATTTATTTTCCATTTTGATCATTGAGCACGTCCACTCTCACTGCGAGTAATGCGTGGGAACCTTATATGCATTGAACCTTATATATGTGTCTTGATGAAGCTTAAATGGACAGCATCCCGATAAGCAGCTTCAAGATCTCAACCCGAATTCTAGGATGTCACGGTTGTGTTGATGGTCTGGACCCAATCTAGGCCCTATCTCTGTAACACGCCATCAAATGCTTATTCAAATGTGTGGGTTTAATCAAAGCTAGGCCATTCATGTCGACAAACTGACAGCAGCTGCAGTATCCCGACCAAAAAATGGCAACTACTGCAAAATTCCCCTCAATTAAGCCTGCCTTGTCCGCATTTTCAGGGCGAGACCGCAGAGCTGATTCCGGGGGGCTGTGGTCTCATTGTGGCTATTAGTAACCGGAAGTTCCCTGAATGACAAGGCGAGTGTACTTAGTATGCCCACGATAGGTTAATCCTCTCGTCAACAGAAGTGATGAAACCTACTGTAACACTACTCCGGCGCTAGGTATTTATATATACTTTGCGCCGCTCCGATCTATGACCTGAGGCCTATTCACATAGACTTACTACATACCCATGGAATGGTTCCATGATTGGCAAATCGTATACTTACAAATGTACACAGGCCAACCTCCCCTCGAGAATATTAGTACAGCGAGCGCAAAGACACCTAAAGACACCTCAGATTCCAGAGACATGAAGAGAAGCACAGGCGCCCAACGTCCGAATTGACCGTCAACGTCATTGGGTAAGTATTAATTACGTGCTCGGAAGGGCCTTGTAAGTACAGTGCCTGTCGCTCAAAACCGACCTCTTGGCAGCAGTGTTGAGTTGATTGGTACAACTCGGATGTAGATAGAAGTCCCGGATAAGTCCTGCGGATACGGGAGTCATCCGAGTTATAATCCCGCCCTCAGAACTCGCAGAAGCAGGACTGTTTACGTGACGAGAACATTGTAACGCTGGTATTATATACCCTAAGCAACAAGTATCAAATTTCAGTGCGGAATATTCGTTGTCCACCGTATGACCTGTGTTAATTACTGAACGGTGTGGGCGTGATGTCTATATTTAGCGCCATAGCCAAACACTTCTCACGCTGGACGTCGGGCCTGGGCTACATCTTTTTTTCTGTGTACGTATAACGGGCACTTGGTCGCCAAACATGTAGCATCGCAAACCCTAGCAGATTAACTCCAGTAGATAGCACGCGCTTATGATCAAGACGCTTACATTGCTGCAGTTAACTGCGAACGAGAATCCTCCACCAATCCTCCACAAATGATAATGCTCGAAGCCAAAGGGAAACCTACGATTGCAAACGTTTCGCTAAGGGAATCTGATGTAATTCAAACGCGAGCGAAGTTGAGATGTGGAGATATGCGCGAAATCGATGTATATTGAATTGGTGACGTAGAGCGAGCGAGGAAGCGACGTATGTGCGGTGCAACCAGAGTGAGCTATGGGTCGATGAGAGGTGTGTGAGGTAGTAGTATGTATATATACACAGTTGAAATGAATACTCATATGGATAATCAAGTGTAAAACTGATACAGGGACACTATTAGAGAGTGAAGAGCACAAATAGAAAGAAATCAATATAAATTGAAGGTGTTGCAATGTTGGCATGACTCGGAGACTTGGAATGAGAGATGATTGAATAAGTTGTTTTATAAGGTAGTAACACCGTGAAACTGCTATTGCCCAACGATGAGCGGCCGCAACGTGTCATATCGGCCCTTCCCAGGCACTCCTGTAATACATATGCGTCGCACATAGCACCGCTGGAAACGGTGGCGAGTTGAGGGAGATATCGACGGGCCGATTGTGGGCGTCGAACTCGGAGCCGTGCGAAGTCGACATTGATTGATAACAGTGCCGAAGATGCAATAGTCGGTGCGCCGATTGCAAAGGTGTTTGGGTGCATATGTGGGTGCGATAAGGGTGCGCAAATGTGTAGAATTGCGAAGGGGGTGGGAGTGGGTGCGCCGACGTGCATTTTTAAGTTCAATGGTCCAACGTGCCGTTTGTTGCATATATCCAAGTCACTGCAAATCGCGAAAATCGCGTTTTACAAGGTCGGGCATGCGATAGGCGCATCAGAGTTCTCATACAATGTGCACTGAATGTGAAAGCAGCTCTGTTTATCTCAATGGGGACATTTAGTCCTCAGCCATACATGGCAACATTATTCTGGAAGATCCTTGAAAGTGGGTGTAGATTACATATGTTATGATAGAATCAGAGGCATCAATGCTGGACCACTCTTCATACCCGGCTTTTCGACTGGAGACTGGAATGTATACTGTATTGTCGCGTAGGGTATCTGAAAGAAACCACACACAATGTGATAGAAGAGGGGTATAGTAGACACTGACCACAGGTCCTGACTCCTCCAGTCAAGGACGTTGTAGCTTCGAAAACTCGCACCGTGCCTGTATGGGCTGAATGGGAAATATGAAGATAGAAAGGGCATAAACGCTACTAACTGTATGGAAAGCAGCGATGCACGTTGTCAGCAAGTCGTTGACAACAATATTAGCGAACCGGTCCGCACGCTGTAATGTACCACCCTGCGCTGGGACCCATATTTTAATGTTTTCACAATATTGGGGGCTTCTGCTTCATCACCATGTTTTTCGTGCCACATAAATTAATAGTATGTACAGTGCACGAGATGTATCAGGAAGGATTTGACTTCAGCCCCGCTCATTGCTGGTGAACGGCCGTCCTGAGCCGCCCCGTTGCTTCTTGAATCTGGCAGTATCCGCCATGGGGACGATCATACTCCTTCTATCTATTCAAAAAATATGCTATACGGAGGTTGGGAAGGACGGAATTCGTGCGGAAGTGATCTGTATGTAGGTTTTGTTGCGGCAATCACTCCACATAGTCAAGCAATCTTTCTGTTTCTCTGAAGTTAATCTCCCTGAAGACTTAGTCAAAAACGAGAAAATCAATTCACCGTTTTTTGTTCTCGTTACATTAACCTACTTCATATACCACCATTTTTTTGGCCGTGATTCTGGAGGTGCTCTAAGTGGGTCAACATGTTCAAATCCCAAGGTGGCAACAACATGTCGTCGAAAACTCATTATGGTCTAGTTTATTAACTATGCAATGTAATTAACAATTGTATGAGCAAAATGCTCATATCCGACATCTGCTCAATTGGCAGACAATAAGTACTGTGCCAAAGCGTAAGTGTCGAGAAGCGGAAGGACTTGCAATCGACTGTCGGATGTGACACATAATTGTCCGGAATTAGTGGAATTTAATATAGATGACAGTTTGCGAAGCCTGGCCGCCCTCTGTGACTGTTCCATGGCCTCAAAATTTACTCGCTTGTTTGAAATCCTTCCTGATACATCTCGTGCACTGTAGTATGTCAATTCGGCCTTGATGGACAGTCAACACATTGTCACGCTTATTAATAGGTGCCGTTCTTCAACTTCTCTGAGCGGAAGTATAACTCCGACGACCAGGCTGTAAGAAGCAACCCTTGGCTTCTCCCGAGTTGTACCAATCGACTACAGACTCCTTGGCAGTCGATATTTTGTGACTGTTACTAGTCGCGCAAAAAATAGTATTTTTACTTGAAACTAGTGCTGCCGGAAGGTAAGGTGCAAGGTATCTCAAGGTGAAAATAACGTACAGTCATCCACTACCACGTGATACACCAAAATCAAGTCCGTCATTTTTAGATACAAAATGTGCGCGTACATATCTCAAAATTAGTACCATTCGATAGGGGTTGTACAGGCGCGCAGATTGAATGTAAAATCAGGGAAATCGGTCAACAGATGAGTGTGCTACAAACCAGAAACAATTGGATCTGCCAAATTGATCAAAACTACTCTGTGATACACCAGCGGCCTGGCATGGCTGCCCAGACAACAAATCAGGGATGACACAGTTGCTACTTTTGTTTTTACCAGCAGATGGCTTCGCTTCAACTGTAAACAGACTCTGCACCCTCCTCGAGGTCTAGGAACCTGTCAGCGTGCAGAAAAAGTGTCATGAGCCGCTTATTTGTGTGTGATCGGCTATGTGGACCAAATGCACATGCTTAATTTCCCTCTTTGAGTGAAAATCCAACTTCGAGATCATATTCAGTGTCATAAATTGAGTCCAATTTGCATATTGGTTTCTGAGGGCTCCATTAGGCCCAAATATTGATGGAAAAAATCGAATCAGAGTATCATATTCGAGGTGTAACAGAACTATGGCCTATGGCTGACATGCTCCATGCACATCATTTGACCCCATTTTATGCCACATTCCCGTTCTATGCTGCTAAAATCTTTTGGAATATATCCTATAGTGCTATGAAAATAGTCTAGGTAGCTTTCTCTGCATCCATTTCGCCCTGATGCTTCTTTCTAGCCTTTGAAATCATTCAAATATCTGAATTCTCGGTACTTGCTCAATGGTATCTGGATCACCTAGGCTGTATTTTGGCCTGATAAATTTGGGAAATTTATCTTATAGGTTCGTCCTACGTATGCCTACGTTCCAAGCCATTAAGCATGTTTATTGAGTAAATCTACAAGCAGGAGCAGTCAAAATACTGCGGCAGTGTATCACCGCGTAGTAGTGTATCACGTGGTAGTGGATGACTGTACTACTTCAGATCACCACCTCGCTCAGTCACAAGTGACAGATGATGGTATTTCAATCCCCGCTGATCGCTCACTGTTCGCCGCGATCAGGCCGCAGTGATCGTTTGATGCCCGCACTCCACATTCCATGCAGGCCATGATCTCGGAAAATTATCGGGTCATATACAGCTGTGTTTGAGTTGTGTAAGTAGTATATGGCAGATAAAGTGTCTAAAAAACGACAGAAAATTAAATTATCCGCAAATTTTTGGGCCTCCTTTTCAGCAGCAACTTGGTCCTTCTCGGCACGCTCTGCTTTTCAGCTGCAATGCGGCCTTTGACTGCAGGAGGGTGAGAAAGCATGCCGTGAGTCGTGACTTGAGGGATCCGCTTTGCGTTGCTTCCAGCTATTTGCAAAACCGGAGACACTCTCCATTTTTCGACTTGTGCCAAATTAGGTAGTAGCTGCACCACAATGACGGCCAATGCAATGGAGCGAGGTGCAGAAGCAACATACCATCCACTAGATAATGCAAATATGGAAAAAGACAGGCCAGGTTTGCGTCATTGGTACCAAATTTGGCACAAGTCAAAAAAAATGGAGAGTGTCTCCGGTTTTGCAAATAGCTGTCAACTTGCGCGAGTTATCGAGCTAAACACGTGCAGTCTCAAGCTCGCGCTTCATTATTGTTTTGGGCTTGGAGGGCGTCGAGTGTGAGGTCGAGCAGCTTGCAAAGAGAATAAACTTCCAGAACATTTTTTTTGTATTCTTGGTCACGATGGGGCTTTGCCCAACTTGAATGCCTATTGAATGTTCTTGAGTCATGTCAAAGGACAGCACCAGCGTTAGGGTCGCAAAGCCGCGAAACAGGCGTCAAGACGCGACGACGCGACATATTCTACAAATTAATGACACGACGCGTTTGCGACGCGTTGGGCGAATGGGCTCAGGCTGTGCAAAATGCCCATCAAATAATTCATATTCCGCACTGCCGCCCAGCGGCAAGCGTGACAAAACACCAATTCATATCCTTCTCAAATTGGTCTTGAAGAGGGGAAAGAAAGCCGTGGCTGTGTTTGAGAGAGCTATAAGAACCAATAAACCTAATTTTGTGGCACCAGAGTGGGTGGAAGGTGCTCATTTTGAAAAGTGAGCGAGGTGGTGATCTGAGCGAGGTGCTGGGTCTCAATAGTACACCTGCTCACCTTGAGGTGGAGTGTCTCGAGGTGTGCTCCAATCCACCCAAATATGGACATACGCATCAAACGCATCAGAGAGCGCGTCACTGCGTGCATTTGAATACTATTTACAAACTATTCAGTAGCGCGTTTAGTCAGATCATCTCAAATCTAGTAATCACAGACGGAAATATAGGCAAACATGTAATATAAGTAATTCAATGGTGATTTGAGTTCCTCCAGCCCATCTGGTACAGTCAGCAATTGACTTACCCATTTTTGCCAGGTCTCCGCGGTAAATCAACGCGTCAATAGGGGATTCAGACTTAGTAATCAGTGGTAATCAGTTCGAGTCTAGTGCAGAGCAGTACCATACTGTATTTGTTGGTCCTTGGAATTTGGTCATAATAAAAATTCAGATGCTGAAGCAGATCCATTACCAAGGTTGTATCAGTGGTTTGTTTTAGTCATTTTACCGCGGAGCAGAATACCTGCTCAGATGCAATTGCATAAGCAGGGAAACTTTGGAATTAATTCCCCCAAGCCGGAAACAAGCCAGCAATCACTCATACCACAAAATCATCCACAACCACTGAAGCTCAAACCTGCAGAATGTGACAAGTATTAAGTTGCAGTTGCTTATACTTTAATACGCAAGGGTACGTCTTTGGCATCTTGTTACTGCGAGAATACTTGATTCAATTTTTCAAACTGTCTTCTCGGTGAAATTATCTACGGCACGCACAAGTTCTGAGCAGGAATACGAGCATATGTGCACACAGTATCGTAGTGAACACATCTGCGAATATAAAGATTGCATTTTTACGCTAACTGAACCATTTTTCCTCCTAAAGTTGAAGAATTTTGTCAATAGCTGCAAAACTCCGGCCACTGTGGACAGGTCGGTTTTAGTCGAAGGGCACTGTAATCGAGAGGTCCACACAATAGCTTTAATGTGCCTTCAATTTGATTTGACTGTTCATGTCATGCATTATGATAGCCCCTGAACTAGTCCAGGCTTCCATATCGACATATCCATATCGAATAACTCCAATATCGACGCCGCGAATGGACAACGATACCAATCGCATCAGGCCTCCAGCTTATACACTATGCAAAGTAAGGGACAAATATCCGCTGATCAATTCTTTGAGAGAAATTGAAGCCGCGAAACATCTCACCACAGGCGCCTCTACTGGGCTTGGTCGCAAAGATAGCCTCTTCCAAAGAATCGCCTTCGAGGTTCTTGTACGGTGTGTACGAAGCTTTCACCTTCTGAATAAAATCGTCCACTTTATCCTGTGCGACAAGGGAAACAGTACATCCACCCCATCCGGCACCTAATCAATTAAGACACGGTCAGAGCTCTACGGCTTCAGATGATCGTAATCGCGCACCAGTAAGTCTACTCCCATAGGCACCCGCGTCCCTGGCGATCTTAGTGAGCTCGTTCAGCTCCGGGCAGGAACATTCAAATAGCTCTGAGCAGCTCTTCTGTGAGTCGTTCATGAGCTGCCCTAACGTCTGCAGCAGGGACATATCGCCATGAACGACAGTTGTCTCTGCTGCCTCCAGGCACGAGCGCCTAAATTGCAGCACGCGACGTGCCTCCGACAGGACATGCTTCGCACGCTTGTACAGCTGGAAATGTGTCGCTTCGACTATACACAGAGTGCGTGAGCAGGAAAAAAGGTCGGGCTCATAATGGTACTGTCTCGTACCTTCTACCCATGACAAGTATACGCCATGAAACGCGTCCTTTGACAGTCCGGACATCCGGATCATCTCTTCCATAGTCACACCGAGCTGATTATCCTGGGCAGACGAAGGCTTCAACACATCTAGCTTCCCTTCCAAGTCCAGCAGCACCTTCTCCAACTCATTAATGTCCACATCCTCGCCTTGCAGGCACCCCGCATACCTGCCAGCCACCTCACGATATGTGATTTTATCGGTGTCCCCGAGAGGGATCTTCAGTGAGTTCGCGAGGATGCGCGCGCCGACGAGTGTCTCGACGACGCGGAGGTTGTAGCCTCTTTTAGCACCGACGGCTTTATCTGCAACGACGAGGGAGTTTGCGCAGACGAAGACAGCGCCGCTGGGGAGAGGCACAGCAGATGCCTGTAGTGAGGGGTAGAATGAGATATACAGAGCCGAAGATGGGTTTGACATGACCGATGCTGCCTGATCCATTCTTTCGAGTCAGAGAGTCGTCAGAAGATTGAATAATGAGACAATTGAGCAGTACTCACCCTCCGCTGTTCACCCCTACAAATTTCGTTAGTCAAAGTTACGAGCCATGTTAGCCAATATTTCTTACCAACGCGCTTTTCGTTAATCATTGCCAACTCCACCAGGGTCCCTTTTTCAAGACGGCGGTGATAATCTGAAAGCTTTAGGCCTTGTGAGTAGTCACCGTCGTATGACAAAACTCACTCTGACCTTCTTGTTAACAGCCAAAAACGCCAGCGTACTCGCGACGACCATCGCCGCGCTCGAAGACAGTCCTGAGCCCGCAGGAACAGAGCCCGTTACCAAGAGGTCTACAGGGACGGGTAGTTCATCTGCATCAGTGAAGTGATGATTGAGAACTCCCTGTATTGGTACATATCGATAACAGAAGCTGTTAAGCAGTGTATGATGTTCTTTACGATGTCAGTACTCACAAAATATCCGGCTTTAACATAGCTCTCCCATCTAAGTTCCTTCGTATTGATGTCTAGGTGCCACGCTTCGGCATTAACGTTCTGCGAGGCGACTTGCTGTGGCGCCTTCAAAGCCGGAACAAAAACCTGGGGCTTGTATTTCGGATGCAGGTTCTCCGCGACGACGCTTCCTGGAGCATGGTGTACGTCGGCAGCAAGCGCGGATTCCGGGACAGGTCTCGGTGCGCAGGCAATTAGAATATCGCGCTCGATTGCGGCAGGAAGCACGCCAAAAAGTGCATAGTCAATGTGCTCTCCTGGAGAACATTAAGCAGAATGCCGAAACGTTGGGGAAGATCGCATAGATAAGAATATGCCACTCGCGTACCAATTAGACTTAAAGGGGCAGGGTAGGCGATCAGCGGCGGTGCATGAGTGCGATGGGGCCAAGCGCTGAACGTACTTGACACGACCAGGTGCTCTTGCGATATATGTCGGCTTACGTCCAAATCTCCGCTCGAACTCCTGGGCGAGCTCATTCCACCTCTGCGTCTGGGGCAGTGACGCCTCCGTGCTGCCAAACACATCGGCAAGGGTTTTGTACAACGGTATCAGTTCTTGGGAGATCATGATGGAGATTCGATAAAGAGGATTGAGAAAGGAATGGGCACAGACAAGATATAGGGCATTCACTACTCAGCAGGTAGCATTGGAGTGGGCCGGTCTCCGCAATTCAGCCGTTTCCTGACGCGCATCCATGTGACATCATCTGGACAGTCGGTCCGCTGCAGGAGAATTTGACGACATCGAAACATGTTTATTGACACCTGGAAAGGCTACGGATATGACACGAAAGCAACGTTTTTCACGACATGAATGGGTACATCTATATACAAGAGAGGGGGCATAAAAAGGGGTGCGACAACGATTTATGTACAGAAATCAAGATAACACGACATGACAGGACAGAATTAGACAGGGAACGGAACGACAGACAAAAGACACCAGAGTTGTACACGGACGGACAGGAAGAAACAAGATGACAAGTACAGAGTGAGAAGATGGAAGATATGTTACAAGAGGAAAGGCGATGCTGACAGAATGTTTTGCGTGTCTTAATAGGCAGAGAATGGGTGACGATGGGAGAGTTTAATGGATATACTTCTCATTCAATGCATGAACCTCTTTTGCAAGATAAGGCCACGTCAATGTCCGAGCAAGTTCCGTCTTCAATCTCCTCTGGTCGCCATTCGCACGTTCTTTGGCTAGCTTGATCTCCCAGCCGCAGAGATTGTAGAGAAGGCGCATGTTGGGTTGGATGAGCACAGATAGTCGTCGGGAGCGCACAATTAAATAAGCGTCCACAAGCGGGAGCCCAAGGTGTTTCATAACGTAGGCAATCTGTTGCGACTGTTAGTTAGAGATGATATTGACGCAGAACAAAGAGGAACGTACGGTCACTGTGGCACTTCTCGATACGCCCACACGACAGTGGACGAGAACTTGTCCACCCTCCTCCCTCGCCTTATCGATCCAGTCACATATTGGCTCCAACTGAGGTTCCAGGGTATCGATTCCGTCGTCGCATACGCCTTTAATGTCCAACACCTTGATTCTGCCTTCGCGCTCTTCGATCCATAAGCAACCCTGACCTGCAGGACCTTTCCCAGGAACGAAATGGGAACCTGGCGTTGGCCGATAGTATGCACTGCCGCCATGATGGCCAGGCATATGGTGAGGCGGAGGGATCAAAGCGCATTCGCCGACAGACACAACGTGGGTGATTCCAAGGGCGTGTAACATGTAGACGTTGGAGGCATGATTCCTAGAATTATTCGTTAGCTCAGTGAATTGAGATGGTAAGAATCAAAAGCACATACAGATTCCCTAGGTATAAGAATGGCAGTACCCTGCTTGGGAAACTTCCATCGAAACGTGGATCGTTAAACCATGACTGGTGGTCGCCCCCGAACAAGCTCGGGAGCCATGGGCTTGTCATGGCCCTTGGGCGTCCTTTGACAACAGACATACCTGTGGCCTGTTGTTGTGGTGGTATGGATAAGTCGGTAGTATCTGCAGTATGGTGGATAGTCCCGGATGAAGAAAAAACAGGAGGGTGAGTAGGTGCTTGTGGAGGGAGGCTTCCGGGCGCGAAAGGAGGAACCGAGGTCGCTGATGATGGCGCATTCGGAAGGGGTGGGACGACCACTGGTTGCGCCTTGTGTTGCTGGGCGAATTGGGGCGGCGGATGAGCAAACGAAACGGATTTTGCAGCCGGTCGTCCAGTGAACGAACCGTGACGCGACGGAGATGGTGCTTGGGAAGGAGATGTTGATGCGGGAGTACCTGCTCCTGTCCACTGTCCGCCGCGACTAGCAGCAGGAGCCAGAGCGGTCCTCTTCCCGTTCGCATTGATTGCGCCAGCTGCGGATGTCATATAAGCATCAGCAGCCAGTTTCTCTCGCTCTCTTTCCCTCTCCCTTTCTTTTTCCCTTTCTCGCTCTCTTTCCTCTCGCAGACGCGCTTCCACACGCTTCAAGACACCAAGGTCGCTTTGATAGACGAAGAAACTTCTCCTCTTCTCAACTTGCAATTCAAGATATGCCTCTGGAAGCATGATACCCTTGATCGCCATGAGAAGGCACAGGGCAGGTACTGACGACTCGGTATATCCATCAGACGAATACATAAGAATCTTTAAAGGTCGTGTGCGGGCTTGCAAAGCGGTTAAAGGGTGTGGTCCATGATGTGACGCAGGGGAAGTCATAGCCCTTGACCGAGGCGGAGTTGGGGGTAGGGCAGATGGCGGCGCCGTTGGTGGAGGATTTGGTGTCTTGCTACCAGTGCCTGGGAAGGAAGCGAAAGACGGAAGCAATGACGTGACGGAAGACCATCTCCGTGCGCCAGAATTAGTGGTGGATGTTGGATCGGCGGGAGGCTCCGGAGTTGAAGCCTTTGGTATAGGTAGGGGCTGCACTGGACGAACCCACTGCTCCAAAAAACGAACGACGGGTAACAAAGCCAGCAACGTGGTTTGCGTATTCTGAGGCGAACTTGGAAATGGGAGATGAATGACAGAATTAGCATGTGGTGGAGGTCTGGGCGGGGTCGGAGGGGGCGGACCGGGTGCTGCACTCCTCCTCGTCGAGTCGGTGTCCGCACTACCGGATGACCGCCGCAATTCGAGCTCTTCCAGTCTCGCTCGTCTTTCCTCCCTCTCATACCACGCCTTTTCCCATTTTTCTCGCCACATCGTATCCAACATGGCTAGGTGCTCTTCAGCCGCCCGGAGGTGGGCAGCTGACGGGAACGGAGCAAGGTCGTGACACTCAACACATATGTCGTATCCAAATCCTTGAACAGGATCATTGGTCGCTACGTAGTTGAATGGATCGTCCTCCAAGGGCTGCAATCGTGCTTCGCTATCGGCCGATGATGGCGCAGGGCCGTCGAGTGCTTCCTCAATTGCTGCATCATACTCAGCTAACAGGCCGTCGACTTTACGAAGATGTCTGGTAAGGTTATGCCAATCCCAACGCGCATGTTCGTCTGAGTCAGGCGCAGAATTAGCAGCGTGTTTGAATTGTCCTTGGCCAGAGGCATCCTGTACCAGGGGAACATCCATCGAGTTGCCAAGGAATACCTGTCCGCAACGCGGATCCCATGGCGTGGAAGAGGTTGAAACATCAGAAGATGCTGAGGCCGAAAAGGTGCTGCTCGATAGAGCGAGTGTGGATGTCGGTGGAGTGGCGTGTTGTAATGTGATGATTTCAGATGCCTTGGTCAGGTCGCGCATTTCATCTCTTTCACGCACGGCAAAGTTGACAGTATTAGGCGAGTTGGCAATGTCTTCACCTCGCCGAATGTCGCAAAGCAGTTGATCAACATCAGGCGTCGGAGGGTCTACCTCCATCCCATCCAGGTTCGATGCGCCGTCTACACCACCGCCTGTTGCACAGTGACCACTACCTGGAGGACATTGGTTTGTAGTTCTCCCATCTTTATCCAATTCAACGACGTGACCGTTAGAGGCGTCTGTATGCGCACCGTCTCCAGGGCCGCCTGGCACGCCCGTGCCATAGATCCGCATCATGAGGTGAGGAAGTTCTTTCCTGAGATCTTCTTCCGACGCATCTAGAACATACACATTGTAGGTCGGAAGACCTGCATCATCAGCAGATGTCTGAGCCTCGCACTCCTGGCCCATGGAAGCATTGAAATGATCCCGCATGCGCATTCGTTCGTGACGCTTAGCGCTGATAGCTGACTGGAAGCGCTTTGCCAGAGCTATGGCTGAGGGGGTGGCGCCATATGGGGAATAGATAACAACGTCGGATAGTGTGGCGTATATTGGCTGGATGTGAACACCTTAGGACCATTTAAGACAAAGAGTATGATTTTGAAGTACGTACCACTTGAATCCCAAAGTTCCTCAAGGATATTCCGTCTGGTATCCGTGCGGGCACAAACTCCCAGCTATCCTCATTATCGCTCTTGTCGTTGTCGCGTGATAGTGCTTCCTTCGCAGAAACGCTGACCATTTCATGCATACTAGAGGCGAGGTCAGACCCATCGTCAGCCTTCAGAAGGCGTGGAACCCGCCTAATCAGCTCCCTAGGCCTGAACGTCGAAGTCAGCAATGGAGGCGCAGACGGATTTGTTGGCTTTTTCAGCGATGGCCGAGATTTTGGACTCTTCCCCGCGGCATTAGGCTTGCTATCTGATGTAGTACTTGTGTGTTTTTTCTCCGCTGCGGGAGAATGGACAGGAGTGTCATCGGTGGCGACATCTGGAATGCACAAGCCAGTTTCGGATGGTGTTGGTGTTGGGGTTACAGCGAGGGGGAGAGCGGTCTGTATGCTCAACCTGTGTGCACTATCGTTGCCAACAGTTGCAGGGACAGTTGAATTTAGGGTAACCGCAGGTCGACGGGCGACAGGGTGCATGTGGGCCCCTTCATTGTGCATGTCTTCTTTCTCAATTTTATCTCCTAGTGCAGGCATGGTATCGTCCAGAACACCGCCGTCGTGAGAATCTCCTGGGTGGATGATTCGTACATGATCACCCTGCGTTTCCAACGACATTTCAGGAGTACAAAGCAGGAAGGAGGCAGGTGAAGAGGGAGAAGTTGGAGAGGAGGGGTTGCTCGAGCCATCCTCGGTGTTGGTGGCTTCAGTATTGGAGGTGGTGACAAGAGAGGAAGTAGAATGCGAAGATCGCGATGAAGATGGGGAACTGTCAGAGGGTGTCGGTGACGGGGAGGATGACGGCGGATTGGCGTCAGACACGATGCCAAGAAGACTAGCGGCGCTCTCTGGACTGCGCTTCGCTGCTATGGCGGCCGTCGTCTCTTCACTCTGTTCAACGGTTCGAAGCACCATTCTATGCATTCTTTGTTCGTCTTCGTCCAAATCCTGCGCGGGGGCCTTTGTAAGAGGATCCTTCTTGAAGGCTTGCAGCACATCAACATCCACCTCCATCCTCTCGTCCAGAACATCGGCACTCTCGAATAAAAGGTCTTCCTCCTCATCCTCGTCCATAAAATCGTCGTCGTCCTCATCGTCCTCATCCTCATAGTCATCGTCGGATGAGCTTGTTGGTATTGGCTCACCAGGAGCTTGTGGCATCGGCCTTCGGCGAAGGATGGACAGTGATACAGTGTCGCCCGCGGTACGAAGGTCGTCCTCACAGACAACCCACACAAGGCCCCTGTACGCTGGGACGGGAGGTGGAGGTAGCTTTCTGGGACCATCGTTGAGGTCTGGATACCTGCGACCACATGAAGGCGCCGACGACGTCCCGCTCGCGCCAGTGAAATTGGAGCTTGCGAAGAACGTGTTTTGAGCGTGATTATCGCCTTCTAGGCCATGTAAGAACGGGAATAGGACGCTGTCTGGTGGGTGGGCGAGAGCATGTTGAAGATGTTTCTCAGCAAATTCAGCGCCCGAGATAGTTGGAACAGGGGGTTGGGCAGAACCACTCATATGTGGGCGGAAGGGCCTGGAATAATAAGGACGTGATGCGAAAGGGCGATGTGGGAGCGAGTGTTCAACTGTTTAATGGCGGTAAGTAGTGGTGGTCGTGGAGAAGAGAAGTGGTAAGCGGGAGCTACTATGTAACAGACTGATTCGGACGTGACCACTGCCTCCTTCTCTTATCAAACCACGCTTAATAGCTCCTTCTCCCAAGTATCCGACTGCTTAGGCCGCTCTATTGAACATTTCTTATCATCTTCTTGGTGTCTTGTGCATTGAACTGCGAGTTTTGATACTCTCGAACTTCCCTACTTGCAACCACATAACAGTATATACCTACTACTGACTTCTGCCCCACCTGGGCTTTTATCGGGAACTTGACTTCTCCCATCTTGCTTCCGCAAGCCAAAACATTTGCTGAGAGGCTGTTGATTACGATCATTCACAGCGTCAGAATAGACTTGTCCAAACCACGAGCCTTATAATGGACCAACATTGAATTGGGGAACACTCAGCTGATTGATCAACAAAGAAATCTAACCCCATTAAGAAAGAGGCGCACCCACGGTGCTTGTAGTGACATTGCATTCCATTTGAGTTCGTGTAATTCTAGAGTTTGTGCCACAACTCGAAGGAAGGGAATGGTGTCGATAGTCTTTGAATACTTGACTCAAATCGACAAAGGCTCTTCTAAGCCTTAGCTACTCGCATCCAAGACAAATAGAAGGATCATTTACTTCAATGAATTTCGAGAAAGTCGGACTTCACCCAAAAATATATCTTGTCCTCGACGGCATCGACACATGAATAGCGCAAGGCTGAGTACTAATGAGCCATCCAACTTCCCACCTCTGAAATTATCTTCACCATTCCTTCTGCCTGTATAGTTCTGCCTGATAAGTGCTTGATCACGTCTTCGATACGTCCACAACAACTCCACAATTCAAAGAACTACACCTGCGTGTCACAAAGAACGAGGATGATGAATGGATGCTAATGGAGCTGCAAAATCCGCGATCATGGCCATAAAGTCCTGTCCATCAGGAGAAATTAGGATGACATACCGCCGCCAGACATCCAGCATTGCTCGTACCAAATCACATCCTCAGTGTTCTAACAAGAGGTTGATCGAGTGCGTGTCAACCCGACCTAAAAAATCCAAATCTGGTCAAGAATTTCGTGCTCAAGAAAACTCCTGATTACAACATGTAGACGATATCTCGCCGCTTCCTCGAACTGATATCATTGACATTTTATGTAAACTTACACATCAGCATCTACCTGGCGTTGACACCGTCTAACACTGGCAGACGTCTATCTCATATGCGTGGCGAAGACCCAACAAAGATCCGGTACAGCCCCTCATCACAAGCCTGTATAAGTAAATTATATACACAGACACTCACATTTGATTACTCTTACCGTCGTACGTGTAGGATTATTTCTGCGTGTCTGGATGCGCCCGCCGCAACGCTTATTTTGATTCTTGAAATCTAAGCGAGTGAGTAAGATTGATGGGCACCAAAAAAGGAACCATTTCTGGTCATGCGACAACAAGTTTGGGCATCCGTGCGAGATCAACTGCGTTGAAGAAGACTGAGATGGCAAATCGGGAGTGACTTGGTTCATGCAGAATTGTACGAGTTCTCCTAATCTGTGCAAGCAGTCGCTGGCGTTGTCCGCATCAACAGAGCGGAGCATGGAGGATGTCGAAGCGAGAGTACCCTAGATTAGTACATCAAACACAAGCAATCGACACCAAATTGATAACTTCGCGTATAAGCGACGGCTATGCTATAGGCGAGTCAGTGCTTCTTCCATTAGTCAAAGCTGCGTTGTGTCTTCATCGTGGTCATGAGATCATGTGGAATATATTCACGCACAGAAGAAGAAGAGAGGGAGTAGCATGCATGGAGCCTAGAGCCGACGGATGAGCTTCTTAGGGATACATTCTGCACCATGATATGGGATCATATCATATATCTTACACTGACAGGATGTCGACGTCTGTCGCGCTATATATACACCGTCCAGGACTATGGATGAAAATGGCCCATATGTAGTGCTGGTGCTCACATGCCAAATTTTAGTCTTTCCTACAAGACGATGAAGGAAAGCGGCATTGAACTGCGCACGTCAAGATTTGCATGTTGTGTATCCCTCTTCTCACCCCATATGTCAGAGATGCTGAGTAGTAGTATCAATCAAACAGGGCAGTATTACTGTAACTCGCATTGTGGGCGATGGGTAGCCGCTCCACATGTTGAGTCACTCAAAGGCTGTTTAATATAAACCACGATGCATTGCGGCATTATTAGCATATGATTGCGCCGGTTCCGCACTGGCACCAAGTATGCAGAGACCCCTGGGGCAATCAGCAGAGATTAGACATTAACACCTTCAATAAAATGGATGCCAAGTGGGTCAGAATTTATCCATCATTTGCCTCGGAGGTAATTGTCATATTGGGCGCCTAAATTGACACCTCGCTCCCGACGAGGCCAACGATCTCGGAAGGGTAGATTGGTGGACAGAAAATAAGCAGCGAGCTATACACCACAAGCCGAACCCTAAAGACCGTCTTCGATCGGAATGTATACCCCATTTTTTCTACAGTATTCTCGAGAATAACGGTTAGGTAACGGCGTGATAATCGAAAATGAGGATGAACATCGGTATAACTTGGAATGTATATGCATGCAGTATGTCATACTCAAGATATTTGAAGACTTTAGACTTCGAATTTCAGACTGCAATTTCCGAACTGCGCAACGACCTTGTGGGGATACATATGCGCGCTTCAACCCTTGCGATTGTACATGTTCCAACTTCAAGCTTTCATCGCACGCTATTTGCCATTTGATTGAAGCTCCGATGGAAAATTACTTCTCAGTCGTACTCACGAACCTATTGAACTTGCTGCTTTAAAATACCACAGCCTCCCTCAGCGATTCATCCATTTTTTCCCATATTTCTCTTCAAGGTGAACCCAATCGAAATAGGATGCCATAGAGACAGTATTCACCTCTATCCCAGTTCATCTCGGCCATAGTTCGGAAATCGGCCAAACCTAGAAGTTGAGTCTAGCACTAATTTGGAACCTATCATGGATTGCTTGCTGTAACGAGATTTTCCAGCGTTTCAAACTGTTTTCGAGGAAGTTTGAAAGCAATCTCTTTGCCCCACTCAAGCTCCTTGGTGGAACCTTGAGTTCTCATGTGGGGTACAAGCGTTGCCAATGTCATTGATATCATTGATCACACGTCAAAACCGTGCGCCCAGCGGCTGTTTTGGGATCAAGAACCTTCAAGAGACTCGAGTGCTCTAAAGTGACACCATGTATCCACAGCCCTGGAACATCACATTCTCGCCTTCGACGCTCTTCTCTAACCTTGCGTCGCTGATACTTTGATTGCGAGGCAACTCCGTTCATAAACCCCATTGGCCAATGCGTACAGTCAGTTACCTGGGCGGACAGAGGATACGCCAGTTGGAGTCATATCATAACGAGCCCATCAAATACCAGGACTCATTCGACTATTGGTCAGGGGTGAACGCCTGTCGACTCGACCCATTCCAAGCGTGAATGAATTTCATCGCGCTTCGGGGCTTGGCCACGACTTTGCCCACGAACCCATACCTTCAACCGATTAAACCAACCTTGCGGCCCTCAAACCCAATACATAAGATCCAACCTCTCCCCCTCAAGCGCTTCGCACTCTCTTCATAACGCCCATATCCTCCATGGCCCACATCGACGTCCAGGAATACCCTTTTGATGCTCCAGCCCCCAATGCAGTCGATAACTCCCCTCCAACACATCACTATCGACAACCTTTGCTCGATACCCCTCGAATCCTAGTGGGCCTTGACTCAGAGGAGCCTCATGGCTGTACGCAGGGCAAAGGACAAGGGAGCTTGAAGGAACTCCGGAATGCTGCGAAGGACTGCGACGCCACCGCCATGACGCCCCCAATACGCCGCCTACCACCCGAGCTTCTGACAGAGATATTTTTATACTGTCTTCCTGGAACCCAGTTCGTTCAACCGCATCCGAGCGAAGCTCCGCTTCTCCTGACACAAATATGCTCGTGGTGGCGGTGTGTATGTGTATCGAGCCCCCAGATATGGTCTTCATTGGAGCTGGTGTACAGAATCTGCGAGACAACATCGAGTTTGCAGGATTCAAAACGAAATACAGAGGCGTTGGTCGATCTATGGCTGTCGCGTTCAGGCGATTATCCTCTATCTCTTTCGTTACAGGAGGATGCTTTGTTAGTCAAGCGCATTCAATGTTTGTTGAATAGCGACACAATGACTAGCCGATTACAACACTTAAAAGTGATGATACCTAGACGGACCTACACCGCCTTCTTACCGGAAACTCGATATCCTAAGCTCCTCACGGCGGAGCTCAATACCCCTCATGGCCTTGTGGAAACTCTTCTCAAAGATATCAGCGCCGTCTTCTCGAACTCACCCGAGTTGCGCAGCTTCATTTGGACCAACAACAGCTTTATATCATCACTCATCGCTGTGCAATGGTCCAGCCTCTCCCTTCTACACCTTACAACCGCCATATCTATACAAAATTGCCTCGACGTTCTCGAGGCAAGTACCAACGCAGTGACCATCCACATCAAGGACATCTACCTCGACCTAGTGCAACCTCCCTCGCGTGAAATCATCCTTCCCCGTCTCACTACCCTCGTCCTGGCTTCGCGAGTCAACATCACGCAGGTTTTCGAATGCCTCACCGTCCCAAGCCTCAAGGTTCTCATGCTCACCTTCCCAGCATGGCCACACGCTACCATGATGAACTTCATGGAGCGATGCAAGTTCCCCCTCGGGAACCTCGACATCTTCTTTCCGCCCATCACAGACGTGGAGATGCTGGAGGTGCTAGACAAGGTGCAAGGGACTCTTACGGAGTTAACCCTGCAGACGGAGAGCCCAACTGTGACGGATCACTTCCTCGAGAACTTATCTTTCAAAGCCTACCCATCCCCAGCATCCGCAAGATCCGAACCATTCTGCCGAAAGCTGGAATCGATAGCGCTGTATAATTGCACCGCGTGCACGCCTGGTGGGGTCGCTCGCATGGTGGAATCCCGACGATATTGTTCCTCCTTGTCATCGCCACCCATGGTGGTACCTCTCAGGATGGTGGAGACGCTTGATACCGAGCCGGATTTGAATTCGCTGGTGTCTCTCCGCCGCCTGGGAGTTCAGGTGGTGGTGTATTCGGAAGAAACTGGGTCGGTGGTTGATGAAGATGAGCCATCTCTCCGTATTGATGAACTTGAGGATGAACAGAGTACCGAGGAAGAGATCGAGGGCGCAGGTTTGATACCACAGGGGCAAACGATTACGGTATGAATATTCTAGTAGGCTTTTTGAATGTTTTCACTATACGGACAGGGTATGCCCCCATCTGGATAACGCTAGTTTTTTTAATGTATCATGTACTGCATATTAATTATCTCGTTTCCGCACAATGTAATCCGAGATATCTTAACACTCTCCAGCAACGTTCCAGCTATGCCTGCGAAGCCGGGAGCACTCAGTCAGCACTCGCTCACAATGATGCAAAGTGATGATATACAAACAACGCGTAAATAACGCGTCTTTATTGCTTCTTTACACCCAACCACCATCACCTGTCCCTCCACACTAGTTCACGATGTCAGAGGTTCCTTCGGCACCAGGTCCATCCACACCTCTCAAAGAGTCATACACGTATCACTCAACTAAGCCCACCGCCTCTGGCCCATACATTCTTGGAGTTGACGAAGCAGGGCGTGGCCCTGTCTTGGGTCCGTTGGTTTATGGCGTCGCATATTGTCCTGCCGCATACCAAGAGACATTAGAAGGACTTGGATTTAATGGTACATGGTAGTCGCGTATGCCATGGTGGACGGCCGTTGACTCTTTGCTGTACAGATTCCAAAGTCCTAAACGCCAGTACGAGGTCGGCGCTCCTAGATACTCTAAGCTCTGATCCCAAGAACCTTGGTTGGTCTGTCAGAGTTATCAGGTGCACATATCTCCCTTGTTCCGCTTACCATGTGTCACTCACGAAGTGCGAAACAGTCCACAGGCGATTTCCAGTGGTATGCTGCGTCGGCCACCCACCAACTTGAATCGACAGTCCGAAGACGCAACGATTCTTCTCATACGCGAAGTGCTTGCTATGGGCATTGAATTGTCTGAGGTATGTATTTAAATATCGATGGGCTCTCATCATTGTAGCATTCCGAACTCAAACCATTTCGCAGGTCTATGTTGATGCTCTGGGCAATACAACAACATACGAAAAATACCTCTCGTCTCTGTTTCCCGGTATCGACTTTACCGTCACAAACAAAGCCGACTCCAAGTTTAAAATTGTTGGCGCTGCTAGTGTTGCGGCGAAAGTGACGCGTGACGCTTGCATTGAGGGATGGTGCTTCGAAGAAAACGAGGGAAGTACGTCTGATGATGAAGAGAAGTGGACGACGTCGTTGGGGTCTGGATACCCGTCGGGTGGGTCTTCTTCCCATTGTTTAACATTTCTGTGCTCATCTGAAACGCTGGACAGATCCAAACACACAAGCGTGGCTCAAAACCGCGCTCAATTCTGTCTTTGGATTTCCAAAGATTGTGCGCTTCTCATGGACGACAGTCAAGGTCCTAATGGACAAAACCGCTCATGCTGTAAAATGGTAGGGTCTATTGTCTCTATCCTTTGCTTGTGTCTCACCTTTATATAGGACGGACGAGGGCCAAGCATCGCTTGTCAAAGCATTTGAAGGTGGAAAAGGCCTCGAAAAGGATAGATGTACAGTGACAAGGGACCTACATCTCAAAAGCGTCGACATCCTGTAGTAGAGCTGTAAGTCTAGACATAATTTATACCCTGCTTCTGGTCCATTGACCGTAAGCTCAAGCTTGCTGCCAGTGTACAGGCTTATTCTGAATGAACTCACAGACTTGCTACCACTAGATGCAAACGCTCTGATAACACATTTCTATCACTCTTGTCTTGTTCTGAAGTATTTAGGGCGTGCTAGCGGTAACATCGAGTCTTTTTGTGCAGAACATAGGCCTTTCTCTTAGCCATAGCGATGTTTGACAACCTTACGGACGCCACAATCACATTTTCATGGGCATGATTGTTGTCGTGATTGTAGTATACTTGCGAGACAAACGATTCAAGGCGAACTCGCGATGCAATCTGTTCAGCAAATCTACATGATATGTAAGTACGATTTCGAATTTTTCAAGAGCCTACGCTTTATAAGACTTGCCCTCTGAACACAGCTCTGCGTCTCAATATGACAGGAGTGCACCGGGCCGGTCCTGGGCTGAGTGCTGAAGGCCTGATGGTGTGAGATCTGTCACGAACGTCGCTCACATCTTGCTAACCAGTAACCATTGAAATATTGAATGTTTGAACCCGGATTGAACCACACCGCTTGGGCGCTGCTCACTCCAAGAACTTCAATCCACATTCTTGTCTATGAAAGTTCATACCGGAATCCATTCAAGTAGATAAATTGACGGTTGAAACTTGAGGTGGGTCCAATCATCAACATCTGGCGGTTTGATACTCATGTCCACCAAATATTTACTTGTCATTTTGTCACTATCTAGACCTGTCAGCACTCACAGACAATCGACATGAGCCGTAAAGACTTGCAGAGGAAAATAGACGAAGAAGTGTCTATTTACCAGCAACGCAATACCCGCCCAGACTCTTATGCGGATGTTTCGGTGTTTCCACCGGACCTTCTAGTCGAGATCTTTTTGCTGGTGCAGAACAAGAGCCCTCTCAAAAACTGGCACCAGATCACCCACGTTTTTCGACATTGGCGGCATGCAGCCCTCAGCACAGCTATCTTATGGACAGCACCACCTACTCGCCGTCATAATTACACAAACTTGATGCTGGAACGCTCGAAATCAGCAAATCTCAATATCATTATAAACTTACAGGTCTCTACAGCGACAATAATCTCCATCTCCAGCCACATTGGACGCATACAAACCTTGAAGATGACCCTAACTACTGGTGCACTGGCTGATGCCTGTGACCGTTTTATTGCCTCAAGCCACATGTTGTCGCAACTGGAGTCCCTTGATATTGAACGCCCTACCTGGCGTGGAGAAAGAGGGCATTGGACATTCCCATCCATGTTAATCCGACAGTCAACAAGCTCCATGCGCTCCCTTCGTTTGAGCCAAGTCGTCTTTGATTGGCAAATGCTCGCCCGGCTCGATCTCGCGGCTCTGCACCTGACGCACATAGGCCTCACAGAAAGGATTTCGGGCAAGATGCTTCAGGATACTTTGAGGACAATGCCACGCCTCCAGTATCTAGCCTTCAACCTGGATACTCTTCTCCTTCCTCATGACGCACCGTTTAGACAGGCCAGCAAACTTGCCTTCGCGCATTTACGAAGTATGGATTTGGCAGACAGCAATTCTCAACACATGCCATACTTCCTTTCGCATCTGGCGCTCCCTAAATTGAACAGCCTCAAAATTAACTCAACCCCGGTTCCGCGAGGCGAAAGTTATCCATCACATACACTCGCAACGATAGCGACAATACTTGCAAGCGGTGATTTTCAAGTCAGTGGAAGTCTCTTGGTTGAGCCCAATCACATCGTGATTTCGTCCTTGAATGGGGTCTTTGTAGCTATTAGGCTTCCATGCGCAGAAACCGAAGACCAAGCTGTCTTGCTCACCCAGCAACTTTTGAGACAGCTTCCTCCTGTCTTCTCTGGTCTAGTTCAAGTAACTTTTATCATCCCTCTCAACTCCAACGAATTGGTCCAGATATTTGGCAACATGCACCAACTCAAAGCAGTCCACCATCTACGAGTACGAAACCCTGATCTCTGCACTTACTGGTGCCCTTGCACATAGCCCCGGTCACGACTTTCCACACAGAGCGGACGCATTTCCCAGCTTGGACACGGTTGGTTGCGGTAATTTTTATTGGGACGAGATTGACCGCAGCGTGGTGACTGGCCTTTGCAATGCATTATTGCAACGACGCAATCACGCCGCTGCAGTAAAAACGCTATACTGCGCCGACAATTTTCATCTGCCTGGGTGGGCTACGGAACTGCTGACAAAAAGTGGGATTCGTGTCAAGGATGGCGAGGTACCTAAGGAATATGGATTTTGACATTGTTGCATATTATGTTTTGGTGTGAGTTCAGCCCTCAATATGTATTGACAGAAAAAAAGTACTCAAATTGCTGTACCGATGTATTGAACGTCTGCAGGGCAGTACCTAGCCCCTCGCCATATCCATGGTTTGTTTTATGTGTAAAACCGTTTAATTATTTGCTACCCACTTCTTGTTCTTCCAATCTTCCTGCCTATACAATCGAGGTGCCAAAAAACAGAACGTGTGCATTGCGCGCGCAAAGACTGACGTCCGAGCGAGCCACTGACTAATGTTTGGCTAAATCAGACAATAGATGTAGTCAGTTCTAGTTATATGGCATTGATGGTGTAGCGGTAACATTGGGTCTTCCCATCCAGCATTTCAGGTGGCCTAGCTCCGGGTTCGACTCCCGGTCAATGCAAGTTTTTTGTTGTTGTTGAAATGGAATTTCAATCTTGAGGAAGAACAAGTCGAAGGGAGGCAGGAGAAGGAGCTGTATACACCGAGAACTATTGATGCATCATTTTTTTCTCTAGATTTATATGCTTTCACAGTCTCAATCCGGGAGAATAAATACATTGCCGTTCACTTGCCTCACATGAAGTAGGAGGACTCTGCCAAACTTGCAGAGATTGAGATGGGGGATAGCAAGCATATGGAACGCGTACTTTGAATTGACCTGGCTTGAATGGATCACAGAGAAAGAGGCTCTGAAAATGGCACTCCAGATCATAACAAATTTCCTGTAAATCCTCGCCTGAAAGGGGTTTCAAAGAGAGTAAGCTGCATGCGTTGCCGTGTTAGCTTTACGACGAGTGGCACAGCCTATTACCGAGCTCGATCTGTTATATACGCAACCGGCAGCCGAGAATGGTGAGCAACAGTCCAGAATTGGCAAGAGACGATGAGCGTTATAGCTAAAGAGTGTAATTTACTCAAATCCCTTGCGCGGATAGTAGCTGCGATTCAACCTTCAACATGGGCATTAATAACTCACCGCAAACATGCCTCCAAGGTTGGCATCCTCGTTTGTGGTACCGGGCGGCTTGGTAGCGTCCTGGAATATGGCGTCAGGGACAAAATCACAAGCCTCCGGCTCATGGGTCTCTTTAGGGACACGAAAGGGGTAGCAGCCTATACCAGAGTATACCAGCCGGTTAGGGCGTGACAAAGTGAGGAGACGGTGGAACCCGATTGGAAGATTATATTATCGAAACACGGACCACAAAACCGAAGGGTGGTGACTAAAGTGCCTTTCGCTGGACTTGTCCTTTGCGCTGATTATTATGCGGAAGTATCCCGCTATCCCGCATATGTTACTGACCCCGCCATACTCCAGTTTTGCTCCAGGCATTTTCTAATCCATTCAAGGTCGAGGCGTCTCGTCATTTTTATTATTATTGTATAGCGTTTGACACCTATCCGCCGAATATAATCGTCGTGTAAGCGCCCGCAAGTGTTGTGATGAGGATCAAACCTCACTGCCGGTTGTCCCTAAACCGCATTATCATACTACCACACGGAAGAAATGCCTTTACGCAATGGGTGTGGGGCTCATATTATATAACAGAACTATCCAACAACAGTGGGAGCAAGGCCGCCTCATCTGTCGCTGCCCCTACCATCTTTTCGCAGCTCTATACCCACTGAAACTCCCTTCTTGGATAACCAAATTTCGTCGCCAGGGGACTCCTCCGTCACATGATTTTTGAAAATAAAAGAGTACTCTTACAAATCACACTTTTCGAGGATGACGAGATGAGAAATCTATTGCATGTATATTACGTAGAGAAGCAAATGAGTATGTAGCAGCGATGAGAGTATGGTATAATGCATGTGTCTATGAGGTAAGAAAAAACGGTCCGCGATAGCAAAATGGTTCATGAAGAGGCCTGAGCGAATGCGACTGCAACGGTGTCGGAGTGACTCAATGAGATGAGGACCTTGGAAACACCCTTTGCTGAAGCTTTCGCCTTAGCTTCACCATGGAGAGTAACGGTGGGTACACCCGATGCGTCGTTGACGATCTCGATCTCCTTCATCGATGCAGCGGCACCACTGGATTTGACACCCAACGACTTGAAAACAGCCTCCTTACCTACCCATCGAGCCGCGAACGACGATGACGGTGAAGGTTGAGAGCGGCAGTATGCAATCTCAGCTGCAGTGAAGTTGCGCTCTACAAAAGTGGGGTTGTGTGAGGGCACAGCTGAGATGAGCTCTGGAGATGAATATTAAGCTTGGTAAACAGGAGGGAAGATAATGCTACAAGTTACGCACCTTGATCAACACCAACACCGACAGGTGAGGTCGCGGAAAGCGCATTGGAAGCCATGATATCAGTGATTGCCTTGACATTGGCGGCATCGGATGGAACATCTGCCGTAAGCTTGCTTGTAAATCCATATTCCCCGGTCTTGGGATCCAAAGAAGCGCGAGCCATGGAGTTCAATAGGACCTTGTCCTCCAAGTCGAGGCTGTAGGGAGGATGTTCCTTGATCTTGACAAGCGAGTTCTTGATCATCATCTCGCTCATGGCTTTGTAAGACTGGAGGGCGCGCGTGCGGTTCCTGAGCTTATACTGCTCATAGTATGACGGCTCCAAAGCGCCGAAGAGGTAGCGAGGGTGCACAACGAGCGCGGTTCCACCGACTTGTCCGAAACCGAATGAAGACTACGACAACTAAGTTAGACGAATAAAGGGGAAGTCATGTACAACAACTCACCATGACTCCCGCACGTATACCATCGGTATGAATAGTCTTCGATGGGAACATCAGGAATTGACGGTCTTGGAAGAGGGCATCGATGTTGCTGTGCAGAGGTTAGGACCGCCGAGGACAAAGAAAAGAGCGACCACTTACTCGCTGTTGCGGTTGCCTGGAATGATACCAGTGATGACGGTATTCAGAAGGCCGGCTGCCTGCCACGCCGCCGATCCACCTTTAGCGTGACCGAGGAGACTCTTCTGCGCCATGATGGGCACAGCGTTGCCAGGAGTGCGCGAGATGGTGGTGAAGATCTCGTTCCAGATGTGAGTCTCGTTCTTCTCCTATTGCGAGTTACAAAACATGTTAAGATATTGCTGGAGGGAATAGATAATGAAAAGTACTGACGTTTGCCCCTGTACTAGTACCATGGATGGAAAGGACACCGATGTCGTCAGCGGTAAGACCCCAAACAGCGAGGGCACGACGGAGAGGCGCGATTGTGGGGTCAGAGCCTTCAAGCATGCCATACATGGCAAGGGCGTCCTTCTCTTGACGGGAGGCTTCCTTCTCGAGGTTGGTAATACGACTGTTGACATAGTCTTGGGAGACGTCCTCGCCCGCTGCTTTCTTTGATGATACTTCTTCTTGAAGCTCAAACTCTTCGTGAGTGAGCCACTGAGAGATTTGGTTCCGGCGGAAAGCAAGCTGACGAGAGCGGTATGCAATGTCAAGGATCGGCAGAGAATGTTTAGGCTTGACTTCGCGTGCCACGGTAAGAGCACCGCGACCTGGAGCCGGTACAGAGCGACCAGCCTTATCACTACAAGGAAAGCATAAATATGTGATGACAAGCAAACAACCGAAATACATACGTCGAGGTAGAGGTGAACGCGAGGATACCACGGATGGGCGCGCCGAGCTCGAGAGCAGTACGTGCACTCATGACAATGTGGACGCCACTTCCTTGTGCTTCCATGAACTAAATAACATTTATGAGTAATCCAGGGCCACTCGTAAAAGATTAACACTTACGCCAGCGCGAGAAGTTGTAGCGGGGCGGGACATCTCCGTAGGTTCACGACCCATGGCAAACTCGGTCTCGGCATTGCTCGTAGCCTTCATGTTTGCGAATTCATAGGAACCTTCTTCACTGATGTCGTCGAAGCCTCCAGCAATCATCACCTTAGCCTTGCCGGAGAGAATGGTGTCGGCGGCGATTTCGAGGGATTGCAGGGCAGTGGCACTAGTGATTGAAGGCATTAGATATTGTTTTACGACAAATGAAATTTGACATACCATGCACCAACAGGAATTTTGACCGGTCCACTTGAAGACATAATCAACAAGTTGATCCAGCCAGCAGTGGTGTTGATGAACCTAAAAGTGGTGATTAGATACGATAAATGGAAATGAGCTCGAATTGACGCACGTCTCCTGGAGGATGTCGTTCTGAACCTCCTTCTCATCACGGCGATCCTTGAACATCTTGCCCATACTGATGGTTCCACCCATTCCACTTCCCAGGGCGGTGCCGACCTCAGAGGGATGCATGTGCTTATAGAGCTCATATGGGTCAGTGATGCCGGAGGCGTTGAGAGCTTCAACAGTAGAGACAAGTGACCACAAGGTAGTGCGATCGGTCTGCGCAATGATGTCGTCGGGAATACCGTAGCGTCCTGCGTGCCATCCAGTGGGAATTTGACCCGCAACGGTACGGCTGAACTTGAATGCCTTGGGCACGAAGACGCAAGCGCCTTTCTTGAATTTGGCGAACCACTGTCCACCCTCGCCTGCCCAGATGTCGCACTTGTCGCCATGCTGAAGCTTGAACTTCTGCGCCTCTGACTCCGAAGTCTCAATGGGCTCGAGATCGTGGATGAGCTCGACCTCCTGGTTGAAGACCTTCTTGTTGGGGTTGTAGCCACGGAACAGTTCAGGTTCTGAAAAAGGTCAGACTTACGAAGAAATATATATATAATTGAAAGCCATACCGATGAGACGAATGCCTGCGTGCACGAGAATATCCTTTTCGTAGCGGCCCTTGACGTCCTTGTCGTCGACAGGTTCGTTGGTTTTGCTATCGACCCAGCCAACGTAAAGAGATCCATCTTTCAAACGACCATCGAAGTGCTTGATGTAGCCCATAATCCAGGCCATCTCAATGCAGCCCTCGATAGTGAATTCACCGCGAGCTTCCATTTCCCAGCGAGTTCTGGAGCTACCCCACGGTCCAACTTCTCCGGAGCCAGTGACGACAACGACCTTGTCGAGATCAATGAGGCCGCGAAGACGAGAGACATCAGACAAAGAAGAGGCAGATTCCAATGTCGGGAAATCGAAGCGGAAGTTGGCGCGGGGGAGAACGTCGACGGTTTGCAGGAGGCGCTCTGCCTCGACGCCGTTGATGATCTTGAAGTCGGCCGAGTTGTCGCGAGCGATGGCACGGCGAAGGTCGGCCTTCTTGTTGAGCTTGATGCGGATGCGATTTGTGATTTCCGCAAGGTCGGGAAGGCGATCCATTCCACCATTGAGATCAGCCCAGATCGGCTCGACTTGCGTGATACTGAACAAGAGAGGATGCATGAGTCCCAAGATGTTGAATGCCATTTCCTTGGCGGAGAAGGTGCGAACGCCATAGCTTTCGAGTTCGTGTGCAACAATGTTGGTGGGGCCCATGAGACCGGTTCCGCGAGTCCATCTAATGAACTATAAGTTAAAGTGTTTCAGAAAAATAGAACAGATTCTTACCCAATGACGGCGCCAGCCAAGCACAGATACTCGCCCCAGCTCTCCGAAGCCCAACGCTGGAAGAGAGTCTCCAACGAGATCTTGGACTCGGAATAGAGACCGTCGTTTCCGAAGAGGCCGTGGTTGGGCGACAATGGCAGGATGACCTGCGTAGGTCTTGTCACGAAGTGGCGGCTGGCCTTCTTGGTCTTCACAGCACCGAGGATGCGGAGAAGATTGACCAACATCATGCGATGGGCGAGTTCTGAACGGTCATCGAGGCCATCGATTTCGCGGCCGTTTTCAGGAATTCCAGCGAACGGAATGATGTAGTCGAGATCCATGCCGAGGTTGGCGTAAATGTAGTCGACGAGCGCCTCCACGTCCTGCTTCGACGCCTGGTTGAACGGAACAACAGTGAGAGAAGATCCACGGCTGCCGATAGCTTGGTAGATAGACTGGTAGTATTCCACAGTCTTGCGGTTGTAGCTCGATGTGGTGATGACCACATGCGCACCACCAGCGAGAAGTCCCTTGACAATCTCAACACCAATGGATCCTTTACCGACACCGGTGAGAAGGGCGTTCTTGTCCTTGAAGGTCGTACCAGAGGTGGCGATCTCGTGGAGGATGTCGAGATACACACCAGTAAGATTGCTACTGTACTCCCAGGTAGTGCCGACTTTGCGCTTGAGGTGGAGAAGTGGTACTTTGTCGGAGCTGATGGAAGTTACCGGGGTGACACCAGTCATCTGGGGGCGGAGGAAAGTCGACGAAGAACGACGGCTACGAGGAGCTCCGACACGAGCCGGGCGTGCGTCGGGTGCAGACGCGAGTGAGCGAACGACACCTTCGTACAAAGCCTTGATGCGGTTCTTCTGGTCATTGCTGATCTCAGGGAGGTCCTTGACCACGGACCACAGTTTGAGTACGTCGTCCTGAACCTTCTCGACATTAACGGAGCCGGAAACGGCGTCGCCGCTGGCCATCTCCTCGACGTAGGCCTCCAGCTTACGAACGCCTTCGCGAACGACTTCCGAGTATTTGATGTCGCCCTTGTCGGTGACCTCGGTATGAGGTGCAGTGGGGAAGGTGACTGAAAAGAACGTGTAAGAGAACAATATATTTATGAAGAGAACGCATAAACTTACCATCCTTGTAGAGAGGAGCCTTTCCGATGACCTCGCGCGTGTTGTTGATGAACTGCTCGCCGAAATCCTTCGCAAGCCTGTAGTTCTCACCCTTCGATGGATCGCACTGATCGATGTTGTACTGGAAGTAGCGCAACATGTCAGGGTCGGCACGGTTGAGAAGAGCAATGCAGCGCGCGGTGATTTCACGGTCAACGGTGGTGAGGCGGCCGAAGATGATGTCGTAGAACATGAGCAGAGCGTCTTGGCGAGCCCAGTTCCACGAAGAGTCGAAGCGACGAGCCTTCAAAGGGTCGAAGCGGGGTTGGATACCATCGATGTATGCATCGCCGTGCTCGCGGAGAATGCTGTCCAATTTCGCTTGCAGGGCAGAGGTGTTGGCCTTCTCCTGGTCGAACGCGATGTCGCCAGAGCGCGAGTCGCGTCCAAGATAGCGCATGTAGAGCTCGATGTGCTGGGCGGCGAACTTGTGCTGGTCGGCCTGGAACTTGAGGAACTCCTCGCTGTTGATGACGGGGCCACCTCCTCCTCCTCCACCGCCAGCTCCACCCGCACCTCCAGAGGACAAGGAAATGCCTGCACGTTGAGCGTAGATCGCGACGACGCTGTCAAGCCATGTCTTCGCTTCAGCCTCGTTACCGAGACGCTTAGGGGGCTCGAGAGTAGTGGCGAGCAGCAGAACGCCGTCGGCACGGCCGGGTCCAAGACCCCAAGTCTTCGAGAGATGTGTCTTAATGGCAGATGCGTTGAAGCCACCTGGCATCTTGCCGCCAACGAGACGAGAAACGAGGCCAGTGCTGTACTTGCCGAGCGCACCGCTGAAACCATTTCCGAGAGCGGCACCCAGCTCCTCAAGAGGAAGCTCCTCGCCCTTCTCAGGAGCAGACGAGAACTCCTGCTGGAGATCACCGAGGATCTCGTTCTGGAGAGTCGACTTGCCACCAACGAGGTCCTTGATGGTCTTGGAAAGGGGGATCTCGTCGACACGCTTCTTGAGCTTCTGAGCGACAACGACGAGGAGGATATCCATCGCTGTGATCGGAACGTCGTCGATGCTTGCAACGGGTCCGGAGGGTGCTGCAACAGGGGCAGGCGCAGCAGCCGCTTGAGTAGTAGCAGGAGCGGCAGAAGAAGCAGCGGCAGGTGCCGCTTCCTCAGCAGGGGCAGCCTCGGGCTCGTCTTCGTGTTGATAGTAGATCTCCTTGACGTTCTTGGAGTGGCACAGAATAGTGCGCGTCATGGTTACAGATCCATCCGCAGACTCGTACTTGGCCTTAAGAGTGCGCGTCGCCATTCCAGTAAGAGTAGGTGAGGGGCCGAGCTCAATGAGGCGCTCGAACTTGAAGTGTGTGAAGAGCAGGTCCTGGGTCTCAATCCACCGCACCGGCGAAGCGAACTGGTAAGCAAGAAGCTCGACGAGAATTATATATGCGAGTTGTTGACGATTAGCATCAGAGCCCCATTTCTCCTCGTCCCATTTCCTGAGGACCTTGTCGAGCTTCGGCGAGGAGGTCTGGTCGTAGATGATCTGCGCATACTCGCGCGAAACCTGGAAGGGCTTAGCGATAAGATTGGGGATGTATTTGTCGACGAGCATGTCGGGATTGAGATGGTTGGGGTTAATCTTCTTCGAGAGGTCTAGAAAGTATTGTCAGATAGTGCGCACGACGAAAACGGAAAAGGATACTCACAGGCGCGGAAAGGCAGCACACCAGCCCAGAGGTAGCGAGAGTGGAAGGGAACATCGATGCCAGGAAGAGGGATGGTAGCGAAGCCACGGTCGAGCTTGATGTATCCCTCAGCCTTCTGCTGCTCCTGTGCCTTTGCCAGGCAAGACTGGACGATCTCGCCGAGCATTTCCTTGACCTTCTCGACGCTGAAGCTTTGAGCGAGCTACAGATATCGTCAGCAACCAGATCATCGATTAGTCCTCCAATAACCTACCTTAGTAATATCGATCTTCTGAATTTTGAGGTAGTTGAGGACGTTCGTCATCGTCTGGAGCGCAAGAAGCTCTCCGGCGCAGACATATTGTTGACCCTGTACAGACCAAGTTAATGTGACACAGCTTGTGATTATCAGAAAGAAAGACGTACCTCAACGTTGTAGTTGACAATCTCAAGGAGCGAGCCCGAGATAGTCGCGATCGAATCAACAACCTCGCGGAGGGCGGCGTCGCTGAACGTAGGCGAGATGCGGCTGGGGTTGACGGCGCACATGGCATAGTTGGAGCGGTTCTGCGCATCACGCTCGACAGCGCGCTGCATGGTGATACCACGGTAAAACACAACGTCGACGAGGGCAGAGATGTGAAGAACATCTGCGATGGAAGCCAGAGCAGAGTACTCGCCGAGCGAGTGCCCAGCAAAGGCGCAATCCTTCTGCACGAAGCCCTTGATGCGCATATCCTCGAACGCGGCCTTCTCAGTGACGACGAGAGCGATCTGCGCGAACTGGGTGGCGAAGAGGAGACCGTTGGGGTGGCTGAAGGTGTACTTTTGTGTGCGCACGTTGATGTCGCCAAAGAGAGGAAGCGTCTTGACGCGGCCGTCCTTGTCCATGGCGTCGTAAGTCATGTCCATGTAGCGCTGACGGATCTCCTGGCCCTTGATACCACCGAAATGGATGGTCTTCTCCTTCGGGTTGTCCTTGACGATCTCGACGATTGAGAACCCGTAGACGGCGAGCAAGTGAGCATCAGCGCCTTCCCAGACAGCGCGGGCAGCAGGGGAGCTGTTGTACAGATCCATACCCATTCCGGGCTCCTGCGAACCTTGGCCAGTGAAAACATAGACAGTAGTGGGTTGCGAAACTTCCGCCGATCCAGTGAGGACCTTCTCGCCGCGGTCGTTGGTGGTAGTAATGCCGACGACGATGTTACCGTCGCGCATGCCCATATGGCGAAGCTTGACCTCGAGCCTGTCGTTAGGAAGAACCATGCCGACGAAGTTGACGTCGTAGCTGCACGAAATCGAAAGAGATCAATAAGATTATTCAAACAAAAGGAAAAAGGGAACATACGCAATGACCCGCTCAGGGTGTCCCTTAGCCACGACGTTCTCGACATAGCGGCGCGTCGCAGCGCTCGACCACAGCCCGTGGGTAATCGTAGCAGGCAGGGACGCAAAGTCAGAGAAGTACGGGTTGATATGAATAGGGTTGAAGTCGCCCGAGACCTTCGAGTACGCCTCATTGCTTAAAGGCGCATTGAACGCCGTTGATACATCAGCAGTCGTGAGCGTGTAGCCCTCGCCCGCAAGAGGAGTAGTAAGACCAAGAGGCGTTCCATGGCGCTGGAGGTACGACAGCACGGGGTTGCCCTGCGAATCGTCCTGCTGGAAGTCGACCGAGCCGACCTTGACGAGGGCCTTGAGCTGATTGCGGATGAAGACGTCGCCGGTGACCGACACGTTGCGGAAGGCCGTCCTGTCTTTGAAAGACACCTGCGACTGGATGCGGAAGATGAGCAAAGTGCCCGCGACCAAGGGCGAGTTTTCGTTCTCCCACTCGAACCACTCCTTCGACTGAAGAACACCAACTTCCGCGTCGCTGTTGACGAGCACGGAGTAGTCAGGCTCCTCAGTAGTGTCGAAAGTGTTCTCGTAGTCCGTGAAGCGTCCACGGTAAAGGAACGCAGACACGACCTCGATGACACGCTGGCCCTGGCGGTAGACATATCCCTTGACCTTGACGATCTTGCCCTCAGGGGCGTTGACAACAGACACAATACGCGACTCAGCCTTGCACACATCGCCGACCGCGAGAGGCTCCGCGCCATCGACCATGCGGAACCCATTCGAAAGATGGACGAGCTTGAGGAGGTCGCCATCGATAGCGCTCGGGAAGATCGACTTCATGATCGACTAGAAGGAAAAGAACTGTCAGTTCAAAAAATCCGCAAAACAAAACCATGAACCCTCAACGTACCTGCCACCCAGTCACAATCGCAAAGTCCATCGGCGCCTGCACCTTCTCATTCCTCGCCGTCTTAAAGCTCTCCCCCTGATTGCCCACCACCGCACAGAAATTCTCCACATGCTCCGCCTGGATCGCCACCTCGGGGCCCACAAACTTGTCCCGGATCCCAATCGCCGGCAGCACCTCCTTGTCGCCGTACCACAGCTTCCAGTAGAACTCCTTGATGCGCTGGTTGCGGCCCGCCGCGATCTCGTGGATCGGCGCGAAGCCCTGCGACGGCTTGTACACGAACTGCAGGCTCAGCGGGATCGAGCTGCCGAGACGCTCCTCGTACAGAGACAAATCGATGAGCTTGCTCGAGGAAGTGTAGACGATCTGGAGAGCCTTGAAGTTCTCGACGTGCTCGCCGTACGAACGGGCGGCACCGTATATGCTGACGGAGGCGGGGACGGCGCCGTTGTACTTGACGATGACCTTCTGCCCAGCACGAGGGGCCAAAATACGACGGAGCGGGTTGTCGATGTAGGAGGTACCCTGGACGATGGTGTTCGAGGTGACGAGCGCACGAAGCCAGTTCAGGTTCTGGCCCGCCAACGTCTCGAGCCACACCGAAGTATCCGGAAGACTCTTGCCAAACTCATACGTCACAGTGCTGCCGCTCTCCGAACGAGCAACGCCAGTAAGAGGGGCGACCGGCTTGGGAGGCACAGCGAGGTAATCGATGGTCGGGACGGCAGAAACATCGCCGCCATACTTGCGCTCAAGCAGACGCTGGATGAGGCCCTTGTTGATGTTGCCGAGCAATTCCTTGACCGGCTCGTCCTTCTTCACGGCCCACTTGACAGCGACGGGACCCTGCAAAATACACACACGCTGGGGATCTTGATCGAACACGGCCTCAATATCCTCGGCCGCCCACAACGAGTCCTAAGCGCGCAAATACACAACGTGGTTAGCCATCAATTTCAAATTGCGATTGTAATATCACATGCAAAAACCACATACCTTCTTAAACCACACCTCAAACGACGCATCCAGCACAGGGATGAACGGCACCGGCTTCTGGCCAGGGCGCTGCGAGATGGCGAGGAAGAACGCCGCATCCTCCGCCGACAGCAGCTGCTCGCACGCCAGCGTGTACCGCTTGAAGAACGACGCCACAAACGGCGCCGGGTCGTCCAGCAGGCTAAAGTTCTGCAGCAACGACGGCTTGTTGCCGCTGCCATTCACGCCCGCAAAGCGCTCTTCGACGCGCCTCAACCAATCGCCGACAAGGTTGCGCAACGACCGGTCGACCCAGCGCTGCTGGTGCGCGACGTACATCAGCCGCACCATGCGCAGCACCGTCTCCTCGTAGGTCATGTCGCTCAGGTCAAACGCAACACTGCCATCCTTCTTCCAGCCAAACCACGGCTTGGCAAAGTCGCGGTTCAGCTTATCGATGACCTCCTTCTTGCGCTCCGCGAGCCACACCGTGCGCTTCTCCTTCGGCAGGCCGAACACGGTGTCGTCGAACTCCTTCCAGAGCTTGACGGCGCGCGTGGCGACCTTGTGAATCGGCTCGCCCAGCTCAGAGCGGACGGTGAGGATACCGCCAGTGGGCTTGGTGTAGGTGCCCTCCCAGGCGTCATCGTCGACACCGGCAGCGGCGACAATCAGATCCTTGACGGAAGAGCTCGTGTGTGCCTCCTTCGCGACCATGACGCGACTGGCGAACAAGAAACCATCGAAGGGCATGGGCTGAACACCAAAGCGGTTAACGGACCAATCTCCGGTGAGGTACTCCCAAACATCCTCAGCCGATCCAAATCCTGATCCACCAACGAGGCAGATATTAGGGTGCTGGCGGATAGCGCGGTACGTCGCCAGGACGGGCTGATGGAAGTCCTCAAAAGAGTGATGGCCTCCGGCACGACCACCCGTCCACTGCATGATGATGGGGAAGTCGGGGTTGGCAGCGGCGATGTTGATGACCTGGCGGATGCCGTCGACGGAGCCAGGCTTGAACGAAACGTGCTTGATGCCGGCGGCTTTGAGACCCTCGATGATCTCGACGGCCTTTTCGGTAGTGGGGATACCGGCGGCGACGCAGAACCCTTCGACGGGCAGACCCTCTTTCCTCATCTCTTGCCAGAGCGGGAACTGGAAGGTGAACTGGCGGGGGTTGATGTAAAGCGCGTTGAGGGTGATACCGACGCCGGCGGGCACCAGCTTCTGGATCTCGGCGACCTTGGCGCGGAGGGCGGCGGCGTTGTAGTGGCCTCCACCAGCCAACTCGATGTGGTAGCCGGCGTCGAGAACGGCGCTGACGAAACCAGCCTTGACGGTCGAGGGCGTCATACCGGCGACCATGATGGGCGGCTTGCCCAACAGACGCGAGAAAGGGGTGTCGAGATGGAGCTCGCCGTCGCTGTCGGCAGATCAGCAACGAAAGCAACGATGCACGCGACGGAAGAACATACCTGGTGCGAATCAGACTTGGCGACCACTTCTTGCTCCACCACTCCTCGTAGTTGACGCCGGTCGAACCATACAGCTCAGCATCGCCTTTGCCCCTCTCGCCTGCAACAATGACGCGAACACCGCGTCCGTCAAAGTTCCTCGCAGTCAGCGGACCGATACCGCTCAAACCACCAGGGCCAAAGTCGATAGCATGGGTTGCGGTCTCAGGGAAGTCGGTCGCCTTGGTCCAGTGAATCGGCGAGGTGAAGATCTGCTCGCAGAGCAGGCGGGTGATAGAAGAGGTGGCTTTGCGCATATCGGAACCTAGATCAAATGGTTAGTATCGTGGAATAATCGTCAAACACGTCTGGCTTACCATCCTCGGTGTTGTAGACAGGGATTTTCAAGTCGCTCGAGACCCACAACTCCTCGCTCTCCAGATCCTCCTCGACGAGCTTTTCCGTCGCGGCGGCCAAGTACTCGCTGTGGTATGGAACACCGACAACCAAGAATCTGATCGAGAAGACGGGCTTGCGCTTCGAAAACGCGATCTTGCTCTGATCAGCACCGGTAGGCGCCTTGACTTTGCGAAGGCTGGTTACAAGACCGAAGAGTGCCTTGGGAGGTCCAGTGACGACGAATGCCTTGGGACCGTTATGGAGGGAAACGAACAGCTGAGAGGTCGCGGGAAGGTACTTGTTGGTCTTGGTAATATGGGGCTCGAGCTCCTTGAGGCTCAAACCAGTAACGGACAACATGGGGCTGGGCGTGCCCTCTCCGCCCTCGATCGCGTCTTGGACGACGCCAGGCTCGACTGCCGTGATGGGGAACGCCTGCTGGCCGCGCAGGCCCGAGTAGAAGAGCCACTTGAGGGCCTTGCACGCGTTTTGCGCAAACTCCTCAAAGGTCGCGGACGCGGCGATGGCGACGGCAGAGACGATGCCCTGCGAGTGGCCGGTCGCGCCGGTGATGCGCGTCCTGAGCTCGCCGGGGGTGAGGCCGGCAACGTGGCACACCACGAGGTACTGCACGAGCTGGGTGAGACCGATGAGGGGGAAAGACACGGGGACGGACGCGAGATACGCGACGGAGGGGCGGGGCGAGGCGCCGGAGAGCCAGGAGAGCACGTCGAGGCCGCTGATGTAGAAGTTGGATTCGGATTCTTCCTCTGCGAGGGGCACGAGGATCTCGCTGGAGACGGATTGCACGAAGGGGGCAACAATGGGTGTGTAGATATCGTAGAGATTTTGGAGCTCGTCGAAATAGACTTCGTTAGTGCCCTGGCCGCCGAAGAGGGCGAAGATGGAGGCGTTGCTGGAGGTGGCGGCCTTGAGAAGAGCTGATTCAGGCTGGGAGGGGATGTCGGAGACGTGCTGCTGCTTGAGTGCAGCCACGGCATGGAAGTAAGCGGTAAGGACGACTTTGCGGGAGTCGTTGTCAAAGGTGGACGCGAGGGTGTGGATGTCCTTGGTCGCGAGGTAAGATGATGTAAAATGCTTGAGCGCGTTGAGGAGGAGCGCGGTGCGTGCAGAGATCGATTGGGGATCCTTGGAGATGTTGGAGGCTACGTATGCGAGGAAACGCGCGGCCAGTTCGACGGTTGCCTCGGCCGCGTTCTCGAGCTCTGCCGTGGTGTCGATGGCGTCCAATTGGGACTGCTCGTGCGTGAACTCGTCGCGCAGGACCTCTGCTGCGATCCACTCATCGGCGGCTGTGGATACGGGGATAGAAATCTGCACAACTGTTAGCATGTTCCCTATAACAGACAATGCAATGCACATACTCTAAGTTTGTGCTGTGCGATGATGAGGGGGCGGGTGGTGATTGCGGGTTTGGGGATGGCGGATCCGTTCTGGACAGCCATGGTGCTCGCTGGGCTCGACGACGTCGACAGACAGCGGTTTTGGATGGGGAGACGTATGCCCCTCCTCTGCAAATTATATATCACCCTGACCCCAAATCCATTCCCCCCAACGAATTTTTGCCTCGCATCACGCACGTGACATCAATGGCTCTTTTCTAGCGCGTCTCGCCTTTTATGGTTCCATATCCCCGGCCTAATTTTGGACGGGCCCATCTTTCCGGCCCAGAGTCACCCCAGATTGCCTTTTCCATCCCAAAATTGCGTCCTGCGTCCTCGGCTATCCGCCATTCATGGGGGCTCGCCGTCCAATCATTAAAACAACGCGCTTGTCCTCCATAGACTTGTCGATCGGTCAGCGACTGCGATAATCAGTTTGCGTAAACCTGTAGTGATCAACGACCCCCCCCCCCCCCCATCTCGACGCGTCCCCACACATACAACCCCACGGGCGTCTAATTCTTGACGCGTCATCCCGCGACTGCCAAGAAATAATGTCAAGAACAGGGGTAGACCTGTGCACTCCTGAGTGCTTCATCATCCACCCGCAATCTTCGCCATCGACTTGCTCGGGGGAACGCAATCCGCTACACACTGGGGTATTCTGCCCTCACCAGGGTAAGAAACTCAATCATTGAGCTGACTTGTCAACTGTCGACGATTTCCCCGTCGTTGCCCCGGATCAGACCACGCGCGCCCCGATCAATTTTGGGGTACCCAAAAATAGAGCGAGGTGGCGTTGATCCGCCAAACAAGGCGCCTACTCTGCGGCCTTCCGATTCTGTTTCGACAAACCTCGATATCATCGAGTAAAATTTCCTCTCGTTTTCGCCGTGCTTGAATAACTAATTCTGTCAGATATAGTTGAAACTGTCTTAAATGATACATGTAATACATAATCAGCGTGTAGTATCATCTCAGCAGCACTCGTTGTCCTTGATCTTATTCGCGCTCACCTGGCTGCGCAGTCTGATGTTCTATATCCGTCCAATTATTTATCTGACATACCCTCCTTTGATACAGATAAGCCCGTATTGGTCTCCATTATGCATATCAAGCCTATTCAGTTTTTCATGACTGAGAACTGGGCACTTAATCGATTAGAGGCTGCAAGCGCCGTGCTGGCTTGAGCATGGCAGGCTATCGAATGGCGTTAATTTGCGCGGCCATCAAGCTTCAACCAAGTGTCTCAATGCATATATACACCGAGGCTTTACCAAAGTGAGCAAGGTGTATAAAAATAATAAGTTTTGTGCTTGCGATGGGGCCATCACGCCAATTTCCGTGCCGAAATTTGAGCGGCACCAGCTTCTTTATCCAATTGTATTCCTCTCTACAATTAATGGGCTCCGAGAGGCAGAGTTGGGAAGCGTTCAGTAAATTCCCCAAAAAAAATTTGATATACAAATAGCAGGTAACTGTGGAATAAGGAGTGCGTCGGTTGGCTACGGAGCACATCCTTGTGCACACTGCGATGCAAGAGATATTTGACAAAGTATACTGCCATACGTTTGGCAGGCTCAAAAGTGTATATTTTATGCGCAATACTTGTAAGGGAATTCTCAACAAAATATGCTGCAATAAAAAGGGTCTTCATACATGCCACATCGAATTTCTGCAATGCTGAGCCACTGGGACTCTATTCAACTATTCTGTAGTAGTCCGGACTTGCCACAGACTGAGGCGTGCAATGACGCTTCTTCCTCTTGTTTGAATGTTGGGTCAAGTTCGAGTCAACGTTGAGCTTTGTGAGACCATGAGTGAATAGGTGCATTATATTTGCAAAAGACAAGTGGCTTACCTACGTTTCTAGCCATGCATCAGGCGAGCTCTTGAGCTACAAAGTAACTTTTTCATGTCTGAAATGTTGCTTCCATGCATCGTACAGCCACAGAAATTCCTGCTGGCACTCCACTGGAACCTCCAAGTAGACGCGCTTCGAGGAACAAAATTATTAGGCTTTCCTACCAGAATGTTGGCGAACAGTATGCACCTTTAAATAGTCGATTACGCATGGTACTAATATTGATGACCATGCTTCCTCACTCAACCCAATTGACAGATGACGTTTGAGGAGGTCATTAAGGAGAGTCGTTAAGGATATAGAGTAACCTGCATGAGCTAGAGACACCTCTAGCAGGTTGGCGGCTAGGAACTTTAGGTGGTATTCAAAACCAAACGCATAGTCGAATAAAAATTCCAGGAGTGTTTGAGAGATGTTGTTTGAGTGTTGGATCAAATGTTGTGCATGAGGTCGATGAGGAATATGTTGAGAGATATTGTCCTCCTCTGGGATACGACCAAAGACAGGAAACAACATCAACAAATGTAAATCGAATATTTCTTGACAAATCTCCTGTTGTGAGGGGGAGACTTCAAATGCCAAAATGTAGTTGATGTACTCTGCATTAATTGTTGATGGTGTCCATTTGCAAAATAACGCAATCTGCGAAGGCATAACCATTCAGCATCAGCAAAAATTCTAGGTGGATGGGGGGTCAAAGTTCGGCTGCAGATGAGAAGACTAACCATTTCCGGGGAAAGCTCCTCGCGCACTGCGTGTAGGGAAGCAGCACCAGGAAATTTGGAGATGATATAGGCCTTAATGTCGGAGATATGTTTTCTGATATGTACTTGCTCGATGTTCTGTGAAGGGACACAATTATATTATTATAGTAGAAAAGGCATATTGAGAGCTACCTTTATTACAAGAACTAAAAAGTATGCCGCCACAAATGCTACACTTTCAAGGTCGGGTTGAAGATGTACATTTGTAGGAATTGGAATTTGATCAAAAGAACGGATGATTGGGAGCGTTGTATATCGTGATCTGAAGTCCACCTCGACTAGACTGCAATGTATTGGCATAGTCAGCGTATTTGCCTCCATCATGTGCTCGAGGAACCCGACAAAGGTAAAGTCCTGGAAAAGAAGAGGTGGACGGTGATGTCAATTATTGTGTAAACCGTGGACTATATTTCGTCAGCAAACTCACAGGTAGAGTATCAGTGGTAGTGAGAGCCAATGGAAAGCTAGCAGCAATTGTAGCATGCGCATCGCCAATGTTAATATATAGAGAACCAGATCTTGTCTGGTCAAGCAGGAAGTCGGGTAAAGAAGCATGGAGGATCTTGATGGATTGCTGCGTAAATGCAACAAGGCAAAAGAGATCACGTAGGACATGCTGAACATGACCAGGTTGGTAGTGATAAAACTCTTCAATCAGGCGCGGTGTTAGCAAATTAGACAAGTTGGTTGGGACGACCAGAAAGTGGAAGATATTCCGTATGGCTTCCTTGTTGGCATCGGGAACAGACTCAAAAATATGGCGGTACAGGGTATCGAGCGGCTCGTAGGGCTTGTCTCGATGGGGGATCTCCGATAAACCTAGAATTCGCTTGAGGCAGTCGTCTGGCCTGTTGTTCGGCATCTTGATGTATCGAATGACTGTCGCCGGATATATAAACCCCTTCGAAGATTTTGCTACGAGTTGCGCAATTTGCTCTGGAAGGGGCCACAGCTGAGGCAGGTATTCACGAATAGGGTGGGTCCGTCGAATCTCAGCGAATTCCTTCAAGAAGTATGTGGTAATTTGCTCGTCTACGTCCCCATCATCCCCAAGATCCTTTGACAACACCTTGACACCATGGGGACCTTGAAAGATAGAATCGAGCTCGAAAGTGGCCAAGATGTGGGACTCTGGGCGACTAGCGATGACAAATCGAATTGGTAGGGAAAGCTGGCAGACTGCAAGTGCAATACAAAAAATCAGTTCTCGCTGAACTTGAAGGTTGTTGCATTCGTCCAGACCATCTACTAGGATGAGTCGAGGATGGAGCTTCTTGCGAATGTTGAAGATTTTGTGAACCCACCGCCGAACGCTTCGATTATACCTTCTCTGCCATCCATTGATTGGGTCGACAACGAGCTTTTGCATCTTCACAGTATTAGAAGCGGTGAGGACAGCCGGGTCCTCCTTGACTGTCTTTGAAATGAATGGTTGGAGAGCGGGGAAATTGATGGCCAGTTGGTACGCGAGAGTGACGATGAGTTGGTTCCCGTCGCTCCGTCCCGGTGCAGTGTGAGAGAAGAAGAAACTTGCAGCATGATCGCCTTCGTCTTTAAGAGAGAGCGCCAGTGTCTGAGCCAGAGCCGACTTCCCCACCCCAGCAGGGCCACGAAGCCAGTACATAGCGGGTGACGAAGAAGGGCCACCCTCTTGGACAAACTTTTTCATCCCTCGCAGCATTGAAACTCGAGTATCTTCATCGCATCTCGGTGCGTCGAAACGCTCTTCGGCGTCAAGGAGTCCAGCAATTGCACCACGGGAATGCAGGATGTCGACAATATCTGGATCCAGAAACATTGTAAGTCGAGTTCAGGCGAACAAGCATTGAGGTGTCGGAAGAGGTGTGTTAGATGAAAGGGTTGCGTACCATTCGAAGTGCTGACATTTGTCTCTCTGCTTGATACAGCAGTGAGCGTTCCGCCGTGTATGGTGATATTGGCGGCACCCTGCAAAACACTCATTGTAGGCCGTTGGGACCAGGTCCAGATGACTGGAACCTGGGTGGAAGTAGATTGCCAGGTTCAGGGCAAAATTTGCAACAGACAGTGGTGGCAAGGAGCAGATTAATGGGCTGCAGGTGCTATTGTGAGGAATGTGGTGTAGTTTGCAGATGCCGTCCAAGTATAGACTCGATGAGAACCTGTGCTTGCTCGGAGTTGTCAGTCCGGACTCGAATTCCATTTCAAATGTTTTCATCATTGTTGGAAACATGAGAAATATGGAGCAGAATGACACCTCCATGATGGTTAGCAAATAAAGCGCCAGATCTTGCAGACTAAGCTTGTAGTTTGCTAGCCACGGCCGAGCCTACAGGGTTTTCATCAAAGTCACAAATCTATTTTGCGCTCATTAGTACAGACGTAGATACGCATCAAAGCGATGAGGGCTTGTAACGCTGGAGTAGGATTATCCGGGACGGGGTTGGTCTTGAGATGGCACCGACGACGATGAAGAGCTGGGCGCGCCCATGGTGGTGATGAACATGTACAGAGAGACGATGCAACCCAAGCATCCCTCAAAGAACACAAAGATTGCGATGGCGGCGACTTGGTTGATGTCGGAGGTTAGGCAAGCCTATAGGTAACACAACACGAGAGTGAGCATCAGGGGATGCGAAGAGATGTGACTGGGAAGAAAGAGGAAGAAGAGTCCTAACCCAAACCCCATGCAAGGAAGCCCACCGACACAAAGGTCACAACTCCCAATTTGGATCTTATCTCGTTTCCCTTGCCGCTAGCCGAGCACCGCTCGAGCATGGGTTGGTCAAATTTAACCGTCGTCTCGTCGATGAGGCCGAAGTAGTCGTGGAAGTAGTCTTGTAAGATTAGAGGAGCTTTATGACCGAGAGGCGTTAGGCCCCGGGAAGCTCCCCTAGTGACCTGTCCGCAAATTTGCGGATTTGAGACCCAAAATCACCCATTTCCTTGTCCGGAATTTGCGGATTTGAGCCCCAATTTGGACAAATTTTTGATTTTCTTGTCCGCTAATTTGCGGATTTGAGACTCATATGGTCGAAACACACCAAGGCCGCAGGCCCATTCCTATCGCAACTAATTGATATTGGCTTCAAAAAATTGCAAATGCCAACCACTTTGGGCGAGTGTTACAGGAACGTATGGAGTTTGGACTAGTATGACAATCAGACCTCTGAGCAGGTCAATGGCACATCGCACCTCGCCGCCCGCTACTCTGCTCTCTGCTCAGGCCTGGACACGCTTGCTAAAGCAAAGGGTCTTGCTGGGCAGAATATTGCTTCACCGATTGTCATCCTTCTTGATGATGATGCCCCGCGGCCACATACAGCAGCACCTGCCGACACCACAAAATCGACGATCACCGATCCCCACACTCGAAAGGTGTCCATCACGAATGCTGAGCGCGCCGTGACACTGAATCAAAAATACGCCGCAATGGAGAAGGTTCGTGGGATGGACAAACAAAAAAATGCGGCCGGGGAGGCCTCTCCACGTAGTACGTACGCCTTGCTCAAGACATGAATAACGAGCTGAAGAAACAAGAACAGAAGAAGATGCGACAGCTGCGCTGATACTGACGACGACTCGGACGACTGCATCCTGGATTTTACCTGCACACTATTGCAGAACAGCAAGTTCAAATACCACGTCGACACGCATGCACCGGTCGAGAATGTCGTCTATTATCTTGGCACTCGTGCGCTCTCTGGGACATACTCAAAGCAGAAACTTGGGGCTATGTCCGCTTCAAGACGGAAGACATTTACGAAGCCAAAGGCGCAAGCGGTGATTCCGAAGACATGTCCCTTGCCTAAAATTCGTATTGAAGGCGGAAAACTGGTCAAATAGTAGCGTAAACTGAGGTTTAGTATCATGAATGTCATTCTTTGCGTATATGCGACAAGAAAACGAGGTTCAGAGGTACAGAAAACCGAAATCGAGGTCCAATTTGGAGGCACTCTATTGCCATCACAGAATTGCCTTTTTTGGTAATAGCCCCTATGAACCTTGTCCGGATTTGCGGATTTGAGACCCAAAATCGAGGTTTTACCCGGACAGGTCACTAAGGGAGCTTCCCAGGGCCTGAGGCGTTCCATGGCGCTAGCGGTACACCAGCACAGGGTGCGTTGACCAGGACCTTGAGATAAGGATGTCCCCTTAGCATAGCTTCCGGAGATACACCTCGGTTGCGTCCATCTCATGAATAGACGCGTAGTTGTGGGGGGCCTTGCACACGAAGTGGAGTTGAATGGAGCGGAGCTGCAAAGACTTGAACAGAGAGGAATCTTTGAACTGGTTCAAAAATGTGTAGCCGATCTCAGAAGGTCGAAGTTCTGGGAGTGCTCACAAACGAGAGGTGCTCGCAGGTGCAGACAGAGGTGGGGTCGGCACCATTGTGCTGGATGATGGTCTTCTGGCTGGCGCAAGGAAATAACAGGCGGCGGACCGTGAGATGCGGAAAGATTTGTCGATGCAGGCATGAACGATGGTGGTTGTTGTGACAAGAGCTCTTCGCGACTGCCAAGAAATAATGTCAAGAACAGGGGTAGACCTGTGTACTCCTGAATGCTTCATCAACCACCCGCAATCCTCGCCATCGACTTGCTCGGGGGAACGCAATCCGCTATACACTGGGGCATTCCGCCCTCACCAGGGTAACCAACTCAAATCATTGAGCTGATAAGCTTCGACGATTTCCCCGTCGTTGCCCCTGATCAGACCATGAGCGCCCCGATCAATTTTGGGGTATCCAAAAGTAGAGCAAGGTCACGTTCTCGATCAGTTAAACAAGTTACAAGGCGCCTACTCTGCGCTCTTTCGATTCTGTTTCTATGAACTTATGATGCCACCGAATAAGTTTTATTCTCGCCTTCACCGTGCATTAAGCACCAATCCTATCAAGTACTGTTGGGCCAAGGTCAACGTTGAGCTTCGTGAGACCATGAGTGAATAGGTGCGTTGTATTTGCAAAAGACAAGTGGCTTACCTACATCCTAGCCATGCATCAGACGAGCTCTCGAGCTACAAAGTAACTTTTTGATGTTCGACATGTTGCTTCCACAGCCCCAGGAATTCCTGCTGGAACCCCACTGGAACCTCCAAGTAGACGCACTTCGAGGAACAAAGTTAATAGGTGTTCCTGCCGGAATGTTGGCAAACAATATGCACCTTTAAATAGTCGATTACACATGGTGCCAATATTGATGACCATGCTTCCTTACTCAACCCAATTGACAGATGACGTTTGAGGAGGTCACTCAGGAGAGTCGTTAAGGATATAGAGTAACCGGCATGGGTGCTCCTCCTCCTCCTCTCCCGCTTGCACCCTCCCTTCACCCGTACTGACATACCCTACCTCACGATTCACAAGTTATGATCATCTTTTTCAAATCAGCTCGTCGACGCGTGCCTTCGAGCCGCGCGCTCTGTTCCCCCCGGTTCGTGCACTCACGTTGCTTACCACCACAGGCGTTGTAATTAGTTCCCCCGGATCATTATCGCAAGAGTTCACCTAGTCGCATGGCTGCGCGGACGCTCTGTTTGTCCCGACTCCCATAGTCGATCCCTGAACTTATGCCTTTTTTTCGCAGGTACACTTTGCTTGGGGAGCAGAGATACTAAATTCCTCGGTGCACCGGTACGTTCATCTTCACTTTTTACTACAAAATACAGACGTCGGTCACCGTGACTAGTGGATGCGCAAACGCGAGCGCCGGGCATCGATGCCTACGGACCGTAAGCGTGAGTTGAGTTGTGATTTTACCGCATATATTCATTCTAATTAACATATCATGGCATCCAGGAGCGGTTGGTCGAGATCCACCATCAGTTATCGGCTCTTTGCAGTAAGTAGACTTGTCGTCGAGACTTGGGCAGCTTCGTGGATTGTGGGGCCAACTGTAATTGATGGATACGTCGTGTATTTCATGTATTTTTTGACAAATTGAATGAATTCTTTTCTATTAATCGTATAAGGGGAATGCAGAGATTTAGAGTAGGCCGCAGAGGGCAGATTTCCCGCTGAATTTGGCAGATAACAACCGAGAGATGTGGCGGAACATGGTGCTCAGCCGCAATTCTCGGCGCTGCCGATTACAGCAGATTTTTTGCCAGATTTGGACCCAAGTCTGACCGAAAATCGCCCAGCACGTTTTGGCTGGGAATGAGCTTTTGTATCTTCACAGTATTAGAGGCGGTGAGGACAGCCGAGTCCTCCTTGACTGCCTTTGGAATGAAGGATTGGAGAGCGGGAGAATTGATGGCCAGTTGATACGCCAGAGTGACGATGAGTTGGTTCCCTTCGCTCCATCCCGGTGCAGTGTGAGAGAAAAAGAAACTTGCAGCGTGATCGCCTTCGTCCTTAAGGGACATCGCCAGTGTCTGAGCCAGAGCCGACTTCCCCACCCCAGCAGGGCCACGAAGCCAGTACATAGCGGGTGACGAAGAAGGGCCACCCTCTTGGACAAAATTTTCATACCTTGCAGCATTGAAACCCGAGTACCTTCATCGCATCTCGGAGCGTCGAAACGCTCTTCGGCGTCAAGGAATCCAGCAATTGCACCACGGGAATGCAGGATGTCAAACAATGTCTGTAATCAGAGAGATAGTATGTCGGGTTCAGGTAAACAAACATTGAAGTGTCTGAAAGCTACACTTGTCCTCGTTCCACAGCTTCCTGTGATACGCCTTGATTGCGGTCAGTGACCATGTCATGGATTGGCGCGCTGTCCTGGGAGGCCTTGTACACGAAGCGGAGGTTGAGGGGAGGTGGAACTGCAAAGACGCTCCTATAACAGAGAGGAGTCTTTGAACTGGTTCGGAATCGTGTAGCTAACCTCAGAATCTCGAAGTTCTCGACGTGCTCGTACGAACGAACGACACTCGCAGATGCGGACAGAGGTGGGGACGGCGCCGTTGTACTGGATGGCATTCTTCTGGCTAGCGCAAGGAGCTGGCATGCAGTGGGTGGTGGAGGCGCAGAAAGACTTGTTGACGCAGGCATGGATAACGGTGGTTGTTGTGACAAGAGTACGAAGCCAGTTGAGGTTCTGCCATCTCAAGTCTCGAGATCAGGAAGGCCAAATCCATGCAATGCCACCACTTTCCCAACGGGTGCCGCCGGAGAGGGACATGAGAGCCGATACCGCTGACATTGTATTTGGCCTCTTCGTCTGCGAGGGGTACAAGGATCTACAAGGATATAGAGGGGATGGTCACGAGACTACTTGTATGGCATCAGAGTCCTGTTTGAATTTCCGTGCTAATTTTGGTATCCGCCATTTATGAATCAAAAAGTTCCGCAGAATATCCTTTTGTTCATGATTCTTGCGGCGAGAATGTCCAAGTCTATAGCAGTGGAAGTTCATTCGGGAAAAACGATAATGGACTACACGTCCATAGTGGAATCCCTAACATCGGTCAAACATCGGTGTCATCGGTGCACCGCGTTCGGGACGACAGAACTTGACATCGTCAGGTACCCATAAACACTGTCATAACCCAGTCACTACCCACTCGAAACAACAATGCGGTGTATCGCTATGCAGTACTTGTATCATTAATTTGCGCGCGGACGTCTCTTGGTGCCGTCAATAAGACGAAGGCCATAAAACAGGGGCTTTTCTTCACTTCGACACTCAGGCTCTCCTCTCTGCCAGGGCGTCGGAATCAGCACCGCGCACACCATGAACCCCTCAAAATTCCTTTCCTTTGTGCTTGCTTCTGTGCTGGCTGCGCCGTCCTTGGCTGTGACGCTCACACAACCAACGCAATTGTCTACCAACTCCTATGACTACATTATCGTTGGAGGTATGCATTCCTGCTTAACGTTGCACATTAGATGCAGTCTGACGAATTGTCCGGGACACTCAATTTAGCTGGAACTGCGGGACTAGCGCTTGCGAACCGCTTGACAGAGGACCCGAAAGTCTCTGTTCTCGTCCTGGAGGCCGGTATCAGGTGCGGGAGGCGCCTCAACCTACCAGAAGACGTTATCTGACTATGTTCGTAGCGACGAAGGGGTTGTCCCCATGCAGGCTCCCTTCCTTGGACCCACGCTATCGCCTAGTATGTTTTGGATCTGTGCCTTATTAAAAATAGACGTACTCATTCTTTTTCTGGATAGATACTCCATTCGACTGGAACTACACCGTTACCCCACAAGTTGGCTTGAATGGAAGAAGCTTCCCTTACCCTAGAGGGAAGGTTTTGGGAGGGTCAAGCAGCATCAGTGAGTAATGCATGTGCAGAAACTGTTGATCTTCACTTTGATGCTGATAATCTTCTTCTAAGACTACCTGATTCACCAATTCGGAACCAAGGAAGATTGGAACAGATACGCTGATGTATCCGGCGACCAAGGATGGTCTTGGGACAAGATGAGGAAATACGTACGAAAGGTGTGTAATTGTCTTCTTTGTTCAAAAAGGCTGAGTTTGTAACATCAGTGCTCCTTCCATAGCATGAGAGGATTGTCCCTCCTATTGATAGCCACAACACGGCTGGCCAGTACCTCCCCGGGAATCATGGAACTAATGGAGTGGTCTCTGTCTCCCTCCAAGGATACAACACCTCCATTGATGCCAGGGTTCTCCAAGCTACAAAGGAGTTGCCGGGAGAATTCCCCTTCAATCAGGACTTGAGCGGTGGTGACCAGCCCATGCTCGGCATAGGATTCGTGCAGACGAATGCTGGCAATGGTACCCGCAGCAGCTCTTCGACGAGCTACCTCGCGCAGGCCAACTCGAGACCTAACTTGACCGTCCTGATCAACGCCACAGTCACGAAGCTCTTGTCGACCGCCGCCAATGACAAGAAGCTGAAAGCTTTCCGAAGCGTCCAGTTCTCAAACACCCCAGGAACCTCGCCGTCCGCAGAAAGTGAAAGTAAGTCGTGGACCGTCAAGGCGCGCAAGGAGATCGTGCTATCCGCTGGGTCAGTCGGCTCCGCACAAATCTTGCTTCTATCAGGAATCGGCGGCAAGTCTAACCTCCAGAAGCTCAACATCCCCGTCGAAATCAACAATCCCAACGTCGGCGACAACCTTAGCGACCATGCTCTCTTGCCTAACATTTACCGCATCCAGAACCCCGCTAACTCGACTGACGTCGTCACCGACTCGATCCTCGCTAACGCAAACGCGGCGGGAGATGTGCTGACTCAATACGTCTCAACTCGCACAGGACTTTTTGCCAATAACATTGCCAACAAGTATGGGTTCTTCCGGCTGCCGAAACAGATCCTCCAAAGGGTCTCTGACCCCTCTCCCGGTCCACTGTCCCCACACTGGGAAGTTCTCCCTGTAGACTTCTATATCAACCCTGGGATACCTCGTCCTGGTGATGGAACCTATATGACATTTGTTCTGGCCCTCTTGACACCCACATCTCGTTCGTTATTTCTAAGAAATTTTTTTAAGTTTCGAGAATAATTTCTGTTATCGTACAGGCGGGTCCGTGACACTGCGGTCGAAAAACCCATTCGACAAGCCTATCATCAACCCGAACATGTTGACGACTGTCTTTGACATCACAGCTACGCGTGAAGCTGTGAAAGCCATCAAGCGTCTTGCGGCGGCCCCTGCCTTCTCCGACTACATCGTTGCGCCGTATGGGGAGGCGTTTGCGGCAGCGACGACGGACAAAAATATTGACACCTATATCCGCGGACTGACGACCACCGTCTTCCACCCTACGGGAACCGCGTCGATGACATCCGCCGACAGCAGTCATGGTGTTGTGAACCCTGATCTCACCGTCAAAGGCACTGAGGGTCTGCGTGTTGTGGATGCCTCTGTTTTCGTGAGTCTCTCTGTCTTCACTATGTTAAGCGCCAAACTGACTGGCCATACAGCCTTTTACTCCTAGCTGTCATACTGCAGGACCTACATATCTGCTCGCGGAGAGGGCTGCCGATCTTATCAAAAGGGACGCACACTAGATTAATCAATCCTGAACGCTGAGCGTTTATATCTTATCTGTACCACATAGTAATACACTCTATATAATGTAATTTTTTTTCGCTCTTCTGGAACGTGCTTGTGGAACGAGCAGAATCATGAGGTAGTGTAAGATCGTGAGGTTGTGTAAGATCATGATGCGGCAGACAGGCCATATGCAGTTATATAAACCAATGTGCTTGACCTTCATAGACTTCTTGATCAGTCAGCGACTGCGGCAATGATCAGTTTACCTAAACTTGCAGTGGTCGACAACCCCACCTTGACGCGTCCCCACACATACAACCCCACGGGCGTCTATCCACGAGTCATCCCGCAACTGCCAAGAAATAATCTACATCTGCATGAGAACAGGGTAAGACTTGTGTACTCCTGAGTGCTTCATCAACTACCCACGTTCCAGCGCAATTTTCACCATTGAATTGCTCTGGGGAACATAGCTCGCTATGCACTGGGGCATTCCGCCCTCACCAGGGTAACAAACTCGAATCATTGAGCTGACTTGTCAACGGTTGACGATTTCCCCATCATTGCCCCGGATCAGCAGACCATACGCACGCCGATCAATTTTTGGGCACCCAAAAATAGAGCAAGGGTGGCGTCGTCGATCCACTAAGCATGGGGACTCTACTGGTCAATTAAGCCTTGACACTAGTTCAGTGGATAGTACTATAAACTGACTGTTGCCGTCTTGTTAATATTCAATCTGGATTAAATCTGGACATTTAATTATTTTTTGTATCTGCTAGAGGTCCCTCATATAAACCACTTAAGTCCTTTACCGTCAAGCCCCCGAAGTTGTAACAATGCAGTGCGTACCCGTAACTGTTGCTGCTATACTGCAGCTCTGCAGCAATTTGGAATTGGTGGATTGCTGGTGCTCAAAGACTCATTTGGTGTGTACGAGGGTACTTATTCCAACTTCCCCGTGAATCTGACAAATATAGGCTGCTGGTCGTATACATACATACACTGTATAGCCGGAGCCTTATAAGTGAACATTTGCATCATATTTGCGAGATATGAGTGGCTCACCTTCATCAATCATCACACATTTCATACCACTTAAGTTCTCGTTTGGGATATTGCATCCACGTATTGTTCAGCTCCAGGATCTTCTGCTGAGACTCCGCTGGTGCCTCCGAGTAGACACGCTTCAAGCAACAAAGTTGATGAGTTTCCTAATGTAATGTTGGCAAACAATAGGCACCTTCAAGTAGTCGGTTACACTTGGTACCAATATTGATAACCATATTCTCATATCGAAGGCAACTGACAGAAGAGGGTCAATGAGGTCCCTGAGGATGGTTGTCAGGGACCTGGAATAACCCGAATGGGCCAGAGACATGCCCAGCAGATTGGTGGCGAGGAGCTGTAGGTTGACTAGTAATGCACTCGATGGAGACCGGAATATGAACGATAGTAGTGTGAGAGAGATGATGTTCGAGTGTCTTGTCAAGAGCCATTGCGCAGGGGTTTGACGAGAAATGTTTCGAGGATAGTCCTCCTCCTCTGTGATACGACCGAAGAAAGGCGACAACATCAACAACTGTAGTTCGAGTATTTCTTCGCTGATTTCGCGTTGGAAAGCAGGCACTTCAAAGGCCAAAATATAGTCGAGAAAATCTTTGTCAATTGTTGATGACGTCCATTTGCGAAATAACGGAATCTGCGCAGCCATTAAAAACAGTGTAAGTAGGATGCTAAACAGATGTAGCTAAAGCTGAGTTGTAGAGAAGACTAACCATGGCTGGAAGAAGCTCGTTGCGCACTGCATACAGGGAAGCGGCAAGAGGACATTTTTGAAGAATGCTGGTTTTGATCACCGTTATTCTTTTTCTAATATCTGCATGCGACACATTCTGAGGAAGAACACACTTTGTCAGTTACAAATAAAAAGAGCGCATCAAGCCTGACCTTTATTACAAGAACTAAGAAATATACTGTCACAAAAGCTAAACGTTCGACGTCACGTTGGAGATATACATTCATAGGAATTGGGGCTTTATTAGTAAATGAACGGACGACAGGGAGCATTTCATATCGTAACCTGAGGTCCACATCAACTAGGTAGCAATGTATCAGCCTAGTTGACATATTTGCCTGCATCATGTGCTCGAGGAATCCAACCAAGGTAAAGTCCTAAAAAAGAAGAAGTGAATAGTAATGTCAATTATAATGTTGAAACATGCACTATATTTTATCAGTGAACTCACGGGCAGGGTAACAGTGGTGCTGAGAGCCAATGGAAGGGTAGCAGCAATTGTAGCATGCGCATCACCAATGTTGATATACAGAGAATCGGACCTTGACTGGTCGAGCAGAAAGTCGGGTAAAGAGTCATGAAGCACCTTGATGGTTTCCCCAGTAACGACAACAATGCAAACAAGGTCCCGTAAGACATGCTGAATGTGACCAGGCTCGTAGTTGAAACACTGTTCAATAAAGTGAGGTGTTATAAACTCATCCCCGGAGTTTGGGGCAACTAGAAAATGGAAGATATTCCGTATGGCTTCCTTGTTGGCGTCGGGGGCAGACTCAAAGATATAGCGGTACAGAATATCGAGCGGCTCATAGGGCCTTTCTCGAATGGGGACCCCTGATAGGGCTAGAATTCGTTTGAGGCACTCCTCTGGTTTGTTGTTCTTCATCTTGATGTATCGAATGACTGTCGCCGGATATATAAACCTCTTCGAAGATTTTGCTACGAGTTGCGCGATTTGCTCTGGAATGGGCCACGGCTGAGGCAGGTATTCACGAACAGGGTGGGTCCGTCGAATCTCAGCGAATTCCTTCAAGAGGTATGTGGTAATTTGCTCGTCTACGTCCTCATCACCCCCAAGATTCTTCGACAAGACCTTGACACCGTAGGGACCTTGAAAGATAGGGTCAAGGTCGAAAGTGGCCAAGATGTGGGACTCTGGGCGACTGGTGATGACAAATCGAAATGGTAGGGAAAGCTGGCGGACTGCAAGTGCGATACAAAGAATCAGTTCTTGTTGAACTTGAGGGTTGTTGCATTCGTCCAGACCGTTTACTAAGATGAGTCGAGGATGAAGTTTCTTTCCAGTGTGGAAGATTTTGTGGGCCCACCGCCGAACGCTCCGGTTATACCTTCCCTGCCATTCATTGATTGGGTTGATAATGAGGTTTTGCATCTTCACAGTATTAGAAGCTGTGAGGACAGCCGGGTTCTCCTTGACTGTCTTCAAGATGAATGGCTGGAGAGCTGGGAAATTGATGGCCAGTTGATACGTGAGAGTGACGACAAGTTGGTTCCCGTCGCTCCGTCCCGGTGCAGTATGAGAGAAGAAGAAGCTTGCAGCGTGATCGCCTTTGTCTTTGAGCGAGAGCGCCAGCGACTGGCTGAGAGCCGATGTCCCCACCTCAGCTGGGCCATGAAGCCAACACATAGCGGCTGATGAAGAAGGGCCACCCTCTTGGACGAACTTTTTCATCCCTCCCAGCATTGAAACCCGAGTACCATTGTCGCATTTCGGTGCGTCAAAACGTTCTTCGGCATCTAGTAGTCCAGCAGTCGCACTACAGGAATGCAAGATATCGACAATGTCTGTATTCAGAGATATTATAAGTCGCGTTCAGGCGAACAAGCATTGTGTATCTGATGGGCGTGAAAGGGTTGCGTACCGTTTGAAGTGCTCGGATTCCCCCATGTGTTTGACACAGCAGTGGATGTTCCGCCGTTTATTGTGGTATCGGCGGCACCTTGCAACACGCTCATGGTAGATAGTCAGGGTAAACTCGAGATGGCTGACTGGCAGCAAACAGAATGGTGTAAGAAGCGGACTAGCGGCCTACAGGTGCTGTTATGACAACGGAATAGATAGACACCATCCAAGTAAGTATAGACTCGTGGAATCTGTGCTCACTTCAATCCTGCGGACAGGGCTTATAATTTGCTGACCACTGCACTGTGCAAACTACTCAAAACAGCAAGTAGAATTTGATGCGTCCACGGTCCTCCAGTCGTATTCAAGCCATTGCGCCTTGCACCCACTCTTCCCTGGCTAATCAGCCATTCCACAGTCCCTCATCATGTACTGAACCCTGAACACGGACCAATGGCAGGACTTCGGACGATATTGCTCGCATTTCGTGGAATCTCTTTCGGGCCACAAAGGTGGCCCAACGGGCCGTCTTCATGGAAGAGGCATACCTCTGTGCGTTGTACAAGCCATACGCAAATTATGACTAACAATGATGTCAAAATTAGAGCCAAGGTGTCGCAGAGGTTCGGTCGCCCAAGACGCTCCCTCGCGTCGTGTCGACCCTCAAACCGGAGAACATGGTACAGGCAGGCCAGGCAACCTTTGATTTTTCAAACATTGGGAGGGTCAATGTCACCGCACGAGATGGAAAGTTTGTGATTGCGTTCAAATACCCTATGCCATTCCCGCCGCGGACCAAAGGCGTGCTATACTTTCACCACATTCCTAGCAGTCCCTCTGATTCTCAACTTTACGACTCTGTAGAAGCGTTCAGCATTTCGCTCATGGTTCTGATTTGCTTGTAAAAGCAGACCAACCGTGGCATATCAGTCTGCGCCGTATGCAAGCACATGGATCGCCCTATCGTCCTCTACTGGGTATTATCCAGGAAGAGTTTTCAGTTGTGAAGGAAGAGGTTGCAAGGCCTGTTGTCAAACACAACATACCACGCAAGCGCTCTGTCGTATCCCTTTCATCGGAAGAAATGGTCTCCGCAGGGCAGGCGGTCTTCGATGTCTCCGGTCGACGCGTTTTCAAGTGTGGCATCCATTCCGGAAAAGCAGGAGCCCCTGAAATCCTAAGTCGCTATCACTCATCTGGTCGATTCCCTGAAACAGCAAATTCTTGATATCTCTGGGCTTTGGGACGCTTTCCTTGACACCACCCCTACTGCCTTGACGAGGCGCAAAAACCTCGTTCAAATGGAGGATCCGACCTGTGGCATGGACTCTTCTGATAGCGTTGCCTTTCCTCCAGACACTGTCGGCGTATTCTACTACAAACAGTCACTCGTCGCCCCGACGCAGAACGGTGAGCTGCGCTTCCGCTTATGCCGCGCTCTTGCGTTCTTCGACCGTTCTGAGGATCTGGCGTTCCCTACTGGGGATCCGTGGTATATCGACGTACGACAACTTTACCTCAATGAACAGTATCGCGCAGGGCGCGATATCCTATTCCGTGAAGGTTTTGTTGAACGGAACCCACACTTGGAGGACCCTGCCAACCCGCAGCTCCAGTCGCAGGATAACGCGTCCATTGTGTCCAACGTGTTTCAACCGTTTTGCCTGGAGCTTTCGGGGAACAGCATCAATTCTGGCTGCAGACGGACACCAACGAATGGGTGATGCTCAAGATCAAGGGTCTTTTCTCTTCGCAACAACAGGGCAAGAACACCTATATGGGTATGTTCTGCTCCATTCCTCCTTGGTTTATGACCGTTTATCTGATGTAAAACGGTCCACAGGACGTGTCGTCGCTTGCTTTGAGCCATATCCTCAGGGTGGTGACAACCCTTCAAACGCAGAACAACAACAACCCCTTTTCGCCCTTCGTTTTCTTGAGGTACTCTCACCCATTCATCGACTATCTGACGAAGTCTTCATGAAACGTCCCGTTCCCGGTCAATTGCACCTCGTTTATCGGCCTCGTATCGGCGGCACCCCAGACGAGTATCGTCCGTGGGGCTTCAGAAACTCTAATCCGGAGAACCGCAAAATTCTGCTGGGCTTCGTCGAAAATACAGCGATCAAGAAGTCCTGATATTTAAAGGGGGTCGGGTTTCGTCAATGACGCATGCGAAGTAGTGTTGCCATCTCGGTTGCCCACCCAGCGTCAGGCCCAGCCAACATCTGTCTGCGATCTGTTGACTGAATAGCATGGCTCTGCCTCACCACACAGCGCACTTAGCCGACTTATCTCCAGAGCTGACTACCCTATTCTAGCGGTGCCCCCTTCCACCGCGCTCTGACACTGATAGCAGTGGCGCATTGGGATTTCACCCCTCGACAAACACTTCATACCAGTGCTTGTTCTCTTTTTCCGGAGTTGTACGACTTGCAGTGTGGTCAGGGCAGTCGTGAATTTGATTCCAGGACGCTAGCGCTGCTGTATGTGCCCAGACCAATGACAAATGTCGGTTTGATACTGTGGTATGATGCTTGTTACGCATGTGCTTCGAGATTCCTATTCGCAACAGGATCAGCCTTAGGCTTCTCGCTTTACACGTATCTGAATAGCTTAAGTCTCATTTCTGTGGATTTAGATTTGCTGGCGCCGCGCGCTCGTCGCCTTTGAGCTTAGTTCTTCTTGTTCTAAAATGTTTATGGAGCCACGCGAGTCAAAATCGAATACTAAAAGGCATCGTTCAGCGGCCTTTGATTTTGTTGTTACGCGCAATGACAGTCGAAGCCGCGGAAAGAAGTTGACGAAGGTTCCAGTTGATGATTTCATTTGGCTATATAATCAACGACTCCTGTGTTCCACTACCCTCCCTTATACCCCACTGTCGTTCGTTTTTGGCCTCAAGCCTTTCACTCAGTCGTTCTTTCAAGTTCTCATTCCTATCGTTTTAGCTTGAATTGTACTTCAGCTTTCCTTCGCTACACGCATACAATGCACCACTTGCTCCGCCAATTATCCACCTTCTGGGGCATCCTCTTTCTCTGTCTGGCTCCCACTTCTAACTGCCTACCGACGGCTGCAAACACTGGTCCAGCAGCATCCATTACTCTCCCACTTTCTCGGAACAATGAGGCCAAACCCCGTCAACTCAATGGCCATGTTCATGGTGCTGTCGTACGTTATGCTTTTCTAACATTCGCAATGATGACTACCCACACTTTGCGGTCCATAGGTCCTGCAGCAGCACGTTAACCACGCTATCAGACGCCTCGCGCTCATGACCGGCGGGGCGCAGCCTACAGACTACGAACTTCTATGGAATCTTCACCAGCGCATCTCCAGCCTGCCCACTTCCGCGCAAAACCAATATCCTCTGGATGGAATAACAGTGGCTCTGACTGACCATTTCGCCGTGCATTCATCGAACTTGACCTCCATATCTTTTGTGAATGCAATACAAAGCTTTGGTCGGGGTCCCGAGGAAGGAAGGATGGCTACGTCGATGCCGCTACATACACTCGGTTTAGATATCGAGTACGTCTGATGTTCAATTCGTAATTGCGATAACTTCTGATCAACGGCGACTCGCAGGTCTACGGATATCGGATGTATGTACAGAAAGTTCATGCAAGCTATTGCCTCGGCGCTTATGTTGTCACGGCGCGTCGCTAGATATTGCCACAGTACAAGTTGGAACGCCGCCCAGGGACTACCGTTTGCTCGTTGACTCTGGGTCTGCGGACCTTTGGGTTGGTGCGCAGGGCTGTGTTGGGGACGATGGCGGTAGCTGCGTATGTATCTAACTACGACTCTCATTGGGTCTTAGGTCGTAATGATTTTTTCCTTTTTCAGGGTAATCACACATTCCTTGGTGATCGTACCAGCACCTCGTATGTCGACGCAAATGAGACCTGGGCAGTTGCGTATGTATCCGGCGACGTCGCCGGTAATATCGTCCGGGATAACGTGCATATTGCTGGCCTCACATTGAAAGGACATACTTTCGGGGTTGCCACCAACGAGAGCAGCGATTTCACTGGGTAAGCTCCGTAGTTTTCTCTCTGCCTTCCATTTATCAACAGTCAATCACGTAAAATATAAAGCAACGATATCCCATTCGACGGCATCCTCGGGCTAGGGAAATACGTTAGTCACCTCCTTACTCCTCGAGAGCCGCACTGAAAGCTCATGAGTCAACCCTTCCGCCGTTCAGGACCTCTCACAACAACGCGTTCCAACCCTCATGCAGGCTCTACACACATCTAAGCTTATCAAGGAGCCCATCGTCTCATACAAACTCCCGCGGCTCGCAGACGGCAAGCGCAACACTGGCGAGATGACGCTCGGTGCAATGGATCCAAAGCACTACGATTCGCAGACGCTCGTGCTTGTCCCGAACGTGAACAAGTTCGGCTTCTGGGGCGCCAATGTGAGCACAGTGCATGTCGGAAAGCATAATATGGGATGGAGCAGGACGGTTGTGATGGACACCGGAACGGTACGCGTTCATTCTGCTACAATGCGCTAGTATGATTTGACTTACTGATGGATATGCGGGCACGCAGACACTCATGATTGCCCCTCAAGCTGCGAGTCTAAATTTGCCCTTTCTTGCGCTTTGAATGAGCGCTTAACTTGTATGAACAGGACGTCGATGCTATCCACAAGCGGATCCCTAGTGCGGTCTACCAAGGGGGGAGTTGGACAGTCCCATGCAACATGACGACCATCATTTCCCTGACTATCTCTGGTCAGGAGTTCGACATCAACCCAGCCGATATAGCGTTCTGGCCGCTGGAGGAAGGCTCGTCGCAGTGTATGTCAGGTATTGCTGTTGGCGGCGTTGGCCCGTTTTATCTCGCGACTGAATGGCTGGTGAGTTCTTCATTGAATAGGTTATCAGAGATGTCGCTCATTAATTGCGCCATATGGTACGACAGGTGGGTGATGTATTCCTCAAGAACGTATACTTCAGCACCAACGAGGCGTCCGACACGATTTCCATCGCGAAGCCTGTTCATTGAGTATATATATGTGAGCTCTAAATACTCCGTCGATGAATTGCAAAGTCGTCGAGAAGGATTCTACCTGTTACCCCTTAGTTGATTTGATAGCTTACTTAGTTGCAGTGTACTACTCATTTAACGCCGAGCTATCAGTTGTACCAACCTGGAAGTGCGCACGTAACAAAGATGACTTGAGGAAGCTAGATATAATCTTCCATATCTGACCTCCGCTTGAACTTTGTGATAGACGCCACACGCATATCTTCAAAACAGTTGGTACAGTAGTGGGTCCACGAGAACATGTTCCGAACATGTTCCCATGATGCCTTGTCGAGTCGACCTTATGACGTTATCCACTGACCTGAACAGGCGAATGGGCGCCACACTTGTTACGCCAGCTCAAAGCTCCCAGAATGGTATGGGAAATTCACCTGTCAAATGTTCTCCCGTAGTTGTAGCAGCCGTGTGTTCTGTGTTTTGTCCTCAAATCGGTTAATCGTTGTTCAACGGCCAGAATATATGCAACCGAACTTTTTAGCAAAAATGCAATTTAGGTGGCCTCCTCTGTTAGATTTGCGCGAGCAAACGCATCGAGCGCGCTCGGCGCGCGACCCTGCCCTCAGGCTCAACATCGTATGTACTTCTCTATTATCCTATGTACATTCCTTTCTATCCCACCCTGCATGTACATTACTGGCTGTGTAAGCCACTCACCTATTCGCCTCACCTCGTAGTTACTATTCTACCGTCGTAAACCTATTGGAGATGTCCATCTCCCTTGTTCCGTGTTCTTGTACATACTATATTCTATCGTCTACGTACTCGCGCGTATATTACGCGCGCATATTCGTCGAAATACCTCAGTCGTTCATCGTGAACTACGACTGAGGTAAGTTCTCATATTTACATGTAAATCTACATTATACTTACTCTGTATTAGTCCGACCAGGTGATTACTAATACCAGTCGTTCATCGTGAACTACGACTGAGCAACGACTGAGTCCGACCAGTTTCTTACATCCTCCCTGTCACAAATTTGCTCTAGAAGATCGATCGTCTCATCTGTGATCAGCTCAACCATCATGCGGGTCCGAGTTATTATGCCCCGAAGCCAATCTATTCAATATAATCTCTCTGAAGACATGTGATTATATGAGCAACTCCCATAGGCGCCCACCCAAGAGTTTATCACACTCTATGCCAAGTCTAGAGCATAGTGGACTAATAGCGAAGTCGTAATAATCTGTATTATCTCGTAATTTGCACAAGGAATGGAGTATTGGAACGCACAAGCTGTCCTCCGGTTGAGTACCCTATTTCTTCAATTTATATCAAGCCCGCTGGGACAAGATGTCAAGATTCCATTCTCCCCACTGGCACTCCATGAGCTTTTGCCCAATATGCTTAAATCCCATGCTCTCATAAGTCGGAATCTGCAAAGAGAAGCCGTCAACTCAACCGCATGTGCACATCACAGGAGTGCTGGACTCACCACCCCATTTTCGACTGCTGCGCAGGCCATAAGCTCGTGTTTCTCTGATGCCTGGAATTTCTTCTTAAGAGTGGTAGTGGACTTCAAGAGGACGCTGTGTACCTTCCCTCGTACTATGTTTACTAATGAGGTTCCAACGCCTTGTCGTTGGCAGTCTCTACGAACCATGAGCAAGTTCATCCACCAGGAATCCAGTTTTCCCTTTTTATAGAATGAGCATGAAGCAACAACAAACAAGATAAGCGTACAACAGGTCCAAGAAGGCTACCAACAAATTCAATGAACTGGCCAAGATACTAGATTCAACGTTTCTAGTCAGAGAATTGCCAACTCGACCATACATGCGAAGAAACTGACAATGGATAGGAAGTATTTCCTGGCGTCCTCGGGCATTCTTTCAATCAAGTTGTTGAAACCGAGCTCTCTCTGCTCGGACTATGTATAACAAAATGTTAAGGGTCTCGATTAGAACTTTTAAAGCCTGGTCTTACGTGCTAAATATCTCCTGGCCAGGTGGCATCCAAACACTGAACGCAATGATTTCCCCAAGCGCATTCTCGGCAATGTAGAACTCGCCGAACAGCGCACCAGCTCGTATCCCTGCGGCTGTCTGATCTTTCAGTAGAGTAGCTTCTCCGCCTACTAACCAGACCGCGGGTTCAACTGACGTAGAGAAAGTTAAAGGCGCATATGTTTCAAGGGCTGATTATGCGCACCGTCTCTCTGCAAGTCAAACATCAGAGAAGCACATATGGCTACCTCCTCTTCTGATCATATATCACGTTAGACTGAGTATGACATGAAGCAGACATTATACCCACCAGATGGATTCAAGACACGGCGGATTGTGAAAGGTGGCATGATGAATGAGGATTCAGTGCCAGTGATACTGTACCATTTCGAATTGTTCAGCATGGGGTGTGACCCGTGCGTGACCTTGATGCTGAAATTTGGCATTCAGCCAAGGGTCCAGAGCCTGGGACACATACCAAATTTCAGCCAATTGGTCAGTCGGAATTCTAATTTTCATGTTAAAATTTGGAACAGTTATGGCCCGAATCTATGTTCTGATAGAAATAGAAGCTTCGGAGTGTAGATACTATTTCCCACCCCCTACATAGCCACACCTGGTAGATAGCCACTGGGCTACTAAGGCCCTTGTATGCCGTTTTGTATGGGGATTTTTGCATATTATAATACGAGACATCTATCGCAGCACACCTAGAGATTTCTGAGTGAATAGGGACAGATTTGACCGAGATATCACGGATTTAGTCCGTAAATTTTTGCCTCAGGCGTGATTTCTAAGCATTCTCGCACACCAGTGACATATACGCTCACTTTGTGGGCTCAGCTTGACGGGAAACCTTAGAAAAAAACATACCACTCAAAGCCTATGAGCTACTCTACATCCTGAGAGAAAATTCGACTCCCTTCTGGCATGCAAATACGCGTCTGTGAATCAAACAAAAATACGCTACCTAAATATAGTACATCATATCACGACAGATCGTGGATGTCCCTACGCAAGCACATCGCTTTGGATTGCTCTAATTTTTTCTGATATCTTTAGGAGAGATACCTCTGCATATAAGGCCACCTCTGAAGAATTTTAATGATTTTTCTATGCAGCGTAAATTGCATCGCTTCAAAAACGGCTAGTTTTTCCTACCCCAAATGTCCGAAAGAAGAGTTTCTAGTACGCTCGCTATTCCGCAAACTCAATAATACAGAGTAATGCCCTAGGATGTCATGAATATATCTATGCCCTCTTTTGAGAGAATATCAGTGCATAACCTGATCAAAAGCACTAATACATCTTACATCTTTTCACTAAATTGCCCATCAGCTCCGATATTAATTCCTCTTGCCAAATTTGCGTTTCTAAAACATAGAAAGCTTCAAATAGTTTCCCAAGGCCCTCAAAGCTCATTTGTGCCGATTCTGGAGACTTTCCGAAGCTTCTCTGCAATGTCTCATCCTGCCCCTTTTCCTCCCCAATCTCGAAGGCATGGATGATGAACAGCATCTTCAGCTTGTTTTACGTGCCTATAAATTGTCTCCAGTCAACCTCAATGACTAAAGCAAGCTCAGCATATGTCAGGTAGCAAGGATTTACCAAGTCACTCGGGGTGTACTTACCAACCGGCTTAAGGGCATCCAGCCAGTGGCAATTGGTTTTTTAGAATGAATAGAAGGCCATTTGGCTCATTTTACATGATCCAATACCACGTCCTTAGCCCTGCATTCTACTTCTAATTATCCCTGACCAACCGGAGGATGCTGAGGTGGCAGCTGATGAGATTTTGACCGTGTGGCAACTGAGGGTATCAATGGTAGAGGAGGAAGAATTTCGTCTAAATGCGTGATGCTCTACCCGCGGTAAGTGTCAATTAGCTTGTCTGATATGGTCCACTGCTACTTATAATCTTATTTGCAGAAAGAATCAACTAAAGATCGCAAAAACTGACTGAGCAGGTGAGTTTTGATCTCGAGTTGCTATCAGTGTATCATGCTAAGTGCAGTATTGCATCATTGCCGGCAGCCAATCAGGCAGTTTCACACAGGTGGCCATCTGCCAAGGAATGGCCATTTTCTGACTCGTCGTTTTAAAATATTCGTGTAGGTCTCATACAGTACTCTAAAAATCTAAGACTCTACCAGAATGTATGGTATATGCGAGAAAGTCTACTACAGCAGTTTTTGCGATGAAAGAAGACCTATATGTTTGGGGATTCAACGTTCTTCCAAAAATGGCCATGTACTGGGTGGGAAACAGTAATTGCTTAAAAAGTGGTTTCTTTAATGAACAAAACAATCATATGAATTTCGCTTGAATGTCACGCTCAGCCAACACAAATGTGACCTGGGACACAAACCAAATTCAGCCAATCCAGGGGTCCCTGTGACCCGTGACGGCTGAACAATTCGAAATGGTACAGTAGTCTAAGAAGACAAAGAGAGCGCACACACGACTGTAATTCACTCTCAGATGAGCTTTGGAAGCTCCGCGCCGCGCGGGATCCGTATATCCGACACTTACCATTACGGACAAACACACCCGTAATGGCACGTCTGGACACCCGGCATGGCAGAAAAACACACCCGGCATGGCAGACGGGTGGCTGTGTAATCCCACTACATAGGGCCTCATTAATACAGTAGTCAACAATGTATTCGCAGTGTACAATAGAATAGTAAAGAATCAGACTGGGAGCAGGACCCCGAAACTCATATAGGATGCAACATTATTCCTCCTCCAGCTAGTGCCGCGGGCACAATCTCATCTGTCCGTACCGCCTGCGTCCAGGTCACCAGCACCCGCCGGCCTCAGCTCTGGTATGTGTCACCGGCACAAAGACTGCCCACCCCCCATCCTTGCGCCTGCGCCCCAAACACAGCCCACTTGTGTTGGCCTAGTCTGTGTTACGGGCGCTAACAGGCTCCCCCTCCGCGTGTGCCCATGACACAAACATACTGCTGCCTCTCGCTCGAGCCACAGACACAAACCTTTACTCACTCGGTGCTTGCGCCGGCGTCCTATGCACCCATCACAATGATTAGTCCCTGCATACAATGTATTACTGTAGCTGCTGAGCTACTCCCTCTACAATAAATCTATATAAGTGCTATTCTGAACCACCTACATGTATAGTTTATAGAAATAGAGACGATTCGCTGCGAGAAAGACGCTATGAGCTATCCGTTGCAGCGCGAAATTGGCGCTCCAGCCAGATAGGGGCGTTTGATGGATGACTCAGCCTCAGGTTACCGACCCTAAAGCGACCCAGGTATATTACCACGCTGGAACTGTAATCGATTCTCTTCCCTCAACCACCACCATGCTGTGGTCTTCACTAGTAGTATAGTAGTGTATAAGTTATGTATTAGCTAGGAAGTATGTAGATGTAATAAAGAGCTTTTCAATAACTGACAGGCGGTGTTATGAACCAGAAAGAGTAGATCGAGGTCGCGCCCCTGAGCGCGTACACCGCCGGCTAGCATGGATATTCGACGATGGGACGACGGCGCAATCCACGACCGTCGTGGCGTTTGTGTTGACGCCGCTACGCGTCTCTCTTTCAGGCTTTGGGACGACGGCGCTATCCGCCGCCGTCATGGGGTTTGTGTTGACGGCGCTACGCGTCTTTCTTGAAGATTTTGGGACGATGGCGCTATGCGTCTCTCCTGAAGGCTTTGGGACGACGGCGCTATCCAGCACCGTCGTGGTGTTTGTGTTGACGGCGCTACGCGTCTCTCAAGGCTTTGGGACGACAGCGCTATCCAGCACCGTCGTGGTGTTTGTGTTGACGGCGCTACGCGTCTCTCAAGGCTTTGGGATGACGGCGCTATCCAGCACCGTCGTGGAGTTTGTGTTGAGGGCGCTACGTCTCTCTCTTGAAGGCTTTGGGACGACGGCGCTATCCAGCACCGTCGTGGTGTTTGTGTTGACGGCGCTATGCGTCTCTCCTGAAGGCTTTGGGACGACGGCGCTATCCAGCACCGTCGTGGTGTTTGTGTTGAGGGCGCTACGTCTCTCTCTTGAAGGCTTTGGGACGACGGCGCTATCCAGCACCGTCATGGTGTTTGTGTTGACGGCGCTACGCGTCTCTCCTGAAGGCTTTGGGACGACGGCGCTATCCGCCGCCGTCATGGCGTTTGTGTTGAGGGCGCTACGCGTCTCTCTTGAAGATTTTGGGATGACGGTGCTATGGGTCGGTGTTTGTGTTGGTGGCGCTACGCGTCTCTCCTGTGGCTTTGGGACGATGGCGCTATCCACCACCGTCATGGTGTTTGTGTTGACGGCGCTACGCGTCGGTATTTGTGTTGGTGGCGGTATGTCTCTCTCCTGAGGACTTCGAGACGACGGCGCGCAGGGACCTCGTGCTGTGGCCACAAATCTTCCCTTTTCCTCGGCTTGTGCCACCTGGCCCCCGCAAACGGTCTCGTCGCTCGTGCTCGCCGCACAAAGACATACAATTTATTCCACTTTCTTCCCTCAACCATCGCTACGCCATGATTGTCACATGGATGTTCATTAATTACCAGTAGAAACTCTGTATTAGTTACGGTATGTAAGTCTAATAAATCCTTTCAATGTACTTCTGGACGATGCTACAAAGACGGAAGAGCAGGCCGTGCTCTGGCTGCCCCTGAATCCCGCGGGCTGGTCGCGACTGCGCCGAGAGCGTCTCCCGACGGCAGATTCTGACATTATATTGTCTAGGGCGCAGGCGGAGATCGTCGGAGGGTTTGGGGCGACGGCGATTCAGACAGGGCTCGCACCGGACATCATTGCAGAGCTAGTACCCGGTTTCGAAAGCATGGAGGATCTCTCATTGGACACCAACTCAGATCGTCCTCACCAGGTTTGTGTTCACGTCGCGAGCTAACTACATAAGTATGTTCCGTCACTGACAGACGGGGAGTTACGGACTTTCCTCTCAGAGACGCCGTTCGTCGACCCTCATTCTCACTGGATTTGTGTTGGCTTCAAATGACTAGCTGATCGGCGCGTTGCTTCTTCAACAGTTTATGTTTGCGGCTGTCATAAAGTTTAACTGACTTCAATGCAAATAGTGTCCATTGTGAGAGTACATAAAATCCTCTTATTCTGGGGCGTCGTTCCTTACTCTCCCCACCAATACTCCTTCACCCAAATCACCCAAATCCAAATCACAATTTATGGCTCGCACCAAGGTGACCGCGCTGATGTCCTACGCGGGCGGCAAAGGTATGAGTCCTGCGAATGACTCATCATCTCAAACTATTCACTAACAACTTCACTTTGTGAGCAGCCCCTCGCAAACAGCTGGCGGTCATGACCGCTTCTAAGAACGATATCCCTGCCTCCCGTAAAAAACCACACCGGTTCCGCCCTGGCACCGTCGCCCTTCGCGAAATCCGGCACTATCAAAAGAGCAGCAAGCTCCTCATCCGCCGCATGCCCTTTCAACGCCTCGTCCAAGAGATCGCTCAGGACTACAAGGTATGACTGCACCCGTCGTCTTTCCTTCATTCTCAACGTCTCACTCCCCTCCCATAGGCCGATATCCGCTTCCAAAGCGCTGCCATTGAGGCGCTGCAGGATTCGGCCGAGGTGTATCTCGTCGGACTGTTTGAGGATGTCAATCTCGCCGCTTTGCACGCTAAGCGCGTGACCATAATGCCACGAGATATGGCTCTTGCTCGACGCCTGCGTGGGGAGCGCCGCTAGATTAGTTCACTTTTGCAATGCAGTCATATTTGATCAATCATTAAACATAAATTCATCATGAGTTTCTCTGAGTTATCAAAGAGTAGTCTAATTCCTGAGAGAGAGAGAGAGATTGTTAGAGCAACTACTACTGGTTGAGCACCCACCCTGCACTTGATCATGGATCATCCTCATTATAAATACAATGTACTTGTTAAGAGCAGTTGTTTTTGGTCAATGTAGTATCTAATCAATTGCGGCTGGCAAATTCACGGTATTGTTCTGGTACCTGGCAATCAAGACCGTTTTCCTCCCCAACGGTGTGAGCAAATCGGATCAAGTTGTCCAAGCCCCGGCACTCCTCGTCCTTCAGGCCGGTCAGCCAACAAATCACCACTCGGGTGTCCTCGAATGGTCCAACAACCAAACCGTATAACGGGATGCAGTCCTTCCAGGCTCCCTCTTCCGCGTGATACACTTCGTAGTCGCGTTGTCCATTCTCTCCTTCTAGAAACAGGTGACGAATATGGCAATCCTTGTGGAAGGAGAAGAACCCCCATTCAAAGGTAATCCACCACCTGCGGGCGATTTGGTGCTGCATAGCGTGTCGTGAGCAACGTTCCAAAATTTGTAGCGTTAAATGATTGCTCACCGGCTTTGTATATAGTATCAGACATAACGTCTCTTCGTGAACATTCGCCACCTGCGCCGCACAGCCTGCAATTGAACAGGCCGGGTCCCCGCAATAGCCAACACCGCTCTCCACCGCGCTCTCATCGTCCGACATCGAGTTTATCTCCTCCCTTGCTATACCGTGATCGTTGACCGGATGTGTTGATTTTATTGTCATTTCGTTATCCTGCGCGGCTGTAGGCGCTGCGTGAGGAGACATAAAGGAGAAGTGTTGGAGGCGATGAACAGGAAAACACCGCACTTTCTTTTTATTTTCTCATCACCGGCAAGTCCCATCATCTTGGTAGCCACATATGTTGTTTGTGACCTGGACACAACTCAGAAGCTTGTAGATACTTCATCAGTTTGAATCAATTGTGATATCTATATATAAGTACAGTTATTTCGACTTAGATATGACGCTATCATAACCTTCTCTGCTTTTTAAGTCGCTGAATCCGTTGTCGGTTCCAAATACAGATGAACACCTTTGTAAATAGAATCGCGCGTGTCTGCGACATATAACCAACCGATTTTCGGATGCGCACAATACTGCTGTTCCCGCACTCTGCTGCGCTACTGTTGATGGCCTTCAGGAGTGGGTTTGCTGCAGCGTAAGTTTTCAGGAATGCCGCCTTCCTGCATTTTGTGTGGCCTTTCGCATGAAAATCATCAATCACAAAAAGGGTATCCGCGAAAAACTCCGGCTCTCTGGCCATACAGTATGGTTGCAAGGCACAGGCAAAGTCGTATACGCACATCTTTGGAGGCTTTTGCCCAACCATGGCTGCTGATATCAAAAATCAAATGTGGGGGCCTACCCAAGTGAGTTCATATATCAGGGCCCTTAACCCCCCAAGGGCTTGGGGACTGATGCATCAGTATTTACGCTTTCTGTTACAGGCAAAGGGATACATCACTGCCTATACTGCCCACCAGCCAGTCACACAGGTCACTAAATCTGATGGCAGCCATTGGAAATAATGGTATATCTGCAAAATTCCCACAGTCACTAAAATCACTGTCCCCATCAAAAATGATGGCTTACCTCGAAAATTCCCACGCTCAGTAAAACCTCCTAGACTGATAGCCCATCAATAATAATTGCCCTTTTTTTTGACAACACCCATCAAATCTAATCAGGGGGCCCGGAAATCACCAAATAGCTAGGGGGTTCAGGACTTTGACCGAAAATTCCCACGCTACCTGGGCTCACACTAAAAATACTGAAAAATGCAGAAAAATCAGAAACTTAGGTCAGTGTTTGAACCACTACCAAATTCGGCCTCCAGCAGGCTGTAGGGCGCCTTTTCTGATTCTAAAAATAGATTCAAGTCGGAGTTTTTGAATATGAATGTTGGTATTTTTGGACGATTTGGGTACCATTCTGTAGCAAATTTTGACGTGATTCCAACGCACATATTGCCGCAGCGGTGCGCTCAGCGGTTGTTTTGCTATTGACAATATAGTGTGCCCATCAGAAGCGAGCCACTCACCTGTATCTCACCCATTTCTCCATATTTTCGAACGATCTTGGTACCATTCTGTCGCTATTTTAAGCGCGCTCCTGATAAATACTCCATCACCATGGCGCGCTAAGCCGATGCTTCGCTATTTATGGAATAGTGATATTTCGCAAAATGCGCCACACAGCCATATCTTACTCATTTTTTCGAATTTCGGGACGCTTCAAATACCGTCTGGTAGCTATGATTAATATGATTCTAGCGCATATTTCATCATCACGGAGCGCTAAGCCGTTGCTTTGATATTAAGCAAACAGTGATATATAATACAAGTGAGCCACTCACCCTGTATCTTGCCCATTTCTTTCTATTTTTTGACGCTTGTGGTACCATCTTGTAGCTAATTCTCATACGATTTCGACGCATATTTTACCCTGGCATTGCGCCTAGTGGTTGCCTTGTTATTAATTAAATGGTTCATAGTAGAAAAACACATCAAGTAGTAATTGCATAGCCTATAGTCAGCGATTTTGGACGCTCTTGGTACCCACTTGTAGCGCTTAATTAGGGGATTCCAACGTCCCTATTTGCATGTCACCGCTTCAAGTCTATGCTACAGAATCATCAAAACAGTGAATATTGACTGATACAGCACTAATTTGGCATTTGTATGGGCTATACTCAACCAATTTGTGCGCTATTGGAACGAGCTTGTAGCTATCATCTTCACGCTCCTAACACATATTTATATTCACAAAGCATTGAGTCGACCTTGTGCTATTTCAGTTATAATAGCTTGCCCATACTGGACCCAAGAGGCTGATTTAGGCAGTACAAGGTGTGATGCCTAAGAACCATACAGTGTTCAATTGTGCCTTCATCATCCATCATCCATTCATTTATCAGATAATAATTTTTCATAAATTTAGTACTATGTAGTTTGGACCAATGTAGTAGGCAGTCAGCTGATGATGCTCACATTTATCTATCACTTTGAGCACTGCTCTGATATTCTGTTCTTCTTGTACTGACTGATCCACCACATTCAGGGAGCTATGATTTTATAATACACTCACATCAAACTGAATTGCAATTGGTTAGTGGTCAATGACATGGATGAGAGTCAGAGGCCCTTGACATGCTTCATCAATATGCTGCAGACCTGACCTACTGCTGGTATAGCTCAGCAACCTGATATAACAGGACTCTCTGAGAATATAGGGGGGGAGTACCCCCAGACTATATTTCAACACTCAGTGAATTATACCACAGCTCAACACCGCCTGTGCTACCTGTACTGATACATGTGTTGTCTACTATGCACAAATTCTGAAATGCTCATAAGTATTCCAATATATCTAGATTACAGCTGCTATAATGCTATGGTTCCAATAACTTGAACCTAATAACAGGAGGATATAAAATTGTCAAAATTAATGGACCTGATTATATGGTAGTCTATATGGTGATGAACCAATACAGTTGAGACAATAATGCTAAAAAAAGGGTACATCAACTGATTAGGAGATTCTAAGGGGTATACTGGGTACTTTGAAAATATAAAATATGTGTTAGGAGCGCAAAGATGATAGCTACAAGCTCGTTCCAATAGTGCACAAATTGGTTGAGTATAGCCCATACAAATGCCAAATTAGTGCTGTATCAGTCAATATTCACTGTTTTGATGATTCTGTAGCATAGACTTGAAGCGGTGACATGCAAATAGGGACGTTGGAATCCCCTAATTAAGCGCTACAAGTGGGTACCAAGAGCGTCCAAAATCGCTGACTATAGGCTATGCAATTACTACTTGATGTGTTTTTCTACTATGAACCATTTAATTAATAACAAGGCAACCACTAGGCGCAATGCCAGGGTAAAATATGCGTCGAAATCGTATGAGAATTAGCTACAAGATGGTACCACAAGCGTCAAAAAATAGAAAGAAATGGGCAAGATACAGGGTGAGTGGCTCACTTGTATTATATATCACTGTTTGCTTAATATCAAAGCAACGGCTTAGCGCTCCGTGATGATGAAATATGCGCTAGAATCATATTAATCATAGCTACCAGACGGTATTTGAAGCGTCCCGAAATTCGAAAAAATGAGTAAGATATGGCTGTGTGGCGCATTTTGCGAAATATCACTATTCCATAAATAGCGAAGCATCGGCTTAGCGCGCCATGGTGATGGAGTATTTATCAGGAGCGCGCTTAAAATAGCGACAGAATGGTACCAAGATCGTTCGAAAATATGGAGAAATGGGTGAGATACAGGTGAGTGGCTCGCTTCTGATGGGCACACTATATTGTCAATAGCAAAACAACCGCTGAGCGCACCGCTGCGGCAATATGTGCGTTGGAATCACGTCAAAATTTGCTACAGAATGGTACCCAAATCGTCCAAAAATACCAACATTCATATTCAAAAACTCCGACTTGAATCTATTTTTAGAATCAGAAAAGGCGCCCTACAGCCTGCTGGAGGCCGAATTTGGTAGTGGTTCAAACACTGACCTAAGTTTCTGATTTTTCTGCATTTTTCAGTATTTTTAGTGTGAGCCCAGGTAGCGTGGGAATTTTCGGTCAAAGTCCTGAACCCCCTAGCTATTTGGTGATTTCCGGGCCCCCTGATTAGATTTGATGGGTGTTGTCAAAAAAAAGGGCAATTATTATTGATGGGCTATCAGTCTAGGAGGTTTTACTGAGCGTGGGAATTTTCGAGGTAAGCCATCATTTTTGATGGGGACAGTGATTTTAGTGACTGTGGGAATTTTGCAGATATACCATTATTTCCAATGGCTGCCATCAGATTTAGTGACCTGTGTGACTGGCTGGTGGGCAGTATAGGCAGTGATGTATCCCTTTGCCTGTAACAGAAAGCGTAAATACTGATGCATCAGTCCCCAAGCCCTTGGGGGGTTAAGGGCCCTGATATATGAACTCACTTGGGTAGGCCCCCATACTTATACATCAGATCAGCATATAATGGTGTTTTGCCATCTAGTATAGAGCGCCAAGAATACATCGTTGCGTCCTTCTGCCAACGGTATGCAATGAAAGCCATAGCATATGCTGTGGGTGCACCATAGACACATTAGACCACCTGTTAGTCGACTCTCGCCGTAGCGAGAGTAGAATTTGTTGCAGCCCTCACCCCGTTGCTCCACCCGAGGGTTATCCGCTCCGGAATCATTTGAGAATGCGGGGTATGCCGGACGCTGACGAACTTGAGGCATACTGTAACAAGCTCCTGTCTTCATGATGAGCGTCAACAATCCACCCAAGTTAATAATGTATCAATGAGTCTTACCTTTTTCCAGTTGTCTTCGCCTTGACCAGGAGTATAGTTTGCTTCTGGGTAGTCATAATGCCGAATCGCATCCCTGACTGCGGATGCTCGCTTGTAGATCCACTTCCCAATCCTCCAAATATCCGATTTTCCTGGGTCTTTCCGAATCTCGTCAAGTTCTAGAAGCACGATAGCATAGAGACATGGTATCATGAGGAGCATAGATGCAGTAGCTCGATTCGGACTTCGTAGAAAATCGAGTAGTGTACTGCTTGCTGTCTCATTAACCAGCTGCAGAACGTTCTCCTCCTGCGCAACCTACCAAAGAGATGAACGATGCGTAATTGTCGGTAAATGCTACTTACCTGTAGGAAAAAGTCACAATATGCTTCCGGCGCTGGTGCCTGTTGTAGGATTGCGGTCTGCGAGTAATGAGTTTCAAACAGCCTGCCCAAACTCTCATCGACCGCTTTCAGACGCTCAATGACGCTTGGGATCAGCTCATATCTTTCAGTCCATGCAATCCGCCGACGAGCCTGGAGTGCTGAAAGCTTAGTCGGCGATTCCGAACCATCTCCCTCCAAATCATCTCCACTATGCTCGATTGGTTCACTGCTCTGGTTACTCTTCGGTATCGCAAGGGACCCTGTTAAAATCGCTCGAATGTCTTTCCTCAAGGCCCTATCAAGTAAACATTGTCCGTTTGCAATAGGTTTGACCGAATTCTTCCTCGGCGCATCAGGGTCGACAACAGTAGGAGGCTTGATTGAAGCAAGTAGGTGTTTTTGGTGGAAGGCTAGTGTGACGCCATCTGCAATCACGACCTCGGGAGAAGGTCCACACAATCCGCAAACCATGTCGCCGTCAAGGCTCAGAAGCTTTGCGTACTCGAACCAAATGGCTCTGAACGTATCATCGGATACAAAGATGACCTCGGACTGGCGATCTTGGTATCTCCTCGAAATCACTGTCACCCATGCTGCGAAAGGCGTTTCTGACGTGGTGTAGTTGCTTGTATAGTCGTTAAGAAGTTCGTGCATGAATAGAATTTTGTTGTTCCAGTTGTAGAGGCCAATGTCCCCGCAGTCTGGCCCCACTGTCCCCCTACGACACGCGGAGCATTTTTGTACCTCTACTATACTGCTCCAGGCCTGAGTTAGGGTGAAGATCGTGCATGGTTGGGTAAAGGTGTCCTTCGAAGGCTCAAATGCCAGCCCACAGCGGCACAGCGAGTCGCCCGACATGTTTATGATCGGGGGCGGCTTGATCAGCACAGGCGGATAGGCGACGGCAGGGTCGGAATCTATACGTGTCCATACAGGCGGCGGGATGGGCTTGTAAGAAATTCCTCTCGACTCGATGTCTGTAATTTTCCCTATCGCCAGAGACTCTTTACAATACGTCAGACTTGAAATGCTTGTAGGGCGCTGGGACATACCGCTGGCATATTCTACAGTTGTGTCCACATCCAAATTGTCAGCTACACGGACATCGCCTGCTAGTAATTGCATGAAATGTCGGCGAGCCACTGTGATGTGCTGGCATTTAATTGCTTTCTTACATGCAGTACATTTCCAGTCCCCTTCCCCGTCGTCTTGACCCTCGTGGCGCACAATAGCTCTATCCTTCACACTCGCCACAGACCAACGTCCAACAGTAGGCACAGAAAACAAGTTGACGTAGGTTTCTTGCCCAAGTAATTGGGTTTGAGTCCTGCCAAATAAACATGTCCGACGCTCGTCATCTGTAAGAATATTGTTCAGAGGCTGTGGACAGCGTTCGACGTTCTATGCTTGCTCACCTGGATTCTCATCACATATAGGAAAGAATCTCTCCCCGCTCTCTCTGAGAAACCGTGCATGAAAGCAGTCATATTGGGTAGCCCAGACGGGACATAGACACATTATTGTTACGCTATGGCCGACCCGAGTACGGAGTAAATGGTACATCTTGTCCTGTTGAAAAAATAGACATTGAATATTTGCTTCATTGCCTGAGTTTGACCGAAACTAACCGTCGTCTCTTTATCTGTCGCGTTCCATCCTGTCACGACGAACAACTTGGCGGTTATCCTCGTGAACATCATATCATCCCATGTTAAGCACTCTTCAAATTCTGTATATCCGTCGTCTATCTGAGGTCCCTTGAAGGTTGGCTCCGTGAAGGGCGCATCATCTTGAGGGCTTACACAGCCGTTCTGGCCATCCACCTCGCCCATATCGTGACTTTCAGGGGCAGGCAGGGTATGGGCGTGAACAGAGCGATGCGGTCCATTCCTCCGCGGCGCTGTAGATGATTCTCTTGTCTGCGATGTCTTGTACACTCGGCGTCGCTTTTGAGGAGATTCAGCGTCTTCACCCGAACGAGGCTTTGCAAAGGAGAACTCCTCTACAGGGGTAGAAGCACGTTGGAAAATGACATCAGGAGTCTTCAGCGGCGCAAACTTGAACGTATTGTAGTCATTGTCTCCAGTGGTGTCCATAGACGGCAAAGTGTGAGGAGAAAGACAACGCAGGTGGCGCACAAACGACGACACTAGTTTACATAAGTCGTTAAAAGGTAATTGGAGGATGATCGGATCGTATGTTTAATATTTTTAAATCAATCCATTGTGCAGTGGTATTAGCGCATGGTAAAACCGCCTGTTGATGGTGCTCTTATGTTCGATTGAACGCCCAACTGTCTATATTTTTACCAGTGTGTTGTCATTCTTCAACACCGCCTTTCTAATGAGGATCGGGCGAGACCGGTGATCCCTGTTCAACTTAGGCTTCTGCTTGTCGCTCTTTGAGCGTCCCTCAGCTTCTAAGTTCTTTTTGAACCGCACTTGCCATGGTAAAATCTACAACTGCAAAGAAGGTCATTCGTACATCTCCCCGCAAGGTATGCCCCGGCTCCAAGGTTCCTATTAGATACTGAAATCGTGTAGAATGCAACCTCTACAGCACTGTCGCCACAGCCTACCGCGCCCAAGACTCGCGCTCCACAACGCTGTCGTGTTTGCCCAGGCAAACCTCTGCGAGCTCAATGCGAGCATACAGTCAATGGCCGTACTTATCTCTCTGAAAAACGCGCGGAAGAAGATGTTAGACTTCCTGAGCGATCGTCGAGCCCTGTAATCCGCGACCCCACGCCTAGTATTCTGCAGGATAGTAGTCCCTTTGTATGATATTCCAATTCTTCTTTAAATTGGGGAGTGATGTTGCGTTTTAGTTGAGGCAGACGACCACCAGTGTGCCCACCCGACCTGTGCCTTCATTTTTCCCTGTACGACATCCACTTTTTCCAACGGGCACACCCAACCCAGATCCTCGGACGCCTGTCAGGACCCCTGCTGTGCCATTCGCGCTGGACCCCCAACTCCAAGATATGAGCTCAAGTGCCTTGCGAGATGCGGCAGAATCACCAGGAACTCCCCAAACTAGCGCGTCAACTCAAGAGTCTAAACGCATACGTGCTTGCGCCTCAAACCCCATATATGGCCTTGTACAGTGTTCCCGTGGTACGACAGCGTTTGGTAAGTGTGAAAGGGTTGGCCGATTGCGTTTGCTCACAAGTTTCTCAGAAATACCTCGCGGACATCCGTGCCCGCCGCCCGTAACCGAAAGCAGCAAAGCCACGAAATATTTCACTTCGAGGATTCAGGCGGCAATTACGCAGGTGAGTTTCATCACGGTTTCCTTAATTCATACTCAGTCTACTGACCTATGAACCAAGTTAGAGGACATTGCGGTTCAGTCGCATGCTTGGATATTTCTCGGCGCACAACATGGTAGCGCCCACGAAGGTCCATACACCTATGCATCCCCTCGACTTATCCGCGACGGAGGAGATGAGACTAACGGCTTGGCCCGCGACTATCTAGCGTTGGTGCGCAAGATCAAGGCTAGTAAACGCACCGATGTGGCAGAGATAAACGCCCGATACCAGGAGGAAAGGCAGAAAGCTGCAGAGCAGACAAGTCGGGCAAATGAGGCGGAAGCCAGGCTGGCGGAAAACGAGCGGGAATTAGCACAGCTGAGACAGGAACTTGCTAATTCTAGACGGTCGACATCTTAGAAACCTGAATGCACTGGTGTCGGAAAAGTAACAAAAACCTGTTTGAACGAATATATAAAGCATTTATAATTTAGTCATCCCAATCCGCCTGAGGGATTGGAAATTGACCATCGCTATCTAAGTTGTCCAACTCGCCCACAACATCGTTTCTACGAAACTGTTCCCTCCGGTAGAACTGCCGATTCCTACGAACACATCGTTCTTCGTCACTGCGCTCAGCGCCCATTCCAGAGAGTGACGCGGCGGAATACTTTAACGGATCGGAGCTGGGGGGCAAAGGGGAATCGGGGGATTCCAATTCATCATCCTTAGGTCTACGTGCAATCTTTTTACTGTAAACGGGTCAATAATGCGTAGCCATGCAAGTCACATAACTGTTACATACAGGTTTTCGATTTCTTCAGCAGTGTTCTCATCCTGGCACAGTTTCGTGTACTTGTTCCTCTCTCTATGTAGGGCCATCTCTTCATCGCGATGTGTACGCTCACATATGTCCTCGCGCTCCTCATAATACCTAAGAAATGATCAGTTATACATCCCTGAAGGTCATGGTTTACGTACTCGAAACGAATTTCTGCCTTCCGGATATCACGAGCTAAATTTTGCAAGTCGGTGTTGAGCTCCAGAATTAGAGCGTTGCGGGGCTCATTTTCCGACGGTTGAGGGAAGACATCGTTTAGATATTCACCAGACGATTCCAGCTGCCTCATTTCCGTCCGTAGCGAGGACAGGCGAGTCGCCAGCTCTCTGTTCTGCACATTGAATCATTGGAAGGAAAATGTATCAGATGACGCACTGTTTACGGCACTGTGCAAAACGGTAGGCTTCACTCCAGTATAATATGGCTTGCTCGTGTGCATGGGTGGCCTTTTCGTATCTCTTGTTGGCGGCGCGCAATCTTGCCTTCCTGGCCAGTGAGTCCCGATTTCTATCGGATCGGTAAGGGATAACAAAACTGAAGTCAATGATAAAGGCCATACGCAGCATATCGGTCCTTTTCGCGTTCACACTTGCGTTGGCGGGCAAGCTCTTGAGCAGCATCCTTGTTGGGAGACAGCCCCATTGGTGAGCGAGAGGGCGTGGAACGATAGAAAAGAGAGGAGGAAAATCGTCCACCCATTACTTATCAGACATTATATAAGCATTTCTGCCATGTTTCTGCCTGTTTCTGCCCCTAGAACCGCCTGTTTCAGCAGTGTTCGACCTTGAATAACTTCCTCAATTTTTGGAATTTGGGAGTTCTGAAAGTAGATTTGAGCTCAGGACATCTGGAACTACACTTACAGATATTTGTTGCGCGAGGGACTGATGTTGAACATATCTGTTTCCGGGTACGAGTATGAGCGTTCGATACTGAAACTTACATGTACATGAAGGACTTTTGGAAACTTCAAAATTTTATAACGCTCCGAATGAATATATCAAGGCTCATCGGTCCTAAAGAAGGCATTCTAAATAGTTTAGACGGTTGCAAACATGGTTTTGACGTCGTGACATAGATGAATGGACGGGCGCTTAATACAGATACAGTTGCGATATATGGCAAAAAGGCCGCGGCGCAAACCATAGAGCCGTATTAACAATTCGATACTATATGAAACGAAGTAGTCGGATGCTGCATAAGTAGCTATGAGTGCTGCAGGCTTGGTTTCAGATTGCTATAACCTGAATGGACGGGCGCTTAATATGGTTCCCGTTGCCCAATGCCATATAAGTTTTACACTGCACGAATCACGAATTAAAAGTCAAGTTCCCTTCCAAATTAAGTATGTCGAGCCTTACAAGTAGGAAAAGACTATGCGGGTACGGTTTCTAGACTGTTTTATACATGAAAAGATGAGCGCTTAATTGTAGAGTATGCAAAAAGCCTACCGCACGAATGATAAGGCGCCATTTCAACTTAGACTCTGTGCATGTAACACCGATGAATTCTACGTGATTATATTAGTCGGCCTTGATTTTATTCATCTGATAATCAGGACCATCCAAATCGGTACCTTGGTGTGCGCGCTTACCTGCTCCAGCCTCTGCGTCTTCATGATCTGACTTGGTATTGTTTATAACAAAGGCATACCAATTGATTGACAAACAGAAAGAAGAACGACAATTAAATACATTATTATATTACTCGGCCTTCAGTTTCTTCGCCTGATTATCAGCACCGCCCAGATCGCTGCCTTCGTGCGCGCGCTTACCTGCTACAGCCTCTGTAGCGCCCACATGCTCAGATTTGCTGTCGCCGCTTGCCCCTGGCAGCGACGGGGAGCCCTTTTCCAACTGCCGAATCTGGATTGATATCAAGGCCCGCGTCTTTCGAAGTAGGTCAAGTTCGTAGTTAGGGGTTTTCCACTGCCCGGCTAATTCAGGCCATCCATTCACGCCAGTATAACGTAGTCGCAATGGAACGTGGATGGGAGAATGTAAGGCGTTGAGCAATGAAGCACGTTCGATGGGGGGGATGACACCTTGTATAGGGAAGGTCATGCGAATCCGGGGGTTAGACGATAATAGTCAGGCCGTCTTGTAGTGAAACCAGTCTTCGAGCGCATCCAACAGTGAGCACCCACAATCCAAATGACCGTCCTTGCGCACTGGCGTGGCCTCGATTGCCTTCTTGCCTCCCTTGGGCTTCTTCCCCCCAGTATCGGGTGGAGGGAATGCGCATCCCGTTAGACGATTTACACTGTCCGCTGCATGTCGCTCATCATGACGTTCAGAATGATGAAAGCGACATCGTATCTCAGGCAGGTTCTGCATTCGAAGAAATGCCAGAGCGACGGGAGCACTGGTGGTTGCCGCTTCAGGAAGAAAGCGTGGTTCGACGCGAGCCAAAACCTTGACCCAGTTGGGTTTCAGTGTTGCGTTCTGGTCGGTAAGGTAGGCATCCACAAAGCGGCGTATAGCCACTCGACCCAGAACTTCAAGAATATTCAGCGATGAGATGTTGATATAAGAAGAAAAACGTACTGGAAAGACAGATTTTATCGGTACCAGGCAAACTATCCCAACGCAGAGCACCGACTGTCTTGACGGACAGGCTCTCGAAGCCCGGGAGTGCTTGAAGAGTTTTGCTATGGATCTCCCACCCGTTTAAGTCAGGGAATCTCTCAAACTTGGTCGCGTATTCTTCATAGATGGTATCGTCGGTGCTGAACTTCTCCACATATTCGACGATATCGTAGTCATTAGCGAGTTCGTCACTATACATCTCTTCCAGTTCGGCCAGGCCCGCAGGTGTAAATCCATGACTGCGTAGCATTAGATAGGTGGACAAATGGATGAATTAAAGAAGGAAATAAAAACTCACGCCGTTGCATCTGTGTCATTCGGCGCGAAACTATCCTGCATGGTAAACAAAGGCTGAGAGTCACTCGGAATGGTCGGCTCTTCGATGTGGTTCGCAAGGGTGCTCGGAATGGCCTCCTCTTCGAAATGGTTTGTAAGGGCGCTAGGAATGGTCGGCTCTTCGACGTGGTTCGCAAGGGTGCTCGGAATGGCCTCCTCTTCGAAATGGTTCGTAAGGGCGCTAGGAATAGTCGGCTCTTCGACGTGGTTCGCAAGGGTGCTCGGGATGGCCTCCTCCTCGACGTGGTTCGTAAGGGCGCTAGGAATAGTCGGCTCTTCGACGTGGTTCGCAGGGGCGAATGGAATTGTCAGATTTTGAACCAGGTCCACAGAGGGATCATCGGTCGTAGTACTAGTCGAGCCCACCGCATTGGATGTATCCGTTGAGGTAATGGCGGTTGCACTTGACAAGTCCGCCGCGTTGGTATTCGTATTGGAAGGCATGTCAATCTCAGTAGTGTCCTCGCCATTAGTGAGATTCGGCTCCCCAGAATCGTGGGCTTGATTCATAGCGGCAGGCCTGACAGAGCAAGTCAAAATGATGCGGAAAAAGTCTGAGATACACGTTTGAAAGTCGTACCGAGGGTCAGACTCTTCACCTAGAGGGGCCTCCGAAGTCCGAATCATGGCCTCCAGGGTCTCAATCCTTTGCAGGTGTGCGGCCAACTTCCGCTCCACAGAAATGCGTTTCTCTGTAAAAGATCATAAGCCAAAAGTCTAGCTGTCTGAATTCATGAACAAACTTGAAGTGGGCTTATGCTTTTCAACGGCGCGTACGGCTGCCTCAAGCTCAGGCAGACCTTTTCTAAGCCAATGAAGCGAACTGCGAGGCTCTGCCATAGGTATGGATACGAGGGGATACGGAGAGACTTATCTTGATTTTTGGATTGATAAAGCGATAATGTGATCGATCACCGAACCGGCAGGATAAAATCGAGTGGCTGCGCCTTGGGCTCAGTAAATATGGCTTCCTTCAACAACTCTCATGAGGCCGTTCGTTTTTTGCAAGGACTTCCCCCTCACTCTCAGCCAACGGAACCTCCTCGTACTTACCAGGAATATGTCCACGGCTATGGTGCCAATCGCCACGACACCTTCATTAGCAAGTATCAAGATCGCTCTGCGCGGGATCCTGCCGTCTCGTCGTTCGATGATTTAACGGCAGAGCAGATAGTCCTCGTTCTTACGAGGTCGTATGAGCAGGTAAAGTGAACTCATCATCATTGCACGGAAGGCATTGACAAAATGAATTTTCAGCCTGGTAGGGTAGCTGAACACTACCTTGCTGCACCGCACCTTCCGCACCTCGTCGCCTACTTGTTTGTGCAGGCCGCCCTACCAACCACCCCGGGGTATCCATACTCGCCTGCCTTGATCTTGGCGAAAGAGTATTCCAACTCATACAGGCTGTATTCTCCGATATCATCACCAAAGTGGACAACCAGCGAGGAGTGGCAGGGAGATAAGCTGGTGCTCGTCGTTCCTAGGAAGGCTGTGTACAAGTTGCTGCTCCAGACGGTCCAAGAGGACTTATGCAATGTACGTGGTCTGATGAGCGAATTGGGTAGACTTTAACAAATTTTACTTTTTTAGTTTGCCCTCGCAGCGCAAATGGACACCTGGCTCGACGGTGTTGTGAAGGTATTTTTCTTCCCTCATATTTGCCCACAAGTTCTCATCGCATTGATAAACTGCTTCAGATTTATCCTGAGGATGAGGTCCTCCGCCATCCTGTTATACACGGGAGTCACGAATACCTACTCCGCGGACACAAACTCTCCCGATTGCCGACTACTATACACCGGCAGAAACCCCTTGACGACTCCGCTGACGCAAATTGCCGTTCCCCTACACCGGAAGATCTGCCGGAGTGGTCTTTCGACAACGTTCCGCAGAGCGCTTCAGCGGCTGGTGCGAGTGCGAGTGCAGAGGAGAAACACGGAGACGGTACAGGCAGCGCCAGGACGATGTTTTTGCGTAGCGGGGCAGAACTCTTCACTCGTCGCCTTCGGTCTAGGTCGTACATCAATCCTATAGGTTATGATCGCTCATAAATATAATTTGACTATTTGAATATGTACATTCTTGAAGTGGACTGCGCCAGGATCAGTTGCGCTGTGGTCGTGTTGTGGTCTCAAAGCTGTCGTGTTCGCGTATTTGCGTTTCGGACACAAACCTGGTCATGTTCGCGCCTTGCGCCTTGGTCACACAGAGGATGCAGTCGTCATCAATTTTTCATATTGGGGGCAGTCAGAAAATAAAGGAGACTAAATTGATCGGTCCAGTGATATATACATAGAGATGATGGGCCAAGATAGTAGTGGTATACTGTATGTACGGTGTCAAGAATGATGGATGGGTATAGATACATTGGAAGCGGTATATGACAAATGAATGGGTATATCGACGATGAGGTATTAAAGATGCAATCCGTGCAAGGGACGTCGTTTTCATAACAGGAGGGACATAGTTTTTGGCGCGGTTGCGCGTCCCGACCTCGTGCAGAGTACATTCGATGGGGCTGTATTTCCGCACCTTCATTGCCTTGCCTTTGAATTCTCCCTCAATTGGAGTGACAAGTTCGTTGACGGCCCTGGGGACAACATGGCGCAACATTACCATGGGTAAACTGAGCTGCCCGCCGTTTCCGACGAATTGCACGCGGTCACCATGCATGCCCCTATAATAGCCCTGCTGTCCAGCTCCAAAGTCGTCTCGAAGGAATATCTTGCGAGGTCCAAATGCCGGTTCAACAATCCAGGTTGGTGGGAGGAGCTCGAATGGTTCAGGAGAGCGTAGAGGCACTGTCGGCGCCGGTGCAGCCGGGTCCCAAGCAGGTGACAATGGGCGATCAGGAATGTCAAGGCAGGGCGGGGTCGATGATCGGACAATAGGCGAGGGCGCGCGCTGTGGCTCGAGGAACGAGTGTCGGCTAAATCTATAATTAGAATGGACTCGACCATGTATTCAGACGAACTTACTCGTGAAATGCAAGTTCTTCAACACGGTGCCGCCCTGGCTGCTGAAGACGAGCCTCATACCTCACGGTTATTATGCCGCTGGGATGAGTGTCGATCACCCAAGCACGGTACCCCTTGAGCGCACCAACGGCAACTGAGCATGGTTTGCCCACTAAAGCACGGTGCTGATCCATATTCCCCCCTCGCATCGCCAAGAGCAGATCATTCCGCTTTGGAGTGGCCGTATGCTTCACATGACAGGAATGGACGGTGTAAACATTCTATCGATATCATTCTGTTTAGCGGAAGTATGAGCTGAGGTGGACAGTTGCTTACTGGTTGTGACGGCCCCTCCTTGATCAAGACGGATTGTATCGCTGTGATCTCAATAACCGATCCTGCTCTACCACGATGTGCACCGGCAGTGACCTGCACTTCGTCCCCAATATACAGAGCCAATGCGGCACTGATACTGGAATCAAGGCGACATAAGGACCCAATAGGCACTTCAAATTGAGGCTGTATATGGGTGTTACTAAGGAATATCTGGCAATGGTATTTAAGTACACTTACTGGAAAGAATTCTCCTTCGCGAATGACAAGATCAGCATCGCGCACGGCTTCAACAACACCTTGGAGTCCTTGGTCAGGACCAGTGCAAACAATGACCTCATCGCCGATCTCAAACTCTAAGCCTGTATTTTTCGCGGAACGTATTGGGAAGTCCCAGAAGAAGACATATTCCGCGGGTGCTACAACCTGCACGACGTTAAACTAATAAACACCAGTAATAAATAGAAACTCACCTCATGCGATATTTTCGGGTTAGCCACTGTGACTAACCCGTCTTCGCAACGAACAATGTAGCCTGCATGGCCTTTGTGAACGCCGTGCTGGACAACTACGTGGTCGCCAATCTCAAAATGCCCTCGCAGAGTCTCAAGGAGGACAGTCTCGACAGTGCCTTCGTCGGGAATGTAAACATCAGCTTCGACATCCCTCGTCTCTTGAATGATGCCGACCCGCCCCTGGTGCTCGCCATGCACCATCCAGACGCGATCATGGACGGACATACGCTTCTGGAAGGAGCCGAGGAGGTAATCATTACGGATCTGGCTGGGCATTTGAGCCAAATCATTGAAGCGCTGGAGATCATCCAGTGTCGGACTGGGATTCATTTCTGGGAAGAATTTGACGTCATCCACGGCTATGAGTAGATATCCCTCGAGAGTGAACCGATGGCCTTGAAAAATAAAGTATCCCTCTGTTTCATGAATATCCACAGTTTTGTCAGCGAGGCTGGAGAGCTGAATCCGACGAGGCGTAATGGTTGCCTGTGGAGGGCGGGCTCCCTTGAAATTCGCACTCAGAGAGATACGCGGGATAAGGGCGAGCCAAAGGATGGCATCGGCTTCATTACGGGAGAAAATATACCCAAGATCGCCCCGATAGCGCGCTGGTTCCCGAACCCTAGCAAAAGTATTCGCGGTACGAGTTCCTACCCAATTCTTCATCCAATTGGCCATGCCTTCGAAAGGATGGAAACGTTTCTGGAAGAATTGAGGCCATACAAGGGCGTTCAGAGCACAAATGAGGTAATTATGTTGACTCGAAGTGTCGGGTCCATCGGATACCTCGATGAAAATTCGACCACGTAACAGGGGCGTCCAATTCACGGCGAGGACACATGTATGCGGGGGAAGGTCGGGAGGAGCACCTGGTAGAATGGCCTTGACCTGATCAACCATTACCTGTTCTCGTCCGTACTAAAAGCAAGAAATTACGTTTAGCAGCATTACTCAACAGTAAATTGGACACAAACCCGACAACGCATTTCCCAGATACCAGCGGAAAGACTTGGTCCACCTATCAGTTCCAGGACGCGCTCGGCAGCATTCGCTATTACTGCACGATCGCGTTCCTGCGGAATCGATTCAAGTTGTGTTGGAGCCACGCGCACATGGTCATCTGCGCGTGACAGCATCAGCAGGAGGTGTGCATGGTCCTGCTGCTGAGCATCATGGTCTTCAGACTTGTCTCCTGCAATAAATTGCTCTGGATACACAAAAAAGTTTCAATACTTGTATTGAGGGTGTAAAGATTGGCTCAGACAGACCATCCTCGGCATTTGTTTCTTCCTCAGACGACTCCTCAGCGTCTACCTGAGCTTCCAAGTCCAGGAACTGTTCCGCAGCCTTGCTGATCCGCCTTCGCTTGCTTCGGTGACAATCGCTCATGATATGTTACAGATATGATGCTACTTTTGACTAACAAACTGGGACTTAGGAGGAAAGGATGAAAAGAACGGGGAAAAGGATCAGTCAGCAAAGTATGGGAATTTGAATTCGCATCACTTCAGGGCTAGTTACCCCAAATTTAATTAGCTAATGGAAGATGATTGGCTGGGGAGGAGCGGACGCTATGTCAGGTAGCCTCATATGCGCGAAGTATCGCATTTCCTATCCTATCCATATCCACTGCCCCCGTTCCTCACATCCACTACAACCTGCGCGCGCACATGCCTCCGTCCAACACACAGCAGCAGTGCCAGCCTGCCAATGAGGCCGACGATTGGTCCGACGACGACGAGCTGGAGGCTATTTGGGTCGATCCGATAGCAACAGTTGAGGCCACCCTGGAGGATTATGAAGTGGAGAGGAAGGCTATTCGTGTTGCGATAGACACGTCTCCCAATATGACGGAGGAGGAGTTGCTTGCGATGGCCCGGCGCTTTGAAAACCTGGCGAATGCTGTGGTAAGTAATTCTGTTCATGTCAGATTGCTTACTATATTAAATCGGGGATCAGCGACGTTATGGGGTCACGGTGCGCCATGTTGCCAACGACCACACCCTTTTTGTATTCTTTGAGGCCATGTGGGAGATTGCGAAGGTAATTCACATCCGAATGTATGGCGACCTGGATGTTCGGGATGGACTTCCTGTATACTCCCCTGGAGCCACCTTTGTTCGCCTGATGGTGCTCAATGCCCACAAGTTTGCTCCCATTGTAAGTGAGGTTCTGCTGTTCATATTCAGCATCTCAATATCCTACAGAATTTCGCATTCGAAGCGCTAGACCGTTCGCCTTTCCCAAGGCATTACTATGATTAGTTTGTAGACATCGAATGGACAGAAATTGATAATGAGATATTAGACGCTGTCTGGTTTGGATGCACAGTTACTGGGATGATGTCAGAATCACCCATCGAGAGACGCTCTCGGCGCAGTCGCGAAGAGTCACGACCAGCCCACAGAATTCAGGGGCAGAGCCAGAGCACGGCCTGCTCTTCCATCTCTGCAGCTTCATCCAGAAAGATATTGAAGTGATTTACTATACTTACATACCGTAACTAGTACATAGTTACTACTGCTAATTAATAAAGATCCATGTAACAATCATAGCCGCGCGCCGTCGTCCCAAAGGCCTCAGGAGAGACGCTTAGCGCCGTCAACACAAACACTGACCCGTAGCGCCGTCGTCCCAGAGCCTTCAGGAGAGAGGCGTAGCGCCACCAACACAAACACCGACGACACGTAGCGACTTGGTCCTAAAATCTTCAGGAGAGAGGCGTAGCGCCACCAAGACAAATACCAACGGGTAGCGCCTTTGTCCCAAAGCCCTCAGGAGAGACGCGTAGCGTCATCAACACAAAATCTTCAAAAGAGACGCCTAGCGCCGTCAACACAAACACCATGCCGGTGGTGGATAGCGCCGTCGTCCCAAAGCCCTCAGGAGAAAGGCGTAGCGCCATCGACACAAAACCTTCGAGAGAGACGCGTAGCGCCGTCAACACAAACAATGACGCGTAGCGCCATCGCCCAGAGCCTTCAGGAGAGACCCGTAGCGCCGTCAACACAAACACCACGACGGTGGTGGATAGCGCCGTCGTCCCAAAGCCGTCAGGAGAAAGGCGTAGCGCCGTCGACACAAAACCGTCAGGAGAGAGGCGTAGCGCCATCGTCCCAAAGCCTTCAGGAGAGAGGCGTAGCGCCGTCGTCTCAAAGCCCTCAGGAGAGAGGCGTAGCGCCATCGTCCCAAAACCTTCGAGAGAGACGCGTAGCGCCGTCAACACAAACAATGACGCGTAGCGCCATCGCCCCAGAGCCTTCAGGAGAGGCGCGTAGCGCCGTCGACACAAACACCACGATAGTGGTAGATTGCGCCGTCGTCCGAGAGCCTTCAAGAGAGATCCGTAGCGCCGTCGACACAAACACCACGACGGTGGTGGATTGCGCCGTCGTCCCATCGACAGCCGGCGGTGTGCGCGCTCAGGGGCGCGACCTCGACCTACTCTTCGACCTATTCTTTCCAGTTCACAACGTTGTCTGTCAGCTATTGAAAAGCTCTTTATTACATCTATGTACTTCCTAACTAATACATAACTTGTACACTACTATAATACTAGTGAAGACCACAGCATGGTGGTGGTTGAGGGAAGAGAATCGATTACAGTTCCAGCGTGGTAATATACCTGGGTCGCTTTAGGGCCAGTAACCTGAGGCTGAGTCAGCCATCAAACGCCCCTATCTGGCTGAGCGCCTATTCCGCGCTGTAACGGATAGCTCATAGCGTCTTTCTCGCAGCAAATCGTTTCTATTTCTTTTAAAATATACACGCGAGTGGGTCAGAATATCACTTATATAGATTTATTGTAAACGGTATAGCTCAGCAGATACAGTCAAGCTACAGTAGTACATTGTATGCAGGTACTAATCATTGTGATGGGTGCGCAGGACGCCGGCGCAAGCAGCGAGTGAGTAAGGGTTTGTGTCTGTGGCTCAAGCGAGAGGCAGCGATGTGTTTGTGTTGTGGGCACACGCGGGGGAGGAAGCCTGTTAGCGCCCGCGGCACTAGCCAGGAGGAGGAATAAGGGTACATCTTATATGAGTTTCGGGGTCCTGCTCCCAGTCTGATTCTTTACTATTCTATTGTACAGTGCGAATACATTGTTGACTACTGTATTAATGAGGCCCTATGTAGTGGGATTACACAGCCACCCGTCTGCCATGCGGGGTGTGTTTTTCTGCCATGCCGGGTGTCCAGACGTGCCATTACGGGTGTGTTTGTCTGTAATGGCAATGTCATCCTAACCCGCGGGATCGGTGTGATTGCCGTCTCGAGATGAGAGTCTGAGTTTGGCATTTTGAAACAACATGACCGTACATAACTCCACTATTGCACTTACACAAAAGTTGTTAAAACTATTTGCATTTGATTTCATAGTCGTAGACGCTTTTTGAGTTTTTGCATTGCGCCTTTATTTGTCGATAAACAATCAAATTAGGTGACTGCCGCGCCACAATGACATCTCATGCAATGGAAGAAGGAGAGGTGCAGCGCCGAGATGCCTCTGATTGTATAGTACAACTAACTATAACAATAGCACTGAAGGTCAGTTTTGAGCGCTGAGCAATAGGGACAATAGTGACAAGCATAGAAAAGCCGGTTTACAGTTTAATATATTGTGAAGGACGCCTATGAGGACGCTAAGTGTGGTCGGAGGTGGAGAACGTGGACCAACAGCAGGGCAACGGAACCACTGGCAGGGTGCGGTGTCGCGTCATCAGTACCTAATTTGATTGCTTATACCAAACAAAAGCGCAATGCAAAAATTCGAAAAGTGTCTACGATTATGCGCATAGCTGTAAGCATAGGAGGGTTGTATATGAGTATACATTTATTTGCCCTGCAGAAGCACCGGAAATGCGGCGTCCTCACTCAGACTGGCAGACAGAAGATGATTTATGAATTCGCAAGTCCAGAAATAGACATCTCTAATCCCACATAAGCACACATAGAGCACACATCATCAAATTAGTTCTAAATTTAGTTCCACTGTGAAACGTCGATCGATCGTTCTTGCATGCATTGTCCACATGTCATCGTATGCCACCACGTCAGCATAATACCTCAGTAAAACTTGCTATGCGACCCAATAGGGAGTGTAGTGGCACCGAATAAGCGCAGGACGGTCCCTACATTTTGGCAAAATTGCAGATTACAAGGCAAGTTATCACCAACGGAATGTGAGAGTCAATTCCAGATCCCATATCCAGCCGGCAGTACAGAATTCTAGGCTATAGTATGTTTTGATGGGTAGCTTAAATTATCAGAAAAGAGCTCATGAGTAGAGAATGGAGAGTCTCTGGATAGTTTGAACTAATCTAGGACATAGACTTTCACTTCAGAAGACCGTCTGAACAGTACAGACTGAGAAAACTAGCCTGGTACCAAAATTTCCACGCAGAGCACAGCTCAAAATTTGATTGCTTCAAATTGTGCGGTACTTTCACTAAAGGACACTACAAAATATCTTACATATCATACCGGTATCGACCGATAGTTCTTGCTTCTTGCCCCAGTAAACAGGTCCGTTTTTAAGACATACATGCGGGTCGAGCATGAACACCGGTATGCTCTTTGTTCACTGCAGTATATTTTTGCGGCTGGCTCATGTACGCGATGTACCCACACAGGGATCCTAAACGTAATCTCGAATATAAGCGCAGGGGTTACCGAGAAAATCTCAGCAGGTGAGACTGGTGATACATGAGCGCAAACTGAATCATTGTTATCCATACGCTGAACCACGACCGTCGGACTATAGGCACTAACATCATTTGAATGTTTCCCGCTAAATCCATTGTGAGATGGCTCCCCAGATAATATTCCGAGTCGAGATGGTGACACCTTTGGGACTAGGGGTCCATAAAATGGAAGGCCTAGCAGGATTCATTGGGTAAAAAGACATGGTGGACAGGTTATTTGTAGCATTCTCAACCACAGCATATAACTCGGGTACTTCTCAAATAAAGGCACAGGTTGGTAAGAGGAGGGGTATGATGAGTAAGTATCGAGTTCACTGACACTAATATCACGCCATCCACTCGTCATGTCAGTGTCTCCTCATTTGTTCGGCGTCTGCGTCCAACAGTAGCAAACCAGGTCGTAAATCGTTGAAAACGTGTTCGGCGTGGAGCCTGTTTCTGTGCACCTCGCGCTGGAGGCAACTCAGATTTGGCCGCGTAAATATGAGTGCCTTTATAGAACCAGTCATACCACCGACGAGAAATCGAATTGATAAGCTGAGGATCTCTGCCTCGATACTGCAGGGTAATTGGTCAGAGGACACTGGCAATATCAATATCTAAGAAAATACATACCAGTTCACCAATCTTGTCAAAGAAAAGGTGAGCGATTGTTTGATTGTGATCAAAGAAGAAACTTGGCAGGGTGAATGTTGGTACGCAAGATTGAAGAGCAGAATCCACAGATTCGTCAAGCAGATTGACGTGCTTGAAAAAATGAAATGCCAATACAAACGAACCTAGGGAGGACAACCTGTCAAATGGAAAAATACATTCAGCAGGAACACAACTTACGAATGTTGGACATATTTCTAAAAAGAGGAGGCATAAGCTTAGTCGCGACAGTACCAAGGTTTATGAAAAAAGTGCCGCCTCGGGCCTCGTCATAGAGAAAGTCCTGGAAGGACGCATGATAGAAGTGCAAGGTGAAGTTGTCTGCATCATAGCGGACTATGGCGCTTAAATCCGAGAGGGCAGACGCTACATCATCAGGTGGGTATCCCACAGTCGACAGAACGATTTCGAAATACATGAGCGGGTCACTGTTATCAGAGTAAAGGTACTGCGACTGCGAAAAGGATGACATGATGCGATGCGTGCCCAAAATGTGGCGTGCTGAATCCCAATCGGCTATTTGAGATAGGATATAAGAATAAATGGCGTCAATTTCTGCAAATGGAGAATCCTTCTTCACGGCCCGAATTCCCAGCACAATCTGCATATTGATTGCAGGACTGGCTGGAGAGCCCCCAACAAAGCGTGTCACCGTGGCAGCATATATGAACTGTCCGGAGGACTTGTAGATGATAGCGTCCACTGCTACATCTGGAGGCCAGTCTTCGCTAAGTGTATGACGAAGGGCATGGGTGCGCTTGATCCTGGATAGCTCACCAACAAGGAAGCGGCGGATATCATTCTCAGGGCGGTACGTTTCATCCAGAAATATTGACTCCGGAGATGCCCCAATTTCGTTGAATGCCATCGTTATATGAGGGTCGGTTCGACTGGCAACCAAGACAATGAAAGGAGAGTCTGGCTGTGTAACAAGCTCGTGGAGGATGCGCAGAAGCGATATTTGATCGTTCTTTCCATATTCCGAATTACATTCATCCAGGCCGTCAATGAGGAGAACAATAGGAAGGGTGACTTGAGAGCCACGGCACATTCTGTGGACAGGTTCGTCGATGAGAACCATAAATTGATCGCGCATCGATTGCCTCAGGATGATGGGGTTCTCTTTAATAGCTTCGGAGATATAGCCCTTCAGCGTAGGATATAGCTTGAAGATTTGGGATAGAATAGTCGGTACCAACGGACGAGTATGGTTTCTAGAGCTGTCGGCACGAAAGAAGAAAAAGTTGGCCATCGGAACATTGTGTTTGAGGCATCCCTCTGCAACAGTCTGAACGATAGCTGACTTCCCAGCCCCAGCAGGTCCACTCAGCCAAAATATAGCGTGATTCCTGTATCCGTCCTTCATCCAGCGCTGTATTCTCGAGATAACCTCCTCGCGCGTTCCAGGATAGCACTGGACTGAATCTGCCCGCCCTCCCGAATTTAGGATCGCATTAGGCGATACGCCTTCATAAAGTAGTTGCAGGGGATCTACAGAGGGATCATCAATGCGCATCAACCATACCGACCCCAGCTAGTTGCACGTACCGCCCAGGCTCTCCTCGACCCAGGTCCCTACTCCCATAAACGTGCCACCAGCGATATGGATGTTCGACGCGGATTCGAAGAGGTGCCCCCCTGGTCGTGCCATCTTCCGGTCTTAAGAGTCGCGCAGTGAGATAAGTGAGTGGACGAGATAGATAGCCGTTCGAAGTGGGTGCAGAGTTGAAGATGCTCGTGGCTGGGCTAGGTCATGAGAGTGATTGCAACGTGGTCGGCAGACGTCATCCACGAGAAGCTGTGCTGTGCTGGGTTGTATGTTCTCTCCACCCAAACTCGAAACTCTAGATCTATCCCATACATTCGCAAACGGAAGGAACATGACATATCGGAATGATATTTTAAGATGGTGATTAGGAATGGAAGCGCCCAATCATGATTAGGCACGAGCAAGAAGAACGATTCAGAGTACTGTACTATTTCGACCGATCGTTCATGTCACACGTCACAGACGCCTGTGAACTGAACAATATCGGCCTTCGTCACACATCACAAGCGCCCATGAACGATCACCAAAACCAGCCGCTGTCTGGCTCACAACCGCCACCAAGCCATTATGTTGTGAACAATTCTGGGTATGAACAATATTTAATGTCGTCACGCATCACGGCCGGCTGTGAACTATCTGCCCTGTGAACAATATGGCTCATGTGTCACAGGCCGTGAACGATCGGTCGAAATAGTACAGTAGTCGAGGACGAGAACCAGCAAGGCTCCTTCATGTTGGTCTAATTCCTTGAAGAACTCGCCGATGCAAAGAATCGCGGTGCGTAATACCCTACACTGTTCTACCTACTCACTACTAGATAGAAATACAAATACCAAAATAAATCATATCCCGTTTCCCTTGCTTTCCCTTGCCCGTGAAGTTTCGCGCCAGCCGAGGCCTCATCGATCATCAAGCATGATAAAATTTACCCACCAGAGCTCTAAAGAGAGATGTTTGAACGGGGCCACAATAAAATCTGTGTCCTTGCCTGACATAGCGAACCGATGAGCCATATACTTAATCGCTTGGTCGCGGCTTCCTTCCCTCTCTCTTCAGACCCACCCTCCACAGGACCACACCACTGAGGTACGATGTGACAGAAAGATCATTGAAGGCTGTTGTATTTTACCACTCTCACCACGACGAGGGGAAACATCAAATTCATTTTTCATACATTGCAATTTGTCCGCCACAAAAACGTTGCAAAAACGCATGCTCTAATATATTGCTCCGCGAGGCCGTTCTTAGGATGCCACTCGATACGCTGCCCCGCAACTAGTGTGGACATATCATGCTGCTAGCGCAGGGCCTCCGGCCATTCCGAGCGACGGCGCCAGCGGCCGTCGTCGTCGAATCGCGGGTTCACGGGATACGACAGACCATCACCCATGGGTCGTCCAATGGGCACTACACGCAAAGTCATTACTGTCAACAAAACATGCGGACGACGGTAGAACATAAAACACAACATACGAATCCATCCGAGCCATGACTTGCCCATCACGTCTGTCCACTCCTGGTACACGCTGCCGCGCCACCAGATATTACCTTCGGTGCCCGGTGCACCCCATTCTCGGTCCCATTCACCGCGTCGCATACTGGAAATAGGCGTTTGAATGTCAGCATTTACATGTATATCACAAACGCTATTGCCGCGCCGATGAGCGGACAACCCAAGGAAAGAAAAGAGGAATCCAATGGATATCGTGGCTCCGCAGATTGAATGTAAATGAGAAGTGCATACCGTGTCGGCCGTGATGGATAGGGCTGCGCAAGTGCGATGTCTATGCGCTTTTCCAAAGCATCAATTTTCAATCTCTCCGGTACTGTCTGCCCCATAATAATCAAGCCACTGTGCCAGCCTGCTAATAAAGACATGTAGAGACCGGAGAGTCCCGCCCTGTAAGTCACAAGCAATGGTCCATCAGTGCACAGTAAATAAGATAGGAATAGCTGTCGTGAAGGGTAAAAAAGACGGGGGTGTACTTATAAGCGAGTATAAGAATTGAAAAACGTACATTAAGGTAAGAATCAGCTTATGGGGGTCGACAGAGGACGCATGAGGCCGTCTCAAGATGAACACTCCCAGTCCCCCAGAAATTATGCAAGTGCAGGCGACTCCAGCTTGAAGGAAGTTGATGAAGAACTACATCGCAAGTAAGTTACGGAAGCCATATAATAACAGAGAAAGGGCTATCCAAGGCCTTACCTTATGATTCCGTGCTCCAACACACTGTCCTATCCCTGCAGACATCGATATAGTATTAGAATCGGGACTTGTGCTTGGGCATTGACATAGAACAGAATCAAGACATACATGAGCAATGGTGATCATATCTCAACACACACTGCAGAACGATATCAGAGGCAAACCACCTCAGGAACAACAAAGTCTCTTACCATATCACAAATACGACAATGGTCGGCCCTGAAAGGCTTTACTAGCTGCTCCGAGCAGCAATACCTGTACGCGGGGAGTAGCACGGGCGTCGAGGGTGGTTCCGGGATCGCGTTCAACTCTTCGGCCCTACGATCAAGGTCGATAGTGCTGTGGTTTGCAATCAATGCCGATGTGGCACTGACGTCGGTGGCAGATGCAAGCGAGGATGAGCCACAATTGATAGCATGGGGGGCGTTTGCTATCTTAGAGGTGCTTGACAAGGGGTACAGTATAAGCCCATCGTCGCTAACGGTTACGGTCTCGTCCAACGGCTGATTTGAGTCGCGGAAAGGGACCATACCAGGAAGGAAAGGGCGCTCGGTCTTAGGAACATGCTAGAACGAGATGTTAGGGCTTTTTTGGATGCGAGATTATATACCAAGGCGCCTGCTACTCACATCCTTTGCGAAGCCTGGCGGTGTGAGGATAAGCTATAAAAATGAATATCGTATGCGAAGATAGAACTCGGGGCAAGTGTATATGCTCATACCTTCATATATGCCCATATCATCCAAAGATATGGCACGCAAAATATTACAAGCAGAAAGACTAGAGAGGTCAACTGATGAACACACAAATTGAAAACTGTTCTCCAAACGTCCTGCACTCACCTCCTGTTTCTTTGTCCTCCTGTGCTCCCGGTCTTTCTTGTATCGCTGGTAGGCACAAGCGCCCAACATATACGTACCCGGCATAGCCTATCATGCCACACGTGAGGGCCACCATACGCTCCCTGACGATCCAGGGGAGGGGGGTCTTCGTATCATCCCGTGCCCTCTCAGTGGCCACAGCGCCGTAGTGAATTGTCCTGGCGTGGACTTTGTTGCGATCCTTCATGAGCGCGACCATGAGGGGAGGATGGCAGTTGAAATGGCCGAAACGTTGCCACAGCCTCTCCCATTTTAGCATGCACAGATTTGGTAGAAATCACCGCCACGCAGAGGTATTTTTGGCGTCCTCGTTACTGGGGCCTGATGTTACGCCTACGGTGTGATGCAAAAATAGTAGCCAATCGGTGGCCTGATTGTTCCGAGTCAGATATTTCTGCACTTTCGCATCGTTGCTTGCGCGTTGAAAACCATGAAGAAGAAAGAGTAATAGATTAGGCAGCCAACCCTCGAGGACGACTCACATAAAGAAAAACGCGTCATGAACGGCCATCGTGATTCAATGAATGGCGACTGCAAGGTGTGTGAGTGCTGAAAACCACACACTTGTACTTAGTAGCGCTGGTTCCTGGTGCAAGATGCTGATATCAACTGTACCCTTAGACATGCCAGATACGTCTAACTCAATGAACGTCCGCATCAATCTTGGGGAAGTTGTAACACATACCAAAGGGATTGAGCCCTAACGAACCTGACTAGATGTCAATACATCAATAGTATATTGCTCAGTCCGGTTGTACTTAACAGATATTCCTGCTAGTTCTATCTCGCATGGCCTCCCCATCGCCTCCCTTGCCTCACCACTCCCCTACTCCTCGCCAACCCTTGGGAACGGACTCACCGGCACGTCCCTCCCGGGTGGGCCTACCGTCACACCCAAATCGCACACCCGCCCCGTCTCGACATCGTACACCCACCCGTGCACGAAAATCTCCGTCGCGCTCCCCGGGCGCGTGTCGTTCGCGTTCGTCGCGGCGGTAGACGTCGTCGGTGCTGGTTGTGGCGGGGCGGGCGGGAGGAGGCTGGAGGGCTCAAAGGTGCTAGGCGGCGAGGTGGGCCCGGGGCCGTTGGTGGCGAGGACGTAGGCGTAGTGCTGTGGGTCGGGTGTCGTGAGCAGACTGCGATCTCAAGGCGGTGAGAAGCAGGGGACGAAAGACACGTACATCTTGCATTACCGCCGACTCAGCGATCTTCTTCACGTTCGACTTGACATTCTCCTCTACAAGTGCGCGGAACGCCGCTGTAAAGAGTAAGAAGACGCGGATTAGTCCAAAGTTGTCTGTGGTCAACCAGCGCGTCAAGATTGGGTGAATGGGAAAAGTGAACAAATTAAAATTATGCGTGCATTTCGCCTTCGAGGGTCCTGAATCAAGGCTGACGTCCCGACACGGGAGCACAGGCAGCAATGGACTCATCCAAAAGCTAGAAAGTCGACAGCACATAGCATATATGCGCCTCAGTTAGTGTAAAGGTTCTTTGCCCGAGACGCTCAAAACCGACTGTGTCCATCACGTCGGTTCAAGTATGCCCAACAATCAGGAAGGCAAAACAAGAAAGCTCGCGAAGGTATTTCGCCAGGCATGTGCACCTCGAGGAAGACCTGGACACATGATTGTAGACGACACCGAAGCCAAAAGAGCGAAGAGATTCTCATCTTCATAATGGGAGGAGAGACGGATAGGGGCAACGGAGGTCGGGGTGAGGAGCAAGAAGATGCACCGACGATTGCGCGTAAGGGTGCAGTATCCCTGCACGCAGGGTGGCAAAGGAGAAAAAGAAGAGGTCCTCTGCGATGCAAATACGGGAAACTGCAAGAAACGCGCAATCAGGAGATACGGGAGTACAGCAACACAAAAACAGGAAACGCCGGAAGAACCGTTGAAACTGAAAGAAACCCGAAGCAGGAAGAGAGATACGCGAAAAAGTGAGTGCAAAAGAAAAGAGAAAGGAAAGCGATGCTTGGAAAGCGTGTAGCAGCAAGGAGGTGCAATGAAGCGTGAAGAAACCGCCTCCCGCCCAGCGTACGGGGAAAGATGAAGACAGGCGAAAGCAGAACTACAAACAGCCCGAGCTCAGAAGATTTTGAACTGGGAAAGAGAGAACAAGAAGCGGAAACAAGGTCAAGGGGACGTACGATCATGAAGTTCGGGTAGACCAGCCATGGGGGTAGCTCTACACCGCTCGCGATGAGCTACGATCTCTGGTCTTCAAGGTGTCAAGCCCAAGTCAAAGAAGGTAAAGCAGAGGCGACGCACCTCTCACTCGTCTCATATATCTCTCGAATAGGCTGAATCCACCCCTGAACCGCGACATCCGCCGGACGCGTCAAATCGCCCGGCTTCTTCACCACATTCCCCGCCCTCGCCCTCTCCGGCAGCGGCAGCATGCTCGCCGCGACGCCCCCGCAGCCATAGTGGCCCATCACCACGACATGCTTCACCCGCAGCGTCTGCACCGCATAACTCAGCACGGCCTGGCTGCCCGTCTCCGTCTCGTCGAACCGGTTCGCGATGTTACCCGACGTGAACAGGCGACCGGGGGCGGCGTGGAAGATGGCGGACTCGCCGACGCGGCTGTCGGAGCAGTCAAAGAGCAGGAAGGGCGGTTGTTGGCCGCGTCGGGCGAGCGCGCTGAGGAGCCCGGGGTTGGCGCTGTGCATGTCGAGCATGTAAGACTGGTTGCCCTCGTGCAGCTCCTCGATGTCGGCGAAGCGGTGCCGGCAGGGGTGTGCGGTGGGGCTGGAGGAACCAAAGGTGCGCATGGGCGAGTGGTTGAAGCGCTGGGATATGGTAGATGATAAGGATAGGCGCCCGTGGTGGAATGACGAAGAAGAGATCTGGAGCGCGGTCTGGGCCCGGCGCGTACGAGCCAGTGTGACAACGCGTCCGTGCATTTGTTTTCGATCAGTTCCTTCGTCACAACGTTAGAGACAGAGATGAAGAGAGCAGGGAATGTGAGCTAGGACCTGCTAGGAGGAATTATGGTGAATTGGGCCAAGGAGAGAAGCTGCCGGAACTTGGGCACAAGGCAAATTTGCATCAGACCATTGACTCGCTTGTGTGCATCGTGACGTCACCGTTCATGATGCTGCCTCAGAAAACCGAGCCAAGTTTAGCACACCTATTTACACTTCCACCAACACAATGCTACACAACGACACTACGTAAATTCATTTAGCCTTGCTCGATTTTAGCGGTCAGAAATCAGTCAGTTCGGAGTTCGTCAAAACGTCTGAATTCCAAAAACGCACGCACTACTGAGTCGGCATGATAGCCGCGACAAAGGATCACCTTTTTCGTGCAGATTGTGCAACAGTAGAACCCTCCGTTAATTTCTGCTTTTTACCCCGTTATTTTATTTCACAGGTCTGTCCGGTCTGCCTTCCCCTCTATGATAGTTGTACGCGCTTTGCGTTTTGCACAGTATCTGTGAAGTAGATGTTGCCGTCTCTGACATCATCGTCGGCAGCATTTGACTTTCCGATTCTAGTTTTGGAATTGACCGAAATTTGAACTGACCGAGTTCTGACCGTTAGAATTGAGTAGGGCTCTCATATTCACAAAAAACGATATCCAACGACGAATTCTATGTCCACGAGGATCTGATCAACGACAAGTACTTACTCAGACTCTGCTTCGGCGAAGGCGCAAGTACTGGCTTCTGGTCATCTGGATCCCCTGATGGAGTCTCAGAGCTACGCGTCGTCGTCGTGGAGGCCCCTTCTCACACCAACGCCAACACAGACCACTCCACCTCAATGTCGTAAAATTTAACGCAGGATGCGTAACTCCAGCCTCAGGGAATGTACATATGAACCTCATCGATGATTCAAGTCGGCCCCAAAGTCGGTCGGGCTTGTTTGTTTGATTTTATGCCTTTTTTGGCGATACAATACACGATACCCACTGCCGAAATGCATGCTGATAGCCTCGTGACCAGGCCCTCCAAAGGCTTGTCTTACCTCATTTGGAGGGACCGCGTCACCGGTCTAGCATGCTGATGGCTCGCCTAACCGCCCAAAGAGCAGAAAAACCCGCGTACACAAGACGCCCGCCTTTCGGTACCTTAAACGGAGAAATAGTCGGATTGGTTTTCCCAGTCTACTTTAAGACTACTTACTGTAATGTGATTTTTCAAGAGGTGATCTGGCGCTTTCCGCGGCATTGTGACTGAGTCGTGCCTCTCCGAGCATCATCCGTCAATAAATTCCATCAAAGTTTCGACACAGTCCTTGTCAATGAGTCCAGGTTGCCGCTACTCAGTTGGAGTTCTATTCTGTGAGCGAGTACTGCTAACAGTGCAAGTGGATAGAAGATGCCTGTTATGCTTATTTTTATATATATAAAAACCTGTAAAGCTGGAGAATATACTTAAAACATACACAAAATTGGTGCTGGGGAGCTAATGAATATCAGACATCGCTTCTCTTCTGTACAAGTACCGTATGACCCAAAGTGTAGTAAGTAATACGTGGCAAAAAAAACATCGATGATGTAAAAAGGACTAAATCGGGGTATAACAACTTGCCCAGTTCTCTCCAAGAATATTTATGGATCTCGAAAAATCAATGGAACCATAACTGTTGTCCTTGGATATAACGACTGTGTTTGCCGGATCCTGCACCGTCAAATGTCCAATATTAAGCCACATCAGTAGCTGATTATCGGGCCCTGTAGAAACAATCCATTGATTGTCCAAAACCTTCCACTGCGCGCATCTAGGGTCAACTTTCGACATCCAGGCATCGAGGCCAGAATACTCAGACCAGGGTGAAAATTGGATTGGCGCAGATGCCAAATCTGGAAGTGTCCGGATGCTGGGTTTCTTCAGAAGAACAGAGTTTTGTTTTCCGGATATATCCCAGACCCTTATGGAGTGGTCCTGGGAGCCAGAGACGATACGTCTCCCGTTGCTAGAGAGTGCTACAGAGAAGACCGCGTTTTGGTGGCCATACAGGACCTGCGACTGCCGTCCGGTAGAAGTGTCCCAGACCAGTATTTTATGATCTGCTGAGCTAGACACAATAAACTTGTTGTCCGGCGACATGGCAACTGACCAGACCCAGCCTGAGTGCCCTTCCAGGCAGAGAAGTTGTTGGCCAGTTGATACAGACCAGAGCCGCACGGTGTTGTCGCTTGATCCAGATACAACTTTGGTACTATCTGCTGAGATCGTAACCGTGTGGACCCAATCCGTGTGACCTTTCAGAACGTGCAGTATGCGTCCTGACGTCGAGGTATCCCAGATGCGTACTGTATTGTCCAAAGATCCTGACACAGCAAAAGTGTTCGCAGGTGAGAGAGCGACTGCCCACACATCAGATGTGTGTCCAGTCAGAACTCGCTGCTGCCACCGGCCGGACATCAGATCCCAGATACGGATGGTTTCATCATCTGATCCCGATACAATATGGGTCCCATCGTGGGAAACTGCCACTGACCGCACCCAGTCAGTATGGCCTTTGAGATTGTGTAGAAGAGTGCCAGTAAGCGCATCCCAAACTCGTACAGTCTTATCTTTGGATCCTGTAACGATCCATTGACAATCTGAAGCCACCGCCAACGAATAGATCGCCTCTCGATGGCCATGCAGCTCTTGAAGGAGCGTGCCACTCAAGGCATCCCAGATTTGTACCAGGCCGTTGTTATGTCCTGATACAATCTGTTTTTCGTTCAAGAATGCTACTGTGTATGGGGGGAACTGATATGCGCTGCCGTCCAAGGGAATAAGTTTGGTATGTTCTTGTGGCTGCCCAGCAGTAAATATGATTGGAATATCTGCACGGTTGGTGTGGGTAGGGGTGGGAAGTAGGCTGAAATTTGATTTCCAGCTCTGAATGCATCTCAGGCTGTCTGGCCAAGTCGCGAGATGTGAGATGTATAGGTGCGGTGTGGACTTCCTGCATTCGCTATCAAAAAAATGAATGAATAGGATCACTTCTTGAAGCCTCTGAATAAGATCCTTATTAGCGCTGTCGTGCTGTTGAATTAATGTATTAAGTGTAGCTCACACCATAGGTGATGGAACTGACCTCTTGGATCCAGCGCTTAGCCCGCTGCAAAATTGATTTGCATTTATCAACTTGTTCAATCAGGTTCATTGCCTCAATCCAGAAGAGGGCGCGCAGCTCCAGAAAACTTGTAATTTCCTGTGTCATAACATCATCCCCATTTGTAGGTAAATGGTGACTCCAGTTTATGGCAGCATAGGCAAGAAGGGGGTCGATATTATAACGATTATTGTCAAGCTGGAAAGATGTCGGAATATTGCACATGTTGAACCTGAGTTGCCGGAGCTGGGAAAAGCATAGATCCCGCAGGTGTTTCTGTTGAATGTTTTCGTTACAAGCAAAGCTGTACTTCTTGCCATTCAGAGTGAAATTTGACCGATAAAAATCAAAAATGAAATCGGGGAATGATGCATGATACCAATAGATGGCCCCATTCTGTACGTAGAGCACAGAATGAAGGTCCTCGAGAACAGATAATACAATCTCCAGATCCGCACCCGAGTCACGCAACAGCGCAGCTATAGTGGATGGAGAGGACCGTTCCCCAGTGGATAGCATCATATGTATAATCTTGAGACGCCGTTGTAGCAGAAGATCCGGCAGATTTGACAGCGCCTCGTAGATGATATTTTGGTACAAATCATCAATCTCGAGCGTGGAAGTGTTGCCAGCGACGTTTCTAGTATAGCCAACCAAGTCTTCAAGCAGCTCAATCTGTTCCCTGAGCGTGATATTAGGTCGCGGAGATAGAAGCCTGACCGCGGTTGCTGCGTAAATAAAGAGGCCATTGGAGAGTCCATTGAGCAATTCGATATTTGAGTCACCGAGATGGGGCAGCTGTGCATACAAGTACTTTTTGATGTCATTGGAAACTTTGTAAATTGGGACATCTTGAAGCCACCGCTGAGTGCTCTGTTGAAACGAGTCAATCAGCCGCACAATATTGGGCTCAGATCGACTGGTTATGAAGAACTTCAGCCCTTTCAACGGTGACTGGTTGATCAGGGTGAATAGGGCGTTGAGAAATATCGTCGATCCAAGGCCTGAGAGCTCATCGAGAGCGTCAATGACAATGAGATGTGTGGATTTGACTTGGCTTTGGCATCGAATCCAAGGATTTACCAAAAGCGGCGGTAGCTGTGCCTTGACCGAGTGGAACATTGTATCAAAATCACGCTGCACGACTAATGCATCGGAAAAATGAGAGCATTGTTGTGCAAGCTGATAGACAATGGTCGGAGTGATTCTTCCCACATCCCGTGTTTCTGTAAACTGTCTGGAGCAGAAGAAATTGGCACCCAGAACTGTATGCTGCACGGCATTATCCTTGGAAAAATGATTTGCTACTGACATCGCGATCGTGGTTTTCCCAGCTCCAGCTTGTCCAGTCAACCAAAATACGGAGGGACTGCCGGGTGCCGACTTGTTCGCCCAAGTTATGATCTCCTGCAAGAGATGAACACGGGTTCCCTGAGTGCATTTCTCACGCCTGATTGTTTGCTCATCCGCGACATATTTGTAGTCGCCTCGCCAGGATGGACGCAGTTTCTCTAAATTTTGGTGCTATCAAGGCTGTTATGAGCTGTCATGCTATACGCGTTGAGGTGCAAAGTATTCACCTTGATGTGGACTAGTATCTGATTAGCCGATGTTTGTATACTATTCAGCATCCTATTCTACAACCGGTACTGTCAGATAAGAATGAGGCACCGGAGTAGTCCTCACCTGGAATAAATGACCTGCACTGCTGATTGAGAGGAGGATGTGCCGAATTTCTTCAGCGCATTTCTCGTAATCCATTATCTGCGAAGCCATGGATGCTTGCTTGAGAGTTTGTAACCGATTTAATGTGTTGACCAACGACCTATGAGAACTATCATTCAGTTGAAAACTACTTTCGATGATTTGGTAAACCAACATCTTAAACTGCGCCACAGACTCTTTTGCACAATCCGGGACAGAATCTTCCGGCAAGAACGCTGCGTCAAGTGCCGCAAGCTGGTCTAGAACATCTACAATGCTCTGCACTATGCCTTCTCTATTTTGGCTAATAAACTGGTATTTGCATGATATTTCTATGAGATCTACCAATTAAGAGTGAAAAGTCTTCAAGCACTCACCTCCTTCATTTCAATTGCTACTCTGACAACAGAGAGTGCAAGCTTGACCGGATTGGGCTCCGCAAGATCGGGCAGTTTTTTCAAGAGTGTCGTTACAAATCGCCTTGAAATACCAAAGGCTTCGCCGATATTTCTCGCGCGGTCTGACGAGAACGTCTTCACAGATAGCGCTTCTTGATGAGCGTTGTCTGTATTTACGTTATTCAACGTCATCGTATTTGTCTTTGTAGACACCAACCTTTGGTAACCGACGCAGTCACTTTGAGCGGCTTAGGTGTAGGCAAGCATCCAAGGGACGACGCGTTTCCCAAAACTGGTGATATTGTGACTGAATTTACTGTGGCTTTGGCTCAGACAACCGCCAGACAACCGCTGCTAATTTGTCCATAGAAACGTACCCGTATTTGGACTGTTCCTTGTAATGCTTCCCTCACGGTCAAGTTCTCCTTGTTCCTCCATTGCTGGATATTTTGACCAGTGATCGCTGCTGGTTTGGACTATATACATCGGTAAATTATGGTCAGCACACTTGGCCACAAGACAATTATGACAACGGACCATGTGGTGGCATTGAATAAGTATCATGGGGAAGAGGGCCCAGAGGAGATGGAGAAGATACTCGAGCCTGAGGAGTCGAACTCAAGGTGACAGGGGTGCTTAAATCTGCTACAACCTTGTCAACAGCGCCACTGGCAGAGCCCCTTCCATAGTGCAATGTTCTGGCCATCCATCCAGGACGCTCATTGTTCTTGTCTGTGGAAGTGGAATCACTATGAGCATGCCTTTTTCATATGCAACAACATACATTGACTAGCTGCGGCAGAACAGACAGAACAAGTTGTGGAAAGGTCCGAATCCGTGCCTGTATTGCTCCGCCGGAGTAGTTGCTTGACTTTCCTAGAAACTTTGACTGTGATGCGTCGGCCAATTGTTCTTCTGGGCGGTCCAACCCCAGGATCAGGAGTGTCGGTACGAGAAGACATATATATGGCTGAGGGTAGGGGCCGATGAGTGTAGCAGTGAGAGAGAGCCAAGAATGCCAGGACGTTGCTGTGCCTGTCTCCAAGAATAACTCGCCTTCGGACCTATATTTTGCATCTTGTAAAGCTGCGCAGACACTTGCCAATCAATTGCCCTAGTTGCTTCTGGGAGCAGGAAAATGACCTTGATGACCGCAAGTTCACTCTTCATTGAAGAAACGGGATTTCATTCGAAAGCTTTTCTATGTACATCTTGAGTGGGTCAACGAAACCCAGGCGGTGATCCTCATATTTGGCCTAGGATGGTATAAGCAACGACTGGGAGTGGGGGTAAATATACCAGACAATTTAAATGCCAGCGCAGTCGTTGAGATGCTGATGTAAATATCGCGTTTGGATGAGGCACATGAAGTCGGGAAGGAAGAGGTCGACTCTCTGCAGGACGGTCGGTGAGTCTCGGCAAGCACTGTATCGCAGCAGTCACAACGAGTAGATAGCAGAGGTCCGACTAGGAACGTCAGCGAAGACCTGTCAAGTGAGAATCGTCATGCGCATATCTACGAACAAGCCTTAACAGAATCGTAAAAGTCGCTTGACACACAGATGATGGGCAATCAAAATAAGCGCCAGTGCCCAACAGACGTTCGAAAAGCACAAAACCGGTTCGGACGTGAAGAAATGAGCACAGGCGTCTAGTGGGATAGGAATGCAAAGAATCATATACGTGTCAAATAACCGAGAAGTCAAAATGGTGGTCAGGGCCCAACAGTGAAAATGGTCGAACGAAGGTCAGTTGGGCGGCTTGAATGATTACCCATCTAGCAAAACATCGGACAGGGTCCGCAGAAGAATTTCCAGCACGTAGTTTTCGGTCTTCCGCAGCTTTTCTTCTGACTTTGAGAGAATTAGGAGGAAGGTCAAAGGGCGATGGAAAGAAGCCCCATGCAAAGTGGAAGATTGTACTCAACCGCGGCCGCATGGTAGAGTAGGACGGCTCAATCGCACATTATAGGCATCAAGACACCCTCTTCATAATGCTCAAGCGAATGTACAAGCGGCTCAGTTTCCCGAATCGCTCTAAATCTTGCCTAAATCCGTATTTCGGGGGCAAGAGACGCATCCGCAGAGCTGTAAGGGCTATTTTGAGACAGCTTCCGAAGTGGGTGGAAGCAGGAGAGCCGCTTCGCTTGGTGATGAACGAACGCGAGGTGGGCCAGAACGATGGACGCATGCTCTCGCGCGAGATGGGTGGCATGACAGGGCCGGTTGAGGAATTAAATCAGAGAGCGATGAGAGTGGATGGTACTGTTAGACTGGCCGCCTGAAGTCGATAACAGCACTACGTGTCGAAGGGAGCAAATGGTCAGTAGACTGTTGGCCAAAAGGAACAATAGGCGTCGAGTAGCGTGTGCGCGTTGATGACGTGAGGGATGTCGATGAAGCATGAGATTGACGTTGTGAGTCGTCATGTCAGGAATAAAGTCGAAGAGGGCTAGGTCCATATTGAGAAAGCAGCACTGCATCGCGTAGAATTTGTACAGAAATGGTATATGAGGATATTTGCACTGTGGGTGTGCGCAGGGCTTGGAAGCAAGCCAGGGCGGAGGATATTGGCGAGAGGATAGCGGAGTTGTTGAAGCTGGCATCGAAGAGAAAAGTGTTGAACACGGAGATTCGCTTATGTCACCATTGATCCGTTTCTGGAATGTCATTTATCAATGCCTACCCCGCCTCCCAACTACCTCCAAACACTAGTGAAAGATTGAGTGCTGAGGCGTGCTGAATTGCAGTGAAAGATTATATTGAATGATATTAAAATTACGAGTGACATGAGCCCACTCAAGTAGATAAGAGCCGGAATATGTAGATAGGAGCTGAGCTGCTGAAATATTTAGGATTGGAGCAGACTTTTCTTGTCCGTCTGTGCGAGCGATGTCGGTGAAGGGCGAGGCTGTTGGCAGCGCGACAAACAATGGAACCGAAGTTAAGGAAGGGCAGATGGCGGCCCATGGTGGTGAAGCGGTGGAGGACGCCTGGACGAGTGACATACAAAACCATGGAGGTCTGGAGCGAAAGATGACCCAGGGGGCGGTCGAGGTTGTGGGACCAAGAGCGGCATCGGGTTGGTGGTCTTGTAACCGAGCTTCTGTATTATAGGGTCGAAAGCCTGGTCGATAAGTTTGTCTACTACGACAATGTGCAATATAGCACCGACAGTGCAAACCCAGAAAACCAGAGTCAGGGCGTCTCCGCCGAGAATGAGACATGGTATCCCTACCTCCGAAAGCATATACGGCGCCTGGAACCTCTTCTTGGTGTACTCAAGGTCGGCTGGGCAATCGGTGCATATCTGTGCATCGTCGACTTTTTGCTGTGGCCCCTTTTGCATGAGTGTGGATGTGCTGGATGATGTGCATGGGAAGCAAGCGGATTCGCACTGGTTCAGTTCAGAGGGGATACTTACATTGATTGTTTCATGTCGCCAAGTGGCCCACAAGCGTCTGTTTAGCGCCCTTGTTCGTGCCCAGCAGATGTATGTCGGCACCGCTTCGCCGATATTGAGGACCTGCAATAAAGGAATCAGTCATACATGCTCAACAGGCACAGTGCCCTCCTCAGCGCCGCACCTTGATCAAGAAGGGCCAAGTGTCTCCGTCCTCTTCGTCCACTTCTGCACCAACAATCGCATCCAGGAGTCCGCCATCTTCTGCCTTCTGCGCAGCCCGCTTGGCTGGTTTGCCACTGCCAACATCGCAAACACATTTAAGTGATTGTTAAAGCCTAAAAACCGAGGATGGTCGACCAAGCTGCGCGGTTTGAGTTGAGATCCACGAACACGTTATCAGGCGAGGGTCGCAGGCGTCTCGCACCTCGTCCCGTTTCTACGAAAGTGGAGAGCAGCGATGCAGCGAACTCTGCCCGCAGGAAGGGGCAGGTGCAAACGTGACTGCACGCCGGGGGTCTTGCGAGCCCATCAAATAGTACGCGAGGCACAACACTCCATTTTCCGCTCATCCTTCGGAGCAGTCCTGCACGTTAATACCCTTTTATGGCGCCGGATTATGCTTCATTCCTGTGCAGCGACGGCGAGTTGTCGAAACACACCGAAAACACGTCTCAAGGGTAAAGGAGCATCCACTGTCTTTTTCGTGATGCTTCGTGTACGACATTCCCCCTAGTCGGGAGGGATGGTGGTCGGTGTTGCAGGAGGTTGTCGCAGGATGTGAAGATGGCTGTTGAAGATGGCCACTGGTTATCGATCTCTGGATTTGTTATGCGGGTGCAAGGGTTGGCATATGCGCGATCCAGTCAACATAAGCGAACATCAATCGGCTCGGCTGAGGGTGGAAGGAAGTGGCAATTGCAGTCAGTATCTGAACGGATGTAGAAGACATCAACATCACAGGACTTACATTCACGTCCAAAACGACGGCCGAATCGGCCAAGGGCAACTAAGAGTGACCTCCGTGTAGGCAGAGAACGACAGCAGAGACTGGGCATTGGGGAAGCCAGGTGAGGGTAGAGAGGAAGACGATCGACAAGCCGATTGAATCCTACGCCACCACCAGTGCATTCCTGGACGGACAATAGCAGCGATGCCATGGGATGCGTGGGTTATGGTGGGTGCTCGACATCCGACACAACGAGCAGGATGATGTGGCGCAGGGCTGAGGGACCTCCAGGTTCCGATAATATCATCGCTACGGGACGGGAAGAGCCTTCCAGAAGTGAGAGAAAGGATTTGCGCGAGATTTTGAATGCAGGAGAGTCTGGCTAACGCAAGGTTTTGTATGCAAGAGATGCAGAGCCGAAAGAAGGCGCGGACACGGCGGGAAGTTGTGCTGACTGATCCGCTTCTGGTGTCCCGGTCCGTCACTCCTTCAAGTCAAGAATCCCATCGTTCCTCTTTGCCATCAAGCCGAACTCAAAGTGCGTTCAATGCCCCGACCCCACAGCTAGCGCATATCTCCTAACCCTCATTTGCGGCTACAACGCGGCACCCATCCCTCTGGCGCCTTGTTTCTCAACCTCCCGTTCTCGTATTCATATTCAGACCCCCCTCAACAAGTTTCGCCGGAGAACACTCGCCGCGTCGTCGTCGTTGTCACGTGGAACAACACTTGCGCGGGTTTTCGAAAGGGCCATGCCACAAATGCGTGGCTCGTGGAGTGGAGTCCCATCAGCTATACATTTCATTGTTTCTCTACCAGTCGCGGTACACTCTTCTCATATCTCACTCTAGAGCCTGGCGATCGTCGCTGCTGCTCGCCCACAACAGCGGCGGAAGCAGGATCTGAGGGCGTAATGGACAGCTGTTCCTGCTCGCCCGCATAAGTGGCTATAGCATTCGGCGCACACTGCCATCACCCTTGCGTCGTACTTGCTGCTTATTTACAGCTGCGGCGCTAGGAGATCTGGCAGCGTTGTAGACATAGAGGCTGTTGTTGCACGCCTCCCCAATGCTGCGCTACCGTCACTGCTGATCACCTACGACAGTGGTGGTAGCCAGCTTTAGCCTCGACGTCGATAACGGCGAATATCTTGCGAAACCCATCTCCTTCGCAAATCCTTTGTCCCCCACCTCGCTGCAAGATGACTACACCGACAGGGTCGCGGATTTCCAGCCGTTCTGGACCGCGCGCCACCTTCACATCCCATTCACCGCCCCGGCGGTGGGTAATGCGATGCTCTACGACTGTTGTCGTTGTTCACCGCTTATAACGGTGTCGGCCACGTCTGTTGTTGCAGACTATTGTCGCTGCTGCTCATCCGAAGCAGTGGCGATAGCAGGCTCCGACGTCGACCAGCAGCTCCTAGAGTGCAGCGTCCACGCTGCGTGTCATTGCTGCTGCTCGTCCACATGAACGGTAGCAGCTGGCGTTGCGACGAGCACTCCATGGGCACCGATATGGTCGCTTGTTGCCAGATCCTGAATTCGGAGCAGCTGTTGTCATTGACATTGTTTCACGCTGTTCTCGACGCTGAGCAATTATGGTCACTCATCCATAGTAACTCTGGTTGCTGGTTAAGCAGTTGCCGACGTTGACTAGCTGGTCAAGGTTCGTGGCGCTACGCTCTTATTGTCGCTAATTTCATTCACTGCTCAGGACGCTGTGCTACCACTCCCAACGCCACGGGTCTCCGCCGCAGAGGCTACCTACTAGACTCGATACCGCGACATTCAAATAGCGCACCACTCTCGCCTGTACACACAACTTATCCTCTCGAATGATCGCGATGGACATGATGGACGACGATCGCCGTCATTGCTTGTTCATGATCACTGAGATAACATTGTTTATCATCAATGTACGTCCACTTCCTCTAACGCCAGCGCTGCTCCCGCTTATTTCACCCAACAAGCACCCAGTTTCAACATTGACCGACTACGGACATCACATAAGCGGCGTCCATCTACGACGTTTTTATCGTACACTTCACCTAACACCGTCCCATTGCACGCACAGACGGCAGACTATGCATCGCGCGCATCTGCTCTCATCGCAGACTGCCGTCTCATGATGTAATGCTCTTCGAGGAAGAGATTAGATTTTCATCCTTGCTGGATCGAGGAGAGGTCCAGTCATGCTATGGTCCACTTTTTGACTACTTGGTAATCTACCAACAGACGTATCTATGTTCCTTCATAGGCTACCCCTTGTTCTCTTTTTTGTTTTGTTTTGTTTTTGTTTTGGAAATGGTCCTTCCATTGCCCGCCTAATCTCGGCGGATTATTTTTGTGCTTTTACACTTTTCTCTCTTATGATTTACTGAATGCTGAACTCAAAAGTTACTCCCTGACAAACTTGTGACAAACAGTTTCAGCAGCATAGGGGTTCAGTTTGTCACATCATGTCATTGGGACTACAGGCATGTTGAGCACTCAGAGAGGAGAGTTGAAACTTCAAATTCAATCATGCTATGCAAAAGATGACAGGTGTCTATCCAAGGGATTTATGGAGGAAAATAGCAATAAAACTTGTTGTATTCTACATATGGGTCAAATATACTCATGTCTGTGTGTGTACCAGATGTTGGCTGAGAGCCACAAAACAGTTGCAATACTATTGTTCTCAGCAGTCTGTAGGAAAGGAAGGTGTGATTAAACAATATCTCTATTACAGAAACATGCAGGCTGGTATGTTGAACTTTCAAGATGAGGCTTAAGCCAATATAGGCACCACAACTCTGCCTGGCACCAAATTGCAATTACAACACTGTACAACACCTAAATCAATTATCACCCTTTACAAGTACTTACACAGATCACAAAGAAAGTCACAAGAATATGTATCCAAGGACCAAATACCAGCTTCCAGGTCAAGTACAATCAGATACTAATGGTACTAACAGCCTGAGGCATATAACAGCTTGCCCAGTTCTCTCCAAGAATGTCCATAGACTTGGAAAAATCAATAGAGCCATAGCCTTTATCTGATATCACTAAAGTGCAGCAGGGATCCTGTACCTCAGAATCTATTCTATCTACCCACATCAGCCTGTGATCCTCTGATTCTGTGGAAACAATCCATCCATCTTCTAAAATTCTCCATTCTGCACATTTAGAATCAATTGTTGATATCCAGTCTTCAAGGCTAGCATCTGTATAGTTGGAAGAATGGCCATCTACTGTTGCAACAGTATGCTCTGAGTGTGGCATGAATCTAACAGAGGTATCCAAAAGGACTGATTTCTGGCTGTTGGATATGTCCCAGACTCTGATATCATCAGTTGCTGTATCAGATACAATATGGCTCCCATTACTAGAGAATGTGATATTAAAAGCTCGATCTTGGGAGCCATACAGCATATACAACTGCAGACCAGTGGTAGAGTCCCACAAACGCACTGTCCAGTCACTGGAACTAGACACAATATTTTTGCCATCAGGTGAAATAGCAACACAATACACAAAACTTTGATGCCCTTGCATACAAAAAACTTGCTGTCCAGTTAATATAGACCAGAGTCTCACAGTGTGATCATCTGAACCAGAGACAACCTGGGTGCCATTTGAGGAAATTGCAACTGAGTTAATCCCACCTTTGTGGCCCTTCAGTGTATGCAGTATTGTCAAAATTTCTGCTGAAATTCCCCAGACATCAATTATTTTGTTTTCAAGAGCATGTGATACAGCATAAATGCCATTGGGTGAAATTGCCACTAAATCAACACAATATTTATTGGTGGTCAAGATCTTTGACTGCCATTGACCAAACACCAGATCCCAGATAATGACTGTGTAATCACGAGAGGTAGATACAATCCTTGTGCTGTCCTGGGAGACTGCAACTGATATCACACCATCTCTGTGGCCTTGCAGAGTATAGAGGAGGTTGCCACTCAGTGCATCCCAGATCTGGATAGTCTTATCTGCAGATCCAGAAACAATCCATTGGCTATTTGGAGTAACTGTCACTACATTTATTTTAGCTTGATGACCATGCAATTCCTTTAGCAGTAGTCCATTAGAGGCATTCCAAATCCGCACCAAATGATCCTCATGTCCTGACACAACTTGGGTGTTATAGTGCAGAAATGCTAGTGACCATATATGTTGCATTTCTGCATCTGGAGAAATAAACCTAGAGATCTGATTTGGCTGGCCAGAGGTGAATATGACTGGAATGTCTGCCTTATTGGTATGTGTGAGCACAGGAAGTCCTTGAAAATTGGATTTCCAGGCTTGTATGACCTTGGGACTCTTTGACCAGGCAGCCAGATGGGAGATATATAGATGTGGTGTTGACTTCTTGGAATCACACTTATCCCATTGGATTGTAAATTCAATCACTTCCTGCAGGCTGCTAAGAAGGTTGACATTGGTCCCATCATGCTGTCCAATAAATCCTTCAACTTTTATTCATAAAGGTAAGTATCAGTACATACCTGTTCAACCCAGCGTTGAGCCCGGTGCAGAATAGAGCTGCATTTATCTGATTGCTTGACCAAGTTCATCAACTCAATCCAAAAAAGGGCACACAGCTCCAGAAAGGCTTCTATTTCTTGTAATGACATAGTAGGGTCACCACTAATAGGCAGATGATGGCTCCAATTCACAGCGGAATATGCAAGAAGTGAATCGACATCATAGTAGTCGCTATCTAGAAGGAAGGACGAAGGAATGTTGCATATATTGAACTTGAGTTTACGCAGCCAGGTGAAGCAAATATCTCGCAATTGCTTCTGGAGAACAGACTCGTCGCACGAGAAAGTAAATGATTCCCCATTTAGCTCAAAGTTCGAGCGCATTGAATCAAAGATGAAATCAGGGAAAGAGGCATGATACCAAAAAATCAGTCCTTCCTGCACATATAGGACTGCATGTAGGCTATTAACAACAGCCTGTACAATCTCTGGAGTTGGCCCATTTCCCCCGAGGAGTGCAGAAATGACAGACGGCGAAGATCTCTCCCCAGTAGATAGCAACATATGAATAGCACTGAGCCGGCGTTGGCGTTGCTTTCCTCTGGATGCTGACAGTGCATCTCGAAGAATATGCTGATAGAGAACATCAATAATGAATTCAGATCCAGATCTGTCAGTGCTCATATTCCCTCTGTATGTATATTGAAGGAGCTCATCCAGGAGTTCCATCTGCTCATCCTCCTGTATGTCACTGCGGGGTGTCAGATATCGAACGGTTGTAGCCGCATGAATGAATAGTCCATCTGCGAGAGCTTCAAGCTTGTCCAGATCCTCATTGCTGAGCATTGGAAGGTGTAGTTTGAGGTACTTAGCAATGTCAGAGGATACTTCGTTCAGAGGAACACGTTGCAGCCACCTTTCTGTACGAGCACTGAATGAAGCAATCAGACCCACGATTTTGGGATCGGATCGACTAGTAATCAAGATTTTGAACCCCTTCAGAGAGACATTGTTCAACAGGTTGAAAAGGCTATTCAAGAAGTTTGTAGAACCATCATCTGCAAGCTCGTCGAGGGCGTCAATGACAATAAGGTATGGCGCTGAGCTGGCGCGGACACTTTCTGATTGCAGCCAGGGAGCCACAAAGATAGAACGAAGCTGGTCGGATACAGGATATGATACTGCATCAAATTTGTCACCAACCACTAAGGCATCAGCGAAAGATGCGCACTTGCGTGCAAGGTGGTACGCAATAGTGGGGATGATGCGGATGGGGTTACGAGTCTCAGGAAACTGTCTCGAGCAGAAGAAGTTAGCGCCGAGGACGGTCTTTCCCGGTGATACGGCCCCGCCGAACTTCGTCGCAATTGTCGTCGCAATTGTCGTCTTTCCAGATCCAGCCTGACCAGTCAACCAAAACACGGCGGGGCTATCCTCTGCTGTGTCATTAGCCCAATCTTCAATCTCGTCCAAGATTCCCACTCGCGTTCCAGCTGTACACTCTTCTCGTCGTATCGCCTGGTCCAAGATCACACTTTTGTAGTCTGCGTTCTCGGACGGGCGAAGTCTATATAGCCTCTCTTTCTGCAGTGCGGTGAGTACGCATCCCTCGTCGGATAGCTTTGGGCTTACATGAATGTCGTCGGCCATCTGACTAGCAGTCTTCTGTATGCTCAGCGCCATGTCCGTCTGTAGAAATCAGTATTGGGCAGACAGACAGAGAAGCGGTTCCACTGACCAGGAAATTGATTCGCGAGGTATCCATACGGGTCCATATCTCTTGGATCTGCTTTGCAGCCTCCTCGTAGTCAAAAATTCGTTTGGCGAGGGACGCGCTCTTGAGGTCGCCTAGATCCTTCAACGCGCCTCGCAAAGCGCTATGCAAGCTACCTGTTAGATGCGACTTCGTGGACGAGAATATACTCACGCGGTGAAGCGTGCCAGCGCAGCTTCAGCTGGCTTAGGCACGCCATCATGTGTCGCCGCCTCCATGACCTCCAGGTTGGCTGATATATCGAATATGCGCATTGCAATCTCTTCTTTATTTCCATCGATTGTCTACATCACATCAGCTTGGCCCATATCGGACGGGTATCACAGATCTCACCTCTTTCGCTTCCAGAACCGCTTTGGCGACACCGAGTGCAAGCTTGACCGGGTTGGGCTCCGCAAGGTCGGGTAGTTTCTTCAACAAAGTCTTTGCGAACCGCCCTGCAACGCCAAGGGCATCCATCACGTTCTCGGTGAGGTTTGATGGGGTAGCAGTCTGGGTAGATGCTCCGGGATGAACATCCTCGGATGGAGGACCTGTACGTGGTGATGAATATCGTGGTACCGCCAAAGTTACTAACAGTAAAAACGAACCTCGATTGACGGATACACTGCCCAAGTTTGATGAGGGTGGAAATCCATGAACCGGAGCGACTTTGTCCGCTGGAACGACCGGATCTGCGATGACTTTCCGTTCGAAAGACACTTGTGAACTTGAGTGGACACACATACCCTTAATGACACTTCCGATGATCGAACCAGCAGCCTTTGAAGCGTTCTCCTGGTGTCCAAGTGTCCCTTGAATCACCGACGCAGATTGATGGATGTTGTCGTCTCGGGGTATGGCTATAATTTTGATCAGCACAGGTGCCGATGACCAGAAAGAGAGCCAACCTTGCTGAGCTGATAAAGAAGTAGCGTGGCCAAGAGGGACGGGAGTACGAGGAGAGTCCGTTTGAAACATCAAGTCCGAAATGTCAGGCGTACTCATATCTACGAGAAGTTTAATCGTAGGAGCAAAACATCTTTCACAGCTCGACGTACTGGCCATGCGTCCAATACCCTGGCCAGGGTGAAGAGGCTCGTTTTCGTCACCTGTGGAAGGAGAATGAGAACGGGAGTACTCCCCCTGTACACAGAGACGCACCTTGTCCCCCCGCAACATCAGAGAGGGAAACTGTTGCGGCACGATCGTCCGCGCCCTTATCGCCCCGGCGGAACACTCTCTTGATTCCTTTGCCCAATCCGGCAGCAACACGGCGTCCAAGAGACCTTTTGGGGATTTTAGTTCCAGGATCAGGGGTGTGGGTGCTGGGAAGCATGTTTTCGTTGGTTTTTGTTGAGTTCGATAGGTTTCAAGCTGTAAGGCAGTAGTGGCTGATGATAGTACCAGTCAGAGAGCGGTGAGTCTTGCGGTCCGCACGATACCGCATGTCAGTCTAAAAATACCTCTGCTTTGACCCGCGGACAATTCCTAGAACAGACTTTGTATTTTGCACCTCCTCTAGCGCCCAGCTTTTCCTATGGTCATAGCCAATTCTTATAGGGCGGTCTGCCTTGAGAACCTCTTCATTTATCTGCCATCAAACTCAAACCGCGTCCATGGCTTGGGTTCGCAGTTGGGGCTCTCTAGGCCCTCTGAATCATTCATGACCCCATCGAACGCCTATGTGTCAGGTCCCGTTTTCGTATCACCGTCGCTCATGCCCAACAAGGTGTCATCGTCGCGCAGAAAAACACTGCCGCGGGCTTCAACAGGTGCCATGTCAGGGTGGCTCGTGCAGTGGGGTCCCATCAGGTATGTGCTTCGTCCTTCTTCCAGCCCCTATTACCGCGCGTTCCACCCTCTCGTGCCGCACTAGATGCTCACCCAGTAGCGCAAGCAGACACCGGCACCAATGCCGTTGCACACTGCCCTAAATTGTCAGTGCCCTCGCGTCGCTTATTCACGGCTGCAGCGCTAGTGGACTCTGGCGGCGACGTCGACGCTGCTGCGTGCGTGTCCTCAAGGTAGTGCTTTTGTCGTTGCTAATCACGTACAACAGGCGGTACGAACTCCAGTCAATGTCGATCCTAGCGACCATCTCCGGATGTCGATCTCATCCTCCCAGTTCGCCTACTGCAAATTTACCGCACCAACAGTGTCACGAACTTCCCATTGTGCTATACTGGACAAAGTTAACGTCAAACCACCGTCTTTGCCGCACACCAGCAGCCACATAGGATGCAACGTGCTGCTACGCCCCCGCCGCACGTATGACTCTAACTGTGACACCCAAATTCTTTTTATCGCAGGCTAGCGTTGATCCTACTCACCAGCAACAGTGGCGAGAGCAGGTTCTGAGATTGAGCAGTGACTTGAAGAGTCTGATGTCAGCGCTGCACATCACAGCTTCCGCTCGTCCATAACACGGCAGTGGCCAATTCGACCAAATTCGCAGGCGCGATGACACACACCAAGTTGCTGATTTACATCGGAAGACACTTGCGCGAGAGACGGTGCCGAAAATGGCGAGGAGGTTGTTAGTATAAGGACACTCACAAAGAGAAAACGGAAGTCTTAGTCTGCCAAATGCGAAGAGACGGGTCACGATCCTAAGCCTTAGTTATTCATTCAACAATGACATACAGGCGAATTGTGACGAAGGAGCTTGAAGCCGAGTCAGAGACGGAATTCCGAGCTACTTGAGGCACAAAAATTGCAATAAAGGCATACGGCGCTGCACATGATGTGACTGAAATCGATGCAACCGGTAAGCCTGGCTGAATGAATACGCAAACGATGGATGTATAGTGATAGACTCGTTGACGTGAAGACGCGGGGGTGTTTCTCCGCAGGACTACATAAAGGGCTATTCGAATGTCGTTTATACGTCTCTGCAATTACTAATGAGCTTCAAGAGGTTCGCAGATAAAAGTCAATGAACATACGCTCTGTTAATCATAAAAACTCGGCGACTCTCCCAATGAGTTTCAATGTCACTCCTACTGCGTTTATCGTCAAGATTCTCCGCCTTGACACCAGCGCAGCGCCTCAGCTTCTGAGTTCAGCTGTCCAGTCACCACAGGTCTGATTGATGTGAGATAGACGATGCCCATAAAGCACTCCGCAAATTCCAGAACACCTTTCTGAGTGACGATGAGGCTGGCCTCAAGGTGAAGGAGAGTCGAAATGATACCGTCGACCCTAGCGCTGGCTGCGCGTTGGCTGAGCCTGATGTCCTGTGACTATGGAACTCTTCGAAACTGGTCCGCTGGAGTCGAAAGGGGGTCGTCTACGACAAGAAGTTGGAAGGCGCTTTCGAGATGGATAAGAAAATGTGATGGAGTTGACCGAACCGCAATCGACTGCAGATAGCTGGAGTTGCGATAGTTGCTTTTGTTCGAGCATGATGTCGAGACCAAGAGCGGGCAAGGCGCCAGCGGTCTTGAAACCCAGCGTTTGCGTTAGTGGTCGAGGGCCAGCTCGATGAATCTGTCTGCGACGACAATGTGCAGTATGGTACCGAACTTGGGAACCCCAAAAACCAGAGTCAGGGTGGCCACACCGAGAATGAGACATGGTACCCAAGCCTGCGAGAGCATACAGGGCGCCTGGAACCTCTGCTTTGTGTACTCGAGGCCGGTCGGGCATTCGGTGCAAATCTGGTCGTCGTCGACGCTCTCGCTGTCGCTCATATTTCGTGAGTATAAATGTGCTGAAGAATATGGATGGTAAGCCAACAAATTCGTACTGACTTAGTTCAGAGGGGTTACTTGCATGTATTTCATCAACTGGCCCACCAGCGTTTATCAGCGGCCTCGTTCCAGCAGCTATCTGGCCACTCGCCCATGCGAGTATGTCGGCGCCACTTCACCGATATAGAGGACCTGCAATAAGGGAATCGGTTACGTATGCTCGATATGCACTGCGCCGTCTCAAGGCCGCGCCTTGAGCGGCCAAGTGTATCCCGTTCTCTTCGTTCAATCTTCGTTGACAGCAGCGACGGTCGCGCCCCGAGTCCGCCATTGTCTGCGCCTCCCGGCCAGCTGGTTCGCCTCTGGCAACACCGCGCATGTGTTGAAATGGCCCCAAAACTGAGGATGGTCGACCTGGAGAGCGGTTCGCATCGAGATTCACATCCTATGATCCGTGTCCAGGAAAGTAGCGAGACGCGAGACACGATGCGCCAACCTCTGCCCGCGGGAAGGGGTAGGTGCAAACGTGACCGCACGCTGAGGGTCTTGCGACTCCACCAAATGGCACGCGAGGCACGAGACGCCATTTTCCGCCCATCCTTCAGGGTAGTCCTGCCGGATTCATGGCGTCGGATGACGCTCCGTTCCATGTGCAGCGACGACGGGTTTCCGAAACACGCCGAAAGCACCTCTGGAGGGCAGAAGGGGAGTGTCTATTGTCCTTTTTATGGCCGTTTCGTCTATGGTGCCAACTTCTCTTCGTTGGGAGGGATGGTGGCCGGTGGTTGTCGCAGAAATGAGTAGGATGAAATAGGTTGTTGAAGATGGCCCCTGGCTATCGATTTCTGGATTTCATACGTCTGTGCGAGAGCTGATATTCGCGCGATCCAGCCCACATGAGCGAGCACTACTCTGCACGACGGGGGCGAACGGAGTCTAGAGTAAGCGTCTGAGTGTCTGAACCGATAAAAAAAAAAGGGGATCAGAGTGCTTAGACTCACGCCAAAAACGATGAGCGAATGAGCTGAGGACAACTGCGAGGGGCCTTGGGAGACGCGAAGGACGACAGCAGAGGATAATCTCGGTGGCGGAGATACAATCGAGCAAGCCGACTGAGTCATGCTCTACCAGTGCGTTCCGATGGCGGACCATACCAGTATTACTATGGGATGGGTAGATTGAGGCGAGTGCGCTACATCCGTTGCGAGAGACGGCACAATGTACAGGACGTGAATTGCTGAAGGACGTCCAGGCTCCGACGATATTCTCCTTTCAGGATGAAGATAGCGCTCGACGAGGACTTTGCATGAGATGCCGAGTACATGAGAGACCGGCGAAAGCAAGGAGTCTGAGTGGTTTGCGAGGAAGGAGAAAGAAGATGCGAACGCGGCTGTCGGTTGCTGACACAACCAGTTGATCCGCTCAGCCTGCTGGCCTCCGGCGTCTAATCGTGACCAATGCCTCGGCCCCGCAACTACTCTAGCAGGCATCTCCTAACCCTTATTCATGACTACAACCCGACCCTCAACCCTCTGGCACTTTTTTTCTCAACCTCCCTTTCTTGCATTCACATTGAGATCCCCCGCTCAACAAGATTCGCTGGACAACACTTGCCGCGTCGTCGTCGCCGCGTGGAATAACACCAGCCCTGGCTTCAAAAGAAGCCATTTCACAAATGTGTGGCTCGCGGAGTGGAGTCCCATCCAGGTATTCCCTCCGTCGTCCTTCCACTCTGCCCGCATGTCGCTCTAGAGCCTCGCGATCGTCGCTGCTGCTCACCCACAACAGCAGGATCTGACGGTGTAGTCGACAGCCGTCGCTGCTCGCCCGCAGAGGTGTCTATCGCATTCGGCCATTACCCTCGCGTCGTACTTGCTGCTTATTTACAGCTGCGGCGCTAAAAGATCTGGCAGCGTTGTCGATGTCAACATACAGGTTGTTGCACGCCTCCTCAATGCCGCGCTACCGTCACCGCTGCTCACCTACGGCAGTGGCGGTAGCGAACTTCAACATCAACGTCGATATCGGCGAATAAACTGCTCCTTCGCAAATCCCATCTCCTCCACCTCGCTGCAAGATGTCCACATCGACAGTATCGCCGACTTCCAGCCGTTCTGGCCTGCGCGCCGCCTTCACATCTCATTTAGCGCCACGGTGGCGTGTAATGCGACGCTCTACCACTGTCGTCGTTGCTCGCCGCTTCAAACAGTGACGGCCAAGTCTGTTGTTGCGGGCCGTCGTCGCTGCTGCTCATTCGCAGCAGTGGCGATAGCAGGCTCCGCCGTCGAGCAGCAGCTCTTAGAGTGTAGCGTCCACGCTGCATGCCATTGCTGCTGTTCATCTACTGAAGCGGTAGTGGCTGGCTCTGCTACCGCGTTGACGAGAACTCCATCAGCATCGATATGGTCGCTCGTTGTTGCCAGATCCTGAAGTCGGAGCAGCCGTTGCCGTTGACATCGTTTCACGCTGTTCTCGACGATGCGCGATTATGATTACTCAGCCTGATAGCCGGTTAGCGGTCGCCGATGTTGAGCGACTGCTCAAGGTTCGTGGCGCTACGCCCTTGTTGCTGTTAATCTCATCCACTGCTCAGGACACTGTATAGCGACATTCAAATAGCGCACCGCTCTCGCCTGCGCACGCTACCTATTCTCTCGAACGATTGTGATGGACATGATAGACGACGATCGGCGTCGTTGCTTGTTCACGCACACTAAGATAACATTGTTTATCATTGACGTACGTCCGCAATTGCTCAATTGATATGCTTCGCTAAATTAGGAGCTAATGGAGGCGCCATTGCCCTCCATAGGCAGCTACTGACTTCTACAGAGCTGTATTATCCCCTTTTTCGTGTTCTTGATGGTCAAATTTCAAGGGCAGGAACAATATTAGATGCTGAACCACTTAATTAAGCAATTGGCTGATGCAAGGCTGATGCCATAAAAAAATGTGCATAGTTTCACAGATAAATGGTTCACTATTTGCTCAATGTTTATATAATTGAATCAAGGACCTGTTGAGAGTTGCCCAGAAGGATGATTCAAACTGTTTCCAGGCTGAAGAGTCTGGAAGAGTTGACAATGTGGTGTAGCTCAACAGTAGCTGACCTGACAATTTATTGTGGTCCAGGTGTGGTGATGCTGAGGTAGCTGTCACAGTTTGATCTCACAGTTCCCAATTCACAGATGCTATCCTTGCTTGACAAGCTCTTTGTATACACTCCAAATATAGGCTATAATCTGTCAGTCTGTCTCCTTACTTGCAACAGCACCTCACAATAAGATATAAAGCAAAATTCATTATAAATCAATACTGTTTGAGAGAATTCAGTTTATGGTTGAGCTTCTCCAGTGAAAGTATATAGAGCATGAGAGAAAAATGCCACTACTCTACCCACATTGTTAGACTGTTGAAGAATTTACTCAGGAAGCCCTGCACTTGATTCCACTTGAACTCAGAAATTTAATCCCAGATATTTTGTCTCTCACCTTTGAATAATGGCAAGCCTTGAGATGACAAAGTCATCCCCTAGTTATATTAAACTGATCAAATGATATCAAATCCAAATCAAATCACAAAGAAAGTCCTTAGAACATCCATACAGATTATAAAACAGGGTTAGTTTCCAGGTAGACTATAGTTCCAAATAATTTGTTACAAAGGTAACATTCTTAAACTTTTGACAAAAATCCAGAAAATCTCATAAATGGAGAAAGAATTAAATCCAGTATCAGAATTCTGAAAAAAGGGGATGATTTCTGACTAATAAACCCTTTGAGATGATACAGTAGTCAGGTAATACTAATGGAACTAAACAGGTGTATAACAGCTTGCCCAGTTCTCTCCAAGCATGTCCATAGACCTGGAAAAATCAATAGAGCCATAGCCTCCCTTTGATATTACTAGAGTACAGTGTGGATCTTGCACCTCAGAAGCCTCTCTATCTATCCACATTAGCTGGTGATCTTCTGATTCTGTGGAAAAAATCCATCCATCTTCCAAGATCCTCCATTGTGTGCATTTCAAATCAGTTGATAATATCCTGTCTTCAATCCTGGCATCTGTATGATTGGAAGAATGGCCATCTACAAAAATATCCTCCAAGCATGTCATGGCTCTAACAGAAGTGTCCAAGAGAATCAATTTCTGGTTGTTGGATATGTCCCAAACCCTGATGCTATCCTGTGATGTACAAGATGCAATATGACTCCCATCACTAGACAGTGCAATATAAAAAATTGGATGTTGGGAGCCATAAAATACATGCAACTGCTGGCCAGTAGTAGAGTCCCATGAGCACACTGTCCTGTCATAGGAGCCAGACACAATAGTTCTGCCATCAGGTGAGATATCAACTGCATAGACACTGCGTTGATGCCCTTCCTGTCAGGGCAACACCACAATCAGTGTGATCACCACTAACAAGACCAAGCAGAGAAAGAGAGAACTAGAGAGAGATGGAGAGGAGATGTCAATGACCTAAGGATCACACCAGGTATGTAGTGGAAATCCTAAGAGATTGAAGCTGAGGCTACACCTACTGACTACAAGGGGTTTTATACCTACTCAGTACTCTAGAATATTCTGTAATGATATCATAGGTATTACATCATAGAATGGAGTGGAATAGAATGGAATGGAATGGAAGGTAATGGAAAAAGCACAAGGAATTATCTAGAAGATCTAAATATAGCCATGAAACTAAAAATAGAATGGATGTAGATAATCAGGGTTGGTGATAAGATAAGGAAATAGGGAGAACCCTGACATCACCCCCCCTCTAAGGCACATTTTCCACAATGTGCATACAGTGGTCAATTTTGCAGGGCTTAGAGGGAGTGGGAGCAGTGGTATAATTGGTGTAGGGAACAAAGGAAAGTCTATCAAAAGTTGTAGCAGAGATTCTCCTAGGGGCAGATGGGTGCTTGTTATGGAAGTCCTTTATTGCTTGGGGAGAATTCTTGAGGTTTTCTGTGGGCTCCCAAGTGCTTTCCTCCTGAGGGTAGTTCTTCCACTTGACTAAATACTGTAAATGACCCCTGAAGATCCTACTGTCCTTGATATATTCAACTTCCCATTCTGGATTATCCCCTTGAATAACAGGATCTGGTCTAGAAGGAGCCTTTCTTCCAGAGATAGGGTCTGGAGTATATGGCATAAGCTTGACAGTATTGAATACAGGATGGATCTTCATGCTTGGAGGTAGCTTAAGCCGATAGGCATTAGGTCCAATCACTTTGGTAATTTTGTAAGGACCAAATCTCTTGTCTTCAAACTTCTTGTGAGGCCTATCAGTCTTAAGGTCTTTACCATCCAGCCAAACCATATCTCCAACCTTGTATTTTACAGCTTCTCCTCTGTTTCTATCATAGAATCTAGCCATATCATCTGCAGCCTTCTTTAGGGCAGATTCTGCTTCTTTCCTGGCTTCTTCCATGCCTTTAACAAAGGTATCCACTGATTCCATCTTACTGTCTCTGAAGGGCTCAGTGCCAATCCTAGGGTTCCTTCCATTGTTCAGCATGAATGGTGTCTGCCTTGTAGAAGCCTGAACTCTGTTGTTGTAGGAGAATTCCCCTAAGGCTAACCATTCCACCCAGTCATCTTGTCTATGGCTTATGAAGAGTCTGAGATACTGCTCAATTTCCTGGTTGACTCTCTCAGTCTGCCCATCAGTTTGAGGATGGTAGGCTGTAGAGGCAGCAGTAGAAATACCCAGAATAGAGTTTAGCTCTTTCATAAACTTGGAGACAAATTGTGGTCCTCTATCACAGATTACTTTAATAGGTAACCCATGGAGCTTCCAGACATGGTCTCTGTACAGCCTAGCAGTGCCTTCAGATGTGATTTTGTCTGTAGTGGCAATAATGTGTATCATCTTGCTAAGCTTGTCAACAACAACCATGATGGCATTATAGCCCTGACATTCTGGAAGTCCAGTAATAAAGTCCACAGAGATGAACTGCCAGACATCTGAAGGGATTTGGGTGGGAACAAGGTGGCCTACAGGTTTGGCAGGAAATGTCTTGGTCCTGTTACATCTGTCACAGCCCTTGGTATATGCTGCAATAAAGTGAGACATTCCTGGCCACCAATAATTCCTTGAAACAAGTTCAATAGTCTTCCATTTCCCTGGATGTCCAGCAATAAAGGTGTCATGGTGCTGTTCCACAATCTTTCTTCTAAGATCTTTGTCTTTGGGAACATACACCTTGCCTCTGAACAATATCAGACCCTGCTCCTGAGACCATTCCTGTCCATCAATCTTTGTGGTTGAGGACTTTTTAAGTTCCTCTACTGCCTTGACTACCTGCTCATCAAGGTTCTTTGCCTGTCTGATCTCCTTCAGCAGATCATTCTCTGCATAAGTGAAGGTAGCATGTCCCTGATTCAAAGCCTGGATTTTGAAGTAGGAAGGCTTAAGGAGTACAATATCCTGATTGTCTTTGTCTCCTTTGGCATGGTCTGACCTCCTAGACAAGGCATCTGGCTTTTGGGAGCTTTTACCAGGTCTGTGATGAAGAGAGAAGTCAAATCTGGACAAGAACAAGGACCATCTAGCCTGCCTTCTAGTTAACTTCTGGGCAGTCATAAAGTATTCTAGATTTTTGTGGTCTGTCCAGATCTCAAAGGTGTGTTGAGTCCCTTCAAGATAATGTCTCCATTCATCAAGTGCCCTGATGATTGCCAGCATTTCCTTGTCATGGATGTCATAATTCCTTTCCACTTCTGATAGACTCTTAGACATAAAGGCAACAGGGTGCCACTTCCCATCTGATCCTTCCTGTGACAAGACTGCTCCTGTGGCATAGTCAGAGCTGTCTGCTTCAAGTTTATAGGGTTTGTTGTCATCAGGAAATACCAGAACAGGAGAGGAGGTGACACTCTTTTTGAGATCATCAAATGCCTGCTGCTGTCTAGGAGACCATCTCCAGACTGTTCCTTTCTTAGTCAAATCATGAAGGGGTCTGGCTAAGTCTGCAAAGTCCTTAATGAACCTTCTGTAGAAGTTTACAAATCCCAAGAATGATTGAACATCCTTGACATTCTCAGGTTCAGGCCATTTGGAAACTCCCTCTACCTTGACAGGATCCATTTCAATCTTGCCTTGTGAAATGATAAGTCCAAGATATTCAATCTTTTCCTTCTCAAATTCACATTTTTCTGCTTTAAGGTAGAGTTTGTTTCTCTGCAAGACTTCTAAAACCTTTTTGACTACCTCCCTATGATGATCCAGAGTCTCAGTAAAAATGAGTATGTCATCCATGTAAACAATGACAACATTCCCATCTATGAGCTCAATAAAGATGTCATTCATCATAGTTTGGAAAGTTGCAGGACTATTGGTAAGACCAAAGAACATGACTAGTGGTTCAAAGAGCCCTCTATTGGTTCTGAAGGCAGCTTTCCACTCATCTCCTTCCTTGATTCTGACATTGTTAAAACCCCACCTGACATCCAGCTTGGTGAAGTACTTGGCTTTAGACAATTTGGTAATGATGTCAGAGATCAAAGGTAAGGGATAGGAGTTTTTAATGGTCATGCTGTTTAATCTCCTATAATCCTGAACCAGTCTAAGGGAGCCATCCTTCTTTTTGACAAAGAATACAGGTGATGCCATAGGTGACTTAGAGGGCCTGATTCTTCCAGACTTCAGATTCTCCTCAAGAAAGGCATCAAGCTCTTTCTGTTCATTTGGGGATAGAGGATATATCTTAGATCTGTAAGGGTCTGAACCAGGCTTGAGCTCAATAGCATGATCCCAAGGCTTTCTGTCAGGAAGCCTATCAAAAGATTCCTTGGAGAAAACTCCCTTGAACTGGTGATATTGCTTAGGGACAATTTCTTCAAAGGACTTCTTTGGGGAATCATTCTGCTGGTGAGACTCTTCTGCCAATTTTTGGGACACAGTAGAAGTAGCATTGATGATTTGTTGCTGAGGATGGAGGTAAGAGACAAAAACTCTATCTTCAGGACCAAATTCAGAAGGCTCAGGGGCTTCAAAGAGATCAGCTCCTTCTTCATGAAATTGGGGAAGTTGTCTCCTACTAATTGCAGCAATTCTCTGCCTCTTCCTTCTGGCTCTCTTGACTTCCATGTGGCATTCAGGAGGGCATCTAATGAATTGAACCTCTCCTGTTTTCCAATTGACATCAGGGTTGTGGAGCCAAAGCCAGGTATGCCCAATAATTGCAGGTTTATCCCCTAAATCACAGACAGCAAAGGTGGCCTTCTCTGAGTGATTTTGGAAGACCATAACCAGATCTACTTCCTCATAGATTGAACCTCCTTTGTTGAGAGTTCCATCTACATTATATACTGGAATGGCTCTAGGAAGTTTCCTGGTGTTAAGATTATGGTACTTCACAAATTTCACATCAAGAAATAGGCCAGTAGCACCACTATCTAGCAGAGCATCAACAAGAAACCTTTTGCCTGTATCCATTGCTTTCAAAGTAATAGACAGTTGTGTAGAGAATTTAGGCTTAAGGCTCCTGATGTAGACTCTTTCAGGAATAGGAGAGAGAAGGCTTTCAGACATGGTTTCCTTTTCAGTGTCAGAGTGTGGACTGGGATCTTCATTCTCTAATACACTGAATTTATTCCACTGGGACATGTCTTTCACCAGTGGGACTACTGAAAATTCTGGTCTGATTGTCCTTCTGCCTTCTTCTTCTCTTCTTCTTCCTTCAAGATCATTTCCCTGAAGTGATTCTTGATTTCTTCATGGTCCATGGCATTGATGTTGGTGGTGGACCTGCAGTTGACTGCCTTGTGGCCAGGCTTCCTGCATTTGAAGCATACCAGAGGTCTGACAGACTTCCAGCCTGAATCAACTTCCATGGGAACTACATCTGATGACTTCTGCTGAGCATTGGTACTCTGAGAAGCAGGTGGGGGAGAGGCGACAGATGGACTTGGGTGGGAGGATGGTTTTGCAGGACTCTGTGGGGTCAAGGACTGTTTAGAAAATGGGTTAACAGAGGTCCTCTTGGTAGACTCCCTCTGCCTCCACTGTCTATCCAGCCTCAAGGCCCAAGAAATCCAGCCTTCCAGAGTGCTAGGCATCTGGGGAAGATTGTAAATTCTATCCACCAAAGAAGAGTTAAGTCCATTCTGAAACTTCTCCACCAGGGCAGCATCATTAAACCCTGTGTCCTGAACCAGCAGTCTAAAGTCAGCCACATATTGATCAGCAGTATTGGTGCCTTGCTTGAGCTGATTCATTTTGTGTCTGGCTGTTGCTCCAGGGTTGGGGTCACCAAAGGTAGCCCTAAACTCTGAAACAAAGACTTCCCAAGAGACCTCTTCACAGAAATTAGGATCCAATTGCTGGATCTTCATTCTGGCCCACTTGTCAGCATTCCCTGCTTTCATGAAAGAAAGTGCACAAATGACCTTGTTAAAGTCACTAGTGATACCACTTCCATAAAAGTAAAGGAGGCATTGGCTGAGGAAGCTTTCTGCCTTGCTCATTGAACCATCAAATGGCTCTGGTGGGGCAACCTTGACAAAGGATGAAAGGTTGGAGGGCTTGAAGAGTAAGGGACTGGCCAGGCCAACAGAGCCAGATTGGGACCCAGCAGCAAAGTTTGATTGGTGATGATGTTGATGGATTGGTGATTGGTGTGGTGGTGGTTGGTGATGATACTGTTGTTGTTGAAGTTGTTGGAGTTGGTGATTCTGCTGCTGGAGGTCCACAATCTGCTGCTGAAGCTGTGTTACCTGCTGCATAAGCTGATCTAGAAGACCAGGAGCAGAGGAGGTAGGGTTGGTATCAGCCATAATGACTGGAAAGGGTGGGATGCACTGTGGTGTGTGTGGGAGAAGATGTAAGTACTGAAAGTGCCCTTGCTAGCTACAAGTATTCTAAAAAAGGCTATCTACTGGATACCCAGTTGTCTGTTCCTGTAAAGGACTCTAAACCCTAGGCTCACAGGTTCTCTGGTTTTGCCTAGAATGCCAAAAACTGACTGAACCCCAGGTTTCCCTACAGCAGCCAGCCCCAACAGTTGGTATCCCTATCTACTAAGTTCACACACAACACACACACAGGCAGGAAAGGAGTGCTGAGGTATGGAGATGATGGAGTGAGGGGAGAGGGTAGTTGGTGGAGGATAAGGTGTGGAGAGATAGGAGGTGAGAGTTGAGGGTTGAGAGATGAGAGGTGGATGAGAAGTGGGAGCTTCAATCTTCTGTCAGGGCAACACCACAATCAGTGTGATCACCACTAACAAGACCAAGCAGAGAAAGAGAGAACTAGAGAGAGATGGAGAGGAGATGTCAATGACCTAAGGATCACACCAGGTATGTAGTGGAAATCCTAAGAGATTGAAGCTGAGGCTACACCTACTGACTACAAGGGGTTTTATACCTACTCAGTACTCTAGAATATTCTGTAATGATATCATAGGTATTACATCATAGAATGGAGTGGAATAGAATGGAATGGAATGGAAGGTAATGGAAAAAGCACAAGGAATTATCTAGAAGATCTAAATATAGCCATGAAACTAAAAATAGAATGGATGTAGATAATCAGGGTTGGTGATAAGATAAGGAAATAGGGAGAACCCTGACACTTCCATGCAAAAAATTTGCTGTCCAGTTGACATAGACCAGAGTCACACAGTTTTATCATCTGAACCAGAAGCAATCTGGGTGCCATCTGAAGAGATTGAAACTGAGGAAATTTGGGCTGTATGACCCTCAAGAGTATGGAGCACTGTCAAGTTGTCTGCTGAAATCTCCCAGATATAAATATTTAGGTCCCAAGATACAGCATAAATCACATTACATACAATTGCCACTTTTTGAACAATATTTTCATGTGTGGTCAGGGTCCTTGACTGCCATTGACCAGACACTAGATTCCAGATAATGATTGTGTGATCCCGAGAGCTTGATACAATTGTTTTGCCATCCTGGGAAACTGCAATTGATTTTATCCCACCTGTATGGCCATCAAGAGTGTGAATGAGGTTGCCACTGTGTGTATCCCAGATCCGGACAGTCATATCATTAGATCCTGAGGCAATCCATTTGCTATCAAGAGTGACTGCCACTGAAACTACAGCACCTTGATGACCAAGCAGTTTTTGTAGCAGTAGTCCATTAGATGCCTCCCAGATCCGCATTGAACCATCTGCATGACCTGATACAATTTGGGTATTGTGGTGCAGAAAGGCTATTAAGTAGATAGTTGACAGTTCTTCTTCCACAGGAATATAACTAGAGATCTGATTTGGTTGGCCAGAACTGAATATAACTGGAAGGTCTGAGTTGTTGGTATGTGTAAGCACAGGAAGTCTATAAAAATTGGATTTCCAGGCTTGAATCATATTGTGATCTCCTAACCAGGTAGCCAGATGGGAAATATACAGATGTGGTGTTGACTTACTGAAATCCCCTCTACCCAAGGGAACAGTGAAAGCAATCACTTCCTGCAGGTTGCTAAGAAGGATTAAATTGGTTCCGTCATGCTATTCAATAAACCTCTCAATTTATTCATAAAGGTAAGTATGAGTACACACCTGTTCAACCCAGCGTTGAGCACGGGACAGAATAGAGCCACATTTATCAGATTGCTTGATCAAGTTCATCAACTCAACCCAAAAAAGGGCCCGCAGCTGCAGAAAGTGTTCAATTTCTTGTGACGATGTTGTGGGGTCACCACTAATAGGCAGATGATGGCTCCAATTCACGGCGGAATATGCAAGGAGTGAATCAATATCATAGTGATCACTATCTAGAAGGAAGGATGATGGAATCTCGCATATATTGAACTTGAGTTTATGTAGCCAGGTTTGAGCCAGGTGAAGCAAAGATCTCGCAGTTGCTTCTGGAGAACGGACTCGTCACACGAGAAAGTAAATGATTCCCCGTTTAGCTCAAAGTTTGAGCGCGTTGAATCAAAGATGAAATCAGGGAAAGAGGCATGATACCAAAAGATCAATCCATCTTGCACATATAGGACCGCATGTAGGCTATTAACAACAGCCTGTACAATCCCTGGAGTGGGCCCATTTCCCCTGAGGAGTGCAGAAACAACAGATGGTGAAGATCTCTCCCCAGTAGATAGCAACATATGAATAGCACTGAGCCGGCGTTGGCGTTGCTTTCCTCTGGATGCTGACAGTGCATCTCGAAGAATATGCTGATAGAGAACATCAATAATGAATTCGGATCCGGATCTGTCAGCACTCATGTTCCCTCTGTGCGTATATTGAAGGAGTTCATCCAGGAGTTCCATCTGTTCATCCTCCTGTATGTCAGTGCGGGGTGTCAGATATCGAACGGTTGTAGCAGCGTGAATGAATAGTCCATCTGCAAGAGCTTCAAGTTTGCCCAAATCCTCACTGTTGAGCATCGGAAGGTGTAATTTAAGGTACTTTGCGATGTCGGAGGATACCTCTTTCAGGGGAACACGTTGCAGCCACCTTTCCGTTCTGGTGTTGAATGAGGCAATCAGACTCACAATTTTGGGATCAGATCGACTAGTAATGAAGATCTTGAATCCCTTCAGGGAGACGTTGTTTAGCAAGTTGAAAAGACTACTCAAGAAGTCTGCAGAACCATCATCGGCGAGCTCGTCGAGGGCATCAATGACAATAAGGTATGGCACCGAGCTGGCGCGAATGCTCTCTGATTGCAGCCAGGGAGCTACAAAGATAGAGCGAAGCTGGTCGGATATCGGATATGATACCACATCAAATTTGTCACCAACCACCAGGGCATCAGCGAAGGACGTGCACTTACGTGCAAGGTGGTATGCAATGGTGGGGATGATGCGGATGGGATTGCGGGTCTCGGGGAACTGTCTCGAGCAGAAGAAGTTTGCGCCAAGGGCTGTCTGTCCAGGCGGCACAGCTCTGCCGAACTTCGTCGCAATCGTGGTTGCAATTGTTGTCTTTCCAGATCCAGCCTGACCAGTCAACCAGAACACTGCGGGGCTATCCTCCGCTGTGTCACTTGCCCAATTTTCTATGTCCTCCAAAATCCCGAGTCGTGTTCCAGCTATACACTCTTCACGTCGTATCACCTGATCCGAGATCACACTTTTGTAATCCGCGTTCTCGGACGGGCGAAGTCTATATAACCTCTCTTTCTGGAGAGCAGTGAGTACACACCACTTACAAGACCACTTTGGGCTTACACGGATGTCGTTAGCCATCTCACTGGCGGTTTTTTGTATGCTAAATGCCATGTCCGTCTATAGAACTCGGTATTCAGACCAACAGATCTGAGATGAGGGGTTACACTGACCAGGAAATTGTTTCGTGAAGCATCCATACGCGCGAAAATGTCTCGAATTTTCTTCGCAGTCTCCTCATAGTCAAGAATGCGTTTGGCGAGGGAAGCACTTTTGAGGTCACCCAAATCTTTCAATGCACCTCGCAAAGCGCTATACAATCTGCATGTTAGATTATATTTAATCAATACAAATTTGCTCACTCTGTGAAGCGCGTCAGCGCGGATTCGGCTGGGTCAGGCACCCCATCATGCGTCGCCGCCTCAATAACCTCCAGGTTGGCCGATATATCGAATATACGTGTTGCGATTTCTTCTTTATTTCCATCGATCGTCTACATCCTATCAGCTTTGTGCTATAACAAAAAGGTGTCAATGATCTCACCTCTTTCGCCTCCAGGACCGCCTTGGCAACCCCGAGTGCAAGCCTGACCGGGTTGGGCTCCGAAAGGTCAGGGAGTTTCTTCAACAGAGTCTTTGCGAACCGTCCTGCAACGCCAAGGGCACCGATCATGTTCTCGGTACGGTTTGACGGGGTAGCAGTCTGTGGGGATGCTTCCAGGCGAACTTCCTTGGATGAGGGACCTATACAAGGTGATGAATATCGTGGCATCGCCAAAATTACTAACAACGAGAATGAACCTTGATTGACGGATACACTGCCCAAGTTTGGGGAGGGTGGAAATCCATGAACCGAAGTGACATTTTCTGCTGAAATGATCGGATCTGCGATGACTTTCCGCTCTGAAGACACTTGTGCACTTGGGTGGACACACATACCTTCAGTAACATTTCCGATGATTGAACCAGCCCTTGAAACGTCCTCCTGGTGTCCAAGTGTCTCATGAATCACTGACGCAGATTGATCGATGTTGTTGTGTTGGGGTATGGCTATAATTCTAATCAGTACAGGTGTCGATGACCGGAAAGAGAGCAAACCTTGCTGAGCTAATGACAAACTAGCGTGGCCATGAGGGACGAGAGTACGAGGAGAATCCGCTTGAAACATCAATTCCGAAATATCAGGCGCACTCATATCTACGAGAAATTTGAGTATACGTGCAGTACATCTTCAGCAACTTGACGTACTGGCCATGCGTCCAATACCAGGGTGAAGAGGCTCGTTTTCGTCACCTGTGGAAGAAAAATGAGAATAAAATACTCCCCCTGTATCCATAAACGTGCCTTGTTCCCCCATAACATCAGAGAGGGAAGCGGTCGTGGCACGATCATCCGCGCCCTTATCGCCCAGACGGAACACTCTCTTGATTCCTTTGCCCAATCCGGCAGCAACTCGGCGTCGAAAAGACCTTTTGGGCTTCGTAGTTCCAGGATCGGGAGTATGAATTCCAGCAGACATGTTTTCTTTGATTTTTGTTGAGTTCAACAGGTTTCACGCTGTAAAGCAGTAGTGGCTGATGACAGTACCAGTCAAAGAGCGGTGAGAGCCTTGCAGTCTGTACCGCATGTCAGTCTAAAAATACCTCAGCTTTCACCCTCGCTCACAATTCTTTGAAAAAGACTTTGTATCTTGCATCCCCTCTAGCGCCCAGCTTTTCCTATGTTTATAGCCAATCCTTATACGGCCGTCTGCTTTGAGAATTCCTTCAATCATCCACCATCAAATCCTAAGCGCATGCATGATTCAGCCTCACAGATGGCGGGTCTCTCCAGTCATTCATAACTCAATCTGACATCCATGTGTCTGGTCCTAGTAGCATTGGTGTCAAACAATGTTAAGTACAAGAATGAGGAAGATGAGCCTGCTCGAGTAAATAAGAGCGGAAATAAGTAGAATTGCAGTGGGATTTTCTTGTCCATCTGCGCCAGAGCGCGGTTGGCGGATGGGCGAAGCTGTTGGCAGCGCGAAAAACGAAGAAACGAGAGTTACGAGGAGCAGATGACGGCCCATGGTGGCGAAGCGGTGATCGAAGGAGGGCGCCTGGACGAGTCACATACGGAATTATGGAGGTCTGGAGCTAAAAAAGGACCGAGGGGAAACGAAGCCACCGAGGTCGGAGTGCGATGGCGGAAAACTCAAAATATGGCGTCCACAGGATACGCAGGCGAGTTGGGACAAAGCAACCGTCGGTATAGACGAGTACAAGCGATGGCAGGATTGATATGGTAAGATAGAAGGAGTTGCAATAACCACTAGAGGGGTGGATTCTAAGGAAGATTCGGCACTAGAACCTACGGAACACACTATACAATACTTACCCGACACAGGTCAGACCTCCTCCAGCGGCACCGGTCTGAAGATGCGATAAATAAACGAGGGTTACGACCGCGCTCAACACGCCATGCAATCCCGACGAGGATATGTGTGGTGTCGAGAGCCCTCCCTATGGTTCGCCAAATGCACAAAAATTCACACCCACACATGTATAACTTTTCCACACATATATACAAGTCAAACCGCCAGAAACCATGTATTTTGCGTCTCATGTAGTACAGAGTGTCTCAGCTGACCAATCTTATAATTTCCTCAACCGCGTATCCCTCAAGAGCTTAAGGACAAGTGTTCGATTGGTGCCCAGAACCGTGGGAATTTGGTTTGATGGCTACCTGCCGCTCCTAGGCGCACCCATTATACTCTCATCTTTCCTTTCAATACCGTCGATAACGATCTACAGCCACGATGATCTTAATTTAGTGGATGAAAAGATGAACACTGTGACCGTGATCTATAAGAGCCACATATGAATTTTCGCTACACTGGCCATGACTTAACGATGGCCTGCACCGGCCTCACAACAAAACTGCACAGAGACAGTGAAAGGAGTAAGAAGAATCAAATAGATAAGCCAAGTAGCATCCTTAGTATCAATGAGTATTTTAGTCCAATAGTAAATTCTCATCAATGTTTAACAACCTGACTATGAACCGGGTCATTTTAAGCAGTCAGATGTAAAATTCCGCAAATCCTGCAAACTATTACACTCGCATTATCGGCTTATTACTTACTCACTTAACTGATCACTTGAGGGGATTGCGTTATAATCTTAATTGATCTACGAGCACGGCTTTGTTACCGCATCATGCCACCCCGCAACATAAGTGAGCACTTGCTCAATTACCGTTGATGTATTTGTTCTCCTTTGCTCAATAAAATAGTATATAATGCGCTCCAATCCCCTGTATTCTCAGCGCAAGACAGCGCTGTAGCCTCTGTGCACCCGATTCTTAGGAGAACAGGCAGCCATCAAACAAAATTCCCACGGTTCTGGGGACCAATCGAACACTCATCCTCAAGCTCTTGAGGGATACGCGGTTGAGGAAATTATGAAATTGGTCAGCTGAGACACTCTGTACTACATGAGACGAAAAATACACGGTTTCTGGTGGTTTGACTTGTATATATGTGTGGAAAAGTTATACATGTGTGGGTGTGAATTTTTGTGCATTTGGCGAACCATACCTCCCCACAGGGCATCCCTCCGCCCATAAAACGGAATGTAATGAGAGAGAGGCGGGTTCGACAAATTATTATATCGCGGCGTCGAGACGGGATTCTGGGCCACTTGAGGCCTGAAAAGGTGATTGACACATACACCACTGCTATTGAAATCGATGCAATCACTAAGCCTGATTGAACGAATACACAAACAATTTATGTGGACTGATGGACTCGTCGATTAGAAGTTGTGAGAGTGCTTCTGCACAGGGTTAAACGAAAGGGCGATCCGAGTTTCATTTATACATTTCTGTAGGTTGTAATAAGCTTCAAGAGGTGTGCAGATAGGAGTCAATGAACATGCAGTCTGTTAATCATAAAAAAACTCGGCGACTCTCCCGGTGAGTTTCAATGTCACTCCCACTGCGTTTTTCAGCATCATCCAGATTCTCCGCCTTGCCACTGGTGAGCAGCACTCAACTTCTGAGTTCAGCTGCCCGGTCACCACAGGCCTGATTGATGTGCGATAGACGACGCCCATAGGCCAATCCGCAAGTTCCAAAACACCTTGCTGAGTGACGACGAGGCTGGCCTCAAGGTGAACGAGAGTGTCTAGATGATATCATCGACCCTAGCGCTGCGTGTTGGCTGAGCCTGATGTCCCGTGGTAGCGGAACTCCCGAAAACTGGTCCGCTGGAGTTGAATGGGTGTAGTCTACGACAGGAAGGTAGAAGGCACTTCCGGGATAGATAAGAAGATGCGACGGGTTGACCGGATCTACGATCGACTGGCGGCATAGCTGGAGTTGCGATAGTTGCTTTTCTGTTCGAGCATGATATCGAAACTAAGAGCGGGCCTGGGTCCAGCGGTCTTGAAACAGCCTTTGCATTACGAGGAGTCGTCGGAGAACTCGATGTCGCTCATTTCGTGAGTATAAATGTGCTGAAGGATGTGAATAGTAAGTAAACAGATTCGTACTGACTCAGTTCAGTGGGGGTACTTACATTTATTTATTTTTATCTCATCAAGTAACCCACCACCGTCTATCAGCGGCCTCGTTCCAGCAGATATCCAGCCACTTGCCTATGTAAGTATGTAGGTCCCACTGCGCCAATATCGAGGACTTGCGGACCTGTAATAAGGGAATCAGTGATACATGCTCGACATGATAGCACCTGTCTCAGCGCAGCACCTTGAGTGGTCAAGTGTATCCTGTCCTCTTTGTTAAATCTTCGTTGACAGCAGTGACAGTCGCATCCTCAAGTCAGGCATTTTCTGCGCCGCCCGGCCAGCCGGTTCGCTGCTGGCAAAACCGGGTATATGTGGAAAATAGTCCTTGGACCCCAAAACCGAGGGTGGTCGACCAGGAGAGTGGTTCGCATCTAGATTCACACCCTATGATCCCGTTTCTAGGAAAGTAGAGAGAAGCAATGCCCCAACCTCTGCCCGCGGGAAGGGGTGGGTTCAAAACGCGACTGCACACCGAAGGCTTTGCGACTCCACGACATGGTACGCGAGGCATAATACACCATCCCACTCGTCCCTTCGGAGCGATCCCGCACGTTGGTTCCCTCTCATTGCCTCGTATTACGCTCCATTGCGTGTGCAGCGACGGCGGATTTCCGAGGCACACCGAGAACACGCCCTAAGGGTATAAGGGAAGTATCCTCAGTCCTTTGAGAGTGGTTTCGTGTATGATGCCAACTTCCACTACCACACAACTACCACAACTTTGGTCACGACTCGTCGGAGATGGCGGAGGTTGCTTATGTAATTATTGATCCGCTTTCAGGCCCAAGCTTGCGAGGAGGTTTGGAGGACATTACTTACTTGCTCCCAATTAATCATGCTGCTACCGAAAAAAACCCATTTCCATATATCTCTCTTCCATCCATCTCTGCCATCAAATGGGCCGCATTATAGGTGCGACTCCGGATCAGTGAGAAACCAGTTTGCAAGGCGGACAAGGTTTTGACAAGGTTAGTGAAGTAGACACAGGGTTGATTCGTTTGTGATTACATTTGTTTCAATCTCAATATGTTTAACAGAGATTTATAATAGTTGATTCCCCGACATTGTTTCAGCTATTCACCAATGTCCTTTGCAACGGTAAATCAAACACTAATCCAGATCACATTACTTGTGGGTCCACTGTTTGTCCCACAATCAATGACTGCATATCCCAAATTCGAATCGTGTGATCGTCGGAGCACGACGCAAACATATGGTCGTTCACCGGGTTCCACGAGACACTGTTTACGCAACCGTTCCCATGGCCAGAAAGAACCTCGAGGAGTGCTTCACTTTGGCGATCCCATATGTAAACATTTCCATCTCAATTATGACACATAAAATGAGTACCCCACCTCTCCGGAATGCTAAAGGTAAGGCATACCTTCACTGCCGCTAACGACCAAATTGGCACCAACGCCTCCAAAGCAGCTTCGGATGATATAACGCCCTTGCTTCTGACCTTTGTAGCAATGCCGAAATCGCTTTTCATTTAGATCCCATACGCGGATTTCCTGATATAGGGTCAAGAAAGTGAGCATGCACAGACCCTCTCAAGCTGACAGGTTTATGCTTGATTGAATTTAGATCTTACATTAGGGCTCTGGTTTATGAGAGCAAATTGTGAGTCTGGAGATATCTGAACACTCGTTAAGTCTGCTTCCATATAGGTGGATCTGATAAATTATGATCGCGCCAAATGGTGGAACGTCAGTCTCAGCAATCCAAGTATATCTAGAGTTCAGAGCGTACGACTCAATTTCCTTGGTTGCTAAGTTGTAAACAATCAATTGGCGTGGTAGCGACCCTCCATCTGGAGGCCTCGCCGCGGGAACCTGCATTCATGCCCTGAATGCACAAACTCAGATCCTGGTGAATAAGCTCGCACCTTATACTCCAGACCAACGGCTACTAAGCGTGTCTCGTCAGGTGTAATTGCGAAATCTATTATCCTAATTGGGGTACGGTCCCATACGTCTCTAACCCGCCCATCCTTATCCTAGAGTAGAGTCAATACAGACCAAGATTAAATCTGAAAGATGGACGCCATCCGGAATCCGGACGTACCCAAACAATAACCTTCCGATCCAATGAGCCAGTGACAAAGCCAGTTCCGTCTGGTAGCCAGCAGATTGACGTCACAGTCTCTTCATGCTCTTCAAGTATGCGGATACAGCTGCCAGTCTTCAGGCCGATGAGTACCCCGAATTTGGAGAGATGAGCCCTATGTATTCACCTCCGTATCCCACATCTTGCTGAGGTGTTCCGAGGAGGTTAACAGCACTTTGTCATCGGGTGACCATGCAAGGCGTCCAACAGCAAAGATATCATCATTCAGGACGAGGTGAACTGACCAGTCCTGCATTGATGTGGCAGCGGTGTGAGATGACCGTTCCTAAGTGGTAAGGATATAACACGTATACAGAGAAGAGGCAGAATGACCGACCGCTTTGCGCCAGATGATGGCGCTTTTGTCGCTTGATGCGCTTGCGAGAAAGGCGCCATCATGACTCCATTGGATATCCCAAACTTCATTCGTATGTGCCTCCAGGGTGGCAACGGTAGTAGTCATGATGGGAAGTTGGATGGTATTCTGCAAGCTTGTAAACGCTGGATAGGATCAAGGGTTATCCGTTCATGCATCATGTGTCAAACACTTTGATGCAAAGTAATCTCTTCCCACATGTACATCCGCACTATCTTTGTCACAGTTACCTGGGCTGTGCGGTATGATTTCAGTATTTGATGGGCCCATTAAGTACGAAAGTAACCCATCAGAATGGTCTTACATGCGGTGAGGGAGTCGCTGATGTAAGCCTACACATTGACGGAGGCCACCATGTCGATGAGCACTCCGTTGGCATCGGTAACCGAAATGGCCCCACAACCTTCCAAATCGGGTATGCATAACAGGGGCATACAGTGATCGAGCTCCTCTTGAAGGGATACGCATCTTAAGCCTGCAACGACTGTAAAAAAACATGTATTCCTCTTCGACCCTTAATCTCGAATATCTATACCTGGACAACGCACGAAGAACTAGAAGTTGAGCGGTCAGATTCCTTCTTACTACCAAAAACGCGGGGTGGCGTTGATCAGGCCAGAGGGGGAGAATTATTTCTCGACTGAGCCCTGTGAACCCCTGCGGAACCGTTCCAAATTCATTGACTAGTCTACTATCCACTTCCGCGTGTGCAATAGACCTTGGTGACCTTGTCAGCCACCTTGACTAAGCCCGGTTGGACTGGGCTGAGGATGCTTCCCCTTACGTCTTATAGCCGACTGATTATTCTTGGTGATCCATCTCTCGTAGAACGTACCCCTCACCCACGATCTTTGAGTGCTTGAATTCCTCGTTGCCTTTTACGCATGGCTGGTACGTTTCATCACATCAAAAAATACTGATTCAGGTAAACTCAACTCGTCACTCGATGCAGAAAAAAATCCCCGCAACCAACCCGACAACCGGAGATTTGTGGTATCCCTACGAAGCATCCTGTATGCACTTACGTTTGCTCTTATTTTTGCAATCAGTGCGTATGTTCTGTGGCATGTCACAAGCATTATACTGAGTAGCATTCGTCGCGACGCAGCTTGCGCGAATTTGGGGTTAATATCTCAGCAGATTCACAGATACGGAAACGACGCCCGGAACTACGCGTCCCTGCAGTACAAGAATGCTATCGGCCTTGGTCTCTGCGCGGTTCTTGTGTCCTTGCTCATCTGCATCTTCCATTTTTGGCTGGGCGTCGGATGTGTGTTCATAACCATTGCGTACTTGATGTGCGCCTGCGCTGACATTCTCGTCCACAGTCGTCGCCTTCTTTTCCCTTGTGCTCGCCATTTTTTTCGGCACTGTCGCGGGTATCATTCGCCAGACCACTCCATTCCGTGGGCACTCCTGCCACAAACTTTCGCAGGATGATTACCCGGAAATATGGCGACCGTTTTACAAGGAATGCAGCAGGGTTGTGGCAATCCAGGGTCTCTCTTGGGCTCTCTGTAAGTCGTCATTTCTTCTCTCTCTCCGCCATTTCTTCCATCTTTACACTAATTTTGGGTCGCCTCTTTCTCCAGTCTTCCTCTATACTATGATGTTGTTTGGCACCATCATGTACATGTTCAACTTCGTTCGTCGGGCGACTCCTGGAAGCTTCTATGGCTCACCTACACGTTCGCTTGCTTGAGGTATCGGCCCCTTTATTGGTTCAATCATCCACGAGTCGGATATATCTTGCTGTCTCGAACTTTAAGTGTTTACTTGTGAATATGATGGCACTGCGGTCCGTGGACGAGCCTTGATAGTTTTATCGCTAAGACGTCCCGTGAATTAGAGCAATGCTACAACAACGCTACTGAGATCAGGGTATGCATAGTCTCCAAATGAAAAATTGCGGTCGCAGACGGAACAAAGTCGGGAGGAATCTAATGGGAACGGACTTGAGATAAGACTATTGAATGCGCACCCAAAAAATCCGTGTGAAGGTGGCTTGAATTCGACTGGGCGTTTCTGGGCCACTCTAGACAGTGATTAGGTAATCAACGACTGGGCTCGACTGTTCCTCCACCTCTCTGCAGTCTGCCTCGGCTCATTGCCAACCTATTGGCTCATTCTCGACTGCGACTCTCTGCGACTATTACAGGTTGACCAGAACTTCAATTCTTTAACATGAAACAACCTACAAGAGCCTCGCATTACCCAGGAGTGGAAGCCCATGTCTGTCGCGGGTATTTAAACACTGTTCGCTGAGATGCATACCCTCCGCAAATTTACCCCCACTCATACCTCAATCCCTACTCATTCCTCCGGAGCGGCATGCTGTCCCTGGAGCTATTCTTACTAAGCACATCTGCTCTTTCTGTTTATGGTTCAGCACACCATGAGGACTTCGTGCCTCGTTTCGACCGCCACTTTCACCCTCGGAATTATGTCACCCCATCAACGCGTTCTTCGTCCTACGATTATGTTATCGTAGGAGGTGGTCTCGCAGGCCTTGTTGTGGCCTCGCGCCTCTCGGACGACCCGTCCAAGTCGGTTCTTGTATTGGAAGCAGGACCATCAGGAGATGCAGTTGCAAACCAGCTTGGTACGAAGACCTCTGTCTTTCCTGAGCTATTGTTGAGAGTTGTGCAGCTACACCGTCTTCGACATACTTCAATTCATTACTCAATGCGAGCCCGTATGACTGGCTATACAAGACCGTGCCTCAGGCGAACGCGAATAGTCGCGCAATGGTGCAGCCGCGAGGCAGGGTGAGTAGTTTTTATTTCTAGAATAGAGCAGCCCATTGAAAGCTCCTCAGGTTCTTGGAGGCTCGTCCGCCGTCAATGGAATGTACATGCTCCGACCCCCCTCGCAGCAGGTAAACGCATGGCGCGATCTCATCGCCCCAAGCGATGCTGCTGCTGCTGAGAAATGGGGCTGGGACTCGTTCTACGCGGCCCTCAAGCGTACGGAGAACTTCACTGAGCCCACCACAGACGCGGTCCAAGTTGCGGGCATGGCCTACACTCTGGCAAGCCACAACACGACTGGTAGCCTCCATGTGACATACCCTGGATAGTGCGTATTTTCTCCAAAATCTCTCAGAAAACTTCCGCTCATAGTCCTCTAGTATGGTCCCAGTGACAGGTACCTGGCTGCCGGCGCTCGAAGCTGCAGGAATCGCCAAAACCGACGACGCGTACGCCGGTAACAACCTCGGCGGCTTCTTCGCGCTCACCGCCATGAACGCCGCAAACTGGACGCGCTCCTACTCCAAAAGCGCATACATCGACGTCCTACCGCCCCGAAGCAACCTCCACATCATGTCTGATGCCACCGTTGAGCGCATTTTGTTCTCGGATGCACCGAGCAATGGAAACCTCGTTGCGAATACTGTCCAGTTCTCAACTGGAGTTGGCACCACGGTGCAGAATGTTGCCGTGAATAAAGAGGTGCTCATGGCAGGCGGCGCTTATGGTAGCGCTCATATCTTGCAGTTGAGCGGCGTTGGCCCGAAGGACGTCCTTGACGCGGTTGATATTCCTGTTAAGATTGAGCTGGATGGTGTCGGATCGCATATGACTGATCACCTGGTGAGTTATTACACTCCTCGCCCTGTTATCCCTGCTTCTTACCATTTTTGCGTTAGTCTGCTGGTGTCTTCTGGAACTCCAAGGTTGACACGCAAGGATCAATCATGGCATCCGGTTCTGACTTCTCTGTGAGTCGTCTACTTGGTTTTTACTCAGGTCTCGTCGCTGACCAAGCATATCAGAAAACCGCACTCTTTAACGGCTTTGTGAATAGCGGCACCGCCTACGTCAACGGGTCGCGTCTATTCAACGGCGACGAGTCTTTCGCCACCTTCGTCAGCGGCATTGACGACTCCACCAAAGCGTCTGCAACCCTTGCTCCGACAAAGTCGGACGCGGGAATTGCTGGTTACAAGACCATCTACGACACAGTCCTGCAAAAGTTTTACCCCACCAGCGGCCTCGTCGAAATTCTCTTTAGCATCAACGCCGGCAAACAGATCGCGGTCCAGGCTGCGCTACAGTTGCCGCTCAGCCAAGGTCGCCAGACGCTCCAATCATCCTCGGTATATGACGCGCCCCTCATCGACCCCAACTACTTCTCGCACCCGGCGGACGTCGTCGTCCTTCGCCAGGGCATCAAGCTCGCCAGGCAGATCGGTACCATGGCACCGCTGGCAGACAACCTTGCGGACGAGGTCTCCCCTGGTCCGAGTGTTGCCACCGACGCGGATATCGAAACCTGGCTCAGGAATTCCGCGAATACGGAGTTCCACCCGTCTGGCGCGTGTGCGATGCTCCCGAGAGAACAGGGCGGTGTGGTCGATGCGAACTTGAAGGTGTATGGGACTGCTAATGTCCGTGTTGTGGATTCGTCTGTGTTTCCTACACCACAGACGGCCCACGTACGTGTCCTTTATACCGTCTCTTTGTACGCCGTTCTTTCTAACGACTCTTCTTTTCGTTGCTTCTAGCTCATGGCACCCACATATGCGCTCGGCGAAATGGCTGCATCGATTGTCGCCGCTGCCGATGCGGGTTTATCTAGTACGCCGACGACCAGCGGCAGTGGCTCGTCACCCGCAACGACGGTCACAGGCACAACGCCTGCGACTCAGTCGTCTAAGTCTGGGGCTCGCTCCCTCATGCAGGTTTCCTCTTGGAGCCTATTGAGTCTAGCGGGTGTCGTCGTGTGCTTCCTATAATTGCTCACAAGTTGAATCTTGGACCATTGCGTATGTATTTTTTCCCTGCCAATCATGTGTTATGAATAATCTGGACGATTTCGGTTGCCTAATGGACTCTCTTTATTTATTTATGGCCTTGTCACACCCTCGCTCCCTTCATTCTGCTCCTTCATCCTCCTTCGCTACTATCTCGCCACCTCCCCTCCTCTTCACTAATACTCCCGACTCACACTCTACTATTTGCTTTGATTTTAGCCTACTTACCTCATGGACTCATTCGAGATCAGATATGTTATACCACATTATATATACCCCAGTCAAGAGTAATATGAGTGCTGTTATGCATTAATATTGGGAAGTGGCTATAGACACGATTCAACCTATGTCAAACGACTGTTCCTTGCCACCCATCTAATTAACTCCAGTCCCGATCACCGATTCCTTCAGTTCGTCCTTTTATCCAGTTAGAACACAATCCAGCAGGTTTCAGCTGCATTTGCCGCGTCGATGTAACCTTTATTTTCCAAAAACAAGGAGATTATGTTTTGATATCACCCATCGTATTTTCTATGTGCTGATCTGCTCGACTGCGCGTACAGACTACTTTGCCTCTGTGGTTGCCTTTCCAGTTTCACCTCTGAATCACCTCTGATGTTGAGCTATGTTGAGCCATGTAAGCGCCGTGTAATCGTGGTGATCACGCTGGAGAAAGCAATCGAGCCTCACGTGCTCCTGCCTTGGCACGCAATTATGGAAACTTGTGGGCGCTTATTTATCCAAAATGACACAACCACCGCGACCCACCCCCAAGATAGAGAAGTAGTGTATTTATTTTTGAGCTATACATTTGGGATCGAAACAGGCGAATAACAGCTGGTCCATCCTTCTCCCAATAAACTCAAGGACTCGGAGAAGTCAATCGAATTATACCCTCCTGCCAGTAATATGACCATAATACAGGATGGGTCAGTGACCTGGGTGTCCTCTGTCCCCGGTTTAACCCACATCAAGCGATCATCTCTAGAATCCAGCGAGACGATCCACCCCGGCCATTTGTCAAAACTGTCCATTGGGCATGTCTTCCATCAGCCAACGCTTTGAATTCATGACCGCCAGTATTCTGTGGGGGCTCACTCCCTGGGCTCTTTAACAGGACTGATTTTGTTCGTCCAACAATGTCCCAGACTCGTATCGAACCATCAAATGAGCCGGAAACAACCTGTGCAGCATTGCTTGAGATTGTAGCAGATAGCACCGAGCCGGTGTGGCCGCAGAGCGCCTTCACTTGCTCGCCTGTCTCTGCATTCCATACTCTCACAGTTGTATCTGCCGACCCAGAAATAAGGTTTTTGCTGTCGGGCGTAAATGCAACCGAATAGATTGCGGCAACATGCCCCCGCAGGCACAATTGTTCCTGGCCATCTGGTACAGACCACAGGCGCAGTGTGCGGTCTTCTGATCCAGATAGAACATGTGCGTTATTCGAAGAGAATGCAACGGCATTGATCCTCCTCCTGTGGCCATTTAAGATGCAGATAACATCTCCCTTCCTAGCGTCCCAGACACGTGCTGAATTGTCTGGGGATCCAGACACAACAATTTCACCATGCGACGAAATTGCTACTGAGTGGACGGAGTTACTATGCCCTCTCAAGATCAGCCTTTCCTCCCAGCGATCAGACACAAGATCCCAGATGCGAACTGTGTCATCAAAAGACCCTGATACTATCCGTGTACCGATTTGGGAAACGTCTACCGAGGTCACTAAACCTCTGATTCTATCGCCAAGTAGAGTGTGTAGCAATTTCCCAGATTTCGGATCCCACACACGGACAGACATGTCGTCAGAGCCGGATACGATCCACGAGCTACATGCTGCAACAGAATTGACCTGCCCACTATGTCCTTCCAGATCTGCTACAAGTTCGCCGCCGGCTGTGTCCCAGACGTGCATTGACCCGTCGTGGTGGCCAGACACAATTCGAGTATCAGAGGTTAGGAATGATACGCAAGTTATCCAACCAAGGCTACGTTGCGGAGACTCAAACTTCGATGATCGAGGAAGTTGGCCGGGTGTGAATGAATATTGGATGTCTGCCTTCTTAGAATGCGTCAAGACGGGAAGTCCTCTGAAGTTATTTTTCCATCTTTGGACGGCCAAAGGTCCGTGCGACCAGGCGGCCAAATGGGAGATATAGAGATGAGGTGTACAGCTTTGAAGCTCCACCTGTTCCGCATGGGCGAAGAAATCTACAAATTCGATGACTTCCATAAGCTTTTCAAATATATGGCGTGAGTCATCTAAGTCATGTCGAACGCGCTGAGTGTAGACCTCAGGGTCAGCAAACGCTCCCAGATTGAATAGTCTGAATCCACACCTCAGAAATCCACCGACGCGTACGCCACAGCATACGAGAGCAGGCGCCAAGTTCCTTCGCCAAAATCAGCACCTCTATCCAGAAGAGTGCGCGGATGGTGAGGAAGTCGTTGATGTGCACGAGGGCGGTATTGACGTCTGGGCTCCCAGTTTCCGGCAAATAGTCGGCCCAGTTTAGGGCTGCATATGCCAGAGCCTTATGGATGTTATAAGGGCCTTTGTCAGGCACAAATGATGATTTAATGCCGGCGTAGTTGAACTTGAGATGGCACCTGAGGAGGTTAAAACAAATTTCCAGGAGGACATTTCGCTGTGCAGATTGATCGCAGGAGTAGTCATATTCCACATTATGCTCATGGTAGCTAAACTTTGAACGCAAAGAATCGAATATGAAATCAGGGAATGATGCATGATACCAAAATATTCGACCGTCTTGCTGGAGGTATAGAACGGCATGAAGTCCCTCGACAACGCGCCTGGCAATCGCGTCGTCATGATCGCCAAGGATGGACGCGATGGTTCCAGGTGATTCTCGTGAAGCTGTGGATAGAAAAAAATGCAGAATTTTGAGCCGATGCCGGAACAAGTCCTCTGGTAGTTGAGAGAATGCGTCAACCATGATTTGTTGATAAAGAGCATCAATGAGAAGTCCAGATGCGGGCTCTCCTCTGTTTGTTGAATACGAAAGGAGCTTGTCGAGCAACGATACCTGCTCCGTGAGCGCAAGGTCCAAACCAGGCGGTTTGACAAATCTGACCACGGTGGCAGCATAGATAAAAAGCCCGTTCGCTCGCTGCTGAATCCTCCTAATATTTTCTTCGCCAAGGGCCGAGAGATGACTTGTTATATAAGTCTCGATATCCGCCGATGCGTCGTCTGCTAGTACATGCTGGAGCCAAAGCTCTGTGCGAGCCTGAAAAGACTGAATATGCCTTCGAATTCGAGGATCCGTTCGGCTCGCCACCAAAAACTTCAGACCAGATAGAACATGACTCGCTAAGCCATCAAATAAACGTTGAAGGAATTCTGAGGCGCCTGGCTCGTCCATTTCGTCCAAAGCATCGATGACGATGAGATATTGTGCGTTTTGTTCGCCACGCTTCGCCTCGCACTGTTGCCATGGGACGATGAGAAGGCTCCTAAGCTGTGCCTCCACATCCAGTGAAACCGTATTAATGGATTGGGAACAACCTGAGATATCCTGGCGGAATAGAGTGCGTCTCCGAACGGCTTGCATATTTGCGCAAGTTGATGGACTATTGTCGGAATAATACGATTGGGCTCGCGGGTCTCTGCAAACTGGCGCGAACAGAAGAAGTTGCCACCCAATTGCGTCCTTGTAGCTTTAGCGTCCACCATCCTCGTGGTGGTATACAGAATAGTTGTTTTCCCCGAGCCAGCCTGCCCAGTAAGCCAGAAAACACAATTGGACGAGGGTTCGTCGACCCAGAGTTCGATGGTCCTCAGAATTTTGGTGCGCGTTCCCTCGGCACATGCTTCACGCTTCAGCGATTTACCGAAGATTTGAGCGTTATATCGGGCGTTCAGTGACGGTTTCAAACTTTCCAGTGCTTGAATCTGCGGAAAAGATTAATGAGAGCTTTGTTTAGGCCTCTGTCATCTCTTACCTTCAACTCTTGTTGCATTCCGTCTGCGGTGATCTGTATACCGATGGACATTGCAATCTGAGTAGCACAAGCCAACTTAGATTATGGCACACGAAGTCAGCCAATGGCGCACACCTGGAACTGTTCCGTAGCTGTCTTGATCCTCCGGAATATTTTCTGTATCCTCCTCGCACGGTCCTCGTATTCTAGCACCTGCGTTGCTCGCGAGGTGTGTTTAAGTATCTCTAGATCTCGCAAAGTTGCTTCGATCGTGCTTGAAAAATATCGTATTCAGACTATGCAATGTCCGCGTGAAAGTGCATAGTCAGACGTACGTTGTGAATTTGGTCATCGCATCCTCTACCCCTGGCGGAACACTATGGCCGTCGTTGGTGGCGGTTTGCACGACCTGGAGCCTCTCTGCAGCATCCAGGAGGTGCTCGTCTACAAAATTCTTATTATCTTGGAATGCCTGAAACACTCCGAGATTTCGTCACAAATAAGATAACAACCAATGCCTACATCCTTCGTATCAATAATGATCCTGGCCAGGGAGAAGGCAATCTTGATAGGATTACCATCAACAAGATCTGGTAGCTTCTTGATGACAGTTTGAATGAAATTGAGGGATACACCAATCGCCTCTGTAGTACCTTTGAGAGCATCAGGCCGAATTCTTGAAGTATAATGAGGAAATGAGGCTCACCGTCAGTAACATCGCCCCGTTCATTAGGTTTGCTACTTGTCGTAAGCAGTGAGCCTAGTTTGCGGTTAATTTTGCTCCGTATTTCCTTCATCATGGACATGGAGACAGCTTGAATATTAGAGGTGGATTTCGGTCGTGTGGAAGAAAGCAAAGGTCGCGTGTGCTCCTTCAACTTCCACTGACGTCTGGTTGATGACCGCTTGACAGTCATCACCACTTTGAGGCGACCTCACATTGTCGTCAACTTTGAACCCCGTCAGTTACTCGCCGGACTTGTGAAAATCGTCAACACATCCTGGATAACCTTCAACTCAATTGACGGTATATGGGTTATAGAGCTTGAAGAGGAAGATCTACGGAGGGAGGAGGTTGGGAAGGGGATGAGGAGGGAGAGTAGCAAGTTGGAACAGTGCATGCCGCGAACACAAATAGTTTTACTCTGACTGCTGATCGATTCTGTCCTGCATCGTGATGTCAATGACGCCTTGAACCTGTAGGTCCGATAGCTCATCCTCTCATTCCAAGCTCCAAGACTTCCTCAGCTGCCTACTCTATGGAAGGCCAAATGCACACACCTGTGGATCTGCTCATTCTCGGCGCGGGCTGGACATCGACCTTCCTCATCACGCTATGCGCAGATCGTGGTGTCACCTACGCAGGGACGAGTCGTGCCGGGCGGGAGGGTACAATCAAATTCGCGTTCGACCCCGACTCTGATGACCCGACGCCGTACACAGTCCTCCCTGACGCGCGCACCGTGCTCATCACGTTTCCGATCGACAAACCCGGCGCGTCGCAGCGTCTTGTGCAGCTGTACAGTCAGACGCGCCTCACACAGGAGTCGGAGCCTAGATTTATCCAGTTGGGTACAACGAGCATCTGGGATGTAAGTTTCAACTTGGTCTCTAGGAAGGGATCTGGGCCTGCCCAAAGGCGAGCTTCGGATCGGGGCTCGTATAGACGCTGGATGCTGACGGGCGCTTGACGAGCAGGGTGGACGGGGCGCGACGCGCACCAGCTCGCCAGAGAGCAAGTGGTACGATCGCCACTCCACTTTCACGCCCACACCACGCGCGAACGCGGAAACGGAGCTCCTCCAGCTGGCGCCGCAGTTCCTCACCTCCGTGATCAACCTCGCGGGTCTCTGGGGCGGTACGCGCTCGCCTCGAAATTGGGTAGCTCGCATCGCATCAGCGAAGGACGTGCTGAAGGAGAAGGTACGCTCAGTTACTTTAAACCTGCACCATGCACCATCTCCTTGATCGCTAACTGTCCCTTTGACCAATAGGGCAGCCTACACCTGATCCATGGCTCAGATATCGCGCACATTGTCCTCGCCATGCACGCCCATAAAGACTTTTCGCCATTCCTCGGCCAACGATGGATCCTTACCGACGGGCGCGTATACGACTGGTGGGATCTCGCGTCGGCTTGGGGTACACCCTCCAGTGCCCCGTCTTCCTCAAATTTGAACGCTCCGACCGACGAGGTTTCTTCAACAGCGGAGAGCGATCGCGGCCCGCAACCGGGATGGGTGCGTGAGCTCATGGCGGAGGCAGGTGTGCGTGCACTTCCGCGAAACGTTGAGCTCCTGGGACGTGCATTGGACTCCCGCGAGCTGTGGGACACGGTAGGGTTGAGTCCATTATATGCGCGGGTGGAAGATAAATGAGATGGAGATGCGTCAACAATATGGAATATCGGGGACATGTGTAAAAGATCCGTTTCTCTCGGGCGAACATTTTAAATATGTGAACTTCAAAAAAACCGCGCACCTGCGAGCTTCATGTGCAAAGAGCAGCCAATCGAATAAGCGCCCATCTTCGGCATTGTCAGGCAGGGAATTCGGTGCATCATCAAAGTAGCCTGTTTGACCTTTTGATTGATACATGACGCTGTTGAGTCCATGGTATTCAATTGGTAGCTAGTAGTTCGTCCAATGTCTGCATAAAACATAACTGGAATATAGAACAGTAGTCCGTAGGAACAGATGCCCAATATCCAAAGGGTCCACTAAGAGTACATGTTCATTATTTTTAAATGTCTTTTCAGAATGACCTGTTCAGCAGTGCCAGGTTGACTGCCAATTTTGTGTTAGCTCGTCGTTCACCATGCAATAAGGCAGACAATGCCCGGAAGTATGAAGTACTCACATCACGAACGCCTGGCGCCACAACGCTCTGATACGCGGGAAGCCCAGTGCACTCAGCAAGACTGACAAGCTTGTACCCGGCAGCCTGGAGCTTTTGGATGGCGTATGGGAGGACTTGGTGCCTATAATTAAGTTGACCAAGCACACATCAGCAACAATGATTCTGCGAATGGGATGAAGAAAGGCAATTGCGATTGTGCCAGACTTACGCGGTCGTTTCTAGATTAGCCGAGTGGAGCTCAGTTTGAAAGCTTGAGTAGAAAATGAGTAATTCAAAAAAGGCGCACCGTAAACCTCGTGGTTGAGTGCAAGAAGGTTACTTGGGTGCTGTGAGATGACCTGGTCATAGGCAGCCTTGCTCTGCGCGGGAGTGGAACCAGTGGAGTCGCCCGAGCTATCATGAAAGGATGATCAGCATGACGGCTTTTAAGCGAGTATGATCCTCAGGAAAGAAAGAGGACGCACTCGAAGTCCCACATCGCCAAAACCTGTCCCCGGATGTAGGACGCCTGCCTCACGAGGGTGTTGTAGCTTCCGTATGCTGGTAAGACCAAATATTAGGAGTCTTTCGATGAAGCGTGAAGGTAAGTTACTGACGTGGTCGCATGAATGCGGGTGTAACGCCGATGATCTTCTGTAGGGCCTCTGTACAAATGGAGGTTCGTGAGCTTGTAAGCTATGACGCCTTTCATGTAGTATGTTAGTACTCACGTTCAACGCGCCACATTTCATCGTGTACTAGATAATGAAAGCATTGAGCATGCTTCATATAAACTCGTCGAGTTTGAAGTATGCTTCCACTCACTTTGGTCCCAGGTCAGTGTGCTCAGATCGGCGTGGCTCCATGTGTGGGACCCAATTTGGTGCCCCTTTTGGTATGCGTATTGAACACGCTTTACTTCGTCGGCGTCGTAGATACACGCGTCTTGATATTTTTTAAATATGCGAACAACGGATGACCATCATGGATTAAAAGCTCACAGTTATTGCCATCTAAAAGACATTTAGCAATGAGCATTGAAATCGATATTCCAAATTGACAGGGGTAATGTACTCACTGAAGAAGAAGGTTCCCGTTGCATTTGCAGCAACCAGGGCCTTGCTGACGTCGTACCTAATTGTTTAATGTCAGAAAATGAACTATAGGCCGGTCAACGATATCAGAATAAGTCAGGATGGCTCACAGATAAACCCAGGGGCCGTCGTCCTACAGAAAATACGCAATCAGCGTGATCCTAAGAGTAGCACTATGCAGGTAGAACTCACGAAAGTCAGTGCAACATTATTCGCCTTCGTGCAACCCGAGACGACGCGGGCAGAGGGGCCCCCCTGTCGTCTTTGAATAGGCTGTACTGGCCCAGGCAAGGTTGACGCAGAGGCGGCGCCGACACATGCCGCGAGCAGTACAGTCAGGAATGTCCTAGCGAACATCTTCAAATTGATTTGATGTCGAGAAGAAAAAGTGAAGACAAATGAGATGTGGTTGCTCAAACGTCTTGTCATTCTATGACTCTTTATACAAATGTCGCAGGGCATCATTCAATATCGATCCCTAGACCCTGGACAATACTCATGGGCATAGTTTGGCCCCGACAGATTCTGGGATGGCGGTATCGTAGTCTATTTTTGGCACTCATCTAGGGCCCTTGAACCCGATGTCGAGGCTTCTTGAAAGGTACAATCCTCGTCTTTCGGAGCATTCGCATATTTCTAAAAATAGAACAAAGTGGCTGTTTGCATCACGTAAGGTTATGGGCGCTTCCATCTGTGGTCACTGGTGCACTTTGAGAAGGTCTGCCGGGGTATTCCATGAACAAAGTCAGGAAATAATATCTAGCCCAGTACTTCTCAGGCTATGTATAGGTTTACATGTTCATCTTTTTATCAATCGCGACTTGGAGATAGCTTTCTTTGCAGAGGAGAACCTTCTCGGGCCGCTTTCCAGCCAACGTGAAGTTGGACAGGCTCTTTCCGGGGTACCTGTCCATATGGTTTCTCTTTATTTGTAGCGGTATTTTTAGATTACCCGAAAGCACAGGAGTGAGTCATATACATATAATTTCACTCTCTGTCAATTCAACAATTGGCCACGGGTCTCTAGCAGAACAAAGTTGGGCAAGAAAATGATATGTGTCAGTATGTGTCTCGATACCTGCAGACATAATATGCACGCGTTTGAAGGAAATTACGGTTTTTCGCGGCCATACTCGCCCCTAATTCGTCGAAGGCGTGATAGAAAAATGAGATGAATAATTTCCGAGTATGATCCATTTCAATTGCCTTGACCAATATACCCCATGGATCGGACGGTTGAACGGAGAGCTTGCTATCGGATTCCAAGGGTGGCGCGAATATCTGGATGTTGTATGCTCAAACAGTGGCTATAAATAGCCACGGCAAAATCACCCTATCACGATTCTCCATGGTTAATATCCGAACAGTGCAGATCCCCTAACGTGCAGCTTGAGCAAGATGGCGCAAAGGTATGTGTCTCATATGCGGGCACAAACATGCTGTCCTTTCAAGTGGCCGGCGTTGAACAGCTTCTAAACGGTCATACCGCACGATGTGCTAGAAGCTCTGGCTTGGCATTCTGAAAGCATTTAGAAATCTGTCAAAAGATGGTCATGTTACTGTTGCAAATGTATGAGCTATCAAGATAATGGGGAACGACACTATCAATCCCGATGGAAATGGTCACTGGACCTCACTAGACTCTGAGGTACGAGAAGATCGAAGCTGCCCTCCCGACATCGTTTGAACAGATAACCCAGGCCAATGAAAAGACAAACGCCACAGGACCACACCAACAACGTCATAATAGCCATCCTTTCCTATCCTTTCTCGTACGTCACGACTTCTCTAGCTTAGGTGCTTGAGGTAGCTCAAAGGGCTTAGGATTCGGTAGTGCAGCCGTTATGAAAAGACGAAGACTGGGGCATCACCTGGATGAGTCTTTTCAGCTGATCTATTTTTAGAGCTCGGAAGCTGGATGTTGAGCAATGACTAGAACCTGTTGAGTGCAGCCCAGCCCGACGGCAGCTCATACCGCAGAAGCACTCAAATATGATCCAAAGAAAAGCTCGACATGCAAGAGAAAAGACAAATCAGAGAGTGGGGGTATATTCACAGCAAAGCAAACGTAGATGATGCAACAAAGCAGAAAAAGAAAGTAACACAGCATATGATAGTCGACAATGGCGACGATAACATGAACCAGATCCCCATATAAACTCTACGGTCCTTACTGTTGTCGGAGATGTGGTTGCTGCTGCTGATGGCCAGCATTCAGAGTTCCCGGCGCATGTTGAGTTAGCTCACTGACGTTGGTGAGATAGGTTCCCCATTCATCTAGCCTAAATGCATGAAAGGAAGTGAATGAGCGAGAATGTTATGAGTGAATGAATACACAAGACACATGACGCACTCAAAACCAGTCGGTGCATTCGTCCACATCGCCATTGTGTCATTGTCGACGAATCCAGTATAGCCTATGTTCGGCATAGGTTGCTGCTGCCCTGCCATGGTTTGCTGCTGCTGCTCCAAACCACCACCAGTCCTAGTCCTGTAGCTGCCTGGAGGCTGCATCGTCGCCGACCCCGGCATAAGGCCCGACGGGTCCATCGGACCGATCCCGTATATGCTTTGATGATGAGCCTGCTGTTGCTGCTGCTGTTGTTGATGTTGGTGCTGCTCACGTTGTTGAGCCTGCTGGTTATGAGTGTATGCCAAAGTGTCAAACATCATGCCTGCTGCCAACGCGGCTGCGTCGCCGCCATATCCTCGCTGTGGTCCCGGCGCCATCGTGCTCATCTCCGACATGGGGTTGTACCCTGGAGAAAAGTGCCCTGCGGGAGTCGATGGGCCAGCTTGTTGGGACGTATACCCCATCGACATTTGGGTTGGCACCACACCCGTGCCCATACTTGAGCCCTCACCTACGTTCACACTATCCGCCCCTGGTAAGGTCCAAAATTGAGTGGGCTTGTGTGGTGGCTGAGGCGGCTGCAGCTGAGCACGCGCTTGCTCCGCGAACGAAAGTTGACCATGTATCGGCAGTCGTCCAAGATCATTGCTGTACACAGGAAGAGTGTAGTACTGCGCCACCAGAGGTACAGAAGATGGCATCGAGCTCGCTTGCTCCTCATTCAACTGTGTCTGGGACTGTTGCCGGGACTGGAGGCCAGAACCATGTTGCGAAGGTGATGGAACCTGTGAGACCGTGCTCCCTTGTTCGGGGGATTGGCTGCTCCTAGGATATTGCTGGTCCATCGGCTTCGAGATGGAAGAATCCTTATGCAGCCTCGAGTTACCCGCCATAGCCCTGGTATCAGAGGGTTGGCCAGCAGGCGACGTGGCCTTCGACGCCTCGCTTGGTATTGAGGAGGATATGGGTTCGTCTGCATTACGTTCCCGCTTGTTGCTCGTGGGAGGGCTCGGTTGCGGGAGTGGAAGGTCACCAACAGCAGCTAGCTCGTAAATAATATCCCTAAACATCACAAGCGGTCAACACTCCCTTCCAAAAATTCAGGGAAGCAGAGACATACCAAAGCCTGCCCGCCGAATGCCACCTCTTCTCAGACGCTCCCAGCATCTTCATGCATTTGTGCACATCCGCCATCCCGGTGTTGTGGTCTGTCGTGAAGCCAGACCGCTTTCCTCCCCACATGCTGAGCAACAGTACAATCGCACTCGTGAATACCGCCATCTGAAAAAAGGGATGGTATTAGTGCATAACGTCTCGGCTTCAACTAGAACATCATCACGAACCAGAATCTGCGGTGGCGGCATTGAGTTGCGCTTCCCTTGAATATCGACGATATGTGAACAAATGCGGGCTGCGTTAGTGCAGATGGCGAGAGACGGGAATGTTAAGGAAGAAGGTTTGCTTGGTGAAGGTATGAAGGGTCGGTGGATGAGGATTTGCACATGGTAGAACGCAGTAAACAGCGAAACACTCTGGTTGAAGAAGTCGTCGTTTTCTCTATTTGGATCCCAACGAACTGGGTTAACATATTTCAGTCAGTTATCAAAGTAGAAAGGAAGATGGAAGGCGCACGATGATCAGGAATGGAGTCTACCCATTTGTTAAGAGCTGAGTCTAGTTCGGTGACGATTGTCTGCTCCCATGGTTGGCCGATGAATCCGAGAAGAACTTTGGACTTATTAATAGAATACTGGAAATTCTCTATGTCAGACGACTGCACTTGAGCTGATGAAGGAGGGGGACTTACAATAGTGCGCAAAGAAAAAGCCAATATCTGGTTGAGGCTGAGGGAAAGAATGAAAGCAGTGATCAAGGATGGTTTTCCTGGCGGCTGCTTGAACCGTTTCTCTGGATCTGGGTGCTCCCAATATTCGTCGTCACAATCGGCAGGCATTTCTAAATCAAAGCTGCCGCCGGAAAATAAGAAAGAAGTTCATCTTGCTTGGCGTCAAGTCACACTTACTCTTCGTCTTGAATTGCGCATGGCCGTCCTAAGGAAGAGCTAACTTGTCTATCTATACTTACAAGCACCCTGAATTATCGTAAGCAGAGTTCGTTTAGTATCTATTCAGAACTTTGAGTGGCAAATTAGAAGCTCACCAGAACGCACGCCTCCACATCTCGTCTTCAGGCGTGTTAGGTTGCCCGTTGGCCTTTCTCCGATGTGCGCCAACATCTTGTGCCAGCCGAATACCAATTCCGACCATCGTCCAACATGACTGAGGCGCCGAAGAGCCCTGGAGGAATTGTATCGAGAGCTGTTGGCTATTTTAGAATCGGCCAAGATAATTGAAGGCAAAATTGACGGAAACATACGACATAGACCTGAAGATCAAATAGCGTTGGTGGGGACAGAATCGATCTTCTTATCATTTGCACCTGGTCGAACCATTTCCAGCCACACGAGTGATAAGAATCGACCCCTGCAAGCAGGCACCTGGGGTCGTCTGACCACCTCGCGCCAACAGCGCAAACGAGAAGATATACAGGCGCAAAATTCGCGTTCGTCAGGTACATCTCCTCGTCGACCCATTTCATGAATGTCGGGCGGTGTAGAAGGGGCAGGTAGAGGTTCACGTAGCGGAAGTAGAGGTCGATGAGATCCCGAGCGAGGTCAGGCTCGGGGAAGGTGTACGTTGGGCTTTCCATCGTGGTCACTTTCTTTTCCCACTGTGATTAATCACATCAGGTTCTATCCTGATGCATGGATGCGTACATAGATGGCGTACCGGGCGAGCGACCCAGAACTCTGGCCGGAGGTGCTTCATTGAAGCCCTGAGCTTGAGAGGATCCGTGATTGCGAGAAGCTGTGACCCCCCGACATAGTCATCCTTGAGCTCGAGTGCAGTGCGTATGAGCATAGCGCCACTCGACTTGCCAAAGAATCTGTAGTCTGCAGGTTCAAGCTCGAGACGTTTGAGATTGTCGGCCAGCATTAGTGTCACTTCATCGTCGTCGTCGTCTGCCGGAGGGGGAACTTGGTGTCCGACATGTCTGATAGCTGAGGCGACCTGGTCGAGGAAGTTTCCTCGGGAGTTACTGCTGGTGCTTGCAGGAGAGTCGCCAACGAGTGGGCTCGGATGAGAGGGTGGCCGCTCAATCATCCAGTGGTTGGTATCGAGCGCCTTGTTCATCTCCTTATATACAGATTCGTCTGGACAAAGCTTTGAGAGTGTTAGTACATCATGATACATTAGACCATGAAACCAGGCTCGTTCACGTCGCTCTGACTCTATCCCTCGCCCGCTGAGTTCTGATAGTATTTGAGACGTAGCTTGCGCAAAGGAGGCATCCTATCTGCGAGCGGAAGCCTGGTTTCGAAGTGATAGTGACACTCACCCGCCGTAATAGCTTGTCCAGACGCTCAACTCTGTTCTCTAACGCCTCCACATATCTTCGCCTATTAGCCACAACCCTCGCTCCTGAAAGACATATACTCACCCCTTCGGTGGGCCACGCTTCTGGTCCATGAGTTAGCAATATGACGACAAACACACACCAAGACATTACCTTCGCGGATTCGACATAGGTGCATTCATACTTGTACGAAAGACAGTTGGAGCAATGATTATCGGGCATCTGCCCACCATCGCCTGCTCATTCCGTGAGTGACTGCCTCGATACGGCCTCCGTATTAGAGCTCTAGATTGCTCACATCGAACTGGAATGCAAGAGTTAGGTGCCTGACACAGCAGAATGCACGCAAAGATTACACACTTTTCTTCCTCCTGCAGACATCGCATGCCCGCTGGATCCTGCGCTTCTTCGAGGAGAAGTGCGTGTTCTCGCCGTCGTTCAAATCGTCTTCGTTGGAAGACATGGTGGCAATCGAGGAGAATGGAAGATGTGAACCCAAAATTCCGTGCCCGGCAAAGACCCTGACGCGTCTGTGCCGACGGTCCGGGAGCACTTTATGTAATGATAGGCGGTGAGAAGGGAACTGCTTTGATCGCTGCTCCAAGCTTGTGAAGTCCAAGTCGAAGCCGAGGTGTTGGAGAGTAATGGGCCTCTTGTCTGTGTTTGATCTCCAGCTTTTGTACTATTCCGCCGCCTGGCCCTTTTTTTGGGCGCTTACGTTGAAAATCCACGATTCAGTTTCATGTTGGAACTAGGAAGGTTGATATGACTCGTTGTCCTCCTGCCAATCAATGAGGCCCCGGCGTGAAATCAATGACTCAGTGGGGCAAGGTTTTTTATTGATCCATTTGGAAGTGATACACCGCCTACCGAACACTGTTCTGGATGCACTTGGCCTGTTTATGTTGGGGATTGTCCGTTGACACGTCGGGGGGAAACCTTTGGGGACGCGTCAAAGTGCACAGTATCTCACATCTTCCGGATTGTCGCGAACAAGTTCCAATTTCGTGTTGCGCAAAGAATTACAACCGAGAATTTCTGTACGAGGTTAACACTGCAGGAGTGGTGCATTTCTCTGTACCTCACAGGCGAATAAGACCTTGCACCATGGGCTTCATCGTTCTCACGCATCTCACACACAGCTGACCTCGTGTGTTAACAGAGGCTCTATCATCCGACTTGTCAGGACACCCTGTCTAATCCGGATCCGAGGCAGTCTCAATGGCTGCGAGCTGACCCTTTGCCATGAAGCCGCGTCTCCATCGGCGTCGTGATTGTCGTTCTAACTGTATAGAATTCTTGGATAAGCATCATGGACCCCATCGCCACGACTTCGCCCATGCAGCGCCTACAACTTACGATCAACATATGCTAGGCTTGGGTGCACTTGCGCAGCTGCTTCTACCCAACATTGCCCCGTATATTTCGCCTATGATGTACTTGACATTCAAGGGGCAGTGTGCGAGTGGGCTGCGGGCCTGCGGCTGCGGGTCAACGTAAATCCTGCAAGATCTATCCGGGCAGCGTCGAATTCGCGTCTGAATCCGAGAGCAGATCTTGCTGCGGGTCATGAAAGTCAGTTTCTTTGGTTCATCGCTAACACCTATAACCCCAACTTGAGTGCGGGTCCAAATTGGGCAATGCTATAATTAATAATTCTATTTTTAGATGGGCGCTAATCAGAAGGAATGATGTCACCGACACATACATGCACACTCGGCCAGAAAAGGTAGGTGTGTAACAAGGTAAGAAATCACAATTGACACTCAGTAGTCAGCACTCAGTGCTTCAGGAGGAGAAAGCCAGTGGCTTGTTGCAGTGTATGACATGTTCGGTACCCCCAGTATGCATGTGATCTCCACAATGATGTGAATTACGGATGAGAAAATCGGATAAACTCTTCCAAACGTTGTGATAGATTCCGGGCCTATTGTATCTAATTCCGAGTTGAAGAATGAGAATTCAGTAGTGTATGGGATACATAAATTATCGGGGGTATCAAGGTGTACAGAGTGAGCGTGCTAGTGTCCGTACAACAGGTGACTAGAGGGTATATAGCAACTTACATACAGAATAATGTCCTGGTCAATAAACAGAAGAGAGAAGAAGACCTGAATGAGGTGTCCATCACCATCAGTGCACCTCCTTCCTCCTGTCGAGCCCTCGAACAATGTACCGTTTATGAGGATCCTCGATGACCAAATTTCTGGTCTGGGGGAATACCTCTGGAATGAGGTTGATAACATCGGCTGCCGCGAGATGAGGATAGCGCGGTGCGAAGGTAGCAAAGGTTTCCCTATAAAGGTTCCAAACATCTTCTTGTGGACACTCCGCATCGGGTATGTGGACAAACATCTTTGCTAGCCTGCCAATCTTTTTAAGATCAAAGGTATTTACAGTCTGAAGATGGACGCACCACTCGTGGTACCTCTGCGGCTCGCGCTTCACAACCAGCTCGCTGAGTACCTCGCGTGTCAGGGTCGTCGGCCGCTCACGCATTCGTCTTATTTGGTCCTGCCGTCCCCCTGGACGTGGCGAAATCGTATTAGGCGGTGGTGAACGTGGGTGCGTGGGTGGGCGTGGGGTCGTTGAGGGACCGGGACAGGGGGGCGGCGGATGCGTTGGAGGCGGGTGTATGGGCTCTGATCGACGGTGCCCGAGCCGTGGCGAGGTGGGGGAGAGCGTGGTACGAGGCGGACCATGCACTGGCTCAGAAAGTCGGTTTCCAGGGTAGTCGTGTGGAGGAACAGCACGGTTCTGCCGAGCGCCAGATTGTCATTGTGAATGTCAGAACTGAAGGGGAAGGTACCGAAAAAGCGCAACGCACCTGGGAGCCCCCGGCCACAGGGGCCGGTGCTGGTGAAGGTTGGCGTTGTGCTGGTGTGACGCCAGGGCCAGGGCCAGGGCCAAGACCGGGCCTGGTCGTTGGGTGTCCAAGACTGAACCCGCTCATGCGCAGCCTCGCTCTTTCGTTCTCCGTCTGCTTCTCGATATGTTCCATTGCTCGTGCGAGCAGTATGCGCGCCTCCGTGAGCTGCTTCGTAGTCAGCTCGAGTTTCTCCCTCAAGTCGGTGTTCTCGCGTTGTACTTCATACATGCGCCCAGCCTCCTTCTCGATGTGCGCCATAGCATGGTTGAGCAGGGTTTTCTTTTCCGTCAGCTCCTTTCCGAGCTGGTTAATCGTCACCCCGAGCTCGGCATTTTCGCACTGGGAGTCGTAAAGACGCGCTTTCAGCTTCAACACCTCTGGTATTAGGAAGGAGCTTCGCGTCAGAATGAAAGATTGCAAGAGGGAGGATCGCGAGCACATACTGACCTGGCTCCCCGTCCTGCTGGCTCATCCTGGCACAGTACTGTCCGACGTGTCTAGGAAAAAAAAGTGAAGAGGCAGGCACCAAATTCCCTCCCGTCTCGAGAACATCACGACAAACGACAATTCAAATGATTTAAATCCAGCTCGGTGCATATGGCTGGACAGGGGTTGCTCAGTTGTCATGTCGTGATCGAGACCGGAATCTATTCATAGGCCACGTGTCGGCGCGCATCAATCCCAAATCAATCCATCGTTTTCCCGATAATTCTCGGCGCCTAAGTGGCAACCAACTGCCAGACGCATCACAACAACATCGTAAGTGACTGAAAGCTTGCTCGAAGAATGCTTGAATATCCCCTTCTCAAGTTAAATTTTGTACATTGAGATAACTGTCTCATGATCAAGTGATACATAATCGGTGGATCGGATTCGCGGGAAGGGACTCAGTGGCCTTTCATTCGTGGAAAATACCGGTATACAGTCAGGAGTTCTCCATACACGCGTATATTCAAACCCACATATACAGAACAACATCGTCTCGATGTGACCCAAAGATATTCAAGGTAATCACACAAACCAACTTCATAATTCCTTGAATAGCTCGCGATGTCTCCGGAAGTAGTTCTTCCTACAAACTGCTACTCTATGCGGGGTAACTCTGCTGGGATCTGTCAAGAAGGGCAGCGCACCTGTCTTTCAATCTGTCAAGGCGATCACAACTCTCCCAGGTTCGAATTCTCACACCCGGGTATTCAGAATCACAAATGTATGTACGGTAGCATACTTTTGTTGGGATGACCAGAAGGTATGTATCACCACAAAGTATTCATTGGCCCAAACAGATTCGAACGCACGCACTCTCACCGCAGGCCAATTTAATACGATACCCTGGTGATGCCAGTCTGTCTTCAGCAATCACAGTTTCCCCTCCAAGATCACATTGATCGCTTATGTTACGTACTGAAGCGTACTGACCGCGCATTTGGCTTGGTCCAGGGCGCTTCTCATATATAACCAGGAGGTAGCCCGCGCGGTGCCCCTTGAGCGCTATCTTTCAGCCTTCTCCAACGCCTTCACCCATGTTTCATGTAATCAAATCCGCAAGCGACATCCGCACAGTGGCTCATGGTTAGTATGATGCTGGCAGCTGGTGTTCCGGAGGCAAACCCTAACTTCCCTTTGGCAAACATAGGATCACGTCCATCACTGAAAGATCGCCTTCGCGTCTTAGAATCACAGAACAAAGAACTTCGAAGCGCTCTTGAAGATATGACGCATACACTCCGTCAAACCCAGGAACTCCTTGTATACGCCATTTCCAATCTGAACAAGGAGCGAGCAGCTCGGCGCCATCGTGGAGTCGAGAGCGCCAGACAATCATTAGTGGCACCCGCCAACGAACGTCTTGACATTCGGAAGGTCAATTGCTCTAATACTCAAGTAAGATACGCATTTCTTGCTACAAGAGAGTCGCCATACTAATGATCGTTTCTCGTAGCCGACAAAGTTGACGATTGATTATATCATGAACGTCGACAGAAAGAATCGCGCACAGGTTGGTGTGAAGCAAGAGCCGCTCACCGATGAGTTAGTCTACCCAGAAGATGTGGCATGCCCATATCCCTCTCCACCTCCGTCACAACAAAATGCACTAGAATCGCTGGCGATAGCTGCGCTTTGTATCAGCAAAACGCAACCCCAATCAATGACTCATACGCCAACTGAACGTCGGAACATCGAGCAAACCATCCCTCTAATCCCTCTCCCTGAACCTCAAAGGTGTCGTGCATGGTAAGACCTTGCCCATTTTCTTCCACCTGTCTGCAAGCTGCTCCCTGACAATGCCCATATGCGACAGGATGCAAGCCATGTTTGTCGAGGACCACGAAAGCGAAATTGGCCAAATCGAGTTCTGGACGCTTTATAAAGACGCGTTCTCTGCGCTTGCACCGCAGTTTCCGCTGCTCAGTGCAAGGGAGCTATTGCAGCGCGTGAGCGAGGTCTTTCCCTACGGCCAAGCCATTGAGGCGTCCGGGTCTATGCTGATGCAGCGGTATGTTGTGAGCGGAGTGAGACGGCGGTTCTAGGAATGTCGGTCAGGTTATTTGTTGCGTTGAGGACGGCAGATTACATGTTACTACGCGCAGGAAGCGCGGCCATTACACGCCTTCGAGTTGAGGTCTGTAAGACATACATCTGGGATTCTAGTGTTGCACCTAGCTCGAGCACTTATTTGCACCAAGGAAATCCGGCCTTCTTTTTGTCGGTGTTCGTGAAGTCCCCGAGGATGCACCGTGCATCTTCGAAGTGAACTCGGAACTTATTGCTTTTATTAGTACCTTATGGTAAATGTCAATGACTAGTCACTCTCTATGTAGACTGTAATAGCACCTATGACGCGCTTTTGGAGTATATCTTTACTTACATGTACATGTGTAAGTACTTACTGATAAACTTCTGAGTTTTCGAAATGCGTTGGGATGGCTGTTTGGCTTGGCATTCGAAGCCGTGCAGAGCTGTGCAGGCACCGTGGGTTCCTGGACCATCAAAATCGTTATGTACTTATTAAATATTTCGCTGTCTTCGTTTCGCTTTTGTGCTCCCTTCTTCCCCTCTTCGTCTCCTACCTATATTTTCCAGCATCTCGCAATGCTGTCGTCACTCTTTTGCATCCTCACGCTCGCTACCTCTCTCGTCGCCGGCTCTCTGGACGGCGAACTATCTTCTCTTAATATCCGCTCCAGCCCCCTTCATCGACGCGCCGCGGCACAGGTCGTTACCAAGTGCACAAAAGACAAGACCGCTGCTTTGACCTTTGTGAGTTGACTGTTGCGCACAGTTCATGACGGATTTGCCTTATCTTGGAGTATCGTCGTGCTAAATTTGGAACCTCCTCTATTATAGGATGATGGACCCTTCGTTTACCTGTATGTTATCGAATATTCGAATTAGAATGTCGGGATTTAAGTTGGAGGGCGGACGGATAGCTACGATATCAGCAAGACTCTCCTTGCGGCAGGCGCCAAAGGCACTTTCTTCTTTAGTATGTGACACGTTTCTTCATGGCCCAATAGTTCTTGAACGCTGGCACTGTCACAGATGGAAACAACTGTAAGTCCATTGCCGGATTACTTTTCTCCGGACATCAAGCTAAGGCGTCCTTGTCATCTCAGTTGGTGCGGCGCCATGTATCTACAACGAGGACAACGCGAAGCGCGTCAAGTATGCTCTCGACAAAGGCCACCAAATTGCGTCGCACACTTGGAGCCACGCACATCTGACGAATCTCACAGCTGATCAAGGTGAGCAGAGAAGACAGATTATTCACTGATATGTATCCATTTCAATTCTTCAATCTTTAGTGCACAATCAGATGTGGCTCGTCGAGGGTGAGTTGCTCAGCCCGAACAGACCAACGCTTATTTTCTAAACATTATGACGACAGAGGCCCTTATCAAGATTGCTGGTGTCATGCCCGCTTATATGCGTCCCCGTAAGCCAACAGAACGACAAATCTCTTTAGCCTTTGTCTAACGTTGTCATCTGCAGCGTACGGTGAGTACAACAACATTGTGCGGGAAGTGTCTGGTGTTCGCGGACAAACTATTGCAAACTGGGACTTTGAGTGCGATCATACTTTCTTTCAACCAACAGAGACTCATGGTCTAATTCATTTCTCTTGCCACTAGCTCTGGTGACACCTGGGGAATCACGATGGATGCACAGAAGAAGCGTTACACCGACGCAATTGCCGAAGCCCTCAAGAAGAGCCCCAAGACCATCCTCACCCTGAATCACGAAGTCCACCAGCAAACTGCGTAAGTATTCTCATTGTTTGATGCTATTTCACGAACCGACCAACTTTCTGCAGTCAAGTCCTGCTTCCTTTCGCGATCAAGGCTCTTCAGGATGCAGGATTCAAGCTGGTCACTTTGGCTGAGTGTCTCGGTAAGACCCCGTATCAGTGGACGCAAGCCCCTGGAACTCGCGACGTAAGTGCTCCTGTAGGTCGATGTATATCATATGACTGAGACGAGACTAGGCCACCTGGACTTGTGCCGGAAAACCTGGCCCAGGACAACCCTGAAGCTCTGACGTTTTGACATTTCAGGATTCAGTCGACACATTTTCAGAGGCCTTCAGCGCCCACTCACGCTAGTTTCTACGGACACACTCTCATTTTGGATATGGACTTTGACTTACACTAGTAACGGTACTTACACACCTTCGGGCATTGGACTCTCGGTAATTGGTAGCTAGGAATCCATAGTTACTGGGCTATTGGCGGTATGTATACATTCTCTATCTTATAAGGCAACTCCTGGTAGCAAAAATAGTGGCATTCTTTGGCAAATTGCTTGTCTTGATATGTAGCTGCGCCCAGATTGAACTTAGTCGGCTGCATACAAGCTCAGTGATCTGACAGCATCAATCGTACCGCAAATGGCATAGCCTTACCCTTTTTAGGGAACCGTGACACGCTGTCCAACTGATCACGGGGAAAGGCTGTAGAAGTCAGAGGTGGAGGCGGTACATGGTAATAGGTAGAAAGGCAGAAAGAAGACGTTCGAAGGCCACTGGATTAGAGGATCATGAGCGCATCAACTTGATCATGGCTTTTATGAAATCCCATAGTGTTTTCGCCAGCCGTCATGAAATTCTCCAGGACGCACTATGGACGGTCTTCTGAAACAAGTCAAATGTGAGTCCTGTAGTATGGCTCTATGTTGACCAATATGAGGACATTTTGCAAAGGAAGATGACCAAAGAGCAGTTCGCAGCGCAATTGGTAGGCGTCCAGCGCGAGTGGGCACGGTCGTTGCTCAAATGCAGGCGATTTGACGTCTATGTCGCGATGTGAGCGCATGTTGCACTACGTGATACCGCTTTGCTTCCTCTGTTGGACTATCCCGCCAAGTGGATGATGAGAATGATGCCGGCTGCAAGGAGGAAGAAGCAAATCTCGTGCAAGAGGAAGTCCGCGCCATCAAGAAGGACGAACGGCACTCAGTTTCTGTCTGCGATTCAGCTCTCGTTGCGGCATTCATCAACGGTGACGAAGGCATTGCTATCATCCAGGTGAAGTGTGTTTGGTACGACCAATGTCTTCGCTGATATGAGCGACCTCCGAAACCCGTGCCAAAGCGAAGAACCTGACAGTGTCGCCCTTGTTTACAGTATTGGACGTTACGTTCTTGATCCGACATACCCAAATTGTTATTGTGTTGTGCTTCATATTGTTAGCCTTTACGTACCGTGTATACCCCAATGATGCAGGCTCACTGATAATTTACTGCATAGTTTGTGCTGGGTCTGACTTGAAAAGCTACTTGTAACGAAGCTTTTGGATGGTGCGTGGAATAACCGTCTGTACATGTTGTACGCCACACAAGCGCCACCTACCTTCACACATGCTTGTTAAGGAAAATATGATCAATCGATCGGTGATCATGACGCGATGGCACGCTGAGACCACGTTGCTACTATATGGGCGCTTCAAACAATCAGTGAGCGTGGTTTTGTGATCTCCATTTTAATCAAGGTTGGTTCCGCGCTTGACCTACAATTACAATAGAAAGTCGCGGAAAGGCAATAGATAGGGGCTATGATTGTCATCGGCCTCGTTGCATAGTCCGCCGCTCAAAAGGAAGCGTTGTTTGTATTCTTTGAGCGACCAGTGGCGTCGTGTCGCACTATAAAGCAGGGGAGTGGTACAACAGAATGCTCGCCGGCCACTTACGATTGCTCGAAGGCTACTCTCAACAATGGCACGCGACTCCTACAAGACGAAGATCAAATCAAACAACAAATCCAAGCAGGCGGCTTCATCTGTGCATTCAGACACAAATGATTCCTGTAGCTCCTCAAGCCACGCGTCATTATCACCCGTCGTGGCATACACCGACTCAATCGCGCATCATCAAATCGGATACGATCAACACATGGGTGTACATGCGCAGGGATCAATACAGATCTCCGTACTTTTTGCACCCACCTCTAACCACCCGTGGAACTCCTACGATAATGTCTCCCCGACCCCTGCGCCGGCATTCCCAGATGATCCACAAATTGAAACTCAGGATTACGATGGCCAGCCTGATAGTGTCTACAATTATCAAGAAACGGTCTCAGGCACTCTCCAACGCACAGGCTCTGGAGGTTTGGAGGCTTCACCTCGGCCTTTAACTCCAATGGGGGCCCTTGCGACGCCTCCTAATGGGTATGAGTGGTATATCTCACCCACATACCAAGCATATTTGGTCCCTCTGGCAGGGACAAGTTCTACTCCTGTTTTAATTGACTCGATTTCCACTGGTTCCTCAAAGGCTCATGCACCTTATGGCTTGCCAACACCTCCTCCGGAGGCGTACATCGGCCATGTTCATTATCGTGCAAACAGTGGGCGGCGTGGATTACCGGAATGGGTTGCAGCTAATCCAGGGTTGGACCTTGTCGATGTTCTGGATGAAAGAGATCATGCTTGGACTCGGGGGGAAGCGAGTCAACATTGAATCTTGATTCCATCGACCCATGATCCATCCAGCACTGGCCACTCGCACCAGCTACTACGGACAGCCTTCTTTGAATCTCTTACAATTGGAATGAATAATTCTGTTCCCCTTTCAATACATAATTTTTCTAATACTTTTCTGTACATTTTCCATCCATCCTTGACGTTGGTGTATACGTCAGGTGTTAGACCAAGAATCAATCATTGGAGGCTACCTATTGGATAAGATAGCGCTCCATTTCCCTTCTGGGCGAGTCAAATAATACCATATGGCTGTAATGGACATAGGAACGAGGCTTGTCGCGATCCTCTATCGAGACAGAATAGCGTGCCACTTGTGCGATAACACCTAATGGAATGTTAAATATTAGCCGAAGCATGGTAACTTGTATCATTGCCTATCTGTGCTTGAGTGTTTGGCAGAAGGGACTTTCATGCAAGGGCAAATCGTCATTGAAATCGAAATCGCTATCGACATCGGGGTCACATAAGTAGTCACGTCGAGATTGTGAGCGTAGTTATTGATTGGTTGAAAGACTAACCATGAGTTCAGGCAGAGCAGTGTGACTGACTCAGTGGAGTCGAAGAGTAGGCAGAGCACCTATCAATCTGCGCTGACTCCTAATCACGCGCGAGTAGTCACTCGGGTTTGTACGATCTCCACAAGTTAGTAGAGGAGCGATATCTCCTTTGGGTACGCTACATAGAAGTCTGCCAAGTGATTAGCAATCATCTGAAGGGAGGTGATGCTGTTGATCAAGGTATGGGTACCTGTGACATCGACTGGTGTCCAATCACGTTAGGCTTCCTCTCCTAAAAGTTGTAAGCCAAATTATGCATGTGTCAATGTCTTCTGTGTAATCGGCCAATTACCTTTGGGGCGCCCATCAACTTAAGATATTGGCAAACGTCTCGGATAAGCTCCAAATGACTGGTGGTAATTTGGTTCAAAGAAAATTGGACGAATGCGATCCGATTAAAACTATTTCCATCATCCACAAATTTCACTGCGGACCTCCGGCGGCGTAAGAAGGAACCTCACTTCTTCCTGACAGATTTCATTATCTATTGACTATCCTAAAATTACAGTCTGGATATTTGCAGTCAGTGCGTCGCAAAACTGTTCCTCGACCGGCAGGATCAAAGGAGTGAATGCAATAGGATCGCAAGTGCAATACATAACCCACCTGCATCCAATTACAAGACACAGTCACGATCGAAACCTGTCTGTGCATACAGAGACTACGACCGAAGGTGTTCTGAGAGTTTAAACACCGACGCTCACATTGAGGGTCACCCGACAATGACCTCGACGTCGATGGTGTGATTACCTTCCATGTGCAGATTGTGGACAGTATGTCGCTCCACATATGCGACCTGGCACATATCTACTCTTAGTACTCCAAGATACCGTTGCACATGTCCAGAGACCGACGACAAGTGGCAGAAATCAAATCGTCGGCGTTTATCCTTGGGAGTTGACTTACCGGTATCTCGAGCTCGATCTATTAGACGTTGATGTATGTCTTCTTAATGTCTCTTAATCTATGAAGACAAGATACTACCACCGGAGCGCCTCTACCCAATTGTGCTCAGGGCTGCTCAGGTTTGCAACCGTGCTCTCGAGCAGTTGGAGCAGGCGCGTTTTCCTTTTGCGGCGTTGGATCAATGATAGGCGACGACGGTTGATGGCGAGTGGCAACACCGCCACATGAGATAAGCTTTGGTGCACAGAGACCTGGTCTTCATCGACTATGACGTCCAAGTGGCCTTAACATCATCTCCCGGCGCCCTTTCGGAATGATTCGTACCGATTATCAACGTTGGCATATGATTGAGTGAGGAAGATACGCATCACGGTGTGAGTACGACTCAGTGGAGATAGGCTGAATGGGGCATCCATATACCGATCTCCTCTATTGGTGAGCACGTTTCTAGGAGTAGAAGGATGGCCGCCGGGTTGCCCTTATCAGCGGCACCTGTCAGCGTTCTTCCTCCATATCGAAGCTCTGTCCGTGTCAAGTCTCAATGCGGGCTTAGACAGGACATGTTCACGAGCTTTTGGCATGTAAGTGTAAACTAACACCTCTGTTATTTTACAGGACAAGATTAATTAAATGCAGCTTCCCGCAAGCCAGAGTATTAGAGTCCACAGTCATATCGCATATAACTGTCAGTTCGGTAATGACTGTGAGAGACGGAGCACCCGCGCATCCTAGGTGTATGTATAGCTCAGCTGGTGCAGTGCTTTGGGAAAGCGGGGAGCACCGGGTCGTGTAGAACGACCCGACATCACTAGTATCTTTCGCGGGATTGAGGAGTCCGTTAGTTGAGGTGGAGGGTAGAAGGATAGGAGGGTGTCAGCCCTGAGACATGTGGTATGTCAATGTGAACAGAGTTACCTTTACGGGTAGCTGTGTGTACATGTACTCTATATACCATCACCAGGAAACAGGTCAGAAGCCCAAAAAATGTAGACGAGAATAAACAAGAAAATAAGCTTCTCCGAGTTTCCTACGAGCGCATATTTAGACGGGGCCACATGCACGGAGACGGAGACGGAGAAGGATACAAGGAAACGCTCGTATGCAGGCACGCCTAGGGTGGGTTGTAGTCATATACGGGTTATCGTAGTATGCGGGTACGCGGTCTAATACACCAACTCACCCGCACGGCGCACAGATGAGTTTCCAGTACATAATTTTCAAGAATGCCCACCAGTCTGGCGTGCGTAGGTCGTTTCTCATTCATATATATGCGCTCGACACGAAGCCCGAGGCGACTCAGCCTATCTCATGAAAGCTCAGACAGGGGAGTGGCGCGTGATTGGTTGACATCGAGGGGTTGAGGGTCACAAGAGAGTCACAAGAGAGGCTAAAGATAGATAGGCACCGCCCGTGGGTGCCCGTGGGTGGCTTGGATGTCGTTATCGTCGGTGATAGGTAGAGATCGAGTATTGTATGTATATATGTATATATGTATGCACGCAGAAATGCTCCAATCCATGGGTAGAGAAAAAAGGGTGTCCGGATACTTTCATGCCTGCGAGGAAGCTGAAACTGGGGGATGGAAGATGGAGATGGAGGAGACGGTGTTTCGACGGTGCGGGTTTGCAGGTGATAGGTGCTGATTGATCCGTGTCTATTTATGGAATTGTTTGCTGCTCGACACGGCCGGCGGAGCGATGTGTACATGTTTCTGGTGTTTGTTGTCGGTCGAAGCCTGATATTGGGTGGAGGGACAATTCCGAGGTGCTATTCCCGCTCTGCACGTATGAACGACGAGGTAGACATATGCAACAGTATTGAACTCGTGAAGTCAGAATGCTAGGAGCAATATTAATATTCGACCTGACAGATACAGATATCACTGCGCCGGAGAAACATCGCGTCTCAGCTCACGCCACCAACGCGGCGGACCGTAATTATAGTAGGGACCCCCGGATGGGCGCTGTACTGAAATACATATACATGGCTGGGTATACACAGCGCTGCCTGTGCTCCGATAATATTGGAGTCCGGAATGTGTATTGTGTTCCGGGATGTGCAGACCACGAGGTCTCGCAAATAAGGTCTCCGAGATTGCTGATTCCATGCAAATACCAATAACCGCGACATGTAGAGCTCGGAGATGTTCGTGATCAACGTATATGGCCCTTGATCATCACTGGACATCAGATACAGGACAAGCCTGTCACTACTGCAGCTTCAGCATTCGGTATCACCGACGTCACCGGTAGACAACGGGCGTCTGTCGGGCCAATTCATCATTGGTGGCTACTATGGCACCGGCGCAAGTACGCGTGTCAGCCAGTGTCTATTTACCTCGGCGCACGCATCAGAAAATGTCATGGTATCTCCGGGCATCCGTTGGCGGGTTGTAGGTGCTTGTAGGGATTTTTACTTATTTTAGTGCCGGATCAGAATGGGTTGAGTAGCGCCGCCGGAAGTTTGGTTGGGTGACGGCTATTGCTTAGATTCGGGATATTGTGATCCTGTATGTATGTATGGCGAATTGGAGTGTCATCCTGAATATCTGGCAGAGTATAACCCGGCCAGCACTAGTGCACCGGCGCCACCGCAAGGCGCCTTATGTATTTCCATTCATCCTTTACCTTGCATATATACATTATTTCCACTGCTTGCCATTATAACACAAGGACCCATGACGCGGTCCGCGCTCGGAACCAACTGTTTAGGCTCAAAGCAACACGCCGGGCACTGTCAAGTTTTGAAGGTAGGGTTCTTTCGCGCGCTAAATACCTTCTGTGTGCTATCTCCACCTTCCTGCAGACTTCTTCAGGCTAACTACCAAGTCAAGTGCAATAAGCTGTAATCTATTGGTTACCCCGCGGGGTGGAAGTAGGCGTATCGTGGGGATGCGGGGTATGTGTGAGAGCCTGGGGACGGAGTCCGGGTGGCCGTCGTGCTTTATGCATACAGTGTGACGAAAGAATTTAGCCTTTCGAGGCGGTTTGCGTTGCATGAATTGCTTGAATTTATGAGTTGCTGGCAAGACATCTACAAGAGCTCCAGGGTTGGACTCGAAGGCTGACAGCAGTGGTGCGCCGGAATGAAAGAACACTTGCAGGGGAATGTAGCCTTAGCATTTACACTTTATAAATACCGTGTGGGGCACTCGGATATATATGGGCATCAAGAAGCTCCATATAGGAATGGTCAAAAGGCGAAATGATGCATTGGGGCGCAGGGATGGCGGTGGAGATGGGGTTTAAGTCCACAGACGCCCAAGTCTTTGTGGACCCACTTGGACTGCGGGGTAATTGCGGGGTAACGCAGAGTTGCTGAGGCGAGTTGGAAGAGCGTGCGCGCAGGGGTGCATGCGCCTCGGTGCGCCTCTGAGAGCCTGCACGGGCCTGCAAGGAAATAATTTTATGGCTGTTCGAGAGGGGGTGCATACACATGATGCCAGGTGGCATGAACAGGACGAGGGGACGGTCATGGGGCGTGCAACGTGTCTACCGGCGATGCAGGAGGCATTGCGGACGGAGGGCAGCTGACACTGGCCAACTGCCCCATTCGTGCGCAAATAAATAAATAAGTGCGTTTCTCGGGCTGCGATTGGATGGACGGGGGCAGTCCCTCGCTAGCAGGACGGAGTCGCACGCTGCTAAGGGTATAATTTAGGTCTCCGGCATCAGCGCAGAGGTGCCGGCATCCCGGGTGGATTGCCCCTTTGGGCTGGGCTGTTGATTCACGGCTGTGAGCGACCCCTTGCTCTCCTCTCCGTCCATGCACGTCGATACTGCTCTCTAGTGCGGCGCAGCAGCCCCCACCGCCCACAGCAGAGTCCATTCACCTCGAATTACCATTTAATTGACACCCATCCCGTCTTATTCCACCGCATACCCCATCCACACCCCGGAAAAAAACACAGCACCGTCTTTTTTCGTCTGCGCTTTTCGCTCGATCCGACCCGCCTTGTCTGCGCCGCCGCCCGCCCTGCTATTTCCACTCAGCGCCCCCGACGCTTTCTGTAGCCTGCACAACCCGACCGAGCGCCACCCCCACACTATCAACCCATCGAGCAAGCCATCGATCGACCGCGGATCTCTGTCGATAGCTCTTACCCCCGCTGTGACGATAATCTGCAGCAGCACCCACTCTCTTTGTATATACCTCACGCATACCCGTACAGCGGAGCGCCTTGAGGATAGTAGTATACGTACGTCCTTCTTCTCTTTCGCGCCTTTCTTTCTGCTTTCAAAGTACGCCCGACTAACTCCCGTCTGCTTTCGCCTGCTTGCCTTTTTCGTCTGTAGGCCCATACTCCTTGACATACACACACACGCACGCCGACGCTGCCCTGAATATCTGAATACTCGATATTCAATAGCGAATAGCAAATATTCCTGACTTTTTTCCCCGCACTGCACAAGCGAGCGACGGTCCTTGTCCCTTGTCCAGCTGTAAAAAAAAGTCAATCCCCCACCACCCATCGAGCACCTGAGCTAGCGATGCGCGCCGCATTCCCCGAGCCCGTGCTCACAATCACCCCAGCCGCCGTGCGTGACCTGCAAGGCCGCGAGGCTCTCAGCGGCCTGTGGACATGTGAGTATCGCCTTCTCCTCCTTTCCGTTGCCCGTTCATTCATCCCATTCATCCATTCAACCTATTCAACCTATATACCCTTTGTACCATCGTACTGACTCTGCTCTCTCATAAACAGTGTTCACTAAATGCAAGGAAAGCCTGCAAGACGGGCGCCGGCTGGAGAACATCAGCTGGCGTCTATGGTACCGCGAGATCATGCGCGACGGCGCGCCGCCGCCTTCATCCGCCCCTTCACCCGCGGACAGCCCGAATGTCAGCCGTATCGGGAGCAGCGAGCGTCTATGCGAGGAGAAGGCAGAGAAGGACAAGAAGAAGGAACGAGAGATGAACAGCGAGAAGGGGGGCGAGAAGCACGCCAGCAGCGAGAAGGACGTCGTCGTCGTCGACGCAAGCCACTCGGTACCATCGCACTTTGCCCTCTTCGCCTCTGAGCTGCAACAGCGTCCTCTATCGGCGACGCCGGCACCCATCCCGACTCCGCAGTCGCCCCCGCCAGCTTATGCCCTCGGGTTCGACTTTGGCTCCTCGAAAGACCAGGATGACGACCGGATACCAGAGCCAGGTGCGTCGGGTTTCTCCTTTTTGCTCTTCCATTTCTCTTTCTTCTTTTTCGGACATCTAGTCGCTGTTTTTTTGGCCGCCTTCTCGCTCTTCTCTTCTCCTATTTTCTGTGTCGTGATCTTCCTATTCCCCATCCTCGATTTTCTATTTTTGTGTTTTTCCTGGGTTATTTTCGTCCTGTGTTTTCTCCTTTAGTTTTAATCTGTCTTTGCGGAGTCTTGATTTTCCTTTGGATTCCGGCGATGGCTTGCATGGCCGCCTAGATTCTCGAACAACCTTCTTCGAGATCCCTGTCCTCTCCTTTAGTTTTCAACGTCGCCTTGGGCGTGATTCCCCCATATTGCAGTTCGGTCTCGCTGGACGTGGTCTTGGTCTCCCGTGCCGGTTTTATGATTCATGCAACGGGTTACTCAGAGGCGCTGCGAGGCATGTGGCGGCTGGTTGCTTATCGCGCTTCGTCTTCATGTTCATGTTTTCGCCATTTATTTCTTACGTCCTTTTGGCATGGCGTGTGTGGTACTCTATGGTGGTGCGGGGGGTGGCCTAGGCTGCTGCCCTCAGACCCGTTATCGCCCCATTTTATTTTATTCCTCTTTGCTTCCAAGCGCATGTACCGCCCGGGTGACATTGCACGAGCACGCACGCGTCCAGCCTACAGGGATACGCGAAAGGCGCACAGTCGGCCTTGACGAAACACTTCTTTTTCTTTTTCTGATCCATGTCTACTTTCTTCTTTTCCATGTTCTTGTTCCTGTTCTTGTCTCTCACATATGCATTTGTTCTCTGCGGTTTGCAATTTTTTTCTGTCTTCTCTGTCTTGTCCGACCTTCGACGCGCCTCCTCATCCCCGACGAAACAACGTAACATCCCTTGTGTTATGTTACGTTCGCCTGGGCCAGTCGTCCGTGCTCGCACGGACACTCGGGGCGATGACGCATCCCGGTCACTTTGGTTTCTTTCGTTTATTTAACCGTGACCTGGACCGTTGAACTGGTGCAGTGGTGCCTTGCTCAGGTCCTGCTCCTGGTCGACGCACGCACGCACGCGTCGGCTCCTGGTTGGCTGGTTGCTGCCTCCCTGACTGGCTGGCTGGCTGTGGTTGGGTGGCTACAGGCTACAGCGCTGATCATGCCTAGTTGGTTGGGTCCTGCCTGCGCGACCGCCCTCAAGCGCTGGACATTTGAATTTGGCGCGTGGACTTGTTGTTAGTTTCATTCCGCTTCGATGGTGGGACGGGTCTTAAGAGGCCTCTTCTCTCATTTCTGAGATCCGCGGTTGACGCGTTGTTGGTTTCGCGCCCTTGCTTCTTTTTTTGGTTTTGTTGGCTTTGTTTATCTGTTCGACATGCGCTATATCCACCATCGACTGCGCACGCAGTGCGATAGCGCGCGCGACCGACCCGATGTGATGCCTGCCATTCAGTGCAGTGAATATAGACTGTGCCTGTTTCAGCGTCGAGGGTCTGGGCCCTTGTCCTTGTACCCTTGTACACACCTGCGAGTGCAGGGCGGGACGCATACCTTTTCGGGACTCTGCGCCGTCACGTTCCCGTCCGCGATTCATTGTGCAGTGGCACCTGCACGCCCACGCGCGCGCTTGTTTTCGTCCTTCCTTTTTTCATTTCCGAGGTGCACGCGCGCGCCAGCCCCTCTCTCCGCCGCTTTGGCAGAACGTGCAGGGCGCCCCCTTCGGTCCGCACGCCGTAGCGTAGCGCGTACTCCACCCTAAACAGGGTGTGTACGACACCGTCACCCCTCGGGCAGGAGGAATGTCGTGCTTCGCGAGAGAGTCGCTGAAAGCCGGTGCTTCTGATGCCAATCATGATTAGGCGTGGCCATCCCATGTGTCATACATGGTCGTCATTATCCCTGATAATCCCCACCTTCTTGTGTTTCCCCACACCACACTAAAGTGGTGCGCGGCGTGTGCGCCGGGGCTTTGGGAAGCCCTTGCCTTTGGGCGGATAGGCGGATACGGATGATAAAGCGTGCGGGGTTAATTGGCTTTGGTGTGCTGCTCCTTGCTGCATTGTGGTTTTCTTCCTGGTTTCTTCTTTCTTTCTTTATTCCTGCGTCCCGCTGCGGGTTAACCCGCTCTTATCTGTCTTTCTCCCTGTTATTGTGATCCAGGCGGTTCGTACCCTATTTTGTTCGCCATTCACCGGTCTGTACGAATTGAGTGTGGTTGCTTTTTGCTCTTCCGCTATGCTTCCGTGACGACGCACTTCCATTCAATGGCTCGTGTTTCCTGTTCTTCGAGGTGTCCTCCGGCGGCGACTGTTTGATCCCGTCTTGTTTCTCTTCATATCCTGCCTTTTTAGGCGGTCTCTCCTCCGTTCCGTGTGCCCATTTCCTATTTGAGCCTGTGTTTTTGTGTGTGCCTTGGCATTTCAGTTGATTGCTATCCCGCCTTTTTAACTGTCTTTCATCGATGAATCAAAACACGTGCTAATATAACTTTCTGCCCTTGTGTCATTACAGGCTCGCCAACTTTGGCTTCGACCAACACAGTATCACGAATGAATCGTGCACATCCCTTGACCCCATCTGCGTCGCAAACGTCTATTGACACAGACTCAGAGGCAAGCCAAGTTGAACAGGACACGATTATTCCAACACGCGCTCCATCATCAGTACTGCGGGCTCCATCAATACCCCAGCCCTCAGCGGGATCTAATCCGTCATCATCAGTATCAGCGGAGCCTTCGATACCCATGACCCATTCGCAATCTCGACGCGCAGAGAAACGCCCCATCTTTCCCACTACCTCTAGCACTAGCAGTGCCCTCAGTGCTACCAGTGACGCCAGCACCTCGACATCGCCGAATTCCAAGCCCCGGTGCCGAAGAAGCAGCTTTGTCAACGGTACAGAAGAGGAACCAGTCAACGTTGGTCTAATCATTTGCGAGATGTTGCCTTCTGCTGGCTTGGAATCCAGCGACAAAAGACCGACGCATATACCATTCCCGTCTCCTTCGTTGTCACAGTCATCGCGCACACCATCACCTGCGTCGTCCGTGACTTCTTCAAATCTCCCAAATACGCCCACGCTTGCGGTTAGCATATCTGATGTCAGCCAGCAGCAGCATGGGTCGTCGTCTTCGACACCGACCGCGACAGTAGTTGGATTAGCGTTCGCGGACCTTGCCAAGTCGGCCGCGTCGACGCTGCCGACACCCGAGATCGAAGTTGCCGAGGAAGACGTGCTGCCCGTACCACCGCGCGTAGGCGGTGCGAGATATCCGCTGATCGTGCCGAGTCCCCAAACGAGCCCGCCGAGGCCCCATATACACCAGCAGCAGCAGCAATCGCAGAGCGGAAGCATAGGTGGGCAAGGCACGCCGCCGGTTATCCCCTCGATCATCGCGCCTGGTGGTGTTCAGCCGCCACAGCTCGTCATTGTGACCCCGACGCCTGGCGCGACCCCGCATCCGACCCCACCTGCAACGCCGCTTGTAGGGGGAATTGGTCGGATGTATAATCAATATTTGATTGTCCCAAAGTCGGGTGGCCAGGGACGCTCAAGAACGAAAGGCGGCGATGGGGAAAGAGAAGACGATGACGAAGGCAGTACAGATGAGGATGAGGATGGAGATGGCAGTGAGGACTATACGGATAGTGAGGATGGGGATTATGAGGATGTGGATGACGAGGAGGACAAGGTACCAGAGACCACGAAGGCGGCGCTTATACCTGACGTTCCTGTCGCCGTTCGTTCTGAAGCGTCTCCACTGCCGAGTCATACCGGACTGATGTATAGTACCATCGCCGGAGGAGACAGCGAAAAGAGGGTCTCGATCTCGTCTACAATCTCGGACCGGTCGACGACGAGTAATACCAGCTCAAATACCACCAATACGACCTCCAGTGCTGAGACGCGCGATACTGAGGCAAGCCTGCAACCTGCCGAGTTGAAGAGGGACAAGGGAAAGCAGAAGGAGCTGGCGTCACCTGATGATGAGTGGGAAGAGGACGAGAATGAAGATGAGGAGTACGGAGAGCTGGACGACGAAGACGCGATTGTAGAGGACTTTAAGGCGAAGTATGAGAGGCGTCTTCAACAAAGCGCGATGCCGCCCGAGCAGGAGCATGAACCAACTGCTATCGGTAGTGGCGGAGCCAGCTCGTTGGCGACGATGAAGGCGGAGATCACGAAACCAGGTCTACACTCGCCTTCCACCCTGCAACAGGACCAGCCCGAGCAGCAGCATCCTCAAGTGCAGTCATCGCCCACACATGCAAAACGGCGCTCGCCAACTATCGCAGCGAGGTCGGCCAAGGGGCTGCGCGGTGGCTTCACGGCTGGCAAGGGCAAGAGTAGTAGCAGGAGCCGTAGTAGGAGTCGCGATGAGGCGCTCAAGTTGGCAAGTGCACTCGTGATGACCGCGTCTGCTACAATTGTTAGCTCTCCGCCTCAGGAACCAGAGTGTAGTGCTCCCGTCGCTGTAGAAAAATCTTCCCCCGTCGTTCCGACTCCTGCCCCTGTCGTTGCATTACAGTCTGCAAAGGCTCCACCGCCAGCGCGGCTACCAACTGTGTCAGCAGCAGTTGTGCCACCAGGTGCTCAAGTAGCTTTTTCTCCTCCTCCTCCCTCGCCGACATATTCGATCCAATCAACGTCGAGCAGTGGTCGGGGTCGGTCGCGGAATGTCGTCGCTATTGGTCGTGGAGTAGGAAGTAACGGTGGAAAGGGGAAGCGCCGAGGGGGGCAGCTGGCTTCGCTGAAAAGGAGGTCGTCAGGTGATGGACGGAAGGGTGGTTCGAGTCCTAAAACTGACAACGGAGAGGAGGAAGAGGAAGAGGAGGCGGCTGAGGAAGGAGAAATGCCGGATAAGGAGAAAGGAGAAAAAGAAACATCCATTGAGATGGACGCTGATGATATGCTGGACGAGGAGGTGAACCCCCAAGCCAAAGTCGAGCAGGCAGAGTTAGCAGCTGCGATCCAGCAACAAAGCTCCGACACTAGTAAGCAACCAACTGTGGGTCCTATCGATCCAGCTCAGGTTCAAGCGCACATCAAGGCCCAAATTCAAGCGGGAGAACCGCCGCAAACTGAACCGGTACCGACTGCTGAACACCGAGCGCCTGTTCGTTTCAATATTGGGTCGAATTCAGAAGATGGGACAGGTAGTGCAAGTGCCAGTGGGAGTGCCAGTGTGGGTCGCAGCGGATCAACAGGATTCCGGTCTGGTTCTGGGTCCGGCTCGCGCTCGAGAGGAGGAATGGTGCTGAAGAGGAGGCTGGAGAAGGCAAGGGCTCGAGCTGTGTCGCGTAGTGTCGAGGAGGAAAAGGAAACAGCGGAAGAATATGGGCGGAAGAGTGGTGAGACAGGAGGACATGCCGAGACCCACGAGGTAGCCGCCAGCCAGCAAGCGCAGGTACAACCAGCGGAAGCACAGTCAGCGCCTCGTGTCCTACAAAGTGAGCAACCAACGCAACCGGTGGTTAGGCCACTTCTCCAGCCCATGGGAAATCGCAAAGGGGATCGCCAGCTGGAGGAACTCTTGAAGATGGAGCAACGTACGCACCAGCTTGCTTCGAGGCAGGTATCCACTGTGGCTGTTGGGGGTGGGTTGCCTCCAGTAATCGCACCGCTGTCGCCTTCTCCCCGTCCCAATGCCAGGTCGCCCTCACAGGGTCGCGGAAAGTCTCCCAGGACAAAGAGTGCCATCGCCCAGCGTGCAAATACCAGCAGGAGCACCGGTTCTACGTCGAAGAATCTTCAAGACCCCCAACTGATGAAGGTGTTAAATCACGTTATGGACTTGCCATCCAATGCAAATCGTCAGAAGAAGGTCGTGCTTGCGACAAGTGAGAGTGAGGAGGATGACGACGAGGACTATGAAACGGAGACGGATGTGGATTCGGCAGGACTCGTTGCAGCGCTGTCACCGCTTCAGCAACAGGCATTTGCAGACCAAATGGCCGCAGCACGGGCGGCACCAGAGGCTGTTCCAGACCAACAACAAAACGACGACGAAGACCAGTGGTCGAGCGCCACTGACGAGCTAGACGATGATGTCTCACCGCCAAACCAGGTAAGCTACTTCAACTGCTTTTCGGATGTTCGCTCACACTCTCGCTCGTAGGCTCGCCCTCAGGTTTCTCTAACTCGTCAGCGCAGTTCACAACAGCCGCCAGTGCGACCGCCTGCTGTACAACGCACGTATTCAAGTCATTATCCAGCTGGTCGCACCGGCCGTGCTGTGAAGCAGCAGTTAGCCGAGCAACAACGTCAGCAACAGCAGCAGCAACAACAACAAAACCTGCGCCGCGGCAAATCACAACGGGATTCCATTGAAATCAACAGGCTTCCCAGCGAGTCCTTCCAGAACCTCGCACTTGCAAAATTGCGCAACAACAGTATTGGCGGTTTGACTAGGTTGCTCAACCCTGGTCTAAACGAACAAGAATTGCTATCAACTGTGCAGAGGGGCTACAGCTCGGGTGACATTCTCAGGGATCACCCAACTCCAATTCGGCGGGTGCCGACTGGAGGCATAATCGGCGGTATGCACGGCTTGAGACCGTTGACGTCTGCTCATCCGTCGTTGGCGCGTATGCCCCTCATGCAACCACCTCTTGCTCCCATGGCCGCCCCGCTGCCCAACTGGAACCAAGTCGCTGATCCTCGTGTCCAAGAGATTGTTCCTCATCAGGATCAAAAGTACATGGTGGGACGCCCGCCTCTGGTGCGCAGACACACTGAGCACGGGTCTGGCCCAGCTGCAGTTGCAGTCCAACCTGTCGAAACCTGTATCCCTGCGCCAAGCGTGGCGCCTACAGAAGTCGTTCCTGCCCCTGTGATCTCTGATGTTCCCAAAGTCACCCAAGTACCCCCAGCCCCTGTTGCTGCACCTACTGTATCCAAAACCCGTTCTGTTACTGCCCCCGGCGGACAACCCCATCGTCGTCAATCCTCATCGTCAAGCACTGCTACTGCGCTCCGCCCGAACGGCTTGCTGACGAAGCTGACCCTCAACAAAAGCTTCATAGCCCCAGCTTCGACAACCGTCTCTGTAAACAGTCTGGCGAGCGATCGCGCATCTCCTGCGGATATCAACCCCAAGAGCGGCAATAGCTTGTACTCGAAAGTTCCTCCTGATGCCACTTCACGCATCCGCGCGTTGAACGCGCTCGTCAACTCTCGTAAAACGACGCCTGTAGCGAAGTCACCACCCGTCGCTTCGCCCATTGCGACCTCCTCTTCTGCCCCTGCAGACGCGGTGATTGCAGCTGCGGCTCTTCAGCAATCCCCCTTGTCTCCATCGCCTGCGCCGCCAGCGCCCGCAACAATTCATGAATCGGTTACTGCGCCAAACGGTGCCAACGTCACTGCTGGCCTTGATGGATATGGTGGTGCCGGACGCTATCAAAAGAGGGGGCCACCAGCAGACGTCGAATTGGAAACAGAGGAAGAAGATGAAGATGGCATGTACGAGGACGAGTCTTCGGACCGCTCCGACTCGGTCGCCGAGGGTACCTTCCAGACGGAGCGCCAGAAACAGATCGCTGCTTCTCTCGCTTGCAGCCTGAGTGCAGACCCTGTCCTTGACGACCCTGTTCCTTCGAAACCACCAGCCAACTCCAAAGGCAAGGGCGACAAGCTGCCTACGCAGGAGCGTGTTCGTAAGGCGCCCCAAGCGCAAGTGCAGCGCAGTGCTGGCAAGATTGGAACTGGTGGACGTCGGGCGGGGAAAAGCGCTGAGAGGGTGAGGGGTGTGCGGGACAGCAGCGCGCATGTTGCTGCTGGGTTTGCAGAGCCAAAAGCCGCTCAGCAACAGGTAGCGCCAACGGAAGGAGTCGTTACTAATGGAGAAGGATCTCAGCAGCGCAAGCTTCCGAAGACCTTGCAGTTCGCGCAGATAGCGCCATTGGAGCAGGCACCGAGTCGACAAGTATCACGGCAAGCTTTGCAGCAAGAGCAAAACCAGCAGCATCATGTTCAATATGCGCAGGACCGAACTCTGGGTCATCCACAACCACCCCAGCCCGGCCCTCAGCAACCCTTCCCTCAGCAACAGGAGTACATGCAGTTACAGCAGCAGCAGCAGCTACAGTGGCAACTGCATCAGCTAGAACAACAGCAGATCCAGCAGCAGCGACTACTTGAACAACAACAGCTGCAGTATCAACAACAACAGCAACTCCTCCAGCTCCAGAATGTCCAGCAGCAGTTCGCATATCAGCCTCAGGGACAGGGCCAGTTCGGGTACCCTCATCAGCAACACCCTCAGCACCCGCCTCACTTCTACCCACAGGGTGGTCCCAGTAACCACCCGAGCTACGCTCCCATCCCCTACACTCAGTCACAGCAGCACTTCCCAACGGCGTCGCTCCAAAAACTAGGCTTCCCTTACAATCTCCCTGTTACAGCAATCCCGTCGACCCCTCGCACTACGCGCCGGACCATGGTCAAGGATGAGCTGTCGGAGAGTGTTCGTCAGGGTGTAGTAATGGGCCGCAAGATTACCAAGCTGAATCAAGGCCTGCAGACAGGCACGGGCGAGGACGCTGAATGGCGGCGGCGGCCACTGACCGCTGCGCCGAGTATGGTGCAGTTGCTGCCCAAGGGCACTCTGAGGGCTATGGGGATGGAGGACGATGAGCCAGGTGCCTCGAAGAGGAGAGGCGCTGTAGCTGAACCAGACCCAGCAATGCGTCGAGCGCTGCAGCACAGCCGAAATAAAAGTTGGGCTGATACAACTCACACCAGTGGGTGGTAATTGGTCGCCACTCCCTGTGTTGTTGGGCGAGGGATGACCTCCCTCGCTCCTCATTCATTTCTCGGGTTTCATTTCTTGTTTATGTGTATATTTTTTCATGACGCGTTTCTCCTTTTACTTCTGGTCGGGCTTGCATAGCATTCTTCTCCTTTTTCTCCTGGTTATTGTCGGATCGTCTTTCACTTTTCCTTTCTCATGCATTATCATCATCATCCTCGCCACCATCCTCGACATCACCATCTTCCAAAGCCCCAAACATGGTCACTCAAGTACGTTCATACCGCATTTTCTACGATTACCATCACTCCTACTCCTACTTTACCTCGACTCACCTCCTCTGACCAGCCATCGTGCGACCGCCCCTCGCCTCGGTTTCTGTCAGGGCCATTTCTCGTTAGTTTATGCTCTCATATCCGTCCGCTATCTCTATGCTATACCTCGCTTTCCTCGTAATCAAAGCTCTAGTTGTTTCCCTTGGTACTTCTTCCCAACATACGTTACTCACCATTCTCAATCAATCAATTCTCTGTGCCATATTTTCTTCATCTATTACGAGTCTGACGTTTAATGAATATCATGAATATAATCACATCCTTCCCAGATGGCTATGGAATAAGTGGTGCGCGCGGGCACCGATAGCGACATAATATACAGTACCGCAAAGTGTTTAAGCACCAACAGCATCAAGAAGCCCTGCAGTCGGAATAGCAGGCACGACCACTGGTTTCACAGCCTCCTCTGTCACCTTCTCCTTCGTCTCCTTCGCCTTGCCTTTCCCGTCAGCTGCTGTAGACCCTGCGTCATCTCCATGCGCCAACTTCGCCTTCTTGCGTTTCTTCATCAACAGCGCCGCCGTCACTGCGCTTTTGACGTTATCAGTCAGCTCCTGCGTCTTTTCGAGGTACTCTGTGTCGTCGAAGCGGTGTTTCTTCCCTGCGAGCTGGCCTACAGGATCAGCAGCGTCTTTCGAGGAGCCAGCGCCTGGCATGGAGGTGCTCGAGGAAGAGGCGCTGGTGGAGGGATCGATGCCAAGTTTGCGCTCCAGCGCCTCGAGTTTCTGCTTCTGAGCGTCAGCTTTGGCGGCCAGACGAGCGGGCTCGTTCTCGATGTAGTCAGCCAATCTGTGACACAAAGAAAGAATACGTTAGCACCAGGACTTGCGAACGAGCAGAGGGAATGACGAAAGTACATACTTCTTAGCTTCTTTTATCGTGCTCAGCCTTCGTCCGCTGAGGTCGCGACACGAATCATTGTTGCTCGTCTTCTGACTGCTCATCCGCCCTCCCGCCGCACGCAGCTGGCTTCCGAAACCACCTTTGCCTCCGAGAATGCGTGCCGAGAGCCGAAGGGTAACCATATTGCCGCCATTTAGGTGCCCTTCCTCCTCTGCACGTAGATCAGAGACCCGCGATTCCAAAGGGGGTACATATCCAGCATGCGTCGAGAATACAAGTGAGCTGGCGAGCGAGGTGGGGAATGAGGGGTATCGGCCGTTAATGAGAGTAAAGAGGTCCTGAATCTGCGCTGACTCGGGTGCGGATACAGCGAATGTGGGGAAGGGAGAGAAGGCCTGGATGAGGACGCTGCTATGAGACGACATGGTGGTCAAGTCAAGGATTAGTTTGGGATTAGTCACAATCATGACCATTACTCGGCATTATCCGAGTAGGATCAAATGTAAGGGATGGCACTCCTGGCGTATCTCACTTGAGGTAATTAATCGATACGCACTGCTTGGTTGCTGCTTGCCATGGCTATATTACCGTAGGTAGGAAAACTTCTTCTACGCATCCAAGCATTCCAATTGATCCTGGTGTTTTAGAAATGTAATCACTCGCCTGAAGCGGCTGCACAGTGCACTAACTTTCATATGGCAGTTCAGCGCAAATTGTTTGGCAGTGGCCACGCCATTTTCCTCTCCCATTCCCTAATGAAATCGTCCCATAATTACATCTGAGTTGCGCGCTATTGGTCCCTCATGTGCGAGGTGAGGAGGATTTGAGCGTAACAGCGACGCCACGACGACTCGACCCAAGGCCAGACGTTTCACGGCTCTTGCTCGGCACGATATGACAGCCCAGAGATTGTGGTTCAATTACCGACAAACAGTTTTTGCAGAATGTGCACAAGGCACTGCCATCTGCAGGTCACCGTAGCCTCAACCGGAGCTACAATTGGAAGAGAATATGTATCTGCCAAACTGCAAGCATACTGACCAAATACTCACTGGTAGACAATTCTACAGAATTGTCATGTCTGTCCGTATCATTTAACGTTGGCGGGACGTCCACGGCAGGGTTTCATTCTTGAACTTCGCAGGGCCAAATATTTGATCTGACTAATACTACAGAGTAGCGAGGAAGTGCACATTTGGGCAACCTTTAGAGTGCATTTCTGAGCAATCAAAGAGTGCCAGGCCAGGATTTATTCATTCATGTGTGCAATACAATAACAGGAAAGTATCAAAGAGCCCCTATAGTGCCACAAAGACTTGAAAAACATTGGAGGATGTGATTGGATGGTCGTCAATCATTTTATCAACGCGCGCACGCGTCGCCAACACGAGGTTGATGGTGAAGTAATTTTAGTCTCAGTTTGAAGCTCTCTAATGGCATGGTAGCTGAAGCGCTGAAGTGACGCAAACCACCCATATGCGCCAATTTTCTCCTATATTTGTAGCGCATATGAGTATCAGAGAGCAATGCAACATCTTTATCTGCAAAGACATAGCTTTACATGTGGAGAATGACTTGAACTACGTGGGGAAAATTGAATCGGAGAATAAATTAGCACAGTAATTCATCAACGTTGTTACCAAGAAGCGCAAACAGAAATTGCAAAATCCTGCCGTGGACGTCCCGCCAACGCTAATCATTGCGCCACTGGGTCATATTTAGTTCGTGACACGTATGGTGACCATTTCTCGAACGTGTCAGCAGCTATCAGCAATCATTGCTGTCTACAATTCCAAGGCGCAGAAGTCGCGGCATGCCCAGAGTGAATGCACTCGGCATTGTCGCTATCTATAATATACGGTACCGGACAGGCAAAGCCTGACAAAGATTTTGTGACCCTATGGGAATGTCCCACGCTCGTCCAAAATCGATGAAAAGTATATAAATGAGCAGCTCTCGTGAAGGGCTATCGATTTGCACGAGCCGATTTTCCAAAATCGAACTTTTGAAATTCAGACCCCAAAATATTGGCCACTGGTAAAAAGTGCTCCTAAATTCATAATTTAAAAAATGCGCAAACGACTCCTTTTGACGAACTGGCTCTGATTCCGTACAAATTGGGCCATTTTATGGAGCAGTTTGAGAGAAAATCGGACATTGATGGCCAAAAATGACCGCCAAAAATGGAATGACAGCTCGCTTAATGTCGCTTAGTGCCGGATCTCTAGGTGGCATGGATTCGCAGGGACTTTTCGTCAGTTTCTTGACAGAGTCTGCGAGAGGGCGCCATCAGAGTGTTGACGTTTGTCTTAGTTTCTCTTAGAGGGACCCCTCGATTGGTCTTTTCCGATGCCATCAAAAGCACTATATCCTCCGAAAAGATGACCGTAATCGGTCCGCACCGTCGCTTCCGGCCATTTGGCCATCGATTGAGAACCCCTGCTCCGGAGTACTTACCAACCTATAGGTGTCCTTTGGCCAGAAGGCTTAGTACAAAAGAGATTGAAAAAAAATACCTCCCCAGGCAGTTAACGTCCATGTATTGGCTGCCTTCCAATCGAGGACCATTTTGGGGCTAGTTAGTATGCTATGAACTTGTGTAGAGCACACCTACCATGTTTTGTAATCATTTAAATATGTCAGTACTGATAAGCACCGACCTGCTGAGGCTATCGCAGAGCAACATACGAAGCTTGAGACATGAATTCCATGAATCATCACAGCTGCCCTTGCAACAAATATTACCCACATTATACCGCTACCTACTCTCGCTATGAGAACTTTGTTAATACTTGGAAGGGCTATCCCGTTCTGTAGATAGGTATCGGTGGGCATTCCATGGCAACTCCGCCCGCCCCGGCCGTATGCCATAATTTTACGGCATGTTTCTGGATCGGAAAAGACCAATCGAGGTAATCCTCGTTTCTCTTAAGCTGCCTCGGCAGGCGGTGTTTTGGCCACTTACTCGCCGAAAATCCAATTTTGGGCGGCAAAATTGTCTCCCATGGGCCCAATTGACGGCCGAAATATCGCGATTTTTTGCCTCAAGAATTTGGCCACCACAATTTCTCGTGGGAAAAACTTCGGAGGTGTGTTTTTCAACGCCTTTTGCGATTCCAAATATGAATCTGAAAGTTTTGTGTCGAAATTATGGCTTGATCACAAGATACCCGCTAAATACACCACTTGTCAGACTTTGCCTGTCCGGTACTGTAATCCGAGGATCGACTTTTGCTTATCCAATGATGTTACTTACGTAAGATTTTTTTAACTGGTAGGTCGCGCGCAGCGCGCTCACACACGTCGAAGCAGGCTTCGGTCAAGGCAGCGTTGTGCGAATCATTGAACATTCAACAGAATTTAATGATTGATCAAGCGGAATGATGATTAATCAACTTGAACCATTGATTTGATTCCAGCTATTTGCAAAACCGGAGACACTCTCCATTTTTCGAGTTGCACCTTTGTTTGGTCATAAACAACTAAATTAGGTAGCTGTTGCACCACAATGATGGTGTATGCAATGGAAGAGGTGCACCGTGTATGTAGACTGGCGCTGAGGTCCGGGTGTCTCTAATCATATACTACGGCTGTACTGTCCATCATCATGACAAACAACTACTGTTGTATCCTTAACAGAGGAAGCTTGTTATGACCATGGGGGATCGAGAACCCCAAGAGATTCACAAAATAACTGGTATTCCCGTACGGAGTACGCACTGTCTACCGGATGATGCAGATATGGAAACAAGTCGAACGTGGGGCGCAACGGAACTCTAGCAGGGGCATGAGATTGCATCATCGTTACCGAATTTGGTTGTTTATTACCAAACAAAGGCGCAAGTTGAAAAATGGAGAGTGTCTCCGGTTTTGCAAATAGCTGTCAGGGTACACGAAGCAGGCAAAAGGTGATCAGTCCGGTTATGTAATGAATTTCGCGCGCCTGTAACCACCACCAAGTTAAGTGGGATAAGATTCAGTGGCTTGAGCAAGGTAATTAGACAATAAATCATAGTCAGGCACGACTAGAAACAATGTTGAACGATGAAATACATCATCTAAAACAACTGGAGTACACCGCCAAAGTGCCAAAATGCGGTACCCAGGGCGACAATGTCATGTTTATGCAATAAGATCACGAATCGTGTTGGTAGACAGCCGGTGGCGGTCGATTGGTCGATTCGGATAAGTAGGGGCGCACAAATATCAAGTCAGAATTCTGACCCGAGTTGACTTTCGGGTTCCCAGGCCAAGCCTCGCTGATCTTATGCCCCAGTCTCACCATTTTGCTGTCATTCGAGAGCCCTGAATACTTGCTGAATACCTGAGGGACCCCCCAATTGGTCTTTTCCGATGCCATCAAAAGCACTATATCCTCCGAAAAGATGACCGTAATTGGTCCGCACCGTTGCTTCCGGCCATTTGGCCATTGATTGAGAACCCCTGCTCTGGAGTACTTACCAATTGTTTACCAACTGTATAGGTGTCCTTTGGCCAGAAGGCTTAGTACAAAAGAGATTGAAAAGAAATACCTCCCCAGGCAGTTAACGTCCATGTATTGGCTGCCTTCCAATCAAGGACCATTTTGGGGCTAGTTAGTATGCTATGAACTTGTGTGGAGCACACCTACCATGTTTTGTAATCATTTAAATATGTCAGTACTGATAAGCACCGACTTGCTGAGGCTATCGCAGAGCAACATACAAAGCTTGAGACATGAATTTCATGAATCATTGCAGCTGCCCTTGCAACAAATATTACCCACATTATACCGCTACCTACTCCCACTATGAGAACTTTGTTAATACTTGGAAGGGCTATCCCGTTCTGTAGATGGTATCGGTGGGCATTCCATGGCAACTCCACCCGCCCCAGCCGTATGCCATAATTTTACAGCATGTTTCTGGATTGGAAAAGACCAATCGAGGTAATCCTCCTGAATACCTGACGAGTCTCCAATTGTCGGGTTGCCGTTGTCTAGCAGCATGATACGATTAATGTTTAGGCTCAATATCACGAGTATGTGGAAAGTAAGGGCGTCATGATCAATGATACAGCCTAAAGTCTATACATAGGCCGAGGAGTGTAGTCTAATTGTCGTTTCTGCTCCCTTCCCGCTGGTCTCTCAAGTCTCACCAATATATCTCTTTGCACATCCCGCCTCTCCTTACTTTAATCGTGCCCCTCACCCACTGTTATACTGCGGCCTCCATTTTCCCTGGTCGCCGCAGAGAACCTCATTTTCACCTGCGTTGGTTAACACAGCATGGTCTTCCACGACCCTAGCCCCCCAGGGCTGCGCATGGACATAGTGTCCGGGACGGGATTTGTGGTAGAGGTCCGTATGAGCTCCTTATTCATAAATCTTTGCTCTGCTATAAATTGATGATGTTGTGCAGATGGGCCTCTTCTGTATGTTCATATGGTGCCTCATTTCCATTAGCCTTCAAATTACTGAACAAAATCTCTTGCTTGCTAATTTCTCTTAACAGGCGCCTATACATGTTTGTTCATTGCCGCTCTCCCTGTGCTAACCAGCGCAAGGCGATTGAGAGATGCACGTAGTGTGAAGTTGGCATGGGTAAATAGTGACACTTACTGGACTGCAACTTGACCGCAACCGCCCCTACCCATAGGCGCTGACCTCAAGCTCTTCCGATTTCACAGGTCTTCCTAATCGTCTCCATTTTGATGTACCTGGTGACGATCACCCACTTATGTCAGTGGGCATACACTTTCCATTCTTATGGTGTCCGGCTCATATCTTTCTCTAGTATTTCGGGGGGTCCGCTTCTACAAAAGCACCTTCTGGAATTTCGACCCAAAAGGTAGAACCTTATACCTTCAGAACCTCAACAACTGGGAACTCCCTGGTTCAATTATACTCCTTTTCATACAAACATGGTTGGGCAATGCTCTTGTGGTGAGTGGCATGCGTCAGGTTCCTATCTCAGCTTCACCTTCACCTTCACATCCCATCCCGGACGAAACATATACATCAGATCTACCGGTGCTATTTCATATGGGATAACAACCCGTGGCTCATCTTCATTCCCGTATGTTTGTTGATCGGCACAATTGGTGAATGATTTACTTTCCAAATGGCCTTTTCTTCATGTTAAACCTGGCCCCATGCTCTGCTATGCAGGTATTGATTCCTACGCCCTGTATCGGATTGTCAATGGCCAGCCAACCACTGATGCCATCTCCTCCGGTTTTGCCCACTCCTTGTACCCACTCACATTCGCGCAGAACTTAATGACAACAAGCCTCATCATCCTCAAAATTGTCTTGCAGCACTGGCAGTCCAAGAAAGCCGGCCTCTTCATGTTGGGGTCAAGGCTCAGTCTCATACGCATCGTCCGGATTGTTATGGAGAGTGCGGCAGTTTACACCATCCAACTCCTCGTTTTGGTCATCCTGCACTTCCGGGGTGATACCTTTCAATACGTTATTCAACCGGCCATTGTTCCAAGCATTGGTGCATGCCCTAGCCATGAGTTTGTCCCGATATGCTGTCGGTGGGACATTTCCTCAACTCATTACTGACCGGAGATATTACCTGCTTTTAGGCATCACATTTTTGCTGCTTGCAATCCGCATTGAAGGGTCGCGTAACCATAACACAAACACGCATAGTGTCCCCGGTATTCACAGTTCAATGATACCGCGGTGGACTCGCAAGCCCGACATGGAAATTAGCGTCCATGATCATCAGATTGGCAGCTCGTTGCCGTCTGAGGATGGCATTGATGTGACTGAGCAGAGACTGGCAATCGCAGGGGAGAGCGACGTGGGGAGTATTAATTAGGATTCAACATTCTCCTCTACTTCTGCATCACCGCCAAGATGACTGCAATCTCCTTTTTGTCATCTAAGCGTTTAAGAATATACACGTCAGAGCTCGATGTGTAGCACCGCTACAGTCTTGATTAAATGGCTCGAATCCCTTCAAGAGTCTTTCATTAAACATTAGTTATAATCTCAATTATAATGTCCCCACTTCCACAGAACGAGTCCAGCTCCTGCATTGATGATTCTATGTTGCTGATCCCCTTTCGCGTGTCCCAACAGATATGAACGATGAAGTCGGGGTTCGAGGCGGATTTGTGAGCCCTCACGGCTCTATTCTATCTCAATTGCTACTGGATGCTATCACCTTTTTTTCTCCTGCTGATTGTTTAAGGGCCATGATTGCCACCGAAGTTTTGCAAGAGGTCGTGCAAATTAGCACAGTGCTTTGCGTCGTACAATTGCCCGATCCTCCACGGGCAGAGTGGAAAACAAGGGCAGAGTACATTGATGAGGATAGGTATCGTTAGGCGGAACTCATGCGGGAACCAAGCCACTCCTCTCAGTTTGCCTCCCGATTCCAGATGGTGAGGAGCATATTTTGTTTGAACAAATGCAGTCACTGGAGCCAGCAAAGCGAGTTACCATCAATCAAGTCATACATAGTGAATGGTTTTTCAAGCAATGTAAGTCCCCACATACATGGCTGTGAATGTCGCAAATATCTATGATGGCCATGATCAACTTTGAAGGAGCAATGTATTGGCATAACCCAACCAGTGATCGATATCGTGCCAGCATCAAATGCCCTGAGAAAGTGCCACTCGATATGTACGCCGCCCAAGGTGTGTCAATAAGTCCGGATTTCACCTTCTCAGAGAAGTTGAGAGAGTGTCAGAGGAGCTGAATTTCTCAAATACAATCTCCGCCGTCAGATATGGGCAAATCGATCATGGCCGACTGTAAAACGGTAACTCGTTCCCTGACTAACAACCTCTGAGCCTAAGATGATCGATGTTAGATATACAATTTATTGTATAAATGCGTGCACATCTAGTCCCTTTTCCCTTCTTTCTTTTTCTTTTCTCCCCTCATGACTACTAGACAAAGATATCTACAATTGCGAGGCTTCCACGCTCGCCTCAAAATCGACAATGAGTGGCTATTTGCCATGCTATACATACGGACGAGAAGAAAAGCGAGGTCAGCTGTTGGATTGTGTTGGAATCTGGAAAGGTAACAACAACTTATCTTTCTTGAGTAACCCTCAAAGTTGAACAGTACTGGACCATGAATGCACCTCCTCTAGAACTTCTCGGTTGACGTCGAGAAGCCTTTTGAGAGCTTACCGGCCTGCGACGCTGTTGTGAGTCTGGCAATGGATGGGCACGATGGACACTAGTGGATACTCAAGAAGGATAAGCTGAAGTCCAAAACCGTCAGCAGTTATATGGGCATGCCGTTTCAGTTTGCATCTTGGTCTCTTAGTGGTACGTACCACTGAGCGTAGATTGCATGATGACGCTAATATCTATGCTACCAGACGGTGACGATTTTTGTGTCCCAAATCGTGGTAAACAATCTAGCACAGGAGAAATTATCATCACAGTGAACGCCATAGACGGACTTACATGTCACACTCAGACGCCTCGAAGATATATCAGTGAGGACGAGGACGAGGATGTACCAGAGGTCTTGAGCGTACCAGAGACCTCGCAAAAGATGAAAACGGTAACGCCCCACCAAATTCTGTATGTCCTTCTAATTATTGCAGCGGAGTTGATGCGTATTTTCAATTCACATAAACCAGCTATGGTCCTGCACCCAGTAGTTGTCAACCATCATCAGCAAGGCATCGCACTCGCAAAGTGGCGTTGTTTGAGACGAAGGAAACCGTCGTCACTTTTATTTTCAAAGTATAGACCTCTTGGTAAGCTGTTCCCTACCAATTTTGTTTGAGCCAACAAGTTCTCATGGGGACTATAGAGGTTCTAATTGATGCAGGGATTGTTGAACGTTCTGTCATATTCGAGGCACCAACTTACGTGGGACATGTTGAAGGGAAAACCGCTGCCTCTCACCCTAGTCAGTGCATTGGTGAGGCACCCCTTGGTGCTATACATCTAAGTTTGCGCTGATGCGAGATACATGACAGTACTAGCTAAGGAAGATGACTCCAAGGATTTCAAATCAAACACGACCGGTATTGAAACCATCAAATCTCAGGATGTGGATCCAGAAGTCAAACCCCTGGTACTGCAGCCGGTGTGGAAGGGATTCATGGTGCGCTCGTGAAAGACGCGTCTGATATCACGTGACCTCGAGTTATTTAGTTTGAGCGGTTTCTGTCAGGTCTTAAAATGTCGGATACACACGTGTTCGACAATCTCAGACCTCTCACATTTATCACCATTTTTGTTATAGTTCTATCAAATTTCTATCAAACTTGTTTATTTCTTTTCTATCTTACTTCAAAACGACGTCCCCAACTATCTGTCTCTTGGAAATACTGACAGGGCGCGAGAGCGACCCGTAATCCCCTCTTTCGATGCTCAGATAGTTCCAGCTCGGCACGCCAAGAGTGCCGAGGATCATCACTTTCCATATCCGGCAACTGTCCAATAAGCGCCCAAACGGGAAACTCGACACACTAACACCAGCGAAGTCATGTTTTTTCAATGGAATAAAGGTTATGGTGCGCTTTTCATTGCTCTATTTAACTATCTATACTATACCCTCCCTTGTACACCTTCACATTCGCTATTTCCATCCCCTTTTTGGGTGCTTTCTTTATCACTCCATTTTTCCGTGAATTTCATATTCAATTTCTTGTTCCGCTGATCTCCCCCTCGTCACCCGCGAGTCCGCACGCTGCACCACCAGACGCACCCATCGTCGGGGCTCCGATGGGTGAACAGCTGATCTCAGCTCGTCTTGGCCCGGTGTTCATGCGACGCGATTTGGGCACGCGCACATGGAGGAGTGGCTGCGCGAGGGGCGAAATTCCGCCGGAATTCTTTTTATTGGCCTCGGCCACGGACTCTTACCTTACACGTACACATACACGTTCGTTCTTATCATTCCTGTAGCTGCCCTGGCGACGTGAGAGTACGCGTACGCTTAGGGAGCATTTGGTTTTGTCTTTCTCATATAGTCCTGTTAGTAGGACGAAAAATGTCATCTCACTTTGGATTTCCGACTGCGTGAACTGAGCAAACGCCTCGAGCGAATTCAGAGTGATTTCCTTCTCGCTTTTCTGCACGTCCCATCGCGGGACATTTCTTGTATCTCTCAAATATCTCCTGATTCGCATTTTCTCATTATTCACTCTACTGACTGGTGTCATCACTGGTGAGTTGTCATTCTGATTGTGTCTACTGACTATCTGTCTATAGAACAATCACTCCCGCACTCAATCGTCGATTTCCTTCCACCTGCACTCAGGGAGTTTCCTCCACACCGGAATATAAGAAATTTAGCTGAGGAGAATCCTAAGAGAAGGACCGGAAAGGTATGCCTTCATATAAATCAGGTGTATCTCCGTTCGTACATCAGCTAAGCCCTGTTTCTCAAAAGGCCCTCACGGAAATTACCACGAAAAAAATCAACAATGGGAGTAATAGAGTCCTTTGAGCTTGAGGCAACGCCTCCTTTTTCGGGTGGATCAAAACCAGGTCAGTATACCAAAGAAAGACAAATGGCAGCTCAAAGGTGGTCGCAGAGTCAAGGATGCAACGATATAGTACCAGCAAGAAAGGATCCGGGTCAGCGGGAACCATTGATCTGACTCAATTTTAGGAATAAGTTGAGAGGCGATGAGCAGAAAAGAAGTAGAAATATCTTGTAGGATCTGCGTATCTGATGTAAAGCTTCCCCCGGTCGACCAGAGTGCAGATACAAGGTTACATTGTTCTGTTTAAGAAATAGTCCAAGTTTGGTGTCACTCCGACAAAAGCCTGTATTCAAGCACAGCCGGTCGTGCCAAAGCTTTTTTCGATTGCATTAAATTGAAAGGTGTGTGGATTCTGCGACAAACGCTGGATGAAAAACTACACAGTGTGCCACTCGGCACATGCCGGGCATGTCGGTCAATGCTGAATCAACACTTCGAGCCGCGTCGACTCAATTCAAGCTTTGGCCAGACTAACAGCAGCCAACGTCTCTTCTCCGACTCTATAAAGACTGATATCTATATCTTATCTACAGCTCACCTCTCACGTGTGTATGTATCTGTGTGCCCCACGCATTACTATCACTCAGTCCGTTGATCTCAAACAGCGCTCTTTTCACAGAATTTTGACACGCCATTGACGTGGAGACCGCGATTCTGATACCGGGGTCTGTCTCATAAAGTACTCTCACTGAATATGAATGAATCCATATGTGCGCGAATATATGCGTAACAGAGTTCTGGCCCAACACAAATTGATGATGCTTCCCAAGGACCCTTATGGTTGTACTTTTCTCTCTCTCTTATAATGAGCTCATAACTTATGCTCTATCGCTGAGTACTAAGACACAGACCCTATTCCTTGGTCTTTCGCTCCGTAATCAATGTTTTGACATTGCAAAGCTTCAAATCTGGCATTGGTCTGGCAGCCAGTTCTAACACTCTGCGTTTGCTCCGAGCGAATGCTACACGGTCGAAGCCTAACATCTGCAGGTCTTCCAATGGCTAATAGTTTATAGGCTCTCTCTCTCGCTTCTCGGTATTCAACCTTTTCAAACGGTCAACGAAGCGAACGATGTCGATTTGATGTCGAGCGGGCTCGTGCTCGATGTAGTCCGCTAATCTGCAACACAAAGAATAAATTAGCACCAGAACTCGCGAGCAAGCAGGACGAAGAAAGAAGGTACACACTTCTTAGCCTCCTTTATCGTGCTCAGCCTTCGTCCGCTAAGGTCGCGACACGAGTCATTGTTGCTCGTCTTCTGGCTGCTCATCCTCCCTCCTGCCGCATGCAGCTGGCTTCCAAAACCACCTTTACCGCCTAGAATGCGGGGCGAGAGTCGAAGGGTAACCATGTTGCTGCCGTTTACGTGGACTTCTTCTGTGCCTTCCTCCTCTGCACGTAGATCAGAGATCCGCAACTCCAAAGGGGGCACATATCCAGCATGCGTTGAGAATACAAGTGAGCTGGCGAGTGAGGTGGGGAATGAGGGGTATCGGCCGTGAATGAGGGCAAAGAGGTCCTGGATCTGCGCCGACTCGGGTGCGGACACAGCGAATATAGGGAAGGGGAGAAAGCCTGGATGAGGACGCTACTGTAAGACGACACAAGAGAGGGATGGATTAGTCATGATAATGATTATTACTCTTCATCAATCGGCATTATCCGAAAGAGTCAGATGGCAAGCATGCCACTCCCGGCGTCAATCATCTAACTCGTCAACTGGCGGCAAAACCCATATGCACTGCTTGATTGCTGCTTTTGCATAGCCATATTGAGGTTGACTTTGACTTCTGTGCATCCAATTGCTCCAATTTATTTTGACGTTTGAGAATACAATCATTCCCTGAAGGCTGAAGGCGCCAAACACCCGCCCCCTCACCAATGATGGGACGGTCTCTCCCGTGAGAAATTGGCTAAGTCGATCGCGATTTGTCTCTCCTAAGAAAACATACTCTCTCTTTACGTTGACCCGCTCAAAATGAGAGACTACTATCCAGGTGGTTTCCATCCAACTCACATCGGCGACACATTCAAAATGGGCGGTACACCATTGAACACAAGCTGGGAACTGGCACGTTCGCAAGCGTTTCATCATTCGAGCCGTCATTGAGCCGTCATTGAGCCGTTATTCATTGACAGTCTCGAATGCTTGGCAAGTCTCTGATCGTAACCAGTCGTAACCCTTCATGCTTTTATCGGCCACCCACTTGTCCCTGTCATCTAAAGCAAGCATCACGAGAGGCCTTGCTAGACTCTCATCAATTCATACCCTGTCATATCGCGTCGAACCAGAGCCGGGAAATACGAGCGCTGAGCGCGTGGTCGTCGCATTGGTGTCCTTCTCTCTCAAACTTCCGCACGCGTGCGCACTGCGCGTATCCTACAAAGGCTGCGCTTCAGGGGTCAGTGGGGAACCGCTGCCATTGAAGACTGTCCAATGGGTTTTGGGGCAGGGTCAACACCGCCGCAGCCAACTGGACGTTGCTCGGCAGCGCAACGTCAAAGCACCAACAAACAGTTTTTTGTGAAGTCCATAATGCAATTCATTTTGCAAGCGACTGTAAAGTACATAGTCTATACGTAGGCCGAGGAGTGTTATCTCATTGTCATTTCTGCCCCCCTTCCTCTAGTCCCCAAGTCTCGCCAATTTATCTCTTTGTCTGTCCTGCCTGTCCTTACTTGTGCCCCTTACCTAATTTTACACTGCGGCCTCCGTTTTCTCTGCTCGCCGCTGAAGCTCGTTTCACCCGTGTTGGCCAATACAATATGGGCTTCCACAACTCCAGTCCCCCTGGGCTGCGTGTGGACATCGCATGCGGGACGGGATTCGTGGTAGAGGTATGCATGAACCACTTATCGATGAGTCTTTTGTCCGCTGTTGATTGATGATGTCGTGTAGACGGGCCTCTTCTGTACGTCTATACGGTGCCTCATTTCCATCAGCTCCCAAATGACTGAACAAACTTTCTTGCTGGTTTTCTCCTACAAGGCGCCTATACATATCTGTTCATTGCCGCTCTCTCTGTGCTAACTAGCGCAAGGCGACTGAAAGATGCACGTAATGCTAAGTCTGCATGGGTAAGCAGTGTCGCTTGGGCCTGGAATGCAACACGCCCACATATAGTCGCTGACCACGGGCATTGCCCATCTCATAGGTGTTCCTGGTCTTCTCCATTTTGATGTACCTGGTGGCGACCACCCATTTATGTGAGTGGCCATACATTTTCCACTCTCATGGCGTCCATCTCACCTCTTCCCCCAGTACTCCAGGGGGTCCGCTTCTACAGAAGCACCTTCGGGAATTTTGACCTAAAAGGTAGAATGTCATACCTGCGGAATCCCAATAACTGGGAATTTCCTTGGTTGCTTCTGCTTATTCTTATACAAACGTGGCTGGGCGATGCTCTTGTGGTGAGTGACATAAGATCCACTCCAAGTTCCTATCTCACCTTCACCTTCACCTTCACAATCCCATCCCTGGATGAAACATATATATCAGATCTACCGGTGCTACTTCATATGGAACAACAACCTGTGGCTCATCTTCGTTCCTGTATGTTTGTTGCTCGGCACAATTGGTGAATGATTTGCTTTGAAAAGGGGCCTTTTCTTCATGTTAAATCTGACCCCGTGCTCTGTTGTGCAGGTATCGGCACCTATGTCGTGTATCTGACTATCAATGTCCAACCAACCATTAATGCGGTGCCTTACGGCCTCGCCAACTCCGCATACCCGCTCGCATTCGCGCAGAACTTCATGACGACGAGCCTCATCATCCTCAAAATTGTCTTGCAGCACAGGGAGTCCAAGAAAGCCGGCATCTTGATGTTGGGATCAAAGCTCAGTCTGATACGCATCGTCCGGATTGTTATCGAGAGTGCGGGGATTTACACCATTCAGCTCCTCGTTTTGGTTATCCTATACTTCCGGAGTGATACCTTTCAATGGGTTATTCAACAGGCCATTGTTCCGAGCATTGGTGCGTACCCTAGCCTTGAGCCTGTCCGGGTATACTCAGTCGGTGGGAACTGACCTGAGATATTACCCGCGTTTAGGCATCACATTTTTACTGCTCGCAATCCGCATTGAAGCGTCGCGTAATCATAACACGAAGACGCGTAGTAACCTTGGTATTCGCAGCTCGATGATACCGCGGTGGACTCATGATCCCGACAGAGAGATTAGCATCCATGATCGTCAGATTGGCAACTCATTGCCGACTAAGGATGACGCCAATGTGACTGAGCAGAGACTGGCGATCGCAGGGGAGAGCGACGCACGGAGTATTAATTGGGATTCAACATTCTCGTCTACCTCTGCACCACGGCCAAAGGCGACTGCAAGCTCTTCATCATCAAAGTATGTGAGTACATACACCTCAGAGCTCGATGTATAGCAGTATTACGGCCTTGATTAAATAGTTCAAACCACTTTAAGAGTCTTACATTAAACAATAGTTATAATCGGGATTATAATTGATGCCTCCACGGTCCTGCCAGTCCTCTCTTCTTGCACCCACTCTTCCCTGACTAATTAGCTATTCCACACAAATTCCACAGTCCGTCATCATGTAAGGTAGGGCTCATGCACGCTCGATGGGGGACGTCATGAAAAGCCTAGCATCATACCCCTCTGGCCAAATGCCAAAAGCACGTCCGATAGGAGGAGGAACGTTCTTACTGGATTTTTGCCTGCTGGGCGCCTAATTTTGCCGCCCCTATGAAACCGACATCTAATTTGGGCTTGACGCATTGCTTGACACTGCCTTAAGCCAACTTTTCAATTCACACCCACGACGTGAACACGAGCCACGTCGCGAGTCTCAAGCGCCCTTCACCCAACACCACATATCTGAGTGTCCCTCCAACTACTGTTCTCCATCCCTCGTTTGTCCCTTGTACCTGTCGCTCAACTGCCCCACTTTACTCCGCATCAAGTTGCACCAAGACTTAAGCGCTCGTGAGCCTTGAAAGTATGGAAAGGCACATGTTCATGGGTGCTACGATTGGGACAATCTCCCAGTCGACATTCGTCGTGAATAAGCATTCGGAAAGATCAAGTGCGTTTGTGAAAGGAAATATCTCAAGAGGCAGAGTGGGAGAGCTAATCTGGGCCACCTAGCAATCGAGAGGCTGGCAGTAGCTGCAGCCCACAGCGCTCTTCACGATGCGCCAGCGCGGACTGAGGAAACTCGATGCCATAAACATACTCGGACAAAGGTTCTGAATCATCTGGAACGCTGGGCTTCGGGTATACTTGGAAAGGGCGAGGACAAGAACGGAGACACCAACAAGGGACCCAACAAGGACAACGAGGATAACGATGAGCACAACGGTAATGACGATGACAGGGATAGCAATAACAACGACAAGAACGACGCCGAGGAGATAACAGGTTACCATGAAGATCTGGACAGCGACGAGGATGACAGTGCCGATGAGGATGTCAGTGCCAAGAAGTGGCATCAGAGCATGGAATGGGATAGGCAGGTGTATATGAACAGGACCCAGGATAGGGGCACTGGCAAGGACACGCCAATCTTCTGGCTGTACGGCGGCGCAGGTGCAGGCAAATCCGCTATCATGCAGACGCTCGCCGAGCGATTTGTCGACCAGGGACTTGTATTGGGGAGTTTCTTCTTCTCGCACAGTGACTCGACTCGAAACACTGCCGCGGTCCTCATCCCCACGCTAGTATATCAGCTCGCTCAGGTCTTCCAGTCCTCAATGGACGTCCTTGGTCCAATTGTTGACCGGGACCCCTTGGTTTTCACAAAATCCCTTCAAAGACAAGTAACCAATCTACTTCTCCCACCTCTCCAACACTTGGTGCAACTCGGCAGCATCAGCGACGCTCCCCATTCGCCGCGGGTCTTCCTCATTGATGGGCTAGACGAATGCAATGACCCAGCTCAACAACTGGAAATCATCCAGGCAGCAGCAGCGGTGTGCCACGAACACAGTATCCCCGTCAAATTTCTTATCGCGAGTCGGCCTGAGCTTGAAATCTCTACGTCATTTCGGTCGTATGAAGAGAAAGGATTCGCACTAGGTGCCACACCACTCAGTGAAGATCCAAACGCGGCATATGATATATGTCATTTCATCAAAGCCAAGTTCTTGAAGATTCGTTTGGGGCATCCCTTCAAGAATATGATTCCAGTAGGATGGCCTCACATTAGCGACATCTACAAGCTGGTGTGGAAATCATCCTTTCATTTTATCTATGCCTCCATAGCCATGAAGTACATCTGGTCCGCACAGGAAGACCCCACCCGATCTCTCCAGGTTATTCTGGGCCTTGAGGTGTCCCGGACTATATCGCCGTTCTCTCAATTGGACGCACTCTACCATCACATCCTTGGGTCCGCCAAACACCTGGACAAAGTTCTCCAGATCCTTGCGCACTGCGTTTATACAGAGGTACCTTCACAAACAAGTGTAATCTGTTTCATGTTTGAATGCTCTGAACACGATCTATCGATCTACCTTGCCGACATGACTCCACTTGTGACTCTGTCTGGCAAACCAACAGAGCTGTGGATGGAATGGCAGAACGAAAATTCGGTGCATCTTCTCCATGCTTCGCTAGGAGATTTCTTACGCAATCCATCCAGATCACGGTCACTATATATCAACAGAGAGGTCTATCTCGCATCCAAACTGGAAAGGTTCTTCCAACTATTGAACGCGCTGCATCAGGAACCACGCAGCGAATACCTGCACAAGCTCCCGCCCGGTCGTAACTTGGGTATATATTACCCCCTGCAATGCCTAGTTGCACCGACCATTCAAGAAACCGGCCATCTGGTTGAAACTCAGGAAGCCGTGAAACGGCATGGCCTTCTTGACTGCTATAAACGGCAACTCCGTTTCATGATTGAAGATGACATACATGAGGTCATTATCTATCTTCTTGAGTTTTTCTTAGCAGTACACTCAATTGTGAGTATTTTGTGCCTGCTTCTATTTCATAGGTTCACTTCAGAGGGGCTGACATACTTATCCAGAAAACAAGTGATGGTGTCACACTGTTCAGTAGCGCTCCGGATGACTTCCTCAACAGTTTGCATAACTATATCCGAGACAGGGAGAGAAAAACTCAGTACGAGCGGTACTCTAATATATACTTCTTTCTGCGGGATTTGGGGCTGGATGATCTGACCAGACTGGAATACCCTTGTTCCATTGACGTGAGCCAGGACATTTCCGGAGCGCTCCATGCCAATATATTGACATTGCTATTCATGGGTTATCCAGCCAAGGCTTGGGGCTACGTGATGATTTATCCCTGGAATGGCACATACTCAACTGACAGGTGGAAGAGGATTATAGATGCCTTTGCCACAGCAGATCTTGTGTCAATTTATCAAAATATTGCCAACCCTTCAAAACGCCTAACAGTGGCGGCAGAAGTAATATTGGGGTATTTATTTGATGATGTAGAATCTCGTCCCCTCTTTCGTAGACCATATGCCGGTTTGGTACACGGCGAGATGCTTATCCAGTGTGTAGCGGTTTCCAACCTCCTCGACATACTCGTATGGGTTATCCCAAAAGCAGACATCTCGGAAAAAATCGCTCTTTATTCCAAAAGGACGTTCCCACAGGATATATATCAGCCCTGTGATGTCGCCCGCATCTCCCTGCTGCGAGAATGCTTTGAAGAGTATGATACCCGAGTGCGAAATTCAAAAATGAAAGCGTTTGATCAGAGAATAGAGAACGGTGAGTGGTTTATGTGCGTGTCTAGTTTCCTTCTAATATAGGCCCTCATTTTCAGGTGATGTAGACGGCTTGATAGAAAAGTCGGGCATGCTGCTTGTTAACGATCAAGATTGACGAAACACTTTTCATTATGGTCGCGCACACCTTCGATACTGTTGACCTGTACCTTGTACATTACCAATACGTATACGTTGTACATGTCACACCATACACGTTTTGCCATGAATGAGATGCTAATTTGACAAAGTTCAACCTTTGACGGTCCTCTCCTGCAGTTTTCTCTCTCTTAATTTTCAAAGTGATAGTAAAGCGTACGTCCAGGCTGCATACCATTTTACAAACCCGCCGTAATGTAGATTCTTGGAGATAGTGGCTAGATCAAATAAACGTACTTATATGCGGTCTGCGATTATATACACCAATCACTCCTTGGGCTTCTCGCCCATCTCAACATCTTCTGTTTGACGCGGTCATACGAACCACGGCGCGATGGCGGTGAAGCGGGTTGTGATTCTTGGTGCTTCACCCGGGTATAGAGGATCAAACCAATGAGGATGATGGCAATGGATGAGGCGCGGCCACTATGGTCAGTCTGTTAGTTAGCGTTCAAGGATAAGAATGAGAACGAGGACGCACTTGGTGATAACATCATGGAAGATATACACGTCAAGGATAGAGGCGGCAACATCGCGCACGGCCGAGGACACCATGTGCGTGGTAGGCGAGCTCACTTTGATAGAGAGCAAGCTCGCAATGCGCACGAGGAAGCCAATTACACCCTAAATCAAAAGTCAGAGTCCATTCATCAACAACGAGCAGCCAGCGCACCGTGATGAACGATCCCCAGACGAACGTCGCGAGCGGCGTCATCGCGCCCTCCTGTACTACCAGCTCGCCGACGCCAAATAGCAGCTTGAGCGCGTCTGCGTCCTCGCCCGCCATGATAAGCAGCGGCAGGAGTATGATGGCGCTTAAGAGGTTTGTGTACCACAACAGCGCGAGCGCACTGCCCCCCCAACAACATTAAGACTCTGTTTGATGACGACCGAGTGCGCCGTCGTGATCGCCGAGCTTGCAACGCCAAAGCCCACCCCAACGAGCGACAGCTCCGTGCCATCGAGGAACACGCCCACAAAGATGCCCATTGTCACCAGCGCGCAGCACAGGAGGATATGCAATGACGAGCGCGCGTGCAGGACGACAAGGAGGCGGCGCTGGTGAATGGAAGCACGAGCCCTCTTGCAACCTGGTAGAACGAGGCGTCAACATATTTGAGAGTGTAGTTGCTGAATCTAGGGCAGAGGAGGTTGAGGCCCACCATGGGCACAAGGCCGCGGCAGGTCTGAAGGTCGAAGATGAGCCGGGTGGGGAGATCCGCAGCGCGCCGGTGAGCATGAAGAGGCCAATGGCGATGGCGAGTTGGGCCCAGAGGAAGAAGAGGGGCGTGGAAGTGGTGTTAAGCACCCATTCTTTTCTGTGGAAGGGGTCAAATTATGCCTGCTTATCGAGGCTTTGAGACATATGCATAAGCCGTGATCAGCTGGAAACACATCAGCGTTGTCACGCATAAATACACACTGGTACTCACCGCTGGTGCTACAGCTCCTGCCTGTAATCCTGGTCACATACCACCCTCCCAACGACATCGAAAGCTTCAAGCACTCCAAGCACTCCAAATCGAAAACAGTCTAAGCTGGCTTCTGCTGCGGCTTACTTGATCCGCGCCCCGAGCGCTCCAACGACCCATCGTTCAACTCATACGCCGGGCTGTACCGCGGTACCGACGACGCCACCGATGCTGACTTTGACTGTATCGACGCCGACTTGATGGATGCCAGCTTCGCCGACGTCGACTTTACTGACGCTGGTGAGGTCCCGTTGACATTGGTGGCTCCGTTCACACTTGAATACGGCGTGCCCTCATCCTTGGACCTGGACTCAGTGGTCTTTTCTCCCGGACCGTCCATGGAGATGGACCATGTCTCGGGTGTGTCATCTGTGGTCGTCTGGGATGTTGAGGAAGGTGTGCAGAGCGACCGTGTGGAGGCTCCCTCTGAGGCGCCGTCGGTGTCGTCGTCGACGAGCAGGGCGGGGTTGGGGAAGGTGTTGTATGTTGAGCCGAGCGAGGTGTATCTGCAAGACCATTTGAAAAGATAGGATAGAAGAATAGAAGGATAGGATAGGATGACGTCAGTAGCCGCAAAAATAGACGTTGATGAACGGAGGGAAACGCGGCTTACCCCTCGTCGTACAGAACGCAATACGGCACACGTTGAGCAGCCGGAGAAAGTCCCAGACGTCGGTGTACGACTAGTTGATGATGGGTTTGACACGCTCGAATGACGGCCAGCCGGGATCGGTCATGTTCCGATGCGATAATGTAGCTATTGAACAGAGGGATCAGAGAATCAGTAATGAAGAACAGGGTGGCGATTCGCAATGATGATAGTCCGTGGATGGTAGTAATGACAGTGTCGTCGGTGGGAACGAAAGTGGTCAAAGAGGGAGACCAGTAGAGCGGAAAGTGGAGGGCTAGAAGAGTAGTGTGGGTACTTACCGCCGTGCGGGTCCGTCCTCGTGCCGATGAGTCTCGCAGAGATGTGAGGGAACCGCTCCTTGTACCTCGAGCGCCTCCAGCATTCCCATCCCACCCTTCGCTTTGCCCACAGCTTTCGGAGCCGATACTACGGAGTCGACATAGCCTGGTGACGTGCCTCCGTTTGGGGTGCGCAGAGGTGTCCCGGGCGTCACAACGCTCTCGATCTGTGTCATATGCTCGGGGACACACGAGAAGATGTCAAGGTTGTACGCGCGCGCTGAGTCGTCGATGAACTCTTCGAGCACCGAGAAAGGTGATGGTACGGGTATGTACAGTGCGTGGATGGGCTTCAAATCTTCGTTGGATTTCAGCCGCCGGGCCAGGGCTCCTGCGTAGAGGTGCAGCAGCACAGTACCTACGAACAACGAGACTGGAGTCAGTCAAGAGACCATTCAAACGACCGCCGCACGCACAGTCTTTTCCGCCATTGAAGCTCAGAGAAACGTTCTCCGGGCTGGTATTGAATGAATTAGGAGAGAGAAGATGGTAATGGCCTTGGCACATACCCATGGGTATCTAGACTCTGATCTATAACCTCAAGCGCCTCCTTGACCATCCTTGCGAGAGGCTGGGTCGCAGCATCGGCGGCGGCGAGAGCGTAGACCTGGTCAGCGATTTTGTTGGCGTCCATGGTTGATAGGAGATGGTGGCAATGACATGATGGCGCGCCGACAACGGACACAGATGCCAGTCACTCGGGGCAGCCAATTTTATCTAATCACATTTCCAATATGTTTTCACGCGCGACTGAAAGGGAATGAGCTGGTTGCTAGAAGCCACAGGTTGGCCACAGGAGCGTACCACAAATGAAGAAATACTATGTCCGACCCATAGTTCGGACAGGACCGTCATTCGTCCAGTCACACTACGGTCACATCACCAAGCCAGCTGTAATTTAAACTCCGCCCACCCTACTGTCTGTCGGTCGAATTGCAGGGCACTGGACAAATGCAGCAGATTAAAATTGAACAGGAAGTCTATGTATAGCTCATAGAATCTATCTAACTAGTGTATGGTTACTGAATTGATGTCCAAGTCTGTGATTGAGTTGCTGCACCTTACAAGAATTGAGGTTGTATTGCCTGAAAGGTTTGGTTGTACAATCCAGTGCCATGAATGAATCTTATGTGATGGGAGAGAGTTGGGAGAGAGTGTGGAATATACATGCTTAAGTCATGTAGCCTGCTGAGACTTGGATAAAACTCGTCCTCTTCCAAGTCACCTGGGTCTCTAACTTTGCCATCCATCCCTTGAGTACAACTTTCACCCCCCCTCATTCACCGAGCACAACATAGGTATCTGGGTCAATCCCTGCAGCTGGTGTGGTGAAGACATTTGCTTTACCCACCTCGATGTGGTTGAAGGTTAGCGCAAGAAACTTTCTTCATCAGCACCTAAACATACAAGACTGTCGATATCACCAGGGAGGAGTCAACTGCACTTGGAGTTGCACTGGAAGAGGTGGCGAAGCTCAGAGAGGTGTCCGGACTTCCAGCAAGTAATTATAATGATGTGAAGGCAGCTATAAACAAGAGTCTGGGAGGCTTGAGATTTTGACCCAAGAGAAAGCAAAGGGTCCTTAGCTTTCATCTGAAAAGAGACCTCCTCCATTGGAGTAGGTGAAAGGACTTAACAGATTGATACATGGACTATCTACCCGACTTTGGTACCTCTGTAAATAGTAATACGGTCCTGCTCGCATAAGCAGACCCCGTCACTAGGTGTCATTTGACCGTGCACTTAGCCCCTTGATGTCGACCGACTTCAAAGACGACATGCGCGTGCCGATCAAAGCCCCTAGATGCCGTACGGATCGTGCGCGTGAGCGTTATAATCAACTCAACGATGCACATTACTATCCCTTCTCTCCCACCATGACTCTGTTCAACGTACCGCCATACCTCGACTGGCCGGCGCAATTCTGTCTATTCCTCACCGGCGCGACATGGATTGCCTCGCTGGTCACAAACAATGTGTCCCAGGTTGACCGCCTGTGGACGTTCTTGCCGACGATATACACGGCGTACTACGCCTTTTTGCCTGCGCTTCCGCCTGCGCAAACCCTATGGGTCATGCCATACGCGCCGAAGGCTCTGGGGTGGAGTGTGTTGAAGGACTACAGCCCAAGAGCGGTCTTGATGTTTGGGCTCGTCTTTATCTGGATGTGTCGGTGAGTGACATCATTGTCGTGTTCTCCACATGAGGCTCATTGCTGTCGACGGTCGTGTAGATTGACTTATAACGCGTACCGTCGTGGGTTCTTCACAAATTTGTAAGAAACTCAGTTGTTGCGGGTGGTATCGAACTCAAAGATAAGCAGCCAAGATGAAGACTACCGTTGGATTGTCCTGCGACAGCAACTTCCCAAATGGCTATTCCACGTCACTAATTTGACATTCATCTCTGCGGCACAGAACGTGCTGCTCCTCCTTCTCGGTCTCCCGACATACATCGCTTCTGTTGTCCAGCCCCACACCCCACTCACCACATCGGACTACGCGCTCGCTGTTGTTGCGTTAACCATTTTGGGCATTGAATTCACGGCGGACAACCAACAATGGGCGTTCCACTCGTACAAGCACGCGTTTCTCGCTAAAGAGAAGGGTGACGCTACCGTGAAGGCGTATAACGAACGTGAACAATGGCCAGGCGCGCGCCTTGCTTGGACGCCTGACGACGCTCGCCGAGGATTCATCACGAGGGGTCTCTGGAGGTATTCAAGGCATCCCAACTTCGCTTGCGAACAAAGCTTCTGGGTAAGGAATTTGTCTACCCTCTTTCAACGCAGTACTCATCCCTATCTGTAGTGGGTAATCAACCTGATGCCTCTCCTCTGCCCAGACGGGCCAAACCTACAGCAGCTGCACGTGCCCTTGCGCACCCTCATTGTGTCCCTGCTCACACCCTCGCTCTGGCAGCCGCTCTACGCGAGCCTGCGCGCGAGTTTCTGGCCGAGCATCGAGCAAGTGCTCCCAGCCGTTTGCCTCTCGATACTGTTCTACAGCAGCACCATCTTTACGGAGGCCATTAGCCTGAGCAAGTACCCTGCGGCGTACAAGGCGTATCAGAGACGCGTTGGGATGTTCTCTGCGGGACAGACCCTCGCCAAGGGTCTGTGGATTAAGTATGTTAATGGGAGCCTGGCGGAAGAGAGGGTGGAAAGGCTGGTTTGGGGTGATTCTGTGGCAAAGGGAAAGACTCAGTGAAAGTCTTGCAGACTTGAAGTTGAAGGGGACCGAGGATGATGTCAGTAAGGGCATGAAACTTGGATGTTGGGCTTGGAATATTGAGGTATCGATTTGGCAGCCTTCTGGGATCTAGTTCACCATCTTTTCGTCGTCGTGTACTTTTGTGTATTTCCAGATATTAATACCACCGCACGATCATCGTGTATTTTCCGACTTTTGCCAATGCGGATTGAATTGGACGGCCTGTTTGAATACTTGCATCCACGTGAATCCAACGTGAATCATTGGCTGGAGCTAATGCTCTGCTCTGTCTCTTGCTCTTACTCTTCGTCCTCACCGTTGGATACATCTTTGACTAAACGCAAGGTCGACGCCGTGCGATGTGCTGCGCATCCGCGAGTGCAAGTCGTATCATGCTTGGTGGCAGTCAAGGCGCACATCCAGCCGCAGATAACATTCATTACTGCTCAGTGCTCATTTACTGTCGAAGTCGTTGTGTGCTTGAGGCAACCTTGAGGCTGAAGTTCCAAACGCCAGTGCAGCCCCTGTCGCTGTACCTGCTATATCCAAAACACGTTCTGCTGGTGCCCCTGGCGGACAACCCCATCGTCGTCAATCTTCGTCGTCAAGCACAGCTACTGTGCTCCACCCGAACGGCTTGCTGACGAAGCTGACCCCCAACAAAAGCTTCATAGCCCCAGCTTCGACAACGTCTCTGTAAACAGCTTGGCGAGCGATCGCGCTTTTCCTGCGGATATCAATCCTGAGATTGGCAATAGCTTGTGCTCGAAAGTTCCTCCAGACCCTATTGTACACCAACTGCACGCATCCGCACTCGCACTCGGCAACTCTCGTAAAACGACGCCTGTGGTGAAGTCAGCACCCGTCGCTTCGCCCGTTGCGACCTCCTCTGCCCTGCGGATGCAGTGATTACAGCTGCGGCTCCTCAGCAATCTTTGTCTTCACCGCCCGCGCCGCCAGTGCCCGCAACAGTTCATGAATCGGTTACTGCGTGGTATGTACAGGGAGGCGCGCCAGATAGCGTGAGAAATTCTTGAGTGGTCGATGTCTTTGCCAATTCGTCTGTCTCTCTTGGACGCCGACCCCACTGGAAATGCCCAAATTCTACCGTCCAGGTGGCTTCCACCCAGTCCATATTGGCGACGCATTCAAAGATGGGCGGTACATCATTGTACACAGTCTAGGAAGTGGCACATACGGAAGCGTCTGGTTGGCAAATGATTCCAGTACCAAAACCTACGTGGCTCTCAAGATTCTAGCGGCGGACGCGGCACAGCGGTCGGGCAATATTCACAGTGTGGATGAAGAACTCGAAATCCTCTCGCAACTACGAGATAGCGCCAATGAGACCGGCTCCGATGCTGTTATGCGCCTGTTTGACCACTTCCTTCACACAGGCCCTAATGGGACACACCAATGTATCGTCACTGAGCTCCTCGGGCCAACCATTGACTCTGCTGAAGAGGAGGGGTATTTTCAAGGCTTGACATGGTCGGTCAGGAGAACGATTATCATGCAGATTGTCTACGCCATCCGTTTTCTTCATGGGAACAACATCGCGCATGGAGGTTTGTCTGGTCCGCTATAGAGGACATCCGTCCGGAAACTGATGCACCCTTGTAGATCTTCACTTGAAGAATATTCTCTTCAATTACCCCAAACTCTCCTCAATGAGCACAGGCGATATAACGCGATACTTCGGAGAGGTTGAAACCGCAGATTTGAAGTACCCAGACAACATTGGACGAGATGAAGCACCGCCTCATGCACCGCTGTATTACATCGGCATGCCAGACCCAGAACCGCTTCTCCGTCTCTGCCTCAACGACCCCACTGGTGTACGCATTAAGATCTGTGATTTCAGCGAATCCTCCATCGTGACCGAGGAAATCCAACCCAAGCGGGCGAACGTACCTGCTATCTACAGGGCACCCGAGGTCCTCCTCAGACGGCTAAGCACGCCTGCATTCGCAGCGGATATTTGGGCCCTCGCAGTCCTATTCTATTTCATCGCTAGTGGAGGACAATGCCTTTTCCTGGCCCAAAGTCCGTTCAGGGGTGCGTTTACCGACGAGCTTTTGAAAGAGATCGTGCTTTGTATGGGTAAGTTGCCAGAGCCTCTGTGGTCAGAATGGGAAGCTAGGGCGCAGTACTTCAATGAGGATGGCATACTGGACGGTCAAGAAGCTGGGACCCAACCATTGTTCCAATGCCGTCTCTTGATCACCGACGACGAAGAGTTCATGTTATTTGAACAAGTGTTGACGAGTATGCTGATTCTGGAGCCAACAATGCGAGCCACAATTGACGATGTCATAAATAGTACATGGTTTGTCAGGTATTGTGTTGAACCACCCGCTGCAGCTTTGTCGTAGTACATATTGCTCTGACCGGAACGATTGCTTTTTTGTCATAGAAAAAATTTCTGTTTGGGCTCGTCTTTATCTAGATGTGCTGGTGAGTGACATGTATCATTGTCAGTTTCTGCGAAGATCTCTCATGATCACTACTCGCCTGTAGGCTGAGTTACAACAAGCACCGTCGTGGGCACTTTAATCTGGCAGAAAGTTAATTGACAAGGAGAATAGCCAAGATGAAGCCTACTGCTGGGTTGTCCTGCGTCAGAAGGTCCCAGGTCAGCAACTTGACGTTCATCGCTCCGACGCAAAATGTGTTACTCCTTCTCGATATCCCTCCATATAATGCTTCTGTTGTCCAACCGCACACATTACTTGTAGCACAATGCGTGATGCCAGCACGGAGTGAAGAAAGGTATGTGGTACTCGTGCCATATGACTTTTAGTAGGAAGTACTCTGCCACATTCTTACTACAGTATGTGTACACACATTTCGAACAAGTCCAATTTGCGCGAGCGAGACTCACTGAGAGCAACAAAAATTGGAAGAAAAAAAGCTATGGAGTAAGATAATGTTCTCAATATCATATGCCATAAAGGGTCGGTACGTCATGTCAAATGGCCCTCTCAACATGTAATGAATTAGACATCATGATAGTGCAAGGCGAAGAATTGAGGGAATAAATACACTTTTAGAGGAGAGCCGTGACAGGCAGTGATGGTTCGAGAGAATTCAGATGAGACCAAGGAAAGCGAGTAAATGTATTCTGCCTTTAGTTTGGCCAGCCTCGCGCCATCCGAGTAGCACCAACTCCACACAAGAGCGAAGCGAAGCCCTCCGCCACGGAACAAGGTGAAGGTGTTCCAAGCGGCGAGATCGTAGTGAGCCCGCGGAAACTACATCCTGCGTCGCCATGTGCGGCGTGGCGACGCAGTGCATCTGGGGATTTCCATCTGGGAAGAGTTAAGCGAGGAGCACCCTACGCAGGTGAAAGAAGAAAGATTGCTTCGCTCGTGTGATGCAAAGGCAATGTCCTAGAGGCCGGATCATCATCCGGAAAAGCAGGCCCATCGTTCGGCCCAGCGCAGCCTTGAAAATCGGCTCTGTTAATCGTCCTAGGTGCAGACAGGCGGTGGAAAGACGCTGCTTCAAGGAGCTCGGAAAATCTTCTTCCAAAGCAGGGCATTCTGTCTTTGCAATTTGGAATTTGAAGATGCGGGGTAAGCGTTCAGGCTTGTGGACCCTCCTCGGTTTGTAACTGCTGCGGCACATAGCGTCTCGTGGGTGTCTCTCCCCGGGTTAGTCTCAAAGACGACCGTGTCAACTTGAGGAGTAGTGATCTCTTTCCAGATCATGTCCGCAAGCTCATGACTTTTGAGATATGCATACTGAAAAACAGTGCCCATATTTCGGAACCAAGTGAGCCAGTTGCGTAGAGCGAGCTGATAGACTAGTTCATTGCCTTCCTGGAAATACTGTCAAAGACCAGTTTATCAGTTCAATTCTGCGGTCTATTTACAGCGCACAGTGATTCGTACCAGGATATGTAAATGTTTGAGAAAGGGAATAATAATGTTGGAGACCTGTGCTCCAATGAAATGGGGTCGCGGGTAGACTTCAGGAGGGTAAGAAGTTAAGGCTTCGTTGATCGATGGCGTGGATTGGCGAACACAACAAACAATGAGGAGACTAAGCAACACAGAAGCTGGAAGCAGGTTCCTTGTCAACAATAAGTTAGGGGGTATACCTGGAACCACACACATTTATTGTGAATCCCTTTGATGTGTGCTACTGCCAACCTCTCAGTGAACGCACCAAGATCAATGTGATACACCCCGGACCGAGTGCTATCACGGAGAAAATCACTCAGAGATGCATGATAGAATATCAACTTTTCACCCAGGTGGCCGGATCCCACTACGGCCGTAAGGTCGGATGTGTAAGAGGCGAGCTCGTCCGGCTCGCGCCCTAGTGGTTGCAGGGCGATGTCAAGCCTAACAGGCGGACCATGTACCTTTACCAAAGTGCTGGAGTAAGCTGAATTAAAAATCTGGGCTGCTAAAACATCCTTTGCAGCTTCCCAGTCCTCGGCTTGAGAGAGAACATATGTGTAGATAGTGTCAAGTTCAGCAAAAGGGGAGCTCTGCATCACTGGGCGGAGACCCAGCACCTTATCAAGAGAATGCGCGGGGCTTGCGGACGAGGTAGCAATGAAGCGCAAAACAGTGGCGGCGTAAATGAATTGACCAGACGATTTGTCCACAATGGAATTGGCACTGTTGTCAGAAGGCCAATGTTTGTCCAGTGTGCGTTTGAGATGGTGCGTGTTCTTGATTCTGGCGAGCTCCGCGACAACGAACAGTCGGATGTCGTCTGATGGTCGATAATCTTCATCCAGAAAGACCGACCCCACATAGGATCCAATTTCGTTGAAAGTCATGGTCAGTTGCGGCTCGGGACGACTTGCAACAAGCACAAAGAATGGAGAATTTTCAGACGAAACAAGGCCGTGAAGGACTCGAAGTAGGACTTCTTGTTCGCGTTTCCCGGCTGAATTACACTCGTCGAGTCCGTCGATGAGTATGACTATCGGCCACTGGTAGACAAGGGGATGTATAATGGTGCGAACCGGGTTGTTGATGGGATGCTCGAACAGCGCTGAGTGTTTGATAAGGGAGTGAACCGGATCTTTAATGAGATGCTCGAACTGATCGGCCAGTGCCTGGTTCAGAATCAAGGGTTTCTCCTCAAGGACAGTGCTAACAAGAGGCTTGAGTGTCGGGTGTAAGTCGAACAGTTGGTAGAGGAGCGTCGCGACAACGGGGCGAGCATGGTTCCTGGTGACATCTCCGCGAAAGAAAAAGAAGTTGATCATGGGTACACCGCGGGCCATACACCGTTCCGCCAGTGTTTGCACAATTGCTGACTTTCCTGCACCTGCGGGGCCACTAAGCCAGAAAATCCTGCGTTCGCTGTTGGGCTCTTTGGCGTCAATCCATGCCTCGATCTTCGCCAACACTTCTTTGCGAGTGCCAGGGAAGCACTTTACTTCATCTGCCCGTCCACCGGCGTTGAGAATGGCATGCGGCGCTGCTCTTTCGTAAATCAGCTCTAAGGGTTCTGCAGGTGTACAAAAAAGCAAATAGGAATCTCTCCTTAGTGCCAAACCTCGAAGATCAACAAAAATGAACACGCACTGTTCGTTTCAGCGTTCACAGTTGTTGTCGTGACATAGTACTGCGATCCGGCTACGAATGATCCACCAGTAATGACAACATTGGATGCAGACTGGAGTATATTTCCTGCCGGGGATGAAGGTGATTCTTGTTGCATCACGGTGAAGGGTTTGAACAAGGTCGATGAGTCCACGGAAGCTGCACAGCATCACCTGATCACAATTGCAGTGTAGGGCCCGACCCTTTTTGATGTCCAGCACCGCTCTATTATTAGCGCATCAAGAAGTGACAACGCGACAGGTCAAGACCAGCAAAGCGGGGAATGATGGCGCATCACGCAGAAGTCGACCACGGACGCCGAATGAACGGTCTGCCAGTAGGCAGCCTCTGGACGCCGGGCACACTTCTGGTGGGAGAGATTCGAGAGTGATTCTTTCTTGCACAGACATTGCACAAGTCCTGACAGCAGGAGGTCAACTTTAAGTGGCGCCTGCAGATGTATCTGTGGCACTGGCAGTGCTTGTTGAGTACTTGTGGCTTACAAGTTACAGTACTCGGGGGCACACAACTGACCATCTGTAGCTACCGTATTCCTTGCAAAGAATCGACCGAGTGTGGTGCGCTTGTGGGCAGACCCTCTGGGTAAGCGTTTTCTTCATGCTTTTCCCCTGCCAGGAAGTGCTCAACCCACCCACCTGCGCGAAATCGCGCCGTTACGCGCCGTTGTTGTCTCCCTCCTCACGCCTTCTCTCCAGCGGCCTCTCATCGCCAGCTTGCGCGCGAGCTTTTGGCTGGGCATCGAGTGCATTCTCCCTGCCGTTTGCCTCTCAGCCCTCTTCTACATTGACAGTCTTCATGTATCAGAGATGATGTTGATGATGGAATGAAATTTGGAAGTTTGAAATGGTATTTCGATTTGACAGCCTTTTGGGATCTGGTTCACCATCTTGTCGTCGCCGTGTACTCTTATGTACCTCGAGACCTTAATACCACCGTATCATTGTGTATTTTCCGACTTTTTGCCAATGGGGATTGTGAATTGAACGGCCCGTTGAAATGTTTGGATCCACGTGAATCAATGCCCAGAGCTAATGCTAACCTCGGCTCTGTCTCTTGCCTTTCCTCTTCGTCCTTACCGTAGGATACATCTACGACGATGTTCAAGGTTGGCGCCATGCGATGTGCTGCGCGTCCGCGAGTACAAGCCGTGTCGCGCTTGGTGTCAGCCAAGGCGCAGGTCCAGCCACGGATCACATTCCCGGTGCGTTTCTTCATTTGTTGCGATAGCGCTCCTTTCGGGGTCATTGAACACAGAATATGATGTGATAGACAATGCGCCGTTCATTTGGGAGTCTCAACTCAAGATTTGTGTCGACGGCGACCGCAGCTGCGACGCTGGAACCCCCGAGGCAGCTTTTGGCGGTTGCGCACGACGATCTGCCCATAATCAGCCAGGACGAAGGTCAGGTTGCTATAGGATGGGATACGAGGGCCTGGTCAAGATAGTGCGTGCAGTATAAACTCCCAATTGACTAATTACTAACACGGGCGTAGCCATAATATCTGGCTGAGGGACCATTGTCGGTGCCCGAAGTGTTTCCATTCAGTGACCAAGCAGCGGCTGTTCAACACGTTCGAGGTGCGCTACTTTTATCCTTTTCCAGGAACTAGAAGGCGAGAACCTATGTGCAGATCCCTCGGGACATTGCTCCGATCCATGTTGAGTCGAAACATTCAGGGCTGGAGGTTACATGTACGTACGCTAGCCAACTTTTTTCTTTGGAACGGGCCGCTGACTGGACAAATATGGATTTTAGGGCCGTCCAAAGAACCCCACGTCTCACACTACCCATGGTCATGGCTGCAGCAGAACTCCTACGACCCACCACTGAACCGGAGACCCGCACATGAACAGAAGATCTTATGGGGATCGAAAATCCAGCAATCGCCTCCTACGGTAGCATATGAGGAGGCAATGGCGACGGATGACCGTGGCTTGTACAAGTGGCTCTCTAATGTGGTATGTACGCCTTTTCTTCAGGGTGACAGCACGCTGTTTCACTTACTTTGAGAACAGCAAACATTCGGGTTTTCGTTCGTGACAGGCGTCCCTGTTACCCCGGAAGCAACTGAGGAACTTGCGCAGAGGATTGGGTTTATTCGGGAAACTCAGTGTACGTGCACTCTATATGATCAGGAAAGGCGGCTTACAGGATGATAGATGGCAAGTTCTGGGACTTCACATCGGATCTGGAAAAAGGCGATACCGCATATACCACTCTGGCCCTTGGGGCACATACCGACAATACCTACTTTGTACGAGTAATTTGGCTCTGCACATAAGGGCTACCGGCACGACTAATCATATTACAGACGGATCCTTGCGGCCTGCAGCTCTTCCATCTGCTCTCCCACACAGAGGGCAAAGGCGGCGCGACACTTCTCGTAGACGGCTTCTACGCTGCTTCGCTGATGAAAGAGCTTCATCCCGAGGCATACGAGATCCTCGCGCGCATCCCTGTCCCCGCGCACGCAGCGGGCGAGCTTACGTCCCTGTACACACCTTCGCCCGCATCGGGATATCCAGTCCTAGGACACGACCCTATCACGCAGGAGCTCATACAGGTGCGATGGAACAATGACGACCGCAGCGTGATGAACCGCCTCCCGCCGGAGCTCGTGGAGAAGTGGTACGATGCGATCAGGCTGTGGAACAAATACCTCACCAGCGCCGACTCGGGGTATTGGGTGCAGCTTCAGCCGGGTACTGCTATTGGTGAGTCGGCTGACAGACTGCGCGGAAATGAACCTCATTTGGGAATAATTGTTTTTCTAGTCGTTGATAACCACCGCATCCTGCATGGTCGCTCCGCGTTCGACGGCAAACGCCGCATGTGTGGCGCATATATCGGCGTCGACGAGTACAAGTCGAAGCTTACTGTCTTGGCAGAGCGTTTCGGCCCCGCCACGGGCGTGCCAGGCGCAGATGAAGAGGCCACGTCCATCTTCGAAAGGAGCATTTGGCACCCATCCTTGTAACAGCGTATCGTACCAATTGGATGGTCTGCGTGTAGAATGTGGGATGGAAGGACATAGGAAAGCTGGAGGAGACGAGTTGATGCTATTCGACGAACAACACTTGGTGGCGCTGGGATACTAGGCCATGGAGATGATTTTCTTTCCACTATATTTATTATATCCAATATACTAACGACCTCTCATGTAATTTAGTTGTTGAACACCTGGATTTTTGACTCTGAGGGATCAAGCCGTCTCCTGTGGGCGTGCGATGAGTTTGATGCCGGAGACCCTGTCGTCCTCCATGCGTTGGAGGCCGTCTGGGATTCCATGAAGGCCATTTGGCAGCACCTCAATTGTGTTGGGCTAAAGAACGTATTATCAGCGCTCCTTGGCTTTATCCAAGGACCGGCAAATGACACTCACCTTGATCTGCCCATCCTTCAACAGATCGTGCAGCACATCATGGAAGAACGTCTCGAGCAGCTCGATGTTTCTCGGCAAGCGCAACATGCCAACAATCAGCCTTTTCGTCTTTCCCTGGGCCTCTGCCCTTGCTAGCGCCTCGGGGGATGGCGCATACAGGGTAGCCGAGACGTCGGCTAGCTGACCGCCCGGCGCGAGGATCTCGAGGCCTTGCTCCAGCGTGTTGGAGTGCGACACGGCGTCGTACACGAGCGTGATGGGCTCCGCTGTGATCTTCATGATGGACGCGCGTAGCTCGGGCGTGGAGAGGTTGCGGTCCAGAACGTGCGACGCGCCCAGGTTGGTGAGGCGCGCAGTGTGCGTAAGGGACGCAGTGGTGATGATGGGCGAGAACCCGGAGACGCGACCGAGCTGGATAACTGGATGCAAACGTCTTAGCAAGAGAATTCAACTTCGCTGGTCCAGAAGTTGGACGTACCGAGTTGGCCAACTGATGTTGCGCCTCCTAGCACTACAAGCGGCGTTCCCGCGTAGATGCCCCTCTTAGCAGAGGATACGGGTGCGGTCAATCCGAATCCGTGAGGCTGAGCACTGTATAGTCCCACCCAGGCGGCCATGGCGACGACCGGCAGGGCAGCAGCCTCGTCATACGACACAGATTCCGGAATCTGGATTACAGGAGTGAGTCATTATAAGGGCTCTCTTTAACAAGTGGGGAATCGCACTCTGGAAAGATGAGAGGCATATGCAACAGCGTGTTGCTGGAAGGCGGCTTTACTGTTCTCTGGTTGTCCTGGTGTCGCACTGCACACACAAGTTACAGTGCTTGCACTTTAGCGCCCGTGACGATTTGGATCAATTGCGAGAGCGACTTACACTCTATCACCAGTCTTCCACTCCTTGACGTCCTCTCCAACAGCGACGACTTCTCCAGCAATGTCCGCCCCAATAACGGCTGGAAACTTTGTGACGAATCCCAAGCCGCGGGCACGTATCTTCCAGTCGACTGGGTTGAGCGACGCCGCGTGAATCTTGATGAGGACTTCGTTGGGTGCAGGCGTGGGCACGGCGAACGTGTCTCCTACGACCAGCTCGCCGTCCCGAGCTGTGAGATACAGTGCCTTTTGTGTCTTGGGGATGTTTGCTGGCATTGCTGATTGGACGTTCGAAGGGATGCGATGGAAATGTTTGTTGGATTACCGTCTCGCGTTCGACTTGCTTAAATACTGAACTCAGACCTGAATTTCAAACTTGCATAGTGTGTATCTGGTCAAGTTTGACGGGTATCATACTCAATAACCTTCGCAATACGTGCCACTCAAGGCGTAACGGCATCACGAATCTGACACCTATGTAAGCCAAGACCCCATGAACATCTGAAATGTGCATGCCGCAAGGTTAGCCACATGTGGATAGCTAGGGAGATTGATATCAGGACATACCCACTTAGCCGTAGCTCCTCGTAACAATGGAGATTTATTAGCACTGACACAGAGACGGGTGGTGTAGTCAGCGGTTTCACGCAGTTCTTGTCGGTTAAGGGTTTACCAAGTGGCTTCCCGTAGTAGATGTATTGGATTAATCAGACATACAGCTTGCTAATCCGAAGGAGTTTCTTGTGGATGAGCAACCAACTTAAGTCTCGAAATCTCGTCTCTCTTCATCCTGTTCAGACCATCAATGATTCCGTTCAAGCCATTCGGAAGCACTTCAAGCGCGTTTGCCTGTGAGATTCTAGTGCAAGCGGTTAGAACGCGGCCATAAGAGAAGAACAATCAAGCAAAAGCTATGTGCCTTGAAAAGCCCTTTCTCGAGCAATGGCATGATGGTATCGTGATACAAAGTCTGGGTAAACTCAATCTGGTGCGGCAACCTCAATATGCCAACTACATGTCTCGCTTCTCTCCCTTCCGGCAGCGCGACCTCCAGCGGCAGAACGATGGCCAGCTGCCCGCCCTCAGCCAGGATGGACAGTCCCAGAGTCTGGGTGGCGGGAAGGGAAGTCGCGTCATAGACGTACTTGAGCGGTGCCTGAGTAATGGTGCTAATTTCAGATTGGAGCGCAGCGGGTGAGATGTTACGGTCGAAGACATGCGTCGCCCCGAGAGACTTGAGGTAGTCCGCGTTGGTGAGCGACGCTGTGGTGATGATGGGGCTGAGGCCAGAGATTCTGGCTAGCTGTATTACTGAAGACAGTCACAAGGTGTTCAGATGCCAGCGAAGAAGGGGACAAAAAATTCTAATAAGCTCACCAGCTTGCCCAACGGAGCTCGCGCCCCCAATGACCACGATGGGGGTACCATTGTAGATGCCGCGCGTGTCCGGAGAGAAGGGGGGAGTGAGTCCGAGACCATAGAGTGCCTTCTGGTACAATCCAGTGAATGCGCAAGTCAAGACGACGGGGACGGTCGCCGCCTCGTCAAAGCTGACATTGTCAGGGATCTAATGATGTTGAGAATAAGCATTACTCGTGGAAAAACAAAAATTAACTCACCCTTGCGAGCGTAGACGCCAGTGCCAGCGCGTACTGCTGGAAGCTCGAGAAGTCGTTCTCAAATTGACCTTGGATGTAACTGAAAAAATGAGCCCTTCAAATAGTTACGCTGGGGGTAACCATAACTTACACTCTGTCGCCATGTTTCCATTCATCGACTCCTTGGCCCACTTCCTCCACGACGCCAGCGAGGTCCGTTCCGAGGATTGCGGGATACTTTTCGAGAAAGAGGCCATGCGTCTTGATCTTCCAGTCGACGGGGTTCAGGGAGGTTGCAATGATCTTGATGAGGACCTGACCGTCGCCTGGCTTGGGTACAGGGATATCGGATATCGGCAATGACGTAGTCGCCGAACTTTTTGTTGAGCTAGAGTGCGTTCTGCGTGGTAGGGGCCATGACTTGGTGGTTGGTGTTGAGGAAATCGCATGTCTAGTCCCTGCAGATATATACTGGAGACCTTCATTTGCTATGTTGAGCATGGAAGTAACAAAATGTATCAGATCCTTATTCAGCGCCTGACTGATGCTCGTTCAACAGGGTCCGTTCAGAGCTTAAGCGCTTATTGCGCAATCTGCTCTTTCTTTCTAACGCATTAGTCACGGTACACAAATCAAGAGGTTGTTCCTCACTAATGATGAGCGAGGTAGACCCAAATTCACGAATCGTTCAGTGGAGTAGGACCCCACTTCTGCGTCAGCAGGTCTACGCGCATGTGATACCATGTGTGCACATTCCAAGGGCTTGAAGCTGAAAGGAATTCGAGGTCAAAGTCGAACGCGAGGAGGAGCAGGCTAGCAGTGTCGACAGTGGAACGTGAGTTTTTGCAGATGATTGTCGGTGTCAAGCAGCACGAACGCGTCGCGTCCAAACAACGTCACTGCATTCCTCCTCAGTTACCTCATCATGCGCTGAATACAGCGACTCATGGCCAGCCTTCAAACGCTAATCCTCGCAATTCGTCGAATATCTTTCGCACCGCAAGGATGGCAAAGCGGACGACTTTCTTGGAAGAGGCATACCTCTGTGCGTCGTACACGTCTGTATATTATTGGCAACTGACAAGAATGCTGAAAGTAGAGCCAAACTGTTGCCCAACGTAAAATGCCGAATAGGATTCCTCGTATCGTATCAACCCTTACACCAGAGAAAATGGTCCCAGCAGGCCAGGAAATCATTGACTTTTCAAATCTCATGAGGGTCGTCTTGACCACTCGGACGGGAAAAATGCGGATTACATTCACACAAGGAGTCCCATTCCCGCCACGGAGCACAGGCGTGTTGTACTTCCATCATATTCCTAGCAGTGACAGAAACTCTCAAGTCCGGATACGACTCTGCGAAAGCATCAAACGTTTTCCTCATGGATCCGACTTGCTAGTGAAAGGAAACAAGCCTTGGAATATCACCGTTCGCCGGATTAACGCGCTCAAATCGTCATATCAGCCCCTGCTCGACATTATCAAGGAAGAATTTGGGGACACAGACGTAGAATTCAACCACGATGTTAGGACCCTCTCACCAGACGAAATGGTTTTTGCAGGCCAGGCGGTCTTCGATGTCTCAGGTCGAAAGAGATTAAAATGTCGCATCCATCCCGGAATGCCTCAAACCAGTTTTCGCTACCACGGATCTCATCCATTCCCGTCAAATACTCGGGGTGTCCTTTACTCCACGCTCGACAGCACGGAACTACGTTTTCGACTGTGCTCTAAAGTAGAAGATTTCCACGCTGGTCCGGATTTGCTTTTGCCCAATGGCAAACCCTGGAGCCGGGAAAAGATGCAGCGCCTCCTCGCTGAGCAATGGAAACGTCCCATCAACAAGAACTGTATTTCTACCCTTATCCCTCGAAATATCATTAGCTCTGGTCAGAAAGTCATCAATGCTCGCTCCACTGGTAGCATCGCAGTATGGGTCCTCGCGCACAATGCGAATGGCGAATCGACTATGGACAGAGTACAGATCCCTGGATTTTCATCTGAGAAGGTCTACAACGGCGTCTTCTACTATCACCACGCCCCGGGCAACGACGAACAATCCCAGCTCCGTTTTCGACTATGTTCAACGACTGCAAAATTCAACGACGGAGAAGATGCAATAGGAGAAACAGGCCAAACTTGGCATTGGCCGCTGGAAAGAATGAAACGAGCTTCAAAGACATTTCAGCCGATTTTGAATCTGGTTCGAGAAGAATGCGGTCTTCTTGACAGTCGCACCGATGTACGTCGTATAGGTGGGCCAGAATCCACAGCATCCCGTCCTGCTACAGCCATCGACGTGCCACCCACCAGTCGAAAGACTTTTGGTATCAAAAATCGAATTTTGACCCTTGTTCCCGAAAATCTTGTTTCTTCTGGTCAAAAGATAATACATAGATACCCTACCTCCAGTATTGTCGTGGGGGTCTCCAGCCGTGGCGCTTCCGCCGAACCAATTCTACATAAGATACAGATGGGAGAGTTCTCACTCAACAGTGTGTCCGACGGCGTCTTCTACTATCATCATGTCGCAGGCGACGACGAGCAATCCCAACTCCGTTTCCGACAATGTGCAACAATTGCAGGATTCGATGACGGAGAAGACGCAAAAACGAAAACAGGCAAAACTTGGAAGGTGTCGTTGGCGGCCATAAAAGGGTTCCTGAAATACCAGCCAATCTTGAATCTGATTCGAGAAGACCACCATTCTCTTGAAATTGGTACGAATGCGCTCCCCCGTAAAAAGCGCATTCAACCACGACATCCTTTCCTACCCATCGGCACACTTTCTCCTCGAAAGCTCGTTCCTCTGAAGCAGCAAATCCTTGACATTTCAGGGCTCCACGACGTCTTCCTCAACGCCGCACCTACCGTGAGAGGGAGAAGCAAAAAATACATTCGAATAGACGATTCAGCCCCCGGCAAGGGTGCCTCTGACGGTGTGCCCTTTCCTCCAGACACTGTCGGCGTATTCTACTACAAGCAATCGCTCACCTCGCCGACTCAAATCGGCGAGCTGCGCTTCCGCCTATGCCACGACCTTGCATTCTTCGACCGTTCCGAGGACCTAACCTTCCCCGCCGGTGACCCGTGGTACATCGACGTACATCAGCTCTGTCATGATGAGCAATACCGCTCCCTGCGGGAGATCCTACACCGTGAGGGCCTGGTGGAGCAGAACCCCCACTCAGAGTCTAACGGTCCCGCTAACTCCAATCCGCAGCTCAAGTCGCAGGACGACTCTGTGTCCATTGTGCCCAACGTGTTCCAGCCCTTCACTTTGGAGCTTTCGCGGGACGAGCATAAATTCTGGCTACAGGCGGACGCCAACAAATGGGTGCTGCTCAGAGTCAAGGGCCTTTTCTCTTCGCAAAAACAGAGTATTAACGCCTCATACATGGGTATGTTCTGCGCCGTCCCCCAGCTGGGTGTATCACCATATATTTAACGCGAAATGGTTCACAGGACGCGTCGTCGCTCGCTTTGAACCCTACCCACGGGATGACAACTGCCCTTCGGACATGAAACAACCACCGCTTCTCGCCCTTCGTTTCCTCGAGGTACTCGCACCCATTCAGCGAATATCCAACGAAGCCTTCATGAAACGTCCCGTCCCTGGTAAGTTGCACATGGTGTGTCCTCTCAGCACCGACGGCGCCCCAAGTGGCGAGTATCGTCCATGGGGCTTCAGGAATTCTGATCCGGAGAACCGTAAAATGCTGCTCGGTTTCGTCAACAATACAGCTGGCATGAAGTCCTGATGCTTCGCGGGCCGCTTTCCGTGTCGCTGCGAAGTTGACCATCCGCCCTGTCCTATGGGTGCCCAGGGTTGGCCCGCCTGCCATCCACGATGCAACATTGGAGGCATGGCGGCTTTTCCGGTCATCGTATCGGAACGCTCGCGCCAGTACGCAGGTTCACATCTGGATTATCGTTATTCGATATCAAGTAAAATAAAGGCTGGTCTAGAGAGCTACAACGATACGATACGTAAGACTAGAGGGTATTAAGGGACAGGGGTTGGAAAGGAGAGTAAAGTACGTTCCGTGAAGCGTGATACTGTAAAGCGAGGGGAGAATGAATGGGATGATGTCCGCGAGCGATGCAAAGTCTATACAATGGCAACAGTTATTAAAAAAAGCTCAATGTCCAAAAGAAAAGGTCCTGTTATTATATCTGTCCATGCAGGTTTTCAAGGCAGTCGATGGGGTATCCAACCCCGTCAGAGCTTACAAAAAGTGTTGAACAGCAGCCAAAGCCGCCGCCACGACGAAGGCGCCACCAACCGATACCTGACTGATGATTCCCAGCGCACCAGAACTGCCCGCGGTCGCAGCGCCAGCGGCCACATTCGGGCACAGGGTAGCATTCGCGTTCGACTGCAGCTTCGACGCGGGGAGCACGACCATCGGCATGCCGCCCTTGGCCGACACCGTCAGACCGCCCGAACCATCCGCCTTGAGTGCGGTGCATGTCAGCACGTCCACGAGCTGCTCGTTGGCAGAGAACAGCCCGGCGGAGGCGGGGATCGCCCAGACGGGCTGGGTGCTGGCGCTGGCGCCGGCGTTGGTGAGGAGTGACAGCATGGGAGGCTTGGAGACTGCGAGCGTGTTTCCGCCGGATTGGGGAATGAAGGTTAACTATGAAGGAAATCGCCGTCAGAAGGGATGTTCGCGGTGATTATGAAAGAGACTTACAGATGAACTGAGGAAGTTGCTGTTGGCACTAATGGCGAGCTTCCTGGCCTTGTTCAGGGTCTGTACGTGGGTGACCAGAGGCTTGTTGTCGGTCTGGTAGCCCGAGAACCACAGACTAGCGTTTGCAACAAAGTTTCAGGACATTGAGGACAATATAGAAAGTGAAATATATGCGCACGCTTCACGGTTATTGGGGTCGGTGCTCCCATCATAACCCTGTTCTTGGCCGTAGTAAAGTATAGGAAGCCCGTCCTGGATAAAAGGCCAGGTCACAGCGTTCCTGACGAGCTATGAAGAACGCATGTCAGCACTTCTCCGTTCAAGGGGTTAGATATACACGTAAAAACATCAACTTACTGCAGCATCCTTTGTGATGTTCGGGAACCGAGGCTGGTCGTGGTTCTCGAGGAACGATCCGGCATTGAGCAGCGCGTTGTGATACGTCTTTTGCGCCGTGCCGACGACATCAGGAATCGTTGACAGGTTGCCAGATGGTGACCCGAATCCGTTGATGACGCTGAAGTATGTTGGGTAGTCGAGGATACCATCGATGACATCTGTCAAAGCGGTCAGCGTGAAGAAGGCAACGAGAACAGGGGAGTAGGGCATACTGGTATAGTCGACCGTGAAGTTGAGTCTGTTGTCTAGCACCTGTATATATGCGCCTTAAATTTAAGGGAAATTCAGGTTTAAAGCCGTCGTACCTCGCCCAAAGTGTAAACGCCGGAGGATTTCGCGAAATCAGGCCAGAAGTCCTTCCTGATATGCTTCACCGTATCGATCCTCAGGCCATCAATATTGTACGTCTTCGTCAGGTTGGCGACCCAGGTGTTGAGCATCTGCACGATGTCATTGTCCTCCGTGTCTAGGTCGGGCAGGGGCACGTTGGCATCGCCCAGCCAGCACTGCTCCACGTCGGTCTGGTTGTTGAGCGAGAAGTCAATGAAGCAGAATGGGTGGAAGGAGCTGGAGGAGTCGAGCGGCGACTGGTAAACGCTGTAGTCGATGGAAGGCGTGCTGGTCGCGGGTTCGATTTTGGTCGGAATTGCTGCGACGCTGCACGTAGTTTATTAACTTAAAACTAGATTCGAGGGAGATATGTGACAACGTACTGGTTGACCACGATATCCACCATGAGATACATATTCCGCGCATGCAGCGCGTCGCTCAAGGCCTTGAGATCGTCCGCTGTGCCGAAGTGCGAGTTGAGGTCGTTGAGGTCCTTTGTCCAATAACTGCAAGGAAAATCGTTAGCTCGCCCAAGAGAGAATAAACTCCTGTACACGTACCCATGGTATGCTTCGCCGTAGAAGCTCTCGCCGTCGATGTTCTCGACCACGGGCGAGATCCACACGGCGTCGAATCCGAGCCCCTGAATGTAGTCGAGGTGCGACATGACGCCTTTCCACGACCCGCCGCAATACTTACGGTCGCCCGTGTTGCACTGCGCAGAGATGTTGTCTGCACGCGCAAACCTGTCCGTCACCAACTAATACAAGATGGTCATTACGAGTATACGGCGGCTACGTACAGGCGCGTAGCGTAGCGGGAGTGCTCACCTGGTAGATGGACCGGCCCCTCCACTGCTCGGCCGTCGCAGCCAACGACGACTCTGCGCACGTTGATAAAACCAACAAAAGCGGGAGAACAGAGGACAACATGGTGGTAGAAGGTTGAGGATGAAAAAATCCAGGAACGCCGAAACGAGGTCCCCCGGGGCGTGTCGATCACTACTTAGCAGTCGACATCCGCCGGACTCCAACGAGTTGATGGCGGATTTTGAACCTATTATCAGCGGCCGCGAGTTCTGCCAGCTCAGAGAAGCCATCCATCGCCCCAAGAAGCCTGCAACGAGGCGGCTGATGTACATCCAGATCGACTAGACCGCATCATGACATGTCTCCTGGTTCTGCATCTCGGCCATCTTTCTCCGTCTCACTATCACGAGCACCAGAAGGAATTAGATGTCGAGGTACCTAGCTGAGGTTAGGGAAACATGAGGGCCCTGGATGCATCTGGTTGCGGTTGAGTAAGAGTCAAGACAGTCAACATTTTGCTCATCGTTCTGCACAGCCATATAGCGACACTACGTTCACGTTCTTGATAATTTCTAAAACAAAACCTTACCCGAAGAGTCCCCGTTCCAAGAGTCTTCTGCGTGGCAGACTGTCTTCTTCTGTATTGCTCCAATAATGCGCGTCGCCGCTTGGGATTTTCTGCACCATTGTATCAAAGCCGGTTTTGATGCTTCATGTGTGGTAACGCGAAGGAGTCAATCTTTTGTGAGTTTCTTCTTTTCCACCGATGCTTATCTCATTGTGCGAGACACGACCAAAGACAAGCAGAAGAGCCTCACGATTCTGTGAGTGCCGAGTTAATCATAGTGAGGACACGGCCAATAATAGACGTGAAGTTTACCTGTTATCTAGCCGCGTCGCAACTAGAGCCACGTCTGGGATGAGATAAGGGTGCCAGAGTCTCTTGGATTGAGCCTGCACGCGATGGCACTCTGGGACTTTATCTAGGCGGGTTTCGTCACTCGTACATGAGGTTGCCTGGGTATAATGGACGACAAAGCCGACCATCCCACTTTCGGTTCTTACCCCCACACTCGGCGTACCACCACAATGACGACCAACGATAGTCTCTCCACTCGAGGGAGCATTCCAGTCGAGGTCTTGGAGCTCTGCATCGACGCTTTCGTCCTCGATCATGGCTCAACTCGCGACGCCACATTCTACCGAACCTTGGTTTCCTGCGCGCTGAGCTCACGAGCCCTCCTGTCTCGCAGCAGACATCATATGTACTTCTGTATCCGCCTCTCCATGCCTACTACTACTACCCGTTCACGGAGGATACCGGATGTACCCCAGCAGAGTTGCAAAATAGAGCCACTCTGGAAGGCCTTAACTCTCAACCCCTCCCTCACAGGGTGCATTCGTACCTTGGAGATCGTCATTGAGACTCTACCCGCGATGAGCCCGACACTGCTGCTGATCTTGGACATGCTGGAAAAGCACCTTCGCGCTCGAGGATCCTCGCCATCGAAACCCTCGTGTCAGACTTCAGGCTCAAGCTTGCAGGAGCTCACATTGATGGGGGACTTGCACGGCGCCTTGTGGTCCAGGCTTCCTAAAACCTTCCGCCAGAGGATATTCCAACTTTTGTCGGTGTCAAATCCAAGCAGCATGGATAGCGCCAGGGGCAGTGGCGGAAACACCACCAGCGCAATAGGCATATCTTGCCTGCGCCTTTCCCACTTGCGCGGTGTCCCAGCAATGCTGCTTTCCACGGCGAAGGCGCCTCTGCGGCGCGTGTCGTTGCAAAGCGTCGTCTGCACTGACGCCGAGGATGATGCTTCCCAAGATCTGGACCCGGAAAATAGCGCACTATCAAGGGTCGAAGAACTCATGTCCGATAACTGCGGCGCCTGTTTGGACAAAGCCTTGCGCGGTAAACCTTTAGACATGGCGATCCGTTCTGACGGGGCCATGTGGTTCTCCCGTCTGACGAGGTTGCAGGTGTGCGCAACTCAGCGAAAGGATGTGGAATGGGGGGCAGCCGTTGTTAAGGCCAATTCTAGGACGCTGAAGACGCTAGAAGTGTAAGCCCGGTTCTTTCTGTTGATTTACTTGACTTCTCATGCTTAATATATGCTTCCAGCGGTGGTTTCTCGCAAGGACAGGTTCAATACGCCTCCATGCTCTGCTCGCAGATTGATCTGGGCTCCCTCCCGCATCTTACCAGTCTCGTAGTGACGACGCTTGCGGCCAGCAGTCCCTCTTCGCCCGTATGTCTCTTTGCACTCCTCGACACGTTTGATTTCGCGCGACCAGAAAGCGCCTCTGCCTCGCTGAAGAGCATCGAGATCAACATCCGCTGCATGTTCCGACAACACTCACTGTCGTCCCTCGACTCCATTCTGAAGCCCGAAGACATGGGTCCTGGCGTAGATGCAGGTGAAGTTGACAACGTTGATGACAGTCTGGAATATCCGACCGCCCATAGATCTGAATCAGATCAGTGGACACCGACTTTGGCGCATTCGTCGATTAGAGAGAAGTTCCAGCTTCTGTCACACATAAGTATCAATTTTATGCTGGGTCTTGGGCAAGTTCCGTACGATAGCAAGGAGCAGGACGCGGAAGAAAGAATAAGCGCTCGATTGAACGGGTACTTGCATGGTGGCATCGCGCCTCTCAAGCAAACAGGGGTCACAGCAAGGTTTAAAACCGAGATAACATCATTGGATACCGTATCAAGCTTATAAATGTCTGTTTATCACAACGTCTAGGTGTCCACACGGCTGTAATTATGATAGAGTAACTGGCGCCTAAATCTATTTCCATAATTCAGTCACGAGGGTAATGATAACGTAATGATCGACTCAACGGGCCGTGACTCAAAATGGGAAGCTGGTAATAGAGTCCTCTTCCTCGGACCTCATCAACCCACCCTTCAATTTGGCCTCAATACTTGCTATCCAAAACATTGCCTTCTCGTCCTTTCAATTCTCAAAGACGGCTAGGTTTCCTCAGTAATGTCGACGCAATCCACCTCTTCGGAGGACTACAGCTGCAGTGGTGAATCCATCGATCCTTTTGACTCCAACCACCCGGAGAACAGGCTCGAGTGTCTTGAGGACCCCAACGCCTATGGACCGCCTGCTCCTGGGGGTGACATGGTGGGATTGGGTCCCCCCGTACCTTCAGTTTCCAGGCGGAAGGTGAAGGCGATTGACCCATGCCAAGGGCGCTGCCTCGTTACCAACGCCACTCCTGACTCTGGAATCAAGTATACCCACTGTCTGCCCACCCACCTTTCTGAAGATTCGAATATGGTGCGGCAGAGATTCCAGTCAATGTTATAGGGTACCCATTTCGCCATCTGTTACAGATACGTCGCCTGGAGTGGTATTGGGGACTTAGGATGGGCGACCTGAATCTGAATACAGAACATAATATATTTCCTGGTACGTTGAGATCGCCTCTGTCCTATGCAAAACGAGGCAAATTGACTAGTTGAGTTGCTCGATAGTTTCTGCGCAGCTGAGTGCCATGCATGAATGTCCTCGAGAGGCGCCTTCATGGTTTCTCGTCCCCGAAGACCATATCGTGGACATGTTCTTTTCCCGGACCACAACATTCAATATGGTGCAGGACCCATGCAAAGAGGGCGAAATTCCATGCTACAGCAGAACCTGGCGAGGGAACCTGCCTGAACTGCAGGTACGCCTATGGCTTATTGCATCGTGAACTGAGATAAATGGGCTTTCAGGGCAAAACGTTTAAATATCGTCTCGTCCCCATGTACATAAGGATGGAAGGCATGGCTCTGACTTACATACGACATCCTCCCATACGTAGGCCAAAGGTTTCTGACGTGACGGTCGACGTATACCCGTTCAACAACCTGCCTTGGGTTACCAGCCATCTCGACCCGAAGTTTGTCATCATGGAGGCGGGCCGTAAACTGGGGAAGATTGGCAGCTATGACCTCAAATGGGGTAATCCACTAGCAAAAAAATGGTTCGATGGCCGTCCTGTCTTGCGTCCTCTTCTCTTACTTTACGAGGCATGGTCTGCACCCATGCCTAGCGAAGCTGATCAAGACTTTGGGTTTTCTCCCCCAGTTGTTTCGGACCCATTGTTTTCGCCCCCAGTCGATTCGGATACCTCTTCCCCAACCGCCCATCTACACTCTGAAGAGGTCGATCCCATGGTACCCTGCGATCCGGATCCTGTGAAAGACAGCGACGGATGGGATCACTCTGCAATTGCCCAATGGTCTATTGATACGTCCGGCCAAGGCACTTCCCTGGACTCCTTTTCAAGCGAGGGTCAGACAGCAACACAAGATAATGATGACCAAATCATGGACTCGGATGAGGATTCACAATTTGACTTCATGATCGGTGCGGGAAGCCGGACTCCACCTCGCCGTCTTATTCTTTCGAAGGACGGTAAACATTGGTATTGAATAGCTTTGATGCATGTCAATTGTGTCCTTACGACGTAGTGCTTAGAGTCTAAGTGATGTTGGCAAGTGTCTCAGAGGTTGACTGAAGGAAGACTAAGCGCTCGGTTAGATTGGCACTTAAATGATGACATTGCGCCCCTCAAATAAGCAGGGGTCACAGCAGGGTTTAATACCCAGATGTCATTATTTGATACTGTATAAGGCTTATACATGTTTGGTCATCAGGAGTGTTAGCGCGTTCACACGGTTGTACTTACGTCAAATCAACGGGTGCCTCAATTAGGGCAATTGACCTGTACAATATAGAGAAAGATTCCCAGGCAATGGTGTTCGGGCGACATTAACTTGGGATGATGTATGGAAAATTTAGAGGGATGAGGACTTCAACGGTGGCGGTATACGGGGATCTAAGCGTAGGTATTTCCTATCCCAACTGTGTTGGTCGTAGGTAGAAGTACAAACAATTAATTATAGGAACAGCAGGCGAAAGAAATCTGGAAGACACTGCGATGAGGAGGAATAGTCTAGTTGTGGTAGTTTTAGGTTATATGATGGGATATCTAAAGCATAAGTGAGAGGCATAAAAAACAACAGGGTTCAAGTGGAAGGAGTCGAAATGAAAATCGGGAAGAAAGTAAATAAAAGCACGAATCAAGACTATCAAAGCCCTCAATATGTAGGTTTTATTTTAGGGAGGACAGCGGCTTGCGTTCTCTCCCTGACACCCTTAAGGAACTGGATGAGATTGCTGCCACCAGTTCCCTTTAGTGGGGTGTTCCCCGCCTCGGACATGGCGGGGGTCGAGGCCCCTGCTGCCCGCCGTCTTGCTGGACCAACAATATACAGCGCGACGATGATCATATGGGCATCTCGGAACTCTTTCAAGGCGGTGATGGCAGCGTTGTAGGCCTCGAGAAGGGCTTTGCCGCCAGGAGATGAGGTTGAGGTGGTGTTGGGAGATGAAGAGGCGGTAGCCACAAGGTTGCGCAGGGGACGTGGGTTGTTCGCGAGGTGGTTGAGGAAGTTACGGTGATGGCGCGGCATATACAGCTGCATGCGTTTCAAAAACGACGCGCGTTTTTCCTGAGCCTGTTCGTCGTCGGTGTCGCCGTGCCCCGTAAGTTCCTTGTCATGCGAATACTTATAGACACCCAAAAATATATCAATCGCGTGGACCAGCGCACTCTGTCCGGCACTCGGACCTGACAACTCCGTCGGCCTAATAAGTGTAGGGTCCTGCTCGAGTCCCTCGAAAGTCCATTGCCTCCCGCTTTGGGAGTCTTCCCCGCGGAACCAGGGTCGAATGTCAGTGTAAAACACCTCCGGCTTGCATCCGTCCTTCACCGACAGAAGCATAGTGCGTAAGTTCTGGATGACGTTCTTGAGCTGGACGAGGTATTCTGTTATGCGGCGAATGGCAATATCGTCTCCGACGAACGCTTCGTCCATCGTCGCGCGCATGAGGTCTAGCGCTTCGACGCCCGCGAGCTCCATGCGCGCCGAGGTAAGGTAGAACTCAGCCTCGTCTTGAGTCGAGGTGAACGTTGTGTGGCATTCAATTGTCGACTCTGTAGGTAGCTGAGTTGCTTGCGCGGATCTGTTGTTGCCGAGGTGCCAATTGTACAGGACGTCGTCGCTGTATGTTAGAACAGGCGGCAGCTGGAGTTCCATGGAGACTTGGAGAAGGGGGAGAGTTAACGGTGCAGGGATTCGAACGGGTTCTGAAGGAGGCAAAGAGTGCACGTAGAAATGGAGTATCCATGCAAGGACAAGATGCGCCCTGCGTAGGACCACTTCTGATTTTTTCAAATTATCGATCGGCAGAATAGGAAGCTATGCGGACAATTGGGTACTGAGTTCCGTGAATTTAACGATAGAACCGCGCGAGAGAACTCACATTCCTAACACTATGCCTCCACCTCTCCGATTTCATTTTTTCCGCCTCATCCAAATCCACCGTTTCTCCAAGCTGCAGGTGCGAGGAGATCGCATCCTCTAGGATGTCCTCCCATGGGTCGTATTGAACATCCAAGCGCATAACGGGAACTTGAGGAGGCATGAAACCTGTCCGTGTGTCGACATCAAAGTCGTGCGCAGCGAGGGTGGTGGTATCGACGACACCGACGGGCAGGTTTGCAAAGACATCCGGTCTTGGGAGGTTGAGGAAGTGATCTTCAGGGATGTGGTTCTCCATTACGCCCTGTTGCGACGAACGCGCCCAAGAACAGGAACGTCTACGAGACGAAGTGAGAAGGGAGTGAACCTGGATGAGAAAGGATGGCGCGATGGATGCCGGTGATGGATGAGACGAGTATGAGCTTTGTCAGGTCTCAATTCCGGGTCAGTGGCTGCATCACTAATTTTGTGTGTCAAGAAAACATACGGTGCCGATGATAATCTAATCCGGCTTGTGTTCCTTCTTTTGATCCGAGGTTTGTGCGCTTGTGGCTTGATCCGAATGTGCCCATCTGGATCCTGTATCGCTTAAGCTGAGTGGCTTACACCAGCTTTTAACCGGAAAGGTGTTTTTTTAGGGGGAGGGATTGATTGTGAAGGGTATATGAAGGGTATATTAACAAATATGAGAGACGATATATGAATTCAGAAATAGTGTTGCGTCACCACATTTCATAACAGGTATGAGTATGTCATGACAAAGTTGTAAATCCCAACTACGGTCCAGTGCCATGGTTTACAAAGCTCTGCGGTCCTGATATAACATTTGACAGCTTCCTCTCCCTTTAGATCCGATGCAAGTCAATAATCCATTACTATTCAAGCATCCAAGTTACCTACCCATTTGCGTTCCCAAGCAATTGCTCAAACCGTTGGCGGTAGATCTCCAACTGCGCATTGAACTTGTCGCCCATCTCATACCCATGGTCCATTCGAAAGTTCTCCACCTCCCTTATGAACTGCTCCAAGTCCTTGACGCGGGTTATTGATAGCTCGGGCTCATTGGATCCTCGTGCTCGAGCGAGATAGGATGCAACTAGAGTGGCGAGGGCACCTGAAACGTTTAATTCACAGAAGGGGAGGTATGTCAGTAGACTATATAAGCGCCAAAAGTTGGTCTCAGGCGAACAAATACGCGTACCAAGAATAGTCGTTGACACCGCGGCCTTCAAGGATGCATTTCTGGTCAGACAGGGATGTACCCACCTTAGGCCAACTAAACCCACTTACCGATCGTCCATTAACTGCAACGGCGGACAGCCCTGTCGTCAAAGAACCCAGAAGAACTTGGAGCCCAATAGCAATATTCAACGCCCATCCGGTCCACTTCGATTTTACGGCATATTTGTCGCGCTGCGCCCTCGCCTCGAGGATCGTAGCGTGGATGCGAGCGTTGACAGTCCCTGGAAGGAACTGAATGCTTTGAGTGAGCTATTTATTCACTCGACATAGTTTGAAGTAATCGTACCTTCTCATCGAGCATCTCCACCTGTACCGGCACAGTGTGATCGATAATCGACGGGGCGCCGACGGACCTTCTCGTTTCCAGCGTCCTCTGCCTCGACAATGCGGCTACTGGTGTATTTCCATTGGTGTACCCGTTACTCGCATTTCCGTTTCCCTGGTCAGTATAGTGATTGGTATTATCCCAGGTAGTTGCACGCGGAGGCATTGAGGCCAAGTGTAGCGAGAGGTTGCGACCCAGTCTGGTTTCTCTGTTGATATTATTTTCCGTTGTCACACCCCGTCTGTTTAAAGGAGGAGGCTCTGCGACAAGGATTCTGTGATTATCAGGAGTTACCAGAGGCCCAATTGGGTCCGTACTTGCCGAGTCGCGCGGGTTGGTATGTGTAGGCGAGTCCTGCAGCTGTTGCTGTCGCTGAGAGGGTAAAGGAGGCAGCTCAGAATCCCTCGCTGCGGATGTGTCCACCTGGTGCGCTGCAGTCGATCGACCAGGCGTACTCACTGCCACACGCGGCGTCCTCACTGTCGATGAATCCCCAGGTGTGCGCAGAATAGGCGAGGTAGGCTGCGATTGGTCACGTCGACGTGAGGTCAAGCCCTGGCCTGTTCCAAAATAATCTCCTCTGCCGTTATCTGGATTCGGGCTGCCGGGGGTGACCCCCGTGCCCACGCGCGGTGTCAAGACTTGCGGGATTCGAATGCGGTGCATGTTGTGTCCGGCGTAGTCTGCCGCGAGGTGGATGATACGCGCGCCTAACCCCTCACTCTCCTGGCCTGGACTACCAGTTCCACGACGTGCTGTGCTACCCTCTCCTTCGACGTCATCTGGGTCGATAAGAGTCTCTTCAAGAAGATCCCCGGCGATACCGATGAGACGGGTTCGATAGTTGTGGTGTTCTGGCCCTCCGTGTGGTCCTGGTTCTGGTACGGCCCTCTCTGGATCTGAATCGTGCCTCCGCGTTTGCGTGTGTGCTGGCGCATGCGCTTCGGGCACCTGGATCGGATCCCCAAAGCTTCCTTCTTGGGATGCGAACGGGTCTCTGGCGTCTCTTTCACTGACATCCCCCCTGCGAGCATCCCTATCTCTGCCTACATTCCCACCCGCCGTGCGGTCGAGCAGGGCCGACCCATGCCCCGCACCCGCGTTAGTAAGCGCCGGTGGTGATGGCGTTCGCTGCGGTGGTGGTGGCAGTGGCCGGCCCGCGCCCAAGCCGAGGCTTGTTGTAGTCGTATTCGGTTGGGCACCTTGGGCTACATGTTGCATCGCTGCACCTCTAGGTTGAACCCCGGCATCGTCGTCCTCGACCTCGTTATGTTGCTCCTGTGGACTGACCGCTCTGGGTGGATTGGAGGTTGAGCTTGGCCCACTCTCGACATTGACCGGGGACTGCCGATGTGGCGCTGGCGTGTTCTGTCGGGCCTCCTCTGGGGGATCTTCAGGGGACTGAGCCACGTTTGCTCGAGGTACAGAAGAGGAGGCTGTGGGTGGTTGCTCGGATGACATTGCACTAAATTGCACTGCACTCGCTGCCTAATGCCTGATAGTAAGTGTTGCCAGGCACCCAGGGCAGCCTTAGAGGCTAGAGAAGATGGGGGGATGGGTGATGAGCAACAAGCGAGCAGAAGCCAGGGCTGGTCTCCTAATGTGCACTAGTGCCCAATCATTATATTCAGCTATGTATAGCTTGACAGGTGCATTGGTTTTGTTTCTTCACGGGCTTTACACGGCGCGGTGGGGACTTATTGGCATTGGGAGCACATTGGAAGCACTTCGGCCGCGACTCCAGTGTGAAAATGGTGTGGTAGTAGGTTGCTAAACATAGCAAGATGGGATGAGACCATCAGTCCTTGTAATTCAGCTTGATTGATTGACTTCTGTCATTTAGTAGCAGTATGATAGTGCTTCTCACCATCCTGGCCGAGGCGGGTGCGCACGCCCTCGGTTCTCACTCGACCTGCTATTGTATTTGGACAGACCGTCCTCTAGAAACTAGACGCAGAAATAGAAGGAGTTTGATACATATAACTCTGATACTCGAAACACAAGAGAATAAGCGCCCGTGAAGGTCGACCGTATCCACGTTTCATCACTGATATGTTCAGCTTGCCTACTGTCTAAGCGCCCACTTGTAACTCGGAGATAACATTGCATTACGAAATCTCGCGTAAGGTCAGGTATAGGCTATCGCACATCTACAAACAGTCTTACACTGCGGAGCCACAGGGAAGCACACGACACTCTCGGACATTGGAGCACTATGTAAATGGAGGCTTCTTTGCCTTGGGAGCCGAAAAGGTTGATAAATGAGAACACAGATAATTAAATGCCTTGAGGTCTTCAGTCTTGAAGGGTAACCCTCTTCATGAAAGGGGATGGGTCACTTATGCACCGTTTATTGTCAACACGGTATCGCTTGCTTGCGAGTCAGGCTTTACAGCTTGAGTAGAGGCCCTCACACTAGTCGAACGAATATACAGTAATTGTAAGATGCCATAATAATACATATGGCTTGGATGAGACAGCTGGCTCCTTATGGACGCCTGACAGAGCTTGGGGTATAGAGTACGTATATACTTGAGCATCAAGCACATGTCCAACTTGAGGGAGAGAGGGCAAATAGTTAAAACGAAGGATATGAGTCGTGATACGTGGCTTGACTGGATGGTAGAGATTGAGCAATCAAGCAGACGACATTCGTCTCTCCCTATCATGAGAAAACGTCACTCAATCAACGACAATAATGCAGATCGCAAAAATAAGAACACGTACTCATTCCCATTTCCCAACAAGTTCTCGAACCGTGCGCGATAATAGTCCAGTTGCTTGTCAAAGTCATGGCCAGTATGCGAGCCGTGGTCACCCTCAAAGTTTTTGCACTCTCGCAGAAATTGATCGAGGTCCTTTACGCGTGCAATTGACAGCTCAGGCTCGTTGGAGCCTCGGGCGCGAGCCAGATATGAGGCAACAAGGGTTGCAAAGGCACCTAGGACGGTCGTCGAGGCTGCTATCTGCACATATTCAGAGTGTCAGAAATAAAATGCCCGTAAACTCGGACGGAGGCATGCATTCGAACACTCACACTCTTTCCACTCGAAATGGCCACCCCAGAAAGCCCCGTCGTGAGTGAGCCCAGAAGCACCTGGAGGCCAATAGCCACGTTCAGCGCGAGACCAGATATCTTCGCCTTCGCGGCGTATTTGTCACGTTCCCTCTCAGCATTCTGGATGGTCGTTCTGATTCTCGTGCTAATGGTGGCGACGCGCTGTTATAAATGGTACATTAGTGATCAGGGATCGGCCGTAAAAATGCTCATTTTTATTGGAGTGGAGAACATACCTTCTCATTTACAGCGCCATCACCTGTACTTCCTGCATACATTACATGACTATTTCTCGGGGATTGATTCACCGCGGACATGCGGTTGAAGTTACTGTCCGCTGTCTGCTGTCGATGAGGAATTGGGTCGAATTGATCGTCCGCAAGCTGCATAGCAGGTGCAGGTGGGGGTACAGAGGAATAATGCCCGCTGACGGGGCCATATCGACTGTCCTGCCTCCCAAGGTTGTCTCTATCCGTTAGTCTGCTTATGGTGTTTGGGGCCAATGGAATGTGGCTTTGGGGAGGAGGGGCAAGCGGCGATTGCAAATGCGGCGGGGGCGGCGTGCCAGTGATGCTTTCGTTCGACTGTGCTCGTCTAGAAATCCGCTGGGAAGGGCTATTTTCCCTGGATAGGAAAGGGTCACCATCGACGCGGGCAGGGGATCCTTGTCTGTCGATTACATTTCCACTAGTTTCTGCCCGATGCAATGTTCCAGTCGAAGGCACATTGGGCGCTTGCTGTTGCGCAGGCCCTGAAGCAGACGGGTTGGTGTGAGTTGAGTCCATCGAACGATGCCCTTAGTTAGAACGCGACCAACGAAGTCGCTCGGGTCAAAGGGGTCGAGGAAGAGACAAAGACTGACCATGAATGAACTGGTGCGAGCTGTTTTGTCACTTTCTTGACATTTCCTTGACATGCAATGGAAGCGATTACATGCCGTGAGGTATTAATAGCGACGATATCAACCGAATTGAGTTTGTTCATTAATTACCAGGCAACGACTCAGCGATGCGAAAAGCTTTTGAGGTGTGGGATATGCTATCGGCAAAATCAGAACCATAGGATTGCCCAGTTTGAAAGTCGGGACTTTGATCGAAACGGAGGGTAAGAATAGAAAGTCACGGAGAAGGAATAAAAACACTGAAGCCAGCAACTTTACATGGTACCTCGACAATAATAGCACTCATGCACGAACATTCCAACAAAGTTATCGGACTCTTCAAGCCCCCGGCCCAGCGAGCATTCCAACAAAGTCAGTGGAGCGCTAACACCGCGACTCGTTTCAAGGAGGCAGCATGTGATAGACAAGAGAATTCAGCGCGTTACCCTTGATATGAAGCAACTTGCAATTGCTTACGAAAGGAGCAGTAAAACGATAGCAATTCAAAATGTATGACGACTAACTTATGAAGGGAGCGGTGCCGCAAATGATCCCCGACCACGTCCTCTGAAGCTTCCTCTTGGTGCCCCGCGGCCACGCTCAACGTTGGGCACAAATCCTCCGCGTCCACGGAATCCTGGAGTAAAGCCGCCCCTACCGCGAGGAGGGAAACCTCTGTTTGCAGCAGGAGGTACATGGGTCGCATTGGTGTGAGCTCCGTTGGCTTGAGGGGCTGCAGCTGCTACGCTTGGCGATGCATTCACGGCAGCGACAGTTGCAGGTGCTGCATTGCCAAGCAGGGCTGCAGCTGGGACCGAGTTCGAGTTCGAGTTCGGGTGCCCACCGCGTCCATTATGGAATCCACCACGACCACCACCTCTGTTCGGGTTAGCCATAATGTGAACTTGTCCCCCGTTTCTTTGAACCGACAGGTTAGCATTTGCCTGTGGAAGTGGGGTGCTGAAAATACTCACTTGTGCTGTGGTGCTGGGCGGAATCCAGCAGCGGGAGCATGTCCAGGTGCGGGATTGATGGCGGGGTGAGGGCCAAAGCGGGGCTTGAAAGGCACTTCGTTGCGCACCGGTGGAGGAGCTTTGGGATTGGTGGAAGTAACGAATTGTGGGGCCGTCAAGTTCAGACAGGTGTTGAATTCAACTGTGGAGCCTCGATATTGAGAACAGCTGGAGCGAGCATTTTCAGAGCAAGAAAGCGAACAAGATACGATGACGCATACCGGTCTCCCAACGTAGCTCCCGACATAAAGGGCACATCCCACACCACGTCCATCGATTTGGCGTTGAGGCCAATGACCACACCCTTCACTGATAATGGAACACCTCCAGAATCCTGAACCATGGTGACACGATCGCCGAGTGCGAAATGCTGGTTTTGTAGCCGATAAACAGCATGGGCGGGCTTCAGAACGGCTTGTCGAGGAATGCCTTTCACGATAGCTTTTTTGATTTGCCCCGGGACCTTTGCTTTCGTAAATTCATCAGCCAATGATTCAATTTGAGAGACAGTGTCCTATAAAACGGTTCAATAATGTGTATTGATTCATCATGAAATACAGAATCACCTTCGTGAGCTGATCGCAAAACAACGAAACGGGCTCGAAGTCGCGGACGCCCTTCAACTTCAGCCAGGCCTTGATCTCCCTGACCTTCGCATCGGGATTGTCTCCCGAGAACACTTCCGAAGCTTTCGCCATGGCTATTGATAACATAAGCACCGTTCAAGAACAGTCACAATCGAAAATGACACTCACCATCGCCGCCCCTATCCAGCGATCGGAAGAGTTCAGGGAATTTGGCCTGCCAAACAACGCTGAGAATGCGACATCGTCGGGCCACGAGGGGGAACTCACCTTGTATTCCGCGATGAGTTCGATGGCTTTCTGACTATAATCCCAAGTCCGGCCTTCTTTCCTCGAATAATCAATGACCTTGAGTGACTTCGCCTCGAACTTGAGACTGAGTCCCAAATTGGTTTTTTGACCATCTGACGTCACCACCATGAGGCTTGAGGTAATTTTGCCCAAGGCTCGACCAGTAATGCCAACCATTTCCGCAGCCTTGAATGAAGGGTAGTAGTGCAGGGAGCGTCTGTTCTCGACAATACCCTTGAACTGACTGATCTCTGCTTTCTCGGAAGGGAAGAACTATTGACGGGAGCAGACATAAAATTAGAAGCGGGTTTCGAGAAAATGATATTACTCACTGCTAGAATGACGGAAAGAGTCTTCTCCTCCGTGGTAGCAACTTGAGCTGCCACACCGTAGGCATGCTCCCCAAGGAAGAAAATCTTGCTACCTTCAGGGAACTCCTCAGAGAGAGGAGGGGCCTCTCTCTCAAGGTAACGGGGGTCCTCCGAGATGACCTCTGTCAAGCACATTTGAACAGCCTGTTCAGTCTCCTTTTCGGGACCTTCGTAGTCCTTCACGAATGCTCCTGATTCAAGGCGCTTAAGACCTGATTTACGCGAGTCAGCTTGGACAACAGCAAACATGATGGTTATGACGAGTAGTACCTTTGAGTGGACGAATATGCAAGAGAACGTCAATGTTGCCAGCAATGACACCACATCTCTTCGAGTAGTAATAGTCAATTCTGTCCGCCTTCATCTTCCAGTGGCCGAGACCCTGCGGTGCGTGAGGGTTCGAGATCACTCTAGCAGGGCTTCCCGGGGAAACCACCATCTTCTCATATTTGAAGAGGGAGTCAGAAACTGCGACGACCTGTCCCTCCTGGAGGAACGGCCAGTTGATGAAGATGCGCTCCCCAATCATCTGGTTCGCGATGTCCTCCGTTTTCTTGTTCTCATAGGGGTTCTGGATGTGGGCGATCATCGACTTGTTCCGGCTCTCAGAGCCGTGCACGTTGACACCGTGGTGGCCCAACATGGCGGTGTGCGGAAGGGTTTTGAGCGATGGGAAGCCGGCCATGGCCTCGACACCCAGCGAGACGCCGTCACATAGGCCTGGAACGAGATGGAGGCCGTCAAGAGTTGGAAGGTCGAAAGGTTCCATGATACATGAACATCGGTAGAGCGGGGGGAAGAAACCGGGCAACGATGACGGGTAGTAAGTCGGCTCCCCAGGATTATATCTGAACTTGGTGCTGGTTCCAGTGGAGTTGCGCCTCTTCTCCTCGTCCGTCAATCGATGCTCGCGCGCTACTCAATCATTTAGATTCATTGTCACAAATTCTCGCTCAAGACGTACCAGCCATGGCCTTCAGTAGTCTTTTCTCGTCAATGAAAGGGATCTTGACGATAGCCTCCCAATCCTGTTTCTTTCCGTTCAAATCTTGCTCGAACTCCAGAGGGTAGAAGTCCAAGATCGTCGAGTTTGAGTCATACATCAGATCCTGGCTGGGAATTAGTTACGAGACCTCACAGGGAAAGGGGACAACTACACACCCTGTACGCGACTGGGATGTGCTCCATACTTGCGACAGGAAGCACGCCCATAAGCTGCTCATAGGGCCTGAATGGTTTGCCCAACTCGAAATCAAAACTCATCTTGTCGATGCCTCGTAGATCTAGGTGTTATTCTCGTCAGCGTTGTTGAGCAGAAAAGGAAGAAAACGCAGATACCAGAAATGCGAGGCGCATAGTGGTAGTTATAGAACCAACTCCACGACGCTACACCACTGTAATAGTAGTGCATGACCCACTGCAGACCCTCCACATAAGTATGGATGAGGTCTCCCATCGCCTTGGGATCGTCATATGAAAATTCCAGTTTACCCTGATACATATTGAGCAGCGGTCAACAGAGGAAGTGAACCAATCAACACACCTGGTAATATCCTCTCTTCCATTCATCCATCTTCTCCTTCACTGACGCCGCATGCCTCTCATCAAACGATCCCTGGGTCTCTAGATCTTCTACCTGAGCCTTTTCATACTTCTTCAACACACGGTCAACAGCGGCCTTAGCCTCTGCGTCATCTTCCGATACCCACTCCTCTGAGTTCTCGCCACTATCCTCAACGACACCTTCCTCCACGGTGCCTTCGTCCACTGCGCGCGGGAACCTCCACGTAACAAGGTTCACATCTTGTTCGTCGTATTCGTCCCATTGGACGCTGAGATGGAGGTCATCCGACAGCTTCGTGATGAATTGCCTGTCTCGTGCGGGGAAGTCATTGGGCATCGCTAGTCGTGCAGCGCGATAATGCGAAGGAGATGGCGTGTTCCTGTTCTCCATCACAAATGCCTTGACTTTGTCAAAGATTGTACGCTGGTTCTTGCTGAGCACTGGACGGTGCGGTGAGTTTCAAAAGCAACAAGCTATCTGCCCCAAACTGCTCACCTAACTCTCCTCGTTTCCTTCCCTTCTCCAGCTGCTTCACGTGCTTGTCTTGCTTGCCCTTGTACCAGTTGATATCCGCGTATTCCTTTTCGAATACCTCTTGCTCCCACTGAGCCATCTCATCCAAGACAACCTGTAGCCTCTTCACATTTATCTTTCCTCCCTCGTTCATGTACCCATCTGTCGTTAAATAAGGTTAGAAAGATGTTGTCGCAATTTCAGAGCATAAGACACATACCCAGACCGGGTAACACCTTCTTGTACACATCAAACAACCGCTCCAATCCATTCTCATGAATGTGAAGGTCGGGCAAGTTGGGCAAGAAATCATTGCCCACGAATACCGCAAGCAAAATAAAGTCATCGATCACACGTTCGAGACTATAGTCAAATGGTAGGATAGGTTCTATCTCGTGGAACTCCAAGTCAAGATACTCTCGCATTAGCGAAAGGTGGAGGAGATAGAAGTTAATCGCCTCGAGACTACACAGCCAGTAAGCGCATATCGAAAGACAGTAGATGTCAGACATACCTGGTACTCCCCTTCTTCCTCGACGCAGGCCCAAACTTCACCTCCTCGCGCAACAAGCAAAAGTGGGGATCGTGGCTTAACAGCCCAAGCATGATAAGGTCGGCATCCAGGCCGTAAAGGCAATGTCGGACATTAGGGTTGTAGTCGGGTTGAGCCCTTGACAAACGAATGTATTCCATGATCTTGTGTTCGCCCTCTCCGGGAACCTCGTGGCCTGACAGCACCACCTCAACATCTCGCCAGTTTGAGTCCTCAGTAATCTTCTTGTTGATAAAATATCGTAGCTGTTCAGACAAACGCGCCATAAACGGCGTTCCTGAAGCAAAACTCATCTCAGGCACATATTGGAGAGACCGGCAGACATAGAACTACGCACCTGGCGTAATACAGTTGCTATCGAAGGCCTTCTCGTCTGGCAGCTTCTCTCCCTTGGCCAGGGCCTTCTCCCGGATCTCTTTCGCCTCTTTTGCTGTCCTGAAACGACGACTCCGCTGCTGGTTCATCTTCGCACGCGGCGCGACGCCGTCAATCGCCATGAAAAACAGCTTCTGGGGCTTGATCTTGCCAAACAGGTGGTCGACATAGGCGAATATCGAGGTGAAAATCTGCTCCTCAGAAAGTCGGAAATGAGCATCCTCATCATTTGGGTGTGAGCCTGCCGTGGAGAATAAGTTGAAGACTCTGTACGGATGATCCGGGACGTACAGTTGTGAATAATTCCGTTGAAATCCAGGTATAGATTGTCTACGAGACATGAGGCGCCTTGTCCTACATATCAAGGCTGGAGCACGCACCAAACTCAGGAATCTTGTTCTCTTGGATGAGTTGTGAGGTAAGAGGATAGCGCTCTCTGCACAAAATGTTCAGTGGCACGTAAGGGTGAAAAAGGACGCGTACGTACGAGATGTAACGGAAGAACTAGGTAGGTGCACATTTCAGACAATGTTCAGCAATGAAATGGCGAACATACCTTTGGGATACCTAGAAAAGCATTAGAATAGCTGTTACGACGATAGAATAATGATATTCTTACCCATTTGAAAGAGAAAGGGGCAGCAGTGGGATAGTTGATGATGGTGGTGCGGACACTGAAATGAAACAACGTTGTTCACCGCCACCATCGACATACATCATGATCAGCCCCCCATGGTGACTCATCCTCTCAAATTTCCTGCTTCTCAACTCCACCGTTGCAGCCTCGGAAAGAGTGTATCAACTGTTTGGCCGGTCTCGTCGATCTGTTTTCTTCATTCAAGCAACTTCTGGGGGGAATAGGTGCAAGGACGTCAGGCAGTCGGCCAACGGCTCATGACCACTATGGATCTACAGAGGCCCTTTCGTGTACTCTGGAACCTCTCTGGGCTGTCGGATCTCGAGGGCTCTTGGCTTTTTAGAGATCACTGGAAGGAACAAGCAATGAAGAACACTGGAATTTGCTGCTTCTGCCTTGAGGCACCCCGAATGATATGAAGTTCGAGTTCGCCGACAATGTCTTCCTCAAGTTTTATGGCTTCTGGGCTCCTTGGATCAATATCATGGATGTTTCTTCGCTAATATGGCTCATGTTGCGTGCTTCACGGCGAAAACATTACAGAATTCCACCAATTCGACGACGACGCCAGACAAATCAGGCTTGTTAAATGCAGCATGCTTATAATCGAGGCTATTCTGAGCTCCCAGCGTGCTTCGACATTCGCTCATTGGCGGCTTTACTCTCCGCCGACCAGAATATTGCGTTCCAAAGCCAACGCGTTCCTTCTCCTCAATGTAATATCTGTCGAACGCTCCAACTTGGCATATATATGCTGCATATACCCAAGTAATCCTCTTGCAAACGCAAGTATCTGACCTGCAATTTACGACCAGAATTTCATATAAACGCACCTCATGCAAGAACCCTCTACGATTATCAACCTGTTTGATCGAAGCCCGAAGGAATATGACAGCGGTGCAGCGCAGCTCAGTTCGCCGTACCTATATCAAGTCCAATTGCTCGAGATAGACGCGTCCGTCTTGCGTTTGCTCGGGTTCTTGTTCTTCTCATTTTCAAGCTGCAACATGACTCTTTCAACCGATTCTACAGCGGTATGTTTCTGCGCGACGGCCAATCTATTCGTGAATAACCTTCCTTGCAGGCTTTCCAAGACGAAACGCGGGTTCTTTCCATAGCGTACGCGCTTTTTAAGTCGTCTTGACGGAGATTTTTGACAGTCAAATCGTGTCCAGCGTAATGGGACCCACGGGGACAGGGAAATCCTCAGTACGTACATTTATCTACCCGTTACAACACCGCAGACTTTGATAAGATAACTCTAGTTCATCAACATGATGAGCGGATCGCACTTGCAAGTTGGAAAACACCTGGAATCATGCACGAGCGACGTTCAGATATCAGATCCATTTGAATTGGATGGTCAAGTAATCAATCTCATCGACACCCCGGGATTCGACGATACGACGCTGAGCGAGCATAGTGTCCTCAACCTCATTGCGGCATTTCTTTCTAAATCGTATGTCCCTGCTCATACTCCTTGTCTTCATTCGCATCACTTTATATGTACTTCATACAGGTACGACCAGGGAAAGCGTCTAGCTGGAGTAGTCTACCTACACCGCATCCTGGACAACCGCGTCGGCGGAATCTCCGCACGGAGTTTCAGGCTCTTTCGCAGCCTGTGTGGCGAGCCCTCTCTCCGAAGCGTCATCATCGCAACAACGATGTGGGACGCCATTGAAGAACCGATAGGCAGCGAGCGCGAGAAGGAGCTCTGCGCTAAAGACATCTTTTTTAAGCCCGCTTTAGCTCGTGGCGCGCGCATGACGCGCTACCATAATACTTTGGAGTCCGGGCGGGAGATCCTGCGTGCCATACTCAAGCAAGGAAGGGACGCGCCCGTAGCACTTCAAATCCAGGAGGAGCTTCATAGTGGGATGCAGATTTCCGAGACTCGGGCGGGGCAGGAGCTCGGCCGCGAGCTTTTCGAGCAGATGGAACGTCATCGCGTAGAGATGCACGGTCTGCTGGAAGAGATCCAACGCGCGACGCAGGAGAGAGACGATGAATCGAAACACGAGCTCAACGAAGAGCGCCGGAGGCTTGAGCTGACGATGTCGAAGATGCAGATTGACACCGCCGGCATTGTCGCAGGATATCGGGACGCCCTGGGCAGGATGGAGGAGCGTCTCCGCTTGGCGGAGGCAGCGGCGCAAATGTTCAAGCAGTCACACCCTCTCGCTGGGTTCGCGTCGAACAGGCGGACAACGCCGGAGGCGCCAAAGGGACCAGATGATCGGAGTATGCCCGAGGAAAACTCGTCCTATGCGCCCATTGTCCAAGCGGTGGCGGCGACGGAGAACAGTAATGCGGTGCTTGAGGGGAAGCTGGCTGCTGCCATTCCGATTGTGGGTCTCTGGGGAAAGTTGGCGGTCATGTTGGCACCATTCTCCTTGACTTGGAGATAGGAGAGAGCACTCAAATACCGCCTTTCCGGGAGCTACGGAGGCCAAGCGCACAAACATCGTGACTAGGGATCGACACATATGTATACTACCGCCAACGCGAGACTTCTGGATTTCTTCACAACGATGGGTCTTCTGTGCGATCCCTATATGTACGCACCCAATTGTGATCTGAGGTCTATCCGTCGAAATAACGCTGAGCATGGGACTTCGGGCGCCAGGGGCTTGATGCGAAACGGACTTTCGAGACTGTCTACGACCCGATGATAGGTATACTTACATACACCTTTCCTTACACCAAAATGTGTAGACTGCGCTCACACCGCAGAAATCAGTATATATTTCCTTCTTCGAGGCTGTTTCAGGAGCTTCTATACGATGAATGTCCAGATTAGCTCAAGTCTGGACCGTTTGGCTCAGTACGGGAATAATATTTGAATGAGCACAGCGGATGTAAATCATCCATGAAAGGCCCAGTCAGAGATCCGTGATGGGGGGAACGCCACCACCGACGTCCATAAGTGCGGCCATTTCCGACATGAAGCTGATCACACTGGAGAAAGATTCAGATAACTCCTTCAATATCGGTATGGAGGGTGTTTCATCAATGTTAGGTGTTTTGAAAGATGACAGGTTCATACCGCGGAGCAACTGCTCAGGGGTGAAGGACTCAATTCCCTCTCGAAACTTCTGCAGAGACGAGGAGTTCCGCAAAAATGCTCGCGTGAGCATAGACGGGGGTAATAGCGCCCATGCCCATGGATAGTTTACGCTCTGCGTGGTGGGGCAGAAATCTCCGTATTCATGGCAGATGCCTAGCCTGAGCCTGCTATTCAAAACCAGTGTCGTGTTAGAGACACCAAGTCCTTGAAATTCAATACAATACGGCTCGAATTGATTACACGTTATACATACATTCGCCTTGCCCAGCACAAAATCAGCAAGGCTGACGCAATACTTACACCAATAAATCGGATTAAAAGTCCGTAGCCCTCATCTAAGCGGCATTGACTTTCACTTCACAACGGACATAGTTGTGGTATAGCTCATCAGAAGTGATCAGCGTATCCTCGCCATCCTTGTTCTTAGGATCGAGGAAGGCCGCAATAGGCTGGGGAAATAATGTCGTCACGTCAGTATATAGACGCCGATGCAATACTGAGAATCAAGGAACAAGAAACGAGCACGTACGTGGTGATACTCAATGAATGCGGCGGCTAAGTTCGAGGAGTAGCGTCGGAAAAATAAGCAATGCAATGACACGGGTGAACGCTGCGTGACCAGAACTTACTGCCAGGTCCGTAGGCGTCTCCAGCGTTAGGCACGCCAGAGCCACCGTGAGCCTTCTTGCGGGCGCCCTTGGCGGCATCTCCCCATGCATTCGAATAAAACATCGTCCCACGCTCTGTATAGAGAAAATGTAAGGTCAGCTTTCTACTCCCATGTGACCAAAACGAAGCAATATTCCGACGCAAACAAAAGAAACGTACGGTTACTCTCGAAAGCAATCTCCAGGTCAGATTTCTCGCCACTGAGAATGATTGTCTTCTCGGCCTTGGTTTGAGGGGTGAGAACATCCTTAATGAGGTCAATCGTTGGGAGCTGCTCGAGTGGCACGCGGGAGGGTGCAGTCGACAGAGCCGCCGACGACAGAGACTCCGCGAGGAGGTAGTAATCGTCATAACCAGGGTGGGGCATCTTCTCGCCAATCTTCTTCGCTGCGTGTGCGTGAGCGGGGACCTCAGACACAGGAATGAATTTATGGGTTGGGAGGCTGTTGGGCTGTAGCTCGGCAATGTGGTCTGCCTGCAGATGTTCACGGGTGTCAGTCCAACGATCTCGCTGAATCAAGAAATGCAAACCTTGATGGTAAGTTTATGTTCCTGGACGGTAACGGGACCATCTTGCAAGCTCGCGTCGAGGTTGAAGCCCCAATGCTGACAATGATACATACATTAGATAAGAAAATCTTTCGAGATCAAGAGTCTTACTTGAGTAAGATTGACAGGTGTCACTGTGTTGGGCTCTTCGAGCTTCGCGCGATAGACAATCACAGCGCTTCCAAGGGTTTCCCCAAATCCAGGGACAAGCGCGACGAGAACTTCAGCGTCTACAGTTCCAGGGAAACCTTGATCCCCAGCAGGGGACCTGAGGTGGAAAATAGCAGCAGATCCTTCCGGAAGAGCTTTGATTTGCGCTTTTTCAGCCTCAGAGAAGAGCTGGGGAGTCGTGGTGATCGTCCAGGGAAGAGCATCCCATCCGACTGGGCCACCATGCAGAGAGACCGCATCACCCTCTGAAGGATGATCAATTGATTTTTTGTGTGAGTGATGCTTAGGAACATACCATTCAGGTAAGCTATAACCTCGCCCTTGATTCCTTTCCGCTCAATGGCATGGGTTCCGACAGGAATACGGTTGGAGAAGCGACCAACAATGGAGTTGACGTACTTCTGAGTGACGTGTCCTTTGGGATCCTCGGGGCCAATCACAATATCATTCGACTACACAGGGCCCTGTATTAGATAGGGGTACTATCGATGGAGCCCGTAATTCTCACTTTGCCGTCTTTTGTAACGATGAACTTGTTCACAGTAACACCATAAGGGAGCACCTTGTTTGTGGAAACAGAGAATCAGAGCCATATACCATCGCGAAGCAGGGCATGGACGCCATAGATCTGATAAGACTGCACCCGTCCGGCTTATCGGGATGACGCACCTCGAGCTTGAGTTCCGTCGAAGGCGTAGTCTTCAAAGAGAGCACAACAGGGGTGAATTCAGACATTCTGAGAGTGTGATGGCGTTCCGAGAGACAGGCAACGGAGACAGTTGGGTGTAGAAGGACAAGACGGGGGCGATCTCCTTCTCCACATAAAATACCATCGAGAGGGCCTGAACGGATCCGGGCCGAACCCTTTCTCCGACATACTCCCGGCCAACGTCCCCCTGTTGGCAAAAACCAGCGTTCAAATTCTTAAAAAGCGGGGGGGGGGGAATAGACTTTGTCCTTACCGCAGACTGGAGGTGGCGTAGGACTGTACGATTAGAGGAGTACTCGGTCGCTGCACTCAAAATAAAGACTTGCAAGCCATTGCATCGCACTGGTTCCGACCCACCCCTACGTCCCATGACTATGCGCGGCCAATCAGCGAACACCATAATCAAACTCCTCTGATCCACAACCTGGATGAATGAAAACCCTGACGGCCCAGACTGAGAACACTGGTGAAAGACCCGGAGCACTCGTAACGTCGTGGTGAAGCTTCAACCAGTTGGAACTTGGCCCTTGAAACTCGGGATGCGTCTGTCAATTTCTGCTATACTATGGGAGTCTCCAGAAGTGAGTCGAGGATAAACACCAGGTGTATCATGCTGGATGGTGAAAGGTTCAATATTGACGAAGACCAGCTGAGGCTAGTTAAGAGCCGATGAATGACTTCCACTGTGGGAACCAATTACATAACCCTCTGCTCAAGGATCGACTTCTTGTTTCTTACAACTCCTTGCGCCCCTCCGCTACCCATTTGTCTAACAGGCCGCCTCGATCATCTCCGTATGGGCCATCGTCCACATTGCATTTCCTCGAAATCCCTCGAAGCGATTACTCTTTTTCGAAGCTCTAACTCAACTAGTTCATGATCATTCCACCTCACTGGGATTGAACTTGCTCCCATGTCTTTCATAATTTACAGATTTCTGCTCACAACTCAACAAGAATTGTCCGAGGACCCGACGCGATTCAGGTTATTGTGCCTTGCAATCTCTTGCATCAAAATGACCTAGGCTTGACTAGCTTCCTGGACGGTTTCTCACTGACTGCATCTCATTCCCATTGAGCGCACTTGGCATGCTGATGCGCCTTATACTGTCTATTTTTGCTGTCTTTGGAGGCAATCAAGCGACGCCGCGGGGTGCGCCAGGAGGGCCAGATGTTGAGTAGCCGCATGCTACCAACTACGTCCATCAGCTCGCGTATGAGCGCTCCACAATTGTCTCTCTCAGATGAACAAGCTCTTTTAGACATGGCTACCCCTGATGCGCTATGATTCTGCTATTTCTGTCCGTGAAGACAATCAATCTGCAATCAATGATGATAACATCCCCTCCGTTCCGTGGACTTTTGTTTTGATATGCTAGGTCGGCCACTATGCGGGTGACGCGAAACTTCCTCAATTCCGAAGATTAACATGGTGTATTCTAATTCTCAGCGAACGGCTGAGGATCCTCGAAATGAGATGGAAAGCTTTCCACAAACTGACGTGCGCGGGATGCTCTTGCGGTGCATGCCCGTGTTTCGAGGAATGTTCACTTTACCAGCCTCAACGAAGCTTCGACGAGTGAGTAGCCATCTGAAAGGACGAGAGAAGTATCGGTCCGCCGGTCCACATCCCTATATTTTCCCAGTCTAGGTGCTCTATCGACGAACACTTCTTGCTCGCCGCTCTCAACGCAGAAACTGACGAATACGCTGCTCAAAGAAGCCAAGTAATAAACGGAGATAGAACATTGGGATCCGTAGAAATGCTTTGGAAAATCACTACCAATTGGAGTTGTAGCCCCAATAAAAGAATCCTGTCTGCTTGTTCCAGTCTATTATAATCCAGTGCTCACCCTGACAAGACATGGGCTGTTTTATCACGGATTGTCTTACACGCAAAGAGAGGTGGATTTACTGAGGAGATAGAGGCGGACATGTGAACTTCATCGTCCCGTCGGTATCCACGACGCTTTCTTGAGCACGACATGGGCAATATCAACGGCAGCTATTCCAAGACCTGTGGGTACTCATGTGCAGTCTACGGTCTACCAGACTTCTGCAAGACCTTTTACTGTCGGAAAAATCCTGGAGAGGGCCTGCTGCATATGGCTTTGCATGGCGTCAAGCTCGAACTGAGGGTGAGTGACCGGAAAGCGAGATACTCTTGCTAATTAGGCAGTGATTGGCCACTAAACTGGTCCATCAGGATAGCAAACATGAGAGGATTTAGTGTTATTCTGTATCTTGGACCAATTCCACGCGGGCTAGCGCTATCTGACATGTTTGATAGCTTGTACTATCTCCCAGCAAGACTGATTTCCGCAGAATACTCATGGGTCGCCTTGTCTGCGACCATTGTTCCAACCTTTCCAGGTTGTTCTCCACCTGCCTGCACTATCTAATCTGAATCCTTCGTCTCTCAGCTTGCCTGCATTACATCAATCGGACAATCAATGACTTATGGGCGCCTCTTGAAAGTCCAATACAAATGTCTCTCCAATGAGGTTATCAGGGTCCTTACCCTTGGCAGCTGATGTCACCGCGCCTCTATTCAACAAAGAAAGCCTTAGGTCAGGGACTGGCTGCCATAAGAGGAAATGTGTCGCCCTGATCTCGAGGTGGGCTTTGCGGGGCCCCACCAGATAACAGGTAGGCTTTTAGCTTGAAAGCTAGACACCAGGGTCGTCTGGATCACTGATATTGACATCAAAAACGACCTATCTTGGTCGAGTGGAAGCAATCGTATTTAAATCGTGCATTAAAGACTTCAATAAACCCCACATATTTACTCCGATGTGAGTTGACACTATGATTATGACACTCCCGCGCTGCAAGAGCTTGGCCTGTGGCTGATCTCCAATCGTTCCGGATGCTTGCCCATCCGCCTCTTCCATGGCCTCCCTCGGACTCGCGCAGAGAGCTCTTTGATGGACATCCGAGAATGGCGGAGAGCATGGCGGTATGCAGGCAGAGAGAGCCCTATTTCGAGCGCCTTCCCAGACACCCTCGCGTAGACCGCTGTCCGTGTCGAATGATTGGACGCCTCAATTGCGGCACAAATGACTGTAATCGGGACATTGCTGTCTCATTCTGGTAAAAGTCATTAATAGCTCCTGCTACATCTCGGGATCAGCCACCTTCAGTCACCCATGCCGTTCCGTTGGCTTGATATTACACATGTATAAAGCAGCCCGACCATCTATGAACAGTGCAGGCAGATCAATGTCTCCCGTGATGCTGTGACGACCAACTAATACAGTCGTATTTCGACATCAAGATGTCCTGCGTCATTACGACCCTGAGGCTGCACAAGTGGCTATTCATGCAATGTTCACAAGGGAATCATTTGGCAGAGTTTGGCAGCCATGCCTTCGAGCTGTAGCGGCATGATTACATAGACACAAATGCATCAAAGTGGTACCTCGCTTATGCTTGAGTCTTCTTCCTGTCGGACATGCAGCAGCAACTCCTCGCTATTTGGTTGATTGAATCTAATTGGCTGCCGGTGAGTTTACACTATCCGTCGACTTATCTACCATCATGCATTTATCTATCGAGAAGTGTTTACGGTCAATTCCTGGAATGAGATAGGCAACCAGCCTATTGTAATCAGAGTTATTTTTCCTTATATCCGTCTTTCCGTGGACGCTTTATCCAACGCGCCGACTCGGATTCAGATTGGGCAGTCCTCAAAGACGCAATTGACTTAAGTCTATCTGTGAATAACATCCCCTGGTATCATGACATCTGAGGTGCCTAGCCATTAGCACGCCAGTTGGAGGAAACGTGGCCTAATCTGAGTTGTTCTCCCTTTAGTATCACTTCCTCCCCGCCCAATCGAAGGAAATGCGAGACTTCGGCGCTTCAGCTTCAATGTGCGCGCGCTATCCATTTCAGCTTGAAACAATTACGGGCATTGTCATGCCTACACCAGATGCATACCGGTATGCACATTCTGAGTAAGCCCGCCCTCACCAAAGCGCGCCGTCGAGCAGAATGATCGCACGGCCTTTGGTTAGCAGCAACTTAACGCAGTGGATAGATATCTCTCCGAAACTCTCTTGCGACTTATCAACGCGCCTTGACAATGGTAGATACTGATACTGATACGATCCGATCATCTGGGAGGCGCTCTATCTCAGTCGGTGTATGATGCATCTAACCGGATAAACTCGTTGTGCATCCATACAGTTTGCACCTGCAACGTTCAATCACTGTGTTGGTAGTCTAAGGGCATGGCGCCGCGGCGGTCCTCACGCTGGCCAGATAATGGCGCGAGCAGAAGATGGCTTAGCCGACAAGCACGAATGTTGATAAAGAGGTCGACCGTGTTTGGTGGCAACGGCGAACAGATACGTGCGAGGTATGTATTATAGATGTATTCACATATAGACAGAGCGTCCTGTTTATAGCTAATCTCAGCAAGTCTCAGCTTGCAGCATTCCTCTCTGGTCTTTGCAATTACATACATACTTCCATCGAGAATGAAATGATCAACATGAAGCTACTACGTACTAAATTGATCAATAGCGGCAGTGTCTCCGCGGCGTCACGGCGCCGGATGGCAGCGGAGAATCTTTCCAGAGACCAAGTCAAGGACAGTCAGTCGTCTGTAACAGGCGTGCATGCTGGTTGTATTATTAGACCAATTAGAGTCCTTCTTTCTTTTTTTGGAGCCTTTTCTCATCAGGGTCGCGCGTCATTGGGAGCGGGGGTGCTGTGCTTGTGATGCACAGAGATATTGCAAGTGCGAGGCCAGTGCGAGGCAATCCTGGGACTCAAGACCGTTTGCTGTCTATGTCGGGAGGGTAAGATGTTACAACAGCTGTGGATAGGCAGCTACAATCTATTGTTTCAAGATGGGTATCATTGTACTGGTACAGGACGTGCAATGGCATACTTGGATGGTTATACATAATCTACAGAGAGGGTACTAGTACTACTTAATGCGAGTGATGATAATACTTGTCGTTTGAGGCGTGTCGTGTCGGTTATGGAGTGACACAGGTGAGAGAAAGAAAGCAATGAGGACAGTAACGATGTGATGAACGACGATGAGGGAGGGAATGGGGTTGTAGTATGTCAAGCTGGCGTGTTTATCAGAACTGCGCAGACCTTTTGACGGTGAGGAGAGGCGGTGAGTAAAATGTCGGTGGAGATGAGAGATGGGCATCAAGCGACGGAGGAAAAGGCACAACGATGATAAGCTTAGTTGAATACATACTAGAGACAGACGATGCGTAAGTGATCAGGATAAGCTGGTGACCAATATGTTTCAGACTCACACTGCTGAAATCCAATGTTGATGTGGGCGCCTTGTATCCGCCTGCGGACTTTGAGGTCGCTGAGTCCCAGTGTACGCCCATAATCGGAGCCGTGTCTAGTCCATCGAACATCTGGAACTGGTCCACGTCGCCGCCATGAGCCAGCGATGGGTAGCTCGCGCCGTAAGCACCCAGATGGGTGTTGTTGTGACCGTGCGTTTGCGCGAAAGTCTTGTAGAGCGCACCAGGCGAGTTTGGGAATACGATGTGGGCGGTGTCGGGGAAATTTGATAACGACTGGCTCAGAGACAAGTCGAAGGAGGTCTGGTGGTATGGGGAGGCGCTATCCGATGGTGAGGGTGAAGCGGACTTGTTGTCTGGTGTAGGAATAAAGTCCGCAAAAGTGATCGGCGAGGCGCGGAATGATGGCACATCATCACTTCCAACGGAAGACGATGATGACGACCATGTTGAGAACGACTCGAATCTATATGGCTTCGAGTCGACGGGGCTTGGGAACGTGGTCGTGATGTAAGGGAGGGAAGAGTTGGGTGTGTCTGGTGAGCCACTCGAAGACGAGGACACGCTCTCCGCCTTGCGGTGCATGGCATACTGGCCAGCCTCTGACTTACGCCTCGGGCGTGCACTTCGGGAAAGGTCAGAGTTGAAGCGAGTAATGCTGTTATATCTGTAGAGAACACCGTTAGGAAGGGTATGTCGTATCCTTGTGATATAAACTAACCTATTCTTCGCGGAAAGACCTGTCCGTCCAGGGAAGTAAGTCTTGACGATCTTAGTCCAGACTTTGCCGTGCTCTGATACCGCTCGTAGCAGAAGCTCGTCCTGTCAGGTAGCGGCGTTGAGAAGCCGTGGACTAACTAATTGTAATCAAACTCACAGCTTCGGAGGACCATGTTGTGCGATCAATGGCGGGGTTCAGTGTGTCAGTCCAGCGCTTGGCGCATTGATCACTGTTCCTTGTCTGAACAACGGAGGCCACCAATGACCATCTGCAAGTATTGTTAGATCAGAGAGTGAAAAATATTATTCAGACATACCTAGTGCCATAGCGCTCGATGCCCTTCACTAGCTTCTCATCCTCATCTGGCGCCCATCCACCCTTCACGACGTCCGACGCCATCTTTGCGAACCACCTCTTGCGACAGTCTTTGTTGGTTCTGTTCGGAACGTGCTTTGCAATTGCGTGCCACTTCGAAGGGTTAGAGTTATCAGGATCCTCTATATGATACTACATTGTGAGCGAGAGGTAAGATACAATAGGCACTGAGTACTCACCCTTTTGGACAGCTTCACGGAGAAGCTGGTCTTCTTTGGCTGTCCAGGAACGACGCTCTCTGCAGAACATTTGGGACATACTGCGAGTGAAAGTGCGGTATAGATAGAAGGAGGAGGAGTAGGGATTGTGCAGAATCTGAGAGTGGCCATTTGGTGGTACTTAATACTGTCTCTGAAGCAGGTGCACTGAATGGGGATAAGTCCGACGAATCAATGGCTTTCACACAAGATTTGAATCAGAGATCTAAGCAAGATCTGCCCATGTTAGATCGTGGACGCATGCTTACGACGATATCCGATAACCTCCTCAAGTCAGCGGTGCCTTATGGAGTTGGTACTGCTGTGCAAGGTCGCATTCATATGCTTTCCCACATGCTGGATATGATACTAGCGGCGTGCTCTTCCTGAGCAGAAATCTGCCAGATGTTTATGTCTCCACTCAGAGAGCGCCCATTCGAAAACCAAGCTGAGAGAGTGGCGGCACGCGTGGTCATAAAGAACCAGTAGAGAATATGTAGAGAGTGATAGAACAACAGTCAGAAAGATAAAAACCGCGCGAATGCCACTACCGCTTACGTAAACACTCGCTTAATCACCTCCTCGGAGGCCACCAAGCCAGCGGTTGTTTTATTTTTTGCAACATAATGCCAATTAAAGTATGTTTAGTGGCTCTAGGCACTGAAGTCCATCCCAACTTTCGTGTAGAGAGCGGTTCTGTCTGTGCTTCCTCAGCCTTAGCCCAAGGCGTCAATGCCAAACGGTGCGAGTGCTCTGCGATTTACCCTGCGTCCCGCTCATGCGACCTCTTTTCGAATTTTCCGTGCGGAGAGGCTCAGAGCACTTTCCCCGCCTTCAATAGTGAAAGCCAGAAGGGGAATGGCGTGGGTGGGTAATGATGATATAATCCAGTGAGCAATTTCCAGCTTCGCTTGGCTTCAGAGAGTTGCACCGACCAGTGATGGCCTGACTGACTGACATCCCCATGCCGCTTCAGGCAACGCTCCGCTTGCCATTTCAGCGCCGCAACGGCTGTAGCGAAACAAGAGCAAAGCCATAAGTGCCATCCATCAAAATGCTACATACCAGATACGTCTTTTGTCGTCAGTGCGTGATTCAGACTACTTCATACTCGATGGATGTCTGAGAATAGCTTTCCAAATTGATGCTGCCTATTAAGATTAACGGTCAATGGCCATGCCACCTTGCACGCACATACGGACAGTCCTTCGCATTCAATGGACCTAAAGAAAGAAGGAAAGAATTTGGAAAGAATATATTGGTCAACAGCGATCAACTCGCGGTGATGGCTTCTCTTTTGTAGAGGGCTATCAATACCAGGGACAGAATGCCGCAAACTATTAATGGCCGACTATGAATGGCCCTTCGAAGAGGGCGGAGGTCTGACAAAGCCGCCGTTCTGCGGATGGCTCTATTCGCACGCCCGGAAGTGTTGGACTTGCAGATGCGTTGTACATATATGACTTCCCAGCTTACCTGGCGCTCTGAGCAGAGGATGCTCCGCGTATGCATGGGACGACGTGTCTACCTGAAGCAGTGAGCAAGTGAAGACGGTCGTTAGTGTACAGCCCATAGCCAATGGTGGGCGGCATAATGAAGTGAATCGTAAATCCAACGTAAATCATCTTCGACGTTCACGGAGGCATGATAATCTGCGCATCAACTCAGTCCATTGGGACAACCGGTCGAAAGAAACCTCAATTGTAGGATAGAAGATCTTTTCGGAAAGCCTGCACATATGAGACTCTATGAGCGCTCTTACAAGAGCTCAGTCTCTCCACGAATAGCCGTGAAGTGTAATTGCCAGCTGTACATTGCTGCTCCGCGACTAATCTCGAACGAAATTCCATTGCATTCTGTTACAATTTATACTCCCTCGTCTACTGAAGAATCATTTGTGAGCGCCTTCTAACTATGCATCAGCGCGAGCATATCACAAGTGATCATTCAAGCGGGTAGTCAGGTGTAAACATGACTGGGCAAAGGGCCGGAACCTGCGTCTATGGAGAGCAATAATGATATGAACCTATCCATCTAATTCGTTCGTATTTAGAGGCACAATGAGTGTTACAACTGTTGAGAGGCGCTGCGGCCACACCCAGAATGAATGAAAATACGTACTTGTATGGTCTCTAGAAATTAGGCCATGTTTCCGCCAAGCTGATGCAGTCGACGGACCTCCGCGTTGGAGAGTTGCAGAGCGTGATACAACGTATGCATGCGGAATTAGTAGCCGAAGGCACACCGAGGATCGTCAAAAAACTTTGAAAGGTAAACCTGTTTTGGGCAAGCTAAGGGCGGGCTTCCTGTCGCCCAGGGCCGCGCGCTTTCAATGCCGAAATCCAGGGCTGCGGGGATCTGTAAAATGTTCGAAGGCCATCTTATATCCCGGTGCTCCTGTTTACACATCTCAAGTCCTTAAACACCTTAGATCCTCGCTTTATAAAATCCGCCTATGCACGTACTGTCAGCATCGAGGTGTCCTCGGTGAAATATGGCACTGCAATGGGCGTCCCACTTATCTTCTATCTTATCAAGCCCGCGGGGTGTCCCAGGCAGATTAGATGGTTAGACGGGCGTCTCCCGTTGGTTGACGGCATATGTAGCGCTGGGAGCGTGTATCATCGTCATCGACAGACGAGATGGATATCAATGATCGCATTGATTCCATTGATTATATTTATCTTCAAGACTGATGTTCAGGGCTGCACGCATATCGAGGAGCTCGTTGACCCTCGGACTTGTCTGCGCAGATGTTCGCGAACGTGTCAGGTGGGGAACTGTCGCTAATGCCGTTGACTTCCCAGGCCACCTCTCTTGTGTCTTATTCAGGCAGTTCAGGGCCTTAGGAGGCTTTTAACACATTGTGGTCTGACGCAACACCACCGTGACCAGCCGTCACTGTGGTCCATGTATAAGGCGGAGAATAGACAACGGTGAGTATTTTCTTGCTCCATCCATCCGTCTGTTGCGAAAGAATCATCGAGTGAGTAGGTGAGAGTACCTCCATTATCATACGCATCATTCTGTTGCGTTCAATCATGTGTTCAAATATGAACCGTATTGTTATCCCAAGAGTCTTTGGGAAAGTAGTCAAGGCGCCCGAACAATGCACTCGACCTCAGAAACGCCGACGACGCCTTTTTATGTCTCATTTTGCGCTTGAGAAAACATCATTCCTGAGCATGCTTCACGGCAACGAGATGGCCTGTATCCGCCGGCGCGGATAATTTGGTACGTTGTAAATATAAGACTACATAACTGTTGCCTATTTTCTTACGGGATTCGTGCATTGAAGAGCAACTAATTGATAGATAGAACTGTGCACCGCTTCCGCGACGGTCCTGTGAGATTTCTCTCGCTGTAATTTCCTCAGACAGGCTCTCTCACACCACATCGATGCGCAGCGCAATCGGATGACAAGCTCCAGCCTGGTTTAGCGTTCAAGGCCCATTTCCGGATCCACGCTATCCATGCGAAAAGTCGTGGGCAGGTGCACATGCGTAAAACTTAAGGCTGAAATGGCGTATTCGCCTCAGCTTTCCTATCCTACCTGTTTTGTACGCATCTTGACGGACGCATGGTTCACGCATCACGCATCATGGTGGATGTTGATGCGTTGAAGTGAGTTGTTGACGCCAGATCGCGAGCACGCACGATCGCCAGTATGCTATATCGGGCAGAGTTGCCATATTAGGTGGAAGGCTGGAAGCCAAATCCTTGATCGCCAAGCTCGATTGAAGCAGGTCTCTGTGGTCTCCCCTAGTCCCTGACCTTGGCCGAAGGTTATCGTCATGCCGTCTGGAAGCAGTCTTTCCGTCCTGTCACTTTCATTGTTGTGTCATTTTCTTGTTTTCCCATCTGTCTTGGGAGGGCCATTACGAAATTATGTATCAGTTTTTCTTGTTTAAAGCTACATGTCCCTGTGAAGCATCAATCAATCGTCGCCAACGTCATTCAAGTTTGCAAAGTCACGGTGTCTTGATTCTTGAAATCGCTCAGGAAGCCACAATAGTTACGCAGTGTAGGGAGCAGGTGGTTTTATTGAGGAGCAAGTAAACACCATTTGGTTGGCTCCAGTAGCCTGCCTTATCATTATCATGAGGATTTATTTAAGACGCCGTAAGGTACACGTACAATGTGCATGGGCGGATTGGTCAACGCTTAATCATGAAGAACAATGTTGAGACGAGACGGCGATAATGTCCAGAATCGGTTGACACATTGTGTGTGGATGGATACACACGGTCAATAAGTCCGAAAAAGGAGCAGGCATACATAGTGCATCTGCATCTCCTCTCAATGCACCGACAAAACGGATAGCTGCCTACCCAGTCGCAAACTACGCCACAGACTCAAGAAACACTTACGCATGACTCAACCTGCCTTGGTCAGAATATGTGGGGTTTGGATAGCTATTGTAAGAACATCGTCATTCAAGGCGCCTCACCTGCTCTGCATATTCCTTTGTCTGCTCAATCACTTGGGTCGGTTCAAGACGGTACATGTTACTTATTCAGACATGAACAGCTGCGTGTCAATCAGATATACATCTAAGCAAAGGTCTATAGCTGTCTCGAGATAAGCGAGAAATGAAACACCTCAATCATGATGATGATTTTGATTGAAGACCTTTAGCGACCTGAATTCTTGAGGGGCTTTTCGGTACTCTATGAATAATTCTCATGATGATGATGAATATGGTCTCATGACGGGTGGCATCACTGCAGCGCTTGTAATTATAAGTGTACTATGCTGTTGTAGCATTACTTCAGCTCCCTGTCTACCTGTCGTGTAAACATTTATTTACTTGCTTCAAACGGAGTCCGATATTCAAAAGTTCCTTCCCATTCTGTAAGTCGCGTTTCATGGCCTCAACATGTCACGAACAGCGTCAGGAGCAGCAGCAATATTTGCCTTCGGCTTATGAGAATTCCAGGTCGAAGTCCTTCTCATGGACGCTCAGCCGCGCCAGGCGGGAGCAAGGAGAAGCTAAAGAAGGATTGGTGACACTGATATAATTTTGCACTCACTTGCACCTTCGCATATCGTAGACTGAACAATATTTGTTGCTTAATTTTCGGACCGTACCCAACGCATGTGAAAGCCATATGAGGCTGATAAGCATGAGTCTCCTATCTGGGAAGTAATAGTGCCTGTCCCGTTATCCAGTATGCTTCTCAAGCACGGATTGATGCTGGGGTGAGAGTATGATCAGTGTACACAACCCCACATCCTGCTGTATCGGCATCAGCCGATGGGATCAGCGCTCCCATCACTGTACATATGAGGGCTTGTTTCGTCTTTGAATGTAGAGCTGCTCCCCGCACTGGACGGCGCCTGGGTTCTGGAGAGCAGGCGCTTTGCATTCCATATGTGTATTATGGGCGTGATAGGGTATGATGCGTATTTATGGCCTGCGCATCAACGTCGGTGGCATGGCTTCTGTTGATTGCTGGGAAGGGAAGGAGCACTTCTGCTCTATCGCTTAGACGACATGGATATGTAACATGCGCGATCGACATACGCGCGCCATAAGCGGTGCAGTCCCGTCAAGTAGAGTCAACGGATCAGGACGCATCATACGGCCGCGCCATCAAGCCTGTTGGACGCGTTGCGTACAGACAAGGTGATGGCGCATTTGTGAATATGTACGTCAGATTGCATGTCTATATATAGACACCTGCCAATGTTCATGAGATCTCTGCAGAATCTTCTGCAGGCCCGAGTTTCTCTACATCTTGGCATTTAGATAAGTGCCCGCCCAGAATGGACCTCGACACTCTTCGATGTTGTATACTCTGAATTAGACGCTTACATATTCAAAGTATGAATCTATGATGCCAAAGTGACGCAAGGCTGGACTGACCTTCCTGCCATTGTGTGCTGTAGCCTGATGAAGCTTGTAACTCTATTCGCGTGATAATTGTGAGCCACACGTGAGGCTCTGATCCTTCGGCCGGTCACAAAAATAGGTTCCTGCTCAGGATGAGATCTTCACATATGGAAGCCCAAGCTAAATGGGGTGCTCAGGAGGTAATTAACTATTAGATGCCGGATTAGTGGCTATACGGGCTCATTGTGTAGTACACATAGTACGGGGTGGGCGCGGCTACTTCGCAAAGTCAATCCATACACCAGCACCGCTGCTTGACAAGTTGCGCTGTGAGCTCGATATCCAGATGCGTGAGATGGAGGCTCGAAACAGCCGTCGAAAGAGCAGCATGATTTTGTACCGCGGCTTGGCGGAGCAGGGAGCAGTTGAAGAACTCAATGTAGCAATTTGGTCTGCACTACATCCTTGTAACAGTATGGAAAATTGCCATCGCTATTACGACCAATGATACGTCTTTCCTCTAACTTGATTCAATAACCAAAACCGAAACACCGCCGCAACTGCGTGTGCCCGACAAAATGGTTGTCCGCCTATGCGGGGGCGCCCTCCAGACTATGTTTCCCCCTCTGTGCGCTGATACGCTGTCAGTATGGGAGAGATTAAGCCCATGATAAATTTGGCTGACCTGGGGTCGATCGAACACGACAAGTATATGCAAATTCGTCCTCATAGCTGACCCTCAAGGCACTAGACCCATGCAAACAGCGTGGAGACGCCTCGCGCTTGCGCATAAATGCGCACTGGGGCGTCAAGTGACTGATGCGTGTCCATATATGTATAAGGAATTAGAGGTGGTCGGTGATTGCATCCATGTCTACGAACGACCCCGATGCAAATTGGTCCCCTGCCGCCGAAATCGGAAATAGTTAATAGATCTGGCTCATGCCCTGCAGATCACCGAGCTCAATGTATAAATGCACATTAACATATTATCTAGATCTGTCAGGCATGGGCTTAAGACTAAAAATCGTAGACTGGGCGCTGCTGAGGGCCCTCTAGGCTTCAGAAAATGGTCGACCTCGCAGCGAAAAGTCATTTAAAGGTGGCGGAAAAAATAGAGGAGCTATTCATAAAATCAAAAAAATCGGCAATTTGGATGTGGAGAGGATATCTGGGATATTTTCCATCCGGAGGCGTTGACTGCTGGCTTCATAGTGCTACAACGAGTGAAAGATTCAAGAGATTGAGTAAGGGAGATCGGTAAGATTATATTAAACTCGCACTGTGTGGCTGATGGCATTGATGGCGATCATTATGATGGCTTGAGATTAGGCTCGGCACACAGTGGCAGTTGTAAGCAGGACGACACGCGGCACAGTGACTTTAATCTGGCCTTATCTAATCGATTCTATACCTGTCGACGCTCTCTCAGCTGGACTGGGCGAGTAAGTATAGACATCGCAAGTATGCATCCATGGAGTATGGCAGACCTCACTGGCCTTTAACGGAGCACTTTCAGTGGGTCCTCTACAATTCATATTTGTCAAGCGACTAAGGCGTAAATTATCACTCGTGCAGATGCTCATTTAACAGACCTCAAACGATGGACGTTTGTCCATAACTGTCTCTCCAGGATCCGCCCTAGAAAAAACAAGGAGGCTGGAGCGAAGGGGGAAAATATTCATGATCATTATGAAACGCGGCATCTATGTCCAAAGGAAAGAACAGGCGTATCGCAGGCAACCTACGCTCCACCGACCCAACATGTTGGCTGAAGAACATCGGGCAACGGGCAGGCAAAAAGAAAAGACCAGCATGTAGTTATGCAAAACTTCTACCTTATCTAAAGGTCTAGGGTGAGCCAACCAGTGGCATAATCAGACCAGACCAAAGCCACCATGTTGTCAAGTCCTATGGTCTCGCAGCTGCGATATACCGAAGACCGAACCTACGATAGGAGAGCCATATCCCGCATCCGACGCTTACGCACTTGCAGTATCCGACGCCGTTGCAGTGGAAGTCATTCCAGTTTGTCTGCTGCTGTATAATACCACGAGAAGGGCTTATCGCGCCTCGAAGCTGAGAAACATGTGTTTGTTTGTGGAAGTCCCGACCCTCGGAAGACTCGTCGAGGCGGATTCAGTCTATGTTTGTCGACAATTGTACTTGAGAATGCCCATGACGGGCCGAAGAGTCTTCATCGAGTTAGTACGTTCCTGCTTTAGTTCCGGATTCAAGGACATGCACAACTCGAGTAGCGTCAGCTAAATCCTTCGCTTTCTTCACGCCGATGAAAGCCCCAAGGAGGAAAGCCATCAACACCAGGTAGTCGTTCCAATACTAATACCAAATTTGGAACTGATCATCGGCAATTACCAGAAGAATCGGCATTAGCCGAGCTGTTGTTCGTGGTGTTGTCTTTTCCTTCCCCTTGTTCTTCATGGCCCAGTTCAGCTGTTCTACTTGTCAACACATCTTTTATACCTTACGGGACTCTTTGAGGCATGCTGTGTATATGATAAAGTCAAATCTCGCCTCCTTCAAGTTAAACTCCTCCTTTGTGTGACTTGTCTTCTCTTGATACAAGAAATAGCCACGTGCGCCTGCTCGGCATTCAGACAAAACCTTTTAGAATTGTAAGTCTGAAGTATTTTGCAGCATTGGATATGCAGGATTCAATTGCTTATTGCTATTGCGGTAAATGTAGACAGGCTTTCAATGAGGAATCTTTGAGCGCACAGTATCAGACTATGAACCACCTCGTTTGCTAAGTCGCAACTGCAATTCACCACAGGTAATAACGGAAGGATCTTCTGGCCTCATTCCCACTCAGGGGCTCATTCTATACCAATTTCAGTGCCATGTAAGATTGTTGAGCTATTTTGGACATTGTAAGTATTCCTCTTGATCAATTCCAACCAACTAGTCTTGTTTTCCGCAGATATCCTTGTCTGAAATTCAAAAAAAGCTCAATGACCTCTCAGTGTGCGTGTTTCCTCTCACCATCCCTGTCCAATTCCAATTAGCGCCCAACAGGGGCCGATCATGGATGCCACGTGCTGAGTTTAATGAGACGCGTGCGAGCACGTGGTCTCAATTTTCTCTATCTCATCCGTGAGTGTGAGTTCATCCGACATCATTCAATCGCCCGCCCACACTCCTTCTCGTTCCCCACCGATAACGACATTTCTCACTACTTACGCCCCTACCTCACCGACCGCGAATAAATCTTCGAAAAAATGGCTGAAATTCACGACCAATTCGACACTATTCTTATCCTTGATTTTGGTTCGCAGGTGCGCATCATGACCTCCTGGGTTCTTCCCAATCGCTGGCTAAGATTTCCCGGAATTGTCTAGTACAGCCATCTCATCACACGCCGATGCAGAGAACATAATGTTTACGCTGAGCTTATGCCATGCACCACAAAGATCAAGGATGTCAACTTCAAACCTAAGGGTGAGCATCAGACACTCGATTTACATCAACCGAGGACTTTTTTTCGCGAAGAAATCTACGAAGAAATGGGAGAACAATCGACTAATTGCTTTTGATCATTTAGGAATCATCTTGTCTGGCTCACCCTACTCCGTCTACGATGATGTTTCCCCGCACGTTGATCCCGCCGTCTTTGAGCTCGGAGTGCCTATTCTTGGAATTTGCTATGGTCTCCAGGTGTGTTCCGTGTTGCTATCTTATCCTTGTTGTTTTCGACTTTCTGACCATACCCAGGAAATTGCCTGGAATCTCGGCGGCGAGGTGACCAAGTGCGACCACAGAGAGTACGGACCTGCTGATATCACTATCAACAAATTTGGCAATGGCGCCGTAGACGCATTGTTCAAGGGATTCGGAGACGAGATGCGGGTGAGTGAGACGGTCTACATGCTCAGGACGTGTCAAAAGTGATGCTCAAAATCCATTCGTGAACGTGGTCGTGGTGGTAATGAAGGTCTGGATGTCTCATGGCGACCAGCTCTCGAAGCCTCCCCCGGATTTCCATGTCATCGGGCACACACTCACCGCGCCCTTCGCCGCCCTCGCGCACAACTCGAAGCCCATCTATGGCATCCAATTCCATCCCGAGGTGACGCACTCGCCCAACGGCAAGGCCGTCATTGGCCGTTTCATCCTGGACATCTGCGGGTGCAAGCAGAGCTGGACGATGGAGGAGTTCATTGGCAAGGAGGTTGCACGTATCCGCGACATCTGTGGTCCCACCGGTCGCGTCATCGGTGCGGTGTCTGGCGGTGTCGACAGTACCGTCGCTGCCAAGCTTATGCATGAGGCTATTGGTGACAGGTGTGTGTAGCTGGGATTCGGTACTGGGATGGGCGCTTATTTGTTTACATCATGGCAGGTTCCACGCCATCATGGTGGACAACGGTGTTCTCCGCCTCAACGAGGCCGCGCAGGTCAACGAGATGCTGAACAAAGATCTTGGTGTGAATTTGACGGTCGTCGACGCGTCGGAACTGTTCCTGTCGCGTCTCGCGGGCGTCGAGGACCCTGAACAGAAGCGCAAGATCATTGGCAACACGTTCATCAACGTCTTCGAGGCCGAGGCTGCGAAGATTGAGGCTGCTGCTGAGGAAGAGGAGAAGAAAGGCGCAGCGAAGAAGGGCCGCGTCGAGTGGCTTCTCCAGGGGACGCTCTACCCTGATGTGATTGAGAGCATCAGCTTTAAGGGCCCCAGTGCGACGATTAAGACGCATCACAATGTCGGAGGACTGCTCAAGGACATGAAGCTGAAGCTCATCGAGCCCCTGCGCGAGTTGTTCAAGGGTAAATCTTCTTCTTCCTTTACATATACATCAAAGTTATTCACTGATCCATGTTTTTTTCTTCAGACGAGGTCCGCCTCCTCGGCCGTCTGCTCGACATCCCCGCGCAGCTCGTTGGCAGGCACCCGTTCCCGGGCCCTGGGCTCGCGATCCGCATCCTCGGCCCCGTCACCCGCGAACAGGTCCGCATCCTCCAGCTCGCGGACACCATCTATATCGAGGAGATTCGCAAGGCGGGACTGTACGACCAGATCGCGCAGGCGTTTGCGGTCCTTCTCCCCGTCAAGGCCGTCGGCGTGATGGGCGATCAGCGCACTTACGAGCAAGTATGTCTTCCTGTTTCCTGTTTTCCTGTTAAACACGACGTCTGGGCCTTGTTCCGGGTTTGGTTCTCTTCTCGTGTGCTAATGTTCTCTTCTCATGCCGTTCTCCTTACTGTGCCTTGGCACTCTTCTCTCTTCTCTCCTACTCTCTGATCTGATTTGATACGGTTGTGGAGGCCATCTCCAATCCAATCTGTGTTTGCTTCGCGACTTACCATGTCTTCTTCATCAACGCATCATCTTCGTCTTCTTTGCGTCCCTGCTCTGCTGCGCCTGCTTACACATACTCACATACATAAATTCCAGGTTATTGCTCTGCGCGCGGTCCAGTCGGAGGACTTCATGACGGCAGACTGGTGCGTCCGTTGTGTTCTGCGTCGCCTAGCGGTGTGTCAGTACCGGGCGCTAATCATTAATTTATGACGCTTGCGTCTCTTTCCCCCTTGCCCTTCCATCTACCCTCCTTTTGCTTCTCCATCCCCTTTCGTCGTCACCCCTTTTTTTTGTCTCCAGGTTCGACTTCCCAACAAGTGTGTTGCGCCGCATATCCGCCCGCATCACCAACGAGGTGAAGGGCATCAACCGTGTCACTTACGATATCTCCTCCAAACCTCCTGCTGTAAGCACTGTCGTTTTTCGATCTGTTTCATGTCTCTTTTCTCATCTGGACGTCTTATTCTTGTCGTCTGACTTACTCATTACCTGTTTCATCTTTTTAGACCGTCGAGTGGCTGTAATTGCATCGTCATTTGTAAAGGCTGCTGAAGATCCACCCGCCTGCCCCGGTGTTCCACCAGCTGGGTGGGTCCCTATTGACCAGTCAGCGGACAGTCTCAACATTGTCCTCTGCGCACAATTTCAACAATTGCTATTCGCCATCGTGCACTGCTCAGCTATGCTCATTCTCTATCCCATGACCATTTTTCAGCGTCGATATCTATTATCTCACTGCTAATGCCTGCTGAAATGCTGTTTTCCGGACGCATCATGCGTTTCACCTTTCCAGACTGTTAAGTCACTATAATTACATCGTTTGTAAAGGATGCTCGAAATCCGCGGCGGCAGATTGAACATTCTGACAGGGATTCAGAGATTCAGAGATTTGTTGGTTTTCATCCACTACAACATGTGCGAATGAGGTTGTAGTAGCGCGATCTACATCAAAGGTCCCTTCAACATTGTGCCCTGTCTACAATTTCAACAACTGTCGTTGTTCGTGATGACCGATGATGCACTGCCCTGTTATGCATGGTCATTGTGTATCCCGTGTTCGCATCCCTCCATCGATGATATTTACAATCTTACCCTCAGGTGCTGTACCTCATTCACCAGTACATTTTACCGTGTCCTTTTCTTCTTTCCTTTTTCAGGAATCACAGGGTGTTGATAACTGAATGAGATTGTCCGTCATTGGTATTCAATCTTGTCTTGTCGATCAGCACGACTCTGGTCACGGTCAACTATGTCCGATAAAAACCTTGTTCTTCCATATTCACTTATGTACTTACTTACGCTACAACGGCCGCAGAATACGATTTTGCGACCTTCATGATCACTTACATACACGCAAAGACTCGGAGCAAAGTCAGTATCATGGCAGATGACGGAATTGTTGACAAATGTGTCGATCTTCACCGCCTTTCCTCGGGATGCGATCCAGATGGCAGAGGGGATGACCACTTGAACATGTCTTGTCGGATTTATGTAAGTCTAGACATACCCTTCAATGGGCGAATGTATGTGAAGCAGCAGCTGTTGTTCAAGCGCTCATCTCCGAGGCGGAGGCGCAGTGCTGCGCGCGCCATGCCGCTTAATCAGTGGGCGCCTCGGGCGCCCATTTCCCTATTCAGTCTTGTGTCACGATGTCCTTGTTTTGGAGTCCTCGGAATGGCTCTATATTGCAAGTGCTTAATTTCCACTGGGAATGGCAGCGGCGATCTGGTAAACGGCAGCCCCATTGACAGTGACAGAGACAGCTTATCTACAGTTGCAAGTAATCAAGTTGCTGACAGAAGGCTGACGGTCGAACGCCTGCAGAGAACTGCGGCCATCTCGGAACAAGACCAATGTGAGTACTGCGTTTATTGCGGAGAGCCTCTCTATCTTTTAATTAAGCATCGACATGTGCACCAACTATTTCTGCCAAGACACAGTATTAACTTACCGGCGACTCTTGAGAAGAAACTGTCTGGTTGTCTGCGCATGTGCGCACATGTTGACCCGCTGAGAGCTGTCGGGCCTTAGGGAAATGGTCGGAAACGAGGATTGACCGTGGTCGATAAGAAACCGCTGAATGATGTGTCAAGGAAATAATCTGCAATAAATTGGTCAAGTATGCGCCCGCCCAGAGGGAATCATATCGGGTAATGTCGCGCATACCCACGTCGGCAGTCGGTCCCAATGTACATTGCACACACATCGGAGTCGGAGGATTCATTTGGCCGTATGTCATTTCTCGATGATTAGATGGAAAACTTTGCGCCTTCAGAGTCGAGAATGATAATCGAGTCCAACAGGAACGGAAGTTGTTCATGTGCTTTTCTCGGCCGATGATGTTCTTACGAAGGTACTGCGGGTGGAGTTCAAACATCTGGAGAAGAAACGTGGAAGGGGTTCAGACGTAAATGAGCTACGGGGATTTGACTAAGCTCCCGCAGATCTAGCAATGAAACCGAAGCTTTTATGAGCTTCAAGGCGTTGTTGAGTCTCGGGTGTTGTGAGAATGTAGTGGCACCGCCATACGGGTTGTAACTAGTGCGGTACTTATGTCGATTTTCTCAACTGGAGGGTTAAATTACACTAAAGAATAAATTAAGGGTCTACAGTACTTGCGTCCAGGACCCCTATTGGAGGGGGCAAGTACTCTTGATCCTTGGGAAACAATCAGAACCAAAGCCAACATAGTCTTGCGTGTCACCTCAAGTTGATATATGCCACGAAAGCATAGAAGTTTTTGTGTCTAGTCACCGCTAACACAACCTGTAGCCTTTTCCCTACGACCAGGAATAGCATGGTCAGAAGGCCTCGGGAGTGGCACAATCAGTCCCACGATTCACCATCAGCAAATGTTTCGCACGCTTGTCCTGCCCTCCCTTCAACTCGCAATCACAAAGGTTTATTGCATTCACCATACCTTTTCATCTTGTGGAGGTTACATATCGGGAGAGCACGACGAGTCGCCACTCGACTGTCAACGAGCATCTGTTCGTGTCCATGGTCAATCATACACATCCCGTTCTTGGACCTCCTGATAAATATTGTCAGCGTTATATATGCAGGTCAGTTCTTACTAAAAGTAGTGAGACCGCTGAGTTTTTAGTCTCATATACAGACTAATAGGCTATGGCGCGTGTATTAAGACAGTATTTACCGATGGCGATCATACGAACAGGGGATGCTACCTATGCTCCGAGCACGGAACATGCGAAGAAGGACATACTTGAACATATTAAGCTCGCCAACCTCCATTATAATTAGTAAATAAACCCTTGGTTTTTATTTTGACTCAGCCGCGGCACCGGAGGACGACAACCAACGAAGATCTAGTCTGCTCAAAAACCACATTGTGTCTGCCAAACAGTCTGCCGATGTGCTAGAGCTACGTAAATCTACACTGACGAGTTCATGACACTAACCAGTATCTCAGGAGCATACTTACGTAGCATGATTCCACCGTCAAGTCAAGTCGATAACCTCACCCGGGGTAAAATAAAACTTCTGGTCAGGTTCTGCTTTAATTTTTTTCCGTGAAGCAGCGACATCTTCACGGCCCTTCCGCTTTTGTGCTCTGTATTTCTCAAGTTGCGCCTTTTGAGCCAGATTTTTAGCAGAGACATCAGATAAGTTGTTAGCCGGTTATAATGGTACAACCTCACCATAAGCTCACGCTCCTGGTCGTCAGGTTCAGAAAGTAGATCAACCTCCTTCTTGTCGTCGTCGGTTTCATCTTTGATGGATTCCGAAGCCCCGCCTTTGTGGTACTCGACAGACGCATTGTTTATGGGATTGCGTTTGAGCTCGCTGTTTACTCCAGAGCCTCCATCCGTTCCCATACCGAGAGGTCTGGGACTTAAGGCGTTTGCTGCGATCTGTGACTCGATATCGCTTCGGACGTATATGTCCGAGTCGCTATCTTCGTCAGCTGCACCATTTTCCGCAAGCGCGTTGCGAGCGCCAGGATCATGGTTTGTCGTTTGTGTAGGTCCAGGAGGCGGTGATGAGCTCCTCTCCAAGGATGGTTGCGAGATACCCGTCCTTGAAGTGCCTGGTTCAGGCGCATCATTGGCATGCCTGTCCGAGATAATGCCTGATGATGGAACGACGTTGTGATGGACAATACCAGCGTCCACAAGTACCCCTGTACCAGTCATCCAACATTATAATAGGCACGCAAGGATTGGCACAATTCATACACTCACGTAAGGGTCGGTACCGGAACACAAAGGTAGCCACGACTTCCTTCTTGGTGTAGATATGTTTTTTGTGACCCGCCTTGGAAACAACTTGAATCTTTTCCCCTAGTCTGAAGCGTGATTGGACCATTGGTGTTTGGTTCTGATACTGATTGAACAGGAGTGCGACCACTTACGATATTTGATGGGGAACGAGTGATGCCTTCAGAGAAGATTCATGCACCTTGACACCATTGGGAATGGATTCTGCGTCAGAATCGCCGTGCTCAATACTCGAGGCCTGTTGGGTGATATACTTCAAACCCGAAATGCGACGAATTTCGAGCTTGACCTCGCCAATTCTGGCACTAGCATCTTGAAGGCCGGCCTCCATGCACTGTGGATCATCTGCGCCGCGATCAGATACGCGCAGTATGAAGATGTTGAAGAACGTGTCCGTCGCACCTGTAACATCCAATGGCGCAAATTTAAATGCCCTTCTCGTCGACTTTGAGGTGGATAAATCCCGAAATTCCAGGGGGGTTTGGCGTTCTCGCTTATGCAAATATGTGGAAGACATTTTTCCATCCAACGTTAATTTGGCATGACAATGGTACTTAGGATCATCAATGCGGAGAAATACTGAAAAGGTCTTGGAGGAACACCTTAGAACGGCGGCAGAGACTTAAATGTAAAGGGAGCTCACTTTATCTTCCTCTGAAGCTACCCAGCAGCTCGTCTCCTTTGCGTATCTGTCGATATCAACAGCATGACACTCCAGTTTTCTGCCATCAACACCGATCCAGGCCTCAAAGTTCTTCAGGTTGAGTGTATTGCGCATATCCAAGGGGCTCTAAGATGAGGTGAATGATTCGAGAGGTGGGTACTTGGTAAAAGTTGGAGCTCGAGTCACGGTTGAGTTGAAGTTTCGAGGAGTTCGAACTTCGTTCAGCGGCATTTTATCTTACATAATCCTACCGCGTGACATGCCTGTTCAAACTGGCCAGTTCTGCCACAGTACACATTAGGGAAAACTACAAAAACCCTGCCAAATCAACCGGTGGTCGTGCTTTTAACATCGGACTGAAAAACGGATAAAGTGGGTACATATTTTCGCCCCCTTTTGAACTTATTTTGATTGACTGAACTGGAGAGATATCTAAGCGCTTCGAAAGCACGAGACCTCAGCCACACACTTCATTCGTTTCTTGAACCAGTGCCAGTCATCTCGGCTGGCCTCGAGTTCACACAGGAGTTTCGTTTGAAGTGACGTGAAAATATGTGGTGGACTTACATAAGCACCCTGTGGGCGCCAGTTCGTGAGAATCCGCCTGTCAAGACGGCACTTGTGTAGGACTCGATGTTATTATACACTATACCTACCTCTTGAGGTGCGTGAAAATGACTACGAACTGTTATTCATGCGGGTGTCATGCAATTTAGATACTGAAAGAATGGTATAATGCGTTTCACAATCCAATCACAATCATACAAATGTGGGGCTTAGTACCCCACGTTCTCGACTAGTTAGTTAGCTGAGAAAAATACGCAGATATAGGTGGCTCCAAATTGGATGCTAGCTACCACAAGAAGTAAGGTGGTGTGGATCCCCCCACCCTCTGTATGAAATACTTTAGCCTCTTGCACAACTTTGAGATTATACAAAACAGCCACGCATTGTACACTTCACTGACCACTTCTGTGTACATAATGTCTAACGGGAAACCTAAATGAATCACAACTGATCTCGCTTAACTCGCCATTTCCACTACTAGAAATTGGGGTTTTGCTTGTCTTACAACTGTCAGGAAGGGCACTTCGTCAACGAGATAAAGTGCCACCGCATGAATCGCCATATGACGTTCGGCATGCCAATCCCAGTACTGCTTCTCCACCTCTGCATCAGCGACCACATTAACATACGCATCCAGATCTACGACTTCGGCGAATTTTTCCTTCTCAACGGGGTGAACTAATTGAAGCGGGCGAGGTGCCCGGAGTCCACCAGTATGCCTACATACGCGTTCATTCCCGTTGTTTCGAGAGCACCCTCAGCATACCTGCACGATGACTCGCATATTTGGGGTTCACTACATCGCTTGTATACTGCGTGAGGCTGGCCAATCTGGGTATGTTTCAAGAAATGACCACCTATTGCATGGGCCGCCTTGCGAAAAATGGCTCGTAGCGGCGGTAGCCTTCGTGTAAAGCTTGTATAAAGCCGTCTAATATTGTTCAAGACGTACGATGGCTCGGCCTGTGTATAGGACATCAGATTATGTACATCAGGCGGATAGATTTGGTGCCATACCGGAGAACGAAGGGAGACGATTATGAAGAAAATGCTGAACGTGCATCTTCTGCAACATCCACTGAGGATGACAAGTGAGTAGGGCCAACAAAACTGCTTGTCGGGAGAGTCCAACCACAAAATGCTGGCCTAGCTTGAGAACAGGGAATACGATAGGGTCGAAATGGACTCCGGGATGCCAGGATAAAAGTCAGTGTCGAGCAATTGTTCCTTGGTGAGATGGTCATGGACGCTCCTATATCCTCTGGAGGCAGAGAGTAAATGCAAACTGATATACCATGTATCCCCAGAGGGTAGACAGAGATGGTTGCTCTCCTCAAATGCTCTCGAGTCAGAACACAGGCGGAATCGAAGCTCTCCCACTTGTCTTGGGAGGTTTTCGATTAGTGATGGTAAATCACGTCCTCGAATTCGCGTCGGGAGGGAAGGGTACATGTTTGCGGTCATCGGTACCTATATAATGTAGGCTCACAACTATTTGCGGGTCTTCAGGGTAGTAAAGCACTCCGCTGGTATCATCTACCTGCCCATTCGTGAGAGAGCACATTAGCACCATATGCCTGCAACGTAGGCTTCGTCGCGGACTCCTCTGAATAGCCTTCGAAGCGAACAAGCCGGTTTGTCTTGTTCGATAGATCAAGTATGGGTTGATTAGTTGAAACGAGCCTGTCTTGGACGCAGTGTCGCGACTTTCATCTTCGTCCCTCCTTTCGGAGATATAAAATAGATATGGATCCAAGAAAAGGCAAATGTAACGCGCTCGACCGCGAGGCTGCGCATCCCCCGAGTAGCCAACACGTTCCCAAGTTTGAAAAACTCTTGCAGCCACTTATTACGCGTCATAGACCTGATGAACTTTGAAAGTAATGAAGCATGTGCATGACGCCTTGAGGCCGGATAGCGGAGAGCACAGGCCGGATCGGTGATGGCGATTGTGGTGTGGTCGTGGTGGCTTGACTTTGCAAAACCATCATCGCTAAATCCTACCTTGCTCGTTACCAACACCCTCAGGATATTTTCCACCAACAACAGGCGTAGAGAACGTCGCGTTGGGCACCAGAGCATCGGAGGTATCTACAAATGGACATCACAGGCATAGCTAAAAAGACGAAAGAGCGTCTTTCGTGGAGACGCAGACCTCCATGACGCCCTGCAGCTGCGGCAACGCGACCATTATCCACCCCTCAACGCTTTGTTCTCCACTCACGGCATCTCTATCGACGACGATGCGTACCGTGCTCAGACCGAAAAACTGGTGCTCGAGGAGGACTTTTTGCAGTGCTGAGCAGTCGAGCTGCGGCAGGACGGATAAGCCATCGAGGCACAATCCGAGCTCGATAGTATCGAAAAACGACGCCTCGACGCGTTTCAGGAGCGCCGGCAGTGCTGAGGAGGCGAGCGAAGCGGGCTGGAGTCCGTGGATGGCGAGGGTACGCAGGCTGCTGAGGGTGGACAGGTCCAGCGCGCTGAGGATGGCGTCTGGGGAGACGTCAGGATTTGATCACTGGAGGACCCGAAGACATACCTGGGTCTTCTGCAGCAGACAGATGGACGCTCTTGAGTGCTTTCCCTTTCTCACAGAAGACGCTCTGCACATGGGCTGCATGCGCCTTGCGCAGGCCACGAACCGTCAACTCGACGAGCCCATCCACCACACTCGCCAATACCGCTGGTACCTCTAGCCCATCTCCAAGTATACTGGGATCACGACCCAAATCCACCGTCTTCAACACCCCCGGCCGTCCCAACACGATATCCTGTGCGCCTTCCATCACATGTTCTGGATACTTTAGAAAGACCGTTCCCTTTGCCCTCATTTTGCCCAACTGCTCGAACACCTCCACCACCCTCCCGAACTCGCGCATATCATGGAAGGTCGCACCGTGGAGCTCGAGTGCGCGCAAACTGGGGAACGCCGTGGCTACATGTGTGCGCAGCAGCGCCGTCTGTGTGGCGCGGAGCGCGGTCCAGTCGACGTTGGAGATGGAGAGCGAAGTCAGGCTGATGTTGAGGAGGGGAAGGTGGTGTTGTGCAAGCGCCATGATGTCGACGAAGCGCATATAGTCGGTGTCTCCCTCTTGTTGCCCATCCTCAGCTTTTGCCCTGCTCCTCGACCCCGACCGCTCAACAGATGATCGCTTCCCGCTTCCACTCCCACTTCGGCCCCCCAGCGTGCGGATCCTGCTACTGCTACTGCCCCGCGTCACCATTCGCCCACCTAACCGCCTTGCCCGATCGTCTACCTCAATGCGCCGCATCACCCTCGCAAATGTGCACCCTGGCGACGCGACGAGCTCGAAGAAGCGCTGGGCGCGCCAGGGCCAGAGCTGCACCGTCGCGAACGCGTGGAATCTGCTCCGGAGGAGGAATTGCGAGCAGACGGTGCTGCAAGCTGACAATGCTTGTGCCGAGCTGGCGTCATAGGTGGCGTCTGCGTACAGGAAGTCGATGATGGTGTCGGTGAGCTCCCATGGCAGGCGGGGGGACGGTGTTTTCGGGTGGCGAGATTCCATGTAGGTTGTGCTCGTCATGGTCGATTTTTGGGTTCCGGATGTGGTCGATTTTGAGTTGCTTTTGCGGGTGTGGCGTCCGAGTGTGTTCACGCGTAGAGTGGGGCGTTATTGCAGTAGTATTGCGGGGTATGAAGATGGGGTCAATATAGTTGACACATTCCATACACCTTAACTAATTATATGCTGCGCGTATGGTGTGGGGACTGTTGACGTGCTTGTCGAGGTCCTTCCGTTATTGAACGTTGCCTAATTACAGTGTGAATGGAGCCAGGGCGGTACCTCGTGATGTCAACGGAGTGACGGCGTCCATTTCTCAGCGCTACTGTACACACACACGCCCACGCCCCTACACTCATACAGCCAGTCCGGCTGGAGCAAGAACTTCCAAGAAGTCGTGTAAGCCTGCGAGGTCTCCGCCCCGACCCCATGACCCAGCATCTCGACATCCTGGGCGTTATGCGTGGGCGTCAAGTAACCTTCCACAAGAAGTCTACATGGATCGTGATTAATTGATTCGTGATTCATGAACGTTCGAACACCACTTTGATGTACTGTGCTTGTGAATGGTGATCATTGTGAAGTGGAGCTATTCAAGTAGACTGTAGACACCACAAAGTCTCTCTCAAGCTTGAAGCAACTCCCATGTTCATCTTCGCTTTCGCAATTAGTATTACCCTCATGCAGACCCGGCGTTGCTGTAAAGAGATGCGAAGCCGAGTAGGCACGTCGGTATGTCCGTTGGGGAACACTTGACTGCCGCTATGTTGTGAGGGAACCCTGAAGATCCGGACGTACGACCGCATAGCGCGATTTGGGATGCGTGACTCCCTCATTCTTCAACTCAAGGTTGAGAGACAGGTGCGCATGATTTCTCCACGATTTCTCTACAAAATCTGATTGAAACACTTAGCTTTTTGCGATCGCATGAACTCAATTAGAATATGAGAATCATTGAATGTGAGCCTCGAGAGTGAGAGCCGACTGTGCCGCTTCACAATTTACGCTCCGCCAACACACAAACAAAGTCCGAACATATTATCTTGAACTTCCCAATCTCTCCTACAACACTCGACCTCGTCAAATTGTTTTCCACCTCGTCGTACTATAACACAGCCGCCTCAGAGCGATTCTCCTCTCTACAACGCCGCGAATCGAGTAACACCGTCTCTGTGGGACCTCGTCGCCCTTGATGGCTTCGATTAACACCGTACCAAACGGCGCAGCAGCTACCCCCATAGCCACGGGCTCATTGCCGCAGAACGTCCCGCTCATCTATGGACAGTAAATCGGAAATGAGACTCGCTGCGTGGCTATCGTCAATATGCCGCCGAATTTTAGCTGGCTGGATGCAATGTGCTTCCTCCGTGCCGTGCTGCCCAGGTCCGGTCGGCGGGGGATTCGACACATCGTGCGGACAGTTGAGGCGGGCGAGCAGATATTCTGGGTCGGCTGCGACTCTGTATCTGACGCTGCCGCTCTTCGTGGAATCATGTCCGGGCGCATGATCACTGGATATCCCCCGTTCATCGTCGAATTCATCCACGGAGATGTATGGAGTGCCCGAGCTTCATGGGGCAGAGAAAGCTGGACGCGCAAAACGGGGTTGACACTGGCGCCTTCCGCGTCTTCACACCACCGCCGCAACTATCACGCGCAACTTCTCCTGTCTGCTGATTTTTTCTGGTTACGCGACCCAGAAGACGCGCGACGAGTTGCTGAGTTGGTCGCCGCTGCACCGCGTAGAGCGACACGCGGGCGGAGCGTAGCCTCTCGCACTTTGCTGTACCAACGCTTGGAAGCGACTAGGCCTCCCGATGATGACACCATCCTTACTCGTCGTCAGCGCCGAGCCCGTGACTCTGAATATTGGCGCGAAGATCGCGCATGGTCCCCTCAATACGAAGACAGTCATTCACAGGGGGTTCAGGAAGGCACTGAAATGTAGATATTCTCGTTCCTGTCTGCATGAGTTCTTATTGCGTTTCATTACTACTGACCTGGGACAGGCTTTTTGGTTATACGAAATATTGATGGCTATCCTAATCGATGAATTTCCGAGACTGCTACCTCAGCAAGTGTTCAAGCAGAATTATTTGAAGTTCATGGTTGTCAAAGTAGGCTGTTGCATGCGCTATCACTAGGCGCATTTTACACTCTGCTAACCCACACACATGTGAGCCACTCTGATCGATCATCATCAGACCTGAGACCAAGCGCGATTCAAGACACTTGTCATTCCACCACGTTCATCAACCTCATCTCAACCTGCAATGGCACCCTTCAACGAACTTCCACCAGAGACCCACGTAGCGTTTATGTTGTTGGTGGACCCAAAGGATGTTATTAGACTGCGGCAGGTGGGTCACCCAACGGGACTCACCTGAACTCCGTCGTGTCGACTCACTCGCTTTCAGACATGCAGGGCTCTCTATGCAGTGTCATTCGAGCGCTCAATATGGCTTAAATTTACCCGCACAGTGCGGTTCGAACGAAATCTGTTCATCCCAGACTGTGCGTTGACCAAGATGACAACGCCCGAGCTCGAGCGTGCTGCCCGCGGTCCCGATATGTGGCTGGCTCTAGTCGCCAATAATCCGAGGGACGACAACATCTTGGAACACTTGTCGCGATATACGCTTACAATGCCTATGCCGCACATTCCTAAGGACAAGGAGATGCTGCCCCGGAGCGGAATTGCACTGCGTCTTGCACCGGGTGGTAACTTCCTTGTCGGCGTATCTGCGGTTGCTCTCTGCATTTGGAGGTTAGGCCCGCAGCACACAGGGACAGGAAACCCTAGGTCCCTTCAGCCCATCTCCACGGCCCGTATCGAGCAGAAATCTGAGGAGTATTATGGCAGCGTCTGTGATGTATTGTTAGAGAGAACCACGGATGGGGAGGGCCTACGAGTCGCTCTGCAGTATTGTGACCATTGGGCTTCGCGGTCAGTGCTCTATGTCGTGCGTAAATTGGAGATACACCCACTGAAGGATGTGACCAGTCGCTATACCTGCAGCATCTACGAGATCGATTTGAAATCTGAAAACCCTAAGTTCGAATTGCTTGTCTCGAGACCCACGCCACGACGGGATATCACCACCCGGTTATATGCGATGTTGGGCGATATAGTCCTAATCACGATGGATGGATGGGAGATTGTTCTTTGGAACTTCGTAGAGAACACCTGGGCATGTTGGCTGCTGAAAGAAGATTTCGGCTTTTACAGTGGCAACGTGAGTGCATTGATTCCGGTGTATAAATTCGCTGATTTAACTGATACATAGGTGCTACTCACACCCGAATACGTCATGATAATGGGGGATGACCGACTCGGTATCTGGAAAATCCCTCCCCTTCGAGATAACCCCGCGCTTGGGGGTATTTCTTTTTGGTACGATGGATATACAATCAGTGAGCAATACCTGCCGCCCGATTTTGTGTGCACATTACCCGCTCCGCCCATTGTATGTTCTGAGAGGAGGAACTGGACCTGGTGTGCCCCACATCAATGGCACAACTCCAGAGCGACCCTGTCTTCCACTTTCCTTGGCATAACCACAATATCGGATGAATGGGACCCATATACATCCATTACTGGTTATGGGCGCCTTGGCTTCCTCAAAGTCCACCATACCCTTCGCCTGAACGTCAACGAACGCAATCACGTCAACAAAGATATTCCGGATTCACTGAAAAACGGTCTTCAAGCCCCCCTTTACGTATATCCGCCAGGATCGCAGCCCATGTTTTTCTCCGACTCGCATTCTGATAACTCTACCGTGGTCGGAGGTGATCCAAATCGCGTCGAAATTTATGCATCCAACCCCATCGGACGACCATCCAGGGATTCAGAGATACGTTCCATGTCTATGATAACAACCGACCAGATCCAGCCCGGATTCTATCCAAAATTTAGCCCTGCAGCAGGCCGTCTTGCGTTTATCAGCAAGGAGCACAAAATTGTTGTGTGGGATTTCTTACCTTAGCTCGGTCATTATATTTCGTGTGTAATATGACGGTAGTTTGGGCTCAGCGGGTCAAAGGGCCAAATTATTTACAATCTAAGTAAGTGCAGGGGCATCGTAATTTGTATTTGATTCGTGAACTCCTGAAGGCATCGATACTGGCGTGCGAACACGAGTAAAATTTTCCCACGATGAATGCTTTGAGCGCCTATTTGAGAAGCACAGTCCAAAATGTGGTGTTTGATGATGTAAGGGAAATATGTTACTTCCTAGGAGAGAATTTCCCGCCAAACTGGACTTTGATGCTTATAGTAATAATGTTTATAGTAATTAAAATACATTTAAGCGAATTGGATAGGACAGGACCAACAGATTGATACGCTGTCGTGGGTTTCCTCTCCTCAATGCAGTGATCGTCGAGCCAATATCACAAAGGTGAAATGCCACAGCACAGTCTGGATACAGTTGCGACCCGGATAATGCCTCCGAGAACGATTATGAGCGTGGGACATAACTCTTTGTTAGATTGACAGCATATATGTGTATCAACGTGGGGATCAAACTCGAGGACAGAATATGTGAGGATGTCATGCCGTGTTGTTACAACTTACTATGCATCGAGCAAACACTAATGAGATTTCTTGTCAGGACCTCAAAGCTGTCCGCAGACTGCTGTTAGACAAACTGTACATACAGACTCCAGCGTTGTAGCTAATCTTGTGCGGGTCGTCTGACATATGGATATTTTCACTTCGTCGAACTCTGCCTGACGTCGACCGCGTCAACTCAGCCGATGCTCATCCCACTTCAGTGCCAACCTTCATCAATATCGACAAAACTTGCGAATAACGGCGCGAACAGAAGCGACACATGCATCATTCCGAGAGTCATTATGTTGACCCTGGGAGAAAATTGCGCTTAGATGCTTGTTCCAGAAGCAGAGTGCCGACACCTATCAAGCTACTGATAGGTATAAATACTGCCGCTAACCTCCTCGACTTTGCCTCATCCCTGGTGCCAATCACGCATCAACGCACCTCTCTCTCTCACTCAGAGCACAATGCAGTTCAGCACCACCTTCGCCTCTCTTCTCGCTGCGGTCAGCACTGTTGCTGCAGTCCCTTGGCGCGCTGCCACCCATGTATGTTGTCATAACAGGGTTCTCGGATTGAGGGGCCGTAGCGTCTTGACGAATTTTGATTGTAGAGCAACACCCCCAGCTTCGCCCCCACGCCAGTAACAAAGTTCACCTGCAACGGAGATTCATACAAATGCACTGCGTCCCTGGTGAGGCATATATTTGTTCGCGCGCTCTCAAAGTTCTCATGTGCACAATCGTTTCGCATCAGGACTATGGCGACGGCCAATGGGTCGCTGAGTGGTCCACCTATATCCGGCACCCGAACTTCTCCGGTGTAAATGACAAGGCGGACATGGTATGACCCATTTCTTGCATGTTGTGTGCGACGTCCTCAAGCCAGCACCATTTTTCAGATTGGCATGCCTTTGGGGACCGTCCCTGTTACTGAAATCACGTGCGATGGCGACAGCAGAGATTGTACTGCCTATCTGGTAAGGGGGATTTGGACTCAATTCAAAGTAAATCCAATTCCAAATAATCCACGCAGAGCTTTGGTGACGGCCTTTGGACCGCAACCTGGCCGGCCGAATTCTACCACCCGCCACAGCAGGCACATGTGAGTGACTCTCTAACTTCGAAACATATCCAGATGCGGTAATACACCTTCTTGTTTAGGGCCGAGAGGATGCCGCGATGATCAACGGCGCTTCTACCGTCAGGGACTTCAAGTGTGACGGTGACTGGCATGGCTGCTACGCCCATCTTGTAAGCACCGTCCCAAACTTGCGGTATATCCATCGACTGATTTGTTGTTTCTGTAAACGCAGACCTTCGGCGATGGTAAATGGACTGCTGAATGGTTCACCGCCATCTATCACCAATCCGACAACTTCCTCAATCAGAACTGACACTCCTCCACTATACATCATAGTCCTGCTAGACTTGCATGACTAAACTGTTGAATGTCCATGTATATTTCTTGTACAACTTTTTGTTATGGAATTGAGCAGAGTTTTCTCAGTCCGAACCCCCATCTCCTCAATGCTTTTCAGGAGATCCCCAGTGTGAGTAACGTTCATTCTTTTTTAGCTGCATACGCCTCACAGACCATGTTGACCATTAATCCGCCTGCAATGTGACATTCTCTCGTAAGTTTCTCGATTCGTCCAACATGAACAAGGTCCGCCAGGATCAGGCGGCCTGTGGCCTCAACGTGTGGCTGGCTGTCTTCGGCTGAGGTAAGTATGGGACCAATATCAAGGACTGTGGCAAGCTATTTCAATCGCGTATTCATGAACTATTCCTCCTCTGAAGCCACATATATTTGACGTCAAGCTTTCCCCCGTACCTCTTCACTTACGCTCAACAAAAGAATCACACCAACCACGTCGAGACACCAACAAGTAAATTAGAAAAGCACACAACATACATACAGTACGCAAGGATACACAACCCACCGGACCCCGAGCGCGTGCGTACAAAGGCTACTACGACGTTCCCAACATTCCAATCGATTCAAGTCATCCAGACCTCACATCGCATCGAAAAGACAGAAGGAAGAGAAACGAGAAATAATAGCCAAGTTCCACCAGCACGGACGCTCGCCCGCCCACCAATGGCCGATCCAATTGTGCACCGCCGCGTTTGTGCTCTCTGCGCCACCTTCCTTCCTCCCAACGACGACATTCCTCGACCCCCGCGCGATTAATATTACTCTCCTCATTCGTACACTTGATGATGGTGAATTTTCGATAGCATAGCGACGTTCATATTCTCGGCGAGTGTTCGAAGCACCCGCATCCATTTTAAGATGATGAAGAAAAGCAGGATCAGAGCAGGTCGCCAAACGCAGCCATCTCGGGGCCGCCGCTCTCGCGCATGCCAATCTCCCAGTCTGTTCATTCGCCAGTCAGCACCATTCCCCAGAACGAAAGAAAAGCAAAGGACATACAACTATAGATAATAGTAACCGCCATCAGGATACCCGTGCCGCTGCCAATCGCGCCTGAGAGGTCGGCGGCGACGGAGAGGAGACCGAGGATGGCACCGCCGAACGCGGCCGCGGTGGGGATGATGCGCTTGAGTTCCTTGTAGAGGCTGCCTTCGCGGTGGCCGGCCATGACCTACGGGGGGAGGAGTGTGTTAGCATGGTTGAATGTGGCGAGCGTGAGCAGGTGTAAATGAGACGGAAAAAAATGCGAATGAGGTGAAGTGAAGGAGTTAGAAGAGACAGGTGAAGAAGGGACGTGACAGAACGTAGGCGACAAGAAAAGGGTTTACAGAAACAGGGGGCGGGAAAAAACGAGAAAGAAAAGAGAAAAGCGTTCAAGAGGACACGACGATGCATATCGCGAGCTCCGGTAAAGACAAGAGCAAAACGAGCTGCATCTCTTATACGAACCTCATTGACGCAGGCGGGGCCGCGCTTACACCTTCCCACGCCCCTGGCGTTGCAACCCCGCCCTATAGAAGCGAAGGGCGCAAGGAAGGTCGCACAGTACCGCAGGCGTCAAGTACGTAGCAGCAAAGTGAAGCAGCTCGTCATCTCCTCTGTCTCTCGCTTGAATTTGAATATGCAAAGCCTTCCGAGAGCCCGACAAAAACGCGACACCGAAAAAAAAAAAAACCAGAAAGAAAAGCGGTACACACCATACCCTGCTCCTTGAGCTGCTTCGCGACCTCGCGGGGGCCGCTGCCCGACACCTCGATCCACGTCTTGCTGAACACGGCGCACGCGCCGACCATAAACGCGATGTAGATGGCGCTATATCAAAAATAGGAGTGTCAGTCAGAGGTCGAGTTGACAAACACCGGCGAATGGCACTCACGTATGAATAGGATCCAAGACAACCTCCTTGAAGCTCAACGGCGGGCTCATATAATACGCAATGCCACTAACAGCCCGCAGCTGCGGGCTATCCTCCAGCGGCTCCCAGCTGCCCAAAATCCGCACCGCAATATTGCTCGGGAACCGTCCCGCCAGCATCTGGCTCACAATAAACACATTGCTGCACAGCGCGCTCTGCAGCATGATCGGCATGTTGCTCGTATAAAAGAGCTTGACGGGGTAGGAGCCACGCTGGCCGCGGAACTTGGCGGACTTGACGGGGATCTCGATGCGGAAGCCCTGCAGGTAGATGATGACGGCGAAGAGGACGAGCGTGGAGAGGAGGGACATGACGTTGGGGAGGCGGTCGCGCCAGAACGCCTCGCGCAGCGCGCGGCCCTTGTCCGACCAGGTGAAGAGGAGATGCGGCAGCGCGACGAGGGCGCCCTCGAACTCGGCGCCGCGGCCGATGTTGACGGTGGTGGGCGAGAAGGCCTTCCAGACGATGCTCTCGCAGATGTTGGTGGCGATGAAGAGGTTGATGCCGGAGCCGAGGCCGTACCCTTTCTGGAGGAGCTCGTCGAGGAGGACGACGATGAGCGAGGCGCAGATGAGTTGGAGGATGAGGAGGAGGCAGATGCCGGCGCCGAGGGAAGAGGGCGAGCCGTAGAGGCCGGTGAGGACGTAGACGGTTGCTTGGCCGAGGGCGATTGTTAGAGCGAAAACTGGGAGAGGGAAGGGGAGTTAGTTTTAATGGGACAGGGGGGCAGTACTAAGGGAAAAAAGGGAGACGGGTGGATGGGTGACGTGTCAGACGACCACCGTATGCGCGTCGCGCTGGCACTCGGCGAGAATACCAGGGCGCGCTGTAAACGCGCGTCGTTTTTCCAAGGAATAGAGATAGAGGCAAGACAGAAAAGGACAGAAAGAGGATGGAGAAAAGAGACTAGACACGCACGCTTCTGCGCCCCGCTAAACAGCGCCCGATCCTCCTTGAGCCCAAAATCGACATCAATCAGGTTCGCGCCCGCCAGGAGCTGCATGATCATGCCCGACGTGATGATAGGTGTGATACCGAGCTCCATGAGCGTGCCGCGGTTACTCGCGAGGATGACGCGCATCCAGTACAGCGGGTCACTGCTGTCGCTGCTCATGATGCCGTACAACGGCACCTGCGAGCAGACGAGGAAGATGAGGAGAGTCACCGCGGTCCATAGGATCTTTTGGTTGAAGGGGACCTGCGCGCGGGAGGAGGGTTAGAATGCACACCCAGGAGAGAGAGAGATATGGAAAGGGAACATACCTTGCGGTCGGGCGAAGAGACCTCTGGGAGGATGGGGAGAAACGGCCGGACGAGGTTCAGAAACCGGACTGTGCGCTGCTCATCAGCATCGTCCTCTACAACAGAGAGAAAAGAGTAACTTACAGCCGCTCATGGTGGATGATGGTGGTGTGGAGAAAAGACAGACTGAGAAGAAGCGCCAGCATTGACCATATTCTTTCTAGACGTGGCAGCTGACATAATCATATTGTCGCGTGACCGTCGCGTTGGAGGCCGATGCCGATGCCCCTGTCTGTCAGCCACCATTGTCATCTTATCTTCCATCCAGTTCATTGTCATCAGACTCCACCACTGCCATAGATCTCTCTATCTACATACGTTTCCTGTCCTCAGCGTTAAACGGTGCCCTGACGCTGGTTCGACACCGTATGTTAAGGCTCATGAATGTGAGAATCTGTGGCAGTGGTGGAATCATGATTCACAATAATCAGCCGATACCCTCCCAATACCCTCCGCATCTACTTCTCCAAAAATTCGTACCCCCCACTCTCGTCCTTGCCGCCGTGCCCTCGTTGAAACCCAGTGTTCGTCAATAACCGCCCTATCAGATCACCCTTCGCTGGCGCGACTTTACTAGAACCGCTTCATACCTACGCAGGTGGACTGCATCTATTTACAAGGTTTGCAGCAGACGTACGCTGGTAGGCAATATACTGTTCATAGGCCGTGCCAGCGGCGGTACCCCCGATATCTGATGACGCATACCCGGGTGAGCCATACAAACCTATGTCTTCTCCATCCTCTCCTACCCCCATGATCCATCGCCCCGCCCACTGTTTCTCGAATCCCGTTCCTTCAATGAAGATGGCCCGCCACTGGCATCGTCGCCCTACCTACATACGCATCGCGACCTCAGCTCAATCAATTACTCTGGTGCTGAATTGACAGGTGCGTATGTGTGGATCGCCATTACACGTTAAGCAGTGGCGGAACCCCGATTCTCCGTTGATGCCCCTCTAACTCTTCTTCTTTGTTCGTCGGCGGTATCCAACTGCGCACCCAGCTCTCGTGCTGGCGCGACCTTGGCCGACATTTTGCCCGCGCACGTCGCACGACACTCATTTACATTGCCGATGTATGATCTCAGCCCGTCGTGGACGTGTGCTGTGAAAATAGTATTTTTCTGGCAAGGTCGCGCCAACAGCAGCGCCCGCGACATATAATACCATCTCCATCTTCTCTCTCAAACATGCCACTCCACCAGAGTCCATGCTTCCCCCGTTTCCCGCTATTTCTCAGTTTCCGTCAAACTCTCGTTTATCGAATGACCTACCACTAGCATCGTCGAGGCATCATCTACATACGCATCACACGTCCTCGGCATCGTTACTACTTGCCTTGCCTTTGGGTGACGGCGTATAATCCCTGCAAACTTATCGGATTGCAGTCGCGACGAACCCTCCCCTCCCCCAACCGCCATAACACATCCCATTCCTTTTCTTTCTCGCCCTCATTAGGCCCGCCATCCTGCGCTCGCTCATCAATATCGGATTAAAAAAAGCCGCTGGCGCGACTTTGGCCTTTGTCTCACCTGCGGACGTTGCGCGACGTCTATCTACAAGGCATGTCGTGGACGTACGCTGTAGAAGCATAGGTCACCACCAAAGTCTGTGCCCGCGGCAGCGCCGTCGATATCTGACGTCTGCGCATGCCGTTCATGCTTCTCCAATTGCTTGTATATTCAACCCCTCATTCATTCGAGTCATTCTCGGGGGATCAAGGGATGTTGAAAAAGATTGGAGAGGGGCGAGCCAAGTATTCTTTTTCGCATATTTTCTTCAGAACCGATAATACTGACAATCTCGCACAATTGTTGGTGCCACCGTCTTATTTTTCTCGTCCATCCCGCTATCCGCTGCCCTCTGTTTTTCAAACCTCAAACCTTAGATCCCATTTATCGAGTTTAAATAGTCCACCGCCGGCATCGGCGCTCCGCTATCTACATACGCTCTACGTGCTCAGCATCACCCATTATTCTGATGCAGCAGTGACAGCGTATGTGAGTTTCTTGGGAGATAGTCGAGCGGTGGACTCGGGTTTCGATTCTCGCACAATACCCTGCGCACATCTGAACCCCTCTCATCCTCACCACTGTGCCCTTGTTGACGTTTAACGTTAATGAACAAATTTCTCCTCGATGTCAGACAAGCCGCCGCAGGTGCAAGCTTGGAGTACCTCGTACCTGCGGACGTCGCGCGATGGTGGTCTACGAATCCTTTTGTAGGCGCTTGTTGGGTATTTGATACAAGCTTGGTGTCAGCACGTAGTCTGGAGTCCAGGTCCAGGTCAGGTCTACGGACCTGAGTCCCCACGGATCCGACTTACTGGACGATTCGGACGCAGTGCAAATGCGATCCGAACCGTGGATTTCCGTACCGCATCGAGACGGTGATGTATGATGAGACTACAAGGATATAGACTAAATGTGAGTGGCAATGAAACTGACAATGGATTGCATTAGAAATACTGCTGAATAATCATTTTTACACGCGCTTTGGCGTCCAAGCACCTTTCCATAATCCCATAATCAAGCTCGGCAGACTGGGGCCCTCGTCAAAAGAGCCAGCATGGAAGTTGCGCTCTAGCCAGAACGGCATAGAAAACGAGAACCAGATGAACACCCAACAGAATCCTATAAGCTTGCCCAAAGGACTTGCAGTGAACCCAGCACGTTTTGCAGTAGCAATGAGGGCATCTTCAAGCGTGATGCCGACTGCTTGAAGGACGAAGAACGACACTGACTGACCGGCCCAGTCTTGGTGAAGCATGTAGTCCCCCGCGTAGTGGATTAGACCGGAGACAAAGAAGGCAACGTATAGCTTGAAGTAGGTGGTGAACGTGCTCTTGCGAAGGCCCAAAAAGTCGGCAAGAGCATTAGCGTGGCCTGTCACAGGCTGAACGGGCCAATTTTATTTTAGCTCCGGCGCTCGCCCAAGGAACGCAAAAAGGCGATCACGCACCTTCCTCAGCATCTGATGCCACACTCTCCCCCAGATATTGCGTACAGTGTAGCCGTCCCTGCCAAAATACCCAAAAATGTGGGGCCAGTCTCCTGGCTGGTATAAGCCGAGAGCCACCGTCACGACGCTTGCGCTCGAGTAGATAATCGAGAGCAACGCGTACGTGTTGAAGATATGGTTCCAGATCGTTGCCCTCCAAATCCATCCATATTCAGCGAATGTTGGCCCTCCTCTGCCATAAATTGGAATCGAAAGCGCTACTATCGAGGTGGCATCAAACATGATGTAATAAAAGAAGATCCAGACGAGTTGAGTGGCAATGAATGCCACACGGCCTGACGTAGGTTTTGAACGGATGTGAGAGGTTGGCTCGCTCGACCATCCCACAGTACGGGGCGTCACACTGAGGTTGAAGCCCCACTTCAGCCTTTCCCAGAGAGACATCTCGGAGGTAGGCTTCCTCTGGCCAATTTGCCTGAGCTCAGGCTGCCGATTTCGAAGGAGGATGTAGTCGGACGCGGTAAAGATGAAACACGACACGTTCATGGCGGACATGTAGTCTCCAACAGCATCGTTCGACGCGGTGAAGAAAATGTGGTAGAAACATAGCGACGCGATGAGGATGAAAAGGACCCAGTTGAACTGCGCGTTCTTGCTCCCGCCATGAGCACACGCCACGACCTGGAGCGAGAATATTAGGAGGGTGAGGCCTTGATTGAGATCGGCCGCCTTTCCCCTAGCCATTGTTGGTGCTGTAGTAGGATGGTCCGGAGAGGGCTTCTTGATGATGGTTCAAGTTGGGAACGCAAGGTCGTCGGGTGTAGTGGTGGGTCAACCCAAGATTTGTATCAAACGCCAGTAGGCGCGCGACGACCACGTCGCGCTTTGCGGCTGCCCGGCATCCAAAAAAAAGCGGCCATCTTCCTTCCAGATGTGGCAGTCGCGTGACCGTCGCATTGGTGGCTGAAGCCGGTGCCCCTGTCTGTCAGCTACCATTGTCATCTTATCTCTCCATCCTGCTCACTGTTTCTCCTGCATCGGGATCCACCCCTGGCATGGCGTGCTCTACATGCATACGCCTTGTGTCCTCAGTGTCGTTTATCACCTTGGCGGTTTTGACTGCGCATGCTGGCGGCCCATTAGCTTAATACCGGAGTGGACCACCATTCTTTGTCTTTAGATGATGTTTTTCCGCCGCGTATACCCCTCCCCCATCCCTTTGGTCTTTGCCATGCACCCTCTTTGGCATCCAAAGTTCAACTTTACTCAATAACCGCCCTTTGCTATCAGTTCACCCCTCGCTGGCGCACCCTTGAGCTGCCTCACACCTTCGCACGTCGGGCAGCATCTAATATCCACAGGACTTGTAGCAGGCGTGCGCTAAGTGGATATGTGGAAGGCTGCGCCAGCGGTGGCACCCTCTATATCTGATAACGCATACCAGGGTGATGCCATACAAATCTATGTTTCTTTATCCTCTCCTACCCCCATGATTTATCGCCCCGCCCACTGTTTCTCGAATCCCTTTCCTTCAATTATGATGGTCCGCCACTGGCATCGTCGCTCTACCTACATAGGCATCTCCAACGTGTTCAACTACTCAGACGCTGAGTTGACGGTTACGTATGGATGGATGTCCATGGCTCGTTGAGCAATGGCGGAACCGCGGTTCTCCGATGGTGCCCTCTAAATCTTCCTCTTTGTTCGCCGGTATCCAACTGCGTGCCCAGCTCTCGCACAGGCGCGACCTTGTGCTACATCTTACCTACGCACGTACCACGACACTTATTACATCGCCTGTGTATGATCTCGGCCTATCGTGGACGCGCTCTGGTGTGTGTGATTTGTCAACCAAGGTCGCGCCAACGGCAGTGCCCTTGGTATTTGATACCATCCTCATTTCCTTTCTCAACAATGCCACCCTATGCTTCCCCCCGTTTTCCGCTGCTTCTTAATCACTCTCAGAATCCCCTTTATTGAATGGCCCACCACGAGCATTGCCGAAGTATCTACATACGTTTTACGGCGTCACCATACTAAGGACGCAGGGATGACAACGCATGTATCTCGCCTTGGTTGCCGAATGTTGCAGTGGTGGAACCACCATCCTCCATCTCGCGACGAACCCTTCATGACACCATTCCGTTTCTTTCTCGCCCTAATTGCTATTATCCTGCTCTGAGTTACTGATATGAGATGGATGGCGCTGGCGCGACCTTTGGTCTACATTTTACCTGCGGACGTCATGCGACGTCTGTCCACAAGGGCTTGTCGTGGACGTACGCTGGTTATTGAAGAGAAGATAGGGTCGCGCCAACAGCCGCACCGTCCACACCTGACATCTGAGTACTTATGCTGCACATGATTCCCCAGTTTCAGTACTGATAAGGCCAATAGCACGCCCATTTGGACCATTCAAGGCAGATTGGGAATATTGGTGAGAGAGGCATTTTTATTTTCATTGTTTTGTTGTTTATAGTCTATTCCGCGTGAGGCCATTATAGACTTCATCTAGTGTATGAGGAGAGGGGTAGATGAGTATTCCTTTTCGTATGTTTCATCCATGGACAATGATACTAACAATCTTAAGGCTCGCACAGCTGGATATCCAATTTTGTACGAGCCTCTCAACAACTATCTCCCGCCGTTTCCGCATCCTCCTCGAGGCCTCCGCGTTCATCGAGTGGTCCACCACTGGGAACGAGGAAACAAACGAACTTTACTTATTAAGTAGCAGAAAGGATAGTCACACACAAATCTTTACATGTTCCACATGTCCATACGTGCGCTCACATAGGCTTAGTGTTAGAACGCGAGACTGGGTCAGTGGGCCATTCGTCGAAGTTTCTGTTTCAAATTCTGAATGGACCTTTGGCTGGCATTGTCCCCGTGGAATACTCTCGCGTGTATACCATGAATACTGCAATCCTGAACTTGGTACGATTATAACTGAGCCTTCTGGCCCTCCGGGGCACAGAGGCAGCCTCCCGTATGTTTACCCTCTCTGGCGGCCGCATAAACATTGCTGCCTGCATTGAGCACGCGCAACCAATCAATACTTCTAAGTTCTGAAATGATGGATTCGCGTTTGACATTCGCACCGAAGCTCCGTTGGTGATTGAGATGGACGTCTCACCAGATCCTGTCAAGCTGCCAGTGGTTGCCACAACTTGCCAGCTGGCGCAATGGTAGACCACCATCAAAGTGTGCACCACCTTGTCATAGCTAGAGACGAGCTGCTTGTCAACAGTGGACTTTGTTTAGGGTAGTGCACAGAAAGGATTGCAGCCTACTGATGCCCTGGCAATGAGGACTGAACGGCAAAGGAAGGGATGGTCAGAGCAAACTCCGACAGACGGTGGCGCGGTCAAGCTAAGGTAGGGGACATGCACGATCGACTAGGCTGCACGTGATAACCGTTACATTTGTGACAGTTTTCAAGATCGCAGAAGATCCACCTCTTACGTCCAGGAATCAAAATTATGACTCCAGAGACGTGTTAACAAAAACTATTTCTGAGGCTCTCAGGAGTTGGACTTGCGATACATGCGCTGTGGTGACTTATCTTTCAAGACCTTTCTCCAAGTACCTCGGCTACGGCTCATACACGTGATCTTTGCGGGGACTGGACGACCCGGCCAAACTTCATGTTGCGGGGTTTATTCAACCTAAATCTCTTTATAAAAACATGATATAGAATCTATTCTTACTGAATCTGCACTTCTGACTGCAGAAAGGCCGACTTTCGAGCTCTATGTGCAAGAGCAACCTTATCATGTGATATTTGTAACAGAGGTCACCTCACGTGCAGCCTAGTCGATCGTGCATGTCCCCTACCTTAAGTGACTCGGCAAGCAGCGGCACGGCTGGACGCGGGCCGGGACGATGCTCATTGAATCGTCGCAGATTCCCGCTCCTTCTCCTTCTCCTCATCCGAGATTTTGTCGAAATCCACCTATTTGCGAATTTTCACGCTGTGCTCTGCACCAACGTCATCGCCTGATCCATGCATGATGTTTTCACCCGCCCCGACCGAAATTGTTCCACATTTTGCGTCTACTGATATCCACTAGTACTCACTCTACCATGCAGACGCCTTCATTTCATCTCCTCGGATAATGTTTCGAACAGCTGACCCTAATTTCTTACTCCAAGGCGCTCTCTAACGCTTCCAAAACTATCGGTCTGCCCCCGTTGCTTCCCTTTGGCTTCCTTTATTAACCCCTGCTTTACTCAGTGAATCTTTGACACCACCATCAGTTTCTCTCCTCGCTGAAAGGGCCACTCGACAGTCGATTCACCATGAAATTCTGGTCAGCACTGATCAGCGTAGCCCCAGCCTTACTGTCCATTGGCACAGTACTGGACCTTGTCGCCCCCGTCAGAGGAGACAATCCCTTTGTCCAGGTCATCTATACGGCAGATCCAGCACCGGTTGTTTATAATAACACGATGTGGGTCTTTGCTGACCACGATGAGGACGGCTCCACCACATACAACATGAAAGATTGGCATCTCTACTCGACTGCAGACATGCAGAATTGGCGAGACTACGGCGTGGTGATGAGTCTGTCTACTTTCAGCTGGGCAAACGCGAACGCTTGGGCTGGTCAAGTCATTCAGCGCAATAACAAGGTTTGTGGAAATCATTCTTTTCGAGTAGACGCAAAGGACTCATAAATTGCCGTGCTTTTTTGGCTGCAAACAGTTCTACTACTACGCCCCCATGAGGTGAGTATTCCGAAAATTTCTTTCTGAACATAGAATAATCATACATTGCTACCGTTCATCAGACACACCACAGGTTAGTCTCCCTCGAGACTGCGCTTACCATTCATGGACTCACTTCTATACAAGGCTCTATGGCCGTTGGAGTCGCTGTTGCAGATAGCATCACAGGGCCTTACAAGGATGCTCTTGGAAAGCCCCTCGTCGAAAATAACGAAATCGACCCAACAGTCTGGATCGACGACGACGGTCAAGCATACCTATACTGGGGAAACCCCGACTTGTACTACGTCAAGTTGAACCAGGACATGATCTCCTTCAGTGGGTCGCCCGTCAAAACCACGCTCACGACGCAGGGATTTGGCACGCGAACAGGAAACGCACAGCGTCCGACGACATTCGAGGAGGGTCCTTGGATTTATAAGAGGAATGGGCTGTACTATCTCGTTTATGCCGCAGATTGCTGCTCGGAGGATATCCGTTACTCGACGGGTCCTTCGATTACTGGACCTTGGACTTATCGTGGTGTTATCATGGCTACTGCTGGTCGCAGCTTTACCAACCACCCAGGTGTTTGTTGGCCATGGTTCTTTTTCGTCTTGAAGTTGACTTTTTTCATTTTCTCAGGCGTCATCGATTACAAGGGTCACTCATATTTCTTCTACCACAATGGAGGTTCGTTCTTCCCCTTTTTTCCGAAAACTCATGCGCATCCCTAACCTCCAAAATCATCCTACAGCCCTACCCGGCGGCTCAGGCTACACACGGTCGATGTGTGTCGAAGAATTCTCCTACAATAGCGACGGCTCAATACCCACCATCACAATGACCACCAATGGGCCCTCCCAAGTCGGCACCCTAAACCCCTACGTCCGTGTCGAGGCAGAAACCATGGCCTGGTCCTCCGGCGTCGAGACAGAAACCTGCAGCGAAGGCGGCATGTCCGTTTCCTATATAGACAACGGCGACTATATCAAAGTCCGCGGTGTGGCGTTTGGTTCGGCTGGTGCCAAATCGTTCAGCGCGCGTGTGTCGTCGGCGACTAGTGGTGGAAAGATTAATCTGCATTTAGGTAGTGCTACGGGCACGTTGGTTGGTACGTGTACGGTGTCGGGGACGGGCGCATGGACTACCTGGACGACGGTTAGCTGCTCTGTTAGTGGTGCTACCGGCACTCAGGTAAGAATCGAATTCAAACTTCCCAGCACAATAGTTATCAGCCAATCTTACCTCGCTTTTCTCCGTAGGACCTGTACTTGGTCTTCACAGGCGGATCAGGGTCGCTTTTCAATCTCAACTGGTGGCAGTTCAGCTAGTATATGTCTGTTACATAGATCCGCAATGTTACATTCGTTTTACAGAGAGAAAGGGGACATCACTCCTTGCCACAGTAGAAATTTAACAATTTGGAGGATATGATATGTTTATCAACTACGACAGTGTAATCGAAGCAGATCCAAAGCTGAAGGATCGCTCGGCAGCAAAGATCTGAAAGCTGTAGTCTGTTCCCAACTTCAAGCAGGCAGTATTTCAAGCATTAAAATGACATGCCGTGTCAACTGTGCCACTAATTTGCCCACTAGCGGGCTTCTTGGGGTTAAGCACGGACCAAAACTGCTGGAAAGTCTGGAGACCGTCAATTGATGGCGAATTGACGCGCAAGGACAGAAATGCCGTAATTCGCTGCATTGCATTGACATGCACTATCATTGACCAGTACCTTGCCAGTACCTCGTACTTTACCATTACATTGTACTTTGAACATAACATATCAGTACAAAAGAACTCAAAGGGTAACAAGGGTAATCAACCGACTTACAGTCATTCAAGTACTTGAACGTCCCAACGAGCAACACGTGGGTCCAGTCCATCCCTGGCCACCGTATTGCCCATAGAGAGCCTCTAGACGACGTCGTGGTAGAAGCCGGGCTGGTCGTCATCTTCGTTGTCGAAGAAGATGATGCGGGTGGCATCGTGGTCGATGACGCGACACTACCGCTGGACATTATCCCCCAAACTATTGTCCTCAAGGAACAGGATGAATTCAGCTTCAAAATGATGAATTCTCTTCAGTCAAGAGCGTCCAGGTCCATCCAACCAAGGAAAGAGCGCTCCTCTACTTGGCCAGGTATGTGCTTGTGCTTGCCTTGGTCGTTGTTGTCGTTAGACGAACCAACTGAGACGTGAATACCGTGGCCGTGTTTGTGTTTCTAGTGAGCAGCGTGAGCAGCCGCCTTTCTGGAAATATTGATCGTCATGAAGGAGTGTCCAATACTTATGAGGAGAAGTATTTGGCACTCACGCAATAGTACTGAATGATAAGCGCTCATTAATTTCACTATGGAGTTCTCGGGTGTACCACTCCCTAGACAAGATATCAATGTCCAATGGGTCGGTCACTTATAATAGAACTTTGGTCGGCATTGGGTCAGAACAAGGTGGGCTGGCATGTTGATGAACCACGTACCCAGTTGTACCTGGCAGAGCAAGCGCCATCTTGCAAAGAAGAGGAGAGGAGAGGAGGCCGTACATAGTAACTTTGGTCATGTTGAATCAGAGGATGGGCAAGTGGGGTTATCAGACCAAACGATAATGCGGATAGAAGGGAGACCAGCTTTGCAGTACCTTGCTGTCGCGACTGTTCATTTCGACGGGACCTACAGTGGTGATATCACCATCATAAGGCGATTCCCCCTCACCATCCTATCAGATGTTGATGTTTGGGAGGTAACAAGAGGCTGGTGGAATTTTTCAGCGCCTTGTTTGACGATGTGCAATAGTACTCACACGACACCACTGACGGCGCGCAGCTGTGGGCTATCCTCGAGGGCTACAGAGCAAGCTAACATCATCAATGAGCTAACGATGAATTCGGCGGATTACATCGAGCTCGATGCAGATGCCTGTAGGTAGATGATCACAGCGAACAGGACGAGCGTATAGAGGACGGAAATAACCTTGGGGAGGCGGTCGCGCCAGAAGGTTTCCCTAAACGCGCGGCCCTTGTCGGACCAGGTGCGGAGTAAAAAGCACTCTCGAGCTCAGCACGCCGTTCAATATTAACGTTGGTAGGGGGGAAAGCCTTCCAGACTATACAAGCATTGGTACAATGCTCTCTGGCTCAGAATACACCAACTTGGAGGTGGTGATATTGAAGGTCACACAGTGCTCAGAACATAGGAACAGTCTGTTATGTTCTGGGGAAAGTATGAGAATAAGTATAAGTCGAAAAAGTTTTTTTTTCAAAATGAATAGAGCAGTTCGGCGGTCTAATGAGAGAGCGATTGGATGGTCTCATGTTCCAGCCAATCCGTTACTATCTTGCGCGTGGCAGGCTCCGCTGGGGAGAACCCCCAAGGCCTGGGTTCAGGGGGCATGGAAAATCCTCTGACGCTGACAAATTCGCCAGGGACTGGCTCTAGCATACGGCCATCAGTCGCAATGCGTCTGATTGGAGTCATAGCCTCGAGAAGCCGCATGGCAAAAAGTGGCTCGTAGTAATAGCGTTTGCGGAGGGCTAATGGATATTGTTCAAGACGCACTATGGCTCGGCCTGTATATATAATGGGACATTAGATTGAGTACCTCAAATGGGTACATTGGTGCTTTACCGGAGAACGACGCAATGTCCATCACATTACGAACAGAATTCCAAGCATTCACCTTCTGCAAGGCTTGGTGAGGACGACGACTGACAAGGCTCAACACCATTTTTCTCTGGGAGAGATCAACCACAAATGGTTGGCCCAGGTTGAGTACCATGTTATCGGAAGAAGCGAACATGGACTCCGGAAAGTCAGCGTACAAACCAATGTCTAGCAGTTGTTCCTTGACAAGATGGTCACAGATGCTTCTGTATCCTTTACGAGTAGTGAGTGAATGCGAACTGATACACCAGGGGATTCCAGAAGGTAAACAGAGGTCAACACCTTGCCTAAAGGCCTTCGAATCAGAACACAGGCGGAATCGAAGCTCTCCCAACTGTCTCGGAAAGGTTTTCGATTGGTGATAGTAAAATACACCTTTTGTGTCGGGTGGAAATTTTTCATGCGCCCGGCCATTCCAGGGAGATGAATAGTACTTGATCGCCGCGACAGGCCTCGCCGCAGACTCATCAGGGAGACCTTTGAAGTGAACAAGCCCACTTGTTACGCCCGAGAGGTCCAGTATTGATTGATTAGCCGAAACGAGTCTGCCTGACAGCAGGGTCGTAGTTCTATACTTCATGCGCGCTTTTGGGAGATCAATTTTCAGACTCTTTTTCGAACCAGATGCAACGTACTTGGTGGCGCTGCTACATATCCCCGAGCAAGAAGTGCTGTCCCTAACCATCTTTTATCGTTGAAGCCATAAATTAAGTATCGTAGGCATTGTAACCTTTGACAATAAAGGAGCATTGGCCTGGAAAATGGTGGGCGCCAAGCAAGATGGTCGTAGTTGAAGTGGAAAGGGCGAGGCGGTCTTGTGATGGGACGTGATGGGTACCGACTTTTATTTTGGAATGTCGATCACAAACTTACACCAAACCATCATCTCCCTCAATCTTGCTCAGGGCCATATCCATCCTCTATCGAAGTCCAGGAATCTCAGTTATCACTATGCCGCCCAAAGGAAAGCAACCGTCGGGATCGGGGAGCAAAGTCAAAGAGGACAAGGTAATCCGACTTATATCGCCCAGGAAGCAGCCTCGTTGACCCCTTGCAGACCTTTGGCATGAAAAATGTGTGTCGCACCAGATCATGAAAAATGCGCAGGATTAACGCCTTGCAGAAAAACAAATCGTCCAAGGTCAAGGCTGAGGTCGCACGGATCCAGCAGCAGGCCGCGATGACGGGCAAGTCCCGCGAAGCGCAGGAGAAGGAGCGCGAGAAGGCACTGCGCGAAAAGGCCATGGCCGAGGAGGAGAAGCGCCGCAAGGAAGAGGCAGCGCTGCTCAAGCCCGTGCAGACACAGAAGGTGCCCTTCGGCGTTGACCCCAAGACTGTGCTCTGCGTCTTCTTTAAGAGCGGCAACTGCGAGAAGGGTAACAAGTGCAAGTTTAGCCACGATCTGAACGTCGGGCGCAAGGTCGAAAAGAAGAACCTGTACGACGACGCCCGTGAGGACAAGATGGCCGATACTATGGACACTTGGGACGAGGAGAAGCTCCGCTCCGTCGTTCTCAGCAAGGCAGGAAACCCACGCACCCAGACCGACATCGTGTGCAAGCACTTTATCCAGGCTATCGAGACACAAAAGTTTGGCTGGTTCTGGGAATGCCCAAATGGTAGCGAGGCTTGCCAGTACCGTCACGCCCTTCCGCCTGGATTCGTTCTCAAGTCTCAAAAGAAGGCTGCAGAGGATGCTGCAAAGGCCAACGTCATCAGTCTAGAGGAGTTCCTTGAGGTCGAGGTAAGCTATTTCATTACTTCTTGGATGCTAACTAATACCTCGCAGCGGCACAAACTAGGCAGCAATCTGACCCCCGTGACGCCAGAGTCATTTGCAAAATGGAAAAAGACGAGGATGGACAAGAAGGAGGCCGAGTCGGAGGCTATGAAAAAGGCCAAAGATCTCCAGAACGCTGCAGGCAAGAATAGCGGCATGTCTGGTCGCGATCTGGTGCGTCATTACCTTTCAAGTCTCCTTCTGATAACTGACCCCTGTCTAGTTCCAATACAATCCCGAATGGTTCGAGGATGAAGAGGAGGCCGATGAAGATGAGTGGGACTTACAACAATACAGGAAGAAGAAAGAGGAAGAGGATCTGGAAGCAGAGGAGGCACGGATCGCCGCGCTCTCACTTGATGCATGAACGACGCCACATCTTTCTTCCTGCTATCATTGCTTTCCAGCGATACATCTGCCTATGCTTTCTTTCCGCATTACCACACACTCAAACCAAACCAAAGCCAATGTACATTACTTGGAATGGACACCGCATGCACGTCTCAATCCACCTCTACCAATCATATACGCATATGTATTCGCATCTTTACAAATGTTCCGGAACCAACAGCATTGGATTGGTGCTGCGAGCTAGCTCGCAAATATTTTTCTTCCCTCAACAACCGAAGAGAGATCCCATAAAATACAGAAATGATGTTGTAGTAGTACATGCTAATCGTCGTCATCACTGCCATATTCCGCGAGACCTAGCCCCGTGGTTTTGGGAGGAGGTGCCCGCTGCTGCTGCTTGGCGATAGTGGCACCCTCGTTTCTCTGCCGGAGATGAGCAAAATATTTGAGCCCTTCCAGCGTGTCGGCGCTTAAGAGTCCCAAGGGATTCGGCGGCGCTTGTGGTTGCTGCTGCTGGGGCGGCGGCGACGCGGACGCATCGCCGTTCTCTATCCTCCTCCGCTTTGGATCCCTCTGGCTATCCTCATCTCCCTCATCCTCATCCTGACCGTCGTTTTTGCCTTCCTCGTCTGGGTACGCATCTTCAAGCGGCTGTCCTTCCTCGAGCGCGCGGACGGAGCGCATGGCGTCGACGATGCGGGGGTCCATCTTGGCGCGGATCGCGTCCTGGCCCATGTCCTCCAACCTACGCTTCTCGACAACCTTCATCACCGGGTTCGGGTCCTCCGTCGCCCAGCGCACATTCAGGATCTCGTCGTTGTCGAGCGACTGGCATGCCATCGACTCCTTCGCAAATTGTGCGTGGAACTCGGAGACGTACGTCACGAATGCGACGCTGCGGTATTGGAGGACGCGTACTGTCAAAAAGAACGGAAAGGGAGAAACAGGTTAGTATGTTGGATCACACAGAAAAAACAAAGTCACGCACTCCGCTCGATGGTCCCCCACTCCCTGAAATGCCTAATGACAATCTCCTCCGTCTCCTGCCCATTTCCCGTCTCCTTGATCCGCCCAACATACAGCGTCCTATTCTGTCGGTTGAAGCTACCGACACCACCCATATCATCACGGTAGTCTGCGAACTTGTCCCTAGCGAAGCAGTCTTTGGAGCTGTCTGGCAGGTTGGCGTCGCTGTCGGGCAGCGTGTGGCGGTACTCGCACTCCCAGCCATATGGGCAGCACCCGCGCGCGAAGAAGAGACAGATGTACTGCATCCCCGTCGTGTTTGCGCGCGTTAGCCCCGAGTCTTTCTTGATGCTGCATCGCGTCTGCGACTTGACTTTGCTGGAAGAAATAGAACACAGAAGGCGAGTCAGAATTTCGATAGTTCATAAAGCCGTCACAGATCTGGGTAAGCTTACTTGGAATAACTGTCTTCCCTGTCTCCTCCAGCCCACTTGTTGTACCAGATGTCTACAAGGAACGTCAGTCATGTCTCTCTCATTAATATAAGGCTTTAGACGCACTGTATTCTTTTCCCGTCTGTACCGCTTCCTCCTTTATGACATCTCCAGGCTTGACTTGCTTCCTAGCAGGTTTTAGTTTCTTTGGCGGCTTCGGTGCCTGGGGTATGGGGTCCGGAGGGATGAAGTTTGGGTCTGTGGGCGGTACCGTGTAGCTCATCGAGAACAGAAGAGAAGTAGGAGGCAAGAATTATAGATGTGGCGGTGGTCGAGTAGTTGAAGCAGGAGCCGCGTCCCGTTGGTGGGCTGATGCTTACGTGAGCCTTGATGTAGACACGTGCGGTTGTTCTTGAGTGGCGCGTTGAGACGCCTAGTAGCACATGTTGACTGTATGTTGACCTATGGAATTGGTAGCTATTTTTCAACATGTATAGCCTCGAATTTAGACTCGTTTGATTTAATAGATCCTCATGTGGGGCAGTTGCTGATGCAAGTTCCTTCCCCTCATTTATAAAACTTGCGTGTACGAATATACTTGGAATCAGCTTGGAATATACTGTGTCATTTCGAAATATTCGTTCGATGTTCAACTTGAAGCTGTATGACTTTCTAGTACTGTGACGGTGATTAGCCACAAGTACATATAGCTATACTATAAAGAACCAGCGGCATTCAGCAGGCTGAAGACTTTCCTCGAAATTGTTAGATATGATATATATACTTGTATGATACATCAGTGATCCTGATTAAATTGTCGATGACCTCTGCAAAATTCTAACTCGCACTGCACGCATCACAGTCCGAGGCGAGATTTCCTAGGATCAGACGTAAAACACCTCCCAAAAATTGCATCAACAAGAAACCTCACAAGTTATAATTGGCTGGGGCAGCTGGCGTGTTCTCCTGATCCAAAGCATCGTAAGACCCCTGCTTTCCGCCCTCCGCAAAAAATTTCGCAGTCGCACTCGCGCTCCCAACCTGCTCTAGCATGCCCACACCCTCAGGATTTCCCCTCGTCTTATCCGCAGCCGTGAGATGCAAACCCTCCGCCGCCGCGTCCATGGGGCCATACTCAGCCCCGCCACGGTGCTCGCGCGCCTCCATCCCGGAGCGCACGTACTGCGAAGACTGGTCGACGGAGTCGCGGTTGGATGCCCACATAGAGTCCTCGTGCGAGATGACGACGGGGATGTGGACCGGGCTGTCCTTGGTGGAGATGGGTTTCGTGATGGGTTTGGAGGTGGGGTGTGCGATGTCAGCGGTGAACCAGCCCATATGGCGCACGCTGTAGGTGGGCGTGAGTGCTAGGAGAGCGGAGGGCCTCTTGAGTCGAGTAGGGGTACTGGGTGCGCGCAGAAGGGGACGGTTTCCCGGGGGCTTGAGAGACTTGGAGGCAATGGTGGAATTCATAATTTGGTAATGTCGAGCGTTGGATGTGCAGGTTGATGTGGTTGATGGAGTTGAGTTACAAGGTGTTCAAATTACTGACCGAGCAGATTCTGGAGGTTAAGGAATGAATGTCTGACCTAGGGCAGTAAATGACATCAGGGAATCATAGACGCGATAGGCATGTCTCGATCGCGACTGCTGGTCTCGAGCTCAAATGACGGTTTTGGCTGCGAGCACTCCCACAAAAATTCGAACGACTCAAGAAGATGGTACTACCTCAGTGGACGCAAAACGGTCAGATTAAACAACGCGTTTATTGACATTCGATACTGGCTGTACATGATTCATCGTCGTCGTATTAAATGCTTCAGTTTAGACTGCCAATTGAGAACGATTCGGTACTTCACAACCATTATAATATAGAGCAACGCACCACCTCTCCAGCTGTTATTTCTCAAATTTCTTCGCCGAGCCACTCGCACTGCCTACTTGGTCCACAAAGCCCACACCTTCTGGGTTTCCTGAGCCAGTATCCTTGGGCTTCGGCCTGCTCTTTCCCTCTGCTGCTGCATCTAGCTGCTCCTCGCCTCGCTTCCCAGACGCTCTATCCTTCTTGCTTGTCTCTTTTGCGCCCATCCCGCCTCGCACCGATTGGCTCTGCACGTCCTTTTGATGCAGGTTTGACGAATCCGCCGCATGGCCCTGCTCGAGCGAATCCTTCTTCGCTGGTTTTGGTACGTCGCCACGTTCAGGTCCAGGCCTTTTTGTGGACATCAGAGCTGCTGATGTTCTTCCGAGCCTTCTCGATGCATTTGCTCGGGCAGTGGCGCGGATGGCGTTGGTAGAAGCGGTGATGAATGACATGATTGGTTGAAGGTGTGTGGGGGGACAGTAATATTATGGCTGAGGATTTTGTGAGGGAATATTCCAACTATATAGCTGAAAGTGTCGGTAACTGTTGCTGACATGAAACGACGGCGAGGGGAGTGGCTTGATATAATACGCGACGGTGACGTCATGATGTGTGTGCTCGTGTGTCTATTTATATCACCAAGCTCTTAGCTCCATTCGCTATGATGCGCACGATACGTCGTAGCTTGCGCATCAGCCAAATGAGCGGTCAGTTATGTGCTCTGTTGAATTCAATTCATTCAAGTAGAGAGGTGGCATTGGTAAGTTGAAATCAGAACAGTAAACCAATATTGGTCCTTTGTGCAGAGGTCCACGCCTCTGACAATTCACATCGTCCCTGGTTCTGTACATGATATTGTATAGATAACAGCGTGTCTATGAAGTAAGTAATGTATGGTCAAAATTCAAGCTGGGGGATGAATATCTTGAGACTTTCGAACGCATAGCCAGCCTTTGATAAGTTAATACATCGTCCATGGTGAGTTAGAGAGTGTACGGAGTTGCGGTTGAAACCGGCAGGCTTGGTGTGTTTCTCTGGGCCATATGCATATACATTCGACGTTCAATACAAATTCACCATGCTTACTTCAAATGAGGAACAACGGGTGAAGATGCCTGCAGCCTGCAGGATCCTACTGCTGCTCTAAATTCTAAGTTTGTCCAACCGCGCTTCGCCACCGTACAGCTGCTCAATAACTAGGCACATCTTTAGTCCAGTTCTTACATGACCTCTGGTCACCAGGCTCTTGATCTTGTTGCGCCAGAGCAATAAAAAATTTCCCCGCCGCGGAGACTGCATCATGGAATGCAGCATCCGGATACCAAGACAGGAACTCCGGCACAATATCCTGCGCAATACGCGTTATGATCCTGAATTCCACTCCCGTCGACATAGAAGATATATATCGTCCACATTTTACATTCTCTGTGGCTAAATACAGTCTCCTGGAACTCCTATCCAGACCGGCGGATATACCATTCAAATGCGTACCCAGCTGGGGTAACGTCCGGGAACTCGGCCTTAAATTTCTCATATTGAGCTACGACTTGCAGCCAGACCTTGGGATCGAGTTTGTGAGTACCCACCCTGGCGAATCGTTTGAAGTCACCTTTGACTCCAAAGGCTGGCCAGCATCGTTGGCTTGCAGGTGAGGAGTGCTTGCGAAAGTCGAGAAGGGATCGAGCTGCAGAAGTGGTTGGTAGAACTTGCTGCAGTCTGTGTGTCAGAATGACGACGAGAGACATCGCAAAAGCAGGGGGTGGGGAAACAATGATGCAAAACCCGGTGTTGGTGCCTCGCTGTCTTGGGTCAGACTGCACAGCACCCCAAAAACAATTTCAGTGTCGACGATTGATAAAACTCCAACACCCGTCCATACTGTCCCATCGCGCGTTTCGAGAATGAATTTCGGATATACTTGAAGCGTGATCTCAGTGACCACGCCGAAGCATTGACCAGCAACGCGAAGTCCACAGAAGAGGCCGGGGCGAAAGTACGAGGTAATGATCGGCGATAGTACATCATGATCTTGTCTATGTTAGTCCAAATGGCATACAAATTTCAGAGGTAGGCATGGACGGGAAAAGTCGTCTGTCCATTTATAGCGGACGCTGAAGTGGTTCTGTGGGACATCTTTGAATAACCATAAGCTACTGATTTTCTTATTACAAAACTTATCGATGCATTGGATACTCGCGCAGTGGCGCGGATACCTGGTATGGATAGAAGTGGTAATCAATGGGCACAAGCGAGATGAACGTCAGTTCATGAGCCGCCGCAAGGATTATGGTCAGTACATTAGGAGTTCGATGGTCGCTACATAAATTTCGTCCCCAGGCTTATCTTTGGGAATGAATCTTTCTTTATTCCACGATAAAATAAAGTGTATAATTTACTTGATAGACTTTGGCGAAAGAGCACCAGCCGCTTGGCCGAATTTGGCATCCTTTCCCATGGACCTCCGGATCCAAAGCTCGAAACTCAATTTACAACTCTCCCAAGTCCAAATTCCAACGTGAACTCATGCAAAGAGTGCTAGCGATAGGCAAATATACCTGGAATCCGGTCAAATAGAGCGGCAATATGACGGACGTATCTATATTTATGAAAAGCTGTGACTCTGCCAAACCGTGTATTCAGCCGACCCAAGCACTTACTCGACCAGATATGGTGCATGCACTCCTATTTTCAATCTTTGTTCATTCAAGTTTGACTGAGTACTTGAGCAACACATACACAAGAAAATAAATCAGTGATATGCAAATGATATCAGGAGAAGACAGACTGGATTATGCCAACAGTGAAATCAAGAGAAAACCGACAAGGTTATTTTTACGCACGTGACCGGTAATCATACAAACGAGGGCCTACAGCGCACAGCTTGGATCAACTCCATAGATCTGTGAACCAATCCGAGATCGACCTCCGAGTCAGCTATGCCAGACTATAAAATGTCTATTTCTCCATTACCTTGTTCGCTAACTGATCCGGCCTCTTTATACTCTCTATACGGACATCCTGGCCATGCCCACCGACTCTGCAAGGTCGAAACAGGCCCAGACAGCCGTCAAGCCTCTTAAACGCGGTAGAGCATGTATGAACTGCCGGTGAGGACATCTCTATACTACTAGAGGCTTTATTCTGGATTCTGACGCGTCTACAGCTTCCTCAAGATTGTACGTACGGCTTGAGATCAACGCGCTTGTTCTCTCTCTGATCACCTGTTTGTAGAAATGCGATGGAGAGAAACCAATATGTGGGCCGTGTCGGATGCACCCGAAGGACGATGAGTGCGAGTACGCAGACGGGCCTGGGAGGTCACGGACGAAGGTGCTAGAGGATGCAGTGTCCAGATTGGAGGCCCGGCTGCTCGAATTGGAGAGCTCAGAGAGGTCGTTGCCCTCTGTCGCCCTTCATGACAACCCATACCACCTCAAAGGTTGGTGCAATTCCAAATCACCTCCTTCGCACAACCCAGACTCCCCCGCTATCTTTGCACGACATTTATCACCATTCCCTCTAACTTCTACAACGTCCAGTCTTCCTTCCGGTAGGCACTGGAGCACGTTTTCGAAGCGGGGCACCAACACTGAATTGACAGAATCGACAGGGTCGAGCGGACACTTGGCATCACTAGATCGATACTCAATACCAATGCCTCCTCGACTCCCTCCGCGACAAGTCCCTCCGGTGACAATTGGACCTTCATCCCACGGGCCTGTCTACAATCCCGGTTCTAGCTCGTCTTCGGATGACCGCGCGTCATGGAGCAGCTCTCGGTGGGTGGCCGGATCCCCGGCTTGCCATCTCATTGCTTACTAGCAATCCGAACCCAACAGCGCATATTCTGGAATGCACGCCGTCGTGCCCCCTGGCTCAGAGAGTTCGTTCTTCTCGTCTGCAAGCAACATTGGAATTGGGGGCGGCCAATTCAGCATTGACTCTTCCTCGTATCGCAACAATACAAACCTCACAATCAACTTCCATCGTAAGTTTGTCCATTGACCAGAATAAGGGCTAGTACGATTCTAATCCCGTGTCGTGACATGCCGCATATCAAGATGGCCCGCCAGCAGATAACATCCGCCTCTCCGGAGAGCCATTCGATTCAAAAACGGGCGCTGGCCCTTCTTCACTCCATGGGTCTGCTCAATATTCTCAATACCAGCCATACCCTAGGCTCCCGTACTCTCACACTCCCAGTCCATTTGAGTCCCCAAGCACAACTGACCGCTCGTTTCTGCCCACGCGCCACATCCGCGAAGGGTTCAATCCAACACATCCTTATGACATTCCCACTGCAGAATATAGGCAGTTACACACCGTTTGCCTTTCACCCCCTGCACCACTTACCCCGCAGGAAGCCGTAGCGGAGTCATCTAGGACAGGTAGACGACGACTCCTTACAGAAGAAGATACTAAAGAGCGACCTACGACAAAGCGTATACCTCGAGCGTCGCCCCAAAACCATGAGAGGCGCAACACCCGCTCCAGCCCGTCGTCTGACTCCAATGAAGAACTGGCCGACGACGGGGCGGATAATGGCCGGAGGCTTGACCCACACCAGCCCACTTTCGCCTCTCCCAAGAAAAAGCGGACAAGCACCCTGACCCCGCATCAGTCAGCGGTGTTGCATGCTTTTTTAGCGCAGGTAGGCTCCCAACATCTTGACACATTGACTAAGCTCACGTCGCGGACGCTTACAGTCCCGCTTTCCGACGACCGCGATGAGGGAAGAAGTCGGTCGTTCTATTGGACTCAGTGCGAGGAAAGTTCAGGTATTTTAACTCTTACAACTCGTTGTCACAGCGCGTCTATTGACCGTCATCGATCCGACAGATATGGTTTCAAGTAAGTGATACGGCATTGTTTAATGGACGCAGCTGATACTACACCTCATTTAGAATCAAAGACAGATGGCAAGAAGACCCCGTATCCGAAGCGATACACCAACCCGACGGCCCCCATACGGGCCTTTCCCATGTGCCCGGAATCCGTACGAGGGGAGCGACTCGATATAGTACGCCGCCCCGACGGACGTCATGATCGGCCCCTTTTGTCTGTTTGTATCATCGTGCTTTTAAACACCATTGCACGCACCATATGTTGTGACCTGCTCGCCAGCGAAATACATGGTGATACGTGCACGCTCGCGCTCACCACCGATTTGCCTCTAACTCAACTTTTCCGCGCTACTCGTACAGCCACATCTTCGCTGTCATCCGTTACTCACTGTCAACGCACGCCATTCCGCACGTTACACACGGTCCCCGTCCCTCTCTGAGCCCCGACGGCATCGCGTTGCGACCATCCCACACCCTTTGCCCTTCACAACACCCACATCCACAATTACTAAAATTAGTAACCTAGCGTGCCTGGCGCACGGCTAGGCGAATTTCCCACGACTCATAGACGCGCGTCTATTTACGGAACACCACCCCGCAAGCTCATTGGCGCCACACCACATCGTGGATATACTTAGAGAGACTCTAGTATGTATGTATTTACCCTCGGATTTATGTTTTTCTCTGTCATTTTCTTGTTTTATCATTGCATAATTTTTTCTTCAGTCTCAATAACCCTGCTTCACCGTACCTATCTTTCTTGTTCTCAATTTGTTCATACCTCTTGGTCTTCTGGCTTCTCCCTCTGGAAATATGATCTCCATATACTTTACTACCTCCATCTAGCGAACATTTTTTGATTACATACATATCTTAGCCACTTGGGTATAAAAGCTGCAAGTATGTTTCTTAGGAATCCAGACTTGTTCTCCCCTCTATGCTTGACCAAGTATGCTTGACCAAGTGGGGAAATATTCCCGTGGATTTATCTATAGTAAATGGTATATATCTTTGAGTTATTTCGCAGAATATCTGTGTAAAAGAGAAAACTAATACATGATTTTTGCGTAAAAATGTTGGGTGCGCAAACATTCTTTAGTCAGTGCGTGAACATTTGCCTGTGCGCGCAAACATTTCGATAAAAAAACTGATGATCTGCGTAAACATGTTCATGTTTTGCATGTAAAAATTTGTGTCCCCGTAAAAATGCTGGGTTTTGATGAGTTGCGCAAAATTTTGTGTGAGCGTCCGTAAACATGTTTGTGGAGTGCGTACACAGCGGGCATTTACATGAAAGTTGGACAGACAAAGGCTGGGCATTCGTTGGGCTCTTTTCAAAAAAGCTCGATCATTACCGGCACTATAATACTTGGGGTATATTTTGGAAATACCCAATGGCCCTTTGTTCTTTCAAAAGCATCAAAGGAAGTTCATCTTCTACTTGATTGGTATAGGCAGAGTATTTCTTCAATATACCCAGGCTTTGACCACGCTTTCACCGCAAGCCTGTTATGGCAATGCCCGTTGTGGTAAAGGTTTGTGACAGCCGTGCCGGCTGGCTGCCGATCGGAGTCTGAATTGCCATTGGCCCACCTAATTCTGGATGTACAGCCTACAGAACATACCAGATTTCGCTGGAAATTGGCTGAGAGGTCAAGGTACATTGTATCTCAATGATAAGACTGTTAATTATTACTGCGGCGCATCTTTGTGGCGCTCAGAGAGGCAGCAGTGGCAAACCGAGGCACTGATGGGCAAGTTCCGGGCGGTGCACGTGATCACGCATTCCCGCCCTTAATCGTTGGAAGACGCACCATCCACCCAATAACAGGCTTTGGACGCATAGCTAGGTCACAAAACAACACTGTAGTATAGGTATACTCTATCAGCTGTGAAGGTCACCATGGCAGGTGGTGTGTGATTCTAGGAGAGCCACTCAATCCGGTTTTCAGGCTAACACACTCCTGCACTGTTTTAGTACTTCCCAAGTAATGTACTCTTACATAATACCCACACCACAGTGGTGTTTCTTTTGGTTTATATATAGGTCCAAAGCCTGTTATTGGGTGGATGGTGCGTCTTCCAACGATTAAGGGCGGGAATGCGTGATCATGTGCACCGCCCGGAACTTGCCCATCAGTGCCTCGGTTTGCCACTGCTGCCTCTCTGAGCGCCACAAAGATGCGCCGCAGTAATAATTAACAGTCTTATCATTGAGATACAATGTACCTTGACCTCTCAGCCAATTTCCAGCGAAATCTGGTATGTTCTGTAGGCTGTACATCCAGAATTAGGTGGGCCAATGGCAATTCAGACTCCGATCGGCAGCCAGCCGGCACGGCTGTCACAAACCTTTACGCACTCCACAAACATGTTTACGGACGCTCACACAAATTTTTGCGCAACTCATCAAAACCCAGCATTTTTACGGGGACACAAATTTTTACATGCAAAACATGAACATGTTTACGCAGATCATCAGTTTTTTTATCGAAATGTTTGCGCGCACAGGCAAATGTTCACGCACTGACTAAAGAATGTTTGCGCACCCAACATTTTTACGCAAAAATCATGTATTAGTTTTCTCTTTTACACAGATATTCTGCGAAATAACTCAAAGATATATACCATTTACTATAGATAAATCCACGGGAATATTTCCCCACTTGGTTATGCTTGACCAAGTGGGGAAATATTCCCGTGGATTTATCTACAGTAAATGGCATATATATTTGTATTATTTCGTTGAATATCTGTGTAAAATACATCATTTTTGCGTAAAAATGTTGGGTGCCCAAACATTCTTTAGTCAGTGCGCAAAAATTTGCATGTGCGCGCAAATATTTTCATCTCGAGTGCACAAACATTAGTGATCTGCGTGAACATATTCATATTTTGCGCGTAAGTATTTGCGTCCCCATCAAAATACTGGGTTTCGATGGGTAGTGTAAAGATATGTGTGAGCGTCCGTAAACATGTTTGTGGAATGCGTAAAGGTTTGTGACAGCCGTGCCGGCTGGCTGCCGGTCGGAGTCTGAAGTGCCATTGGCCCACCTCATCCTGCATGTACAGCCTGCAGAACATACCAGATTTCGCAGGAAACTGGCTGAGAGGTCTACGTACGGTGTATCTCAGTGATACAGTTGTTATGTATCAGTGCGTAGCCTTTTTGTGACTCTCAGAGCCAAATGTGGCAAACCGAGGCACTGATGGCCAGGTTCCATGTGGTGCACGTGACCCCGCGTTCTGGCGCTTAATCGTCGGAAGACGCACTATCCGCCCAATAACAGGCATCAGACGCATAGCTATACTACATAACACTACTGTACTGTAGTTATGTAAGAGTACATTACTTGGGAAGTACTAAAACGGTGCAGGAGTGTATTAGCCTGAAAACTGGATTGAGTAGCTCACCTAGTATCACACACCACCTGTCACGGTGTCATTCAAAGCCTGTGCAGTATAACTACAGTACATTGGTGGTTTGTGGTGTAGCTATGCGTCCGAAGCCTGTTATTGGGCGGATAGTGCGACTTCCGACGATTAAGCGCCGGAACGCGGGGTCACGTGCACGCGTCAAAATTGGCATCCAGTGCCTTAATCCTGCAACAGTTGGCTCTGGAAACTGTAAAACGTAGCGCAGTAGCAAATATCACACTCAACGTTAATTAAATCTATATTCACATCCCACAGCCAAATTTCAGTGAAATTTGGTGTGTTCTGGAGCCGGCAGGAGTAGAATTAGGTCGACTCATGGCAGTTTAAACTCCGATCGGCAGGCAGCCGGCACGATTGTCACAAACCTTTACGCATTGCACAAAGATGTTTACGGACGCACACACATATATTTGCACAACTCATCAAAACCCAGAATTTCTACGGGGACACAGATGTTTACGCGCAAATCATGAATATGTTTACGCAAATTATGAATGTTTGCGCACTCGAGACCAAAATGTTTGCGCGCACATGCAAATGATTGCGCACTGACTCAAAAATGTTTGCGCACCGAACATTTTTAGGCAAAAATGATTTATTGGTTTTCTATTTTACACAGATATTCAACGAAATAATCCAAAGATATATACCATCTACCGTATGTAAATCCACGGGAATATTTCCCCACTTGGTCAAGCATACTTGTGTTTGTGTTTTGGCGCGTTCAGTGATGCGCTGACGCATCAACGGTTAGCAATAGATTATGTGTACCCTTCAATTTATCTAATACAGACATTACTGGGAGTTTGACAGCGGAAGAATCGGTGATTGGTATTACAACCTACATCTCACTAAATTTCTTGTCATGCTCCAATGTAAACGTCATGTCTACTCATACCTTCACTATGTATGAAAACTCACAAATAATCTGAAAAGAATAAGAGGCGCATGTAAGCGGAGAGGCGTTCTATTCTCATTTATCAATGCATACCTGGGCAAAGGATATTGTGTGCGGCCTCCAACTTCCATATTCGCAATCAGCCTCCTTCCTTCTTGGGTCTGGTTTCCCCGCGGCTATCGCTCCAGATTTTCCGAACAGATGTAACAACGGGCTTCCATATGCGTAGCTGGTGGCTTCCGTTGCTGACGTGTGCGCCGAGTACGCGTGTGCTTTCGCCTTCGTGTAAGACATGTATAATTTCTTGGGCGGGTGACGTTGTTGGGCTGAGTTGGTGGGTTTTTCATACTTCCTGTCTATGTCCCAGCGCACCTAGCGATAGTATAATTGATTTCTCGGTATTGAACTTTGCACCAGAGGCTTTTACTTCATCTAGCATGCGTGTTAGGTATCCAAGGTCATCCGTGGAGGATAGGTACATTCAAGTGGTATCATCTGCAAAAAAAATGTATAATTATGGGCTTTCTGTTTGTACTTTGACACAGGATCTGCGTGCGTGCGTTGCTGTGCAGGCCTTTCATTGTCAATGTGTTAATACATGTCTCGAAGATATTTTGCTGTTGGAAAGCGGCCTTGGAGGTGATCGTGCCGGGTTTTGTCATGAGCTTTTTCTTGATCAGGAACTTAATCTGGATGTATCGTCTCCGGTGCTACCTTTGCAAGGTCGACTGTTAGAACCCTAGTCAGAACTGAATTCGTAGTCGGCATGTACTACTAATAGCTGACTGTTTTCGATGTTTATTTTGTTCTTCTTTTTATAGAGGTGACCATCCAGCCCTCGGCAACACATTCGTATACCCTCGTCGGCAATATTATTGTATACTCTACAACTTGGTCAGTTGTTGGTCAGTTTTTGAGATTTCAAAACTCGCTCTTTTAGAATTGGTCCACTCAGATGGAGTCATAACATTAAGTGAGCATAACGCATTCTACAAAAGTAGTGGTGACTGAGTATCTGGCACCATAGCTCTAAGCTAAGCTCGATCTGACAAGACGAGGACTTTTGCTAAATCTGTGGTGGCTGTACGATTAGTCAGCGTCCTCTTTGGAGGGTTTGCGCCTCCTCAGAGTCCCCACTGTGAACAAGTCCAAGGTTCGACCTCCAAATTACTTCACTAAACCATATAACCCGAATCTCTCTATTTTCTTGCTCGCCAATTGATCCGGCCCCTTTCCACTCTCTACAACGACGTCCTGGCGATGTTTGTCCCCTTTACAACGTCAAGACAGCCCCAGAGAGCCGTCAAGCGTCGCGAATCTAGTAAAGCATGTTCGCGCTGCCGGTAAGGATATCTCTACGCTACGTGAGGCTATCTCCTGAATCTGACACATCTGCAGCTCTCGCAAGCTCGTTCGTACAGCTTGGTCCCAACACAAGCTTTCTCCCTCTGATCACCTCTTTACAGAAATGCGATGGCGAGAAACCAATATGTGGGACATGTCGTAGACACCCAAGGGATGATGAGTGCCGGTACTACGTGGACGGGCTTGGGCGGTCAAAGAGGAAGATGCTAGAGTACCAGCACTACGCGGACGAACCTGAGAAGTCAAAGAGGAAGATGCTAGAGGATGCAGTGTCCAGGTTGGAAGCCCGGCTGCTCGAGTTGGAGAATCCACAAAGATCGTCCCCTTCTGTCCCCGATCCATATCACTGGATGGGTACCGACACCGAATTCACAGAGTCGAGGGGACACTCGGCATCACCATATCAATTCCCAACCCCAATACCTCCTCGACTCCCTCCGCCACAAATCCCTCCGGTGACGGTTGGATCCTCATACCAGGGGCTTGGCTACATTCGTCGTCCTATCTCGTTCACAAATGGCGGCACATCACCGAGCGGAACGTGGGTGGTCGTATCCCCAGGTTTTCATTGAATTCCTTATTGACAATCCGAACGCAACAGCGTATATTTATATTCGGAAATGCCCGCCGACGTGCCCCCTAGATCAGGGAGTTCGCTCTTCTCGTCCGCCAGCAACATCGAAATTGGGGGCGGCCAATTCAGCGCTGACTCTTCTTCACATCGGAATAATACGAGCTTCACAATCAATTTACATCGTAAGTCTCTCTGCTGTTCAGAATGCAGGCCAGTACGATTGTAATCCCGGTTCCTTGACATGCCACAAATCAAGATGGCCATCCAGCAGATCACTCCAGCCTCTCCAGAGAGCCATTTGATTCAATAACAGGCGCTAACCCTTCTGCACTCTATGGATCCGCTGGATATCCCAAATACAATCTATTCCGTGGGCGCCGTTACAATCCCATTACCAGTTCATTCGAACCCCTGAACACAACCAAACTCGGGGGTCTGAGCACTGCAGATCTTCGACGTATGACGGTTCCCACCATGATCGCGGAGAAATGGGGAGACCCTACGGAAGAACATACTAGAGAGCAACCTATGGCAAAGCATATACGTCGAGCGTCGCCTCAGACCTATGAGAGGCGCTCCAGTCGCTCCAGTCCGTCGTCTGACTCCTATGACGAACTGACCGACGACGAAGCCGATAATGACAGGTGGCTTGACCCGCACCAGCCACTCCAACCCACTTTCTCCATGCCCAAGAAAAGGCGGACAAGGAGCGCCTTGACCCCGCATCAGTTAGCAATGCTGCATGCCTTACTAGCGCAGGTAGGCCGCCAACATCTTGACACATTGACTAAGCTCACGTCGCGCTTGCAGTCCCGCTTTCCGACAACCGCGATGAGGGAAGAGGTCGGTCGTTCTATTGGACTCAGCGCGAGGAAGGTTCAGGTATGTTTTACCTTATGACCTCGTTGCAGCACATGTATTGACCCACATTGATCCGACAGATATGGTTCCAAGTGAGGGATACAGCATTGTTTAATAGACGCAGCTAATATTATATCCCCTATAGAATCAGAGACAGAAGGGGCGCAGCAGCCACTCTGGCCCGTCGTCCGACTCTAATGACGAACTGGCCGACGACGAGGCGGATAATGGCCGGAGGCTTGACCCACACCAGCCTCTCCAGCCCACTTTCGCCTCGCCCGAGAAAAAGCGGACGAGCACCTTGACCTTGCATCAGTCAGCGGTGCTGCACGCCTTACTAGCGCAGGTAGGCCGCCAACATCTTGACACCTTAACTAAGCTCACGTCGCGGATGCTTAAAGTCCCGCTTTCCGACGACCGCGATGAGGGAAGAAGTCGGCCGTTCTATTGGACTCAGCGCGAGGAAAGTTCAAGTAGGTTTGACCGTACAATCTCGTTGTTATAGTGCGCGTATTGACCTCTACCAATCCGACAGATATGGTTTCAGGTGAGTGATACGGCATTAATTAATAGATGAAGCTAACACTATACCGCTCTTAGAATCAGAGACAGATGGCGAGGCAACCCCATAGCCAAAGCGACACCAGATTGCCTCAACACGGGCCTTTCCTAAGTGCCTCACAGCCCGTGTCAGTATATGCTGCGGCCAACGATCGGCCTCTAAACCGGTCGGCGAGTTCATCGGAAAACATACTGGTCCCTCAAGAAGATCGTTCTGGTGTGCAAGTTCAAGACCAAAGGGATAGTTGGCTCGCTGTGACACGTCCAGTCTCAACACCCGCTTGATTCACTTGATAAGGGAACTTTGATGCCACCGCCATTGTCCTTGATGGAAGGCTAAGTTACTATCTTATCTCTCTTCTTTTATATGTATGTGCGCGATGCGCATATCTGTACTAACACTACTGTTGATCTCGTGCCCCTCTACGTTCCCGCTCTTTCTCAGTGTTTTTCTTCAGTGTTACAATTCTCTCAGCATCCTTCGCCAGACCCTCTGATTGATATTGCTAATATAGCCCCAGTTTGACTTCCCTCACCGTTTCTCTAGTCCCATTGGATATGTACATAGGTCTCAATTGCAATATTCACTAGCATCACTTGTTTCAACGCCATGGCAGTTTGGAGACATTCATTCCTTCAAACAGAGCTTTGATGTTGCTTCCTCTGCGATGGTTCTGGATACAACTTGCTTCAAATGTTATGAACATTAGAGCATTGTTTGCCACATATTCATATTCTCGTCAATCATTGGCTTGAACCGCACGAAGCCCGAAGTTCCACAGCAATATAATAAGAGGCACAACCTGTCCAAAATGCTCGATATCTCTGCTATCGTCACAATGGCATTCCTGGATTTCTGGATTGACATACCCTGAGGGTTCGATCAATGTGGCAGCAGATGTTGGTGATGTTCAAGTGATGTTTTGAGGGATGGCTTGAATAAGTTTGAGTAGCAGCACAAACACTAGATGAAGAAGTTCCGTACTGCATTGGTGTCATCGGTTGTTTACATATATAAATCTGAATCCTTCAAATCCTCTCATTGCGCACCGGTGTTCATGTCCTGTAGGTAGCATTATTGGAATACTATATTGATTACCAACGCTTCCGTTCCCCTATTGTTATTCTGCCATCGTTGTCTTACGTTCACGATTATTCACTTAGTGACATGGTTGGTTTCAATGTATACCACTGATCGAAATTGCTTAGGTTCATGCAGAAATTATTTAAACGGAAGCAAGCACAAATGGGGTAGGTTGGATGTTGATACGCTACCCCTGACGTCATGATGGTTGACCCTCATATCTATTATATCATCACACTTTCAACGCCATTCATGTCGCCGATGATGCCCACCATACGTTGCGGTGTGTGCACCAGGAAGATGGACGGTCAGCAATAGGTTACGTGTACCCTTGAACATATCCAATACAGGCGGGATTGGTAGTTGACAGCAGAAAAATAAGCGATCGGTATCACAGTGGGATCTTACAAGCTAAGTACATCTCCTCGAATTGTTCGCGCTACTCGATGTTAACATCATATCTACGCCATTATCTGCGTAGAGTCTTGAGTAATTCGGTAAGAGAACGAAGTGCATGTAAGCGGAGATGCGTTTCATATTTATTTGTCGATACATACCTGGAGATAGAATCAAGAAATACATTGCGATGGTCGAGTACAACATTTCAGAAGCAGTACTATCAGCATATTGCAATCAATTAGCCTACAACAATTATGAGCTCAGATATGCAGGACACATACCCCAGGGAAGCTAGGGAGGCGAACATGCTCGAGCGCGCTGGTGCCTGGCGAGGGAGGGTTTCTGTAAGGTGTGCTCCCCGATCGCGTGCGACCGGTTGAGAACGGCAGCGGCAAAGTGAACGAGCGTTCGTTGTTTTTTCGACTCTCAGATTTCGCCCCATCCGCGGACTGGCTTCGCTGAGGTGATGGGCGGGACGAGGATGAGGGAGGTGGCGACTCCTCGAAGTGCAGGCCTGCCACTCCGGAGTCGGTTGACGTGCGCTGGTGCTCGTCGGCTCTGATGGAGTCCGTTGATAATGAGGTGATGGGAGACATAGAATCGGTAGCAGGGGATGAGGGCTCCTGACGGTTTCCAGCGCTAGTCGAGGTGTTGATAGTAGGAGGCTCAGTGCGGCGCGTGGAAGGTACGAAGACGGATTTTAGGCGTTGAACGACAGTAGCCATGTGTAACTGCTCTTGCTATGGTACGGAGTGGTTGGTGGTAGAGGATGACGCAGTCAGACAGGTTAGAAGGAACCAGAAGACCCCACCTCCAAACGCTTTATATATTGGAGCGCTTCGAGACTGATCACAGCATGACGGCAGCCTCGAAGCACTAGCCATCTCTAAGTATCCAATGCAGGTCATTGATCGCCTCCGGACTAAATAGACCAGCTTCTTCTGCTCGACGTCGGATATGGACGACCACGTTGTCGGCTCGGTTCCCAATTGGCGTGCCACACAGTCTAATGGACGCTTCGATCATATCCAAAAAACACTAGAAAGTCCAATGTATTTCCAGTTCGGCCAGAGCACACGTTTTCAATTGGTGTACACCTATCGATTGAGAGCCTGAATGTTGCATGAAACTGACCCAAGGATCAGACGAAGTGATAAGGGAGATGAAGTGGGCTAACCTCTGGACGTCAGCGCACGTCAAGCGCTGCCTCGTCGCCTCCGGTGCTATGAACAAGAAGCCCACGGGGAGTCAACGTAAGTTTGGGAAGCCCCAGAACCTGATCTAGGCGCTCTATTTACCTCGGTCAGGTTTGATTGGCTGATGGATAGAACATTTCAGTTGAAATCTGATCAGTGCCGATGCGTATCCAGTCAAGCTTCTTCAAGTCCAAGATACGAGAGTACATACACCATTTCCAGCATGAGCGCTCCAGCGTGTCAATACAAGTGCTTTGTTGTATCGGCCTTGAATCGCCCGTCCAGGTGAATCCATATTGGATGTAAGTACGTACAGCGAACATCAGTGGCAACGGATTCTATTCATATTTCGTCACCAGTCAAAAGGTTGGCGCTCAGTCAAGCCTTAGCCGAGAGATATGGGTAGCGTCTTTCCTAAATGAAACTCAATACGACTGAGGAGCCATTGCTGGCAAAGTCATGTCACAAGTGCGACAATTTATATACATTCGTGACAAAGGGAGTAGAGACCTGTTGGAAAAGCCAATGCGTTCTATAGCCTATCCAACACCACGCCCAGTGGCAGTTCGTCAGGCTTCGGAGGACGAAAGCTGACCGAAGGAATCGAAGAGAGGTAAGTTCCACTCTAAGATTAGGAGACAGGCAGGCGTTCGCTGGAGTGGAAGCGAAAGCTGCAGCTGAGTCCTGTGCGCCACATCAGTCGCGAGCCATTAGGTACCGAGAGGGTTCAAAGAAAGGGCGGATTGTTGGATGATTTGCCCTGAGAGTGCGACTATCATCTGAACAAAGGAGGCCACAACCACGGTTAACAAGCAGCGATACCAGATCTAGAATTAAGACGTTGTTGCATTATCCAGTCGCCTAAGGCCAGGCGGACGGACAGAGAGTATACGGAATATGGCATGCTAAGCCTTGATCTTCGCGGCTGCTCGAGATAGTAGAATCGAAAGGTGAGAGCAATGTAGTACGTTCTTGTCATCGCAGAAGAAGTCATTTCCTAGCGATCCCGCTCACGACATATTTTTTGTCAGAAGTTCCAACGACCATAAGTTTAGCCCCGGGGAACACCGCCGGCATATGGTGGATGAGCTCTTCCGCAGCACAAAGCGGATATCCAGGAGAAAATGTAGGGAACGTGCTCTGATAAAGATGCCATACTTCTTGCTGAAGAACGTCAGCTTGTGGCGATGCGACGAACATATTCCTGGCCCTTAACGGGGTCGATCAAAAACGGGTTATGTGGGCAAGATACGGGCGGTAAGATGACGATACGTACCATTCGTCGTAAAGTTCAACCAGGGTTTTTGTAGTCTTCTCTGTCCCCATCTCCGGGTTCTCGGCAGCGACGGTGCGTGCAGGTCGAGTTTTTGGTGATTTTAAAGCAGTCATAACTTTATCACTTGAAACCTCTGCGCGAACTTGCGTTCGTCTGCGCTTAGACATCGCAGGCTTGGTGCCTGTGCGCGGAGCCGCATGCTGTGGGGTCACCATCGAACCACATTTGTCCTGCCCTCCTGTTGGTGCTGGCGAAACAAGTGGCTCTGTGGTATATGGGACATTTTCTGTCGCACCAGCACTGCTGGAGGCCGTTTGCGCAACTTCCTGAGAGAGGATGCAAGAAAGCACCGCGAGCGCGTCAGTTGCCCCAAGCATTGACTTCTGATCATAAGCAATTACACCTACTTCGACCTCATTTCTCTCAGATAGCCCATCGGATTTCAACTCATTTCCTTCTACGGTGGCTACACTGTGCTGGATGTACTCCATCGCGCGCCCCAGTGCGGCCATCGCCTCCGCAAGCTGCTGCGCCGTGAGCCGAAGCTGTTCCTTCAAGTCTTCATTTTCCTGGCGAAGGACGGTGTTTTCTTGTGCAAGCACCCTGGACGGCCTTTCGCTGTTGGCAAGTTGATCCTTCAGTCTATCCGCCGTGGATCGCGCTCGCGAGAGCTCTGCCTTCAAGTTGTGCAATGCTAATGCAAGATCCTACTTTGTTTATACAATCGAAGCCGGCGGTGAAAATGGAGAGCACGTTTACCTGCGTTGCTGTCGTCTGTTGCCATAGTTGATGATTCTTAGCAGTCTGAGCAAGAGGGCGCAGGGGAGACCGAATAATGAGTACTGAGTACTGAGCACTGAGTCGCAGTGTTGTCGTAGTTAGTCAAAGGGGTTCAGTCGTCGGAGTCTGAATACTACATATCGTAATGTCACTGTCGGCTGCAACATTCCTTGCAAATTCCTTGTCTGTCTTCTGTCTTTCGTTCTTTCGGCGTCTATTTCGCATAGAACGTTGACTAGTACAAGTTTTTATGTAATTGGGGTATACAAAAAACAGAACTTCATTTGGAGTGATTTTCACAGGTATCCAAATGAGTATTTGATGTTGTGGTCAAGAAAGGGTCCAAAAATGCAGGAAAGGATTGACGGGGCAAGTTTCGGTATCAAGAAGATTTGTCTGCCACTTTTACTTGATAATGACGAGCTTCACTTTCCTGAACTTGGAGAAATCAGTGCGTAAAAGGTGAAGCCCCATCACTGGTTTTCCAACTCACGGAATCAAGGCTACCTAACATTCCACGCTAGGCCGCGTACAATGAAGTTTATCTCCGCTCCGACTTCAATCGACATGCACCGAGCCTGCGGAAAGACCTCCGTCAGGAGCGTCAACAGTCCTGATGCGGTGCTTAGAGGGCAGTTTGGAGTAGATTTTGGGAATGTTTCCTGGTAGACCTCCCACACGCTTCGTTGCAGAATGTCATTACCGGTCGAAGTGATGAAAACTCTTGTCAGCCTAGTCAAATGTGTTGGTAATGGAGCATTAAGGCGCAAGGCGATAAATACGAACCAGTTCTCATATTGCTCTCGCGGAGTGACCGTTTCTTTATCAGACGGCAAACGGTTGACACTTTGTACTGCGTGATTCCCCGGTCTCAAAGATGCTTTGGGATGAAAGGGAGGTTTCTGTTTCAGTGCAAGCTCGCCGCGAGTTAGAATAACAGCTTCTGGAGTTGAGAGAATATTCATCTCATGGCGAGCGGATGTTGCACTAATGACTGTAGCATCATATGCAACGGGCTCGTTGATTCGTAGTGCCTGATAGAACGGAAATTCAGAAAGAGCGTGACAAAAGGCCTGACAGAGAGCGTACTGTCGTATCCTCATCGCAAGATAAGGATAAGTGGTCTGACCGCGAAAAGGCGATGGGAATGATGGGATGGGTTTGAGTATTGTTTGATGAACATTCTTTGCTTCTTCTCAATGTCTGCTTCTTTATCTGCGGCCTGTTGAAGGCTGTAGCTGACCTTATATGTTGAATGTACTTCATCGCACGCGCCAGTGCAGTCATAGCCTCTGTAAGCTGCTGCGCCGTGAGCCGTACCTGTTCGCGTAATTCCGCGTTCTCGTCGTGTAGCCTCGCGTTTTCTTCCTGAAGCTGGAGGTTTACGATCGGTGAAAAGGAGTCCAGCTTCAAATTTTTTTTGCCGCGTGACTGGACTTGTTTAGCCTGAGCAATGTCTTTGGGTGTGTGAGGCTTCGACGAGACGGCCAAGAATTCTACATAATAAGTTTGGCGGTCAACATTTTGAACAAAAAGTCACGATATCAATACCTTTGCCTTTATAAACATACTCCATAATCTCTACGTAGATTCCTGCGTTAAAAATGAGGGAAATGAGCTGATATGAATTCGATGGTGGTAATGAGCTAGGTTCAGACTCGGTTGAAGAACATCAAGCGCTCATATTGAAACTTTGAATCTCCGCCTAGTGGTTGCAATGTGCCGAAAAGCCGAACACAACAATGATGATCTGAATCAAACCTGGATGAGTGGCGTTGTGACTTGCTTGCTTGAATTACCCTTCTATAGTGGGTCTGAAATTTGAAATATGTACTATTCATGAAATCTAAGAAGGTGGTCAGAAGGTGAAGAGTAGCGGGTCCACGCGAAACGGTACAGTTCTACTCAAGGTAAGAAATCCCAAATTTCAACTGTTTGCTCGTCGTCATCCTTGACAAGAACCATCCGAGGCAGCCACTACCACCCATCGTCAAACACACGGAACAATCAGCGTAACAGCCAACCCTGGGTTGAGTATCAGATTAGTCACAATCAAGTCTACGCTCTTAGTACAGTAGCTCTAAGGGAGACGGCAGACAATCACAAAGGTGAGCATCAGGCTACAGTGTCCAAAGGCGACGCACTCTGTTTCGAACGGCGTTGAGTGACCAAGGCGGGCAGTGAGGCATTGACTCGAGGACGACAACAGAATTTTATTATATTAGTTTTGTTATACACACAAAAACGATCCGCTTATCAAATGTTCTGACAATCACAAAACCCAATGCCTCTCATATTCGGGGAAGTGGAGGGTAGGAGTATCTGTGAACATCCTGCACGCAACCTCTGCCCGAACTCCCAGCTCCTGCCAATTGCTGAGAAACGGAAGCACGGCGACGGTCATTCCTTCTTTCTTTATCCAGCAAAGGGCTGCGCGGTCCATGCGATGATGCTGATCCGGTAAACACACGGAGACGCTGTGGAGCTCATGTTCTCGGGACAGAACCACATCGGCGAGCAAGCCATCTGGGGTCTCGACATTCTCTAATGTCAGATGTCGAAGACTTGGGAATATCATCTTGCTTTCTGCCATTTGTCTGAGCGATGACGCGTCCTGCAGGTATCCATACACAGCGAGGGCCTCGACTTGGTCGAACACAGTGGTCTCCCGGTGCAGGGCGAAGACCCGGGGGAGCGAGGAGGATCTGGTTTCGAACATCTTCAAAGCACATCCCGAGCGTTCCATCATTGCGACTGCGCTCGAGAATACGCAAGACTGCGTGAGTGGCTTCCAAGGTACTAGATTGTGTGCTGCGAGTTCAAGACGCGCAAGGTTAGGAAGTGTAAGGGCATCAAACACATGTGCACCGCCTTGCACATAGTCACAGACGAGATGCTCGAGGCGGGGCATTACGATCGGCGGCACGACGTCCTCCACCCAACGGACGTTGTAAAGCTGCAGCGACGCGAGTGTATCACAGCAGGTCGCGAGTGCATCAACCACGGCCATGCTTATATCGATGTAGTGGAACGTGATATTCGTCAGCAGCGTCCACGGGGTATGCGCGACCATCGAAGGAGAATACGAATCCCCCCAATTCGCGTGTTTGAGCGCCTTGGACGAATGAAAAACTTGGAAAATACGGCCAAGGCGACTCGCCTTCACGCGACGGGCCCGAACGCGGAACTCCTCTAGAAGAGGGACGTCCCCGGGCTGCAGGCGCTTGAAAGGTGCCTCGTCGACCAGGACGAAGTGTACCTTCCTCCAACGATGCGCCTGCGCCACTAGTAGGTGCAAAATAGCGTTACACATCGGGTTTGGCGTGACGTACTGCTCTACGCTGACATTCAGCGGACACTTCTTTGACCTCTCCAACCAAAAAACAGCCTGTGCGAGGTGCTTCTCGTTCGGAGAGCAGACAGCGATGGTGGACCATAAGATTGGGTGGGTTGATACGAGCTGGAGCCACCGCGAACATATGTGCCCGAGGAGCCAAGGAGGGGTGGGGGACGAGCCGGACGTAATCCCATAGCGGACCCTCTTCGTCACGCGATCCTGAGGTGTCGTGCAGTCGCTGTGGACGACAAACGCGAATATGCGGACGAGGATCTCATCCGGAAGTCCATTCACGAATGGATGCGAGGGAAGGGCGAGATTGGCTGGGGTATTGAGCCAAAGCAGAGCGTTTGAGGTATCTATGGGAATGAAATGATGCTTCCACAACACCTTGTGCGTCAAGGTTTGCCCTTCCTCGCAAAGATTCCTGAATACGTCTGCGTTCTCCTTCCACTTCGACAGCGCGTACTCCCAAGCGGGGGACAAGAATGCGATGGCGTTCCTCCGAGTCTTGCTCCAGAGCCACTGTTTGACGCTCTTGTGGTGGTTGAGGGGGCTAAATTCAGTCGTCGGGAAGATTACTTCGGAGCTGTCTGTCAACTCTGAAAAACTGAATGTAGAAATATGATAATTCATGATGATTCTGCGACAACGCGAGTATGAGGGATAAAGTAGTATAGGTTAACATTGAGCTAGCGGTACTCACCGGGGTAGGAACGCGGGAAGGACGATGAATAGCAGCAAAGTAAACGCCCATATCCTTTATTAATAACGCATAAGACCTTTGTTGCCAGTGGACAAAGCGGATCCTGAGGAGCGCAGAGCAGTAAAGGGGCAGAATGACAACGAGGGAGAGGAACGGCAGGGTCTTTATACCCACAATGATAAGCAGGACGGACATGAGGCTGACTAGTCATCACCGCAAATAAAGGCGGCTGACAGTCAAGTAAAGCATCTCCTATGTCCTCGAATATGAAGACGAGAGACCAAAGGGAACAATGTTGGCCAAGATTTGTTCATCGCGCCATTTTGGCTTTGGAAGACAGTCAGCGCACGGTCATCTGAGGGCTTTGTGTGGTTGGTCGTCGACGATGGTACCATACCAGACACAGACCAATTGGGAATATTATAAGCACGAGTTGTGATCGCTCGCAGGCTTGAGCCAAACAAACCCGAGTCCGTTCCCTAGCTTTCTCCGTTACCTCCACGCCGCATATTCCGCGCAACCTGAGCGATAAATAGCAGCCAATATCCGCGCGCACGACCATGCTGCTGCGTGCGCGCTCGAAGACGGGCGGAACGCGCGAGCGGGTCTCGCGTCCGAGTCCGATTCCGAGATATCAGCACCAGGATGATCCTTTCAGGCATATGGGCTCCAGACATCCTCGTGACGCTGCTAGCCGGAGAGAAGGCCTGAGATTGACGTTAAGCTTGTCCAGAGTAATCCGGAGCCTCCTCTTTCTGGCGATTTCACTATGCGCAGTGCGTGTATACATTCGCCACTTTAGTCGCACAGGGCGTGGCGTCCTGGATCCGGCTACTGCTACACCTAGTCCTGGAGCTAGAAGTTTGGATCAAGAACCTGGAATTAACGCCTCGACTGGATTTGCTCCGTACCTGGGAAAAGAAGAGGGGGCATCAGCGGAGCAGGCAGGCGCCAAACAACTGAAGACTGACAAGCAGCGCTGGAGGTTCCCTTTGGTCGACCGCACCATCTTGAGAAAACTGGAACGGATGCGCAAGTTCTTCGCGCCTGGGTACTATGACCTCGCTCCCGCATCCCCGCCTTTACCCGGACGGCGCGCGCGCTGGCCACCGCTCGTCACACGCATCCCCGACGCTCCTCCTCGTGCGCCATTCCAGCGCAGTCACGTGGCCCACCAACGCGGTATGGCGGACACGGCGCTTTGCGCCTCCACAGCGCACCCTCGCGCGTGCCGCTTCCTCCTTCCGCTGCGTATTGCGGAGCAGGAGTCCAAGGCCCGGATACACCTCACGCAGGTGGCGCGCCTCGCGCGGGAGCTGAACCGCACGCTTGTCCTCCCGCAGGTCGGGAAAAGCAAGATTGGGGCTTGCTTCAAGTGGGAACTCAGCTCGTACTATGATGTCGCATCGCTCGGCATCAGTGCCCGCCCTGGTGCGGAGATGGGCCCCGACGTTGGATCTGTCAAGGACGGGGTCGGCACCGGTGATTTTGAATGGTTCGTCGAACTCGATGACTTCCACGACTGGCTTGCTGAGCGCACGGCGGGGATCGTGGCTGACCAACCAAGCTCCCAACTCGTCTCTGTCGGTCCCGCCTTGCCTCCTGGTGTTCCATTTCGCAGAGATCTGGTTTACAGCAACGAGGACGTGTCTGTCTATGGTTATGGCGAGTTCGGCGCTTGGGAAAGGGACCTTCCTGGCTGCTTCCCGAGCAAGTTTCGCGCGCTCGCGTTGGAGACGATGCCCGTGTTCATGTCCGCGCCGATTCCGGTAGGTAAGGATGGCAGTATCAAGTCGATCGGCAATTCTGTTTTGGAGGCTTTCGCGGCTGTATCTGCTCCCGTCCGTGCTCTTGCTGCTGGTGTCGATGACACTCAAGCTCCCATCGGTTCTGCTAGTCATCCTGCGTCTGGTTCCCCATCTGGTCTTGATGGCTCTTCGCCCTCATTGAGTCCTGAAGTCTTGGTCGTCAACTGGGATCTCCGCCAGCCCATCTTTGGAGACCCATTATCTATTGGCAAGGGCCTACAGTACTCACCTTACATGCACGAAATCGCGGACCGCTACGCGCCTTCGTCCGATTTCCTCGTTGTGCAATGGCGGATGGAAACTGTCGACCCGAACCTCCTAGACGCCTGCGCTCATAGCCTAGTTGATGTCCTCCACGGCATCCTGCATGATCCAGCACTCTCATCCAACATCACCACGGTCTGGTTCGCCAGCGACTACCCTCGTTCGGTCGTGAAGAATCGAAAATTTCATCAGCATTTAGGAACAGTAGCGAAGTCCGGAACTTTCAAAGATTTCGATACGAGGCATGAGGTAGCTGTAGACATTCTGCGAGTGGCATTTGAAGACGGAGGTGATTTAAGTGCATGGAGGTTGACAGACCTCATAGAGGCAGCTGAAGAAGACGGCGAGGAAGACGAGGAGTTCTTGAAAGACTCTGGCGCGCTGGGGATTGTTGATAAGCTTGTTAGTATCAACGCTAACGTGTTTGTTAGTGGGTCAAGTCGCTGCAGTCGCCGAAGGTACGATTCGTATTCATGTTACCTGTCAATTTATTCTGATCATGATTTCAAAAGTTCGTTCACAAAACAAGTTGTCGATGGAAGAAAGGAGAGGATGATACAAAGCGGGACTTCGAGATTGCAGAACACTGTTGATGTTTTTGGATGATTGGATAGAAACCGAAAGCAAAAAGAACATATCCTGCATAGTGAACAATAGCATAGCATGCTTTACATATATCATGCCTACACCATATATTCCGCCCCGTCGTGATGGATAAAGTAAAGACTCGCACCCAACATTTAATCCCTAGGAGCACCCCGTCCAACGCCAGCGAATTGTGGCCTGAACTCGCCGGGAGCACCATCCTCCTTCTTGCTGCGGTATCCATCACGGTCTCCACGGTCTCCACGGGGGGCACGGTAAGCACCATCTCCGCCAGCACCAGGGCGGACGGTGGCAGGGCGGGGCGCGCGGGCGGCCTTCTTGTGGGTGGCGGGAACGATCTCGGCGGGGAGGTGGAGCCTGTAATGGTTTGAGAAAATTCGCAGATAACGCAGTAAAGCAACTCACCACTCGCGGAGGTACTCAACACCCTCAGGTGTCAAGACGTAGTAATACCACTGCCAGGAGAACTGGGTCTTGACGAGACCACGGGAGGTCAAGCTCTGGAGAGCCTTGATGACCTGGAGGTTAGGGACATCGAGCTCCTCGTGCTTGGGAGCGTTGAAGTCCTTCTTGGCGACAAGTACACCCTCTGTCAAACAAGTCCAGTCACTATTCCGCTCCCATCTGCTACCAGAGATTCGGACACACCCTTGAAGAGGTTCTCGTAGATGATGCGCCTGTTTTGCTTGGGAATGATCATGCTGGGCCGATGGATTTATTTACGAAGCTGTAAATGGAGCGAATTGGCGCGTTTAGGAGGTTTCTGCAGCAGCATTTGGAGCGAGACGTACTGCGACAATGATTCGCACTTGTTTCCGGCTGAAGGAGAAAACAGAGCGTCAGATGACATCCAAAACTTTTCGATCCATCCATCGACTTCCAGTCGTCCAAACGAGACCAAAGTACTCTCGTTTGGATCTTGCTGCTCCATAGATTTGAATGGGCGTACTTACAGCACGGATTTTGGGGATGGGTCTGGCGGGGAGTCTTGACGTTGACGGGGGACGACCAATACACAGATCCTGCATCGCCAGCCCGCTTGGTCGTGTTTGGCAACAGCTTCTCACTCTCATCTAAGTTCGGTCCCTCTCTTTCGTTCTACGCTCACAAGGACATCTTTTCACTGTTTCAACGAAATCTGACCGATTATGGTTTATTCTTCATCTTCAACTCCATTTACCTGCTGTTGATACCTGCTCTAAATGTGATACAGTCGACCTCACAATCAAAACTCCAGTCACAAGCTTCCTGGTCAAGAAATATGGCAACCCAATTATCAGCCCATTTTCTCGAATTCTCTACCGACATGGATAACCTGTTTTTCCACCTTAGTTTCCTTTGCCCTTCGCATGCAACCTTAAAGACTAAAAGGCTCTCTGGTTCCTTCGTTCATCCTCTGGTTTCTAGCCCCCCTGCTGGATAAACTAACCTGAAACTACCGACGCGTTTGTCTTTAAAAAAAGACCTGACTCGTTCGCTGGTTCTCTGCCTCAATAATAGAACTGGTCGTACCCACAGGCACCCGTGGGTATGTTCCCAGTTACGACTCTGAGTCTCACGAAACTCGGGCGCCTTTTCTAACTGCCGGCTATATATAGCACACAAGAGGACCGTTTGATTTGATTCAGTGAGCCACTGTGAACGATTTGATTTTCTTGTCCCACAATATTCTAAGAAATTGCTGCTTTCACTCAAGGCGACTGCGACACAGGAATACATGCCACATTGGGCGAGTTGCCTGAATAGGACATCCCTTTATGCTCGTCCCCTCTATGCATTGCGTACGCGCCTTCACCGCCACATGAAAATGAACGAGGCATGCGAACGCTCGATCTGAGTCCGTTCCGTCGCCGAAGACATCCACCGTCCGCCCGCCGTAACCCGTAATTTCGTACATTTACAATGTTCGTCCTCGACAACCTGATTTGGACCTCCCCTTATCGAGCTTTGAGGTCCGGCAAGATTTGAACGATCAAAAGTCATTAACCATTGAGGATACATATCGAACGTCATGCTTGAAGCTCTTGGCTCGGAATCCAAGGGTACCTTCCCAGTGGGTAAGGAGCGCACGCTCCTCTTAACATTCCGGTGGCTAAAGGGAATAAGTCAAGTTGGAGGATATGTTCCGGTGAGCGCCACTCTATGTTTGGGCGGCTAATTGGTCAGTGGACTCCATATCATAGCAGCCTTCTTGACATCTGAATTGGGGAGGTTCCTCTATCGCTCCCCGCCTGTTTACGTACTTCGAAGGCTCCGTTTCATTTCCCCCCCTCCCAACTAATACCGCACACAACCTGCATTTCCCTATGGTCCGAAGTGGCGAGGTGCGATTCGCGACAAGGGCGGCGCCACGTATCCACCCTTATCATAGTAATTGAACCAAGTCTTTGCTGAAAATGCAGAATACAAGGTCATCGGACCGTGCTCCCCTCGATGTCGAGTCCTCTGGGTCAAGTCTCGTCTGAAGCAGTCATGAGCGCGTATCTTATCTTCTCGGAAGAGAATGATAAGTTACTTGATTATGTGCTGGGGTATCTGAGGTGTGGGTGTCAGCTCGGCGCTTGACTCATAATACATGCAGCGGCGCTTCCCGGTCTAAATTAAGGACATACGTTGTCTTCCAAGCTTCGTTCTAAAAATAACATCCCTCCATCGCGGTGCGCACCCAAGGCGCTTATAACTCTCATGGAGTGATCTGGAGTCATGCTATGAATACTCAAAGTCATTGTTCAACCTTCATGGGATTATAGATCTTACGTTACCCTTTCATGCCGCTCGGGAATTGTTTTGCAGTGGCATTACTCTATTTTCTAGCTACACCACCAGAAGTAGCTACTCTAGAAAGAAATACACGGCGCTGCCTGAGAACAGTGAGAACCAAGTGAGGACAAGATCCCGAGACCCACCAAAAGTCAAGCCCTACGAAGGAACTGTTGTCAAAAATCACAGAGCACAAACCGCTTAGATGTCAAAGTTTTTCGGATGCCGATTCCGAGTAATTGAGTTATTACTGACATGGCATTTTTGGCGGTTGACCCACAGCTGCTTCATAAATGTCAACTCAATGTGCACATTGGTTTGTCTCAATCAATTCATATTCAACGTTTCCTCTCACAAATGTTCGCGCAAGGGGTGGGTTATGTGGGTTGACGTCAAGTCAGGTCATTGGATTCATCATGATGAAGGAGATGGTACAATAGGTGTACATGTCGTGGTAGTAATGCAAAGGTCTTGAGTAGTATGCGTGCAGTGGTAGTGATAGCAATGATGCGATGGATGCGTAGTGAACGAAAAATGCGATGAGATGAGTGATGCGGGTATAGGTAGTATGTGAGTATGCAAATAATGATAGCGATGCGAGCAGATGAGATGAAATGTCACAGTCGTACAGGAGCCAGTTGATGAGGTGAGTCAGGCTGACGCGAAAAGGCGGTGTGCGTGGGGCACAAAACGAAGACGAAGGCGAAAATCGAATCGAAAGGGGATTACAAAGTGCTCGGCGGAGGAGCGGCGCAAGGCGAAGTGCGCATGGGCTATGGAATGGCCTGGCGCGGAGTGCCCATAGGGCGACTCGGTTCGGCTCCAGGGATGCTCATGAAAGGAGCTTGGCTCGGAGTCTAGCAATGTTTGACGTCGAGGATGCGAGGGGTGCGGCGGTCGACGCCGCGGGTATGCAATGTGGGTGTTGTACAGTGCGTGCGGTGTAGGCAGCTGGGCCTATGAAAGGAGGGCAAGGAATCGTGGCATGAAGTGAAATCCATCATGCATAGTAGATACTGAGGAGAAGGGGAAATAAGTATTTTTGCTCGGAAGAAAGCAAGAAAAGAAACATACCCGTTCGTCCCTGTGCAGATGGGCTTAAAATCGGTGCGTCCGCTGTCGACGAAGTGCCTGAGCGCCGACTCCCAGTCGCTGCGCTCGTCCCAGCCGATCTTCGAAGGCGGGTCGACCTCCACGGGCATCACCTGCGACGTCGGGCCGCACTGGATGATGACAACCAATGTTCCAATGCCGCCGTTAGCCCGGCAGCGCTCCTCACGGCGCTGGATATCTGCGGTCACCAGCGGGTCGCGCACATATGTTCTTGGCACGACGTGCGTCCCGTTAATCGTAAAGCGGCGGTGCGCCTCGGAATGGTGTTGGTAGTTCAGGTCAATGACGAGCGCGCTCTGGCGGAGTGCGGCGGGGACGCGCTTCAGCTTGAGCGCCTGGAAGCCTGCCCAGCCGAGAAGGGCAGAGTGCGCGGAAGTGAATTTGCGGAGGTTTTTGGCGATGTTCTCGTCAGGCGCGCCACCGTATTGTGCGCCGCCTGCCGCTGCGGCCTTGACCTGCATCGCGGTATGCTGGCAGATGGTGCGATGTGAGGGCCAGTGCACTTTTTGGCAGTCTTGCGAGCAGTATTGGGTGGTCATCTGAATAGCAATGGCATCAAATCGTCAGTTCTTCCTCCTTCTCCTGCCTATGTCAAGCTCAAGCCGACTTACGCAGCCACCACATAGTCTGAACTTCACCGCGGGGGTCTCGACCGTCCCGCACTGATCACAAATCCGGTACCCTCTTGCTCTCTGAGAAGGCGCGTGTGTAGGCGCCATGTTGTAGTTGGCCGCGGCCGGGGTGGGGTAGTACGCAGTAGCCATTGGTCGTTGAAAATGGGAGGGGCTAAGGAGGTGTCAAAGAGGGAGTGGTATTGGGTGTCGCCGACGACGAGCTGGGCGAGGAACTCGATGCGAATGAGCGACGGTCCATGTCTTTGTGTAGTCGGTTATATAGGTGAGTCGAAATGCGCACAAGGATCTGTGGAGGGATCTTGGCTGCGTGTGATTGAATCTGATTCGGCGAAAACAAAAGAAAGGCGCCTCGAGCCGGCCGGCGACTGGGCCCATACCCCTCCGGCCTGGGCTGTCATACGGCTCAGTGTGAATATCGTGCTCCGTCCCTTTTGTCTGCGACTGTACCAGTGGAAAGTGCCCGCACCGCTTTTTGTCTTTTCTTTTTGTTGAGCCCGCGGGAAATTGATGGCTTATCCACAAATGAACTTCGAAGAAGCCTAGGATACAATTGTTTTGCCTCGCCCCAAGATAATCCTATGACTGTGAGAGGCGCAGGACAATAGGATACGCTAAATCAATACAGCGCCCCCAATGGCGCGTCAGTTTTCGCATTTCCCTTTAGAGGAAGTCAAAGGGGCTGGAAAGACAATTATGGCGGGCGAGTGCGGGAGTACCGAGGAAAGTCTATTTATCCCACTCATCAGATAGACAAAAGAGAGCTAGCTGCACTCGCACGAGCGGTAAATCAGTACTCCACTTATTGTAGTGTCCCCGGGCGGCATCACTGATTATCGTCTGGGTGGCGGTTAGTCCCGCGCTCTGAGGAGCGCAAGCTCTGGATCCGGGATCAAACACTGCGCGTCATAGGGATGTTCAAGTGCGTAGAGCATGTTCGCAAAGTTTCACGGCTTCACAGTATCTTCGCAACGTTGCTGACATGACGACGCACACAACGCACTGAAGTCTGATCATCCAAAGATATACAAGGCCGTATAAGGGTAGACCGCACTTGCCTTTTCCATCAGCGCTTAAGACAACAGACGCTCAATTGAGGAACACAACGCACACCCGCGCATAGTGTCACTGTGCAGTCCATTCTCAACTGGTAAACATCTCTGAAGAATATGGTGTCCCCTTTGTTCGGCAATCAACCCTGATATCCTTTTTGCAAATTAGTTGGTGGCTGTCGGCTGATCGTCATGCATTTTTGGGTAGCTAAGCAGAATGTGTCGAGGTATGCAGACCCTGCACACCTTTCGCGGGTGATCTGGACCTGCCCCGTCGCTCGGGCCCGGAAAATGCGCTTTGTGTGCATAAAATTCGCTGTCCCGAGCTCCATTTGCGACAATGACAAAAATTCGTTTTTAGGAGAATGCAAGCCAGATAAGTCGGTGAAAGGCATCTAAAAAAGAAAGAGACATTATCCACGGCCACTATAGGTAGTCAATTCAGCCCAGAGCCCCACGTTGAAATGGAAATGTGATGTGATCTGTGAAAATTCAAACAAAGAGGCTCCTTAGATTTAACGTCTGAAAGGGATCCTCATTCATAAATTGGCCGGTCACAATCTGGGCGGCGTCCGGTGCTGAAGATTCACTTGAACAAGCCACAATCAGATCAGAATATAGACACGAGAAGGGGCCCCGCGCATGTAGAGATAGTGCCTGTGATACTCGATCATAAAAGTGATTTGAACAGATACAATGTATTCTTGGGCCCCATCTGTCAACGGTGTTGTTGTCAGTTCATCACGGCCCATGTTATCCTTTGAATGCGTTCAATACAAAGATGCAGTGCGTGTAGGTCCACGACGCTTTGATAATCAGTGCTAATTGAGAAAGCCAGATTGACACCCTGGCTGAAGAAGAAAAAAACACTGAAACAAGGTACAAGGCTAAGACTAGTACGAGGTGATCAATCGGTTTATCATCTGTACACTACCTTCCTTTCTTGGCCTCCGATCACAGGGCAAGCCCTCCGTACGACGCCCGTCCAAGAGCATTGAGGTTGATGAATGCCCACAAGCCATTGACACGATCGTGATGCCTCGGACAGTGGCTAGATTGGGTTGAAGGTGCCTACCTCGAGGCAATAAAATGTACTATGTTAGGATTTACAATCGCAGACATTGCAGTCGTCGCAAGACAGCGTGGACACATCCATGCAGTAGGTTTATTCTTTGCATAGTCCACGATCGTGAAGGGTCAGCGGCGTAGTGATGCGTCATACTAGCAATACATGTCGACTTTGCACTGATATATATTGCGACACCCACGGCACACCCACAATTGTGGGCGCCTGAGCACATTAGCCGACCAATCAACAGGCCGCTAATACGAGATCAACCCAACGTTTGATGCTGTTTGAGGCCCCTGAATGACTTCGATGAGCATAGGCCAAGCAACTGGCCAGGTCGACAGCGCTATCTTTTCCGTGCAGAGACAATCTACACTAAACTTTTGTTTTTTAAATGGCGATAGCTGACGGTACAATTGGGCATCTGCATCCCTAGAGAATCGATGAATAGCACGAGCTCACGCGAGGCATAGGTCAACATAAGTTGACGAGCTCTGATCAAAAAATTGTGCTGAGTTTTCATCCCGCTTACGGCGGGTCCCGCTGACAGCGACATATCGCACACAAAGTCCACGCGTCGCGGGAACTGAGTTTGAGGGTAGCCTCGTGTTATAGAATCACAGAAGATCCTAGTCCATCAATGGCTTCGCAGATTCTGCTCGCAGCCGCGGTGCATACTCGCACGACGAGTTCGGAGTTTGTCAGAATCGGGTGGGGTCACGAAAAAATGATGATAAAGACATAGATGGACGATCATATATCGATCACAGAAGGCCTGCCAGGAATGGCTATTTCCTAATCGAGCGATTGTGTACAGAGTCGTCGTCGGAGACAAGCGATGGCTTTGCACCGGCCTTAAGACCCAATCGTTTAGGAAACAGTATGTGGGCTTATGTGGGATGTTGTTGATCATTTTTGATATACGCGTCGAATTCCATTCATTCAGCCTGTCCCAAAGTTCCGAGGAGATATTAAACATTAAGAGCTTGAAAAAATCACGCAGCGCTGCCACCGCCCAGGCGTCTAACCTAATTAAATATTCATATCTGTAATAACTTATATTCCATTGATCTAAAGTGGATGCATAAGCATTGCTCTTTTAGCACAGTGGCATTTTAGTCGTACCTGACCTTCATGCTGTTTACCCCTGCAATATCATATAGTACGCAAGATTGAGGACCATAACTACCTATCGGTAATAGTTGGCTATCTGGCGCGGGTTGCCTTGTACTTGGGATTATGTAAAGCCAAGCCACTCGTGTCCTTACGCTGTGGACCCACATTTACAACGGGGCACTAATTTTGATGCGACTTGGTCTGTTGTATGAGTGCGGCCTTACCCCCTGAAATCCTCACACTCAAGCAGAGTTACCTAGCTCCATGCCCCTAACTTTGCTGTGGGTACAGAGAAACATTTTTTCTCAACAGGATTACAAGTATATGAAACGAGCTTTGGTCGAAAGCGTTGTTCTGTAAATAGCAGTGGCTTCTTGAATTTTGATGGCTTCATGGGGTTTGATTCGAAGCGAGCATCATTGATGAGTTGGCGACATGGCGACATCATAAACTCTGGGCTTGGTAGCTGGCGAATGCATTAGGTCTCCTACTACAACTGCAACTTGCCTTTGAATATTTCCCGAAAGCTTTTTTTTAGAAGGCTGCTGTACCGCTGCTTAGAAAAGCATTCTCGATAGGGTGCACTGCAGACGCGCTTGACGTGCGCAATTTATGGACTAGTATGCACCTGTTCGGGTTTTCAAAGTCAGCGTTCCTGATTGGTTGGATTGGGGTTGAATTGAATGAATATGTCAAAGTTGATTCTTACTCTTGAACGCTCATCACTTCAGCTTTCTTGTCACTATCTGTCTGTCGAAAATGGGGTCTGCCTTTGTAGAACTACCTACCGATATTCACATTTCCTTGTTGGCGCTGGTCGATATTCTCGATGTCATCAGTGTCCGGCAGGTCAGTGGTTCTTTCTCATTGGCGAGGCTTTCGGCTAACAGCCCGTGAACAGACATGCAAGTCTCTTCACGCTCTGGCCAATGAGCGTATTATTTGGTTCAATCTGCTGCGCAAAGTATGTGTGGAGCATCATTTGTTCTACCCAGAGCGAACTATGCAGACAATGACTACACGCGAACTTGAGGATGCGGCTTGCGGGCCGTCCAGATGGTTGTCTATTGCTTCAAAGAGCATGAAGGCAGGACGCACCGCCTCTGCTCGAGTTTCTCGAAGAATTCCGTTATTCGATGGGCACCTACGCACTCCCTTCATTGGACCGCCGGATAATCGACAATATTTTCAAGTACATTCTTGGTATCTTGTTCCAGGAGGAAAGTATCTCGTTACATGGTCTTCGGCGTCGCTTTCTGTTTGGGACTTGGCATCTACTGCTCAGCCACTTTCAACCGTCTCAGTCTCCTTCTGTGAAGAAGCAGCGTATCTCCCCGGGACAACTATGACGGTACAGCCAACGGCAAACGGAAGTGGCCTTACTATCATGACGTTCTTTCATCGTCAACAACAGTCAGAAAGGTTGGTCACCATCATCCTGTCTTATTAGACTGCGCACTGACAACGTATGAAGCTCATCAGAATGGTTTATCTGTAAGATGTATGAAATATCGATGGATACTAGCACACCCACGCTTCAGTGCATTGCCTCCCTGGAAGGACCAAAAGATAAGAAGGGCTTTCCCTGTGCCATGCAGGGCGATCTTCTCGCAATATTCATACAGCCCAGAGAAGTGGCCGTCTGGGACTATAGAGCAGACACATGGGCAAGCTGGTCTGTAGCTGGTAGGTCTTTCTCAGATGTCTGCGATGTAAGTACCCTGCCAATTCCAACGCAATGAAATTATTACCTCTAACGCGAGGTCATACGATGCAGATTTTGATTCAGCCTACCTATGTCGCACTTTTGCACCACGACAAAATAGCTGTATGGCCTATACCACCATTAGCGAAGGTCGACAATGAATACGCACGGTTTCAACAGCATAATTCGACGCCTGTAGCCGCCTCTATCACCTGCGACGTCCCAGTGCAACCTATCCGCCGTTATCGATGGGTCTCGCCTAAGTCATGGCGCTCAAGTACATCATCAAGCGGAAGTTCACCAGTCATTGGCACAAAAACACACCATAAACAGGACGTGATTAATTTTGACTCCTTTGAACTCGTCGTATCGGACGACCTGTCCACAGTGTCAATTGCTAAGCGCTTACCAACAGTAATCCTCGATCAGACCGTCGCACGTGTCCAGCTTCGCGCAGAATACTCAAGCCTTGCGTGCGTCACTATATTTGGGAGAAGTTCGCTCCGAATACACCCTTTTGCTGGCGGTCGGGAAGGGAGTAATGTCCCCGTCCATCTTGCGAAATCGGATGTTGTTACGATACCTATGTCCCCCGTGCAGAATATTCCCGACTTTTGTCCAGCGTCAGGTCGTGTAGCTTTCATGCAAGAAAAAGATTATGCGGCGATTCACGTTTGGGACCTATGGTAAGGTAAGTGATTCTCGAGTAGCCCAGGTTATTTTCAAATACTTACAGCCACATTGTAAGATATCTTTCCCCCAGATCATTTAACACCTAAACACTTCAAGATTCCCCTCAAGTATCATATTCTGTAAACCTGATGTACCACACCTGTTTGTGTGTATTTTTAAACGCTAATCGGGCTATATACCCACATTCTTGTTTTTGAGGCAGGATGCTGTGAGTAGTGAACGGGCGATTTTCGGGTGACCGTCTCTTCAAGGATATTTCATGACTTTAGATGATCTAGTCATGCAAACGAACGAACGCGAACTTACCAGCTTCTGAGCAATTTTGAGCACTAAGATTTGCAGTACAACGCAGGAAAAGTATAAAAGACACAACTCAATCCAAGCCAATAGGTTGTATAATTTTGATGCTTAAAATTGGCTTATGAACATATTCAGCATTGCCATTTCGAAGTTCTTAACAGAGCTTAAATGCAAAGATTCAGCAGAGTCGGGGACTTGGTGCGAAGCGCCGCTATGCGAAGCGATTTTAGTATGTGCTCAGACCATATTCGGAGACTCTGGTGATACTCCATTAGCTCGTGGGGTCGGAAGCCTTCGAGACGGCTGCCGCCGTTGGGTGAGCTCCTGAGCAACTCCTGGGCGTCTATTGATGACGGCTTGTTCGGGCCGGTTTAACCAACTCGCTTGTTTTGTTCAGTTCCGATTCGACGCCCGTTGGTCCTCTTCCTCCCCCCTAAGCAGATTTGAAACAATCTCAATTCCTTCTCCCTCTCATAGTGCCACAAGAATGCCTCGCAAGCCCACAAGGAACTCTTTGGAGCTCAAAAATTTCCATGCATGGATAGAAGTTGACGGCAACAAGTTGGACTGTTATGCCATCGACATACCCAACAAACGAGTTCGCGAGGCAAGTTGTTGGATTGCTTCCGAGGAAAATAAGGTCTGGAACATTGTGGAGAGAACAGTTTTCTTGCAGTCTCAATTCTGACCGACATGTGCAACTTGAACTAGACATTTTCAGTGAAACTGGACAAGACCCAACTCATGAAATCCCACTATCGCGTATCCCTCTCGCTGGATGGAACTCAAACAGACGCTCGTCTCATCCGTAAGACGGCAAATTACACGGCCATCTTCAGCGGCTTGCATACAGACGACAGCTTTCGCCACTTCAAGTTCGCGCCCCTGAATGTCACCGGTACGTGGTCCTATGGCGTTTATACGAATGATAGGGGTGTTCAATGATTGGATGTTGGTACAGATGAGGAGGAATACCGCGATACTGTCATGTTGCGCCCCGAGGCGCCCAAAATTGGAGAGATTACATTGCGGGTGCACCGTGTCACAGGCCTCAAGACCACCAAGCACAAGAAGGGGGAAAAACCCAAGTCTGGCGGAGAGGAGCTGAATGAGGAAAACAGCGATGAAGAATCGGTTCCCCAACCACAAAAGGTGCACGAATCGTCTGTGAAGGCGACATTGGTTCCTCATCAAGTCTCGTGAGTTCCTACAACCTTCCGGATGTACTGAGCAAATTTTGAAAACCCGGGGTTTCCAGTCTTGGAGACCCCATCCCCAATAACAGGGAAACCTTGCCGTCCGGAGGAGTCGTCGAAAATGCCCCTAAGACCAAGGCTAAGACCGAATACTATACGCAACTTTGGTACACCAAGATGGAATGCTTGGCGACTTTTACCTTCAGGTATCGCCCCATTGGTGCGCCTTTTTCTGTGCGCTTTTGACAAATATATGCTACTGAGAGGGACGCTCCGAAGATGTATTGGTCGATGGCGGCATCGTCCCACGGAGGATGCTCAATCCGGAGGCGGAGTCGAGCGAAGAGGAGGACGAGGACGATGACATGGACACGGATGAACGCGAGTTTCGAGGAAGTCCGCCGACAACGTTCAACACAACTGAGCCGCCCCGCGCGTCGACCCGCTTCGCATCGGTGGGACCGAATGGGAATGGCAAGAGAGTCAACTATGCGGACCCTGGCAGCACTGAGGATGGGGACGACTCGGATATCTATGTGCGCACCGACGAGGAACGAGCGATGCGGGAGGCTCAGGCTCAAGCACAAGCTCAGTCTGGAAGCCAGGGTTCGATCCAACCTGAAGGCCAGGCTCCTACTGTCGCCACGATCGCTCCTGTCAGTGAGAGCACGCCCCCTGAGTCTAGGCCTGAATCGGAGCCTAGCGCGAGTGCCGCTCAATCGCTCATTTTGGGACAGTCTGACATGAACAAAAATCCTGCCGAAACCTTGGTGCCTACGCAGACGGTCCAACTACCTACCACGCAGCCACCTGGCGTTGATAACCAACGGCAACCTTCGCCAGTCATTCGACAAGAATCTGAAGAACCAAGTTTGAACTTGGGCAGCGCAACTGTTGGAACAGACGGTCAGCCGAATGACCTGAATCCTTCGGAGGCGATCGCAAAGGAAGAGAATCGCGACATTAAATTAGAGGAGATTGAGAGAAAGGTATCGCCCCTGAGTGAAGATGACGAGGAAGAGGAGGAGGAGAGAGAGCTACGGGTAGGTTTTCTTTACCCCTTCCCCCTTAGAATTTCCCCTTGTTTGGTCAATCCTATCTGTGCCTCTGATATGCGTCCGGGATACGTTTATGGAGACTGTGACTGATTCCTTTGTTTGAACCAGCTGAAGCTGGAAGCCATAAAAGCGCGCAAGCGGAAGAACAAGGAGTTCCAGCGAACCGAGGCTGCGAAGAGAGTGAAAGCAGAGCCGGAAAACCGCTTTTACTTTAAGCCAGGTGAAGTTGTGGACTTGGTGTCGTCGTGAAGTCTATTGTGTACTTCTGAACTCGCTTCCTATTCGCATGGGTCTTCTGACTCTTTAGTTGGGCTTCCGATGAGTGCCGTAGGTAGCCTCCCTCTTGTACGTGTTCCAACTTTAATCGGGGGTGATATGGCGCTCATTATAACATCACATCGGAAGGTGACTACTTGTAGCCCAGGCACTCTTCATCTCCAAATAGACGTTTCGCCCCTTTGAATCCTTTTTGATGTCGTCTATTTCAAGTGTGAGAGCAATGAGGTGCAAAAATAGAACAAATCTATCATCAGCAGCAGTGGTCCATATGACTGTGACAGCAGGATGCCATATCTTTATAGCATCCCGCGACTCCAAGGGCACGAACGTGCTCCAGAAGCTTCATGCCACGATGGTTGAGGATGGAAGATGACAAGCACTGGGAGATTTGAGATTGGATGGAGAAGGCGCTCGTCACAAGTGGTACTCGGATGTCAGAGGCGTTTGACGGCGGCAAGACTCAGCTGATCATACCACCTTATATGCCTCAAGGGCATCCGCCCTGACCGCCTAGATATCTCTCTAACCACCCACCTTTTGTGAGCTCGAGTGCTCATTTAAAGATTCGTCCAAGTACTAACCTCTAATGTATTAGGTGGATGCAAGCGTCGTACGCCATCGTGGTTAGAAGACAACAATGGCTGATGCTGTGAACGGTACGATGCTCGCGGTAATCAGCGACCGCTCGGAGGGAGCGACCCTCACATGGATCAACATCGCAATTGGCTTCACATTCATACTTCTGAATGTCGGCCTCTCAACCGCATTCCGACTCGGCCTGGGGACGTCGCTTCTCATCGCTGCCGTGCGGTGTACGGGTCAGTTAGCTGTCGTGGCGACGGTGCTGCACCAAGTCTTTGAGCATAGAAATCCCTGGACAGTAGCTCTGGTCGCATGTGAGTCATTTTTTCTGTTTGTACCGACACAGCGGATTGACGGCAATGAATCGTGGTAGTTGTGTTAAACTTCCTGGGGACGTTCGAAGTTGGTGTGTGCTATTCAAATCCCAATGGATGGAGTAGGGCTAATATGCGAATCTCAAGTCGTGAATAAATCCTCTCGAACGTTCAAAAATATGGTGAGTAAGATTTGACCATAGTTGTGCGCGACGTGGTGTTGATGTAGCCCATGTAGTTTATTGTTGTGCTGGTGGTAATGCTTGGTTCGACCATCCCGATATCCGTCCTTGGAGCTAGCTTCGCTATGGCAGTTACACCCTTCTGGGAGCCTATACAGTACAGTGAGTGAGTTTATGGCCTAATTGAAGATCCATCTAATTTGCTTGCCCAAGTACCAATTGTTGGAATGTTATGCGGTGCCGCAATATCCGGCGTTGTAGTGACAGTAAATTATCTCTTGAAAGAGCTTGAGTGCGTTGATTGTTTCTCTCCATCCCCACTTTAACTGACTCATTTTCTGTGGATCTATTTAATCCTTAAGAGAAAGTAAAGACAAAATCGAAATAATCCTTGCCTTCGGCGGCTCACGTCTCGAAGCCTGCCGGCCACTCGCCATCTCCGCCCTGAAGCTCGCGCTCACGCAGCCCATTAACCAAATGAGCGTCATAGGCATCATCGCAATCCCCGGAATGATGACCGGCGCCATTCTCGGCGGCGCGAGCGTTCAACAGGCCGCGCGCCTACAGATGATCATCATGTTTATGATCACTGCCTCGACGACTCTCGCGAGTGTGCTGACGGCGGGCGCGGTGATCGCTGTGACACTAGATGGCGAGCATAGGGTTAGAGGAGACAGAATTTTCAAGAAGGGGAAGAGCTGGTTCATGATGATTCCGGGTTATATGACGGGCCAGTGGGGGAAGGTGAAGGGCTTGAAGATCACCGCCATGAGTCCGAAGATGAAGATGAAGGAACTGAAAAGTACGCTTGGGGCATGGAAGAGCGGGAAGAACAGGGAGCAGGAAGATGAGGGGGATGAGGATCAACAAATGTTACTAAGAAATGTAGCTTGACACGCTGTGCTAAGCAGATATTCGTGATCAGCCGCTCCGTTAAGTTAAGAATGCCAATAGAAAAGAGTTTCATGTATAGTCGGCGCACCCAAAGAAATATTCACCTTCGTATCGTAATAAAGGGAACAGACATCCTGTCCCCGTGCACTTGAAAGCATTCATAATTGTGCTACAGAATACCCCAACTACACTGATCGTGTATTAAGTAGAGCAGGCTTATAAGCTTTCAGAAAGACCACGACGCCCTAAGTACCCCTCAGGTATCCGCATCCCGTCTTTCCAAAATCCATAATTTTTCGCTCTCCTTCACATATGGCACACGCCTCATTGTTGCCAGCAGCACGTCGCGGAGACCGTCACCGTCCTTGAGACTCCCTAGCGGGTCCTTAAGAAGACTCTTGAGCGCGGCCCAGTCGAGCACCCACGCATCGAAAGCCTTCAAGACTTCCACTACGCGCCACCTGTCCCCCAGCCTCTGCGACTCCAGTACATAATTGGGGTCTTCCTCGACGACCAGATGCGTGTAGCCTGTCAGTTGCGTCCCGCTCGAGTGTGATTGCGATTGCGAGGGAGCTGGGGACTGGAGTAAGGACAAAAGGGAGATGTTCTCTGTTTTATCGTACACCCAGTCGCTGCCAGTTGGTGAGTGAGATTTGAGGGTGGCGTCGAGCTCCGGGAGGAAGTAAGGGGCGGCGAGGAGTTGGGTGAAGAGAGATGCCCCCGTCTGCGCAGCGAGGTTGCTCAGATGAACTTTGGCTGGCGCTGCGATGAGTTGAGTCAGTTGGCTCGTGCGGAAAGAGCCCAGTGGAAAGCGTAGCAGATGCTCACCTTGGGAAGGAGGTTGTGCCTCTGAGCTATGAAGACGGTGCAGCGCAGTCATGGCCTCACCGCCGGGGTAGTTCGTCATGGACGCCCGTGTGAGGAGGGCCGTGATCACCAGGTTGGCTAGGGGGATGCCCACCGCGAGTAGAAACGCCAGTTTTCCGAACAGCGTGCTTTTCCTTCTTGTGACGCTGCATAAATAGGGATTAAGCCTGGGTACAGAATAAATAGATAAAACGAAGCATACAGGTATCGAGAGCCTCTTGCCGCGGCTATGTTGAACAAAGGTACCAAGTAGACAATAAAGCGCCATTCTTTGTGTCCAAGACAGCTGATCAGAGCGATGAACACTCCAGCCGGGAGGAGCATTGCGCGGACGCGGTGGTCGCTGGCGAGACCAATGAATGCAAGTGGGAGGGCGCCTAGTAGCAATTTTGGGAGAAAGACTGCGACGTAGGTCCAAGGAGGTGATGTCTGTAAGTAAGATATCAGGCCGGAGGACTGGAATATGGAGTAGGGTTAACTTACGCCCCACTCTGAGCTCTGGCCCTGCACTACATTGAAGTAGACGCTGGAGAACTCGGGCCAGATAGTTTCTCCCCAGAAGTATGAGTCCGCTCCGAGTGTTAGTGCTAAATGGCTGTAAGCTACTATGGTCGAGTCATACTTTTAGCAGGATGCGTACCAACAGAGATTGCCGTGGATAGCAGACCAATCTTGAGCAGGCGGACGAAGCCAACTTGGCGCAGGTAGAGGAGTTGCAGGCATAATGGGCCAAGGAAAAGAGCCACCTCAGCGCGTAAAACGACGGCTGTGAATACGAGAAGCGAGACGGCAATGGTGATACTTTTCCGGGAGGGATTTGGGGCACTGGGGGCCCGGTCGAAGAGCAGGTAGGTTGCGGTGTTGACTTGGGGGTCTGTGAGCAGTAAGCCGGGGATAAAACATTGAAGCTCACAGGGTATCATAGCCAGCATGTTGGGTATCGTCCTCCCCATCCAGAACGGGAGGTGGAACTGCGTGCAGGTGAGTAGAGCGAAAAATAGGCCCGTGGTGCGTCCGAACCGCCGGGATGCTGCCCTGCGCAACATACACAGCGTCCATGCGTTCAGCGACGCCAGTACAAGGCGCACTAGGCATATACTCAGCGTTTATGTATCCATAAGCGTGTTTGGAACTCACAGAGTATCTGCAAATCGAGCTTGGACGTCAGGTATCCCCCGCTATGTGCCAGACGCGCGACAGGGTCTGTGAGCCAGGCCAGTAGAACGCTCCCGATGAAGGTGCGCGGCACAGCGCCGGGAAATATGAGATGGTCGTACTTTCAAGGGATGAGTTCCGCGTTCGTATCTTCCATGAGCTTGCAGTGGCGCACTTTAGAGATGGCGTCGGCGCCGACGCCGTACATGAGCACATCGTGGGCGGCGTGGAGGCTGAAGCTTTCTTCGACCTTGCTGTATGGCGCTATCAGGACATGGCCGCAGGCTGTGGCGAATATGAGCGCATCGAGCACGATGCTCATGGTCCCGTTCTCGTTGTGTGGTGGTGGTGGTGTGAGTGATGCTCGACGGAGTTGATGTTGCCATCAGCGAGTTGACACACGGATCACGGGCGCCTACATTATCTTTTTCCCCGACTCTTCGTCTCTCTTCGTCAACGACTATCTGACGCTGAAACACCCTTAGCTTTCCTCATCTATGGCACAATTACCATCTGCTGCTTCTGAGACTTACACCTCCGGCAGTGAATCTGACGACAGCTCTCCCTTTAACACCTCCGAGAAGAGATTCAAATATCTTCTTGAGGAGGAGTTAAACCGTCGGGTATGGGCTCATCCTGCACGACTTGGTGACGTAGATATGTTGGACCTTCCTGTGCCTGCTGAGATCAAGGCGAAGGTGAAGGCGATTGACCCATGCAAAGGGCGGTGCCTTATTACCAATGCTACCCCCGAGTCTGGAATCAAATACACCTACTGCCTACCCGTGCATCTTTCCGACGACTGTAATATGGTGTGGCATAATCCCTAGTTGACTCCGCCTGAGGGTACTAAATTCCGTGTCCGAATATCACAGATGCATAGCATCGAGTGGCACTGGGGCATGAGGATGCGCGAACTTGATCTGAATACGGAATACAACATTTTCCCCGGTACGTTGCTTTCGTTCCATACCATAAATGCCCGTTCAGCTGTTCACGTCGGTTATTCTTGTCTAAAGTTTCGGCGCAGCTGAGTGCCATACACGACTACCCGCGACGGGGTCCTTCGTGGTTTCTGGTGCCGGAAGATCATGTTGTGGACATGTTCTTCTCTCGAGTTCAGAAACTGGATATCAAGCAACGTCCATGCGAAGAGGGCGAGACACCCATGTTCGCCCGAACTTGGAGAGGAAATCTACCTGAACTTCAGGTACGAACACTTCTGTCTTGTCGTGTACATCGGCTCAACACTTATATCCAGGAGAAAACGTACAGATATCGTCTTTTCCCGATGTACCAGAGGATGAAGGGCATTGTTCTAACTCACCAAGCAGGCGCCGGTCGGCTACCGAAGCTCTGCGACGTTACCGTCGATGTACACCCGTTCAACAACCTCCCGTGGGTGACCAGCCATCTCGACCCAAAGTATGTTATAATGGAAGCGGGCCGCAAGTTGAAGATGATGGATACTGGTACCCTCAAGTGGGGTATATCCTTCGATAGATGGTTTGACCACCAGCCAATCTTGCGGCGTCTTCTTCTCCTGTACGAAGCGTGGTCCAATGCCATTCCAGCTGAAGCATATCAGGACCCTGGGTTCATCCCGCTGGTCGAGGCGTTGCCAGAAAACACCGGTTCGCCAGCCGCCAACGACGACCCCAGGGCTCCGGACTCTGCAAGGAACCGCCGTGGATTGAGTCCCTCCTCGATAGCTCAGTGGTCAGCTGATGCATCCGCGCAAGCCCCTATCAATGCCCGTCTAGGTGTGGATGCAAGCAACGACATTACCCGGCAAGATGATGATGAAACCATGGACTCGGACGACCATTATTCTCAATCTAATGCGTGGTAGGTAGCGGTAGTTGAACTCTGTCTCGGCGTCTAATTCTCTCGAATCAATACAAAAGTATTGTACATAGTATTATATAAATCTTTAGAGCTTGTTGTATATCCTTCTCTTATCTAATTCCTTTGAGCATTGCAATGATGACTTTGTTATGACATTGTGGACACCGTCATAACGAGAGGGGAAATGTTGTGACAGTGTGAGAGAGACCCTGAGTGTCCCGTGGTCGTGATGGACGCCGCGGGTGATGCCATGCAGACGGCTGTATTGGATTACACTCTTTCCTCCACCACCAACATCCGGTACCCCAGGCCATGCGAATACGGCCCACACGATTAGCTCTGCTGCTGGCGGCGACACCGCTGGTTGCGGGGCAAGCAGGCAATGGCAGCCTGTTGCACCAGGTACTCAGACCACTATCTCCAGACCACGCAGGCACTGACGCGGTGGCAGGACTACGACTCATTATCGGGCATGCTCGTTCCTCCTCCTTCAAGTACGCTTTACAGAGAAAAACTTCGGCTTGAGAGATCCTGAATTCGTTGTGCAGAGGACTGCCCGCCCTACTTCAACTGCATGCTGCCTGTCTTTACCTGCGGGCAGTTCGCGGAGTGTAACCAGTACGATGGACAGTGCAAGTGTCCGGCAGGATGGACAGGGGCGGACTGTCTAAAACCCCGTACGTTACACTTTGCTCATGGGTTCGTGTAGGCTGCTCATGGTTAGTGCAGAGTGCGACTCGTTGGCGGATGGGAAGCAACGACGGCCAAGGGACGATAACGGGACATGCGAATGTAAAGATGGGTGGGGAGGAGTCAACTGCAATGGTGTGTACGCTTCTTCAATCCCCGAGGCGTTGGCTCACCATCACATAGTGTGCCAGAGGGACAGCGCCTGCGTAGGATTCCCGCTCGCGGGCGGGATCTCTTCGGACGACCCTGACATCGAGGTCGGCAACATGACGTGCTACAAGGGCGGAGAGACGGTGTTCAATAATCACCAGATGTGCGACGTCACGAGTGCGTATCTCCTCCCTACAATGCTCTCAATACTCATCTTGCACAGACCGGAAGATCATCGACATGCTGCCCGACAGGCCGCCGCAAGTCACCTTCAGCTGCGATTCGTCCGACAAGACGTGTGCGTTCCAGTTCTGGACGGCTCAGGTGGAATCTTTCTACTGCAGCCTGAACGAGTGCGAGAGCAAGACCACCCATGGGTATAACGTAAACACGACAACCTACAACTGCGCGAAGATTCAGTGTAAATGCGTGCCAGGGAGGTTCATCTGTGGGGAAAACGGCAGTGTGGATATTTCGGATTTCCTGGTCGAGGAGATCAAGGGCCCTGCTGCTTTTAGCTGTAAATCGAAGCAGGGGTGTACATTCAAGGAGCCAGCCATGAACGACCTCATCGACCAGATATTCGGTGATCCATTTATCTCGCTGCAATGCGAGGGAGGGGAATGTCTTCACTACTCTCAGGTGCCAGGATACGTGGTATGTCCTGACTTATTGCTGTTCTTATTTTGACTGCTAACTTCATGGTAGAGCCCACCCAAACCCGATAACACGCTGTGGGTAGCCCTCAGCGCTGCAGGATCAGTCAGCTTCGTGCTCCTTGCATTCCTTAGTACGTCCACTCATCCCCCGCCATACATGCTCTGACGTCAGAATTAGTTCTCTGGTATGTTGGGCGCACGCGCAGGGACGGCGACTACGGACAGATCCACCTCCCCGAGAACGAAGCCGCGAGGCTCCAAATGGACCACGTCCCGGCATCGCTCTACTTCTCCAACGTGTCGTACGTGCTCGGCGAGCGGCAGATCCTGGACTCTATCTCCGGCTGCGTGAAACCCGGGCAGGTGATGGCGATCATGGGCGCCTCTGGCGCGGGCAAATCGACGTTCCTCGACATTCTCGCGCGCAAGGCCAAGCGCGGTGCTGTGAGCGGCACCACGCGCGTGAATGGCCGCGAGGTGGGCAATGCGGAGTTCAAGGAGGTTGTCGGCTTCGTGGATCAGGAGGACACGCTTATGAGCACGCTTACTGTGTATGAGACGGTGCTGTATAGCGCGCTGCTCCGCCTGCCGCGGGAGATGAGCATCGAGGCCAAGAAGTTCAGGACGTTGGAGACTATGAGCGAGTTGGGAATTTTGGGGATCAAGGATATGCGCATTGGAGAAAGCGGTATGTATGATTCAGACCCCATGGTTCGTGTCTAACAATGGATTGATGACCGGGCTCTATTCTTACAGGTCGACGCTCCATTTCTGGTGGCGAGAAACGCCGCGTTTCCATCGCCTGTGAACTCGTCACCTCGCCTTCCATCCTGTTCCTGGATGAGCCTACGAGCGGCCTGGACGCATACAATGCTTTCAATGTCGTCGAGTCACTAGTGAACCTTGCGCGCACACACAAGCGTACTGTCGTCTTTACGATCCATCAGCCCAGGAGTAACATCGTCGCCCTGTTCGACCAGCTGGTCTTACTGGCGAGTGGCAAATGTGTCTACTCGGGTGAATTTGCGAAGTGCCAGGGATACTTTGAGAGCATTGGACAGCCCTGTCCTCCGGGTTTCAATATCGCGGATTATCTGAGTACGTCTCATTCGTCTCATACAGAGAACTCTAATAATTGATTTTCATGGTAGTTGACATGACAATGCATGCAACGCTGGACCAGTCCTCGCGCGCAAGCAACTCTTCGACCATCGACATTACCCAACCGGACGCGGACAGCCATTCTGCTGTTGACGCCGATGAACGCGACGTAGAACGCGGTGGCCATACCATTGCGCTTCACAGCGTACCCATTTCTGTCCGCTCGCTGCACTCAGCCAATCCCGACGATGAAACTGAGATCCCTCCGACTGCTGCCACCACCGCCAATGACAGTAATGGTGGATCTACATCTTCAGCGGGCTACCTCAAGAAGAAGACTTCTCAGATTTTCGACGCTGTTGCGAACGGGCCAGTGGGGTCGTTCATGGCTTCCAAGAAGCTCGGAGCCAACGCACCCATTGCACCTGCGCTCAGTAATTTGGTGAATGCGTACAAACAGAGCGAGATTGCGGCGCAGATCCAGCGGGATGGTGAGGAACTGAGAAGGGAGGCGGACAGGTCAGACGGTGGTGTAGCTACAACTGGCGAGGCGAACGGGCATGGGCCAGTGAATCATGCTCTGCCTGACGTGGCCCTGGAGACGACCATGCTGCGCGGCAGGAAGCGCGCGACGTGGGGTACACAGTTCCGGATTCTAAGTGGACGGGCATTCAAGAATTTGTATCGCGACCCCGCCCTCTTGACGGCGCATTACACCTCTGCGATCCTCTTGGCTGGTGGGTTTTACTCCTCAAACGATCTTCTCCAACTCTGATGCTCACGGTTTTTCCCAGTCATTTGCGGACTCTTTGTACATAATGTCACGTACGTGTGCACATGGTCGATGCATTGAAAAGTGTTACTTACATTCTTCCTCTTCGTAGGAATGACATCGCTGGCTTCCAGAACCGTCTCGGGATCTTCTTCTTTTCGCTTGCCCTCTTTGGATTTTCGTGTTTGTCTAGTCTTGGCTTGTTCGCGAACGAGCGTATCTTGTTCATGCGAGAGCGCTCGAATGGGTACTATTCATCCTTTACGTACTTCGCGTCCAAGGTTCGTCTTTCTCTCTCTCTGCCCAAACCATCGATCTGGACTTACACATGTTATAAGATTCTGTTTGACATCCTCCCACTGCGCCTGGTACCCCCGCTCATGTTTGGTGGAATTGTATACGGCCTGGTGGGCTTCGTGCCCGCTGTGGCGACATTCTGGAAGTTCCTCCTCGCCTTGGTATTGTTCAACCTTACCACCGCGAGTGTCGTGCTCTGGCTCTCGATTGCGTTCGCGGACGTCGGTGTCGCCAGTCTGGTTGGAACGCTTATCATGCTTTTCAAGTAAGCCTTTATTCGCTGCCTTTTTCTTGATTACTCACGGCTAGACCTTGTTACTAGTCTCTTGTTTACGGGTCTGCTTATCAATCGCGATAGCATGAACAGTGCATTCCAGTGGCTCCATACCATCTCGTTCTTCCATGCCGCCTTCGAGGCGCTAGCTGTCAATGAACTGAGATACTTGCAGTTGAAGGAGATGAAGGTGCGTTCTTGTTGTCATGGATCCGAAGGACTATTTTACTGAATTTCTTACCTGCCTCGCAGTATGGCGTTGAACTGGATGTTCCGGCTGCCACGATCCTATCAACGTTCGGTCTCAGATCACAGGTAAGCAATGCTGCCTTTCTATGTGAAAGAGATCTTCTAACGCCGTCCTCATTCATTCAGTCCTACTGGTGGCCCAACATCTCTCTCCTTGGCATTTTCTTCGTCACATTCACGACAGCGAGCTACATCACACTGCACTATTTCGTCAAGGAGAAGCGCTAATATATGCGACTGGTAGATGAGGAGAAAGGGATATATACACAATCTAAGGTTATAGGGTACCAACGGACATATATACTCTCCATTCCACTCTCAGGTTACCTGCCCCCATACGGGGAAGGTTGTAAGTAGTACTATACATTACATACGAATGATCATGGTATAGTTAGTTAGGATTGGTGTGCTAAGATATGGGTGAAGTGAGCATTCACGGATGACAAGGCAGAATAAGGACATGTAAATGCGAGCCGGGTGAAGGCGAGGAATGTATATCAAAGTATGTACATAAGAAAGCTACGAAAACATGGACTGCAAAAACGAGGTGTTAACAGCAACAATAAGTGAAATCAAGCAAGGCGAAAAAAAGGAGGAAGGAGAGAACGAAGAGGCAGCTCGAGATGGGTTATTTGGATAAATGATGAAAGATACTGGTGTCAATGGAGAGATTTGATGCACGTTTAGGATCTAGCGCTAGGCCAACAAACAATTTCAGGATCAAGTGAGGTCAATCACTTCGACGCCAGGTGTGAAGAACGGCGGCGGAGGCATATTGCCACTCGCTCTCGACGACTTGCGCATGGTACCCTTGAGAGGTGTCTCAGGAGCCTTTCGTTTCCTACTCCGGATCTCCTGAAGACGAGCCTACAGGGACGTTTAGCTCAAGTTTGAGGAAGAAAACGAAAGGGCGGAGAACATACCAACAACTCGAGCTCGTCGTCGTCCTTGATTTCAATCACTTCATTGCCCAGCTCCGGTTTCATCGCAGGCATCAGGCGACTGCCACGACTACTGGGGCCAGACTGATTATCGTCATCCATGTCAACATCTTTCATGGCCATGTTGCTCCTGTTCGCATTCTGGAGTATGGCGGCGTTTTGCAGAATCGCTGTCGTCGGTGTTGCGTGCTCGCGAGCAGGCGTGTTAAGCCAGGACAGTGCGCGTTCTTGATTTCGCAGTCGGTCGCGGTGGCGGGCAGGCGTAGTGTAGAACGTGGAAGGCAGATTTTCTTGGTCTTCAGAACGAGCGTAGATATCTTCGTCCTCGTTGTCGGGGTTATCGTCGATCTTTATCCGTGTGTCGGTTTGAGCATTGCTGGTGGCCTGAGATGGGGCGATCCCGCTTTCGATGAGGATTTCTGTGTGAATGTGGTTTAGCAGAATTTACAGATGAAATCCTCAATAGCGTACCGATGGGACGGTATCTGAATGTAAAGGTGGCTATAACCTCGCGGACAGCATACGTCGGTCTCATGCTCTCGCGGTTGCCACGATAGCCTTCCCCGCCGCCGCCTCCAAAGCCTGCGCCTCCACCCCCATGCGATGCATCTGGCTCGCGCTTTGCACCTTCCCCTAATCTATAAATACAGCAAGATATGGGTACCGTGGTCGGCTTCAGATGAGCACAACGTACGATATTTGGTGTGGCGGCCTCTTCGCTTTCATCGATGTCTCATGGATCCTCTGGATAGGCGGCAGCCCTGTCTCAGTAGTGCCACCACCGTCACTGTTATGCCGCCGCGGTGGGCGCCTGCGCTCGTACATGATATCCGTAACACGTTCAACTTTGACGGTGATCTCGCCGATGTATTGCGCATCTTCTTCCGGCGGGGCCGCTAGCATATTCTGTTCCAGCAGGGCGTCGTCGTCTGTTCAAAGTGAAAGAGGATATTCGGAGAGATGTTCGCAGATGGGTCATGGAGGATATTTATGACACGAGGAAACACCGACCTACGACGTTTTGTGGACAAAAAATGTACGGTAGAACGCTATCTGCGGTGCGTTTTTCATGGAAGGAGAACTCGGTGTCCTCGTGCTCCTTGAACATGCGCTTCATCATCCATTTCCCGTCGAGATATAGGTTCGCAACGCAGGCAAAGGTCCGTGAGCGCTTTGCGAACCGGACAGCAAATGGCTGGCGACATGGATTATATGTATTTGGCAAGTTCTTTAGGTCCGTTACTCACTTTGTTCTCCTCCGATGCAACCCAACAGCTCATATTGTCGGCATATTGAGTCCTGTAGGAACCGGACCCGTAGCACTCCAATTTATTCCCCCCGACCTCAATCCAAGTCACTAATCCGCACGTTTCGAGCGTATGTTCTGGCATCACCAACGTAGGTCTTCGTCGATAAGTTGCACAGTAGGGATCCGGGGGTAAAGGATCGGTAGAAACAGAGGATGTTACGATTCTCGTCAGGTTATGGTTGAATCGACATGAAAGGCAAATTCTCCTTATGTAAGGTAGATTTGTCATAGTTTCTCAGGGGCCCAGACAGGCGCTTGTCGTTGCCAGTATCATCAGAACAAGCTGCGCTTGACCGAAGCCTACGGCTTCGGCGTGTGTGAGCGCGCTGCGCGCGACCTGCCAGTTAAGGAAATCTTACGTAACATTATTGGATAAGCAAAAGTCGGTCCTCGGATTATATTATGGATATTATGGATTCACATGGTATGGCTCCTGATTACCTACTGAAACTGAGTTGCATTAAAGCAAGACTTTTTATATATTTTTAATTCATTGTTTACAGTGGTTCACCGTCATGTGATACACCACTACCCAATGATACTGTGATACATCTGTTCAGCCCAAATTTTCGGGCACTTACACCCCTTCTTGAGCTGAGAAGACACTTTTATAAATACAAGGGGTTATTGCAGAGTACATAGGTCCAGTAACCCTGGACAAATCTTGCCAGGAGAAATAAATCATGGGGTGTATTGTTTGGTAGTGGATGGCATCAAAATTCATACATACAGTATTTCATGAATATCATACCCATCCCTGGCTCAAATTTTATGAAATCATGATATATACTGTCAGCAGTCACGTGATGGGTCACCTAGACCAATGGGTCACTCGAACTTGTAACGGTAACTACTCCTTCACATGATGTGCTGTGGCTCAAATTCTTGGTGATCTAAGTAGACTTACATGTATGCTTTGGTGTATGCCGGTTTTTGCGGGGAAATTACAATGGGAATGCATTCAGAACTTACAGTCTCACCATCAGACCGATCCGAGTGCTCGTGAGATGAACATCTATTTTAGGACACCTATTTCCGCAACCGCCGCCAGTCCACAAGATCTCAACTGTTTGCCATGAAACAACATCTGTCTTGAAGAGAAGAGCGTATTCTATCATTTATGCCAGCTTGATAGCTTGTATCATAAGAAATGCGTTCCAAAAATCGGGCCAATGCCCCTCTGTTCAATTTACTTCTATCAAAAAGCTGCTTGATAGACTTGCAATTTGCAGGATGAGATCATATCATAAAGGCAAGCCGTTGCGAATTCCGGTAGGATACACCCTCTCATAGCTGATTCTGCGCTTCAATTATTTTAGCAAATTTTATTCCTTCATATAAGTGACATAGATGTTATTTTGCTCTAAATACATGGACACTATGTCAAGAAAGATAATTCTTGTAAATGAGAATCAACACCGCAAAAAAACCTACAAGAAGTTCAACGCGCACCCAGAGATAAGCCTACAGGTGGATTCGTGCGATTAGAGCGAGAATTGATTGAGATATTGATAGATCTTCAAGGCCATGTTTTCGGAGAAATTACCTGATCAGAGGGTCAGCTCTATTGACCCTATTAGCACTGTATATCTCCGGCTTAGAGATAGATATAGAACATGATAGCTGCGCTGCACCATATCCATGTAACTTCCGTCCAGAGAAGTCCAGTAATAGTGTACTGAATACATGATTCTCTAATGATGTGATGACATTGCTATATTTGCTATCTTAGAGTGATTCTTTCCATTCTTTCATTCGGAATTTTGTGGTATCGCACTGTTTCACACCTCCACAATGCCCCCAAAGATGCCTCACAAGATTCCAGACGATTTGGAACAGCTTGGCGACGAGGAGCGCATTGAACTTGCCATTCTTGCAGTACACAACGCTGGACTTACATCAAACGGACAGCATAAGCTCGGCCTCCGGAGAGTGGCAGAATATTACAGCATTCCTCGAGAGACCTTCTGAAGACGCTTTCATGGCATCAGCAAGTCCCGGGTGGAAGCAAACATTGCCCAACGTGCACTCACTCCAGCGGAAGAGGAAATTCTTGTAGAGTGGGCAAAGGTCATGGGACGGCGTGGAATTCCTCTGACGCAGACTATGATTGCTGAATATGCATCAGAAATTTCAGGCAAGGCTATCGGTCTGTCATGGGCTTCTCGTTTTATGAAGCGACATCCATCTTTGAAGATAAAATGGTCAACAGGCCTGGAGGCCTGCCGAGCACGTGCACTAAATCCAACTCTAGTCAACAAGTTCTACGACATGCTCGAGGAGGTTATCACGGAGTATTCGATTGACAAGCGGAATATCTACAACATGGATGAGAAGGGTGTGCAGCTTGGGAAGGGCTTGCGGGTGGCAGCCATTGTTGATCGTGACCAGAAAGATGTCTATTCAGTTGAAAATGGTAGCCGTGAGCCTGTCACCATCATTGAGACCATTTGCGCAGATGGATCTGCACTTCACCCAACTGTTATTTACCAGGGAGTGCGTCGAGATTTGGAATGGGGTTGCATAAATCCATGTAACGCATCGTAAGTTCCTATTTTGGAATTGACATTCTAATAATTTACGGCAGTCGGGTATTGATCATTTTTTGTGTTTTGTTAGAATATCTAATTCCCCAAAGGGCTGGACAGATCAGGAGCTTGGATCGCTATGGATGCAGCGAGATTTTGAACCCGCAACACAAGAGCGCATGGAGGCCAATGGATGTGACGGCTACCGCTTACTGATTCTTGACAGCCATAATAGTCACTGCACATACAAGTTTATCAAGCACGCAAATGACCACAAAATCATCATTCTATGTCTACCCTCTCATACAACCCACAAACTCCAGCCCTGCGACGTTGGAGTTTTTGGCCCACTTGCAGCTGCATGGAAGAAAGAAGTTATGGAAGCTGGCCACCAAAATGTTGCCATCACCAAGCATAATATGCTTTTCTACTATGACAATGCACGGAAGTCTGCTTTCAAGTCATTGACAATCAAATCAGCATTTTTGAAGACGGGTATCCATCCGTTGAACCATGGTATCATTCCTGCATCTGCGTATGCACCGTCACTCAATACAACAACGCAGTCCGCTCAACCTCTCCCGGCATCCATCCCTGATCTCTTGATGCCCGTTATAATTGGCGTCTCCGGAACAATATCCGCCATGTCCAGTGTCAGCCAGGTCAACTCAGACTCACCAGTCGCCAGTATTGACGATGCCAAACATGTAGTGCCTGAAGCGTCAACGTCTGGGGGGTCAGGGTCTTCACCTGATCCATCACACGTAGCTGCCAGGGTGGCTGCAGTAGATTCACGCACCGTCTTGCTGCGCTATGCCATTCGGGTTCCAGACCCTCTTGCCCACACCGCCACATGCTCTGCCTTATGGGCACAGAATAATCAGCTCCGCCAACTGATTGCGGCGGCCTCGCTTCAGCTGGAACGGGATCATGCACAGATGGTACTTATGGATTGTGAAAACGGCTGTCTTCGCAAAATCGCCTATGCCAAAGAAGAAAAGCCGGTCAGGAAGGAGGCAACAGGGCATTCCCGCATTCTTATGGCCGACATGAACCGGGAGCTTCTTGAACGAGCTGATGGAATGTTGAAGTGGAAGGCTGTCTTTGCTGAGGCAAAGGCAGACTTCAAACGGCGCGCAGATGTAATTGAGCAATACTACGCTAACATTGCAGCCAAGGCTAAAGCGCGGGCCAAGGCGGAAAAGAAGAGACTTGCCGCAGAGAAGGTAGCAGCCAAGGCTGCAGAAAAGGAGGTTCGAGAAAACGAGTGCCTTCGGAAGAAGATCGAAAAGGACGACACAAAGCGCCGGGCAGCTTTGCAATGGGAACGAAAAAAGGCTACAAAGAAAAAGGCCGCCAACCTAGTAGCGTCAGCCACACGCAACAGTACCAGTAAGCGTGGTCGAGGATGTGGCACTGCAAAGAATGCTCGAAAAACGGTCATGATAAACTTGCTGTCATCGTTGAGCGAGACCTTTGACCTCAACAATGTCTTGGAGGTTTCCTCTCGTTCTCACCCTCCAACTCCTGCCCGCCCTCGTCCAAAGCCGACACCAATTATCCGGGCAAACAGATTCAAGCCCTTCGGCGACGTTTCAGAGGTAGCTGCCGTTGTACAACAGGTAAGTTGTTGGTGAAACTATTTGAAGAGAACGAGACTCACTAGGGCTATCTGTTTACCAGAGCGAGCCTGAAGCTGCTGTAGGCATACCAGACGTACCTGCTGAAGCCTCTCAGCCTCATCGGTATGGTTTGCGCAGCCAAAATCCAGCCAAATGACAAGATACAAGGTGAAGAATCAGTCGCTGAGGGGCTGCGTGTTATCTGATCATGTTGTTGACGTTGCCGGGCAGCAGCAAACCGAGCGTGACCCATTGGTCATCAATTGGCCATGTTGGACACGTCGTCGTAAAATATTCATCTGGGTTGTAAATCGTTCTCTAAAATTCTGAAATTGTAACAGTAGACAGTAAACATGTATATTAACTGGTTTATGCAAGGAATTGGACGCTTGTGTACCCGTTCTTGAGAGAATTCAATTTTGGCCTTAGGTGACCCATTAGCCAATGGCTGACAGTACATAGCTGGGAACTAACTGCATAGCCTGGTATAATTTTTGTGCAGATTGGCTTTTGTTGAACAGATCCTATGAGCATCATAAATTCAGTGTATCACATGACAGTGGATGACTCTATACCCTACTGTGGCATGCCATATGGTGGGGCACTGTACTCTGAGTCAAGTCTGGATCATATGTACTGTACCATTTTAGTCTATTGTTCATGGCCTGTGACATGTGATGCACATTGTTCACTGGAAGGATAGTTCATAGCCTGGTGTGATGAGTGACAATCAGAAATATTGTTCATGAATCATTCATGGCATTAGAACTGGCTTCTGAGGGCAGGATCATATGGAGTCTTACCTCTGAAGACACATAGTTTATTCCAGGTATAGAAATCACATCAGTACCAGAACAGGCTTCCAGCAAGGCTACTAAACACCCCAGGAAGGCCTCAAAACAAGGTGAGGGGTCTTGGGCATTGTCTAAAGCAGAGACACTGTTTGATTATTCTGTTGGAAGGGGGAAATCATATGTCCCAAGGACCTTGTACTCTTAGCTACAATATGTCCTGTTCTTGATATTCCATAAACAGCTTTTCCAGTATTGTCCATCTAAAAATGTAAGAAGCAATATGAAGCCAAGGAGAATGAGTGTGGACAAATGGACATGTATGGTTTGCCAAATGCACAAAAATTCACACCCACATATATATAACTTGTCCACACATATATACAAGTAAAACTGCCAGGAAGCATTTATTTTACATCCCATGTAACACAGTGCATCTTCTTTAGTTAATCTCAAGGATTTTTCAATTGTGTATTCCCCAAAAAGAGCACAGGGATGAATGTTTGAATGGTCCAAAGTACCATCAGAAACCTGTTTGATGGCTGTTGTATCTAGGCGCACCCATTACACTCTCTATTTTTCTTTCAATACTATTGATAGCAATTTATGATCTCTATGATCTTGGTTGAAAATGTGAAAGGGGGATCACAATCTCTGTGATCCATGAGAGCTGCATATGAATTTTCAACAAACTGGCCTGACTGAACAATGGCCTATACTGGCCTCATGACCAAACTGCACAGAAACCATGAAGGTCAGAGAGATCACATGAGTAAGGGAAGTAGCATACTTGCTATCAATGAGGATTTAAATTTAATACCACATTCTTATCAATGTTTGACAACTTGAGTATAACTGGTTCTTTCTAAGCAGGCATATGTAAAGCTCTGCAAGTCCTAGAATTTATTATGGCACACATGTGTCATTGCATGCTTTTGCAATGTGCATTGCCTACTTGTTATTTTCTCACTTATCTGTGATTGATCACTTGAGTAAATTACACTATAACTGTAGGTCTACAATTAAAGCACAGCCTTGTTGCCGCATCATGCTACCCTGCAACACCAGTGAGCACTTGCTTATTTACTGTTAATATATTGATCCAATTTTCCAGCATAGAATGCACCTTGGTCCCCATTACCTTTTAGTGCAGGAGAGCTGTCTAGTGTCAGTGCACGCAATTGTTAGAAGTAACAAGTAGCCATCAAACTGGTTTCCCATGTTACTGTGAACCATTCAAACATTCACCCCTGTGCTCTTGGGGAATATGCAGTTGAAAAACCCTTGAGATTAACTAAAGAAGATGCACTGTATTACATGGGATGTAAAACACATGCTTCCTGGCGGTTTGACTTGTATATATGTGTGGACAAGTTATATATGTGTGGGTGTGAATTTTTGTGCATTTGGTGAACCATATTCATAAACCATAGATATTGAATAGGTAATAAGCCACACATAGATGAAGGTCAAGTAAGTAGATGTTGAAGCATAGTAGGGATTGTTATTGATATTGAGTACTTGAGTAGGGATTTATCCTCAGTGTAGGTGTGAGGAGGAGCCATGGTATTTTGAGTTCAAGAATGGCAAGATAAGATAACAAAATGATAGCATCAAAAAAAATCGGCAGTCACAGGTTGAACAATTGGGGCAATTAAGGGGGTGAGGAGTCTAGTTGTTTCACCACAAGCCAAAACATTTGCGGTTCTGACCCAGCAATGTGCAAATCATTGATTAATCACATTAGATCATGGCTAATCAACTTGATTCATGATTTGATTCAGGGTGCATGCAGCAAGGGAATTGAATCTTGGGTGATCAATCTGATGACATAATCAGTCTTCAGCGCCTTGAGTGCAACAAAGTCAGCTTGTACCAGACTTTGATTTGGACAGAAAATGTTGATATCAACCCAAATTTACATGATAGATGTATCTAACAACTATCTACATGATTTTACAATTAACCAAGGAGTGATTGCACAGTAACCTCATCAATCTCGATGTCAACAGATCCACCACTCTCGAGATCTAATTCACCCTCGGCATCCAAGTCTAATAGCTCATATATCTCAAGCTCCTCATTGAAGGTACACATAGATACACCACCAAACTCATTGATCCAAGACATCAGGCCAGAATTGGAAAAGTTGAAGATATTGAGAATTGTCCTCAGCAGCTTTCTTGTTGAGCTTGAAGAAGCTTGACTGTTTTGATTACCTGCACAGGAGTGTGTTGTCAATCTTGGAGCACTACATGGTGGTGCCTGTGCTGTCTGCTGTGCTGGCAGAACATTAATCAGCACTGATATTGCATGGTCAAGCTTGTCATCTGACATATTGTCATTGGCCTAGGCATTGTTGTCACCAACAGATGTGTCCTGGTCACAATCAACTGCTGCTGCATGCTGGCAAAGGAGGTTCTGGAATGATGATGAAGAAGGAGGAGCTGTAGATGTTGACAATGGATCCGCTGCCTGAGGGTCAGCTGCAGGTGGTTGCTTGGTGACTGTGACTGGAAGCAATATGGGGGCTGCTGTTGTGCCATCTGGAGGGGCTTGTGCTCACTGCAATTCCGCCTTCATGCAATTTTCGAAGTGCCATTTGAGGCATGGGCAAGTGTCGTCGGATTGAAGGTGCTGATCTCAGATGTGCATCTTGAGCTCAGCATTGAACATGAGATTTTTGAGGAGCAGTCGGTTGTGAGTCTTTGTCAGTGTTCTGCCGTAAGTACTGAAGAGACACTCACATGATGCCAAGTTTGCAGTGATTGAGAGGATGCAGCAAGCAAATGCAATAAGAGGTGGATCAGTACCCCCATACTGGAATTTGTGAAATACATTGATAGGGTCTGGCAGACATTTCTATGAGATAGATTTTGTCAGTGACATTAGTCCAGAGTAGCAGAAAATAGTATAAATCACCTTGTCAGCAGCCCTTGTTTTTTCCCTCTCACACTGAAAGTCGAGTGCTGAAAACACGCCTCCACCATCCAGCCAATCTTCCAGCTTGGTCAGAAACTCATTAGAGGGATTATCAGTCAGTCCTGCCTTATTAAACCTCCTCCAGAGTTTGACAATCAAGGCAGTAATGTTCGCATTATTGAAAGCAATCTGATTTTTGAATGGTTTGGTGCAATAAAATGGGTTGAGAATGACTGCAGCAATGAAGACATCCTTGTTGCATTTAGCCCATCTCTGTTCAATGCTGGCTAGGATGGCATCTCATCCAATGATGTCATTGGCATCTTGCATTGTTGAGTATGTCCAGTGCATGTGGGCAAGTGTGAGCAACACTGTGTCCAGATGGCAGAAGGCAGCCTGGACAACATTTGCTGCAATCCCAAGGGGACGAAGATGACAAACAGCACTGTTAATCAAGGGCAAATCAGCAACCTGGCAAAAATGCAGCATATTAAAATAGAAATCTACCATGCCATAGACTCCCAGAAGCTTCCTCTCTTGATCAATGCACACATTTCTTGGGATTTCTGCTTTGCCTTGGCATCTCCCATGACAATGAGTTTGTTCTGCTCCTTGCAAGCTTCATTGTCGTACACAATCCCAATGAGATGTGGCTGCAAGTTGAGTAAGCGCTCGTATGCATGTAAGTGGGAAGTCCATCACATGAGTACAGCCCGGATGATGGAGAGGGGTTGCTTGCTGGAATTGACCTGGTGATCTTGAAGGAGAGCTAAGATGATTGTCTTACTGCGGATCCATGTAATGAGATCAGACACAGGCTCAGTCTTGTTGAGGACATGGGAGCTTTTCTTAAAATAATCGCCTACAATCAGATTTACCTATCACTGTACCATTTCAAATTATTCAGCTGTCACGGGTCACACCCCATTTTTTCTGACACCGGATTTAATTTTTTCTTGATTTATCAGATTTTCTGGAATTTCTCGAAAATCCAAAAAGGTCATGTGTAGGCTGAATAATTCGAAATGGTACAGTATACTGCATCAATATTCATACATGTAATAATGATGTGAGTGGCTTACTTGGTGGCTAAAGCAGTCCAAGACCACAATCCAGGGATACTTCTGGAGAAAAAGACGCCGTGCCTTTTGACACTCACCGGATGTGTCGGTGACAACGGCAATAACCATTGATTGCCAGACTTTCTCTACTTCTTGCACTAGACTCTCAAGGTGAGCAAGGAAGTTCTCCGCAAACTTTTGCTCAAGTGACACATCAGTCACACAAACAGTATATACCTCAAAATCAACTGTGTCAGAAGGGAAATTAAATAGACTGAATATCAACATACCTGTCTCATTGTAGTGATCATAAATGCCAGGAGGTGCTGATGATTTTTGCCTGTCCATCCGTCTGCTTGTAGAGTAGAGTAGCCACCACGAGCCCTCTTAATTGTGTCATCTTGGATTCCTTGGACAAGTGTTGGAATGATCCTATTTGTGAGGGATTTTAGAGATGGTGAGGTTGTGCCAGGCATGAATTGGTCAACAAGTCCAAGCCATTCTGGATTATCAACCCATGACAGGGGTAAGCCACCTGATGCTGTGAGCCTACCAATAGAATCTTCGAAAGACTCCTGCCACTCTTTGGTCCACACAATTGCCTCTGCCAGCCAAAGATTGCTGCTGGACTGTGGAGCATAGCTGCCACTGGATGATCTACCAAATGGTCCATGCGATCCTTGCGAAGAGGCTGCTGAGATTCAGCCATCTCCACTTGCAAAGGGAGAGGCAGATGGTGATGGAATGAAGAGGGGAGAAAGAATTGGTGCGGGCAATCCACTTCGACTAGGAGGGTTGCTGGCAGAGAAGAGTGGTGGCTGGAGCAATGGAGAATGCACAGAAAAAATGATTCCAGGAGGATTGGCGTTATGAATGGCATCGGGGGGATAAGAAAAAGATGATGAGCCTGAGGCTGGTGTATCCATTGGACCAAGGTGAGGAGTTTCAATCCATGCACAATTGTGATTCCGAAGGTGAACTGATTCAGATGTTGAAGTGGCTGCGGGATCGTCCCAAGCTGCGTCACGAACTGCCTGTACAACATAATTGCAAACTTTGAGATGATTTAGCATAGTCGACAGTGCACTGGAGTGCCATCCGAAGACATTTTTGGCCTGTCCTTTTGCTTGTTGAGTCCACACTAGAGTTTATAGCATCAAAAATTACATTGAAAACAAGACAACAAAAATACTTACAGTATGATGAGACAGCATTGTATCCGCGTGGACAGCTCAGTACTGTAGGGTGAATTGCAGCGTCGTTTTCACAATGAAGTTGTTCAATCACAGTGATATGATTGGAAAAACACTTGCTGCAGTAAACTCTCCATTTAGTGCCAGTACCCCTTAAAGTCTTCGCATTTTCCAATGCTGTATGGCGCTCTGGATGCTCACGGTAGTGTTTCCACCACCAGTACGTCGGTTCTTTGGGCATAGTAGATGTGGAGAGATGGAGAAGAATGGTGATGAGCTTTAAAATTACTACTGACTTCGCTGTGCATTCATTCATGCCTTTTATACCAGAACCACAAGATATATCCTAAAATGAAAGGAGAATATTAGGCCCTTACTTGGAGGCTTCAGTGCGCTTCCATTGCACCTGAGGCTCTTCTTTGAATAGGTAAGTCTTTGTGGTCAATTGAAGTTGTGAAATATCAGACATATTCAAGTACATGGGACCTTAGCTACCGAGATTTCTACTCAAATAGAACATGATGTTGGAATATTAAATTGCTTACGAACGATTTCATTCCCTTATTGTTATATTTACATTCTTATTTACCCACGATCCCCATTTATTCATCTTAGGTACTGTACTGAGTCTTGTAGGTACATAACGAGCCCCCATGTATGTATGTACCTTACACATTTACCCTCCCCCACAATTGTATCGCGCCCGCGTTTTTTCCTTGTCGTCGCAGCCTTCCAGGACTCAATTCAACACATGAATCATTGGTAAAACTCATCACAGGTGCAACTCAATGGCACCATTGCTCCTTAAAGAACTTAAACGTCAAACAGACGACAAGGAGGTGCTCAATCAAGAGCAATGCCTGGACTCTAAAGAGTCTAAGGTTTACCGAGTTTCTTTGTTTGCGCTTGTGTGTACATAGTTATTTGATGATGCTGATTCCATCAATAAGATCTGATTCCATCAATAGCCAAACAACCCATTTTCAATTCAATCTGTAGCGATTGCTTTAAGTCAACTTTAAGTATCTCATCCAGAACTGACAATAATTTTACTTTGAGCACCTATGTGTGCTCTAACCTGCCTTGTATATCTAAGGCAATGTCTAGTGACAATTATGACAAGTCTTGCACAGCTGGGATGTTGTATTTGCTTTGAATGCATGGTCCTATTCACCAAAGCAGTGGGTGTCAGTTTTGCATGTGATGCAATAGGGACAACTTAAAACAGCCGAGTTGACCTCAATCCTTACAAGTAATTGCATCTGGAGTGCAATACTCTGTTGTCTAGATCTAGAGACATAATTTTTGAAAGTCTGCATGCTATTCTAACAGCAGCATAGATAAATCATGGGAAGGGGAACAAGGTAAATACATATATAGGTAGATATGTTTCTCCCATATCTTTCCTACACACCTCATTGAGCAACCCATGGATGAGAAGACTATGGCTACCCTGAATAAATGGAAGAAGCACCAGTTTTTAACAAACATGTCCAACCAGCAAATATTACAAAACCTATACGAGATGGTAAGGAACCTTCTCTCAAGATGGTTTGCATCAATCCTAAGTGGTGGATGGTGCGTGTGCTTCTAGATCTCCATGGTCAACTATCACTCAGTGTATGAAGAGGATACTGGTCTGCCCACTGCTTTTACATATCCTGTCAGGGACATATCTGTTTGGTTGTCTAAGATATTGTACTACTTTGATGTGAACCTCAACAATGGGTTCATAAAGAATGTTACAGTGAGGCTTAGTCATATAATAGTCTCCTTGTCTCTATGCTAATGACTCAGCTAGCTCCTGGAGGACTATGCCAAACATGACAAAAACTTCAATTTGACAGGCAAGCATTGTAAAGACTGGCAGAACGGTTCCATCAAGGACATCAAGTCAAGCACAAAATATTCATGCAGTGACAATAAATGCACAGAAATTCCAGATAAAGAGCTTGACAGGGTTATCTATGGCTGATAGATGCCAGTTGGCCCCCCGTAAGTACAATCCCAATGCCCCATGCCTACCCTGCATTGATTATACATAAAAGAAAGGTACAATCTCTATTCTCGACAGTATCCCTTCTACGTTCTTGTTGTTGTTATGACTTTTGGCCAGTACTTTGTCATAGGAGCAAAGAATGGTGGGCTGAGATCTTGCCGAATGAGTCCATCAAGGTGGAAAAGCCATGTCGTGACAAAGCCAAGTGAATGGCTGTTCACTGGTCTACAAAATTTCACCCACAGTTACTGGCAGCTCATCGAGGAGGATCAGGGCGGTAATATGGCATCCGAACCCAATGAGGACTCCTGTTTGCTCTTATGGTTTATATCACACCGTTGTATTTTTATTATTGCTTCAAGACTTTAATCAAGCTGCTACAGCGAACTACAGAAGGCTATCAAGTCCAGGCATGCCCGGCAGGGCAATACCTAGGAATTAAAAATAGAACAGTGATCCATCAGCCATAGTTACTACATTAGGTAGGTAACACCGCCCCATCAATCATGATTCATTCATGATTGAAGCATGATCGAAGCAACAATCATGATTTATACACGGTTCATTGAATCATGACTTTCCAACACTGTTCTGATTGCCATCCCATCCTCTGCCGCCGCTCTTTCTCTGCTTTTTGGATCCCAACACCCAGTTTTCACCAAACCTAAACGCTCAATCCCCACAACCACCGAACAGACTACAGAACCCCCACCAACAAGTTCTTCAGCAGCCAAAGCGAGTGGGTAGTTCTTTCGAGGGAATAACAATTGTCTCGTTGATGCATACTCCCTTAGCCTCGAATCCCAACATGGAGTCGAATCAACGCATGGAAGAGAAACTTCTAACCGTTCAACAGACCACGGAAAACCCACCAACAAGTTCTTCAACCACCGGAATGTGTGCGTATTATTGTGTAGAGGATGAAGATTCTTTGTTGATTCATGCCTTCACAGCCTCTATGTTCAACAACGCTCAGAACATTGACATCACAGGTGGCTCGTTCAATGTCACGAGCGTGACCAACAACAACACAGTTGGTGCGTCGATATTTGTTGCTACGATGATGTGCTTTCTCATGAGTTCGTGTTGGCGACTCCAGGGCCATCATTGGAGATACTTCGCAAACGCGTTGCGCCCAATGCCATTCTCAATACAGGAGGGCGCGCCGACGAGGTCAGATGTCATCCAGGAACTCGCAAGGAGGTTATCGGTCATGTGGAGAAGTGGGGCGATGCGCAAGGCAATCAGACGACGCCCATGTTCTGGCTAAGTGGACCTGCAGGAGCTGGCAAAAGTGCAATTTTGCAGACGATGGCTGAGCGCTACGATGAGGACAAGGTACCGCACGCCAACTTCTTCTTCTTTCGGGCAGACACTTCGCGCAGCAATGCTTCCCCACTCATAGCGACGCTCCTACACCAGATTATTCTGCTCTATCCGTCTCTACGGGATCCTGTGGCAACCGTGCTGTCCGCTGACCCATTGATACTCGACTCGACACTGGCAAATCAGTTGGCGCAACTCATCGTCACACCCTTACGCACTATCCAACAGTCATCCTCAGACTACCGCCCCATATTGCTTCTGATCGATGGCTTAGATGAGTGCGACTCGGAGAGCAAGCATAGCCAACACAAAATCCTTCACGCATTTGACAAAGTCTTAGCGGAACACCCCTGCCCCTTTCGCCTCCTTGTGGCCAGCCGTGACGAGTCCCAGATTCGAGTGGCATTCAACAAATTACACTCTCAGTGCTGCCACCTCTATCTTGATGACCAGTACTCCCCGAAGAACGACATCCGAGTCTTTATCAATGCCCAGTTTGAACAGATCAGAAAGACGCACCCTCTTGCCCATATGCTGGATGCAAGTTGGCCGTCAGTCAACGATGTCAGCTATATTGTCGAGAAGTCATCTGGTCAGTTTATCTATGCCGCGACCGTAATGCGCTTTATATTGGACTCTTCGGCGAGCCCAATAGTTAGCCTGCAGAGGGTGCAGGGTGCCGCACGACTCGCCACCAAGTCACCATTCTCTCATTTGGATTCAATCTACTCCTATATTCTCTCCCAGGCCGACAATCAGGAGGTATTAAAAGACATCTTGCAATCTCAGCTACTCATAACGAGATCAGAAATGCGCAGCGAGGAGAATTTCGGCAGTGAAGAGCGCCGCCGTACAGAGCGAGGCATGTCCGGATATAGACAATGTGCTGACACACCACTCATGGAGCTCTTGAGCCTTGTCAACCCGAGGTATACAGCAGCAATAGTGTATTCATGTCTGGCCGACCTGACTCCCATTGCCCGTTATGCATCTCATACTGAACACCTGCAGTTTTATCATGCATCGTTTTCGGACTACTTATTGGATCAGTCAAGGTCCGCGGACTATTTTGTAGACCCAGCGGTGTTCACCTTCGAAATCTTGCCAACAGTTTGGAATTGTATGGACAAGGAAGGAAATGTTCAATTGTGTACGTGCGCTCATACATTGATTATAATTTGTTACATAACCTCAGTGCTTTTTGATCTATTTGTAGGGCTAGAGTTCGGCCTTGCTGGTCTTCGTCAACTGCAAGAGCTACCTCCTGGGTTAATGAAGATACTGGCCTCATCAGAGAGAGTCTGGTCTGACAGTGGCCATGCTCCGGTGCTCGAGTGCTCTGTTTTCCAGACCATGTATGATTTGGTGTGTCAAAGTAGTTTCCCAGCTTGGTTGACTTAGAGTTATAATTTTCTTGTACATTTCACAGTGCACCTGCGATGATGATGTTATGAATTTCAGACGCATTGTCCACAAATGGATCAACAATAACCATCATGCAATCAGATTTCACGATCTGGATCTCAACGAAATACCGTTTGGTCATAGGTATTTTCAGATGTGCCGTAATGGCAGTTTTACAAGAGAGGGACCAGACAGCGAGATGGCCACCGCCCTGTGTCCAGAAACAGATGTTGACCGTCAGGAATTAGCCTTGTGGCTCAATAAATCGTTACATTTTGTACACAGAAACAGAGTGTGTCAAATTGATCTTGCACAGGAGTTCTGTTATTAATGTCATTTCTTTGCAGCAATCCAACCCCAGATATGACCTGACATACAGGCATGTCCTGAAGGCATGGATTTCCTGGGCTGTTCGGAATGACATTTCCTGTGACGGACTGCGTGATCTTCCCGACGCGCAGTGGTACATTTGGAGGAGTATGGTTAAGAAACGAGCCACACGCCATTGGTTTAGCAGCAGCAAAAAGTAGCAGACTGTATTTATCAACTTATCCCACTATCCTCAGTAATGTATCGGTACCAACGAGAACTGCTCGGGGAAGATCTACAACCAATGTCATACACATCTGAAAGAATAACTACTAGTGTCCAGCCACGTAATATACTGTACCATTTCGACCTATCGTTCAAATCACGCGTCACAGGCAGTCGTGAACTGAACAATATTGGCGTTCATCACGCCTCACAGGCGCCCGTGAACAATGTTAAAAAGTAAGTTTTATAGGGCGAAAATCGGCCATTTTAAGCTATAAATGGCATGTGTCTCTGCTTTAGACAATGCCCAAGACCCCTCACCTTGTTTTGAGGCCTTCCTGGGGTGTTTAGTAGTCTTGCTGGAAGCCTGTTCCGGTACTGGTGTGATTTCTATACCTGGAATAAACTATGTGTCTTCAGAGGTAGGACTCCGTGTGGTCCTGCCATCAGAAGCCAGTTCTAATGCCATGAATGATTCGTGAACAATATTTCCGATTGTCACTCATCACACCAGGCAATGAACTATCCTTCCAGTTAACAATGTGCGTCACGCGCAAGTCACGCGTCACAGGCCGTGAACGATAGGTCGAAATGGTACAGATTCCTGAACGAGAAGGGTAGAATATGGAGCGCGGCACAGTGCGAAAATATATTGATGACAAGTGAGAGGAAGTGATCTTCCGTGCGCCGAAGATGGATGAACGGAGGACCAACATGTAATACTTGAACTCGCAGCACATCCTATCTCTGCCAGACACATCCACTTTCTCCTTTAACGCCTCCCTCGCCTGCACAGCGGGCGCCCAACTCCTCCTCACCGCTAGATTCCCACCGATTCCAAGCACCTCCCTCTTAGCGGGTGGGTAGACGCATGCGTCATGCGTCATCATTGGGCAGTGCGCCGCGAGCGACTCGGCAAAGTAAAGAGCCGGAGAGAGGCGATGGTAATTTAGAATTCCCTGCCGACGCTGTTGATAGAGAAAGAAGAGGGAGTCAAGACGCGGACGCTGATCATTCTTGAGAAAACGAACCTCTCCACCGAAGGTTCGTCAGAGGACTCAAGCCCCCGCCCACGCCTAACGATTCTTCCTCTTACTCTCCTCCGTGCGCCCAGGCAAGCCAGGATACGCCATCTCATCCATGCCCTCTCCAGCATCGGCCAAAGCCTGCGAGGCATGCACGACAGTTAACGTGTTTAAGGTCTTCATCCTGACAGATCAAGTCTTGGCATCGTGCTGCACGAGGAAGCAGTCAAATGGCAATGGGACGGCGCCCATGACATTCTGGGAAATTGTTGGAGTTTGTCTGCGAGCTCGGATTGGTTCGACGATGTTTGTCGACGCAAGATGAACGAACGTAAGGTCGCCATGCCCATTGTCGTACTGCGTCAAACTATATGCAGCACCACAAGCGCACCCTTTAGCAGCGGGCTCGCATAGAATGGGGTCAAGAATGCGTTATGCACCAACACAATCGGTCTTTCCTACGTGTTTTCTTCCATCCAACCCCTCTCGATTATCGCCAAAATCATCGGGATATCCACCACTTGAAGGATAGGGTTTGTTGGGCTCTCAACCACACGAGCTTAGTGTTCCCCTGAGCGCACTCAGAATCTCCTCATCAGGCTCATGCTCGACGTTCTGCAAAGTGGACGCGACGCAATGCACCAGATGTGCCGAAAGGTACAGCCGTTGACGTCATTCACGCTGATAATGTGCGCGTTGGAGCAGAGGGAGGAGAGCACGGCGGAGGTGTTACTAGAGCCGGAAGAGAATCATTGCCGTTAGAAGAGGATGCAGATGAGGACTCAAGAGAGACGAAGGTGCATTTGAGGAGCTTGAGGTCGTGGTTTCCGGAGTGGGAGTATTCCTGACTCCGCGGAGAGAAAGGGCAGAGAGGTTGGAAAGTCAGTTCGGTGCGAAGGTCGGAATACGATCGAAATGAAACGAAACGCAGCAGAAAGAAGATAACGAACGAAAGAAGAGAAAGAGCAGACCTCAGTCTCGCGCATGACGAATTGAACGTTGACTATCAGGGGCTGGTAAGCGGTGCGAAGAGATCAGACCGCAGCGCAGCATAAAGGAGATGCAATGAGGATCAGGCATGGCACGTCAGCACCAAAAGCGGCGGGAAAAGCATGCAATATAACGCGACGTGGTGAGAACCATGCAGAACGTTGTGCCGAGCATATCGCCTGGAAGCAGCGCAGGGGCACGCGCGAGCATAGATATGAACCATAGCGGGGTGGTTAATGCAGTGGTTCGCCGGACGGGATGAAAGCGACGATGATGAACTGAAGAACAACGGCGAGCAGAGCGAGAAAAATAGAGAAAAAAAGAAAGAAGGAAAAAAGAGCAGACACCATTTAACAGTGGTATTGACAACGACATCCAAAGATCATAAACACGAATACAAAACGAGCGAAAGCGGAAAGGGATAAGAACACACTTTACGCACACCATTCGCCCCGTGCTCGTACGTCGTGCTGGACTCGCGCTGTTGTGCCGAGTATGGGCTGTGACCGTGAAGAGGGTGTGAGGAATGTGACCGCGGGCTGGAATTCGAGTTGTCGATGGACTGTTTAATCCTTTTCCAACACCGACCAACCTCCACAAACTCGTCGCGCTCTCCTCCGCTTGCCGGGCAGCCCGTGATAAACCTGCTCATCTTTCAGGGAGGCGGGGATCTTCTCGCTGTTCATGCTGGAGATGTGCGTGCCGGGACCGATCGAGGCGAGTACAGTGAGGAACGCGCTGGGCCAAGGGACGAGAACGCTTGTGCAACATCGTTTTGCGCGAGAGGGGGCAAAACTTGGGGCGGCGAGCGTGCGTTCAAGGAGGTTCTGGTGGTGGATACTGGAACGGGAGCGAGAGTTTGAGTAGCCCTGTGCGAGATATTAGGTTAGATAACTCCGAGGATACACGAGGAAGGCAAAAGACGAAGGACCGTGCTCAAGGAGAGAAGAATGGAAGAAACGAGGGGAAGGGAAGGGAAGAACAGAGGGTCCAAAACACCAGAGTCGCAGATGATGGGAAAACGAAACCCTGGAAATAGGTAGGGATATCGTTAAATCTGATAAACAACGTCAAGGGGATGAACAAATGAAGCGATTGTTTCCACTGCGCGTGCAGCACGAATAAGAGCAGGAAACGGACGAACGAACGCTGCGAAAGGGACTGGAGAAATTAAATGTACAATACTCCATTGTGACCAATGGTATTGTGGGGCGACGACAGAGTGAAACGATAAATATTCACGAATGATACGAGCGAGGGTGGAGATGAAGGGCGAAGAGGATGCAGACTCTGAGGCATTTCAAGGGTGATAGAACCGAAGAACAGCAAAGGAACCGAAAACAATGGCGGAATCCAAAGAACAACATCCAAAAGCAGCTCAAAAGTAACGAGAAGAAACACACCTTATGCACATAAACAATCTCCTAGCCAACCCAGAAATCGTACTGGTCAATTTGGGCGGGACAACCATGCCTTGACACTGCCTGCCCAAACAGTAAACTCGCTGCCGTCGCGGATCACGCATGTCGCGAAGTCGTCAGCTCAGGTGTGGTTCTTCACAGTAGATTCGCGCGGGGTGGACGCCATTGTTAAAGGGGGTCACAGAGGCGCGGGGCGATTCGGGTGGTCGTCATTGACAGTAGGAGTTGCGTTGCCACCCTGAACGCCGTTAGTGAAGTGGACAATGGCGCCATTCCAGAAGGTTGGTGTAGGAGGGCATGCCTGCTGAATTTGGTGGCTTTATGGTGGGCGTGCACGACGGCACCAGGCATGGCCACTTGAGCGATGAAAGTGACAGGTCGACGATGGTGGTGGAAGAAGGTACTATAGGGATGACGTATCTTCAACTTAGCACCTAAATTGGGTTGTTCGGATTAATGTCGTGATGCCGAGAGAATTCAGGCGCTTCTGGACACGTGCACCCAATCGATGGGGTGGATCATCTAAGCGCCCATGGTCTTTGTTCCCAACCACACCAGACATAATCTACAACATGTCCACAGACATCAAACCTCACCCCAATTATACGGATGAAGACGTCGTCAAGTGGGTTATATCACGAGCCGAAGCTACAAGGGAGCCTCTGTCCACACTCCCGGTATGGATGACCACTGCATTTGAAGACGACATGAAGTGCAAAAGGGAGATTGAGGCTGCTGTGAAAACCGCACAGGGAAAGAATTCAGACGAGGGCGGTGATGAACAAGATGATGTCTCCAAATTTGAACTGCTTTACTTCAAGGTCTGTCGATCTTAGAAGTTGTACGTCGCAATGAAGGTTGAAAAAACCATATTCACCGTTATAAAAGACTGGCTCATATTTGAGGGATCTCCGTTCTATGACATGTTTTCCCTGCCCGTTGGTGAAAATATGCCAGCGCAGATCGAAGGAACTATGATAACGAATCCAATTACACTCGAACAAACAAGTGCTGCGAGTTTCAGGCCGTTCGTAAGCTTCTCTATGGGCATGGGTCTGTGTTGATTCGATTTTACGCGACGCCGATTCGAGTGACTAATATCTTAAAATAGAGGAAAACCCCTCCAGACGTACGTTGACTGGGTCGGAACCTTGGAATTAGCCATGCGCTGGAACTTTGACCAGGTATGCCTACGAACATCACTACATTATTGAACAGCTTACTGAGTCTTCTGCTGCACAGGTCCGTAAACAAGCGGTTATTGGCGTCAATACCATTCTTCCATCCTTGGGGCCGGCAGCACGAATTGTCCTGGCAAGACGATTTTCCGTTGGCCCGTGGCTGTGCACAGGATTGATCGACCTCATAACTCAAGTGGCTAAGAAGCAATTCACTCGTACCGAGCTTATCGATGGGAAGGAGTTCGCCTTAGACATAACCACCATCGCAAACATTTTATATGCTTGCTTTGAGGTGAAAGGTCCTAACCAGGCCTACGAAACCGGTTCCGAAACAGAGAATGACCATTGCAGGCGCTGTTGCGACTTGCTCAATAGCGGGTATGCTATCCCTGCGAATTGCCCGCCGTGCAAAGCTTTAGGAGATCTGATAATGCGGAGGAGACAACTTATTCGAGATATTGAACTTGCTGTGGACAGTACATTTGGTGCCGAGATAAAGGGGTGCGTTTATCAGGAAGAGTTGTAGATAGCACGCATGGATTACCGGGAACTCAAAGATGAACAGTAGACCATCAAAAGAAATTTACAACCATAGATTCCTATCGAGGATCTTGAAGATTATGCTCGAGCGTCCCCAACGATTGAAGCCCTTTGTTCGACGGTCTTGAACTGTTTGTGCAGTGATCTTGCAGGAATAATGGAAGAATCTCCGCTGTACGCAAAGTAGGCAAACGGAAGAACAAGAACAAGAAGATAAGGAGAAGGGGTTAAGAAAGAGAGAAAATACTACATCTCAACGACAACGCCACCGTCTCAAAGAACATGAACGAGAACGAAAACAGGGAACAGAGAACAAACCAAACCAAACTTAAAACGGAACGAGAGTAAAAAAAGAAACATACCTTATACACACCGCTAGCCTCCTGCTCGTAGCTTGCGCTAACTTCTAAGCGAGGTGGACGATATGACACCACGTGCACTCGTCCCGGCGTCGGGCTGGATCGCACGCGTGGACGAAGCCGCCGATCCGTTTTTTTGGAGTGCGCAGGGCCCGGGTGGGCACCGTTAGCGCCGTTGGTGGAGGTACTATTAGCGTCATTGATATGAACGTCGTCCGTAGTTGTCGCAGTCGCAATATTGATGGTTGTGATGGCAGCACCGTCGGTGATGCTGCCTTTCTAAAAGATCGCAGAGGGGGACATGACTGCTGGATGTACTCGACATTGTTAGGGAGAGCCGGCGCGGAAATATAGCGAATCTGACAGGGCAACTCTAGCGGAGGAGGCCACAGTCGTCGGGGTGGAGAATGCTATTCGTGATGGCGCGCGGTGGTGGTCGTGAGTAGATAAGAGATAAAAAGAAACCTGAGTGGATGGTACACGGATGGCAGCAGTATCGATGATCAAGTCAAGTCGTCAAAGCTGAAGACATGTGCGCCGGGAACTCGGGAGGCGAGAACACAGAGTTCCTGCTGTAGACAGCAGATGATGTGTGTGCGACATTGTTTTGTGCAGGACGTACGGTTGCGGTTGAAGATGCCAGAACGGGGACGGGAAGGAGCGAGCGTAGTCGTAGATCTGTAAATGAGCCTATTAGTAAGCTGTCTGAGGTCCGCGAAGGGGGAGAAAAGAGACAGGAGAGGAAGTTCTATGGGAAAGAGAGCGAGGACGAGAAAGAAGAAAGAGTGCCTCAACGAACACAGAGTTGCAGACGACACGAAAAAAGGAAGTTGAACAATTAAATGATGAAACTAGCAATCATAAGCGTGCTATAGAACGTCCCCTAAATATATACAGAGCGCCTCCCGCCCAACGCCAGCAGTGAATCTGACGACTGCGTGCTTCCCCGCAACATGCGCGGAGAGCGAGTGCTAGTACGGCGGGGTGACGAAAGCACGCCGAAAAGATACGCCGAAAGTGAACGTTGGGCGGTTAGCGGATAGTGGAGAACGCAGGGGTAACGAACGAATGAAGGGAACGAGTGAAGAAACGAGCTGGTATCTGGATGAAAAGGAAGAGGGGAAACAAGAAGGAACCAATAGGTAGAACGTGAAACAATTGAAAGTAAAGTGAAACGTTCTGGGCTAACCAGGCGAAGAAATAATTCGTAACACATACGCTGGTAGACCCGATGAGAACATAGTCCGATATGGAGAATTGCTTTGCGATGTCGGGTGGGAGGTCCATGGTCGACAGAGAAGACATGTGGTCTGCTTTGTTCCAGGCTTCTTGCTGCTAGTACGCTGTTGGTGGTATTTCGTATTGTGGCAGGCTTAAATACCACTCTCTTGTAGAATTCACCGGTAAACTTGCATTCAAGGTCTTGTCCATGCTGGGAAGAACTTGTGATAGCAATGAAGAGACACTAGGCTACCTATGTCTTGAGACTGCGGAACATGCAACCCACATTGCCTTCCCATCAAAGAACACCAAACAGTGGCTTCTCTCGGAATGAAGAGGGGATTCATTGAACAAAAGTTGGTGGTTGGTGGGTAGATAACATACGGTTTGTCTTTTTTGGGCATTTCAGTACTCCACCTGCGTGAGGATCTTACTATAAACGTAATAATAAGCAAATGTCCAGATGTCGGCGAAGGGTTTCATTAAAGTCGGTGAGAACCTTGCCGAGTTCTTGCTCACGGCGCTTAGCTAGGATATGAGCATCTCTTCACACGTTGCCGATGTCTACTCAGTACAGTACCCCCACCATGTGGCACGCCACAGTAGGGTATAAACAATGAATTTTTAAAATAAAATAAAATAAAAACGTCTACTCAGTTGACACGTCCCTGAGCAATCGTTGGACAGACAAGACGCTGGGATCCAAGGCAACAGCGCAGGCCAAAGCAGTTACGTCAACCCACAACTGTATGGACTTGGCGCCCCCACCATTCTCTGGTCCAGCGTCAGGATGCAAGCTGCTTGCCAAATGATAAGGGATAACTTGACCGTCTGTATGAGCAGCGTAGATTGATGGTTTGGCAGAGTGAGAACGAGGTCAACGCACGCAGTCGAAAGTGGGCCCCAATATTTTGATGCGTAAGCCAACCTATGATTGGACCACTCGAAAACCCACAACGCGAAAACAAAGCCGCATATCGCCAGCACACCGGGGCATTAGGAATCATTCTACAAAGCTCCTTTAATCAGCTAAAATCCAGGGATAATACACAGAAATAGTCCAAATATAATATACAAATTCGTCGCCGCCATCGTTAATTCCCCAGAATGTTCTTCCACATCTTACCGCCTATATCTCCTAGCACCTTCTCGACCTCTCCCTGTTCGATATTCAGCAACATCCGGCGCTCGCTCTCTGCCTTGCGACGCACAGCTGCGCCCTCCTCCAATATGATCGCACGCGACGCCACAAGAGAGTCCAGGATCATCACAAGCTCCGGGCCAGTCGGCTTACGTTTGGCCTCGTCGTCCTCTGCTAGCACAGGGAGGTAAGTATAGTGTTGGTAGACCACCTGCAGGGCGCATGTCAGTCCGGTTTGAAGACGAGAATGGTGACTAACAGACTTACGTCTCCCCATTTAATCTCCTCGACACCCTCGCGCTTGATGCACTTGATGAGCGACGCGAGCATGAGGCGCTCGTGGAAGCTCAGGCCTGCGAGGTAGGCCGCAGTAGGCGTGTTCTGCATGCTCGCCATCACCGCGTTCACCTGCGCCGCCCTGACTGTTCCCTTGTGTGCACGGACGTCCTCGACTGCGCGTCTGTATGCGTTACAGAACAAAAGTACGTTAACGTGTATCGGAAATCAGAGAAGACAAAGGTCACCGACCTGAGGATATCCAATACCCTACGCGCGTCGCCCGTAATGCCCGCCACCTTCATAGACGCAAGCCGCACCGCATCGGGCGCAACAACCACCTTCGCCGCCACACCATCACAGTCCTCCCCATCCTCCTGGCTCTTCAAACTCGCCTGCGCACTCTCTAGCCGCGCCATTACAATCCTCTCCAGCTGCTCGCGCTTGTACGACGCAAAGTTGATCCGGCTCATCCCAATCCGGCTGCGCACACGGCCGTTCATCGCGCGCTCGGGGAGGTCCATGGTGTTGGCGACGGCGATCACGACGAGCTTGCTGCCGACGAGCGTGGGCCAGTTGAAGAAGTTGTACACAACATCCTGTTTGGGCGTGACGAGCTGGTCGAGTTCGTCCATGAGGACGACGCTGCAGGGGCGTACGCGTTAATGACATAGTTCATGGGGCGGGTGATGCAAGCGGGAACGTACCAGGCATGTCCACCAGGCCCCCTGTTGCCCGACGTGAAATGCCGCATGAGGGCTTTCAGACTCTCCTTTATGCTAAGCCGCAGATGGCCCTCCTTGGCCACGTCGTGCCCCTGGATGCCCTCCCAGAGGAGGTTGTACGCCGCTGCAGGCTCGGGAATCTTCAGACCGTTGATCTCGACGTAGGTGAAGGGGTTGACTTCCTATTCCATAAAACGAGTCTTAGTAAAATCAGGATACGAAATGGGAGCGCAATGAACCCACCTCGGTCTGCGCCATCCGCTTGAGCTCCTTCACCACCGCGTGCACTGTCGCAGTTTTGCCCGTCCCAGGTACGCCAGAGATATCTGCAGAAAAATAAACCTCATTAGCACACGATCTCATTCAAAGTCATTCGCATGGACACGCGGCACTCACATACACACCCACCGCTGCCCTCCTCCAGCAGCTCGCCCACCTTAGACAAGACCCCCGCATACTCGCTCTCCCTACAGGGAAGCACATCGGGCCTGCTGCCCACATGCAGCGCGTGCATGGCGCGCAGATACGGGTCGCGCGGGAGGTGCGCCATGCTCGACTGGAATGTCAGGGACGATGATGTCGCTTGCGGCGCGCGCAGCGCGTAGGTGCGCTGTTTCTTGCGCGGGGAGGATGATGAAGATGGGCCGTCCGCGGAAGGATGGGAAGAAGGAGCGTGACGCCGCCGCCGCCGACGGGCGAGCAGGGCTTTGGAGTGCGGTGTGGGCTTCACGCGCGTCCCTACCGCGGACCCCATACCGCGCTTGCGCTTCCGGGGCGTACGTGGATTGAGCGGGTCTACATCGTCGTCGTCGTCGTCGTCATCTTCATCGTCCTCCATATCCTCCGCATCGTCGTCGAAGTCTTCGAGCATCCCATCGTCCTCGTCGGAGTGCCCATCCCCGTCCTCGGCACCGGCGTACTCGTCCGAGTCGTCTGCTTCCGACTCCGACTCTGCGCTGTCCCGCGCGTGCGCCTTCGCCTTTCCTTTCAAAGTCCTAAGTGCGGCGGGCGCCTTGCCTTTCGGCTTAGCCTTCTGCATCACCTCGACGACGTTCCACTCTGCGCCTGCGCCCCATGGCGTCTCCAATTCGTCCTTTTGCTGTGGTTGTGGTTCAGGTAGCGCGCTCGGCCCGGCGGCGGCGTTGCCTTCATCGCCCATTTGAACGTCGACATCCAAATCACCATCGACAGGGTGACCATGGCCATGCGAAATAAGTGGAGCAGCAGGTGCTAGCACGGGCGGCCGCGTCGTGGCCACCGCCCGCCGCCGGTGCGCCTCCCAGTCAAACGTGAAGAACACACCGCGCATCGGGTCCGTCGCGAGCGTGCAGTAGAAGGTGCGGTCGGGGTCCGTTGGGGGCGCGTCTTCCTGATCCGGTGCGTCCTGCCCGTTGTCTTCGCTCTCTGAACCCGACCCAGAATCAGAGGATGAAGCAGAGGATGACCCTGAGGGGCTGGGGCTGTTGAACCGCGTGCTCTTTTTGAGTGGGGATCCGGGGAGTTTGCCCCTGCCCCTGCCTCTGGGGGTTGGTCCCGGGGTGGGTTTGGGTTTGGATGGAGTAGATGGAGTGGCCGTAGATCTTGCCGCAGTCCGACGTTTGGAGGGTGTCTCGACCACCCAACCTCGTCCAGAAACCACCTTCCTATTCTGCTTCATTGTGGAGAAGTTAATCTGGGAGAGCTTTTGCTTCGTGACGGTGCACCGGGAGAGGATGACGCTGGGTGTGAGGATGGATTTGTGGCAGAGACAGTAGTATATCTCGTTCTGTCCGTATCATAGTCACAGTTAGTGCACGAATAATCACCTTTGCGAGAGAAGAACAGGGAGGCTTGGGCACGTACCTCTTCGTGCTCGCGCTTTGCGCGCACACTCGCCATCTCGGAGGGTCTGACGAACCAGTGGACGCGGATGCGCATGTTCGCCGGGTTCGTGCCTGCGTCCCCATTCCCAACCGCATCACCCGTAACCTGTTCCTCCTCCCCAACCTTGCTCGTCTCCCACATGGCCACAATAACACCAACACTCGGTGGCCTCCGCACGCTGAGCAGCGTGTCCGTCTCGACCATCACTGGGTCGCCGACCCGGTACGTCTGTGCCTCTGTTCGGCCAACTTGGAGCCTCTTCATCCCGCGGAAGGTGGTGGCTTTGCGCTTCATGCGGAACGACGAGTAGAAAGTTGTTTCGAATCGGGAAGTGAGTAGTTGGCCTGTTTGTGAGTCTGTTTTGGCTTTCGTGTGGTTCATCTGTTCGTTTGCTTCTGCCTGTCTTCCTTCCTCTTCCTCGTTTTCTTCATCTTCTGCTTCTTCTCTGTGTCCAGTATTCATCGCATCTTCATACTCCTCCCTCTGCTCCGGGAGAACATCCAGCTCAATGTCCATCGGTCGCGCGTATATTGGTGGACTGGCCCAGCGGCACTCGAGGATGTTCTTGTCGTTCAACTTGACTGACGGCGTAGCTGTGGGTTGGTGACGCGTCGAGCGTCGCGGGGTACTGGGTGGGGGTATCAATTTGGCCATAATGAATAAAGAAGAAAGCTGGAAGATGAAAGATGCAGAAGATGCAGAAATGGTTCAGGCTCATTGACACTGACGGGAAACAATTTGCGTCACGTGCCACACGCGCTCTGGCCGGCCCTAAGTCACTAATTACAGACGCGCGTTCACGCGTTGTCGCCAGACTGCGATGTGGAGATGGGCAACAAAAGCTCAGACAAGCCAGATGGACTAAATACTCCAACGCTACAGCTTTCAAAAGTTTATCTATTGCGTTCCCCCACCTCACGGTCTCCTTCTCCGGGTTTCGGGCTGTAGGGGACATGCATCACTTACTAAATCAACCCAGTTGTGTCTCCGGCTATGCATATGACACACGTTCATGGCCAATGCATGCATCACAGCACCATCGACAATTGCTAGTGCCTAGACGGACGGAACGTCTATAAGCCTCTGTCAGTGTTGGCTCTAGCACGTGATGCTCCCCGATCGGTTGGAATACAAATTTACAGAACACTCTTGAAGGCTTGTTGACAACCTCTTCGAAGGGCGACCGTCGTCAAAATTATCGCGTCCTACAACTCGCCTACAATATGTCGGACGACGGGAACTCCCAATACTCATTCGAGGATTCACCACCCAACAATATGATCATCGCCCATCATATGCACGACGACGAGAACTCCCAATACTCTTTCGAGGATTCACCACTCAACAATAAGATCATCACCGATCAATTGCACGACGACGATAGGACGCCGTACATCCCGCCACTCGTGAAGTGGCAAGCAGAGGTCTTGGACCCCAACGACGGGAGGTGTCTCATCACCAATGCGTCGCCCCAATCTGGTGTCACATATATACACTGCCTTCCACTGAGGATACGCGAAAATCGCAAATGGGTACGCAGTGTCAACTTTTTTTCTTCTTCTTCTGCGTAAATCGCTCCTATGTGCTAACTATCACATACATAAAAAGACAGGGCGCATGGAATGGTACTGGGGCCTCCGCTGGGATGAACTGGATCTCCGGTCCCCTCACAATGTCTTCGCGGGTGTGTATTCGGCCGGTTATGTTTCAGCCCGACACTACTTCCAATTAATCGTCTATACCTGCCGCCAACAGTCTCGTGCAGCCTAGGCAGTATCTTCGACTTCCCGAAGATGCTGCCTGCATGGATTCTCCTCCCGGAGGACCACATCGTCGATGCGTTCTACGACTCACTCACGAAACTAGATAAGGAGGAGAAACCCTGTGAGGACGAAGACAAAATTTTTGCGTTTTTCGTGTCGAGAGGACGCCTTCCTGAGTTAAAGGTGATTCGCTTTGCCTTCCGTATCGGAATTTGGCTGATATATCAATACAAAATACAGACAACGACCTTCAAATACCACCTCTTTCCACTCCCCCAAAGGATGCAGTCCATGATTCTTACTCATCAGGCAAATCCAAATACCGATCCAGACCTATCAGCGCCCCCAAAACCATCCGACTTTTCCGTCCACCTCCACCCGTTCAACACCCTCCCGTGGGCAGAAAGCCACCTCGATCCCAAATTCGTCATCATGGAGGCCGGGCGCAAGCTCATGCTCGTTCCTCCTTACGAGATGTTAAAGGAGGAATGGTTCACCTCGCGCCCGGCATTACAAAAAATTCTAATGATCTTCGAGGCATGGCGAGCGCCTATCCCATCGGTCGCTTTTAGTGGCAGGTGTCCCGACTACTACACGCCCGAAATGGGCTGTCCGCCGCGTACGGTTGACGATATCACCGAATGTCACGGGCGCTCGCCGTATTACTCTTACACCGTCGATAGCAAGAGAGAGAAGGAGGCCAAGAAGTACGCGAGATCCAAGGGCTACTCTAATTCCAATTCGCAACAGGTGCCGCCCAAGCAGGAGAGGGACAACTGGACTGCCGGCAAGGTAGTAACATGGTCACAGGATGTAAGTGCGCAGACTGCCATTTCTGATGCCCAGTCGTTGCGGGATGACGATGTCGACGCTGGGACGGATGGGTCCCGCACTCCGCCTCGTAGACTCGTTTTCAGGAATGGGATTTGGTGCTGAATTCAATCATACAAGACAACGTATTTCTATTTATCTTTGTCGTCAATTCTTCAATACTTTCCAGTAAATTCGAAACTGCATTCACGCCGATGTTACAACTCTTTATCTTTTTCAAATTCTTAATTTGCAGTAATGGATGTGGGAAAGCATGTAACAACGAGTATTGCCAGTCGACTGTTTATCCAAATGAAATCGAAGACCAGGGGTTATAGAGACCTATTTGACCTTCCAATTGTTTTTGGAAAATTACTGTTCTTACATAAGCTAGGACGATAATAAATTCGAGTTCATATTTGATGATAGAAGCAACCTTTTCTCAGACAACACATGGTCTTCTGGGAGTAGATATCCGTCCACGAACGCTTTAGCTCCTTCATCATTGCGTACGCCGCCCGTCCCAGGTACGCCAGAGATATCTACAGAAAAAGAAACCCCGGGCCCATTCGGGTGAGCAGCGCATCAGAGTGCGAGGACGTTGTTGTCGTTCAACTTGACTGACGGCGTAGCTGTGCAACTGGTGACGCGAGGGGTGCTGGGTGGAGGTATTGATTTGGCCATGACGGAAGAAAAAGGGAAGCTGGAGTATGAATGTTCCGTGTTGCGTAGTGTCTAACCACTCTGCGAATCAAGAGAAAGAGAGTCCAATGAATGTGTGCTATTATAGTAATCATACAGTGAGCGCGACGGCCCTTGTTGATTGCTTTGCAGAGTTAGAAGACGATTCCATGCCGCTACCCTCTTGCAATGTATCTATTTTCTGGACATGCACCATCCCAATTCCACCTTCAGCTGGTCGAGGACCGTCATCGTGGAAGATTTCAGAGTTAATGTCGCTGTCGCTCTGGGTATTGTGTATCCATTGCGGTATCAATATGCTGGCAACACCAAGGTTGATCCCCGACGCCGCGTTGGCACTCCTTGGTGGTTGAATGCGAATTGCAAGCAGGACAAAAGTGATCCCTAAACGCGGTAAGAAATCCAGTCAGCAGACGTTGTGAAAGGTATCCGCTAGTGAATTACAGCAGAGCGAGAAAAGATACAATACGCACCAATACTCGGATTGACAGCAGCTTGAATCACATATTGCCCGTTGTTACCGCGGAAGTAAAGGATGATTATGATAAGGAGCTGGATGGTATAGATCGCTGCACTCTCAACGACGATACGGGCGACCCGTATCAAACTGAGCGTCGATCCCAAATCTACGACGCCGGCTTTCTTGGATTCACGATGCTGCATAAAAATCTTGAAGATGATGAGGCTCGTCGTCATCAAATTCTGTGCAAATGCAAGCGGGTAGACGCATGTCAAGACTCGGATGGCCTGTTTTGGAGCAATGCTGGATGGGTGATGAACCCAATACCACATGACAACGTTGATCCCTACATTCAAAGAGATGGGATCAGGTGAAGTACATGAAGGAGTGGCCAGGTCATTCACCAATCGAGGCAAGCAGTAAAAATACAGGAACCAAGACTAACCACAGATTGCCGCCCCACACGAAGTAGCACCGGTAGATCTTCAGCATATGAGAATGTGCCGAAGAATTGAGATTGAAATTCACTAACCACGAGCGCATCACCTAGCCATGTTTGGACGCAAAAGAGGACAATCAGCCAGAAGTATTCCCAGTGGTTCCAATTCTTGAGGTATGACATAGCTCCATTCGGATCAACGTTCAAGAAAAAACCTTTGTAGAAGCGGAACGCTGCAAGTACTAGAGGATGAAAAGGGCCGTTGGACAGCGTTATAGGGGATGCAGGGACCAGCTAGACCACCTACTTAAATGCAGAGTTGCCACCACGTACATCAGGATGGAGAAGATCAGGAACACCTGTAGAGTTGGAATAGCCTGTGTTAGCAACCACTCTATTGTATCCATCCGGTGGACAAGATTGTCGCTTACCCATGCCGATTTGGCATTGTGAGCATCTTTCAGCCTCCTTGCGCTAGTCATCCCAGGGAGAGCTACAATGAACAAGTACGTGTAGGCGCCTGAGAGCCGACCCCAGACCAAATTATTGTCGAAGGTGGATCAGCATTTATGACTATTAACACATGTTCGTGGCTGGCACGCACAGTAGAGGCCTGTCTACAACCATGTCGTCAACCGTTATTCACTTGACGCTGGAACCGGACAAGTAATAACGGATAATCAAGCATGGCATACACACCTCCACCACAAATCCTGTCGCAAATGCTACGTCCATACGCAATGATCCGCCATAGTCCATTTCCGGCTTATCACTTAATCCGACAACGCTAGGTTTGCAGCCAGGCAAGGAAGGGAAACAAATGAGAACTGGATGGAGAAGGGGGTGGTGATGTGAGGGCTCAGGCCTCAGACTGAGGTAGGGGGGCAAGAAATACCAGTCGCAGCAACACGATTTTCAGTCTTATGTATCGTCTTCCTCACTTTGCATTAGTCCGTATGTGGCGTGCCGCACATGTGGCGTTGTCGCACTCAGGACACGCTGACCTTACATAATTGCACGACGGACTGGGTGCTCAGAGACTCGCTAGGCATTTACCGTTTAGAGTGACAGCGAGACGCATGTATATTCCCGTGCCTTTGTGTCATAAAGGTCGCAGACCTGAAAGTCTCAAGTCAGAACAAACACACGGAAAAACTGAAAACGGACTCGCGCTCAATGGACGATGAGACGATGCATGTTCAGACGGAAACAGGATTGTTGACTCCCTGTTGAGCCTCTTTAATATATTTTCGACCATTAAAATTCCGGCATGCTTTAAGGCTACTTAATGTCGGCGAAAGGCACAACCGCACCGAGCAACGTTTACGCATTCACTTATCTATTTCGCAGTGTGTATTGACCGCCAGTTTTCTACGCAGGATTCATGCATTCTAATTATGATACCAATGGGAAAACACAGCCTGGCTCAGAGCTCATTGGTATTAGTAACCGGAACTTGCCAACGCACACGCATCGATTCTCCGTGGAATGAGATTGTCCAACCGGCACTTAGACTCATACATGCGTATGCTCTCATGAAAGGGCAAATATCGCGTAACCTGAGTATGATCTGCGCTTTACACCTCCGTGGCAAGACTAACATGAATTCACGTAATTTGGCAAATGCACTATAAGAAAAGGTGAAGTCGGACTTCAATTCTGCTTCGCAAGGCACTGATATGTGTTATGTAGCGCCGAAAGAAGGGTATATGTGCGCGCTTATGTCTACATTGATCGCCCAACATTGGTTATACACCCTAGAATCTCCGGAATTTACCGATTTGCGCTTCACGTAGAGGGACGTCAACCTGAAATGCTCCTGGTCTCATGTCTCACAATAGTGGCTAACTGGATCCCTGATAGCACTGACAAGTAGCCATTATATTCTCCGTCTCCTCCGATTTGGTGGATGGGGCGTAGGAGAAGCGCTGTACTTTCATGACCAATTTAAATGGCAAGAAAGATGCCGAGTTGAGCCTTGTGGCTGGTTTAAATGTCAAGTAGGCGCCTGTTTGCGTACCGTGGGAACATGTAGGGAGAGTAATGTTTGGCGACGACTACGCTGGACACCGATCCAGCATCACAATATTGGAGCATAATTTAATTTCTGTTAGATTTAAAAGCGTGGCACCTTTGGGGCCAATCCAGGTTCTCAATGAAAAAAGCCAATAAGCAGTTAATACCTTAGACTGGTAAAATCCAAATTTCACCAGACGCAGATAATCCGAGGGTATAAACACCCCGGATACTATCCTTGCACGATTACGACTGAAGGGAGCTATGAACGGTTTGGGTATGAAATCAGATGTCACAGCACTCAAAAAAGACCAGAAATTGAGTATTGATTGACATGTATGTAATTTAAGATTGCACTGCCTTCGCACAGAAATCGGCTCGTTGCAGAAGGGCGCCCATCATACCCTCTCCTGTCTGATCTGTCGGCCCACACTGTTTCCTGTCCATTGTCACCGACTCGCCTCACATCCTCCTAACTGCATCCATTTGGTCTGATAATCGTTATAAAGTCCCTCCCGTATTACGCTCCTCTGAGATGAGCGAACTTGAATCTAAGGGCATTACTTCGTGGATCCAAGTCGACGACGAGAGGCTGGAGTGCTACTCTCCAGGTAACTGGGAGTCGACCACAGGAGATACAACAGTGGTGGATTGCTGGATTGCATCGCAAGTAGGAAAGGTATGAGTTTGGTCGTTTATTACCAATGCGCAAGACTGAAGCTCTTCTGGGTTAAGACATTTGCCGTGGTGCTATCTACGCCTCGAGAGACTCTGACAAATGATTATGTCGCTTTCCTCAAGATTGATGGTCACCGGTTGAGCGATCGGATTATCAGCAGAGCCGATAAGACAGACATCACTTGGTGGAATGGCGCCAGAGAAGGAGATCTCAGAAGACCGTTCATCTTTGCTTCAACGAATGTAACAGGTATGATGGTTAAATATCCAATTCTTTTTTGCTGAAAACTTAAATCCTACCCCCCTCCCCCCCATAGACGACGATACACTGCTAGATAGCTTGCAAAATGCACAGAACTCAAGAATTGGTGAAATCAAGATCCAAATTTATCGTGTTACTGGCCTCCATGATGTCGTCGTACCTAACGTCAAGCAATACACCCTACCTCCCGTTCAAACAGTTCATGAAACATCAGTAAAGGCAGCGAGACCACTCCACCAAATATCGTGGGCTGATCCATTCGATTCATTTACGATTCATTGACTTTGATAATAGGCTCGGTGAAGGGGCACCAGAGATCTATGGCAGTAACATACGATATGCATATCATGAGCGCCATGAGTGCTTGGTAACATTTGTATTCAGATATAGGCCTATAGGTAAGAATCTCACTTCCGTCACAGGGCGTGTAACAATGACATGTATTGCTCCTGTAGAAACTTTGATTGAGAATGGAATCGTCTCTTCTGGCAATTCTGCTGAAAACCGATACATTTCCAAACTGGGATCCGAGACCCAGAGGAGCACAGGCGGGTCTTCTACCTGAATGAGTAGACCTATTATTACTGATCCACAAGTAGGGGGGTCAACCAGCAGCCCCCTTCATAGCGTACCCCAGCCTCGCTCAACTCGTGAGGCTTGGCTTGATCCAAATGTCGAGAAGTTATCTAATAAGCCTCTGCAAAAGAATCCAAGCCGTCATCTCAGGCGGATATCCGTCACATTAAGCGCGAAAGTGAATCAAATACGAACGGCCAGGATATCCAACACAATGCACAGACCATCAGCCACCTTGAAAATGAAGAGCGCCATCTTATGGTATGATCCTATAATTCAAGCCCAGGTCATCTACTAATATCTTAATTCGGCTTTGGCTACATTTTCGCTCACAGGAACAACTCGAATCATTGAGGAAGCGCAAGCGGGACACTCTACATGATGAACAGACCGAATTACCAGCAAAGATTGTGAAGAAGGAGTGATAGGTGCTACTAGCTAGGGATCTCCGTCACCTCTGGACAGGTGATTGATTTGATATGAAGACTGCACGCTACCTCGGGGTGATATCTGGGGTCTAATTTCAACCTCAGTGTTCTGATTCCTTCAGCATTTTGTAGCGGGAGAAATGATATGTTACACCATTAATTATACTCTCATTCCCAATATTCTGTTGACTTCTGCCACTGGTCGTGAAGTTTAACTGACAGCGCAGCTGTGGGCTCGTCGGATGCCATGGGGGTGCTATATGGGGGTACTCATTTAGCCATTGTGAATGAAGGAAGGAATTGGAAGGAAAGGTGAAAAATCAAGCAAGGGTGAAGGCACGGGAAACGATTTGTGTCACGTGTCAGACGCGCTCTGACCGGCCCTAAGCCACTAATTACAGACCTCGCATCGTTGCCAGACGGTGATAAAGAGAGGTACATCAATCTAAGATCGACAGGCTGCTTTGAAGCTGGTGAATTGGTAATTGATCAAGCAGCCCATGCATCTTATCACTGCTGGCAGTGGGATATTTTCCCTATAAGTAGAATGCATGCAAAACGTCTTGTAGTCATATAGAGTTTTGCAATCTGCAGAATTCAGGTAGATTTTTTATTGGCGGTTAAAGTTTTGCATGTATTTTACATTCGGCAAAACTTTATATGCTTGCCGGCAGTGTATATAGATTGTTGTGATAACAATTTGAATCAACTGACTGGTAATCCTCCGACCTGTGGGACAGCCTGAGAACCCGATAGAAGTCCACGAGGACCTCGTAAGTACAGTCGCCTGTCATCGGGTTCTCCGAGTTCCCCTTCTTTGACACTCCTCTTAGCTTGCATCCTCCGAACCCTCCCTTCCTCCATGATTCCGCTATGTCTTCACAGTGGAGAGCCAAGGTATGTGCGACACGCTCAAAATGCCCAAGGAAGGTAATTTTATCACGTAATTGACGAATAGTTGGTTATCTATAACTGCCTCATTCCCAATCTGTGCCGATGAGGCGGATTGATGAAGAGAACGGCGTGTCAAATTGCTATTTGAATTGCTATTTGAACTGGTGTAAATGAGAGGCTTTGCTGGCTGTACTGTTACTAAAAGCCGGCCTTGTAGGCTTTAGTTCATCAGCATAGAAATAGGGTATAACGGACAGTCCTCGCTGCTGATATGAAGCCTACTGATACTCATGTCACAAGGCTCAAAACCTGAGAGTCCGAAACAGAATTGACGAATATGTATGTAATTTTAGATCCTTTTAGACCGCATTGCATTTGTAAGGAGGTCAGTCGGTTACTGGGGTCCACCATCAAGCCCTCTATTGTCTTGTGCACTTCTCGTCTATAGATTTTTTGTATCCACCTGGCCTAGACACACGATAAGTCACTCCCCCACCACGCTGCTCTGAGATGGGCGAACTTGAAGCAAAGGGTATTACTGCATGGATCCAAGTCAACGAAGAGAGGTTGGAGTGCTACTCTCCAAGTGGCTCTGAGGTGGGAAATGCACCACTGCTGAACTGTTGGATTGCGTCACAAGCAGGGCAGGTATGAAATTTCTGATTCATTAGCCATGTGCGGGACTAAAGCTCCCTAGGGAAGACGTTTTCAGTAACGCTGTCGACGTCTCGAAAGACTTTGCCAAATGATTATGTTGCTGTCCTCAAAATTGACGGTCATTCATTGAGCGATCGGATTATCAGCAGGGCCGACAAGAAAGACATTACCTGCTGGAATGGCGCTAGAGAAGGAAGTCTCAGAAGGCCATTTATCTTTGCGTCCACAAATGTAACAGGTATGATGGCCAAATATCGAATTATTCTTCAATAAACATCTTCGCGCTTCCAGACGACGATACCCTGCTCGACAATGTAGCCAATCCACAGAACTCAAGAGTTGGCGAAATCAAGATTCAAATCTATCGCATCACTGGCCTCCATAAGGTCGTACTGCCTAATGTCAAGCAATACACCCTGCCTCCTGTTCAAACAGTACACGAAACATCAGTGAAGGCAACACGGCCACTCCATCAGATATCGTGAGCCAATTCGTTTATCCCATTCAATATTTCGTTGACCTTGATACTAGGCTCGGCGAAGGTGCACCTGAAATCAATGGTAGCATCATCCGATATTCATACCATGGACGCCATGAGTGCTTGATAACATTTATATTCAAATATAGGCCTATGGGTATAAAAAACATCGCTTTCTTCGTTGGGTGCAGAATAGTGACCTTTATTGCGCCTACAGAAACTCTAATCGAGACCGGAATTACCTTGGCTCCAGGTCATTCTGTTGGAAACCACTACATGGCCAAACTAGGATCTCAAAGAAGCACAGGCGGGTCCTCTGGTTCAGTGACCAGACCCGTTGCCACTCAGCCTCGCTCACCGCGTAAGGTTTGGTTTACTCCAAGTGTCAATAACCAGACTAATAAGCCTCTCGGTCAGATTTCAAGGCATCATCCCAGGCGGAAGTACATCGCGTTAAGCATGAAAGTGAATCCAACATGGATGTCCAGGATGTCAAACCCGAAATCCAGACCATCGGTCACCTTGAAAATCAAGAGCGATATCTCATGGTATGATTCTATAGTTCTGGTCCAGGTCACCTACTAATACCTTTATTCGGCCTTGGCTATATTTTTGCACACAGGAGCAACTCGAATCATTGAGAAAGCGCAAGCGAGACAATGTACAAGATGTCAAGACCCAATTTCCAGGAAAGTTTGTCAAGACAGGCGACGGTCGCCTTTGGAGAGGTGGCTGATTCAATATCAAGAACTGCGCGCCCAGAGAAATGGGCGCGCTGCATCCGGTTGATATCTGAGGTGTAGTTTCAAGCGCCAGGGTTTCCATTTCTGTTAGCATTTTTAGGGGGAAAAGGGTATTGCTACTAGGACTGCGTATAATTCGAATACCTTCATTCTGAATACTATGTAGCGATGTGTTGGGTCGCTCCCTGAGTCATGAGTACCCCCTCAAACGCTTGTACGAAATGAAGAGTGTTGATACTCAAGTGTTATGATTATTAGTATATAAATATTTTAGGTTTGCAATTACGGGGCACGCGATATGCAACTATGTATGCGACTGGCTTCGATGTAATCTTGATTGGTGAGGGCGTCCATTAAAGGCGCTGTAGTTGCTCGTGTACTGTATATGTTGTTTGCTAAGTTCCCATCACACCAAATATGGACCCACGATGCGACGTGCGTGCAAGATCAACTTATGGTCCTAGTCCAGGGTTAATTCTGAAGTTTACCAGTCCCAGAGTCAGTATTTATCACTGTCGGATCATTAGTCGAGTGTCTGCATGCGGACCTCGAACTTATCACACTGCAGTACGTTTTATACGTGTGCACAAATGTAGTTAATCCGAGACGACATAGGAATCCAATTCTTGTACTCAGTTGTCAGACCACGACAATGAAATACTCCAGAGTACGATCAAGTCCAACAGTAAGTAGGGGACGCAGGTATGCCCGCAAACCACGGTACAATGCTGCATGGCGGATTGAACATCAAGTCAAGTCAATCACCTCACCAGGTGAGAAGCGGCCACGGGGCATTGATGATTCCCTCTTGGGCACCTTCCTAGGTACCGCTGCCCGCGGCTCTTCCAATGCTTTCCTCTTTCGATTCCTGACGGATTCGAGTCGTGCCTTAAGGTTGAAAAATGAGTATATGCGCGTCGGCGACAGAGTGTCTCGCGGATATAGTCAGTTTGGAAAACAATGGCGAGACGTACCATAAGCAACTGCTCCTCGTCATCAAGAATCTCAATCTCGTCCGGATCTTCTTTGATGTGTTTTACGTGAGGTCCAATTCTTGACTGGAATGTAACGAAGCGGAATGCATGGAAAGAAGCCAGTCTTTGGCGAAGCGAGGAGTGAATGCGTGTCACATGTCACACGTGACTGCATCTCTTCTCTCTCTCAATCCGCCAACATCGCGTCGAGCCGACGCCAGCCTGCGTGCTCGACGCCCACTTCAGAGCGGCCACGCGCGCTCTGCCTGAACCCGACGCCCCAACACGTCGTCGAAAACACCCGCCCACCCACACCAAATCACACCATTGCAGCACAACCTCACTGAGCCCCTCGGAACGCGTCTACACAACGCGTTCGTAGATCATTAATTGCTAAGCACTCAGTTCTCATTTAATCTGTACATCATCTTCCGGGCATCTTGATGCCGTCTTTCTACATAGTTCAACATCCCACAAACGGTAGCACCCATCCATTTTTACACCGAACTCTCATCAGCACATAAGCTGTATTAATTCCCCCTTTCATTTGGTTACATTTCATGAATCTGGCAACACCACTGCGCATGCAGACCTGGTTCAGCCGCCCTTTCTGGCACCCCTATATTCATACCAGCAGATGTGCAGTCTACCATTATTATGCAACTCCATCCTTTGAAGTACACTTACCAACTCTCATTAACCGCTTCACCATTGATACTTTACCTATGTCTTACGTGCTTGCAACGCTCCCCGAGTGCATAGCTACACACATGCAACCTGACATGCCTCAACGTAAATCCCCTGGGCTACTCCTCCTTTCAAACCCGATGAAGGTGCTATTTTGATAGACATCAATTGCTCATGACATCCGTAAAAGACCCCATTCAGTCGTGAATCTGGCCATCATTATATATTGTTTCCAACCCTCTGCCACATATACAACTTCCGGATGAGCCGGCCCCTATTTAGTGGGAGATTTTATAAGTTGCAGCTCCGCATCTAAGCATCCATACGAAGGAGATCATGTATGCACACATATGGATCTACAAAACATTGTTAATGGAATTTGCGCTGCATAAAGCACAAATATGCTCAGCAGATCACAGCTCTCACGGCGTGTCGAGGACGTGTCAGGTCCCATACATATGCCGACGCACTGCCCTTTCATCGTGCATTATCCCCGCCGCTATATGTAGCGGGTTTTATGGCCGCGTATATTTTTTTTTGGTGATTGATGCAACACGTGTTCTCTGACGTAGTTTTATGTGCCACTGCATGGCAATGGCATCATGACGTAGATAGGCGGTACCTCGTCAGCATGTCGCCTTGATGTTTCCCCCGCTTGTCGAAAAGTCTGCCCAATCATAATTTATGCGATTGTCTACCAGAGCGATATAGCAAAGTGAGGCATACCCCATGCTATAAAATATCTCAAGCGAGGATTTCAGCCGGTAACTCTGCCCACAGAGTCAAGCAGTTGGGACATCAAGGCGCTCCATTAACGTTGGCGCAGACCAACAGTGTCTCTCCAAACGACGACTTGCCCGTTTGATCAATAAATTGCGCGTTTCTCACCTGCCTTGACGCACAAGGGAAAATTCCAAATTAGATGCACGTCTGCGCACGCCCCACTATATGGCTTATTTTATTATCGCGAACGCTATATGTCGTGCCTAAATATATTCTTTCCGTTAGCTTCAGAGCCGTTATGTGAAAACCAGGCAGGTAGCAGGCATGCCGCTTGTCGGCACCACTCGATTATTTAACGCTACGCATTGCGGGCCTTGCCCTACAATCACACATCTCAAAATCGACTATCTGTATCCTATGTTAGATAAGGATCAAGGCCACACATTAGGCCATTCGTCCTCAGCAAAAAGCGCATTCAAAACGATGGCATTAGATTTGAGCCGTACCACCTAACTTTCCGTAGTCAACACGACAGGGAACAACATGAACATATTGAATGCGAGGCAGGTTATCTCCCAGCCTACGAAGCATGGTAGACTCGTGAACTAGCTTTCTATTTCGCCCCTATCCACATGTACACACACCTGAACCGCCGACTGGTTTTCCCGTGGCAGCTAATTAGATTGACGCAGCTGCAACAAACTATGCGGTTCATGGGCACAAAAGATACTGCAGAGTACTGGAATTTACTCAGGTATACTCAGCACTGCACAGGAAACTGACGTCGAGCTTATGAATTCCGTAGTAAATACACATCCTCTGTCTCTCTGACGAGCCGGCATGACACCTGCACACACATTCACAATCAGAGCCCATCGTGCCTCTGTTTTTAAGCCGACCCAAGTGCTGCAATGGTTTTTCCCTCCCACCCATCGCAGCCTCGCTCGGAATCTGGTGTTATCCGATCACAAGGGCAGGGGGCGGAAGGTGCTTCGCACCTTTACCCACCTACTGCATCCCGTGCCACTCAATATTGATATTAATCATTCATAATTACATTCGGCAGATTTCTAAATCTTTAATTTTACGCAAGGCCCAACAGCTGATCACATCAGCCCTCTCCTTTCACAAGCGCAACAACGAGCGCCACTCCAAAGATTTGGATTCGGATTTGATAGCCAGAGTTCGTGCCATTGCCGAGGAAAATGAGGCGGAAGGACCGCTTTCGACTTCGGCGTGGTCAGAGGAAACAGCCGCCTGACGTCTCGAAGACTCGGTTCTAGCCGTCACCATGCCTGCTGGGCGTAGACGACTAGAGGATGCAACGGGGGGAGGCGAGGAATGTTGTCGCGCGGTAAACTTCAATATGGTTTGCTGTGATTCTGCTTTAAGTCGGCCGTTTCGCGATTGCGGGCGTGGTGCTACTGATGTGGACCCCTCCTCTGGGGCAGGCGCAATTCCGTTGTCCACAAGAGTGTCTGTGGGCGACAGCGTCAGATTTTGACGGCGCACTTAAGAATTTTCGTTACCTAGAGGTCTATATCTGAAGGTGAACGTAGCCAATGTTTCTTTCGTGCTGTATTCGGAGCTGTGTCTGACATGCCCGCATACTTCTTTCGTTGTAGGTTCGCCGAGCCTATGTCAAACATTAACTTTTCGGAAATACAATGCAGCGCAAATGACGGGACGCACGCTATCTGGTGAGGAGCCTTTAATGCCTTCACGTGCGTTTCATGGATCTTTTGAATCGGGGGAGGATTTTGTCTGTGTCCGCTTCGCTATTGAATACAGGCACTCTAATGGTTTTAAGACCGGAGATACGCTTTATGCATATTTTTATCTCGCCGATACGTGACTGGGTGGGGACGTTCATGCTATCGAGCAGAGCATCATCATCTGATGAAAGAACACGGTGAGTGAGATGTATGTACAAACGATATAAAACAACCTACCTCCCACAATTTGCGAGGAAAAGGTGTAAGGCCTCCTGTAACCGTCAACTATTTTCCTATACCAGTACACGGTAGTGTCTGAGCCTTTCATGAGTTTCTTGGATATTTGATGACCATCGAGGAAAAGGTACGCGACGCAAGCCAAGTTCCTCGTTGCCTTCGACAAATTGACTGAGAAGGTCTTGACGCTGGTGAGTTTCTCACATGTCGCGATAGGATTTGAACGGCGCGCACCTCATTTTCCCGGGAAGCGATCCAACAGCTGACTGCCTGGGAGCGCGTGTCCTTGCTTGTCCCATAGCACTCCAGCTTCTTCCGATCGACCTGAATCCAAGCGGCGAGACCGTTAGCTTCCAGTTTATGCGGCATACCGTCACGTGCGAATTCGAGATAAACGCAACGCGAGCTGACAGGAAAGAGTTTGATATAGATAAACTGAAGTAGCAATGTTACTGTGTGGTTGATGTGTCGTAGAAAGTGCACACAGCATTTGATCCAGAGGTGCTCGTCACTGACAAATAACCAATTACATAATGAATTCACACCACCAAACTCATCCTAGATTTCAACGCTGTACTGTACCTGCACTGTACACCTCCTTGAACTCGTCTCCTTCTGCCATTTCCGAGTGAAAAGAGGGTAAAAGCTCCACAGTATCCGTAGACAGTATGCTTTCCGTAGAATTAAGTATATGCTTAAAGCTTATCCTTACATCATTTCCTTGTCATTTCCTTTATCGCATCTTTGTCGCCTCGGAATTACTTGAGGACAGGCTTGTATAAGTACCCCACTCGCTATGCCTTAAATTTTTGTATCTCTCGTCAATCGGAATCAATCCTCACCAGCCAAGCCTGAGTATGACCGAAGCAATAGTCTATAAATAGCCTGTCGTCCCACTCGACTAAATACAGAAAGCTGGGCATGCAATCATCCGAGCCATCATGCGCTATTTCTGCGTAGATGCACCGCTGTCGTTCCTCAACTTTATAACTCAGTGTCAAGGCCCTTCGACTAGGGTATGCTTCTTTTGGCTTCCATTGTAAACTATCGCAATGGCCAAGACGAACCCAGTCCCACTCTGAATTGTTTGTAGCCTTGGCGTCTGCCCTCGAGGTGCAGAGACGGCACGAAGTCGGTACTCGCTGGTGTTGATGTTTTTGGCGAAGTATTCGCGGTGGGTGTGGCCCGCTAGGGGACGTCGCTTACCGCGCGTCGACGCCCATATGCCTCGCTCCATACTGCCTGGCTTTTCTAATTTGCTCTGTCAAACCGGTGTTGTGTGGTGCTGAATGCCTGGAGTCTTTAATATCGCGAACTTAATCCGCTAGATACATTTCAATGCAACGAAGTCGACATTCAGAGGTACTGTAGTCAATTCTTCGTCGATCTCGTTGACTTATAGAGAACATGTGCCACCCACCATCCACAAAATGTCCAATACGCAGTTCCTTGTTCCGTTGAGTGATATGTACCCACGGGCGATGATTTCCCTTTGGGCCAACTGTACAGGCTTCAGGCCTCCGAGAAAGAGCCAAAATCAACATCTCCTGCCATCGAAATTTCATCCCTGTTTAAAACTTTCAATTGACTTTTGACTAGGAAGAATTCCCCCGCCTATATAAGATGTGGCATCAAATGCCTCAGTGCATCTGCGTTCGACCTTATTCTCTTCATTGCCTCCCATCCGTTCGACATGTTCAAAGCTGCGTCACTCGCCGTTCTTGCGTCGTTTTTCGTCTCTCAGGCTACTGCCCACGGAGGCGTCACCTCATATGTGATCGGAGGAACGACCTACCCAGGGTGGCAACCGTATAACAGCCCAACAGGACAGACCTCCATTGAGCGCCCGTACAGTGCGTCTCCAATATATGATTCCTGATTCTTCGCAGCCAATCTCGATCACTTTCAATGCGATAGGCTCCTATGACCCGTAAGACTTGATTTGCTTGTTCTACAGGCATTGTCTAACTTGAACGTCTACTGTTCCTTAGAATTCTCTCCGTCAGCGCTAGCGTATGTCCACTGTATCTCAGGAATCGGCTAATTCCGTGCAGATCTGACATCGTCAATAACAGACACTCAGCTGCAACAACAACGGACAGGCCAGCGGAGCCCAGCTCTCCGCCACCGTGCCCGCAGGCACTTCCATCACGGCGAAGTGGCCGTAAGTACAACTTGCAATTGATTCTCAGGGACCTGATCCTGATTCCTCCTCGATCCGTAATGTCGATCCCAAATAGGCAATGGACCCACGCGGAAGGCCCCGTTATGGTCTACATGGCGAAATGCCCTGGCGCGTGCTCGTCCGCGAACAGCGCTTCTCTCGACTGGTTCAAGATCTCTGAGAGGGGTCTCATCTCTGGCACCCTTGCGTATGTCCCATTGTTCTTTATGAAAGTTGACTGTAGCATGGTGTATGACTGACATCCGTCCAATTAACTGTGAAATATAGCAAAGGATCGTGGGGCAACGGCGAGATCATGAAGACTTTGGCATACACCACCACCATCCCATCTGCCCTTGCTGCGGGCAACTATCTCATTCGCGTAAGTGTTACATTCATGGATATATTAGAGTTGTGTGAACATACACTAAACTGGTGTCATGCAACGCGAATAGCATGAGCTGCTTGCTCTCCACCAAGCCAATACACCCCAATTTTACCCCGAATGCGCGCAGCTCATCGTAACCGGAGGGGGAGGCAAGCTTCCTTCCAGCTCGCAGACGGTCAGATTCCCCGGTGCGTCAGATGTTTATACCTGCGCGCCTTCAAAACTGACTTGACACGAATCTTCGCTTGATTGGCTCATAATATATAGGTGGATATGGCGCGAACGACCCTGGTGTCAATGTCAATATCTACTCTGCTGAGGCGGCTAGTATCACCACCTACAAGGTTCCCGGACCTGGTTAGTCTATTCAACCTTCAGCTATGAGAGGAGACAATGTGGCTTATTGATGATGTTCCAAACAGCTGTCTGGACAGGCGCTTAGTTTGCATATAGTAATAAAGCTTGAAAAGTTTATTTTGAGGCTCCATACACGTACATAGTTAGCGAAAAGATCAATGTTGCAAAGGTTTCGAGATAAAGCATGAACTTAAGAATCCACTGATTCCTCGTGACGTCTTAGGCTTCCAACCAGTCTGCAAATTTAACCCTCGTTCAAATACTCCCTTGCTAATGACAACACTGAGAGTGGGACTGAATATTAGCGCAGGCCACTCAAGATGTCTGACGGAGAGTTCCTCCAAAGCTTTGGGTGAGTGGCATCTTCGGCTATCACAGACCAGATTTACTAAATCAAAATCTTCAGTGACTTCATGAGTTCATTGAAAACAGAAAAAGCACTGGGCGAGGAGTCAAGGTGGCTAAGGCATAGGGCTGTAGAGGGGTCTACGCATCGAATTTGTGTGAGAGGCCATGACAGTGACCCCCGATGAGCAGGAAAGCTACGTCACTTTGTGACATACATCTCTGGGATGGGACCCCGCTCTTGCTTCTCCCCATCAATCCACACATCAAGCTTCTCGTCGTAGAAAGCCACGAATCCGCGAAGAGCGCTCGCTTCCACGACAGTTGTCGGGTACCACCAAACGACATCGCGAATTATTTCGCCAGAGGAGAGCACGATGTTGTAGTAGCTTGCAACGCCCTGTTTTGTTCAATTTTGAAGGAGTCAGATTTTGTCCACGGCATCGAGAGCATGAGAATGACAGAGCCAAGAGAAAAAGAATCAAGCAAAGTCTGGGTGCAGAAGCACACGGTGCGAGACCGCTAATAGGGTAGGTCACCCACCTTGTACGGACAACCGGTTTTTGTCGGCGATACCTCCCACAGGTCCATACGACAGTCGGTTTTGGGGATGTAGTAGCGCACTGGAAGCCCTGTCTCGAATACCATCCGTGGCGCGCGGGAGTTAGCAACCTCGACGCCGCCTGCCTCAACACGAATATGTCGCGAAGACTGGACTATATCGACACGCTAGATGACGTTCAAGAAACATATTCATGACGTGTCTGAATTCGAAAAGGGATTGCGACGCACCTTGTATGGATCCCTCGGATGAATGAAGATCTGCTCGTCTTCCTCGAACCACGCCTCCATCGCGTCAAACTTCACCACCGCCAGACCCGCGAGCGCGCCAGTTTTGTACAGCGTGATACTCGGCGCGCTGTTTGGCTGAAGCCCTGCGAGAACGTGGTACTGGATCTCGTGCTCGGTCTCCCCAGCGTGTTGCAGATACCATTTCATAGGCAGCTCCTCTTGAGGAACAAAGTAGGTTGGGTAGTGTGGATGAAGCCAGCTATTTCATCCAGAAATATCGGCGAAGGTGAAGTGTGCGGTTTGATTGAATGGGGGCAATACTTGTGAGCCCTTCGTTCGGTGGGTGAATGAGATGACGGACTTACCTGGATAAGAAGGAAGAATACGCGTTAGCAACATCTCCCAAGCCCTCGTCTCTGAAGCTACTCACACATATTTCGCCTTTTTCGTATCTATAAGACACACCCCGCCCGTGTAGACCCTGATGCGTTTCGGACAGTCTTCGATATGGGGCAAGGGGAACAATGCGCTGTTCATCGTGGATTTGTGGATGTGGAGAGGTGCAAGGAGACTTTAGATGGCTATCGGTGCACTGTCACGAGAGGTCTGAACGGAGCAACGAGATGAAAGAACATGTCGAACGTTCGGGTACAACCTGGCAGCCAAACCTTCCTGATTATCAGCGAAACATAACAATTTGGATAATCTGATAAGATAAGGAAATCAAATCTAATTGAAATATTCGTGCTGAAGGCGTGCCAGTGCGCTAACGCGCTCAACAGAATTCGCGACTGGCCACTCTGTCGACTTCGTTGCACTTTTGTATACCAAGAGTACAGAGGAACAATTATAAATAAGCAGAGCAGCGAATCGTAGTGCACAACACCAAACTTACAAAGGTACAGTACGGATGTGAATGCATAGTAAATACAATTCGGGTAATTCAAAAAATATGATTTGGGTGATAGATAATAGAAAACTGAAATTCACAAGGTAACGGAATCAGGATGTGGTACATGAACAGTTATAGATAGCGAAGCATTCGTCGAGTAGGGAAGAGAGGGTAAAAGTGAATAGAAGGAAGGATACAATGGAAGTTGCGTGCATGGGAACGAACGAAGGGTCCTAGTCCCAAAACCGAACAAATGCAACATCGAGAGCAAATTGCAATATACAAGATTCAATACGGGGAATATTTAGTCTGCACAAGAAGATCAGCTACAAATGATACCAGCGAATCGAGATTGAAACGCACCATAGTAAATCCGCACACATGCGGCGCCCAAACGATAGCCAAAAGAACTGAATTTTGACTCGCAAAATCAGGGATGGACGGGTGCACCCAGCCTTCAAGCGTACATCCTTTTCTCGGCGCGTCCACCATCGTCCGCGGGGTCGCGGAAGCGTTTATTCGGACCGCCACCACTCCTTGACCACGACGGACTCTCATTCCCCTGTTGTTGCTGGCCCTGATACTGCTGCTGCAATCGACTATGCTCGGGAGACTGACTCTGACCATGTCGTGGCTTCATCCCAGTGAAGTAGTCCTCAATCGCCGGCTGGCGTTTCTTGCGCGGAGGAGAAGAGCCTAGGACAGCACTGATACCCTCAATCTCTACTTGTTGCACTTGTGCCGCGCCTATGGTCGGGCTGACGGGGTTCGAATGCACGAGGGAATCAATAGACATGCCGCCTGTCTCCGCATCCCCGTCGCGTTGCGCGCCGTTGGGTGCCGGCTTCTTTTTATACTGCAAAGGAAATAACACAACACATGTCAGAAAACGAAGAAGAGGTTGTGTCAGAAAATCGAACGCTTACGGTCTCGAGTTCAGGTTTTCCCCGCCAGCGCGCGATGGCTTCGCAAAACCTTACAGCAGCGCGTTCGACAGGCTCAGCGGGATACTGCCATGCCAGGTCTTCCATATGCGTCGCGCAGTCCGGCGTCGACTCCGGAATTGCGTAGAACTAGAATCGGACGTAGCGGAGGCGAAAAGAATAATGATGTCAGTACTCATTTAGACAGCAAATGATAGAGGAATAGAGTTGAAGCGTTGAATAAAGTTGCATCAAGAAACGAGAACGGAGGAAGAAAGAGCGGACGAGATCTAAGCCTCAGAGCTTCGCTGACCTTGCCTAGCTCAGGCGGAAGGACTCCCAGGGGCCGAGCCAGATGGCCCGCACAGACACCGGCTAGCGCCCCCAAAGCCGCGGGCAATGCGGCTCTAGTGATACATATGCATTATGGCCAATAGCATTTATATGCCTCAGATGAGCACCGTCGTTCATCTCTGCACATGCCACCCACAGCCACCAGCCACATGCATCCATTCATACATCCAAAGTGAAAACAGGTGGATGGATGAACGACCAGCGAAGGCCCATCGTCGCTCAAGCCGTGCAGCCATGAGTATAACCACACAACGTCCCCACACTCCGCAAACCGCCAATACCAGAATCGATCCCCATAACCACAAAATGAACGCAAATCCCCACCACGTCCTGACAAAGTCTAACAAGACTCAAGTGGGAATAAATAGCCTGGATCCCACAGCTGTCCGCCTTTGGGCGCCTGATCGCCGCGCACGCACGACAATCAGGCGGCACTAACGACGCGATAGGACAGGACAGGGGCCCTGACGCAGAGTAACCTGTCGATCCAGAGACAGACGAGAGACAATCATACGTGGATGGCTAGCTGCGTCGTCTCGTCTCTCTTTCCAACGATCATGACACGGATGAGCATAGCGACCTCGAACGATGGTCAACACTCCATGATGCCCGTTCCATTGATGCGGGCCTGCATCTCCATCAGCAGCACATTGGCGCGCTAAACAACGCCACGGTGACGCCATCGCCTCCACGTCGCTAGCGCCATGGCCAGCGGATCGCCCTGCAACACCTGGCTTGCTTCTCCTCATCGCCCTCCAACACATCGACAGTGACACTAGCCGCGGAATGAAAACGACAATTACAAAGCGAACGCACGAAACGAACGAAAGAAACAACAAAAGAGAGAAAAGAAAAGAACAAGATGAAAGCCACTCACCCGCCTCAACCGCACCAGCATCTCCTCCTCATACTCCGCCTCCGCCTCGCCCTTCTCTCCCTCCCTTCTTCCCTTCCCATCCTCATCCTCAATACGCTCCTCATCGCCACCCCCACCTCTCGCCCTCTCGCCCTCCCTCTCTCGCTCCTTCCCCTTCCCAGCCGCCCCCTCGTCGCCCATCCCCCTTCTCAAGCTCGGGAACAAAATCCGCACCGCCTCCACCAAATCCGGCAGCTCGTCCGGGTCCAGCTCCGCAAACTCCTCGTCGCCGTCCTCGTTGTCCGCCGCGTCGTCGTCTCTGCCCGCGACGGGCAGGCGGAACCCAAGGCCCAGCAGTCTCTCGTGCGTGTTGGCGTCAGGATCGGCGTCGCTCGCGTCGGTGCCGGACTCCTCCTCCTCCTCCTCCTCGTCGTTGTCGTCGTTGCTGCCACCGTCGCTGTCGATGTCGGTCCCACTGGCGCCGTCCTCGTGTTCATGGTCATCGCCCTCCTCCTGCTCAACCAGATTAATCAATTCGCGATGCGTCCTCCTCTTCCCCATTCTCTGACCAGCTCCGTCAGCCCCATCGCCCGCGCTCACCCCCAAGCCCACCATCAACAAACACTGCACGGCCCTCAAGCCCCGCCAGCCGCCAGTCAGGTACCCCTCCAGCACCGCGCGCGTCAGCAGCCCCGCAAGAAGCATGTACCACTCCTTCGTCGGCCGCAGCGCGTTCGCGTTCGAGGTGTCTTTGTCTTTGTCCTTCGATCCTAGTGTCGATGTCGATGCCGAGTGGTTGTGGGAGTGGGTTTGGGTTTGGGTGTTGTTTGCCTGGAACGAATACCGCGTGGGTGTCACGCTCGACGCGGAGCCGACGGTGTTCGTCCGCTGGCGCTGTTGGCGGGGCGTCATATTCACATCTGAGCTCCGGCGCGAGTTGGGTGGAGGAGGAGATGTATAGCCGTCCTTGTCGCCCCCGCCTGGAGACATAGGCCCAGCGCCTGCACCAGACGCAAACGCAGACGAGCCACCACCACCCACACCCGCCTCCTCGCCACGGCTCTCCCGACCCAGCTCAGCAGCCACAAGCGCCGAGAGGCGGATAAACCGCGGTATCAGCCTGCTCAGCTTCGTATTCCCCGCGCCTCGTCCCTCTCCGCCGTCCGTACTACCAAACCCGCCCCCAGAACTCGGCGACGCAACGCCGTACTCCGGCACCACCGTCTTCCGCCTGAGCGCACTCCCCCGTACACCCGGCCTCAACAGCCCGCTCCCAATCCCGCTCCCGTCCTGCCACCCCGTGATGCCACCTCCGCCGGGCGCCAGCCCGCCAGGCACCACGCTCGCTCGCCAGCTGTTCAGCCCCTGGCCCTGCATAGCGGCATACGACGAGCCCGCGCCGGGCGCGTAGGTGTACGACGGCGTATGTCCGTTCCCCATGGACGGCGGCGGCCCGCCGGGCGACGTGACCCTTGTATCCCGTGGCCCCCCATGCCCCTTCGCACTGATCGCGCCGACGCTCGCCTTGGCCTCCACGCAGATCTCGCACCCGGTGTGCAGGTGCCGCGGGCAGCGGAAGGCGGGCGGCGAGTTGGCGGTGTCGGGGTCCGCGCCGACGCTGTAGAGCCGTGTCGTGCGCGAGGAGGGCGCAGGGAGGGCGGTTTTGGGTTTGGATTGTTTTGAGCTGGGGTTGGAGTTGGCGTTGGACTGTGGGGTGGAGGTGTGGGTATGCGTGGGCGGCGTATGCGGCGTATGCGAGAATGGATGCGAGGGCAGACGCTGGTTTTGGTGTTGCTGGTGGTGGGACTGCGAATGCGGAGGGGTTTGATAATGCGCAACCGGCGGAGTCATCATCGCAGACGACGACGACGATGGGCGCGGATGCATCGACATGGACGACGAAGACGAAGACGGGCGCTGCTGACCTGGAGGCGTCGGCTGGTTCATCTGACCACCGCCATATTGCTGATACTGCGGTGACTGGCCATTGTACTGCTGCTGTTGCTGGTGCGAAAACTGCTGCAGCGCTTGGAAATTCGGATGCCACTGAGCGGCAGCAACGCCGGGCGGCGGCGGCGGGAACTGGGCCGAGTAGTCCATGTACGCTGGCGTCGACGTCATTGATGGCATCGGCTGCTGTCCGGAATAGGAAGGTGAAGGCCCCTGTGTGTGTCCGTGTCCGTGTCCTTGTTGCTGCTGGCCGCCCTTCTTCTTCGGCTTCCGCTTCGGCTTCCTCGGCTTCACGAATGCGGCACTGGCAGGTGCGAGCGTCCACAGCGCGCGGGGCAGCTCGTCGTCCTCGTCGGCATCCCCGCTCATATGGTCCGCCGACGACATCGGCGTGCTCCCGCTCGTCCGCGACGTGCTCGGCGACGAGCCAGCTGCAGCCGCCGCCGAGTGCGTATGCCGGTACGGAGGTGGCGGCGCCTGCCTCGCAAACAGATCGTTGATAATCGTGCCCAGCGCCAGACGCAGCCTCACACCGTTCGGTAGGCGATTCGGACTGCTCCCGCTGCTCGTCGTCCTGCTATTCCCCGTCCCCGTCCGCCCAACACCAGGTCGCCCTCCTCCTCCTGCACCTCCAGTACCTGTGCCCCCACCGCCCGGACCGCCCTCCAACATCCCAATGACAACCTTCTCCACGCCCTCCGCGCGCAGCCGCAGACTCCGCGCCAGCTGCAAGTCCTGCCGCCCCTTGCGTGCGTCCTCCGCGTCCGCGTGCGGGTTTCCCGGGTCGCCCTGTCTTGCACGCAGAGGCTGCGTGTCCTCGCCCGCGGACAGCTCGTCGTCGGACTCAGCGTACGACTCGGGGCGCCGCCGGTGTGGGTAGTGGGGCGAAGAAGGACCCCCGGTGCGGTCGGTCATCCCGAGCTCCGCGCGGGCTTGGGCGAAGCGGGTGCGGCCTGAGTTGGTTTGAGAACGGTTGAGTGTGGGCGTGTGCCGGGATGGACGGGGTGGAATAGATGGAATGAAATGGAAGTTTGATGCGATGAATGGTAGATAACGGGTATTTGGCCCAGGTGAGTTGTCCGTCCCGTCGTTCGTTTGTTGAGAGCGTCGAAATCGTATCGTACCGTCCGAAAATGTTGGAAGAACAAAGAGTGGTAGGGTCGATGAGCAATGGTGTATGAAGAAAGTAGCAAGGAGATTTGGATCAATCAGCAGCCCCGAACCACACAGAATAGTCAAACGCACCGTGCACCCAGAGCATATGATCAATAATCAGTGTCCTTGTGCTCTTCTCTCGTGGCGGGATGGAGTGGAGGTGGTGTGCGTGTTTGTGTGCCGGCGCGCGGAAGGCGGTGGGCGCCGATGTCGAGGCGGATGCCTGAGATGCTGCTGCCAGTGTAGCACTACTTGATGGCAATGGAAAGGCGGATGGCGAGGATGTCGACGCTGAAGACGACGAGGAGGCGACCGGGTAATGTCCATAGGAATACGCCTGCTGTTGAGGACGGGAGCTGGGCCCTGCATTCGGGTTGATATTCGGGTTTTGTGGGTTGGGGAGGACGGCGAATCGGTGTTGATGTTGTTGTTGCTGCTGCTGCTGCAGTTGCTGTTGTTGGTGCGAGTGTGCATGCGGGATCGCTTGTTGCGCTGGTTGCGCCTGCTGGAAGGAATGCGACTGCGCTCTGTACGTTGGCGGCCACGCGAGGTTGATGTACTCTGACATGGTCGGTCAGGGTCTCTGGTTGTCCCTGGTGCGTCGCTCCAAGGATATCGGTCGCTCAAGACAAATCCGTATTCGTCCTCTCTCGTTTCTGTAGACCTCAGAGAGCAGAATCAGGAAGAAAGCGAGAGAGATAGAGAGGGATGGAGAAATAAAGAGAGGTGTCTTTAGATCGTCGACTTCCGAGTTCGCCCTAAGTGCCGTGCGAAAAATGGCTGCTATATCCGGGCGTATGGAGGGGATTGCCTGCGGCTATCAGCGAGTGTGATTGTGATCGAGTCGGCATCATCACACTTGATCACATTGGTGGGTGTCGCTGTTGTGCATAGTGCGAGAAGGAGGTCAGCAGTGTCGCTGCCAGCTCATCGTCGCGCAATTTTAGGATTCGAAGGCCACTTTCTCCATCGACTGCTACGTAGACTGGACCGTCTCTTGCCATGCTGTGACCCCTAATATTGATCGGCGCAATTATCCGATTGCAGCGACCGAGACAGCGGCCGGACACAGAGTCGATCAAATTCTATTGACCCAACAACTCGTCATTTCATAGAGTGTGATTCCGACCACCACCAAGAGAAGTAGAAAAATAGACGTGGAGTGCGTTGGTCCCGTCGAGTGGGTATGCACCCAAATTACGCGTGGTAGCGGTGGGGTTGAACTCTGAAGCGAGCCTGGCCGCGGGCGTCGCGCGCTTTTTCGTGCAGGAGGATGAGATACGGAAGCCAGAGTGCTGCGCGCAGTGAGAAGGGGGACGAAATAAGGTGCGAAACGAGCGCGGCAGGCGCGTGCGGTGCAGTGTGCAGCAGGTTTTTTTATGTCGCAACTCAAAGTATTAATAACGGCATGGTAACTGGGTTACAAGCAGGCTGGACTCTGGAGAAATGCGGGGTAGCGTATGCGACGGCGGGGAGAGCCGTAGCGCCCGTTGCATTTTCTCAGCGTTTCTTACACTTCAATCTTTGTGCAGCATGGATGGATAGATGGGTGGATGGGTGAATGTGGGGGTACCGTCGCATCACTTTGCATTTGTATGCATTTAAAGTTTTGTCGAGTACCCTACCTTTGGATGACATTACCACAGCAATAATAATACTCTGAACCACAACCACAGCTATCCGCAGCCGCGAAGGCTGTCAATGCGCGCGTTTAGCCGTAGCATTCAATTCAAATTGTGGATTGTGGATAGAGCAACACCACTTTCCTACTCTGGGAGCATTCGCAGGACGCAAGTGACCAATTTTAGACGCCGATGTTCAAAATTATGCGGGATCACAATTTCCAAAAAGCTTCTATTTGCCTGTGCTTGGTATGCGTCGGGTGCTTGACTAAACACGGCAGCGTGGCGCCGCATCTCTTTCGTCGACGCTAGCTGTCCATATCCTGCTCTTTTCGCGTGGTTTCATTTGCGTACATTAGTTCAAATAGAATCATAGATATCATTACCGTCATATGCTTATGATAAAGCGGCCAATATTAGTAGTTAATGTGCTATTTGTTATGAATTCCTACCACTTCGTGATTGATGCTACACAGTCTGCTGCTGGGGCATGCAGTCTGGCGTGAGTATCACCGCGTGCAAGGTCACGTATATGGCCGTCATGTATTTGACATATTTCGAACCAGATATTTAAATGGTCTGCCGCAAATATTTAGCCCGGGTGTTTGACATATGTGGGGCAATGGCGAGCTCTCATGTATGCCAAATATCTGAGGGTCAACATATGCGGCAGGTCATTAAAAATATGTCTGCATACATGTCAAATAAATAACGGTCAGATATGTGATCTTGCACGCGGTGTATACCACTGCGGATAGTGGTATATTTTGCATATCCGCAAAATGGATCGCAGTCATATGGAGTTTTGCATACATTCTACATTCGGTAAAACTTAAAATTCTAATATTTGTGTCCCAGCCAAAAAAAAAAAAACAGGTCTACTAGAATTCTGCATAAAATATTGCGGATTGCAAATCACCGTATGACTGCGACATATTTTGCGTGAATACTGCTTATTCGGAATATAGCCCACTGCCCGCAGAGGTATGCCAGTGAAAGATCGGAAAGCCCGCTGAGAGCATGAAGAGTCCCTATGTGGCTTCTCTGGGGGGCTGGTCCGTAAGCAGGGTGCTACAAAGCGTCTACAAGACAATGCGATGACAATATTGTAGGACATATGCTACTGTATCCACTGATATTATCGCGGAACATGTACCAAGATATCTTGATTATTGACCAGTGTTCAGCCACAAGTACGACTCACAGTGAGTATATGCAAATTAGAAGTTGGGTGATGCGGTTTGTACATCCGTGAGTTGATTTTAAGGTGTAGTTATGGCAGATTTTTGAAGATTTGTAGCAATTGCGGGCTTGGAGCCTGCGCGCAAGCACGACGAGGCAGGAGATGAAAGAACATGCCGAATCAGCCGTGAATTCGGCATAACTCCCAAAATGGGGACCTAATCATTAATCATCGGCAGCACAAATCGTGATTGCGTATAATTATGAACATCGCTATAATTTACACAGACTCGTACCGCAAATCCGCATCGTGGCTTTGTTTTAATAATACCCCGACTCGGGGCTTGTATATCTGCGAGCTCCCAGGTTAAAATTCAAATTTGTATTTTAGCTTGTGATTCCTGATGGTATTGAGACCGTTTAGACAAGTGTGAGTATGATACAATCGAGGATCCCAGCTGTTAATATGTCCGCCGCTCGTACTTCAAATTATACTATACTCGGCACAAACCAAGCATACAAAATGAACGCGTTCTCCTGCCACGCGAAAATGTCAGCACCGCAGCAGTATGACGACATGCCTTGATCCACTGCTCACGATTCCTCCTACATAGCTATATACAATGTCCTCGAGCATGCAGCCACGATATCGCTCATCTCAATACAGTTTCCAAAGCATCGCAAACCAGAAAACTGGTTTTGCGAGAATATGAACAACAGCACCCATCCACAACTTTCCATACATTTGTGCCGCCTCCTAAATAACACCCCTCCCACACAGTTTAACTCTCCAAGCCGTCGAGTCTCGAGGCCACTCGCGCTCTCTTATCGCACCCTATAATGTATCTAAACGCGACGACCCGCACCCAAACACACCGGCTTGGCGTGCCGATTGCAAAAAAAAAAGAGGCTTGGCAATGGCGTGTGTGTGGGCGCGTGTGGATTGTCGGGTACCTATTTTTAGCCGAGTCTTCGAGCAGATTAGACTTCGGGACCGCCGGAATCCAGCGTGCTGGTGATGCGTGCACACTGGTGCTGAGGGTAATTTAAAGTTCGCTATAGTCGCACCATAGCTCCCGCGATCCAACCGTTTCTCAGGCATGCGGCTGGGCGGAGACATACGTGCACGTGCCCTGTTTTTTGTGCTCATTCGAAAAGAGTGCGAGCACGGCATTGTACCATCAAAAGTTGGTCTCAAGGAATAGGTGATTGTGTAGGCGTGTATATATCCACCAGTTAAATCCCTGATGTTGTAAGAGTTGTTCGGAGGTCTTCAAACTTGTGTTTAAAAAAGCATATTGCTTATTTACACGCTCCATCAATCCATCAGAAATATCACTGCGGAGAATGCCTTTTTGATGTTGCACCTCGGAGAAAGGCATCAAATCCAAGGCCAGTGTGGATCGCGCTTTCCAGGACGCTATAGATAATCTCCCTCGGAAGATAGTAGACGCGCAGTCATTTGGTGATCTGTTTACCCATTTAACGTGCGCTAGTTTACATGTTTGATACCACACTAAGAAGAGTGCCCTCGGAAATCTTTATCGTCCGAGACTTCGGTGCGAGTGCCATATCACTTCTAGTCTCACTGAGCGGTGGACTTTAGAACCACTGAGTCGACCCTAATATCCATCTATGAGAAAGGTCGGCAATAATTTTCATTTTTTTGTGGGGATGGACTGCGATTGACTGTAAGGGGACTGGCAACAGCATTTGTTTGACCATCTCCTTCTCCAAGAAATGGGCTGCTAATCGGGTAGACTTCCTGTGTTGGAAAATAAATGAATAAGGTTTCGAGTGGCTTTATCCATGATCGTTGTTCTCAGATCCTTATGGATTTTTTTTAACAAAACCTAAAAGTTAATGACACTTTATCGCATTCAAAAGCGATGACCATTTTACAGAGTCGGACTCTCTATTGGTTGGATAAAGGAGACTCCAAGAAAGAGGGCTCGAGTGACCAATTTTAGACCTCTTAATCTACACAGACGTTTGCTGCAAATGGCGTCATAGCTTTATAATGATAAGTCTGTAAGCCGGCTTTTTCTTGTAGCCGGCGTGCCCACTACCCAATTTGCAACCAAAAAAAGATGAACTGGCTGGATTAACTGAATTTTCAACTCTGTACATGAAGACGAACGCAAGGGAGAGTGAGACGAAACATCACTGTAGTAGGTGAAATGGTACACACAGAGTCGAAAATCGCGGACAGACAATCCCACAAAAACAGGTGTTCAGCGATAACCACTTTTAGATTCTCAACGGTGTAAGATGATGGCTGAGTATTCTGAATGCTATGCTTGTGAGCAAGCAAAATTTGAACCGGTTTCAGTATATGATCCAGGGGATCGATAAGTTCGTCAATTGTGCAAGAATACAAATCCTCAGAGGGGGGCTCAGAGATGTGAACATTGGTACAAGGAGATGCAAGCGGTTGAAACTACTTGACGAAGAGTCAACAACAGCAATATCAGCGGTGACAACTGGTTTGAAACACAAAAGGGAACCATTGTCAAGGGGAAAGAGTGAGTACGGCCAAGTATGTATGACAAACCGGCCTACCACGAACACAGTGAGATAGTCGATCACTTTATCGTGCACTGCGCCCAGTACACAACACCCCCCGCACGCAGCTACTCCGGGGCTTAACACAGGCGCAACACAACATCACTCACCTACTGTCCATGAAAGAGCTTCGCGCACGGCTGCTCAACTACGTGGCAGCAACGGGTCGAATGCCTGCGGTGTTTGGAAACATACCCGTGCTAGACGAGAGGGCGATAGCGGAAGAAGCAGCGGAAGCTGAGAGCAGTGAGGATGATAACGACGACGGATCGGAAGAGGGCAGAGCCCCTAAAGAACCAGGTTTCAACCTTTCACTGTTCAAACTTACACACTTCACTAGATACAACTGGTGCGCCACATGAGGGCCTCGGCTCTCCTGCTGTTCCGGTCAATTACCGGAGCGCCTCGATACCCACTAAACCTCCAGACTGCCAGACCCAATTGTGTGGCAGTTTTCATCGTTTTTCATCACGCCGCGCCATGTCTGTTCGACAAATGTTTTCCAAATGGCCTTTTTACCGTACCGTTTCTTGTTTATATACAGCATGTCAAGTTTTAGGCGGGTGTTTATCACCATGAGCCATTTGTTTATGATTTCGCGGCGGCTATGTATTCGCATTGGGTCATCTTCCCTTTTTTATGAACCTTTCACATCGTATCTTCCATATGAGGTGCGCGGACTCTGTTACGAGTATTGTGAATAAACGGGTTCTCCCCTTTGCAGACACGCGGCTCTTTCTGGGGATCTATGCTGGGTTACAACCCAGTATTGTATCGTATGAGACGTCAGGCCATTCGTCATCGCGTAGGCTCCATAGATTTTCTGCCAGCTCCCATATTGCTCTCGATGGGAGTGATTGGGGACACGATAGCAATATGTGTTCCATGGACTCGGTGCCACCACACAGACCGCACTCGCTTCTTTGAGCCATACCTGGGATTTTCTCCCACTTTTTACCGAGGCGGTATGCATTGTGAAGGTTCTTCCAGGGGAAGCCCCTGGCTCCTTTTGACGTGTCTTTATCTCTTACTGATGACCATATTTCATCCTTGTTGGGGTGTGAGTGTCTCAGCTCTCGTGTTTCTTTAGCTACCAGCCTCGGTGTCAGTCTCGTGGCGTCGCGTTCTGGGGCCGGCCTATGTTCTCGCACTCCGTGATGAAGCATTGCCTGTGTAGCGCCTTTCAGTAGCATTTCGTATCTCTTGAACTCTGGTAAGAGTGTCGGTCTCTGCAGTCCTGATCGGGTTGTGATGTGCTAATGTATTATCCAGTGGCGAGACAGCGTCTGCGTTTGTTTATCGGGTGATGTAGACATGTCCCTTCCTCTTTCTGAGCTCAGCTGCGAGTGCGCTGTACACTCTCTTTTCAGGTATTCCAGGCCAGTTTTGTCTTTCCATCTCAGAGAAATTTTCGGTCATGACCATGTGTATAGTCATCGATTCGAAGGCAAGATATACTGTGGCTCTCCTATGCGTTTACATACACATCCAGTCCGATCTTGAGTAGAATACCCCACCATGTGGCACACCACAGTAGGCTATATACATTGAATCAAAACAAAAAACAAAAAAGTATGACAAATTAATAACTCATTAAGGCAAAGAAATGAAAGGCACATCTGGCTAGCAGTCTGCAGCAGCAGCAGTGCTGTTGGTGTAGATTGACCTTGAGAAAAACAGGCGCAGGAGAGCAGAGAAGAAAGCGAGCGAGCGAGCGAAAGGAAAAGGAACAAATTTGTTGCATGTGGGTGTGTGAAGCGTCCATACGGAGGACTCCATCGAGCAACGGAACAATCCGACGTGGCAGGCAGAGGCATGGAAATATCCATACCGCCGACGAGCAGCATTTCGTGGCATCTCGGCTTAGTCGATATACAAGGCAGGTACATCATGATGGCAGGATATAACAGGAAGGAGCCAAAAATTGGGTGTAGAACCTTATAAGACCCTCTACCCAAAGGTGGTGGGAATACTAGTAGAAGTCCAACTCGGGCTTGTATCCGAGCTCCCACGTTCAAATTTAAGTATCTAATCTAGCTTGTGAGTCCTGATGGTATCGAGACCGGTAAGACAAGTGTGGATATGGTATGATCAAATATCCCAGGTGCTAGTAACTTGCCGCTCATGCTTTACATTATACGCGGCACAAACTGAGGATACAAAATTAACGTGTTCTCTCGCGACGCGAAAATCGCATTACCGCAGTAGTATTACGACATACCTTGATCCACTGCTCACAACGACTCCCGCATTGTCCTCGAGCATACAGCCGCACTTCATTATCCATCCCAATACAATTTCCAGTATTGCAAACCAAACATCTGGTTTGCGAAGATATGAATGATACCTATCCACAATCCTCTCTCCCTCCACCCAAGCACATACACCTCCTCCCAAGTAACTACCTCTCCCACACTCCCACACACGGCCTAGATCCTCAATGCCGTCGAATCTCATGGCTCTTCGCGCTTGCTTTTCGCATCTTTGCGTATCCTCAAATGTTATAAACGCGATGACTCACCCAAACACAATGGCTTGGCGTCTAAGTGGAAAAAAAACAGGATTGGCGTGTGTGTGGGCGCGTGTGGGTTGCCGGGCGCCTATTTTTAGCCGACCTGAGTGTGTGGAAGATCGGATTTCGGGAGCGCCAGAAACCAGTGTGCTGATGAGGATGGTCAATCGTCAAATGGCTGTCTCGATAATTGGGCGATTGTGTGGATGTATGCATACCGACCAGTTAAATTCTTAATCATGTAAGAGTTGTTCAGGGATCTTCAAAATTTAGTGTAAAAGGGCGGCAACCGCATATCGATTTTTTTATGCTCAATCCATTCATCATAAATACCACCTCCCTCAGAGCAGAGACGCGCAGTCGTTTCGTGGTCTATTCACCCATTTAACGCAACCTATTTTACATGTTACATGCCATACCAACGAGAGTACCACTGGAAACACCCGAGACTTTGGCGGAAGCGCCACACCGTTTTTAGTCTCGCTGAGTGGTGGACTTCGGAACCACTGGGTCGACCGTAATTTCATACATTTATGATAAAGGTCGACGATAAAATCCAGAATTCATTTATGTGGATGGACTTGGATGGACTATCAGGGATAGGCTTCGGTATTTTTTTGACCATCTCTTTATCGCCGACATGGGCTGCCACTCTATTGACAGAGTCCTCGTATTGGAAAAAAAAAAGGATAAAGTTCCGAGTGGCTTTTATCCATAATTGTTTCTCTCAGATCCTTATGAATGATAAACAAGGCCTAAAAGTCAATGATACTTTATCGCATTCGAAAAGCGATGGCCATTTTGCGAAGGCGGACTCTCTGTTGGGTGGATAAAGGAGACTCAAAGGAAGCAGCGTATATTTTTAGATAGATTACAAATGATAACGATCAAAGTTCTCAGGCTCAGCACTTCAACGCCTTCACTGTCACAGTGACAGCGACTCTTATCGACTCTCGGTCTCATGGTCGTGACGCTCTGCTGGCCGTCTCTCCTCATGCATCATGGTGTGCCAATCAGTATCCGAAAGAAGTCCGGAACCGCTTTGTATTCATCCAAGTCATAAATAACAGCCTCTCGACTACGAATTCGTTCTTTTCTTTTGTTCCATCCCGCCTCCCTGCAGCGCACACGACATTGCTAACGATATTGGAGTCGCGAACAACATGGAAGAACAAACGCCGTTTCTCAATCCAGCAAATATGAATTCGAATATGAGCATGGTGCCTTTTGTAGAAATGCTCGACAGTGTGGGAGAAATGTGAGCCTCTCAACTTGTTCAAACCAAGGTGGTATAGAGTTCGGATTCAATGTGCCTCAGAGGAGAGCGTCATATTCGCTGAAAACTTAAACGCGGATCAAGGCATAGGATGTTGGACGGGCTGGCTGGCTTGCAAACCTCATACTGACACTATTTTTAGATGGAAGAACAGTCTCGTCTTGCCTTTACTCGCCACAGTAATTTCGATAGTCGTCCTGCTTGTGCAACACCGCGCACCAACATATTCTCGTCGGCACAGCCCTGGAATAGTGCCAATTCTCAGCGAAGTAGTCGACGATGAGTCTCCGAGCCCAAGAAGGGATTTTGTAGGGAATATCAAGGCGTACACACACTCGCAAGGCGGCCTGGTTATCTTCGCCTTCAGACTCACAAGAGTGCTCTGCTCAATGGCACTACTTGTACTGTCTGGGATTTCAGTCTTGTTTTCCATGCGTAGTCATCATTGGCCACCGTGGAATACTGTCTTCCTTGGTACACATCTTCCAGACCTGGGGCTGCTCGTTACCTTCGTATGTTACTCTCTATCGCTCGTCCCATGTTTCCTGACGCGCCGTATTATCCTCAAGTGGTATTCATCCGTCGTCGCAACTCTAACCCTTCTTCCGGCCTTTGACGCGAATCAGCGAGCGCGCCTGACCCGTCATATTAACGCCATTCTCCTAGTAACATTCGCTGTCTACGCGTACCGTGATCTATGGCCTCTTTGTCTGACATCCGTAACTGCTGTTCCAGAAGACCTCTCCAGGGATAGCCCAGCGCTTCTCTGGACCAAAGTTGCACTTTTAGCACTCGTATCGATTCTCATACCCATATTCACGCCAAGGGAGCACGCATCTCATAGTGCAGAAAGCCTGGGACGCACAGAGGGTGAAGCAACCAACGTCAACCAGCAGTCGGGGGCTTCCCTTTTCTCGCTCATTTTTTACACCTTCCTCGACTCAGTAGTTGCCGAGGCACAGCGTGTACCTTATCTTCCTCATGAAAGTCTTCCGGACCTGGTCCATGAAGACGGCGCGGAGAAGTTGAAAGCAGACGCATTTCCTGTACGTTCTGTGCTCTCAAGGTTATAATAATCATCACTGAGCTTGTACAGTACCTCGACCCTTTCTTCTCTCCCCAGAAGAGGGATACAGCATCAAGGATTTGGAAGAAGAGAGAACATCTGTTCTTCAGTCTTGTGCGCGTGTTTCGTACGTGTTGTCATCGTCACTCATGAAAGTCACTGCTCAATCTTCCAATTAAACAGACATAAAGCTCTTCGTAATGGCCCTCGCTCTTGCAGGCAGCATCTGTGCGGGTTTTCTTTCGCCTCTCGCTCTGAACCGTATTCTGCAGTAAGCACCCCAACAGTTTCATGTGGATTTGTGTATACTCATACGTCATCAGCACAATCGAGAACCACGACTCAGATGACCGCGTCCACCCCTTCGTTTGGGTCGCGTGCCTCTTCCTCGGTCCGACATCAGTCTCGCTATGCGAGCAGTGGTATTACTATACTAGCAATGTCACTCTTGCACGAGCCCGCGCCATTCTCACCGAACTTGTCTTTGAGCATAGCTTGCGCGTGCGTTTCAAAGCCGAGACGGAAGAAAAAGGCGGTAACCCGGAAAGTGAAGGGGAAAGTCAGACGAACGAGAAACGTCTGACAGGAAGGATCAACACCCTGGTTACCGTGGATGTAGACAATATTGCGATGGGCAATCAGTTTTTGTCACTGTGTAAGCTCCTTTCTACGTTCTCTATGCGCCATCATTTCTCAATCTTCGTATTTAGTTCTTCAGGGACCGTTAGAGCTTACGCTTGCTTTAGTATTTTTGTACTTGGTCTTAGGATGGAGGTTCGTGTTAAAGTACTCTCTATTCCTGCTTTTCGTCTGAACACACCGCATGACTAGCTCGATCGTCGCGTTCGTTAGCATTGTGCTTCTGCTGCCTGTGCCTGGGTACCTAGCCAACCTCATGCAGAGGATCCAGAACGAGAAGATGACCAAGGTGAAATCGATTATAAATCACAATTTATGGCACTCACCTCCAATACATGTGCAGACCGATGCGCGGGTGCAAGCTGTTACGGAGGGTATGTGACTTGGCATACATAACCCATCTCCGTACCATCTTGAACATTCCCTCTAGCTGTTGGCGTTCTTCGAATGATCAAACTCTTTGGATGGGAGAAGATGATCGCCAATGAGCTGAAGGAGAAGCGTGAGGCGGAGTTGATTTGGATTTGGAAGAGCAAGGTGCGTGGATGTCAAATCATGCGCTTCACATTTCAACGAAGATCCCCCTGCAGGTCGTCGCCCTCCTGAACGATCTTATCACGTACATATCTTCTTGCCTTTCTTCCTTGTTTACTGTGCTGATGCATCATTATCGGTTAGACATATCCTACCCATTGTCACCATGTTGGCGACGTACGCTTCGTATACTCTTCTACAAAATGAGAGCCTCACAGGCAAGATGTTTGCTGCATTATAAGGAAAACTATGGCTGATATGGCCTACTCGAAATATCAGCTTCCAAGCTCTTTTCCAGCATGGCCGTCTTTACCATCATTAGAAACCTGCTCAACCGTTCTGGCCAAGTTCTTGACGTCTGCGTCAGAGCAAAGGTGTCATTAGACCGCATGAGCGCGTTTCTTGCGGATACTGAGCTCCTTGATGCCTTTGAAGGCTCAGACGAGGAAGCGTTGGGTAGCTATGGACGTCCTGCTGTCACCGCTCCAGAAGAAATGATTGGTTTCAACAATGCCGTGTTTACCTGGTCAAATATGGGCAATAGTGGAGAAGGGACACCATCGTCGAGGTCATTTAGACTCCGTGCTGAACATCTCGCGTTCAAACGAGGTGCCTTCAATCTCATCGTTGGTCCTACGTGCGTCAAGTCATTCTCCGCACTTCCCCCGCTTACTCACGGAATGATGGCTTCAGTGGATGCGGAAAGACATCGATCCTGATGGCGCTTCTAGGTACGTCGTCAATCGACCACTGGTGATGCGTATCTCATGCCTCTGCTGTAGGCGAAATGCACTTTCTTCCAACTGGCCCTGATTCATGGTACAACTTACCTCGATCGCGTGGAGTGGCTTACGCTGCACAAGAATCATGGGTGCAAAATGCTACCGTCAGAGAGAACATCCTCTTCGGCTCACCGTTCAACGAAGAACGCTATGAAAGAGGTACATGTCCTTCCAAGAATATGAATTCTGTATACAGAAGCTGAATCGCCTTCAGTCATCTATCAATGTGCATTGAAGCGTGATTTGAACCTCTTTGACGCTGGAGACCTAACGGAGGTCGGCGAAAAGGGACTGACACTGAGTGGCGGCCAGAAAGCTCGCGTGACACTAGCGAGGGCCATTTATTCTTCTGCTGAAATTGTCTTGCTGGACGATGTTCTCGCTGCGTTGGATGTCCACACGTAGGTATCTTTCATACGACATCCTCTTATTCAAGTGATGTTAATTGTTTTACAGGTCCAAATGGATCGTTGAGGAGTGTTTCACAGGTGATCTCGTCCGCGGGAGGACTATTGTTCTGGTTGTAAGTGGACTTTTGTGCATCGAGGTATCTACGATTGTTCAACATTCGATAAACAGACACACAATATTGCACTCACTTCGCCGATTGCTGATTACATCGTCACTGTTGGACCCGATGGTATTGCGCATGAAGTGGGCACTAGATTAAGTGATGTCCTTGCGGATTCCTCCCTGGCTAGAGAAGTCGAAGTCGAGCGAGAGGATGCCAAGATCGAAGAAGTAATTGACGAGGTGAAAAAGGATGGCGACAAAGCTGATGGCAAGCTAATCCTGGCAGAAGAAGTTGCCCAAGGCCGTGTCACCTGGAAAGCTCTTGGTTTATACATCAGAGGCCTTGGTGGACATATGCCGGCATTGTTCTTGACCTTCTTTCTGGGCGGCCTCGTTCTGGAGCAGGTATGTAACATGTCGTCGGTATGGTTCCTTGGGCAGTGGGGATCTCAGTATGAGCATCATAATCCAAGTGAAATACCCGTGTTCTAGTGAGTGGGGCAGTGTTTTAACCCGATTTGTGGGCACTGACACTTGCTTTGGTGAACTAGCTACCTTGCTGTCTACTCGGCCATTCAAGTTGTATCGAATGTCATCTATGTGACTGCCAACCTAACATATATATTCGGCACGAGAAGGGCATCGCGATCCATCAGCAGTCAATTAATTGACTCGGTTCTTGTTTCTACGCTCAGGTGTGGTTTTCGTTGCACTGTTCGCGAACCTCCGTACTGACAAGCGCCTTGCCCAGGTGGCTCGATGAAACGCCCGCATCTCGCATCATCGCGCGCTTCACACAGGACCTTGACTCTGTGGACATTGGAGTCACGGAGACGTTCTCACAGGTCTGCGACATGGTTGTGCTTATGTTCTCGAAGCTAGCGGGCCCTGTCATTTTTACTCCAATTTTCCTCATTCCTGGACTTTTCATCGCGGGTGCTGGCATGTTCATTAGCAACCTCTACCTACGCGCACAGATGTCTGTCAAGCGCCACATGAGGTATGTATCACCCACAAAGTGCGCTTAAACTTGTTCTCATTCGAGATGCAGTAACGCACGATCTCCAGTGCTGGCTCATTTCGGCGCGGCGGTTGTTGGAATAGGTCTGTGCAAGCCTTTAACCATCCTCCTTTTTGACTTATTTCTTTTGTTCTAGTCTCAATTCGGGCGTATGGCGCTCAGGACGCGGTTATGACCGAATCAATGAAGCGCATCAACCACTACACGAAGATAGCCCGGAGCTCAAATACTCTCAATCGATGGATTAGTGTTAGAATGGATTTGTTAGGCGCGATTTTTACTTCCTCCTTGGCGGCGTATTTGTTGCACAATAGGGCGCTAAGTGCTGCCAACACCGGATTTTCGCTAGCAATGGCGATTGAGTTTACTCACGATATTCTATGGGTCGTGTACTGCTACAACGGCTTTGAGATCAACTCAAACAGGTGTGTTATAAACATATCTTCTACAACCGACTGCCCCTCATGTACAACAGTCTCGAACGTATTCAAGCCTATCTGGATATTGATCATGAACCGCCCGCCATACAAGGAGGAAAACCTCCGGCAGCCTGGCCAACGAATGGAAATCTTCGTGTTGAGAATCTCTCAGCCCGGTACTCGCTTGTGAATAGTAGCTTTCCGTTCCACGAGAGTATCTCCAGCTCAATTGATAATATGCCCCAAGGCTGGCCCGCTTGTTCTGCGCGACATCAACTTTGAGGTCAAGTCTGGTGAAAGAGTGGGAATTGGTACGTCTTATATTATGGATGAGATACTCAATTGCATCTCATATAATCCCGGTGAATTGTAGTCGGACGAACAGGAAGTGGAAAGGTGAGTCAGTTTCCATGTCAGAAGCAATACATAGGTTTAACGCTCCTGGTATATTCAGAGCACGCTAACGCTTGCCCTCTTGCGTCTCGTTCTCACGGAGGGTACTGTATACTTGGATGACATCCCTACCGAAAAAATCAATCTCGAGGAGCTGCGCTCAAAAATAACGATTATCCCTCAAGTTCCCGAGCTTCTAACTGGTGCGTTCGCTTTCGATCATTACTATCGACCAAGCTCGCTGAAGCTGCTTCATGATTCAGGCACGTTGCGTCGAAACATGGATCCATTTGAACAGCATAGCGATGCCGAGCTCAATAACGCACTTCGATCCGCTGGCTTGTTCGCTTTACACAGTGATGAAGATACCCCTCAATGGACACTGGATAGTAACATTGCCAGCGGAGGTAGTAACCTATCAGTCGGTCAGAGGCAAATCATTGCTTTGGCTCGTGCCATCGTTCGCAACAGCAAATTGCTCATCTTAGATGAGGCTACCTCGGCGATAGGTATTTATCACTCAAATCTCAACGTCTGAAAGCGTTTTGAACCGCGTTCTTCTGTCTAGACCACAAAACGGACTCCATAATTCAGACTGCCCTTCGCCATGAACTAGCTGCGGACGTGTCAGTGATCACCGTCGCCCATCGGCTACAAACGATCATGGATGCAGACAGGATTGTTGTCCTGGAACACGGGCGTATAGTAAGTCATGAATTTTGCTTCCCTCACAAAATTTCCGCTCAACATACCCATTTCTGCTGGACCTCAGGTTGAGTGCGACTCGCCTCAAATATTACTGGATAAACCAAACGGAGTATTCAAAGCACTTGTTGATGAAAGTGGGGACAGAAATGCGTTGTACGCAATGGTAAACACTGCTGGAAATCCTGATCACGAGTAAAATGGTACGCTATGCTGTGCATCGTATCCCAACTGTGTAAGGCCATTTTCTGTGCGCTCTCACTCATACTCATACAATACAGCACGTAAAATTAGCTCTGAATACGAACTTTGTGTAGCCGATATAAATCCAACTGGGTCGGCGCAAGATTGTACATACTCCTACAAAAGCCTAAGGTGGATACGATGCACATGGTGTTTTCGTGATGGATATCTACCATCCGAGAACAAAGCGGACGGCTCGTCCGATGATTGACCCCTGAAGGATCTCCTTAACGTCTTCGTCACAGGATGTCTCCGCCGGGAATGACCCCGGACATATGGCGTCGACGGTCAAATTCCCCACATCCGCTCGATCTGCGAGGATAATATGAGAGACGAGGCTCTGCATAGGCTTCAGCGCAACAATGCGGATGGCAGAGACTGTTTCGTCGGCCTGTGTGGGTGGGGCCACGGGTACGCAGTCAGTCTGAATGGCGATTGTCCGCGTCTCCTTTGATGGTGGCTTGACAGTTAAATCGTCGTTAGTGGTACCGTGGCGGAGGCGCCTAAAAAGGGCACTATCGGCAGACGCTGAGCTGGGTATGCTAATACGACGCTGCAGCTATGTCAATAGTGATACGTTTTGGAAGATGAGCAAAACCACTACCTCGTTAGAACCAGTGCGTGTGGTGTCTCCTTCTTCGTGTACACTCTCCGTGCAGTCCTTCTTGACGTTCAGAGAGGCCGCCTTAGCACGGGAAAATGGCAGGAGACTTGTGTGTGTTCCTAGGTCTGGGGAGAAGAAGCCAGAAAGAGCACCGTTACTCGACGCGACAGCATTTTCCTTGAACTGAGCAGAGCCAGCTGCAGGGCGCGGGGATGATGATTCTCGCAGTAGCTTCTCAAAGAGTTGGCGCGACAAGCTAGAGCTCGACGAAGCAGGGGATCGTCCTGTATGTCTAGGGAACCAAGGCGAAGGGGGGCTGGTAACGCGGGCACTTGGTGCCGCGGGGCGTCTGTCCTGCGCTGCGAGCTTCTGTTTAATCATGCTGTCAATGGGTGGAGTTCCGGCATCGTCGCTGGATGCGAGCGAGGGAGTATAAGTTGGACCATATGAATAAGTGCCCGAAGCGCGCATGATAGACAGTTTGGCTCCACTCTCGGGACTATAAAACATTGGACGGAACTCAAGAGCACGAGTTTCTGTCCAGGGCGGAGTGTAGTTCTGGATCTCCTGCGAAGGTAACCAAGGAGTGATTCCGAGTGCATTGAAATTGAAAACGTCAGGCATATTTGAGGGCGAAGCAGAAAAGTTTCTCATGGCGAGCTGTTTCTGGACACGCCGAAGTGAGGGAGGTGTCACATCAAATGCGAGTGACTCGTTCTGGTACGTGGATGAGGCGCTGAACAAAGGGTTCGTATCTTCGAGAGAGAAGAAAAGGTAATGTGGCACATAAGGCTCAAATCATCAGTACCTGGGATAGAGCTTACTTTCTCGTTCAGGCGCATCCATCGAGTCCATTTGATGATCGTGAGGATCGATTTCAAGCTCGCTGGACGGTGCAGCCTTCGGGCAGGGCAAGTATTCGGAGAGGTCGATAGGAACGTCCCAGAATTGCGTCATTTCTTCTACAGCGATATTAGTATTCATAGGAGATAGTCCGCAGTAATAGCTTTTATCGTCCGCGAAGGCCCCTGAGTAAATGATGAAAATTGAGCCGGTCCCGTTCCTTGAGTATGTAGTATAGTTGCATCGTACCAGATCCGAGCAGTGTAGCGCATAATACAGAGTCAAGTGGGTCGAAAAACGGGCTGCTTTGATGGTAGCTCTGCGTAGAACCACGTAAATGGGCCTCCTGCTCCACAAGGGTCATATCACGGTCGCTTGCAGAGCTATTAGACGAATGAAGCTGGTGAAGGTCGCAGTCGCCGAGCTTGGAGTCTTCCATAGCTTTCCGTTTAACGATTATACAGTGGTGGTACAAGTGCGAGGGAGCTGTAAGCCTCTCCTTCGAACATGTACAATTGAGTTTAGGAGAGGTTTTACTTGGGCCTGGTAAGGTCTTGGACTCGGATTATTTTTAGATCATCGTTCATGACCTGTGCTCGGGACGGAAGATCTCGTAGGAATTGAATTTCTTGCTCTCAGCATGATGGTGCGTACTCATCGAGGACTGTGAGCTCTTCCTGCCAATCGTGGCATACCCAATCTGGTGTATTCTGACGCACTTACGTATTGTGGGCGCGTATTCACGTCCTTACTTAAAATAGAACGTCGAGAATTGGCCAGCGCAATGTTAATCGTATGTACTCGAGGGTCCGGTTTATTCATAGAGTCCTGAACGTTTGAACCACTACGAATCTATGAAGTTTCTTTCGCACTACGCAGTGCTTTTGATGCCATCCCTGACGGCCAACCAGGACGGGCGAGACGAGATGTCTTTGTACCAACGCGCGACATTGGGTTTTCTATCCATGAGATTAGAGCCAGCCAACGGAAGCATAGACGCGTAAGGAAGATGGAATAAGTCCGCGAGGGTGATTTCCTGATGTTCCAGAGTGTGCATCAGTAGATGAAAGCATGGCAAAAATAATAATATTCACATCGCCGGCCAAATATTTCTGCTTGCCCAAGATTTCGTCATACACGTCAAGTTTTTTGTCGAGGGTAGCAAGGAGTTCGTCAGAAAGGGCCTTGTCGCCAACTCCTCCAAGTGTACTAAATCAGCGGGTTTGAGTCATTGGCTGTCAAAGATGAACTTTAGGTTGCTCACGGCTTGATGACCATCTCCAGGACCGCTCGCTCAGCGTAAGGATTAAAGCTTGACACCTCGACGCTCTGAGCTTGTTTGCTCAAAGCGAGCTTCTTGAAGTCAGTGGGTACGAGGGGAGTGCCTTGGTTGGGATACTTCAGCGCGACATACTCGGCGATGGCACGACTCTCGAAAATAATGAAGCCATCGTCGTCCTGTTTCCCCAAATGGTGGTGATGAGTCGGGTTGAAAAAACACTACAAACGTAAAGGAACACGCTCAACGCACAAGATAGGGAACTTGACCGAAGGGCTGGTTTTTCAAGTACTCAGGATCCTTGTGCTCTCCCTTTGCCATGTCAACGAGAATGAACTCATAAGGGACCTGCTTCTCTTGCAAGACGACAGCCGCTCGACGCGTGCAGGTGGACTGGTGGTACCCGTAGAGCTTGAGGACCATGTTGGATGATTTGGGTGGACAAGAGGTTGATGTGAGGAATGAGAAAAGAACGGTTGTGACATTCGACTTTGTCTGGAGTAGTTTTATACTTATCTGATCTAACGGCAGCGCATATGCCCCTATCATGATTGATCATGTCACGATGCTGGCTCCCGGCTAAGATTCACATTTGTGATGAAAAAGACATTGCTTACTCCATGTCGCAGTATATCTCCTCGAAGCTTTCCAAAGCTTTTCAATCACATTTCAATCGTTCCCTGCGGACCTTGAAACGTTGATGGTGGCGTTTGAATTGTGCCGTCAATATGTACTGATATGAAATTCTGCTGACGAGAATCAAGCGTTATTACACATGGTGCATGGTCATGATGACTGATCATTGTATTGAGTGTCAGTTTGGATAACAGTTGAGCTCACTCACTGACTCAGCGTGCTATGTACGCGTCCCCATGCAACAGTCTGCAGTATTGTAGCGCCGGAACTGATTGACAGCGCATGATTGCGGTGTGAGAGCCCTTCCCAAGCGCATCATTAAATGTGTGATAGATTCTCACAAGATTCTCATCACGGGTTTTGGGCTGCCCACGGAGACTATGGCTGAGTTTTGATGTTACCAAGCTTTGAAATACGACATATCGACCTAGGCAACCTTCATGCTCTTTACAGACTAGTGCCATCCTTACGACCAAAAAGATCCTAAAAACTCGCCCGGTTTTCTCAGTACCTCGATGGCTTGGGGGCCTTGGGCACACATTCTAGTATTAGCATGCACAGTGGGAGCAGTGTTGAGAAGACACGTGAACGACGCCATCCTAAGCCTCAACGTTCCCAAAGACAAATGAGCTTTTATATCAGGGAATCAACAGTAAAATCTAGTCAGTGTACATAGCAAACGACAATATTAAGCAGTAGCTACGACTCCGTCCTTCAGCGCCTGCCACGAGGGGCGCGATGATAAATCAGCAAACCATCGCGCAACGTGTGGCTTTCGTTCCATAATATCGCTCCCAGCGACAGAGAGCAACGAGCCATACGGGAGGTGGTACAAATCTGCTAGAGTTATGTCCTGCATGTGCAACCAAACTGTCAATATAGGCATGAGAAGGACGGAGGGTTGCTCAATACTCACATCCCCGGCAAGGTACTTCTGCTTGCTCAATATCTGATCGTATACGTCGAGCTTCTTGTCGAGGGCGGAGATAAGCTTCTCGAAGACGGTTTGATCGGGTTCGACGCCCCAGAAACTGAGAAAAGATGTCATTCAAGGGATCATTGCGGCCACGAAGAGCATCGTACTCACCGCTTGAAGACCACCTCGGCCACGGCCTTCTCCGCGTACTCGTTGAAATTGTTGAGCTCTACACTCGCAGCTTGCTTGCTCAAGGCGAGCGCCTTGAGTTCAGTCGGCACCAGCTTGGTACCCTGGTCGGGATACTTAAGTGCAATGTACTCTGCAATCGCACGGCTCTCGTATAAGATGAAGCCGTCATCGTCCTGTTAAAAACAGCAATATTTCAAAATTTATTCCCATTTTCGAGAGGGAAAAACACTGGGAGACATGAAAAATGTACTCACGATGTAAGGAACTTGACCGAAAGGCTGATGCTTCAGGAACTCTGGTGCCTTGTGCTCGCCTTTCTTGAAGTCAATGTTGACGAACTCGAATGGAACCTGTTTCTCGTGCAACACCAGAGCGACGCGGTGGGTGCAAGAGGCGATCTTGTTTCCAACGAGTTTGAGGACCATGTTGCGAATATCAGTGAATGATGAGATAAGATAAGTCTTGGTTGCCGTGAAATAAGCTGTGGAAGCTAAAGGATAGAGCTGCTGGTATAACGATGTTTTGGATTCACAGATGGCTTTATACAGAATTCAGATCCACGCGAGCAACACAAGGTGCAGGAACAAACGCACCCACGGCACCAGCGTTTTCCGGCTTAACGTGAATTGGAATGGTCATGGTCCACCCAAGCATCCGTAGGTGAAAGCATCTGTAGGATCACTGCCATCCGAATCTGACGTGAAGAGGAGTGGTTACAGGGGCATAACACGTGCCTTTTTGAAAGCGATGATTGGCTGAGTGAGATGTGCTCGGATCACCGGAACAGCCGGAGGCGATTGGCAGCGAGTTGGAAGCGAGACGGTGTATGTAGGGCACGCTCAAAACACCATTTTTGGTGCAATAATTCACACGGGGAAGGAGAAGCAGGCCGGCAGCACCGCTTCCGAGATCCTCGCAAACGCGACAACCACGGCTGGTGTGATTCGAGGGGTGGAACGCCAAGTTCAAACAGCAAGCACCTGAGGCTCCCGTCCTCCCCCGAAGGCGAATCAAAACTTTGGGGAGGAACCATAGGGAAGGACCGGATGACTGGGGAGAAGAGAGATATAACAAGCAAATACGTCGCGCATACGGGTGGCCCACGCTTTACGATGAAGAAAAGTGACCCCACGCCAGGAAGGGTAAAAAGACGGAGCTCCAGGCCGACGAGGAAGATGCTGATGTGGAGTGCCACAGAGAGCGTGAAGACGTGCAGAAAAATGAAGCCGACAACATATAGGCAGGAGGAAAGAGAAAGCTGCGAGAAGACTCGAGCAACCCTTGCACGTATATTCTGAGCAGCGGAAGAGGTAACCACACCCAGTTGTGTATCGCGAACGTAAGCCAGACTCTTCAACACCAGAACGCTCAACGTACAAAGCTTGTCCCGGATGATCAGGAGCGTGCAAAGCACGGGAATGGCGCCAGTCACGACACCGAATGAGGCTATCGACAGGAGAAAAGGCTTCATCGAGAAATCGTGAATAGACTAGAGCTTCTGGAATAATGGGTTGCTTGGCGTGCGGGGTTCCAAGTTGCGTCAGCTGTGACGAAAGAAACTCCTTCGGTTCGTTCAGCCAGAAAGGGCTCCACCAGTAGGATGAAACCCCACCGACGAAAAACAGGATGGTGCAAGATAATGATGTGGGTTTAACTTGGTGTGAGTTGTCAATAGATAGATTTGTGGCAACTGGAGGCTCACCCAGATGATAACGATGTCGGATACTGCAAGGAATTCTTCTTGAAGACAAACGGCCTTTCTTCGCAGTGCTATTTTCGAAAAGTCCTATGTAATATAGTCAGTCGTACAGCGAATTAGACAATGGCATAAGGGCAAGGTCAACTTTTGTAACACGCACGTCAACGTCAGCGGGACGGAATAGGCCAATCAAGCGCGTTCATGACACCTGGTAGTCCCACATAGCCCATCGCGGCCCGACCAAAAGCGACAGCAACCGAAGATACGAGGAGGCGGTAAGGAGTAACGAGAGCAGGTACAGAGGTTTGTGCATGAATATGGAGGCTGTAGTTGGAACCAAGTTGCTGCATATTATCTTCGTCGTCGGCATAGTCTGGTCTTGGGAAAACTGTCCATAGTATCTCGGAGCGACCATAAGTGATGACGAACTTGGTCAAATTTGATTTGCTCGTCAAAGCGGCGTTTTCGAACGGATTCATGAGCTGAAAACTGCAGTAAACTCGATGCGTAAAGCCCTCCCGGAGACAGTATGGGGTAAGGTAGGAGTGTGTAGGTGCGCACACTAGAGCTATAATAACACCAGAAATCCATTCCACCGTCGTCGAAAGCGCTATCACCCTTGTCTACCAGTATCGTCTTGAACATGCCAAATACCGCCGTACTGAGCATGAACGCCAACCGGTATGCGTATCAGTGGGTACCATTGAGGGGCTGTCGCGTTCCATGTCCAGGCTTCCGATCTTGCTCCAATGTGATTATTCACTCGAGGGTGCAGATGGGAGGAAGGGTCTTTGGGCGCAGCAGGTAGGCACCAAGCACCTGTCACGATGATGAGTGGTGAAGAATAAGGGCAGCAGGGAGTCAACGCGATGGACGGCGGTCACCAGGCTTCATTTATATGACCCGGAAAACATTACGGCACGCAGCGGACTTGGTGCGGATTGATCTTGGGTGCCGGGTCTATATTTGGTCTAAATGGTGCCTGGACTTTGGAGGTTCTGCGTCTACAGTGCACTCCTTGTTGTGTCTCCAGCACCGAGACAATATGATGATAATACCGCTGGAATTCTGATATATGCTTTGCGTCTATTGAGGCGTGTCGATTGGATTCATAGTCATGATTTCGTCGAACGCAGCGTTTATGTTCGGTGGTCAAACAATCCCCCACTGGCATTCTGCCTCAATACCGGTACGCGCCTCAACATCTCCTTGAATATTACCCAACCACCCCGGAACGGCGCATATGAAGCCGCGCCAAAACAAAAAGCCATCACCGCGTTCAGAATCTTCAACACAAAAACATCAGTCTGCAAGTACAGCGACGGAAAGAGGCGGACGCCCAGTCCGAGTGCGAAGATCCCAAAATCGAAACAGAGGAAGACGGCGACGGCGTAAAAAAACACAAACGCCAAATTGATCAGAATGGGGAAGGCGTATGGTTGAACTGGTTTAGTTAATCATTTAGTGCATGGTTCTAGAGCGGAGAAAACTGTATTATACCGACAGATCCAGCGTCCCCCAAACGCGACACGATGGTCCTAACTAAAGTACTGGCTTCCGCCAGTCGTCGCGCGCGCACCGAAATCCATCTCGTGGCCTTCAAAATAGGTTCCGATAAATAAAGCATGGCGGAAAGCAAGGGGACGAGACCACACAAGGCGAAAATAGTCATAACAGACCCAGCAAGGACCACAAACGACTGGTCATGGAGGTAGTGAACCCATTGGGGTATGGGATCGTTCGCGAACGGGGTGCCCAGCATTGTAATAGGAGAAGCAATAATCTCAATGACGGCGTTATACCAATACTTGATCCAGAACAGAACGAAGAGAGAGCTCCCAGAGATGAGAAGTGCGTAGAAAGCTGTTGACTTATTAGGGCAATAATACCGATATTATCCTCAACTGACTTCGCACCTTGAACTACGACGAATATAACGCCGTTGAAGCAATCTAAATCAAAAAACGTACGCCCAAGGTTCATAGTGTTGTTCTCATACAACCCGACATAGTAAAGTCTGTGATCACATTCATGAGCTGGCGGATAGAAAAACATGAGGGACGAGATCGAGACATACAAAAGAACGATTGGAACGGAAAATGCCCATTCCACAGTATTCATTGTAGCATCGAGCCCCATGTAAGCGCAGCTCATCTTGACGACGCCAAAGCCAACAGTGACTGTGGAAACGAGGAGACGGTAAGGCGTTACGAGCGCCGCAGCATGCTCTTTCTGCAGATGATATTTTTGGTGGTCGGCGGAGTCGTCCGCCTGATCCCGGGGCCCAACTGGTCGCTCGTCATCCACATATGGTCGAGGGAGTACTTTCCATAACGGTTGGAGGCAATCTTGGGAGAAGATAAACCACGCAACCGGGTTATAGTGCTCGCGGAACTCAAGAGGACTAATCAGTTGGAAACTATTTCCACAAGTTCATCAGCGTGTGCGGGATCGAGGGCCGAGCAGAAAACACTTTAGGCACCTCAGAGCCAACACGACACCAGCCACCCATTCCACCGTCGTCGACGATATCGTTTCCTCTCTAGAGACTAACACAGCCTTCGTGATACCAAGTGTCGCAGTGCTGAGGACGAAAGCTAGGCGGAAAGGTGTAAAGCGAGGATGCCAACGCTCAGCAGTTACAAGATCGTCGTTCCGTGGGGTCGATTCCGACTTCTCAGGTTAGGCTCCCATTCACGCCCTGACATAAAACAGGAAGAGGAAGGCAAGATGGCGGGTATTTGCTCAGATCTTTATGACCGGTGAGCAGCTGGATTGTCCAAGGATTGTCGCAATGTATTGCTACCGTGCTTGGCGACAAGACAGAGATTGGGGGATGTGCACGTGTGTGGACGTCAAGTACGACAGAGAACACAAATCTTTGACAGATCTGAACAGCCGCAAGGCTAATTTTGTGTGGCGTCCTCCACAGGGCGCAACGCAAAGTCGATTCGACATGATGCATGAGCGACAATGTCAGCAACTTGCATGATGGTTTGCAAGCTTTTGTAAACCGAGTTGCGCAAAAGGGTTATAGTGTGTTTGTCGTTGCTTTGACATGCGACCCGCTGACTGGTTGCCGTCAGAGCCTGCCACGTCTATGATCATATTAATCAAAATGCCTATGCTAATTGGTTCCACCAACCAACCTTCCGACAACTTTCTTCACGCGTTCATCCACGACATTTGCCTTAGAGATGGGCTTTTCACTAAAATTCTTGAAACTCTTAGAGCAGGCAACCATTGAAGCAGGGATATGGTCGACATTGATTCAAACTCTGCTCACTGGTGTGTTCGTCTCAGTGCAGAAACCGTGATTTGAATGCTGAGTCAGATGGATATTTCCAGGCGTATATACCATGATATTTGTTCAGACCATAAGTAAGAAGATGATTACAAGTTGCTTCTGTCCTTTGCTTACCTTGGGCGACGGTAAGCCCCTATACTCCGAACAGGTCAGGAAAAAGTGTATGCTGCGGTCCTGACGCTTATTTTCATGGCGATCACTGCAAACCTGGCCACGTCTTGGAAAATGCTTCGAGTGGCTCTGATACTGAACAATGATACCCGGTTCTCAATGGCCAAGACGATTTTGGTGGGCAATGCTGCGGACAGAGTGGTCCTGAATTTCACCTCCAGAAGTGCCATACTACTCGCGGACATAATCATGGCACGTATTCATCCGCAAAGTTGTAGTACATGTTCTCAAGCTTGATACTGCTACAGATTTGGCGATGTTACACTCTCTGGGCGCGGAATAAGAGGCTCCTCCTGATCTTTTCGTTACTCCTGCTAGGAGAATTTGGTTAGTCTCCAGAACGATTACACTCTGTATCATGTCACCCACTTCTAACTCTATGCAGTGCTCCTACTCAAGTTAACTCCAGCAAATCTCAGCTCTACGGATATAAAAGGGGGCGCACCGGCGTTTAATTTTATCTCCTCGGCCATCACAATCCTCGCAACCGTTCTTATCATCCTGCGCATTGTCATGTTCGTCAACAAAAGCGAGGGAGGACTCGGATTCAGCGGTAGTTATACGCTCATAATCAAAATTATACTCGAATCAGGTGTACTGTACACAGTTTCGCTCATGGCTACATCCATCCTCTACCTAATTGTGATACTTCAAGACGATATGTCATCTCGGGCCGTCAAGCTTGCAGAAGGGTTGTTAATATGGCTTCAGGCTCTCGTTCCTATTACGGTACGAGATGTCTGCGTTATCTGAATCGATCGTCAATCAAACTCACATTAACAGGGTATTGCGACGACGTTGATAGCTTTCCACGTTGCGACAGGACGCGCGAATGATGAAGCCACCTTGTCGCAATCCAAGCCTACGTCTACACTGCAGTTCGAAGGGATGGGGGCCCAAACTCAGTACTCAGTAACTTTCATCCCTGGCGAGCAAGATAATAACGATGGAACAGACGGCATTAGTTGAGTGATTTTATTTCCCGTGAGGTTCATCTCATACTCAAATGTTTCTAAATCAGCGCTCGAGAGGAGATCATCGTTACAGCCCTCTCGAACGACCGCCTTCTCAGAAGAACGAACCAGAGCAGACGAGGTCCGGTATCAATCATCTAAAGGGAGTGTTTGATTCCCGCTTCTGAGAGATCTTCCATAGCGCTGCCCCCAATCACTGTCATGCCTCGCGTGGTCGTGAATCACACTCAATCAGCGCGCTGTAAGTGCATTGAACGGAGCTGCATAGTCGCCCATTCTCTATTACCTTATTTGTCATATTTATTTCCATATTTATACTGTCCTTGATGGCGCCACCCGTTACACTCCTTATCTTATTGACCCTATCCAAACGGTGTCCATAAGAATTTCAACTTAGCAAGGAATCCCTCCACCTATTCTCTATAGTGCCCTGCTAGGTGAGCCACATGTTTCACTACTCTACCTTCGTTTACTTTACATCATCTTTACTCCAATACAATACTTTAGATTCCTACCAGTCCAAGAGTGCATCGTCGCCACAGTAGACCTTACCAAATTGACCTTCGAGCGATTAGTTCTGTTGTCTTGGGGCATATGCATCACATGCTTTCACCGTAGGCGAAGGAGCGACAGGTTTACCCAAGTTCATTAAATCTTGTCTAGCGAAGATAACACATCGGGATTTATTCACTGCGTGAAGGAACTAAACATAGCGGAGAAAGTGATGCGATATAAACGCGATTAGACTTGACTTGCCTTGACTCACGTCGGCGCAGTCCAATAGCGCCTGAACACTTGCACCGCAGCGGTACGGGAAAGCCTCAGAAAAAACTCTTGGGAGCGGACATCAGGACATCTGGGGCAATTGAAGATAAGTAAAGAATCCAAAAAACGAAATGAGAACATATACCACTGTGGACGGGTCGGCACACCTTCCCTCAACAATCTGCAATACAGTAGATTTTGCGCTGGCCAACGACGGCTATAACTACACGGTTCGCCACTTAAAATACCTCCGTGGTCGTCGGAGGAGTGCAGATACCAATCTTACAGGTGGATGGGCCCTTGGAGACATACGCGCTGCCACAATCCAAAGGCTGTCCAAGACCCGCACGCGTTTCAAATTGACCATTATACAGCTCACAGTCAAATACGGCGCCAGGCCCCAAAGCCATTTACAGAAGATTGACCTGCCACTCCTTGCCACCGTAAATATTCCCAAGAACCAATACATCTTCTCAGCGTGATCTGGTGGCAGATGCACTGTGAATATTTCCAAGGTTTCTTTCCTCTGTTCAGATAGGACCGAAGAAGCTTTTGCCAAAGTGAGAGCGGGGTAGAACAGACGTACCTGCTCTCGAGTACCAGTGACGTCCGGACGGTATGCAGTGGTATACGTCGGATCGAGATGCGGCGTCTGACAAAAATGCGGCGGGGTCACTGGCACATAAATCGGGGTGCTTCAATAAGACGCCTTGTTTGATGATCCTAGGAGTCAGGATTTGTAGGGGCAATGTAGCAAGGATCAGCGAAATGTCGAAGCGCCCTAAGTGGGAAGAGATGGGGCGAGAGGAAAAGGATGTCGCAGTGCCCTAAGGTGATGATGAAAGCACATGAATACGACAGCTCGCCGTGGGGAGATCAGAATGCTAGAGAAGGGTCAAAACAACGAAGTACCCGTATTTCCGATATCCCTATAGAGACCAACGCAGTGGCAGCCACAAATCCGGCCAGGTCCAGCCATATCGAAGAAATGGATACATGGGTACGATCCCCACCTGTAGCCCTCCCCGCGGACCGGTTGCGCATCGAAACAGCGTTCAGCGCCAGTGGCTTGCTCATACAGCATATACGGTATGAGGAGGCGTCTTGTTCGCTGGGTGCAACATGATGCGACGAGTGGGGTGAGAACGCGGATGTGGAATCGAGTGCAGAGACAAGGAGGAACAAAGAACACGGATGACCGCCGACGCCGAGGCTCCAGAAAAGACGGGGGGGACTTGAACATTGGAGCAACGCACTATTGAGTGTACCCTGAACCTTCTGCACCAAATACGCGGAGAAGAGTGCCTGCGCCTTCCAGATTAAGAGGCATGGCTGGGGTGCGTCCAGGCCGAGACAGCGGCCGGAAGTCTGTTGACGGGGGGCACGACTCACGAGGAGGTACTGCAGGCTTTGTTGCTTCCTGGGGTGTGGTTCATCGGATCATATCCTTAGGGTAATTGTGCTGGTAGTCGAGACTGAGAGAGTCGAAGGTGCTTAGAGAGTGGTTCTGATCACGAGATCAAGCCGGAGGATGAGAGTTGGCGTCTTTTCTCCCCACGCACGTGACCCCTAAAAAGGAAATTTGATCGACGGCCTCGGAAGCGTCGGTAATGCTCGGTTAGCTCGTGGTTGGCAGTGGGTGCCACGGCTCCTGGACAACAACTGAGGTAGCCCCTCTGCATTCGTGTGTGGTTTGACGCCAAGACGAAGAAGTCGCTCTATTTCGTCTCGTGTTTCTGTTCGAAGCCGGGTAAAGCGTGTGTTCTTGTTTCCGATGTCGTGGTTGTGCTTGTTGGTATATTGGAGCATAGGACTTGATTCTGAGAGATGACATTGAATGCAAAGGCAGATAAGTTGAGGCTGAGTTATAGGTAACAGAAACACAGCTGAAAGTCGCGGTAGATGGTGCGATAATGTGATAGATTTTGGAGAGATGGTTGAGGATATCCGTAAGAATTTTATGGAATAGGTGGTAAACGATAGGTAATTAATTGTGGTTCTGTATTCGAGGGCCGGTGGAAGGTGCCACTCCCCCTGCTAAGCGCGCTTGCCGATGATAGCATCAAATTTCCTTTTTAGGGGTCACGTGCATGGGGAGAAAAGTCAAAACCTATCTTCAACCCTTTCAAAAAATTGGCTCTTCCTCAAACTTCCTGATTCCTGGTTCCTCGAGAGGCTTTCTCAGCAACCATCACGATGCTTAAGGATACGATCCGATGAATCACGCCCCCAAGAGTCAATTCCACTGCAGTACCTCCTCGAGAAGGGCTCTCTAGACGCTCTCTCGGCACGGATGCTCCCGCCCCTTATATTCGAAGGCGCAGACGTTCATTTTCATGAATTCAGTGCGAAGGGCTCAGGGTGAACTCATTAGTGCGTTACTCCGATTTCGAGTCCTCGCCGTCTTTTTCTGGGGCCTCGGCGTAGGCAGACATCCGTTTTCCTTGTCCCTACACTCAGTTGCACATCCACCTTCTTACCCCACTTGCCGCATCTTGTCACATCCAGCGACCCAAATGCCTTCTAAAACTTCTTGTACCGTATCTGCCGTATGAGCAAGTCACTCGCGCTGAGCGGCTGAGCGCTGTTTCAATGAGCGTCTAGTCCGCGGGGAGAGCTACGGGTGGGGGTCGTACCTCTCCATTCTTCCTGCATCCATTTCTTTGATATGGCTAGACCTGGCCGGATTTGTGACTGTCACAAGCGCAATCGTATAGGATATAGGAAATACGGGCGTCTTGTCGTTTTGATCCCTCTGTTGCCTTCTGAGTGCCACACGGCGATCCGTCACTGCGGTATCTCTCTTTTCTCCATGTCACACTCTCTTTGGCCATCCTAGACCCCTAGACACACTACTGCCCTCTGCTCTGTCTCCTGTACAGATTCTGACTTGACGGTAAATAATGAAGACTTCATCCGAGAGCACCCCAATTCCAGTTACGGCGCCGCGGTTGTGCAGACCTGTGCTCTTCTACCCTGATTTCATCGAGTCGCTGGGCATGGATTTTCGTACCGGGTGCGTCTTCCCTACGCAAGTCACTGTGACTTTGTTAACGATACTCCTTTGCCCCTTCGTCTTTCCGTTCCCTCTCCTCTCTTTCGGTCCGTCCTCTCGGGAACAGCCTTGGACCCACACCGTCCCAAAACTCACGCAACTCATGACCTTCATCCTCTTGTTCGTCCTCTGCTTCGCAATCGGCGTCATGCTCACATATCACCTCTATGGCATCTCGCACGGTGAGACGAGCGTCGAGGCGCAGGATAACGATGAGCATCGGAGGAAAACCGCGGAAGGGGAGAGATACGCCCAAGTTTCTTCCTCAAAAATTTGTCTCGCCGACTCACCCCGTTTGACAGCAATTCATTAGCTCATACGATCTCGGCGCCCTGCACAACCTCACGCTCTTCCTGACCGACTCCTTACACGGTCGTGGCCACCCTGTTCTATCGTACTTGCTCTTAACGCTCGTCCTCCCCCTACAAGCGAACCTGTACACGCACGGCCACGCATGGGCGCGGAAGGACGGGATGGTCGAGTGACGGGGTTTTGGGACTGAGGTCGTATGAGTACACATCGCTATATCACTGTGTGAGTTCCTCGCCGTTTCTTTCTTGCTCTCGTCCTTCTTCTTTCCTCTCGTGTTCGTCTCTTGCTCTCTTCTCATCCCCTTTCCCTCTCCATCTTGAACATTCAAACCAAAATGAACATATCTGCCGGGGCCAGATGACACTTCGAGCGTTGGTGCTTATGGACCGGCACTGGGAAGTGGGTTGATATATGTCCGGCTTTGCAACATAAACGCGACTCGTGGCTCATCACATATTCCTGATATATCTGGAGTCGCGGTTGTAGTAACAACTGATCGGGTTTTGGGCACTTATTTCATTTTGGCGCTTCTCTCACGTTGTTTTGTGTCTCCCGTCCCGCTCGTTCCTTATAAATCCCTCTAATATCCCATGTGAATGACGCCGCTGACCGCTACCTACTTTCCAGATAATACTTTTTGCACACCTATTTGCTTCGTCGCATTGCATTGTTCTTGCTCTTGCTTGCTTGCATACGTATCGCCTACTACACACGGACACGAATATAGACATCGAGCATGTACCCATCCATTTATTTAATGGATTTCCTTCATTAATTTGGGGTTTCAGTAAGCAATATGCAATCGATGCTCTGTGGCTTCCGAGCCGCTCGATCTTGGACAGTTGCTTCATCTAATTGTGCACCATACGTGGCCTTCTGATGGCAAAGCCACTTGATTGATGAGGACAACTACACATTGGTTTATTCGTGTTCTATGGACAGTGGTGAGCACACCGATTAGTCTCTTATAATATCCCAAACAATAACACGCTATTTCTGCACACGCCTGTTATAGTGCATTACAGGGCGCATTCCGAGTCCGGATGCACTGCCCTGGGAACCCTCTCCTATGCCACTGGGCTTATGTGCTCATGCTATGGATAGCTTCATCCACATGACACACGGGACATCAGAAAGCAGATATTTTCACAGCTTCGGTTTGTTCAAAAGTTCATCGGATGCTTCAATCGCCGCCTCTACTTTTACCCCTTTGACAACGCATGAAGTATGCGGGTGCGTGGCTACAGACTCGATTGACCACACAATGTACCGATATGTATACAGGAGTCGCTGCTCAACGTCAATGGCCAAGCTCACATCAGCGGAGGGCAGTTCAATATAGTGAATAATTATCCGACTTCAAGCCCTCCTAAGCCTACCAGTGGTGAGTTATCAACCGCTATCCTACCTACATTTCTTGATTCGTTTTCATATACAGCGGGATTCGATCGACTTCACTCGCAGATCGCTGTGACGGCCCTTCATAACGCTCTGGACTCGTTCGAAAGTGGAAGGTGCCATCCAAATACACGTCAACTGGTCCTCAATGATCTCTTCCAATTTATCCAAGACGACCCAAAGACACGAAAGAAATGGATTCTATGGCTGAGCGGCCCTGCCGGCTCCGGAAAGACGACTATAGCAAGAACCCTGGCGTACCTCTGCGATGAGAAAGGTCTCAGCCAGTCCAGCTTTTTCTTTTGTAGGATGGACCTGACGCGAAATGGCATCAAGCCCCTTGTCGCGACATTGGCGTATCAGATCGCGTGTCGGTTTCCATCAGTCAGAGATATAATCGTTGCAGAGATCGAGCGAACACCACACATCTTCGATCTATCCGTCGAGGAGCAGTTTCGGAGTCTTATCGTCTTGCCATTAAACGATGGCGGATGGGAAGATGACCCCCAAACAGCCAGACGACATCCCATCATCTGCATTATTGACGCATTGGACGAATGCGAGGAGGGGCGGTCGGCCCGCTACTATCAATTCAGAGCCGACGAGGCTCGCCACTATCAATCCGAAATTATCAAGACTTTGTACAATCTCATCAGCGACAAAGACTCTCCAGTAATCTTTATGCTTGCCAGCCGGTCAGAAGCCAATTTCAGGATGGCTTTCAATCAAATTCGTCATTCGACATTGCGAATCTATCTCGACAATTCGTATGAACCAGCTGTTGACATTCGGCGCTTCGTGATGGATAAGTTTGAAGAGATTCGGGCTGTCCATCCTCTGTCTTCCTCGCTACCTCGGGATTGGCCTAAACCTACCGCCGTTGATGCGATTGTCTCGAAGTCGTCTGGGCAATTTATATACGCAGCAACAGTAATGCAATACGTCTCATCGCCTTGGTCTGACCCAGCAGCAAGCCTGAACAACATATCTGACACATTGTCAACAGCATTGTCCATCAAGCCATTTATCGAGCTGGATGCTCTTTTCACTTTTATCCTCGGTCGGACGAGGAATTGGCCCGTTGTTTCGATCATACTATCATGCCATATTTTGTCTCGCGAACTGTCCGACGTTTGGTTCTCCCTCCTCCTCGAGTCTTTTGATCACTCCGTCAAATCACTCGAGCGCGATTTAATGGACATCACATCATTAGTCGAAATAGACAGTGAAAAGCAGCGACTTATTATTCACAACGAATCCTTGGTCGACTTTCTCGTCGATGCTCAACGCTCAGGCCATTTTCAGATCAAGCTTGGCCGCGTGGCTTCTGACAGCTTGATGACAGTTCTCCGCAACCGCACTCACGACGATGGTGATGTGATACTCCCCCTTTCGGCAGTTCATCTTGTAGTTGACTATATCATTACCTCGCTGCCAAAGATCACTGATCGTTCTGAGGACCTGGAAAACCTTGTTCTTGAATTTACCCGAGAAGCTGTAACTACCCATCCAGAACCCTTCTTGACAGAGTATGGAAAAGGCCTGCTTCTCAAAGCAATCTCAGACTCACAAATTGTCTGCGCGTTTTTTTAACACTCAACTGACATATGTTACTAACACTGGTTCACAGGGCTTACTCAACGGCTATATATGTAATCGCATATGGCGTCAGTGGTCAGTAGAGGATCGAGAAGTCAGAAAAGGTAGCCTGTCGTACGTCTGCTCGGCGGACGGGACGTTCGAATCTTCGTTAGGACGTCATGCCAGGGCCAGTAACAATCGTACCTCACAACCGTTACCCACACCTCCAATACCGGGATCTTCAGCCTAGTTCCAAAATGAACTACGAGATGTTGATCTGCGTGATATAAAACACATCCTGGCTTCAGTTCCGATATCTGAAGCTACGGGGATGTCATTTGGTGCCATTACAGGAATTCTGGGCTACGATCCTGTCGACTGCGATTACATTCTGTCCTCGCTTCCTTCCTTGCTTGAATACAACAGCGAGGAGCAGATGATTAGATTTCATCATGGACAACAACTACTCGACTACATGTCGAATCGTCGCTCTGGGATCAACATTCAGACAACTGCAAATCAAACGGTTATCCGAATGCTGTTATCAAGCGACTCTTACAGAGGTAACGTTGATTTCTTACTGATACCCACCAGAAGTGACCTTCTGAAATGGACATCCCAAGGTAATCTGTTCGGCGACTTGACCGCTTTGCTATTTTTCATAAGATCTCCAACAACCGACCTTATGGGCCAGCTCAAAAAGTTTGCAACACTTTTGCTGGTATCACCTCTTGATGTCCATCTTCTTGACTTCACAACCTTCTTGGATGCCCTGGGACGTATGGTCCGTATCTTTCCGTGGCTGTGGTCTAGTGAACTCTCATTTACAATATTGCCAAAGCCATTCCAGACTTCCCGGTCTATTACCTACACACCCGAAGGATACCATAAGCACTCTATGACAGCTCGAGGGTTGGTTCCGGCCGACCCCAACCTGTATATCACTACCCACTGGACGGTACGTGTTGATTTATGGATAAGAGACAAGAACCTCCCTGATTATGGATATTCGATTAGACATCGGGGGTCACTGAAACTATCACTCCCCGTCAGACATACACGTATGTTGAGCTCTTGACACATTTTGTCCAATTCTGGGCGTCCAAACATGAGCAACTGGACCCCCTATTGCTCAGCGTTAACGAGTTTGGGCGCATCTGGGAAGAAGTTGTACAGTCAAGAGCTGATAATCCGGGAACGTCAAGTAACGCTAACATATGTATCTGAGTTTCTGTTACCAGTTAACTACTATTGAGTTTTTGTTGAGTCCAGAATGATACGATCAAATTCGGGAAGGTGAGCTGGATTTTTGAGGTCACGGTCACCCTGAGGGTAGGCCTGACGGTGCGCCATATTCATGGAAGTAAGAGTACTTCCCTTTTCCGCAGTGCTTCTTCCTTGCTTCCACCCGAAACTTTGGTACATCAGGCCAGATATGGGGGCTTGTCATTTGAAGTTGGTAGAACAAAGATTTCGGCACGGGACACCACCCAGGAACGGTGGTCCGACGCAGAACCAAGCGAACCAACGCGCCCGACACTCCCAGTTGAAACTGTCGTTCACTTGATACTTCCTTGTCTCTCCGTTCTTGTTTGTTCCACTCCGAGCATTCTCCTGGTTATACCTCCCTGGCCCTCTCGGGACGTAGTGTTTGCACGCGCATAGTTTCTGAGCTCAGGCTTCATGATCTGCCCGACACGATTATTACAAGTTCTCCATCAGGAATGAGATATGCGTAATACTCGACTACCGTTGTCCCGTAACTTGTAAACCTCGTTTATTTTCCTCATGAACATGACGCATAGCAACACCTATCTAGTGGTCCACAGCGTGAGTACGTCGTGTCCCCAACCACTTCTCAAATAAGGCACCTCGAATTATCAGCGAATTTCTTTGAAGGGGTCAACCAATGCCACGGCTGGCGCAATGTACGCGGCTTTGCGTTTTTTGTAGCCTACGTCTCGTTTGCGACATATTCGTTCCGTTTGGCGGGATACTCTATAGCTACTTTGGAGTCGTTGTATCTATGATCTTCAACCTATCGCTCGTCCTGGTCTGCGCCGTAGGCATCGTGGTCATCTACCACCTGTGTAGCATATCACTCGGGAGACGAGATAAACATGAGAGCAAAGCGTCGGGAAAGGGAAAGGCGCGTTTGATTTTTCCTTCATCCAGTCGGTTTCCTGAGATCATTTCCTGCATGTCAAGGAAGTCATCAACTCATGCGAGCTCGACGCCCTAAACAACTTGCCACCCTAGTTTGGCCCCTCAAAGCAACTCCGTCTATGGGCGACTACACATAGGCGCGCAAAAATGTGTATGAGATGGGCAAGGAGACGTCTGACGAGGGATATGATGTTTACCAAGCGGAGTAACGGGGTTTGGGAATGAGGCAGGGGATGATGAATGGAGCGTTGGGGTCAGTGGTTCTGTGAATGCGTATTGTCATATCATTGCACAAGTTCTCAGTTTGCCTTGTTCCCCTTTTCCCTTGAGACCCATCGATACACGTTTCGTGCAATTTTGGGCGGCTAGAGCCTAGATAAGAGTAACTCGATCCTGAGTTCCTCAGTGTCCCTGGGCTCAGCAGTATATAGAAGGAAATTTTATAGACAAGATTATACATCCAGTGCTTCATAGTATTCATCGGACATATTTTTGAGGAAGCAGACGTGCACAAATATGCCCTCTGCCCCAACCCCGATGAGGCATCCGTCACGAATCGCAGTTGGACAAAAATGTTACTACCATTCCTGGCCTCTAACATTGTGATGGATAGGCAAGCGCCTTTTGCCGATACCACAGAATTGAAAAAATTGATGGAAGTGAGAAAGCTGTGTGAGGCAAGTGTGAGGCTCAGGGAGTGGCTCGAGGTCGGCCGTGGAGTGCCTGATGGATGACTCATCCTCAGGTTTTGACTTTTCTCCCCATGCACGTGACCCCTAAAAAGGAAATTTGATGCTATCATCGGCAAGCGCGCTTAGCAGGGGGAGTGGCACCTTCCACCGGCCCTCGAATACAGAACCACAATTAATTACCTATCGTTTACCACCTATTCCATAAAATTCTTACGGATATCCTCAACCATCTCTCCAAAATCTATCACATTATCGCACCATCTACCGCGACTTTCAGCTGTGTTTCTGTTACCTATAACTCAGCCTCAACTTATCTGCCTTTGCATTCAATGTCATCTCTCAGAATCAAGTCCTATGCTCCAATATACCAACAAGCACAACCACGACATCGGAAACAAGAACACACGCTTTACCCGGCTTCGAACAGAAACACGAGACGAAATAGAGCGACTTCTTCGTCTTGGCGTCAAACCACACAAGGTCCTTGAGCAAGTCCAGGGCAGTATCTACTCGGAGAGCAACAAACCTCTGCCAAAGGAAGTACCGGCTCTCAGTACATTCTCTGCACAGACCCCAATTATTCCGCCAGCACTCTCATTTTTGCCGTCATTTATCGCCTCAAACCTGCATCAGACCTTCCCTGTATCATTCCCTACACCCCAGATTTCAATGGAGGATTACTTTGACCCATCTGATGTAGATTTACAGACTGTTACTGTCGATTTTTTGAAGGGTTTAGGAAGGGACAAACTCTATAAACTCTGTAACGTTCATCATATATCCATGGCAAGGTCTCATTTAGATACAGCAGCTCGTCTTAAAGCCTTACATACAAAGTCTTAGAGTGATTTCTAGTTTAAACTATCTTACAATCTCAATCAGAATATATGTCTATATACTATTCCTGCAGTGAGAAGATAAGGTTATATTATTGGCTGAAGATGGGAGCGAAATGGTATAGTACATTACTAGCCACGAAAATAGTCTCTGTCTCGAATGCAGAGGGGCTACCTTAGTTGTTGTCCAGGAGCCGTGGCACCCACTGCCAACCACGAGCTAACCGAGCATTACCGACGCTTCCGAGGCCGTCGATCAAATTTCCTTTTTAGGGGTCACGTGCGTGGGGAGAAAAGACGCCAACTGTTGAAGATTGGTTATGATCACAAGATCGGACATCAGAAGATTAGTCATCCATCAGCCGACGGCACCACGGCCGACCCCGAGCCACTCGTCAAACCTTAGAGGATTGAGAGGATTGAAAGATCATGATCAGTTGTCGTCAATAATCCGACGCACGGCCGACCTTGAGCGCTTGAGGGCCGAGCCACTTGCTCACTGATAACTTACTGAGCCCGCTCTAGACTTGGCCCACTCACTTACATGAACATGGTGTGATCAACTTGTGGCAAACTTACAATCAGGGTGGCCAGGGCAGTTATCTTTTCCAAATCTGACTGTAACATTCTGCATTCAATGGTACTTAACTGCCAACAAGAGTTCATACTCAAGGTGTTTGCTGGGGTATCATTTTGTATGTACGACTTCTTCCCATATGCGACCAACCTCGCGGACGCCAAGCAATAGGGGGTCCATTTGCTCGTGTTTGGATGCCCATAACTGGACAAAAGGTGTCAGGAGCTCAATGTAGGAAAACGTCTGCTTGGGAGTGAGAGTTTCAGTGACCTCTGGACCCGATGCCTATATAAATTACCATGGTCAGAAAAGCTCATATCTCTTCAGTGCAAGTCAACACGTACCGTCAACTGACTATGCATATGCAGGATGGAGATATCCTGATGGACTTCTTGCGCTGGATTAGAGCAAGCTGGGTCTTGGGGTGGGTGAGGGCGTTCGCGATAGTGTGCTCCAGGGGTGTATGAAGCAGTAATGTCATTTACGAGGGGCTATGGCAGTATTGTCAGTGTAGGTCTAGTAACACACAAGTGCAGAATGATACCGACCATACATCCCAGCGCGTCCAGAAAGGTTGTGAAGTCAAGGATATGAACATCCAGTGAGGAGACCAGCAAAAGCATCGCGAACTGTTTAAGCTGGCTTAGGAGATCCGTTGTCGGAGATTTTATGAAAAATAGCAACGCGCTCAAGTCACCAAACAGGTTACCTTGATGTTCCAAGAAGTTAGCTCAACCTGTGGCAAGTGTATGTCAGTCCGAGATCAACTTTACCTTTGTAAGAGTCACTTCTTGAGAGCATCCGGATAACTGTTTGAGTTGCAGTTTCCTCAACCTTGATAGAATAGATAGCAGATCCACGATTGGACAAACAGTTGAGTAGTCCGCGACCATGATGAAAAGTAATTATATGATCCTCGCTGTTGTATTCAAGCAAGGAAGAGAGTGGCGCCAGAATGCGAGCGCAATCGAATGAATCGTAGCCCAGAATATCTGTAATGGTGACAAATAACATTCCGGTAGCTTCTGATATCAGAACTGAAGCCAGGATGTGTTTAATATCGCGCATATCAACATCCCGTAGTTCATTTTGGAACCAGGCAGGAGATCCTAGAATCAGATGAGAGGGTTGCAAGGTATGACTGCTGCCAGATTCGGCCTCGTATCTTGAACCGGGGACAAGGTCCAACCGCGCAATGCTCATGCGCTTATAAGGGAGAGCAAGGCGAAGATAGGGTCTGCCATCTCGAATCTCTGCCGGCCACTCACGCCATATGCGCTGGCACATATAGCTGTCAGGATATCCCTGTGGGTCAGTATTAGTAACATGATGATGAAGTGTGATCAATTGTACTGACAATGTGTCGGCTTGAGAAGGCCCTGAGAAGCACGCACCTTCCATACTCTGTTAAGAAGGGTTCAGGATGGATGGTTACAGCTTCTCGAGAAAACTCAAGAAGAAGGGTTCTCATCTCCCCAGATGGATCGGTGACCTTCGGCAGCAGGGCAATGATGTAATCAACTACAAGATGGACTACGCGGCAAGGGATACTTTCAGCGTTTTGAGATAGGAAGTAAATCAAATAACTATATCTCACCATTGTCGCGAGAACGGATGCGAAGAACCGTCAGCAAAATATCGTGAGCTGCGCGGCCAAGATTGACATGAAAGTGCCCTGAGCGTTCAGGATTGACGAGAAAATCGACTAATGATTCGTTGTGAATGATGAGTCGTGACCTTTCGTTGTCCAGTTCTACCAACGCCGTGATGTCCACCAAATCGCGCCGGATTGATTTGACAGAGTGGCCAGAAGAATCGAGGAGGAGAGAGAACCAGACATCGGACAGTTTGCAAGACAAAATATGGCATGACAGTATGATCGAAACAACAGGCCAACTCATCGCCCGACCGAGAACAAAGGCAAAAAGAATATCAAGGTCGATAAACGGATTGATGGATGATTCTGCTGACAATGAGTCAGATATGTTGTCCAAGCTTTCCGCTGGGTCAAACCAAGGCGACGATACGTATTGCATGACCGTCGCTGCATAGATAAATTGTCCAGATGACTTTGCAACGATCGCATCCACAGCGGAGGGTTTAGGCCAATCATGAGGTAATGATGGGGCAAAAGGATGGATGGTCCTAATCTCCTCGAACTTGTCTACCACGTAGCGGTGGATATCGACTGATGGATCGTATGAATTGTCGAGATAGACTCTCGCTACCGAGTGACGAATTCGGTTGAAAGCCATTCTGAGATTGGGTTCTGCCCGACTGGCGACCATGAAGATTACTGGTGAGTCCTTCCCGCTGACAAGTGTGTGCAAGGCCTGCACTACGCTAGATTGAGTATTGCGGCGGCGGTCCTCTTCGCATTCATCCAGTGCATCGATAACACAGATGATAGGATGTGCGATGTCTTCCCAGAATCCTGTCTCCACCCACCATTGTTCAAAGGTCCAGTGATGAGACTCCGAAACTGCTCTTCGACAGACAGCTCAAAGATCTGTGGCCTGAGCTCGACCTCCGCTGCAATCACATCCCTGACTGACGGCCAGCGGCACGCTATCTGATGCGCCAATGTCGCGACTAGGGGTTTGATGCCGTTTCGCGTCAGGTCCATCCTGCAAAAGAAAAAGCTGGCCTGGTTGAGATCTTTCTCATCGCAGAGATACGCCAGGGTTCTTGCTATAGTCGTCTTTCCGGAGCCGGCAGGGCCGCTCAGCCACAGGATCCAGTTCTTTCGAGTCTTCGGGTCGTCTCGGATGAATTGGAAGAGGTCATGAAGGACCATTTGACGTGTATTTGGATGACACCTTCCACTGTCGAACGAGTCCAAAGCGTTATGAAGGGCTGCGACCGCGATCTGTGCGTGCAGCCGGTCGAAGCCTATTGTACGGAAGTCACTGAAGCGATGCAGGTGGGAGAGTGTTTGATAGCTCACCACTAGTCATCCTAGGGAGGCTTGGAGTCAGATAGTTATTCACTATACTGAACTGTCCTCCATTGATGAGAGTAGGCCCACTAACGTTGAGCAGTGATTCCTGTAAACATCTCGGTACATTGCGTGGTCAATTGAGTCTGTAGTCACGCACCCGCATACTGCATACGTTGTCCAAGGGGTAAGAGTAGAGACGGCAATTGAAGCAACTGATGAAATTTTTATGAGGGTATTTTTCGTCAAAAAAAGATTACAAATTACTGCGTACTAAAAACGTACTCCATAGGCGAGGTTCGTACTTAGCCGAGTACTCGTGAGATTATTGGCGTACTTGGTACTCAGATAGTCATACCTGCTACTAGCCGTTCTTTGCAAGGCCTCCCTAGGTCCCCATGACACTGGGCGTATAATCTATCTTGAGTTTTTGCACGTCATACCCCCACCGCTACTTATCGTGACTGGTCGCTTCAGAACGATCCCATCTCTTGGATTTCGGCTGAATGATGGCCGAGAGTCGGTGGCAACAAAATTAACGGGGAAATTTAACTTGACCCATACAAAATTAACGTGATCGAACTTTTGGCAGGCAAGTTAAGTTGTTCCCGTTAAGTTAAGTTAAGTTCAAGTTAAGTTCACGTTCCGTTACCGTTAAGTTAGAAATTTGTGAGGAAAAAAAGCTAACGTGAAGTTCAATTATCATTCTAACTTGCTCTATTCACAATATAATACGCTGTAGAATACAATATACCGATGTAATGGGTCATTCATGGGGCATTCATAGTCGTAGTCACTGGGCGGGCTTGATCAAACGGAAATGTACTCCCATTCCCCGGCACATTTTTGCACCGCACCAACGTTCATCATCATTAATTGCCAAATAATTGGATACGCGAGTACGACCTTTCCGTTTTTTCTGCTCGAGCCATGCTGGCCCTAAAGTTGCTGGGCATAAAAAGGCATTGAGGAATTTTCCGCAATCTTCTTGCTATCTTCGCTTTACCAGCCCCGAACGCAACTATGTTTCGTTCAATTTGTAGATTTATAGCATATTAGGCCCGGAACGACGATGATTTACCCCCACAGCAGGCACATCCGACTGCACCTCCGCCGGTAATGCCCTCACAAATGCCATACTTCCCAAATCGGCCATATGGACCCCTATTTGGTAATCACCGTAAGCGATGTTTAACAATAGAAACTGGACCTTGGTTGGTATCCCATTCATGATGGAGCGTGTCCTCAACATCCATTAGCGCACGATATCCGACAAATGGTCATGTATCAGTCGGTTCCCGGAACACAAAGTAGGCAATGACAAATATACCACAGTCGGCGCCTTCAGCCAACAACCCTTTGAAAAATCTGGTACCGCCTGCTGTCGCACCTGTAATGCAGCAAGTTCAGGCATGTGCAGTAGCTACACCTCAGTTCAGCCGATGTAGGTCCGTATAAGTATTATTTTGCTTACCATTATTACAATTGACCAATTTCGGCCGTAGCATTGTCAGATGATGAAGCTGATTACAATGAGTAAATTTTACTATTGAACTAATGATATTGTAATCAGTCATAAATTTGCTGCAAGTATGTTTAAAGGTCGTAGGAAGTTCGTCCAAGTTCGTGTTAAGTTAATGTAACAAACTTGAGCGACCAAGTTAGTTTGTCAAACTTAACTTGACGAACTTATGTATGCAAGTTAAGTGCAAGTTTATGGACAACAGTCAAAATTGCGGCGGAAATGTGCCGTGAATATACTAATGAATGAATATTTTCAATATGCCACGGACAATGTGGAATACGCATCAAAGTTCGTTACAAATACATGCAGAGTGACAAACTTGAGTGACGAAGTTAGTTTGGAGTTTGTTTGTTTAACCGAACTTGACGAACTTGTATGCACAAGTTAAGTCTGTATCAAGCACGGTAGGTAAAACTTACTGTATACAATGTACCAGAAACGTGGAAAGCAGAAAAAATACAGTTCATACAACACTAACGTGATGATCCTGCGTCACCAAGTTAGTTTATCGAACTTTATTTGATGAACTTTGACATATAAGTGAACCAAATTTTGTCAACCAAAGTGTGGCTTATTGCGTTCAGTGTATCTTGAATGTGTTAATAAGGTCCGATAATTACACTACTTGCGGAATTTTCGCAAACTGTTACCTGCTGTTCAGTCGGGTCTGGATATAGCCCACCGGGGCAAAATGCGCGAAATTTACTGCCTAGTTTCGGTGCGACCTAACTGAATGGCGCGAGCATGGTAGGAGAAAGCCAGACCTTGGGTATAACCATTGAACCTGTGCGCTTAACGCCACATATCACTTTCCGTATTGTACTGTATTGCAAGATTACTGCCAGACTCACTTGCAGCAATGCACATGTACACCTCTACACGGACCCTGTCTAAAATAATGAGCGAGAATGAGTTATTTACTGTATCGTGCTTCAATAATCATGTCATGGGGTAAAAATGAAACGTAGGGCGTATGAATCAGCAGACCGAATACACATATTGATAATTCCGCCAAGGTTAATAGCAAGTTAGTTGCAAACAACCCCACTGTTGTGCTTTTACTCGACTACAAGATATAATTTGGATATATACAGTCAATATAGCTCATTTATGCGCCAAATTACAATGTAGGGCTTCTATACAGTGGACATTTCGAGATATCTGGATGTTGTCGCTCACCGTTTAGCGGCACGTTAGTTGGGGACCGTGGGAAAAGTTCACGTTAATTTGTACGACGAACTTTTGCGGGCCCGTTAAGTTCTAGTTAAGTTCGTTCCCGTTAAATTATTGACAGTCCCGAGAGTCGCTGGAAACCCCCAGCCACCACTCATACGCCATCACTAAAGATCGGCAGGCGGGCGTTTACAGTCGTGCGTCTTCTAAGTTAAAATATGCCAGTTCCATCTCTCAGCAGTTCCAAGTTGGTATTCAAATGCATTTGTATGACCTTTCCCTCAATTCCTCATACATAAAGGTATCTAATAAACAAGCAGATAAGATAGCAAAGTCAGTTATTCTGAGTGAATATTATCATACATTAGGATGAACATTGTAACCAAGGGGGGGATGTATTTCTAATTTATTTTGGGCTTGAAAACAAGGCAATGTGTGGACGGTTTGGCGCGGCGCTTGCGAGACAGCAATATTGGCGGTCTGACATTTTCTGGAATTCGCGCTGAAATTCAACGTCTTGCAAGTATCCCGAACCGTGCATCACAACTTGTTGATTTGGGTTCAACATCTACTGTGGATGAACGAGAGCGCGAAAAATCTGAGCGTTTGGCAAGCTGACTCCAGGTGACTGAAGCCGAACCTAATCCGGATTCACCAAAGACTAAAGGAAGAGGACGGTGCTCACTAGCAAGGGAAAGAAACCGAGGCAAGGACCAATATGCTTTTGTCTGGTATATACATATTACTAATAGTTTAAACTTTACACATTCATACATAGTGAGCGTGTAAGAAAACTGGTGGCACTCATTCATAGTTCACATACAGCGACTCTTATTACTAATAGGTACCTGGTAGCACAAATACGAAGTAAGTGTCAATGTAATATACATGTAGATATGAGAAACTCACCTCAGTCGTAGTTCGCGTAGAACGACTGAGGTATTCCGACGAACATGCGCGCGTAATATCGGCACGAGTACGCAGACGATAGAAAATGGTATTTAAAAGAATACAGAACAAGGAGAGATGAACATCTCCAATAAGTTCACTACGGTAGAATAAAGACTACGAGGTGAGGCGAATAGACGAGTGGCTTACCCAGCTGGCAGGAATGTATGTGCAGGGTGGAAGACGAGACAATGTAGATAAAATAATAAAGGATTACGCATGGTGATGAGCCTGAGGGCAGGGTTGCGCGCCCAGCGCGCTCGTTGCACATCAACAATTCCGGGCATACACCTTTTGCTGTGCCACTACTGTGCCACTGCTGTGCCGTACTGTGCATTGCTGTGCATTGCCGTGCCAAACTGTGCCAAACAGCATTACCCCTATTCTTCGAGTTAAGCTGATTTCCAGACTACTGTACAATCTCAGCCAATTTTCGGGTGATTGTAGCATACGTTCGGTAGTCTACAGTGTACGATGCAGCATCTCAAATGTTTCTACAAGTTGTAGAAAGGAAGGGCCTCAAGAAATTGATGTTTTACGTTGGGTTTACAAGGGCCCATGCATACTGTACTCCGGGCAAACTCCGGGATAACCTTCTACGTAGTTTGGGATAAGGCTTTCCGGTTGCTTTCTGCACAACCGCTGGACGGGCCCGTCACGACCATGCACCACTCGCGTGTCAGTAGTATAAGTGGGAACGACCTGGTTTGGTACGCTTTTCGGAGGATGCAAGAGCAGGAATTTCGGGACGCGAATTATAGACGTTTCCGAATGGAGCTTTGACGGTTGGAGGTAGATAGTCAGGGCGAGTGTAGCGAGGGGGTATTGGAGGGGGATTAAGTTGTCTCTGAACGGGAAAATGCGCTACATAATCATTGGGTTGGATAGTAGTCGTCCTGCCGGCGTCAGGCACAGTGTGTGGTCGACGTTCGTCGAGATGTATTACAGAACCAGTAGCTATCAGTTTGATAAATACTTTGATTAGATATTAATGATATGACATCTTACAGACCTTGTTGGACCGAATTACCAAGGTAGTCGTGCTCCATCGCTTCGCCCATATCAATAAATGCTTAAATCGAACCTATAAAATCAATAAATATGATTACACTTCAGAGAATCATGATAAACACACCATTAGCATCATACACAGGAACTAGGCGTCGCTTAGGTGCGTTGGATTGTGCTCTGTGACCATCTGGATCTGATTCTTCTTTGCGTTCGCGTTTTCGGTGATTAGAAGCCGAATTACTGAGCTAATTTTTAACAAATGCCTACTAGAACAGTATCAATATCACAACTAATCCACGTGAAGAATAACGCATACGGAAGCCATAATTAGCGTGCCTTTAGATATCCATGTACGTTGTATAACAGATTGCTTACGCCACCCACAAGACAGCTTCGAAAAACTGTGCCGATCGTGCTGAGTCATAGGCTCAACTCTGTAGCGGCGCATTGTAGAAAACAGTTGAGTATTTCAATTATTTGTCACGAATACTTATTTCCAGAGTGGTACTGTATAGTAGACAGACACTATAACACTACTGTGTTATTACTGTGCATTACTGTGTCACTACTGTGCACTGCTGTGCAATCAACCATGCTACTGTGCCACTCCCGTGCAGTGGCTGTGCGTAAACTCACACGATTGGTCACACACAGTCGCTCATCATTGCATCAAGATTACAAAACCGGATTATGACAGCTTTTTTGCGATAATAGTACTATTTCACAACAATACATCGCGCCTACTCATATATACATATCAGAATTGACCGTATAACTGAGCTATGCAGCGGAAATTAGTGGATGGTGGCGAACAGTCACACCCACGTGATGCACAGCAATGCACAGTAGTGGCACAGCAAAATCTTATTGCCCAACAATTCCGGTCTACCCACTATATTGCTATTATAGTTTTCACCAACTCCCAGACTCTTGAAAATCAGCTTTATGCTTAGGTGTTTTTTTCTTGTGGACCCTTTGTTCCAGATGCACCTGAAGAGATCCTACCTTTTGCTTTCCCACGACATCAAAACGGGCGCTTACTGTCAGAAAAGTAAATGTATCGGCAATATTAATTGCTTAACAGCACTGCAGCACGTTAAAAACTAAATTTTTGACCTCGTATAACTCAGCTACCTTCGGCAAACCATTGACTCCTGGTATGTTATACATCTTTATGTACACCCTTTTTGATTTTCTTTCCAGTCTTGGTAGCACGGCGCCGCACCTTGCACATATTCACATAAGTAATGTTCGGTAGTCATTGATTGTAGTATCACCTGATCGACATGGTATGAATAGTTTGATTTCTTAGAACCCCCTACAATTATTTGAAAGCAAAAAAGGTGTCCAGGGGGACTGGTCACATTGATACTGCCAAAGCGTGCCGGGATCACGCCGTATTTGGTCCAGAATCTCGGGGAATGAACTTGATAACAAAGAATTGCTCTAATAGTACATAATAAAGCTCTCGATCTTGGTAAGAAGTTGTATGACGTGTAACGGAGTCCAGCGGAAAGCAGGGAGTACGATGTACGGAGTAAGTCATGTGACCATAGTGAGTACGACCCACAAGTGCAAAAATATGTGAGGACTACGCCACACGTACGATTACCAGTAGGAGTACGCAATCGAGTAAGTTCCCCGAATATTTGACGAAAAATACTCTCATAACTTTTGAACAAACCGAGGCTGTGCAGATATCTCACCAGAATTCAAAATTTGCTTTCTGATGTGCCGCGTGTCATCTGGATGAGGTTATCTGTAATACTAGCAAAGTGGCAGACGAGCGGGTTACCAGGGCAGTACAAGAAGTACATCCGCACTCGGAATGCGCCATACCAGGAGTGTGCAGGAATAGCGCGTTATTGTTTGGGATATTATAAGAGACACCAATCGGCGGGCTCACTGCTGTCCATAGATTACAGACCAAGTGCAGTCTTCCATCAACGAACAGTCTTCGCCGTCAAACGTCCGTGTCTGGCGCACAATTAGGCGAAGCAGCTTTCCAAGACCAAGGATGCATGTCACAGTAGGTCATTCCATGCCGCGCCGAAGCTCACAAGGTTGACGCGGCGAAAACCTCAGAAAATCAATCGTACATTCCTTACTGAAGCCCCAAATTTATGAATGAAATCCAATAGGTAGATATATTGGTATATGCTCGATACCCATGTCCGCGTGCGATAAACGTATGCAAGCAAGATCGAGAGCAACGCAATACGACAAAACCAATTGGTATGCTTGAAGTATAGTCCGCGAAGTAAACATGTCAGGGGCGTCATTCAAATAGTAAATTTGAGAGGTCAAACGAAACACAGAACAAAGTGGAATAAGCGCCCGGAAATTAAGCACCCAGAAACCAATCAGGTGTCACCACGAGCGTGACTCGGGGTATATCTCTGATACACCTCAGACCACAAGACGGGTTTATGTTAAAAAGCCGGACATATATCAGCCCACTTCCCAGCGCCAGTGCTTAAGCGCAGCATCAAATTAGCATTCCTTGAGGCATTGGTACCATCTTCATCGTGTTTGTACAACTTCTTTCCATGTGCGACCGAACTCCCGAACGCTGAGCAAAAGAGGGTCCAGGTGCTCGTGTTTAGACGCCCAGTACTGCACGAAATATGTCAAGAGTTCACTGTACGTGTCCGTGTAGTGGCGGTTGGCAGTTTCAGTGACCTCTGGACTCGATTTCTATTTGAATGACCATGATCAGATTACTTTATACCTTTCCCCCGCAAGTCAACACGTACCGTCGAGCGAGTATTGATATCCACATGACCTCGATCTAACCGCGAGCCGACAGCAATAGGGGTTGCGCGAGGGCGTCTAGGATGATGTGTTCTGATAGGTCCAGGAACACTATGTGGCAACATCGTAACAGAGGGCTATAGTTTAATGACTTAATCAGAAGTAGAACACGATTGCAGAAGGGCACTGACAATTTGTGCGAGCGCGTCCAAGAAGGTTGTGAAGTCAAGAACATGGACATCAACTGGTGATACCAGCAGACGCATTGCAAATCGTTTAAGCTGGCTCTGTAGGTCGGGTGTTGGAATCTTCATGAGGAATAGCAATGCGCTCAAGTCGCCAAACAGATTGCCTTGATTTCTCAAGAGGTCAGCCCAGGTTCCGAGTCACTACGAGATCAACTTACCTTTGTAAGAGTCGTCTAATGAGAGCAGCCTGATAACCGTTTGAATCGCAACTTCCTTCTCCCTGATGCAATAAATCCCAGAATCGAGACTTGACATGTAGTCAAGTAGTTGGCGTCCATGATGAAAGGCAATTATCTGATCTTCGCTGTTGTACTCAAGCAGAGAAGGGAGGGACGACAGAATGCGAGCGCAGTCAGCCGCATCGTAGCCCAGAATGCCAGTAACGGCACCAAATGACATCCCTGTGGCTTCAGATATTAGAACTGAAGCTAAGATGGGTTTGATATCACGCAGATCAATGCCCCGTAGTTCATTTTGGAACCAGGCTGGAGATCTCGGACTCGGACTCGGTCTCAGAGGGTGCAGCAGCTCTAAAGAAATGTCTTGAGCACCATAATACTCTGTCGCCCACTGCGAGCGCCCGATCTCGAATAGGTGACTGCTCCAGTTGATATCAAAGTAGCTATCAGAAGCCGGACGAGAAACCGAAGGCGCATCACGACGCGCATCACGATCATGACCCGCATCATGATCACGAGCCAATCTGTCATGTCCGCCCTCTGCCGACCACCTACTCCATATGAGTTTGTATCTATGGCTGTCAAAATGGACCTGTGGGCCAGAGTTAGTGACATGGCGATTCATTGTGATCAATTGCGCTGACAAGGTGTTGGTTTGAGAATGCATCCAGAAGCAGGCGCCTCCCATGTTCTGTCAGGAAGGGTTCGGGATATATAGTAACCGCTTCTCGAGAAAACTCAAGAAGAAGGGTTCCCATTAAGCGAGAATGGTAAATAACCCTGGGCAGGAGGGCGATGATGTAGTCAACAACAAGATGTACTGCGCAGAAAGGGGGGGTATGAGCGTCTTCACATAAAGCATGGAACAATATCTCACCATCATCGCGAGTACGGTTGCGGAGAACTGTCATCAAGATATCGTAAGACGCGCGTCCAATATCAACAAAAAAACGACCTGAGCGTCGGTGATCGACAAGGAAATCAACCAATGACTCGTTGTGGATGATGAGTCGTTGCTGCTTGTCATCCATTTCAGCCAATGACATGATATCCATTAAATAGGGCCGAATTGATTTGACCGAGTGGCCGGAAGACTCAAGGAGGAGGGAGAACCATATGTCAGATAGTTTGACAGCTAAAAGATGGCAGGATAATATGGTCGAAACGACGGCCCAACTCCTCGCCCGATCAAGAATCAAAGCGAAAAGATTATCGAGCTCAATAAATGGCATAGCAGACGATTCTGCTGTTACTGAGCGAGAAATAATCTCCAAGCTTGCCGCTGGGTCAGACCAAGGCGATGATACGTATTGCATGACCGTCGCTGCATAGATAAATTGCCCAGACGACTTTGAGACGATGTTGTTGATGGAAGTAGGTTGGGGCCAATCCTGAGGGAGCGAGGACGCAAGAGGATGGATGGCCCTAATCTCTTCAAACTTGTCTACCACGAAGCGGCGAATATCGACTGATGGGTCATATGAATTGTCGAGATAGACTCTCGCTACCGAGTGACGAATTCGGTTGAAAGCCATCCTGAGATTCGGTTCTGCTCGACTGGCGACCATGAAGATTACTGGTGAGTCCTTCCCGCTGACAAGTTTGTGCAAGGCCTGCACTACACTAGATTGAGTATTGCGGAGGCGGTCCTCGTCGCATTCATCCAGTGCATCGATTACACAGATGAGAGGATGTGCTATGGTCTTTCCAGAACCCTCTCTCCGCCTCCAATTGCTCAACGGCTCAGTGATAAGGCACCGAAACTGCTCTTCGACAGACAGATCAAAGATCTGTGGCCTTCGCTCCACCGCCGCCACAATCATGTCCTTGACTACAGGGAACCGACACGCAATCTGATGCGCCAATGTCGCGACAAGGGGCTTGATGCCGTTTCGCGTCAGGTCCATCCTGCAGAAGAAAAAGCTGGCCTGGTTGAGACCTTTCTCCTCGCATAGATACACCAGGGTTCTTGCTATAGTCGTCTTTCCGGAGCCGGCAGGGCCGCTCAGCCACAGGATCCAGTTCTTTCGAGTCTTCGGGTCGTCTTGAATGAATTGGAAGAGGCCATGAAGGACCACCTCACGCGTGTTTGGATGACATATTCCACTTTCGAACGAGTTGAGAGCATTGTGTAGGGCTGCTACCGCGATCTGTGCGTGCAGCCGGTCGAGGCCTATTGTACGGAAGTCAACGAAGCGGTGCAGGTAGGAGAGTGTTTGGTGGCTCACCGCTAGTCGGCCCGGGGAGGCTTGAAGTCAGATAGTTATTCACCATGCTGAACTGACCTCCATTGATGAGAGTAGGCCCACTAACGTTGAGCAGTGATTCCTGTAAACATCTCGGTACATTGTGCGGTCAATTGAATCTGTAGTCACGCACCCGCATACTGCATACGTTGTCCAAGGGGTAAGAGTAGAGACAGCGATCAAAGCAACTGATGAACTTTGGAACAAACCGAGGCTGTGCAGATATCTCGCCAGAATTCAAAACTTGCTTTCTCGCGTGTCATCTAAATGAGGCTATGGTTACCAGGGCAGTGCAAGAAGTGCATCCGGACTCGGAATGCGCCATAACAGGGGTGTACAGGAATAGCGCGGTATTGTTTGAGATATTATAAGAGACGCCAATCGACGTGCTCACCGCTGTCCATAGAATACAAATAAATGCAAGTGTAGTCTTCCTCATCAATCAAGTGGCTCCACCATCAAACGTCCAAATATGGCGCACAATCAGGCGAAGCAGCTTTCCAAGATTAAGGATGTATGTCACGGTCGTCGTTCCATTCCGCATCGCAGCTCACAATTTTGGCGCGGCGAAAACCACAGAAAATCAATCGTACATTCCTTACTGAAGGCCCAAATTAATGGACGAAATCCAATAGATAGATATGTTGGTATATGCTCGATAGCCATGTCCGTGTGCGATAAACGTATGCAAGCAAGAGCGAGAGCAATGCAATGCGAGGAAACCAATAGATATGCTTAAAGTATAGTCTGCGAAGTAAACATATCAGTGGCGTCATTCACACAGCAGATTTGAGAGGTCAAATGGAACACAGAACGAAGTGGAATAAGCGCCCAGAGATTAAGCGCCCAGAAGCCGATCAGGTATCACCACAATCGCGACTCGACATGTATCAGGAATACGCGACGAGCCACAAATCGTGTTTATGTTGAAAAGCCGGACATATATCAACCCACTTCCCAGCGCCTGTGCCTAAGCACTGGCACTCGAAGGGTCATCTGGCCCCGGCAGATATCATCATTTCGGTTAAAAGGACGAAGGAAAGTGGTAACAAAAGAAGGAAGGAAAGCAAGCAAGAACAGCGAGGAACTCACACAGTGGTATAGCGATGCGTATACATACAACCTCCCCCTCTCCATCCCAAAACCTTATTACCCAACTATCTATACATCATACTCCTCCTCATCCGTCAACTCCTCGCCCTTGCGCACGCCCACATGCCCCATCTCGTACCCGTCCTTCCGTGCCCAAGCATGGCCGTCCGTGTACGGGTTCGCCCGCAGCGGGAGGACGAGGGTCAGGAGCGAGTATGATAGCGCGGGGTCGCCCCGGCCGCGGAACGAGACGTTGAAGAAGAGCGCGAGGTTGTGCAGGGCTCCGAGATTGTATGAGTTGATGAATTCCTATGGAACGACGTGAGTCGGCGACACAGATTTTGAAGAAGAGACTTGGGCGTACCTCTCCCCTTCCACGGGCTTTGCGCCTATACTCGTCGTGGTCCTGCGCCTCGACGCTCGTCTCACCGTGTGAGATGCCATAAAGATGGTATGTGAACATGACGCCGACGGCGAAGCAGAGGACGAGGGAGAGAATGAACGTCATGAGGTACATGAGCTCTGGGACGGTGTGTGTCCACGTCTGTTTTCCCAGAGGAACGGACAGACGGAGAGGAGAGGGGACGGAAAAACGAAGGTGACGGAGTGTCATTAGCCAAGTTACAGGGAGATGGATAAGGAAGACGCACCCGGTATGGAAAATTCATGCCCAGAGACTCGAAAAAGATGGGGTATCCTGCTAGACAGAACAGGAACGTTGCGAGAACCAGGTAAGCCATGAAGAGCACGAAGTGGCGTTCGTTGTGCAGGCCGACGCATTGGTTGATCCCTACAGTGCAGGGTTTGTCAACTACTTGGGGTGCTCTTCACTGAAGCGGCTAGCAGACGGAAGATACTCACACTAAGAGCCAATAAACAACAGTTAGTATGCGAAGGGTCATGAAAAAAGACAAGAGTAACGCACAGGACAGTGATGGTCGTACTTCAGCACGCATTTGTTGCATATCTTGCAATGGTGGGCGCGCTACACGTTCCTCAGTATCCGCGGCCTATTCCAGCGACACAAAATACACACACCTCCGGCCTCATCCTCCCGCACTTATTGCACTTCGTCTGCGCCGCCGGCGTGATCTTGACACCTCTCGCCGACCACCTCACCCCGCCTGTCAGCACGCGCTGGTGTCTACTTTTCCCATTCGAGGATTTCTTCTTTGCCCAGAGCCAGCTGGCGTTGGTGTGATTGTGGTCCGGTTGGCGGGGGCCGTCGTCGATGAACCCTGGCGGGACGGTGATGACGTAGTAATAGTGTCCGAACAGGTTGATGGCGATGAGGACGCATATGGGGAGGGTGAGGAAGGGGTAGGAGAGAGTTGGGGCTATTACGTCGACTGTAGTTATGCATCGAATAAGTGATATGAGTGCAGATAGGAGAAAAAAGGAGGGAGCTACGCACAGAAGCATACGGTGCCCATTGTGATGAGGATGACGGCGAGGGCGACGAAGTATGGCCCCGCGGCGCCGGTGATGAAGTTAGCGGCGCGTTCTATGGACTTGAAGCATCGGAAGACGGTGTTGGCGCATATCATCGCGTGCGGTGAGGACGGCCGTCGCCCTCAACGTCAAGTGATGGTGGTCCAGGACCAAGTTTGAATTTACACGGTGTGGCGGTGTCCCAGGCTTGTCTCTGGTCCGCCATCATCTCTTCCAGCAACGACGACGAACATCTGGGTCGAACAACCTCTCTTGCTTCTTAAATCATATTCGTTGCCGCAGCCAAATGCTATGGAATTTCGTACCCCCGATGTCTGTTCGTCGAACATAAACGCGTCTTCAACTGGCGCTGCTTTCTACTTTTCGCAGCTGCGTATCTCTTTCGCACATGATAAACATGTCCTCAAGCATCCTGGCGTAAGGTCCCTTTTCGAGGTATGTCTAGGTATTAACGCGGCGCCTGCGTCGCCAATGGGAAGCGTGCTTCTGCGGACTAAATGAATGTTACGCTACCTGAATATCTACCTCAGAGCACATGCTGACGCACACCTACTGAACTGAGAGGGTTCAACAACTGAATACAATCATTTCATTGAGAAAGCTTTCTAATTGAGGGTCAAAGCACGCTGCCCTATCACCCCAATTTAGTCTCTCCACTCTGGTTTTGTTCTGATGCTACTATGGCTCATCAGAGATCAAGTTGACATTTTCAATTCTACGGGACCACAGGTGATAGGCCAAATATCCGCACAGCCTCGCTGTCTTCAAAAGTCCATCACCTTCGTCAGTCGGTGGTGGGTCTCTCTTCCCCGCCTTCACGACACAGTATGCAGGTATGTGGCTTCAGGCTGACTCATCTTACGAAATATCCAGCACCAATCACTTTTGAGTATCAATGGCCATACTCAAATCAACGGAGGGCAGTTCAATATGGTAAACAACAATACAGCTTCCAGCTTGACGAGTCCAACGAATGGTGGGGTAATCTACCACTTATCCATATTCTCAAATTGATTCAAGATAGGGGGCTTTAATCGACTTCATGCGCGGACCGCTGTCACAGCGCTTCATAACGCTCTGGACTCGTTCGAAAGTGGAAGATGTCATCCAAACACTCGTGAAATGGTCCTCAACGAACTCTTCCAATTCATTCAAGACGATCCGAAGACTCGAAAGAACTGGATTCTGTGGCTCAGCGGCCCTGCCGGCTCTGGAAAAACGACCATAGCCCGAACCCTGGCGTATCTATGCGACGACAAAGGCGTCAACCAGGCCAGCTTTTTCTTCTGCAGGATGGACCTAACGCGCAACGGTATCAAACCACTTGTCGCGACATTGGCGTATCAGATCGCGTGTCGATTCTCATCAGTCAGGGACATGATTGTCGCAGAGATCGAGCGAAGACCACACATCTTTGATCTCTCTGTCGAGGAGCAATTTCGAAACCTCATTACCACGCCTCTTATCAATGGGGGATGGAAACAGGATTTAGCCGCAACCCGACCATACCCCATCGTCTGCGTCATTGACGCACTTGACGAATGCGATGGGGACCGCTCCCTCGACATTCAATTCAATGTCGTGCAGACTTTGTATAAGCTTGTGAGTGGGAAGGACTCTCCAGTAATCTTCATGCTTGCCAGCCGTCCAGAGGCGAACCTCAGGATGTCCTTTAACCGAATTCAACATTCAATATCTAGAGTCTATCTCGACAGTTCATACGACCCGTCTGGCGACATCCGTCGCTTTGTTGTCGACAAATTTGATGAAATTAGAACCACACATCCATTCGGCTTTTCGCTTCCTCAGGACTGGCCACAACGCTCCACAATCAACGCGATCGTGACCAAATCGTCCGGCCAGTTTATCTATGCAGCTATGGTTATGCGATATGTCTCGTCGCCTTACTGTGACCCCGCAATAAGTTTGGACAACGTTTGTCACTCACAATCAGAAAATATGTCTGCCGTGCGCGCCATGCCGTTCACCGAGCTCGATAACCTCTTCTCTTTTATTCTTGGGAAAGCAATGTTCTTGCCCCTGGTTCTGGACACACTGGCATGTCATATTCTGTCTCGTGAGCTATCCAGTGACTGGTTCGCTCTCCTCCTTGAGCTTCATGGCCACAAAGCCAAATGGATCCACATCAATCTAATTGACATCGTCTCACTCGTTGACACCGACGACCAGAATCAACAACTCATTCTTCATAATGAATCACTGATAGACTTTCTCCTCGATTACCGGCGATCAGGTCGTTTTTATATCGATGTTGGACGCGCCGCCCACGATATGGTGCTGAAAGCTCTGCATATTCGTTGTTGCGACAATGGTGAGTTATTGTGATGACATTGGTTTGTCGCTCATCTGTCCATCGGGACGCTGAGTATACCCCTCTTGCAGTACCTCTGATAGTTGATTATCTCATTGCTCTGTTGCCAAAGATCACCTATTGGACCGTAGAGCTGGAGCTCGAACTTCTGCAATTCTCTCGTGAAGCCGTGGCCATCCATTCTGAACCATTTCTGACGACCTTCGGATTTCGTCAACTGCTCAAAGGATTCTCAAATCCGGTCAGACTCTATACGGTTCTGGTGATTTCCCTTACTTACTGGCAACTTTATAGTACGTTACTGGCAACAAAACGAAGTACATTGAGGTCCTCAACATATGGATGAGGTGGCCACTTACTGGGAATGACTGGAGTCAAGTAATCTCCGAACTGGCACAGCTGAGAGGCCACTTTCCAGATATACGTAGACCATCTCCACCTAGACGATCTTCATTCTGCATCGACGCAGAACCTCCGGGTGCGGGAGATCAGCTTTTTCGCGGGCACTGTGGAGCCAGAATGCCAACACCTCCCGTTGCGGAACCCCCATTCACTGGCATATCCTACACTCCCCCTCGGGCTGCTTATGCTCCACCAGTGCCACAATACAGTCGGCGCCAAAAAAAACAATACCCACAACATATGCAGCTGCAAGTCGCGGGGCCGGGTTCCCCAGCTTGGTTCAATAATAAACTTCGGAATGGCGGGGATCTGCGTCAAATAAAACACCTTCTGGCTTCAGTCCTTATCTCCGAGGCCACGGGGATGTTATACGGTGCTGTTGTAAACATTCTGGGCTACGATTCTCTTGATTGTGCACGCATTCTTTCATCACTCCCTTCCTTGCTCGAATACAACAGCGAGAGGCAAATTGTCACTTTTCATCATGGACGAAAATTGCTTGACTACATGTCGAGTGCTCGCTTTGGCATCTATCACATCGATATCCAGGCCAGCGCAATTCAAATGATTATTCAGATGCTGTCATCAAGCAATTCTTACAAAGGCAACATCATGTTATCGAAGTGTATCTAACTGTACTGACCTCTTCGGATTTCAAGGTAATTTGTTTGCCGACATAGGTGCTTTGCTGTCTATTATGTCATACCCAACAAGCAACCTCACTACCCACCTCGACAATTTTGGGACATCCGTGGCGGCATCGCGGCTCCATGTCCACGTTCTTGACTTTGCATCATTCTTGGATGGACTGGCCCACGTGGTACGTTCCTTCCCGTGATTTTCCACCATTGAGGTTTCATAAGCAATATTTACCACAGTACTACAACTACACTCATAGCCCCTTCTCTGTAGGTACCGCCTTGTGACGAGAATACATGTTGGGAGACTGATCACAGAAATTCAAAGTACATTGCACTCTTGACACACTTCGTGCGGTACTGGGCATATAATAACGAGCAACTTGATCCCCAATTGCTCAGCATTCCCGAGTTTGGCGGCAAATGGCAACAATTTGTGTATACAAGATGACACTCCACGTAATTTATACTATGTATACAAGTGATCTGGAAAGAAGTACATGCCCGCGAATCTACTTGATGCCTTCATGGCTCACTTTTGACCCGTGAATAATTGACTTGTGGATTGAACCATTACAATCTGAGGAGTCAGTTGGATTGTGTGATCTCACTTTGAATCTCCTTCTTGGGTGACAATGCTGTCAAACATTGGAGCTTGGTGAAGGAGAATTGAAGCTGAATGAACATCGCACTCCGATGCTGAGCGAAGGGCAAGTCCATAATATCTAATTTATGCAAGCGCGAACGCAGAGTGAGGATTGGGTGCTTGTGGCGAAGCGAGTGGCTCCGGTTCGCCGGCATGATGGACGGTCTCGGCATGATGACAAATCACTCGATGACAGCCATGGTCCTTTCAGCCTTCGGGGTTCTTTCTATGTTCTTTCTAATTTTTTTCTACTCCATGACTTGTCCATGACTTATTTCGCACATCCTTCACACATCTTGATTCTCCTTCGCTTCCTCCACGGTTAATCTCTGGACATAGCACAAGCTTGAAAGTCCTGGCTTCAGGTGACAGATCGCTACGTCGCCGAATTAATGCTGGAGACCAACTGGAGACATGTTCGAGATTGGAAAGAGATTGGTCCTGATAGGTCTCAATGCTTGATGCTCGGCCATTTTGGGTCTACTTCGCGCACTGTTCTGATTTCAGCAAAATTCAAGATGCGTTGCTGTTCAAATCTGCAGATGTCACGTCAGATGTGGCCTCCTCTCACATGCTATCCCCATGGACGCGGCGCATATAGAGCTCAGTACTCGAGGATTACGGTCCGCCTCCCGTCAAATTGCATTGCTCTGAGAACCCTTGGCGCCGGGGCTTTTGCAGCTAACCCTTCGCAGACATATATCGGTCCGGAAAGCCTGCCATGAGACGAGTGCTTATTGCCTCATGGGAAGTGGTCGGACAAAATTCGACGTCGATACCAGCAATCATTGATGAACACCGAGCTGGAGTAACAGACGAATAAGCTGTCGAGGTTCTTAATCTTATTTCCGCTCGAACACGCGACACAGAATCTCCCGAACATTGTATCGTCGATGATACAGTCCTCTTCCGCGTGGTTGATGGCATATGTCCTACCATATAGTGCGTATTTTGGTTTCATCAAGAAACCATTCCCTGCAGTCTCATTTTAGACTCACCGAATCTATTTATAGACTTGTGAACACCGACAACTAGCCAACTTTCATCCTTGTAAGAATAAAAGGTTGGTTATGCTCGTCAAATCTCTTCAGTTAACTCGAATGTTTGGCTTCAACACCCTGTTCCTGGCGGCACTCGTCAGCAGCGCGTCGGCGTTGTCGAGCTCGCTCCAGCAAATTACTGCCAACTTCGGCTCCAACCCTACCAATGTGAAGATGTACATGTACAAGCCAACAAAACTCGCTGTACCACCCCCGCTCATCATTGCAATGCACTACTGTACGGGTACCGCACAAGCCTACTTCCAAGGCACATCCCTCGCGCAGCTCGCAGATCAGCACGGCTTCATCGTCATTTACCCGAACGCACCTACTTCGGGCGGCTGCTGGGACGTACACAGCACTGGTACTCTCACACACAACAGCGGCGGAGACAGTCTGGGTATTGCCAGTGTTGTACGCTGGGCAATCTCCAACCAGGGCGTCGATGCGAACAATGTCTTCGCCACCGGTACTAGTAGTGGCGCTATGATGACCAACGTCCTCATGGGCGCGTACCCTGACCTCTTCAAGGCTGGTAGCCTATACAGTGGAGTCCCGTACGGCTGCTTTGCGGGTTCCAGTGCGTGGAGCAACCAGTGTGCCAATGGGCAACTTATCCAGTCCGCGCAACAGTGGGGCGACCTTGTACGCAACGGATACCCTGGCTATACGGGCACACGTCCCAAAGTGCAGTTCTGGCATGGCACGGTGTAAGAATTATCTCCACTCTTTTTAAGGACAGTTCACTCATCATTTGCGCAGCGACACCACGCTTTATCCGCAAAACTTCTGGGAGGAGATCAAGCAATGGACTAACGTTTTTGGCGTATCGCAGACACCTACTTCCAACCTCACCAGCAACCCTCAATCCGGATACAGTCGCGCCAGCTACGGTTCCAACGTGCAAGCCATCCTTGCGCAAGGCGTCGGCCATACCGTCCCGGAGCATGAGACCGACACACTCGATTGGTTCGGTCTGAGCAGCCTTACACCGGGTGGCTCACTTCCCAGCTCTAGCTCCACCGCGCCGTCGAGCACGACTTCAGCGCCTGTCTCAACTTCGACTCCGCCCCCCTCGACGACGACAACCTCGACGTCCCCTACCTCAACGCCCACTGGAGGCACTGCTGCTCACTGGGACCAGTGTGGTGGTCAGGGCTGGACAGGACCCACCGTCTGTGCTTCACCGTACACTTGCAAATACTCGAACCCATTTGTGAGTTCCTCTTCGTCTTGTTTTTGCGATAATCTTGATTTGGAATGCTAATATGTATTGGTTTTTTTTTAGTATAGTCAGTGTCTGTAAGAAGAGTAAATGTTCAAGTAGCTTTGGATTCACTTCTTTATTGGAATTCGTATACATATAAGAAAGAACTTTCAACAACAAAAAATATATGGGACTTGTTGGGCTATAATCTCGTTGTCTGAGGATAGACAAGCAGGAACAGCCTTGTCTGACAACGAGCCCTTGAGTTACGTGGGCCGGGTGCCGAGACAATTTTCTGAGGTCTTAGTCACAAGACCGTTCACCTCCTTGTCAGTGTTATCAATTTCGCCGTCATGTCCAGACCACTAACAGGGGAGGTTTTCGATTGGTGTTCAAAAAAGATTCCACTCAAAGGCACAACTTTTACTCCGTTTGTAGTTCCTGTCGAAATATTCGAAGCCGTACCTCATAACTACAGCAAGGGGTTCCTTTCGTTGGACGAGATATCCCAGTCGCGCAGGGTGAGCCATTCGAGCTTCATCTCAAACCATTGCTGGTGCGTGATTCCAAGCAATGCGACGTATGGAAAGATGAGGTACAGAATATCTTAATTTTTGTGCGTCCTTTCAGTCCTCGAGACTCACTGATTACTGAAGAAGCGAGCCTACAAAGTCTGGTTTCTTCTCTGCTGTGATCACGGCCTTCATCGTTCAAAGCAATCAGTGAAACAAACTCCATCCGGACCACAACACCCAGATTATTGCGCTACTCGCTACAATCTCCAACAAGTTGAACGTGGCCAACACAAGCACCGCCATTCCGAACCTGGCCAACGCAATCACGGCAACCCCACTCGTCCCATCGCCATCGTAGAATGTGATGATGCTGAAGAACTTCAGAAGCTTCTCGGCATAGTATGATCGATTTGCGGCAACGCGCCCAACAGTCCCAGCGGCATGTCTAGACATTATGAGGCGGGCGGGGGTAAACACTGGGATGGGCTGCACATTGCGCTTACACGCATTCGTAACAGCCAGCCCGCGCGGACATTCCGACCAGAACAACATAAGCACCCCCGCCCACAACTACATGACATCCATATCACCGGCATAGGAAGCGTTTAGGATTACGCCATATTCCCTGAACGTGTAAGTTACATACCTTCACGTCCTGCAGACTTGGGGTGGAAGTTATACCCATCAGCACTGTACCTCACTGCATTGCCTTCTATCAACGCCAGTAAGAATTCTTGTTCGAATTGAAAGACTCCCTCGATATTTTCTGTATGGCCGAAAACTCGTCCAGTCCAATTTCAATGCAGGAGTCCAAAAGAGTCCAATCACTTACAGTGCACTACGTCACGTGTCACGCGTGGGACATCATGGGCGCCTAAATAGCTTTGCCCATAAAAGGACTCCTGCTGCCTTCCACCTGCTGACTGTTTCGCATGTCATATGATGACATCATATCGATGCAGGGGTTCAACGTTCCCTGCGCCTGAAATATCATCCGAACAACTGGAGGGCTGTGATACTAGGGCAGCAGGGCAATGCTATTTGGTTATTCATAAGACAATACCTGTAAAGAGTCATGAATACGTGTACATGCAGCGCATTGCTATGCGACAGCTCAGCACCGCCATACACTGCAAAGTACCAAAGCGGGTGACTGCGATATGACGAGGCCGTGTTGCCTGTTCTTCGTGAAAGTTATAAGAACGTGTCCCCAACGAAAATTATTCATTGCCCCAATGTTGGGTACGATGATGGACCTTAGTCGTGAGGAACGCAAAGGTGAAGAAGTAAGACGACGCAGTTAGTACTGCGAGTAGATTCGTGACTGACTTGAGAGAGATACCTTGCTACCTTTTTTCTAGTGTAAACCAGTTGCACATGATCCACCATCATGTTGTCGATGGCTGCTCATTGAGCAACAATCTTCTGGGTGTGAAGCACAGCCCTTCCAAATGTCAAGTATCGATGATAGGCAGAAAATTCCTCATTTGAACACACTTTATGTTAAGAATAACGGCAGGTCAGGTTCTGGCCTAACTGTGCATGGAACGACTGTTGGAAGAAGAAGTGTACACTGCCTTTGCAATGTTCATCAGTCGCTAATGCTCGCGCGAGTTGTGACGAGGGAACTTTTATAAAGTCAAGATCACCGTTCGCCATATGTCCTCTGCCTCCGGTCTGGACCTGCCATTAAGCCCTCAGCCCTTAGTACGACCCTCAGCTCAGGGCTACAACCGATAGACGTTCATAAAGCACAACGTGTTTTGTGAGCACAAGCGGTCCCAAGGTCATCCAGAAGCCCCGGCGCGCTAGTCTCGACCGACTCACAGTTCAATACTGCATAATTATGGACCGCTTGCCTCCTGCTTCTCGCCTGCCCCGAGAGGGTTTGGGCCTTTATGTACCCGATAACTCAGTCCCCTCCGACATGCGTGAAATATATACTGGACACCCGGGTGAGGAAGACTTCGACATAAATGGCGTGCGGCACCATGGATTCTACACCCATGAGTCCTACAGTCAACATCCGGGGCACGCTAGCGTACACGACATAGCAGACCCTCCATCACCGCGGTCTGCCTCCGTGCAAAGTCATGATTACCCCCTGTCACCTTTCCCACTTCCGGGATCCCTCTATGATTTCGCTGTCCATTCCGTACCACCAGTCGGCCCGAGAGAAGAAACACAGATATACTCTCCATCACGACTTCCATCGCGCTCACACTCGCCGTCCATCGATTCGGATACGACACTAGTTGGGTATCGTCGCGCGCCGCCTCCGACCCCACCTGGCTATCCCCCACCCCCTTCCCCGCACCATGGAGATTATATCTATGCACAGAGTACAAATCGTTCTACCCTCCCGCCAGAACTGGCTGTGGAGCCACATGATTGGAACGCTCGCACGTCTGTAGCAGACAACGGATTTTTGTCTCCTCCAGCGCAGCCGCACCGTAATCGATCTGGCTCCGGTTCAAGCCAAAACTCGCACAGCTCCAGACAGTCGCAAATCTCGCGGTCGCGGTCGCGCGCTGACACACCAGCACAGGTGTCAGGCTTCCTCTCCCCACCCCAACGAGAGCATCGCAGCCGATCTGGCTCGCGGTCGAGCAGGGAATCGCATTGCTCTGGGTGCTCGCACCACTCGACGTCCCACTCTGGAAACTCGTCACGCTCGCAATCGCATTCCCCTTTACCTTCACTATCACATTCGCCGTACCTGTCAGCTTCCCCCTCGCCCACCAACAGGAGTTTCATCCAGCCTTCGCCAGACCAACCAATCATCCTCCCCATAGGCCCTGGCGGAGAGAACGGCTTCGTGGTCGTGCCCGCACAGGGGCAGGATGTTATCGTCATTGTGCGTCGAATTTCCTCTCTATCACTGGCAGCAGAAGAGGTACGAAAGTCGGCGTGGGTGTGTCTCGCAGGCGTTATCTCGGCTATCTAAAAGCCAGCTCGCTTGGCTATATTTGGTGTTTCTGGGTTCTCCATACACATCATCTGACCGATTTCTTCTATTTTAGCCAGTCCGATCGGTGGTGAGCTATCAACCGGGATGGACTGGCCCTTATGACAGGGTAGAGGCTCATGGAAGGATAGAGGAAGTCTCATCAATGACGAACGACCCAGCTCCCCGATCGAAGACGAATCGCTTCAAGGCTTTGTTTAGCAGGAAGAAGAAATAAATGCAGATCGCCCAACAGACCGCCTGAAGCATTCAAGTAAGTCTCCTATATACCCAACAGCATTTCGGAAAGCTTTTGTCAACCCAATTGTTCCATTTATACCATCACGACCGGCTTTGTCTCAACTCTGTCCCGTGCCAATCCTATGCCACATCCCTTCTTCACTAGATACTTTCTTTATAGATTCTCAATCTCCAATATCTGATTGTCGTTCAATTCCACGAATTCGCTTCGCAACCTTCTCTTTCTACTTACGCTTCCAGGTATATTCAGCCGTCAGGGGTGTCATCATCTCGTCACGGTCACGAGGCATCAGATGTGACAGTCACGTGCTCGTATGTTTTCGCGTCACCAGATGTCGGTTTCCTCATGATCAGGTTCCTCTCAACTTCAACTTGCACTCTTCGATCATTATCTCTATGTACAGACCTTCATTATCATCCGGTGACCATGACTCTACATCAATGTCCTCCATCATGCATCACCGGTGATTGATAGGCCCAGATAGACTGTCCAAGAATAACCCGCGTCTCCACAAAGCTTCTCTCACTGCCTTCAACAGTGTGAGCCAACCCGAGCACAACGAGCAAAGGTTTGTCCTCATTCGACCGTTCTCCTAGTATTTCCTATCACTGCGAAATATGTTTCGACATCCTCGTTCTTCGACAATGATATCTGGAAAGCCTTTAGAATCCCCCCGCTTGCTTGTATCTGGACAAGATGTCAAAAATAGAATTTGTTGTGTTCAACGCGGTCAATATCGATTACGAGGCCCTCAATGTCAGCACAGATGGGGCCAAAGGCGGCAGGACATCATTCGCCGAGCATCGCATACGATAGGCAGACGACGCAAGGACCAGCGTGCGACCTCCAGTCGCTGGTGGATATAGTTGCTGTATGTTGGGTTTGCTGCCCCCCCTTGCCTCCCTTCCCCCCATCAACCAACTATGCTTCCCTGCGACGACGCGGGGCCCCTCGACGTCCTCGACACATGCGTCCGCGATACTTGGGCAGCAGCTCTTCCTGCCACGGTGGTCCTCGTCCTCCTTGTTGCTTCCATCCCATGGCCAGCAGCGCTATCTCAGGCCCTGGGCATTGTCGGCGCCATCTCCGACCCGTTTTTGACCCTTCGTGAGGCAGAAGCCCTCGAGTCCCTCGACTTTGACAATGGTGCCCCGGCTGTCGCTGTTGATGACAAGGCCATAATCACGGGATGGCGCCAGATCGTTCTGGTCTCCATCGCCGTCCTCCAATTTCTATGGTCCACCGCCGCTGCTGGATGGCTGCTAAGCGTTAGAAATCGAGACTCATCTCTGACATGGCAATGTGCATGCGCCCTCATTATCGCGTTCTCTTGGCTCTATACTGCGGCTTGTCTTATTCTCTCATCCAAGAGAGCTAAGAATGCCTTCCCTTACGACCTGTTCATCCTGTTCTTCGTCTTCCTCGTCGGAGCCATGCTCAAACTCGGCGGTGTTGTGTTTGACCATACCGTCTTTGGCTTCGAGTATCCTCCTGCAGTGAACATGCTCATGCTAATCGCCAACGTCGTATCTGTTGCTGGCGCTATTGGTATATTGCTCGCGACTCCGATCGGATATCCGAGTCACGAAGTCGATCCCAAAAACATTGTAGGCCCTTCGAACTCAATGTTTCCTTGATCATGTTGCTCAACGGTCATTCTAGGGTGTTACGGTTTCTCCAGAGGACTATGTTGTTCTATGGAGATGGCTCACCTTTAATTGGATGTCCCCCCTGATGAACTTAGTAAGTTGCACATCCCCACGTCCTGACCAGCATAGAGCTAACACATCGTAAAGGGAAAGTATATTACACTCCAACAAAAAGACGTCTGGAACTTGAGCCCGTCGATGCGCGCGCGCCCTGTGTTCACGACCTTTGGTACTATTATGTGAGAGTTGAATGACCTTAACGTGACTCGATACTCATAAAACTATGAATTTTAGCCAATCATCTCTACTTCGCCGCCTCTTCGTGCAGAGTGCTCGGGATCTATTGTCCGTTTGAAATTCATTATCCGTTATCCTCATTCGCGATACTGATCATTCGACCATTTGACGCACACAGATTCGACGCACTTCTTACTTTTGCTACTATTCTTTTCAACTATGCCGGCCCCTTCTTCTTGAAGTAAGTCTCGTGCCGTTCCCGTAGTTGCGATCACCTAACCTATCACCCACCTGAAACTCAGGCGGATACTAGACGCAATCGGCGACAAGCACGCGACGAAAGAAAGTCGAGGCAAGGCCTACGTTTTTGCGTTCCTTGCGTTTGTGTGCACCGTGCTTAAGGTGGGCATCAATTTTTCGCGCCCGCTGTACGCTCCTGATTCATCTGATATTCATTTTTTACTAACCATAACAGGCTCAAGTCGAGGTACTCCACCTGTGGTTCGGTCGCAGAGCATCTGTCAGACAGCGCCAGGCTCTCATGGCAGCCATCTACGACAAGGCGCTCAAGCGCAAGGATTTCTCCGGAGTGGTGAAGAAAGACGAACCGAAAGAGGCACCTGGTGTTGGAAATGCCAAGAAGTCGAAAGGTATGTTTGGACTTTCATGATACATATGTTCACAGATTCTGACTATTTTTCAATATTGAAATTACTCAAATGACCAATCTCATTTTGTGTAGTACAAGCAGCTTCGGACAAGAAGAAGAAAGACAAAGCCGATGATCCCAAAGCTGGAGCTGATATCGGGAAGATTGTAAATCTGATGTCTGCAGATACAAATAGGGTGTGTATTGTCCCCACTCATCGTTTCCATCCTATTTAAAAACCCATCCGCCATAGCTTTCTTTCGTTATCGGAACACTAAACAACGTGTACGGTGGTGAGCTCAAGTCTGTGGTCTAAACGTCCGCCCATGATAACCACATATCTTCACAGCGCCTTTTGAGATATTCGTAGCTATCGTGTTCCTCTACCAGTCAGTGCCCTCTTTCACTTAGATTTTCATGTCGGAAAAGGGACTAATGTGCTTATTTTTCAGGCTTCTCGGGTGGAGCGCCTTCGCCGGATTCAGTGTCACTTTGATCATATGGCCCGTAAACACGTACCTCACGCGCCGTCGCGTGCGGATCAACAAGAAACACTCGAATGCCATTGATAAACGGATGGGCGTGCTGAATGAGCTCATTGCAGCCGTACGTGCACTTAACCAACCATTAATTTATCTGCACCAACCTGCTGACCCTGCGAATGTGAACCACCACCTCATCCAATTTTAATGTCATCAGATTAAGCTTGTAAAATTCTACGGTTGGGAAGAGAGATGGATAGGCAAAGTGAACGAAGCCCGCGCCGACGAGCTGAAAATGTTGGTTGCGGGTAGGTATCCCTCCTCGCCACTCGTAAGATGCAAAGACGCTCATGTATATTAATTTAGCACGGTTCAACTCCGTCTTCATTGGCTCTATATGGACCATTGCCCCGGTGGTGGTGTCTGTTGGATCTTTCTATGCATATGTCATGACCGGCCATGATCTTACGATTGGAACAGCGTTTACAGTACGCTTTACCACTCATCCATGGAATCAATTGACGCTCATTCTTGTTTATGACTACCAAGGCCCTCGCGTTGTTCAATATGGTCAAGTAAGTATCACACATACGCAATTTCACTGGAAAGGTATCTCAAACTTATATGCACAGGGATCCTGTGAAGGGCATTCCGTCGACTATTTTGCAGCTCACACAGGTGTGACCCGGCCTCTTCATCGGCGTTATACTATGATGTTCAATTTCTGTGATAGGCAAGCGTGGCGCTCAAGCGCATCGAAGTCTACCTGAACGAAGACGAAGTCGACGGTCAGGTATCCTCTCTCAAGGATCGCCCAGTCGACTCTGACGGTAGTGAACCGGTGGAGGGCCTTGGGCTCGACAACGCAACACTGACATGGAACTCAATCACTGAGGCAGTGAAAGTCTCTCAGTCCAAGAAACTGACTTCGGTTGATGCCGATAATGAGGGCACTACGGTATTCCCTATCTCAGATGCCTCTCAAGCTGAACCCACCCAAGATCGTCTCTTCGAGCTCCAGAACGTCACGGTTATGTTCCCTGAGCGCAAGATGACCGTTATCATGGGCCCGACTGCTTCTGGAAAGACAGCGCTTCTTGTACGTTGTAATACATACCGTTCTGCACGTATTGACGAATTGGTCCGACCGATTACTGGTAGATGGCCCTTCTTGGTGAGATGACATTGCTCAAAGGGAAGATTATCATGTCAAAAGATATGTCGCGGGTGGACGAATACGGCCTGACATCGTCGATCTCATACGCGGCACAAACGCCGTGGTTACGCCACCAATCCATCAGGGATAACATTCTGTTTGGCTCCCCATATGACGAGGAACGCTATGCTCAGGTACTGGAGTGCTGTGCACTGAATCCTGACCTGAATATACTCGAAGATGGCGACGCCACTGAGATCGGCGCAAGGTTAGTATTTTCGGACATCCAAATCCATACCATTAACCCTCTGACTGCTACCTATAGGGGTATCAATCTGTCTGGCGGTCAGAAAGCAAGGTATTTATCCCCGACTAATGGACACTTAAAATGTGAATACGCGATCTGATCGTCTTGCTACGTTTTAGAGTTGCGTTGGCGCGTGCGGTGTATACTCGTACGAAATACGTTCTATTAGATGATCCCTTAAGCGCAGTGGTTCGTTGAAACCCTGTTCTTCCAGTTTGTCTGCTCATTTCCACTGATCAATTTTCAACATGTTATAGGACAGCCACACGGCCCGCCACCTCTTCGACAAACTGCTGACTGGACCGCTCCTAGAAAACCGCACCGTTGTATGTCCACTGACGCGGTATACATATCTTTCCAATATAACACATTCTCTGCAGATTCTCGTCACGCACCACGTCGAGCTCGTGTTACCGGGAACTCACTACCTCGTGCAAATGCTCGATGGACGGGTTGATACACAAGGCTCCGTGGAGGACTTGAAGGCGATTGGTATACTTGATGACCTGATTCATGAAACAGATGAAGAGACGAAGAAACTGCAACAAGACATGGCCGAGGAGATCGCTGTGGAGGGGTCGACGAAAGACGATGAAGGAGCACAGTCTGCCTCCGCGGTTGCCTCCGAGGTCCTGTCAGCAAAAAAGCCAAAGAAATTGGTCAAGGATGAGCATCGCGAGGTCGGGGGTGTTAAGTGGAAGGTCTATAACAGTTACTTGCGCGCATCGTAAGTGTGGTTGCAGTGCCTCTATTCCAACCCTGTTGTCAACGTATTAACTACGTTTATAAGATCATACTGGACCTGGGTGATCATTGCGACATTCACTGCCATCCTCCAGTTCTTGACTCTTGGGAATAAACTGTGGATCAGGGTGTGTTTGCTTCCGGAATGTGCTCTTATTACCATCTCAAAACCGTCGCTACAGACTTGGGGAAATGCATACCCATCCAACTCGTTGTCTGAGCTAAAAAGCTACAGAAGCCTTTACTCCTCGCTACCTCTCTCCCAGACTCCTCTGCGCGACTCAGCGTTCGCATATGTAGACTGGCCCGATGCCTCCGCTCATCCTCTCTTCTACGTTGGAATCTACGCAGCTATAGGTTTCGCTACAGCGTTGGCAATCAACGTTGCTGGTATTACTCAATTCACGGGCGCTTTACGTGCTTCTCGGTTGTTATTTGGGTACGACTAGTCAGCTACTGAGCAGATACCGTGCTTTAGCGCTGCGTTCTAACTGGTATGTCAATACAGGCAGCTCTTGAGGAGTGTTGTGCGAGCTACGTTCCGCTTCCATGATACCACGCCGCAAGGTAAGCAGCACTGTCGTGTTTCTTATCCAACATATGCTGAAGTATCATCCCTTATGGCAGGACGGATTCTCAATCGCTTCGGACAAGACATCCAGACCATCGACACGGGCTTGGCTGGATCGCTGCAGTCCGTAAACTCCTCCATGGCGGGCTTCTTCACATCAGTCATAACAATCATGTGAGTTCATGTCGCGTCATATCGTATGCCGCCCGAAATCTCAAACCAGTCCAATTCGCTAGCGTTGTATTTCCTCCCCTCATACTCCCAGCTCTCCTCATAGGGTATGTCTACCGCGAGCTCGCCACCGCGTACCTGCGCACCGGACGTGACATCCGACGCATGATGGCCAACTCACGCTCACCCATCTACTCCGACTTTGGGGAGCTCCTCGAGGGAGTTGTCACCGTCAGAGCGTTCTCCGCTGAGAGCAGGTTTATGGGTAATCTATTTATGAGATTGGATGTATTCACGAAGGTCGGTTTTGTTTCATGATCATGTCAGAAGCTGCATAGACATAATTACTTTCACAGTTTTGGTACTTCTTCTGGATGACGAACCGCTGGCTATTGGTCAACTATGACATGCTCGGCGGGTTTTCCATCTTTGTCACGTCATTGTTTTCTATCTATAATCTAAACAGCGATGCTGGCCTCGCGGGTCTGTGTATCACCAGCGCAATGAGTTTCACAACGTCGAGTGAGTATTGGAATTCGTGGCCTGTACGAGATCGTGAAACAGACATGCTGACGAGGAACATCAGTTTATTGGGCGTCTCGCAACTGGACAGGTAAGTGCGATATGATTTGACCCTTCGACTATGGCTTATTCTTGAGGACGTTAGCTCTCGAACTTGATTTGAAGTACGTCTTTATACGCTGCACTATTCGTCTCACCCGGATTTCTGACCTTTTCAACCTTATATAGCGCCGTGGAGCGTATCATTGAATAGTAGGTCACCTTGATTCAACAAAGAGACACATTACCTCGACTTGGTACTCAATATTGTCTTCCTGATCAGTCTGGAAATCCCGCAAGAACAGCCCGCAGTTGTTGAATCGAACAGAGTCCCTGCGTACTGGCCATCACGCTCCTCACCTAATCCACTTCTCGTCCTTGATAATGTAGAAGTCAAATATGCGGAAGACCTCCCTGCAGTCCTGCAGAATGTCTCGCTGGCGCTCAAAGCTGGCGAACGCGTTGGATTGCTAGGGCGCACAGGTCTGCATCCTAATCTGCTTTCAGAGGGAGCTTTTATCTGAACGCGTTGCTTACAAACCTTAGGCAGTGGGAAGTCTACACTGGCGATGAGTATTCTGCGATTTGTGCGCATGATCATCTTAAGGGCATAAACGTCGCTGCTCTGGAGTGCTGATATTTACTTTCAACCCAGGTCGATCCATCAAGCGGCCGCATCCTTATTGACGGGATTGATATCTCGACGATTGGGACCTACGACCTACGCTCTCGACTTGTAAGTTCGTTGCATCGCCTTCCATGAAAATCTCGCTGATCCAACACGCGGCAGACCTTTATACCTCAGGTGCGTTTCATCCAGTACCCTAACTAATGACCACATGCTTAAAGGTTCCAGGATGCCACCTTGTTTTCAGGGACCTTGCGAGAGAATTTGAACCCTTTCGGTTAGTGCTCTCCGCTGGTTTCTTGAAGGCCGCCCGGAATAACCGTCGCGCAGGAGAGTATACCGACGCAGAATGCATCGATGTCCTTCGTCGCGTTGGCCTCATAGATCCCGAGGTCGTCACTGAGCCCATCTCTGATAGCGAAACGATAAGCACCAGCGGAATTGTCGATGTCGCACAAGAGTCTAGTTCTCAGTCTCTTGAGACCCGCTCTACCCAAACTCAAGTCGAGCGCGACTCGAACAAGCCCAAAATCACTCTCGACACGAAGATCGCCGCGGGAGGGTTGAATATGTCCCAAGGCCAGCGGCAACTGATTGCCATGGCCAGAGCGTTGCTGAGAAACAGTTCTATAATTATACTGGATGAGGCTACGAGCAGCATTGATTTCACGACGGACGCCAAGATTCAGAAGGTCATAAGGGAGGGGTTTACGGAGTCGTTGTTGCTCACAAGTATGTTTTCTCTATTCATTTTTGCATTGTCCTTTGCATACATTCTGACATGATCTCAGTTGCGCACCGCCTTCATACCGTCATTGACTATGACCGCCTTATTGTGCTGGACGAAGGCAAGGTATGTCAACTAACAATGCCGTTTTCCTGCTCTCTTTCTGTTACTCTTCACTTCGGTCCCATTAACTGATAGGCGCCTTCCTTCCTTTCTAGGTGGTCGAATTTGATACGCCATGGAATCTGATCCACAAAGACAATGGCGTATTCAAAGATATGTGCGTGAAGAGCGGAGCTTATGAGGAGCTTGAGAAGCTCTCACAGGCAAATAGGCGCTGAAGATGTCGATCGATTTTTTTTGATCTTCATCAAAGACGGACCCTTGATGATGGTTGTGCAAAGAGTTTGGGCGAATTCGAAGCTGATGTATATACTTCTGTTAGATTTGTGTTTTTGTTCAATATGTATTCTTGCCATGCATCTGTTTTATCTTTTCAATCTAGGCTCCTAGAACCAGCCCCTCGACGAGGAGAAGAGTGTCAAGAAATGTACGATGTAATTGCGCAAATCAGATGTTCGACCTAAGTAACAGGTAAGTATGTAGGCCGATCAACAACTATTCTGTCCTCTCAGATAGCATCGACTGCGCCCAAGTGCAATACAAAACTTGTAAGATGGCAGTGCGCGCGCGGGACAAATCACCCACAACCCTGCGTGTATATCTCCGTCTGTGCTTTGCCTGGTGCGCTCCACTTTTGCTGTGCTCCTGCCGCCATCATCATCTCGTTGCTGCTCTTCTTGCTGGAGCCCATCGTTCCAATCTGTAACCTCTGTGCCTGGGCAGCTGGCTGTCGCATCGCAGGATGCATTCGCGCTGTGTGGAAGTCATATTCTTCGAATTTTCAAGTCTGCGCATATGCATCTCACCTCGGTTATTTCCTTCCCCTCTCTGGTGCATCCGCCCTCAATTACCTCACGATGGCCATTCGCGCTCATCCGGGCTAGGTCACTTCGTGGATGGTGCCGTCGGTTAGCGCACGACATGGACATAGACGCCCTCGTTCCTCGACAATGATACCCAGAACGCCTTCGAAATTCCCCACTGCTTGAATCTGGACAAGATAGAGTCAAAAATAGAATTAGTTGCGTTCAACGCGGTCAACGTCGATTACGAGGCCCTCAATGTTAGCACAGATGGGGTCAAAAGCGGCAGGACATCATTCGCCGAGCATCGCATACGATAGGCAGACGACGCAAGGGCCAGCGTGCGACCTCCAGTTGCTAGTAGATATAGTCGTTGGGTTGGGTTTGCTGCATCCCTTCTCTTTCTTCCCTCCCATCAAACAACTATGCTTCCCTGCGACGACGCGGGGCCCCTCGACGTCCTCGACACATGCGTCCGCGATACTTGGGCGGCAGCTCTTCCTGTTGCGGTGGTCCTCGTCCTCCTTCTTGCTTCCATCCCATGGCCAGCAGTGTTATCTCAGGCCCTGGGCATTGTCGGCGCCATCTCAGACCCGTTTTTGACCCTTCGCGAGGCAGAAGCCCTCGAGTCCCTCGACTCTGACAACGGTGCCCCGGCTGTCGCTGTTGATGACAAGGCCATGATCACGGGATGGCGCCAGATCATTCTGGTCTCCATCGCCGTCCTCCAATTTCTATGTTCCACTGGTGTCGCTGGATGGCTGCTAAGTGTTCGAGACGGAGACTCATCTCTGACATGGCGAGGTACATGCGCCCTCATCATTGCGTTCTCTTGGCTTTATGCTGCTGCTTGTCTTATTCTCTCATCCAAGAAAGCGCGGAGTGCTTTCCCTTACGACCTGTTCATGCTGATCCTCGTCTTCCTGGTCGGAGCCATGCTCAAACTAGGTGGCGTTGTGTATGATCATATTGTCTTTGGTTTCGAGTATCCTCCTCGACTGCGCATGGTCATGCTAATCGCCAACGTCGTATCTGTTGCTGGCGCTATTGGTATATTGCTCGCGACTCCGATCGGGTATCCGAGTCACGTAGTTGATCCCAAGGACATAGTAGGCCCTTCGAACATCAAGTTCCCTCAATCATGACACTAATCGTTCATTCCAGGGTGTTAGGGTTTCTCCAGAGGACTACGTCGTTCTATGGAGATGGCTCACTTTTAGTTGGATGTCCCCCCTGATGAACTTAGTAACGTTACCATACTTCCTGTGAGCTACGGGTACAATGCTTACACTCAGTGAAGGGAAAACGCATCACACTCCAACAGAAAGACGTCTGGAACCTGAGTCCGTCGATGCGGGCCCACCCTGTCTTCACGAAGTTCGGTACTATCGTGTAAGGACGAAAATACCATAACGTCAACTCCTACTTATAATAAATATGGACACTAGCCAATCGTCGCTACTTCGCCGTCTCTTCGTGCAGAACGCACGGGATCTGTCGTACGTTTTATAGTCATTGTTTCTGACCATCTTTTGCAATTCTGACTTCTGCTCCATGCGACATAAACAGATTTGACGCCCTCCTTACTCTTGCTACTACACTTTCTACCTACGCGGGCCCTTTCTTCTTGAAGTATATCTGAAAATCCCTTCTCTAAGCGTTCATCACACAACTTAATGACGTCTACTTAGGCACATCCTAGATGTAATCGATAACAAGCACTCAACCATGGAAACTCGGGGTAACGCCTACGTTTTTGCGTTCCTCGCTTTGCTATGTACAGGACTCAAGGTGAGCTTCCCTTCATTCAAGCTATCGAGCCTGTAGAGATACGCATCTTATACTCACCGAAACAGACCCAAGCTGAGATGCTCCACTTATGGTTCAGCCGTAGGGCATCTATCAGGCTGCGCCAGGCTCTCATGGCTGCCATCTACGATAAGTCACTGAAGCGCAAGGATTTCTCCGGTGTTGTGAACAAAGACGACCAAGGAGAGAAAGCCACTGTCCCAGGCGCTAAAACATCGAAAGGTGCGCCCTGAATTGCCTATACTGACGGTGTGCGTGAACTTATTTGATGTCATGTAGCCCAAGCGGCCGCGAACAAGAAGAATGACAATCCAAAGGCTGGTGCTGATATCGGAAAGATTGTGAATTTGATGTCTTCTGATTGCAACAGGGTATGTACTTTTTTCGGTCATCATATCCGCCCAGGAGATAAAGTCTTGCACATCGTAGCTCTCATTCGTTATCTCGACGCTGAACATGGTGTATGGTGGTACGCTTGACCAAGCAGTTTAAATGTCCAGCCAGCATAATGTGCATTTTCATAGCTCCCTTTGAGATAATCATAGCTATTGTATTCCTCTACCAGTCAGTGGCCTCTCTCATGTCCATTTCCGAACAAACAATGGCTAACTGAGTTATTCTGTAATTAGACTTCTCGGGTGGAGCGCCTTCGCCGGATTCAGTGTCACCTTGATCATATGGCCTGTAAACACGTACCTGACGCGTCGTCGTTTGCAAATCACCAAGAAACACACAAATGCAATTGACAAACGAATGGGCGTGCTAAATGAACTCATTGCAGCTGTACGCGAGTCTTGCGAGCCATTGTTTCGTCTGGGTCATTTACTAAGTACTGGTCCAATTTTAGATTAAGCTCATCAAATTTTACGGTTGGGAGGAGAAATGGATAGGCAAGGTAGACAAGGCTCGCGCGGACGAGCTTGAAATGCTGGTTGCGAGTAAGTTTTCTATCGACCACTTTTGATGTCCAGGGACGATTCTGGGTTTCGTTTGCAGCACGGATCAACTCTGTCCTCATTAACGCTATATGGACTATCGCCCCAGTTATGGTGTCCGTTGGGTCATTCTACGCATATGTCATGTCTGGCCATGATCTTACAATTGGCAAAGCGTTTACGGTGCGCCATTCATTCGTCTTGGCAATTTCTTGACGATGCTCATTTTCGTCAACACTATAAAGGCACTTGCGCTGTTCAATATGGTCAAGTGAGTGGACCATATATACGATTGTGCCGGATGCCCGTCTGAAGGTCATGTGCACAGGGATCCTGTGAGGGGCATTCCGTCAAGTATTTTGCGATTGACACAGGTAATGACCCGAGTCCTCCTTGATCTGTCTTGAGGCTCAATACTTGATACAGGGAGCCGTCTCGCTCAAACGCATTGAAGTTTACCTGAACGAGGACGAAGTAGACGGACAAGTATCCTCTCTCAAAACTCGCACAGCCAGTTCTGGCCAAAATGTGCCAGCGGATGGCCTTGGGCTCAACAATGCAACACTGACCTGGAACTCTGTCACTGAGGCCATCGAAAGCTCGCATTCTAGGAAACAGCTCACAGCACAAGCTGATGGTAATGTGGATGAGGTGTTGAGCTCGGACGCCTCTCAGCCCGAAATCAATGAAGACAGACTCTTTGAGCTCCAGGACATCACGGTCATGTTTCCCGAGCGAAAAATGACCGTGATCATGGGGCCAACTGCTTCCGGAAAGACTGCACTTCTCGTGCGTCTCTCTCTATATGTATTCCTTCCTGCTCAGTTATTCCAATGACTTGATTATAGATGGCCCTTCTTGGCGAGATGACGTTGCTCAAAGGCGAGATCATCATGGCGAAAGACACGTCGCGAGTGGATGAATATGCCCTTACGTCCTCCATCTCATACGCGGCACAAACGCCTTGGTTGCGTCACCAGTCTATAAGGGATAACATTTTGTTTGGGTCTCCATACAACGAGCAGCGCTATTATCAGGTACTCGAGTGCTGTGCACTGAATCCCGACTTGAACACTCTCGAAGATGGGGATTCAACCGAGATCGGCGCAAGGTCAGCATTTGCACACTTCCACATCCATGTCATGATCAATCTGACTGTTCTTTGTAGGGGTATCAATCTATCTGGCGGTCAGAAAGCAAGGTATGTGTCACTCATTTAACATGATGTGAAAGCGTGGTGTGAGCGCCTTGCCACGTATTAGGGTTGCGTTAGCGCGTGCGGTGTATGCTCGTACAAAATACGTACTATTGGATGATCCCTTAAGCGCAGTGGTTCGTTTCAGTTCCGTTCTTCGACTCTGTCTGCCCGTTTCGGCTGATAATTTTTTGTGATGCTATAGGATAGTCACACAGCCCGCCACCTCTTTGACAACCTACTGACTGGGCCGCTGCTGGCTAACCGTACTGTCGTACGTCCACTGATGTGTTCTTCACATCTATCCAATATAACCTCCCTCTTCTGCAGATTCTCGTCACGCACCACATCGAACTTGTATTACCTGGAACGAACTACCTCGTGAAAATGCTCGATGGGCGCGTTGATGTACAAGGCTCCGTCGAGGACTTGAAGTCGCTTGGTGTCCTTGATGACCTGATTTATAAATCAGATGAACAAGCAAAAAATCTTCAAACAGATATGGCCGAAGAGGCTGCCGTGGAGGGGTCGACTAAAGACGACAAGTCGACAACGCCTGCTGCCGCAGCTGTGTCGCAGGATCCGGTAGCGAAGAAGCCAAAAAAACTGGTCAAGGATGAGCATCGTGAGGTCGGTGGTGTTAAATGGAAGGTCTATAAAACCTATCTGCGTGCATCGTAAGAGCCATTGCATTTTCGATGCTCGGACTACATTTTCATCATGTTCATTTTATTCATCAGATCTTACTGGACCTGGGTGATCATCGTGACATTTACTGTCATCCTGCAGTTATTGACTCTCGGGAATAAACTGTGGATCAGAGTCTGTTCGCTTCCTTCACGTGTATTTTTCACTATCTCAAACTCTCACCACAGATATGGGGTGACGCATATACATCCAGCTCGGTTCCTGAGCTACAAAGCTACAGTGACAATAGCCTTTATGCCTTATCTCTATCCCAGACTCCTCTGCGCCACTCCGCAGTCACACCCTGGAATTGGCCCGACGCCTCCGTACATCCCCTGTTTTATGTTGGTATTTACGCAGGTATAGGACTAGCAACGGCATTGGCGATCAACATCGCTGGTATCACGCAGTACACGGGTGCGTTGCGCGCTTCTCGTTTGTTGTTCGGGTACGTACAATCAAACACTGAGCAAATAATACTCTTTGGCGCAATATTCTAACCCATATATCTATATAGGCAGCTCCTGCGGAGCGTTGTACGAGCTACGTTCCGCTTTCATGACACCACACCGCAGGGTAAACGACACTGGCGTTTTTATTATTCAATATTATGCTGAACATCATTTTTTGCTGCAGGACGGATACTCAATCGCTTTGGACAAGACATACAAATGATCGACACGGATTTGGCTGCATCACTGCAGTCTGTCAACTCCTCAATGGCAGACTTCTTCACGTCTGTCGTAACAATCGTGTCAGTTTATATTGCCTCATGGTATATCACATCCCTAATATCATACTAATTCAAACTACCAGCGTTGTATTCCCTCCGTTAGTTTTGCCAGCCCTCATCATCGGATATATATACCGTGAGCTCGCAGCCGCGTATCTGCGCACGGGACGCGATATCCGGCGCATGATGTCCAATTCGCGCTCCCCTATCTACTCTGACTTCGGGGAGCTCCTCGAGGGGATCGTCACCGTCAGAGCGTTCTCCGCAGAGATACGGTTTTTGGAAAACTTATATGTGAGGTTGGATGTATACACGAAGGTCGGTTCAGTTCTCATCTAAGAAGCTGCATACATGTATATGAACTACTTTTGCAGTTCTGGTACTTCTTCTGGATGACGAACCGCTGGCTTATGATCAACTATGACATGCTCGGCGGATTTTCCATCTTAGTTACATCCCTATTCTCGATCTATAAACTGAACAACGATGCTGGGCTGGCGGGTCTGTGTATCACCAGTGCGATGAGTTTTACGAGGTCGAGTGAGTACTGGAATTTATGCCCGATACCGCAAACTGCATGCTGACTAGGAACCTTCAGTCTATTGGGCATCTCGCAACTGGACAGGCGAGTGCGTTAGTTTAATTCCCTAATCTTTGCTTATACTAGGAAACATTAGCTCTCGAACTCGATTTGAAGTACGCGTTTCTACATACCCGACTTATTTCATCTCGAAATCTGACATCTTCAACTTTACATAGTGCTGTGGAACGCATCATTGAATAGTATGTCACCTGCTCGCAGAAGAGATGTCTTGCCTCGACTGGTTGCTGAGTCTTATCTTCCCAATCAGTCTAGGCATTCCTCAAGAACAGCCCGCAGTTGTTGAGTCCAACAGAGTTCCCGCGTACTGGCCATCACGATCTTCGCCCAACCCAATTCTCGTTCTGGATAACGTCAACGTCAAGTATGCGGAAGACCTGCCTGCAGTCCTGCAGAATGTCTCGCTGCAACTCAAGGCTGGCGAACGCGTGGGATTGCTAGGGCGCACAGGTCAGTATTCTAATTGACTTTGAGATGGAGCTGTTTGTCTGAACATGTTGCGTTCTCGCTCTAGGCAGCGGGAAATCCACATTGGCGATGAGCATCTTGCGATTTGTGCGTATGACCACCTTGGAGGGTATATTAGTTGCTTGTCCGTCGGCACTGGTACTTACTTACAATCCAGGTTGACCCATCAAACGGCTGCATCTTTATTGATGGTATTGATATCTCCACGATTGGGACCTATGATCTACGCTCGCGACTTGTAAGTTGTTTCGCATCTCCCGTCATTAAGATCTCACTAATCCAACACACGATAGACATTCATACCGCAAGTGCGTTTTACCCAGAAGTTAGAACCCCAAATCTTGTTCACATGCTTACCAAATTCTAGGATGCCACCTTGTTTTCGGGGACCTTGCGAGAGAATTTGAACCCTTTCGGTTGGTAGTCTTACCTGATTTCTTAAAGAAGATTGTCCAGGCTAATCATCATGCAGGAGAGTACACCGACGCAGAGTGCATCGATGTCCTTTGTCGCGTTGGCCTCATAGATCCCGAGGTCGTAACTGAGCCCACCTCTGATAGCGAAACAACAAGCACCAGCGAAATTGTCGATGCCGTACGAGGGTCTAGTTCTCAGTCTCTTGAGACCCGCTCTACCCAAACTCAAGTCGAGCGCGACTCGAACAAGCCCATAATTACCCTCGACACGAAGATCGCCGCGGGAGGGTTGAACATGTCCCAAGGCCAGCGGCAACTGATCGCCATGGCCAGAGCGTTACTGAGAAACAGTTCTATAATTATACTGGATGAGGCCACGAGCAGCATTGATTTCACGACGGATGCTAAGATTCAGAAGGTCATAAGAGAGGGGTTTACGGAGTCGTTGTTACTCACAAGTACGTTTTCTCTATTCATTTTTGCATCGTCCTTGGTATACTCCTGACATGATCTCAGTTGCTCATCGCCTTCATACCGTCATTGACTACGACCGCCTTATTGTGCTGGACAAAGGCAAGGTATGTCAACTAACAATGCCGTTTTCCTGCTCTCTTTCTGTTGCTCTTCACTTCGGTCCCATTAACTGACAAGTGCCTTCATTCCTTTCTAGGTGGTCGAATTTGATACCCCGTGGAATCTGATCCACAAAGACAATGGCGTATTCAAAGATATGTGCGTGAGGAGCGGAGCTTACGAGGAACTTGAGAAGCTCTCACAGGGGAATAGGCGCTGAAGATGTCGATCGATTTATTTGATCTTCATCAAAGACGGACCCTTGATGATGGTTGTGCAAAGAGTTTGGGCGAATTCGAAGCTGATGTATATACTTCTGTTGGAGTTGTGTTTTGTTCAATGTGTATCCTTGCCATCATGTGTCTGTTTGGTCTTTTCGATCCAGAACAGCAGATACCGGAGATGAGTGGAGTTATGTCGGTGGGGTCTGACAGGTTGACAGATTGCATAGGAGATGCACGCTAAGAGCCGCGATGCCGAAATCACGACATCAAGGGGCGCGCCAGCAGGCACCAGTGTTCAGACGCGTTTTGAGGCGGTCAGGCGATGCTCAAACTGGGCAAAGGAGACTCTCATGACTTTCGCTTATTTCTTCAGTATCCTCCTTGAGGCTAATCGTTCGACACAATGTAATCCGTCTTGACACGATCTCTTCCTAGCCCATTCTCTCAGACTTTCACCACTGCGCATTCCTTTTGCGTTGCTTTGGCAGGTGCAGGCGCGCCCAGGAAGCGTCGTTGAGACCTCGGCTGCTAGAAGCAGGCGCTCTCAGTCACGGAATCGAACCCAGCATCGGTAATGTCAAAGGATAGCGCCGGAGAGCGTCTGCCGCCAACATCACTCCGACCACTGCCTGCGCGCACAATCCGGACATTACCTACTCCACCTACAGCGTCATCGTCGAAAGAGAGACAAGTCATACAGGAGTCATTACCCCCTTGTGCCCAAGGTAAGGATTACATTTTCTATCTGAATATTCAATGAAACCTTTTAAACAGACATACCATCTGGAAGTCACTCACCGCTAAACAAGAACAGGAGAATTGAAAGCTTGCCCCCGGACTACTATGCACCCCACTGCTCTCTTGTAACATCAACCACACGGCAGCAACCCTATGATAGATCACCACCTCCGGACTATTATGCCCCACACTCAGCCACATCATATGTCTCTCCAGAGGCGGCTCTAGCTCCCGGAAAGAATTCGAAGCCATCCAAGGAGCCAAATACTAGCACGGGTGCAGCTTCACTAAACCGCGTACCGCAGGGGGCACCACAGGACGAGGATTCTTCATTCACGGTGCTACCTGAGCCTGGTTCCCTGCCAGTCATTGGTTCGAATGGCAATTCATCAACTTCAGCCTCTGGAACGCGGGACATGAAGCCCAAAGCAAAGATAGACTCCAGTCCTGCAGCAGAAGTAGGTTTAACACCACTTTCGCCTGTACGTCGTCAGCCAGAAGCGAGTTCCAGTTCCGGCTCAATCCTTGCACATGCCCCTTCGCACCACCAGAAATCATCATCAAAATCATCGAGCAGAGCCTCAATGATATTCCGAACCTTCGCCCATTCACCCTCTGCCTCATCCTCATCCCTACTGGACAACACACCCACCAAATTGGAGCCAGAACCCTTTTCAAGGAGTCCCACACCAGGTCAATCATCCGATGGGGGGAGGTATCCCTTACCAGCAAATGTTGCGAATATCCTTTCCCATCTTGATCCTCCAGCTGCATCTCGGAAGCCTCATCCTACCAGCTCGAGCACACAGCCCCACAATCATCTCCCATACACCAGTCCATACGCGAAACATACCAACGGCGCGTCAGTGTCTTACATATTATCTTCACTCGCCCCGGTACGAGATAGACCCTCTCGTAGATCAAGTTCGAAAGAGGCGCACTCTGCCAGCAACACGCAAACTTCGCTCTCTAGATCTGTGACATCGGTTTCAACCGGGGGCTCACAAGGAAGTTCATCAAAATCTAGATCTCGTTCTCGTCAAGAACGTAAACTCGCTGACGGCTCTGCCTCAAGGTCAGCCTCCCTTGAACTTGATTCTGGTGCTTCGCGCCCAGTCTCGCCGACAAGTGTAACGACCCTTGTATCGAGCTTATTTGCACCTCTGGCCCATCTCCCACCTCTAGCTCCCATGTCAATGTCTTCGAGCAGTAGTCTTACTCCTTCAGTGCCTGGTCACCATTTAGACGCCCCAACGGAATCACATACAAATCAGATGAACCTACCATCAACAGCACCAGCAACTCAGCGGGTCGCGGCCGTGTCGAATCTGTTAGGTGGACTCGGGCCGGTCTTGCCGGCCCCCTCATCAAAATCGGCGAAACCTGGTTCAAATACTAGTGGGTCACGGCAACAGAAGGAGCAAAAACATCAAAAGAACACCTCCCATGTCTCTGAGTCTGTAAGCTCGAGCAAACTTCCAAACTCAGTATCAGCATCAGTGTCCGCGCTGTCTATGCTGAATCCCTCCAACCTCCTGCGTCCGTCAATGGACGTGAAGCCGCGGCCGTTCGATTCTTCACCCGCGGCTTCTTCTTCAAGTCCTACTCCTTCTTATGCTCACGAGCGACTGGGCTCATCGATAAGTAGAAATGGCATCACCCCGAGCACAAATGCAAGTAGGAACCAACCATCGCAAAGTTCAACCCCGTCGACATCGGCAGCTGCGGGGTGGACCAATCCTCTATTGGCGCTAGATTCAAAACTGAAGCCTCCTGCTCCGAAGGCCGCGAAGTCGAGGGTGGGAGAACCCTCGCAAGCGCACGCGCAGTCACAAACTCCATCACATTCACACTTGAACGCGCTCACGCCTAATTCGAAGCCGAATCAGAGCTCCAAGCCTCGTCCTGTAGACTCCGCTGCAAAAGCACGAGGCACATCAAGCACGAGAGCGGAGACTGGCGGGAGGAACGGCGGAGCATTTTCGAGTAAGTTGATAAATTACTAAGATGGTCATCTGCGAGAGAGAGCACTGACCGCAATTTCTCTAGGATTAGGTTCTATGTTTGGCTCATCGAAAGGATGACTAGTTAAAATTTCCCCTTGTTTATCTCTCAAGGTGGAAGGAAGGACATGTACAGATTTATTGCGATGTATGCGAGATAAGGGTGTAGTAGAATCTTTTAAACTCTTGTAGAAGTAATGAGCATGTCATCAAGACATTGCGATTTGAATTCCTAGAATCTCGAAACGGACCAAATAGATACGAATGTGTAGGAACAAGTACAACCTGGATTTCAAGTCAAGTACTATTGTGGATCAGATGTTCGCTCAGACCACAAGTTCGCTCAGTCACATGTGACAGTGATCAATAATTGAACCTCCGCTGATCGCTCACTTCGAGACCAATCTCGCTCAGCGTGTGTCCGCGACCAAGACGTGGTTTACACATCACTGTAGATCATTAAGTATAGGCGGTCGTATTAGACGTATTTTGATCTGGATAACCATATGCAGAAATGTAAATGGGGATCTAGTGTAGATAAAACAGTATTCACAAAGCAAAAACTTGCAGAAAACTATAGGCACATCAAGCAAGCAAAATCGAAGATAGCAAGCAGAAAAATAATGTACAGACCAAAGGAAACAGACAATCAGCAAGGTTATCTAGTGCCTGTACGTTATGAACTAGTGGAACAACAATCGAGTGGCACATGTCCACAGGCTGAGGAAGACACTCCACTTGCCGTAAACCTAGAACGTTGGCTTTAGGCTGTTCAACATCCTCAGAAGCGACGACGGACAGAAAAAAACCCAGAAAAATCGGGGGTTAGCTGATATTTCAGCAGCATTCTCGTTCATTTGCACGCGGATGTCCAATGGATTCCTGGAGGTTCTTGACGCTACCATCACTTGGAAGTTCCAATGCTCGTGCAATAGGACGGAGCTCGTCTTTAAGCACACAATAATTCAGTGAGCATCGACAGTCTTTGAGCGCGCATCCCTTTGCACTTCCTTCTCGTTGGCAATTTTTCGCGTTCTACTCATTGAAGGAGCTGAGGCCATGTTATAGGGTTGAAAACGGGCTGGAAATGCAGCTACGCCGGAGGAATAGTGCAGAGGGTGCCTCCATGACTATGACGCGACGACGCGACAATAAATTACACATGGCACGTCGGAGGCTGTGCGTACTCCATCAAATAATTCAGTTTCCGCACTGCCGCTCAACGGCAAGCGTGACAAATCCTCGATTTCTATCCACCTCAAACTGGTCTCAAAGTGAACAAAAATTATAGATCTCTGGTTAAAACAATCATAGAAGCCTATAAACCTAATTTCGTGGCCTCAGGATGAGCGGAAGGCATCAATTTCAAAAGTGAGCGAACTTGTGGTCTTAGCGAACATCTGATCCACAATAGTACAGTAGATGATACACATTAGGGCGGTGTATTAGCGAAAGGTGATGAGTAAGCCTTGCATGCAGTAGGAACAGGGAAGCGTAAAGGGAAGTCATGAAGTATACGAGGAGAACAGATGATCGAAGAACGAATGACATGCGTGCGGTAGGCCGCGATTATAGATTGTATGGAAGGACGGGCCCGTGGTACTGCCAACGCCCGTGCGCGCTGGAGTGGAATATACCGTCGACACGTTTTACCAAGGCGAAAATAGGGTAAGAAAGAATGTGTGACTGAATAAACGAAAGCTAGCGTAATGGAGGTGAATTAGCAATCCATGGCGAGCAACCTGGGTGGGCAGGGGCTTACCGATGCGGGATACAAGACGCAATAAATTATGGAGAGCAACACGAGTGTTGGTGGCCCATATGGAAATGAGTTAGGCTATGAGGCAGTAAGAGTTGCCGCTTTTGCCTGCTGTCTCAGTGTTGACGGGCGCATTATCCTGGACAGCTGCAGCGTTGGCCTCTCTCTGGGTCACTGACTCGCCTGAAGGGAAGTCATTGACGGAGACAAAGAGCGACATGATGGTGGAGAAGGCGTCCATGATAATGATACACTAGGGGTGGAGCGAGTCAAGCTGAGTCCTCGAATAATTGACTAAAGGAGGCGAGACTGGGCGTGCTCAGTAAAGTAGCGAGAGCGATAAAGGGGCTGCGAACTGAGGAAGGGTTTACTATATCCTTGCTATATATGCTAGTCCGACTTAGCACCTGAGACGTGTGCATGATGCCAGCTTTACTTCCTCACAATAGAAAGACTCACGGGCTGCCAGTGTGTGCGTTCAGTATCAATAAAATATGTATTGAAGTGTAGGAGGTACTACACTTTCGAGGTCTCCTATAAATAGACCATGTATACCCACAAAACGGTAACGGTAATTGTTCTGTTAGTCAATCAGCTGTGTCGCAAATAGACAAATCACCATCATTAATTATTAAAGAGACCAAAAGATACGTTGAATTAGATTCAAAGGCCTATTCATCAATTGCTGTCAATCTCAGTGGCACACAAATGTTTACGTTATACACAAAAGTGTCGGGACTTCTATTGTTCTAGTCTCATTATCCGCACATCACAAGTCAGGTTTAAGAAAGAAAGGTGCCAGATCATATGCGAACTTTATTAACTCCTTGGGGTTGCGTCTGGTGCATCCTCCTCAACGAACCAGAGGCAGTTAATTTCTTGATCCCTATGGTTTACGAACGACACAACTGCTGTCTGCAAGTGCGCTTGCTCATTCTCATTTGCATGCGCACTACCCTGCTTTCATCAGGAGGTTTGTGTAGGTCTCCGTCTGGCTACCCTGTAGGCGTCGGTCGTACGGTAGTTACAGAGTTTTCGTGCAATACGGTTCATGGTAAGTATCCGTATCTACTGCACTAAAGTGGCTACATCTAGTGGGAGTACAAGGGATGTAGACATGGCCTAGCGCCAAAAGAGAGGTGGAATTTTGTGCATAGAGAGCTCGAGCACGATGCACAGTTGAGAGTATTGTTCCCGCCGTCCCTCCTTATTAGTCCTTAATAATTCTCTGCAAACGTACGTTGAGGCCTGGTCGAGTGCGAGCTATTACGTAGGCGGTATACCTTTGCTTCTAACATACCTAAACGCCTCGAATCAATGTTAATCTGATTCAAGAGGATCAAAGGAAGATGATCATCCAAGACGTATTGCAGTCGCTCGGAGTTTGGCAGACTCCCCAGTCTGAGATAAACAACGACTCTTCTGTGGAAATTGGAGTAGCCTTAATTGAATGGCACCAGAAAAAAGCCACCGTAGCATTTCACTTGTTTTGGCTCGATTTAATCGTGCTGGGCATCAGGTCAACCATTGCCATATTGCAAAAGTGGAGTGTCAAGACTGCTGGTTTCCATGCCGTGACCACGCTGAATTAACAGTGAACACCGATACTTTCTGTCTGTTGTCCGTTATTGTCTAATGTTTTCTTTCCTTTTCTGGTTGATTCCTGCCGAAGTTCGAACACCCACAACTGTCTTTCGTACTATTGGCATTGTCATATGTATTTGGGATTCCAAAAGTTCATAAGTTGCGCACCCAACCAAGACGTCCCATACTCCTGTAGTCGTACTCCTTTCCAAAGGTGACGCGACAGTCCGACCCTACGTCGCATTCGTGCCACTTCTTCGCATGGCTGATAAATGCCGTCTCGGAAGAGATGAGAAGCAATGATTGAAGGCAACCAAATAACTCGCTCGCTGGTGCCCTTTCAAAATGCCTCGAAAGAATTCGAGTGAAGAAGGGGAAGAGAGCCTTGTGTGGGCGAATCCAAAGCTTACCGAATACACAGTGCGTGAGCGACAGCATATACAGGAGCGCATCGTAATCTGCAGCATACATATCCATGGATCCTGGCCCTATGGTGGTAAAAGTCGTTGGCTCTGGTGGATTGATGATACAAAGATGGGTGATATTTGACAACATCTGACTGAGAAGTAGTGTCCATGCTGAGTAAGGTGGTGGTGAAGAGTATGAGGCACAGTCGTTAGCCGTGTCTCGATGCCCAAAAACATCGTTTGATCGCACCGCTAGGTGCTTCAGTGCCGCATTACGCCCCAAATAGTCCAGCAGCAATGTCCGGGAGTGTTTTTTTTGATCCACGGCCTATTTCGGGTGCCCATGAAACTATTTCCTTGGCGCCGGTGCACATCGAAAGTACGAAGGCCGCTTCTTCTGCGCTAACAATGGGACTTAGATACACACGCTTTACTGTGCGCGCGAAGAACTCATGGCGTCCTGTCTTCGAGGCGAGCGTCCGAAGCAGCAGACGGGTAGTAAGGAGAGGCGCGTCGAGAATCAAGGATTCGTATATAATGCCTTCGATCCTGGACAAGGTGTAGAGCCCATTATTGTAAAACACTGTTAAAGGACAGAGCAGCACACAGCTACCTACCACTCCTTTACACGGTGGCACACCAGCAAGATATGCATAATCCCTCCGTCCATAGAATGCTGTTCGCGCGCGGCGAGTTCAAAAATCATTCTCTCGAGGTCGAATGGAAGAGATACCAATACGGCGCTGTGTGTGCGCTGCTGCTGCTGCATGGTTAAGCTGATGATGTGTGCCCTTGACGCTCTGGAGGAAATAATCTGAAGTAGCTCTTACAGCGTCGAGATACAATTTGTCAGTACGAAGCTCATGAATAGCTGTGAAAAGAGGTGTTCGGAAGAGGCCCACCGTCCGTTTTTCGACAGAGAGGGTTTTGAAAGAGATCTCAACACCTCTTGATGTGTAACATGGCTATTTATAGGCAACAGCAGTTTGGGGGTGCCACTGGGCAAATCGTTGTCTCCTTATTTTGGTACAACGCACCAACGACAAGATAATTAGATGACCAAGTTGATAATCGACCAGCGCCTAGTCATTGATTTTCCGAGGACAGAAACCTTGACAGCAGCAAGACGAGAATCCGATATGATAGTCCATTAGATAGCAGCAAGTACGAGTGTAAGAGTACTTTCAGAGTAGATATGTATATGCAAACGAATGTCAGACGTGCAGACCGTGGAAGTCAAAAGCACAAGATAACTCTACGACGCCCCGTATACGCCCACGCAGTAAATAACATTAAAAATCGTCACGCTCAATCAATCGTTTTCATTGGGAGGAAGACGGTTGAAATGACGGGGTATTTTAAGCGAGGAACAGGGCGCTGAAGACGACACCCATCAGGCCTGCAGCACCAGAGATGGCAAGCGTCGAGGCGCTGTTACCGGTGGTAGCAGGTGACGACGCCGAGGGTGACTTCGAAGCGCTGGCGCTAGCGGTGGGGCGCGCCGAAACGAGCCCAGTCGTAGTCGAAGCGCCGCTGCCCGAAGCCGACGCGGAGGGGGTGGTCGAAGGGGCAACAGCGGCAACGGAAGGAAGACCAGTGTAAATGCTCTGGCTCTCGTACTTGACGCAGTTGCTGGACTGGGGGATGCGGGGGGTGTAGGGCTCGACGGTGATGGGGCCGAGAGACTCGGGGGGCTGGGTGTAGGTCATGACTTGGCCGTTCGTGGTGTAGACACCGGGGAAGTCCTGGTTCTCGCCCTCGCAAGCCTCGAAGGTACCGTTCTGCGCGTTGTTGGGCGCGTTGAACTTGCAGCCGATGCGATCGAAGATGTGCTCGCAGAAGTGCTTCGCGTTGGGACCAGCAGGGTCACATGCCTTGAAGCAGAAGGAGTCCGAGCCCATGAAGCTGAGAAGATTTATTAGACCACAAAACGGACAGGTGATTGAGGAGGACGTACTTGTGCCATTCGATGACCTGCTTATTCTGATAGTTGCTAGAGAAGACAATACCTCCCATAGGGTTTCCGCGCTAACAAGTCAAGGCAATCAGTTACCGTTCCCGCTGGATCAGATGCGCAACTCACCAAGTCAGCACCGTGAGGGTCCATCTCACCTCCGTAATCGCCCTTCTCCATGTTGATGGCAGTCTGGTCGATGAAACCGACAACCTGAACGTAGTCAGGGGTCTTTGTGAACTGGACGCCCTTGAGCGCGCCGGCAGGGATGAGGCGGGTACCGTGGCCGGGCTTAGTGCACCAAGCGATCATCTCGCCTTCGATGTCACCAACGAGATGACCAGTCCGGGATGGAGCCCATAGACAGAAATCTATAGTTCGCGTCAGACTATCCTAAACAGGAAATTAAGAGATTACATACCGTCGACGCCGTTAAGCCACGAAGTCTGGCAGAGAGACTCCTGGTTCTGAGTCGTGCCGTTGCAGATGTTGTAACCAAGCTGGGTACCACGGATGAGACCGACGTCGGTGTCGACTTTGTAGGGCTGTGGAGGCAAATTGTCAGTACTGCTCGTTTATGGAACAGAACACGGGCAAGAAAAACAATGAGAACGCCTCGGAAGCAAAAAGACTTTGAAAGCAAAAGACCACCATTTTTCACGTCTCGCCTGTGGCAGAAGACGCGATGACCAAGGATGGTGCGAGAGGCAATTCGGCGTGGCACAAAACACGATTCATTGAACAAAGGAGCAAGACACTCACTATGCCGCTGGGGTAAGCATAAGGACCCTTCGATGCCAAAGGAACGGGAGGGTAGGTTCCAGTAACCTGTGCGTTGGCGAGAGTAGCCCCGAGAACGAGAGCGGCTCCGCTGAGGAGGGTGCGGGTAGAGGGAGACATTGAAGCGTTTCGAAAAAGAATGACGGGGTGACGGATGCAATTGGTGGGTTGCTACCACTGGTCGACGACGAGGGCGATTAGAAGGAGAAGGGGCAAGTCGAAAAGACTTGAAGAACGGTGGAGACGATGAGGAAGGGGGATGAAAGTGGGAGGAGGATGAAGACCAGAAGACAAAGGCTGGATGTCTTAAGTGTCACGCTGAGTTGCCCAGCCTTTCCCAGAAACCACAAGCCGGCCGCAGGCGACAATTCCATGCTTCATTCTGATTCGATGAGCTGGCGTAGCCGTCACAGACCAAGAGCGGTGTCGTCTTGGCCAAGGCGTTTCGGTGACATGCCCAGCAAGGCTTGTGCCCGTTCAGGCGAGTCTGTCCAGACCGTGGTGCGTGTTCTCCTCGTCAAAAGTCCCAGAAAGGTGACTCAAAATTTGTAGTTTGTAGTATGAACAATCCAACACGCTCGTCACTCGAATACTGAGGCAATGCTTCAATAACTCGCTGGGGAGGGGCGGCCAACACACTGGGACAAACCCCATATTGGCCAAGCTGCCAAGCCGAAGTTAAGTCACCTTCCGGCCGCCCTGAAGGGCGTTCAACAACTTCAAGTCGAGGAGAGTCCTAGAGACGTTGGACGATGAGGCGACTCAGATGAGTAGAGCAGAACGTCCATAAAAATTATGTCGCATTAGAGGAGACTGGCAATGGACTGCGCGTCGACTTCACGAGTGTAATCTCTTGAAGAAATGTGGCGCTAATCCGAATGTCTATACAGAAAACATGAGCGCGTTATGTTATTGTAAAATACGAGATAATGACAACATACCGTGGCTCTGACATTTTTGATGTCCCCAGCGCCCTTGTAGCCCGCCGCCTCGTCGCAACATCGAGGCTTCACTCCAATCTCGGCTCCAGCGTTGACCTTAGGCTTGAGAAGCTTGGGATCGACGGAGGTTACGGCGAAGTGCTAATTGAAGGCCACAGAGTTTACTGTTCTTCTCGATCCGAGCGCCGAGCAGGTCAAAGTTACCTTGTTTAGGGTGAAATCTTTCCAGTTGAAGCCCTGAAGGCTGCCGCATCCAGGTTGAGTCTTACTGCATTGAGACTTGACTGCCCCGAGTTATTCGGATGTCATGTCTTGTAAATTCCTGGAGATCTTGGAAAGGAGCTGGCAAGGCGCTGGGGACTCTGTGGGGAAGAAGACGGCTCACACCAGCACCATCCTCTTATATAGTGCTTCTTAAAGGATTTAAGTCAGCGCGGGAGGATCAACGGTGTCTATCTTTAGATATTGGGAACGCGATGAAATGAGCAACCTGCATCCGGTCTGCGTTAGCCAGATAAAGACGAAGTTTTTGGACAGATGGTACTAGAATGGCCTTCAATCCGTAATGGGGCATAGGAACACACTTATCGTCGCGAATTTTTCTGCGCCATAGCACACCGGCAAGTTTGAATGCGATAGGTCTATAATTAGATCACTATCTTCTCTCCGAAAACGATCCACTCCAGACCAACTAGTATGAGAACTCGCAACACAAATAAGTTATCTGCAACCCCGAGTAAGTACATTCAGAAGGATTAACAGTGATCATGAGTCATCATCGTCAATCTGCTCATCATTATCGCAGTTTGAGCGCCTGAGTGGACATAACAGGAAGGGAAACCGAAAAGCGCCTGCTCCCAAGCCGCAGCCACTGTGACCATGACGAATCATGAAACAAAGGGAACGGGCTTTTTCAGTGTTTCATCGCTCAGCCACTATTCAAATCTTTTCTACAAAGGGTCCTATTTATTTGTCGGTTCAGGGATTCACGACTTGCAGCTTGACACAAGCTCGAGAACTACCACCTCTGAGTCAACTTTGTCGACACTCCAAATCTTAACATCGTACACGCCCACGACAACTAAGACCGACCGACATGGCAAGCACATTGTTGAAGGACTTTGCACCGATCGAGGGTGTTCACTTTCTGGGCCACAGGACACTCCGCGGCGACATTTTGGGCAGGCCACCTTTATTCTGCGCGAGCTGCGAGGCGCCAGAAGCTAAGAATCGATGCGCAAATGTATGTGCCCTTTATCTCTGTATACCACTCCAGCTCTCAATCTTTATTCTGCTCAGTGTTTCTCCTATGCTTATTGTTCTAAAGATGTGAGGAACCTTCAGTACGGCGCACCGCTAATTACACGGTCATTTATTAATGAGCATCGACGGTATACGAGTGTAGTGTCAGGTTAAACACTGGTTCGCACCTCTGATCTGATATAAAAAGTCGAATCCAACTTACTCCCGAAGAATTAGGCCGCAGCACAAGATATCTTGCAAGAACATAAAAGCTTTTCTCGACCTGGAAGCAACAGTGATGGGGCTCTGTGGCTCGCCGTTTATTTTGCACCACCTTCGTGCTGGGATCGCAATCGAGCTGAACCTTGTCGACCCCGATCCCGACTCCGAGGACACCAAAAACCAGAGGAATGAGTGCCGCATCGTCCCAATCAAACTGACAGTTCACCCACTCAGTGAAGGCGACACGCTCGCATTCGCGCTCGGGAAGAGGACGATACAGGGCAAGGGGCCAGATAGTAAGGTCCAGGGATTTGTGGCGCTGCATACGATGGAAAACGACGAACTCGTGCGGAGTGTAGATCGTCTTGAAGTCCCCGACGCCAGCGTCAATGCTAGTGAAAAGGATGGAGAGGTTGTACAGACGGAAAGCAAAGAGCCGAAGGTACTGATGGCCGGCTCGAAGCCGACGGAGATGAGCAGGGCGGATAGGGAGCGCTATCGCGCACTGTGGAAGCAGGTCCGCGATCAGCGAGCAGCTGAGCGCCTCGCTCGTCCTCCAGCGCCGGAGCCGGACAAACGAGAAGGAGACGCCGAATTCAAGTACAGCTTGTTATACGAATTCGATCCGGATCCCATCGTGCTCGTGGACTTCGAGTATGAGACCGACCGGTGTACTGTTGCACTGGAGATTACCCCGGACGCGTTGGAGACGGCGCTTTGTGAGAGGCTTTCCGATGAGAATGAGAAGATGCTGGAAAAAATGGGCGTCGACCTACCGGAGGAGTGGGAGTTGTTTGATATGATTGTGTACGTCTCTTTCAGTTTGATGCTGTATATTACGCAGAGTCAGTTATTATGCTAATGTTTCATGCTCGGAACAGGATGATCAATGCATACATCCTTGCTGATTCCGAAGACACTTTGAAGCTTCGGCGAACGCTCAAGAAATCAGACGCGACTTTTCTGCAGCAGTATATGTTCACTCGTGCGGGCAAGTAGTGCATTCATAGCCGAAACAGATACCCAAGAAGCTACGAACCATATCATATAGTCTCAGAAGCAATTCAACGCCACCTTCGCCACATCGCTCGCTATGCTAGCTGAACTTTCTCCTCTGGGATACTCTTATCCTCGTCACTTGCGGCTGGCTCCACGGCCGCATCATCTACATTGCTCGACGAACCATTCAGGCATGACATGTACATCTCGTCGTGACTTATCGCGCGAATGAGAAGGCCAGTACTGTATTGATGCGAATGCCATAATGGTTACGCGATTCGAAGGCGTGGATGAAATCAGCATTTGTCTATAAATAGAACTGGTTCACATACCTGACGATGCAGCAAATCACTGCAATCCACAGCAGAACGATCCAAGCAATGTTCTGCGGCCACGAATTATACTCTGAAGATAGATCGTGTGTCAGTTTGATGCTTCCGCTGAGAATGCGTATAGTGAAGAGATTTACTCAGAGGAGGGCGGAAGTACATGCTGGTGAGTTGCTGAGCCGCTGTGGCGTCCACACCACTGATCGAGGCAGAACGCGTCGCGACAAATATCTGTGTTGAATGAGTATCTGTACTACGATAATTTAGAGAAGGAGCTTCATGATGTGTACGCACCGTGCTCACAACCGCAGTAGCTAGCATACCCACGCATGCAGCGACAAATATTCCTCCTTTCCACCTGTTGTACGCTCTCGAATATAGCTTTCCAGGCCACAAAACTAACAAGAAATATTCCACGGTGAAGAGGAGGAGGGCGATACATGGGATGACCATGCTGGTTATCCCCGCAGCGACAATGTCGTTATTGTGGACATGTGCTTGGTGCATGGTAAAAGCCTCGATGTGATTTTGGAGGAACTCATATTTGAACATGCAGAATGTTGCAGCGCACTGGAGCCATGGGGAGGGAGGCGGGTCAGTATAGTCACAGCCATTATGTGCTTGGTTGGATGCATACCTGTGCTGCCATTCCGACCATCATGGTAATCTATGCGACCATTTTGGTCCTGAATATGCGCGCCGACGATATGATGTACGAAGAAAGACTAACCGTATACATCGCTTTGGGAGACCTTGTTAGTCGCGGATCCGACTCATCGTTCTACATCATGGACTGACCTATCCGTTGTCGTCGAAGGTACCACCGCCTATCCGCCATCGCGCTCAAGGTGAATGCCCTCCACGAAAGACCGTCCATCTCGAATCCGTAATATATCGTCATGGTGGTAGCGGGAGGAGGAGATCGCTGCAAAGTGCGAAGAGCTGAAATAATGCCTGTGCGACATATATAAGAGGTTGGGTAACTCTCATCGTACGACAATTCAGCCTCGTTTCATGAGTAATGAGCTGCGGAAGTGTGTCCTAGAGCGGAGACGCATATAGATTGAAAGCCTCCCTCGACAGGAATAGACTCACAACTCTCAAGATCGTGACAAGAATACTCTTGGGTCCCTTTCAAACCTCTTTGGGTTGCATCAGGGTGAATAAATATTGAGAATTATCATACGCGTACAGGATGGCAGAAGAACGATGCTAAGTGTCTGTTCAATTGGACCATGTTTGCGACGTGTAACAGTTTGAATTAGTTGTACACCAGGGCTCGCCGTGAGAACATTTCCCAAAATAGGTTAAGTTGGAGCATTTGGGAGTATAACCGTGGGCCATGGCGAGACTATAACCGGTACAGTGCTAAGGCAGTCTTTGCGTAACTAATTTTGCCACGGGAGTAAACGAGCATAGATGCGTACAGATGCTATAATATAGTCAGTATTTTGTAGCGACCACAAAAATATCGTGACAGGATGTTAAGCGCCCAAAGTCTCCGTCCCTCATGGCAAGCTCGAAGCATGTACAACCCTTGTCGAAAGCTCAAGTTTTCCCGTTAAGAATTGAAACACAATGTAAGATGAAATGATTCTCCGCTGTCTGCGCGTATGAGGTCTATCTGTTCATTTCAATTCATGGGCCCATATTTCGTCGCGTCAATAGACAAACCACGGAGGATAGCTGTAGCCTCGGTGGTGTAACCATGCAAATACTTGTCAGTTGTCAGAATCTCATCGTCAATAACTTTATGTAGCGCGGTTCTAACGTTTTTTGTATCATTTCATCCGTCAGAAGACCTACTCTGGCCCGCAGTCACCACGATGTGGCGAGTGTCTAAACTTAGACTCAGTTGATATGATCACTGTGGCTAATTTTAGCCCTGCATATGACCTGCCTCACATCGTCCCCTGGGATATCTCTCAAGCGATAAATGTAGATATTCTTCGTTTCTCGTCGCTTCACAGATATACATGTGGAAATGACTGATAAATTATAATTGGTATGCGCCAGTTCACTGTATCTGGTATCGCCGCCGCCAGCGCAGAATAATTCATGTGCACCCTTCATCGTACCCGCGTTGTCTTTACCCACCATACAGGTCATCTGCAGGCGCTATCTGAGAATGTCAGCTAGAGGAATGAAGCAACACACCCAGAAACGGGGTGAAAATTATCTATAAAAGCCACCTCTCCCTTCTGTTAGTAGCAAAGCACTGCAGCTGCTTCTCTTCCTTCCTCGAAATTTCCTCGACAATGTTTAAGGCACTTCTTCTGCTTCCCTTCTACGCCTTCTCCGCGTACGCGCTTGTTCACGGCGTGGATTCATCCACACTGGTGTCGACTGCGACTTTCACAAAGGCCAAAGGGGAAGGCTTCACCAAAGCCATCATCCGCGGGTACCAGGAGGCATGCAGCGACGGTGGCCGCGTTGACCCCAATTTCGTGCAGACGTACAAGAATGCGCGGGCAGCAGGCATCACAAACATCGACACATACTGGTTCCCGTGCAATGGATCTGGTAATAGCTGCAAGAGCTATGCGACACAGGTTGCGGAGATTGCCGCGACGTTCAATGCGAACTCGATGAAGATCGGCAAGATCTGGGTGGATATTGAGAAGGACTCAGTTTGCAATGGCGTGAGTGGCTCACTGTGAAATCCATGTTATATTTTTAGATCTGTTCTCACTGGTGATATCATTTTTCACAGTGGAACTACGGTGCTTCCGGGAACCAGGCGCAGGCCAAAGAACTCGTCACCGCTCTCAAGAACGCCGGTTTCGTCTTTGGTATCTACAGCTCTCCTGGTGTAAGTAATCTGTGTTTGATATACGAGATTTTACATAACGATTGACACTATTCAACAGGAATGGAGCGACATCTTCGGGTCGGAGGGCTTCGTCCTCGATGACTCTGTCCCTCTATGGTTCGCTACCTGGAACAACGTCGAGACTCTTGCTTTTGGGACTCACTTCGGAGGGTAAGTTGATTTTATTAATTACCGCCCCCTTCATTAGGATTTACGAATTGATGATAGATGGACCTCCGCCTTTGGTCACCAATACACCGATGTCTCCGCTTCTGGTCAATTCGATCTCAGCGTTTTCTCGAGCTGAACACCCAAGATTATTCATCAGGGTACAGCTCTGTTATATTTTATCAAAGTGTATCCAATAGTCGTTGAACAATCTAAATGAAACAAATACACAAACCAAGAATGAGAAAGAAAAAAGAGGGGGAAATGCTCTCGTAGAATGGTACGAGGGAATCTATGTGATTTTTCTGCCCGCCATGCCCAGCTTCATCGAGGCCCAGCGACCAAATTCGTCGCAAATAGGGTTCACGGCTGCAGACCATCGCATTAGCCCATAAGTTATGAACCCTTCCGAATGGAAATTGGTTCACTTACATTTCAGCCCATACATAATCACGCTCTGCCTCACCGGCCAACTGACAACACCCACGCCGCCTCTCTCCACCGCCTTCTTCATTTCCTTAGCCATCCCCTCTGCACTCGCGAACTCACTCTTAGTGACGGTGCTTTGCTGGGACGCGTTACGCATTTGTTTCGTCATGCGCGTGTCGATGAAGCCGGGCTGGACGGTGACAACTTCCACACCAGACGAAGAGCTGGTGGATGATGCCGTGAGGGCGAGAACGCGCAGAGAGGTGGTGAAGGTGTTGATGAAAGCTTTTGTAGAGGCGTATGATATCATATTGGCGGGGCCGTACAGGCCAGCGACGGAGCCAACAACGCACTGCGAGTGTAGGCACGAATAGTCAGTCCTGACCAGAGATGACCGATTGGCACAGGGAAGCCTCACAATTTTCCCATATCTGCGCTCTTTCATGAGCTCATACATAGTGATGACCGCGGCGACCGTTCCAGTGACATTCACGTTGATCATGTCCGTTGTAACATCCTATCAGCATATAATTTGAATCAGCATTCGTGCATCTACCTCCACTTCTCAGCGGAATGGCTTACCAGACCCCATGGCTGACTATCCTTCAAATGGTTCGAGATGCCGCTCACTTCGAACAAGTGCGTGAATGGGCCGTATTGTTTATCCAGAACGCGGATGGCTTGCGCGAGCTGCTTAGGCGATGCAGTGAGATCAATCTCGGCGCACTGTATGGTGGCGCGCGTGTCACCGAGCTCGATGACAGCTTTTCTGAGCGAGTCTGAAGATTTTGGGAAAGGCGGGACGAGCCCTTAGTGCTCAGAGACTCTCTGGTAATGCCCATGCTGGAAGGACTTACCAACCGAGCGCGAGGCGGCCACGATGACCGCATTCGGATCATCCGCGTACTGCTTCAACACGTTGAAGCCTATCCCTCTTGACGCGCCTACAATTAAGATAACTTTATTAACATCAGTCATAGCATGGCGGTTGCCCATCAACATCCCACCCGGGAAGCGAGCGAGTACGGTCCTAACAACGGCGAGCGGGAGAAAGAAGAACGTCGTGACAAAGAACGACGCTGCCGACGCTGCTACGGCTGCCAGAGACATGGCCATGTTTTGAAGAGTGTATCCGATGGTGGGGATTTGACGCATGGAGAAGTGAAGATGACTGTGGATTTCGGGAGGTTCAGTCGCGGGAAAGCCAGCACCACCGCCAGCTTTTGGCATTTTGGTTTTGATTTTTCTGTCTGGCTGCTGAAGGGACTTAGGGGTAGTTGAGAAGAGGGCGAGATAGCCTTTCGATGGGATTATAGCAGGAGAAGATAGACAGGATGCGCCAACGCGAGTACTGGCATTGATGATGTAATGACCATGATAGAGTTTGGGGGAACGATCGACTGTGCTTTTGAGCCGTGGGGGAATAAGCCCGTTCGTCAGCAGTGGAGAAATCGATGAACGGGAAGGGTATGTGCGTCTCGAGGTTGAGAAATGTGTTGGGTGCAAGGAGCGTGGTATAATCTTGTGGGAGTCGTTATGTGTCAAGCAACGACTTACAGGAATGAGAAAAGTCATCTCTAGGAGGTACGTGGTTCTGCAGGTTTATTGTCGAGAAGAAATTTATAAGACTGGACTGGATGGCCCCTAGCAAAAAGGAACCAAAGGCTCTCGGAATTAGCTTCAAGTCCAGGCGAAATCGACGGACGTGACTTCCGATGAGCAGAAAGGGGGTTGAAAGCGCGAGGAGGAAGTTATCAAACATGAGCCACTGCTTTGAACAAGGTGCGACAATGAAAGAATGATGCCGTAGAGACGCCCTAGGCATGGCTCATATTGCACCATGAAAACGGACATGGTTCGACGTCGAGGTTCTCATTTCCTTTTGCGCAGATATACAAACGCCTGTTTTGATATCAGACAGTGACGTTTTGATGACAGGCATGTCGGGAGAGCGGAATTCGCTGGGTTTCCAGCTGTTTACAGAACAAAGAAGATACGGAGTGGACACCAGGAGTTGAACGAACATCAAGGGCGTGGAAGATTTGAGCGGCAAACGCCGGGCGGAGCTTCAAAGAGCGGAATCACGTCGAAACATGCCACAGCGCTACCGTGGTCCGCCTTGCACTGCGTGCAGCAATAAGGAGAGTCTCAAAATACCTGAAACGTATTCAATTGAAAAGGCAGAAGGGGTTCATAAGATCTATGGGAGTAATAGACACCTCTACAACCGAGCTCTGGAAGATGTGGTGACGTTTCCACTGCTTATGACATCAATGAATCATTTTGCGTATAGCCCTGCGATGCTGCTTCCACGTCTGGTTAGAGAGGGGGAGATAGTAAACGTGCCTCAGTAATTCCTCGGAATGCCTTTGATAGAAACTCTCTCACCTCATGTCCCCGCTCTCCTTCTCCTCCCTGTGGCCATCCGCCAGCGCCGCCACTGCCTCCCTGGTCTCCATTACTTCCACCACTTCCGTCCAGGTATGGGGCCTTGCTGAGACACTCAGCGACAGTCACGAACTTGTACCCAGCTGCCTGCAGCTTCTCGATGGCGTATGGGAGAACTTCAGCGCTACGTTTAGGTGATCATTCAGTACTCTTCGTCGCGTCAGAAGGATATTCGTAGCTTACCTGGACGACTCTGCTCCGGATGGAAAAACAAGAATCAGTAATTTGGCGGTGCAATCCGGCAGTAAGTGGGTCTGCACGTACGAATGGTATCGTGCTCAAGAGACAAGATACTCTTAGGGTGCTTCGCAATGAGCTGGTCGTATGCAGCCTTCTGAGTCTCAACGGGTGAGTTCTCGGAGTCTTGAGAGCTGAAGACGCATCATCGAATCAGCGGATGTTGTCAATATACAAAAGTCAAGCACACTTACTCGAAATCCCAATTGACGAGACTCTGACGGCGCTGCGATGCGACTTCAAGAACGAGGTCGTTGTAGCTGCCGTATGCTAGCAAAGCTGAAGTGAGTTGTGCTGCAAAGAACAAAGATACGGAAAACATACGCGGCCTTGTGAACGCTGGAGTGACGCCAATGATCTTGTGGATTGCCTCCTCGGTCAAAGACATTTGGTTATTGACTGTTACACATATAGACAGAGGAGGTGTACGTTAGTCTCAGTCGCATACTCGAAGACATAGCGGAATGAAACCCACTCTCTTCACGGCCGAGGGTGGCCAGGTCCTTGTGTTCCCAGGTATGCGACCCGAGCTGGAACCCGTTGTCGTACGCGTACTTGATATAGGTCGGTAGCGGTTCGTTGTTGATACTGCGCCCTATTTTCAACGTGGTATTTGAGTCCAATGAGTTGTGATACAAGCGATTCAATACCCACCATTATTCCCATCTAAGTTGAAGCAGAACAGGGAGTATTAGTCTTGATGCGATACAAGGATATGGGCGGTGAAACTTACTGATGAAGAACGTGCCTTTCCCCCCAACCGCCTTCAACTTGTTTACCACATCCTCCCTAATCGCGAGTGAGACAGATCATCAACAAATGAGGTACACAAGCGTGGGATTCAGAACGCAGCCGAGACATACATGTAATCCGAAGGTCCATCATCGAACGTCAACGCCACCACATTATCTACCGTGCACGATGTGATCACCTCTGCCGCGGCGCGAGGCTCGTACTGGGGGGATGCGAAGACCGCAGATATGTGCATAGTGGAAAGATAAACAGACAACGCGATGAGCGGGATGGAGATGGCCTGCATCTTTGGTAAGAAATTAGAAGATTGAAAGAAATGAGGTGGGGGATTGGCGAGAATGGAAAGGACAACGACACGACAACGGAGAAAATGAAAGGAAGGGAAGGGGTTCTGACCGGTGGGAGTTGCTGGTGGTTTTGTAGGATGTGGGTCAGCCACCTTTGAAATGAGACGTCGGAGGATTTGTAGCGGTGTCAATTCTCAGTGTACCGGCGAGATAGGAGGTCATTGCGACTTTGCACTTGGTCTGTATAGGGTTTGATTCGCAATACCATATTTCCTCAGCACAATAGCTGCAGGGAGAATGGCCATTGGAAGCCGATTGCATGTCTGAAATTTGTAGGTATAAGATGGTGTAAACGCGAGCTTGAATAATCGTATGAGAAATTTTTGAGTCGGTCCTGAGTATAATAGCAGTCTAAGAGGCGAGAGATGATCAACGGTACCATGGATTTGGGAACAGCATGAAGGCACCTATGTGACTACACAAAGATCATCGATCGGTCCCAATCATCACGTCCGTCCCAATAGTGCAAAATGGGGGCAGGAACGAACCGTGCGCCATAACACACATCAAAGACATACATGCAGCCGCGCAGAACAATTCAACTAGGGCCACCCCGATGATAACGACCATGAGACCCATGGTTCCGACTGTGATTCGATGCGCAAGTAGCCAGACGGCGTCTTCGACGCGGCATGCTATGGATATAATCCAGAAGGCAAGATATACCCCACATCCAGCGAAGAAAACCAGATGTAAGATAACATGTATGGCGACCCTCTTGGCAGTACTTCGAGCTACGTTGATTGAGTATTTGATCATACTGGGCCAGATTGAAAGACATACACTGTAGACGAACCCCAATATCTCCGCCGAGCGTTGGGGCGTGTCTCCAGACCCAGTCCACAGCGGAATTCCATGAAAGCTATATTGGATTCGTCGACAATTTTTGCGATTCCCCCAAGTATACACAGAGCGCTGAAAAGAACGTTGGGAATCATGAACAGGACTAAACATGCACGCAATAATCGGTCCTGCAGGAAACCTAGCTCTGTCAATTGGTCTGCCCTATTCGCGATTGGGAGAAATCCTCTGATTATAGGCTTGCCAGTACCAGTACCAGTTTCAAAGGCCACCCACAAGGATGAGGCGACGATAGTAGCGAAAAAGAAGGAGACAGTAAGAGCGGCAAATCCATTTCCAACTATATAAAAAACCAGACAAGCAAGGGGCGAAAGGTTGCAAATATGCGATTGACAGCAAATTTGCGAAAAGGCTTGACTGACCTGTAGTAGCATAATCTACGCTAAAGAAATTATGCCATGCTCCGACAGGATTATTTTCGTACAAGCCAACGATATATAACCTGATATCTTCAGTTAGGGAATGTAGTGCTGTGTGTCATTTTAAGATCATCACATACCCTGCTGTTACACCTACTCCCAACGCCCAATCTATCCAATTCGCAGCAGTGGAGTATCCAAAGTATGTTAGAGTCGCCTTTGTGAGTCCAAAGCACGTAGTTGTGAGACAGACTATGATTCGGTACGGCGTTAATGGCGTCAGACCTGATGCACCGTCTTGATGGTTGTGGGTACTGCGTGCACTTGAATCCAGCTCTGACGAGTACGACGGTCGAACAATGTGAAAGTAAGAGAGAATTTTCCAGACATAATCCATGCAGTCGATGTGGAATAGCCATCTTAGGAAGGGTGGCGGATCCTTAGGCGCGTCATCGTAGGTGCCCATAAAGTGAAGACTATAGTTCATATCAGCACGTTGACGAAGATAGAAGGCTCGGAGAGTGAATCTCGTGGAGATGGAAAGTAACAGGTTGGAAGAGCGGAGAAGGGGAATGTCCAATACTTACATGAGAAAGATCAGGACTCCAGAAACTCATTCCAACGTGGTCGAGATGATATTCATCCCGTCCTGAGATATGATTGCTTTAGCTGTACCGATGCCGATTGTAGTTCCTAGAACGAGTACACGGTAAGGCGTCAGTTTGGGGTGTCATTTGACGGATTCAGCCATAGATCTTGGCCTTGACGCGGATGGTGCCTAGATATCTACAGCCAACGCGACTGAAAGGCGCCTGTGGAGGCAATTTTAGTCAAAGCAGAAGCTAGTCAGAGGAGTGCTGTACAAGGAGAGTGTGGATGTAGTGATACAAGGGCAAAGGGTGGCTAATGTCATCAGTGTCCATTGAGGTGTCGTTGTTTCTGTCATGTCTATTTATAGCTTCAGCCCCGACCTACTGACAAGGCCGACCAATGTTAGAATCATTGCAAAATTTGACTCCCGCCTTGGGAATTCCGGCTAGCCCCCCGAATCTGCGCCCACTTATAGGATGCAGTAATGGCTCTTGATCAGTCGGATCTGGCAAATGCGGCTGATGCCAGGCTTCATATGCACCCATCCAGAATCACTCGCCCTCCGCGACGGTATGAACACCAGGAACCCAATCCCCATCATGCACGGTGAACCTGCGCAACGGTACACACCCTCTCCAGCGTATCCTCTCCAGAAACAGAGCCTCCGTGTACCGCACTTTGACGAAATCGCCTTCCTTGAACAGTGATACGTGCGCAGAGTCGGAGGAGGGGACGAGGCTGTCGGCGCAGATGGGTGCGGGGACGAGCGGCTGTGTTGGGCTCTCCCGGTTGTCGTGATTTGGATGGGCAGTATCATCGTCAGAGACAAGGTCAGCTCCGGATTCGCTGTGGGTTCCATCGGTTCCCGCCTGGCTGTCGTCTTCGTGGTCTTCATCTTCGGAGTCGTCGTCCCCTTCGTCGACTTCGTCGCTTTCTTCTTCCTCGTCCTCTTCATCCGTGTCCGGCTCTTCCTCGGGCTTGGTAGGATCATAATGAAAGATATTGCATACCGAGACGTCGACCTCCTCCAGGTAGGGAAAGCGGGCAAAGTAGGCTATCAGGGTATTCTGTCATCAAGACGTACGAAAGCCATCTCTCAAAGTCAGAGCGAAGTGAAAGAATGAGAGAACCAGGAACGTACGTCATCTACGCTGCTACTCCAATAATTCGACGCCCAGCTCTTCAAATTCGGGCACACGTCCGCGACCATCGTCGCCACGAGCCTCGCCGTGTGTTCGCTGCGCATCCCGGAGATGAAGCTGAATTTCTCGACGCATTCCAGCTGACCTTTTTGGAGATATTTCAGAACATCCACTGGCAATGATGATGAGGTTGAGGATGGGAGCGGGAAGCACATGTCCACGATCTCGAGCTCCTTGACGCGCTTGAGAGCCACTACCTCAGCGTACGCAAACGCCGACAGGTAAAACACGCCCGTCTGGAGGCGGTGAAGCGCTGGAAGCATGTCTGGGTTCAGTGATAGCATCGCCACCCACTCTTCCTCCCGCTCGAGCACGGAGTCAAACATGCGCATCCGCTTTGCGTTAGGTATGTTATCTTGAGCGAGGGAGAGCCGTTCGATGGTGGGATGTCGGACGAGGAAGGACATGAATGCGGCACGGGAGGGAGGGGCCCAGGACATGGAGCCAATGGTAAGAGAGGCGAGTTTGGGGAAGCGGAGAGAGAAAAGGGCGGTGATAACGGTGCTGGTGCAAGAATCAGAAGACGAGGAGAACATGGATGCGGAGGAGGGCCGTTTTGGCAGAGGCGATTTGTCGCGCAAGATTGAAAGGGAGGTCAGGGTGGATGTCGAGGCCGCCAGAGCGGGAATAATTTGCTTGTCGAGTTTCGCGACTGCGAGATGGGACGGAGGAGATTATAATATCAGACTTCAGTACGTCGATGCAGCGCCAGTAGAAACCCACTTACACGACCGTGTATGCCATGCCATGCTCTCGAGCTGCCCAATATTGAAGCCGCCAGAACGATGGTCCTGTGATTCATTCACATCCTCCACTAAGTCTGGGAGTCGTAGTCCTTCACTTGGGATATACGTGAATTTCTTCAAGTTTGGCGCGCCAGCTTTGAGAGCAGCGAAGAAGTCGTTCTCGTAGCCAGCAGCGACAGGCCGTCCAACTAGGATCAACTCCTGTAGCCCGTTTAACGCTCGCAGAAGCTCCAGTGGAATCCAGTTGTTCTCTCCATCCCGGCTTCCATCCCGATCACGAGACCGTCCAGTAGTTACAGCGATTTTCGAAATGTAAGGCGCGGCCCGATTTTTTGAAATTCCGACAGGATTGCCCCTGAACCCAGGGGATTTTAGTGCGCGAGCTCTCCTGGCCACAAAACTTTATCGTTCACGGATGTAAGGGAACCGTTAGATGCGGATTAAGAATATGCAGGGCTCGATGTAGTTTTTGTACCGATATGTCGAGAACTCACGATGTAACTCTTAGAATACACAATTCAGGCATCAGCCTTTATCGGCGGGCTATATCTCGTTCCAATCCTCGCTCTGCCGGCTCTAGCACTACATGGACCATCTTTACATGCTAAAGGAGGGCCATGTTAAGTTTGAAGGTGTGCCGACGTGACGCGGCGAAGCTTCTTCGACTTCGATAACGCGCCACATCTGATCGCTACCCTCATTCCACAACTCTCACCATCGCAGCTCCACGACAGCGAAAAACGCATTGCAAACCGGTAGTACGACCTCAGGAATGCTCAGAGAGCCATAGGGGCAGGATCAGGCGGACGGGACAGTGTGCCCCTGACACAGCTACTGCGACTATGCAGTCAGGTTTGGAGTGTTCTTTTGGTCATCATGAAGGGTTAGAGGAGGTCAAAGCATGCATATATGCCGTTTGAAAGAGGGGGGGGAGGGAAACAGCCCCTGGAAAGCCACCAGTATCAGGTATGTCCGTTCTCCGTCTATTCAGGAAAATGGTGCATCGTTGAAGGGGGCGCAGCTCCATCATATCGCGTCGTGGCCATCTCAGACTCGACAGGGCCCTCCAATAGGATACTTGGATGGTTTCTGTCGTGTTATGGCTTGAGAACTGAAGGTTTTACGGAGATATGACGGGTCTGCGCGTGCACGAACTCAAAATACGTATTTTGACAATTTCTTGTGTTTATCATTCAAGTGTCGCTGCAAAAAGTATATGGGGCCCTGCACACAGTCATTTAGAATCTAATAGAGTCCTTTTCAGCGCGAATAGTGGAGATCTGCGACCAGGAGAGCTCGCGCACTGAAATTGCCTGCGTTCAGGGGCAATCTCGTCGGAATTTCAAAAAATTGGGCCGCGCCTTACATTTCGAAAACCGCTGTAACGTCGCCTTGCGCACTTTCTTCGCAACTTGGCCCTGTTTCCGAAGGAGTATGTCGAGAGTGGCGGAAACATGGACGTCCAAGCTCGAGAGCTGGAGCTGTTTATAGACGATGTCGACTACGACAGCCCATAGATGTTTGCACACTGTGGCAGCGTTGAGGAGGTCCTTGCGAGGAAGGAGTAGAAGGATCCGGCAGAGGACCTCGGATGGGATAGAAGCTGAGCACATAGGCGACATAGGACATGCGAATAGACGCCCGAGCGAGCTTCTCGGGCAGACAACTGACACGGAAGCTCAGGATGATTACCAGTTTGTTAGCAGCTGTGGTCAGCGGAAGGGAAGCGTTTGATCGCCGTGGCCACATTTCATGACCTTGGCAGCTATCTTACAACGTCTTGGCTCCGTTCAGCAATGTGCCTTCTACCCACTTCACCACAACCATTTAATATTCAAATATTCACCTTTCCTTGCGTCAGTTTGCCCCAAGGCAGTGTTTGCCAACGCGCTATATGCGCGCGTTGATATCAGCGAGCTCATGCAAAGTCCCGAAGAATCCGATCCCTCGCCATCCTCAAGCCTACGGAGATGGCATCCAAAGGTGACGCCTTACCGTCTGCTTGTTCTGGGGACCACTATGGGCGTCGGTACGACCAAGGCTATGGCGGCACAACGAGGCGATGAAGGCGCTTCGACGACGCTGGAATGGGTATCCGGAGTGGTGATTTTCCTCATGTGAGCATCCATTTGGTCGTACGACAATGTCTCTCTCTGTCGATGTCGATCCACGAGTATTTGCATTTGCCTAGCCATCGTGTACTCATCCATGCCTTTCAACAGCCTCCACACCATGAGCACGTACGACGAGTCACCGAAAGAACCACCGCCGTTGCTGGGGTGGATGTTCACTGTTGACTGCATCGACTACGTCTGGCGCTTTCTCTCGTTTTTGCATATTTCGCGCCCTTCATACTCGTCCGCGCCGCAGGCCGTACCGCATCTCATTGCACAAAGTGAAAAGGATCATACAGCAAATGCGGTCCCAGTCACCCTGTACCGTCTCTGTGTCTGCTTCACCACGGTGTCCTTTGGGTTGACTAAGGCGGCCTTGGTATATTTTGGCTTCTCCACTGGTGCTAACTGGGTCGATTGGACCTTGGGTGTGGTCGGCACTTCGATGTATGTGGATACGCGCGTAATCACAATAATCGATGAAGCAGTTAACGCCATGTCTCTACACGAACAGACTTTTCATGTTGGGAATGTATGAGAACAACACTACGGGGAAATGGCATGCCTTCTTCGTTCCAGATCACAGTACTGAAAGTAAGCGGGTGGTCACTTTTTGTTACATAACACACTTTTGAATTCTTGCTTGAAGCCCAATACGGCGTATCCCTCATCGCATTAACCCTTATGTCGCTGCTCTGGATTGCCACCTGCTTCTGGATGATGTACCTCATGACCACCAACCAGTACTCGGCCTTTCTTTCAACGGACGATAATCTCATCTCCTTGAGCGAGCTCACGCGCCTCGCCCTGCTCCGAGAGAAACTCTTCCATGCGTGTTTGGTCTTGCTCATTGTACTTGTTATTGTCGTCAGTACCTTCATCGGGGTGGTGAGCATAGCGGCGATAATGACCTCCTCGGGGATGTCTAAATGGAAACTGGCTGCGGATAAGCTGATGGGAAAACGTCCAGCAGGAAGCAAGAAATATACGCAGTTGGAGTCTCCAGGTCAGCCAGAATTTCATACCTTGGTGCATGGCCATGGTGTCGTGTTGAGCACATTCTTCTGTAGTTCGCCGTCTTGCAAATCGAGTCGTGAGTAGCCCCCTTTCCTTCGTCATCTTCCAGCTGGGGTGCGCGGTATTTCTTGCGTTTTGGGTTGTGTCCATCGCGGCAAACGTCGAGAAAGAGAATCACCTCCGTCTTCAAACCAACACGTATGGTGTTTCTTAATCTCGATATTGTGTTAGAGCTCGGCGGAGCAGGCGCCACGATTCTTCTGATGTGGCTCGTTGCATAGAGGTGTTGTCACAGGTGCTGGGAATCTATCGATGGGATGGGTGCGGATTGAGATGGGATGTTTGTATCTTAATTTCTGACGATGGATATATATATATATATACATTTCAGCACATTCAGGCAGTGAGTACTCTGTGTTTCTCTATAACTCGGCAGAGGCCACGAAGTAGACCACGAGCTGGCGGGTGCTGAGACTCTAGATCTCTGCGCCACTGGGTGGGCGCCTGAACCAGACAAGGAAGCGAATGATTGGCAGTTGTGCGAGTCTTGATGGCTGCACTGCCACCTGTCATCTATTCCCACACTGCCACATGCATGACTTCGGCAGCTATTCTGTATCAGGAGGTTTCCTCACAACGGACGTCTTGGCTCCGTTCAACGATGTGCTTCCTACCTCCGCTCTATCACTTCAGCGGTCCCTGCACATAGCCCGCCTCCAGGTACATGCAAACACCGGCAGAATCGAATACATACCTTTCCTCGACCTCGCGACGATGGCACCCGAAGGTGACCCCGTACCGGCTGCTTGTTCTGGCGACCACGATGAGCGTAGGCACAGCTAAGGCAGTCGCGGCGCAGGAAGGTGATCAAAGCGCGTCAACGACGTTGGAATGGGTATCTGGGGTGGTCATCTTCCTCATGTGGGTGTTGGATTTACAGTCATGCGACGGCGTCTAGACCTTTGCAAGTCAACACATACTTATCTACTGCCCCCAAACAGCCTACACAGCATGAGCACCTACGACGAGACACCGAAAGACCCCCCACCTCTCCTACGGTGGCTATTCACCATCGACTGCATGGACTACGTCTGGCGCTTTTTCTCCTTGCTTCGCATGCCCCGTCCGTCGTACTCGTCAGAGCCAGAGCCAACACCGCGTTTTAATGCACTTGGAAAAAATCATACCAAGAACGGCACGCCTGTAACACTTTATCGCCTCTTCGTCTGCTTTACCACAACGTTCTTCGGCCTCACTAAAGCGACCATAACGTATCTTGGCTATTCGGCTGATGCAAATTGGGTCGATTGGACTCTGGGTGTGGCCCTCACTTCGATGTATGTGCGGCCCTTCATATGTGGAGCAAGTTGAGCAGCCATTTACAGCCTTTTTATAACAGATTGTTCATTCTGGGGATGTACGAGAACAACACCACCGGGATGTGGCATGCCTTCTTTGTCCCCGACCACAGGACCGAAAGTGCGTGCGCGGCCATGCGCATGACGAAACGCGTTTTTACTGACCTGGAGATACGGCACTTGCAGCCCAATACAGCGCATCCATAGTTGCAGTCACGCTCGGCTTCCTCTTCTGGATTGTGATATGCTTCTGGATGATGTACCTCATCGCTACCAACGAATACTCCGCCTTCTTCTCCACAGAGGTCACCTACGTCCGCCTCGCCGACCTAACACGGCTAGCGCGCCTCCGGGAGGACCTCTTCAGCGCGTGCTTCGTGTTGTTTATGCTCTTCGTCGTTTTTGTCAGCGGCTTCGCCGGAGTGGCGAGTGTAGCAGCGATAATGAATTCCTCGCAATTACCAAAGTGGAAGGTAGCGGCAGATAGAATGATGGCGCGGGGTTTGCCATGGAAGGAGGGTTATGTGCAGTTGGGGTCTCCAGGTTAGTCGATGTCAATGTTTCGGAGGTGGATGGATGACCCCAATGTTATTCAATTTTAATGATATTTCTTGGCAGGTCGCCGCGGTAGCAAGAAAATCGCATACCACACCATCATCTTCACCACCTTCCTCCTCGGGTGCGCTGTGTTCCTCACCTTCTGGGTCGTATCGGTTGCCGCCAATGTCGAGGAAGCGTATATTCCCTCGCAAAGCAAAACTAAACCGAATCGCGGGTTTCACGCCTTCTTCATTGTGACCATTCTATTCCAGCTCTGTGGCGCAGGTGCAACGACGTTTTTGATGTGGGTCGTGGCGTGGAAGGTGCTGTTGCCGCCGCTTTTGGCGTTTTGGCGTGGAGATGTGGATTGGGATAAGGGACTCATGTTTTAATTTTTCCTAATTTATATATCTGTCCTTTGACACCGTTTTCGGGACTGCTAATGCGAGAAGCCTGAAGAGGAAATGGGCTGTCATACTGGTGCTGCGTGCATCTCTCCTTTTCCAGTCTTCCCGTTTTTGCCATAAGTATGTACCTTCTGTGCGATCTACAGGACTGTATTATGCTTATACACTGTGTTTTTTGGTAGAAGCTCTGCGCAATGGAAATACTGCCGAACGCGCCATTTTTTCATTAACGTGGCGCCTGCCTCACCAGAGATAACTTTGCTTCTGATTTGACACTTAGGAAAGGACAAAAAAGATCATGCATTGTCCGAAGTTGTTATTGAGGATGGAATGATGAGCTATGCGCCAACTGATTGGAGTCATGTAGGCTCGGAGCAAGCCCATGTGCTCAGGTTGTAAGCGCAAGCAGATATGGTTGCAGCACGGAAGGGCACGGAGCTTATTCAGGGTACTCATAGTTCGTGCACCCGGGTATACATACATTTTCAGCAGTATTATCCCGGGTGTCAAGATAATAGGTGTGCATGGTCACGTCATTGTTTGGTCTTGGCCAAAAAGGGATAAGGGACCCATATGCATAAATGAGAGCATGAGGATGGTTACAAACAAATGGAATGATGCGCGGTGTATTCACAATATCGATATCATCGCGTGTGTGCAGCATTACCAATCATCATTCCCGCTCGTATTAGCGGCACAGTGCACTCTAGCCCCATGGTTGTCCAATGTCAAAACAGTCGCTTAAGAGGGAACCAATCCGAACCCCTAGGATCACACGCCCACACAGGCACGGTTTGGTATGTAAACCTACGGGAGACGCGATAACATCTTCCAGGCAGATTCCGGGGTGTCATCTGCTGCGGTTGGGACAGCGCACGAAGTTCTTTTGAAGCGCAGTGCGGACACGGGTTGTGACCAGCTTTTCTCATCTCTAGCCCTTCCTGTGGCAATACGTAGCGCAATGAGCGTGGGCGCAATACCCTGAAAGCATATCATGTTCAGCAACCTCAGGTGTCACATTCAGACGATATTTTGGGAAATGCGCGTACCAAAGCTGGTGATAGTATACCACCCCAGTATGAATTAACTTGAACCAGTGGGCCATCACTGAAGTTACTGCCTTGAACTACAAAGAGAACTGACTGAACGAGAATTATCACCGCATACAAGGCCCCAGACTCAACCAGCACCTCTATTATGTACTGGTATCTGCTGGATTCGCCTGTACTGCGTCTAGACACATCTATGATGCGATAGATAATAAGTGTTGTAGAAAAGAGAGTGACGCCAACAGATAAAAATAGTATGAATGGGGCTGGCAGCGAGGACTGATTTCCCAAATTGATTCCTGGCACTGTTTCTAGCAGGATAAGAACTGAAGTGGAGTCAGTGTATGTCTTGCACTCTCATTATAATATTTTACTGACCAGCCTCCCCACTCAATAACACACTAAATATGACGAGTAATATTCTGCTTTGCATCCATAAGACGTAGCAGCGCCACACCTTAGGCTTAAAATGAACACCAGTTTTGAGCTTTGGATCCCGGAAAATTAACACACCAAAAGAATATCACCAACAAATACAATAAGAAATTCTGTCGCATCTGCGAGCCGAGATTGGCCGTACAAAAGCTCAAGTGCCATTGCATTCCGCGTGTCATCATGAGATACCATCGCGTCTCGGAGTAGCTGCCAACTTGCACCCAAGTTGATGATGACGAGGATGAAAAGGGATGCAAGGATACAGGAATATGCTTTTCTCTGGCCATTACGGATGATTGGAACTGCACACATGTTAATTTTTCTCACAAACAGAATATGAATATGTTTAGCAACGAACCTATAGCCTGAAGAAACAGAACAATGTAAACACCTTAATATCCCATTGTCGATTCAGCTTACAGTGTTGCATGGTGTAAAGTTGAATCTTACCAGTAATCAAAGCTTGAAGCAAAATGGTTCCCAGCGTTGAATCCAAGACAGTCTGAGCGATATCAGTTGGAACTGTAAGTGAGCTTGATAACTGCGTTGGTGGCATGGCGTTTCTAAAGGCTGGGGATCTTTTTTGCCCTCTTCATATAGCTTCAACCATCCAAGATTCATCGGTCAATTGTGGAAATTGATGTTCCATTAACTTCGTTCAACAATATCTTCTTCCTATATGATGGGGCGGTTTCAGCTACCTGATGCTGTGACATGTAGTAGCTACGGAGAATGATCAATTTTTTTTGTCTTTGATTGACAATTTGACATCCTGATTGGAGCCGCCTTTCCATCCTTTTGGTGTTTTAAGTCTTTAAAGTGATGGTGGAGCAATATTTCGAGCATCCAGAACGCTATATAGCACCGGAGATTGCAAAGGCGTCAAAGGTTTAAGTGGATACCCTGCTGTGGCAAATGCCTCTCTAGTCACATCACCGTTATCAAGCAGCTTCATTGCGCAAACAATTTAGCGCTTCATCACGCAGTGATGAGGTGTCCGCGTGGGAATAATGAGATATCATCGCACTGTATACACTTCTACTTGTCTCTTATTTGTGCCACTACAAGTCCTCGTATGGACTCTGCAAGAAATCGAAAAAGCACGGGACGCAGTCAAATGCTATACACATGCACTATCAACTATGCTTGCAAGGTTTCCATTCATCTGTTTCATGTATCCCAGGAATGAATTTGGTTAATTTTGATTAATCCTTGGATTTATATGAGAAGTACAGCCTCAGCCATGTGTATTCCAATTTGAGCAGACGGTGTTGGACTGAGACTGCCTCCTGAGGGCTGGGCATCTACGACGAAAAGGAACAACGCGGACGCAAGACAATTGCCATTTTATTTACTCAAGAATTTGATTGTTACTGATTTGCACAGTTGCTCGGGTATTATCATGAACAACCCCGAGTTATGACAAGAAAATGATTGGAATGAAGTTGGTCGTAAAACGTGGGATGAATTTGAAGGATCAACTCAATACTATAACGGAATGGTCATTATAGCCTGCTGCAAGAGGCCAACAACGTGATGATGTTTGTCTGCCCGTGGGTTTGACATGCGCACATCCAGATGGAGGGAGATTTAGTGCAGATCTCCAGTGGCGTGCGCTTTGTACTAGTAGGATCGAGGGCAGTGTCTCCAGCCGTGAACAATCAATATGTGAATTACAACCATTAATCTGGCTTATACCATGAAAGGCGTCAAAGAATACAGAATTTAGGAGAACGGGATAAGAGCCAGCAAGAAAATGGGGTTGCTAGCAGCAACGGAGACGCAGTTGATGTGTCTATTTGACGCCGGCCATGCTAAATTTAAACACAGAGACGCGCAGTGATTGTAGGGCTGCCAGCATGAGTTCTAGGGCATCGCAATAAGCGGTGATGGAGTATTGGTGATGGTGATGGTATGATGGATATTGTGGACGGGGATGGATCAGTGAATACGAAATACGATATACACCATTCTTGGCAGAAGCGAGGCGAGCGCAATTTGAGCGCAATGGTCCAAACAATGAACACAGGCATCCAACTAGAAGCTACTGATACAGTCTTATACTATGTAGCTGAAATGTGTGATTAATCACGAAATTTAGGGAGGATGAACCTCGAAAGAAAAAAGAATAAGACGGTGTAGATAATACCGTAGAGAATGACGTCGACAACCAGTTGCTCAATTGTAGACATTCTCGGATTTTGGACTCATGTCTTCATTTGGCAATAAAAAAACAGAATCCCGGTGAGGGTGGTGGTGCAGCGTGCAGGCTGGAATCCGCTTTGTTTACAGCCAAACACTACCACGAAAATCGAGGCCATGGAAAACAGTGCTGTTTAGTTATAGAACGTGTGAACCGGGAGAGACAGAGAATGATTGGCGAGGAGGTTTGCACTGCCACATTCGCATTGCATGACTTCGGCAGCTGACAGATTTACTTTGAACGAACGTCTTGGCTCTGCTCAACGATGTGCTTCCTACCTCCGCTCTATCACTTTAGCGCCCCTTGCCCATAACCCTTCATCGCGCCCTGCGTTGGCTGACCTCACAGGAGCAGTCATTGACGCACTGTGTGCATGACCTCCCCCATCGCATGTTTTGGCAGTATTCATTGACACATCTAGGCCGATGCAAAGACCCAGGGAGTTTGAATTTGATCCTTCGCCATCCCCAATCCTACAGAGATGGCACCCAAAACTGACCCCGTACCGTCTTCTCGTTCTCGGGACCACCATCAGCGTGGGCACAGCTAAAGCCGTCGCGGCGCATGGAGGAGATCAAAGCGCGTCAACGACGTTGGAGTGGGTGTCAGGAGTGGTTATCTTCCTCATGTACGTTTCTAATTTTCGCTCATACGGGAGTGGTTCGCTGCGGGCTTGTGGATTTTAGGTAGCGAGCATATACTCACATACTACTTCGAAACAGTCTACATAGCATGAGCACTTATGACGAGTCGCCGAAAGACCCACCACCTCTCCTGGGGTGGCTATTCACCATCGACTGCGTGGACTACATTTGGCGCCTCTTGTCCTTGCTCCGCATCCCTTGCCCGTCGTACTCGTCGGTGCCGGAACCAATGGCGCGGCTTAATGTGCATGGAAGAGAGCATACCAGGAACGTCATCCCCGTAACACTTCATCGCCTTTTCGTCAGCTTCATCACGGCGGTCTTTGGCCTGACCAAGGCGACCATGACGTATTCTGGCTATTCGGTTGGTGCGAACTGGGTCGACTGGACTTTGGGTGTGGTTGTTACTTCGATGTATGTGCCGCAAATGTTCCGGCGTTCCATGCGGAATTCTGCATCAGTCATCAACGCCGTGTTTTTTTGAACAGATTATTTATTCTAGGAATGTATGAGAACAATTCCATTGGGATGTGGCATGCGTTCTTCGCGCGAGATCACAGCACCGCAAGTACGTACGCAGTCTCGTCTTTCCAACGCCTCTGACTTTTACATATGACCTTCCTTGCACTTACAGCCAGATACGGGCTATCCATAATTGGGCTCGCCTTCATATTCACGCTCTGGATCGCGACCTGCTTCTGGATGATGCACCTCGTGATCAGCAGCCCGTACTCTGCGTTCCTCTCGACGGACGACATTTTCGTTCCTTTGACCGAGCTCACCCCCCTTGCCGTGCTACGGGAGAAACTCTTCGATGCGTGCTTAATAATATTCTTGGTGCTTATGGTTGCCGTCAGTATGTTCTCTGGGGTGGCAAGCATCTCAGTGGTGATGAGTACCTCAGGGTTGCCCAAGTGGAAGGTGGCTGCGGATTGGATCATGGGCCAGGGGCTGGCGTGGAAGCGGAGCTACATGCAGCACGAGTCTCCAGGTAAGCGAGAGCCGATATTTCAAAGTGGATCAATCCAATGTGATATAATGTTGTTGAAACCTCTCCGCAGGCCGTCGTCGCGGAAAGAAAATCGCATATCACACCATCCTTCTCGCCACCTTCCTCCTTGGGTGCGCGGTATTCCTCGCGTTCTGGGTCGTATCGATTGCCGCCAATGTCGAGGAAGTGTATCTCCCCTCTCAAAGCGACGCGAAACCGAATCGCGGGTTTCACGCCTTCCTTGTTGCGACCATGCTCTTCCAGCTTGGTGGCACAGGAGCGACGGCGTTTTTGATGTGGGTTGTCGCATGGAAGGTGCTGTTGCCGCCGCTGTGGGCCTATCGGCGTGGAGACGTGGATTGGGATAGCTGGCTGTTGTTTTAGTTTTTGATACTTTATCACCCTTTCCTTTGCTAGTATATTCAGGGGGAGGTAGACTGTAATCGTGAAAAACCTGAACCGGAACTGTTCGATTATGTGAGTGCTGCATGTCTCTCTATACCGCTTTCAGCAACCTTGGTAGTGGGCTTTTTTTTTTGATATTGTGCTCTATTCAAGTTGGATGACAGGCGCAATCTGGGCTTCCACTCTGGATGAAGAAATAAGTATTGTTACTTACACCGAAGCTCACCCCGCTTCGACCGCACCCTCATGACGGTCCTCTGTCGTTGCTGACGCCATCTGCCGCCCTTCCTCTCACTTTCTGAATCTGATCAGCGTCGGTACGCGCCTCCGTGGATAGGAGGAGCACCTGGACGTGCGTCCGCACTGGCGAGGACATGATCTACGCTATTAGCGGGGAGGGTGTCGACAAGGCGAAGACCGATGCTCTGGAAGAATGATAGTTCGAGGCTGCTAGCGTTGGCCGCTCAGTTCAGATTCTTCCTGGCATGAAGAAGATGATCTCCTAGGTTTCAGATGGGCGATAGGGTGTCGCTGCCTCTGGAGCAACAACTTCTGGTACGCGTTTCCGAGTATAAAGTTCCACATTGAATACCAACACAACGTCTTCATAGAGTCCATTAGCCTTTGCATCCCCGGATCGTCTCGCTCTCTTCGTGCGTCGGTACGAGCAGCACACAAGCTGGGATGCGTCAACCCCAAATTCAGATGCATGGTCCCCTAAACATACTCAGACCACTTCGCTCCAGCAGCGCCTTGCAATTATCGGCAGGGTCGCCGAAGCTCTGCGCTTAATGACCAATTTCAAGCACTTGTCGTTCGCGGACTCTCATACGTATTATCATGGTCCACCCAACTCTCAGGCAGGAGCGGAACTGTTGCTACGGGGATGTAACTTCCAGCTTCACTCGCTTGAATGGCAACGTCGAGACAATTTACCATTCCTCCTTACCGACTTCCTCCCCTCGCAGAACGCTTTGCGAGCATTCCACCTGACAAGCGCTTACGGGGACTTCTCCAATGTTCCTCAAGCCATACGTGATGCCTCAGCACGTGTCTCACCCCGAGGCAGGATGTCACCTCTTACCTTCTGGGTCATTATGTCTCCCACTCGCAATGCGGGAGGTTCAGGTTGGCCAGTTAAGGAGGCATCAAGTAATGTAATCGTTCTTGAGGTAGCATCGCCTCGAACTATTGACGCAGACGCAAGAGACTGCACATAAAGGTATTTAATATGGTTAGGGGAAGTACACGCTACCATCTGCACGATAAACTGGTATATCAATGTCATCCTTGATGTGAACTTTGTCGTCAAAATGCCTCCCAATCATGTTCTTGTGCGCCCATTCACGAATGAGGTTGAAGTTTCTACACTTGTGTGCAACATTTCCTCGCAATGTAGTATTCTGTGTTCCCTCGTCCCACTGCCAGACAATAGTGCTGATATCGGCGGAGCACATGAGTGACTGCCGAATCGAGTCGACACAGTGGTTAACGTGCCCGTCGATCTTAGGATTCCCCATGCGCATCTCGGGGTAGTAATCTGGGTTTAATGCCTGCCGTATCATGTTCTGTGCACGATTATAAGTCTTTTCGGAATTTCGTTTACTCAATGACTGTCGTACCAAGCAATGTAGTTGATGAAATACATCGATCTCTGCGATATAATAATCTGGGTCGCCTGGTATAGCGGATGTCTTGTTCGGGAGTTTTTCTGCTTGGAACTTTGGAATGCGCGAGATGCCAACTGATCGTGTACAATGGTATGAATGTCATATAATGGGTATCGTGTTTTTCCAGTGGGGGTCAAGTTGGGTCAAGTTGGGTCAAGTTGGGTCGAGTTGGGTCGAGTTGGGTCAAGTGGGGTCAAGTGAAGGTCGAGTGAGGGTCGAGTGAAGTCAAGTTCATAGCGAGGTCGTCAGTTCGAGTCTGCTTCAGGCCTAAATTTGTACATGATATTGCACATTGTGGATGCGGTATTCCAATGTAATCTCTGAATTATATGTACCTGACATTTATTATCCAGCCCTGGTATGAATTTCGAAACATGTTTTGTCAAAATTTTATTCTCGAACAATGTCGTTGGCTGTTGGCTGGGTGGTCAGTGGGAAGCTCCTCGTGACTTCCGATGGGCGCTTATCTCAGAACATTGTCGAAACATGCACGGGATGTATTACTTAGCTGTCCAACAAGAATCCAAGTACTGATCTTGTAGAACAAACGCTTAGCTTCACACCCAAAACAGCATTTCAAGCGAAGTTAAACTTCACATTTATTGATAGATCGGCATATAACTTCTACATTAATGAGATCACTGTTTTTTGGTCCGAACTATAGGTTTAGGGCGCGGTTTAGGGCCCTTGTACGACTTCAAAGGTCCGATCGGCTGTGGCGGGTCGATTTTGACGAAGTTCGGCCCAGTCTAGAATTAAATGTCAATCTCAGACATCTGGGGTTCATGCACACGTCAGCATACCTCTAACTCTTCCTCCTCCTCGCTCTGTCTATCACCTGGCCTCCAAGCCTCTGGTATATTCAGATAAGGAACCCACCCATCTTGATGACTCCCAGCGTTGAGTCCCCACTGCCAATTTCCAGCCACACCAGACTCTGCCGAATACTCGAACATCTCCTTTTCCAACATCAAAATGGCCTCTCTATCGACGTCGACCCGCAGGTTATCGTCACAGCTCTCCATCATCTGCATCTCCCATGAAATGCCAAGCAGATCGTCTTGTTCGTGAGGTTCCACGCGTGCACATCGATATGCAATAAACAAGGTGAGCGCATGGGTTATTGGGATTGAGGTCATCCATTTTCTTCGCTGACCGGGATCACCTTTCGCAATGCGAGCCTCGAACCAGTTAGAAATTTGTGCCCGCTCAACAAAGGATAGGCTTCCAACGTTCTGGCAAATGGAAACATCAGTGAGTGCTGTATCCGTGTTTTCGAGGTGTGCCTTTGCTGGAACCAGGGCAGAATCCACGTCGCTCGGGGACTCCATGAGACATCTTAGTATGTCTTCGTATGGTCCCAGAGCCTGGTCGACCTCGGGCGTATACGGAATCGATGTCGGATCTTCAAGAATCGCATCCTCGGTTGGTGTTTCAAAGGCGACATCCCAGAAGCCCAACTATCGCGTTACTCGATTAGTCGTTCCGATTCACCTCATAGTAATATCACTCACACGATTATACAGCGGACATGTATTCAGTGTGTATTGAGGTGTCAAATGCGTATGTACATATGGAAACACATACACAAGGCCCCCAGTAATGTCTAGCGCCCAGGATATACATCCGTGGGAATTGATATGCATCTGCAATACACACGCAATACATCTGTTCTCCAGTCAGTGGACATGAACAACTGACAAGCGGGGTTGAGTTGGGTCAAGTGAAGGTCACGTTGGGTCAAGTGAAGGTCGAGTTGGGTCGAGTTGGGTCGAGTGAAGGTCGAGTGAAGGTCGAGTGGGTCAAGTGAGGGTCAAGTGAGGGTCACGTGAGGGTCGAGTGGGTCGAGTGATGGGTCGAGTAAGCGTGACATTTGGGAACAATTTGTGACAGGTACGTTCACTAATCGTAACAACTTTGGTTGCAAATGTGGTACACATGAAATAGTTTATATCCCGGACATGATATTACTGGAGTTTATATGAATGAACTGGACTATGTGGCTTCAAAGAAGGTAATTCTCAGAGAACATTCTACATAGCACCCAGAACCAGAACCACATAAGGCTGGCAGGACTTGAGAATACAGAGAAGTAAACAATGCCTTGAATCGATACTAAGTGTATGCTCGGTGGCAGGCCATTCATCTGGATTCAACATCCGGATATAGTTGGATAATATCAGGTCAATGCTTACCAGTGAGCGAGCCGGTACAATGCTATAATTACGTGCACTAACGAGTATAAGAGAGACGGTGTTACAGTAGGTCACGAGCAAGTCACATTTAAGTCACAAAATGGTCACCACTCGACCTTCACTCGACCCAACTTGACCCAACTTGACCCAACTGGAAAAGCTAATAGCCCTCATAATTATGTGATAAAGGAAACTCACATGAATACAAATCTTGCCACATTTGATCAAGTTTGGGTGAAGGTGGTTGGTGGAACGGGGAAATGTCGTCTTGAAGATCAAAGAAGAACGTCTTAACTTCATATTGGACCGCGCCCTCTGCAGGTGCTTTACCATTACTGAGTATATTAGGGATTTAAAACTCAAGGATTACTTACAATATAGGTAGAGCTCATTGCCTACAAGAGGCTTGCGCAATTTGAATAGTAAGACAACTATGACGACCATTTGCACCGCAGTGATGAGATGGAGCAGAGGACGAGGCAAATTTTTGCGGGACTTCCGATCACGATGTGTGTAGGTCTCGTCGTCGTCGCCTTTGAGCAGCGCCTCGTACAACGGGCTATCGGCTTTGTGATCTAGAGGCATTATGACCGAGTAAAACGACTTGAGTTTGGACCAAAGGGTCTCCAACGATTACCCTACTAATACTGTTCTTGAGACGGTCTATTATTGGTGCACATTTAATCAGAAATGTAGAAGCAATCAATTTTTCGAGAACAATGTCAAGTCACCAGGTCGATGTACTGTCTCGGTGCGCACAAAGAACAGAGAGGTGCGATAACAAAGATAGTCAGCTCGGTCGCGCTCGGTCTCCGGCCCCCACGGCCACACTAGAAGCTGAGCGAGCTCATATAGACATCAAATCAAATCCTCGCATACAGCAACTATTGTTACGCTTTTTTATCCATATGGGGCTTGGGGACGCATATCCGCAGGGACAGAATCTGACACGGACGTTGAATCACCAATGCCAACATCCAGCGCCTGTAAGCGCGATGTGGGCCTCCTTCAAGTGTAACCCCCATACTCCACCTGCAAGTCGACCGTAATTCGAATGCAAATTACACAGCTGGGAGCAATTTACGTTTTATCAGGGAACAGGCCTCATGAATTTAAGAATAGCACGTTTACTGGAGAAATTATATACATCAGGCCCCCTTTACAATAAGACAACACCGAGGTAGTTTCAGTACTCACAGGAAACGTATGATCAGAATTCACGTCATAATCCGAAACACCTGTCTGGCTGAAGAGCATGGGTAGATGACTGCAGGGTGAGCTGCAATGTTCGGATCCGGATCCAGACCTTCTCTCCCATTAAATCCGTTGTTCTCGGTTGATAACCAGTGGTTGATCTCATTGCGTATATATCACGGTGCTCGAATTTCTATGTGGCACCATCAACTTCGTACACTGATTGGAGCTTCTTCATAGCGTACGAAGCCCTGATAGCAAAAATACACTAATACCAGGTGCTTCAGCTCATGCATGCGCGCAGCCTAGCGCCATGGTAGATCAGTAATGGCGTTGGATGGTACAAGAGTTCTTGCAGTTGCATATGATCACCTGTCTTTCTACCGTGATTGCAGAGATTCTCGAACAACGATCAGAAACACTCCAAAAATTGTACTCTTCGTGGCGAACGAGCCATTTTTGTCGTGCTCCAAATCTTAGCACAAGGAGGATAGATACTTCACGAGAGTTAAAGTGGCATATATAAGTCAGAAACCGTCTCCACCTAACTCCAGGATCCTCACTAGCTTCCTTTTTCAGACCTCATATACATCGAATAACAGCCATGAAGTTCACCTCCATTGCTGTATCCGTTTTGATCTCTATTCTTTCAGCCTCTGCGATGCCTATTGGCAATGGAGGCACCAATGGAATCAACAAGGTCTGGCAGATTGTTACCTCTGATAAATTGAAACTTAAGTGAACTGCGGCTTGACTCACATATCAGGGGGTGACGGGCGAAGGGGTTGACATTTTGGACAGAATTTACTGGCTTGTGAGTTACCATTGCCTGCCTAAAACATAATCTGATGTCCCTCCCCTAAGCGCTCAAATGAGGGCGGTAACGAGGACGTCGACGCAGCCAACAGACCCTACTGGAAGGTCAGTCGTGATTTGCTGAATAAAACATAACTCTCATTACCTTCTCTCTGAAGCGTTCAAGCAATGAGAGCGGGAAGGAAGGGGTTGACGTGATCAACAGACTTTATTGGCTAGTCAGTCACCATCCCACCGTCTAAGACGTGGATTTGATTCTGCTATCCCAGAAGCGCTCAGAAAATGGTGGCGGGAAGGACGGCGTCGACATCACCAACAGCCTCTATTGGCTTGTGAGTCGTGATCCCCTGTCCAAATCATGAAATCATAAATCTGATCACTGCTGGCCACTGAAAGCCTCCAAGGGATATCGCTGAGAGTGTGTAATCTACAAGTTTGTCCAATACGTTTTCCCAGGTGTGTTTCTCTCCGAGGCAATTTCCCTAAGGAAGGTAGTCTGACTTGATTTCTGTGCGAGCTCACAGCGTGCCGCAGGTCATAAGGATAATTTGAATACACATATGGAACCACTATCTGAAAGAATGACAGCGCTTAGTAGACAATTTTTATGTACTTTGACGAGATTTCTGAATTCTTTTATCACTCCAATTGTGCGTTGACATTTGCTGATGCGCATAAATGAGGCCTGCGCGTAGCCACCGCGGTTTTGGGAGCTTAGGATGATGAGTTCAGGGAAGCCATGTCGAGTATGCTTGTTGGGGGTTAGTCTTGAAGCCGTGGGTTGGCGACACAGGTACTTGCACGGGTATGCCTTTTTCCTCTTTACACCGGCTCCACAGTGTACTGGTTTGGAAATCACATTTTGTAAAAGAATCAGGCATCTGTATCAGGACATATGCACTCATGTACTGGTAAATGGTGAATGATTACAATAAATATGGGGATCAAGTTTTATAAAAGATTTGAGCACAAGCAGGCCACGATTTGAATGACTGTAGAAACTGAGAGATGGGCGAGATGTAATGTGGATGCGGGTGGGGACTTACCAGTAACGTTGCAGGCGCAGTCGGCATTTTGCACGATATTTGCAGATGTATGGTATATCATGCTCGGACCTCTTCTTCTCAGGCTTGAAGCTTGAATTTTCGAGATTGATGAACGGCAATACATAGTGGTTTGGATACCTACCTTTAATTGACTGTTATATTCAGCCTAAATTTCCTTTTAAGTATGTATTTTTGGTCTACCATGAAAAATCACTTGAACACAGAAGCAAGGTTGCCCCTGGCGACGTAGGCGCCACCTTGATGGTTGAATTAGCTTTCTGTCAATGGATTGGCCCCACGAGTGGAGGTATTTATACTGTGCCTCAAACTCGTATACTGGAGTGCTAATGCACTAACACTCCACAGTGTCAGATTTGTCATACATGCGTACTAGCATCAACATGGCGGTGAGTGTGGGTTGGGCATACGCGTGGTGTGGTGCGTTGTTAATTAACAAACACGTTCACACATCCGGGCTTGTCGGGGCTTCCGGTAGAAATTCATAAGCCGTCAACTAAATGTGATCTTGGTGTATCGATATGTAAATAGTCTGTCCAGTGCAGTATATAAACCACTAGGGAACAGAATGATTCCCCAATATCAATCTGGCTTTGACACTCTACTACCGTCTTAGCAGTACCTCATTTAGATCTTTTGAATACCCTATCCACTATTCCCAACTCAGCGACTGTGGTAATCATCATGGCTGAAGGAAAATCACTTCCGCTAATGGCACTCCCCGTGAAAACTCTTCTCCACGATATCCTACCCAATCTCCGCCCACAGGACGTTGTAAACTTAGCACAGTGTAACAGAGTAAGTGGCTTAATATGCAAGTTGCAGCGTTCAGTGACATATGATTTGTAGTTCTTCGCGGGTTTATGCAACGATAATGGCTTATGGAAACACCTCCTGAAGCGCGATTATAACTTTACGGGAGAGGATACGGCGAGAACAAGTGATTGGAAGTTAATTTATCGAGGGATGTATAGGCCTAAAGGTGCGAGGACTGGAAATTGCATTGGATACTTCATCGTGCTAAAACACAGTAGTATTTGTCTGGGGGTAAGCTGTCTATTGAAACTCCCTTGCTGCACAATAACCTGCATGATAGAGAGGTCAATCACGGGCGCCTTGGCCTCGAGAAAATACCGTCGTCAACTGTTTACGGAGTGCCATATCCTGTGCAACTCCAAATGCGAGGTATTCGCATTGTCAATCTCGTCGCTGGCGGAATGTATGTCGCTTATGTCGAATGATTAAATTCATATATTCATTTAATATCTTTTCGAAGGTCATTCCATGCTTTGGATTCCAGTGGCAATGTGCATGTTTGGGGTATTACCGAATATCATTTGCGCGGAATCACCCAGACTAATCCTGAGCAGGTACTCTGAATGGCGAGATGTATGGTTCAGACAGCCAAGGTTTCTGCCAAAGCGGAAGGAGGGCAAGAACTCCGCATCAGCTTGACCTCCCCGCTCCAATCTGCAGTATCAGGTGGGTGTCTATAGGTATTTTACTGGATTCATCTTTCATCTCACAATACCTTTGGCATGCCCCACGATATGGAAACAGTTGCGGCCGACTGCACTCCTCCTGCCTAGACCGCAACGGCTCCGTCTGGACATTCACGAACTGGGGACGGCCTTTTAGGCTTGCGTCGCCAGTTCTGCGTGATGCGGAGTTTGCACCCAAGCAGGTCGAATGCGGGTGGACGTTTTCGTCTTTCCTCACAGAGCCAGGCCGCGTCTTTGTATGGTGGCCATCAGCGGGCCACATGGGCGAGATTGTCGCGCGCAGGATGCGACAGATGGACGGCCAAGGAAAGATGGTGCAAGCATCGGGGCAACAAATTATTCCTTGTGTCCCGTGGGACATGGAAAAATTGCCCGTTATGTTGCCCCTTATCCCTTCCCTGCCGGGGCTGCGTGAAACTGGGGATATCTCCCATCCTGACGGTACACGGCTTATCCAGATTGCTGCATTTGACCACCATATCATTGGGCTGACGAACCGTGGCCATGTCCTTAAATTTGGGCCCATGTACAACGAGAATGAAGTCTCAAATGGACGGTGGGAATATGTAAGCCCAGCTGGAATATACACCAGAATGAAAGTTGACGGTTTGATAGCTCCCAAACTTCAGTGAAGTCGAGAGGATTAGAGAGCACCCAGTGTTTCAGGAACCCGGGGACGGCAAAAAAGTTGCAGCTCCGGAGGCCATGCAGATCACTCATGTAAGATTCTATCTCCTCTCGTGAACACTTTTCGTCATGCACGTATTTTGAACCTAGATCAGCGCAAATTTCGAGCGTTTTGTAGCGTACTCAACTGGCGCGTCCTCAGTAGTCCTCATCGGGGACGTTGGCACCACAGTGCATTCGCAGCCCAAGATCATACCGGAGCTGCAGTACAGATCCGTGATATCTGTCGTGCTGGGCGACTACCACAGCGCTGCAGTGACTGCGGACGGGAGGCTTCTGTCATGGGGGAGCTTCTCGAAAGGCGCGCTCGGGCTCGGCCACCCTTCATTTTTGAAGCCTGGGACTGCTGGTGGTTTTTCAACGGAGCGAGATAGCAGAATGAGAAGGGAGCCTCCCGCTGTGACTGTCCCTACAGAAGTGCGATTCGACAACCAAATTGGGTCCGCCCGGAAGTGGTACTGCATCTCGGCCACGGCGGCGGGGTGGCACACAGGCGCGCTCGTAGTTGATCTTGAAGTGAGTATTTAATACAGTTGTATATGCGGGCGCTTATTGACTAATGTATGTATTGACAGTCTGAAAACAAGGCTGAAAATTTGGAGGACCTCGAAACGGACAATATCGATTCGCAGACCTTTGCACGCCCATTCGGCTCAGATCATTTTTTATCAACTTGGTGGGAGGATTAGCCAAATATAGGATTATCGTCAGTAGTGATTCGAGTATACCCTTTATGTACCTCCAGTCTGTTGGCTCCGAGGGGCACGAGCTCTTCTGTTCACGACACTCGAGCTCCAGACACTCTCCACCATCGATAACTATGCAATTTGGTTTCCACGGGAGTCTCAACTTCGGAAGCCTGCAAAAACCTAGAAACCCTCTGCACAAGCAGGGAAACCTGGGGACTTGGAAACTTGTGTCACTTTTTACGGAAACCTTGCCCCAAGGAGAAATTTGGCAAGCGTTTGTCGCTAGCCCATCGGCACCGTGTCTGCGCGTGCTTGTCCCAATGCCAGGGAGGTAAGCCTCCCTACACCTCATCATCATTATCCTCAACAGGCTCACTCCTTTCTTTCGCCTTCAACCCCAATTCTGCCTCAGACGCAGGCCCGTCTAATTCTCCTCCAAGACATGAGCTTAGGTGCTCGGGGATCCCTTGGTTGTTGGGGCTATTGGGCATATGCGCCGTGTGATTTTATCCAGGGCCCGCGTTCATAAGGCAATCTATGAGATGCTGATCAGCACGAGAGAGGTGAGGCTAGCATATATATGTACGACACTGGACATTGTTGAGTTGAATGTTAGTTGACCCGGAGACCACCTCATGATGAAGCGCTACGGTCAATTAAGTCTGTAGCTCCAATGGGATTGTCGTCAGAGAAGTGGCACGCGCTTCGCATTCGAGGCCGTCGTATGTATTGTGTTTTCTTGGTACGGAGTCGTTATGTCACTAGTACCAGGGATCGCGCTTGTGTCTCGCTTCACTGCATTGTTTGGTCTCGGCCAAAAGGGGACAAGGGTCCCATATCCATACATGAGGCGGGTACGAAGGTGGTCCATATAAATAAGGTGGCGCCGGGGAGACTGGCGCGCCATGCTGAAATAGGCTTGAGATGTTGAGCGGGTGAAGAGAGTCGCGGAGGCCAGGCCAAGGTGGTGTTGCTAGACTCCAGACAGCGGGGCTGCGATGCATGATTGTGTCCTGTTGAGCGTGGTTACCGGAATTAAGCATCAGGATGCTGCACCTGCTGATATGTCGAGGGATAGACTGAGGAGTAGTTCTGTTCATTACTGAGACTCCACTCAGCACTGGTGGTTGGAGCTGGAGCATCAGCCATGTTCATTCCTTTCTTTGTGTCATGTTCGGCAGCTGGATCTCGGAATATCTGAATAATAGTAAACAATGAATGGGTTCGACTTTAGACGTAAACTAATTGTGGGGGTGCACGGAAACCAGAAACCGGCTGACATATCGGATGAGGGTGGATGTGGGGGGCACGGACAAAAATAATTCTGATGGATGGGCCCCACGAGGAGATGTATTTATAGTACATGTGTCCATACTTGCATACCGGAGTGGTACTGATACACCGGTACTCCAAAGTGTCGTATTCATCGTACATGCATAGGATGTTTAGTAGGTACAGCCTTTTTACAAGTGCATATAATATGCGTGCAAGGATTCATGAACTCTTACAACTCATCCCGACCATGTTCACCAGATTTAATTTCTTTTCCATCACATCCGTCGCACTCGCGCTGTTGCTCTTGAGCACTGGCTCAGAAGTCGAAGCTCTCGTCACTCCGGCGGGGTCTGATAATATCCTCCCAGCCGCGCCGGCTCCGGCTCCTGCACCCAAACCAGCACCGGCACCGGCACCTGCCCCCAAACCAGCACCAGCGCCTGCTCCCGCTCCCAAGCCAGCGCCGGCCCCCGCTCCCAAACCCGCCTCGCCAGGCGGCGGCACTGCTAAAAGTCCTCCCGGCGGCGCTGCGAAACCGAACCCACCCATCGGCGCGACGCCCCCCGCGGCTACCAACAATCCGGGTGGCGACAATACACCACGCACAACAGGGTCGGTCGTATCCATTACCGCTTCATTAAGCACTGCGATTAGACGTGAGTCATGCTCTTTCACGGTGCGTCGTGCTGTATACTCATATGATCTCGTGTGCATAGCATCGCCGACTGTCATTACAGGTGGGGCTACCGGCAGGCCATTCGAAACGATTATATCAAACGGCGTCGCAGGATCGAGTGGTGGGTCTGCACGACGTGCGGTTGGGATGGGACTTGGAGTCGGTGCTGGATTGCTTCTGGCTGGTGGATTAGACATGGTGGTTTAGAGATGAATAAGGCAATAGATCGTATAATTCTATCTTAGATACTGCAATTTAATACTCATAATGCGATTCAACGCCTCTAAAAACCGCCAAAGAAATACACTGAGAAACCGATGGAAGGCCCCTAAAGAAGCCGGTCCGAGGGCCGACGAATACACGTGCCTGTGATGTGTTGTTGATCAACAAACGCGTCGACGCGTCGGGGCCTCGGTTAGCGAAATTCAAGGCCAGCTGTCAGTGTGACTGGCTCGCTGTCAAATTCAGCCCTTGTTGATTATCGCCTCCCTTGTCCCCAACCACCATCTGTCTCCCCTTCCTCTTCGCCCCTTCTTCGCCCTTCCGTCTGCTACTTTTCCCTCTCCCCGTCCTCTCCTCGCACTCGCCCCAACAAAGTTGATTTCGCTTCTGTACAATGGCCAAGACTGCAACTGGTGCGTTCTGGGCGCTCGTCGTATTGCTGAGCTGCGGCGCGCGCGCTGTCGACGGGAACTGACGAATTGCTCTGCATGTTTTCAGAGACGAAGACGAAGGCGGCGACCAAGGCCGCCAACACCAAAACCACGCGCGTTAAGAAGGGTGCGTGATGCGTTTCTCCCGTCCGCGCCCTCGCTCCTCCTCCTGCTGGTGCTCACGCCGGCTTGTGCGCCTGTACTGCTGGCCTATTCTCGCTGCGGGGCGCATATATGCGCGTCCATCGCTCTCTTTGCGCTCCCCCAATGGATCGACCAAGCATCTGCTCCTGGTTCCGTTCATTTCGCACTCTCGCTCGCCTCGTGCCCGGAACACCTTCGCGCCTGCCCTCTCTCCCAGCCTTGCGATTGACAATCGTCCACCCCGCTAACATCTTCGCTGTACAGATAAACCCGAAGTGGCCGAGAAGCCCAAGCGCGAGCCCAGCGCGTACCAGATCTTCTGCAAGGAGCACATGAAGAAGTGGAACGAGGAGAACCCTGGGCGCGCGAAGGAGGCGATGACTCATGTACGTCTTTCGTCCCTTATCGTCTCGGTTATCGTGTCCTCGTTGTTTTGTTCAGTTTCGTCCGCTTTTGGTGTTCGCGCCATCAGTCCTCGATGAGAGCTTCGTCCGCTCTTCTCGCGCGCATATATTCGGTTATATGCGGATGTTGCCCTACCTCCAATTCCCCTCTGGATCCCTCTAGGCATCTTCGTGTTGCTTCTTCCACCCGCTTTATACTTTGTCCTCGCCGTCTGCGCGTTTCTGAAGCGTCTTCACCGTTCTGCTTCTCTCCCTCAAGCATATATGTGGGATCTAGGCTTCGTTCCAGTTTTGTGCTATCGCGTTTTTCGTCACCGTCCTTCAGGCGTATCATCTCGTTCTCGAGAAGGTCCTCGCATTTATTATCCTCGCTTCCTCCCTCTTCTTGACTTCATGCCGATCACAAGAACCAAGACGCATATACTAACGCGATCTCACTCCTTTCCTCCCTAATAGATCGCCGCCATGTGGAAAGATGCCCCGGAGAACCCTAACCGCGGACAAGAGCCCAAGGCGCGCAAACCCAAAGAGCCCAAGGAACCCAAAGCACCCAAGGAAAAGGTTGTCAAGGAGAAAGCGGTGAAGGAGCCCAAGGCACCGAAGGAGAAGAAGGAAAAGCCCGCGTCCAAAGCAAAGCCTGCGTCTAAGGCGAAGCCAGCGTCCAAGGCCAAGGCTAAGGAGAGCAGTGAGCCTGAAGACGACGAGGATGACGAAGAGGATGAGGACGATGAGTAGACGCGTCAAGGGTGAGTGCATAAATTCGCTTCATTAGGATTGTAGTGCTGAATGTCTTGTACCCTGTCTAGGTTCTTCCGCTCATATGATCCTTCGCCACGACATTGCCACTACCGCTTGGTGCCCTCATAGCGCCATGCTGAAGTCATTTGATCGATTGGCTGTCGGTTGCTTATATCTCTTCGATTCACCTCTCGTATTCGTGTTTGTCGTCGCCCCTTGCTTCCGCTTCCTCGCTGCTTAATCGTAATATCACACATCCATGCCGATCCCGATACCGTCGTCTCTGTATGTATTGTAGGTTCCCATTTCTCGATTTCCGACTGCTTCATCCTTCAATTCTTTGTCGCTTCTTCGAACTGTAATATTCGTTACCGTGTTGCTGCTTTTATGTTATTTGTTTATTTATTGTGAAGTCAAGTCGTGGAGAGGTGTTCCGACTCGTCTCGGAGGTGTGTATCATCATGGGCGTGTGTGGATGCGATGGACGCAGTGCCAGTTGTGCTCCTTGATAGATCAAGCGCAACTCTAGAAGAGGCGAGCGCCAAGTGGTGAGGTATGATCAGAGTGGTCATTGATTATCGATCATCACCAGCAGCGTTGCTCAGTCTTTCGCCCCCATGAACCTATGTTAAATCAGGGCAACGTCCGCGTGAGGAGATTATAATCAACGCAGTCGGTGGCGGGAGCGCTGCACTCGCAATTGCTCTTCCCAGATTCTTTATACGACGCACAAATACCTCGCGGTAGTGACACCTAAACAAACGAAGCAAACACCGATGCCGATATCTGTAACAAAGGTCAGGAGAAGCCCACAGTCGATACGACGCACACGGGCAGCAGGCGCAGGCGTAAAAAGGGGCGGTATGCCCTCGCCGAGCCCGCGGTGTCTCGAGGCCCGATCACCTCTCGAGCGTTCTTCTGAAATGTGTCTGCCAACACGTTAATCTCTAATGCAGTGCTGGTATTTATAACTCATTCACTGATAGGTAGTGTAGTGATCTCCGTTCTCTAAATGACTGGCGAATATCCGTCAATACCGTGAAAATAATGCAACGAACTATCTTCATCAACGGGCAGCAATTGCCACATAGTTATTGACTCGCATCTCGTGCGTCCACAGCCCCAGCACGGAGGAGAGCCTCAAATACTGGCAGATGCTAAGTGATGCTTGTGTTGTGTTGATTTGCTGTTTATCTAGTCAGGTCAGCTCGGCCTGATCGACGCCCTCTACGGTCTCCCGTTATGACAACCCGGGACGTTCTTGACGCATCCTTGGGCGCGACATTAGCTCAAGCACTCGTTACTGGTAAATCCTTTGGCCCGGCGTCCGGGCTTATCACCGCAAAAACTGTGCTGACAACATCAAATCAGGCATCTATGCCAGTATTTTTGTCGAGACCATTGGTAAGTAGAGTACACAAATTATAGCGACGGCGGACAGTCCTCACGCTAGCTCTCCTGCAGCTCCGGTTCTGCGCAACGGTCACCAAAAGACTCTGGGGGCCGCCCTGATTCTCCTATTCTGCTCGATAATCACCAGTTTGGGCGCCAAATGTAAACTCGTTCGCGACAGGCTTGTCTTTGATCGTAAAGATCTGGATACGGCTACCCTTGCCATCGCCAATGCTTCTTATCTCGTTGCAGTTGTAATTGCAGACTTCCTCCTAGTGAGCATGCTCTGTCTATTGCATAGCTCCTTCATTGTGATGTCTGTTCTAGGTTTATCGATGTTGTATCGTATGGATGCGCAGTGTGAAATTGTCATTCATATTTTCATTGGTTCTCCTGGCAGAATGTGGTAGGAGAGGACTTACCGATGCGGATAAGGTTTCAACTCACTCAACGTAATCTCAGTCTATTTTGTGTTGGATATTATGCCACAGGGATATCTGCCGCCTGCACTTGCCGAGACATCGCAGCCAGTTTTCAACTTCATATCCCTAGGTGTGACTGTCCTTGCGACAACGCTCATCGTTTATCGCATTTGCGATGTATCCAGAAGGAGCATTGATGGCGGGAGCGCGTATCGATACACAACGGAGGTTGTGGTGGAGTCCGGAGCACTGAACTCTGTCATGCTTCTACTCACGTCGATCCTCCTTATTATGTGCACCGGGAAACCGCTGGTTGGTCCCACGATCCAGGCCTATTGCTACTGTCTAGGGATTTCAATTCCAATCACTGTACGCATAAGATTATGTCGATCATGCGGGTGCTAACTGTCTTATTTGAAAATAGGGCATCGCACCGACACTCATTGCCTACCGCATTGCGACGAGGAGAGCCCGAGATGAAAAGCGATGGTCTCAACCGATTTCCGCACTCCGTTTTGAGAGCACGTCCAGTGTGCGTACTCTGGACGATGCAGCGCCATCAGAGGCGTGATGTTCAAGAGGTGGTGTTAACCAGAGAAAGGGAATAGCGAGTAGAAAGTCTCTCAAATTAAGGGGGATGCAAATAAGTAATATAAAGCTTCACTAATGGGGGTCGTTCAAAAGATATGAAATATGGGGGGGGGACTTATATTTCGGACCACGGCGTATCGATGGACCTTGCTGCAGGCTAATGTTAATCACAATGGCATTGAGTCAATATGCCATATATTAATGACACTTTGAAGGCACAGGTGTCGCATTATTTACCAATAAGGAATATTTATCATGACCGGTGGTACGCTTGACTTTGTGAGCGAGGACATTCGGGATACCCCGTCATCTAACATTCACAAAATTTAAACATGCTAATCGGCACTATCCCGGTCGCGACGCCCAGTACAGTAGCGAGCTTTGACCTGCGGTCTTCAGTTCATACAACGAGATACAATGTTTCGCTTAATACCGAGGCACTCTGTGCCCTTCAAGAGCCTGAGGCCTTTGTTTGGATCAGTGAAAGTCTAATGACTTCGGGTGTCAAAGTGTTCGTATATGAGAATTCTGACTAGTGTACTAAGTTAATCTTCGTGCACGTATATCTAAAGAACGATGGCCGCTCCAAACAGAGTGCTGAGTACCAGAGTTGCTGCTCCAAAGACGAGAGGAGCAGACACCTGCAGGGACGCTACGGCGCCGTTACCTGCTGCTGACGATGCAGCACCGCCAGCAGCGCCGGTGATGGAGGCGATGATGCCGCTGGGAGATGTACCGGTCGCGGATGCGCTGCCACCTGTTGCGGACGCTTGAGCGCTGTTGGCTGATGGGGATTAATATGCATGTGGTCAGTCGCAACGATGGGCATGGGTGTGACTAGGCTGCTCACATGAACTACCTCCGGTGACGCTAGCCAGGGCGGATGAGGCTTGGGACAGGATGGAACCAGCTACAAAGACCAGAGTTGAGCGACAAAGCGGACATCGTATCTGCACGGGCAAGCGCTTACGATTGGCTGTTATCCCGGAGAGTATGCTGCTGACTGGGGGAGTGAATAGACCGACATTGGCTTTGGAATGTATCAGCGTAAGATATTAGAACACACCCTGTCTTTCTTGGAGCTCTTCGGCTCGTGCAGCGGCAGTAATTTCGGGATTGGCGGCGGCACAGGCGGTCACAGCCAGGGCAGCGAGGACGACGGTGAATGATTTCGATAGCATGGTTATAAGAGGTTGGGCACTAGCTTCCATGAGCTGAGAACTTTATAATGTAAGGTGATTGTGGCGCTCGGAGTGAGAAGGTAAGACGATGAGCAATTGCCTACGCGATTGACGCATTGTTTATAAATAGACACTCACCCACGACGCACACAGTAGGTCATCGGCTACGTCTGGCGGAGAGCGGCGAAATGGAATAACAAGGTTCCAAATATACTGTCACCCATCGGCTAATGGGTCACCCTAGCACAAAATCAAGATTCTTTCAGAAGGAGCCTGCAAGAGGCAGCGCCCTTATATAAACAAGTTAATATACATGTTTCCTAGATATCATCACAATTTTGGAATTTCAGAGTACAATTTGTGACCCAGAGGATTATTTTAGTACAAAATGGCTGATAGACAACCAATGGGTCACACCCGGTTTACGACGGCCCGGCAACATGGGTCAGATACTTGGCGCCTAATACTTCACTTCATACGTCCTCATTTTGTTAATTTCTTCAAATTCAAACTATACCTAGATGCAAAAACGTCAGAGAAACTGCATTTTTAATGCCTACAGTGTTTTTAGGTTCTTTCTGGCAAGCAGATTGAACCTATAATGGCTTTGGCAAGTTGGTCATTGGAATGATGTGGAGAATCATGGACTCAAAGCTCTATTACTGGATTTTCTGGACAGAAAATATACTGATATGATACATTATAACTGTGATGCAATGTATGTATTCAAAAGTAAGAAATTATAGCATTTGGGAGGGTTCAATTGAGTTGACCCACTGACCATGCAATTGTGCAAAAGCATGGTGTTGAAGATCTAACAGTATCTGAGTGAGTTCTTGTTCCAGTTACACGAAACCACTTGATATTTACTCCTTAGATGCTCCGCAAGCTAATCAGGGTATTTCCCGGGGTGTTAGTCTAGATTATCAAAAATTATCTTTCTTGACTTATGGTTCATAGAATCAGAGTGAAATAACGTCTATATGACTTGTAAGAGGCAATAAAATTTGATAAAATGATTGGAGTGCAGAAATCGCAACTATGGGGTGTACTGTAATGGAAATCCGAGCGACTTGTCTCCAAGAGTTGAACTCGTTCCACAAATTGCAAATCTAGACGGCATCTTTTTGTTAGCAGTAAATGAAACAGAGGGTGATTGGCCATGTTTTTCGAGTGCATTTTTTATGCTACACACTATTAGGCTACTACAGACGATAGAGGAGGTCTTCCTCTTCACAACAGACGTTGTTTTATTGCAAAAGGTCATGATTTCATGGATTGGTGGCCATAGCGGAAATACATGTCCAGAAATAGATGTTCATTTCACACGATCTCAGATCAGTCAGATAGTGAGACGATAAGTTTCAAGTACATTTCCAGTGCAATTCCCCCCCGGAAATGGGCACACAGTAAAGCTTGGACGTGTATATACCCATATCACAAAAATTTGAAGCCACACCGCATCTTACAACGAAGCAATTACTGCTTCAAGTTCAAGTGACCCATCGGCCTATGTGACCCATCAGGTGATGGGTGACAGTAGGGCATAAGGAAAACTATTTATGACTACGAATGGTAGTGGATGACTTCCCGTAGGAACCTGGAACAGGTTGACAGATTTTTGATTTCTTTCAAAAGCGGTCTGGAAGGGTTTGGAACCGGAGTCGGATCCCGTAAGACATTTGGAAGAATCTGGAATGCACGAATTGCCAGCTGTATTTGGTGGTTGAATGATGTGGTCAAGAGCCAAGGGCACCAAAAATAGAAATTCCATCAATTCTTGGCCAGTTTTTGAGTCTGAAAGAATTCGGAACCATCTGTAGAGGGGCCTTGACTCCTCTACAGACTAGAAAATCTGGAAGCTCAAAACTGTGGAGCAACGTCGTCCGCTACTCGGCTAAACCCGTTTGCCACATTTTCAAAGCAAATTCTGGCTTCCAGACGGTCCCAGATCCCTACGGGAAGTCATCCAGTAATTACACAAATTGTTCATGATCGTGAAACCGCTGCAAGTCACAGGTATTACATATCCAAGCAAAGTTCCAGGCTATGAATGATTTAGGCTAGATTAATCTTTCGCTGGTCATCGCGGGCATTTGCTTATTTATTCTGGGAATGTATTTCAAATATTTTAAACATAAATTCAAGTCACCTACTTGATGTCAGTTTGTATGGCGGACTATGGCGGACCGTGTGCGCATTTATTACTGTGCCATCAATGACTGTCACTGGCGTTTTTTCACTGTTATATCTTTGCACACACACCTCCTCTACATACAATACAGTCAATATACATTCTTCTTATTGAGGATGAGCGCTGGAGACAAAAATGAAATTATTTGACCGAGTTCCCGCGGTGCTGCACTGATCGCAATATTGCGTGCCGCACCCGATTTTCTAGGCCCAGAGTTCAGGGAATTTTTTTGAGTCTTCGGGAAATGGTAGATGCATAGTCCATCTCCAGTGCAGCAATTGTTTTAAGGTGGCGACACTGTTTTGTGGCTCGTCGTCCATGGGTCAAGTCAAATCATGAAATCAATGGCATCAGCCAGTCACGTGGGTGATATTCTGGCGGAAAGTGCGGTCTGGACGAGCGCTTTTACCTTCGACCTGCCATCGACAACGTCCAATCTCTAATCAGGTTACGATCTTCTATGATGTAAAAGAATTTATTACAGCCCACGGAGTGCGATAAACAAAATGTGCTATTTTTCGTTGCGCCTGGGAAGATATTTCTGATGGCATCATTTTACCATATGCATTTTGTGTGGTAGACCATATCTACGTCCATAAATTTTTGTTTGCTATGTAATTTTCATGTTAGACCCTCTGTAGCTATCCGCATCCATTAGTTTACTTAAATTTGAAAACTTCGGGTGGAATGGGAGTCTATGAAAGAAATTTGTGATGTCACAATCAGGGAGTAATGTCACGTGTCCTGTAACCCGTGGGAAGTCGGTCTATTTCCATACTTTTTCAGCAATCGTGTTCGTCGCGACAATTACAGCGGTCATCGATGGGATAATGCCATAAATGTCTGTTGAAGCGTGAAATTTAAGTTTAGTGCATGCATAAGTACAAATTTAACCTGAAATAATCACCAAAAAACAGTATAGCACCAATTAATACACTGTCAGTTCGCGTTTTCAAAATATACATCGCAAAAGATCACAAAACAGTGTCACCACCTTAAAACAATTGCTGCACTGGAGATGGACTATGCACCTACCATTTCCCGGAGACTCAAAAAAATTCCCTGAACTCTGGGCCTAGAAAATCGGGTGCGGCACGCAATATTGCGATCAGTGCAGCACCGCGGGAACTCGGTCAAATAATTTCATTTTTGTCTCCAGCGCTCATCCTCAATAAGAAGAATGTATATTGACTGTATTGTATGTAGAGGAGGTGTGTGTGCAAAGATATAACAGTGAAAAAACGCCAGTGACAGTCATTGATGGCACAGTAATAAATGTACACACGGTCCGCCATACACACGGTCCGCCATACGGTCCGCCATACTATGTAAATGACAGCCACCCACAGCTCTAAAGAAATTTATGAAGATTAATATACTCCCTGCAAATGAGAATGCCGGGGTACGATTTAAGACCATCGCGAAATTGCTTCTGTATATCGGTTCAAGGTTGGTTGGAAACACGGCCAAGAACGTGGAGAAGTACATATCAGCCCGGACGCTGCAAGAGTGCCAATACGACAGCTCAGGTAAAGCTAAAGCTGAAGCTATGACCGAAATGACACATATGATAAGGCAGACAGCACGCATGTTTGCTGCGTTTGATCAGTTGCTTAGAATAGTACTACTGGTGAGAGTTGAGTGAAGGTGTAAATAATGTAGAATGTCCAGTCATAAAGGGAGCCTTTATTGAAGATAAGCTGCCAGTGAGCAAAATTTGCATCGACGCTTGGGATCAAATCATTCGGACTTGCCGGGCCCTTGCAGCTTGCTTCCATGCCACTTCGAGGCACAGCGCTCTTAAGTCGGACATGCTCAGAAACTCCACGTGAACTTACACAAATCTTAATATAAAGACCAGATAGGAGTTCTGATCTTGTAAGGGGGTGGCGGCCATTTTATGCAAGGAGATTGTCACACACGATAACAACATTATCTCGCGATCGATGTTCAAGGTTATAGAATCTAAGTCCCCGCATTTCGTGTGATTTCATTCGTAAAGTTCTCTCCCTGCACCAATAACGATACCTAGAATGCTCCGCAAAATGCTACCCTCGTCTTATTTGGCCAGAACCTCATTCTATGAGTCACTCGCCAAAGACAACGACCATACCCTCCGCCCCAGCACAATCAGGCACTTCCTACAGACATATATGGCTATCTTTCTTGGGATACTTGTAGCTCAGACAGTCTCTATTATCCTCCTCCTCCTCCTCCTGCTGTTTTGGTTATCATCCCCTGAGCCATATCTTTACTGTGAGTATCAATCCAAATACTTGATCTGGGCGCTAAGACAGCACAGTTCCGGCTGAAGGTGCTATTAAATATGAGATCAGGACGTTCACATTTGGCGTTGATGGCGATTTTTCACCATACCAAGGCGTGCCTTCATCCGAGTTGGACCACCTCTGGGAGGCCCTTTACTCTGGTGTGTGTTTGCGACGACATGGTCCACTATAAAATTGGTTGCTAATTCATAGATCTCAGTTGGCTTTCAGCGCATTTCCAAGAACGACGCTGCAAGACTTCCGAATAAGACTTCACCCATTCCCGGAGATGCAGACGGATATATCACAGAACTAGATGTGTTCCATCAGCTACACTGTTTGGTATGATCTAAACGCTCTCCTCTATGCTCCATCCTGACCGCGACACGCAGAATTTCATTAGGAAAGCTTTGCGCCCGGATTACTATCCAGATATGCGAATGGGTGTCCCCGAGATAGACGTACATGTGGACCACTGTGTTGATTCCATTCGCCAGTCATTGATGTGCTCTGCAGATATCAGCACTGTTGGTTGGCAATGGAGCGATGACCTGCAGAATAATACTTTCCAGGGTGGTGTTGCTCATAAGTGTCGTAATTTTGATATGATTCAAGACTGGGCTAGACAACAAGCACTGCCTTACCACTATGATTCATCCATTCGTATTGTTGATGACATACGCATTCCTGTATACAGGCCCGATGGTAGCACATACTTCCCCTAGGGTTATGAACAAACTGAATATGATATGAAGTGGAGGTTTGTACTGGCATTGTTCTTTCGTGGCTCATGCGACGAAATGTTTTGTATTTTTCGCTTCTATTTTATATTAAAAAGTACGATTATCTTTCCCCGGCCCTGTTACTGCATGATAGAGCATGAGTAATCTCATCTATCTGTCGCCCCCTTTCTTCAGATTGACCATGCATTGCGCTAGACTCAGCAATGCAACTTAACTTCACACCCTATCCCCTCTCAGCCATTGCTCGTCTCATGACATGTGTCCCAGGAACGTACGCCTTTACGGTATCAAAGCCAAGCACGCCAGAATCTCTGAACACCGGTGTGAAAGTTTATAAGACTGTGGCCGTAAATGAATCTGGCTTGCCGGGCTTATTGACACTAAAATATCCTTATCTGGAATTTATAAATACTGAATGGAAGCCTGTCAAATCCAATGGGGCTGACTCGAGCTCAGTGTGCGGTCAATGTCATGCATATTGCATGAGGCCTAAACACTGCCCAAGTCCTGTGTATATATCCGCCCAGTTCACGATGTGATGGAGCATGAGCAACCTTTGTCCGTCTATGACATCCTCCGTCAGATCGACAAGGAGCTGCACCAGACAATGATGCAACGAGCCGAGTCCGAGCACAAACTTATTGGGTCACTCAAGCTCTGCCAGAACATCCTAGCCCCTATCGGTCCTTGTTTTCGAAGTTCATGACATCTGTCCCGGGATTGTATGCCCTTACAGTATTAATTGTCAGGCACGCCAATACCTCTATACACTGTCATGATAGATTACAAGAATATGCAAATGAATCTAGCTTTCCGAGTTTATTGACACTCAAATTATCATGTGAGAGCAGAATATAATGGACCTGATCCCGTATCTAAGAGCGCCCTCGGCGGAAACTATGGCATCTTAACACACGTCAAACATTATTCTGGATTGATATTCATAGTAAAGATACGGCCCTGGGGACGAGCGCCAGAACAGCAGCAGGAGCAGAAGCATAATGGAGACTGTTTGAGCCACAAGCATAGTAAGGAAGACAGTCATATACGTCTGAAAGAGTCGCCTAATTGTGCTGGAGGAGAGAGTATCATGGTCATCTTTGGCAAGTGGTTCATAGAATAAGACTCTGGCCAAATGGACCGAGGGTGGCATTATGCTGGACATTCAAGGTATTGGTACAAGGAAGGAAATTTACGAGTGAAAGTGCGCCGAAAATGCGGAGACTTGAGTGGCATGACTGTCGACGTCAATTGCGAGATAATGTTGTTATCGTGTGTAACAATAGTTTTTCCCTCAATAACACCTTACAAGATCGGAGCTTTTATCAGGCTTTAGATTAAGATTTGTGTAACTTCACATGGAATGCGCAAGTCCGATTAAAGGGCGCTGAACCCCAAAGTGGCACAGAAGCAGCGTTCGCGCAATTCTTCGCTGCTTTTCTTCTATAAAGGCTCCCCTTCCAGCTGGCCATTCTTTATTATCTGCACCTTCATCGCATTATCGCCAGTAGACTTACTCTAACCAACACAACAAATATGCGGGCTGTCTACCTTTCCATCTTCGTCGTCTCAGTCATGGCTTCAGCTTCGGCTTCAGCTATTGTCAGAGCTGCACCGCCTGAAGCTGTAAGTGGATTATCAGTACCTGCTATTCACATGCGCTGACTGGGTTGCTAGGTCAATAAGCCTGACATCACTTTCATATACACGGTTTGTATCTCAACGTTTGCAGCTTTTATCGCTCACTCTTATATTTCAATTTAGATCAAATCTGGTCCTGGAAACTGAATCAGATAAATGCCAAATACTCACTGCGTGCAAGGTTTGTACTTCTCGCATGCTATACCCGTTCTTGGATATGTTTCTAACAAACCTGAAACGACATACAGAAGAAATGTTACGATGTACGCTAGCCTTCTCTTGAGGGTTGGATGATATTTTCAAGCAGTATACTAATCTTCATACATTTCTTTTTCTCAGAAATAGTAAGGAGGGTTTGGGATGGCCGAGAATTTCTGTGTATATAGTAGCTGGACGGCGTATGTAACAATGTACAAATGCGAACGGATTTATTTTTACGAACAAATTTCAAGGTTATAGCACAGTCTTCGTGTTGCAGCGTATGGGTGGTGGGCGAGCTCGCCCCGATTCAGCGAAGAGTCGGCAAACCAAATCGGCTTGGACATGACCGAGTACGTGTCAAATTCACGTGTGCTGGCGTAAGAAATTTGTCGAAGAACGGAGGGAGGCAGGAGAAAATGTGAACACTTCTGCAAACGGAGAGAAACGATGCAAGGAGTGGTGAACACTTGAAGAGATGAGTACATGGACTGGGTCGTGGTACCTGTGACTTCCACCGGTTTCACGGTCATGGATCCGTGCGATTAGGCAGTTTATGCAAAGCCATGAATAGCCATGATACTAATAGCTAATGTTAAATGATATGGTGTTGGGCAGTCGTCATGGCCTTCTCACGGCTACCTCACGGCTCTGCTGTGCGAGTATATTACTAAAATCGAAGTTGGCCGGATTTCGCCCACGTGCTACCCTAATAAGAGATTATCACTATATATCATCAGCACAGTCCCGTCAAGTTATCCGCCTTGCAAGAATTTTTGAAGAGCTCGTCTGTGCTCTGACCGAATGATAAATCTGATTGACTACTGATTGCACCCCCTCATGAGCTGCATGGTTGCAGACTCAGTTAAGGGATGTTTTTGAAGTTTAAGATCCATGGTTTGGTGACATGAGCCCGGTACTTTGTACAACGGTTGATTTAGCCAATACAGCAATTGCATATAGAGAAAGTGTGCTCAATTCTGACTCCAATTCTGCTGTTAGATCTCCAGAATTTTACATATGCATGCTAGGACTACTAAGGTGGATGTATGCGTATTTTCAGAGCGATTGAAAAATCACGAGACACTTTATGCGTCGTTCAAGGGCGAGGGTTTTGACAGCCGAAATTTCACATGATGTCTGGGACTTTTTTGGGCGAGTGTACGAAGCGAAATGCCCGACAAATAATACACATTTCAAAACGAACACGATGTAGACAACAGCCACCGCATTGCTTCAGGCCACAATAAATCTATGAGAATGTATATACTCCTGGAAAAACATTACATCATGACATTCCCTCTGTATATCGGTTCAGGGTTGGTCGGAAACATGGCGAAAAACATTGTCACGAACCTTGCACGCGATGGGCGTATGTGCTGATATTACATCCCATTCTAATTGTAAATATAAGGGTGAGCGATACAAGCTGCAGACACTGAGGCACAAACGACATGATGGTTGAACTCGACGGCAGGCTGATTAACCTCGTTTCTCCGAGAGTTCTGCGCTTCTATGTTGAATATAAGGATGAGCAATACAAGTTGCAGAGACTGAGATACAAACCACGTGCACATTCCTTCGGGAACAGAGTGCCTAACAATCCAATCAGCACATGTAATAGCAGATAATATTTCGCTACTTACATTTCAGATTAAAGGCTGAAGCCGTCATAAACAAGGCAAAGATGGAGAGGTAGGCAGCACGCATATTGTTGTCGAATTAGAACAGATTGCTGGTGATAGTGAAGTGGAAGTACAGCTGAGATGATCAAGAATAATCACTTGGATTGGAAACCTTTATAGGACCCAAGCTGCACATGAGACTTTGAATCCAAATACTCGGACAAGGTCCTTGTTTCTGTGCCGCTTTGAGGTGAACCGTCAGGATCAGACCAGACACAACCACATGGCGTTTCAGGCATGCACGGTTACTCAAGTTCTGATCTAAAAATATGATGGAAGTCTTGTTATAATCTTGGAAGTGGGTCGGAAGACCATTTCATTCAATGGAAACAGCTATTGTTACCATTCACCAAATTATTTTGCAATTGTGGTTCGTTGGTCGTTCATACTCATATGTACACGACCCCTAAAAAGGAAATTTGATGCTATCCACAGGCAACACTGATGCCAGTGATGGCAACCAACAACCACCGTTTGGCATTGTGCCGCAGTGAAGTAGAGGCCTTGTACCAGACAGACTACGCATTCACCGCTTCAGCACGAGTCAGATACGTTTATACTGCCTATATACCTGCTTTAATGGCGCTATTCTATAGACTGTCCCCTACTCTATAATGAATGAGGGAATTCATGGCGGCTTCAAAATATAAGCGGAGTGCAATAATTCCGGTCGGCACGCCGGATGTCCAACCCAATGACAAAAATTTCTGGTGAAATGTGGTCGCGCCACTCAGTTACAGAATTAGGACTTCCATCACATAAAACTTGACAACCCATGCACGAAGCGCCTTCTGCTTGTGTCCAATCTGACCCTAGCGATGCACTTCAGACAATGTGGACGCGGCGCCGCTTAAAAACCAACCGAACCAGGTCAACGTTCGCTTGAAACCAGGGACTTTGATTTGGTTGAATTGCAACCAAAATGGTACATGTCAACTGCAGGGTAGCTGATGCACCTCATAGTCAGCGGTATGCATGCTGATTGTAAACCGTATTTCGGTTGAAGAAGAGTCGGTTGATTTTGTTCAACCTGCTGTAGGTTGATATCCAGCTTGTAGTCGATTGGTTTCTCTGGTTAAGTCTCAACCACCATTTGGTCAATATGATCAACGGACATAGCTGTTTAGTTGATTGCAGTGAGTACGCAGTGTTCGGTTGGCTTTCATTCGACCTGGCTCCACAGTCAAAGTGACAGAGAAACACGCCCCCTTGTTCAGATTGTTAAATTGCAAATTTTATACAAATGTGAATTGCTATGTTAAGGCCCGTCAAGCTCCAAGAGGTTTGATTGAGTTTATTGCACGGCTCAGTTCTAAATCACCGACTTTGCATAGTAGAAACATATCATGAAACTGCATGGTCACACAGAGAGCATTCAATGCTACTGTCAATGGGACCATACTGTCATATCTGTTGTCTTCTTCTATCATTACCGACATTGGAAGAATATTCTGAAAACACAGGTTGCCCCTCCAAGCGGACCTGAGAAGACACTCATACCCGTGCTTTCACATGAAACTGTGGCTCCACCACGTCAGCCCCTACGCCGGAGGAACACACTTATTTATATATGGCACGCACGAGTATACGCTCCAAGACTTTGCTTGACTATTCTGGAGAGAGCAATACAGTCATTTTCTTCGGCAAGTGGCTCGTATAATGAGGCTCTGGCCTACTGATACGACAATGTCATTCTGCTGAGCGTGGTATTGCCCATCTTGACAAAAGGCGGGGACTTTGATCCTGATATGAGTACGAACGTTGGAATCTCCGCCCATCCCGGGCATCCACGTGACCACCGTAGGTAGACGCTTCCAGGTCCATAGAGTAGAGGAATACCACCGGATCGCCCGGGCTAGTGACCCGCTCCAAGGCTTTCCCTGCACCTCCAGCCTCTCCAACGTCAATTGCGAAATAATTTGGTCAACGGTAACAATAGCTGTTTCCCTTGAATGAAATGGCCTTCCGACCCACTTCCAAGATTATAACAAGACTTCCATCATATTTTTAGATCAGAACTTGAGTAACCGTGCATGCCTGAAACGCCATGTGGTTGTGTCTGGTCTGATCCTGACGGTTCACCTCAAAGCGGCACAGAAACAAGGACCTTGTCCGAGTATTTGGATTCAAAGTCTCATGTGCAGCTTGGGTCCTATAAAGGTTTCCAATCCAAGTGATTATTCTTGATCATCTCAGCTGTACTTCCACTTCACTATCACCAGCAATCTGTTCTAATTCGACAACAATATGCGTGCTGCCTACCTCTCCATCTTTGCCTTGTTTATGACGGCTTCAGCCTTTAATCTGAAATGTAAGTAGCGAAATATTATCTGCTATTACATGTGCTGATTGGATTGTTAGGCACTCTGTTCCCGAAGGAATGTGCACGTGGTTTGTATCTCAGTCTCTGCAACTTGTATTGCTCATCCTTATATTCAACATAGAAGCGCAGAACTCTCGGAGAAACGAGGTTAATCAGCCTGCCGTCGAGTTCAACCATCATGTCGTTTGTGCCTCAGTGTCTGCAGCTTGTATCGCTCACCCTTATATTTACAATTAGAATGGGATGTAATATCAGCACATACGCCCATCGCGTGCAAGGTTCGTGACAATGTTTTTCGCCATGTTTCCGACCAACCCTGAACCGATATACAGAGGGAATGTCATGATGTAATGTTTTTCCAGGAGTATATACATTCTCATACATTTCTTGTGCTCTGAAGCAGAGGGGTGGTTGTCGTCTACATTGTGTTCGTATTGAAATGTTCATTATTTGTCGGGGATTTCTCTGTGTATAGTTGCTCAATCGTGGATGCAAAATGCCACACTTGTGATAGTGTTTATTTCACACAGCACAGTCTGTGTCATCTAACTTATTCCCAGCCCGTAGACTGGTCGCACACGTGGATGCCATGTGGGAGCTCACTCCGACTCACCGATGCGTCGTTCAAATCAACACGGTTTGGACATTTCCAAGGGTAACTCCAATTCACGGGAGAGGCGGAAGAATAGACGCTCTTACGATCAGAGAGCAATAATGCAAGGGCTGCAGACGAACAGGATAGGAATTGACAAGGGACTAGGTCATGATAGTGTGAATCCCCTCCAGTGCACGACAATGAATCTAACTGATTATTGACGGTGACTGTGTACAGACGCGGTCCTAAAAGTCAGATAATTTCTATTAATGGATGTTTGCAAAGGTGGGCGGGCACATCAGAACGAACAGCCTAGTCGTGATATACATATTATAATGGCATCATGGTGGTCTAAACAGTAAGATAGTTGCGGTCGGACATGCGAATGTCAATATACAGCATGGACTGTAGATTGAACCTTAATATATGCGGGAACAAGACGTGGAGGTATATACAGAGGGACTGTCATGATGTAGTGTTTTGCCAGGAGAATATACATTCTCATACATCTCTTGTGCGTTGAAGTAGCGAGGTGGCTGTCGTCTGGGTCGTGTTCGTTTTGAAATGTGTATTATTTGTTGGTGCTTTTGCTGTGTATAGTTGCTCAATCGTGGATGTAACATGGTATCGTGTTGGTTTCACTGATGATACTATAGCACAGTCTGTGTCCCAGCTCGTAGAATGGTACCCCACGGGGATGCGATGAATGAGCTCGCTCCGACTCTGCGATCGTTGATGCGTCGGTGCGTCACTGGCCGTGCCAAAACACAAACAAAAGACACGGGAGCAAGCGCAGGGACAGAAGGTGCGATTACGAGGTTCAGGTAGGTCCAACAGCGAGGTGCACGCGCTGTGAACTGAGGGAGAGTAGAGACGAGGGGAAAACGAAGATATAGGCCGAAGGTTGACGCTGGGGAACGCTGGGGGACGCTGGGACGCTGGTGAATACGCTGGTGATGAAGACAAAGTCGCTGGGTACGCTGGTGATTGCTGAATACGAAGAGTTCCGAAGTTTAAACGCTGATTTCGAGGGGAGAACAAGTCTGCATTTCCTGGAAACATACGTACAGCTTTTATACCTAAGTAACTGAGATGTATATGTAATCACAAAAAGTACAGTAAATGGAGGTAAGATAATATATGGAAATCATGTATCCAAAAGGAGAATCTCAGAGAGTGAAGAGGTACAACGAAATTGAGACCAGTAAGGGTAGGTAGAACAAGGCAGGGTCATTGATACTGAAGGAGAAATATGTAGTGGTGAAACCGGGAAACAGTAGAGGAAAAACATAAATATAAAAGTAGAAACATACAAAGGTCTCGCTAAGTATCTCCGAGACGTGGTGTGGCGCCAGGTGAGCTTGCAGGGTGGTGTTCCGTGGATAGGCGCGCATTCGCGATCCGTGGGAAATTCGTCTAGTTGAATGTCAAGCGTCGGACGTGATGTGCCGACACGTCAAGTTACTAATTTTAGTAAATGCGAATATGGACGTTATGGGGTATGTGGGATGGTCGCAACGCGATGCCGTCGGGTTTCAGGGAGAGGCAGGGACGGTGAGTAGCATGTGGAATGGCGTGTGGTGACAGTGATGGCGAGTAATGGCTGTGCGAGTAGCGTGGGAAAGTCGACTTAGAGGTGAATCAGTGGTCAGCGCGAGCGCACGCGCATCATCGTCGTACAAGCCCGCACGACTTGGACACGACCAAGGGTGAATCCAATTCACACGAGAGGCGGGAGAATAGACCTCTCTTACAAACAGAGAGCAATAATGCAAGGACTGCGAACGAACAGGATATGAATAAACAAGTGACTAGGTCGTGATACTGTGGATTTCGCCCATTACTCGGTAATGGATCTAATTGATTACTTACAGTGACTGTGTACAAATGCGATCCTTACAAAGTCAGATAATTTCTATTGATGGTTGTTTGCGCATGTGGGCGGGCGCATCAGAACAAACATCCTAGTCGGGATATACATACACAGGGAGAACTCCCCCCCCCACCTCCCACAGGGTTTTAGCCGCTGCTTCAGCTGACAATAATAACAGCCGGGATGTCACCAGCTCGATGCCGCCCTCTTGCCCCGGCGTCCTACAGTGCATATTAACCACAGGGTATCTGGCGCACCTCATAATCAGTAGTATGCATGCTGATTGTAAGCCGTATTTCGGTTGGTTGATTTCGTTCAACCAAGTCTCAAACGGCATTTGGCTCACATGATCAAGGGAACGACGAACGCCGTTTGATTGGTTGCGGCAAGTGAGCAGTGTTCGGTTGGGTTTGATCCGGACCTGCCTCCACAGTGAAAGTGACAGAAACATGGCTCCTTATTCAGGTTTTTGAATTGGAAATCTTATGTGAGTTTGAATTGCAGGGCTCAGTGCTCTGAAATTTACGACTTTCTACATCGCAAAAAAGTCATGAGAGTGCATGGTCACACAGACAACATTCAATGCCACTGAGATAACGCTGCGATATCTGTTCTTAGCGGCATCGGATTATTTAAAGAATACTCTGAAAATACATATTACCCCTTTAAGTGGATCAGGCTGATAATTATACCCGTGCTTTGCATGAAAACTGCGGCTCCACTAGTTAAGCTCACACGCCCGGAGTGATGCTTTTATCTTATTTTTGGCAAGGACGAGTATACGCCTGAAGGTTTTGCCTGACTGTGCTGTAGCGGCGAATGTGGTCATCACCGTTGGGAAGTTGCTCGTAGAATGAGGTTCTGGCTTACTGATACGACTGTGACATCTTGCTGAGAACCCATGGTATTGAGATTCTTGACATTAAAAGCGCAGTGACAATGCGGGGGGGACTGTGATCATGATATGAATTCGAACGTTGATCGCGAAATAATTTGATCAATGGTAGGAATGATTGTTCCCCTTGGAGAAACTGGCCGCCCAACATACTTACAAGATTAGGACTTTAATCAAAAATTTAGCCCCAAACTCGGGTGACCGTGCATGTATGAAACGCCACCTGCTTGTATGCGATCTAATTCTGGTGCCTCACTTCAAAGTGGCACAGAAAAAAGGCCCTTCGTCCGGGTGCTTGCATTCAAATTCTCATGTGCAGCTTGGGTCCTATAAAGGTTTCCAATCCAAGTGGTCATTCTTCATTCCCCGCACTTGTGCTTCCCTGTCACTAGCAGTTTTCTGCAAAATCTGAAACTCAACAACCAATATGCGTGCTGCCTACCTCTCCATATTTGCCTTGTTTGTCATGGCTTCAGCTGCTGTCATGCCCACTGAAGATGTGAGTAACCTAACAGCATCTACTATCACACATGCTGATTGGATTGTCAGGCCAACCCACCTGCTGTCGAGGGCAAGGTTTGTATCTCAACGTCAGCAGCGCTTGTATTGCTGACCTTTACATTCCAACTTAGCGAATGTTCTGTCCTCCAACGGAGACATGCATTTAATATTTGCGAGGAGTGCATTCATTCCCATACATTTCTGAGGCTCTCAAGTAGTGGAGTAGCCGTTGTCTACTGTGTCGGTGTTGAATTGTGTAGTATTCGTCAAGAATTTTGCTGTATATGGTCGCTGAACCGTGGACTTAACAAGGTACAATTGTGAATTAATCTCACCGATGATACTCAAGGCTATGGCACAATCTGTGGGGGACACCAAATCATTTCCGGTTCATAGAATGATCGCACGCGGGGTGTATGCAGTGCACGGGCTCGCCCCGACTCAGCGATGTGCTGTGCACAGCCAACACGGGTTGGACATAACCGAGGGCAAGTTCTCTACTTGCGTCTGAGGTCGGACAGATGGGCAAATTCCGTGCTTCTACGAACAGAAAGCAAAAAGCAAGGAGTTGCGACCGAAGGGCCCATGAATTGAGAAGGCATTAGGTCGTGATACCTATGACTTCCATGGACCTAAGTGATTACTCACAGTGGCTTAGTATAGACGCCGGCTTCACAAAGTCAGATAATTTCTATTAATGGTTGTTTCCGCATGTGGGCGGGCACATCAGAACAAATATCCTAGTCGTGATATATATATTAGAATGGCATCATAGTGGTCTATACAGTAAGATAGTTGCGGTCGGGCACGCAAATGTCAATATAAAGCATAGACGATAGATTGAAGGTGAATATATGCAGGAAAAATACATAGCTATTTCTGGCTCATTATGCTGCGACACCGACCCCGCTGAGCACCTTGAACACATCCTCCTGGCGCTGTCTAAACGCCGGGAGCCCCGCAATCCGCAACGCGAGCGCATTCACCCGATTCGCGAACGCCACCGCGCGGCCCTGCAGACTCTTCGTCCTTGTCCTCCTCGGGTCTCCTCCATATCCCGCACCTCGCTCGTGATCGTCATCCTCGCCCTCGCCGGCCATCCCGTCGGTCCCGACACCGCCCACCAGGATGCCGTACACGCGCTCCATCCGCGTCTTTGCGGGTATGTCTTCGCCGTTCTCCACGCAATGCACTGCTACTTCCGTGTCTTCGTCGTCCATCCGCTGCGCCTCTCGACCGATACTGGCAAGCTCCATGAGCAGAGGTTGGAGGGGCGGGGGCACGCTGGACATGGTTAACGGGGTGCCGAGCACGCCTGTTACAGAGATACTCGATGGGAGGATAGTACCACCTGGCGATGGTCCTGAAGGCAGGGCAGGGAGGTACGGGTTGGGTTGGGTTTGGGATTGCGATATTGACGGCGCGGAACCAGGGGGAGCGAGAGACGAGGTGACGTTCGTCCGGGCCACGCTGAGGAGCGCGTGGGCGAGGCAAGCGAAGTAGGCGCGCGGGCGATCGCGCGGGGCGTTGTTGTTCTGTGGGGAGAGGAGACGTTGGAGCGAGGGCTCGCGCTCGAGGACGTCTGCGAGGGCGGCGTAGAGGGTTTCGCGGATGAAGAGTATCGCGGGGCTGTCGGGTGCAAGGAGGGTGGGCGATGGTAAGGGTGAGTGGTTTGATGAAGACGACCCTGTGGAAGAAGGTGAAGTTGGGGTGGGTTCTCCACCGTGTGCGTGACCGTTGGACATGCCTGGGATGGTGAGCATTGCTGGTCGTTTAGGGAGGGATGGTGCGCCGTCGGGATGTGACCTTCTGCGCGGCACCGCTCCCGGAGTAGAAGTCGGGCTCGCCGCCTCGTCGTACGTCGGTGGTGGCACGAACGAGGCACGTCTCGGCGCACCAGGTGCAGCAGAACCACCCTCGCCTGACGCGTCAAGTACCGCCTGCAAATCTTCCGCGTATCGATCCTGGAACGACCTCCGCTGGCTGATCTCAATCGCCACCGCCCTCAAGTCCGCTGCGAGCGCACGGATCTCGTACGCCGGTGTCCCGCCACCCACTACGGCGCCAGATGTCGGTGCAAGCCCGCATATTGCGCGCGCCAGGTCGTGCTGTCGCTCGGGCGTCATTGCCTGGATCTGCGGCACGGTTTCGGCCCAGACGCGGAGGAAGCCGACGAATGGCGGCGGGCAGTTCGCGAAGGAGAGATCCTGCGGGACAGAGTCGTTCCGCGATGACGAGGTGGATTTGGACTGGCGCGGGAGAGGTACGGATGGCGGGTTGGTGGTGCATCGTAGAGCGGCGAAGTACAGACATAGTGCAGGGCCTGATTAATGATTTTTGGAAGTTGAAATCGTGATCAGCGTGTCGTACGATGGAGAAAGGCTTGGAACGAGTACACACCTGTGATCATCAGATCGCCCTCTGCGCTCGCCAGCACATCTACATCAAGAAGCCTTTCTGCTTTTGCCTGTGCGAGTGAGCTCTTCAGGTAGCTGTGGAAGCTATCTTGGATGAATTGCTCCGATAGATATTGTGCATGCGACGATGTCGAAGATGATGCACGCCTCGAGCTCATCTCTTGTCGGTACGGTTTGATTTCGATGAAATTGTGAACTAGGAGGCGGAAGTAGTCGTAAAATTGCAGAGAGCTGGGCAGAATGTAGAAGTAAACGATTTGGTGGCCATTGGAGAACGATGACCGATGCTTTTATGTCGGATTTCTCATGTCGGGGTCGTGACGGTCGCAGAATAAGAGGCTGTGCTGGCCCAAAATGACGCAGCTTCACAGCCACCTTTTTGGAGTGGGTGCCGAACACAGGCCGAACGCCACTAATTCTGACCTCAACATCGGGTCAACAATGTGAACAGCAAATGGATTCGAGGACAAGGAATAAAGGTGGGCGCAACAGAAGGAGGACTTGGGGGAAGAAGTGACTTCGGATAATACAGATATCCTTATAGGGTTAGGCTGTGATACATTCCTTGTACAGCAATTGCACAGTGTGCTCCTTCATTTTCTCATATGCGTATCACTTTACTCCATCGGAAATAATTAGGGGACGGCGAACGACCTCCCGGAGGGTTCAATGAGTACCGTGCAACTACCCTGTTCGTTGCAGTATATTGGACTCTTCTCTAGTATTTAGTTCATAAAAGGGACGAATGGTATCAGCAACATAAGAGTTTCCCCCATGATTGAAAAATGCTGGTGCTGCGCACTTGATTGGTGCTGCCTAATCGAGGCAATGAATGTCCAAATTTGGAAATAGAAACAATCAAGCGCGGTGCTCGAGCCACTCATACGCACACGCTGAGTTAGGCCCGTTACTAAGCGCAACTTTCAAGCGCGCATGAGGGCCTGGCGAGAGCAAAGGGCCAACGCTCAGGCTATTTAACGCGGCTAGCGGTCAGCAATCCCCAACCAAAATGTCCCCGGAAAGTGAGTCAAGCCGTATCCCTCGTGAAATCCTGGTCGTTTAATTATGAGTCTGTAGTCACACTCACAACCATTCCTGTCGAGCTGCAGATAGCCATCACCGAGCTGTTACCACGAGAAGATGCTCTACGCCTCGCGCTCACCTGCTGGTCTCTCCGCAACATCGCCCTCAGCATCGTTCACCGTGAAATCACGATCTCAATCACATCCAGCGCCCTCCATTATAGACTTCATTTGCTCCGAAACCCCAACGTCCAAAAGAAAGTCCGCACTCTGAAACTACAGTTCGATACACCGGGATCCCAATGCCACGCCTCTTTGGAGCTTCTTATCTGGATCTTTACCGCCCTGGAGTTCCCTATTCTCCAGAACTTCGCCATTGCGACATCGTTCATACATTCAGTTGCCTGGCAGGGCCTTTTCATGTTTCTGTACCGTCACCGAACACTACAGGCAGTGGTTTTTGATTTCCACCGCTGCCCCGAATACCAGAACTACGACCATATCAAGGACCAGATGAATGTCTGGAGCCATATCAACCCAGATTTTCTTCCTTCCGTTCGTAGCTTAACGGCGGATGCAACGTTTCTTTCGGCATTGGCACGGGCGAGGGTTCAGTCGCTGGGCCAACTCAAAGCCCTCCACATCGTCGATTATTGCATTAAAGACCAGGGCGCAGTCTGGGGCACCATCAGTGGTGCAGCTGATCTTTTTAAGAACCTGCCAGTGCTGATCTTCACCTGCCTGCCCACCGAAAACACGCCGCCACCCTTCGAGGAGATATATGGGCATCTTGCCCTTGCATTTACCGGTGTAAAACATCTGTCGACGAACTTCGGAGAGGGCCAATGGACACCGGTGAGTCGCCGAATCTTTTTTCTGGCATGAGCGACACTTACGAATACGTATACGTGCCACACGGCAGGAGAGTCTGGAATACTTACTCTATATGTTCCCGAGTCTCTACACGCTGAGTATCCCTGTTCAAGTGGCGCAGGACTTCCTTACGGACCTCGATACAGACGAGACGATGGCGGAGCAAGCACCCACGATTGAACAAGCTCGGCCTGCTCTGCCTGTCATACCGCCTGCTGTCTGCACCCGTGCAAACGACTTGATCTTCCGGAGGACCCCCGACATACAAAAAGTCACGGCCGAGATAACCAAGCAGCTACAGGAGATGTCTCCCGTCCAGAGTGTCATCTTGCATATGCCCGGGTGGTGTCCTGCGTTGTTTCCGTTCTAGTAGCATGTACATTTCTTACACTGCGTTTCTGCACACTGATGTGTGTTGTTGGTTAATTGAGGTCATTGGGTCTTTTTTAAAAAAATATTAGTAATTATTCTGTAATGTGATACGTCGTCGCCAAACTCCACTAAGGGTCGCCTACGATTTTCATATCCGTCAGATAGATAATATACCTCGAACTGGATTTGTCTGATGGAGTTGCGGCTTGTAACAGTTTAATACAATCTATACAGCCACATATATGGCGTCGCTTATCACAGCGGTTGATCCGATGTTCTCTAAGCGCAGGACGTTCTTCCTTCAATGGAATTTACTTGCGTTCCCCCATTAACGTCTGTCAACGTCTGTCAAGAATCCGAGCTCATGAATCATCTCTCAGGACGAATAAAAACCAACTCTTGCCGATAAGATATTTCTATGCATTGGCTGATCATCACTGACGACTGTTGGCAATTAGGGTTTTCTTCGGCAAGCTTCCCCGGAACACGCACAATCAAGAATTCAATACGAGCGGGGAGTGAGCAGAACGAGATAAAAAGTCCTATTGCTAGTTGTACTCCTGTGTGCTGAAGTATTAGGTGGTGACCAGAAGCACTCTGAGGGCTCCCCGTCATTGTGGCTTTGCTTGGCAGTGACAGAGGTTTATTTTAATTATGCAACCAACTTGTGAATAATTTGGACTATCGCATCTTGTTTTGGATCAGCGGTATCAAGAAGAATTAGGTGTGACGGTCTCACGGCAGGATAGCTCAACGTGGCACGGAGCATTCGTTCGATGCTGACAAGTTAGGCAAGCGCCTGTTCAAATATGGACCTCAAGAGCAGCACCACCGTGGCACTCATGGGATAGGGCCTCTACTTCTCGTTATTTAGGGCCCAGTGCTTCGTGAGTGACAAATTTCAAAGGCCACCTGGCTCTCATATATAACGTCTCAACCACAATCTGGGCTTTGCTACTGGCCTTCAACAATGTCCGACATGATAGAGAAACGTAAGTGTAAGCCACTTTCTCTAGTCATCATAACTGAATCTTTATCAGCTATATCGGTAGTTTCCCTTGTCACTCTCCCCGTGGAGATGGTTGAATCGATACTCGAATTTCTGCCTCGCCCAGGCATTGTCAATGTCGCACTCACTTGCCAAGCGGCGTCGGCGGTAGCGATTAATTTGCTCCGCCGGTGCATTGCAGTCGCCCTCCACGACCAACACTACCAATACAAGGTCGATCTTCTTCATCAGTCGTTTACGGACAATAAAGTCAGGGAAATCCGACTTTCCATCGCATCTAGACCTTTACCACCAGGAATCAATGACATGACAGCTCTTTCTATCGAAGAGTCTATCGCAGGAGATGCAATCGCGCATATCTCCACCGTCTTTCGTCTAACTTTCCCTCGTCTCGAAGTCGTGCTCATCGACAAACGACTGACACCATATACAGACCGGCAGGATTTTGTGTCTTTCCTCATTCGTCATTCTACCATCAAGGTTCTGGCAGTTCATATCTTGGCGGCCCCTGGACACCATTATTATGACCATACCGCCGATTCTCTTGGAATGTGGCACGAAATCACCCCGGAATGTCTCCCATCGATCGTACAATTGTCAACGGATGGCATCTTTCTTTCTGTGTTGGCAAGCAAGAATGTTTCTTCACTCAGTCAACTCAGACACCTCCATGTCAAGGATACGTGTATTGGCGATCAGGATTGGATATGGCAAAGTATCCGAAACGCTTCCTTCGATAAACTCTCCACTTTCATCATCTCCCAAATTCCCCAGACGGAAACGTCTGAGAGACTGGCCGTTGTGGAGATATTAATGAACTTTGCATTCGCCGTCTCGAGGATACAACATCTTTCAATGAATCTCGGTGAGGGTGGATACTGGCGCCATGAAAAGGTGAGCTGATCTGGACACATGTAAATCGTTTACACAAAATTGAAAATATTTGAAGAGATTTTTCAAGGATATTCTCAAAGAGATACCTGGTCTCGAGACTTTGAGTATCCCTGCGGGTGTGGCTCTGGACTTCCTCCTCCCGACTGCAGGTGCTGCCTTGCAGGATGATCCATCGGCCACCACGGGTCAAGCTCTTCCACCACCGTATATCCGTGAAGCCGATTTGGCCTTCCGCCAGACCGCTTAGGTACGAGAGTTGGCGGGCTACATGTGCCGGGAGCTAGAGGGAATCTCAAAAGTCAAGACTGTCATCTTACACGTGCCGGGGTGGTGTCCTGCTGATTTTCCGTTCTAGTTGATCCCTTCTTATTATCCATAATCGTATGTTTGTCTAATGCGCAGACATAGTATTTTTTTCCGAGAAATGTACTTCGTATAGATGGTACTTAGGGTTCATGACACGGTGGACTCTCCTGAGCTTTACGTAGGCTGCTGAAGCGCTGATATGTGATATAATTACATACCAGTATAGCTTAATTAGAAGCTATCCCTGCTTCTGCTCCCGCTATGTATCGCTTCCCCATGATTCCCATTACGCTGATGCGTCGGTGCGTCGCTGGCCGTGCCAAACACAAGAAGAGTGACACAGGAAGCGTTCGCGTTGACAGAAGGGGTGCGAGGACGAGTTCTGGTAGGTCCAACAGCGACGTGTGCGCGCTGTGCACTGAGGTAGATAGAGTAGGTTGAATAGAGCAGGGGAACGAAGTTGTATGGTCGAAGTTTGGCGCGAAATCGATACGGGGACGCTGGTGGAGACGGCGAGAGTGCTGGTAGACGCTGGTAGACACTGGTGACGATTTAATACGAAGTTTGGACGCTGATTTCGAGGGAGAGAACGAATCTGATTTTCAAGTAAAAAAACATACAGACTTTATACTCTAAGGTATTCTACTGTATCTAAGAAGAGGTATCATAGCTACAAGTCCAAATTGCGAGCATAGGAAGAGATCTGTGTGTAATAGCCAATAGAAACAATGGAAAAGAGCGAAATGAAGGAAAAGCGAAGCAGAGTGCAACCATGTCAGCTGAAACAGGAGAAATATGGATGAAAGGAGGTAAAGACATCGGAATAACGGTATAAGAAGCGATGATCGCAGCAGGGAAAGAGAGTACTCAATGTAATATAAGTTGTAGGCGCTCAGTTCGGTGTGTATTGAGGTGTAACGAGTCGAAATGTTGGATAGGCGCTCGATTGTGTATCGTGGGAACATCGACAGTTGGAGGCTAAATCCGGTAGTGGGGGCGCTCGGGACGTGCGGAAACCGGTGGTGGAGTGTGTTGCCACGCGATTTCAATAAGGCTATTCATTTGAATGCCGGGGGGAGCGGGTCTAGGGAGGGGAACAGTTGGTGACGACGGTATATGGGCGCTGTGTGTGCGATCACGTGTCACGTGTGAAGTCGTCGAAATCGCGAAATCGGCGGACAGAGCGCGCGCGCGCTCATCAACGCATCCAACAATTCAGGTGAAATCACGCTGCTAATCCACAAAAATAGTAATTATGGCCATCAAACCTACTCTATTTTGGCAACGACATCGTGCATCCATCGCCGCCCACCTGTGACTGATGATTGATGATCAGCGCAAGTCAATGGCTCCAAGCCTATTAATTGTGCAATTTTCGCACATTCAACTTGTTGAGTCTAGTGAGCAAAGTGTATAAGTAGCAGCTGACCTTTCAATTGCCGACTACCTCTCAGTGGATTTCCTAGGAATCCACACAGTCATTTTTCTCCAGGCGATAGGTACTGTGAAGTACCCCAGCCCTGATTCTGGCGGAGCGCTTGAAGCATCTATCCATTAGTCCCGCTAATACTCAGGGGCCAGCATAAGACCCGCGCCTTCATCCTAGTACTTCTCTTTAGCTCGGTTGTTATCCACTTCGGCGCAAACTGGACGATTGTCAGGGACATTTTCATCTTGCGCGATACGGCGGCTCAAGTGCCGAACGGCGCCGACGGAGCCGCAGATGGCGCAGCATTCATGGCCATATTTCTTGGAGAGATGCTCCTGGCATTACGTATAAGTAGGGTCTAACCTTACAACTGAATACTTATGGATTTGAAACTATGGAGATGTTATATCCTCTGGATGTATAACAAGATGATGCTTGTCTTTTGTGTGTCGCCATCATGTTACTATCGTTGTGCACGACAATTCTTGTCACTTCCTTGATCATTTATCGCATTTAGCGTGTCTCTAAAAACAACGGCAGCGGTTCAGGCAGATAGAACCCCACGATGGAGGTTTTGGCAGAGTCGGGAGCGATGTATGCAGCGACATTGCTTGCCATTCTATTTTTGCAATCACACCGTACATCCACCGCCGCCCACCTCCGATGGTGATGATCATTCATCAGTCAGAGGTTCAGGGCCTATTCATGGTGTAAATCTCGCACACTTAACTATATGAGCCTAGTGAAAAAGGTGAATAAGTAGCAGATGAAGATGAATTCTTCCTTCTCTCCTCGATTCCCATCTTTGCATTTGATATCGTCCGGGCCATTACCATATGGTCACAGACATCGCCGCCCAGTCTCGTCTGGATGCGGTACTATGGACAGTATTAGTCCAGACATTCCTCACTGGTACATAATTTACCTTTAATCGTCAACTGTAACTCAGTGGACCTTCTAGGGATTTACACAATCATATTTTTCCAGGCAATCGGTGCGACGGAATTCCCCATTTCTGATTTTAGCGGCGCGCTTAAAGCATTTATCAAATAGTCCCGTTGATACGTACCGGCATTATGTCGCCATCCTGGTACTGCTCTTTATTGCGATTGCTACCCACCTGGGCACGAACTGGTCAATTCTCAGAAACAATTTCATATCACACAATGGTACGCGCAATATAATGGCTCAAGCGTCTTTGGGAGGACTTAATCCCGTCGATATACCCGCAGATGTTGCCGCATTCATGGCCATATGGCTTGGGGATGTGCTCCTGGTATGTGTATATATCTGATTTCCAACTCATACTTATAAAAACAAGCTAAGAAGGTGTTATATCCTCTGGATGCATAACAAGATAATGCTTCTCTTTTGTGCTGCACTAATGGTCGGGGAAGTGGGTAAGTATGGCACGGGATATGCATAGTTAGGAACTCACGCATCCAAGTAATTTTCAGCCTGCAGATTTCCATTGGAATCAGTCACATTCTTGACCTAGTACCTGGGACCCTCATGCTCTTATCGCTGGGGACAACCGTGCTGGCCACCTCGCTCATCATTTATCGCATTTATATCGTCTCTAAAGACAGCGGAAACGGCTCAGACAGATATAACTTCACAATGGAGGTTCTAGCTGAGTCGGGAGCAATGTATGCGGCGACACTGCTGGTCGTTTGCGTCTTTTTGATTACTCCTGGTACCACTTTCAACGCTGCCCCGTCCAATATATCATTCTGGGTGGGTGTTGTTACGCCCATGGCAGTAAGTCGCCGACGCGTTACTCCTGAATCGATGAACCCTGATTTCCCCGATATCTGTACTCATAGGGAATCGCTCCCACACTTATAGCTCTGCGGATTACTTACATGGGAACGGCAAGGGGCACAAGCAGCGTCTCGCAGCACGTTTCTTCCCTTCATTTTCATTTCAACAGCCAAGTTCCTCCCACAACTGTGCACTCCATTAGTTTGGGCGCAAGGTGACCGACACCAGCTAATCCGGACGCGTGTCGAAGGAGCTTGTTTGTCCTGGTATACCAGCTCGACTCCCGGATCAAATCCACTCGACTGAAGTTCACACGATGCGGCATGAGGCACCCACAGAGGCACCTATCATGTCTCAAAGGAGAAGGATATTCAACACTGGCTGCGTCAAAGAGAATGTGGGAGGGAGACCAGCAGGCATAGGAAGGTCAAATGATGGGATTCAAAAAGCCATCAAGTGATAGCCGTGCGAGGAGACCCCTCGCTCTGTCAGACGACGACGCGCCCCTTATTTGTCGTTTGTTTCTTCATATAGCCTCATACGCTCATTCAAATATTCGGCCGACTACCCACCTCGCAGTATTATAAAAACCTGACTCATGTGTTAGTTAGAGTTAGTGAATTACACCGTCAGGTTTTCCACTCAAAACTCTGGTATTCGAACCTCACGACCGTATAGGTCCGATACGCTTCTCTGAGTACCCCAGTATGAGTTCGAGCCAAGTGGTAACAGCACTAGGTACTGCTTCTGATTCGACACTCAGCAGCTCCCAATTCTCAGTCTCACCCAAACTCGCTAACCTCAATGCTTACGAAACGTGAAATAATTTATACAAATGTCCAATCATCATCAAAGTCGTAGGCATGTAAATACACTAATTCGTAAAAGGGGCGTGAAGCTCATGAAAATCTTCTGGAGTGAGTCCAACGGGTAAATAAGTAAAACGTAATGAATATGGTAAGTATATTAATGGTATAGCGGCCATCATTGAGCCCAATATTCACCTTTCCTCAGGCAGCAACCTACATGCTCGGAAGGGACACTGTACGGGCATGTCTTTGTGCCAACAGGACAGAGGATATGCCGATCAGCGGTGCGTCATCTGATCCCCTGCAAAGCTTCAAACCTCTGCTGGAGGTATCAAAGGCAGCCTCCATATGTGTAGGAGGCTCCGACAACGCGCGGGGATTACTCTCACTCTGAGCATGGGCGTTCCACGGAGACGAGAGGGAGACTTGGTGAGAAGGAAGGACTGGTGTTTTTACCTCATGGAAGAGACTTGAGGATGTCGGACGTAAAGGTGAACAAGGGCAGAGCAACAGCGACGCATTCGGATTGGGTGATGACCACGTTGAGGACGTGCTATTCGCTTGGAAGGGATAGATCGAGTCGTATGCGTTACCGAGTGAAGTTGGGGACACAGCACCGTCTATGGCCATTTTAGTGTCCGGACTGGAGAGGAAAATGTTGTCCCATATCGAGGTAGACATAGAAATATCGAGATCGCAAGGTAGTTGAGTGTTGTGGTCGACAATGACTGGATAGAGCTGCGTCAAAATCGGTTTGAGATATGCCTCTGAAGATGATTTCATGTTGCTGTAAATTGTACGCATGCTCTGTCCAGTCTATTGTGGGTTTGGAGGGTCAGAATGTAGTCAAGGTTATGTAGAATCAAAGACGTGAGCTGACCTCGAAACCGCAGTCCCACAGCGGACTCAGTTCTCCCATTGGCGACAAGAGATCTAGTAGGGTCGGGGTGGAAGCTTTCTCTAACTTCATGACTCTGCTAGGTGCCGATCGAGAGTCTGCAATCATCGGCGTAAGATTGGAGCCAACGACAGCATCGCCAGGCGGCGCTGCAGCGTCAAGGCTCAGCAGCTCCCGAATCTCATCCACGCTGAGACTTGCCAGCCTAACCCTCGCCTTCTTCTCCTTCTCCCCATCCCCATTCTTCGACGAATGCTGTGGTTTGAACTTGTACCCCGGATACATCTCCCGATGCGCCCTCTTCGCCTCGTCCGCCAGGGACTGCCAGTACTTCTTTTCTGCGGAGGAGAGGGACTTCCATACCTCCGAGGCGGCCTGAGAGACGTTTTTGGTGAGCCGCTTGCCCTTGCGGTTATAGTGCCTGCAGTATTCCTGCCGGAAGAGGATGAAGCTGTTCGGTGGGCGGGGGATGTGTGGCTCGTCCGTTTTTGAGTCTTGTATCGTGGGGATCGGCGGCGGGGATGGAAGTGAGAACGTTGATTCAGGGAGAGACGGAGCGTGCTCGGGGCAGGGTTTGAGAACCGCGCCGGATGATTGTGTGGCCTGGTCCACGATATTTGTAGAGGGATGCTGTTGAAAGAGCGTCGACGGTTGGGGCGGAGACGGAGCCTGTACGAGCCGAGGTAGAGTAATAGTGAACGGACGTCCAGGGCTGGGCTCTCTAACGTCCCGATGTACGCCAGACTCCTTGGGCTCGACCCGTGGAGTGGAGATATTCATAGCGGCGTCGAAGCTCCAGGACATGAAGTCAACGTGAGGAGTCGAACATAAGATAGCAGCGGCCATATTAGACTCGAAAGATCGATGTTATTACTGAAGGTCTGGATGAAGACAAGGTCCAAGTGCTGAATCAGAGCCGTAAAAAGTTGAGCCGAAGCGGAAAGAGGGAGTGAAAAAATGAAGCGTGAAAGTTGAGTTGCGAGACACAGTCCCGGAACGAAGGAGTCGATACTGCCACATTTCATTCTCTCCCCCTTATAAGTTCATGAGTCGGCTCTGTGTGTCAGTTTCAGCCCTAGTACTCGACGTTGAGCACGTTGTTCCTTATTCGGATGTGGGCTTTCTGTCAACCGCCAGTGCCTTTTGTACTAGCTCTCCTCCCGTATATTTCGCAACTCCGCGCTTTTGTCTGCATCCTCGAACATGCCGTGAGTGAGTAACCACTGAGCTGCACATCAACTCGAGGCATCATTTGGCCTCACGGAGACAATTGGTGGACTTGATGGGACGAAGATATGCGGTGTTCGGATAGCCACATTCTATTGTAGTCTATTAATAACATCAATCGCCCACAATCGGTTAAAGGGCTTCGGTGGACGCGCACCAGAGTAGGGGGACCGCTCTTACCGTATGAAGGATTACGAGGATACATGGCTGTCATTGTCCTGAATATGCCAGGAGCAAGCTATGACGATCAATCTGTGTAGGCACTGGAGAGTGGAGCCGAGACTCAGACGCCTTTGCCAAGCATGTGCAAATAATCTCTCCTACAGAGCCTCGTCCGCCTTTGCTCTTTCAACCAACTTTCAACATCACACTCTCGTGGCTAAGAGAGGCCGCTTCCAAGCTTCCTGACGCTCTCATTCGCCGTCATCGTGTCTCGGCGAACATTCTGGACGGAGTCAGCCCTGGACGCCTATTGGACAAGCTCCGCGTTATCATGACGCTCAAATGTCTACTTTTACCTGCCGTGCGCTCTGTTAACGGCTTACATTCGGGTGGAATCCGTCCATGTAACTATCCTCTATGTCTTTGAATTTTTCACCAAGTAGCATTCCATGGAATATCTGAGCCTCGTTTGTCAAGGGAGGCATGTCTTTGCGGGCACGAGTCTCGCTGGGCACGCCCAAGCACTGTCTTGGCTAACGCTACGCGTCTGGGCGAAGTCAGTTCTCTGACGCCGTGCCCAGTTCATAGAATATAATGATATCCTGCGTCACTCTTGTGGTCTTGAGCTCTCTGGGAATGGCTGGGCAGCAAGTTTTAGTATTTAAGAAACGCAGCCCTTGTTTATGCCAGTTCTGCATCGCTTCTCCTACGGTTTATTCTTCCAGTTTCTTCCGTCTCTGGTTTCCTTCGAGTCTTTTCCGGTCCTCTAATCTCTCTCGAGCATTCTTACAGCCGCATCGCATATATCGACGGACCGTCGACCTGTCCTTCGTTTGAAATTCAAAACGCACTGATGGCTTCCACCACACGCGCTCTCCTCAGCGGAGCGGCTCTTGTTCTTGGAGCATCTCTCGCCAACGCGCAGCAGATTACCGGGACGTTCCCTCCAGTCCCGTTGGCGTCGAAGGGACCGTATGTCTATCCTAGCGGTATCGTATGTAGTGTCTCTTTTTGCTCCTCAAGCGTTCGTTGCGCTCCACGCAGAGCGAAAATAAGGAGGGTGGCGCATATGTCGTGTCATATTGAACAGATTCACGGGATGGGCACGAGCTGTTATATTGCGGTCATCCCAGCTTGATCTGTTGATCAGAACGGCGTCTCGCACCTCCACTTAACTTCTTCATGCGGATCATACCTTATTTTCCTGTACTGATAGGTCTCGTTACGATTCGTAGCCTTACAAAGTTGACACCGACATCGGCCTCATCCGCGGTACCCAGTTCGGCTACAACATTTGCAACAGCACAACGCAGAATCAGAACTCCCTCTGCCAAACGTCGTGGCTCAATGGTCTCGATGGTGCGTTTCTTCTTCCTCTCTGTTTCCTCCCTCCCCGCCCACCTTTACCCCTGCGATACTCAAAACACATAGCCTATCTGCGACATTAGCGCGAAGTCAGCGCGACTTTATTCATTTATCTATATCCGTTCTTCCTCCCACCACTTTCACATTCTACGTCCTCTTACCATCGACTAACGCTTCCCTTACCTCCCTTACCTCCCTCTCTTTGCACAGACTTCTGCCTCTGGGCACCTTCGGAGCCTGGTCATGTCGTCGGCGACATCGAAGGCGAAATGATCGCCTGGTGCACCAAGCCCGGGCACGGCACGCGGCTCATCCCCGCCGGCGCGCTCAAGGGCGTGCAGTTCATGAAGACGTCCGATTACGTCCAGGTGGTGGGCTTTATCGATCAGACGGCGATTAATATTATGGCGGGCGATTGGGGCGGGGAGATGGATCCACATGGAGCTGATTTGGTGAGCTTTGTTCTATTTTCTCCACGTTATCCCTTTGTTTTCGGGGAGAGATGCAGGGGAGAGGCAGTAATGAGAATGGTGCTAATACTGGAAACGGCAGCGCGGCAACCCCATGGGTGGTCTCGTCTTCTCGAGCGGCTACCAGAATAAGCAAGTTATTGAATGGCACAAGTACGTCATTTATTCAATTGTCTTCCTCGTCGTCCTCCCTTCTAACACCTGTCTGCTCGTTTTCTCTTATTTTTCCTCCTCACTCCCTTCAGCTTCATGGGTAACGACATCTTCTGCTTCAAAGCCTGCGACCCCGCCGGGCCCAACGCCAAGCACTTCTGCGAGCACAAATTCGACCGCATCGGGTGCCGCTTCAACGCGCCCAACACCGCACAGAACGGCACCTTCGAGGCCTGCCTCGGCGACAACCAGGATTTCCCCGGCACTTGGACCGCGCCTGACGGCAAGGTCATGACCTATACCCAGCCGCCTGAGTCCCTGGGCGCGATCATGACGGAGCCCTACCCCGTGAGGATCCCGAGGAGTAGCAGCTGTACGCAGTTTGAGAGTGCGAGCGTGTATACGGGCTTGCCGACGCCGGGTGGTGCTGCGCCGTCTACGCAGCCTTCGGGGTCTGCATCGTCAGGTGCGGTCAGTAGTGGCAGCGCTTCGACGACCACTGGATCGGCGTCTTCGAGCCCTACTGCTGGCGCGTCGAGCACCAATGGGTCATCTCCCCCTGCTGCGACCGGCAACGGCGCCTCAACGCTCGCGATTTCGGGTGCGGCCGGGATGATGGGTGTTGTGTTCAGTGCGCTGTTCTTTGCTTGAAATGTTGCTTAATATTGTTTGTTGTACATCCTGTTGGACAGGGACTATACCCACATATCCGAGGTTCTCTGAAAGTATTGTACGAGCCATGTACTTGTCGCCTCTAATGGACTAGCATGTTTTTGGTTATTTCATCAGTTACGAAAGTGGACCTTTGGACTTGCCTTGGTTGCCGTACAGGACGAAGTACGTACATGCCGCGATGCATTGGCGATGTGCTAAGTATTATTCTTTTTGTTTTAATTTCTGTATAAGAGCATAAATAGAGCTATTAATTATGTGATGCTTCTACTAGGTTTCGACTCTTACTCCTCAATTTGTATGGCTCACAGGGTCCCACCACATATCCCATGGTAGTTCCAGCAATACCGCCGGAGATTGTGCGAAGAATTGTAGATGAAATTCCCCAGGAGGGAATTAGGCCCACTCTGTATGCGGCGGCCCTCACTTCGCGCACATTTCGTACTGAGGCCCAGCGTGCACTCTTCTCCGATCCTGGGCTACTCTACATCGGACACCCTGATCAGCGCCACAACCGCTTCATCGACGCCATCCTGTCCTCGCCAGACCGTCTAGCACTCTTAGTTTGGAGATATAATCAGTACACGGTCTGGGAGACATCGTCGGTGAACGTCTGGGCGTACGACTTACCGGCACCGGACGACATGACGCCTGTAGAAGAGCGCCGTGTCGTTGTTGCCAGGGTGGCTCGAGCATTTAGATTGATGACCAACTTGAAGCACCTAACGTTGACGGACATGCTCGTCGCGTATGGGGGTAGTCGGTATTCCGTGGCCGATCAACTCCTGCAGGAGTGCACGTTCAAGCTGGAATCTTTCTCCTGGAAATGCCGCGACGACCTGTTCATCCTCATGATGAAGTTTCTAACCACACAGGATCGACTGAAATATCTTCATCTGCACTACGCGTACCATGACGATGTGCTTACTGGTGGACAGTTCCAGGATGTCGTCAAAACTACCTTACCGATGCTGCACTCCCTTTCCGCCCCATTTCCGGTATCCCAGTTGCTCATCCCAGAGAAACGGATCAAGTTTTTGCGCTGGACGGGTGCCCGGCGTGTTCAAGTTGGTGATATTCTCCATCTGTTGGAACTTGGCTACGTGGAGCTACTAGACCTCGACCTGGACACTGCTCCCCTTCTTCCGAGCGTGCTTAGGTATTTCACTAATGTGAAACTGCTTAAGCTGGGACTGGTCGGACCTCGCGCTGAAGTTGTTCAGGTGCATAACTTGATTATATGCCGTTAATAATCCCATATTGATTTTTGCACATTGACGCGCTCAGCAGCTTGCCGAACTTCATCAACTGAAAAGCTTGCGCATTCTCGTGCTTTGCCCATCGAGCTCCGCGTACATTGCTGTCGTGAGCAGTGAAGACATTAAGCAGGTGTTTGCATCGTGCAACCTCCTGAGATATGTCGATGTACAGCAAAATCATGATAGTGATTGGATACTTCGTCGATCAGTATCTAAGGATAGAACGGCGATGGACACCGCGGAAGTGCCACTTACAAATATGTACAGCTGGGAGAGACGAGCCGAATTTGTATAACAAGCTGATTGCGGATTTGGGTGATAAAAGGGTGCTTTACTAAAAATGCATATTTAGTTTTAGGCGGATCCTCTTCAGATTTTTGTATTACTTTGGGGCATATACTAAGACTGTATTGGGAGGGGAGGGGGGATGCCGACTTATGATATCGATTGTGCCTGCTCCCTGGAAAAGGACCTAAATTGCAGCGTGGAAACTTGATGTAATTGTTCAGCCCTATCAATTGGTTTACGCCTCGCGGCGATGGAAAGGGCGACGAGAGTTGGGGCAACTCCCTGATTGATATTAACAAATTGTATTAGAAAAAAAACAGAGATGGATATACGTCCCACTATAGGTGGTAAAACGCCGCCCCAGTAGTTTTTTGCCTTCCATAAAGCTCCACTCTTTGGGTGGCTTCTCTGAACCACGAGGAGGACAGCCTCAACAGTGAGAGTGATGGCATATAGTGCTCCCGACTTGAGCAGCACCTCTATAATGAATTGATATCTGCTTGTTTCGCCCCACGCGTCTCTCGCAAGCCAGACGATGCGATAAATGATAAGTCCGGTGGCCAGAATGGTGACACCAAGAGAAACAAGAAAGAACCCTCCAAGAACCTAATTGATGTTATTCCCTAGATTGAGGCAGATCTCCACGACACCTATCGCTATCCTCGATTCTTTGATTTAGTCCATATTATCAGAGTGCATGCAGAGATACGCCCACCTATTTGGCCCAACATCAGCAGGGTAAACGGAAAAAGAACAAGTTTGCTCTGGTTCCACAGCGTATAGCATCGCCAGGCCTATATTGTATGTCGTAATTTGAACGAGGTACCCAAGGGTAAATTATTATTATTTTCATACCAGTATCAAGTCACCAATCCAGACAATGATAAAAAACGTGACGTTAGCGACAAAATTGCTCCCGCTAGGGTCGTAGATAGCAGCGGCCATCATGGTGTTCCGTGTTTCGTTATGCGCAGCAAATACATCTCTGAGAAGCTTCCAATTTATGCCGAAGCGCACAATGTTGAGGCTGAAAAGAAGTATGAGAACGCTGGCGTAGCCACGATGTTTTCCTGTGCGAAGGAGGGCCACTGGGTTGTGATGTGTAAGGATGAAACGGAAGATAGCGCAAGGAAAAACGAGGGTATTCTCACTTATCGCCTGGAAAAAAAGGATAACATAGAATCCTGAACAAAAAGACGCTTCGTTGACAAGGGTCAATATGAGCGAGAAGCCTTCTAACCGGTGAAGAGTGCCTGCAACAATGTTGCTCCCAATATAGATTCCAAACGAGCCTGTTCAAGAGTTTTAGAGAGTATATCTGCTGTCAATGATGGTGAAGACAACATGGCGTGTCGTGGAACAAAGAAGGCTTGAAGACCTGTCTGATATATAACTTTGGAGGCTGTGAGTCCCTGCCTCAGAATCTTTTAAATTTAGCTGAACATGAGAGCCCTGATCTATGTTTATAATTAGTTGACACTGTGCATCATTTATACAATGTCGAAGAAATTCTGTCAGGGTTAATTTGACCGATAGCAAGCAGATAATGGCTATTTGGAGGTACCAAAATGGCCTTCTCCGCTATATAAATTATGTCTTCACTATGGCCTGGATTTGGTTGGGGTGTTGATGATAGCAGTTGCCTGGACATTGTGTATTTTGGTCATTATATTTGCAAGTCCAGATGGCATCAGAGTCATTGTTCACAGGGCGACTTTGTCCCCTGCAGACAGGCTAATGGGCTTCCTGTAATTGTGCCGGCTTTTGGTCGACTGTGCTCGATGCCAAAAACATTGAGACAGACAGCCATGTCTCTCGCAGCACGTTCTGCTTACATTGATTATGCTTTTATTGGGTTTCATATGCATCTGGGATTAAGACGTTGCAATAGACGTCGAAATGTGTAAGTAGCGATTAGAATGCGTCATTCTGCGCCAGAGTCAGCAAAAAATGACAATACCTATCGTCACCGCGCTGCTGCACGCGAACCGCTCATCCACCGCGCGCCGCACCCACTGCCTTGGGGCGCCGATCCCACCTCGAGACGCGCCACGCCGCCGCCGTCACCAACAAGCACCCGCACCCGCTTCGCCGTTGCATGTCCCCGTCCTGCGTCATCTGCGCGCATCACGCCGGCACGCTTCCGCGCCGTGCAGTCACTGCCGCGCTATCCGATGCCATGTGCAAAGCGACCGCTCTCGTCGAGATCTTTGAGGATGCCATACGCTATGCCGCGCACTAAGCCACCTAGCACCCTAATACGCCACGTGGGCCCCTGAGACGCGAGGAAAAACCGGTGGAGGGCTTCGTCTAAGCTGTAGACATAGGTGGAATAGTGAAGCGTCGGTCATGACAGAAGTGCATTATGTATGCCGATTACCAAAATTGACTCTGCGGTGACCTGAAATTCGGAATCTCAGAAACACATGAAATATCAATCGGGCAGAGGGGCGGGAATAAGCGAAAAAAAGACTGGATCGGACTGAAACCAAACCGCTGGGTGCCGCCCCGCACAGAGGATATACAACGACAATGATAGACGAAAGGAGACCATGACCACGAATTGTCCATGGTCGGCATTCTCCTCCAAGCGACGCCGTGTGGCATATTCACATCCCCACCGACATTGAATTCTGTTTAGCGCACCGCTTGTTCATCGAATCGCATACACAAAGCAAAAGAGAATATCCGATGCGCAGATAATTTTTGTAAGAACGAGCGGGGATGCGGTATGCGGGCACCACGTTGGTTTTACTTGGAGAGGGAGAAAACGTGTGCGAGGAGAACAGGAAGAGAAAGTGGATCAAAGAGAGAAAATAAGCGACAAAGACGTAGCTGCGAAGCCAAAACAAGCGGAAGCTGAAAATTGGAGGAAAACAAATTCCGATGAATCGCATGTGCACATGGCAGCGCGCACAGTAGAGTTAAAAGGAACCAGAAACAAAGCAGAACGCGAAAAAGCAGCAACAGACCAAAACAAACCAAGTAGAACGCATACAAGATACACACTGTCCATCGCCATGCCCCACGCACCCAGTAATGACCTGTTCTGCTGACAGCGCACAAGTCCATCGATCCGATCACAATCGGAGATGAGATGGTGTAGTTTGCGCGCACAAGATGGAAGAAACAGAGGACGGGGTGCGGAGGATGCTGGCATGCGAATGAAACGACGGGCGTGGGGGATGGAGCAAGAAAAAAAGAATCGTAGAAGGCCAACCTGGGCATCGCTCACCTTTGATAGTCCCACCTGAATCGCGGAAAAAGCTCGCAGATTCTGGAGAGTGGACGCGTCCTTTTCGACGCAGAGTGCTAGAAGACACATGTTAATTAGCACAGGGTCGAGTGGCGGAGGACGTCGAAGCAACAAAAAAAACCTGGCGGGAACACGCAGGAAGGAAGCAGTGAGGCTCTCGTTGCAGCCAGTACATCATCCATCCATCCATTCATCTGTCCTTTGGTCCTGTCATCCAATCGTCCGGTCGGATATCGTTTTCCCTGCGCTCCCCTCTCGGTCTCCAGGTTGTACTCAACGCGCGCATGCGTATCTATCACCATGCGTTAGGGGATGAGATGAAGTCCTTCGCGCTTGAGACTGCGAGAAAGTGTGAGCGGTGACGCGCATATAGGAAGGAACACGATCGTAGAATGGAATTGAACACAGAGACGCGGATGGTAGCGACAGGCCCATGGTCCAGGGATCAATTAAGAAAGAAATGCTCACTCAGCCGTGTGTATTACGTATCCGGCAGGGCGTGGACACAGAAAGCATGGGGAGAACAGGGATGTCTGGGACGCGTCGAGGACCCGGTGTTTGGCGATCTGGAAGTAAGCGGTGTCGTCCAGAGAGGAATCGATGTCGAGATACCACTAGCACTGCTGGATGGAACTTCACCTGCGATTAACGGGGTAGGGAGAAGGGACGGTGGAAATTGCACACGCATCCATCCGCAAGCGCGGTGTTGCTAGCCCATAGATGGTGCAGTACTGAGTCCGCCGTTGGTGTTGACCGTTTGAACGGTGAAGGTAGAGAAGCTTCGGCTGGTGTGGCCATCGATGCCTGGATGATGACCTGGGGACCAGTGGTCAGGCCTATGCTTACAATTGAAGGGATCCGAGACGCGGAAGTAGATCTCCAGGGAAACTATTATAGGAAGAGGAGAGAGGTATACACTCACTTTGGCAGATAGCCAGACTCGAAGCGAGGGGCGGTCCGATTTGAAGCATCTTAGTAGCTCATGACGCAAGTATGATTGACAACGGTGAAGAGGCGGCAGCGTCCAAGGAGGAGGAGGTGGATGAATCCTTAGGTCAAGGAGTCGAAGGTTGAATTCAATTCGACGTGGATCGGCGTGTATTCAGTTGTGGTGTGAGCGCACAACTCCTACTGTCATTTCAGATATCCCACATTCGAGGTAGAAGGCTGGCGTAGGATGCGCGATGGCAGCGGAGAGCCTGGAAGAGAAGAGAAGAGACATAGTTGAGATGAGCTGGTTCGTGCGAAGCAACAAATTTAAACACCGCAAGCGGCCAATACCGAGAATAGTCTCGTGACCATCCCCTCTAAGAGGTAGGCGCTTCGCAGAGAACCTCGTTAGAGGGTCTGGTACAGTTGCTCGAACTTTTGGCGGGAGACAACTTAGTGCCCTCAAAGACGTCATTTTTAATTTCCCAATGTTCGATAGAAATTTCCGATGTCCGAAAGAAAAGTCAACGATTAGTCATTCAGCGGGTAACTCTGATCTCGCCTTACAACAGGACCGGTCACAAGTGACGGCGCGTCGCGTCGCGTTCTGTGTTTGGCTCACCCATCTCTCTTTTCTTAGAGGGGATGGTCACGAGACTATACCGAGAAAAGATAAGATTGCATGAATTGGATGTTGACTCGCAGCAGCTGGTGGGGTAGGGGGGGGGACAAGAACGGGGCGTAGGAAGAGATGGGATTCCGAGGCAATTCAGCTCAACTTCCATCAATGATATTGGCCCTGGTGTGCAGACAGACACGATCTGGCCCAAAATATGATAAGATTTGGATCAGCTCTTCCATCTACGCTGTTAGAGGGACATGCTCCTTTGACCATTATCAAAATTTCGATGAAACAAGCCAAAATTGGGACGATGGCTCAGTGTCTCACAGAACGCCCACGTCTGCGATTCAAACAGGCGACGTCGATACGAATACAAGGTCGAAGACTGATGACCATTTTCATTGCCCATTGCATTGACATGTTAATGATTGAAGTGAGGACACCCACTGCAAAACGTAACTTGCATCTCTCTCCCCTCTGGTATCAATACGCAGGGCCGTATGTTTTGGAGCGACTCTCGAGTCATCAGGCTCATCACTTTATGTGGGCGAATACTGCGAATGCGCTTTAAATAGATATAGAACCTCTGACTCTGACTCTTGACAGGCCGTTGATGTCAGTCAAGAACAACATCATGCAGGTATCTATGCCGTACCATCTGCACTTTTATTACATCACATCAATCACATCAACGCATCGCTCCCCCCTCGTATTCCTCCGTCCCCTTGAGTCCGATGAATAAAATAAGAACGTTTGGTGGGTCTCTATACACAGGCAAGTATATATTCGACTTCGGCCCTACGAATGTAATTTTTGATCGTGGTATGAGCAATTTATGGTGACTTGTAGATGATCTCGCCCTGGAGTTAATTTGCGAGCGATTTGCTAGATACCTCGTCTGCGAGCCCATTGAGCCAGCACATACGAGCGTAGATGAGATCTTTTCACCAAAATGAATGGTTGTGGACGGGCTGAAGATCGCGTTTTGGCCCAGAGCCGGCGGGCGGTCCGGCAACACGTGACTCTCGCCACCGCGGGAATTTAGGTCTAACGGGTACTTGCGTAGCTGCGTCTGTCGAAAAACATGTCCAATTACGATCTTTTACGAAGTAAAAAGAGTTCATTATGGCCCACGGAGTGCCATCAAAACTTTCCTACTTTTCGTTACCGCTGGGAAAGTATCTGTGATGCCATCATTTTACCACAGGCACTTTGTTTAGTTAGGCCATATCTGTTTCAATAAAATTCTGTTCATCATGGTTGTTTTTCTGTTGGATTGGGCTTCAGAATGCGCATCCAACGGTGTTTTTTAATTGGAAAACCGCTGGTGAAACAAGGTTCCACTGAAGGATCTTGTGATAACAGCATCAGAGATTGATGACAACCACTGTAAATGCTATATATCTTGCTCGATAAATTACCTACGGTTCATGATAGGTTCGTCCAGAGAGTGCTGCTTAATTTCGTTTATTCATAATGGCACACCTATGAATGCCAGGTAGAGCGCAATATTTGCATGAATACATGTGTAAATTATGAGTAAATCTACTACTAATATACATCAATCGATGCAGAATTACAATTCGAATCGAATAGTGTATCTATCTGGACCGTAGGTAATTTATCGAGCAAGATATATAGCATTTACAGTGGTTGTCATCAATCTCTGATGCTGTTATCACAAGATCCTTCAGTGGAACCTTGTTTCACCAGCGGTTTTCCAATTAAAAAACACCGTTGGATGCGCATTCTGAAGCCCAATCCAACAGAAAAACAACCATGATGAACAGAATTTTATTGAAACAGATATGGCCTAACTAAACAAAGTGCCTGTGGTAAAATGATGGCATCACAGATACTTTCCCAGCGGTAACGAAAAGTAGGAAAGTTTTGATGGCACTCCGTGGGCCATAATGAACTCTTTTTACTTCGTAAAAGATCGTAATTGGACATGTTTTTCGACAGACGCAGCTACGCAAGTACCCGTTAGACCTAAATTCCCGCGGTGGCGAGAGTCACGTGTTGCCGGACCGCCCGCCGGCTCTGGGCCAAAACGCGATCTTCAGCCCGTCCACAACCATTCATTTTGGTGAAAAGATCTCATCTACGCTCGTATGTGCTGGCTCAATGGGCTCGCAGACGAGGTATCTAGCAAATCGCTCGCAAATTAACTCCAGGGCGAGATCATCTACAAGTCACCATAAATTGCTCATACCACGATCAAAAATTACATTCGTAGGGCCGAAGTCGAATATATACTTGCCTGTGTATAGAGACCCACCAAACGTTCTTATTTTATTCATCGGACTCAAGGGGACGGAGGAATACGAGGGGGGAGCGATGCGTTGATGTGATTGATGTGATGTAATAAAAGTGCAGATGGTACGGCATAGATATCATGAGCGGCGATGGATGTATTTTTCCCTCGTATCCGGTGTTTAATCATTCTGTTAAGTTGGTTTTCTCATATGCCATCTGACACATAGGGAAAGATACATTTACCAGTCAAGTTATACTCGACTATCTCTCTTGAGAACTCTCGCATCAATTTGAATGTGTCAAAGTTACAATATGAATAGGCTTGAAACGTGCAACTTTTGCCTGACCATGATGTGGGCGGTGGCAGATGTATGCGACGTCATTGCAGAAATACAGTGCGTCAATGAGCTCCATGATTAGGCACAGACACGGTTACAAAATCTTCGTACTCTATATATGTTCATCCAGAAGGCAGGTTGTCAATTTTTTCTCCGATCAACCATGTATGTAGGATCGTCCCTCTTTTGCCATTGCGCGAAAACTGCACCATGAATAGACTTGGGACCATTGACTCTTCAAGCCTGATAGGTCACCCGTGACCAGTCAAGTGCTCGCATCATTCAGGGAGTATGAGTACATATTTTTTTCACGCGCTGCGTGGGTCAATACAGTTGTTAGTGCGGTCTGGCTTGCACTATGCTCCACCTCCCTTTTCTCACTCCTGTTGGGTCTGCGGATGTTTCAAGTCTGTTGGTTTTCAGCTGATCTCCGACAAAGTGATGAATGTAAATACCAAGTCTCAGATGTCAGTATTTGCTATGCTATTATTTGTTGTGGGTGGTGGTTTGCCGGAATCGTAAAGTAGAGGGTGGCTGCGACCACGATGACTCATCTCTGGCACGTCCCGTTGACACTCGAAATGCTACTAATGTGGGAGCAATCCCCTGAACCGACAGATAGTTATCAGTGTTATTGGATTTATGGCATGGGAATTTACTTACCGTCATAGGTATCAGTATACAAATCCAGTTGGAGTAGGCTGAGTGAACCGAACCGTTGACATCGCAGTGCGGGTCTACTGGTGAGCCACACACAAGCCAGAGACCTGACACCACCAGAAGTGGTATTGCATATAATACCCCCGACTCAGCCACCATCTCAATGGCATGCTGATATCGGCCTGCATATACACCGTTTGTTTTGGAAACGGTCACAATGCGATAGATGATGAGCGCACTGGACGCGGCAGTAATGGTAAAGGAGAAAAACAGGCATGTTGGTATTGCGGAAGGGATGTAAGAACGAGAAAAGATCCACACAAACAACATTACTGTGAATGGTGACACCTTGGTCAGAAAACTCAGGCGGATACAAATATTTCGGATCACTGACCTGCATCCACAAGAAGTGGCAATAAAAAAATGAAAAGTATCCTCTTAGACCGCATCCAAATTATGAAGCATCGCCACACCTTGACTCTGTGTAAGACAAGAAAATGAACACCACCACCATTAGAGTGAAGCCTACCAATGTTATATCCGCAATTAAAATGGAGGTCAACATTATCGTGTCTGTTAGAAGCCTAGTGCTTTTGCTCAAAGGTTGGAATTCTTGGACCATAGTATCCCGGGTATCATCATGGACTACCATAACGGTCCGTAAAGCTAGCCAGGAATACCCAACAAAGACATTGACAGAGGTGAATTGTAGTATCAGAACCCCAGCATAAGCTTTCCGACCACTATTGTGCACAATAGGGACTTTGAACGAGGTTACAATTAATCACAGAAATTTCGCATCATGTGATCATGTCCTCACCAATTGTCTGCAAAAATATGGCGGCATAAACACCTGGACATGCTTGTTAAAACTGCAGACAGAATTTTAATACAGGTATTAACGTTCTTACCGGTCAAGAAGGTCATGATAAGCCTTGCGACTAAACTGGCGTCAAGGCGCCGCTGAATTCCCGAGACACTCACTTGGGAGATGCTAGAGGGATCTGCGGCTATCATGGGGCTCACAATATGGAAAATACCAGAGCTCTGAATCTTATGGAGTCTTAGGGGACTGTTTTGATTGATTTTATCTACGCCTGACTTGATATTGACAGTGATGGGCTTCGAATGCTGAAAAAGATAGCCAAAACTTTTAACAGCGTTCAGGGGGTCACTTTTCGCACGATATATATACATCCTTTAAGGTCACTCATTCAGGGTGGAATATAGATTAATGAGCTCTCTTGCCACAGATTATGCATGTCATTTCAGAGTGGCATCGGGTTGCACGACAGAGGCCTTTCCGACATTTGTATGTATTCGATTTCATGTTGTATTAGTCCGAAAAAAAAACAGGTGAAGCAGCACACCAGCTTAATCTAAGGCCAAGATGTGGCTGTAAGTGTGGTGCATATCGGGTTGGGCTCGACGTGAGATTTATAATGCCCATGATCATGATTCAAGATTTAATACAGTGACAGCACCTTGAAGGATGACTGTCATCTCAACTCAACTTTGGAAGATATTAGGCAAGCCGACGACGATCAAAGATATAAAAACTCGCCTAAAAATGGCTGACGGGCCAGCTGAAAAGCACCCGAATTTCGGATATCACTGAAAAGTAATAATCTTTTCACACCCATAAATACTCTTCGCAGCGTCCAACGGTGCGTCTGTCCATTTTGCATGTGTTGTGATGAATGAACGACAGTTGACATCTCAGCAGAACTGATTGGCCACCTGGTTATTCCTTGTGCTGACAGCTATCTCTTTTTCATCAACATCAAGCGTGAATTATGGCAGGGTCTTGGAATAGATAACGCCCCTCTCTCTCCCTTTCAATCATAGCCTTCCCCCTTCCTGCACAGTTAACTATGTCCTCACTTGCAAATGATTTCATATATCTGGAACAAGTAGCGCTTGAAAGCGTGTTGTTGCCAACATTGCTTCAATCATTTCTCAACGGTAACCCTATCTCAATTTAACGACCATCCTCCCACTTATTAAACGACCTTCTCCTCAGGCATCTGTGCAATCATATAAATTCAAATTTGACTTTGTTCCTCATGCTTATCTTAAGTGGCCATAGCCCCGCTACTTCTCGATGGTCGGCAAAAGGTTATGCAATCATCCTCACAATGCTTTCCCTAGCAACCTTTGTTAATCTGGCCAATAATTGGCAAACTCTTCGAAACGCTGTGGTAATGAACCATGACTACCGACGAACAAAGCTTTTTTCCGCCTTGAATCCTGGAACAGTGGCGATAGTCGTAGGCTGTGTATCCAAGGTAGCAATACGTATTGCAGACATAATACTCGTACGTTTGCAATCAAGAAAATGAGCCTCATACGCTTGCACGAGTATTCTAATAGATATGAAAATGCTACATTCTCTGGGCTCGTAGCAAGATTGCTCATGATAGTTTCTCCATTCTTTTCTTGCGGAACCGGGCCAGTTCTATGTCGCCTTCCATTCTCCTACTGAAGGGTCTGATTCTGATCAGCGCTAGTCATTTTTGCACCGTGGTCATCAAATCTTGAATTCTGGTTTTACGGATCAAGGCGATGGGGGCTACCAACCTTTTATTTTTTCTCCTTCATTAGCAGGATTACATTTTTCTTGTCGGCCTTTTGACTTGCAGAGCTCCCAAAAAAGTCAAAAAGCTGGAAAAAGCAGCTCAAGCAGCCGAAATGCCTCCAAGATCTGCACGTTCCTCTCTCTTACTTTATGGTATTTCTCTGTAGTGGCACATAAGAGATGTAATCAATGTGGATTAGGAGCTAACTGCAGAAAAGCCTTCCTTGATTATACGAAATAATGGTCACCATATGTGCCCATTTCAACTTTTTTTTAAAAAAATTTAGACCTGACTTTGTAGCTTCTCGCTTTTCGGGCTTTTTTTTTTTGTTGGCTTTTTTCGACTTGTACAAGTCGAAAAAAGCAAATCGTGGAAGTACTGATGTTGGCTACCACATTGCTGGCAACAACCTTGATTATTATCCGAATAGTCGTAGTTGTCAAGCAAACGGAGGGAGAAGCAATGAGATACGCGCTAACCATTGAAGCATTGGTCGAATCAGGTGGACTGTAACGCAGCTGCACTGATGGTCACATGATTCCTCTATCTTATCAATGGAGAGAAGTCGTTTGTTCATGAGTTCCAGGTTTACGAAGCGGAATTTTTCTGGCAACGGGGCATCCTACCCCCTATCACGGTATGCGCAGTAGCCCTTTTAGAAGGTATAGATTACTAAGATAGCCTTGAGATTCTATCTATGGACAGGGCATTGCTCCAACACTGATCGCCTTCCGCGTTGCGACAGGACACGCAAGAGATGATGCCACTTGGACACGATCGAGGCCGCTGTCGTCGCTCCTGTTCAAGAAGACGCGTGCCGAAACAGTGCGCTCGGACAACGCTCCAAACACATCTACAATTACTGATCACAATGGTCATCCGAAATCACAACCACATGTTGATATGATAAGGACGTTGGAAAGAGGTTCACCAATCGGGTGATTCAGTCTACGAGGTCGGTGCTATTCGACGTGATCCAGAGTGAAGGTGATCTCCTGATGATATTGCAGCATGGTGACTCCTTCGGAGAAGAGTGATGAACACGCGGCACTCATTTGGGAGCCGCGAGCAACCAAAGGAGATCCACTTTGAAAAACTTAGGTGAAAGCTACGATTTGATTTGATTGAATGTCAATTTGAAGTATTTAGACTATTGCAATGTTTTGCGTGTATGTGTTAACTTGTCTATCTAATCTCATGCCTCAAGTGGATCTGGGTAAAACTACAAGTGGTCACTAGTGCGGATGGCTGAGTGACGTCGAATTTGCACCCATCCGTCCCTGCGTCCAGCCAGTGGTCTGATTGTATATCTCTTCACCTGTGCTCCCGCTCTCCTACTGAATTCCTATCTGGCGCGTTTCGCACACAAAACCGCATATAGCAGGGAAGGGGTAGCATCCTTTGCGCGTAGGATCGCGAGTAGCGCTATAAGGGAACGCGGATATGGGAGGCCATACGGTTGCGGAGAGGAAGGGACCAGGGGATGGAAAACAGAGAAGACAGTGGTAACAACGGACTCACACCCCGGGGGAAAAGTTTTAGAAGGAGACAGTCGCTCAGCTGTTTTCATTCCGTCGGTCCATCCTAACATGCAGCTCAGAGAATGCCCACGGAGAGTTGTTGGAGGAGTTGATACTAGCACGCGTAATGGCTGCAGCCGTCGGACCTCGCCACACCTGCACATGGAAATACGCAAACATCAGCGCAAAAAAAATGAGGCTCACATGCGACAAAACCGCATATACACGTACTGGAGTGTATGCATGGATGCCCTGGGGACAGTCGAAGTACATTGAATCAAGGAGAAAGACGCACTCGAATAAAAAACCGAGTGGCAGACGGGAAATGTAAAATGAACCTTTGACGTATAAATTATCCGCACTAGTTGCGCTCCAGAGTGCACCTAGCTCGCTTAACCATGCACCAACAACGCACATCATCGATCCATACCACTTTGAGTAGTGGATGAAACGGGGTTCTGGGCGCGCGATATGTAAGAGTAGACAGCTGGAGCCAGGGGAGGAGGCGGCCGTGGCCTTGACTCGAGAATCGCGCAGGGGAACACTGGCGACAGTGGGGTATTCTCCCTATATGTAAAATCCGTGCAAAATATATCGTAGTCATACAACGATTTGCTTTACGTAGATAGTTTCGTTCTGACAAAACTCTACAACGGGTAAATTTTGTGCAAAATTCATGCAGCCCATAATAAACTGCCGGCATTCTAACAATTGCAGAATTTTCTATTGTGTTCGAATTCTGCAAGTTGCAATACTTGCGCAGAATGCAGTGTTCTTCATGAGTTTTGCAATTTGCAGAATCCAAGCAATATGCATATCTGCAATGCATTTGACGCTCAGTAAGCAAAGATACTATTTTGCGGAGGGCAGTAATGTATGCTTGACCAAGTGGGGAAATATTCCCGTGGATCGATCTACAGTAAATGGCAAATGGCATAGATCTTTGGATTATTTCGCAGAATATCCGTGTAAAATTGAAAACTAATACATGATTTTTGCGTAAAAATTTTGGGTGCGCAAACATTCTTTGGTCAGTGCGTTAACATTTGCCTGTGTGCGCAAACATTTCGATAAAATATTGATGATCTGCGTAAACATATTCATGTTTTGGGTGTAAAGGTTTGTGTCCCCGTAAAAATACTGGGTTTTGACGAGTTGCGCAAACATATGTATGAGCGTCCGTTTGTGGAGTGCGTAAAGGTTTGTGACAGCCGTGCCGGCTGGATGCCGATCGGAGTCTGAATTACCATTGGCCTACATAATTCTGCATGTGCAGCCTGCAGAAGATACCAGATTTCGCTGGAAATTGGCTGAGAGGTCTACGTACAGTGTATCTCAATGATCGAACTGTTAATTATTACTGCGGCGCATTTTTGTGGCGCTCAGAGAGCCAACAGTGGCACACTGAGGCACTGATAGGCAAGTTCCAGGCGGTGAGGGAACACAAAGCGAACTAATGCAGCATCTACTATCACCGCACAAGATCCGGGGCTCTGGTCAATACTGAAATGTAAATTGGCCTCCAAATAGATCTTCAACATGATTTGTAGATTGCGCTGACTTCTGTTGAGTCGATAGGGTTTACAGGCTATTGATGAGTGGGACAGTCAATATCAGAATGCGTTAAGCAGTGAGTAAATTTGAAGCCAGTCCCGTCTGGCGCATTTAGCGGATGTCGGGGAAACCTTCAAAGCCAGCAACAGGAATCCAGATAGACTCGATATAAGGACGAACACTGCACAAACATCATCCATAATTTCACAGATGCGGCGAAATGAGTTGAGTCAGGAGTGGACCAGTCATGAGTCGGGCAAGACAACGCAGAGAGTTAGTGGTCCGCCTGAAATTTGAGATAATCTGTAGATCGTGTGCGCAGACGGGCCGCAGAAAATAGATATCGAGGAGGCGACCTGAAGATTCTGTCCGCAATGTAGAATCTCAGTCCTGTTAAATTTAAACGTAGAGCGAAATGCTGAGGGGTTACACAGAGTCTAACAGTCAGTGTTCCCTTGGAGTTCAGTGACAGCACAGATTGATTGATTGATTGTTGCATGAGTGATTCCGGGCCGCTAGGATTGGGCCAGAAGTAAACCAGGTGAGCTATTTTATAGTCTATCAACAGTCGCGCATGGTCATCTTAGGAAGAAGAGTGTGTTACAGGCACAAGTGTCCACAATTGCGTCCCGCTATGATTAGAATTTTTGCATCTTTGTTCGTTCTGTTCGGGTCACCAAAATATGACAAGCTTCCTTGAATTTGAATCTGAATCACGACTTATTATAGCCCTCAGCTGACCCGTTTCGGATCCACGGTTTGAATTACAACTAAGTGGTCAACATGATATCCGTTGTCAATGAATTCATGACGGTTGGTGTTTCACCAGATCTGACAAACTGGGTTGATGATTCCAAGTGCAGGCGTTGTCTTAATCAGGGTGATTATAGAGTATAGTGGGGACGATTTATATATAATACACCTCCTCTGGTTAATGACGTTCTGTCCCCGGAAAATCAGCCATGATATCCCCCGAAGCTCTCCACCAGGTCCAGTTGACAATGGAATTTGTGCTCATGCCAACATTGCTTCAAACACTGCTCACTGGTAATATTTGTTTCATTTGTAGACCATGATTTACGATTCTAAACTGGTTGTGAATTCCAGGCGTCTATATGATTATATTCTTCCAGACTATCAGTATGACTAGCTTTATTAACGTTGGCGCTTCCTACCTGAATGTCAATAAATTGTATAGCGCCAATCCTGCTGGATGGCCAGCGAAAGGTGTACGCAACAACCCTGATGCTTCTTTTTGGAGCAGTCATTGTAGACCTTGCCACTTCCTGGGGATTCCTTCGATATGGCATGATAGTGCACGATGATGACTGGGGAACTATAGAGGATTTCATTGATGGGAATCAGACGATACACAATGTCATAACCGCATCGTCCAGAATAGCTATCTTCCTCGCGGACGTGATACTGGTAAGCATGGAGAGATCGACATGTCAATCAAGCTCACATGACGCATGCCCTTGCAGGTGTGGAGGTGCTACAGTCTATGGGCGAGCAGCAGACTTCTGCTGCTCGTGTTTTTCCCATTATTCGCTGGAGAAGCAGGTGTGTTTTGAGTGTCATTGCGACGCAGAGTCTTATCACTGATGAATTTGAATCCGGTCAGCGCTAATTCCAATAATAAGCGTACCAACCTTTGGCCCAAGGCATTATAACCCGAGAATCATGGCCCTGGGTACCCCAGCATTTTATCTGCTCTCATTGGCCGTGACCATTCTGGCAACTGGTCTAATTATCTACCGCATACTTTCTGTTGTCAAACAAAGCGAGGGAGAAGGAAGCAAGTATTCGCTTACGATTGAAATGTTGGTTGAATCAGGTGTGCTGTATGCATCCTCACTTGCAATTACATCAGTCCTCTTCATAAGGAGCGAATTACAATCAACCATTGGTGTTCAGGAAGCGTGTGTATTCTGGCAAATAGCCATTCTGCCCCCTATCACGGTACGAAGTGCTTAGATGGATTGAATAGCTCATAAACTCACCTCTCAATTGCATATCTATTGTCAGGGCATTGCTCCAACACTGATCGCTTTCCGTGTTGCGACAGGGCGCTCGAGAAATGAAGCCTCTTGGTCACAGTCCAGGCCTTTATCCTTCCTTCAATTCAAGAAGTCTAAGACGCCCGTCGAAACTGTTTGCTCAGATGACATCCCAGGCAATTCGATAATTATCGATCCCAATGGGATTCCCCACTCACAAGGGCGTGATGATATAATTACCGAGATGGCAAGGAGCTGATTCATTCTGTAAGCTTGTCAACAAGCTCTGTGTTGTGTATGTGACTTGGAGGAGAACAAAAAATCGCTGACACGTCCTTGGTCAACCCTCTCTCTCTAGGGTATAGAGCGAAGAAACGGATAGCGGCGAAGTAAGGGACGAGAAACGCACACCATCCAGCGAAGAGTGGCAGCGGACGCAGGAGCTGAAAAAAAAAACAGCGTAAATTACTTGCCGCTCGTGATCCCTTGTGCGGCTCCCTGGCGAGGATAAATTTGACCATCCCGCCTCGGATAACTTGTATATAATCATCAGCGCGCATCGGATATTGGGGTAAATACAAAGTTCCTAGCTATGGATAGTCGAGGAACGAATAGAAGAGGGGCACAAACAAGCCCAAGAAATATCAGAGTAGAGCGTGCTCTTGTCGCCCTGGGCATCAATACGTCCGGCCACAGGCTGATTTACCAACTGAGTGTACCGATCCACAATGCCACACATAAAGGAGGAAGATTTACTCTGTATGTAAGGTTGTGACAAACGTTGGGCGGGGACACGGATATGGAGGGGGGATATAGCAGGAAAATTGACTTGTCGACATATATAGTACCGCGCAGGTCCACCGGCGCATGCTCCCTCGAGACGTTTCCCAGTCGGAAAATTGTCGATGAATCTATCTTATAAAGATAACGGCGGAGGAGAATTAGAGGCAATGAACTATGAGGAGGGTTAGATAGAAAAAAAGGGAGCGCGCTGAAATGAGTGTGGCAAAGGGCGTTCGGAGACTGCAGCCAGCCAATCGGAACGGCGAATAACACAGCGGGATATATCCATATCCCTGCTCGCCTTAACCGGCTGCGAGCGCGTCGTTCGTCCACATCATTGCAAAGCCGAGGGGATGACGTACAGCCAATGCACAGGTGAGCTGGGTAGGCGGTTGAATGTCGTTAAAAGAGGGATCGTGACAGAAGAACAAAGAGAGAAATGAAGAGCGGACCAGAATATTGGAGAAGGCGCTGCTCTAGACACGCTTGTGACAGTCCTACTCCACGTTTGTGCCTGCAAACATCCAATCATCGTCAGGAAGAAAAGGGCAAAAGCAGACTACAGACGCAAATATATACGCACTTGACTACTCGGGATGACTCGCCGCTTCTCTGGATATGAGCATACGCGTATCATCAGAATGAAAAAGGGGCGAGACTATACAGGATAGCCGCCTATATGCACACTTGAACGCTCAGGCGAGTTGAACCAATCAAGGGACACGAGTAGCGGAAAAAATGAAATGGGGTAACACAGAACAGGGGCAACGGACCACACTAAAAAGAGAGCCCCACGCGCGTTATAAAGCTCTCAGCAACGTCCATACATCTAGCCCCCAGCATTACGAGCTCAGAGAGCGCACTGTTCACATGTACTGCCATAAATCGGAGGCAAGCAAGTGTGCTTGCGCGCGATATGCACAAGAAGGGGCTGGATGTGAGGGGGCGAGAGAGAAATACAGGCATGCAAATGGAGGGACCGGACGCAGGTGATAGGAAAAGCCCGCTGAAACAAGAGCGATGTCACTCACCTGCACCGATTCAGAGCCTCTCGAGCGGTCTTTGATCCATTCTCACTTGCGACAGAGAGAGCGTGCGCAGAGTCCAGAGGAACATCGACGATTTAGGATGCGGAGAAAGACGACGATTACGACACCTGCATACAACAATCAGCACGTATGTTCGAGTCATTTCGGACATAGAAACGAAAGAGAGAGATATTAGGGAATGGCACTGGGAGTTAAAAAAAAAAGGACAGTGCTCTCATCGCGCTCGGTATGTCGACCCATCTGCGAGTCTAGCAAGAAACCGATTGGCTTGCGTCCCCCGCTGTCCGGTTTTGGTCGGTACAGCATTGAGCGCATTAAACATCCACAACCCCGCATCAGGGGGAGGAGATAACATTCGTTGCGCGTATGATTGCGACAAGCGGTGAGCGGGGATGCGAATATGGTAGGGGACACGGCCGTGGACGTGAAGTGAGCAGGAAGTTGGGACAACGTTGAACGAAGCGAGCCATAACGACAAGAAAATGGACTGGAGAGAACCTTTAGAAGGAGATCTTCACTCAGCTGTTTCCAGTCCCTCTGTCCATCACCACATGCAGCACAGAGAATACCAGCGGAGTCTTAGGAGAAGTCAAGACCCGGATGCGTCAAGGCTCAGGCATTCACAGGCGAAGTCGTTGCTTAGGGGTCTTGCTAGAAGTCGATGTTGCCCGCAGTTCCTTCATGGACTATGCTTGAGGAGGCCTTCGGATTCGTACTGAAGGAGAAGATGAGTTGGTGTTGTGGGGTATGAGTGACCGAGGCAGGGCCAGTGTAGAGAAGCGAAACTGGGCGCGCGCGTGAACGAAAGTCTTGACACAAGAGGACCTCTGGCTTTCGGTCTGTGGCGAGGGGCCTCAGGTCGCCCAAGCTGGAATGCAGCGACGGCGACGAGGAAGGGTGACTGAGAAACCTCATCAGATGCGTTTGTTGACGATCCGTGAGAAGGTCGGCGGCCTCCAAGATAAGATAAGATTACAAATGCACTCTTACGCCATCACTGTGTTTCGAAAAATGCATCTGAATCAGAGAAGTACGTACAAGTACTGGATATCAGATCCTCATCACACAATAGACATATCAAAGAATATCATACTGCGGATGAGTGCTTCCCGCCATGGATATTCATCAGAGCTGACAGAATCAATCTTTGATCCCTCACTTGAACTCAGGCCGCAGTTTGGAGCATGTGTGCGAATATTTGACAGTTTGGGCAATCCTTTGTCTGTTCCATTTTTTTCTAAGGCGTTTTCTTAACTCAGAACATCTGACACAATTAAAAAATTGCGGCTCCGTAGGTTTGGAGGAACATTGTAAATGGGCATCAGGCGCTGCGCTGGAATTCGGATGAATTAAAGACAAGAATACCTCCGCCGGCATCCCCACTTGTTTGATGAGCTCGTGGCGTATCAAAATTATCAACATCTGCGTCCATTACAGATGGCACAACCTGTATAAATGAGCTGTAAGGAGGGCGATCGATAATCGTCGTTACACCTGCACAATAGCCATGTCATCCTGCGCGACCGGACCAGGTTTTTTGAGCCCACGCGAAGATGAAACACCCTTAACCCTTGAATCCTGGTTGTTGCCACTGTTACTCCAAGCACTTCTAACTGGTAACTCTCAGTTTGGATTATATACGAGTAGCTCTCCACTGAGTGTCCTCTCAGGGATCTACATAAATATATTCCTACAAACCATAGGTAAGCCTACCAATGATGCCGGGTTTCTTCTTCCAAACTTATTCTGAGCGGTCTCTAGATGCACTATTACGAGGCGGTGGGCGAAAGGTGTATGCAACTGTCCTGACTCTTCTGTTTGGGGCAATTATTGTCAACACGGCAGTCTATTGGCATATTGTTCGCGACATTATGATAGTGCACGACGATAACTTGTCGACAATACTGGAAGAAACAGATGCGAAGCTCGCCACAACGATTGTTGTCCTAACTGTCACATCCGACATCGCTATATTTATTGCGGACGGAATACTGGTGTGTATCCAAAGCTAGAATTACGGTTCACAGTCTCATTCTGAGACACCTTACAGATATGGCGGTGCTATACACTTTGGGCGCAAAGTAGCCTGCTGCTGTTAGTATTTTCCCCCTTATTTATCGCAGAAGCCGGTACGCCCTTATTTCGTACAAATAAGCTTCCTATTGAATCTTTTATCGTGCACAGCCCTCATTGTTTTGTTTGGAATACCAAAAATCTGGGATACAGGAAAAGAATTACTGGCCATGTCAATGTTTGTTTACATCTCGGCAACCATCACTTTTTTGGCAAGTTGTTTGATTATCTACCGCATAGCATCAGCCGTCGGACATACCGAGGGGCAAACAAGCAAGTACTCACTCACAATCGAGGTCTTGGTTGAATCAGGCATGCTGCACGCAGCTTCAATTCTGATTACGTCAATCCTCCACATTATTTTGCAAGCTACAGGGCCGCTGGATGGGGCGCTGAAACTTTTGGCGCAAACAGTCTGGGGACAGGCCGTTCTACTTCCTGTCACTGTATGAGCTTTCCATTCTGTATCGCGAGGGAGATATATATTGACCTAGCGCCACTCATATTTAAATTAACAGGGCATTGCTCCAACGTTAATTGCGTTCCGAGTCGCGACAGGGCGCGCCAGGGACGAAGCCAGCTGGTCACGGTATCAGCCGTTGTCTTCGCTTCTGTTCAAGAAGACACCTCCCCAAAGCGCACCCTCGGGCACCATTCCAACCAACTCAATAATCACCGATCACAGCAACCAGTCCGGTTCACATCAACATAGCGAAATGATCACTGAAGTGGCAAGGCACTCATTAATGGAGTGATTGAGTTTACGAGGTAGGTGCTATTCACTGTGATTCAAAGTTGAGAGAATGTCCTAATGATGTTTTCAATGAATCACTTCCTTTTGGAGGAGGTTGGGATATACGCGTGACTCCTACGAGCGTACATGAACGCTAATGTTGACCATCCCAACTTTTCGCGTGTGTGGTTATGATCTGTTCATCTGGTTTCAGGGCTCACAAAGATGTATTTCACAGCTTACAATATCTATCTATTATCCGGGGAACATTAGAACGGGATCTCTGTCGCATAAACGTTAGCGTGAGACAGGAAAACGGGGAAACAACGTGGGCTAGAAAGGAAATAGACAGGATAAAGAGACATGAAATTAGGTAATGGTTCTGGCTACTCTGAGTAAGATGGAAGATAATGAGAACCAAGACGTGGAGGCCGAGCCACATGAGAGGTGACAAAAGCCAACGGGAGACAGGGACCATGACCCTCGAATGACAAGAGTCGGCGTCCTCGTCTCAGCACCGGCGAATCATAAGAGCGGATGGGTCCGTTTCACCGTAAATCTCAGGCGAGGAAGTATACCTGATGCATAGACTATCGTTGGTGGCTGCGATTCGGAGGAGCCTGCGACGTCCTGCTTTACGTCCGTGCCCTGATAATATTCAACCATCATCATAAAGACAAGCGCAAAAGCATACCACGGAACTGCATATACTCGTTCTCGGGTGCAAGAGCGCACGCGTCTGTGTCCGCCCGTGTTGAGGTTGAACCAAATTATCGTGAAAAATGGCGCGTGGAGGAAGGTGTGACGAATCACGACTGGAAATATTGAGGGGTGGGAATGGAGAAACGACACACTGCGACAATGCTATCTACATTCAGGCTTTATTCTAAGAGCGTAGCGCACATCGTCCATCTACACGGCCGCATACACGAATCGAGATGGCTTCCTTGCACGCATATGCCAAAAAAGGACCTGGATGTTAAAGGGGACGACACTCACTGTGATTGCCCAACACTGATCATGATTGCCCAACACTGAATTCCTTGTGCCGTCCATCACGGCATGCCAAGACTCGTGGGAACTACCCATGGCCTGAAAATATGGAACAAGCACACATATCCACGAGGCAATTACTAATTCATGAACACAGTAGAAAAACAAGATCTTAGCTTGTACAGACTGAAATGTGGTTAGATAGAAAATGCCACCGCGCTTGAACCACCCTATATTCTTTGCAAGGCTCTGCTGTCATTGCTGCTCAAGGATTTGCCATCCAAATTTAGAACAATAGGTGTTTCCAGTGTCAATCAATCCATATGACCCAAGTGTATGTTTACAGCATACTCTTACCCCCGATTTTGAATTCTATCTCGTTGATCGTGTGGGTATCACCAGCTGAGTGTCCTTCTGAAGAAGTTCCGGTTGTCTGACATGTAAAATCTATCAAAAATGGTGAGGCTTCTCTGGCTTTACCTCAGTTGAGCATGTATTCTTTCAGATACTGTATCTCTATAGTTATATTACTCATATTTGGATTTTCATGCGACCTTTTTCACAAGTCAATTAAAGTGAATATCCAGATCAGGCCAGCGCCTGTACCGAGTTGCACTTCTTGGTGGCTAATATATCACACATTAAACAATTTTGACAACACCTCATAACGCTGTGCATGTATTTTTTTGAACCTACTTGCTTTTAAGCCTTCAGCGTGGCCATGTGCACGTGCTCAACTGTCGCTCTGGCTGTTTGCATATCAACACGCGCAACCGCGCCGTAGTTGGATACGGTCCCTCTCTCGCTGCTGAAAAAAGCGAAACGTATATGGTACGTCTACAGAACTGGCACGAATGTCTATACACTCGCATGATAAAAGCTCACCTAGGCTTGATCAGCGCAATAAATCTGGTCACCATGTAAGCAAGCAGAGATTAACTGGGTCATCATCATGCCTCAGGTACTTGTGGTCAGACCTGGGTTAAGGGATATATATTTGGTGTACTGGGCTATAACGCAGTACAAAACAGCTTGAATGGCCAGGAAATGAAGCTGCGCGTCGTTGAGCAAGCTGCGGCTGTGCTGGCGCGGGCGTCACAAAGGCGTCACGGCACGCGTCACCGTGACACCCGTCAAAAATACCTACAAGTGCTTTCAACGCCGAACCGACCCTTGATTATATTTGATGGTGGTTTTGGGCTGCTGCAATGAGGGCAAATGAGCGTTCCTCCAGTATCTAAAAATCTACATCTTGCATGAGTGGCACAACGCCGAGCACGCCGAAGATCTCTGCATGCTGATAGGTGAGTACGCTAAGTCAGCATGGCCAAGACGGCTATTTATATTTTGGCCTGGCGGTTCTCGTACACCGTACCTCTGCGTGACCCTCCAAACACCAAATGTGTAGCAATTCTAGTTTCTTGTGTGCTTTTGTTTGTGTGCGTCAGTACATCCGCCCCGAGTCCCTCAAATGATAGGCGCTTGAAAAGGCGCTAGCTATGAGTCAAATAGAGTCTAGTGGCTGTTCCTACTTTTTTGTCTGGCAGGTGAGGGCCTCGATGCTTATTTTCTTCCTCTCCAGTCAAACAAGCCTTACATTGAATTTATGAGAGCATACGGGAGTTGGAGGTTACGGCGATCGTCTATGGCGATCAGTACGGCGGGAATTGCCGCCGTACTTTTGCACCGCCTCAGGTGGCACTTGGCCAACCACGCGGCACCTCTCAGAGGTTGGGCAGGGCGTTACAAGCAAACCCCTGGCGTGGTCCCAGCGCAATGCTGTAAAACGATCAATTATTTATTTTCTAGGAAGTGTAAGTAAGATAAGACGTTTCCAGTTGAAGACTTTGCTTTGATTTATGCCATTGATATCTAATAATCGCTTTCGCTAAGTCGTGCCGCTCTTGCTCCTTTGTCTGCATAGCCATACATACATGCAGTATACGTAGGGGTAAAGTAGTTGCGTGACCCTTGGAACAAGTCGTACTGATTGAGGTTTGCAACAATGAGGGTAATGTTGCGGCTGGAACTAGTAGTCGGCTTTCTGTGACATTTGCGACGCCGCAACGCTGAAGTATAAGATAGCTCATAATACATTCACAGGAAGTTCATGATCATAAGTTGCCGCGCTCTAGTACCCTTTCGCTCAAGGCGGGTTGGCAGGTTATGTCCGTACCCGCTTGAGCCTAACTCTGGAGTCGGAGGGGGTCAAGTCCTTGTCTATTCGCCATAAGGCATCTAATACATGATCCCTCATATACAATACCCATTTTGTCGAGCAAAAAAAAGACGCTGATGCGCCCGCACTCGCGCTGACCACGGAATCACGGCTGTCCCGCGCTAGTCACACAGCCACATACCTGCTGCCATCCGTAACTCATGTCAGTACATCATCCCTGCAACTCTCTGTCTCCCGACGGCATCGTGTCGCAACCATACCACCCACATCCGCTTTAAGTAACCCAGGGTGCCCGCACATCACATCTGATACCGGGCGTCCGATTAGGCGCATTTCCCACGAGCCGTAGACGCGCGTCTATTCACGGAACACCACCCTGCAAGCTCACCGGGTGCCACACCACGTCGTGGAGACACCCGGAGCCACCACAGTATGTACCTACCTACGCTTATATGTTTTGTCTGCCATTTTCCGGTTTCACACTATGTTATTTCCCCTTCAGTTTCATTGACCCTGCTTCAGCATACCTTTCTCCCTTGTTCTCAATTTCTCCATATCTTTTGACTTCTCCTTTTAGATATATGATTTCCATATACTAATCTACTTCCAGTCAATGATTACATTCACATTTTAGCTACTTATAAGACTGTATGTAGTTTCCAGACAAGAACAAGAAGAATTCCCCACATTTCGCATTTCAGCCCCTCCCGCAGAATCCCAAACTCGCAACCTACGGCTAGCGCATCCCACCATGTTTGTTTTGTGTTTGGCACGGCCAGCGACGTGCAAGCGCATCAACGCAGATACATTGGTGGGCCAAAGATGGCTGATTCTCTGCAGACATATTTGGGCGTATAGGCGGTTTCGGGAGCGACGGAAGTTGCCGCCGTACACGATCGCCGTACAGTACCGGACAAGCAAAGTCGACTACCTTTTTCGAGTTTTAATAGAGGCTCCGAAACCCATCGGAATTCATAGATAATGCTATTTAGATGTAATATAGACCAGTTAAATAAAATTCTTACGAGCGGTTCTCTGTCAAACCCGGTTTCGGGGTTTTGAGGCTAAAAATTTGGCCACCCGTCAAAAGAAAACGCTAAAATTCGGGAAAAATTTGCAATCGATAGATCTCATTGAGTACTATCTGATTATACAAAAATAGAAACTTCATAAGTCGTGCAGCATTTGGAATTCAACTTCTTTTCACCCCCTATCTGCTGCACACCTTAGATATGGCACGCGGGAAGGCAGAAAAACGCGGTCGAAACATCTCTGGACTACTAAACCAGCCCGGAAATGAGCGCGTGAAGCGTCAGAAAGTCTCACCAGTAGCCTCTGAGGAGGATATCGCACCCGAAAGTGACCCAGTACCAACATCAGTCCCGGCTACTATGCAGCAGATTGCGCGAAACAGTTTTTTCCGATCATGCTTTGGTGTTGACTGTGGACTGGACAGTGATAATGATAACGAAGATATATCCTTCAGTGATCTAGAAGCATCAGAGGAGGAGTCAGAACCTGATAGTGATGTGGATGAGGCGGCAGATGATGATTGGGAGGAAGATCTGGAGCTGCAGCGCCGTCTTTTTGACTTAGCCACTGCGAATGGAGATGATATGAACGATGAGGAGTGGCTCCCTCCAGATCTTCGAAAAAAAAGAAGATAAAGGTAAGTATACCCTTATCATGCACCTTGAAATGATAAGATCGCTTATTTGAATTTTAAGCGTGCTGCATGTCTCGACTTCTGAGCAAGGAAGAAGACTTCGCAAATCAAGAGTCTATGCTCGAGAAGCTCATTCGTGAAGCCGGCCATTTGTGCATTTTTCTCCCTAAGTTCCACTGTGAACTAAATCCGATTGAAATGGTATTTTTCACTTGATCAGTGCAATACACTGTCTAATATTATATTATAGTATTGGGGATGGGCAAAGTATCGATACAGAGAGGTTCCCAAGCCAAAATTGGAGGATTCCAAAGCTGCAGCTCAAAAGTACCTCGATGAGTGCCCGCCGGAAGTGATCAGGCGCTTTATCAACCAATCATGGCGCTTCATGAGCGCTTATCGCATGGGATTGACAGGGAAGGGCGGCTGCCTGGGCTGTTTGGAAGCAGTTCAAGCATCGCATGGTAACGGAAAGGGCAATGCTCTTGATTGAATCAATCTTAAATTAGGAATTCCATGCACTCTGGGCACACAGGGCCATCTGGAATTGAGAAATATGACAAAACTCTAACTACATTTGTCGAAATTTTCGCCCAAAAATTTGGCCACCTGAACGGCTCGTGGGAAAAACTTCGGAGGTATGTTTTTTGACTTCTTTTGCGATTCTGAATCCGAATCTGCAAAAATCTTGGCCAAAAGTTCAGCGGTTCCCAAGTTAGGCAGGTAGTCGACTTTGCTTGTCCGGTACTGTAGTCGATCGTCATACACCCGCCGTTACCTCCAATTCACGTATTCTTTCGAATTTATTTGACACTAAGATTATGAATATTTGCAATAATGTTTATTTGAATTGACTGCGTATGCATTCCAGCAGCTGACAACTGGTATCCCTGCATCATATTAAGTTTTCAACGATTGGTCAAGATCAATTATACCTCAAAATAGAAAGACACATACCGCTTATGGTAATTGCCATATCAGGAGGTCGACAGCGGAAGTACATATGCGACAACACCGCCATCAGCCCAACCGGCAGTGAGAAGTGCTGTATGTTCGTTTGGGTCCGCGGTGTAATAATGATCCGACTGCGCAGCAAGGACGGCGCTCATAAGCGGCACACTACCACATACGGCCGTGTTGTATACCCAAGCAACGATATCGCCAGTGCTCGTCGCGAAACCACTCTTGGTCGGGGGCGTCTGTGCATTCGTCCCAACCATGAAGACAAAATCGGAGTTTGTTGGAGTCGTCATACGGAAGAGGGGCACGGTGGAGGTTTGTTGAGTTGGCCAGGCTTTGAACACAGGGCCCTGGAAGGTCCAGAAGGCAGGCCCAGCAGACTGTCTGGAGTTGTAGTCAACGAAGGCCCAGTGAAAATTTAGGACGTGGGCAAGGAATGTCCCAGCAAAGCCTTGGTAGACCGTTTGTGCAAGGGACTGGTCGGCGCACGGTCCGTCTGCTGGCTGATATATTATACCATCATTTCTTATCAGTGAGATGCGTTTGGAGTAAATGCTGATGACGATGCTCACCGAGTTCCTGATACTGATACTGGCTGGCGCGGCGTCTCGGTCAAGGACCGGAGTCGCAAGGGATGCCATACTCATAAGGGTAGGGATCACGAATTTGAACAGGAAGTGGAATGAGCGCGTCATCTTGTGGACAACAGAGAACCTTTAGGAGCTAATGTTCAAGGAGGGAGAGAATCGACCTTTATAGTGTTTTTGAGGGTTAAATTTAACCCTCGAAGATTTGTCTTGTAGTGCTTTTCATCTACCTGTGAACGAGAACCTAACATGGGGTACAAAAATAATCTGACATATAGCCCTGAGTCTTACAGCAAATGGTATTGCCGAAAACCGGTACTTATGGAGCACCGTACTTTGACATCAAGATCAATGTGAATTAAAAGACAAAATATGTGTGCTACTTTGTCGAATCCTCGTACATTTCATCCTTGCCCTGGTTCCTTGTCGCCTGCTAAAAATAGAACGGAATTCTCTCAACGACGTCTGGACGTTGATGTGAGCAGGAGGGGTCATGCACAAGCTCAAGTCTCGGTGTTCAGTGCTATAGATCCCCCATGAATATGGCATGAAGCTCAGATTGCGAAAAAGTATCACATTATTGTTGAGATCTGAGTGGTGGACTGAGCCGCTGAACACTTAGTGTACTTTCAAGAGCAGAATCGGCGCAGGTACCTGCCGACCTTGTGACTGATACGCGAGTACAGCGATGATGATCTCAGGCGAAACATGTTGAAGAACATCGACATGTAGAGCTCTGTCAACATGTTCGGCGATTTGCAATCAACCTTGCTAAAAATCAAAGCGGAGGCAAACAAATCAGTAACTTTGAAAACGATTAGAGTGTGGATAAACATGTCGGTTCTTGCGACTGACTAGTGACTTTGCACAATACTTACAGTAAGACACCAGTGCAGCTTTGAATTCGACCTAAACTGGCTGCACTTAATTACATCGAAGACAATCTATGGCAACATCCATACCAGAGCAAAAGTGAAGCGTGCTTGAATACGTGGATTTCCCTGCGCTTCCGCCGCTGTTTGACCGCACATCAGCTGCTCTCTGAGCTCCGTGCCCGGTCGGTAGAAGAAAAGACAAAACAAACATGAGGCAGACGTGAGACGGTTGGATGTCGGTCCACAATGTGGATGCCGAGGTCACGCGACGTTGACGGGCGGCCTCCGCATATGTGCGGTACACGTACGGGGCGTCTGCGCGAATGATACTTAGTGCGAGATTATACACGGTATGCAATCTATCTTGCATTTCACCGATTCTTGCGCCATAGCATACACTTACACCAAATTTTTAAGCCTTGGGACCTAGGTCGCACATGGTATACCTGAATACACGGACATTCATTGGACTAGGAACAGGGTTAGACGGATGCGCGAGGGCGTAGGCTAGATGAGGACATAAAGATCAAGACGGCGTTGAAGAATCCCGATGCCTTTCCTTGGACAAAGACAGGACGTATATGTGACGGTCCGTTCGCACATTAATTAGTTACCGAGAATCATTGATTTTACGGAATCGTCACTTGAATTTCTCTGCCCGTAGACATCCCTTACCTCTGATACCATACAAATAAAATCCCATACCTCTTAGCCTGCGAGGGGCAGTAAAATCGCGATGTTCCAGTGAGATCTTATTTTCCCACGGCGGCCGACATTGTCGGCATTTGTGGAGGCATAACTTGGTCACCCTCCAGGGAATTCCTTATAAAAAACAAGAGCTATCAGGTGGCCCCCCACCGTGCCAGTATTGTTTAACGTGTGTATTTTGCATGGTGCTTGGAATTCAAGTGCACATTTGCACCGCATTTCAAGTGCCATCATCGAGTCACGTGGTATGCCGAGCCGTGGGAATGCCTGATATCTCGAGCGCTTATGGCTTCGACATCCACCTAATTCACCTCCTGCGGCCGCAAAATATACACGATTTCTCTAAAGCGTTCAAAGTCTGATAATATACCATATGCACCGACGCACATGTAAAAATAATCTACTGCGCAGCTATTCAAGCGTCTCAAATGGTGTTACATTTAGATCACCCATTGTGTTCAATTGTAAAGATCAGATGTATGCATATGGCTAGCTACTAACTACTGAGCTATCTACGATGTATTATAGGGATTTAAATGAGTGTATTACTGATTAAAAAGAGTGATGAATGTAGCATGACGTCAGAATGATCACGAAGTGCAGCTAGAAAACTCAAGTCAGGTCAATGTAGAGTACGAGAGTGGGCTCAACGATAGTATTCTATTATCGGAATTTCATGGTCAGAGGACCATGGGTCGCTGTAGTCAATATAAATAACTACTGAGCTATCTACGATGTATTATAGGGATTTAAATGAGTGTATTACTGATTAAAAAGAGTGATGAATGTAGCATGACGTCAGAATGATCACGAAGTGCAGCTAGAAAACTCAAGTCAGGTCAATGTAGAGTACGAGAGTGGGCTCAACGATAGTATTCTATTATCGGAATTTCATGGTCAGAGGACCATGGGTCGCTGTAGTCAATATAAATGCTGCCTATATCGCGACCGTTGACGTATAACCACCGACTTCTCGGTGGTGCAATGTCCTTTGAAACAGGGGAAAGCTGTACTCCTGTGCACGATCTGCATGAGGACGTACTGCGTGTAGAGCATGATCTAGAACTCGAATGAGATGCCGATGGAGCAGCACTTGACGTAGATGGAATTCTGTCAGTACTATCTGTTGAAAATGTGCGATCAGTGAATACAGGAGCGCCGCTCCCCGGAACTGCAACGGACCCGATACTGGTTTTGAAAGGATCGGGAAAGGCGTGTGAGGTCTTTGTTGACATTGCTTTAGCATGCGTTAGCATCATTGACGTCAGTGTTATTTTCGTTCCGGAGCTTGCGACTACATGATTACCGATAGCGCACGAGAATATGCTATCAAAGAAATGCATAACAAGTGGTTTCATCTGACTGGCGTTCGCCCCATCAGTCTTTCTATTCGATATCACACGAAGTAACTATTCAGAACTGGCTTTGAAGTCCTGGTGTATACGCCCATCAATCTCCTCAGCAACGACGATATACCTGTGCTAAAAATGCGATTTTATATCAATCTCACATGGTTCCAAGAGCTGATATAGGCCAAGTGACGCATCTTTGCCTGTGAGCCGATCACGGTAATCCACCACGCATCATGCAGAGCAGACAAGGAGAGGTGTGAGCAATGTGATCAGGATTGGCGGGCTGTGTGGTGGAACGGTATGGGGAGGTATATACTCGAGGGCAGACTTCGCCTTCCCTGGGATTAAGCTTCTGATCGTTTTCCCCTCTTATCATTTGTACAGATGAATCCAGCATGCAAGTCTGCAGCTCTGACAGAAGTGCGACAGGGTATGGCATTCAGCCACATTACATCGCTCATATATACGGCTGCTGATGCGCTTAGCGAGCTGATGATACCCGCGTGGAAGACGTCTAAGCGGTAAAATAGATTGTATATGTTAGCTATTGTCGAGTGTAATCTGACTTGAATGTACCATAGCTAAATGATATACACGTGGTTGAGACGCTTGAATAGCTGCGCAGTAGATTATTTTTACATGTGCGTCGGTGCATATGGTATATTATCAGACTTTGAACGCTTTAGAGAAATCGTGTATATTTTGCGGCCGCAGGAGGTGAATTAGGTGGATGTCGAAGCCATAAGCGCTCGAGATATCAGGCATTCCCACGGCTCGGCATACCACGTGACTCGATGATGGCACTTGAAATGCGGTGCAAATGTGCACTTGAATTCCAAGCACCATGCAAAATACACACGTTAAACAATACTGGCACGGTGGGGGGCCACCTGATAGCTCTTGTTTTTTATAAGGAATTCCCTGGAGGGTGACCAAGTTATGCCTCCACAAATGCCGACAATGTCGGCCGCCGTGGGAAAATAAGATCTCACTGGAACATCGCGATTTTACTGCCCCTCGCAGGCTAAGAGGTATGGGATTTTATTTGTATGGTATCAGAGGTAAGGGATGTCTACGGGCAGAGAAATTCAAGTGACGATTCCGTAAAATCAATGATTCTCGGTAACTAATTAATGTGCGAACGGACCGTCATACGTATACCACACAGGCAGATGCGTGTATCTTGTGTCTGGGATAATGGATAGCGAGAGTCATGCGAGCAGTGCCCGAGTCATCGTAGACGAAATCGCGACAACCTGCGATCATCCACGTACTTGAAAGTGGGATAACAAACGGCCATACAGAGATGACCCTGTACGATCGACAGGCATCACGGCGAGAGCCTTGGTAGCACACGAGCATGGACGATAGAGATGGTCTGACATCCCGCTAGCCGTGTGTTTCCGGCGTCGGTGAAAGAGAAATGAGGGTGTGAAGATGAGCGGGGGGAGAGAAACGGAAGTGGGACGCCGCAATGATACTAGTATAAGAGTCCAACGACCGGATCACTAAGGACCCCACTAGAATGAAATTGTTGAAACAACCAGGTGAACAGTGATTACCCAATACCAAGGGATATACCTACAGCGAGCAGTCGCAGCACAAAGGGAGCAGTGCACGAGCGTCGTGTGGTAATATATTTGGGCATACTGGGTAGACGCTGTTGGGTTTGCTTTGTTCGGGGTGTCGAGAAGCTAGGAGAATATTAATGCACGATGTGTCGTGTTAGACGGAAAGGGACACTACGCTGGGCTTATTCGTGTATCTGGAGACCAGGACATCAAATAACCAGCGACATCGAGTAGTTCAGGCTATCGATAAACGACATCGTGGTGACGGATTCGGCATCGCGCTGACGTCAACGATCGAAATGGAACCAGATTCTGCAGGTTGATTGTTTCCGCAATAAGTGCGAAGACGGGGCACGGTGGAGAGTGAGAATGAGAATGCTCAGTCGAGAAAGGGAACGAGAGTGCGGGAGCGAGAACGGGGTGACAGTTATGCAAGAGGCCAACGACAGAATTGCGGAGAGCCTCACCGCCAACGATAGGGTCTAATACCCAATTCTAGCCCAGCGCTGGGTGACTCCCTTGCTCACTTCAAAGCTTATATAGCGACAGGCCGACGGGTAAACGGAATGTGGACACGCCGATAATTTCTGCAATGATGAAGTGCGAGAGTCTGCCGGCGCGGATAGAGGAGAATGGGGAGCGATGTTCGAAGGATGTTCGTTCGTCACTACAAGAGTGAATGTGTAACGAGACACGATGCAGTGAGGGGCGGGGGTTGTTAATGTTGCAGTGTATAAACAGCGTGATAAAGGGAGGCTTCATATGCGTCGAATGCGCACTGCGTCTGATATACAGTTTCGCCCTCTACGACGCAAGGTGATGTTCCCTGGCGAATGCGCGGTTTCATACAGGTAAGCAAATATGATGTGAGATGAGCTGGGTGGAGGATGATGGAAAGACCTAAGGTCTGAGACGGAACTCGAGGGAACAGAGGCCGACTACAGAATTTGCATATGAGAAGATGGGGGCGTCGACGCAACTGGTGTGGTGGTGGAGAGAGGGGAAAGCAATAGCGATCATCGAGCAGCGAGACGAGATGGAACGATAAAATAACAATACGGCTGCGTCCCGTGCCGGCAATTGCCGTCCGAGGTGTGATAGCAATGATGGCAGGGCGTGCCGTCATCAACTCTTTCTCTGTCGTTGACCGCGACGAGTAGAGTATTCTACGCTTCGAATACCCTTGTCTCTTCCCTCCTCTATTGTACCCCTCCTCGCGCGCGTTTATCTCTACGTCTAGACTGCGATGATTTAAACTGGGAGCAACCTCGCACACGCTGAACACGATCGTCGTGTACTCTGGTAAAGCAAAATCGGCGGGCATGGGGTAGCAGAGTGCTGAAGACACACCACCTGATCAGGAGCTAGACGAGAGACTCTTTTCCTTCGCACCAGCACGTCCGTATTTTCCTCGACGCCGCCTTCGGCAACATCTCCATTACCAGCACGGCCTTCTCACGATCTCTGATGCGCCGGCCCGCACGCACTGTTCCAGGAGCTAGTAGAGCAGAATGATGTATAAAGGGACATGCCCGTCGAGCACGACAAGGACCTCTCGCTCTCTTCTCTCCAAGCTCATTATCACTATCACAATCGGTGTTCCCGCCTCGTCCCCCGAATTACATGCACCCGGGGCATGTACGCGCTTCCGTCTCCTCCTCGTTCTACACGTTCTCGTCAGCGTTGGATCACCTCAAAGGACATACTCGCGCTCAGGGATAATACGGTGGAGAATTAACAGGGCCAGACCAAGCGGTCCTCTATTCTTCGTTGTGTTTACCACTGCTCCCCGCGTGAGCGTTTGCGTCTTTTGACCCTATATGACGCGTCGCAATTACAAATCTCATCTTTGCTCCGGCGTCACTTCTGCTTTTCTCCTGATTTTCTGGTTCCTCACGTCGTGCTCCGAGCCACTGGAATATTCCAACGTTTTGGAGCTTATTCATTCTCAGAAGTGGTCAAGTTCTAGAGATACTGAGATAACGAGCCTAGATGGTACTTGTGTTTTCCGTGCTTTCATGATGGGTCGCCCTGAATTGGAGGGTGGACACAGGGTGTGACCAGCTTGACTCGTTCCTTGGCCGCCCCGTCGCAATACGGAACGTTATCAGTGTCAAAGCAATCCCCTAGGGTAAATATTAACTAAAATACTAAAGTGGAAACGGATAATAACATACAGCAATAGGGGTTATCATCAAATCTGTGTACTCCCGAAGATCACGGTTTCCATTAGTGGCACTGCGTAGAGTACACCGGACTCTACAAGGACCTCCATCGTGTACGAATACCTGCTGAATGTTAACCCACTTTTCCAGCAGACATAGGTTATGCGAAAGACAAGGATTGACGTTGCCAAAACTGTGATGAACAGGGAGAGAAGATAGAATGCGAGCGCTCCCGATGCCCAAATCGAAGTCCCGATGTCATATGTATAAATCTGTACCACAGTCATGAGCATGAGCGCTAGGATTGATATAATATAGACGAGGGATCAATGAAAGTTCAGAAGCTCGCTTGAACATGCAGCTGTGACACTGACCAATTTCTCCGATACACAGCAATGACAATAGAGCAAGCACAGTCTTGCTCCGCGCACAGACAATGTAGCAGCGTGATACCTTGATAATATCTCTTTTGTCAAAAGACTTCTGATTTGGAGATGATGGACGAACCAACAATGCATCCGCGGTAAAAATGGCCATGAATCTCGACAGAGTTTGGAGAGTTGCCAACGCCTGAGAGTAATGTATTATATTGAACTGCGACCCAATATTCACTGCAAAAGTATTTCGAGTAACTTCCCAAATGCAGCCAAGGTTGACGATGGCTGCAACGAATAGAGCCATTAGAACGGTTGCGTACATCTTTTGATTCCCTCTGCGAAGGATGGGGACTAGAAGTCACTGAGTTCAGCACAGAGCAATGGACGGGAACATTGCCGCTTCATCATACTCAGGCTTTGAAGGAAGATATTGCAATAGACCCCTGAAGAATGTGAACCAATGATTGGCACTATCTGGGCCCAAGGAGGGGGCTGTCTCACCTGTTAGTAGCGCCTGTACGACTAGGCCGCCAAACACTCCGTCAACGTATGGCTGTAATACAGGAAGTGGGTCCATGATGGAGGAAATCTTGGATTTTATTTATCGTGCAAAGCCTACGTCCATGTTTTATCAAAGCGTCTATATTAGTGCAAATACGTACAATGATGATCACGATGAAAAGGCTGTGGCTGAAACATGTTCTAAACCAGTTGATGAGGAAACAGTTTAGAGGCATGATGTCATGGACTATGAAGTTGGGCTCGTGCATTGGATGTCGACGACGCACAAAAGTGCGCGCGGACGCAGGATTCAGACAGAAGACAGAGGAACAGTGGGAGAGAGACCGCAAAGGCAATTCCGGCTACGTGATTTGCGTATGCTAACTCTACCTCTACCGTGCGTTGTCGTGCGTTGTGTGGACAATCAGAATTTATCGTGTGAGATCTATGGTTGACTCCACACTCTTCATGTCGCATATATCATAATCATACCCAACCGTATGCTCGAACAATATGGGTGGGGTGCGCCATTAATACATTTAATATCCCGCTAGTTTGTGTGGTGTTGAGTTTACAGGAACTAAAGTACGTCAAAGTCTACACTACTTGGGACAGAGGCACATCGTTCCTACTGTCAACAATACTTGGTGCTGTGACATCGCCAGGTGAATGGCTTTCAATGTTCAGTGGTTGCACAACTTGAACCGTTGTCTTTTTGAAACAAAGGCTAGAGAGTGGCTGTGACCAACCTGCAGAGTCCCTTGCTTTGCCTGTCACGACGCGAAGAGCTATGAGGGTTGGCGCAATACCCTGTGCAGTAAAAGTGACGTGCGTACCGTTATCGGAACAGAAGCTCGGTAAAAGCACTCGTAGAATTGGTACAGAGGCCCTGCAAGTACCCTCTCCTTACCAAATTTGAAGAGAAGGCCAGACGCAATGAGAAGCACTGTGGAATACAAGACTCCAGACTCTATTATTAGCTCCACGGTGCAGTTGCAACTGCCTCCGGCTCCGCCACCCCCCTTAGTGACGTCAACAATGCGGGTCTATAGGAAATGTCCGGACACGATGTACGGACACGTCCGTACATGTTCTCTTTTGTGCGGACCGCACGGACATGTACGGCCATGTGCGGACGTGTGAGGACAGCCCATGTTTTGTGCGCGGACGGATGATTCGCCTGAATAGACGCGCAATGCTCGCAAACCCGTCTATTTGTGCTCTGCCGTCCATTGCATGTATCACTATGCTCGAGAAACTACATTTTTGGGTAGGTACACGTTATAGCTACATTCAGGGTACAGAAACTCGAGTGCTGGACAATTTTTAGATACAAATATTGTTGGATTATATATATTCGACTTGATATAGTTTACCTGCTTCTATGTTTCCATTAAATACTAAACAGTGTCGATTTCTTTGTTATCGTCCTAGAGCAGCTCAATTATAAATGGCTTGATCAAGAAGCATGATGATCAGACTTACATCGGCTTTGTCTTCGAGGTCCGAAGCGTCTTTGTGACACCACGTCAAAGGTAATCCGTCGTAATGGTTCCAGTATCCTTGCTGACCTCCAACATCTTGTCCCCATTGATAATTACCAGCTACTCCAGCCCTCGCAGACCTCTCAAACATCTGCTCTTCTAACTGCAGCAATGCATCTTTGTCAACGTCTACTCCTGGTGCCGAAGTCTGCACTGCACTGGAAAGGATCTAACTTGTCACACACCAAACAATCCAAGAATAGTAACAGATGATATTATATTTATGTATACCTCCAATGTACCTCGACAAATTTTTATCTGTGCGGACGTGGTAAGGGCTTGCAAGGACGTGCAAGGACACATGTACGGACATGTGAGGACATGTAAGGACATGTACGGGCACACACAGATGTGCAAGGACGTGCATGGACAGGTCGGGACATGTGTGACAATTTGATGATTACCGTGACATGCTCATCAATATTGGCACAGCAAGCAGAGCATTGTACCAACCCCACTTGACCGTTTTGCGTGTTTGGAAAGTTGTTATGTGTATCCAATTCTATACTGGATGTGTTAATACATATTAGTTGGCATTTTGGTAGGGTTACCGTGAACAAGTATCTGTCTGCAGTCAAATTCACTAGGAAACTCGAAGCTTTTACAACATAATCACTATTATATTGCGTAATGGGGGTCAACACTGTCCCTAAACGTGATAGAATGGCATATGAAGTCTCATGCTAGCCCTTTACACTATAATGGAATGAAAGACCAGGCCTTATGCGTTTGAATTCAATAAAAATATCTGAATATCGCCCAGTTGATGGTATATGTCACACATTGTCACAAGTAAAAGATGTACGGACATGTCCTTACATGTCCGCGCGTCCGCACATCGCGTCCGCACATTTCTGTAGGCCCAACAATGCGGTATGTGATAAGAGCCGTTGCAAGAACCGTGATTCCTAGTGACACATAATTGAATATGGGCGACACTGCTGCATGAATTCTGAGCTGGGGAATTATTCCCGGCATTAATGCAATTACAAGAAACACTAAAATACATATGTTGAGCGCATTGGCATCTGCTTGAATTGAGATACGCAATGAGACTTACCTGTCTCTCCAAAGAGAAGTGCGCCCCAAATAGCCAAAAGCACTTTATTTTTTTTCCATAGAATGTAGCACCACCAGGCCTATTGCACAAGCCAAAATGAGCCTTTCGCCATCCTCGGTTATGACGCAACATTAGGCATACCAGTAGCACATTGGCAATTACCATTGTCGTCGCCTAAGTAACACTCGAGATGTAGAGGAGTACAGAGGCCATAGTGTCGCCTTGGAACGCTAACTGGTGCCAAATGGCCAGAGTGCTTGTTATGACGCTTGCGAGGACCAAGGAGAACAGCAGGCTGAGAATGCCGCCATACATCTTCTGTTGACCGCTCCGAGCTATGGGAGCTGTTGGATGTATGACCTCAAAAATTGTGTGCATCTCAGAAGATAAATTACCAATTGCTTGCACAAATACGGTGGTATAATATCCTAAGGTTGCAGGGTCTGATTTTGATCGTATATCAAGTTAATTGGTGCAAACAAATACCCATAAGGGCCGCCTGGACTATTGCTGATCCATAATAGGCAGTTTGTGCAAAACCAGGAATAGCCATGATGACTAATCGTGGCTAAATGACGTTGTGCGAGGCATGCGTCATGGCTTTCTCACGGCTTTCTCATGGCTCTACTGTGCCGACGGTAGGCTCATAAACGCAATATTTTTGAATCTCCCTTCTCCTAATATACGTCCAACTGACCACTAACTGTAACTAAGTAGATATTGCAGTTTATAATACGGCTTGAAAAGCTAAAACTCTGAAAACCATCGTATAGATGGTAATTTGTCAACACCTAAACCTGATAAATGATTTATGCTGTCAGAGATTGCTGAGTATATGTTGCAGCGTCCCGGGGCTGTTATAGCCACTCTTCACCTCCCACATCGGTGAGACCTAGTCTCCTAATTTGTCTAACTTTTGTTCGCCATTGCTTGTGTATTCGTCGTTACTGCAGGCCGTCGGGCGAGAATGTCGCTTTCTGTGACTGATAAGCAGGTGAAGGAACAGTTGTATAAGCATTCATGAAGTAGTAAAACATGAAAATCACTCTTATATAACGCGAAAAGGTTGAAAACGCCGTTAGACATGCTGAAATCTGCGTGCCGTAGCCAGGAGTTCAGCCATGATGGAGCCATGTGACTGTCACGCACACTGCCATTTTGCCACGATCAGCGCTCTGTGGCTATGCACAAACTGCCTAATATGCTCCAAAGATTGGTTCAAGGGTGTTATCGGCCTGAACCGACATGTGCTAAAATGCTCACCTATCTCTCCTAGAAAAAGGGTAACCCAGATGCCTAATAGTATTTGGTTCTGGTTCCATAGGACATAGCACCGCCAGGCCTATTGCATGGGTTAACATGAAACTGTTTCCCTCATGGGCTGTAGAACAAAAGTAGGCGTACCAGTAACACATCTGCAGTCACCACTGCCAGTGCAGAAGTAACACTCGAAAGGTAAGATAGTACAGCGGCAAATGGGTTGCTTTGAAATGCTAGCCAAAAGGTGACAGTGTTTGCTATGGCGCTTATTAGAACCAGAGAGAACAATAGGATGAGAGCGACGCGATACATCTTCTGCTGTCCACTCCAAGCTATGGGAACTGATAGATTTATGACTTGAGGAATAGCGCACATCTCAGGGAATATATTACAGATTGATTGGATGAATATGGTACTGTAGTATCCTGAGATCACAGAGTAAGTGTAATGTTGACGATTAATCAAGTTAATTGGTGCAAATACATACCCATGATTGTCGCCAGTATTATCTCTGATCCATAATATGCACCAAGCCTGGGGGCGGGGGACTGCACCATATCCATGGGATAGATGCCAATGACCGTTCCAACATTTACGTTCTCCATACTTATCTATACAGCGCTCTACATTGTTGTAGACTGGTGATGATTTTCTTCATCATTTTATTGGAGACTTCCTGTGTGATCATGCTACTAATAGACCTAGAAGATCCCATACGATTGGTGGTCGCATTGCGTCGGCACAGTCATTATATACTAACTTTTTTCTGTCAGACATGGACACGCACCACGTATCATTTTCCCGGCGATCAGTCCGGCTTTTTAATTACGTGAATCTATCCGTGGTACCAACCTCCATTGCGTGAACCCAGGAGAAGGGCCACTACTGTTCTATTTCGACGGATTGTTCACGGATTTGGAATTTTTTCGTCGCCGAGTTGACCGATAAATTTTCTTTTGAATTAAGGTGATTTTTAAGATATAGTTTTTTTGGGCCTGTGATGTGTGACGTGAACGATCGGTCGAAATAGAACAGTAGGTTAGACTCAGAGAAATAAAATTCATCCGGCAACATAGAGAACTGCTTGGGCAATGCCTTGATTATTAAGCTGGTCATATTGTCCCGCGTCCCCTTGTTTTATGTACGCTTCTGCGGATTCTAAGGATGCGAAGTTTGTGGCATTAGACGTTCGATGTCGTTGTATGCCCGTCTACAGTGTCCGTGTGCATGCTATCATAAACTGTGCTCCTGAAATGGAGAGCGGACAATGGTTGTGACCAGCTCGACTCGCTCCTTGCGCGCCCTGTTGCAACACGGAATGCTATGAGTGTGGGAGCAATTCCCTAGTGAGAGGATAAGTACTACACTCAACCATGCAGGGGAAACAAACCAAAACGTACAGTCATAGGTGTTATTATTCCTGTCAAGTAATCCATGGCCTTGATGATTGGGCCATCACTCTCTGTAATGTAGTTGCGTGTCATCACAATAAAGATGACTGTGACCATCAGTGGCGCCGCATACAGTATGCCCGACTCCACAAGAACTTCCATGATATATGAATACCTGCTGAGACCCCCACCACCTTTCCTAGAAATGAAGGTTATGCGAAGGATGATGATTAACGTTGCCAAAATTGTGATCACCAGGGAGACTGAATAAAATATTGGTCCTGATGCCCAAATGCTCAGATGAGGCGTTTTGGCGGCCTGTATGGTTGGTATGAATACGAGGACTAGTGTAACGTGGACAAGATATCAAGCATCAGAAGCTGGCACATACGACCATAACACTTACCAATTTCTCCGATGCACAAGAATGCAAATAGATAAAGGACAATGTTGCTCCGCGCACAAACAATATAACAGCGGGATACCTTGAAAGTATTGTTTCGGTCTAAACACCTCTGATTGGAAGTTGAAAATGGACCAACCAATATTAAGTCTGCTGTAAAAATTGCAATGAAAGCTGAGAAGACGTTGATAGTTTCCAACGCTGGGGAGAACACCGGTAAATGCGCGGCTATACTCTCCTGAGAATTATTCTTCACAACGAATGCGTTTCGAACGGTGAGCCAGGTGCAACCCAGGTTCACGATAACTGCTCCGAATAACGCTGTGAGGGCGGTCGCGTACACCTTTTGGTGTCCTTTGCGGATTATGGGGACTGTGCGCCATCGAAGTCAGCGAGAGGAATTGTATTATGGGATTCCTGGACTCCATACTCAAGGTTTGAAAGAAAATGATGCAATGGAACCCTTGAAATCGTGTATCAGCAGCTGGCTTTATGGGAGTCCAAAGAGCAGTTGAATTACCAGTTAACAGCGTTTGCAGGACTAGGCTCCCCAACATGCCGTCAACATATGGCTGTAGCGTTGGGTCCATAGCGTTGGGAAGCTTGAGGATGAATATTATGTAAAGTCCTCATATGTGATTATCAACCCGTCTATAATTGGTGCAAATATTAATCTTTAGAACCGCGCCAACGGGTTTATAATTGAACCATGTTCTCCAACGTTTTGCCTTGCTGTTGGCTGACTCCTCATTGGCCCATCCATTAAGACCTACTATTTACGAGCGAGAGACTGGGACTAGAACACACACAAAGAGCGAGTAATAGTTATGGGCTCCTTATGTTCGAGCGATTGCAGAGACACCGGGGCGGTATATGAGCCATTTTTAGACTTTAGGCAAATTTTTGGACCATATAATAATAATCTTTCGCAGCGGCGGATTTTATGATGCCTGACTAGTTTGACAATCATTAAATAGTTGACAGATGGACGCGCGTCATATTGCAGTGATATGATCAGATATTCAAGATTTCTGCATGAGAGTAACGAGAGACGTTTTGATAAGACTGACGAAAGGTCCCTACTGAAACGAGCAGTGACGGCTGCATCGTCGCGTCTTTCGCTGTGACTGATCGCAAAGAGCATTGTGGTACGAGTCTTTGACCTTTATATCACCGTCTGCTCTCGGTTGTTGCCAATCATCAGAAAATATTTCAGGGAATGTGCCTGCCACAGACCAGTAGAGATTCAGTACTCGGGATAGTTTTAATCTATTTGCGTAATTGAAGCGGCCATTATGGTCGGCCGTTTGCACAAAAATAGAGCTTATATTATAAGTCATTCCCCATTATATATTAAAACGTTTGATCACCTCCGTTCCTTTTTCTGACCGTTTGAACCACTTATTTGGTCGACCTTCGGTACGTCCCAAGAATTTCAAGCCCAGCGGGGCCCTCTACGTCGAGAAAAGTCGGTTACACACTTCGACCCCCGTGAGAAATGAATACGTCAACACCTGTTCGCATCATTCTACCTCAAAAACTGACTATATACTCAATCTATGAGTCGAATGAAGATGTATAAAAACGGCTGAAGATGTATTAACTGATCAGCGCGCGCTCTGCCCGCTGATGTCGACATATTCGCGTTTTTCACGTGATCACGCACAGCGCCCCTTACTCGTTGTTGCCGTTTGCTCACACCACGACCGCACTACTGCGAGATTCATACACACTTCTGTAAAGCAATAAATCATCGCAAAATGCACTTATTTTTTGTCCACCACCTCTGGAGCGCTCGCTACCGCACGCAACAACTCCACTCTCTTTGTTCCCACAGTACACAAACGAGCGCGCGCCTACTCAGCATATTGACTATTCTATTTAATCGGCCAATATACACATTTCACACACTCTGCACTACTAAGACCATTTGAATCCATGGGATTTAGGTAGAATACAGCATAATCCACCTATAGTATAATGGTTGTATGTAGTTTACTTTGGATTCAGATTCATTATCACTCTCAGAACCGGCGTCAGAACTTTTGATCACATTGTCACCAGCGTCTAGCCGCATTAAATTGCGTCCCGTCTGTCCGGAAAAGCGTCTTTGTATCAATTTTGCGTTACACTTTGGCCATACAACCTTGGCCTATCATCCTACACCATCTACACCATATAGCTCAGTATACAACGCGCATATATCGCTGTTGGACACAGCAGAGCTCACAATTTCCCCCTCCTGTCAACGAGCCGGCTCAATGTGTCATACATCAGGAAAACCTCCTCTGCCGAAATGTGCAGAATATCGTGAGATTCGTCAATATTTTGCAAAATTCTGCTAGATTCTGCTGGATTCTGCTGTTTGAGCAAAATCAACGAAATAGTGCCCAATATAAAGTGTCTGAATTCGACGTCTAAAAATTCAGCAAAATTTGAGACCAATTTTGCACATAGACCATTATTTTCGACAGAATTGCTGAAATTTAAGATGGCTCCCTCGAAATCCTGGGCAACTTTCTTAGATTTGAGGCGCATTTGCCACTCGTTCTGATGATATAGGTGAACATTCAACTTGTATTAGAATCGGAATTTGAGCACAGATAGTCTATGGCATGTAAAGTATGGGCAGAAACTCAAACGATGTTTGTAGGGATAAGAGGGCAGTATATTAGTCTGTCTACGATTGTCCTCAATCATCATCTTTCATATCATCAATATTAAAGTTTAGCTGTGCATTAGAGATCGTTGTTCCCTGTTTACAAAAGCTGATGTTACATGGCAAGCAAACGATGACGCCGGAGCATCGATTGCAGTGATGGGCGCTTGTCCACATCTTAGAGAAATGTAAATAATGACCCACAGTTGATTATGGTGAGCCTGGAACCGACTGAACCCAAATGCAAAGACCCGAATCGAGTTGACTGAAAATGTGTGTAAGTGTTTTGAAACAAAACCGTGACTCAAGAAATAGACAACGTACATTGAGGAGGAGTGACGACGCGAGCAGTATGCGCAGACATCCATGTATGCGGCACAGGTGTGTGACAAGACCTGGGACCTGGTAAAGCGCCTCAAGGTCACAGAGGCACAGGGCATTGCGGTGCGCAAGGCAGATGTGAGGTTGTGGCACCGGAGCGTATACTGAGCAGATGACATACCATTCACAGACGCGCTGACGCTCCCCCACCCCGGGATTCGTGTACGATGGAGACCCGCTGCCTCCAACGACGCTGCTGTACACTGCGCCTCCATATGGGGCGCCGTGGTAGCCGCTGCAGGTGCGCTTGCTACAATCCATGCGTCAGACTATATGACAACAAGAGTACAATAGGAGCACAGAAAAAAGAGACATACAAGGCACCGGCCCAGGCATGTACGCCCAAAAAAAAAAAGTACGTTGCTGCCCACCATACACATGCCCCTGCACCCCCGGGCTCTGCCTGCCCGCACCACTGGGCCTCTTGCCAATGGTACATGCAGTGGCGCATAGTGCGGGTTGTGCGGGTAATGGTGTTCGAGCTCGGGCGGAGAGTTGTAGCACAGGTCGTACGGCGGGTCATGGTATACATGCAGCAGCAGCGGGGCGTGTGTGTGCGGGTGGCTGGGATGGGGAGGGTGCGCCGAGGTGAGTGCCGAGCCCCCGTCGGAGATAACTTACATGAAGAGAGGTAGTGGAGGGTGAGGAGGCAGAGAAGGGAAGGGGAGAAAGAAAGGTTCAACGGATGGGAGCTGCGGAATTGGAAGGACGTGGGCTTGCGTAATCACCGTCAGCCTCATCAAAATCTTCAAGTCCACCGACATCAGTCAACTCTCGCAAAACCTTTATGTCTCTCCACGTCGTGGCAGTCATGGATGGGAACCCTCAGCCGCCCTCGTCCAGCTTCTCTCGCGTCAGTCTCACCCTCTACCACCCGCCACCGCCATGTGCATGATATGTCGCCGCCCGTGCTGATGTCGACCCCGGTGTCAACTGAGAGGGAAGTTCAGGGAACGTGAATCCGTATCTGACGGCATGGATGTCACCGTCGATACGTTCGTCGTATGGATACTCATCACGGCTTGAAAACTGTCGACTGGAGGTAGTGTCGTCTCCTGCATTGATAGTTCGGTCCGCAATACCATGGTTTGCAGTTAGTACATTTTAGCAGAATCAGCATGTTTTAGAGAGGGTGGTGATAATGACAGATAATTGTCACCTATTATCATATCTGGTTTTTCCTGATGACTGTATTGAATGTACCTAGAGTATTAAATATGGACCTCTATTCAACCTTCTTTGTAAACACTTTTACCAACAAGCATTTCTACCGAATAGCATTTTGAATTTTCTGTCTTCCTATGCTGCAGAAACGGTCACAAATGAGTCTCCACAATTCAAGTCTAAAGACAAGAGATATGTGACTGAATTGTGCAAGTATTGTGCTCAAACCCAGGTAATATCCAGGGCCAGTTCAAAATTTCATAAACGAGGTGAATATTTGTAACAATATTGTGAAATACGAAGTGGCCGTGATGAATATCTACAATGTTGCAATATTCTGTAAAATACACGAAATTTTGACGAATTTCGCAAATTCCGTCGGTGGGAGTTTTCCTGATGTATTTCTTATGTTTGGCACGGCCAGAGACGCATCGACTTATGAGAGTTGGTGCGAACCAGTGCTGACTTATTCATTTCCCACGTGGGTCGAAGTATGTAACCGACTTTTCTCGACGTAGAGGGCCCCGCTGGGCGTGAAACTCTTGGGACACACCAAAGGTCGACCAAATAAATGGTTCAAACGGTCAGAAGAAAGAACGGAGGTGATCATATATGATGGGGAATGACTTATAATATAAGATCTATTTTTGTGCAAACGGCCGACCATACGGCCATCAAAGCGCTGAAACTATACTTGTCAGTACTCAGATTCTTCGAGTACGATGTCATAAAACCTTGAGTTAACTGTCACGCATCAAGTGGGCAGACTGACAACAAAAATTACGACGGAAAGCAGGGAAAGTACTACAAGTATCGTGGCGAGAGATTCGGTGATGGATGCGAGCATCAATGATTGGGATATTCCCTGATTTTCCTGGCCGTTGTTTTCTCTATCAGTGAGCGGGGATTGAAGAGAATGGACGCCATGATCGCGTCACGCGATCATGAGGAAAGTGGGAAAACAGGGTGCGGCAACTGATATTCTAGACTCTGACGTCAGGATGAACATTTAAAAGATCCCCACCCACGCCCGTTCTCCCCTTCTGAATCAACGAACTGTGGGAGCCGGCGCTCGCCCATGACATACATCAGTGGAAGTACGTGCAACACAAAAATCGACTGTGGGTAGTCATGTACCCAAGAGAGTGGGATGTACGTTGCACCGGAGCAAAACATACGAGCCTATAATATATATAAGTCCTCTTCGGAAAGATATCTTTAGCGTCCAGCCTGAGGAGCTGCCTCTGTGCATGCGATATTTGAACCGCAGGATGCGATGCCCTTCCATGTTTGTCGTGCTGGATCCGGTGGCTCTGAGTGAGCATTGACAGTGGAGAGGAGCAAGCGAGGAGGCGGCTGAGTAGTTGGGTGGAGGCGCAGCCGTGGTTGGCCAGTGATGGGATAGATACGCATGGCTTGCTGCGAGGGGTAGTGGGTAGAGTGCGGGATGGACGGTCTCATCTGGTGCGTACAAACAGCGAGTGCCAACTATGGACTTATCATAGCGTCAAAGTGCGCGTTATGCAGATAATACTGCAAACGCCCATCTGTGATGCAAGATGTTTGAGGCTGACGACTACGCTGTTCCTATCACGGACGTGAAGACGAGAGATAGTAACATCGACAGGAGGGAGCAGGTTCTGAGTCAGGTATCGAAGATCCCGGCACACGCGTACGTACGTTTACTGCTGGTGTGTCACTATGTGGGGTCGATGTGGAAAGGGATGGTCGGAGAGAAAGACAAGTTAAGATCTGTCAGCCGAAGACGCGCTAAGGATGAAGTTCGGAAATGTCCGTGCGTGTGTCATCAGCCTCAAGATGATGGCTACGTCATGCATCAACCCGTTTCCTCAGACCGTGATCAGCACACGTCTTCTGCACTTTGACGACCCTTGTCTCGATGTATTCTGCCTCCCAAACGACTACGGCGCCATATGCACACCCACACACATGTGTTCGCTCCTTCGTCTCCCTGCCATGCTCCTACATCCCGGGCCAGGACCCCGGAGATGGAGCAAGAGAGTGACGAGGACAGGTGGCCCAAGCAAACCCGGGTCGATTATTCCTCTTTGTCTTCATTATCGGTTTCGCTGCACCCTAGACCTCAATACCGCCCTTGCTGTTCCGCCCTCCTGCCGACCCTTTGTACCGCCAAACCCCCACTTTGCCGGTCCGCTTTCGCTTTTTGCCTTCGACTTTGATTAATATGCTGCCCTCTTGCGCTGCCATGTCAACGTAAATAGTGAATCGTCTATGGCGCGTATGCGTCTGAACTTCCAAGTGTAAGTTCTTCTCTCTCACTCTCTCGTGTCCTACGAATGTCAAACACACCAGGTGATATAGTTTCATGGTTCTACAGTTCCACAGTTCTATCAAACACATTCGTCAGGCTTCGCCGCTACTCGACGAGGCCCTGTATTGCGTTGAATGCGCGCAGTGGCGCATTGCTACGCCATCACGCGTGCCTTGGGGGATATTCAACTCGTACTTCCGTGTGGCACCGTCGCTATCGGCAGCACGGCGCGGGGCGTACGGTCTGTCTTTTTGGTAGGTGCGCGATCTGTCTGTTCCCATCTCTCCGTTCACCTTGTCATTTACGAATTCGTTGTGCCTAGGCTTGCGGCGCATTCTTCCTCCGAGTCTTCAGATCTCGAGCCCACCGCATTCTCACATTCGCGTTCCAGACACAGACCTGGACCCAGTCTCAAGTCCGCATGTATTCCTCCGTTCCTTAGGTTCTACAGCTGAGACTCTCACCTCTCCCGCGCATGTGGATGCATGTATGCGTACATTGTACTTCTGAAGCATGCATGACCCGCGAGATCTTACGTCGTCTCTAGCCATGCCCCTCGTCTCAACGCGGTTCTCATCGCCGTTGCCGTAGGCTCTGTATGAAACAGCCAGGAGACCGCACAGAGCTGGAGACGCGTAGGATTCGTATACGCGCGCGAAGAGGAGACAAGTCGAATGTTGACAGGAGGCCATGACATAATAGGCGCGTGTTGTATGTATACATACACAAATCCCTGATATGCACCTCATCTCACGCGTTTCAGCCAGGTTCCGTCCAAGGGTACGTCAAAGGTGGAACTGCTCCCGCCGGGTTATATTCGTCCCTCACTTCCATTATAAGTCGCCTGATGTTAACCCTGGAGGTGTGTTTCTGCATACTTTATCTGACCTTGAATCTCTGCGTGTTTGCAATGAAATTATGCTCGACGCTAGAGGCACGCATGTATCCTATTGAGACGGTAACTAGAATAGAATTCGCCATAACACGTTGGGGACGTGTTCCTTCGTCCATCAATCATCAATCCAGTAGATCCCTGCACGCACGTAGAAAGTTGCTCACTCGAAAACCATCTCCGTCGACCCTCCTCTCCGTCACTGTATCTACTGTTCAATAGGTGAGTGAGAGGAAGAGATTCGGTCTTGTCCGCCCTGTGAGCTAATCCCAAGGATTTGGAGTTCGGCCCGTCCGCATCTCCACATGCCCAATTTTTTGATCTCGGGACGACAGAGTGAGGAGCCGGAGGATACGTTAAGACGCCCTGGCAAGGTTGAGATGATTCTGAATATGCATCAGCCTCTGGTTCCTTCTTTCAACCCCATGTTTAGGGCTCATATATAAGTTCACTTGTCGTCCGCACGAGTAGTGACTCCGCGTCAGCGTGAGAGGAAACAAACAACCCTTGTCGCACAGCGGGCTAGCATCAATGCTTTTTTCCTTTTCGCGATTATTGGGTTGTGGGGTACGCGTTCATACCTCAGTTGAGGCGGCCGAGGACATATTTCTCGTGCTCGGGTACGCGACCGCTGGAGAGCTGGTGAGGAGCTGGTCGTGGGAATCGTCAGGGCCATACAGAGAGGCCGAGAGGCGAACAGCAGGGAGTTTGAAGCCGGTATAGCTGTATCCGACACTTGGCTGTTCGGCCGGTCGTTATTTTGCATGAATGCTTTCTCTTGGCTGAGTAGGATTATACAGCCTCACCGATATTAGTGCGTGCCAATGCCCACTACTAGTTAACTTTACTTGCAAGAATATAACTATGCGGTTGGAATAGATCATCGCGGTCATCGTTATTCCTCGTAGAGTCTAGGCATTAAACTGAGTGAGAGTATTCACATGACCCGGACCATGAGAAAGTGCTTAGACCGAATATATGTCAACTAAAGAAGTCTTGATACAGATTGATCAAGCTTAACTCGTTGACGAGACTTTTGTTAGGAGAGCTCAGCAGTTAGTACCACATGATCAGTAAGGTGAGAACGACGGCCAAGAGGAATCTTCTGTAGGCATCCATCTGCGTCATATGTACTGATTGACACTGGAAACATATGGGATGCCATCTGTGAACCAATCACCCTAAAATCGGACCATGAATCTTCAGGCACTGCCTTACAATCTATCATTCCCTTGTGAGTTGATCTCGGTGCCTCGGAATTTTTTTACATGATCTCAGCCCATTCTAATTGATATCTATGCCTTACCTGCATTTATGCAACCGGCAATCCCCTTATTAATGTGGGCGCTTGTTTCTTATTCTTAGAACCTGAATAATTCTCACGTATGTTGGTATGCCGTGATGTCCGGTGCGATAAATGCGGGCACTCGGAGTGAAATTCGCACACGTAGTATACGACTTGCTTTGTCCCATTTGTCTTACTCAATCCTGCCTTTCAGTCATATCTCCGAAGTTAATTTCTCATGACATAACTAATTAATGGCCTCTGGCCCATTCCGTCTGTGTTGTTAACTCATACTCACGATGCTACCCATGCAGTATTTCAAATATAACAAACAATCTTATGCTACGCAATGAAAGTTATGTATGCTGACGTGTAAATTCCCTACTCTATTTGTGTTCTAATGCTCTCAGTTGCTCGTCTTGCTGTCCATTGTGCAATTGTCAAGCGTCAATGACCGAACGTTCAGTGGCAGGATACCGAGTTGTATATGGAGATGATTCAATGCATTTTTTTTTTTGGAAGATTACAGCCCCTATACTTGTACCAGTACGCCAGATCTGCGGAAATCTGCGCGGAGTTCTCTCTTCGCCGTTCTCCATGATGATCCAGACGCTCTGCCCAGCCTTCAAACACGGACATCATGGGTTGCATTTCGCGCTATGTTTACCCCCTTCACGTCTATGAGCTCTGATTAGCAAGCTTATGCAGAGTTGACGGACAGGTACTCACATAGGGCTCATAAATTGAGAACGACACATTTTGGTTCATGTCAATGTCCATACATCCGGTAGAGTTGTTCCGAACATTACCTTGTATACTTAGAATGCATTGAGCGATCCGGGAAGGGTAATATATGGAGAGATCAGGCAAAGAACCAGATGGATTACATGTCGCACATTTGCTTCTTGAAGTGTCAAAGTACGGGGCCTCAAAAGCGCCGGTATAAAGCAATTTAATCACTGCATAATTCTATGCTTCTATATTCAATGTCATTAAGACGTCGCGGTGTATATATATCCCATGTAGAGTTATACCTGTCAGGTGGAAGAGAACCAGTTGCACATCGGACTTTCTTGTTGTTTCTCATGCTCAGGACTACTCCTCACTGACACTATAAAGCTTGGTCGCCTGCCTCCTTCAACAGTAGCTTCTCTAGTTCCTCTCTCGTCTATGAAAATGACTCGCTCACTCAACCTTGTTATGATGCTGATACTTCCTACCTTTCTTGGTATGGGATCTCTCGCTACTCCAGTCACCAATAGCCTTGGAGACCCCGCCATTCGCGTCGTAGGAGACGTTGTAAGCCTGCCAAGTAGCTCTTATCCCAAACATATTTCGCTAAAAAAAACTATGATATGCTGTAATTAACAGTCTCCGCGGTCTGCCAACACGTGTGCAGACCCGTCCCTTGCACGCACCGTATTTCAAGGATTTGCTGGATCAATCCTTGCGCATGTTTTGCATTTTCATTACGCTTTCGTCAATTCCGACTCCAAGCAGTCCACTGGACCGGCCTTGTGGACCTTCCAAGGCCCCGTGGGCAAAGCCTGGCCAACACAGCAAGCATTTACCATGCCCCTCTTCCGGCTTACAAATCCAACCAACTCTGACTTTATATTCATGGTCGGGGCAGATGCCCAAACGCCCCCGACCGTAAAGGGCTTCAGCGCAACCGCCGTTGATCTAGTGGCTTGGGTGTACGATACAGCCGTGTGTGATAGTGTACCACTAATGAGCGCCGTGCTTGCCGCGCAGTCGGACCATTATTACACCACGGACCCTGACGAACATGCAGCGCTGCTTGCCGCCGGAGATTGGACTGACGGTGGTGTTGTTGCATTTGTGCTCCCTTTGCCGACATTATGATACGTCGATGTCAATAAGCGGTACGTAACCCTCCATATTTGGACATAATTTATCAGTAAGCCATACTCAATGCAGTATGCAGTCATGTTAACCACCAGGCGTTGAAATGTATATGTAGTTCGTGTTCAGAGATGTTTCTACGAATAATCATGATCAGTATAAGATGAAAAACTCCAATGGAAAGCACTAGCACGCGAAACGATGCCGATGTAGAAGCCATCTGGAAGGACATTCAAAATGTATTGAGCACGTGTTGGACCAATATACGTACAACAAACTGTAAATACTTTCCGTATGTCATCTAGATATTACGCATCAATGCACGTTGATTTGTCCGCTGTGTAACTTGTTTCGTGCGAATGTGGTAGCGGGCGATTATTTGGCTTGAGGCGGTAAACGCGATCGCTATAATTGCAGTGTTTGATAGGCACAGATTACTGGATGTATTTATATTGAGATATGAAGTGCCTATGCTGGTTTCATCCAACTTAAACTTGCCCTCCATTAACGAGGCGCGGCGTGAGTGATTGTGGGAATGCGCGAGCTTCCAGAATCGGGACACGGGCCCAGATGGCCGGCCGGCCGTTAGGGCATGGTATCAAAAGTGATCAAGAAATGAGGGTGTTTTCAAGTAGTAGGAAGGGAGAGGTTCTCATATTCGATCATATCAAGCAGTATATAGAGACAAGGAAACTCATCCCACCGCGGAACATGTCGACGTGCCAAAGTTGCATGATATGGTGGAGGGCAGAGTGCAAGGTACTCATGATGCTTGCCATGCAGTATTTCAAAAGAAACATATGACCTTATAAATATACACTGAAAGTTATGTATAGCCGACACGCAGATCCCCTACCCTAGTTGTGTTCTGATGCTCTCAGTTGCTCGCCTTCTGACCCATTGTACAGTCTTCAAGCACTAGTGACGAAACGTTCAGTTGTGGGATACCGAGGGGTATACGGAGATCAATTCATGGCACATTTTGTGAGATATTGAAGCCGCCATACTTGCATCAATACACCAGATCGGCAGACACCTGCACCGAGTCTTCTGTTCGACGTGCTCCATGATAATTCAGAAGCTCAGCCCAGCCTTCAAATTCAGACATAACGTGTTACATCTTCGTTCTATGTTTATTTCCATGAGCTCTGATGGGTGAACCACTGCGGAATTGGCACCATAGTCCGCACATTGGGATAATGGATTGGGACGACACAGCCTGGTTCATGTCAATTTCCAGACACCCTCCAGCGCTGCTCAGAACATTGCGTTGTATTCCAAGAAGATATCGAAGGACCGACAAGGGTGCGATTTACAGAGGTGTGAAAAAGACATAGCTGTATTAAATTTGCCCATCTTCTTACGGAAGTATGAAGGTACGGTGCTTTGAAAGTACCGGTATAGTGTGGTTTTAATCACTGCATAGTTCTGGCTTTTATATCTAATGTCAATGATATGTCGAAGTATATTTAGATCTCATGTAGAGTGCTAGTTGGCAGGTAGAAGAGAAGGTGATGCACACTGGACGTTTTAGCCGTTTCTCACGCTTACGATTACTGCTCACCGACATTATAAAGCTCGCTGGCTTCCCTGCTTTAACATTAGCTCCTCTGGATCCTCTCTCGTCTATGACAATGACTCGCTCACTTAACCTCATTATGATGCTCATGCTTTCTACCTTTCTCGTTATGAGGCCTCTCGCGAGTCCAGTCCCTACGGATGTCATGGAACGATCCACTCGCGGCGTTTGAGACATGGTAAGTCTTACAAGTTGCTCTTATTCCAAACATATTTCGCTGAAATAACGACGACAGTCTCCGCGGTCTGCCAACACGTGTGCAGACCCGTCCCTTGCGCGCACCGTGTTTCAAGGCTTTGCTGGATCACTCCTCGCCCATGTTCTCAATTTTCATTGGGCTTCGTCAATGTTGACTCCAATGAATCCACTGGTCCCGCCTTCTGGTCCTTCCAAGGCCCCGTCGGTAAAGCCTGGCCAACTCAACAAGAGTTCACCGTGCCCCTTTTCCGGCTCACCACTCCAACCAACTCCGACTACATCTTTGTCATTGGAGCAGACGCACAGACACCCCCGACCGTAAAGGGCTTCAGCGCAGTCGCCGCTGATTTAGTGGCTTGGGTGTACGACACAGCCGTGTGCGACAGCGTCCCACTCATGAGCGCCGTGCTTGCCGCGAAGTCGGACCATTATTACACCACGGACTCCGACGAACATGCAGCGCTTCTGGCCGCTGGTTGGACTGACGGTGGTGTTGTTGCATTCGTGCTTCCTTTGCCGGCTTTATGATGCGTCGGTTACCATAAACGGTATGAGAATATCTATATTTGGTATCGTCAATCGCTAAGCTATCTTTAATACAGCGATGTCAATGCCGATGTTGGGATGTATGTGCAGTTGTTACGTAAAAACGTTTCTGTCAATAACCATGATCTTTATATCTAATGAAATCCAATATATGAGGGGAAAAACAACATAAATCCAAGAATCGATGGCGCAAGCTGCAGACAGAAGCAAACAACATCGAAGATATTTATATTTCCAGGTATTAACTAGGAGTCAATTCGAATATTCTGTGATGCCTGACGATCCAAGTTTTACCAATACAAAATTCGATACCACGCGCAGGTTATGCATCTGTCTTCACTATCGTAATATCAGTGGGCGCGAATATTTGTATCCAACAGGAGTGATCCTATACCATTCGGGACGGTGTAGAATAAAGTTGTCTTTGCGACTTAGTTTGCAGCACAGCGCGGACATACGGGTCACACACACAGAGATATCTGAGCCATATACGCACAGGCACGAAATGGCGTCGCAACACGCAATCGTTATGCGACGATACGAACAGCTTCCATGCCAGAAGTTTCGTGATGGCTATCCATGGATGACACTGCGCGAGGTTCTCTAGTTAGCAGTAGACAGTGGAAGCTGTTTACTTGTTTCGCGCGAATGTGGCAACGGGAGGTGAATACAGAGCTTGAGGGTGCAAACGCGAGTGGTATAGTTGCAGTATTTGACGAGCGCAGATTACTGGATTAGTTTATATGATACGTAGCCACGTATATTGAGACACAATGATCTGATGCTGGCGTCTTCCAACTCCAACTTGGCTTCGATCGACGTGGCGCGGCGTGAGAGATTCTGGGAATGCGCGGGCTTCGAGAATCGGGACGGGGGCGCAGGTCGCAGGCCGTCCGTTGGGACATGGTTTCAGAAGTGATCAACAAATACGGTGTTTTCGAGTAGGAATAGATAGGTTATTGTGTGCGATTATAAGAAGCAGAATATAGAGACAATGAGACTCATGCCACTCCGGGACAATATCGACGTGCGAAAGTTGTATGATATGGTGGATGGCAGGGTGCAAGGTACATCGTCTGGTTGATTGTATCATCACAGCGCATAAGATACGACTTTACTTCCTCCGGCGTCGGCGTACGGTTCGCACAGGCAGTCCTGTTGAATGTACATTTCAGGGGCAAGATGTTGCAGCCGGTTGTCGCGCTGTGCGTGCATCTGATCAATGGAGGTCGAATGGTAGAGTCGGTATTCGAGACAGGGGACAAAATTGGTCAAGAAAGATGTGATTTGAGCAGGGGATCGACTGTATTGACTCGGGCCACAAGGTGGTGGTAGAAAGTGGGAAGGATGACAGCGATTGTTGAGCAGAGGAGGGATGGTGCGATAAGATAAAGATGAGGACGTGGGTACCGGCAATGTCCGTGACGCTCGTCAGTAGCCTCCTCTCGTCGCCTGCTCCCTACCAGCCAGCTATGGGTCCCTAGCTTTTTAACCATGACCCGTGGTGGACCAACATGAAAGGGGCCTCAACATGCTCACATCCAAGGACACGAGGCCGGCGGAGTAGCAGGACAGTGACAAGGACAGGCCGTCTGAGTAAGGTGAGGACAGTTGTTCACTTCGCCTTCATCGGGGTCATCACCGTTCTCCACATTCATATCCCGCCCCGCTTTGTTCTAGGTCTTAACCCCGCCCCAGTGCTGCCTTCCTGCTCACCAAGACTCACGCACACGCCCCCGCGCGTTCAATCCATAGCTGCAGGCATGGGCTTATGACCGAGGACTCCAATTAACGCCTCTTATCCTGTTATCCACCTTGCACCTCTGTGGGAATTTACACCACGGATCAACGCCCAGTCAGCGCTGAGCGGTCTTTTCAGAGCCTGAGGTGGTCAGGGCGACGGAGATGGAGCTGGAGCTGGAACTTGACGAGACCCAGCCAAGCGGGCAGGACCGCATCGAGGACCATCCTCCTTCTGTGTCTTAATCAAGTACGCCCTCCTCTGCATGCGCTTAATCCTTCGCCTCTTCCATACTCTCTCCGCTCGCGCGCAGACCCCTCGACCGGTCAATCCGACATTCTTCGCATATCGCTCTCCATGGATCCTCGGTCATTGCGTGCCTACCGAAGCTGCAAGGAAGAACATATTCATAGGGATATCCTCCGTCTAAGCACAACGAGGACCCTCTCCCCCCAGTCCGTCAGCATTATCGTAGCCGCTCTGCGCATTCGATCCGTCTGAGTTACTCGCGGCCCAGCCTATGCCTTCGCCTCACCTCACCTCCTTATTCGCGTTCTCGTCGACATCCTCGTCACTCGCTTCTGTGCACGTCTCGAGCAACCATCTCCTCTCCGTTGCGTGGCGCATGGACGATGAGCGTCCCGCTGATTTATTTTTCAGATCCGCTACTCTGTACCGAATAGCAGAACGTGTATGGAAGATTTCACTCTTGAGGATTACTCACTCAAATCAAACGCGGTTCGTTTAAGCAATATCTTGGGGGACTTGCCCCTTACATCCTCTGTCGTCCATTATTCTGCGCGGGCGAAGCATTCCCCGGCTGCGACTTTGTGCTCGATCTCGACTTCGAGGCCGCCGAAAGTTCGCATTCCAGCCGCATTACAATGGTTAACTGAGTGCGATGCGCGTTTTTGGGCGTTCCTACTCTCCTCCTTACCTCCACAGGCCTCAAAACGATCGCTAAAGATCTATTACCAGGACTGCGGATGCTAGATGGTGCGCCAAACCCACCCTCCAGAGTGACGCAAGAGCGCAGGGGCGGGCACGGGAGTATGCATGCCGCGAAGAGCTTCAAACAGGCTGGTGTCGCTGTATCCTCTCTGCCAATCAGCTAATCTACCACTGCGACTTCGACAGTCCAGACGTATGGACCGATCACCCAGGCGCTCATGTCCCCTGAAAGAGTCTTGACAGGAGCCAACCCTATGTCGACGCCTTCGTCTTCGACATCAAGAGGGATGCGAATGACATCACGCGCATACGCCGGTATGTACGGGCTTCACACTTTGTTCCGCTTCATCCTCGTCTGCCTCCTCGATTGTTCTTTCGAGTCACGGCTTCTTTTGATCTTGTTTCTCTCTTTCCTTTTGTCATCCTCAGGACTCCTCGCCGTTCTTTCACGTTGTCCCTCCCGTATCTCTTCGCCGGCGTCGCGCTCGTGGGTGTAGATCTTTCTGTCGCGCCCTTTTTTTGTTTCACAGCCTCGGCGTCTGCTCGTTGAACTCGTGGCGTCGTGCGCCGCTCTTATTTTGGCTTTTCTCGACCCTGCATCACACTTTGTGTGTTGACCCGTGTCACTGATTTCTCTTGTTCCCGTAGGTGATTATAAACCCCTCCCGTTTCCGCTCGTCCAGGCCGTGCTCAACTGGGATCTTGGAGGTTTTTCTGTGGCTATTGGTGCGCTATCGTCCTTTCGCTCCTCATTTACATTTCTCGACTTTGACTGTCCCTCGGGTTTCAGCGCATAATGCTGATGAGAGATCGGATTGGTTGAGCTCGAGCTCAGATTCGCGCGCTGTAGTGGGACTGTCGCGCATCGATAAGTGGCCAAGTGTAGATGGTGGCCTCGAAAATGTTTGAGGGTAGCCAAGTAATATATGGCCGACGCAGAAAGACGATTCGGGTTTCGGTCGCGCATGATCCCGGGTTTCCCTTTCTTTTAGCGGTTGTCCGGCGACTCTTTATCTTATCGCTCCATATCCGACCTCCTTCGCTTCAACCATGGCTGCCATCTCTCCCTCTTTGCACCCCCACCTCGTACCTGAAACCCAAATCATCAATCTCCGCTCACAATGTCGTCATTTCTGGGTTCGTATCATATCGTCTATCTCGACAACGACTGACTCAACTATCCGACGCCCATGTGTCGACGTACAAACAGCGCATTGGTCATTTGACATGAACTTTCGTCGAGATTGCGCGTTTAGCAGGAGTGCCTGTGCGATGCGTACACCGACGCTCAGGATCTGCGACGATCCTCACGCGCTGTTCCGATGATGATGCACTTCACGGTCTGCTCTCCACCGCATTATAAGGCTTATAGGCGTCGGAGGCGGAGTGGCAGCAGTGCCCTTGGGCAGTCAGCCTCTTAACCAGCCGTGTACCCATTAATTTATTCCCCATATGATCATCCCCTCACACCTCTGGTAGACGCCACTTGTTCTCCTCAATCCCCTTGCACGTGTTGTCCAAACGATTTATGTCCGTTTACCTCTCGATCGGTGTTTCTAATGGGCTGCCCTAATATTTGCTTGGAACTTGTATCCATTCAAATCCTTAGCGACCCTTTTACCTTTATGTCCTCGACAACCTCACTTCTCCGTGCCCATCTACGTCTGTAACATCAAACAAATGAACAGCTTCAAAGCCCAATTTACAAATCTTACTCTACGAATCTTGTGTGTGCATGGAAGCTGTTATTTTCTTTGCATAAACATATATTCTGAAGCGAAAATCCAACTTTTTGCTACATCGCTCTGAGCGGCGTAGGTATCCAGGCGCCTCACACTCTGATCAAACCCATCACATCTGCGTCTTTTTCTGGGACGGTTTTGCGTCCATATCAAAGTTGAAGCATCACGACAAACGTTCCGTCAGTTTGTCTGCCATCCAATTTCCAAAGTTACAGACGGCCTGGCTTCCTTCCGAGGTGGGTGCCTAGGTTTTTGCCGCGCTTTCTCGACGACTTATCGCACTTCACCAGCTGAGTCAACTTCAGAAGAAGAAGCCCGATGGGCCATACTTTGTTGAATGGTAGAAAGAGTCTAGATATCGCAGTCAATGACAGAGAAAGAGTTGGAGACTGAGTCATCATTTATGATACGCACGGATAGTGGTTACGTCCATTTTCTCCACTGATACCTCAGGCAGAGCCTTTAGACTGTGCTCATCCGCAATTGCGCTGGGCGCAAAGCCTCTTTCCAGAATCCTTTGACCACATCTGATGTTGACTTCTCCCTCGCATCTTGGCTAGAAACCTTAACCTTTCAGTCTTCCTCCGCGGAACTCCATAGAAAGAAATAGATTACAGATATGAGCAGCACAGTCCACATGGGGCATGGTGATAAGGTTTTATCGCTGTACCCACATGACCAATACGTTGGAAAAGACGGTCGGAATGAAGAGTATGCCGTGAACATACACTTGAATGATATGTGCTGATTGACACCAAAGCATATAGCAGGCTATCTGGGAGCGCTAATCATTCTAAAATTAGCACCCACTTTCTCAGGAGCTTCATATCAATTTAACAGTTCCCTCGCAAATGTCTGAGGTGGTCTCAATACCCGGGTATTGACCTATCTAATTTCTGCCCGTGCTGGTGGAAACTTACATCTTGCCGGCATATATGCAACTGGTTATCGCCTCGTATATATGGGCGCTTGTCCCGCGCATCTTGGTATATCACGATGAACCGGGAAATAAATAGTCTAAGCTAGACTTAGAGCCAGATTATATGTTTGTCCGATATGTATGATATCGTCACCAATGACGCAGTTAGTCGTATCTGAGAAGGTAAACAGAGATTCGTGTTATTCCTACTAGCAGGGTACCCGTGCTCTGCATGGGGATGGGGGTTTTATGCCTCTAATGTCTCCATTTATTTTCAATTTATTTTTTACACCTCTAATGTCCTCTTTCATGAACATTTCAATTTATCTGGTAGCCCTTACACTTGCAATCACCAGCTGGGAAAGAAGAAATTTCATACAGAGTACAGGTACACGCTGGCAAGAAACCCCAGAAAGATTTGCAGTCTTACGCAGGTCGAAGCCTTGTGGCTGCTCCGCTCCCGCGCAACTCCCGCGGTATGAAACTCTGCAATCAGATTTACTGGAATTTTAATGGGCTGGCGCTTATTTGCCCGCGCTCCCGTCTTCAAGTTGCCAGATCAGATACAGGCATGACAACATTTTCCACTTGCCCGGAGACACGGCGGTAAGGGTTATAAAAAAATTGTGCGCGTCGTAGCCTTGCGGCTGCTCCTTGCTCTTCCTCAACTCCTCCTTACTCCTGCCCGTATCTTTATGCGCCCCGGAGACGCGTCCGTGGCAGTCTTCCTATCGACTTTGCGTATGCATTATAAACTCCGTTTTTAGACCCAAGACGCTGTCAACGCGTCGAATTAATCAGTGGCACAGTTAGCGCACCTGCGCTCCATACGGCGAGTAGTGTTTGACATCTGCTGTGTTCATATTTCTTAGAAATTTAGATCATTGACCTATCCAATGACTTTAATTTGTGGATCTACCAGAAGGGAAATCTCAGAATTGGGTCTCGTATAAGTAGATTAATTTGCCGTAAGTATTGCCAATGAGAAAGCTTGACGCGCTTCGCATGGTGGGTGAGTGTTATATCTACAATGCTCGTATTTTTCTGAAACTCCGTTCATCTACTCATCCAATTTGCATCCAATATATATAAGCCAGCGTAATCTGCAATACATGGGAAGTTGCAAGGCTGGAGTTGCTAGAAATGTCCACGAAGGCAAAGGCAACATATACGCTCCGGAGACGCGCCCGTGGCAGTCCCCCTATACTCTTTGCGTCATCATGAAATCCCCGTTTTCAGGCCCGAGACGCATTTGTTGCGTCATAAGTCATTTTCTAAAGTCTCAAGACGAATCTCTAATTTTTCAGACGAATCTCCAATTTTTCAGGCGTATATCTAATTTCTCAGGCGAATCCTTAATTTTTCAGTCGTATTAGCAACCCCGCTAGGAGTATTTAGTACTGCCCCGTACCCTCTTCATTTTATTCTCTTGATTCTATAGCTTTCGTCCAACTCACCGCACTCACCGCATGCCATTTAGTTACGACCTACAGGTCATAATCCTTATCATCTGCTATTTTGAGTTGAAGATACAGACCCATGTGTAATGCACTGCAAGTGATTAGAATCGCCAGACTCGCTTCGATAGACAAGTTTGGCAGATACGCACGCCTACTCTTCTCTTGGACATATCCTATGATTGTTCAGAAGCTCAGTTCAGCCTTCAAAATCAATTATCATGTGCTACACATTCGAGCTGTCTCCATAATACAGACATCCATGAGATTCAATTGTTAAGTGCATTTCGAGGCGCAAAGATGATACCTGGGGGTGGCGATCGGACACAACCCATCCTATTCAGTCATTCAAGAAGTTCAGGCGTCTCCTTCGAAGAAGAAGCACCACCAGTGCCAGATAGAATGTACAGTGATGTTACAGAGAACATCATAGATTTTTTTTGATATCTCCTTATTTAAATGTTTAGGTTCGGTGCCTCAAAATCACCGGTTCTCGGGCCTTTACACTCATATGTCATCAATATGTCGGATCACGCTTGTATTCCATGTAGAGTTCCAGTTGGCAGATGGATGAGAAGCTGTTGCAAACTAAACATTCCTGTCACTGATACGTTTAGGTTTGATGCTCACACACACCATAAAGCTCCCTGGTTTATTTGCTTGAAAATCCAATTCTGTCCTCTGTTTCTTGTCGACAAAAATGACTCCCACTTTCAACTCCTTCATGATATTCATAGTCGTTACTCTTTTGGGTATAATGGCACTCGCAACTGTAACCACCGACCCAACCATAGTGCCAGCCATTCACGGCGTCGAAGACGTGGTGAGTTTCTACGCAGCTATCGCTCTTACTATATTCACTGAGAAAAAATGCGACATACTGCACAATGACAGTCTCCGCGGTCTACCGACACTTGCGCAGACCCGTCACTTGCGCGCACCATCTTCCAAGCCTTTTCGGGATCACTTATTACCCATATTCTACACTTCCACTATGTCCTCGTTGCATCCAACTCTCAACAGTCCACCGGCCCTGCTTTCTGGAACTTCCAAGGTCCTGTGTTCAAAGCTTGGCCAACTCAACAAGCATTTACCGCACCCCTCTTCCGACTCACAACAGCAACCAACTCTGAGAATATCTTTTTGGTTGGAGTGGATGCACAGACACCTCCGGTTGTGAGCGGCTTCAGCACAAGCAGCGCTGCGGTAGTTGCTTGGGTGTACAACACGTCCGTATGTGGCAGTGTACCGCTTATGAGCGCAGTTCTTGCCGCGAAGTCGGATCATTATTACACCACCGACCCCGACGAACATACAGGGCTTCTGTCCGCTGGCTGGGCTGACAGTGGTGTTGTTATGATTGTTATGATTACGACATCTATCTCCGTCTACAAAAGAGACTAAGGCTATTTAAAAAAATACCCTCGATAGACCTGTTTGTCGGTTTACTTATTCATTTCGGATGACCAAGTCATTTCCGTTTCCGCTTGAGGCCTCTAAGCAATCCTTCGGCAAGTTGAAGGCGATGTGTATCAGATACAGGATGAAGCGGGGCTACGTGAAGGATGTCGCTGGATAGTGAGAGGGACCGTCGATGTAGATGTACATATGCTGGCGCTGGGCGCGGCTCAAACGTAGGGAGCGCAATGGAAATGTCATGTAAACGTGCTGTTAAGGCAAAAAGCGCAAGACTTCGTTCGGATAGCATCTCGATCGACTTAACTACCGTCTCGTTGAGTTTGGTGAGCTCTTTCAGCTGTTGTAGTCGTTTGCGAGGTTCTCTTCTCCAGATTCGGATTCGAGCATTCCGGGCGTTGCTAGTGTCCACAGAACGTCGTATTGATAGTGGGAGTGCGAATTGGAGCCGGCGCTGGAGTCGCTTATAACTGCCAGGGTTGATAGGGGTTAAGGATAACGGCGATCGTGGTTTGAATGGGGGGAGGATAAAGGTGGTGGGGGTTGGATATGACATTCCGTCGAGAGTATAGAGTGATTTCGGGTTGGAGGGGACTTTTCCGTTGTAGTGGGTGATTGCGTGGATGGATGTTCAGATCGGGTGCAGGGTGTGTGTGGATAACCTCACTAAGCCTAAGCTAAGTGGTACTGAGCTAATGATCTACGGCGATGGTGAAGGGCTCGACGTTCAGCGATGGCCGGAACAATTTCCCACGGTCGACGAGCGTCGGTGGTGGTGGTTGTTGTTGTTGTTGTTGTTGTTGTTGTTGTTGTTGTTGTTGTTGTTGCATTCGTGCTTCCATTGTCGACGTCTTGATATGGGTATGTGAATATCTATTTCTGGATATGATTGACCGCTAACTAATTCAAAGCAATGATGTCAATCTTCAGATGTTGGAACATGTATACACTTCATGCGCAGAACCATTGGTGTGAATTGTTTGGATGGGTGTACCGAGAAAATATATAACGTGTTTTATTGCAAAAAAAAAAAGATCCCATAATCGATGGCCGAAGCTCCAGCAAATACTGACCCACCCCAACCCCGCTCGCTGTAATGTTGCGTCCTTTTGTTCCATCGCTTGTAGCAACAGAGCGGGAGCAATCCGAGAACAACGAGTTAGCGGTAGGGGGTGAGTCCTTGTTGTAATATTGAATTACTTACGGACGATTTCATTCCCTTATTGTTATCCGATCTTTCTTAATTTCCCCACGCTCCCCAGTTATTCACCTTCGGTATTGTACAGTGTCTCGTGGGTACATAACGAGCGCGTCTACATATATGTACGCTACGCGTTTACCCTCCCCCGCAATCGTATTGCGCCCGCATTTCCTCCTGCTCGTCGCGGCTGTCCAGAACCCAATTCAGCAGTCCCAAACTATGTTAGTACACACCGCTAACTTTAGGTAGTGTGCCATTCTTCATCTATCACGGTCATGCCATCCTGAAAGATACATTGCAGTGACAACTTCTCAAAGGACACTGCTAGTGTGTAAACTTTCGATAGCATTCGCAGCCTACAGAATCAAGAACAATTCATATATTTACATTTGTTTGAAGTCAAAGGTTGGATAGGCCACTCCTCGTAGAAGACCGCAAAACCTTACACCAAGGAGGATGTTGGTGACAGGCTACAAAAGATGGTATAGCATATCAGTGTAGACTGGTATTGTCAGAAGTGGCACTTACTTCGGGTTCAGGCAGAACTCAGAAATTATGCCAGGGTAAAACAAATGCAACCACACCTGCATCGGCCCATCCATAAGAGATAAGACTGTCGTGCTCGAAGGTGCTTATTGTGTAATAACGATCCGTAAACGCGGCCAAAACCGCGCTCATCAATGGCACACTGCCGCAAACCTGGGAATCATACACCCACGCAATCACCCTCACGTCAGTGTTGAAGCCGCTGACAACTGGGGGCTTCTGTGCATCGATGCCGATCCTGTAGATATACTCCTTCCCATTTGCTGATCCTAGCTTGAAGAGAGGAGCCGTAAAGTTCTGCTGTGTGGGCCAGGCGCGGAAGGCGGGATGCTGATCTGCAGCGACCAACGCACGATTTCCGGTATTAGCGTGTTCAAAAACGGGGAGGAAGTTGAGGCCATGGAGGCTGGTCTGCACGATGAAGGCTTGGAAGACTGTTTCTGCCAAAGATGGGTCTGCACAGGTATCTGTATCCTGAGAGGCCTAATGATTGTGAGAGGATTATGAGACGTAGATTCAGGCTCAAAAATCAAAGAAACAATCCACCTTGACGGTAAAACTCCTGTGAGCATTCTCGTTGACTGAATCGCTGAAAATTGCAATTGTGGGACCACTGAGGAGCAATACCATGGCGAATAACTGGAAGCCGAACGCAACCATGTTTAGTTAGGCCGAAATGAAGGAAACAGGATGGCTCTTTATACCCTGGAGAACAGAGGAAAAATTCATGGTTAATCAGATCTGCAGTATGGTGAGAGGAGGATTATACTTCGGAGGTGCAGTTGGATCATGTGTTCTGATTGACCTTGAGAATGTATGAATAAACTATTCGACCCCTTCAGTCCTCCCTTTATAACCCAAATTGAGAGTAATCTCGGTATCTTGAAATTCAAACATGGCATCATTGCATAGGCTCAGTGCATTTGACTGGGACTACTCGGTGGTGCCACACTGCTGGCAGCTTCCTGTATTTCCTGACGAAATACATGAAAGAAACACGCCGTATTTATCTTTTATGTATTTCTCAAGGAAATATCCCACTTATAAATTGTGGAAATATTCATGAAACATGGAACATATTTCGGCAATATTTCCGGCATCAATTTCCCTTGTGATACAGGAAGGAAATACAGAGTGTATATTGTCAAGTATTTCTGTGTGGTAAGATATTAAATTTATCTTCAGGATATAGTAAACAGTTATTTATGACATATTTCTTGGCAGATATACCTATTGGAAATACATTCGGTTTACATATTTGGTATTTCTTCCAGGTGAAATACTTGATGTATTTACATGGCAAATATCTGAGCGTGCGATCAGTGTGCCGCTCAGTGTGCCGCTCATCGTGCCGCTGAAAGCGATGAGCGGCACGATGAGCGGCACACTGAGTGACGGGATGGGTGTGACACCTGAGCGCTGGCCTCAGATGTGCGCGAACTCAGCTAGTTATGATGCTGCTACAGGACAGCCAAGGCTGTTTAATCCACTGGAAGCGGCTACGGCAAGGTGAAATGCATTGCTGTGTGTCATTTCCTTCTTCTCCGAGCAGGACATAATCTAAAGCTAGAATTCCTCCGAGTTGGCCATGATGAAGTTGGTATCTTCCGGGACGTTGAGATGATTCGAGAACATGGGCTCGCCGGCCTCGAGACCAAGTGGATCAGCCGCTTTGATTTCATCCGACTTTTCGTACTGAGGATTAATCGGGGTGGACATGTCGAGAGCCACCAACAAGCACATTTGTATCATGGTTATGGCCAACATTACCCTCGGCGGCGCCTACACCACTGGGGTCATTCTCACCAACCGCGTCTTCTATGACATTGAGACCCCCATGAGCTTCCGGATCTTGAGACCAAATCCAAAAGCCCAATGGGCACGGCATAATTAGAGTATCATCGTTATTAACAAGAGCGGGAGCGGAGCGAAGCGACACGATCTTGTTATTAATATTGGTGTCACCTGGTTGTCACCTGGCTCATCCACCCCTCAGGGCACAGACCAGAACAAGGCGCATGGTCTGGCGTGACCAGGTCCACACGCTGTCAAACCATACACGCTACTCCCTCAACTCTGTGCGACCAGGAGCGGGTCACGGTAGTACAGCGTCTCTGACAGGCACTGATGCGCGCTCAACAGGTGCACGGTGCTGGGCTCCTCTCAACCAACTGGGCTACGGATTTGCACGTAACGCCTCTTCGCTCAACACAGGTTCGTCGTCCCAGGGAAAACACATCCTCAGTCCGGGGGTCCCGAATGCCCTGTTCAAGACTATTGGGCCACTAAATGAAGGTGTCTCTGCGACTAATGTTCTCGGTGAAAGTCGTTAGCACCGTCATCGCTGCTATCTGGGTCACATTCATCCAGGACTGGATTCCTAACAGCATCGAGGATATCTGCACACCCCGGACAGACATAGGGCTTCCGCTTCCCCGATTCGACCTCATTGACCACCGCCTCCACCATCCGGAGTGACATTGGCCGTGCTGCCGCTTCAGCACCGGCGCGCCCCACTCTGGTCTCCTCTGGTTTTTCCTCATCGGTATCTCCGTGCCCATCCCCTTCTATCTCGACGCGCGCAAGTGGCCTCTGTTGTTCTGGCACCACATCAACGTGCTGGCCTTCTTCGCCGGTCTTGGTGACATACCCCCCCCCCCCCCCACACCAAGTGGCATCGGCCACATCTCCTGAATTCTTTGGGGCTTCGCGTTCCACGGAATACTACGTCATCCACCGCTTCCACTTCGGCTGGTAGTTGCTGTCCGAGGCGCTTGATGCATGTGGCAATTGCAATGGTTGTCGTGTTCTTCGTGCTCAGTCCTCCCAAGACTAGTGGTATCGAGCAGAATTCGTGGGGCAATACGTGAGTTTTTTCTCCTCCATCTACCCTTTTGTGATTTAATGATGATTTTCTGTCTCATCCAGTGTCTGGCTACAAGCGCTGCCAGAGTCAGGAATTGTTGGTGTCAGGAATGGTTGGTCACCTGGTCATAGCAAACGACCATCCAAAACATGCATACGGCAACCGGACACAAACAAAAAAAAACCCACCGGATACCCATCATGCCATCGATATCACTTTTGTATATTTCGTATTTCGAGCCTGGGCGCTTGATTGACACATCACCATTCATACCCCTGTAGAACTTAGTACCCAAACTAGCATCGTGGACACCGAAATTATTGCCATTTCAATGCAAAAATGCAATGATGTGTAGTTTCGAATTCGCCATTTGCACGGAGTATGTTCACTTTTGTAAGGTCTTATGACACCTGTATCATTGGAACGTATTATAAGTCTCTAGACAAGGTCCCAGATGGTCAACTGCAGACTCTTAAATCAGTAGTAAATACCGGTACAACGTGGCCGCAGTGGCTCCATGGCTACCTTTTACTTGGAAAGGTATCTTGAGTTGCTCTGAGCGGCGAGCGCTGAATATGGGCCGCGCGCGTGGGTCAAGTGAGAGGTGTGGGCGCCACTAGGTGTAAGCAGTGCGGGAAGAGCTTAGACCGTAAGGATGTTCGATTTGTCAAAAGATCTCAGCAGTCGCCGTACAAGGCGCCAGTGGATTGGAACTTGATACTAAATGATGGTTGTTTTTCGCTTGGTCAAAAGCAAGTCAAAAGGCAGTTTACACAGGAGACAGTAGTGATGCCAGACGTTGAGGGTAACACCGCCCTATGTGCCACCCTCCCCACCGACGTCTTCGATGGCTTCCAACAAATGTGCTCGACAAATAAAGACCTCATTTGGAGGGCATGCAAAGGATGGTATTGGATTTTGGGTACCTCTTCATTAATCCCCCTCTTTTTGGTTCACGCGGACAACGACACCATCTTGCCAAAAAGACATTGTGTTACCGTTTTCGCGTACTGTGTTTTGTATATGTACAAGCGCACACGCACGAAATACGACAGTTTCCGAGGCTTTCCCCTCTTCCTCACTGAGCCGGCGACCGCGAACTGTGTTAGTGACTGTGATTGCAACTGCGACTGCGACCTTCAACAATTAGCGGCAACGATTGCCTTATAGCTACAGACCACTCTCTCTTCCCGCTCTCATTCTCTGTACTCCTACCACACAACCTCCTCTGCCCATCCCCTCACGTGGCAGAGCTTAGTACCAGCTCACGGAACTCCGGACAATCCCGCGTTTCGAACACTCGGCACTATCTTGGAGGACGCATTTGCAGGTTTGTTTTTGTGTTTCCTCCGGCTAGCGCACTAGTAGGTACATCCACTGTGTACTGTTGTTGTTTGTTTTTAGCTGTGGGCACCGCAGATAGCGGTAGTGTTTGGTCCAGAGGACAAGATGAATGTTGAGGAAGATTGAGGACCAGGTGTGAGTGAGTGAGAGCTCCTGAGCGCAGCGCCCATGCCCACGTACGTCAATATCCTCTCAGTACGACCCAACTTGCACATCCTCGCCAGATTCTCGCCGAGAATATTGTTGCGTTGCAGCGGTGAGTTGTCATCGTTTGTTGCTCGCGGCTCGCGACTCAGGCGGTTATTGTCCAACGTCGTAGCTGAGACGGTCCCATGAGTGACAGCATGACGTCGTCGTGGCGGGAGTTGCATTGTCGGTGGGTGTGATGGTCGTGTCGTGAGTCGTTGAAGTCGTCGTCGAGAGTGGTTGTGGTGACGTGGCGGGAGCGGTGATTGAGAGCGACGGTGCCCAGTGGAAGATATCGGGTCATCGTGGGTTCTCGTGTCGGGAGCCGTCTTGTCGTGAGTTGTCGCAAGTCGTTGCGAGTTGTTGCGTGTCGTCGCGTGTCCTGTGTCAGGTTGTGTCGTCTGTCGTGAGAGCCCGTCACTGGTCCGCCGTGAGTGGTAAGTTGTTCAGAGAAGGTTGGGTGGTGTTGTTTAAGAGTGAAAGGCAGAGGGATGTGGTTTGAGTTGAGAAGGTGTGAGAAAGGAGCCAGGAGCTCGACGCGATACAATCAGAACAGGGGCGTGTCGAGCACGTGACTACTCTGACTGTCCTCGCCGAGCTCCTGTGCCAATCTGCACGGATTACTCAAATGACCATGAATTATGGTCAATTAAATCGTAGAAAAATGCGAATAAAATATGTTGTATATATGAGTACATGTCTACGCTAAAATACCACAAAGGAAGTGGCGGGTACCTGCCACAAGTACCTGCAACCTATATAATTAATACCTGGATTGACCTGGATTCGGATCCGCAGGTCCCCCATACCTGCGGATCCGGGTCTATCCAGGTATTCTCACAAGTACCTGTCCAGGTACCTGCGTGAGATCCGGACTCGTGCACATCCTTATATAATTGCCCTATATTGCCCCACGCATTGTTTTTGCGGACAATGAGGACAGCATATGCAAATGGGTATATGGAAGCCGTCTCCCCTGCGGATGTCTTGTCTTTGCGGAATTAGGCCTCTGGGACTCTGCTTTAGGTAGAAAACGCTATGGGAACAGAGTACCGGCGTCATGTGCCCAAGCCCATAGAGCATTCAACACATTGCAGAATTTATCCAGCAGAACAGTGTTTAGACAATTACAATCTACCTTGAGATAGCCTGAGGAACACAGCCTGCCTGGAGAGAGTTAAACCGGGGTGATATTGATAGAGAACAAAGGTTCTTCATAGTACATACCTGGAGGAGTATCAGTCAGTTTGAATCCAATAGTTCATCAAGTCTCCGTCAGTCCAGCTGTGAGTGCGTCAACACAATATTCTTCGTCTATCACATAACGCACAGGTTGTTTATACCTGGTCTATTTTTTTCCTTCGTTGTTATTGCTGCATGGGCGCCTAATTGTAAAAATCGTCAGGCGGTCCGAACTCTCCGCAACCTTTCAACGGTTCCTGTCAAGATCCTGTTCGCGGAAGCTCACTGACTCTTTTCCCTGCACTGCACCTACAAAGGCGGTTTGATGTGCTGCTGCTTCTCTTGGTATGCATCTAGCTTTTGTTTTTCTTCCTATCAATTGTCCACCCCGTCAAATGGCTCGCCCCTTATATTGGGCCCAACAAGGTCGCTGACCGCGTCATTCTCGACATTGTAATCACCATCCAGCAAGCAGAGCACGATAATATTGCAGTCAGCACAGGACACTCGAAGGAAATCGTTGCACATCACCTGTAAGGCAGGCGCATATTCATCTACACCGCGTCTCTGTCGAACTGGCAGGGTGTGGTGATTGGTCAAGCTGTCAAGTGTGGTGCGCGTCCGCTTGTTCTGCGGATCACCGAACAATACTAGACGCGTGATTCACAGTGGGCGAATAAAAAGCTTTGGGTCCAAGGCCTCTTTCTTGACCATGCACTAGGCATCTGACCATTTTCCTACCTCGCCGCTCACCACACTTTGGGCCCCATACTGGACCTCACTATCCAATGCAAAAAAAAAGCGTTGGGGGATATGGGCCGGTTCGGTGCTTAAATTTATAGAGTGTGCTACTGGCATCGCGAGGAGTGTTCCGTTTGGATTCTTTTCTGGTACAGTTTTTGAGTGAAAGCGGAATCCTTCATACAAAAGTTCGAAGGATTGTGTATGATACACCGAATTCATAATGCTCATAAAATCCGTTCAACAAGGCCTATCCGCATAAAAATTGTATGGGACTGCGCAATTAACTCCCAGCTATCTTGCAGCTATCTAGAGGTGACAGTTTCATAAAATCTGAGCTAATAATGGCGACGATATTCCTCAAAAAGAATTTTGATATCTTGGCTGATAAGAGGTCCGAAATACGGCATCAGTACAACAGATGCGGAAGCAAGAAAGAAACCAGAACCTACCCGTCTAGCGGGTTTGCGACCTTCTCCACGCCGTAGGCTGGCCTTTTAATGTGATTGCCCTTGTCCGCGGTAGTGGCTTGGCATTAAGCTCAAGCTTTGCTTGTCACAACACGCTTAGGTCAATATCGAGCACCGTGCATGTAGCAGTAACGCGGAGGCCTGCCATCCTCGCACTGAGAAAGTTGAAAGCGCTGGAACTGGTGTTGGGCGTCGTCGGTGACACGTAGAGCTTCGCGCAGCAGTGCATGTGCTGCGGCGTGTACTTGAGCATGCGCATCTGGATAGAGCAATCGTCGAGGGAGTAGATGGCAGTGTCTGTAAGTGGCACCAACCCAGCGACGAGATCAAGGGGTCATGGCTCTTAACACCAGCACCACTCGATACGCACCTGGAGTTACAGATGACGAATAGGTCGGTCTTGAAGCTCTCGGCAATCCTGCCAGCGACGTATTGCATACTCAGCTTATGATCAATCATCTTGGCACGGTCAAGTTCCTGACGAAGCAGCCATGCTGACTGTAGATGCATCTTCGACTCAACCTCTTCGTCGGGAATTTCAAAGAATGCATGGACGAAGACCGAATCATCTGGGATGATGGACCATGGTAGCAGCCAGATCCGGGTCGTACCAAATCTCGACTGCCGCAGTGACGGTACGAAGGGATGTATACGCGAGTTCTTGCTGAACGTCCTCGCGAGCTTGGATGATGCTGAAATCTCGGGGTTGAAATAGACACTGAAAGAGGGAGTGTTGATGTTGGTAGCAACGTTGATGATTTCCTTACTGAACTTTGTCTCTACCTCACCCACAAACCAGTCGAACGCTTCCCTTGTAAGATGGAATGTCTCCAATACGCGACACGCTGCGAAGGTCGCCCGCAGATGCATCCTGAACGTCAGCGTAGCATTCTCCTGCGCTTCCACACTGAGGGTATCATCACCGCGAACAACTATCAAGCGCTTGCCGAGCTCGCGAATAGAGTCGATGATATATGCAGGCTCCAGATCACTGGGCTTGCGACGATCGATGTGGAAGATTTGGATGGCATTTTGCACTATGCGCTGAAGGTTAACAGGAAGATAATGAGGCTGCGTTGTCGGCACACGGGGGAAGATGAAGTCGCGGAAGAGTCGTCGGTCCTTGTACTCTTCGTCGAGTAACGATTGAAGCTCGAGTGAGCTGTCGTCAATACCAATCTGCAGAACTCCTTGCATGAATCCGCCAGACGGGTCCGTGACGTCCACGCGGTAATTGTGCTCGAAATCGCGGTCGTTCAGACCGAAGGTCTCGATAGTCTGCTTCTTGATGAATGCGCCATCCATACCGTCCTCGCCATACACGAACTGGATCAAATCACCGAGGGAGTTCCTGACAGTTCCGTCATAGCAGACTATGACGTCCTCCAAAGCCTTGACGAGACGACGTTGGATGTATCCGGTTTCGGCAGTCTTGACGGCAGTATCGATGAGACCCTCATGACCGGCCATGGCACAGAAGAAGAATTCTTGAGGAGTCAATCCACGAAGATACGAGTTCTCGACAAAACCGCGCGATTCTGGGCTGAGGTCATCTTTCGTGAAATGAGGCAGTGTGCAATGGCGGAAGCCGAATGGAATACGGCGACCTTCAACGGATTGCTGACCCACACAGACGGAAATCTGTGAGATGTTGATGAACGAACCCTTTGATCCAGTAACCACCATCTGCTTGACGTTGTTGTCCCCCTTCAAGTACTTGAGAAGCACCGACAGTCTTCTTCTCGACGATACCGAAAACCAAGCTCCGTTCTCGATGAGAATACCGTCATCGAAGAAAGGAGTTGACAACTTCGGGTCAGGAGAACGATGGATGTTGATACCACGGGGGATGACCAGGCTCAGTATCTGCTTTCCGGTCCAAAGCGGTTTGGGCTTGAGGATAGCAGGAATTGGCACAACACCATCCCAATCAGGTACTCACAGAAGGATATTCTGCACGGCATTCCAATCAAGGAACGTGTCTCGCAAAGTGAATTTGCGTATACCACAAAGAGTGTCCTGCACGATACCCATGACGGGCTTGTTCGCTTGCGGCGAGATGATCTATGAAATCCGTCAGGATCATCCGCCGTCATGACGTCTTTTGAGTCATACCTGACAAGGTAGCCATGCAATCTGTGCCAGTCCTGCTCTTGTTTCTTCGCTCTGAGGAACGCTGAAGGTTTGTGAGAACTAGGCAACATAGGAAATACGATGCCAAAACTTACTGCATGTTCATCTCATCACCATCGGAATCGGCATTGTATGGAGGCGTTCTAAGCAATATGATCAACATGCTACGCATGTCAATGCGCACCTAACTTACACTGAAAGATTCAGGCGGAAGGCTGCGACGACGGTGATAAGCAAGATGTCATACAAAAGAAAATCGGGCCAAACTCACTCGAATAGGGCATAAGCTTCACTCTGTGACTCATCATACTCATTTTGTGTAGCGAAGGTTGACGATTGAAAAGAACGTAGCTAAGAAGACAAATATCCACTGAGTCCGCGATTCATTAACAAAGCATAAAAATCACCCCATCAAGTTGCCACGAAGACGACCTTCCTTGCCCTTTAGGCGAGCATGAATGGCCTTGAACGGGCTTCCCGACCTCTGCAGCGCCTGAGGGAAACCGGCAATATCGTTGTCCATATACGTCGCAACATGGAACTGTACCGCGTTTGGTTAATGTGAAAGGTAAATTAAGCAAGTGGAAGCGGCGTACCTGGAGAAGCTGTTCGTATTCCGTGATGACGTGTGTGGGTGCCCCCTCCTGCTCGCAACGACGCACATTCGCCGACGCCTTAATGATGTCGCCCAAGTTGTAGGTCAAATCGTCTTCGCTGCGCATGGCACCGCCATCAAGTGCGATACTGGGACGAACGGGAGGCGGCGGCACAGGCATAACGGTAAGGATCATCCATTCCGGCCTGGCATACTCTTCGGAGAGACCGAGGAGATGCACATTGTGATCCGACAACTTCTTGAAGACGGTGTACATTTCTGAAGTGGTACTGAGCCTCTTGTCGGGTTGCATCGCTTTCATATCCTGCGAAAGGGTGAGTGAAATTTCATCAAAAGGAATATAAAAACTACTAACATCGTCGCCTTCCTTGCGGACTACAGGCTGATTGCGGCCGCAGCCAGTGGCCACCATGGCCTTTTTACCTTCTTCGGCTTCGCCATCGGCGCCTTCTTCTTTCGGGTCATCAGGCTCGCAGACCATCTTGCCCTTGCAATGTGCCCACACGACGGCCATGCGCGCCTTGGGGTGGCGGATGCGACGTATCTTCTCCGCAAAATTGGGGTCCAACTTATCATTACGGTTCGCAAATTGAGGATATAGGGACAAAATCGTCAGTATCATGTGTCTATGAAACAACGAGGACATGAAATCGTAACAAGGGGGCAACGAATATCGAGTAATAAGTGCATGGCCCATAACACATCTCCTGCGCTGCGTCACAGCTGGAGAGGTTGGCCCATTCCATCCGCACAGCATATGGTCAATGAAGACACATGTACCGTAATATTTTTTCCGCACTCCTCGTTCTGCCCCCCATTTCACCGCGCATCCTCGTGTCCAGCCTGCGCTGAGCGGATTGCTATGGGGTCGACGCGGCGATCAAGCGACCGAAAACGCGCGCCATATGACCCCTCCGCCCAGGTGGAAGAACGCCCTCGATTGTCAAGGGACTAGCGTGGAGCGGGTTTGGGGTTCTCCATGGGATGTGGAGAGAGCCCTCAGAAAATTGGGATGGTGGGGTGCGAAACGAGATATACTCTCCAAAATCTTCTTCACTTTGATGATGAACCCTGCTCGGTGGAACAGCTTACTGCCCACCGAGAGAGGAGAAAGCGAGAACACGCACCAGGATGAAAGACGGGCCGTGCTAACTCAATATGGCCAATATGGCCCGGACACTCTGACATCCCCTCGCCACACGTCTGACACTTAAAGTTCCTGTCGATGGTTCCCATGCGAGGGTCCATCAGCCCACCTATCTTAGGCTTGTGAGTAGTTTCGTCCATAACTTTGGGAAACTCGATTTTTGCCACTGAGATGGCATTCTGCGAGGGGAAAGATGATTGGTCAGCCAGGGCGAAAAGAGGCGGAAAACGACGTACAATCTCCTCTGGCGAAAGGATAGATATGCTTATTGTACCGCAGGTCGATACGCTCTCCAGTATCGCGCACCACGTATCTTGCTCCAGGATAAGCTGTGGGCCCATTGCGAACCAACTCCTGGAGGTAAGAGATATTGTATGGCGTCACTAAAAGTGGACGTTAGAATCCAAATTGCGTCACGACAAGTACTAATCACACCTCGCTCAGGGAATGTCAAGTTCATGGTGATTGTCTTTAGGACGCTAACCTCATCAAGCGACAGATTCGAATCACCAGCGATGACAGTACGAGCGGAGAAGTCGACACGCTGTCGCAGAAAGACACAAGCTTAAGAGCGTGGAGACATATGGAAGGGTAGAGAGTGTGGTATGTGTCCCAGTAATGGATGTCAGATGGTAGCTATTTGAGTCAGTGTTTAGGAAGCATTCAGTGAATAGATTAGATGAAAATTTGAGAGACTTACAAAAAATTCTCTCTAAACCGTGGTGCGTCAGCGTCAACGCCGTTCCATCTTAGAGAAATCGAAGTAAAGCAAGATATATTGCTGAAGAGAAGCGTATGGGGTTTCTGGAGGGATCTAAAATGAGAATGTAGAGATAAGAGGACAAACGGCTCACTTACACACAAACGCCCCGAGGAGGCGGCACTTGGTCAGCGCTAAAAGAGCACGGCGGCTAAAGCTAACACCTACCCGGAGGACAGACGGTGGCATGCGAGAACATTGCCTAGATGACATTTCACGAAGAAAATAGCAGAAATAGGAAGAATTGAGTGACTTGAGAATTTTTCTCTCCAGATCAGCGTGTCGGCGTGAATGCCGTTCCAACTCAGAGCCAAGATGAAGCAAACCAGACCAAAAGAGGTGTCTGTAGGGGTTCTGGATGGATTTGGAATGAGAATATACGGAGATACCACAACAATAGCGCACTTACACACAAACGCGCTGAGGCGGCGCATGGGCACGCACAGGAGTGCACGGCGGCGAAAGTCAACACCCACCCAGAGGAGCGGACGGTGGCGAATTTAGACAGTATCTAGATCGTATTTAGTGAATAAAATAGCAGAGATATGAAGATTTGGGTGAGTTACAAGCTTTTCGCTCCAGGCAGGTGTGTCGGCGTCATCACCATTCAACCTCAGAGAAATCAAGGTAGAGCGAATTAGATTGATGGGGAGGGTTCTGCAGGAATTCCAGATGAATTTAGAATGAGAAAATACGGAAACAACACGACAAATAGCGTACTTGCACACAAACGCACCGATGTGGGGCCCAGGCAAGCACAAAAGCGCGTGGCAGTGGAAGCCAACACCTACTCAGAGGAGCGGACGGTGGTGAATGAAAAGATGTCTGGATAGTATTCAGTGAGCTAATTCAGTGAGTAAAATAGCAAAAATAGGCAGAAACCAGAGATTAAGTTGCTAGTGGTGGTGGCTTAGGCTGGTGGTGGCATTGTGAGTGCTAAAACTGAAACGGTCCGCTTCAGCCGGACTTAACTTCAGACTTCGTAGCTCTTTTTTTTTTGGTGGAGACCCTTACAAGTTGTGACTGGCGGTAAGGCTGCACACGAGTCCAGGTTTGCGGCAGGTACCCATGCAGGTACTCGTGGGAATACCTGTTGGGACTTGGACTTGTGAGTCTGGGTACCTGCCACCACAGATCCAGGTCAATCCAGGTCTGGATTTATGGGGTGGCAGGTACTTGCAGCAGGTACCTACTTTACAGCTCAAAATTATGTACATATTGTAAATAGACACTTGATTGAAGATTTCCCAAAATCTTTGGCATTAAACCACTGAGAACAAGCCCTTCTGTAGGGTATGGGCATGCCGCGCTTTGATTTGTTCGGTACAACAGACCATTTCTGTCACGTGGTGCTTACGCACCAGCTACACGCTCTTCAGCACAAAGACGCGACTTGTCCCTATACCCTCGTTGGACGCTCAAGAGTGGGAAACCTACCGACATGACCCTAGGGTCTTGTCGGTGAATTTCCCACCTTTCCTCTTTATAACCACTTGCTCCTTCAAATCTCTCTTTACACCCGGATTCTACTTTTCCGCCAATGCCGTCCGGGCCCTCAATTTCAACCGACAATCGACGTTCTTTCATCCACTGGCAGGGCTCATTCTTTCAAATAGTGCAACTATCTACTTGATGGGGGACCTGGGCCTGACTGGAGACCGACGAAGTGCCATGGAGAGGCAAAACTACGAAGTATGTGGCCTGCCATCACCTTATAGCCCCTGTCTCCAGCTTGATTTACAGGCCTTGTTCACCCTGCTGCTCCCTCGTCATTCGTCGCCAGCATACCACCTCCCTTATACCGCCGCCACGTCATCACGCCCATCGCTCTCGATCCTCCTTCAACCACGTATCTGCACTTGATACCCATGCTGTATCTGCGACGTTGTTCTAGGCGACCCGTTGCGTCGCATTGGCACTCCATTGGGCACTGCGTCGACCTGCAGTGAAGCCTCAACGAACATCTGCTAGCTGGTGTGAGCTGGGACCATCCCGTTCACATTCATTACCAAGCTCTGTTTGTGAACCGCTTCATGCGCGTTCAATTGGACTCGTGAAATGTATGGTACGTCGCCTGTCATCCACATTGCCCCTGTGACCTAAGTCCTTTATGTATTGCAGACCTTGAACTATCCATTCCTGGTTCTGTTCGTCCTGTCACCCCCTCGTCATTCCTCGCTGCCTCACCGCTGCTACTTCGTCCAAACTTTGTCAAGCCTGGTTGCCTTCGTTGCATCCGCCATGTCATCCCTCGCCACCCGTCTTGGTTCATTGTGTTGCATCTGCCACATCATCCCTCGTCACGTCGCCGCCATGGGGTCGTTGGGCCCTCGTCACATATACTTGTGGTGTTGTACTTGTACTCTGGGACTTGCCATGGTGCCGACCATCCATCATATAACTGGATGGGCGAAGGCGCGCGGCGCATCGGAGTGATCGAGCCCGGTTACCGTCGATCACCTCCTCTCCCCTGGCTGAAATTTTTCGGTGCCCCTCTTTGCTTCAAACCACCATGGCCCCTGCCCCAACACGTAGTTCTGGACGCGATAAACGCCCATCAAAGCGTCAGCGACGCGCGAGCGGTCTCCCGTCATCGTCTGAATCGGAATCCGGCTCAGACATAGGGTCAGAATCAGAGACCGAGACTTCAATTCCCGCCCCCGCCGCGTCATCAGCAGCCAATCCGAGTGCGCGAACTTCACAGGACAAGCAGGATAAGTTCGACAGGAGGTTTGACACTGCGAACAAGTCAAACGAGGATGTTCTCCGTGAGTACCCGTCTCGTCTCTTCTCCCTCTTGGCAATAACCTCATGCGCTATTTTTCAGAGGCACAACTGAAGACATGGAGTTCGAAGGTCTACGACCACTTCAAAATGCCCCCGACTATCGACGTCGTTCGAGGGGAAGTTAAATATGAGTTTCATTGCAAACTGTAAGTAATTCTTGTTGTCGCAGTTGACTGAACACCCAGGCTGACCTACTGCAGTCATCCCTCCATCAAGATCACTCGAGTTCGCCACGACGACGGCACCAGCAACCTTAAGCGTCACGCTGATTCCTGCACCCCCGCCGACACCGCCGAGGCCCGTGCAATGGTCAAGTATGCGCATGGCTCATCGTACACCGAAGCATCACATCGTGTGAAAATTGCTATTTGGATTTCCCGCCGCCGACGCGCATTCGTTATCGCAGAAGACTCCGAACTGCTTGAAATCTTCACGGACCTCAATGCTGACTGTGTCACACCGAAGCGAAACACGATCTCGAGGGATATCCGGGAGATCCACAAACTCACGAAGGAGAGTGTTATCAAGATTCTTAAGGTGTGATTTCTCTATGTTCGTCATCACAACATCCCCTGTTAACATTTGTCTAGTCGGTTACAGGGAAGCTTCATATCTCGGTCGACGGATGGACAACGCCAAACGTTATTGCTTTCATCGGCGTCATCGTCCACTATGTCTTGAACGGGAAGTTGGAGTCATTACTCTTGGACTTCGTCAAGTGAGTCCATTCATATCTTTGTAATACATATCAGGCTGAATGGAAACGGTGTAGGGCAACAAAGGCACACACCGGAGTATACCTCGCCGCACGCGTTACCGAATGTCTACAGGATTTCAAGATCGACAAGAAGGTCCTGGCTCTCACCTGCGACAATGCCAGTAACAACAATACAATGGTGCGAGAATTAGATATACTGCTGCCGTCCTTCCAGGGGACGAAGACTCAAGTTCGATGCTTCGCACATGTTCTCAACCTTGTTGCCAAGGTATGTATCTCCAAGTCCTTTTCACTTTCGTTGCTCATATATTACCAGGCCATCCTCGCTCCGCTTGCCACTAAAGCAAAGACCAAGAAGGACTCGCCTGTCGACATCACTGCCGCTGACCTGGAGTCGGAGCTCGCCGAGCTGGATGAAGATGACGAAGTTGCGGATGATGATGATCCATCGCAGGACTGGTCCCCAGACGAACCCGAGGGAGATGTTGCAGCCGACGTTGCTCGCAGTGACGCCGCTGACGTAGATAAAGTTGCGGAGGAGGCTGATCTGGATGGTCGCCTTCCTGCTCTTCCACGGACGGTGCGAGCACAGAGTGCGCTGTCTATCACAAAGGTAAATTTGATGATGCCTCATTCAAGTAAACGTCACTAACATTCCTTTTTTTTTTTTGGCAGCTTCGGAAGCTTGGTGTCAAGATTTCGAACAGTCCAACTATCCTCGAAGCCCTGTACGAAATCTGCGACATACTAGGGATCGGCCAAAAGAAGATGATTGGCGACGTTATAACCCGCTGGAACAGCACTGCTGAACTCATTAAGCGTGCTCTCGACTTACGCGCTGCTCTTGATCGCCTTATCCTTATGGATGAGTTCAATAAACCAAAAGGTGTACGTCTCGCGCGCTTCCGCCTATCTCCTACGGAATGGAAGATTCTTCAAGAGCTCGCACCAGTCCTGGATGTAAGTCTCTTTCTTCATATACATGGACAACATTGTGATCATCACTCCCAGACGGTCATGTATGCTACGAAGAAGATATCCGCAAGCGCCGTCCCTCTTATTCACCAAGTCATTCCATTGATCGACAGCATCACTACTCACTTTGATTCCGTCATCGACGACTCAACACTGAGCTTAGCCGTCTGTCATGCTGCACTTCGAGGCATTCTTCTCTTGAATAAGTATTACGCCCGAACTGATGATGCTACAGTGTATCGTATTGCGATGAGTATGTTCTTGATTGTGTTTTATCTGTTACTCGTGCTCATTACCTACAGTACTTCATCCTCGGATGAAGACCCAGTACTTTGTGAAGGCACAGTGGGAGGAAGCATGGATTACTGAAGCGAAACGGCTTATCCGGGCTGAATGGGTGGCCAACTACAAGCCTACCGATACCCCAGCTTTACTACCCTCAGCCTCTACCGACGACTCTCCAGATGTAAGTACCCATTGACTATATAGTCTTGCGAATTCTTATCTATTATTCTCAGGGACGTTTTTCTCACATTCGAGAATACTTCAACGATGACACCACTGCAGTACCAGTTGGTGATGCACTTGAAGAATGGCTTGTATCTCCAGTAGTTGTTACTGCTGCTGATCCAATAACCTATTGGTCCGGTATGTTGGCCACTGGTCACCCGTTAGCGCAGATGGCTTTAGATTTTCTCTCTATCCCAGGTGCGCTTTTTTGAACATTATATTGGCAAATATTCTCATTCATTTCTTTAGCCACGTCGACAGATGTTGAGCGTGCCTTCTCACGAGGAGGCCTTACAGTCTCCAAGCTTCGCCATTCCTTGTCTGATAAATCTGTCCGCTCAGCAACTGTTCTTGGGACATGGTGTGAGAAGGAGGGCTTAGTGCCGGTCAGTGATATCATTAATATCTTTGGCGAGAAGAGAAATCGTATGAAGAAAAGGAAGGCAGGTGATGCTGTAGATGATGTAATTACAGTAGACGACTAAGTATAATTAATTAAGCTGTTCAATTGTCAACTGCAAAGTGTGATACATTTACAGGTACTTACAGGTACCTACAGGTTTACTTGTAAGTACCTGTCTTGACCTGCACATGCAGGTAACCTGCTGACTTGCAGGTACCTGACCTGTAGATCCAGGTACTTGTGGCTGCAGTTCCGGGTCAATCCAAGTTCATCTTTTGGGTGTGCAGGTACCTGCCCTGCAGATCCAGGTAAACCCGCAGGTTAACTCGTGTACAGCCTTAACTGGCGGTGGATGTGAGTGGGTGGCCGATGACACTAGGTGGAGATGAGGTAACTGGTAGTAGACAGAATTTGGAATTTCAATGTAGCCGCGCGGAGATGGAAGCACACGCGGGTCGGCTGAGCCCGCCCAGCAACTCGTAAATCACGCCTATCACTCGTCTAATCCCACCATTTCCTCAAAGAAGCTCAGGAGAGAGCAATCGGAACTTAATCAAAGCATAAGCGCTTGTGCTGCATGCGCACTCCGGAAGAGAGTCGACCCAAGATAAGGATAAGTACATAAATCTCATATCACCATTGTGCCGCCGCACTCTGTTCCCTCGCTATGTCTTTAGACGATGTTGCAGACTTTGTTGGGCGGATACTACGTCTCCCTTCTTCGCCAGATCTACAAGCTGTAGAAGCAGCTCTCTCTCCTTCGATCGTGGCCGAAGGCCATCTCCGGCAACTTTTTGCAACTGACAGAGACGATCCCCGGCTCTTGGACATGTATCTTGGGCTGGCAAACATGTTCTCTCTCCCAGAGCGCGCACGCATCACAAGATCGAGGCTTTCCTTCGCAAGGGACAAACCTTCCGGCGCGAATGGGCAATGGGGTTCCCAAATCTGTTATCCAGACTCACAGTTCATTTTTCCTCTCGACGAGAATGTGCGCAGACAAAGCGGACAACCATTTATGGTGTCCTCCTTGCTGGACTTCCACCATAACTTCCGCACCTTTACCTCCGGGATCTTACAAGACGTCAACTGGGACAACATTGTTGTTGCTGGAGGCTCCGTGCTTGGATGTATTACTCCAATCCCCGATACCGTTGCTCCAGACGAGTTAGGCGCCTACTATCACGACCTTGCCTATCGTTCTTCGGATATTGATGTCTTCATGTATGGCCTTTCCAAAGATCAGGTGTGTTGCTCATAAGCTCTGGCTCACTTCGTTAGGACGTAGCCCTGACAATATTTTTACAGGCAGCAGAGAAAATGGTACACATCTTCAATACAGTCAAGAAAGCAACTCAGTTCAAGACTACGTGCGTTCGCAAAAAGCACACTGTGACTATACTTTGTAAGACGCACTCATGTGCAGTGACTCGTTAGTTGCATGCATAGTTGCTGATGTTCATCCGTACGGTAGCTCAATATCCCTATCGCCCCATGCAAATCATTCTTCGACTCTACAGGTCCCCTGCTGAAATCCTAGCTGGCTTCGATATTGACTGCCCATCGCTCCTTTATAACGGTATTGCTATCTATGCCTTGGCCTTCATCCTACTCACTATACCCCGATTATAGGACAAGATGTATATGGTAACCCGCGTGCTATCACTGCGCTCATGCGGCAATGCAACACCGTCGATCTGACTCGGAGGTCCCCCTCTTATGAGCATCGTCTCTTCAAGTATTCAAGGAGAGGATTTGAAGTGTATGTACCAGGGCTCAGGCGTGATGATGTTCACTCTTCGGCAAGTATTCACTCATATTTGCCTCCACAGACATTGAACTGACAACTTGGTTTGCAGATCTACGACAAGGACTTGAGGCGTATGCCGAAAGGCCTCGCGCGTCTTTTAGTCTTAGAAGCTATGTATTGCTGGAGAGTTCAATACAGTCAGCTATCTTCTCCAATGCGTCGAAAGCTCGAAGAACTAAGTCTTCGAGCTCCTTCTCAAATTGACATGCAACCTTACCTGGAAGCCTACGGTGCAGAAAGCTGGTACGATGCTGGGATGATTGAGATACCTTACGGCCCCAGGTGGAACGCAAATTGAACTGACAACTTGGTTTGCAGATCTACGACAAGGACTTGAGGCGTATGCCGAAAGGCCTCGCGCGTCTTTTAGTCTTAGAAGCTATGTATTGCTGGAGAGTTCAATACAGTCAGCTATCTTCTCCAATGCGTCGAAAGCTCGAAGAACTAAGTCTTCGAGCTCCTTCTCAAATTGACATGCAACCTTACCTGGAAGCCTACGGTGCAGAAAGCTGGTACGATGCTGGGATGATTCAGATACCTTACGGCCCCAGGTGGAACGCAAAGCGAATTGAAGAGCTTCTACACCAACTGGTATGTCAGGATCACTGACATCTTAGTCAAGCCCTATATTTGGGCTACTTGATCTTTTGCACCTGAATCTGATATTCTTTGTTAGCAAAGGAAGATGAACTTCCTTTCTAGATTCGACGAAAATGGCCAGGAAACCATTGCGGACTTTCTGGTTGGACATTATCACGGGATCTTTTTTGGGACGATGCCGGAATGCTTGGAGACAATTTGCGCAGTAAGACCACATATTTCGTTCATGGACCAACAACACTAATCTGGCTACCCCGCAGGGTTGTCCTGCTACATTTGTGAAACCCCGTTACTACCTGGGGCTCGGCGAAGGAGTTCAAGGTCCTCTGAAGTAAGTCTTCCCTCCAGCTTGACAAATGTCATCAGACTGCATATTGACAGGTGCTTTTGGAAGGTTTATAGTCGATAATCCTGGTCAACAGATGATGACTGGAAGCTTCCAGCCAATGGATAACATGGATGGAGTGTTTTCATGGGAATGTGAAGCGTACGGGTCCAACTAAACACATTGAATAGCTTTGAAATGACTGCAAAATGCTAATAATGTACACATAGTTGCAACTGGTCAATGAAAGTGGCCACTACCTACATGCATTCCCCAACCTTGTCATTTCGCGCAATTCGTGCGTCCGCGGTTAAATGGGGACACGAAGATGTGAGAACAATACATAAAACGTACTATACTCAAAAACTCATGTATGTAGAAACATGATGGAGGGACATCCAAATGTGTGCACCACGAACGGGGCCTGTCTCCAGATATGAAAGATTTGGGTCCAGCGCCCGAGACTCAACAATGCGTTCTGCTCATGTCTACGCATATGTGGTTCACTGAGCATCATGCATGAGACAGGGATTCTGGGCTAACAGGGAAGATAAAAGACGTACTTAACTGTGCATTTTCATCTATCTCTGTTCTCGGCAGCGGTGCTGTCATTGCTTGTGACGACAACATCCTCGCTCCGGTAGGTAAATTCCGTGTGCTCGTGCATGTGTCGAAGTCTGTGGCAGTGAGAAGAAAATGAAAGGAAGTAAGTTCCACAGTTCGCATTATCCCCTCCGATGTTAGGCGGGTCGTTCGTCGCGCAGGTTGCCCACCCGAACAGTCACCAGTCTTTTCTCAGTCCTCCGCTTTCATCTCTTATTTATCCTCTACTCGCTCACCCTTTAGTCCATGTTCGCCCCCGTACTTGGTTAACCACCACTCTCATTTGTTACCAAGATTTTTGACCCTCGACCCTCGCTGAGTTGCCGTAGGTCGTTGCCTTTGAATCGCCGGGTTCAAGGTTTGACTGGAAGGAGTACTAACGGTGTCATATATCGATCATTCCAACTTAGGATCAATCCTGGTCCACTAGCAATCGATCTGCAAGGAAGACACGTCATCGGCGTATTCGTTTACGATGCACATAGGCAGCTACATCAACGAGTCACTTACCTCTTATACTCGAGTAACGCCCCGCTCATTTGATTCAAGACCACAGCGTGTATCCCGTACCGGTGGTCAACCACGTCGGCTCTATCAATGTCGTTGGCAAGCTGAGTAAGGGTGAGGGGTGAGCGAAATCGGGTCTGGAATCGGGTTTGGGCTTAACTAGGGTTGAATCGAGTACGCTGATCTTGTTGACGCGTATGCGCTGTGATGGAGCTACACTCGCCTCGCTGGTATGCTTACTCGTACTGGCCGACGCTCGTTAAGAGTCTACAACGTATTTCGACAGTTATGCGCCAGTAGATAAAACCTGATTACGGGGCATCTCCACAAAACGCAAAGGGTCAGAGCAATGACCGTGTAATCGCTTTCTTTGACTACTGAATCTGCCGCTTCTCTAGCAGACAGTCGCCAAAATCCGCGAAAACAGCATTTGGAAGCAGGAGCTCTCCTACGACCTCGAAGTGATGTGTACGTGTAACGTGCTGTATGAGAAGTGCTCCACAATTTCGGGAATGGAAATCCATCGACTCGCGGCTTGGGAACCGAGGTTGCAGCATCCCAGTTGTGGCTGCTTCCGAAGGTGTAAGAAGGCGGGTTAATGAATTACTCCTTGCTGGGCGAATGTCATCCAACTTGATGTGGCGCTAGGTGCGGCTCCGGGACCAACTGCGAAAATGGATCCTGAGGTTGTGGAAGGTGACGGAGCGCCTTGTACGAGCGACAACCAGAGTGTCGAGAAGGACGCTGAAGGTCGGCGAGGCGAAATAGCGAGTATTCTTTTGGTTTGCGGAGGTTGATGGGCCGGGCTTCCGGGACGGAAAGGAATCTTCAAGGTCGTCGAGATAGGCTTGGGCGAGGTCAAGCCGAATTTGAACGAACAAGGGGAAGTCCAAGAAAGGATCAGGCCGCATCGAGCAGCGGGGAAAAGCCAGGCGATCGCAATCAATGTACAGATGCGAGATTTGACGAACGGAGAGCCAGGTTACTGTAGATGGCGTGAGGAAGTTGAAGGGAGGAGGGCGTCATGCGGTCCACCATCTGCGGCAGGGCCAAGTTGTTCAAATTATTGCCTGTGAGGTAAAAACCTGACGGTGTTCGCGCACACCTCCGCGGTGGGTGCAAGAGGATGCAGGGGAAAGTCATTCCGACAGGGGATTCAAAGAATGCTCGAGCCTGAAGCGACATGCGTATCTGAGAACAAATTAATTCTCTGCACATCACGTTGAAGAGCGATAAACTAACCTGCTTCGTCAATCCCGGTGCTTTGCTGAACAAACAAGCTATATCATCAAATTGCTCATCAGGGGCTGAATCCGCCTCAATGCCATTCTCATCAGTGGAGTCGCGAGAGGCCTTTAGTCCAATCTCCTTGACAAGATGCCCAACAGAGAGATGAAGAGCGTGCTCCATGCATCTGACATAGCAAAATTATCAACGGTGGTATGAGTAAACAAGGGAGCTACTGATTGGCGTACCGAACACAGTGTTGAATGGGATCCTAATTGAGGCCGGAAGGGTCAAGGTCTTCGGCAACTGCTTTAATGGCAGTATCGTTGTTAGGAGCATTATCAGCCGTAAACCAGCCAACCTATGTATCCACGTCAGTGCAGACATTTCCAATATAAGAAATGTACACTGCTACGCACATTGGAACGTAAACAGTATTGGTCAATGACACGAACAATGACCTTTGCCATATTGGCGCCCGAATGATTGCCTTCGATGGGTTCAAAGACAAGCTGTTCTTCCTTCAACTTCCAAGCAAGTGGATCATCAGAGGGTGTGTCTATATAGTGACCTGTGATAGACAGGTAAGGGCCGCCTGGGTTAGAGGTCCAGGCGTTGAATGTGAAGGAGATTTTGTCCCGGAACATTCTAGGTAAAGGTAAGTCATGATAAACGCCTAAAATATATCAAGTTCACGCACCTTCAGTTCCTCCTTGACACGTTCAACTGCGAGGGATGTACGTTCCAGAATTTCCTTCTGCAACTTTGTCCGATGCGGTATATCCTTATCGGACAGGCTTGGCCATAAGAACCAAAGCAGCCGAAGGGGCCCTTCTCGATTAGCTGAAATGCCTACGGAAGAGTTAGACTTGGAAAGAATGCATGAAAACTTATATCTACCTCATCCTCAGTAACTATTGATTGTATTAGATAGTCCAACAGACCCTCTGACGAGAAGGGAGGGACTCATGCATCCTGAGCGATTCCGTGGTCTTCCAGGGTACTTTGTCTGCTCCTGTACGCATACAAATTAGTGCATTCCTCTTCAGCACAACGGGGATAGTAACTTACACCCCGGGATTGCTAAAACCCCTCTTCTGCGCCTCAGTGTAAGGGAATCCTCTTCCGTTCGCACCGTCGCTTGTAAGTTTCGAGGTGCAGCGGCAGAGTCTTCCTCGTCTGAAGACTCTGAGTCATCTTCGTCTGTGTTGACGTCTGTGGCAAAGTTCCGTCCCCATTATTGTTGTAGGGCCTTCGTTGTTGCCGGGAATATACTGGTCTGAGGAGTCACACTCTGATTCTGCGGGCATAGCGGTCGGGCCTTGGCAGGAGTGTCTACCGGTGCGGTGTTGGTATTGACCAGAGCCTGCGAAGCAGTGAGACGAGATGATAGATAATTTAGTCTGACCTTCTGGCATACGCGACGGGGTCTGGAATCGGTGTCGTTGGGCTTTCGCTTTTGCCCTAGAGAGCCTTCAACATTGTTCGAATCTGTGATGCGGCGTGATGGAGCGGAGGCTCGCGCAGTACGATGCGCTCCAGCAACAGACATTGCGGGCGTGATGCATGGACGTTTGCTAGAAGGTGCGGGTGCGGAGTTGGGGGAGGAGAGTGCGGCGCTGCCACCTAAAGATGTGTCGGAGGTTTCCTTTGAGGCAGCAGTTGACCTAAGGGGTTGCGTCATCGGCGTCGTCGTACCATACCATCTCGGAGGCCTCCTTCAAGGTGTTTGTTGGTCATAGGTTAGACGGTGGGTCTGTGTAGTAAACTTGTACTTTGAGTTAGACAGTGAGCAGTGAAGAGAAGAGCGCAGAAACATACCTTTTATATATTTTCGGGATATGCTCAGTGATAAGACTAGGCTGTCACGCAAAAAAAAAAAAAAAAAATTAACTGAATGGTGTTGCCAGGGACAAGAGCATATAAATCATCGCTGAACATCCCTGAGCACTAGTTGGATATTACTGACGTCGGTCATGACACAGCTTACCGCTTACAAGACGCCCATAAACACCCGCAGACCTCAAATCTCCGGTGTACATGGACCTGCGGTGGCGATCAAGAGGTCTGCGCTGCATCTGCTCGGGCAGCGGTCGGTGCGCACAGTCCAGTCAACGCAAAGGGGGGTCGGCTCATGGAATGAGAGATGACTGCCAGATAGTCCAACGGTCAGCGAGACGGCAGGACGCAGTCCGGACAAGTGTCCATCAGCAGAAACTACCGTCTGTGAAGTTCTCGAGCACGAAAAGGGGGGGAATCTGAGGGGGATAATCCCTGTTCAGATCATGCAGAGGAAACACTGGTGGCAAGGGGACCACAAGTTGATTAAACGGGGAACAGACGAGGTGGCGCCGCAGATGTGGTGCTGGAGAGTAAGGCACTGTGAGCGAGGCTAAACCAATCTGCACCTGCAAGTCGGAGCTTGGGGCAACGTACCAGGCGGGTCTCCCTCTTCCAGGGTCTCCCTATGGTGCCCCTGATCTCCTCTTCTTCGCTTGAGTTTGTATCTGGGGAGGTTCATTGCAGGGGTTTCGCTTGTGTTTACATCTGGGGTTGACTCAGGGAGCAGATAGCACCCTTTTGAGATTGGTGTGATGGTGATAGCGACAGGATGAAGGTGACGAGGTGATGGTTTGCGTAGCAATGGTGCAGGGCAAGTCTCGAGAGGCGAGCTTGTTGGATGGTCTAGAGAAAGAGTCGTGAGATCAAAAGGCTCAAGCTTTCAAGTCGCTGTCGTTTTGAGCCTTTTGATCCTACGAGTCGCTCTCAGGAGCGTCCAACAGGGGATCTTGCAGTCTCAAATGTGTGAAACTCGAGCCCACGGCGTTCCTCGACTTTTGCGCTGTCGAGTGTCGCAGGATTCAACAAAGGAGAGAAGTATGAGCACGTTTGTGATGCCCTTGACCTCTTAGAACAGGCCGTCTCTTTTGGGCATACAATGCGTCAAAACACCTCACAATGCAACCGTTGGTGGCAGGCGCACTATCAGTGAGTGGCCGTGAATTTGCATTTGTAGCATTCACGCCCTCCTTGGTGGCACTCTTATTCGTTGTGGGCTTGGTCTTCTCCGACGCAGGCCGCTTGTCGAGGATTTGGTGGTAGCTGGTGGGCTCTTCTGTGGTGCGCGGTTGGTGTTCCTCGTTGTTGGAGCAGCAAGCGCAATGGCGGTTTTGACAGTAACGGACGAGTTATATGCAAGGAATACGTCAAACAAAAAATATACACAGTTAGAAGACAAAAACTCGCCTGGTACCATTTTATGCCGCCACTCCATGGTGGAGAAGTCAAAGTAAAACAAGCCAGATGGCTGACGAGGAGTCTGTAGGGTTTCTAGATGAATTCAAAACGAGAAAATGCAGTGATAAAAGGACAAATGGCGCACTTACACACACGTGCACTAAGGCGACACCTGGGTCAGCGCTAGGAAAGCACGGCGGCGAAAGCCAACATCTGACCGGAGGGGCAGACGGTGGCAAGCGAAAACATTGCCTAGATGTCATTCAGCAAAGGAACTAGTGGAAATAGGAAGAATTGAGTGACTTAAGAAATTTTCTCACCAGACCAGCGTGTCGGAGTGAACGCTGTTCCAACTCGGAGATACCAAGATGAAGCAAACTAGACCGAAAGAGAGGTGTCTGTAGGGGTTCTGGAATAGATTTGGAATGGGAATATACAGAGATAACACAAAGATAGCGTGCTCATACACAAACGCGCCGAGACAGCGCGTGAGCATCCACCAGATGCGCATGATGGTGAAAACCAACATATACCTAGAGGAGCAAACGGTGGCAAATGAAAACAGTGTCTAAAATGTATTTCGTAAATAAAGTAGGAGAGGTATGAGGAACCAAGTAACTTGCGGATGTTTCTCTCCGGGCAGACGTGTCGGTGTCATTGTCGTCCCAACTCCGAGAAAACAAAGGTAAAGCAAATCATATTGATGGAGGGATTCTGCAGGAATTCTGGATGGATTCGGAATGAGAAAACACGGAGAAAACACAATAAATAGTGAACTTACATGCAAACGCGCCGAGGTGGCACCCGGGTACCCACTGGATGCGCATGGCGGTGAAAACCGACACCTGCCAGAGGGGCAGATGGTGGCGAATGAAAACAATATCTAGATTGTGTTTGATGAATGAAATAGCAGAGATATAAGGGTTTGGGTGACTTACAAGTTTTCTCTCCAACCGGCGCATCGGCGTTAGTGCCATTGCATCTCGCAGAAATCAAAGTAAAGCCAGCCAGATCGCCGGGCAGGAGTCTGCGCAGTTTCTGGAGGGATCTATAGCTAGAATGAGAAGACACGGAGAAAACATGACAATAGCAGACTTACACGCAAATGCGCTGAGATGGCGCCTGGGCACACACCAGAAGCGCATGGTCGTGAAAACTAACACCTACTCAGAGGGACGGACGGTGGCAAATGAAAATGATATTTAGATCGTATTTGGTGAATAAAATAGCAGAGATACGAAAATTTGGGTGACTTACAAGTTTTCTCTCCAAACCAGCGCATCAGCGTTGATGCCATTCTATCTGGGAGAAATCAAAGTAACACCAACCAGATTGCTGGAGAGATTTAGAATGAGAAAATACCGAGATAGGACACAAATGGCACACTTACACGCAAACGTTCGAAAGCACAGCTGGGAGCGCCAACACCCAGCCATGGACGCAGATGCTAGCGATTATAGACAGTGTCTGGATGGCATTCGGTGAGTAAACTAGCAGATAGATGAAGATTTGGGGGACTTACAAATTTTAACCTCAAAACTAGCGGAACCAAGTGACTTACGAATGCTTCTCTTCTTGCAGGCGTGTCAGCGTCATTGCCATTTCAACTCAGAGAAATCAATGTAAGCAAATTATATTGATGGAGGGGATTCTACAGGAATTCTGGATGGATTTGGAATGAGATAACACAGAGATAACACAATAGATAGCGCACTTACGCGCAAACGCGCTGAGGTGGCACCCGGGTACCCACTAGAAGCGCATGGTTGTGAAAAGCGACACCACCCAGGGGGGCGGACGGTGGCGAATGAAAACGATATCTAGATCGCATTCGGTGAATAAAAATATCAAAAATACAAAGATTTAGGTGACTTACAAGTTTTCTCTCCAAACCGGCGTGTCAGCGTGGATGCCACTCCATCTCGCAGAAATCAAAGGAAAGCCGGCCAGATTGCTGGGTAGGAGTCTGCGCAGTTTCTGGAGGGATCTAGAATGAGAAGACACGCAGAAAACATATCAATAGCAGACTTAGATGCAAATGCGCTGAGATGGCGCCTAGGCACCCACCAGAAGCGCATAGTCGTGAAAACTAACGCCTACTCAGAAGGGCGAACGGTGGCGAATGAAAACGATATCTAGATCGTATTTGGTGAATAAAATAGCAGAGATATGAAAATTTGAGTGACTTACAAGTTTTCTCTCTAAACCAGCGTGTCAGCGTGCAATCAGCGTGGATGCCATTCCGTCTTGCAGAAGTCAAAGTAAAGCCAGCTAGATTGCTGGTTAGGAGTCTGTGCAGTTTCTGGGGGGATCTGGGATGAGGAGGCAACAGAGAAAACATGTCAATAGCAGACTTAGATGCAAATGCGCTGAGATGGCGCCTGGGCACACACCGGAAGCGCATAGTCGTGAAAACTAACGCCTACTCAGAAGGGCGAACGGTGGCGAATGAAAACGATATCTAGATCGTATTTGGTGAATAAAATAGCAGAGATATGAAAATTTGAGTGACTTACAAGTTTTTCTCTCCAAACCTGGCGTGTTGCAGTTGACGGAAATTTAAATGAGAGAAACCAAAGTAAAGCCAACCACATTGACGGAGAGGAGCCTATGGTGTTTCTGGAATCTGGATAGATGTCAAATAAGAAAATACGGAGATAACAGACCAAATCGCGCACTTACATACTCATGCACTGAGGCGGCACCTGGGCCAGCGCTGGAAGCGCCCGGTGGCAAAAGCTAACGCCTACCCGGACAAGCAGAGTTGCAGACGGTGGCAAATAAAAAAAGTGTCTGGATAGTATTCGGTGAGTAAATTCAGTGAGTAAATTGGCAGAAATAAGCAGAAACCACACACTGATGACTTTTCCCCCCAAGCCAGCATGTCGGCGTAAATGACATTCCAAATCAGAGACATCAAAGTAAAGCAAACCTGACTGGACGAGAGGAGTCTGTAGGATTTCTGGATGTATTCAGAGAAGATACAGATATAAAAGAACAAATGCCTTCTTACATTTGAGCCAGCATTTTGGCAGGTGCCAGAAGAGCACGCTCGCGAGCGTCAACAACTAGCTATGGAACAAGATGTCAGAACAGAACAGAAATGAGTTCTGGATGGCGTTGATTGGGAAAGGGATCACCTTCAACCCATTGTGTAGGAGATGCTGTCTCGCCCTGTCCCGCCATGGCCGATTATATTAACGATCTCGGACTAGCCCCCCTGCGACATGACCGTACTCTAAGGAGGGAAGAGATCTGCCCGCCAGCCAGCTCAGAGAGTGAATCTTGATGGGGAAGGGGGGAGGGCTGCAGCCTGTCTACATTTTGGAACGCAAGAGCATGAAAGATGATGTAGCTGGTGGTGGTGGCATTGTGGAAGTACAGTGAGCGGGAACACACGATGATGGGACGCACATGCGGGCCGCTGCAGCCGAACTCAACTCTCCGAGCCAACAGCTCCTTAGACCTCCTTGGATCACCCTTGTTTTTGCCTTGTTTTGAATCCTACGAATCCTACGTTCACTGTGTCCTCCGCATTATACCTGGTATACTTCCATGTCAACTAGTTCTAACACCTCTGTTTCTCAAACGATCTTCCAGTCACGCTTCTGGCTCTGAGGGCTTTCAGGCTGAGGTCAAGCTGAGGTGGCCAAATAGTTGAACGAATCGCAAAGAAATCAAGAGCACACAGTCAACACCTGCGACACATTACTTGCTCAGACACACCACCGCTGAGGCAAGACAAAATTCTCTCTCACTCCTGCTTCTTCGTCATATTTCTGCTATCTTCATCACTCAATGGCACCATCCGGTATGTTTTTGCGTGGATAGGCGTTAGCGCTCGCATTATACTCTTCTCATATTTTCACAGTCAACATCTCATATAGATATTCGCAGATTATTATCCAGCAATTGGATATGCATTACTTCGAGTTCTGCGGTAGAATGCCATTCACGCCGACACGCTGGTCCTGAGAGAAATATTTGTGAGGCTCCTAGTTCTTCATATTCCTGCTACTTTTCCTACTCGATGTCATTCAGACACCGTTTCTACTCAGCCCGCGCGTCCATGGCTAGGTTTCGGATCTCGCCATGCCCAGCTCGTGCCCGCCCAACACTTAAGTAGGTCATGTATGCTCAGATATATGCGTGCCCCTCAGTGACGCGGAAAAAACAGAAGGAAGTTAGCTTCGGTCCTACCCTCCGGCATCATGCGTTTTTTTTGTTACCCTAATCACTTTTCTCCTCTCCCATTGGCGCCTTTTAACCTGTCTTCTTCCTGCTCGCGTTTGACTTTGCGGTCCTTCGATTTAGTCTTGATTCTTTCTCAGTCTGAAACCACCATTCACTGTGGTTCGTTGACTTAAAAGTTGACTCAAAGGGGAGATTATACTCTGAAGCATTGGACTGCGTTCTAACTCAGGATCCCTCCAAATCCACCTGCGCTCGCGTCTGCGGAAAAGACACCTGGTCAGCTCTGTGGTCATAAAAACGTCCGGGTGCGTTGATTCAGTCCTTAGGAACACCACAGTGGATACGCTTCGTAGACCAACCAGTTTGATGTGCTCGGATTGGGCTGGTGGGACCCGATGTTGTCGCTAGTCATTGTTTTGCATTTTTGCGGAACAGCTTGCATCTCTGGAGCTGTCAGAGTTCAACTTTGTTCTGCTGCGCAATGCTCATGCTAGGTGACCTGACTGTGATTCTGGCTCTGGCGACAACATGGATATCACCTTACTTCGTCCTGAACTCATCTGTCGGTCGTACATTGAGTATGAAATCAATACATTTGTTGACGACATCGAATTCTAATTCAGCGCCGTTGGAATTGGCAGCTTTGACTAAACGTTGTAATTGCCTAGCACTCTCAATGACGACAAATCCTCCGCGGGTGTTTGCCCCATAACAGCTTTGCCTTGAGAAGGGGTGATGCCAGCCCATGGCTGACAAGCGGTTAACCTCGTCTCTGCATTGTTGGCCACTCACTCCTACGTATAAATACCGTACTCGTTTGTAGCTACTCTCCAGTTTCCACCTTGTGTGTTACCTGCCCAATACATCGATTCCCTCGAGGTCTGTGCCGATGGCGCGTCGCACCTGAAAATGCGCGCTATTCCGCCAAGAATGCACAACGGATCTGCTCCTAGTCGGAAATTCAGAGGGCCACCTGAGACTCTTGCAATTGCACATGAATCTTACTAGAAGAATAAGACCCAGTGGCTTACGGGACTGTCTTTGTACTTAACGCTCTCTGAACTTACATTAGACATCTGAATGTAATTAAGCATGCTTCATGTTATTTAACCATCGTCATTGTCTGCACATCGATTATCAAAGTAAAGTAAGAAGATGGGGACTACATGGGATTTCAGGTGCGAGGGGCAGCGTATGTGCGTGTAATAAGGTTGGCCATGTACGCTGTGACGAACCGCTGGTTTGCGGCTGCAAGCGTATCGACAATCTCGGATTGTTCTGTCAAGGGAATGTTGTCATCAGCGGTGGAATAGACGCCCGGACGCTCTCCTGCCAAGATAACTATATACACAGGGGATATGACAGATTTGGGTGCCCCGATTTGCTGGGTGATTGACGATGCACCAGCATGAGAAGAGGGATGCAAGGGGGATGAGGGGGATGAGGGCCGCACCATGCGACTGTCCTGGTGGGCATACAGTGAACGCAATGTCGGTTCACCATCTTCAACACCAGCATCTGGTTGGGAAAGCGCATCCGAAGGGGCGGGGCGAGCAGACTCGAGACTCCCGCAAAGACTGGCCGCCATCCTTTCAGCAAGCTGAGTATCTGCTTTAGTGATGCGCGGCATGCCATTTGGAAGGCCGTCATTTCCTAGGTGCAAAAACCTATCCCAGGCGTTATGCGCATCGCCGATCTCTTGGAATCCTTTAAAAGATGCACCCTTCTTTTCCATTGCGCGGATGGACATATCAGCACTAGGCCTGTGCACATTTATGTTAATGAGAGTGATATAAGAGCCTGAGAGATCTGCATGTACCAGTTGTAGAATGGACCTTTCACGGGTCCATTGAAAACAACGTAAGCTTTGTTGCCCGTGGAAGATTTGGCCTCAATGTAGCGCGTGCTGATAGTAAGTTTCATGTCCTGACCCAGAACAAATATCGGGACGATAGGGCTATATTCTGGCAGTGTACGGGGTGCAGAAGGTGATGGCGCAGCGTGCGCGTGTGTGCCTGGTCAATGACGCAGTGAACGACATGGTAAGGCCAAAGCAAGAGTAAAGTAAACAAACCTATTCCATGGCCTGAACCAGAAGTCTTGACTGCTTCATCGTCCGAATCATTGCGCCAGTATCTCTGCGAGTTTGAGGGACTGAGGCTATGCTCAGCACGGTTGCTACGGGACGGTGCTGTTTTCCAGATAGATCAATTAAAACAAGTTATGAAAGAGCGCCTGATACTTACTCTGATTGAGATCCTGACGCATATTTTAATAATGGGAAGGGATGAGGGTGTTGGACTTTGAGTTCAAACGAAGTAGGAGTCGGACTTTGGCTTTAGCCCTGGGTTAAGGGTCGGAAGTCAAATCATATGACCTGATCAAGCACGTCGCATGAGGTCGCACGACGCGCTTAGAAGGGCCAGACTGCGCTGAGCAGCAAGATACCGATATACTTACTGACCGCCATTTTGCTTTCCCCAAGCCTTCCTCTTGTTATACATGAATAGAAGTTCTTGAGTAATATTCACATTTAGAACACTTTTCGCTTCAATGACTTCATTGCACGTAATTACAGTCTGACAGTTTCTGTCAGAACCGAATTTGCGACAGAGGCAATTTAATTATAGAGCCTGTCTGCTCACGTAAGTGAGAGAACCTCAGTTGTCACTGTTGCATTAATATCATTCGAAACGGCCTCGGTGTTGCCTAATCGGGTAACTCCGCTGAGGAGTCTCAACATTGAACAAATAAGAGCGGGCCCGTGCTGCAGAAAAGGGCAATTGGGTTGTGATCATTGTGTGATCAACTCCTGTGCTATCCCTGTCGACTAGGCGGCGCTTCATGCGCTGCGCAGCCAAGTTGTTTTGCGTCCAAATTGTGCAGAATCGCTGCTCGCTGGGAAATCCTTGACATATTGCTGCTAGTGTTGCGAGTAAGTTGGTGTTGAACTCGGTGTTTTCTGAATGGATGACGCGGAATTGGGCTGCCGTCGGTTTGGCCAACATGATCATGGCCGCCAGGGAGAGCCGAGCTTCCAGAACGTCCATACAAGCTGGTGTGCGCTTTAACAGGCCCCCGAAATGGAATGTTTGAGGAGTACGGCGTTGCGCATGCAGATTGAGAAAGGCGTGCTTTATGACGATGAGAAAAGGAGCCAATTGTTAGGCGGCCGCGCATCTCATAGTTCGATTCGTCATAGAACTCAACGACTCCTTCGCCAACAGATTCTTTGAGCCCCTCCATCAGTTTGGTGGCTCTATGTTGAAGGCAGTGCTTTTGTCTATGCTCGGCAAGCCGCTGATCCCCTGTAACTGCGAATGGCTCCATTTCCTTGAGTGTTTCCAGAGCTTTCTTCATATTTTCGAGCTCAATGCTTTGAGCATTGTCTATAATGTGAATGTTCAGAAATAATAGCAAAGCGCATGTCTTAAACTTACAGCGCTCTGCTAAATCATCTCGGGCCGCTTGAGCAAGAACCAACTCTTCAGCCAGGGATACATAATCAGCTCGGAGAGATGCAAGTGAATGATGCAGCAACGAAGATGGCTGTATCGGAGGCACGTGGGGGGCGCTCAGCAGTGTAGTATGAGGATCTGGTGTGACCGATGCTCTGTGAGTGCTGGGACAGGTGGTGGGTGGCGCTAGTACAGCTCCTGGCTTAGTGCGTAAGTTGGTTGTCATTGTCTGATATGCAGAGCGCCCGTGCCCACGCGTTGTAGGTTGAGTAGGGTGATGCTATCATGGGGTCAGTTTGCCTTGACAGCGTAGTAAGACGTGAAATGAGGGAAAGAAGACGACAGGACTCACACTAGATCCAGAGGACATTCGTGCAATCTTAATTCTGAATGGGTGGGCAATGTCACTGCATTCCGGAGTATAAGTATTCTAAAAAAGCAGACAATATGACAAGGGTCCTCACAGTTGGTAGCAATGGAGTCTGGAGGGGTTTATTGGCACTGAATGCTGAGGATTCAAAAGACCAGAAGGGCCAAATGCCCTTTGACAAAACACCTGCTGTGTAACGTCACACTTGCACACATGTGCCTTATTCCACTTTCGGATTTGTTATGCACTGTGTGCACTGCATCTCGTTTTACAAACCCGGTGATGTAAGTGAGGCATGTCAACAGTAGCCTTCAACAAGGCTCTCTTGCGGCCATATGTTGGGTGTGACTTGTCTCACACGTTGGAGAGATGCGCAGAGGGTTGGCAGTCGCGCTAACGTCGGTTGTCCTTTCTGTCGTGCCGTCGGAGCAGTTATTGAGGTGCCTCTCCTTGTTCTCAAGCAGATCTATCCTCTGGTTGCGCATAAATTTCTGATTGTTGTTGATGACGACGAGGGGCCGGTGTCGCGTATCGAGTAGAGGCTACTATTGGAAGCAGAGATATCTAGTCCTGTAATGATACAATGTTCATACGTCGATGAGCCTGAGGGCAGGGTCGCACGCCGAGCGCGCTCGTTGCGTTTGCTCGCGCAAATCTAACACATCCCTTACCTGTACCGTCGAGAATGTGCTCAACAGCAAGCATCGCAGAAATTTCGGTAGGCGCATCTGCGTACATGCGGGAAGTGATTCAGAATGCAAAGCTGTGCCCTACAGACAGTCGTCCAAGAATTGCAGGCCCTCAAATTTGAACGTGAAGCACGGCAGGTTTCAGATTCAACAACTTGCTTGCTGTAGGGAGGGTGGATACATATTCGACTGTCTATTCGTTATTTACAGTAATCCAAGTCCGAATCTTCCTAGAGACGACCCGGACCTGAAAACTTCAGCAATTACGTTGAAGAACTGCATGATAGAAAGGGGTTCAGTCAGTGCCAACTAAACGTACGTTGGGAAGTAACTTACTGCCAAAACTGGCGGGGCCCAATTTGCGGAGGTGACCAAGAGCACAAAAACAAGGATGAGCTTGAGGTTCCGGTCGCTCTGCGCTGCCAAGTGAGGTGCCTTCTTGATCCCAAATGCCTCTACAAACGACTGCTCCCTGACAGTAATTTTCTTCCAGATGGAGATAGAACCTCCCGACGCACCAGCAAGAAGGACACGAGCTGCACCTTTGGGGCTTGCGGCGACTGTCTGGGTCATCTCCGTGCCTTGCGATGACACAGCATCATTACAGAAAGTCCGAGTCCATAAAGATTCTTCTCACCTTGACCAGTCTGAAGAGATGCAACAAGCTCGTTGTTGGAGACGTCTACAACATTCATGACATTTGTATCGCTACCACACAGAGAGAGCCTTGCCGAGCCCTCGAGGAAGCAGCATTGTTTGGTAAACCTACGGGCCGAAAGCATGGGTAGCGACCGCAAAGCGTCCGACCCTGGAAGGTGGTACAGATCGAAGTGACCAGTGCAGAGGCTATTGATAAGAAGTGTTGTGCTGTCCTCAGCAAGCGCGGCGGCTAGACTGAAGTAAATGCATGGACTGATAAGTTGCGATGAAAGCATGAAGAAAGATGTTAGTCCCTGCAACATCTATGCAAACATTAAGTCAGTAATGTCGAGGACAGAAACCATGAGCAATATTCACAGTTCATTTTCAAGAGCCACTGTCAGCACGCTCTTACAGTCTGGGCCATAGAAGAACAAAGCTGCTGGGGTACGACCTTCGAAATTTGAAGACCATATCAGGGAAAGCGACGCTAACAACTGGTGTTTAGAAGGCTATATGAGCGCTGAGTGAACGGAGGGGACGCACATTGCTCAAGGGAGTAAACTTTAATCTCGCCTGAATGGCTGGCAATGGCAAGTCGGGAGTGAGCGATATTGTAGGCTTGAACTTCTACAGGATCATTGAAAGAGAAAGGTGCGGTCGTGAGGCATTCGGCCTCTGTAAATGGCTACCAGACAGTCACTAATCATGCATTACACAGAGTCGCCTTCACATGAGGCGTACCTTTTCTGCTGTGCTCATGGGTAGGGTTGTAATAACCCCCGGCCAGACCCAACGCATAGGTGAGGAACATTGGTTCCAAGGATGCCCAACGTCGACTCTGGATCAGGATACATCAGTGTGAGTGCAGTCACCTGGCCCCACTCGTCGTTCTTGATGACTTGGTCACATTTGAAGGTCTCAAGATTCCAGACACTAACGATTTCGTCGTCGCCTGGTCAGAAAGTTGAGAAAGCTAAGTGTACAAATGAAGATCGAAAGCGTACCTCCGCTGAGCAGATACTTGCCGTCGGACGAGAAAATTATCGCGTTGACAGAGGATGGGTTGTAAGTTTCTAGCTCCTTTAGTAGGATAATGTCGAAGTCTTTTCTGGATGACCGTGGGCCGCCACGTCTAATACCGTTCATTTTAGAGAGGTAGTGGGGACTTGAGTGCGGAGCCTCTGAAGGTGTAAGTGATAGAACGCTGAGCAGTGCCTTCCCCTTTGAGAACCACAATGTCTTTCTCACGCGAGTTGGCTGTCTCTTGCAAGACCAGAAGTCGCGAGTCATGTTCTTCCTTCATAATGCGTAAAGACTCCAACTTGGAACGCTGCGCTTTGAGATTCCGCTAATGCACGTCAATTGTCGTTATAGGAAAGAAGTGGCGTCAGACTATCGTTCAAATGGCATATATACACGGAGAACAACTAAGACGCTCACACGCTACCTTGAGCTCCGCTGCGGTAGAGACGGCGCCGGCGAGAGCGTCGGCCGTCTCTGTCTCCCTCTGATTGAGCCTTTGGCAGAGGTCTCCGTATTGAGCGTCTGAAATATACGAGCGTCAACCTTGACCCCTGGAGTCAGCAAAGCAGCACCTACTGACGCACAAATGGCTTCCACGCTTTTCCTGTGCGCCTTTTCATCCTTTTGTGCCTTCAACATCTCCGCATTACGCCTTGCTCTTCTTCCTCAAGCTTCCTGGTGGGTTTCTGTCACTCCGCAAGTTAACACCCTTAGACTTGGAGCTTGTTGCGCAAGAGAATGGCGACTTCGTGGGCTATATTTATTCAAGGTGTTCAGTTTCGACTCTCAAAGATCAGAGACATCACATACAGGCAGTGTTTTAGTCTGTAGTTGATGGACGAGTGCTTTCGTTTCCGCAGAGCACAATGGGGGTATCATCATCGTCCAGCATCGGTTCGAGAGCTAGGAGGATGCATATAAGTAAATCATACTGAGGCTTGGAGGATCAATCGAGAGAATAAGAGGGTCACCGGCCAGTCGTTCCTTGGCCATGATTCTCAACTGCTCAGCTTCTTTAAAGGCTCGCCGTGTTGTACACCCAAGGCATCAGATAGCCTCTTCAAGTCGTGCCGATTTCCACCCATGGTTCGCAGCCTTCAACATGATCATCAGAGACAAGGATTATAAGCTTTCTGGGACCCACTCGACAAAAGCTTCGCGATGCTATTCTCCGCCGTATCGACATTGGTCCGCAGACATTCATTTTCGACGCGTTCGTTTGCATGCGCCTCCTTGACATTCGCTGCCTCGACGACACTCTACTCCAAAGCGCTCTTCGTATTTTGCAGAGTTTCTTTGAGAGCCGCTAGCTCGTAGGTCGAGGTGACGAGAGGACGAATCATCTTCGAATCCACTCGTTGTCCGCGCACGCGGAACAACGGGTGTTGAGGTTCTAGCAGAATCAGGAATCAGTGCGTCTACAGACATCCCTGGAGCAGCAGACGAGAGAAAACACCTTGAGGGCATACAAGACAATTTTGAGCCTTGAAGCTTTTGAGCGTTAGCGTCGATGTTCATGCGCTTCTTTTGTAGAATGCGGTAACTTATGGAAAGAGCGTGGGCGCGGTGGGTTCTGGGGTAGACCCCAACGCGCTGGTGTACGAATCCATGCAGAAGAAAGGGATGGGTATTCGAAAAGGATGGTGGTAAGAGTAGAAAATGACACTGGGATCAAATTATGATAAGTATATGATGGTGAAGGCCTTATCGGCCCGCTCCCGATGTGCCCACTACGTCCACTACCGGAATTCAGCTTCAAGATCTCGCACCAAACGCCATACGAGTACACCAACGCCTCGCAGGCTTGGTTACAGCGCCTCGACTGACAGAAGACCCCGACGTCTCTGTCCTCGAGCGGGCATGTCGGGCGACGCAGAATTAGTGCGTTCCCAATGCGTTCCCATAAGCTGAACATGAATCTGGTATTGATGATGAAAACGCAGACCCGCCAGCTAGCGCTTACTATGCCTCGACCGTCAACGCCTCAACAGCGAATACGACTGGGAACATGTTACTGCTCCGCAGACCAGTGAATATCGCGTCGTAGGCTGGCTGCGCGGAAAGGTGCATTTCCACATCTCGGAAACATGCAGTCACCAATGCAGTATCCAGATTCTGGGAGGCTCAACCACGATGAACGCGATGTATGTTGTGCGTCCTGCAAAACAGGAGGTGGACGCATGGTGGTGCTCATCAACTCCGACGGCAAGAACGCGAAAGGCCACGGGACATGCAACTGGAAAACCATGTTCTCGTAGATAAAACGCGCGTAAAACTTGACTGCACCACGACCCGACATCTCCAGCGTCATCGATATAGAGTATGATGGGAGCACACATGGGTTAGGTGGGCCTATGGAAATCTCCTACCCAGCGGTGTAAGGCCCCTTCCAACCTCTTTTGTGACCGAGCTAACGGACTGCTGTAGGTTCACTCACACTGTCGCGAACTGGACACAAGCGCTCGCTGCTGCTGGCATCCCAGTACAAGCAAGCCCCAACGGCGGTTCGAATGTGGGTGGGTTCATTACGCCTCAAGTATCAACCCTACGAACTTAACGCGCTCCTACGCACGCTCAGCATCGATAACCTGCTATTGTTTAAATATGCTATCCGCATTGCAGTCTCCATCCTTTGAACACCTTTCTTTATGTCTCCAGAGATACTGAACTAGCGTTACCTATCACAGGACCACCGACTTCTCGACCCCAATAAGTCTAAAGTTTGTTCCATCAACCCGGCCGACCAAGTGAAGAAAGCGACTAAATACGTGTTTTACCATGGCCCTGTGAAGAACCCTTCTCAAATATATAACAATATACATACGTCTTTGAGAGACAAGTAGAACCATTTTCATACACATGTAAATCCGTCTACAGGAGTTGTACTGGAACCTAGTGCAGAACATTCTGTATGTTAGAGATCATCGTTTCTGAAGGCAGTATTGTATTGCAAGGTAGGATCGTCTGGCAGGGAGAACAGCGACTTGCATCTGTCCATTATGCCATTAAGCATCTGTCAAATTCAATCAGTTGCTAATTCACATGCCAGATCATGAGGGGCATACTAAAACAAGGGGAGGGGCCCAATTTGCATAGGTTACCACCAGAACAAAGACGATAAGTAGCTTGATGTTGGTGTCACTTTGTGCGTTCCGATAACTGGCCTTCGTCTTGGAAGTGAAGGATTGAATGAACGAAGGTTCTTTGACACGAATCTTCTCCCAAACAAAGATTGAGCCGCCTGATGTCCCAGCAAGCAAGACTCTCGGTGCAGTGGTCGGGCTAACTGCCACTGTTTGAGTCATTTCAAGTCCTGTATACATTCGATTAGAGGTTTCTCCGGCACAACAACGAGGGTAAAATTCACCTGTCCCAGTCTGAAGCGAAGCGATAATTTCATCACGGGAGAGGTCGATAACCGACATAGTGTTGGTGTCACCTCCACATAAGGCCAACCTGGTTGAGCCTTCCAGGAAAGAACATTGCTTCGTAAACCGTCGGATGGACAACACAGGCAAAGACCTTAGGGGCGTCTCATCTGGGATATGATACAGGTCAAAGTTGCCTGTCGACAAATTATTCACGAGGAGAGTAGTATCATCGTTGGCGAGAGCAGACCCTCCACTAATGACTCGTGAGCATCTTTCATCCGTAAGGGAAAGGAATAACTTACATTCCTCCTCGGAGTTTTGTGGTCCACAGGGTGGATCCCGTTTTGGCATCACGGCTACATCTGGTGTACAAAAGTTATCACGACATACGCAGTTTCCTATGAAATAACCACTTACAACTCAGACGTGTTGAGTCCCAAGGTGAGCAGGCTCTCCCTCTGACTTCCATAAAAGAAAATGCCAGCTGGTATACTGTCATTGAAAGATGCTGTCCAAAGCGGTGTCAAAGTCGCTGCCAAAGAACTGTTAGATATTGGCTGTGATGAGTGGGAAATTATGACACACTCTTTTCCAACTCAAACACTTTGAGGGCCCCGGAGTGGCTGCAGACGGCCAATCTGGAATTATGGCTGTCATACGCCAGGAGCTCCACAGCATCGTTGAACAAGAAAGGGCTTGTAGTGACCATTTTGTTCATAGACAATGGCTGCCGTGAGCGTTACGTGAGTGTTACCTTTGCGTGTGAGCTGGTGTAAGCTTGCCTTGGAAAGTTCGAAGGGGATGAGGGACACTGTTCCTCGAGTTGTGCCAACACACAAGACAGGGATGTTTCTTGAATGCGTTCCCAAGGGTTGAACACGATACGTGAGAGTGAGCGCGGTGATTATACCCCACTCATCGTCCCCAACAACCTCCTCGCATTCAAAGGTCTCCGTATTCCAAACCTTGACCGTCTCATCATCGCCTGAATCAAGGTTAGAATGTCATGGGGTAACAACATAAGTGGCTGCACCCACATCCACTAATCAAGTACTTTCCATCGCTCGAAAAGATGAGAACGTTGGTTTCGGATGAGTTGAATTCCTTCAGGAGGACAAAGTCGTATCCCCTTCGTAGCAGTGGGCCTTTCCTTTTCCTGTCGCGGGTGTTCATTGGAAGTCGGTTTGGCACAGGGAAGTGTAGGTGTGGGTGTTCAAGTTGCAACAAGCAGCGCATGATAGCTCTGAGCCATTGGCCGGCCGCGCAACTGCGATCATCGCTTGATGAGCCTTAACAACAACGCCAAGGTGGATGTAGCCAGTAGTCGCCTTTCTTCCCTTAAAAACTGCTAGAGCCCGCCGCCATCGAGCCTACCACTGCCCCCAGATTCCCAATTGCCTGCCTCTTATCCCAGAATCATGGCTCGCACACACATCGACATCAAACACCCTCATCCGCTCATCACTCGCCGGATCGAATTCCAGGTGGCTCCACGCCCCGACCAGCCTGTCATCACCCGTCGCATCGACTTCGGCATCCAGGAATTAAATCCCCAAGGACTGCCTGGCAATCCTCACCACCCTGCTGTTGAGCAGGAAACCCCTGACCGCAGCCGCCGAAACCTATCGACCAGGCTACAGGTTCAAGCTGAACAGAGTTCGGCCGCCAAAAACAGAAGAGTCCGAGTTTTGATTCCAAAGCCTCCTGGAGAGCCTGGAAGGCCTAAATGCGGCGGTTTCTCTCTAGATGCTATTTTGAAGCAGCATGGTTGGGATGAGGCGGATATTGACCTTTTCATGGTACAGAATTTCTGAACACGGCGGTAGCAGCTTACTCAATTATTTATTTTTTGAACAGTCTGACGTTCGGGAGGCATGCAAGGATTTATTGAATACCACAGTCTCTTTCAAAAAGCAAGAGGAGCATTTAGTTCAGCAGATCTGCGACGAAGTACGTCTTATTTCCATTACCTGGTGCCATTTTCATTCTAACATGATAATAGCTGAGCGCCCCTGACTCATGGCCTGTTCTCAAGGATTATGAGAACTGCTGGCCGGTTGTCTGCGCCATCAAACTGGCCCTCAAGTATGCAGCGGAGGCAGCTCGTCGTAAATCCAGCAGAAATGAAGCAACTCCAACTCCATAGACGTGTAGAAGTCTTTCTGTGAATATCATACACCTGATCGAGTTGCAATTTGATCGTCTGCATTAAGTATCATAGAGATTCTACAAGATGCACTTGTCAAAAGAGTACCCAAAAATCCGAATCTTGTCATTCTTGGGATCGGTTAAGTCCCGCACAGTATCCTCGCGAGATGGTGATCTGGATCAATTGAGCAGTTGGCACTCTATAACGGTGAAGGAATCAAAGCGATACACACTTTGTTGTAAGTTGGAAAAGCCGTCCCCATCCAACCTTTTTCGGAGGCGCCTTTGCGGTGACAGCATTATTCAGAGGAGGGGCTGCACATTTACAAGGTGAGCAGTCAAATCTGAGGCGTTAGACATGGTTACGCGTACGGCGAGCTATGTCTGCAACATCAGGCATATCAGCCGGACTAATAGACACCTATCGCGCAGAAAATTTCTGTAAGTGACAAGCTGAATCAATATAGAGATACTATAGCTACCACAAGCTGTGCGCCTCCGAGAATAGCCCTATTGAGCTGAAGCGCGCGGGTGACAGAGGCAAAGTCGTAGAACACCATTGAGGCGTATAGTCGGTCGCGAGGTGAGCGTATGGAGTCAGGAATAGTGATGCCGTTGAGCGCATGCCCGCGGCTGCACCTGATGATGGTTTTGCGAATGCGCCCACAAGGCCTGAAGAAAGATTCAAGGAGGTCCAAAGTGATGCTCGATTCGAGCTGTAACCAGCAGTTAGTATAGACAGGCTCGGAAGCGTAAGTCAGAGTCGCTCACATTTCCGATGAAAATATGACACCTTGGCGGTGGGATTGCTGGTGGTTGCCAGTGGCGGAGCAGTGGCTGCGCGACTTGCCTCTTCTTATCGTCCTTCTTTTTCGCAGCTTCAACAGCACGAGTCTTGCTTGATCGGTCAATAAGACGAGCGCTCCGGCGTAGGTTTTGCACCTGCTGCTGGACTCGCTTGCATTTGCCACGCCGCTTTGTCGGTTTTTTGGGTGGCAGAGGCACTACATTGTCAGAGGTTGACGTTGGCGGCTTTGGAGTGCGTGGGCCGGTGCCCATGATGAGAGAGGCTAGGCGGACAAATGTTAAGGAGAATGGGAAGCAAAGAGGCTGGGGAATTGAAAGAGGGTGCAGAGCCCAGATTCCAATAGCGTTTTGTGTTAGCTGCCTTTGACGCCGAGGACCTTAAGCGCGCTTCTGGAGGCCTGACCAGCGTATACGGAGCTCCGCCGCAATGCGCTCACGCATGCATGTGTCTTATCCATTCTGGAATCAACATCAGAACTTTCAGGACATATGACGCTTATTGTCAGTCACCAAATTTCAAATCCGTTGCTGTGCTGTTGTGGCATCAGAATACGATTAAATGATGGACAGAATTTCGTGCTCACCATATGACTGGCCAGTGTAAATCAGCTGTCTACTCCAATCCACTTTCTCTTATACACCATGAGGCAACGGGGCATCGACAACCGAGGAAGCAGCCTTGTTCACGCTGGAACTAGCCAAATTCTGCCTGGTCGATACGCTGAGGATGGTTTCATACGAATTGATAATCAAACAGTGTGTCAAGTTTCCAGGCTTGCATATCATTTATAAAAACTTTCTTCGCTTTTGTCAAGCTAGACAACCTATTGGACGGCAGATACGTCGATAAGATCAATGACTTCTGTATCATTGACTGCCGATTTGATTATGAATACAACGGAGGACATATCCCTGGGGCTATCAACATTAGCACCATTCAGGCGGTCGATGAAATGCTGCTAGGGCCCAGCTCAGAAAAACCTAGCCCAAGCCTAAGTGACAATTGCAACAGAAAGACGATACTTGTGTTCCATTGCGAGTTCAGCCAGAAACGCAGCCCCACACTGTGAGTAGGTTCCAGTACCCGAGACAGGCTCAAAAACTGAAATAACCCTCAAAAGTGCGAGATACCTCCGAGCCAGAGACCGTGCGATGAACAGCTGCATTTACCCCAAACTCCACTATCCTGAGGTCTATATCCTGGAGGGGGGCTATTGCCGATTTTTCCAACAATCGGGCGCCCGCTGTCAGCCACCAGCATATGTGCCGATGGACGACCCGCAGTACAGAACATTGTGTCAGGAACAGCTTCAACAGTTCCGCAAAGGCGCATTTGGCCTAAAGCATAGGGCCTCCCATTCCTGTATGTTTCCGACTCTGTGGTTTGCATTAGCCGCGCTGACCGTTCCGATGTACTTTGCAGCCCAACACTCACGTCCAGACTTTGCACAATGTGCTGTAGGATTGCAGACACGGCTGATGGAAAACATCGGCACTGGAAGAAATGCAGTCGCTCAACAAGTAGAAGACAATACCATTAATCGGTAGATTAAACAAGAGAAAGAATTTGACGAGGTGTTCTATTGAGGGGAAGGCGAAACCCTGGGCAAGTTGGCGCCTGAACAAGCATCTAGTGTGGTAAAATGGCAAAAGCCGACATATAGCCTTGGGAAGATACGCTGGGTAATGCAAATGGTGTCTGTATGGTATTGAGTAAATAAAAATATATAATCTGATGAACGAGGAGACTGACCACTTTTTCTCTCCAGACTGGCATGCTGGCGTTAATGCCAGTCAAAATCAGAGAACTCCGTAAGGCATATCCCAGCGAAGCGGCAGTTGGGAAGGCACAAGTCGAGCATGGTTGAGAAAGTTGACACCTAGCCATAAAGGGGCGCGCTGGAGAGTAAAACCGGCGTCCCGCTGACATCAAGTAAGAAAAATAGCAGAAAAATGAAGAAATAGGAGCCTCAAAAATTTCCCCGAGACCGGGGTGTTAGCGTCAACGCCTTTACAATGCAAAGAACTCACTGGAAATGTTACCAAAACTAGAAGCACACGAAGCGGTATCCAACGCGCATGCAATTCACGAACCGCTGGCAGACCAAAGAGGATAAGGAGGACAGTGATCCTTATCTGAAAGAGAGAGAGAACAAAAGGAACAAAAGAAAACAAGAGGAAAGAGGGACTCACTCAATATCGCCAGAGTCGACCACTTGCGGTTCTTGCCCTCCAGGAACACGATGCTGCGCGGACCGTAGAAAACCTGTATCAGTCACCAAACATGTTGTCAGCGTCCTAGTTCATCAAGAACTGTATGGTTCTTCCGCCTCTTCCATATTCCTTGGTGTAAAGGCCAACCTTCCACACCTCCAACCCACCCTCGCCGCCGACACTCACCACGCCCCGTCTCCAACCCACGTTCAGCACCTTCTTGCCGCTATCCCATGCCTTGAAGGTGGCCATGGCCGCCTTGGTACTGCGCGGATCCCACACGCGCGCACGACGCTGTTGTAAGCGCCCGTGATGATCTGGTGCCAGTTGTTCTCACACGCGGCGACACAGGAAGGCGTTGCGGGGTGCGTGAAGGTGAACTGAGTCATTTTCTGGGGCGACATCACCGCCTCGATGTACTCAATTTCGAGAATTTCTTCCGGGCGACATTCCTTTCAGTATGTCCTCCCTGTACGCATTGAAGCAATACACACCTTTCCCACTCCATTCTCTGTACACCGACCGAACGCTCGTCAAGACATCCCAGTTGAGGAAGCAGTTTGATTTATACGGTTTTCCATTTACTGCCACGCTCTGCGCGTTGAGTGCGATTATAAGTAACATTGCACCACGAAAATAGCACAGAGATATCGGATCACTACTGACCTTGACAAATATATTTCCACCAGTACCCGTCGTGGGATTGCCTTGGAAGTTTTGGAGAGAATTGTGAATCTACGTCGCAGAAGACTTAGCGTTGAGAAATTGGCAGTCATACCCTAGTGTGCGCACCGTCATTTCCAGGAAACCCGTTCCCAGATGTGTTGAGGAACTGCGCAATGACTTGTCTCGATCTCTGTGTGCTCAAACCAGGGCGGTTGGCATAGTGGTACATGAAAGGCTTCTGTTGCGATAGCTCGTCTGTCGAGTCAAAGCATGACTGGTTGAAGATGACGTCAAGGCGGTTGGTGAAGCTCTGCATGCTTGAAGCTGGATGAGCTTCGCGGTGTCCTGTGGGATGTACTGATGCGGGACATGTCAGATCAGATTTCTTTCAAGGAATGATTCCAACAGGAAATCAGGATCTCTACCTGAGAGTACTGGAAGGTATCTAACACCGTTAATTTATGTTCACAAAACTGGCCCTGAAATTACTCACAATGATTGGAGAGCCTTCCGACATAGAACCCATCCCTATTCGCAGCATCCAGTAAGCAGGTTGCCTTCGCAGGTTCGTGAATACTGCAGTGTCGGGGATCTTTAAAGTTGAAGGTCCCGTTTGCGAAGCGCTAAGACAAATAAAATGTTAGAAATCAGAGGCTAGCCCGGGATCCAAGGACTTGATATATTTCCACATACCTGCATCACACTGCTGACAAGCGTGCTGCTATCTGGGACAGTGAGGCGGAAGTTCCAGACACTGAGAAAGTTTATTGCGCGTCCGAGGTACTATTTAATGTGTAAGCAGAGTGCTTGCGGTGAAATTCCTGATTTTTTAATACTTTCTTCTCATCCTCCGTCTTTCCAATCGCCTTTGCAACTTGCGAAATCGCGAAGTCGTTGAAAGCGTGCTACGGAAACATGTCTTAGCCTCGACAAAAAAACAGTGTACTGTATATACCAACTCACCTCGAGCGTACGCGAAACCTGCTTAGTATTCGCCCCTCCCGCGTCGAACCTATCCTGCAGGATATACTCAAGCTGCTTCCAGAGGTTCGCTTGCTTGTCTTGTAAAGTCAGTTGGGCAACTAGGTTTCGGCGTCGGCGAGAAGTGCGGTGCAGAGGTCTGTGGCTGAGACGCCGAGAGCGGCAGGGTGGTCGCTGAACCTGGAAAGGGGAAGCCGAGAGAAAGAAGCGAAAAACGAATGAGAACAAAGGAAAGAATGAACCTCATCATGCACCTGATCCCCCTTCCTCGGCGCACAATGCATGAATTTCCAGTTCTCCTTGGTCGTGCCCTCGCAGAGCGCCTTCGTCACCTGGTATCCCCGGAATGCCTGCAGGCGCATGGCTTTCTGCGATTCTTGGCCCATGGAGATCCTAATTGCTGGACGTTGAGTTTGGGTGGGGGTGAAGGGGTTGGATGAGTTTGGAGTTTGGAGTTTGAAGAAAATTTGGTTGTTCGCGTTGGCGTCGTAGTTGTTTATCGTCGTGATTTCGAGAAAGACGCATTCGAGTAAGCGTTGGGAGTTGACCAAGCGGAAATTTATACACCCAAGATTCAGATTTCAGGAGGGTAGACACGAAAGAGAGGAAGCGACATGGTCAGTAAGTTGACGAGCAATCAGTTAGAAGATAGATATTCGGAAATCGGAAACACAGAAGCAAAAGCAAGAAAAGAACAACCAGCGAACGAACGTATTCGAGCCACTGAAACCAAGAAAACCAAAAAGTATGCAAGAAAGTCCCCAACCTAGATGTCAAACCCAGGCTCATTTTTAAGCCCCTGCAGCCCCTCCCACTCTGCGCTTACCCCAACTACGCGCTCATCCCACTGCATACACCAAAGAAGCGGACACACAGAGAATTAGAAGGAGTTTGGGAGTAGAGGCCGAAGGGGCAGAAAAGCGCGAGTGTCACAGGCAAGAAAAGGGTAGAAAAAGGGAAGATAGAACGATGAAAAAAAGGGAATGATGTGTGCGGATGATTATTGCACTTGCACACCGCAACACCAGTTAGAAAAACGCAACGAAGATGTGCAGGAAAGGTGCGCCACGCAACGCGGTCCACAACGTGCACAGACAACCAGAAGAGGGAAAATGAAGAAAAAAACGGGAAACAGAACCAACAAAGCGAATGAAAGTAAGAGAAGCACATACCAAGTATCAGTAATAACCACGTCCGCACCGGTAACTGCCTCCTGGGATCAAGCGTCCAGAATATAACCTTCGTCCCGCCCAATTCCATCCACTCTCCTCCTTCTTCCTCAACCCATCTGTGCCCTCCATACTCCCGAACCCCGGACCTCTGCAAAGATATGCAGCGCCTTCATTGTGTCCCACACCTCCTTGGGGTACCATACCGTGGCAGTGCAGCCACCCGTATATCGTGGTCCAGGTGGGGGTACGTGACGAGCATGTCATTCAGGACGTTACCGCTGTTGCCGATGGACGCGAAGGTGAGGGCAGGGAGGACTGGAGGGTGGTAGAGGAGCGCTTTATATATATATATAGCGAGATCGAGCCTGGTGGGTTTGGTGCCGAGGGTCTTACAGCACGCCTTCATACATAATGATGGTATGTATTACATAGGTGTCGGAGCAGTCTGTTACAGCTGGCTGCAAAAACGTAGACCGCTTTCAAAAAATTGCAATGTGCGCCTATTGTGGAGCGCACAGACCTTTATGGGAATTTGGGCTCGGGATATTGTCAAATATGCAGCTCTGGTGAGGCGAGCACCGTTGGGGCTTCAGAAAAAGGCAATGAAGGCATTCCGTGGCTCCACAGAGTGGAGTAATTTGCCATGTAAGGCAAGGTCACACGAACTGATGGGGCACAACGATAAATTGGAAAGCGGTCTACGTTTTTGCAGATAGCTGTAATCCATCTTTATATTTGCAGATAGCTTGAGTTTCGAATGCCCTTGGAGCTTCTGGCCAACACTGCCGCTATTACTCCATCCTGTTTATGTCCTTCTGCCATTGCTGTCCGCGTCCGTGCGGTGAGTTACCACCCAACAAGCAAGTGTGCTGCCCCCTCCTCATCTCCTTCGATTCTCCGGAAAAAACCCATCCTGTACGATGGCTGTGCGCGAAACCAAGCAAAAAAACATCTCTACCAAGCACCAAACATCTCCTCCGACACCCATGATTTGCCCTATGATTTCCTTTTTCTCTCATTTTAGATCAGTCAAGCATTCTTACAGACTCCGCTCCAGCAATACAATTCGCGTTACTCAGGTCTTTGATTTATTGTGCTCGATGCTCGTGTATGTGCACTGACCATTGTTTTTCTATATTTCTTTCTTGCCCCTGTAGGGAAGGGCACCTCTCTGGCATCAGAACGAGCGCGCGCGCCCACACGGTCTACGAGTGATTCCCGCTATCGCTTCCCCACGATCGCGACAAACACGGACCGACACTATATTCTTCCCCACATACATCTGATACACATCCTCGTGGCGCAGCATAAGGCGGCGATATTTCTTTCTTGTTTTCACTTCCGTCCTTCATTTTTCAAAATTTATTATCGGCTGAGAGACTACGTACTTAAGCCACTCGCGATGTATGTGCGTACCTCAGTGAAATTCGACCTGAGTTTCATTCCAACGACCACACCGCGCCTCATGCACCTCGCCATACATCGCCTACCCCGTTGTAAGTCATCGGTCCAACTTCATCGTCCTTTGTCGCCGTATCACTGGCGCTCTTGACTTCGTGCCGGAGACCACCCCTGGCGCCAACTTCATCAACCAGAAATACCATCTGCAACCACCCTACCATCGAGTCCCTCTCTGGGCTCATTGTCACCATTATTGTTGACCCTTCCAGTGACAAAGCCGAGGTTGGCGCGCAGGCTGGCGCCATCGAGGACATGATCGCGAAGTACAACATCGGCCCTTGACAAGCACTCCGACGAGAACAGGTCACTATCTTCCTTGTTGACGCTGTCTCCGCCCTCACTGTTTGCGGATGACCAGGGCTTTCGCCAATAGGACACGGGCTGTTCGCAACTGGGATATAGGGTTAAGGACGAACGAGTGGAGAAATAAGAACAGGAGAAAGAGACCTCGCACCATCGTCGTCATCAGCAAGCGCGGCGCAAACCTCTGCCGCTAACTCCAACTAGGACTGCCCGCGCCTGCATCCACCGCATCCTCATCGCAGCTCCCTGCCAAAGACTTACTGATCCCACCTCGCTGATCCGCTCAATTGTTAGTCCCATCTTGGAACGGAGAAACCAGACAAGGGAGTGGCTCATCGGCAGTCGGTTCATCGAAATAAATATACAAAGACATCGTACAGTATCTGTTCATTTGCAATCATGAGTGCGTCATATCAAATCTGTCCGTAAAATATATGCACGTCTGCGCGGTGAATTCGTACTTGTGGCATGGAAAGATCCGTTGTGTGTATAAGAGAATGACGAGACGAAGAAGAAGAGAGAGAGAGAGAGCAGCCAAAAGAACGAAATAAAACACGAAGATGCGGAAGGTTGAAGGAAGAAAAGTCAAGCGTGATATGAGTAAATAGATTAAACAAAAGAAATGCATACAATTGACTGGCATAGTCGATCCAATCTTGAGAGAAAATGAAAGAAGAAGGACAAAAATGCCGTCAACAGCATATTGAGTCAATGAAGGGACATACAATCTATGAGGTACAAGAAAGAGCAGTCAGAAAAGAAGAAAAAGCAAAGAAAGCACCGACATGACTTGGGCCATCCACCATCAAGGTCTTGTCGTGCTCGCAGAGGCTCCAGAAGCCCAGGTCATTGTAAATAGCACCCAGGTAGCGCGCGACGGCCCACTTCCAGAGGCAGACGCAGGACCAGGTGACGCAGGCTCAATCCTACTCCTCCTCTTCGCATCATACTCACTCTGCCTCGCGCGCATCAACACCCCATCGCCCGCACTCCCCATGCTCGGCCGTCTAGGCCCGTCCCCACCCTCATACCGCGTCTTGCCGGGCCTGCGCGCACCACCAGAAAGCCTTGGCGCCGCTACAACCCTACGCGCTCCTTGTATATGCGACCCACTCGGCCTCTTGTCCTGTGCGGCTCTGCTGGTGGTGGCGCCCGTGCTGGTGACACTGTGCGCGGGATGCGCGGCTTGCGGCTGTTGAGCGAGCGCACGGGGCCGTTAGGGCGCGGTGCAACGCCTCCGGGTCTGTCTGGTGAAGTGGACATGGCCTGGGGTCTGTCTCCTTGGCGAGAGAACCAGGCCCATCTTCTTTCCTCTTGACGGGCATCGGGATGGCTGACGGAGGATGACTGAAGACGGGTCCGTGTCTAGGGGAGAACGCGCTGGGTGTGCCGAAGGAGGACTTGGGGTTACGAGAGGCAGGCGGAGAGATAACAGCGCCATTGTTGGACGTGGTCAGAGGTGGCTTTGGATCTAACTGTATAGGCTTCTTCTCTCATCACTGTCGATAACAAGGTGATGCTGGATGGCGAACATCCAGCGATATAAGCGCACAGAACGATGACGCTTGCAGAGGACCTTGAACACGAGAGACAGGTGGATTATGGCAAGTACTGGTTTCTCATGAATTAGCATGATGGATACAGCACTGGCGCTCACCTAAATCTCAGGGATAAGCGATGAGACTTGGATGAGACTGCCAAAAAACACCTAAGGTCTCGTCGAAGCAGCCTATGGGCACTTTCCAAGCGCAGTGCTTGGATGCATGGTTCATTGACTGGGATAAACAGGGAAGCATTCGAAGTAGAGCAAGGTGACGCTGCCTAAGTTATCGGCCCACAGTAGCCGGAAGCGTGGGCGCCTAACGTCAGGTGTGACAGGATTGTCACGCTCACAGCGAAGCTGTGGGTCCAGCGCATCCCCACTTGATCCTCACGCTGTCAACCACTGTCGTTATCAACACTTGAACAACACTCAAACAACACGAACTCACCTTTGCCTCAGATAGCAAAAGCTAAAAACACCCTATACCCCAGTTTTCACCAGCTATGCACCTTTTCTTCACCCACCCTCTAGTCGGCACACCTTCCGCACATCTAATCTCACTTGGTTTTGGTTCAATCTATGTTGTTCCCATCTTTCTTGCGCCCAGGGCACTCACAACCAGCGACTGTGGTATCGAAAACTCCCGTGACATCCCCGAGGTTGTTAAAAGGCGCCTCATCGGTGTGAGCGTGGCCACACTAGGTTGTTGCGCTGGGGTGTTTGGCATATTGTGGAAGCAAGTTGGGGGAGCTGTCAGGGTGAGCTGATGAGTCCTTTCCTTACTGTAAATGGCCAGACTGTCTGTAAACTTGTTTTTCCAAGTCCTGATATCTGATTGTGTCTGTTCAGTGTTCTGACCAACCCCTTTTCTCAGGATATCGACATATGCCTTGACGCAACAGTTTTGCGTCTTGGCTTCAGGCTTCCAGGAATTTCAATGACCAGTGTGATGCCACACTTCGTTACCCCTTTCCTTTTCCTTGGTCCGCTGTTTGCTAGTGGATTTCTTGCCCACGAACTCCCTTTCATGAAGCGCTTTTCCTGGGTGAATTTCTTTCGCACCCGCATAGGAAATGTTTATGGACTAAGGAACTACGTCATTGCGCCTATCACTGAGGAGATTGTATTTCGCTCGTGCGTGATTGCTGTGCACCATCTCTCCGGCGCGTCCCTTCATTCTATGATCTTTCTTGCACCACTCACCTTTGGACTCGGTGCGTTTGGACCTTGGTTTTCATGCTTCTTGCTAATATGACATGATTCGCAGCTCACATTCACCACGCATATGAAGCCTTTCACCGTTATGGCTCTGATGCACATGCAGCCAGGGTAGCGGCGGTCAGTTGCACATTCCAATTTGCATACACAACCATCTTCGGCTTTCTTGCATCTTACCTCTTCCTTCGCACTGGCTCTGTCCTTCCGCCCATCACTGCCCATATTTTCTGTAACATGATGGGTTTCCCTAATATCAAATCCGAGATATTGCGCTTCCCAAATTACAAAAATTGTAAACTACTATCAACCAGTGTTTTCTGCCCGACCTCACAGATATGTTTTTTACATAGCAATTATCAGTGCATATGTGGTTGGCTTTGTGGGCTTTGCATATACCCTACAGAAATGGGCAGAGGCACCAAATAACCTGTACTGGCCCAGGGTGGATGATGTATACTTCAGATATGCTCTGTATTGAAACGCGCACTGAGTACGAAATTTGATAATCCAATATTACAAATTGCGCAGTTTGTCCTCTGTCAGAAATTACCACATGAACAAGGTCATAAGGTTGAACTTTGAGGCAATAACTAAGAGGGAGACTGGTTTTGTGAAGGCGGGAGTTCCTCTAAGATCGTTGATGTGAATGTGTCAAACCAACAAATATACAAGTAAAGGTATACACAATTCAACCAAGCAGCGATGCACAATTTATACTGCCTCTGTAATAGCGCAGAGGTTCAGAGATTCAAAGATTCAATCGAAGAAGTAAGGAAGAAATGCATTAATAAATAGATTTGTATCCAACTCAGTGAGTCTTCACACGACAGGATAGGATGGAGGTGGAGTGACGGCACTTTGTAACGACCAAGCAACAAATAAGCGCTTGTGGACAACCCATGGAGTCGACAAGAAACCCGACCATTGCGGAGTTCTGTTCACGAACGTGTTCGGTAACCCGGTGCCTTGATGTTAAGCGCCTACCAAGCAGTGCGCGCATAAATGTACTTGGCATTGCTTCATATCTCAAACACAATACATGGCAATTGAGCATGTAGCTGACCGTGTAGCTGACCGTGACACATGGTCGCCAGAGTCACTCTGTTTGCCAAACTGTTCGCCGAACGTGTCCGCAAATAAAATCCCAGTGGATGATATGTCCTCAGAGTTGACCATCATGGCTCGGATGTGAAGGTTGTCCTAGTAGAGAATGTTCAAAGATTTGTAGAAAACGATCTACCTGGAATAAGATATCTTGGTACTTACAACACGAAATTCAAGCAAAACGGCATGTAGCGCCCACAACAAATGCTCCAAATGAGATACAGTCAAAATATTAAGTAGAAAGTGACTCAAGATTGATAATTAGATGGAAGCATATGATGAAGAAAGGAATGAGAGTGGGTATTGGGAAAGAGATGATGAGGACTTGACACAAGTGTGCATTCTAAGCGGGTGACGTTCGAATCACCATGACTTAAAATGCTGCCATTATCATACTGAGCACCAAAAGTCGCACAGTGAAAGGTAAGCTTATGCACCTTCAATGTTAGGGAAGAATAGACTCACTTTCTCAAATGTCCCTCGACCCAGTGATAGTGGGAGTCACTCCCTCGCTTCTTGCTGATGTGAATGTAAAAAGGTCCCCTATCCCGTGCGATGGTTCCAAACAATTGGATGTCAAGAACAACCTGTCCACTACCCTCGGCGCTAAATGTGTTGCTAAATTCCATGTATTCACGCTGGATGAAACCCGAGTCTGCATCTTCTTCAGAGGTGGACCATGGCAAGGCACACTGGATGGTGTTTGTGTCGACTTTCAGCAATAACGAGCCCCAATACAAGTCACTCACAAGTAGAGCCTTGCGCAGAGCTTCCGCCATATACCACCCAACCACTGTGCTACCCAGTCCACAAACACTCGGTCGCTGGCTTTGGCTGCTCGCGTCAAAGGCGAGAGGAGAGAATTCGGGCGGTATGAAGCAGGCCAACGTAAATGGGCTGCCAGGAGCATGGTGCACCATTGCGGGGATTCCTTGCTGTTGGACGACTGCCTCTATTATTGTGAAGACTTTTTCTGGGTTATGCAATGTGTGCAGGAATGGGTGAGCAGGCAGAACCGAAAATAACTCATGCCATAAGTGCGGGCTCTGAGCACGAGTAACAGAGGCAGGGAGCGAGTTCATCAAAGAGCTTCAAAGGGGAAAGAACTGAAAATAAGTGCGTCTACTTCAATGCGGGACAAATCATGTCGACCTACAACTGGGGGATGGCAAGGTGAACAATGATCTGAGACGATTGTTGATGGTCAAGTTGAGGTATCCTAAGCAAGTCGCCACTACGTACACCAGCTGTCACCAATTGTTCCCAGCGCTCGCTTAGCTTCTGCCTAGCACCAACAACGAGGGCAGCACTTATAACAATGTAATATGATGAAATCTGGCCTCCCCACTTGTCCAGCTACTCGAGGGAATCGTTCGCACTCGCTTTGTATCAATTTCTACCGGGTACCTATTATCAATTGAGTCGTTCTGCCTGAACTCAGAATGCACTACGACCAAGAGTTTCAGTTACATGTTCATGATTATGCCTACACCCCACCCACAATTATGCAAGCTAATTGCAGGCTAATGCCGCGTGTTTTATATCGCAGAATGTTGGCGCGTGTCGGTGGCTTGATTGATGCATGGACCATCAATGATCATGACGCCCGGCATGCCGAAGATGATAGGGGATGAATTAGCGCGCGTGAATGACAGGAGTTGGAATTCCTACCACTCTTTCCTTCAATCGAATTTCTATAATCTAATAGACATACAATAAAACCTCGTCTATAGATGAGCACCTCAGACCACTGGTCAGACGCTCAATTGAATTGTACTTCAGCCCTGTCCTTACATTGAATTTAGAATAATCGGAACGTACGACGGAGCATGAAGGAATTGTGCAGCGAGCCACTGATAAATTAACTCTACGATACCGCGCAAATTGACCGCGGCTGTGCCTGCTCGATTTTAGTACCCTCCGGGTGTGATGATCCTGCAGACACGTTTTCATTGAGTACCATACAGAGATATCGGACAAGTTTGGCCATGTTTGCCCTTCCTTCGTTACACTCTTCCGCCCACACCAGATGGTTCTTGAAAAACGTGCAGAAATGGTAAAACAAAGCTATATGCGCAACTGAACTGCATCAAGCTTGACATCTGTGGATACCGTCATTGTATTTATCATATGTTATACACGAGCGATGATTTTTTTCAGATCCTACGTTCAGATAGCATCAGCGTTGTTCATACTCCCTCGCCGACTCAAGTCGTCGCGTAAAGTATCCGTAGGTGTTGCGGCAAGCTGACAACCAGCACTCTTCCGGAAGCACATAATCACAACCCTCACAGCAATGCAGCGTCTTCCCGATGCGCGATGAGGACCCGAGGTCAGACCAAATGTACATACGCCAGCCAGGCGCGTCTGCATAGATTATCCGGTAACAGCAAAATCTGTCTCCAAGACGAGAAGAATCAAGATACAGCGTCTCCAACTCGCACTTTACTGCACGCAGGCCGCTCTCTACAAAGCCGACGCCGACGCCTCCGAATCTTCCGCGCAGGAGAAGAGGATTCACGAGCTTGAAATTGCGCTGGAGGATGCGCCCATCGAGAGTTAGGAGGTCGACGACATGAAGACCCAAGCAGACGCCCAGGTTAGCGAAGTCCAGCAACGCCAATGCCTCCTCCGTCGCTGCCCAGGATACTCAAATTCAAGCACTCCAAACCGCGCTGGAGAGTGCGCGAGATCTAGCAACTGAGAGCAGCTTTCTCCAATACCCAGACTGCCCCCTCCACACCAGCATCGACCGTCCACGCTTCAGACCAGAAGGACAAGATCAAGGAACTTGAGGCTTCGCTAGCTGCTCTGAACCACCCACAACTAGCTCAAACTCGGGAAAGCCTCGTTGCTGCCTTGAGAGTCAAGGAACAATTAAAAGCTACGGTGCACCAGCAGTCAGAGCCACTTCGGCGGGATGAACAGGAGAAATTGGCAAAGGATGCGCAGTTAGAGGAGTTGAAAACGCGAGTCAACGCGCTTACGGAAACCATCCGGGCTCGAGGACAAAATGGTAGGAGTCGTTCAATCCTGGACCGAATACCTCTGCTGACATTTTTCGCAGAGGCAGTCTGGGGACCTCCTGCAGGACAAATACCCACAGTATCGCCACCTGGCTGACGATCATAACCACTCAATTGATCAGGCAGAGGACGAAAAGCAAGCATTTATTCTCATTACTTCACAAGGAACGTGCAGAGGGTGGCGCCCAAGAGGAGGCGAAAAGCGCCAAGCCAAGCCACAGCGCTGTAGAAGTGCTGGAGCAGGACCGAACCGACGTCGAGAGGTTCAGGCAACAGGTCGTACGTGTAATCTCTAATGCGTTAAATCTCTAATGCGTTAGCAGTGTACTCAATTTGTTCCTAACAGGAGGAAGGGAAGAAATCTCTCAAGGACCAAACGAGTATGAATACTGCTTTACATACACTCATACCAATTCCGGCAAGCTAGTTCGGCTGAACAAGATAATCCGAGCGTAGAACGAGGAAATCAATGTCACTGAACAAAATGTAGTGGTAAATTATTTACATTTGCATCTTTTACGGCTGCTAACTTGATACTTTGACTTCAGGCTCTGAGGGCGGAAATTGAAGCGAGGAACGCGAGGAATATGGACATGGGCTAGGACGGCCTCCCCTTGGTGCCTGCTGCCAAAGCTTGCGCTGCTGGTGAGTGTCAAGTTAGTCTGACTACTCGTCAAACGACTGATGTCTCGCTTAGGGCTCTCCGTTGAGGAAGAGAAGCTGAACAAAGACAACTCCGTACCAACTTGTGAGTCAACACTGTGATCTCATCGCTCTGCAAACTCTGACCATTTTGGGCAACTTTTTAGCCATCGGCCGGTTCATCGCATTTGGTCTCTCCTCACAACCAAACAAGGGAAGATTTTGAAAATTCCTTCCCTGTCATCGACCTCTCATCAGAATTCGACTCAAACCTCGCCCCCTACTCGGCACCAGCCCACTTTGGGATCACCCAACGTGCAGCCAGAAGGCACATCCTACATCCTCATGCCAAACCGTACTTGATTCCCGGGCATTCGTGCGCAGAATAGTTTTTCTCCTCTGGACGCCATTTGTGAGGAACCCTTGCGCGAACCTATTCCTGGGCCGTCAAATATTGTGTCATCGGGTGAGCTTTGCCTAGCTAGACTCTGCAGACATGGTCATTGGGACTTACACTAATCCTCGTAGAATCATCAGGCCTAGACTCTGCTGCACATCACGCCACTCCTGGTTCTTACAATCGCCCGCCCTTTTGGTCCCCGTCTGGCCATCAATCGCAGGCGGGACCCTTTTTTCAATCCCATTGAGAGGGCTCACCTCCAGGCACACCGGGCCCTTGCTGTCATCCAGCTCTCCGCGTTCTCGATCATCGAGATGGCGCTTTAGGGTCATTTAGCCATCGCTAAGGCAGCGTCCCCCGATCGTCAACCGTCAAGTTTCGCGGAAAGCTGGGATACTTCCTATAATCCAAGCGGCGATGTCTTCCAGGCCATCAACCGACTGAATCAACAGGTCAATAGAGGTTGGGGGCGATGATCTCTTCTAATGCGCCAAGTGCCGACGAAACCAAGTAAGAGACGGAATTGCGACAAGCTGCACTGCAGCAAAGCGGCGAGTCCGCAGAAGGAAGTGGGAGGCACGTTTTCGTCTGCATGTTGACATTGAGCGTGTCTGATTTAGGCCCTGCGTAAAGGGCTTCTCTCATCGTCTCGAGAACGTCAGTGTTATGGCCGAATCCAATCCCGACTATGAGCCAGTCGTTGAGGTACTGAATCAGCTTGGAGTTGATGGGTGCAGCTTGGATGAATCTTGCGACGATTCTGACAGCTATATGGTGAGATGCAAGCTGTAGAGGAACCGCAAGCTGATGAGGGTTATTTATAATGGCCAACAGGGCCGTCGCACGCCTAAGTTAACGGAAATCGTCTCCCCGGACCTTCGAAGCGCAAGCGCATCTACAATTCATACCCCCCAATGAGCAGTCAAAAAGCACCACAGGGATCCCGGATTTCCCATCAATTTCTATGATGAAGTGTGGTATAACTCCCTCTAGTTCCCTTTCAACAGAGGGACTTGAACGCTCAACCCCCCGTAGTGAACATGACAGTCTGTGAAGATTATTTCACTAGCGCCCTTGGTCCACACATACTGTGATCACATTGTTTCCTTCCTGTATTACTACTTCATGTTAATGTATTTCATATCCGAGTGGCTTCGTCAAGTTGTCGTAGGATATGTATCGCCTCAATTTGCGCGCGCAAGGTTTGAAATAGCGGCACGTTGTTCGAAGAAGTGCAAGTGCGTGATGCATCTATTTTGTGTTGTTTACCTGAACCGTCCCTCTAAAGCTACCCCTTTGCTTCACAGCCATGCCCTGTGATTGAGCTTCCTCTAGATCTGTGAAATCAATGTAAGGAAATACACCTTCTCGTGTCAAAACCATGATTGGGCTTACTTATTTAAACTACCCAGAGCAGACGTTGCCTAGCACAGTGATCATTGCTGAAGGAAATCACGTCGGGAACAAACCTGAGTCGACGATGAGCGTATACCTTCCTTACCAGTCGTACACGGCTTGGAAAGGTGTGTGTTAGGAAGATGTTTCGACCACTTACCGCTCAACCATTTTGGCATTCCAGTTTGCCTGATCATCTTGCATTTAATCGCCCTCATTTCCTCCATTTTTCGTATTCGGATTCAACACTGCAGTAGAGGAATGTGGTGGGATGATTATCTTGTTGGTCTTCCTACAATATTAGATGCATTTATCTGCATAACCCTCTTTTTATACCCCTCGACGACTGAAGTAACTTCAAGTGAGTGTATTTATCTTTTCCACTTACATTTTCACCCATGCTGGCTAAAGCGCTAACCCGTCATTATAGAATCAATTTTGACGAGAACATCGGCATTTGGAAGCTACTGGCTATCTGTTTTCCAAAGCTCCACCGTGGCATGGTGAGGAGTAAGAACACCGTGCAAATAGAAAAGCAGGATTTAACTTGTTTTGCTAATTACTTAGGTCCTCGCGATTATGTTCCTTGGTCTTTCTCGCACGTCTATTCCCACATCAATATGTTTACCAAAGAGTGACGTTATTACTTGCCGTTATTTTTGTGGTGTTCTACGCCATTGTGCTGGGCCTCGCCATTCCAACATGCCACAAAGCTCACACGCACACAATCCCGGTCACCTCAGAGAAAATATGTCAAATGCCAGTCAATGTTGACTTCATGTTTTCGCTAATCGGTTCGTTGAATTTATTGCTCCCGAATACACTATTTCCTGATGTCCATAGTGCTTTAGCAAGCTTGCTGAGTGATGTTATGCTGGCAGCATGGCCGTGGCGTATGCTTTACAAAGTCCAACTGCCCCGCCCTTGGGATAGAGCCATTGTTATGGCGTCACTAGGTAGCAGCGCCCTTACTTTTCTTCTGGAGATGATAATTGTCATCGTTGTTTATGGGCCGTTTCATGAAGACCTTTCGCGGAGCGTTATTGTACGCAATCTTGTGAAAATGACGGTGAGCCTCAAGCTGTTGTCAGAATTACTATCCTGACATTCTCGTTTCAACAACAGGCTGCGGTATCTCTAATAGCTTGCAATATGCCGATCATAGCATGCTCGATGTACCGATCCTTGCGCAGTGAGAACGATGATAACGGCAATGCGACAACAGGGACGCCTAGTGCAAGTACGGCGCCTTACCCTTGCGCTCCGCCAGCGTCTTCCTTCATGTCATCCAGTGCTGAAGATCCCAGCACCAGAGATTGTCTTCAGATGGAAGCCTGACGGCGATTTCAGCACCTTATTCCACTAGCCCCACCAATACACGCACAAACGCTGGTGATTACCTTGCCCTGCGACACTGATCCTTCACTGGTTTGCTGTAGGCAGTTTTCAAGCTTTGAGTCATTCCGCACTACATTTTATTCAGTGGTCAACGCTTCACGTACATGCTCCATAGAAACATATGAAATAGGCGCCCATTAGGGCATCTTCGAAGTTCGCACGTAAATTGTGGCAAGCGCGATCTGATGGTGGTTCGAGCTCTTCGTAAAAGGTCAAAGTTTAATTGAGTATATTCAGTGAAGAAACAGTGAAAACGACTGCAGAAAGCACTTGAACACCCTTCAGCGGTTCAGACGATCAACAAGGCAATCACCTGGGACGATGACGGAGCATGTGACTCTCGAAAGCGTGACTCAGTGACTGAGTGACGATGGCATGGTGCACATTTGCACAGACTGATCACATTGAACATCTTGCATACACCTCCATGCATATGGCTGTAAACCATCACTCATATGACAACGCCCCCTACCTCCAACTGATCTGAAGTTCCTCTGAAAGATACCTCTCTGTGTCTGAACTGGTCGTGGAAAAGGATGGGATTATCTTATAACCTGGTTCAGCGTGTTGTTTGGAAGCTAACCACAGCATCCGTTGACCGAACATGTTTGTCCAGCACCTCCTCGTTTCCTCCTTGAGGGTCAATTCATGCATAAAAACACCACTTAGCGTTTGGTGGTGGCGGGCCCGAATATGAAGGGTATCGCAATAGTAAATGGGTCTCCTTTGTTTGGTGTTTTTATTGTTGACAGCCATATCTTCCACAGAGTCTAGGCATGCGTTAAGGGAGCGCATTCTGCAGGAAAGTGACCGACATGATAAACATTTGATTCGCGGTGCGCGTCTTTCTATTCAGATGTGAAACCCCGTTCAAACGTTCATACCTTATTTACAGATCAGCTCAACCCTTCTTCGAGCTTGCTTCCCGCTTCAAACCCACTGCCGAGACGGGCAGTCTTTGCCTCTTCGAAAGTCCTGGAAACGCCAACTCTACGTCTTGACTCTGCGCATATAGGCCCGACGCCACATTTGTCGCATGACTAGGCGACACTCCTCATCGACGGGCATGTTCCCAAAACCTTCCCTGCTGCAAAGCGTGCAGCTTTCGTTGCCCGCACGTCGCTGCGCGCTCAGGTGGACCTTCCATCTACACAGACAACGCGCAGTGACCTCAACTTTGACTTGATCTCAGGCACCAGTGAAGGGTCGATCTCTGCCAGCTTGGGCTGGACTGAAACAGTTGGTTCCGACGGCCTCTTGACCATCCCTGTGTACGTCCAACACACACCATTCAAAATTTCAATGGTTGACAGACCACTCTCGTAGCCTTAACTAGCACTCCATCATACTCCTACCCAAAGACGATCTTCCCGAATCGAACGAGTTTTGGCTCGTACAGGGCTGATGCCGGTCACGGGCACTTCCTTGACGGAACCAACATCCCCCTCTCAGGCGTGCACCCTGTAGAATACCATGCATTTGGGTATGCGCCCTGAGTGAGTTTCTCCGTCAACTTCTCCACACGGTATCTTCGACTAACTATTTCACAGTCCTATTGGGTATGATGGGGAACTCTCAGTATCTCCGCTGCCGCTAAGGAGGCTAACCTTAATGTTCTTGTGGCCGCTGCCATTCCGCCTACTTCGAGCCTGATACCAGCGCGAACGATACTGCCGCAAAGGTGTTGAGGGTGAGGATAGCTTGCAGTCTCTGGGTGCGTAAACTTCATTTCTCATGCACCTTTCATGGTCTGACAAAATGGACTGCAGGACAGTGGCTACGTTGACGAGTCTTGCAAACAGGCCTCGTCTTCCGACGCAGTACATTTTTTCTCTGATTTTTCACCAGACGACAAACATGAGTGGGATCGGCGAGAAGCATGCCCCCGAAGGAGGTGGAGGGGAGGATCCAGCGCAGCCTGGGTTTGACGCACCAGCCAAAAATGAGATGACTTTTCCTAATACACTGAGTGGGGTAACAAAGACCATAGCCGCAACCGACAGAATCCGTTTCTGCAAGTAAGCATTTCAGAGGTTCTCGAATACACCGCTTCTAATAGATACCGCAGTTTCTCAGCTTCATGTGGAATCCTTTGTCGTGGGTCATGGAAATGTCAGTCATTGTTGCTACCATTCTCTCCAACGGTCAGACCCTCCTGATTGGGAAGCTTTCTGCGGTATCATCTTCTTGCCTTCCTTCAACTCGGCAATATGATATTACGACGAGCAAAACGCCGGTAATGCTGTAAGAGCTCTCGTGGACGCACTAGCACCGAAGGCCAAAATCAAGCGCGATGGAGAATGGAAGGAGATAGGGTCGGGGAATCTGCTCCGCGGCTACATCGTGTCGTTCAAGATAGGCGACATCGGCCCTGGTGTCTGTTGACTTATCGAAGCGATTAACATATCCATCGGCCAGGCTGTTCTTACGGGCGAGTCGCTTCCGCAGAACAAGCAAGTCGGTGGCCTGTGTCTTCGTAAGTGGAGGGAGCTTGTATGCCTGTGTGGTAGGATGGTAGGCTGACTAATTTTTTCAAAGAGGAATGACATGCAAACAGGGAGAAGCTGGGTGTCAACACCTTCTTCGGCCGTGCAACATCTCTTGTAGGCCAGGGCGACGGCACCACTAGACATCTGCAGAAAATTCTCGCTCAGATTGACTCTTTCTGTATGAGCCGGAGTCGACCCCCGGAACCACGAATGAAAACTCACCATCTTATCCGTAATCCGTCGGTCCCACCCCATAAACCAACAAGCTCTCAATCAGCGAGTGAAGCTCGACCGCCGACAATCACATCACTGGGGGGCTCATCACTGCTGACGTCCTTCGTCTGTCCAGCAAATACGGCGTTGACACCCCAGTTGGTCTCGCGCATTGGCTGTACAAGGGATCTGGAACCTACTTCAAAGCTCCACCGCTAAGTGGCAGGCACGCATACATTATTGGTCACATGAGAGCTCCCAAGATACTGATATACGAGTCTTCTCTGCCCATAGACCACGATTAGCAACACGTTGACAAAACTTTCGGTTGAACAAATAGGTACGTCCTACGCCTCTTGACCTCTTCGAGTACTAGCTCACTTTCCGACAGGCGTCTCCAGGAATCCTCCAAATAGTTGGAGACGTACTCTTCGACAATATGTAGACTGTGGATGGCGCTGCACTCATCATCACGGCCGTTAAGCTTCTCAGTGCCGCGGGCTGTGTCGTCAATGAGCCTTTCTCAAATCTTGACATATGCCTTTCTCGATCACCTCCCCCCTTCCACCTCACCTGTCTACTCATAAGACCGTCCAAAGAGCACCCATCACCACCAGCATCCAGAAAGGCAACACCACCCACAACATCGACCTCGCCAGCTGCGCGCGTGCCAAACTGATGCGGGGTGTTCTCATGGAGCAAGTGCGTTTTCCTTCTAGGTCTCTGTCTGTGATAATCCCGACTTACTGACCTACCTCTGCTGCAGTCTGAAACTTTACAAGCAACTTTCCCTGAGCCCTCTCCTCAGCCTCCCACCGTTTCGTCTTGTACCAACCCGAATGGGTATGGCTTTGGTCCTTCGTTCTCCCGTGTTGTGTCTATCTGACTGATGCTACCTCGGACTCTAATCGCAGTCCGCCCTCGCACAATCGGCACCTGCACTGTCGAGATGCCCTCTCAACCCTGAAATACGGTCTCTCACCTTACAGTCCGGAAATGGGCCCTGAACCACATGCAAAGCGCTCTGAAATTTGACGTCTCTGAGTTGAAATGGCAGTTACGCCGACATGCTGGCCTGGGGGAAAAGTCGTCAGTGTGTGGTTTCTGCTTATTTCTGCCAATTTACTCACTGAATTTACTCACCGAATACTATCCAGACACTTTTTTTATTTGCCACCGTCTGCAACTCTGCTTGTCCGGGTAGGCGTTAGCTTTTGCCACCGGGCGCTTCCAGCGCTGGCCCAGGTGCCTCCTCAGTGCATGAGTATGTAAGTGCGCGATTTGGTCTGTTATCTCCGTATTTTCTTATTTGACATCTATCCAGATTCCAGAAACACCATAGGCTCCTCTCCGTCAATGTGGTTGGCTTTACTTTGGTTTCTCTCATTTAAATTTCCGTCAACTGCAACACGCCAGGTTTGGAGAGAAAAACTTGTAAGTCACTCAAATTTTCATATCTCTGCTATTTTATTCACCAAATACGATCTAGATATCGTTTTCATTCGCCACCGTTCGCCCTTCTGAGTAGGCGTTAGTTTTCACGACTATGCGCTTCCGGTGTGTGCCCAGGCGCCATCTCAGCGCATTTGCATCTAAGTCTGCTATTGACATGTTTTCTCTGTTGCCTCCTCATCCCAGATCCCCCCAGAAACTGCACAGACTCCTAACCAGCAATCTAGCTGGCTTTACTTTGACTTCTGCAAGACGGAATGGCATCCACGCTGATTGCACGCTGACACGCTGGTTTAGAGAGAAAACTTGTAAGTCACTCAAATTTTCATATCTCTGCTATTTTATTCACCAAATACGATCTAGATATCGTTTTCATTCGCCACCGTTCGCCCTTCTGAGTAGGCGTTAGTTTTCACGACTATGCGCTTCTGGTGGGTGCCTAGGCGCCATCTCAGCGCATTTGCATCTAAGTCTGCTATTGATATGTTTTCTGCGTGTCTTCTCATTCTAGATCCCTCCAGAAACTGCGCAGACTCCTACCCAGCAATCTGGCCGGCTTTCCTTTGATTTCTGCGAGATGGAGTGGCATCCACGCTGACACGCCAGTTTGGAGAGAAAACTTGTAAGTCACCTAAATCTTTGTATTTTTGATATTTTTATTCACCGAATGCGATCTAGATATCGTTTTCATTCACCACCGTTCGCCCCCCTGAGTAGGTGTCGCTTTTCACGACCATGCGCTTCTGGTGGGTGCCCGGGCGCCACCTTGGCGCGTTTGCGTGTAAGTCTGCTATTTATTGTGTTTTCTCCGCGTTTTCTCATTCCGAATCCATCCAGAATTTCTGCAGAATCCCTCCATCAATATAATTTGCTTTACCTTCTTTTCTCAGAGTTGGGACGACAATGACACCGACACGTCTGCCTGGAGAGAAACATCCGCAAGTTACTTGGTTCCTCATACCTCTCCTATTTTATTTACGAAATACATTCTCGATACTGTTTTCATTTGCCACCGTTTGCTCCTCTAGGTATATGTTGGTTTTCACCATCATGCGCATCTGGTGGATGCTCACGCGCTGTCTCGGCGCGTTTGTGTATGAGCGCGCTATCTTTGTGTTATCTCTGTATATTCCCATTCCAAATCTATTCCAGAACCCCTACAGACACCTCTCTTTCGGTCTAGTTTGCTTCATCTTGGTATCTCCGAGTTGGAACAGCGTTCACTCCGACACGCTGGTCTGGTGAGAAAATTTCTTAAGTCACTCAATTCTTCCTATTTCCACTAGTTCCTTTGCTGAATGACATCTAGGCAATGTTTTCGCTTGCCACCGTCTGCCCCTCCGGTCAGATGTTGGCTTTCGCCGCCGTGCTTTCCTAGCGCTGACCCAGGTGTCGCCTTAGTGCGCGTGTGTGTAAGTGCGCCATTTGTCCTCTTATCACTGCATTTTCTCGTTCTGAATCCATCTAGAAACCCTACAGACTCCTCTTCAGCCAGCTGGCTTGTTTCACCTTGACTTCTCCAACATGGGATGGCGGCGTCGCTGATGCGCCGGTTTGGAAAGAAAATTCGTAAGTTTCTCAAACCTCCATATTTCTGCTATTATCCGCACTTATTCTATCCTCCATATTCCCTTCTCCACTAGCGACACTGACACGCAGGCCCATAGGTTGAGATTGCTACACCGCATATTTACACCCAAATCTTATTTAGACTTTTTAAAGTAGCTGCGACTTAGCCAGTGACACAATAACCGTGACCTCCTTGTCCTCCCACATTGTCGCCAGCTTCGCAAAATGTGTTTCAACATCAACCAATGGTATCACCTCCAGCGAAGTATTTAACTCAACCCCCCACATCCTGGCCCGAATATGAGGATATTCGCGGTATGGATCCACCCCAACATTGGCCTGTTGATACCTTTTTACTAGAAACCAGTGCCGTCCAAGTGGATGATATGCGTAGCCAGAGGGTTCGAGAATGCCAATGATGCTGAATGGTATGTGCGAATCATGACAGAGAATCCCACTGTTCCCTTCATGAACATCAGATGTCGTATAAGAAATCCCGTTGATGGTCAGGCGATTTTTTATAATGGCTGAAGTTGGCACATGGAGCTGAGATTGATATTCTCTGAAAGCGTTTTGGATATCCAGGGACAATATCTGGGAAGTGTTTGTTGAGTGTGAGGTGCTATCGTCATCCCCGTCGTGAAAATCTTCAGCTTGATCGACATTAAGAGCATGGCCTGCATACTCGTTCAGCGTATTCCTACTCTGTGGATGGGCAAATCTCTGGAAGGCCTTTGCGCATAGCTTGATGGTAGGCGGACAAGATGATTTCAGAAATATGGCTTGCAAGTTAGCCACTCGAGTCCACGATCGTCCAATGGTGGCTTCATACTCCCCTAGTTTTGGTTATTAATATTGATACACAGATGTGTGGATTGATAACCTCACCTTGCTTGTAGTTAGTCATGATTCGCTGCAGACGTCCAATGACCCGTTCAAATGGGTATGTCCACCAGCCGTGGATAGGCCCATACATGAGCGAAAACTCGCCAATATGCATTGCCATATGATGGTTTGGGTGCGGGTTGTAACCAGGAAATATCTTTTGAAGCTGCTGCCGATATTCAGTCATTTGTTCAAGGTATAAGGAGGCGTGCTCAGATGATGTTATCCGCGACGAGGCAATGTTGATGGCAGAGCAAAGCGATATGGTGAGATTAAGCAAGTCTTTACGGGCTTTGCTTCTGGGATCATTGTCGACGGTTGACCAAAGCCGGATAAGTGTTACTGGAAGAAACAATGCCCCAATAGCCCGCCACTGGTCAGACTTGAGCTTTGCGCCGGAAGACGATATGTTGTTCGGAACGGACGTTGCCCAGGAAGGTTGGACCATTTTTTCAATATCACCCCATAGCTCTTGCATCTCTTGTTCCGTAAAAACTCGACCGTTGACGCCATAACAAGAACTTGACCCCAACAGATGTGTCGATTCCTCCTGCTTGAGTTGAAGTCTCTGATTTAATGAGCAAATATACACGAACGTGAAAAAAGACAATGTGTCGTACCCATTCGACAATGTTGGTAATCAACTGAGCTTTGGTCCATCTTTTCGACTGTGAAGAGTCGGATCCATTTGGTTGGACGGTGTCAGGGATACATTTGAAGGCTTTCCCCAGGTACACTAGCGCAGCGACATGACTCCTTTTGCTCAACAAATCCATCAGAGCCTTCTTGTCTGGTACACCAGAGGCATTGGTTTTGAGAGGCTGTTGTAAGCACGTAACCAGTCTTCGAACGCTAGCTTTCTCTGTTGGCTTCTCCGGAATGGGATTTGTGGCAGAAGGGGAAACAACAATCCCCAGCTCGTCATCTTGACTCTTGGGTTTATGCTTAGGCCGGACGCCCTTTGGTAGATAACCGAGAATACCCTGGAAGTGCTCTTTAATTAACCCTAGAAAGAGATTGTGCATTGGGTCCACCACGACGTGCTTGCAGGCGTCAAAATACGGCAGTTGCAGCAATGCAGACCAGCGAAGGCCTGATCTATCAAAAGAGCTTTTTGCCTGTTTTTCGTCAGGGGCGTTTCGAAAATTCTCCGCCCAAGTACGGCATGATTCTCCAGTCCTCAATTTCCATGACTGATGGTCGAAATTTGCAAGGCCATGGACGGTCTTGCTGCACCAGCAGAAGGAGCAAAAGTACTCGTGACTGCAGGCGGCAAAGCCACCAACTTTCCGACCTGCTGGAAGATCACAGATTATGGCGATTAGCGCGCATATTACCCATCTTCCACTCTCAAAGAGCAAAGTCCTGGTATATCTGACACCATGCCAGAAACGTTTGAATACCTCGACAATTGGTTGAAGATATGGATTGATGGCGTCCAGCGATGGCTCCTTTGGCCCAGGGATGATTCCAGCGAGAAACATGTTTTCCGGCTTGTAGCGAATGGAAATCGGGAGGTTAAGGCATACAAGCGCGATTATGCCTATGGATATCCTCTTCCCATTCGCCAGATTTCTCAGGGGATTGAAGAAGTCGCAGCCTAGCAAGAACAGATAACGCCCGGTGTCCTGGTCGGGACCTGCTTGACTAAAGTGCGTTTCTCCATCGGAGCCTTTGAGTTCCTGGATGATTGAGCCTTGGAAAATGTCTTCCACAGTCCCATCCGCAGATCTAGCCATTCTATCCCAGGCTTTATCCATCATCTCTTCATATCCGTTTCGGGACATCACCCCACCCAACCAATCAGGAAAATCGAATACGACGTATGGCTTGATAGGTACAAATATCTGATGATTTCGTACAGTCTTTGGGCGAACTAGGACTTCTCCACAGCGATTTTTGTATCGACTCGAGTTGCAGCGTTGGGGATAAGTGGGCCGCTCCTCGATGATGTTTGGTTTGTAGGTTTGGTCACACTTTGGACAGACCGCGTAGATTGTCGATTTTCCGTCCAGACAAAAGGATGCCGTGGAAGATCGAACATCCTTTGGGAACTTGCGGAGGAGCTGGTAAAGTGATGTCGTTAATTGCTGTGGGGCACCTGCCCAGTTGAATACGGCTTCAACGAGAATTGAACACATTGCAAAGAGCCAGCTGCATCCACGCCGAGATAAACCGAGAATGACATGGCATGCAACGACCATCAGAGACGAAAGTTGGACCAGGGGAGATGCGTTTGCAAAAGGACTTTCAAAGTGCTTTGCTGAGTATGAAGTTGAAGACTATCAACGTCTTGTTGCCCTTGAGGGATTTGAAACACTTACCAGAGTCGATCATCATTCCCTGCTCGGCTGCTTCCTTCTCCAGTTCCTCTACAGATACCAGACAGGACTTCCATGAACGCGTGACAGCGTCGACATGCTGCATCACCTCTGCCAATTTATCCTCGACATTCCGGAGCATAAGTGCAATCGAAGCCTCCTTGCGGAGTGAACCTGACTTTACTGTCTCCAAGTCACCAGCTATGTGGCCTAAAGATTGCTGGATACTCAAGCATTCCGACAGAGCCCGTCTAGTGAGGTTCCCAGAGAGCATCACTTCAGGTGGTACACCAACGCCCTGAATCTCTACAGCGAGTTCTGAAAGCTTTTCCTCCCAACAGCTGATATCTGATATCAAACGGCGCTTGTAATCCACTTTGTATTTAGGTTCGCGTGCATTCTGAATGTCGGAAGACTGTATTGACAGATTGGAGAAGGTTTCTGCGAGGTGGTGTTCTTGTGAGGCTAGTGCGGCGTGTTGCGCCTCAATGGCAAGCCGGGCTGCTTGGGTTCGCTGATGTATCTGCTCATCGAGTTGATGCCGATTGTACTTCTTCAAATCATGTAGCCAGCCTGTTTCACCAGTTATTGGGTCTATGTTCCTATCACATCCGTGGACAGAGCATTTGCAGCGCCGGGTGCTGCCCGCCATTCTATCAAGTTGTGAGGCGCAGCTGGTCACTTATTGAGAATGATGCTTACTGTTCATCCACCCAAAGTTAGGTTTCAGAGTTGAAGATCAAGCAAGGCACAATGAGGAGTGGACGCAATCTCCAGGTGACGAGGATGCGGCAGACGCTGGACTCAGATCTACTCAGAGATGTCCTCACGTGACGGCGTTGAGCTCAAATTCTCAATCAGTATCCGAGGTCTCATTCATCATAAAGCATAGAGACAAGCATGGATGTAAGATCCTAATAAAGAGGAGAAAAGAAGGACTAAAAAAAGGCAGGTACGGCAGAGATGCATCCGGAATGGCGTTTGCTTGCCTATGGGAAAATCTGCGAAACACGCATCAGCGACGCCGCCATCCCATGTTGGAGAAGTCAAGGTGAAACAAGCCAGCTGGCTGAAGAGGAGTCTGTAGGGTTTCTAGATGGATTCAGAACGAGAAAATGCAGTGATAAGAGGACAAATGGCGCACTTACACACACGCGCACTAAGGCGACACCTGGGTCAGCGCTAGGAAAGCACGGCGGCGAAAGCCAACATCTGACCGGAGGGGCAGACGGTGGCAAGCGAAAACATTGCCTAGATGTCATTCAGCAAAGGAACTAGTGGAAATAGGAAGAATTGAGTGACTTAAGAAATTTTCTCACCAGACCAGCGTGTCGGAGTGAACGCTGTTCCAACTCGGAGATACCAAGATGAAGCAAACTAGACCGAAAGAGAGGTGTCTGTAGGGGTTCTGGAATAGATTTGGAATGGGAATATACAGAGATAACACAAAGATAGCGCGCTCATACACAAACGCGCCGAGACAGCGCGTGAGCATCCACCAGATGCGCATGATGGTGAAAACCAACATATACCTAGAGGAGCAAACGGTGGCAAATGAAAACAGTATCGAGAATGTATTTCGTAAATAAAATAGGAGAGGTATGAGGAACCAAGTAACTTGCGGATGTTTCTCTCCAGGCAGACGTGTCGGTGTCATTGTCGTCCCAACTCTGAGAAAAGAAGGTAAAGCAAATTATATTGATGGAGGGATTCTGCAGAAATTCTGGATGGATTCGGAATGAGAAAACGCGGAGAAAACACAATAAATAGCAGACTTACACGCAAACGCGCCAAGGTGGCGCCCGGGCACCCACCAGAAGCGCATGGTCGTGAAAAGCGACACCTACTCAGGGGGGCGAACGGTGGTGAATGAAAACGATATCTAGATCGCATTCGGTGAATAAAAATATCAAAAATACAAAGATTTAGGTGACTTACAAGTTTTCTCTCCAAACTGGCGTGTCAGCGTGGATGCCACTCCATCTCGCAGAAATCAAAGGAAAGCCGGCCAGATTGCTGGGTAGGAGTCTGCGCAGTTTCTGGAGGGATCTAGAATGAGAAGACACGCAGAAAACATATCAATAGCAGACTTAGATGCAAATGCGCTGAGATGGCGCCTAGGCACCCACCAGAAGCGCATAGTCGTGAAAACTAACGCCTACTCAGAAGGGCGAACGGTGGCGAATGAAAACGATATCTAGATCGTATTTGGTGAATAAAATAGCAGAGATATGAAAATTTGAGTGACTTACAAGTTTTTCTCTCCAAACCTGGCGTGTTGCAGTTGACGGAAATTTAAATGAGAGAAACCAAAGTAAAGCCAACCACATTGACGGAGAGGAGCCTATGGTGTTTCTGGAATCTGGATAGATGTCAAATAAGAAAATACGGAGATAACAGACCAAATCGCGCACTTACATACTCATGCACTGAGGAGGCACCTGGGCCAGCGCTGGAAGCGCCCGGTGGCAAAAGCTAACGCCTACCCGGACAAGCAGAGTTGCAGACGGTGGCAAATAAAAAAAGTGTCTGGATAGTATTCGGTGAGTAAATTCAGTGAGTAAATTGGCAGAAATAAGCAGAAACCACACACTGATGACTTTTCCCCCCAAGCCAGCATGTCGGCGTAAATGACATTCCAAATCAGAGACATCAAAGTAAAGCAAACCTGACTGGACGAGAGGAGTCTGTAGGATTTCTGGATGTATTCAGAGAAGATACAGATATAAAAGAACAAATGCCTTCTTACATTTGAGCCAGCATTTTGGCAGGTGCCAGAAGAGCACGCTCGCGAGCGTCAACAACTAGCTATGGAACAAGATGTCAGAACAGAACAGAAATGAGTTCTGGATGGCGTTGATTGGGAAAGGGATCACCTTCAACCCATTGTGTAGGAGATGCTGTCTCGCCCTGTCCCGCCATGGCCGATTATATTAACGATCTCGGACTAGCCCCCCTGCGACATGACCGTACTCTAAGGAGGGAAGAGATCTGCCCGCCAGCCAGCTCAGAGAGTGAATCTTGATGGGGAAGGGGGGAGGGCTGCAGCCTGTCTACATTTTGGAACGCAAGAGCATGAAAGATGATGTAGCTGGTGGTGGTGGCATTGTGGAAGTACAGTGAGCGGGAACACACAATGATGGGACGCACATGCGGGCCGCTGCAGCCGAACTCAACTCTCCGAGCCAACAGCTCCTTAGACCTCCTTGGATCACCCTTGTTTTTGCCTTGTTTTGAATCCTACGAATCCTACGTTCACTGTGTCCTCCGCATTATACCTGGTATACTTCCATGTCAACTAGTTCTAACACCTCTGTTTCTCAAACGATCTTCCAGCGCCAACCTCGGACTGTCTCTGACTCCCGTTTTGGGAGCACCCGACGCCATGGCCCACCCATGTTTGAATTCAGAAGAACGTACTTGCTGTAAACCCAGATGTCGTTGGGAATATCAGTCCCACTGAAACTCTGACTCTGCTTCTATCCACGCTCAACTCTCTGTTGACGCCTGTTCATCTGCCAGCATTGACTTGGTTCGCAATGGGCCCACAGCTTATCCTGGAGCAAGTTACGTGGTGCGCAATACTGGAGAGCATATTGATCTGCGGTACAACAAGCGCGCCGATGCGTTCCTCCAGTATGAATGGATCGTTGAGAGGCATCTCAGGGATGGAGAGTGAGTGATTTTAATGCTTTGTTAATGAATCGCGAACTCAGTGGATATTGATCTTCTTAGCTACGTTCTTTTCAATCGTCAACTTTCGTTGCACAAAATGAGTATGATGAGTCACAGAGTGAGGCTTATGCCCTATTCGAGTGAGTTTGGCCCGATTTTCTTTTGTATGACATCTTGCTTATCACCGTCGTCGCAGCCTTCCGCCTGAATCTTTCAGTGTAAGTTAGGTGCGCATTGACATGCGTAGCATGTTGATCATATTGCTTAGAACGCCTCCATACAATGCCGATTCCGATGGTGATGAGATGAATATGCAGTAAGTTTTGGCATCGTATTTCCTATGTTGCCTAGTTCTCACAAACCTTCAGCGTTCCTCAGAGCGAAGAAACAAGAGCAGGACTGGCACAGATTGCATGGCTACCTTGTCAGGTATGACTCAAAAGACGTCAATGACGGTGGATGATCCTGACGGATTTCATAGATCATCTCGCCGCAAGCGAACAAGCCCGTCATGGGTATCGTGCAGGACACTCTTTGTGGTATACGCAAATTCACTTTGCGAGACACGTTCCTTGATTGGAATGTCGTGCAGAATATCCTTCTGTGAGTACCTGGTTGGGATGGTGTTGTGCCAATTCCTGCTATCCTCAAGCCCAAGCCGCTTTGGACCGGAAAGCAGATACTGAGCCTGGTCATCCCCCGTGGTATCAACATCCATCGTTCTCCTGACCCGAAGTCGTCAACTCCTGTCTTCGATGACGGTATTCTCATCGAGACGGAGACTTGGTTTTCGGTATCGTCGAGAAGAAGACTGTCGGTGCTTCTCAAGGTGGTCTCGTCCATGTCGTATTCCGTGAAAAGGGCCCAGAGGCAACGAAGCAGCTGCTCACTGGCCTGCAGATGGTTGTCAATTACTGGCTGTTCCACATGGCTTCAGTATCGGTATTGGTGACACAATTGCTGATTCGAAGACCGTGGCCCACATCACCCAAATCATTTCGGATCGCAAGGCGCAAGTCGCTCAAATCATTGACGATGCGACGCACGATCGCCTCAAGGCTGCCCCCGGTATGACGATTCGTGAATTGTTCGAGAGTTTGGTCGAGTATCAGCTCAACTTGGCTCGTGATACTTCCGGTCAATACGTCCAGAAGCACTTGAAGGAGGATAACAACGTCAAGCAGATGGCGGTTGCTGGATCAAAGGGTTCGTTCATCAACATCGCGCAGATGTCCGTCTGTGTGGGTCAGCAATCCGTTGAAGGTCGCCGTATTCCATTCGGCTTCCGCCATCGCACACTGCCTCATTTCACGAAAGATGACCTCAGCCCAGAATCGCGCGGTTTTGTCGAGAACTCGTATCTTCGTGGATTGACTCCTCAAGAATTCTTCTTCTGTGCCATGGCCGGTCATGAGGGTCTCATCGATACTGCCGTCAAGACTGCCGAAACCGGATACATCCAACGTCGTCTCGTCAAGGCTTTGGAGGACGTCACAGTCTGCTATGACGGAACTGTCAGGAACTCCCTCGGTGATTTGATCCAGTTCGTGTATGGCGAGGACGGTATGGATGGCGCGTTCATCGAGAAGCAGACTATCGAGACCTTCAGTCTGAACGACCGCGAGTTCGAGCACAATTACCGCGTGGACGTCACGGACCCGTCTGGCGGATTCATGCAAGGAGTTCTGCAGACTGGCATTGACGACCGCTCACTCAAGCTTCAATCGTTACTCGACAAAGAGTACGCTCGTTTGGCCGAGGACCAACGACACCTCCGCGACTTCGCCTTCCCTTGCGTGCCAACAACGCAGCCTCATTATTTTCCTTTCAACCTTCAGCGCATAATGCAAAATGCCATCCAAATCTTCCACATCGATCGTCGCAAGCCCAGTGATCTGGAGCCTGCATATATCATCGACTCTATTCGCGAGCTCGACAAGCGCTTGATAGTTGTTCGCGGTGATGATACCCTCAGTGTGGAAGCGCAGGAGAATGTTACGCTGACGTTCAGGATGCATCTGCGGGCGACCTTCGCAGCGCGTCGCGTATTGGAAAAATTCCATCTTACAAGGGAAGCGTTCAACTGGGTTGTGGGTGAAGTAGAGACAAAGTCCAATCAGTCGGTCGTGCATCCAGGCGAGATTTGCGGAACTCTGGCCGCTTAGTCCATTGGAGAGCCGGCTACACAGATGACCTTGAACACCTTCCATTATGCTGGTGTATCGAGTAAAAACGTCACTCTCGGTGTTCCTCTCAACCCCGAGATTTCAGCATCATCCAAGCTCGCGAAGGATGTTCAGCAAGAACTCGCGTATACATCCCTTCGTACCGTCACTGCGGCAGTCGAGATTTGGTACCACCCGGATCCGGCTGCTACCATCATCCCAGATGATTCAATCTTCGTCCATGCATTCTTTGAAATTCCCGACGAAGAGGTCGAGTCGAAGATGCATCTACAGTCATCATGGCAGTTTCGTCTGGAACTTGACTGTGCAAAGATAATTGATCGTAAGCTGAGTATGCAATACGTCGTTGGCAGGATTGCCGAGAGCTTCAAGTCCGACCTATTCGCCATCTGGAGTGAAGACAGCTCCGAGAAGCTCATCATTCGTTGTAGAGTGATCGGTGCTGATAAAGGTGAAGGAGATGACGGTGTCGTAGAAGAAGATATTTTTCTTCGACAACTGGAAGGCGCCATGCTTGACTCTGTCAGTCTTCGTGGTGTGAAGGGCACCAACCGTGTCTTCTTGACGGAGCAGGTCAAGATCACTGTGTCGACGGAGGGCAGCACTCAGATTGGAAAGGAGAAGGAGTGGGTGCTGGAAACCGATGGGATCAACTTGAAGACGGTCATGTGCATCGATGACCTTGACTTCAGGCGTACGTACTCAAACAACTGCGTCGAGATCTTCCACGTACTGGGCATCGAAGCTGCAAGAGCTGCTAACCTCAAAGAACTTCGTGGAGTTATCGAATTCGACGGTTCCTACGTCAACTACCGCCATTTGGCTCTGCTTTGTGACTTAATGACGCATCGTGGTAGTCTCATGGCCATTACTCGCCACGGTATCAATCGTGCCGATACTGGCGCTCTAATGAGATGTTCTTGCGGAGAGACGGTGGAAATCTTGATGGAGGCTGCAGCAGTTGGAGGGAAGGACAATTGTCACGACATTGCAGAGAACGTCATGTTCGGTTGGATGGCACCTATGGGAACGGGTGCCTTCGAAGTTGCGCTCGACATCGATATACTCAAGGACGCTATTGTGGATCATCGCCTATCGGTGCAAACGATGCTGGCTTCTCAGTTGGATAGCGGCATGATGCCTGGACAAGTTGCGATGACCCCATACAACTCGAACTCGCCTATGTGGCATGATGGCATGTTCAAGGGAGATGCTGCGTCGGCTGCCTTCTCTCCGCTCGAATCGAATGGTGGCGACGATGCTCAAACGTTCCAGCCATTCCTTGGCTATGGTTTCGGTCCCCTGGGCACTGGAGGGATGTCACCTGGCGGCCCGGGTTACAGTCCCAGCTCACCGAACGTTCAACGCATATACCCCAACGTCCCCGAGCTTCGTTCCTCAGTCACCGTTCGCTGGCGCTGCCTCGCCCTTCGGCGCATCTCCTTACGCCACTTCACCCTTCTATGACCGCAGCCGAGTGGGCGCTACGTCTCCGACACCCTCTCCGACATCGCTTCCCCTCAATTTTACCTCGCCTGGGGTTACTCACCCGCCAGCCCGCGGTACTCTCCAACTTCGTCGCCGTCTTTCTCGCCCATATCGCCACGGCACAGTCCTCAATCTCCATCCTTCAGCCCGACATCGCCTCGCTATTCGCCCACCAGTCCCTCGTTTAGCTCTGCATCCCCTCGATGTAAGTGCCACATGATGTCTTCCTTCGTTTATCTTTTTGCTAATACCATTCATGCTGCAGATTCACCAAGTAAGTCCCATTGTACAGAATCCTTCTTGCCTTACTTAACAGTTCTCGTTGCTGTCCCTTCCGTGTACCAGCTTGTATGTGTCTTTCTCATTCTGCTTTTTGATCACCATTGAACGTTCATGCCTGTAGCACCCCCGCACACATGTTTACGTCATCTCCTAAATATTCACCCACCTCATCGATGGCGTCCCTCCTGCATACTGTGAGTATCTTTTTTGTCCTACAATGCTGACTAGTTCAATAGCCCCCTCTTCGCCCAGCTACAACCCCGATTCCATCTTCAGCCCAGCATACTTTGACAGACGAACCATCGCAGCAGACACCCTTCATGTACCACTAGGCCAACCACCCCGGATTGAGTACACAGAGATCGAGACAATTCTTTGCACAGTCCTCCAACGTGTCGAGGAATGGGTTGGCTGAACATGATGGTACGCAATTTAAATGACTCTGCGTCGTAGACTCAGCTCAAACTCAGGTGCAATGAGAAGCTACGCGGCATTCTATCTCGCGGGAATGTATCCTCTGCCGGCAACCAAGCATATGCTCCTGTCGTCAGCTTACTTCTCGGAAATGTCTAAACCTTGCACACAGCGGTGTCGGAGGCGGGGCGAAACAAGGACGCGGCACTGGAGTGGTGGAAAGATCGACCGATGCTTCCCAGTTCCAGTGACATACAACTGCTCGCTGATACTCGCGTCCGGGAACACGCGGTCGATCTTCACGCGCTTGTGCAGCGAGGGTGAAACCCATGGTGGGATGTGCTGTGGTTACCCCAATGTCGAGTTCCGTGCTGCATCGTGCACCAAACGGCCCAGAAAATGGACTCGAAGGTCGATAGCAGCTACAGACTGTACTACAAACGAGTCCGGTCCTTCATATAGGGCAACCGAGGTCGAGACGCAAGAGCGACGGATGTCCCACTAATAGCTGCTGGCCTGATACATAAACATGGGTAACTATCCAATAAGGAGTTTATATCACAGATGGTAGTTGCCCAAGGCCTGTGGCTGTGCTCACCAGCCAGTTTTCAAGGGTATCTGAGATTGAAATTTCACCTAGTATTTGATGGCATCACCCTGCCATCAAACACCTCAAACTCTATCAACTGATGGCAACTGTGATGGATTCCGGGCAAATTCCGAAAATTCCCACGCTCAACAAAACACCTCAGATTGATAGACCATCAATGGTAATGGCCGCTTTTTTTTCACAGCCACCCTGATATCTAATCAGAAGCCTCTCAAATCACCATTTGATGGCAAAACAGGATTGATGGCTTATGTCAAAGATTCTCACGGGAGCTAAAATCACCAGAAAATGCAGAAAAGTTGGATACATGGGTTCGTCTTTGAATCGCATTCTAATTCGGTCTACAGCAGGTGCTAGAGCGCCATCATTGCGTTCTAAAAATAGCGATGTTGCTCAGATGTGGGTGTATCCGGACAATCTTGGTACCATCTTGTAGCTAATTTTCACCTGAATCCAACGCACATACTCTCATGACTGTCCGCTTAGTGGTTGTTGTGCTATTCATAAAATTGGCATATTTACCAAAAGTGTGCCACCCAGCCATAGCTTGCCCATTTCTTCGAATTTTTGGACGCTTCTGGTACCATCTTGAAGGGAATTTCAACACGTTTCCAGCGCATGTATTATCATCACAGCACGTTCAGCGGTTGCTTTGCTATTAACAAAATGGTGATTTCTGATAAAACACCTGTACATGGGCCATTTCTTTATATTTTTGGATGGCTGCTAGACCATTCTGTAGACATTTTGACTCTGCTTCCAATGGATATATTTTCATAGCAGCATGCACAGCCAATGATTTTATGCCCATTAAACAGTAATATTTTCCGAAAGTATGCCACTCAGCCATGGCTTGCCCATTTTTTCAAATTTTGGGACACTTCTGGTACCATCTGAGAGCTATTATTAATGTGAATCCAATGCATATTTCATCATCTGGCTGTCTAGCTTTGTCTTGGAATCTTATTCACATCTATTATAAAACACATTTTGCCTCAGAAATGCACCCTGTGGTTGGACTTCTCAAGGAATTCAGTATATCATTTGCAATTTTGTGTATCATGGTATTTCCCTACTATACAAGTCAGTCATATTGAGTTGGGGGCTAAGCACATACCTCATCCAGATAGTTTACACTTTTACTTTTAAAATACATGTAGCATTTCAGTCTTCTGGAAGAATTTCATAGACCTGTTATTGTATAGTTTGGACTACTGTAGTTAGATGTCTATAGCAGTAATAGTTAAATGTCTATATACTACACTTTATGGACCACCATAATACTTGTTGTCATTGAAGTATGAATCAATGTACCAGTATCTAGGAAACATGTCTGAGTATTGGAAACTGATACCAACCTGATTCAAAATTAGTGACTGGGAAATAATGATAATGAGAGTCTGGAATAGAGATGATATACTTTATAAGCAGTCTAGCCTAGAGTGCTCTTACTTTAGTGCCTGCACCTAAGTAACACCATATTGGAAAACACAGTTGAAAAAGAATCTAGTTACTGCTGCTGCACAGTGGAAGCCACTCTAATATAGGTAAGGATCAGCCTATACATCATTATACTATAGCTCAATATGCTTGTGCTGCTTGAGGTGATACATGTGTAATCCACTAATCTGAAATTCAGATTTAGGGATTGTGGCTATATATTTTCAGGTGTACTGTAAGAACAGAAAATGTAAAAGGGTGACATTGGTCTACAATGAGTTATCAGGAGGTAGGGGTATCTGTACCAAAGTCACACTATAGCTCTGCTGGTGTGGTAATAACATATTATCTGGAATATGCCAAATAAGTCCAGAGCTGAGAGTTTCAGCTGATAAAGGTGAGCTAGCAGGGAATACATCATATCTACAAGACAGTTGCAAAGGCATGCAAAAATTGAGAAGAATAAGCATAGTACAGCCAAATGACACACTTCTGGTAGAAATCAGTGTTTTGTTAGTAGCAAGACAACGGCTGAGCGCAGCCAGATGATGAAATATGCATTGGATTCACATTAATAATAGCTCTCAGATGGTACCAGAAGTGTCCCAAAATTTGAAAAAATGGGCAAGCCATGGCTGAGTGGCATACTTTCGGAAAATATTACTGTTTAATGGGCATAAAATCATTGGCTGTGCATGCTGCTATGAAAATATATCCATTGGAAGCAGAGTCAAAATGTCTACAGAATGGTCTAGCAGCCATCCAAAAATATAAAGAAATGGCCCATGTACAGGTGTTTTATCAGAAATCACCATTTTGTTAATAGCAAAGCAACCGCTGAACGTGCTGTGATGATAATACATGCGCTGGAAACGTGTTGAAATTCCCTTCAAGATGGTACCAGAAGCGTCCAAAAATTCGAAGAAATGGGCAAGCTATGGCTGGGTGGCACACTTTTGGTAAATATGCCAATTTTATGAATAGCACAACAACCACTAAGCGGACAGTCATGAGAGTATGTGCGTTGGATTCAGGTGAAAATTAGCTACAAGATGGTACCAAGATTGTCCGGATACACCCACATCTGAGCAACATCGCTATTTTTAGAACGCAATGATGGCGCTCTAGCACCTGCTGTAGACCGAATTAGAATGCGATTCAAAGACGAACCCATGTATCCAACTTTTCTGCATTTTCTGGTGATTTTAGCTCCCGTGAGAATCTTTGACATAAGCCATCAATCCTGTTTTGCCATCAAATGGTGATTTGAGAGGCTTCTGATTAGATATCAGGGTGGCTGTGAAAAAAAAGCGGCCATTACCATTGATGGTCTATCAATCTGAGGTGTTTTGTTGAGCGTGGGAATTTTCGGAATTTGCCCGGAATCCATCACAGTTGCCATCAGTTGATAGAGTTTGAGGTGTTTGATGGCAGGGTGATGCCATCAAATACTAGGTGAAATTTCAATCTCAGATACCCTTGAAAACTGGCTGGTGAGCACAGCCACAGGCCTTGGGCAACTACCATCTGTGATATAAACTCCTTATTGGATAGTTACCCATGATTGATGTAAAATATTAGCAGCTATGGTTGGATGTCCCTCATCGACGACTGGATGTGAGACGGAGGGTGCCGTGTTGAGAAGATGACCAACGAGCCGTGGATGACTGCGACGGAAGTGACATCCTCATTGGTTGATCGTTGTCGTTCCGCGTCTTAGTAACAGGGATGGATCTTTGAGGGTGGTAACAAGCACACGCACATGTCCCGCGGCAAAGTTCTCGCCGCCAAAAAGGAGATCCTGAAGCATAAGTTCGATAAGTAATGTGACGACCCCCCGACGGCGCCAAAGCCAACTTCTCGACAAGGAAAAGGACGAGATGGCTAGGCCAGGACGTCTGCACCGAGTTCACGGACATGCCGTGCGAGATGATCGAAAACTTCGACCCGATGTACCCCATTGTCGCCAGTGGGCTTCTACCTGTTCGGGTAACTCCAGGTGCGCATCGTGGTGCTGGTGTTCAGAGTTTATCAGCCAAGATATCAAAATTCTTTTGTGCCTTATTTCAGGAATATCGTCGCCATTATTAGCTCAGATTTTATAAAACTGTCACCTCTAGATAGCTGGGAGTTGATTGCGCAGCCCCATATAATTTTTATGTGGATAGGCCTCGTTGAACGGATTTTATGAGCATTATGAATTCGGTGTATCATACACAATCCTTCGAATTTATGTATGAAGGATTCCGCTTTTACTCAACAATTGTGCCAGAAATCAGAGTGAACAAACGGAACGCTTCTCGCGAAGCTAGTAGCACACTTTACAAATTTAAGCACCAAACCAGCCCATATCGCACAAATTCCCCCAGCGCTTATGTTTGCATTGGATAGTGAGGTCCAGTATGCCCAAAGTGTGGTGAGCGGCGAGGTAGGAGAATGGTTAGATGCCTAGCGCATGGTCAAGAAAGAGGCCTTGGACTCAAAGCTGTCTATTCGCCCACTGTGAATCGCGCGTCTAGTATTGTTTGTTGATCCGCAGAACAAGCGGACGCGCACCACACTTGACAGCTTGACCAGTCACCACACCCTGCCAGTTCGACAGAGACGCGGTGTAGATGAATATGCGCTTGCCTTACAGGTGATGTGCAACGATTTCCTTCAAGTGTTCTGTGCTGACTGCGATATTATCGTGCTCTGCTTGCTGGATGACGATTACAATGTCGAGAATGACGCAGTCAGCGACCTTGTCGGGCCCAATATAAGGGGCGAGCCATTTGGCGGGGTGGACAACTGATAGGAAGAAGAAAAACAAAAGCTAGATGGATGGATAGAATGAGCAAGAGCAGGCTGCAGCAGCAGCACATCAAGCCGGATTTGTAGGTGCAGTGCAGGGAAAAGAGTCAGTGAGCTTCCGCGAACAGGATCTTGACAAGAACCTTTGAAAGGCTGCGGAGAGTTCGGACCGCCTGACTATTTTTACAATTAGGCGCCCATGCAGCAATACATAACAACCAAGGAAAAAATAGACCAGGTATAAATAACCTGTGTGTTATGTGATAGACGAAGAATATTGTGTTGAGGCATTCACAGCTGGACTGACGGAGACTTAATAAACTATTGAAGTGTGGCAGGTTCAAGAAAGTGGATTCAAACTGACTGATACTCCTCCTGGCACCTGTCTCGCTGTCTCACTGCCCAAGCTAGGCTAGGCTACTCGTCGACTTTTTCGGCTTCAACACTCACGTCGACGTGACCTTCTGCAATCCATGCGTGCCGCTCCATGCTGGCCCACATTTCAGCATGCCTCTTGTCTTATTCCGCCATGCGTCTGTGCAACCAAAGATTGGCTAAAGCTTCCAGCCATGTCCACGCCCTCTCTAAAAATACCCCAGATGGAGAATGCAGCTCGGTGTGCAACCATGCTTCTAAATTGTTGCAGCCAGTGTTGCACTTCCTGGTGATACCTCTCCTGACAACGATAATGTACTGCTTGGACTTGAGTGCCATCTTCCCGTCCTGAGTACCAACCGAAGTGGGAGAATAGTTCAATATTACTCAAGCTTTCATAATGCTGGCTGGAGAAGCACTGTAGGCTCTTCACGAAGAGTTAATCACAAGGTGAAGATTCGTGCGAGCGCGCTTATGATGCAGCTTGAGCATTAGCGACAAAATCAGTCTGTGATACATTCAGGTGCACAAATGGTCGCAGAAAATAAGATACACCAGTGAAAATGAGGTTGGGGGGGTATATCGTGACTCAGCGAGCTTCATGTTAACGCCTGAGATCAACTATGAGGGATCGACTTCAGTGCTTGAACTTTAAAGAATCAAGAGGACAGACTTACTGGGATAACAGGGCTAGTAGCGCCTGCGGCAGGGCTGGAGGACCGTCATACATGGGTGGGAGGTCCGATTCCTTGTGCTATTGTCTCTCCTCTGGCTGCCTGATCTGTGCTTGCAACAAGCCTGACCCGGGTCGCTTCTCCGGTGCGGACAGCTTCCGATTTATCCACTCCCTCTCCAAGCGTAATTGTGTGTTAAGTTTGTCAAAGGACCCGCGGTGAGCGGCGTCAGCACCCCTGGACTGAGGATACATTTTCTCTGGGACGACGAACCTGCGTTGAGCGAAGAGGCATTACATGCAAATCCGTAGCCCAGCTTGGTTGACAGCACCATGCCACCCTTTGAGCGCGCGTCAGTGCCTGTCAGAGACGCTGTACTACTGTGACCCGCTCCCGGTCGCACAGAGCTGGGAGGGTAGTGTGTATGGTTTGACAGCATGCGGACCTGGTCATGCTAGACCATGCGCCTTGTTGTGGTCTGTGCCCTGAGGGGTGGATGAGCCAGGTGACACCAATATTAATAACGAATGATCCTCTAATTACGCCACGCCCACTGGGCTTTTGGATTTGGTACTTTCAGAGCCGAGGGCGAGCAAGATCTGGAAGCTCATGGAAGTTCAATGCCGTAGAGGACGCGGTTGGCGAGGACGACTTCAATAGAGTAGGCGCCGCCGAGGGTAACATTGGCCATAACCGTCATACAGGTGTGCTTGTTGGTGGAGAGGTCCGGGGTTGAGCGACCAAACATATCCGAAGGTCTGGACTCTTGAAGCGTCTAGTAGGCAACACAGCCGCGAATCCACGACCAATGGGGAGAGAAAGAAGTTGGCCAACAATACCAGCGATCCAGATAGAAGGATCTGGGGAGCAATCAGAACACATCATCGAATAACACTCAAACGAACATACATCTCATGGAGAATACCGGGTTCAGGCCTGAGATCAAGAGGATGAAGATATTGCCAAAAAAACCACATGCGGAATGTGTTGCCAATGGGCATGAGAGGGTCATCCACAGTCGACTGCAGGGCGAACTTCGGGGTAGACATGTCGACAAAGGAAGGAAGTGGCGGAATAGTATGTGAGACGGACGATATTGACAGCCACGGAAACGTGGAAGCGGTTGCTAAAACAAAAAAAAAGAAATCATTGAATGAGTAAAGGGCCAAGGCAAGCACATTCACAGAAAAGGAAGGCGAGGGCACATACTAACATCAACAGCACCTCGCCAGTGGGTACCGTTCCAAGACTGCAGGTGGCGGTGGTATTAGAGCAGAGGAGGGAGACGGAATGGCTGTTGATACGAGAGGTGCATCTGATTGCTGGCGCGGGACCGGGCGTAGTGAACCGACATGCATAAAGATGTGGCAAAGACGACTATTCCGCCGTGGACGCTGTTACGAATGGCAAGCGCACTAGTACCAGCATCGGCGAGATCCTCTGTTCCTATGGCCATCTTCCCCCATTTGTTCCTTCCACTCCTGTTCTCATTTTACCGCTCGTTCATCCTAAACCCTTCCTCCCAATTACGAAGAGCCAGTGTCCTATTGGTGGCAGCCCAGCTCATCTGCAAGCAGCAAGGGCAGGGACAGTGTTGACAAGGAAGACAGCGGTCACAGATGCAAGTATGCTACTGACCAATGACTTGTTTGATGACCTCGTCGGAGGGGCGATCAGCGAGGCTCGAGAAGCGAGAACCACTCCTGGATAGGAGCGGTACTGAGATTCTGCTCAATGATGCCCTGCAATACGAGGTATTGTTGAAGTCTTCTACAAGCGAATCGAACTAGACGGGACAGGGATGAACAAGGTCGGTTGACTTGGATGAGTTGACACCGAGAGCGACATTGAAGATGGTGGAGGCGACAACAACCTACAGATGTCAGAGAAATATACCAAGGAAGATCTGGACTTGGGTACCCAGCCACTGATTGCCCAGACGTCATCGGGCTCTGCGAGCTGAGCGCGAGGAAGATCTGGAAGCTCATGGGGGTCTCAATGTTGTAGAAGATGCGGTTGGTGAGAACGATCCAGTGGTGTAGGCGCCCCCGATTAATCTTCAGTACGAAAAGTTGGATGAAATCAAAGCGGCTGATCCACTTGGTCTCGAGGCCGGCGAGCCCATGTTCTCGAATCTCAACGTCCCGGAAGATACCAACTTCATCATGACCAACTCGGAGGAATTCTAGCTTTATATTATGTCTTGCTCGGAGAAGAAGGAGATGACACACAGCAATGCATTTCACCTTGCCGTAGCCGCTTCCAGTGGATTAAACAGCCTTGGCTGTCCTGTAGCAGTATCATAACTAGCTGAGTTCGCGCACATCTGAGGCCAGCGCTCAGGTGTCACACCCATCCCGTCACTCAGTGTGCCGCTCATCGTGCCGCTGAAAGCGATGAGCGGCACGATGAGCGGCACACTGAGCGGCACACTGATTGCACGCTCAGATATTTGCCATGTAAATACATCAAGTATTTCACCTGGAAGAAATACCAAATATGTAAACCGAATGTATTTCCAATAGGTATATCTGCCAAGAAATACGTCATAAATAACTGTTTACTATATCCTGAAGATAAATTTAATATCTTACCACACAGAAATACTTGACAATATACACTCTGTATTTCCTTCCTGTATCACAAGGGAAATTGATGCCGGAAATATTGCCGAAATATGTTCCATGTTTCATGAATATTTCCACAATTTATAAGTGGGATATTTCCTTGAGAAATACATAAAAGATAAATACGGCGTGTTTCTTTCATGTATTTCTTCAGGAAATACAGGAAGCTGCCAGCAGTGCCAAAAGTGATGGCCGGTCGACATTTTCCCACGGACATATTGGCCTTGTCCCTTGTCCTAAAAGACGAATATTTCGTGCAGAATTGCTCGGAAGTTTGAGATAGCCTGGATAGATATAGGTGTAGACTACCTTGAGCTTACTGTGCAGTTGAAGTGAGAGAAATGTAGTTCCTGCTATTATAACAGCTGAAATAAAAATGAGCATCAGGAAGACTGTCTGATTGTACTTTTCGACACATAAGAACGCATATAGGTTGTGTACTGCTAATTTTGGCTTTTGGAACGATATATATGCGTCGTTTTAGTGTACCATTGTAGTGATAGCCCGCCAAGCATGCCAGGTATGGCTGAATCACAGCGGCTTTGGACAATGATGATTCAGTGAACACTCAGTTATCCTCTTGCAGGCAGAAATTACGCTTTTCAGAGGGTATATTGTATACCATTGAAGAATGATTGAGGATAAAAGTACACACTTCCCATTGGGGGCACAATGGAGCCTTACACTTTGAGATTCAACATGAAGAATTTGTATTATGGGCTCACTGGCCAGCCGTCATGGAAACTTGCTGGAATTCCGCTATACTCAGCGTACCTAGCTCGTTATCACTGCCAGGGTACACTAAAAAGACATAGATATATCGTTCCAAAAGCTCAAATTAGCAGTACACAACCTATACGCGTTCTTATGTGTCGAAAAGTACAATAAGACAGTCTTCCTGATGCTCATTTTTATTTCAGCTGTTATAATAGCAGGAACTACATTTCTCTCACTTCAACTGCACAGTAAGCTCAAGGTAGTCTACACCTATATCTATCCAGGCTATCTCAAACTTCCGAGCAATTCTGCACGAAATATTCGTCTTTAGGACAAGGGACAAGGCCAATATGTCCGTGGGAAAATGTCGACCGGCCATCACTTTTGGCACCACCGAGTAGATCATAAATATGAGCGCTTGCTGTTATTCCTAGAGCGCAAGTAATTCCCGCGTGTTGAAATTTGAATGTGCTGGCATGGGCGAGACTGCGATCACGTCAAATATGGATAATATGTGTCGGATTCAATGCGACCACATGGGTCATACTTTCCCCCCTTTTCAGTTCAAACACTTCTGCCTTTGAGTCACATTACCGAAGTTCAACAGCTGATACCCATAGCGATTCTATATCACGGTCATTGACCGATTCTGTGTATTTTGCGGATATTTGCGATTGAACAGATTAACCAGTATCTGGATCTGCATGCCTATATGTACTACGTCAAAGATATCACTGTCCGACACGTATATCTGTCACTTCATCTCTGTCCGTCACCTTACTCGTGTCCGGTTTTACCCATGAGCTTATCCGGTCTCTCCTTACTGAGACACCACAGAAACCACATTGCTGAGCATGAGCCGTGGTTCTCTAAGTCGTGCAAGTCTGTTTTCTATTGTGAGATATTAAAATCTCGGGTCTGCCAGTGGTATCATACACAAGTGCAGCAAATACAAGGCTGTTCACTTGGCTTGAATACAGCATAATATCTACGCCGAAAATGATCCGGTGGTCATTCCTGCTTTCGAAACTCAAGCAGCATGCGGGACATCCTTTCATAGTACTAATCTACCAGATGCCTGCACGCACTGAGCATTAGCTCACTTGTGCCAAATCAATCATCATGGGCGCAATTTACAAAGTATTGTCTTGAACAGTGGTTTCTAGGATCAAAAATCACTCCGCTACGCTAAAAGTCCACCTATGACTCATTCAGGCATGTTTATGTCAGGCCCTTCTAATGGTCGTAAGATGGAAAATAATATCGCACTGGAGGGGAAAGTGGTGAAGGGATGAGTGCTATTCAAACATGTTTGGTAAGCTAGATGTAAGTCTTTCGTGATGTGATCACACACAATGGATATGGGCGATTCCAGTGGGTCACAAGATAAGTGTTTAAGAGGGGGATATCAGTTGGTGTATAATATTTTGCTGCTGATCCATTCATGAGACTGAACCGCATGGGGTTTTACTGCTGCAGGCAACTCCAAATAGCGCATGGAATGGATCCTGAACGTTGCTGAAGGACATGTACGGAACTACCCTAAAACTATATGACTACAAGTCAGCCAACCTCGAAGACACGATCACAAGAGAGTACTTACTACATCCAAATTTGGCTACGGAGCTTGAAGTCCCACTGTTCGCATGTAGTCCGCCACTCAGTACGGCATATTACGACACATGGGACCTATTCGTGTTCTAAGAATAACAATCATGCACCCATATCTAGGTGTCAATAACCAGTCGCATGATTACAGTAAATTTATTAATATTCATCAATATGGAACAAGTTCATCATGGTCCAAAATATAGCGGATTTAGATGCCAGGAGCTTAGGAAAAACGCCAGATAAATGAGAGACCTGTGAGGAGCACCCGAATATTCAGGGGATAATCATAAATTATCGGCAAAGCAGGTAGTGTTCTAAAAAGTTTGGGTGCTCATCAATACAGATGGCTCATGTGAAAACCCATACGGAGGACACTTTCACCGACTGTCATTGCTATATTATTCATTATGGCTGTATTCATATTGATTTATCAGAGGTCTGACAGAGAAGCAGGTGTCTTTTGTCTTGGATATCTCCTTAATGTAACTGTCGACGTACGTTGTCGGGAAAATGTCGGGAATCAGCGTGCTAACTCACTATACAGTACTTGACATTGACAAGCTTATTACATCAACTTGTCGAATTCTGTTTGTACGCCGTGCTGAGTTCTATCTGAAAGCCTCACGAGATTGTGTTACATAACAGGCTCATGTGTCGTCTTTCCTGCTTCTAGCATTACTCGCCCAGAGCATTATAAAACTGGATGGTCCACTCACTTAAAAATTATCTCCACCGATTCTTCTCTTGTGTATTGAAATGATTGGCGTCACTAACTTCTTCAAATTAACGATACTCTTCACTGTCCTGGGTCTAAGCTCTCTCGCCAACGCACTAGATAACCTAACCGCAGGGCCATCAGTTCATATCGTTCGAGATGCGGTGAGCCTATTGAGCACATCCTAGTCCAATGATGTGTTACTAAGAAAGAAACAGTCCACACGCTCTGACGACACATGCGCAGACCCCTCGCTTGCGCGCACGGTTTATCAGGCATTTTCTGGATCAAAAATTTCTCACCTTCTACATTTTCATTGGGCAGCCGTCAACGCCAACTCCAGACAGCCGGCTGGACCTGCCTTCTGGACCTTCCAAGGCCCTGTATTCAGGGCATGGCCCACACAGCAGCCTTCCACCGTGCCTCTATTTGTTCTCACGACACCAACCAACTCCGATTTTGCCTACTTGGTCGGGGCAGACGCAGATACACTCCCTGTTTTAAGTGGCTTCAGCACAAACATCGATGCTAGAATTGCCTGGGTGTACAACACGGAGGTGTGTGGCAGCGTACCGCTTATGAGCGCTGTGCTTGCCACACAGTCGGACCATTATTACACCACGGATCCCGACGAGCATGCAGCGCTGCTGGCCGCTGGTTGGGCCGACGGCGGTATTATCGCATACGTGCTTCCATTGCCGTCATGGTGATATAAGGGCAAATACCGTAACTTGTGTGTAAATATCTATAATTGGATATGTCTCATCTCTAATCCGTCCTCGCAGGAATCCTGATGTTGAGACCATACATTTTATCAAATCGACAAGCAGAAATGTTACCTTGAATAATTATGAATAGTATATATGAATGAATTCGTTCTATGCAGAAATGTATCATGAGAGATGTATTAATTCCCAGGAATTACTTGCAACAGCGTGATGTTGTGTATAGATAGTTCACAATTTCGTGCCGCGCACGCTATGAGGCGGCGGGGTTGGCACTCTCAAAGATCATAAAGTGAAGGTGTACAAAATACTGTGTTCATGCAATTGCAATCCCTAATAGCGCAGCGATTGTCAATCTTGCGGGAGGCGTCAGGCATCTACGAGCGGCGATTCAAGTGAGCTCGCGTATTTAAGCAACCATGAATTATAATAGCAAGAAGTCAGCGAATTTACGTCCCAATGTTCGTGGATGACGTGCACTCAGCCCAAAGTACCGACAAGCACCGGTCATTTTCTCTGCCGCTAGGTATTTTAAGAGGTTTGAACTTCCAGGAATCTGTGGCAAAGTGCAAAAAATAGTGCCGAGGCTGTTGGCAGAGCAGATGGAGGGGCAAAGAAAAACCAAGAAAGAGGTGTGATCACAGATCAAAGGGTCCTCATCTGTTGAGGCCGAATTCATAGATTCGAATGCGACACGCTCCGCTTAACTACATGCACACAGCGACGAGCAGCGCAACACCCCCCATCTCTCAGCCACGCTCGCCACGAAAAAACATGCAAGCTCATGGCCAACCGATTGCGAGAGAGATCGTCAAGACAAAACATACCATTCGCCCACATTGTACATTGTAAAAAACCCTTGGAACTTCAATCCCCAATTACTTGCGATTTACCTCCTTATCACCCACTATATATGCGTGACTATAACTGTAGCATTTCCTCGGCGCCGCGCTGGAAGAGCCATCAAAGACACCATGGCAAGAGTGTTTCTTCAAAGATAAAAGGCGTCATTTTCTTGACAGAAGTGCCACTTGGAAGTATGCTCGCTATTAAAGATAACGTCACTGTATTCCTGTACCGGAAATATCCGTGACCCGTATGTCAGCAGTGGTGGCTGTGTGGTCCACGTTCTCTCTTCGTTGGCCACGATAAGCAGCGGTCTTCTTCGTTCTAGCCATTTGAGTTTTCCCCTCTGACCGTCTCCTCTCTACAAGTAGGCTATGGCATCGCGCATACACCCCTCCCAGTACGCTCGCTCCTTCATGTCCAGCCATGCACCTCACTCGAAGGGAACACCAACATGGGCGCACCAGCGAACGCGACGGCGGAAGCGCGGAAAGAAAATGAAGAGGAAACATCGCTTAAGCAGTCCCAGGACAAAGTTGGAAATGCAGAAGGAAGAATACGAGGACATGTCCGCTGAGCACAGGGCGACGTATCACCGGTTGACCCGTCGTCTTCCTCATCAAGTTCGTTCTTGCCATTCGCATCCTGCTCGTCCAGCTCATTCTCAGCACCGGCCTTTTCCACAATCCCGTCCTGACCTTCTTCTTTGTTCTTATCCTCCTCGTAGCTCGCTTCTACGTCTTCGTCGTTCTTGTTGTCCTCAACGGCCACTCGTCCTCTCCGTCGTCGTGCCGCGGCGCAGCACAGGTTCAGTCATCCGGCTGCTCTCTCTTATGGATCTTACAGATGATTTGCTTGAATGAGCTGGAGAGTGGGTATGGAATATTCGAACGTCTAGGAGCACTCGGCGCTGGAGCAACTTGATTACTACACAAGTATATCTGAGGACCTGTTGTATGTTTTATTTATCAATAATGCTGAACTGTGCTTTGCCTTTCGATTTCTATAATACACGCTTTGATTTCCGCCGGTATGAAGCTATTCCCCATACTACCTTGGGCAACTGCATCGAAATTCAGACACCCGCACCGCCGTCGCTCGGGTTATCACCAACTTTAGTTCTCATCTAACCACGTACTACGGGCGTTGGTGCTAGGGCTAGATGCTCGCTTGACGCTGCAGTGGTGCGTGATCCATTTTTCTGACTTTCGCTCTGCTTCACTTATCAAGGCTCAGGTTCATCTCTTCCTGGTGCACACGAGATTGTGCTTCTCCTGCGCGTACGGCCGATGGATATGGGCATCAACAGGCGCTGTTAAGACTCATCCCTCGCGGACTGGGCGCTTCATTATTCATATACGAGAAGGCGTCGCATAGTGGAGGTGTAACCCGTCCGCGCAAGAGGTCACGGTACGTCGATGGGTCTTCATCTTTTCCCGCTTCTGAGTCGAGCCTGCTCCGCAACTTCATGCATATACTATCTGCGCGCCTGATGCCTCGGAAATACGTCCCTTCGCCGTCGGCATTGTATAAATGAGATGCTCCCAGATCCTTGCACCCTCACTGGGTACTGTCAGCGGAATCTCGGCTTGGGGGCTGGCACCATCCGCGCGGCGGATGTCCAACGGACGCGGGCCTCATGCGCGACCAGTGTGTCTATGACACGGCGGAAATGCCTTAGGAGGTACTCGATGTACACCGTTGTTGGATGGTTGAATGAAGCCCGGGGCGAATCTGTATGGCGGACCGTGTGCACATTTATTACTGTGCCATCAATGACTGTCATTCCCGTTTTTTCACCGTTATATCTTTGCACACACATCCCATATACCTACCAAACAGTCACTATACATAGTTGTAATCGATTGTGAGCGCTGGACAGTGAAAAAAATTAATTTGACCGAGTTCCCACGGTTCTGCACTGTGCGCAATTTCGCGTACCGCACCTCATTTTCTAGGCCCAAATTCCAGGGAATTTCTCTACACGTCCGGGAAACGATAGCCATATAGCTGATCTTTGTGCCAGCAATTGTTTAAAATTGCTGACACTGTTTTGTGGCTCGTCATTCATGGGTCGAGCCAAATCATCAAATCAATGACATCAGCCAATCATGTGTGTGATATTCTCGCGGGGACTTCGGTCTCGGACGAGCATTTTTACCTTTGACTTGCCTTCGACGACGTCTAATCTATAGTTTTGTAAGAATATTTTACGAGGCAAATAGAGTTCGTTATGGCCCACAGAGTGCGCTCCAAAACTGTCCTACTTTTCGTTAAGCCTGGGAAAGTTATTCTGATGGCATCACTTTGCCATAGGCATTCTGTGTAAGTGGACCATATCTCCGTCTACAGACTTTCGTTGTCATGGCTCCTTTTCGGTTAGATTTAATGAAGAAATACGCATCAAAGGGTATGATTTTAAGTGAAAACCACCAGTGCGATGAGGTTTTATTGAAGGATTTCATCATCACACCATCAAGGATTGATGTGAACCACCCTAGTTGCTAAATAGCTTCCTCAATAAATATTATATGACCCTAATAAATACACCATTGAATTCTACTTGAAATTACGCTTTGAATGATGTATATCGGCGATATACCTATACCCTGTAAATATGCTAATTCATAATGTCACACATGCAGTGCGCACTATTTGTTGCAATCCGGTTATAGCCTGAGCAAATCTGGCACCGATATACATCATTCGAGACGGAATTTCAAGTAGAATTCAATGGTTTATTTATTAGGGCCATATCATATTTATTGAGGAAGCTATTTAGCAACTAGGGTGGTTCACATCAATCCTTGATGGTGTGATGATGAAATCCTTCAATAAAACCTCATCGCACTGGTGGTTTTCACTTAAAATCATACCCTTTGATGCGTATTTCTTCATTAAATCTAACCGAAAAGGAGCCATGACAACGAAAGTCTGTAGACGGAGATATGGTCCACTTACACAGAATGCCTATGGCAAAGTGATGCCATCAGAATAACTTTCCCAGGCTTAACGAAAAGTAGGACAGTTTTGGAGCGCACTCTGTGGGCCATAACGAACTCTATTTGCCTCGTAAAATATTCTTACAAAACTATAGATTAGACGTCGTCGAAGGCAAGTCAAAGGTAAAAATGCTCGTCCGAGACCGAAGTCCCCGCGAGAATATCACACACATGATTGGCTGATGTCATTGATTTGATGATTTGGCTCGACCCATGAATGACGAGCCACAAAACAGTGTCAGCAATTTTAAACAATTGCTGGCACAAAGATCAGCTATATGGCTATCGTTTCCCGGACGTGTAGAGAAATTCCCTGGAATTTGGGCCTAGAAAATGAGGTGCGGTACGCGAAATTGCGCACAGTGCAGAACCGTGGGAACTCGGTCAAATTAATTTTTTTCACTGTCCAGCGCTCACAATCGATTACAACTATGTATAGTGACTGTTTGGTAGGTATATGGGATGTGTGTGCAAAGATATAACGGTGAAAAAACGGGAATGACAGTCATTGATGGCACAGTAATAAATGTGCACACGGTCCGCCATAATCAAGGCGCCGTGCTGGTGACGTTGACCCTGAGTCCTGCGTGCGTACCCTACCTCCCCGTCGCCCTCGCGCGCTGGCTTGCATATCGGCGATTGTGACGCGCTGATGCTTGTAGATGTCCCAGCGCCTGTATCCGTGGAATTTGCAAGTGTATGTATGCTGCAGATATCGAGTGCTCTGCATAGCATCGCGCTGACAATGGTTGGTCCCAAGACCAATACAGCATGACGAACACTTGTCCGTATTGCATTTTCGTACCTCATGCTTTTGGATGAGCTTTGCTTCGCTTTTTAATTACAAATCCTGGACTATGACGTTTCAGAAGGTTTCACTCAGTCTGCATTCCCATTTTCTGTGCTTATGCGGCCTTGCTGGATGACACGTTTCAGGCGCTCTCGTGGTTGTCTTTCCCCATGACGATTCAATAATTTGTCAGGACTGGTATCGTCGACACGTTCAATACCCTCAATTATTACCATCCCTTCGGGCGAACCCCCTCGGCATGTGGCGCCTCTCGCCCAGTATTTTAACGTGCGAGGATAACGACTCGAATGCCCAGCGCTGCGCCTCGGTAAGACATCGAGGAAAACCCCTGCTGCATTCTGTAACTAATATACATAGACTAACAAACTTCGTTTCTACTTCGACCACTATTTCAAACTGTGACATGATCAGAGAAACGTCCTTCCATGTCCGGTGAACCAAGGGGTTCTGTCATTGTCTTTTTAAAATGAAGGCCAGAAAGTGGTTGTGACCAAGCAGTCGATTGTCTCGCTTTGCCTGTCACCACACGAAGTGCTATAAGGGTTGGCGCAATACCCTGTATAGTCTCAAATTGAGCTCTCACTGTATGCGTCTCCAACCTATAAAATATGGGAACTACATACCGTTATTGGAATAGAAGCCCTGTAAAAGTACATCCAAGCTCCCAGGAGAGCGTCTGAATATACAATGGCCGTGTTGATCTCGGATAGAAGAACGGACGCAATGAGAAGAGTGATGAGATACAATGCTCCGGACTCCACTATCACCTCGATTGTGAAGGTATATCTGCCCCCGGCCCCACCAGATCGCTTGGTGACATCAATAATGCGATATATGATCAGGCCTGATGCAATAGCGGTAATTCCGACCGACACATAGTACAAAGTAGGTCCCGCCGCTGCAGGAATACCAGATCCTGCGTTCGGGACTATAGTCATGATGAAAAACACTGAAAGACAATGAGTTCAAATACATCAAATTCGGCCACCTGACTGAAGGTACATGACGATACGTACCCATCTCTCCAACGAGCAATGCGCATAAAATGACGAGTAGTATTTTGTTCTGCCTCCATAGGATGTAGCAACGCCAGATCTGTTGCACAAAATTAAATGAGCTGGTCGTCCTCCTCTAATGTAGAGGCATAGGTATACCAATAATGCATCGGCAATTATCATTGCCGTCCCATCCCAGAAGTAACGAGTGAAGCCCGTTCCAGTCCAGCCGGGTTAACGGTGCTTGATTCGGTTACTTCGAACCAATAGCCTATATTGCAGGTTATGACGCTCGCAAGGACCAAGCAGAACAACAAGCTCAGAGTGATTCCATACGCCTTCTGTTGGCCATTACGGGCTATGGGGACTTGTGGATGTATGAGTTAAGGGCTAGTCAAGATCACAGGCAGTGTGCTACCGATTGATTGGATAAATATGGTCGCATAATGTCCTACGGGTGATAAAATCTCAATTTCAATCATCATGCAAGTCTGTGGGGCCGAATACTTCAATACATACCCATGAGGGTTGCCTGAACTATGGCCGAACCATAGTTGAAGGCAAACACAGGGTCAAGATAGTCCGCCATATCTGTGGAGAGGGTTGCAAGGAGCTCCCTCTCACATCTGCGTTCTATATACACATTCATACGCTCCTCTTCTCATTCGGTGTAACCCTGACAATCGATGATTCTTTTGATTCATCATTTCCGTATGTCGGCGATTGACCCATTGCTGAGCAATCACTGCTTCTGCATTGCTATGGTTTGATCATAATATACAGGATTTCGTTGAGGGCTCCACAATTTACTTAAGGGACAATGTTATTATTATCAAGTGCATGAGATTGACAACGTCGGCAGGATTCATGATAAACGCTACTACAAGGTTCAAGAAGCTCGAACAAGAAGCCGTCATAGATCATTATGGCTGTCAAATTACTCCTCCTTCGATACAATCATGTGCACTTGTGTATGTACCCATGTCTGGCATACGCATCAGGAAGAATAGTGGAGGTCATCTGCAGCGGCAATTGTGCTGTACACGTATCATTTGAGGGCACTCACCATTGGGATATATGTGACCAATATCCAATTTTGAACATGTTTAAGCCTTAATCACCGTTGTAAAACTGGAATGTAGGAACAGACAGTTTCAGACATATGACCAAAAAAAGCCACGTCAAAGGTGTACTACTTGATGTGAATTATCTATATTGGGAGAACATCAAGAACCTTGTCACTTTGTTCGTTTGCCATGGGCATATTGGGACATTTTTCAGTTCGAGGCCAGCCGCATCCAAACGCGCAGTTATGTGTAGAGAAAGTCGACATTTATCTGCGGGCCTATTTTCACCTTTTTAATACCAATGGCAGTCTTGAGTACTCTAATGGGTATTCTGTAGACTGATTCTATGTAATTTTAGCAACATCCGGACTGCCACGAATAATGATCAGTCAAGAATCGAGACTTCTATAACAACTCTAATTATAGCGCCAACCTTCGCATTCGATGTATTGATGCAAGAGGGATGGCTCACACAAGTAACAAGTGACATCCACTCACACCAAAAACGATAGCGTGGGTGACTCCTGAACCACTATGATGGACCCCTTTTACTTAGTGCTGCCCGTTTTGCTGAATTCTTTCTGCACATAAAAGAGTACCATACCTACTACTTTCAGCGTTGAGGTATGTCCGCGTAAGCACCCCTCTCACATGTGCATGCTTGAAGTAAGATAGTCTTTGATTTTCAGTGCACTGTTCGCATGTTTAACTGATAGGCATCGGCTTTTCTCTGTGACAGAGCATACGTAGTAAAATGGGTTGAAAAACAATATGAATGAGATAATGATGTTAATTGACAGCTTGAATTTCCAGTATTGAAGGCATGAATTCAAGGTCACCACGACATACGGCATGATTCCAAGCAACATGATGGTGGTTGAACGAGGGAATGATGAGAGCGATAGCGGATGTCAAACCAAAAATGATGCAACGATATGATAGCGATGAGGCCGATTGTGGAGACGGCATACTGCTGCAATAAAAGAACCGGTGGAGTGCACATATTTTACTATAAGTCAAAAGCGTATTTGAAGGTTTCCAGTAAGTGTGGGTCCGGTTTACGTATCAGTCGCCTGTCCATATCAAACTCGACGACAAGCGGAATGTCGACTGAATTAAAGACACGTGACACTTGTATTCATTCTCTCCAAAGCTTTGTTCCTTGACAACACTCGTTTCTTGCCATTCTTCAAGGGTAGCTCGCGCTGAATAGTCTTCATCACTGCGATGGGTTCGACTCTGGATTTGACGTCAAATCTTCCCACCGAGCTCTACCGGGATATCGCGAAGAACATGTCCCAGCGCTTCGATCGAAAGACGTTGCTATCGCTCGCCCGTGTCAGCTCCGACTGGCGCCACGAGAGCCAGCGCATCCTTTTCAGTAATGTTCATGGCGTGTTGCTTGCTAGTATTCATGGCTATGCTACCCTTGATACCCACACTGCGTTTCTCCATGCCGTGTCCATGCAACCCACACGGCTAGGTGCATATGTTCGCTCATACTCTCAGTCTAATCTGGCCTGCAACCCGGAAGGTGAGTCTAAGTCTGCGTGTGATCCTCGATTTTTTTATAGTTAAATATGGAATAGCCATAGACGAATATCAAAAGCGCTTCTGGAAACCTAATATCGATCTTTGGGAGTTGACCAGGAAGGCGCTGCCAGCTATGGTCAATCTCAAACATTTCTCATTCTCCCCGATATTACGACGTCACCGTATCGCGGAGGACCTTCTTTCTGGTTGTACCTTCCGGCTAAAGACGTTGATCTGGAAATGCGAGGAGGATTCAAAACAAACCCTAATTGCCTTCCTTCGCACCCAACCCGGACTCCTTCATCTTGAAGTCGGAGAGCCCGCAGATAACGCCGATCTCTCATGGCTTCCCGACGATGTTTGCCCCAACTTGATTTCTGTAGTGTGCAGCCTCCACTACGTCGATGCAGTGAATCGTGGCAGAAATGTGGTAGCCCTCAGAATCAACGGGTCTGATAGCGATAAGCCATGGGAAGCTTTGCAGCATTCGGAAGTTCAGCAGTCACATCTACAGAGGTTGAAGTACCTCAGCCTATCCAACAGCTGGGGAGCTTGCGATATATTTGGTCAAACTTCGCTTAATATTTTAGTTCTTGAGCTCAACTACTGGAATATTGAGGTGCGAATTGATCGTCATGTTTTGAGGCCAACACTGACGTCCCGTATACTCAGACCATCCAATCACTTATAGGTCTACCAAAATTGCGTGTTTTGGTGCTTTTGGCCAACCCTGCTTGCGAAGATGCCGACTTTCGCAAAGAAATCGCGTTGTGCAGCTATCGCCAGCTACCTACCTTAGAGGACATCCTCTTACGCAAATGGGGCGCTGATGGTTCGGGCGAGTATCAGTATTGGAGAATCTCAGTGTCTCAAGAACTTAATGGAGTCGAGGCGCAGGTAGTGACTACGGCGGTACAGCTTTACACGACGCACGAGATCGGTATAATGTGGTGGGCTGTTTATGATGTTTAATGAATGTGCATAGTCTGTTGTCTCTATTGGGGCATATCAACGTAGTACCGAAGCGATTTTTACCTGACGGGTGTCATGAGGATGAATGAATGAAGAGGACGGCCTACTCAAAGTGCCCATTTGGATCTCTGGGGTTTCAAAAGCGATGCTGATTTGCTGTAGTAGACGATAGCTTGGCGGTGATTGCCGGGGTGGATGAGTAAGCAGTCGTGGCTGCACCATCAAGCTGTCAGCGTCTTTCTCCTCGACTGCGATGTTCTCTCTGCCTCCAAATACCTTCTTCACGCTGTTTCCTTTTTACACCTGTCGGCCGGCGTCGCTTGTGCATATGACACCGCGCATGTGTAGTGGTGCCCCTATACCGCCAGATGGCGCATGATTGACCAATCCGGATTGCACACAATGTTCAACTACTCCAAGGACAAGGGCCAAACCGCACCTGAGCCTGGCCGTGACGCTTCCTCCGCGTCCAGCTTTCGTTCTGTCTTACCACAGACCCCGCTAGCCCTTGCTCTTTGAGAGTATTAATCCCAGAGTCCTTGGTGTGTTCAACCCACCGTGCCTCAGGCCTCAGGTCTGGCTGTCAATCAATGATCACGGAACTAGCAAGGCATCACGAGAAAGCCGAGGACAGACCCTTTGAGGAGGATGAGAACCAGTATTTTGCTCCTACAGGTTCGTCTTGAGCGACATCTTTGCGCGTTTGGATTCCGGGCATCTGACTTACTCTCGATTCCAGCCTTGTTCCGCCTGGGTCTTTATCCTCTTCCAGGCTCGCATCCTCGCCGCCCTCACCTAGCTCCGCGACGTCAGCGGCCGTCGACTCTGTTTGCCACTCCCACCTTACTATCGTCGCCATTTGCACTGGGCCGTCCGCGCGGCGTCGACTCTACGCTGCGGAGGAATCTTCCGATGTTTTACTGTGTACTGAGGATGAGAGAACGCATACATTGGAATTGCGAGGAGCACTCGTCGTTGGAAGAAGATTTGGTTCGCACATTTAAGCTTGTCATGAGCCTCTTGCAGCTCCCGTAATCCATACTCGACGCCGCCCGCCGCCCCCAGCAGGAAGCGCGTCCACCGTCTTGGAGTCCACACCAAGTACGACGCCCGGCTCAAATTTCGAACGTTCCTCTTCATACCCTCTCTCGTCTCACCTCTAGGCCGGCTCAAATTCATTGGTACAGCCTCTAACCTTGACACCAACGCCAGCACTGCGAGTGGTTGACGACGCTCCGTGCACACGAGAGGTTGCGGATAGAGCCCGAGAAAATTCTGCTGGAACCCGGATATAAGGATCGAAGCAGGCTCCTCCCGCCCCTCCGACTACTCATGGACCGGGACCCTTCTCAGGACCGCATTTTCTTCAGCATCGCCGACTCTGGTGATGACCGGCTTTGCTTTCACGACGCCAGTTTCTAGCTCCCTTGCTTCTTTCGACTTGATCGGTGCCTCGGAATCTCTTAAGGGAGCAGCACTAACGCGCCGCCTCCACCGCCTGACTCTCAAGCCAGGGGTTAGGAATTCATGAATGATTTAGCCTGCGGAAGCTGTGGTGCGTAGCATATCCTTCCCCTTCTTTCTTTTTCCTTTATCATCATTTACGTGTTGTACTAAGTCTCATTGATATTTAAATATTAGCTTAATCTGTCTTCAGTGCCCGAACGTCCAAGATTTATGTCTTTTCCGGCGAATTGTCATACTCTGCGCCGAACCCCAACACAAACTAGCATATATGCATGAGCGTCGTATGCGGATGGAGGACCGAGCGCGAGTATGGCGATTGTAACGCCCTTCCAAAAGATTTCCTGGTACTGCGGCGGGGAGAGTAAACTGTACAGGCTGTGCGGTCCTAATAAACCCTTCATCTTGCGTGGATATGTGGGTTTACGTCTTCTTGTTTTCCAAGTATTTTTGTTCGATTCCGGGGATATTTATATCTGACAACTGGAAGGCTGAGCATGCGGTCGACATGAGGTCGTAAACATGAGGCATACATTCTCATTGTATATAGCTATGTCGTGCGCCTGAAGCTCGCACGTTAGGCTTGGGTTTGCTCAGATTATAACATGCCTGAGGTGAGCTCATTTATGTATTCTGGGTGCACAAATGTCCGTTTCCATTAATTTTAAGGGGAAGTTCATACCAGAACTCGCTATCGACAATAACGATGAGGTGTATGGCCCGCTACCACAGGTTCCATCACCAACAAACGCCCAGCAGCCACTGGATGGTCGGTCCTTCGAAGGAATTGGATATCGGCTCCTTGAAGTCGTTCGTGGATTTTTCGGCTATGCATTCAGCTGGGTGATCAGCGATGCGTCTGCTGGGACCATTGAAAATGCATCGAGTGGTGCTCGCAGACGTAGAGCCGGGGACACCGTACTGGATGACGACGAGCTACACCATGGGATCCAGGCGCTCATGCAGCACGACTCATCCACCTCTGGAACTCTCAACCTCCACACACCGGAGTGCCGATACTCATTCGCAGGACTGGGTCCATACCCTCTCAATGGTAAGCACGATTTGCTCATTTTCTAGCGCTAGGTGTTGATTGTGCGCTCTGTAGGCAGCACTGCGGGTGGACACGAATCACTCCCCGCTTACAATGCGCCAGATATCAACCCCCTTTTTGGTCCAGCTGTATCTGAGGCACCCGGACTCAGGGTGCCCACCCACTCATCACCATTCGGTCAACAGGGTCTTATATCAAATGGCGATGATGGGCATGAAGCCGCTTCTCAAGAGCGCCTTTGGTTTGTTCCCGAAGCACTTGGGCTTTTTCTTCTCTGTGTACTCTACTTTGATATACTCCGCCACGTATTCTCATTCATCCATTTGACGAGGAAATAGTATATATAAAGCCGTTACATAGAGCTCGATGGGAAGAATCACGGTCAAAAGAAGTCGAATGCGTAGACGCAATGTGGGCTTTTCAACGAAACCTTTGAATGATGGTGAGGAAGCGACCGATGGCTCACTGTTTCACAATGAAACTCCCACCCTCTACCTTGAACAGAACAGGGACCGAAGGCGTCTGATCAGAGACGGTTTGGTGGTCAGCGCAAGGGTGTCACGCCAACCAAATGGGACCTGGCGAAAATACAAAAATGCAGAGTTGCATAGCGCATAATTTCAACACCGTGGTCGCCGATGATACCACGGATATCTTTCTACTGTTCTTGTTTTGCCTCTTGCTTCTCCCAACCAAATTTGTCAATTTATTCTACTTTGGTCAATACTTCCAACTATAACGTGGTCACAAGAATTACTTTCAGCGTTTCGTGATTGAACAGCCTGCTTTGTAGACTTTTTAAAACGAAGGACGGAGAGTGGCTGTGACCAAGCGGGTATATCTTTCGCCTTGCCAATGCCCTTGTCACATCAGCGTAGTTTTAAATTGTGCTTTTTGGGGCTGGAACGAAAGTCAAAGGGGCTTTAAATCCCGTTGTTGGCATGGAGGCTTGGTAAAATTAAACCAGGGCTCCTTCATGAGACTCGGAAAAAACCGTCGCCGTGTTCGCTTTGAACATAAGAACAGACGTTATGAGAAATGCGGCTTATAGAAAAAACCGTGGCACGACCGTGCGCGACCGTGCTGGCCAACAAAGTGTGACAACTATGTAACACATCTCAGCGTGGGTCAGAACCCAGGTTCCTACAGTAGATGTAGATATATCTATGTAATATGCATATTGAGGAATTTGTCAAGCATTCAACCAGCAAGTTAAAGTGGGAAATTGTCCCGAGCCATGACCTTTCGATGCAAGTTATACAACGCATGGTGTCACAGTATAGCAAAGATACGTGGGGATGTTCGATCAAAAGTCACACATGCACGGCTCTGCATGGTCGTACATGGTCGATTAGTGGTCGATTGCATGGCTCTGCATGGTCGTGCATGGCGCTGCACGGTCGACCATGGTTGTGCCCGGTCACATCCGCAACTATGCATGGCCGTGCATGGCTGTGGCATGGTTGTACATTGTCGCGCTAAACACACTGCAAGCCACTCACTTTGCAGTTTTGCTTCTGTTAGACTACTTGATCGTGAGCGGAAGCATATGACTTCATTGTAATTTTTTGTTATTGAAGACGTGAATTCCATCTCAGTACTCTTCTCTCTTCCATTCCACATCCTTGACCTCTTTCATTATATTTATTCGTATCTATTGGAACTTTACTCATGGTATGTGATACGTATAATAAACCTCCCATTGCATAGAGAGCTGAATAACTGTAGAGGGAGTTTATAAAGCATATTGCGCTCTATTTCTTCCCAGAGCTGAAGCGAAAAGACAACGACCATGAAACTCATGGCCGAACCCTAAACCCCGTCAAAGCGGAATTTGTCTACCGCAATTTTCGTCAATATGGGCGGCCTTTCGGTTGACGAGCGAGCCCAGATTGCGAACTGGATCGAAGTTAATATCTGCAAGAGCGATAGACATATACATGAGCACTGGTTAACCAAACTGCCACATGGCACGCAAATACACTCCATATTGCTCACCGAAGGCGCGCTGCTGGTGGCCATGATGTCGGCGATACCACCCTACTGCAAGAATCGTGGAAAGTCCTCCTGACTGCAGATGAGGCCGGTGAGGGTCATGTTGATGTTGACCGGGAATCTGTGGTGTCTCTAGAAGAGAATATGTTCGCGCATTTAAAACGCTCCGGGATTGCAGGAAATCAGCAGTGGGGACTTGACGCTGGTGATCATCAAGACTACTGGGGGGTATATAGTGGGCTTCCACAGAGTTGGACTCCCGGTGACTGAGAAGAGGGGGACGACGAGCTTGAGGTAACACGCACACATGTCATCATGCAAAGTAGTCTATTAATACATCCTGCAGTATGGGCCAGGCTTCATCAAGATCGACCTACCGAAAGTTGAAAAGAAGATAGGGAACCGTCCCAAGCCCAGGCCAATTATCAGGGACAATAATGATAATAAGTAATTACTGATTACAGTAGACAGTGACTAGATACGTGATACAGGTAAGCAATGTGGAATGTATTGCATCATGCTCGGAGGAGTGGCAAGTATATAATCATGATAATGGTACTAGTTGTTTGATTTAGGTTCTTACTGATAACCACGGCCAATGCATGGCTCATGCATAGTTATACCTGTGAAATGCACGGTCGTTGGACAGTCATGCATGCGGGTATATATTTTGCCGCATGGACATGCACGGTTGGTGCACGGCCGTGCACGGCCTGACACGGTCAAAGTTATAAGCCCGGAGAAATGTTGTAAAATACAATTCTCTGAACTGTATGGTTATGCTCGGCCGTCTGGGTATTCAGTCCGGACATAATCATACATGGATAGCGAAGTATTCTGCTTGGTGCGTGCATATTCATGTAGCATTGCGCACATCAACATAGGATCAGTGATGCTACCTAAATCCGCCACTCACATATAGGTTATTTCTCACAGCATATGAGACCGCGACTGAGCGGCAAAGTGTATATACTTGGATGTATACGCTATGTGCATATGCAGATGTCACAGGCCCCGCCGAGAATGCGATTGATAGAGGCTGTGCGTTACACTTTGCAGTCCAGGGACGAGACATGTTTACTTCAAAGGCATTAATTAAGGTTGTCCGAGTGACGTGCTGGTGAAGAGGGCAAGATATTGATATATCATGCTAATCAATTGAACACATGCGACCCGTATGGTAATAGGGGGAGGATGATAGTCTTTGTATGTAGGACTTGACCTCTCGGAAAGGTAGGTACACGAGTTTCGAGTACGATAGGTGAATGCTATCGCGATTGAGTAATGTGATTATATGTGTACGTGGTTCTATGTAGCGTAGGTGGGTAAAAGCCGAAGGCTTTTCGCCCTGCCAGAAGTCCCTGTGGGTAACCGTAATGAGCTGCGATTCCCAGTTCTGTAGGAGTTCTGCGACGCATCCAGCGAATGCGGATACCCACCCAACGTTAGGAGCAGAAGAGGCTACGTGTGTCAGGTATCACCTGACTGGTGGCATAGTGAGTGCCACAAAGGCGGCTTGTCGTTCGGGCTCGCCTTGCATGTACGGGGCTAGGATTTGTGTGTGTTTTGTAAGATAGAGTAGGAAGGCGTCGCTGGCCCAGCGACCCTTCACCTTCATCACCTCGAAAGGGACACCTCGTAGGAGGTATTCGAGGGTTGAGCCGATGCGTATGCCATGTCCCTGCCTCTGCTCGAGTCCTGCATCTTTCGCTGCTTTCTTGATGACCTCGAGAAATTTCGGCTTGGTGAGGGGACGGTGTTTGCCCTGGTATCGGTAGGCAAATAATGCGGCCGAGGGTGGTGGCTTGTTGACTTTCAAGTGGTTGTCTAACGCTGCTTCTGGGTCCGTAACACCCGGCTGTGTCGACCATGATACATCCTCTCCATGGAGTGGCGCTGATTTCGTGCGTGGGAGGTGAAACACTGTCGATTTGAAGTTGTTCCGGTCGTTCTCCACACGGACATCCGTCGGTTTTACGTGGATGGTGGGATCGAAGGCACTGAGGGATGGGACTGTGAACTCCCCTAACCTCGCTGCCGCAAAGAAGGTAGTCGTGAGGCATGCATAAACAGCTGCATGTAATGGTTTTGTTGTGTCGAGATGCTGCCGCAAGGCCACTATATAGTCGAGGGTGAATGGCACTCGCTGTTTTCTTGACGAAGTGGCTGGAGCAAGCCTCTCTGCCGCTTTCAGCGCGAGAGCCTGTTCTGCCGTGTTGACATGCCATGGGAGACCATGTAAAATATGCCACGCACGGATGCCTGCAACATAGTTACCAATCGCGCTTCCTGAATAAGCTTCTGCCAGCGTTGAAATGAAAGATGTGATAAGGATGGCACTGGCAGGTGCCCTGAAGATTTCTGTGACGCCTTTTTTGTCGCAGAAAATGTGGTAGACGAGGAGGCCAGTCCCGTAGAGTTCCCGTGTTGACTCTGCCCATGCATGCTCTAACACGTCACCTATGCGTTCGAGGTCGCTTGGCACGAGGTTTGTGGGGATTCCGTTCTCATCCAGGGTGTTCCTGCTGTTCACCGGATGCCAAAGACGCAGTCGGTCTCTGGCGGCAACATGTGGTCGCTGTGCAGAGGGCGCGAGGGAGTGGTGGGTGAAACGAGATGTTCCCCGAGCCGGGACAGTGCGGCGTGCTGGCAGTGCTGTGTCAAACTGTCTAGGCTGGCTCCGAGCTGCTACCCCGAGTATTTTTTGTTTGCTTCTTATACTCATGGAGGAGTTTCTCTTCCCACTCGTCAAGGGTCTCTGTGGGATTTCCAGATGCTTTCCGGATGTCTTGTCGCTGCTGGGCTGACCGTCTGGGCTTGGGGAGAAGTTGCTGGCCATCATGGACGAGCCGTAGCTCAGTTGGCTGGAGAGGTGCGTCGAAATCCACGATAAAGGCCCGGAGATTTCCTGGGATTGGGATGTGTGGGAGGAGATGTTCTGTTGGACCATACCGCCCACGGGATGGGTCGTCGGCTGGGTTGGCTGCGCTAGGGACATATCGAGTGAGGAAAACTGTGTTGGTGGAGGTGCTGAGGATGTGGATGGAGCGGAAAATGGAGTTGGTGGGGATGTTACGGCTTCGGCCCTTCCACCAACCCTCGACAACGCCTTTGTTGTCTCCGTAGAGTCGATAGTGCGTCCCTGCTGGGTAGAACTCAAGGATGGCAATGGCCAGGAGAAAGAATCCTGCCGCTTCTGCCCATCCAATGTCTCGCTGTTCTGTTTTCCATCCTGGGAGGAGCCTCCATGCCCTCCACTGCTTGCCGATTGTAATCCCAATACCAGTCTCTGAGCTAGCGTCTGAGTAAGCAGCAACGTCGACGATAAGGGTTGGTGCTGGGATGGTGCGTTTGAGATTTGGATCTGCAAGCTGTGTCTTCCACCATACAAGATCTGCGGCAGTGCCTCTTCGAGGGGTATGTGGCATGAATTTACTGTCAGTTTTAAAGCTGCCAATGAAGGCCTCCAGGTTGGTGAGGTAGGCTCTGCCTTGTGGAATAATGAGGCAGCAGTGGAGGAGCTGTCCATATAATTTTTCGCCCTCGTTGAGAGGGTGCTGTTTGCTTGTCTCCCATGTCTCGATTGCCTGTGTGTATTTCTCGCGCTTCTTGTCCAATAATTTGACTGTCTTGGTCTCGAGATCCCATTCCAGGCCAATATAAGGCACTCGTGAGCTGAATGGCACATCTTTGGATGTTTCCCAGGGGATTCCCAGAACTTCGGAGATATTGTCAATGTCAGACATGCCATAGGTATATTTGGCATCGTCGAGGGGTCTAAAGGAGCAGAGCTGTTAGCTAATTGTACTTTTCGTATGGGCACTGTTGTCGCCATCTGTAGCTGTGGCATGTCGGTGCGGGAAAATGTACATACCTGGGGGATGCAGCAGAGTGATCAAGGATGCTGCGGGACATATCCTCGTCAAACTCTTCTGGACGGTCATTGGGCATGAGTGCGCCCCTGTACCATAGCTTTCCTCCATCATGGAAACGCCCACCATTTTTCTGGATATCTGCTGCCCAGGCTGCCCGTCGTGCGTTATATTCTTCACGGAAGTGCTTGAGAATGCGGAAGAAGATGTGGTCATCCACCCATTTGGATATTGGGCCAATGCCCCACGCACGCATGATATCTGTGCCTGCGTCAGCGACCACTCCATAGCAGCCACCACCAGATGCAAGGCCAAAGCTGTCACGCATGTCCAAAGCGAACAGGTCTGAATCATTGCTGAGCCGGATGACCATTCCTGGCCATTGATCTGGATGTGTAGGGATTGTGCGGTACGCCTCCTTGACATCACGGACTGCTGCTTGAGATCCCGGCGGAAGGCGTGATATGAGGAGGCAGACGACAGTGAACGTGCCCCATGTGCATGGAAAGTGGTCTGAGTTGATGGAGCTGTTGATCGACGATACGCCATGAGCTGGTGTGCGCGGATATGAGAAGTTTTGGACAAGGCGGAATTTTCCTGGTTTTCCAGGCTTCGGGATGATGGTGAGGGGCGAAGTTTGAAAAGGACCAATAAGGTTTTCGAGTTCTTTTTGCGAGAAAGGTCCGATATACCTTCCAGCTGCAAACTCGTGTTGTAGGATAGCATGAAACTCGGGTGCGTAAAGTATAGTGGATGGCGTATTAGGAGGACTGTAAGTTGTAATAATGGGACAGATCCCCATGTCAAAACCATATTGTAAATTAGAAGCAAAGTTAGGATATTTGGTATGAAGCCCGTATTGACAGAGCAGTCGATTCCAGTTATGATGTTTGTACGGTGACCCTGCATCAAGCTTTTTCTGCGAGATGACAGTTCTGAGCGCCGTGCGTGAAGCTCCCACAGCCAGAGCATTCGTGTCGAGTGTCGTGGCCTCTGGTTTCGCAACCTTGAGGTTTCTGCCAGTCGGTGCAGAGAGTGGTGCCGCCTTGGTTGACGATGCGACCCAGGTTGTTGTGAGAGCAGCGTGTTGGAGTCTTTTGGTCCCACAAGAGCTTTGCAGAGCAGGTGTTGACCTGGTGTGGGTGTCGCCCAAGACAGATGGCGCACGCCGACTTGGGGCCTCCAGTCGACGCGCCCTTTCGAAAAGACTGGGCGGTCTGGGATGACTTTACTCGTTTGGTAGCTCGCGCGTCATATGGTGGCGGAGACGATGATTTTCGACGGCGGCGTCCCAGGTTTGAATAAGATGTGTTTCTATCCCCTTGTGATAGGGACGGTGACCTGCTCCTGTCTCGCATATGGCGGGACCTGTTTTCACCTCGCCGTGGAGTGCCCTGTAGTACCAAGAGCCGAGAGGTGGCCTCTTCTAAGCTAATTTGTTGGGACATGAATGTTTGTGGCAAGTGGTTGCGGGGCGGTTGGTGCATGATGCATGTTTGTGGCGCATGATTGAGTTTTGTTGGTTTATTCAATATTTGAGGTGTCGAGAAAAGAAAGGTGTGCTGTCAGTATGATGGACAAATGAAGTTCATAAAGAAATCTAACCTTGTCAGAGCTTTTGATCGTTGTTCGTTGAAAAGGTCATTCCCGATCAGGCGGAGTCGTGTCTCGTTGATTTCGCCGATGTCAAATGGTTCTGTGACGGAGGTGGGTTTGATGGCGTCATGCCATTCACGACGTATCTGGGCCTGGTAGTGCAGCAAGGTCGAGTCGCCATCTGTCTGTCTTCGCAGTGGGTGATTCTCGATTTTCATATAGAAAGTTGCAAGGGAAAGGACGTGTTTCTGTGGCCACCCGAATTTTGTGATCCAGGTCATCATACTCGCTTTGGCTACGGAAAAATCGGCGAAGGATAGATGCTCGTCCGGAACCGCCTTAGAGGATGCTTTAAAGGCTGCCACAGGTTTCAAAGCAACAGTTTCATTGATGTGCGTGAGCGTGAGGCTGCCCTGCGCTACGGTACGGTCATGTAGTGTTGCGTCGCGGCACGCCTGGGGTGTGAAATAGTATAGTTCGACATATTCGCAGTCCTCGAGCTTGGTTAGGGCGTAGCGAGAGGGGCGATGGTCCGATACATCTGGGACAAGTTTTCGTGTCTCGAAATCGCGCATCTTCGCCCTTGACTTGCCGCGCCCTGCTGACTCTTCATCCCTCCTAGCTTCGTCTTCTTCAATCTGACGCTGCCGCTCCTGCTCCTGCCGCTGCTGCTCATCCTGCTGCTGCTGCTGCTCTTCTTGTTGCTGTTGCTGCTGCTGTTGCTGCTGCTCTTCTTCTTGCTGCTGCCGCTGTTGCTCTTCTTGGTTCCATTGTTGTACCCATTCCTCATGAGCTGCTGTCCAGGCATTGACCAGCTGTTGGATTGCTTCGACCGCGGGGATGTTTTGCGCCTGACTGATGGACTGTATAGAGGCGGCGAAGGCTGCCGAGGCAAAGTCCGGTGGCTGTTCGAGATTTGGGTCATTTTGAATGGGCATGTTGGTGTGACGTGGCGCTGGTGCGACGTCTTGTTGGTTTTATTTTGGGGAGAGAGAAAGAGAGTGTATATATGAGTGCTCAGGGGTTGATTATAGCGAAAAAGGAACAACGACGAGACTCTACGGCGAAACTGGTGGCCGTATCGCTCGTTCCGAGAAAGGCAAGATGACAGTCAGGAGAAAAGAATGGTATTGATCCTAACTGTCATCGCCTAAACAAAGACTGATTTCTTTCGTTCCACTCGTGCCTCGCTTCACTCTAGAGTGCGACACTGTTTTGAGAAAAGACGAAATATTGCGATACTCCCATTACTTAGTACTATCATATTCATGGAACCGGTCTCAAATTACCAAATTCATTGATTTGCCAGGATACACCGAGTCATGGTAAATCTACTGCACTCGAAACGGGTTTAACATCTGAAACAAATAAAACCGATCATAATCTACATATTATATCACATGCAGAATATTACATACCTGTTATAGTAATTGGGAAATACATCACAATGGAAGCACATATGCGACAATACCACCATCTGTCCAACCACGGGCTAGAAGGTCTGCATGTTCATCAGCATCGGTGGTCCAATAATGATCCGACTGAGTGGCAAGGGCAGCGCTCAGAAGCGGGACACTGCCACACACAGCCGTGTCGTACACCCAACCGACGAGACCGTTGTTGCCGAAGCTATTGACAATTGGGGGTGTCTGTGCGTCCGACCCAGTTCCCAATGAAAAGTCATTGCCGGATGGTGTCGCAAAGCTGAAGAGCGGCACGGTAAATGGTTGTTGCGTCTTCCAGGCTTTGCCCACGGGGCCTTGGAAGGACCATTCAGGAGGCCCGGCGGCTCCAGAAGAGTCGCTGGCGACGAAGATAGAGTGGAAATGTAGAAAGTGGGCAAGTCTTGAGTCAGAGAAGCCTTCATAAAGGGCGTGCGCGAGGGAGGGGTCTGCACAGGTGCTATCAGTGCGCGAAGACTGTTATAAAGTAAATCATCAATGTTTATTTGGACCAGCAGGTGCTTGCTCAGAAGGATAGGAATCATCAATGCCATGAGGGAGTTGAATGGTCGAGTCATTTTCGTACACAAGGGAGAAACCAACAAGGTTACTGTTTGCAAAGGTAAACGATCAAGCTTTATAAAGTTTATGACTAGTAGTTTTAAATAAAAATTACAGTAACTTTCAGTGCGCAAGCCCTGCTCATCTTCTCTCTATCTGTCAAATAGAACTTTCCACGGGATACTAGTAATTTAGTAGTCTCATGAGAACCGGTGCTTTGTAGCACCGTGCTGCGACACGTGCAACACTGAAGAAATGTATTGTCAATATATCATGTTCTCGTACAGCTGTCAACGATGACATTAGACTTCCTGTCACGGATAATTATTCATGCCGGAATACCCTTACTATCAATACAGTAATGAATCGGAAGCAACACTACGCGCAGGCCCACACATGTGTCCCATGATTGATTAATACTCAAGAATTTTGACACTATCAAAGTGGGCCACTTACTGTAATTTGAGCTACGAATGTTCCAATCACCGTGCGCTCCCCCATGAGACAATATGCAATGAACTAGACGCTTGTTTGTTTCTGAGCCATTCCCACCTCCCACTAATGCGACCAGTCAGATCTAAAAGCACGGTGCGCATCATTATTTGCCCGATCTCAATAAGAATGTAAATCATGCTCTGGGGTTTTTATCTCCGAGGGTGCACAGATAAAGCCCAGAATAGTCCTGAGTGTCAATCAATTCTACATAAGAAGTGAATTATCCAGTCATTGAGCCTTGACAATCCAACGCTTATCTTGCGTATGGTACAAGTAATATCATCTCCATAACATTGATCAACATTATTACTCCATATTGGTCAAACTGCAGTCATGCGACTGGTTATTGGCCTAGAGGTATGGGCGCTTGTGTATTATTCTTAGAATGTCATTGGTTCCCACGTTTATTAATACGCCGTGATTAGCGGCGCAATTCATGCGAGCAATTACGTTCAATTTCAAACGTATAGCGTGCATCATCATCCGTGCTGTCTGCACTGAGACATAGTCAATGTTGTCTTCTAGTTATATCTGTGGGGTAGAACAGGTGATTTCCATATCATTTGCATGTAATAGCCTTTGGGCAATTGAGTGCATGTCCTGTGGCCAAAACTCGAAAGTCAGCCATTCATCCTGTTGGTGCCATGCGTATAGAATTGAAAATACATGTTGGCATGCGTGGTTATGCGCTGGTGACCAGACCTCGACTCCCGAGATTATTGTTAACCCCTGATGCGGTTGCGCGTCTCTGGCCGTGCCAAACACAAAAAAAAAACACGGAGGGACGCGCTAGCTGTAGGTTGCGAGTTTAGGATTCTGCGGGAGAGGCTGAAATGCGAAATGCGCGGAGTTCTTATTCTTGTCTGTAAACTACATGCAGTCTTATAAGTAGCCAATATGTGTATGTATGATGTACCATCTGCACTTTTATTACATCAACCAATCACATCAACACGCCCCTCCCCCCTCGTATTCCGTCCCCTTGAATCCGATGATTAATATAAGGACGTTTGGTAGGTCTCTACACACATACAAGTAATATTTTGACTTCGGCCCTACGAATGAAATTTCTGATGGTGGTATGAGCAATACATGGTGACTGTTAGATGACCTCCCCCGGGAATTAATTCAGAGGCATTTGCTCCATGCCCATGGACTCCGTACATACGACCGTAGACGAGCCCTTTAACCAAAATGAAGTGTTGCGGACCAGTTAAAAATTGCGTTTTGGTCTAGGGCCGGCGGGCGGTCCGGCTACACGTGACTCCATCAGTAAATAGGCAAAAAAACTTTTTGGGGTTTTTTCACCCATAAAAACCGTGAACTTTTTTGCCGATTTGCTGATGTCGTACCACCGTGGGAATCTCATTTAATGCTATGCTCCTCATCCCCTTCTCCCCCTCCAACACCCTCTCGTGTGCAATTTTTTGATGGAAGTTGGCTCAAGGCCTCTGGGTGTGGTTAATCCCTTTATCATCATTTTGTGCAATGTGTACACAATCTCTTGCTACGCCAACGCTTGTAATACTATAGTACATGCGAAATAGTCTGTTGTAGAAGACAGCAAATTAGATTGGTCGACACATGATGAAGATGGTCTTGAGTGGAGATGGATGATTGGGCTATGAGGTGGAAAGAGGGAAGGATGGCATATGGTTTGCCAAATGCACAAAATTGCTCACCCACACCTATATAACATTATAACATTTTCACAAATATATACAAGTCAAACCACCAGAACCTGTTGACTTTGCCTCTCATGTAGTACAGCGTGTCTTATTTAGTCAATATCAGGATATTTTCAACCGCGTATCCCCCAAGAACGTAAGAACAAGCGTTCGAATGGTCTACAGAACCGTGGGGATTCGATTTGATGGCTACCTGCCGTTCTAAGAATCGGGTGCCATGAGACTGGAGGGGTATCCTACGCTAAAAAGCTCGGATACAGAGAGTCAAGGCACATTCTATGCGGCAAAGGAGAACCAATATATCAAAAGTAAGTGAGCAACTGCTCACTTCTATCGCGGGGTAGCATGACGCGGCAACGACGCAGGTAATCAATGAAGAGATGATAACTACCTGACTTACACTCGTCTGAGGAGACGCACATATCAATGCGGCGTGAGTATGCATGGACTGGTCTACATGCACTACCAAAAGAAGCCATGATATACCCAGGTCCAAACACCATTGAGAATTTATTATCCGGATAAACTCTCATTCAAAGTGACGATACATCATGCTGATTTTACGTCTGAAACTTCTAGCTCAGGGCTTCTGTACAGGTTGGTTGTGAGGCTGATGCAGATAGTGCTTGGATTACGGCCACTTTAGTGAAATTGCAGATTGGGCTCTCATGAATGGCGGTTTCTCTTTGCTACTTCCCTCAATAAAGTACAAAGGGTCCCGCAGTTTGATTTAAGTATAGGCGAGATTTCAGCTGATCAAAAAAGCGTATTGAGCATATTGAGCGCGGGTAAGGGCCACCAACCAAAATTCCCATGATGCTATGGACGTTTGAACACTCGTTCTTCCGCGCCGGGTGAAAGTATGCTTCTGAAAACTCATGAGTTTGATTATTGCCGCAGCAAAGTACTACATTGTGTATGAAATCAGTTAGTCCCTAGTATTCGAATTCTATATGTGTGCGCTTTCAATGTATGTGTGCTTCTGTGAATTTTTGTGCATTTAGCGAACCATAGGTAAATGGTAAAAAAAGCCATGATTGTGTATTCTTCCATGAACACAACGATCTTATGGCATCAGATAATTATACAATAGGCGAAAAATGGTAATGGAGGATCTTGACTGTCTAAAGCCTTTGCCCTCGATGGGATGTACACAGTACAATGAATTTGTTTCATTTACAAGTAAGTCTGACTAATTATCGAGCACAAAAACATCATTTCGAGGTGAATGCATTACGAAGGCAACATGCAACCGATGACTTCTCACGGAAGGCACCAAGAGGAGTAGGCTGTAAGGTGTCTAGTTAGAGTTTTTATTGACGCAAATGAGACTACAGAGGCACATACGGTGCTGTATTATCAGGTCTGAGGTGGAGGGCAGATTGCAGATCCAGTGTAGCCCTTGCCTCCGCATTGGCCCTATGGAGGATAAGTGGGGGGCGAACTCGCAGACAAAGACGACGATTTAGGCGTGGATGGTTCAAAACTTCCTCCAGAAGAGCTGATGGTGATAGATGACGAACCAGAGCTTTCGTTTCCTGCTGTGGCAAGTATCTGGTAGTTGAACGAGCCCATAGTCATGCCAAGGTTCTTCCAGGCATTGAAGTGCGTGCCGGTGTTGATCGTGCCTCCAGTGCGGTGGTTCTGGCGAACGGACCAATATTGGTTGAACGTAGCAGTTCCTGAGATCGAGGGCACGTTTATGCGCACGGTCCTGTAAATATCGTATGTCGAGCCGTCGGAGCTGACGGTGCCCTTGTGCGTCGCGCCGGTAGCAGGGTTGTACGTGCCGAAGTTATCGCAGATGTAGTACTCGACGAGTGGATTGGTTGTCCAGCCGTACAGGCAAAGATAAGAGTTTCCTCCGGGGTTGAAGGCACCGATGTAGGTGACTGTTCTGTAGTTGTTAAATGAATATCCACTTGGTTAATTGTTTTTGGTACTGCTTACTGGGCTTTACCAGGCATCCAGCCGATTCCGGCAACAAACTCCCCGGCGGAGGCGGTCCAGGTGAGGTTGTAGGTGCCAGCGCCAATCGTCATGGTGACACCGCTGGCGGTCTGCACCCAGAGATCGTAGAAGCAGCCATCTATAGTACCAGTGCTTCTGCTGGTGAGCGTCAATCGACGCTCGAGGGTTTGAGTTTCATTGCCAAAGAGGAAGGGGCTGGCGAGAGCGACTGCGGCAGAGCAGAGAACAAAATGGGAGCTTGAAAGCTTCATGTTTCCAATTGTCTGTCGAGTCTAAGGAATGCTGATTGTTGAGATTTTTACGGCCCACTTTTAAGTGTGTCTTGAACGGACAATGTCCGGTTGGTCATCTTCAATTTTGCTTTGCGGATGTTGTCCCATGGTGCAGAACCAGAATGATACTCTGCACTGCAGTCTTCATTTATCGACGATCGTACTCCAAGGAATATCCGCTCTCGGGTCAAGTCCAATCGACATCAGTATCATTGAATTGAAAGCAGACAATGCCAAGCACTTGTACGCCATTAATAGAGCACTAAAGGACTACGGTAAGGAAAATAACTTTAAGCACACCGAGTTATGAAACAAAAATTCCAGTCTTTTGGCTATTGTAAATGGACTAAAATTCAATCGATGAGATGGGTCGATGTCACTCAAAGGACAACATATTAAGACTACAAGCCTGGTTCTCTCTTGGGTCTGTTATCTGCACATAATACCTCAGATGGAGGTGGTGCATTCTGGTCTATTTTTAGCTTTATCTACATCTATCATCTATGGGTTACACGGCGACACACGCTTCCGACTTTATATCATAATTCAATACAGATTCATGAAGTAGAAGTGTATCACGCTACGTCCTTCAGCCCAGCTTTGTGCGAAGTTGTGCCGCCGTCTGGAAGATCACTTTATACTGGCATGTAATCATGAGGCTAGGGGACGGGTGAAGAGGATGATTATCAATATCTCCGATGTTGTGCACAGTCCGTCGCTTTAGATCGATCAAGCTGAATATGCAATTAATGGGGCTACAAGACTCCTACTCATTCTCGAGTCATATTTAGCCTGAGACAGTCCTACAGGTGCGTTTCTCCGAATCCCTTGAAGGATAGATGTACTCCAAGTGATGTATATAACAATCCTCGTGATCGCCTTTCACTGGAGCCATCTGTGTAAGCATTGCTTCAACGCATGGTCGAGATCTCCAGCGAGGTGGGCCGATAGGAACCATGGCGTGGTAGTAAAATGATACCACTTAGATGGTGTTTGATGCGGTGCCCTCCTGAACTAAAGAGTGGACTGAGGGTGTGACCAGCTTGATTCGCCCCTTGCAAGCCCAGTTGCAACATAGTAAGCTATTAATGTTGGAGCAATCCCTTAGTCATGTTGATTAGTATGGCCACGCATGAGTTCAGTTAATACATAGAATTGCCAATGAAATTTCAATACGTACAGCCAGAGGGGTCATCATCCCTTCCCAGTACACTTTGGCTTCTGTAAATAAGCCAGTAATGTGATTGGTGCTCACAATCATGAGTACGGATGTAATGGCACGTTCGCGTCCTCCCTTTCGTATAGATTTTCAACTACATAAATGCGATTACGTATTTGAATAACGGACTATAGATGATCTATCGTCGAAGGAACATCGAGTCTTAATGACAAAACATGGTCAATAAAATCCAAGTTAAGTGCCCTAAGTACTAGAATGAATTTATAATCGGATGGCGGAGTGAAAGATCACTTCGCAAAGTAGATAAATGATAGATATATGTACAGTAGTAACTGTGGACGTTCGTACCAAACCATTTTCGACCTAGCTAGATGTACTAACAGGGTAGTAATACGAGAATTCTAGAATACCACAACTTGTGATGGAGACCCCGGCATGATACTAATGCAAGTGGCTTCCACCCGGAGATCTGCCACTGCTGGGTCCAGGTGATGCTGATCCGCCGCGCCTTCCATAGATTCGCGAATCGTATGCACATAATTTCCAGCCTTCCGACACGCTGTCTGCAGCGACTTGTTCTATGAGTCCTTGTCCAAGTTGGTCTGGAACTATGCGCGACGTTCACGATGAGAATGCAGGAGCGCATTATTCCCTACGTTGGCGCGGGGCGGCATGTGTATTTGCTTATAAGCTCTTCCCCAGGTGATCTCCTTGATATAACGGAAATATATTATTTGGCATGACCCTCGACACGGTTTCGGAGACGATAATCTCTTCCGAAACGCAGAAGCTTCATTGAGACGAGGCAGGTCGATACGACTCGAAGGCTAGCCAAATTGCATAAGTAAAAGGAATATGATGCACCGTTTGCACATTTATTACTAAGCCATCAACATATGTCATACATAGGTTTTGCACATACATATCCTTCCACACAGCCCGTATATACCTCCCATAGTCCAGCTAACCACTCTTCTCACTCAGGGTTATCGCGAGGAATAAAAATGGCATTATTTGAGTAAGTTCCCACGATGCCGCACAGGCTGCAAGTTCGGCTGCCGCACATGTTTTTCTGGGCTGGTAGTCCTTTAATATGACTCCTGGCTTTCGTGAAGCTTTCACGATGAGCTATTGGGTACATGAGGTAACAGGTTTCGCGTGCGAGCCACCCGAGATTACTCATGCCAACTCATGCGACAAGCTCGAGCTATGCAGCGACGATTGGTCGATGGTTTACTGGAATGGAATGGGCCGATTTCTTCTCGATCGCCGCAATCCGCATCCATATCACGAAGCCGTTCAGAAATTCGTGACGTTTTTCTTTGAAAAAATGAACGACGACTTCAGAGCTCCGGCAATTGCGTATTTACAAAGTGGTGCACAGTATGCACATATCTCGCCCTACATACGACAGGTAGGGGATGAAGTTGCTGAAAAAGTAATCGAGGATGAGTAGATAGTGGTCGAAAATTACTATTAAAATTTATCGTTCGTCCTAGTTGGCTTGCTGTGCAACAGAAAGACTCCTCACCCACTATATTCACTAAAAAAGGAAATGTCTTGGCAGTTTTTTTTTGATTGCATCAAGGTCCCTTGATGTTGTGGGGTCTACGTAGGTTCAACTCTCGTCGAATACCTTCCATTCACAAATTTATAGGAAATGCAGCAAGCCTTGAGATGACATTGTCATCGCCTAGTATTACATTGTACCGAAATAAGTGAAACGATTTAGACGTTAAAGGCAGATGAGGCGCACGTGTCGGTTACCCACGTGACTCGCTGATCTTGCCCAAAGCTAACTCATCGACGATGGGCCACCCAAAAATATGCTAGAGCAATGAAACTATGACCAGGCTATATACGTGCTATACGCCTATGTTCTCCCGGTCGCACAAAAAAAATCCCTGCAATTCGAGCCCAGAAAAACATGTGCGGCAGCCGAACTTGCAGCCTGTGCGGCATCGTGGGAACTTACTCAAATAATGCCATTTTTATTCCTCGCGATAACCCTGAGTAAGAAGAGTGGTTAGCTGGACTATGGGAGGTATATACGGGCTGTGTGGAAGGATATGTATGTGCAAAACCTATGTATGACATATGTTGATGGCTTAGTAATAAATGTGCAAACGGTGCATCATAAAAGGAATGCGTGTGGGCATCGTGTACCGACGTTGGCTCAACAGTTTAACCCATGATTGGAAAACATGCACCTGGCATTGGTGTTAAAATGTCGGGGCAGATGCATTTAGCATAATTGCAGAGGGGAGTACAGGATGCGAAATGCCTGAGGCAGCACAGTATGTGATGGCGGAGATTGTAAGGTTGAACAAGGGATGTTCACGACCTGCAAGTATTTTCGAGTAAACAGAAGATTGGGATCTGGTGAATGAGCTTTAGATTGGGCAGAGATAGTATGGCAGAGAGGAATAACGAGTGGTTGAGTGAAAGAGGGGGCGCAATAAGATGAGGTCGCGTGCCGGTAATAAGCGGGGCTGCATGTGTCAGCAGTGATGGCTGCGCCATCAGACTGGCTTTCTCTCTCGTCGACCGCGATGAGCAGAAGTCTTCTGCGTCTTTGAATATCCTCTTCTCATCGTCTTTTTTCTGCTAGCCAGCTATGACCAGCTGCGCAGACACATCCACGCGCGTTTAATTCTACACTTCCGACGTATGGCCCACGATGGATCAACCCGAAAGGCACCTCGCAGGCGCTAAACGACGTCCTCGCATCGGAAGACGGCAAGGACAAGGCTCCGAAGAAGGAGAACGACGAGGACAAGCCGGCCGGTGAATGCAAGTGAAGACAGACTCGTCGTATTCATAATCAAGTTCTTCCGCGTCCTGGTCTGATTCATCTACTCCCTCCCGCCATCACCTTCCTCCTGGCCTGTGGCACCATAACCGACACCGTCCTTCTATCCTCCCCTCCTCGCCCCACGGCCAGATGCTATCAAGCCGCCCCGCCGTCCCTGCCATCCAGGGTCTTCCCCCCTCTGAGAGCCTTACTCGCAATTGGCTGGCCGTCTGTCTGCGCCTTCTCACTGAAGTACAACCTGGATAATGCCGACGACATTCGTAGCCTGGAGCAGGTTCATGACCAACGCTAGACCTGCGGCACTATGCGTCTTCATGCGACTCCCAGTTGCTGTCCCTCCCCAAGACCAACCTCGTTGGCGTCCAGCCGCAGGCCGAGTCATCGCGCTACGTCGACCCCAAGACCGTGGATAAAACCTCACCGAATTACTCCGCGAGCTCAAGCAGGAGCTAGGCATGGATGTGGACTCCGAATGCTCCTTCCAATGAGCAGAGGCTTGCTGTCTTTCGCCATCTCGTTCGGGAGACTGTGCTTGAGCCAGTTGCAGGCAGCTCTCTGGACGCTATTTGGATTGGTTGACACAGGTACGAAAGATTCTCTTTCGTCCTTCGCTTACTCCATGCTCTATGCCAATCTTCTTCGCATATTCGGCGTTCTCCCGACGCCGGTCCTCTATATCCTCTCGACCCCTGTTGTATGCTCTTCCATTGAGTTGGTGCCTGCTGCGTAACCCGTGCTCGGAGGAAAGCGTACCCCGTTCTCCCGTGCTCTCCTTTCGTTCTTTCTCTTTCTTAATCGTGCATTGTCGTTCTCTTTTCCGTGTTTGTCCATTTACCCCTGTCTCTATGTACCTCTTCATCGCGTACGGCGCTAACGGCTCTTTTTAAGCACAGATGCGCCATCTGCTTTGTTCTACGACCCTGTCCTGCGCTCACTGAAGACCACAGCGAACCGCATGACCTGAAGGCGGGGCTGTCGGACTTCCTGGCAGGTGGCATCATTCGTTCATTCCCTTTTCTCTTCGGCGTCAATTTCCTGCCTTTCTTTTTTTCTTGTCCGTTCTCTTCTTTTCTATCCAATCTCATGGCGAATTTGCTTGATGTACTTTTACGGGCGAGATACGAATCGGAGCATGCGATCAATGCCGAGCCTCGTCGCGCGAGCTGTCTGAATATGATACAACCAGATTTCCGCATCGAGTCTAGCGGAGCGCGTCGGATAGATGGATGAGTTGTTATAGCTCATGTAGATGGGTTTTTTTGCTTTCTTCCCTCTTTCTTCTTTGGAGTGTTCGGCGCGTCAGTCTGGTGTGTTTCGGAGAGCTGTTCCAGGAACCCCGCGACGCTGCTATTCGAACGATCCTCGTGATCACCTTTCACCGGACCATTGTGACAGATTATGGAGAGCGAGTTGGCGATCGAGGTAGTGTATAAGGTGGACGTGAAGTACATGATACCGACACACCGATTAATATTTCTCGCACTCGGCAGCATGCGAGTCTCTATGCGCTTGGAATACGTTTTCGTGGCTGATGTCGCTAACGGAGACAGTGTCGCAGAAGCACCAAGACACTGGACTAACCAGCCCTGTGTAATTGGAACCCTGCATATATGTGTCTTTGGAGCGTCAATACATATTTATCTTTTATTTTCACCGTCTTGTTTTTGATTATTTGCACTAATAACACCATCGCCCGCTTCCTCTCAACCGCATGGATGTCCTTACCGTACCCGGCTACGTCACGGCTGACAGTCGACCATCGGCATCCGCTCCTTTACACTCCAGGCAGACACCGGCTGCCCGCTCGTTGTACATTATATCGAGAGATCGATTCCTGTTCTAGCCGCACAATGAAGGGGCACGGTCGCGTCGCATTTATAGCAATGGAGACAATGGAAGTACGTATGCGACAACACCACCATCAACCCAACCGCGGGCTAGAAGCTCCGCATGCTCATCTGCGTCCCCCGTCCAAAAATGATCCGACTGCGTAGCAAGGCCGGCGGCGCTCAGAAGCGACACACTGCCACACACAGCCGTATCGTACACCCAGGCAACGATGCCGTAGTTGCTGAAACCATTGACAATCGGGGGTGTTTGTGCGTCCGACCCAGTCTTGAAGACGTAGTCATTGTCGGATGGCGACCCGAGGCAGAAGAGCGGCATGGTAAACGGCTGTTGTGTCCTCCAGGCCTTGAACACGGGGCCTTGGAAGGACCATAAGGGAGGCCCAGCGGCCTCAAGAGAATCGCTGTGGACGAAGGCAGAGCGGAAATCTAGAAAGTGGGCAAGTCTTGATCCAGAGAAGGCTTCATATACGGTGCGCGCAAGGGAGGGGTCAGCACAGGTGCTATCAGAGCGTGAGGACTGTGATAATGTGTATCAGCAACATATATTTGGAGTAGCAGGCGCTTGGGAATCTCACCTTGTCCGTGACGGCGCTGGCAGTTGGTGTTATGTCTGTGTCGAGTACTAATGTTGCAATAGATGTAAGACCCAGAAGGATAGGGATCAACAATGTCATGAGGTAGTTGAATAGTCGAGTCATTTTCGTACACAAGGGAGAAACCAACGAGGTTACTGTTTGCAAAGGTAAACGGCTGAGCTTTATAAACTTGATGACTGGTAGTTCAAAATAAAAATTATAGTCACGCTCGTTGCGCATCAACTGCTCATGTTCTACCTAGCTGTCAAATATAACTTTCCACAAGTTGCCCATAAATCAGTACTATTATGAAAGCCGGTGCTGTGTGTACTGTGCGGCATATGCAACACTGAGAAAATGTATTGGCAATATGTCATTTCGTCGTATAGCTGTCAATGGATGACATGAGAATTCCTGTCGCGCATAATTATTCAACTCGGCATACCCTCAGCATCAATACAGTAGTGATTCGGAAGCAAAAGTACGCACAGGCCCATACAATTGCTCAAAGGCCATTACATGAAAACAATATGGAAATCAGCTGTTTGACCCCGTAGATATAACTAGAAGACAACATTGACTATGTCTCGGTGCAGACAGCACGCATGATGATGCACGCCATCCATTTGAAATGAACGTAACTGCTCGCATGCATTGTGCCGCTGATCACGGCATATTGATGAGCGTGGGAAGTAATGATATTCTAAGAATAATACACAAGCGCCCATACCTTGAGGGCAATAACGAGTCAGATAAATGCAGTAAATAACAGGCATCGACCAATATGAAATCATAATGTTGATCAATGTCGTGGATATGATATTACTTGTAATATACGATGGATATATGTCGGATTGTCAAGCCCTAATGACTGGAGGATTCACAGCATATTTATAAGTGATTAACGCTCATCAATAATGCAGTATACTACCACTGCAGCCGATATGGGGGTATGATGAACTGTGACATGTCAAAAAACCAACATGGGGTTCCTCATCAATCATGGGACACATGTGCGCCCTGTGCGTCTGTGCCTTGTGATTCACTAATGTATTAATGCTAAGGGTATTCCAAGATGAATGATTATCCGCGACAGGAAGTCTAAGGTCACCCGTTCAGAGCTATACGAGAAAATTATATATTGCCAATACATTTCCTCAGTGTAGCATGTGTCGCACCACCATGCTACACAGCGCTGGCTCTCATAATAGTACAAATTTATTAGTATCCCGTATAGAGTTCTATTTGACAGATAGATAGACGATGAGCAGTTCTTGCGTGCTAAATGTCACTGTAATTTTAATGCAGAACTACCAGTCATAAACTTTATAAAGCTCGATCGTTTACCTTTGCAAACAGTAATCTCGTTGGTTTCCCCCTTGAATACGCAAATGATTCGACTATTCAACTCCCTCATAGCATTGATGATCCCTGTCCTTCTGGGTCTTACGTCTATCGCAACTCCATTACCCAGCACAAACATATTACCAACTGCTGGCGCCGTCACGGACAAGGTGAGATTCCCAAGCGCCCGCTATTCTAAATATATGTTGATAATTCATATTATAACAGTCTTCGCGCACTGAAAGCACCTGTGCAGACTCTTCCATTGCCCGCACACTTTTTGTAGCGTTCTCCGGAGCAAGGCTTGCCCACTTTTTACATTTCCACTCTGTCTTCGTCAGCAGCGACTCAGCTGAGGCCGCTGGGCCTCCCTTGTGGTCCTTCCAAGGCCCCGTGGGCAAAGCCTGGAAGACACAACAACCATCCACTGTGCCGCTCTTCAGCCTCGCCAAACCATCCGGCAATGACTTTTTATTGGGGATTGGGTCGGACGCACAGACACCCCCAATTGTCAGTGGCTTTGGCAACAACGGTCTCGTTGGTTGGGTGTACGGCACAGCTGTGTGTGGCAGTGTGCCGCTTCTGAGCGCTGCCCTTGCCACTCAGTCGGATCATTATTGGACCACCGATGCTGATGAACATGCGGACCTTCTAGCCCGTGGTTGGACAGATGGTGGTATTGTCGCATATGTGCTTCCATTGTGATGTATTTCCCAATTACTATGAATGGTATGTAGTATCTCAAATTTGATATAATAGGTACATTGTGATCTGGATCTTCTGATTCCGTGTATCCTATTAAATCAATTATGAAATGCTCAACATAACTACACCTCTTTTGTTGTAAGCTCTAGTGACGTATATAGTGAATACACCACTACCATGGGCGATGAGTTCAAACCAAGTTGGGTAATCACTCATTGATGAGTGATGCCAGAGCTTGGATGAGATGTGACAGAGTTCAGGTACAAGGACGCTGAAGCCGGCATTGATAACCTGTGCAAAAATGGATAGTGGGTGTAGGGATAGGCACCATAGAGACATTGAATAATGCGGCAGTAGCTGAGAGCTGGGTATAGATGGGTATAATATCATCTCATCGAGTGTATCAGCAAAGCATGTGCAGGAAAAGACAAGGTGATAGATGCGAGTGGGAAGACAATATTGTGCAGTACCGAATTATCGCGGAGTCGACAAGGGAATCCAAGCCACAAGACCATGAATAAAGGGAGTAAAAGATGCCCTGAGGATTCAATTTATGCTAACACTCATCCACCTCCCGAATTGTTAGATCAGGATAGCCAGGAGACATAGTCGGAGACAGAACCGAACATGAGAACGATTAGATACTGACCAGTCGCGTATTGGTAATAACTGGGGCTGCATGTGTCAGCAGTGACGGCTGCACCATCAAGCGGCCAGTCAGCGTTTTTCTTCACGACAACGATGAGGAGAGGTCTTCTGCGCGTTCGAATAGCCTCTTCTCATCATCTTGTCCGACCTGCTATCCAGCAACGGCCACTTGCGCACACACACCCACGCGCATTTAACTCGTGACCTCCGACATGTGGCCCACAATGGGGATCAACCCGATGTACACCCCGCAGGCGCTAATCAATGGCCTCGTGTCGAAGCACGGGAAGAACACAGTACCAGATAAATAGCAGGACAACGACGAGGATAAGCCGGCCGAAGAACACCAGGACGACTCGTCCCCTTTGTTGTCTTCATCATCAAGTTCTTCCCATCTGGGTCTGCTTCATCTTCAACCCCGGCCCCTTCTACATCCCCGTCGTCCTCGCCTACCATCTCCATGGTCGGCTGTGCCAACTGACCATCACGTACATGGTTCTCTCTTTCCCTAAACATCGTACCCTCCCTCTATAGCTGCCCTTCCCTCCCCGCCTTCCCTACCGCTCGCAGCCGGCTTTTCCACGGATTTTGTCAGGCCGTCGTCGCCGTTCTCACGGTCTCGCTCGCAATTGGCCAGCCGTCCCTCGGCGCCTTCTCGCTACAGGGCGAAGAGGATGATGTCGATGTCATTCCTAGCCTGGAGGAGGTTCATGACGTACCCCAAACCATGCTTCGCGACACTATGTATCCCCATGTAGCTCATGGTTGCGTTGTCCCTATTCAAGAGCGAGCTGGTTAGCGTGCAGCTGCAGGCTAAGTTATCGCGCCTCGCCAACTTCAAGATCGCGGTTCGCAACGCGGGTACAACCCCATCGAACTACCCTGCGAGCTCATGAAGGAGTCAGGCAGGGACCCTCGCTCTGCATGGTTCTTCTGAATACAGGCTTGACGCCTTATAGTACCGTTTATAGGGACCCTGTTTGACCCATCTGCAGGCGAGCTCAGGGGTGGTCTTTGGACTGGCTTACACGGGTATATGACATTCTCGGTCGTTCCCTCTTCCCTTACTCCATTCATTATGCCATTCTTCTTCGTATATTCGGCGTTCTACCCACGCCGGCCCTCTGTATCCCCTCTTGATCACTATCCTGGGCTATCTCGTCGAGTTGGTACCTGTTGCGGAATCAGCGCTCGAAGAATAGGGCACCCGGTTCCCCCTTCCCTCCTTTCATCCTTTCTCTGTCTTAATCGTGCATTCGTATATCATACCTTAAGTATCGCTCTTTTCCATTCGGTTTTGTCTGGTCCTCCTCATTTATTGCTTTCGTCCGTATATCCTCACGTTGTGTTGGCCTTCGTGAAACGTTGGAAGCCTCTCCTGGATTAGTGAAAGCGATGGAGGAGAGTGGTTCGTCGTTGATGCGCTTGCATGTCGCTAGCCGGCCAAACACAAAACAAACACGAGTAAAAAAGGTATATTCCTCGCCGATGGTATGCCAATAAATGCTCTATTTAATGCGTTCGGACATGCAGTTGGTCGATATGCTGAATAGGCGCGCGTTTGTGTACCGTGGAACATTGAGGGTGGAGTCGTCACATACGGTAGTGAGTGCTCCGGCGGTGGTGGATGGGGAATCAGGGCCTGTTGCGATGCGATATTGCTATCTGGAAATCTCCATGAATACCGCGAGAGAGGGGTAACATGGTGAGCAACTGGCGACGAATAAAGGGCCTTGTTTGTGACTGCATGACCCGTGAGAATAAGCCAAAATCGCGAAATCGGCGGGCAGAGCGCGTGCGCGCTCATCATTGTCACGCAGAAAATGCTGGTTTCATGCGCATAAAATTGTATCCAATGCTCTCTGTGATCTATAAACTTACTAAATAAGCTTATATCAGCTCTAACGTGCAAGGGGAGGCCGGAATTTTGAATGAAAATATTAGTTAACGGCATTGAGCTGATTTGATCTGATCTTCCAGTCTACCAATAGTTTGAATTATGTACTTATAACAGGTCACGTTGTAGAAATTTAGAGGCTTGGGCCCTGACCTTTAGCCTGGATTGCAGGACATCGAAAAAACCAATAACGATTTCAAAGAAATGTTAATACACCGTTGAGAATTGTTCGTAGTATTTTAAGAATCTGTCACCCCCGCAACCGAGATCTTACTACCTGGATAGCTGCAATATTGTCAGGATTGGTCGGTGCTTGATGATGTCTACGTACCATTGCTGGTGTTCGTTAAATTAATCACAATGATGCCAGCGGAAGCACGTATGCAACAACTCCGCCGTCAGCCCAGCCATCTTTCAGAAGCCCTGCATGTTCCTGGGGGTCGGTGGTATAATAATGGTCCGACGCGGTGGCAAGGACAGCAGTCATGAGTGGCACTCCGCCACATACAGCTGTATCATACACCCAAGCAATTATAGCGGCACCACTGAAACCACTGACGACCGGAGGTGTCTGTGCATCTGCCCCCACCATGAAGATGTAGTCCAGACCGTTTGGAGTATGGAGAGCAAAGAGGGGCACAGTGAATGGTTGTTGTGTTGGCCAGGCTTTGAACATGGGTCCTTGGAGCGTCCACAAGGCAGGCGCTGCTGGTTGCTTGGAGTCAACGTTGACGAAGGCGTAGTGGAAATCCAGATAATGAGCAAGTGAGTTTCCAGAAAATGCTTCAAACACGACGGCCGTGAGGGAGGGGTCAGCGCAGGTGTTGGCAGAGCGCACGCCCTACCACAATGCTTCTCAGTGGCTTATGGATGATGGAGCTGCTGGGATGGAGGCTCACCATGTCTCCCCCGTGAGTGGCTGGTAGTATGGCTCTGTTGAGCACTGGACTCGCAAGAGACGCTTGTCCTAAAAAGTTAAGGAGCATGATTGTGGCTAGGGATTTCAATGAGGGGATCATTTTCAGAGGAAAGCTGAGAAAGAGGAACCAATGAGCCCGATTTTTGAGGTGGTTAACCACCAAGCTTTATAGAAATCTCTGTTGAGTGATGATTTGTGGCGCCAAGCTTTGACGGTGTCAACAGAAACATGGCACCTCCCAGTCCGTTGTCTTTTTCTGTGATAATTCTCATTGGCATCCCACATGACATAACTGTCTCCCTATTCACCGTGACATACAATAGGTAGGTCCTGTGATGTTCTGCTTTCTAGGGCAGGCTCGTCTGGATCACATATACATTGGTATGTTGCCGATGAAATTGGATGTTGTATAGATGTCAATTACAAACTGAATACTCTGATCATCAGTAAGACGGCGGAGATTATGAAAAAAAGACGTCTATTGTGGGTCTGGACTAATGTCACATGTACTGGTAAGCTGTGAGATATATAGAATTTTATTGACGGGAGTCAATCAATCTAAATTTTCACTGTAAACCAACCTATCGTCTGCATGGTTTGATATGTTAGGACATGTGGCGCGACACATTCAAAGCGATTAGATGTTTCTTTTTCTGGCTTGTCTGTAGCAAGACGTCATCAATGCTTCCTGTTAGCAATATCTATCTCCGAGGTTTTGCACGGTCTGTTTCCGCCATTCACTTTAAATTTGAGCTACATATGCTCCAACCGTCGCTCCCCATAATACAATATGTAATTGACAGAACGCTCCTTTGGAGCGTCATCCTTGACACTGATAACGAAGATATGCCGACGACAGAAGGCGACAGAAGTGTATCTGGTTTTTTTACATATCGCGCCTCATCGCACGCGCCCATCAGCTACAGTGGGGGATAAGTATACGCCTCTATCCGTGAGTGTCAATCACTCTAAATTTGAGCCGCGAATCCGCCAGTCATTAAGCCGCCTCGACAATCCAAAGCATATTTATCTTGCAAGTAATATCATCCCAACGACATTAGTCAACATCATTGTTTCATATTGATCAGTGCCTCTTATTTACTCATTTATGCGACTAGTTATTGCCCTCGAGGTATGGGCACTTGTGTATTATTCTTAGATTGTCATTGCTTCCCACATGCATGTATCAATATGCCGTTATCAGCGGCACAATGCATGCGAGCAGTTACGTTCAAATTGAAACACATGGTGTGCATCATCATCCGTGCTATCTGCACTGAGACATAGTCAATGCTGTCTTCTAGTTATATCTGCGGGGTAGAGCAGCTGATTTCCATATTGTTTTCATGCAATAGTATTCGGAGAATTGCGCCCATGTCATATAGCCAAATGTCGGAATGCTAGCCCTATTTTGAGTCAAACCACTCGACATCCATTGAGCCTGTCAGCTCCATGTCACCTTCTGGATTTGAGCTACCAGATGGTGGGGCATAGAAACAAGAATGGCAACAATCCCAGTCGTCGAGTCACTTCCGTTATATGACAATAGCCTTGACATGGGATTGGTAGGTGCTGACACATACATAAGATGAGGCCACTCATATGGGATAGTGTCGGGGAGCACCCGAATATACCATAACGGCATACAAACGGCGAGTTATTCTCGAGACCATCGGGACGGCATCCGAATATCCATCGCATAGACACCGTATCGGTGGCGCTATAAGTATAATCAATCAAGAACACAACGCTGCACGTAAATTTGTGCTACAATCTCTTGTGGAACAACAGACAAAGTGAAATGCCTGAGGTGGGAAACAATATTATGCTGATTGCCCAATCGCAAAGGGCATTCGAGCCACGAGACAGGGAATGAAGGGAGTAAATGATGGCCTGAAGGTTGGATCCTCCTCATATAGATTCGCAGTCATCAGATGAGGATGGACGAGAGGCATAGTCGTAGGGAGAAACACAGACCACGAGAACGATTAAATACCGACTGGTCGCGTGCCGGCTGCATGTGTCAGCAATGATGGCATGCCATCAAGCGACCAGTCATGACGGTCAGCGTCTTGCTCGTCGACGCCGATGAGCAGAAGTCTTCTGCGCGTTCGAATGGCCTCTTCTCATTGTTTTTTCTCTGTTAGCCAGCAACGGCCACTTGCGCACACACACCCACGCGCGTTTACCTCGCCAGCTCAGATGTATGGCCCAGGATGGATTAACGCGAAGGCCGCCCCGCAGGCGCTAAACGACGCCCTCGCGGCGAAGGACGGCAAGGACAACGCACCATAGATAGACCAGGACAACGACGAGGATAAGCCGGCCGAAGAAGACAACGACGACTGGTCCCATCGTCGTCTTCATCAGCTCTTCCGCATCCGGGTCTGCTTCATCTTCAACGCCGCCCTCTTCTACAGCTCCGTCATCCTCGTCTGTGGCACCATCATGGACACCGCCCTTTCTCCCCCAGCGTATCGTGCCTTGCTCAGACCCTCCCCTTCTTGCCCTCCCTACCGCCCGAGGCCCGGATTTTATCAAGCCGTCGAGGTCCGTCATTCAGGCGTTGTCGCCGCTCCCAGACTCTTGCTCGCGACTGACCATCACGGACATTGTTCTCTCTTTCCCTACATATCGTACCCTCCTCCTATAGCTGTCTTCCTCCTATAGCTTCCCTTCCCTCCCCGCCTTCCCTACCGCCCGCGGCTGGCTCTCCCGCGGATTTTGTCAGGCCGTCGTCGCCGCTCTCACAGTTTCGCTCGCGAATGGCCAGCCGGCCGTCGGCGCCTTCTCGCTACAGGACGAAGAGGATGATGTTGATGTCGTGCGTAGCCTGGAGGGGGTTTATGACAAAGCTAAACCACCCTCGCGACACTTTGCATCCCTTTGTGTTTCCTGGTTGCGCTGTCCCGACTCAAGAGCGAGCTTGTTAGCGTGCAGCTGCAGGCCGAGGCATTGCGCCACCTCGACCTCAAGATCGCGATCAGCAACGCGGATAAAACCCCACCAAACTACTCTGCGAGCTCAAGAAGGAGCTGGGCATGGACGCGGGGTCCAAACGGTCCTTCCAAAGAGTAGAGGCTTGACGCGTGCCCCTATCGTGTGCAGGGGACCGCGCTTCAGGTATGTAAGATTGTCGATTGTTCTTCCTTTACTTACTCCCTTTTTTATGCCAGTCTTCTTTGTATATTCGGCGTTCCCCTGACGGCGGCCTCTATATCCCCTCTCGACCCCCGCCTTGTGCTCGTCCATTGAGTGGGCGCTTGTCGCATAATCCGTTCCCTCCTTGCATTCTTTCTCTTTCTCAATCTTGCATTGCATATCACGCATTGCACATCGCTATTCTCCATGCGTTTTTTTGTGTTCCTCCTCATTTCTTGTGTTCGTCTTTATATTCCCGCCTCTTCGTTGCTCTTCATCACATACGGCGCTGACGCCCTTTATCGACATAGATGTGCTTGTGCTCGATGGATACCACACTGAACCGGAGTATCTGAAGCCGACAATTGACTATCGCCCTCCGCTCCTTTGCGCCACAGCCAGACGCCGACTTCCGGAATCTCTGTTTAGGCCGCATGGCACGGGACATGGTCTCGTCGTTTTCATCAGCAAGGGATATCGAAATAGCGAGTATCTTGTCGACCGTGCAAGGTAGAAGATCGTTACTATAAAGGATGGTGGGGGGATGCAGCAGGACATTTGCACTTGTTTCACTCTGCCATCTTTTTGTCGCTCTTCTCATTTTTATCCAAAATAAGTGCATCCGATGGTACGTACTGCGTATCTGAATGGCGACCACCGTCCTGTGTACATCCGTTCCCTGTTCCTGTCATTCTCCTTTTTTCATTTGCTTTAACATGGCTTTGCGACTGCTATCTTTGAAGAAAATGAGCTTTTTCCGTGGCAGGTCTATCTCACCTATGTGCTGAATATTATGCATAGTATGCCTCACACTTTTGTGGACATCCTAGGCTATAACATGATTATATTATGTGGTCGGTACAGTGTGAGCCTGTATACGCGTTCGGGATGCGTGTTCATGGCTGATCTCGCTCGTGGAGACGGTGTCGCGCATGCACGAAGACGCTTAGATCTGTGGACCAAGCGGATTAGTATCAATCCTATATATGTTGAATTCTGTATATATATGTCTTCGGAACCTCAACACATAGTTCCTTTTTGTTTTCGCTTTCTTGTTCCAACTTGTCCCGCTTCTTCTCAGTCACGTGGAGGTCCTGCTTGAATCAAGCCGCAAATAGTTGATTCCGTACGTTGCTATTTTAACGGAAAATAACCTCATATATTAGTTTACGTCTATTCAGAACATGCGACTGTCTTTTTATTTTGGCTGCTTGGGATCAAATATGAGGTTCTCAATGTGCGAGTGTGTCATTGCACTTTTGATAGTTCGCAACCAAACACACCCGCTCCTCCCTATTTTCACCGTTGATGCATCGGTGCGTCAGTGGCCGTGCCAAAACACAAACAAATGACATGGGAGCGAGCGCAGGGACAGAAGGTGCGAATACGAGGTTCCGATAGATCCAACAGCCACGTGCGCACGCTGCGAACTGAGGGAGAGTAGAACTAAGACAAGACGAAGGTATAGGGCTGAAGGTGGATGCTGGTGGACGCAGGGACGCTAGGAAATACGCTGGTGACGAGGACAAAGCCGCTGGGTACACTGGTGATTGCTAACTACGAAGAGTTCCGAAGTTTAAACACAGATTTCGAGGGGAGAACAAGTCTGCCTTTCGGGCAAACATACATACGGCTTTTATACCTAAGTAATTGAGATGCATATGTAATCACAAAAGTACAGTAAATGGAGGTAAATTAATATATAGAAATTATGTATCCAAAAGGAGAATCTAAGAGAGCGAAGAGGTACAACGAAATTGAGACCGGCAGGGGTAGGTAGAGCAAGGCAGGATCATTGATACTGAAAGAGAAATATGTGGTAGTGAAACCGGAAAATAATAGACGAAAACATAAATGTAAAATATGAAACATACTAAAGTTCTGCCAAGTATCTCCGAGACATGGTGTGGCGCCAAGTGAGCTTGCAGGGTGGTGTTCCGTGGATAGGCGCGCATTCGCGATTCGTGGGAAATTCGTCTAGTTGAATGTCAAGAGTCGGACGTGATGTGCCGGCACGTCAGGTTACTAATTTTAGTAAATGCGGATATGGGTGTTGCGGGGTGTGTGGGAGGTCGCAACGCGATGCCGTCGGGGTGCAGAGAGAGGCAGGGACGGTGTGTAGTGTGCAGAATGGCGTATAGGGATAAATGACGGATGATATGTGGCTGTGCGAGTAGCGCGGGAAAGTCGACTTAGAGGTGAATTGGTGGTCAGCGCGAGCGCGTGCGTATCACCGTCCCTCGTCACTATAGATAAAATCATTCGTGATAGTAGCACTTCCACGCTCTTTGTTCCGTATTCCCCAAAAATCGGCATTTAAAAAGATGTGCTCAGTGAGCTAATCATAGGACATGTTTCGTTGCGAACTATTAAAAGTGAAAACATTATGTCATAGCCTACTGGGTACATGTTTTAAAATACCGCCTTTTGCGGAATATGCAAAGCTCAACATAGTAGTTTTGTTTGCATGTGTCATTCCATGTGTAAAGCAGCGAGAGGACCAGAAAACCTTTTCAAGAATAGGTGCGTTTATTGTACAGCTATTTATAGTGCAAACGGGACCTCATACATTCATAGTAAATCTTTGACATCCGAAATGAGTTAATAATCCGAAATCAGATGAGCGGGATCACTGCATACTTGGTCAATGATCTACAATATCAAATTCAAGATATTACATATCATTTATAGTAACTGAGAAATGTATCACAATGGAAGCACGAATGCGACAGTACCACCGTCGGCCCAGCCACGGGCTACAAGGTCTGCATGCTCATCAGCGTCCGCGGTCCAATAATGATCGGATTGCGAGGCAAGGGCAGCGCTCAGAAGCGGCACACTGCCACACACAGCCGTGGCGTACACCCAGGCAACGAGACCGTTGTTGACGAAACCATTGACAATTGGGGGTGTCTGTGCGTCTGTCCCAATCATGAAGAGGAAGTCATCGCCGGTTGGTGTCACGAGGCTGAAGAGTGGCACGGTAGATGGTTGTTGTGTCCTCCACGCTTTAAACACGGGCCCTTGGAAGGACCAAAACGGAGGCCCAGCGGCCTGAACAGAGTCGATATTAACCAAGACGGAACGGAAATGTATAAAGTGGGCAAGTCTTGATCCGGAGAAGGCTTCGATAACTGTATGCGCAAGGGAGGGATCTGCGCAGGTGCTGTCAGAGCGTGAAGACTGTTATAATGTGTATCAGTAACATATATCTGGACTAGCGGGTGCTTGGGAGCCTCACCATGTTTCCGATGGCACCAGCAGTTGGTAATACGGCTCGGTTGAGTACTTGGGTTGCAAGAGACGCAATACCCAGAAGGACAGGAATCATCAATGCTATGCAGGAGTTGAATGTCCGGGTCATTTTCGTGGTCAAGAGAGAAACCAGCGAGGTTACTGTTTGAAAAGGCAAAAAACCAAGCTTTATAAAGTTCAGCACTGGTAGTTCAAAGTAAAATTACAGCAACCTTCGGTGCACAACAACTTCTCATCTTCTATCTACCTGTCAAATCGAAGTCTCCACAAGATACCAATAGATCAGTACTGTTATAAGAACGGGCGCTCGGCAGAACCGTGATATGACACACGCAACGCTGAGAACTGTGTTGGAAATATGTGGTTTATTGTATAACTGTCAAGGGATGACATTAGACTTCCTGTTGCGGATGATTATTCAACTCGGAATACCCTCACCATCAATACAGTAGTGAATCGCAAGCAACTGTACGCATAGGCCCGCACATTTGTCCCATGATTGATTAGCACCGCAGATATTTTCGTACCATCAGAGTGCGAATTCACTGCAAATTTGAGCTATAAATTCTCCAATCGTCCTGCGCTGCCTATACGACAATATGCAATGAACTGGACGCTTGTTTATTATTGACTAATTCCCACCTGCAAACAATGTGATTAGTTAGATATAAAGCAGAGTGCGCAGCTTCATCTGCCCAGCTGAATAAGAACGTATCCCATGCTCAGTGGTCGTTGTATCTCCCAGGTTGCACAGTAAAGCCCAGAATAGTGCTGTCATTGATATTTTCGAGGAGCATCGATGCCTTTGGAGAGCCATGCTTGACACTGACAACGAAGATATGCTGACACAGATGTACCTGGGCTTTTGACATATCACGGATCATCGCATGCCCCTATAACAGTGGCTAAGTATATGAAACTATTAATGAGCGAAAATCACTCTAAAATTGCGCAGTGAATCTACCAATCAAGCCGTGAAAATCCAGCCCTTATCTCGCGTATGCTGCAAGTGATATTATCGTCACGACATTAACCAGCAGCGTTGTTTCATATTGATCCATGCCTCTGACTTACTGCATTTATGCGACTGGTAATAGGTATGGGCGCTTGTGCATTATTCTTCGAATATCGTTGCTACTAATATGCCGTGATCATCATTAATCGTGCTATTTGCACCCAGCGTAGTCAGTGCTGTCTTCTACTTATATATGCGGGATCGAACAGCTGATTTCCATACTATTCTCATATAGCAGCCTTCGGGAAATTGCGTGCGTGTCTTATAGCACTATTTTGAGTAGAAATTACTTGCCATTGAGTCCGTCAGTGCCGAACATAATCAAAATACATGTTGATGTTATATAAGGTTCGGTTCAACTCGGACTAACGGTAGCTGTTAGCAGGTAGAATCGCCAGAAACAATGGTATATCCTCATACTTTGCAGAAGTCAGACAAAAGAGCACGGCAGTGGCAAGGAGGAATGGGATAATCAGCAAAGCGGTTTTTGAATCAAATACATGCAGTCCGCTACCCAGTCCCGCAGCAGTGCTCATATGACCGTTGCTGTCAGCGCTATTTTCGTTTCTTTCCTACAGTAGAATAGATAGCAGTGTGTCTATAGATCACATATGAACCTATCTACATATATGTAATTGTGCATGGTAATTTTGATCTACCTGCCCTCGCTAGCAGTGACATTACGGAGGCGTCGGAGGCTACATACACATGATCAAATTCCTGTCAGAGTCGCAGACTTGAGCATCAATTCGATCTTAAGTCTGGGAAAGTCGAAGATCAGAAGTCACCTGTACGACTCTCACCAGAGTTGCCAACTTGCCCAATACTGTATCCTATAGTCTGAGGTGTGGCGGGGTGGGTGAGACACCGAGACATTGGCAAAGTCGGTTCGAAAACCCCGAGCCTTCCAAAGAGCAAAGGAAGTGACGGTAGGATCGATCCGTCGGTGCTGCGGTGTCTGCACGCTGGTATAGATGCATTTTCGTATATCAATTTCTGCACGTAGCTCCCATCCAAATAGATGTATAATCTAAAGAAGACAATATTCCCACTCGCATGCAACGCGAAAACCCGGGCATACAAGACAGTGTGCGAGTATGAGATACTGCGACGAGGTGTGAGGGTCTGTGAGGTACTCAAATCGGACTATTTCCCTCTGAACGCAATGACATGGCACGAAACTTTACTTGGATTGTCAAGAAAGAATGCATACGAGCCCTCTTCCGGTCTCAGTACCCCTATGGTCCAAACTCCCCTGTAGCTAGCGGCTGTGGCACTCTTGCTCTCCTACGAGCGGCAAGTGGGCATTGAAGAAATCGGATCGGCCGGGATGCCGATTCTCAGTTTCGCGATGATCGTCGCAGTTTTGAAAAAAAAACAAAACAAAAACAAAAACAAAAACAAAAATAGGTGCACCCACACCCTCATTGTTATCTCGCCACGATGCTCGCTCGCTCGCCCTCCTCCCCCTCCCCATTCACTTCTGTCGGCTTGGTTGAAGCCGACATTTTCCTTCCCCCGTGTGTCGGCACCCCGCCCAAAGACACTCTCGCCAAGGGTCTGCCCATTCCTTCTGAAGGATCAGAAACACACGGTCGTTATCTGGAATTTGGTCGAGGCCTATGAAGCTGCGATGTTGCACAGATTACGAGCGTCTTCGCTGCCGTTGGAGCAGACGGTCTCACCGCAGTATAAAAAATAATGGATCTGCTTCAACCTGAGCACTAGAAGGCGAACCCGTTGGCGTTAACGCCCCCATCTCCTATCCCAACATCCTCGCTGTTAGGTCTCCCTACCCTCACCAAGCCCACCGCACCCGCACACTTCCTCATACACTCAACTATCTCTATCGTTGCCTCCGTCAACTGCCTCGCCATGCCCATCGCGCCTGGCGAGGAATAGAAAGTCCATGCCCCAAGCGCCGAGATTGCGTCTGTGTTCAGGGGCATCGCACAGCCCATGTTGCATACCAAGTTCAGTTATGACAAGAGTAGTATATTGACAACAGTCCTACAACACAAGTGCAATAAATAGACAAACTACATACTCCCATGCACAATCTCCCGGAAAGTAATAAAGAAACTGGGCTATGCATATGCAAGACAGCGCACGCGGCACTATTAAACCAAAAAATGTGTCAGTGTGTCACTTACTCAGAATTTGTATCACATACAATGAGCGCCCGGATCTATTTAATGGTAGTCCTGATCAGGGAAAAGATAGGAGCAACAAACTCACTGTGTGCGTGCAGTAAATAAAACAAAACTAGGAATGGGCAGAAAGCGAAAAGTGTCCAGCTTGGTTGAGGAGCCAACAAGACAATCGAGAAATGGGGCGCACCATGGCTTCTGCACATTTGTCTCGGCTATAGGCAAGACGGTTGCATTTGTAGGCAGATTCTGCGATAGGAGTTTAGCATAGAAGAGTATGGGGGTGGGAGGCTGGATTCGGGTAAGAAGAGTCGCTGATGTGGCGACTTCAAAGCTTAAGCGAGATGGTGGTTGGACTTGAAGAATTCAAGAATGCAGCGTCCCTCACCAAGACAAACCTGAGCTTGAATATAACCTCTCGACGACCTCTCGACGCTATCTCTGTGCCAAGGAAGAGTCTTTATTCTCACAGATTTACGACAGGTGTGGATTATAAGTACTCATTTGTTTGACTAATGTCCAACGTTGGCCCAAATGATTGACTAATGTCCGACTTTACTTTTTACTGAGTGTCCTCGGTGAAGAGCACAGATGCCTCTCGCAATTGGACAGGCCGGATGGAGTGTGGTGAAGACAATGGGCTTCTCCATTAGGTCATCGAACCTCATTCGTTATCAAGGAGTGCGTATCTTCAACTCATCTATGGTACAGAACGTGCCCCTGATGGGTGTAGTACAGTCATCCACCGTCATGTGATACACCACCATCGAATGATACACCTAGTTTTCGAGCATTTACACTCATTCCTGCCCCTAAAAAACAGTTTGAAAAATTCAAATGAGCACAAGAGTAGACAAATGTGAAAGAATCTCTTATTAATGACTGCTGTATGGTATTATTCTGGGGTGTATCATTCGGTAGTAAACTGCATCAAGATATCATTTCCGCCGTATATCCCAAATAGCATCTCCATTTCCTGCTCAAACTTTACAAGAACAAATTCGGTGCATAGCTGGAAAAAATCTGCGTCGCCTGATATATTCTATGGAGAAAGAGGTCCAGTGAGGCAGTGCCTATGAGCGTTATGAATTCGATGTATCACATGACGGTGGATGACTGTAGTTGCCACAAAGTGCTTGACTGTTACCGCTGATTTTCTAATAATGACTTGGCTGACTATCATATAATTGAATATTTGACTGGTTGGATTTTATTTGCTGTCAATTAAATTTTATCTTCTTCTTAAAGAGAGGGTAGCTATAAACACCACGGCGTTATTTAGCAGTCTTCTTGTTTCGGCGGTTTCCGGTTTCCGGAAATCGCCAAAAACCTGTGAAAACGTGGGAACGTTTTCGTCTCTTACTGATGAAGTCGCGATGAATGTCGTTGTCTTTACACCGATAATAGTATATAGTACGAAGAAGAAGCACCGCTCAATATGAAAAAACACAGCATCAAAGACGGGGAGTAAGCATATAGAAATATGGGGGACTAGTAAATGGTAAACTAAGTTATGAATGTGTATTCTTCCATGAACACAACGACCTTATGGCGTCAGACGATGATACGACAGGCGAAAGATGGCAACGGAGGATCTTGACTGAATTAACGAAAGCCTTTTGCCTTCAATTGAATGTACACAGTACAACGGATTTCTTTCATTTACAAGCAAGTCTGACTAACTATCGAACACACAAATATCGTTTCAAGCTGAATGCATGACGAAGGCAACATGCAATCGATGACCGCTCAAGGAAGGCACCAAGAGAAGAATTCTGTAAAGTGTCTAGTTAGAGTTTTATTAACGCAAATGAGACTACAGAGACACATACGGTTGCTGTACTTGCAGGTCTGAGGTGGAGGGCAGATGGTAGGTCCGGTGTAGCCCTGGCCTCCGCATTGCCACCATGGAGAAGCCGTCGCACCCGCAGACGAAGACGTCGATGTAGGCGTAGATGATGACAAACTTCCTCTGCCAGTGCTGCTACTGGTGAGTGTCAAGCGACGCTCGAGGCTTTGGGCTTCATTTCCAAAGGGGAATGGGCTGGCGAGAGCGACTGCCGCAGAGCAGAGAACGAACAGAGAGCTTGAGACCTTCATGTTTCCAAGGGTCTATCGAGTCGAAGGAATGCTAAGGGTTGAGCTTTTTGCGGCCCACTTTTATGTGCCTCTTGAACGGACAATGTCCGGTGCATCGTCTGCAATTTTGCTTTGCAGATGTTATCCCATGGTGCAGAACCTACGATACTCTGCACTACAGTCTTCCTCTACCGAAGGTCGTACTCCAAGGAATATCCGCTCTCGGGTCAAAGTCTAATCGACATCAGGCTCGTTGAATTGAAAGTAGACAATGCCAAGCGCTTGTCCACTATTAACAGAGCACCAGGGGACTGCCGTCCGAAAAATAAATCTATGCACGACGAAGTTGTAAAACAAAAATTTCAGTCTTTGGCTATTGTAAATTCAATTAGTGAGATGAACCGATGTCGCTCAAAAGAAGACATATTAAGACTGCAAGCCTGGTTCTCTCTACCGTACCAGCGAGCCGCACCGCACCTTGATTGCAGCAAATATCCAATGCCATGGGTCTGTTATTTGTATGTAATACCTCAGATAGAGGTGGTGCATTCTGTTCTATTTTTAGCTTTCGTCTATGATTATCCACATCTATGGGTTACACGGCGACACATGATTCCGACTTGATATCATAATTCAATACAGTTTCATGAAGTAGAAGGGCATCATGCTACGTCCTTCAGTCCAGCTTTGTGCGAAATTGTGCCGCCTTCTGGAAGATCACTCTGTACTGGCAAGTAATCATGAGGCTAAGGGATAGGTAAAGAGAAAGGTTATCAGTATCTCCGATGTCATGTAAAGTTTGTCGCTTTGCATCAATCAAGCCGAACATGCAATTAACGGGTCAGCAGAACTCCCGCTCCTGCTCGCGTTATATTTAGCCTGAGACGGTCCCACCGGTGCGCTTTTCCGAATGCCTTGAAGGATAGATGTACTCCAAGTGATGTGCGTTGCTAGCGGATTCCCAGGATTACCACAGCAGGAGAGTCTGATGTCGACCCTTTCGCCCAGGTTCAGGATTCTAACGATTTTCAGCCCTTTGGTTCTAACGCAGAGAAGCAAGTCTGATAGCTGTTGAAGATCGATCAAGGTAACTATGATTTATAGTTCGACTGGATGCCGAAAATCCATGACCAGAAGTGAATCGGCAACTTGAACTTGAACAAATCAGTTGTTGCGAGTGAATGGGTTTGTGAGGACTAGTATGTCAGGCCGGGAGGAACGCACCAATTAATTAGCTACACTGGATTGCACAGGATCGCGTGACATGTTTGTTCAAAAGTGTGACAGCTGTGTTCGATATTGTGACACAGTCGCACATTGAAAACCTCAGATTTGATCCCAAACAGCCCAAATAAAAAGACACTCACATGTTCTGAATGGATTTAAATCAATATAGCGCGTTCTATGTATGCTAGTTGTAAGCATGAGTATGAAATTGTTGCTGTGAGGGGGAGATCGGAGTGTTGTTACAAATAATCACGAAATAATCACAATTAGTCACACAATATTGATGGGTCTTGAGAGCCTTGACGATCTTGAGGCTGATCTTGAAAAAGTAAATGCCCCCAGCAACAAAGTCAAGAGCTGCATGCCCAAATACGAGTCCGATATGGTGTACGAGAGCCGCCAGGCCGATATATAAGTAATTGTATTTATGATTCGCGCTCAGGTGCTCACCTGTCAGAGTCGAACCCAAGCTCGGCTCTGTGCCACTCGTTCAATATGTCGATTGCTACAGGGACGACTACAGGAGAGACCTCTGTATAATGACAATGGAACGGGTCAACGACGTGATTGATTAACTAACCAAGCAGGAACGAGATGATACCGCATGACTGGGCGCACCTGGAGTTCCCAACATTGAGCTGCTGGCCGTCCAAGTGATGAGATCGTCAATGCACGCAACGTTGATTCTGACTTAAAGTGATAAGGATTTTGACGGATCGTCAATGTTCAGTTACTTGTTTTGGTGAATTTATTGCGAAAGGAACGCGCCTGCGGACAAAAAGATTTTGGGAAAAGTTTGCGAAAGCATCACTTCAGTGAACCCACCTACCCCCTCTCTAAGGGGTACCAAAAAACAGGTATTTAGTACCCCTAAGGGGGGTCAATTTAAAAGTGTTTTTTGGCTGAAATGTTTTTCGTGGGCCAACAAGTTTCGGACTGCTCGTTCAAAAATTTTACAAAAAGAGCAAAACGTTTTTCTCGGCTTTCTAGAAATATTTTCTCTGTCATGCTGTGCCAGGGGTCCCACATATTGGTTGGATGGTAGAATAGGCTGCTACGTAGTTACACAAATGGTTGGCGGTTATACTGATAGATAGCAAAATGCGCTAGCCAGCTATAGAGATATTGAACAAAATTGCCCATTTTGAAAATTTAGGTATGGCCAGCAGTGATATTTTTGGAGATCCCTGTATGAGATGCTAGGGAACAGCGGCCCATTGAACGCATACAGGAGTTGACGACTGTTTCGGTTGATTACTTACGCATGCAGAGCGTGAGAATTTATGAGTGGCTCATGTTAATATAGCCATAATTTCGCGGCCAGTTATGAGCTGTTTTGCCACACCAAAAACCTTTCAAAGCTACCAATAAAAGCTAAAAGTGCTTTTAAACTGTTTAAAATATTTCTCAGGGTATCAAAAATGTTTGTGGGTGCCACAGAATCTTTCCGAAGGCACGAAATACTTTCTAGGGTTAGAGAATATTTTCAGAGTAAATGAAATGTTTTGCGGTGTCTGAAATGTTTCTGAGTGTATGAAAACATTTTTTACCCACATATGATAGGTAATTTCTCACAGTTATATATAGTATACCCGAGTGTGACTATGTACGATATCAGACAGGTCTAGCCGACTCGGCCGGATAACTACTATGTAAGCGATGACACCGGCTCGGCTGTGTCATGACAATGTATGGTAGTACATAGATTCGGCCGGGTATGTCGGCGGAGGTCAGAAACTCTGTAAAATACGTCGGCGGGGGACGGCGGCACCGAGCAGAGGGCGTCACAAATTGATGTTAAACTTTAATGCCTCTCAGTTTTGCATTCCACTGAATTTAGCATAGAAGCATAGCAAATAATAGTATTTTCACAGTGAATGTGGGCCAGTGCAAGTGTGATATTGAGTTCTAAAAAAGCGGAGATGGTCAGAGATTCCGACTGTTGCACAGAATTGAAATTGTGCAGATACAAGTATGCTCATTGATGGAATTAATTTGGAGTTATAGTATCATATATACAGACTAATACCTATGCATGTAGCTGTTCATCTCTGGTATATGTAACTCTATTCATTACTTGGAGTCTCCGAAGATTCCATTTTTAGAAGATGAATTAGATACCACTCAGATAAGCATACAACAAGAGTGAGAGTTTATAATGGCACTGCTATTTTCTTAGAGTTACAGATCAGTCAGAGCAAAAAAGCGGAGTCCGCTATACTCAAAACGTCGGAGGTCCGAGATAAATGCACTCTGTCAGTATATGTCTGAGTCGGAGGCTGATGGAGCAAATTATTGATCTCCACAGACGTGAGTTCTTTGCGGAAAGCTCCGATTTTTGCATGAACTGTAGACATTTCTATAGAGTCTATATACAGATATTGAAAAGACTTACCTGACCAAATATGCATGTTAAAATCCCAAAATACTCCAAACACCACTTAAACGACATTGAGAATTCGTTTTGCTTCTATGGAATGCTCCTGATCTTTTTCTGAACCAGATGATATGGGTGAAAAGAGGTATGCATAATGTTTGAATTTCGGTCAAAATCACGTATTCGCGGTTTCCTATTTGCAAATCGTATCCGATTTCTCCGAGAAATTCACCAGTCTGTACTCCATAAAATTACGCATCGAAGATGATATGTCGCACGGAAAACGGGCCAGAGGAAGCAAAGTTATAAGCATTTTTGTCAATTTGTGTTCAGTCAAAACACATCAGTCTTAATTTGATCTGTTTATACTCAGCCATCATATACCAATTTATGTTACATTATTGCTCGTTTGTGTCTCTGAAATTTTTGTGCAGTAATTTAGAGCGGTAGATCTGTACCTTCATATCCTAACACTGTCCGAGTAAAATTTCAGTCAGGTTGAATGTGAAATAGACTTCCAGGAGATGTAATTGTGCCTGTAAATACTAATTCCTACAGAACTGAATGTAAACCTCTCAGAATTGTAAATACTTGTGAATTCTCTTTATATTTGACATATATATGCTACATATACTATTCCATTTACCTTTCTGTGGCTTCAAATTAATAGGAACACTGTCATTTATGATTCTATCTTCATATCTTTCACACATACATGTCTTATATCTGTATATCAATTTTATTGGTCTATTTTATATGCAGTACTGTTTCTCTAGGAACTTATGTATGTCAACAGATGATATCTACCGAATATGTGTTCTGGGGACCTGATTGAAGGATGCAGCATGCATAGTGGCATTTGCAAGCATGCGCACCGATTAATTTGAGCGTGGGAAAATGAATCTGTGTCCTGTCGGAGGCCGCTGATGCAGAGTAACTGTCAGATCACACTGCTGCAATATGATTGGAAGTTGGGCAATGCATCCTCTATATAATCCCCACAGATCGGAGCTCCGTTATAGCAATGTAGGTGATTATCTGCATATCATATATGTGCTCAAGTATGTGTGCCACTCAATATGAGCATGGGAAATTATGTTTGTCTGCTTGCTGCAATTTCTGTCAGAGGCCGCAAGTGTGGAGCAAAGGTCAGACCACACTGTTACCATGTTCTCGGAATCTCAGAAGCTCCAAGGCTCGGCATCTCCGTTATCTCCGCAGATCGGAGCTCCGTTAGGGTAATATTTGGGTAATATAGCCTTATAGAACAATGAATGTGCCTAAAATACTTGAATTTTTATTGCTGCTGTATGACTATGTATGTATATTACTACAAACTACTGTGGTGGTGTAGCAGCTTCTGCAGTGGACAATATCATTCTATGTGACTATCAAGTGACCCTGTGTGTGTAAATTGGCACGCATTTAGCAGTAGCCATCCCCCCTGTTCCCATTTATTGATGGTTTGCCAGCTCCGCCACCATGCACGGAGACTCCGCCAGCTCCGTTCTACGGCTTGTCGGATGCCTCCGTGGGCCATGTAACAGCCTGGCCGAACCTGTTGCATCAGCTACCTAGTAGCCAGTCGGCCGGATCCGTGTCATGCCGGTACAATGTGATTGCCGGCCGACATCGGCTCTGCTGTCTGTCACGAGACTTAGTCACCGTCGGCTCTCCTGTGTGTAGGCGAAGATTTTACCTATCCTAGGTGTTTTACCATCCGGAAATGTTTTTTCTCGCTTCCCAAAATGTTTTCTGCATGGTCAGAAAACATTTTCAAGGCACCGTAAAATGTTTTTTGTTGCCTAATACACGGATTAAGTCCCGGCATTGGGTGCCGCAACCGATGGGTAGAGCCATCGGTCACGTTACTTTATGCCGCGGGCGCTGTGAGGGAGGTATGCTTGTCCATGTGGGGAAATATTGCCCCCAGACATTCTGTTTCTCTGGCTGCGTTTGATACTTATTTGTCCGGTGTATACTAGGTTTTTGGATGCATATACACACTCTAGATGTGATCTATACAACATTTATCGTCTCCCCGCAGATACTTTTACGCCCGCGAACACCTTTGCCATGGCCGCGCGCACTGTTATGGTCTCCCCGCACACTTTTCTTGATGCTGCACACACCTTTCTAGTGTCCGCGCAGACGTTTATACTTTCCCCGCGGATAATTTTCTTCCCCGCGGACACTTTTGAAATGGTTGAGTTTCCCCGCAGACTTTTGTAATACGGCGGCTTGGGCCTGCCGAACGGCGGAGTTTGAAGTGCGTCAGACAACAGCTTGAGGGCTCAGATACATTACTCAAGCTTCCAGACCACTAGGGCCGGTGTCTACATGTCACTAATTCCTTGGAAAATTCTGTCTAGTACCCCCTGTTGCAGGTTAAAATGGAATTTGTCAATGGGGAGGCAAGGTAGTGCCTTTGGCTCATTTTCCCACGACTTGTAAGCCACTCAGACTTGACAAAGCGAGATGCTCACCCACTGAACCCGTTGCTGAAATTGGATCTATATGTGACTACAACGTTAAGAACTTGAATATCCGGTGAGATCTATGACTCGACAAAGTTGCATAGGGCCATCCTTAGCTGATGCCACACGGGATTGGCTTTCTGCCTTATGCGGCAGATACATGTGTTTGTACCTGCACAGAGGGGGGTTGAAACCGTATATGTACTCTGATGTAGGCTTATTTAATGTATTGGAGTTTCTTTATTCTAGTGGCAGATACTGCAACCAGGAGATGTGAAGCGATGCACCGAATCACCACCAAATCAATGCATGGGCGCCTATTTCAGATTGTCACTATCGAACGTGGGAAAATTGAGCCAGTGAAGGCCTACTACCCGCTCCGTCAATGATGCACCTTACACAGATCAAGGACGCAGGGAAGGGGCCCATTTCTGCCACTTCATAGCACATGCACGCTCTGCTGGCTTTCTCGACGAAATCTGGTAATCTGGGCTGAGGGGAGTACACTTAAGCCGCGTCGCTCTCGCAGAGCGGAGCTTCAAACTCCGCTCTTCGGCAAGCGCAAGCCGCTGTATCACAAAAGTCTGCGGGGAAACTTGACCATTCCAAATGTCTGCGCGGGGAAGCAAAGTGTCTGCGGGGAAACGCTGAATGTCTGCGCGTGCACGCAAAATGATTGTGCGGGTAGTGGAAAATCTGCGCGGGACTGATAAAAGTCTGCGGGGATACCAAAACAGTCTGCGCGGCCTTGACAAAAGTGTTCGCGGGCGTAAAGGTGTCTGCGGGGGCATACTGAATGTTGCATATATTGCTTCCGAAGTATGTAGATACAAGGTATATACCGTGTCAACAAGTATCAAGTGTAGTAGGAAAAACTGAATGTCCGGGGGGAATATTTCCCCACATGGACAAGCATAGGGAGGGCGGGAGAGCATACAAAAATGGTAACACGGCGGGACAGGAGGGCGGGAAGTTAATGCATGGATTTCGAGCAATCTCGAAGGTGAATACTGCGATTGATCGCACTCGGCAATTGCCGCAGAGGGAACTATGCTTGACCATGTGGGTAAGTATTCCCGTAAACTTCTGTAGTGTAAGGTACATACATCTCTACAGTATTCAGTGGATAAATTGTGTACAGTAGTAAACTAATATACTATTTTTGCGTCATAATCTTGAATGCGCAAATATCTTTCTGTTGGTGCGCAAAGATATTGACCTTGAGTGCGTAAATATATTTTATTTGCGCAAACATAGTGGAAATTTGTCCGTAAATATTTCACTGCACGTAAAAATGTCGATTTGCGCAAACATATATGTTTGCATGCGTAAACATTCTCCAGTAGGGCGTAAATATATGTGACAGCCGTGCCGGCGGGCTGCCGATCGGAGTCTGAATCACTATGGGCCGACCTAATTCTGCCTCTGCAGCCTGCAGAACATACCAGATTTGGCTGTAATTCCGCTGAGGGATGTATTTACACTTTTTATCAACGTTCCAGGTGTTATTTAGTGTTTCCCAGCATGTATGTAACATACAGAGCCAGGTTTTGGAACAGTAGGTGCATTGACAGCCATTACAGCATGCCAGGGCTGCTACACATTGTTAAATTCCAGAGTCTTCCAGTTATAGTTGACAGATCAACACAAAATCAACTGGTAATGAGTTTCTTGAAGCCCGTAATTGCCAAGTATGAGGGCCTATAATACCCAAACCGGGAATTATGCGCTTGAATATTCTCAGGGTTACCAAAAGTATCGATTATGAACGCCAAACCCCGCAGTTTCTGGCCGCTGGAGGGTGACATAGTCTTTCTTGATGAACCATTTCTACAAGCTGCTGGAATTCAGCAATGTGTAGCGACCCTCGAACGCTATAATGGCTATGGTATACTAATATCACCCACTCCTATCGCTCAAAATTGTTAAATTAGCAGAGCATAGGCTATATAAGCTTCTGTATGCCAAAAGCATAACAAGACAGTGCTATTTGATGCTCATCTTTATTTCTGCTGTTATGAAGGCCGGTGTTGCATCTTTCCAGTTTCGAATACATATTATGCTTATCATACTACATTTCAATATCTATCCAAGATATCACAATTTTCTGCTCAGATTTGCATGCGACATACGTATTTTACGATGCTCGGATACCGTGTGAATTTGGCAAAGGACCATCACTTTTGGAACCCACGAGTATTGTCTATGAGTACATAGCCGTAAGAAGCGTCCCACCCACTGCTATCATGAATATAGGAGACTGAATAGCAATTTACATTACCAATGTTATAGTCCACCTTGATCAAAGTTGTATATACAGAAATACAGAAGCGCTCGTATATTCTCACGGTCTAGATGCATGCGGATTCAATCGAAGCAGCGGCCAAGTCTTATATGCATTGAACGGAATCATGTGCCCTACCGTCCCATACATGGATTCCCAAAAGCTGGGTACTGGCCATACCCATTTTCTTTATTAAAAAAAGCATCTAATATTTGTCCAATATTTCTCTAGCTGGATAGCGCCTTTTCCCGTCTATTGGTATAAGTACCAACCATCCATATAGCTACGTAGCAGCCCATTTTATCATCCATCCAGTATATGGGACCCCTGGCACAGTGTGACAGAGAAAATGTTTCTAGCAAGCTGAGACAATCATTTACTTTTTTTAATAAAACTTTTGAACGAGCATTCCAAAACTTGTTGGCCTACGAAAAACATTTCGGCCAAAAAACATTTTTAAATTGACCCCCCTTAGGGGTACTAAATACCTGTTTTTTAGTACCCCTTAGAGGGGGGTAGGTGGGTTCACTGAAGTGAAAGCATGTAGATAAAGGGAAATCGAAGTTTACGCAGGTGAATGTGAATAAGTAACGGTAAGCCACATACGAAATAAGTTGTCCATGGATATTTTTACCACTTACAGTCACCGGAAGAAATTGATCTATTTTTGTTTTAGGTGTGGTGCTACGTGGAATTCAACATTCTATTTCCATGACATGAAACGATGAGTACTCGAGTGTACAAGGCGCTGTGGAGACTGTAATTACGCAACATATGCGTCTTCCAACTACCAAGCACACCCTCAAATCATGTTCTTCACTTCTAGAGCTAAAGTATATTTGTTGTAAAAATAGCAAGCCAAGGTACAAGATCACAAGTAGACGTGCAGAGTGCTGCAAGATAAATTCCTGGAAATGCGTTGCTTGGGTTTTGATCCTGAAGCTAGATATTTCTAACACCTAAAGGCAGCGGTGAACAGAAAGTAATGAGCAAGGATGATACTTTGCTCAACATTCATATCTGCGCCTTTTGATGGCGTTAGCCTTTAAAAGTCTCGCCCAGACCTAACGCGCGTGCGCAGCCAAAACCAGACAAAAACATAATCCGCCGATCGGATACAAGTGCAGCCGCTTTCATGAACACCGCCGTAGACCGGCGTACGCGCTTCAGATGCGTGTCCGAATCAAAGGAGAATCTACAACACGCTTTCAAAGACAATGACGGCATGAATCCAGGCCCCAAGAGACTGCATATCCCAATGAAAGTTGAAACAACTTACTACGCTAGCACGTGTCTTGGGCTCGCAATTGCAACAGAGACATAAGTACGCCGGCGTAGGTGACGCTCGCATTGGGCATCGCGCGTCCGTAGTGTTTCCAACAAGACGAAAAGAAAAATAGAGGGGGATAAATGATTTGGACACAAAGGAGGGGAACGAGATCATAGAGCAAAAGGGACTCAGGCAGTCAAGTATTCAAGCGGTACAGTGAGGGTCCAGGTACTGGTTGGAGGTGGATGTAGAGATGGAGAAGGTAACCGTGATAATTATTTGCCGTGGGATGCAATACATGGGTGGAAAGATGGGCATGATAAATAGAAAAACGCGGTAGCTGGTTGAATGCGGATCGTGTCATCTCATGCAACAGCGAGCTTCACTAAAAGCTAATGCTAAACTCGTTGTGGACATCGCAGGTCTGACGCCATGATTTCTTCGATGCAAGCCAAGCACGGAACTTAGAGTAGCGTTCATTTATCGGAGCAGATTAACTGCTGAGAGGGAGTACAGGATGTGAAACCCCTGGAGGAACTGTGCCGTGGGATAAGGCAGCGCAGTGCCCGATGGCGGAGATCGTAGTCTTATAAGTATTTTCGAGTATACAGAAGATTGGAATCTGGTGCATGACTTTCAGATTGGCCAGAGAAAGTATGATAGAGACGAATGAGGAGTGGTTAAGTGAAAGAGGAGGCACGATAACATCAGGTCGCTTGCCGGTAATAACCGGGGCAGTATGTGTAAGCAATGATGGCTGCATCATCAAGCCGCCAGTCAACGTCTTTCTTGTTGACCGCGATGAGTAGAAGTTGTCTGCGTCTCCAAATAGCCTCCCCTTACGGTGTACGAGAACCGCCAGGCCGAAATATAAATACAGTTGAACCTGTCATAAGGCATACCTTTTGGTGGTTAGCCAAAAGTATGCCTTATCACAGGTTATGCCTTTTGATAGACTTTGCCCAAAACAAGTCGAATTTTTTTCCAAAAGTCATTAAAATTAGCAGAGTATGTATAATAGAGATTTTCAATGCTAAAAAAGTCAAAAACACCGTTGTTGTACTACGCTCTTCTGAAGTAGACATGGATATCGGTGTCTCTCATGTTCCTGGGTTTGATTGACGCATGTGTCTACTCAAAGACGCCAATACTGCCTCCGACCTCTTCGCAATAATGACGTCCATATCCTCTGCAAACCTGTTAATGACCAACATAGCCTGAAGGACATCCTTTCTCGACGGCTTTGATACGACGGGAGGTGCCGAGCCATCAACCACGTTGTCGCCTTCGTTTATGTCAACTCGTTCACATGCGTTGACCTGGGTATATGCAGTGAGACCGTTCTGCAGTATTTGAAGTGTTGAACTTGGAGGAGTGGCCATGTTGTGCGTTCCAAGCTACGAAACGCTCCAGAAAGTAAACCAAACTATTGAAAAATGGCAGTCTGATGTCCCTGACAGTGCAAAACTCAAGAAAATTGTGATTTAGGCAAATTAGAAATGCCATCAACTCTGCCAATTACTGTGGCAATTTGGCACTATTTCCAAAAATGGCAAGTGCTCCGCGGGAACCGGGCTCAAAAGTATGCCTTTTCCTCGAAAAAAGGTATGCCTTATGCCTTATGGGTGACCTATGCCTTATGCCCCGCCTACCGACTTGGTGGACGCGAAAAAGTATGCCTTATTGCTGACCTATGCCTGTCACAAGTATGCCTTAAGGTAGGTTCAACTGTAGTTTTCTTGATGATGCTCGCTACGGTGCTCGCCTATCAGCATAAATCCTTGGCAGACATCTTCGGCATGCTCGGCGCCGTGCTACTCGTACAATATATAGATTTTTAGAGTGACAGATACGGGAGGAACGTCTATTTATCCACATTGTAGAGGCCCGAAACACGCATCAAATACAACGAATACTTAACATATGTCGCCTCCCATAGCAATTGGGCCGCATTCACTACCGTTTATCTGGGGCAGCACCAATGTACACCGAAATGACTTCAAGGTGCTCGAAAACTGAACACAGAACGTGCCAATATAGTAACTTGAATAACTTTTGACGCTGTTATCACTCTTTCATTGAGTTCCTCCTTGCTCCAAACAGAAGACTTCATGCTATGGGTAACGGTAATCTGATCACTTAGTCACTAGGATTTCCGCCATCATCATGAAAACATCAGGATACGCAATCAATCAGCATATCGCTCACTCAGTTGCTCATGGCAACATCTATATAAATGCAAGTCTCCAGCGTCGCTACTGTCCGCCATATTCAAAAGAAACAAAGCTGTTCGCGCGGGAGGTATTCAAAATTTCAACCGCTCTGACTTTGATCTTAATGACATTTAAATTGCAACGATAATTTTCTCATCCGTGTTCCGATTGCTGCTTTTTCATTTTAGTTCCACCATTGATTGGAAAATCTCACGTTCATTGCAGGAGGGCACGATAGAGCAATGAAGGTCAGAAAAATGGGTACCTAGGGCTATCCGTACTCAATGCTATCCAAACAAGGTTCTAATAGACCAAAAGTTAAATCCTTTGCGCGCACGCATACTTGCGGGTATAGCAATCTGGTGAGGCCGTAAGGTTCGAAGCAACATGTGTTAAACATTCATTGGACTTGATGTGGCCCGGATACATGAACATTGCATCTGTCACTCTAAAAATCTACATATTGTACGAGTGGCACAGCGCTGAGCATACCGAAGATGTCTGCCAAGGATTTATGCTGATAAGCGAGCACCGCAGCGAGCGTCATTAAGAAAGCTACTTGTGTTTCGGCCTGGCGGTTCTCATACACCACACTCCTGTATTTTTTACTTTAAAAATCAACATATTGTGCGTGTGGAACAGCGCCAAGCATGCCGAATATCTTTGCCAAGGATTCATGCTGATAGGCGAACGCCTTAGCGAACATCATCAAGACAACTATTTATATTTCATCCTGGCGGTTCTCGTACACCGTATCCCCTTATCGTGTCCTCTCTACCGGTAAGCCGCGACCGCTTGCGCAAACACACACCCGCGCACCTCGTCTGTTCCGACCTATGGCTCACGATGGATCAACCCGAAGGGCACCGCGCAGGCGCTAAATGACGTCCTGGTGTCGAAGGGCGGCAAGGACAAGCCCCCAGAGATAGAGCAGGAGAATTACGAGGATAAGCCGGCCGAAGGAGATTCGGACCACTCGCCGCCTTCGTCATTTTCATTTTCATCCCCGCCCTCGTCTACACCATCTTCATCTTCGTCTTCCTCACCACCAGCACCATCTTGCTCTCGTCTGTGCCATTACCGAGAACGCGCTCTTTCTCCCCGCGTATCGTGCTGTTTTCGCACCTCGCTCGGCCCACGTCCCGCGGCCATCTCTCCCCACAATTTTATCAAGCCGTCGTCGTCGCCGCTCTCAGAGTCTTGCTCGTGATTTGCTGGCCGTCCGCCGGCGCCTTCTTGCTGAAAGATTTAGGGAATGGTATCGGTGTCATTCGTAGCCTGGAGGAGGTGCAGGACGAACCATAAACAATCCTCGCGACACCATGCATCCCCATGCGACTCCCGGGTGTGCTGTCCCTCCTCAAGAGCGAGCTTGTTAGTGCGCCGCTACAGGCCGAGTCATCGCGCCACGTCGACCTCAAGATCGCAATTGGCAACGCGGCTTCAACCTCATTGAACCCCTCTCCGAGCTCAAGAAGGCGCTAGGCGGTCTCGGAGTGGTCCTTCCAAACCGCAGAGGCTTGACGTCTTCCACTATCGCGTGCAGGGGAGCATGCTTGACCCACCCACACGCGACACAGGTATGTCAGGTTCTCGATCGTTCTTTCTTCTCTTATCCCCTCTCAACCCCTGTCCTGTGCTATTCCGTCAAGTTGGCGCCTATTGCGCAATCCGTGCTCGGAGGATAACGCACCCGGCTCTTCCTTTCTCTCCTTTCATCCTTTCATTTTTTAAATCGTGCATTGTATATCGCGTATTGCGGATAGCTCTGTGCTATGCGTCCTCACCGTACTGTCGTCTTCTCTTGTGTTCATCCATCCATCCTCGTCTCTACGTACCTCTTCATCGCGTGGGGCGCTAACAACTTCTTTCACGCAGGCGCTAAACGACGTCGTCGCGTCGAAGGATGGCGAGGACGAAGTACCAGATAAATAGCAGGAGAACGACGAGGATAAGTCGGCCAAAGAAGACCAGGACCGCTCGTCGTCTTTGTGTCTATTCCAAGTTCTTCCGCATCCGGGTCTGCTTCATCTTCAACCCACCCTCTTTAACACCTCCGTCATCCTCGCCTACCATCTCCATCCTCGTCTGCACTGCCATCGGGGACCTTGCCCTGTCTCTCCAGTGTTTCGTGTTGTCCTCGTACCCTCCCCTCCCCACCCACCCTGCCGCCCGAGGCCCGGATTTTATCAAGCCGTCGACATCCGTCAATCAGGCGTCGTCACCGCTCCTGGAGTCTTGCTCGCGATTGGTCATCACGGACACAGTCCCCTCTCTCCTTACATACCGTGCCCTCCTCCTATAGCTGCCCCTCCCTCCCCGCCTTTCGTACCACCCACGGCCGGCTCTCCCGCGGATTTCGTCAGGCCGTCGTCGCCGCTCTCATAGTCTCGCTCGCGATTGGCCAGCCGTCCCTCGGCGCCTTCTCGCTACAGGACGAAGAGGATGATGTCGATGTCATTTGTGGCCTGGAGGAGGTTCATGACAAACCCTAAACCATCCTCGCGACACTATGCATCCCCATGTGTCTTTCGGTTGCATTGTCACTACTCAAGAGCCAGTTCGTGAGCTTGCAGCTACAAGCCGAGTCATCGCGCCTCGTCGCCCTCAAGGTCGCAATCGCCAACACGGATACAACCCCACCGAACTACTCTGCGAGCTGAAGAAGGAGCTAGGCATGGACGCTGGCTCCAAATCGTCCTTCCAAAAAGCAGAGGCTTGACGCGTGTTCCTATCGCGTGCAGCGGACCGCGCTTCACGTATGTAAGACTTTCGATCATCCTTTCTTTTCTTACTCCTTTTTTATACCATTCTTCTTCGTATCTTCGGCGTTCTCCCGACGGCGACCCTCTATATCCTCTCTCGACCCTCGCCTTGTGCTCTTCCGTTGAGTGGGCACCCGTTGCGTAATTCGTTCCCTCCTTGCATCGTTTCTATGTCTTAATCGTGCATTGTATATCACATACTACACACCTCTCTTCTCCGTGAGTTTTTTTTTTGTGGTTCTCCTCATTTCTTATGTTCGTCTTTATTTCCCGCCTCTACGTGGCTCTTCTTTACGTACGGCGCTGACACCTTTTTCCAATTATAGACGTGTCATTTTCGTCTTCTACAAGCCCATCTTGTGCTCTATAGAAATCACAGTGAACCGGACTATCATCACCCTCCGCTTCTTTGCGCCCCAGCCAGACCTGTGCATTATGTCCAGGGATGAATTGGTTGCATGGTGACGGGGCACGGTCTCGTGATTTTCATCAGCAGAGGGGTATTGAAATTACGAGCATCTTGTCGATCGCGCAAGGTAGAACATCGACACTATAAAAGATGGCGGCGGGATGAAGCATGGACATTTGCACATGTTTCACTCAGCCATCTTTTTGTCGCGCTTCGCATTCTTGTCCAATACGACTCTGAGTGCATCTGACGGTACGTTCTGTCTATCTGAATACTGACCAACTGACCGGAGCTTATCCTGTTCCCTATTCCCGTCATTTCCCTATTTTTATTTGCCTCGCCCTTCCGCGACTGCGATCCGTGATAATAATGGCCTTTTTCTGTGGCAGGATCTATCCCACCTATGATACGACGCGCAGTAAGCATAACACTTTTCCGGGCGTCACTGGCTGTAATATGATAATTTAACTGGCGTCATCTTCACATTATCACGCATTACTGCCTCCTCTTGCTACTTTTGTGTCTGATATTCTCCCGTCAAACCATACCGATACGGTGTGCTTGTAGGTTTGCTAGCTAACTAAGGGGTGATCATACGCAGTATCTGCGGATGTGTTACTGCTGGAAGTGTAAAAACGCACACACGCCGTCCACAGCCGATCGCGACTTCAACAAAATTCTTCGGTCTTCTCTGGGTCTCTGGTTTCTTCCTGTGCCTCCTCTTCTACGCCTAAGAGAGCCTATATATCTGTTTCGCGCAATCAGCTTTTAACCAAATATTTTGTATCAGCGTGGTCGGAGGTCCGGATACTGCGCGTGTGGTACACGACAACGCGCACCCCGGTGATATGTCTGGATAATGTTGTGTGGCGTCGCCTTGCCAGTTGTCTTTGCTCAGAAAAAAAGACACATGGGTGCGTTCTCAAACGGAGAACGTGGATTGGCTCGAGAGATAAACAAATACAATCCCCAATGAGCTGTCAAGATATGACGGGGCCATAACGTTGGACGAGACGTTGCCCAACTCTTTAGACGATGACATGATGAGGAAGGGAGGTTATGTCAGGATTTATTACATAGTGTGTATCTATTTACATGCTATGCCAGCCCATAATTAACGCATGTTCGAAATCACGATAATTAAATGCCAACACCCTTGATACAAGATTGAAATATACCTTGGCCACTATCACACAGCTTCGCTGACTGGCAGCCGATGAAAGTCCAATTTCTACGGGGACGACATTCGATCAGCCATAGTCGAGTGCCTCTTAGTGAAGGTAACCATTGTACAAACTGCCGCATGGTAAACATATGCTCACAAGTGCGTACGATATTGTGACGTGGGGATATCATATCTAGTTACATATCCAGAGACCAGTAGTAGTTACATCACGTACATCACTACTGGCCCACACACATGATTACATAATAAGATCAGCCTTTGTCCAGAACCACAACGTCGTCAGTACCACCGTCCCCTAGAACCTCTGCCCCGAGTCATCCGGCCGCTAGGACAGCGTTACAACCCTCTGCCTCGAGTCACCCGGCCGCTAGGACCAGCGTTACAGGACCAGAGGCCTGGGCAGCCCTCTTGATGCTGCCTCTCCCTGTCTCTGCACCTCAGGGCTTTGCCCTAGGCTGCACCCAGGACTTCCCAACCTTGCATCTGGATCCAGCGGACGCAGTGGCGCTCACCAGAAGCGTCACAGATATGCACTTTGAATTCAGATACTGCCACTACTTAGTAGCGTATGCATCGAATCAGCCTCGTTTTACCAAATTCATTGATTTACTAAGATACACTGCCTTATAGTAAATATTCTGCACCTAAAATGTGTTTGTTTAACAGCTGAGATGAGAGGACCGGGATCACTGCACAATTGGTCAATAATCCACCAGATCAAAATGAATACATTGCATACCATGTATAGTATCTCAGAGACATATCACAATGATGCCAATGGAAGCACATATGCGACAACACCACCGTCGGCCCAACCATGGGCTAGAAGGTCCGCATGCTCATTAACGTTCGCGGTCCAATAATGATCGGACTGCGCGGCAAGGACGGCGCTCAGAAGTGGCACGCTGCCACACACAGCCGTGTCGTACACCCAGGCAACGAGACCGTTGTTGACGAAACCATTGAAAATCGGGGGTGTCTGTGCGTCTGACCCAATCAAGAAGACTAAGTCATTGCTGGCTGGCGTCACGAGGCTAAAGAGTGGCACGGTAAACGGTTGTTGTGTTCGCCAGGCTTTGAACACAGGGCCTTGGAAGGACCATAAGGGAGGACCAGCGGTCTGAAGAGAGTCGCCGTTGACGAAGGCCGAGCGGAAATGTATAAAGTGGGCAAGTTTTGATCCGGAGAAGGCTTCGATAACGACGTCCGCAAGGGAGGGGTCTGCACAGGTGTTATCAGTGCGCGAAGCCTGTTATAATGCGAATCATCAACATATATTTGGAGTAGCGGGCGCTTGGGGATCTCACCACGTCCGTGACGGCACCGGCAGTTGGTAATATGCCTCGGTTGAGTACTGGAGTTGCAATAGACGTAACACCCAAAAGGACAGGGATCATCAATGTCATGAGGGAGTTGAATAGTCGAGTCATTTTCGTAGACAAGAGGGAAGCCAACAAGGATACTGTTTGAAAAAGCGAACCACTGGGCTTTATAAAGTTTATCACTGGTAATTCTAATTAAAAATTAGAGCAACTCTCGGTGCGCAACAACTTCTCATCTTCTATCTAGCTGTCAAATAGAACTATCCACAGGGTATCAATAAATTAGTACCGTTATGTGAACCGGCGCTTTTTAGCACCGTGTTAGGACACATCCAACACTGAGGAAATCCATTGGCAATATGTGGTGTTCTTTTTGCACAACTGTCAATGGATGACATTAGACTTCCTGTCGCGGATAGCTATTCAACTCGGAATGCCCTCATCATCAATACAGTAATGAATCGCAAGGGACAGCGTGCACAGGCATACATATGTATCCCATGATGGATTAACACTAGTAATGTTTTGGCACTGTCAGGGTGAGCCACTCACTGTAAATTTGCACTACAAATGCTCCAATCGTCCTGCGATCCCCATCCTACAATATTCAATGAAGTGGACGCTTGTCTGCCACTCGCTAATACACACCTGCAACTAATGCGAGCAGATATATATTAACGCACCGTGCGCATCATCATTTGACCCATCTGAACAAGAACATAAACCACTCTCGGTGGTTTTGTATCTCCGAGGCTTCACAAATATAGCCCAGAATATTGTTGTGAGCCGAACCGTCTACGAGCATCGGCGCATTTGGAGCGCCATGCTTGACACTGACAAGGAAGATATGCCAACGACAGAAATATATCTGAGTCCTTTGAAATATCACGGCTCATCGCACCTCCAATAAGTATACGGCGCTATGAATGACCGTCAATCACTCTGCACTTGAGCGGTTAATCATCCAGTCATTAAGCCTGGACGATCCAATGCTCGTCTTGCGTATGTTGCGAGCAATATCGTCTCTACGACACTGATCAACATTAATTTTTCATATTGATCAATACCTTTAATTCACTGCATCTATGCGACTGGTTATTATCTTCGAGGTATGGGTGCTTGTGTATTATTCTTAGAGTATCATTGATTCCCTCATGTATTAATATGACGTGATCGGGGGCGCAATTCGCGCGAGCAGATGTATTCAATTTCAAACGCACGGCATGCGCCATCATCCGTGCTATCGTCAACGCTGCCTTCTATTCATATCTGCGGGGTCGAACAGCTGATGTCTATATGCTTTTTATGTATCAGCCTTCGGGAAAATGCGCGCATATCCTATAAGTAGCCCAAGCTCGAATGGCTAGCACTATTTTAAATAGCCGTGGCTGGCCAACCATTGGGCCTGTCAGTGCCATGTGTACACAACCAAAAATACATGTTGGTGTGCTCGCTTATTCGCTAGTGGCCAAAACTGCAACTCCGGGGATTTCTGCTACCAGCAAGTGAAGATAATGACGCACCCCAGAATTCTGTACTTTCTTGGACACCAATTTCTAGCAATTGAGTCTTCTTCAAGAACACAGTTCGACCTCCTGTGAGACGGTAAGTCCCTGCGAGTGTGTATACGTGTGCAAACTCCGTTCGCTGTCAGGGATTTCGGGAAAATGTAGATAAGGGGTGTTTGTCGAGTAGATTAGATGTGACCGAATGTGATTAAATGTGATATTTGTTACAGGAACAGAGAACTCAGTCAAGGAAGATCAAAGACGACTCGGATTACTATGTACCTGTTACACGAACAGAGAACTATATACGTCGTAAGTAACAGATAAAATAGACAATAAATCAGGAATATGCACACCTCAGTCAAGGAAGGTCAAAGACAACTGAGGTGGCGAGAAATAAGGTTCAGAGACTTAAGGGAATGAAAGGCGGATATAAAAGGTAATGTATAGCTGGGGAAAATAAGCTTCGGGTGGGCGCAGTGCCCTTTTAGGGTAGAAATGTGATGTGTGGAGTGATGGGCGCTTATAGCGCCCCACGAACCAAATAAGGAAAGACGAATGAAAGAAAAAAGAACAAACGAAAGAGAGGATTGACGAGGCATAGATCTAACAATATTGTTGACAAGGCGAGTGGCTGTGAATTATATGTGTGATCGGTTGAGTTAGTGGGTCCGTTCCTGATGACCGGTCGCGAACACAATAAGATAGCATCCCCATAGAAGCAGTGTCTGGAAGAGTGGCTTCACCAATGAGCAATTGAAGTACAACTGTGTCAGGATGTCAATGAAGAATGAGAATCGGACGGTTAGAAAAGGAAGTATCAACCTAATATGCCCCTTTTGTCTGTCAACGTCTACTGGCGTGGATGACACCTTTACCGCCAACATGAGCGATGAGTCCAAACCAACTTGGATAATGAATCATTGAGGATCGGTAGCTGACTTCGAATGAGATGCAACAGATCTGAGATACAAGGGACGCTGAAATCTGCATTAATAACGTGGATTGTGGGTGTGGGGATCGGTAGTCATAAAGTCCTGAAAAAATGCGTAGTGGGTAGAGTGCGAAGGGTGTAATATCATCTCATCATCTGCATGAGCACGGAGAGTGCTCGATTTGAACGCGTCTAGTATCAGGATGTGCGTCGTATAAGCGCTACTGTTTGTAAACGTACATCTTTGACGCAAGATAAGCGCGGACAGTCATTTCGCTGTTCATATGCTCAATCGATGGAAATCGGGAGATAGCCGTGGCAGAGAACACGGAATAAATGGCTAGACACTTGATGTAAAAGAGAAGGAGGTTGGAGGGCGGTGGTGTATATTCTAGCGAAGCGGCATGAAGTCCTGTGGATTTGAGCTACAAAATGCCGGGGGAGAGAAAGAAGAGCGACAGCAATCCCAACTGTCGAGCCGCTGCGGTTGTATAAAAATAGTTTTGGCTTGGGATTGATAGGTAACACAGACACATATAATGAGGCCATCTGGGAGAGCTCTAACGCATGCCATAACGGTAATGCAAAAGGTGAGTTCTTCTGGAGACGATTGAGACCGTGTTAGAGCATTCACCGCACAAGCAGCGCATCTACAACGCAATAGGTTCTAGAAGAGAGACTACGCCACTTGTACATTTTACAATGAATTCCTGTGAAGGAAAAGCCAAGCTGAATGGTATGGGGTGAGGACGACATCGGGTATCAATTTATCGCAGAGCTGAAAAGGAGATTAGAGCTGCGAGCCGGTGAACGAATGGAGTAAACGATGGCTTGAAAGTATGCTCTATGTCGTCAGATGAGGATGGGCGGGAGACATAGTCGCAGAGAGAGAAACAATGAGAACGATTAGAAAGACCAGTAGCTTACCGGCAATAACCGGGGTATGTCAGCAGTATGGCTGCGTCATCAAGGTGCCAGCATCGACCGCGATGAGCAGGAGTCTTCTGCGTGTTCAAATACCACGACTACTCTTGCATACAAATCCACGCGCGTTTACTTCCACAGTTCTTACGTATGGCCCGGGGTAGATCTAACCGAAAGGAGCTACATGACGTCCCCACCTCGAAGGACGGCAAGGACAAAGCACTAGAGAAAGAGCAGGAGAACGACGTGGATAAGCCGGCCGAAGTAGAACAGGACGACTCGTCGCAGTCCTCGTCACCGTCATCAAGTGCTTTTGCATCAGGCCCATCTGCATCCTCGTCTTCATCACCACCGCCACCATCCTTCTCACTGTCTGCGGCACCATCCCCGACGCCGTCCTTTCTCTCCTGGCATATCGTACCGTCATCCTCCCTCCCGTCCTCGCCCTCCTTGCTGCCCGGATTTATCAAGCCGTCGTCGTCATTGCCGTTCTGAGAGTCTTGCTAGCGCTTGGCTAGCTGTCCGTCGGCGGCTTCTTGCTGAAGGACGAAGAAGATGATGCCGATGACACTCATATTCTGGAGGAGATTCATGACCGAACCATCCGCGCGACTCCCGGTTGCTCTGTCCCTCTTCAAGACCGAAGTCGTTCGCGTGCAGCTGCAGGTCGAGTCATCGCGCCACGTCAACCTCAAGATCGCCATTGGCAACGCAGATTCAACCTCACTGAACTCCTCTCCGAGCTCAAGAAGGCGCTAGGCGGGCTCGCAGTGGTCCTTCCAAGGCGCAGAGGCTTGACGTCTTCCGCTATCGCGTGCAGGCGACCATGCTTGACCCACCCACAGGCGAGCCCTGGAGTGGTATTTGGATTGGTTGACACAGGTATGTCAGGTTTTCGATCATTCTTTCTTCTCTTATCTCCTCTCAACCCCTGTCCTGTGCTATTCCGCCGAGTTGGCGCCTGTTGCGCAACGCTATCCGTGCTCGGAGGATGGGCGCACCGAGTTCTTCCCTTCTCTCCTTCGTCCTTTCTTTTTTTAAATCCTGCGTTGTATTGTGCATGGTTCTTTGCTATGCGTCCTCGCCGTACTGTCGTCTTTTCTTGTGTTCATCCTTCCATCCTCGTCTCTACGTAGCTCTTGATCGCGTGCGGCACTAACAACTTTTTTCATGCATAGATACGTCACTTATCGTTCTCTACAAGCCCGTCCTGCACTCAATGAAGACCACTGCGAACCGGAGGGTCTGAATGTGAGGTTGTCTGATTTCCTGGTAAGTCTCCCGTTCATTCCCTTTTCTCTTCGCCGTCCATTCCCATCCATTCTTTTTCTTGTGCGTTCTGTTCCTTTCTATCATCTCTTATATCGAGCTCACGCGAGAGACTTTGACGGGCGAGATACTGATCAGAGCCTGCGATCAACGCCGAGGCCGTCGTCGTGCGAGCGGTTTGAATCCGGTACCACCAGATTTGCGCATCGAGACTAGCGCAGCGCGTCGGATAGATGCATGAGTTAGTATGACTCTCACACGGCGCTTTTTTCATGCTTCTCTCTTCTTTCTCTAAGCTATTCGGCGCGTCAGTCTAGTGCGCTTCAGAGAGCTGCTCCAGGACCCCATGATGCTGCTACTTGAACGAGCCTGGTGGCACCTTCCACTGGAGCGAGGCGACTGATCATGGAGAGCGAGCCGGAGATCGAGGTGGTGAATAAGGTGGACATAAAATGTACGAAACTTACTCTCCAATGATGTTTCTCGCGGTCGGTATAGCGTGATCCTGTATGCGTGTTCATGGCTGGTGTCGCTACTGGAGACAGCGTCGCGCAGGCACAAAGACACTCGTATCAGTGTGCCAAGCGGATTGGCATCGATCATATCTATTTGGAAGGCTGTATATATGTCTCCTTGGAGCTTCAATACATATTTCATATTTGCTTTCACTTTCTTGCTCGTACTTGTCTGCAGTAATAACACCGTGTCCCACTTCTTCTCAACCTCATGGTGGGCCTCACCGTACCCGGCTACCTCTCGGCCGACAGTCGACCGTTACCTTCTGCTCTTTTACGGTCCAGGATGACGTCGACTTCCCGCTCATTCGACATTACGTCGAGGGACGAATTATCGTGCAAGGCAGAAGATCGGCACTATACAAGATGGCGGCGGGATGAAGCAAGAACACGTGTACTCGTGCCGCGAACAAGTGTGGAAACGCACGTGACTTCGCAAGCGGCGCGCGCGACGCGTTCTACTTTATCTTGAACAAATCTCAATAGAATTTTGTGATTACTTTTGCTATATGTAGGCATATAGCATGCTAATTTGCCTGTGCAGTTTAAATCTGCTTTAAAATCCAGAAACTCATGTGTACAGCAACAATACTGAATGGGCATGAAAAGCATCCACCATCGACAGCGGCTAGTTTTTCTTGAGAGCTTCTGGAAATAAAGTTTCTAGCTCTCATTAATTGACAGTTGGAAGCTTCCGCATGTAAAATATACACGGAAATCCGCACCAAAATCATTGGATTTTCCCTTCAAAGCTGAATCACAAAAGCAATAAAATGTGTGGTGCACTCAGTTGAGTGATTCTGTTCAAAATCCTTACTTGAAGGTCGTGAATGCTACCCAAAAGCTTTAAGTACGCTCCCAAATAGGCATATTCCGTATAACAGCAGCATTCATGCATATTCGGGGGGTCTGCATTGAAAGATGATGCGAGTAGACGGGTATATGGTTCCACTCATCTCTGTACGCAATGATACTGAGCTCAAAGACAAAGATTAACTGTTTTTAGCGGGAAGTTTTGTCTATTCCATAAATAAGAGTTTATCATACATTAATTACCAGCTAAAATCTCGGAACTTTCGCCTTGATTTGTTGGTAAAAATTGGCTCTTGTCAGAGTCGGGTGAAATTTTAAGACTATTTGATATTGTTGCTGTGCGCCAAAATTCCTACATTTACAGTGAATATAAATTACATAAGACAATTGACGTATCTCAGTTCTTCACGTCGTAGAAGAAATTACAAAATTTGGACGAGTTTCCTTCAAGATAAAGCAGAACGCGCCGCGCGCGCCGCTTGCGAAGTCACGTGCGTTTCCACACTTGTTCGCGGCACGAGTACACGCTCCACTCTGCCATCTTTTTGGTTGTGCTTCCCATTCTTGTCCAATATGAGTGCATCTAACGGTGCGTTGTGCATATCCGAATAATGACCACTGTCCCGTACATATGCCGTCCTCTGTCGTGCCATACTCTCTGATCTTCGTCTCCCTCGACATGGCTCTGCGACTCCGATCTTCGACGAGAATGAACTTTTGCTGCGGCAGAATCTACCTCATCTATGGGCTGGTTACTACACGCAGTATGCCTCACGCTTTTCTGGGCGTCATAAGCTATAGCCTGGATTATCTCACCGGCGTCATCTTCACATTGTGGCCCGTTACTCATTTTTCTCGGTGCTTTTGCGGCTATGATAGTCTCCGGCCAATTTATATAGAGACGACGTGCTTGTTTGTTTTGCACCTGAATAAGAGGCGAATGTACTCCGCCTCCACGAATGTGTTACTGCCGGAAGTGTAGGAAGGCGTACGCACCGTCCATATTCGGCTTCAACAAAATTCCTCTCCGTCTTCTCTTGGCCTCTTGTCTTTTCCTGTGCTGCATATTCTACGCCCATGCGCCTATATCCCATCCGGGTTCTTCATCCGTGCAGTCAGCTCTGAGCCCAAAATTCCGTATCAGCGCGGTCGTAGATCTGCACATTGCATAAGAGATACAGAACGACTCTCCCCGGCAGAATGTCTGTCAATGTTATGCTTGCTGGTCGTCATCACTTAGAGAATAGAGGTTATGGATAGGCTCATGAGGCAACCAAAAGGCGCCTATAAGAAGGGTGCAGCACGGAAAATATTTCTTATTTTTCTTGACCCCGTGCAGCCATGTAAGCATTGCTACAGTGCAGGGGCGAGGTTGTCTGCGAGGTGGACCGATAGGGGCGATGGCATGATAGTGAAATGATACTACTTAGATGGTGTTCGATGTGGCTGTATTATTGCTATGTTTGATATTACTAGGTGTCCTCCCAGTTCAAGTTATAGGATCAATGTAACGGTCTTAGCTGATGCGCGTTTCCCAGTCAAATGACAGGCATCACATCGTGTTCTCTTTGGAAATTTCGGCACAATTGAGAGTCTTGGGCACAGCCAAAGATGTATGGCGGTTTCTAATGATATGTGACAAAATCGTCAAATCATGAGGCTGAGCATGCGCCCAACATGAGTCTGGAACATGAGGCACGCATCTGCCTCGTATATAGCCTTGATGATGAGGGCAACTTAACCCAAACAAGGTTTGCATTTACCCAGCGTACAACATGCCTGAGGTAAGCTCATTCATATGTTCCAGATGCCTCAATGACCGTTTTTATTATTTGAAAGTGGGGACCCATATCAGATGTAGGCTGTTACGACGGACTAGAGGGGATAAATGAACTGTTACGACAGCTTGCACCGTCTGCACATGCAGAGAAGCCGCTGGAGGGTCAGACTTCCGACGACGTCGAGCATGGCGGTCAGGTCACTGTAGCCACAACGGGTGGGATCAACCCTGTTGGGCACATTGGCGAACCATGCAAGCCAACTACGGGGCAGCGAGATCCGGACTTACTTTCCCACGACGGCTTCATCCCATCGCCAGTTATGCAGCAACAAGCCGACAAGCCTGGCAGTTCGAACCAACCAGAACCGGCGAACCACTCCTCATTCGCAGGACTGGGGCCTTACCCAGTTAACCACCCAGCAAACAGTCCGCCTTATTCCCAATGTCAGGATCCCGAACGCCTGCTATCCGATTCACTTTCAGCAGGCAGTGCCGGTTCAGGGAATAGGCACGATTCATCACCCACCCTCAATGCAACAGACATTAGCCCGCAGCTTCGTCCATCTGCACCTGAATTCCTCGAGGTAGCATCGAATTCAACGCCGCACAATCTGGATGACATCGACAATGACGGCAGGAATGCGGTCGTTGTTCAAGAACGGAATTGGTTTCTGGCTGGAGCACATTGGCTTTTTTCTTCCTTCCTATCATTTGCATACATGCTCTCTCACGTGTTCGCCCAAGCGGTAAGATGTTAGTAACTCGATAGATGATCGACAAAGCAGTTAATGGTATATCATGCGTCTCCGTTATTCAACGCAATTTTAGAATCGAGAATCTCAGTTCCTACTATCAATGATGTTTCTTGTCATTCCATCTACTACGAGTACACTCTTATGTCCCTTCTCACTCTTCTCCAATGCTAATGGCTCATTCTCATTTCGAGGCCGACACGCCAACGGGGCCGAATGACCTAGACTGGTACTTCTGCCTCTCTTGGAGTGTTTCAAGTGCGTGAGACTACACATGATGCATTGAGGACAGGGCGTAAGCGTATATAAATGAGAGGGACAGTTAAATGGTAAATCAGTCCAACACTGAGTTATGATTATTTATTCTTCCATGAACACAACGGCCTCATGGCGTCAGACTATGATACGACAGGCGAAAAATGGCAACGGAGGATCTTGGCTGTCTTAACTAAAACCTTAGCCCTCGACTGAATGTACACAGTACAATGAATTTTTTTCCATTAACAGGCAAGTCTAACTAACTATCGAGCACAAAAATATCGCCACGAGGGGAAATGCATGACGAAGGCACTATGCAAGCGATGACCACTCAGAGGCACTGAGAGAAGTAGTCTGTAGCGTGTCTAGTTAGAGTTTTTATTGACAAAAATGAGACTACAGAAACACACACCGTTCTGGTACTTGCAGGTGTAAGGTGACGCGCAGGTAGTAGGTCCAGTCCAGCCCTTGCCTCCACATTGGCCCCATTCAGCAGAGGTTCCACTACCGCTGGTGGGGGACGAACTCGGAGGCGAAGACGAAGACGTAGGCGTGGGTGATGACGAACTTCCTCCACCAGCGCTGAGGGTGATCGATGACGAACCGGAGCTTTCGTATCCTTCCGTGGCAAGTATCTGGTAGTTGAACGAGCCCATAGTCATGCCAAGGTTCTTCCAGGCATTGAAGTGCGTGCCGGTGTTGATCGTGCCTCCAGTGCGGTGGTTCTGGCGAACGGACCAATATTGGTTGAACGTAGCAGTTCCCGAGATCGAGGGCGCGTTCGTGCGCACGGTCTTGTAGATATCGTATGTCGAGCCGTCGGAGCTGACGGTGCCCATGTGCGTCGTGCCGGTGGAGGGGTTGTACGTGCCGAAGTTATCGCAAATGTAGTACTCGACGAGCGGGTTGGTTGTCCAGCCGTACAGGGCAAGATAAGAGTTTCCTCCGGGGTTGAAGGTACCGCTGTAGGTGACTGTCCTGTCGTTATTACATGAGTATTCATATGGTTAACTGTTTTGGGTACTGCTTACTGGGCTTTACCAGGCATCCAGCCGATTCCGGCAACAACATCCTGGGATGAGGAGCTCCAGGTGAGGCTGTAGGTGCCAGTGCCAATGTTCATGGTGACACCGCTGTTGTTCTGCTCCCAGAGAGAGTAGTAGTAGCCACCTGAAGTGCCAGTGCTGCTACTGGTGAGCGTCAAGCGACGCTCGAGGGTTTCAGTTTCATTGCCAAAGCGGAACGGGGTGGCAAGAGCGACTGCGGCAGAGCAGAGAAAGAAAAGAGAGCTGGAGAGCTTCATGTGCCCAAGGGTCTCTTGAGTCAAAGGAATGCTGAGGGTTGAGCTGTTTGCGACCCACTTTTATATGCCTCTTGAGCGGATAATGTCCGGTTCGTCGTTTGCAACTTTGCTTTGCAGATGTTATCCCATGGTGCAGAACTAGAACGATATTTTGCACTGCAGTCTTCATTTATCGACGATCGTACTCCAAGGAATATCCGCTCTCGGCTCAAAGTCTAATCACATCAGTATCGTTGAATTGCAAGCAGACAATGCCAAGCGCTTGTGCGCTATTAATAGCGCACTCAGGTGCTGCGGTCCGAAAAATAAAGCTGGGTACGACGAAATTGTATAACCAAATTTTCAGTCTGTGTCCATTGTAAATTGCCTACTGACCAAACTTCATTCGGTGAGCTGAGCCGCCGTCACTCAACAAAAGGACACGTTAAGACTACATGCCTGTTTTCTCTACCAGCAAGCGGCGTCGCACATCATCATAAGCTAAATCCCATGTTATGGGTTTATTATCTGTAATACTTGTGATGGAGACGTTGCATTGTGTTCTATTTTTAGCTTTCGTCTATGATTATCCACATCTGTGGTTTACACGGGACACACGATTCCGTCTTGAGATCATAATTCAATACAGTTTCATGAAATAGAAGTGCATCATGCGACGTCCAAATCCCAGCTTTGTGCGACATTGTACCGTCTTCTGGCCGACTGCTTTGTATTGGCAAGTAATCCTGAGGATAAGGGATGAGTAAGGAGGAAGGTTATCAGTATCTCCGATGTCATGTAAAGTCTGTCGCTTTACATCAATCAAGCCGAACATGTAATTAACGGGGCCGCATGATTCCACTCTTGCTCGCGTCATATTTAGCCTGAGACAATCCCACCGGTGCGTTTCTCCGAATGCCTTGAAGGATAGATGCTCTCCATGTGGTGTGCATTGCTATCGGATTCCCAGGATTGCCACAGCAGGACACTCTGATGTCGAGCCTTTCGCCCGGGTTCGGTATCCCAACGATTATAAGCCTATTGATTCTAACATAGAGAAGAAAGTCTGATGGCTGCAGAAGATCGATCAACGTAACTATGATTTATGGCTCGACTGGATGCCAAAAAATCCATGCCAGAAGTGGAAGGAGAACCAATCACCAACATGAACTTGAACAGATTAGTTGTTGCGAGTGAATGGGTTAGTGGATACTAACATCGTATTAAGACAATAGGCCAAAATGTCATGGCTCTTGGTACTTGACTCAGACCCATATCTCTTTTCGTTCACTTGTTTTACTTCATAGTTCAAAGCAACGCACATCATTAATCATCCAGGGTCCGGGTACGCGCCACACGATCTGGAGGACAAACCCACCGAACACCTAATCTGATATTCCCACTACCTTTAGGTAGGGGTCTTATAAACGTCACATTGTCGCAACTTTGGCAGGTATCAGAGCTCTTCCCTTTTATATCCACCCATCATGATAACCATCACAGAATTGCCCTTTTAATCGGAAATGCCGAGAAGCCTGCACATGCCATCCTCCGGCTTTGCTTTTTGTCGGCATTTGCATTCGGCGTTTGCCGTCCCTTGCTCCACTGTAATGGAGGTGCGGTGCCAACATCATCATCTTTTTTCTGTCCTATTTGCTTACGCCCTCATCTCGTGCTCGCCGACATCTTCATCTTTACACCGCCCGTCCATCTTCTGCTTGCGCTGTGCACAAACTAAAATTGCGCATTTCTACCCCAATGTACTCTCTATAATAGTTTTCTCATTATTTCTTTCTCTGCGTGGCATCTCTGTCATCATTCGTTATTACTCCGTGTATCCTGCGGCATAAATTTGGGATAATCTTTAACGTTGGCCATCGTGTTGCAAGTCTTTATGGTTGAATATTTAGTGTTGCTTAACCTCCAATGCATTTATAGACAGAGTGTCAGTGTACATTCACTCCAACTGTGGCTCACTATCAAAGCTGTCTCTGTTGGAATTGCACCGCAACAAAAATGTGAATGAAGCAAGATAAGAGAACAAAGTTTGTCTGACATTTACAACATATACGTATTCCCCCGAGTACAACTATATGCTTTGCGAACACCCTTACTACTATCATTACTCTGGTTAAGACTTGGTTGAGATACCAAATACCTTCTCGGCGCAGCACAAACGAGCGAGGGAGCCTGCTCCTCTCGAGTGAGATTGCGCGTGTCTTGATGTCTACTTGAGCTAATAAATTAAATGGGATGAGCATTGAGCAAATGCGACCATTACACACAAATCGCTGCAGAACCCAAAGGCAATTACAGTTCGCACACTCCGGAGTCTGGCACAAGCCAAGCAATGTGGAGATATTGTGGTGGTAGTGGGCTCGCCGACTCAGCGAAGTCGGCCTTACAGACTTATTCTCATTTAACGGTATTGAACTGGTACACGCGAACCGAAACTGATTGTCCCTGTGATCGAACAAGAATATCGGAGATATCCGGTCAGACTGTCATTTAGATCTGATAGAGCAAACGTTAGCAAGGAACCTTTGCCACTCCTTCTCCAGAGCCGTTATCCCGTCGCGGTTCCGGCACCAGAGATATGTCTATTCCAATGATTCCTCAGGACGTTGTGGCAGCAGTCATGGAAGCTGGATCATTCACTGCTCATGATGTCCATGGTCTCCCCCTTCTTCCGAGACGAGGCGCAGCGTCAACTTTTTCGCAATCCACAGTATCAGTATATGGATGTGCACAAAAGAGCACCGTCAGCGAATACTGCGGCGTTATTCCTGCATCAAATTATATCATCTCCAACTCGTTTAGCTGCCATGGTTCGGGGCTACAAAATCACGGTGTCGTGGCACGACACTAGGCGGATCGAGAGTGAGGCGCGAGAACGTCAATCGACTTCGTTTGCGAGGCTTAGGGCGGCACTGCCGCTCATGGTGAACTTGAAGGAACTCCAATATCATACAAACAGCGATAGCTTAGCCCCTCCTGCACCAATCTGCTCTATACTTCTCCAGTGCACGTTTGAACTTGACGTGTTCTGCTTCGTGTTCGTTGGGACAGAAGACAGGGCGCTGTTGCCAGAGTTACTGAAGTGTCAGCATTATCTTCATGAGCTATGGATATCTGAGAAGCGACTCAACAACACTCGAGAGTCGCCTGCAGATCTTCTTCCACCGGAACTGGTACACAGCCTCTGCCCCATGCTTGAACACCTCGGCGGAGACACAAAAGTAGTCGCCACTATGATGCAGGGAAGAAAGAACATACGATATCTTTCTTGGGATGCCGACCTTGAACATCATTTCTGTGCCTTCGGACATGCTGGGTTATTATCCAGACCAAATGTTGACGAAGGTGGCAGCATACGAGCATAAGCTGGGATGATGAATGTATTATTGCGGATAAAGGAATCAAAAGAAAGTTCTAGAATAAAACTCTAGCGCACATCTTGCGGCGAACTGGAATTCTTGTAAATATATGAATACGTACGTAGATAGAGTGTTGCCATGTATGTAGTGCTAGCAGCAAAAGAAATTAGTCGTGCGATAGTGATATCGACAGCGATGAGTTGGCTAACATGCAAAGAACGCAGTACATGGCGTCGAATACACCTTAATCATTGACGGTGAGATGGCATTGCCGGTTATGACTGGCGCAGGCACAATGAACATACCAAGACCTAGAGGGATGCTACATCCAGCATGCGGAGCTACTAAGCTCAATCCCTATCCTCTTTTTCCTTCTTATCTTTCTTCTCTCTCTCCTTGCGTTCCTTCTTTTCTCTCTTCTCATCCTTTTCCTCACGCTCTTCCTTTTCCCACTTCTCCTTCTCCTCTCTCTCAAGCTCTCCACTCACCGCCTTCTGCCAGCGCTCCAGTACCGGCGTACCAGCGAAGACCTCCTCGAGCACCTCGGACACGTTGTCGACGTACACGAGCCGGATACCCTCCTTCACGCTTTCTGGAACATTCTCCTCGATGTCGGCGCGGTTCGCGGCAGGTGCAAGGATAGTCTTGATACCGGCGCGATGAGCGGCGAGGATCTTCTCCTTGAGGCCCCCGACGGGGAGGACTTGGCCGACGAGAGATATTTCACCTGTCATAGCTGCGAGAGAATTCAGTGTTCGAGTTCAGGAGTAGAAAAGCCAAACGCACCGATGTCAGGATTAACCTTTGTGCCCGTGAACAAGCTCACGAACGCCGTCAAGATGGCTGTGCCAGCACTGGGTCCTTCCTTGCCGATGCTGCCCTCGGGCATGTGGACATGAACGTCGCGATCAGTCAGGAACTGGTCCCCAGGGCGCTTGGTGATGCCGAGGTCGAATGCGTGTGCACGAACCCAGGAGAGGCCGATCTGAGCGCTCTCGCGAATGACTTCGCCAAGTTTACCTGTTAGCTGTAGTGCGCCTTTGCCTGGCATACTCTACATCCGGAATATGAGTGAGTGACATTGCTCATGCGAAATGGACTAGAAGGAAAGGTACGCACCATGGCCTCAATGGGCATGACTGCCCCGCTTCCATTACCAGTGTAGCCGAGCCCCGTACTTACACCCGCGGGAGGCGCAGTGGGGTACAACCGATCCTTCTGGTACACTGGCGGCCCGACGTACTCCTTGAGGTTTTCTGCCGTGATCTCGACATGGACGGGCGCAGGGATGTGCATCGGCGGACGTTGGGTAGTTGTGGGGGCTTGAGGTGCTTCTTCAGCTGTGGCGACGGCGGGGCCGGAAAGAGGTGCGTTAGATGAAGGCGAGGTGTTTGAATCAATGTCGGCTGCTGGAGGTACCGAACTCGAAGTCGGCGTAGATGAAGTCACGTCGCCGTGGTCGTGCTTTTTCTCCTCGCTGGCTGCACTGCCCTGAACCCCCTCCTCGCTCAACTTGTCCTCGCCCAGCTGCTCCACCAGCTTCAATGCTGCCTTGCGGTAAATCTTCTCGATGTGCTTCTTCAAGTTTCTCACACCACTTTCCCTACAGTACCACTTGATGAGTGAGTCGACCGCCTCTTCCTTCAGCTGGACATCGACATTGGGGGTGTCGAGACCGCAGTCGGTGCGAGCTTGGGGGGCGAGGTAGCGGAGGGCAATAGCCATCTTTTCGGCGGCGACGTAGCCGGAGACGGTGAGAACTTCCATACGGTCAAGAAGCGGCGCAGGAATGGTGTCGAGGTTGTTCGCAGTGCATACGAAGAGAACGCGGGAAAGATCGACAGGGACGTCCATACTACAAAAAGGAAAAGTTAGTGTCATTCTACACGGAATTATATATCGCTTTGTTTTTGTGATAGTCACTGCGAGCAGTCGCACAAAACACTCGACCATCGAGGTCTCCACGAAAAGGAGAGATGAGAAGGGGGAAAAGCGCTCACTAATGATCTAAGAAACTCGAGTTCTGCTCTGGGTCTAGCATCTCCAACAGCGCACTCGCGGGGTCGCCGTTATGTCCACGTCCAATCTTGTCCACCTCGTCGATGAGAACGAGCGGGTTCTCGGTGTTGACGCGTTTGAGAGCTTGGATGATTTTGCCGGGGAGAGCCCTATCGAAGTGATGAACGTTTCAGTTCTGCTTCCATAAACGCAGTACTCAGGAGAGATACTCACCCAACGTATGTCCGTCGATGGCCCTTGATCTCTGCGACGTCGGTCAGACCACCGACACTAAACCTGAAGAACTTGCGCCCGAGAGCGCGTGCGATGCTCTTCCCGATGGAGGTCTTCCCGACACCTGGAGGTCCGACGAGGCAGATGATCTTGCCTTGGACAGTGCCGCGGAGTTTACCTGAAGGTCGAAAGGGAGGCGAGATAGGAGTTAGTACGATGATCAGAGAACACAAGACGACTGCTCCAAGAGAAAGAAAGAAAAGTCCGGCGCCTCCAATCGAACTGGAAGTGAACGAACGAATCAAAATGAAACTCACCAACTGCCAAAAACTCGAGAATACGCTTCTTCACGTCATCCAGTCCATAGTGGTCTTCGTCGAGTACACGCTGTGCGTGCGGAAGGGAGAAGTTCTCGGGCGTATGGCGGCCCCAGGGGATCTGTGCGCGTGAACGAGTACAAGTTAGTCATGTATGTCGGCGGAAAAGGTGGGAAGAAGAGATGAATAAAAGGGACATAGGGACGCAGTGTCGAGACAAGCGAGGTACCCGCACGCGGAATAGACGGAATGAGACCAGCCATGGCACCGGGGGCTCCCAAGCGTAGAAAAAAAGGAAAGAATAAACCACGAAACAATACTCACCTGAGTCAACCACTCCAAATACCCCCTTACCACCCCAGCTTCACTCCCCGCAGCGTCGAGCATGCCCAACCGTCTCATCTCGTCCTCCCACACCTTCCGCACGGCCACAGGCATGATCAGCCCGCCTTCCCGCTTCTCCCTGACGCCCTTGACCTTCACCTTCTGTCCCTGCTCGTTCACCTCGTCGTATTCGTACTCCTCCATAACGGGCTGGCCAGTCGCGGCGTCGAGCACGGGCTTCCCCTCCACGCGCTCGCGGAAGACCTCGAGCATGCGTTCTTTCGACGATTCAGAACCGGCGTCCATGCCTAGTTCTTTCTTAAGCGCGCGGAGTTGCTCGGTGAGGTAGTATTCGCGTTGGCGCTTCGCGATCTTCGAGTCGACGTCGCGCGAGAGCTTGGCCTGCAGCTGCGCGTTGATAAGCTCGCTCTTGAGGAGGGATAACGCGAGGGTGAGCCGGGTGGGGATGTGCAGCGTCGCGAGGATGGTCTGCAGAGAGGTGGAGATGGACGCGATGGTCGCGCGCGGTGGTGCCGAGGTACCGGTGGCCGATGACGAGGTGGACGCGGTGAGAGAGGGCGCCGAAGAGGTCGAAACCGCCGCAGCAAAGTCCGCAAGTCTCGCCGGGTCATCAAACACGTTCCCGGTGGCCGTCGCAGGTGTTGGTGCCTCTCCTCCTTTCCCCTGTTTCTCGCCCTGTGTCTGCGCGACTCCGGCCGACGCCACCTGGTTGACGCTAAAGTTCGTGATCTGGTCGCGGAAGAGCGGGTTCAGCTGGGCGATGTCCTTGAACACGGAGACTATCTCGGCGCTTAGGGCACGGACGTGCTGGTCCTCGCCGGGCGCGATGGGGATGGCGGGGCAGTTCGCGGTGGAGACGATGGAGATGGTGGGGTGTGTGAGGAGGTGTTCCGGGGCGATCAGCTCGGTAGACGTAGACAAATCTGCGGACGAGGGTGTCGGTTCGGGAGATGCGGGTGGTGTTGGTAACGCCGCCAACGGGTCCGTCTTCTCTTTACCAGGCTGAACGAGGTCCGTAATCTTTATCCTCCGGTGCGGGTACAACACCGCGGTCAATCCCTCCTCCTCGCCTCCAGCAGCCGCGAAAACACTGGTAATCTGCGCAAAGACACCGACTTCATGTACCTCGTCTAAACTCCGAATGATGTCCGTATCTTTCTCCTCGTCCTTCAGAAGAAAAGCGCCGACGTATGGCTGGCCCTTCGCGAGAGAGTCTTTGAGCGCGGCGACGACGCCTGGATGGCGGATGACGACCGCCTTGTAGAACCCGGGGAAGAGTGGGCGGCGGGCGATGGGGAGGGCGAGGAGGGTCGGGTAGGATGACGGCACGATATGCCGGGAGAGGGAAGACGGCGTCGGTGATGGTGCCGCGGCCGAGGAGGAGGGTGGTGGGGGCGGTGAGGAAGACGAGGATGACGGAGGTGTGGACGAGGGCGGGGTTGAGGATGAGGCCGACGAGCCAGACTCGGAGGAACTTGATGATGATGAGGACGACGAAGACGACGAGTCGTCCTTGTCATCTTCGGCCGGTTTATCCTCGTCGTTTTCCTGCTCCTTCTCCGGGGCCTTGTCCTTGCCGTCCTTCGACGCGAGGACGTCATTTAGCGCCTGCGGGGTGCCCTTCGGGTTGATCCATCGTGGGCCATACGTCGGAACTGACGAGTTAAACGCGCGTGGGTGTGTCTGCGCAACTGGTCGTAGTTGGGTGGTAGAGAAAAAACGATGAGAAGAGGGTATTCGAAGGCGCAGAAGACTTCTGCTCATCGCGGTCGACGAAAGAGAAAGTCGCTGACTGGCAGTCGGATGACGCAGCCATCACTGCTGACACACCCACTCCGGTTATTACCGGCACGCGACCTCATCTTATCGCGGCCCCTCTTTCGCTCAACCACGATTCCTCTCTACTCTCCCGTCTTTGGCCGATCTAGAACTCATGAACTATACCCCAATCTTCTGTGTACTCAAAAATCTTTCTGCATCATCAACGTCCCTCAGTCCACATTACGACCTCCGCCATCGCATACTATGTTGCTTCAGGCATTTCGCATCCTATACTCCCCCTCTGCAATTAAGCTATATTCATCTGCTCCGATACTTTAACACCAATGCCGAGTCCGTGCTCGGTCATCACCTTATTGAGCCAACGTGCGTACACGATGCCTACCGCGATTTTGGTAGTGGCTTTTTGGTGAGCTCGTTGGTCGTTTGATATAGATGAGACGACACGACCCGCATTCAACCAGATACCAAATCTTTTCTCTTTATAATGCACCTCTTTTAACCTATGGATCGCATCGCACGGCAAATGATTGTCACGGTTCCTTCCTCCATCTCTGGCTCCGTCTCCGTCTCCACCCTAAACCACTCCTCATTCCTCTCCATCATCCACTCTCTGGCCAATCTGAAACTCATGCATGAGATCCCAATCTTCTGTTTACTCGAAAATACTTACATCTGATGAACTTCCCTCATTCAACCTTACAATCCCCGTCATCGCATACTGCGCTGCCTCAGGCATTTGCATCCTATCCTCCCCCTCTGCAATAATGCTATATTCATCTGCTCCTATATTCTAACAACAATGCCAGGTCCGTGCTCGTCCCATCATAGAGTAAATTATTAGGCCAACGTGCATACACGATGCCCCCGCGATGTTAGCATTAGCTTCTAGTGGTGCTCACTGTTGGTCTAATACAGATGAGATGATACGATCCTCATTCAACTAGATACCACATCTTCTCTCTTCACTATGCGCATCATTTCATCCCAGGATTGCATCGCACGGTTCTCTCCTCCCACTCCCTCTCCATCTCAGTCTCCGCCTTCAACCAATACCCGTAGCCTCACTATGCTGCACGAACACTCATCTGCTTGCCTCCTTTTGATTCTTCACTCCACAGCGAACGATCTGTCGGTCGCTATCATATCTCTATCGTGGAGCCTCGCTGATCACTGCAGTGCTCGCCGCGAATCTCCAGAATCGGTTTTTTTTTGGCATTCCAAATGTTTAGTTGCGCTGCTTGCAGGATATGAACTGTATATCTTGTAATCTGATTTACTTTCATATAGCCCCTACCCGCACCGCGTCACGTCGGTCCTCTCGTCGCGATCAATCACTGCAGCTGACCCTACCGAGCTCGCTGCTTTTCCACGGCGCAGTTTGCTTCAAATTCATAGGTCCCGGCGCGTCTAATCGTGCGCGGGCGCACGCACTGTGAGCGTATATGTGCGCCTGTGAGACAATTCCATCGTTCCCTCCTCCTGCATTGACAGCTCTTGTACAGAATTTTTACTCCAGTTGGAACTAGGCAGTGCACTTCATCTAGAGTACTTGTCTTTCACAAATCATTTCAGTGTGAACGACCGGAATTGGTATATTGAACACGATCAACAAACAACTGACCATGTAAGTTTTCGTCATGAAACGTGGACGTGCAAAGCAGGTACCTCAAACTGTGCTGCGCTGCAGTGTAGTTCCGGATATAAGGTGTGATGCGAGTGGTCATAATTCCGTACTGATCTGGTTTCAAAGTCATGTAATCAAGGCTGTATGGACGCTCGGTGTCGTAGGCTCCTCCTCAGAGCGATGCTTCTTTTGGTATGTAACGGCCACCATCATGGGAACAGTCACTCGGGAAATGGTTCTCGTACACCGTAATTACGGCACGCGACAAGTCTTTCAGCATCTGATCGTTCTCGTGGTTCGTGTTTCTCCCCCCGGGGCTGTGACTTCCGGCCATCCTCATCATAGATGAGTATGAGCATGCACTCAATTGGCAGGCCATCGTTTGCTCCCTGTATTCACCGTCTCGTAGCTCGAATCCATTTTCCGACTCTGTGATAATTTGAAACTACCCAATATCGTCTTCCTCCTCATACCTTTCACCTAGTCTTTTCCGCCACAAGAATTCATTGCAAAAATGTACAAGTAACGCAATCTCTATCCTGAATCGTATAGCGCGGATGTCCTGTCTGTATGATGAATAACATGACGCGGTGCCAATTGTGTTTGTATTGCCCCTGTGGTATTTTCGATTATCTAATCGAAGAGGCTCAGGAATTGGGATTGCTATCATCCCTTTTTCTCTTCCCCGCCATTTTGCAGCTCAAATCCACATACGACTCTCCAGTGCCCGTCCCCTCATGCCGCTTCTCTCGAATATGCCAAACACGCGCTCCGATTTCCTTCTTTTGCACGTTCAGTTTCCAGCCATTTATTCCGTGTTCTCTACTACGGCTATCGCCCGATGTCTATCGACTGAACGTCTGAACGGCGCAATGATTTTTCGCACTCATCTTGTGTAGAAGATGTACGTTTACAAGCAGTAGCGCTTATACGACGCACATCCTGATACGAGACGCATGCAAATCGAGCACTCGCTGTGCGCATCCAGTTGATGAGACAATATTATACCCTTCGCACTTTACCCACTACCGCGTTATTTCAAGACCTTATGAGTACCCATCCCCACACCCACTATCCAGGTTATTAATGCATATTTCAGCGTCCCTTGTATCTCAGCTCTGTCCCATCTCATTCGAAGTCAGCTACCAATCCTCAATGATTAATTATCCAAGTTGGTTTGGATTTGTCACTCATGTTGGCAGTGAATGTGCTATATACGCCAGTAGACGTTGGCGGACGAAGGGGCATTTATGTTGAGGCTTTCCTTTGTAGCTGATTTATAAATGCCCAAAGTGCAATTATTTGACTTTATACTTTCTTTTCTAACCGTCCAATTCTCATTCTTCATTGTCGTTATGACACAGTACTCCAATTGCTCATTGGTGAAGCCACTCTTTCAGACTTCTATGAGGATGGTCGACGAATAGGCACAGAATTGGGAAATCGAAACTGTCCGCCAAGTGTCAATAAGTGATATGCTGCCTACAAGACCCCGTGTTCAAAGCCTGGAGAACACAACAACCATCTACCGTGCCGCTCTTCAGCCTTGTGTCTGGCAGTGACTATGTCTTCAAGATTGGGTCGGACATACACCCCCGATTGTCAGTGGTTTCACCGACAACGGTCTCGTTGCCTGGGTGTACAACACGGCTGTATGTGGCAGTGTGCCACTTGTGAGCGCTGTCCTTGCCACGCAGTCGGATCATTATAATTTATTGGACCACCGACGCAAATGAGCATACGGACCTTCTAGCCCGTGGCTGGGCCGATGGTGGTGTTGTCGCATACGTGCTTCAATTGTCATCATTGTGATATGTCTGCCAATTACCCTAAATGGTATGTAAGATGTCGAATTTGATATATTACATCACTGATCAATTGTACGGTGATCCCGGTCTTTTGATGTCAGAAGATTTCCCAACAAATCAATGAATTTGGTAAAGTGAAACTGATTCCATGAATACGATAGCAAGTAATGAAAGTATCGCAGTATCTCGCCTTTTGTCGTATCCTTCTACTACTATATGGGTCACATTTGTGCAATTCATCTGTCTGATCTAATGAGACGAAATCTATTAAATATATCATTGCAATGGGTCTGACCTCTGACCTCTGTATATGCATATTCTCATCGAGTGAAATTTAACTTTAATGAGATATCCCGAAGCTGATTGCTTGCACTATAGCATCTCAAATTATTGGTCAGTCACGGACCCCGCGACGGCCATGAAAATGGTACCCTGTCCACCATCACGACCGGGTCTGACGGCTATGGGCAGGTCTAATTTTGCATGCATTTCTCAAGGTGTATTTTGATAATCATTCCAAGTGCTCATAATACGCACTCGTGAGCATATTTTTGCCTCGAGGTAGTTTTGACAATGGTTACTGGGAATTGCAGTATGCAATAAACGTCTGAAATTTTCCAAAATATCTTAAGTAAGGGAGACATAACTACTGCGGATCAGATGTTCTACTCATCGGAATTGGACTTCCTTCGGCTGCTAGTCAGATAGGCGACTGTATGATCGTGTCCAAAATATATTTCAATCTCATCTCACGGGTTTTTGCATTTTGGTTATCGTGATTTCAAACTTGTGTTAATTATGGGTTGGCATAGCATACAAATAGGTGAACTCTATGTAATAAATCCTCACACGACCTCCCTCCCTCACCATGTCGTCGTCTCAAGAGTCAAGCAGCGCCTCGTTCAACATTGTGGCCCAGCCGTATCTTGACAGCTCGTTGGGAAAGTTATTTCTACAGTCGCTATTGACTGGTAAGTTATCTCCCATATGGACGTTCATTGTGACCACTCAGACTACACACTGCTCAGGGGTCTATCTCAACATCTTCGTTCAGACAATGAGTATGGTACAATGACAGTGGTGTAGTCCGTTTTTAGACTGTTGACCTTAAGGGCTTTCGCAGTCCCAATCATTCACCAGAAACGCCGGAAGATGTACACACTCAACTTGATTGTCCTATTCGGCGCCGTGTCCGTCAGCCTAGCTGCCAGTTGGACCACCATTAAAGACGCATTCATCCTCGAGGATGCTACACAGGGCATCATAGCCTCCAGTGCATTGGACGGACAGTTAACTGCAGCGGCCAGAATCATTGGCAGCTCTTCGTCGCTCATAGCAGTTTTCGCAGGGGATATAATATTGGTGTGTCTGTATGAAATATTTGAGTTATTTGATTCTGGAATAGTCGTCAGGTATCGCGCTGCTTCATCGTTTGCGCGCGGAGCAAGGCTGTTCTTTCTCTATTTTCATTCCTTCTCATTGGACAATGCGGTCAGTCTCTGAGTCCCATCCACCCCCCTCATTTTCATAAACTTTTGCATTTTCCAAGCGATCATCATCGCAGAAACCGTGCCGAGTGTCAAGCCAAATAATAGATTTCCGTTGACAATACCGACATATTATTTTGTCTCTCTGGCCATCACAGTCCTGGCAACGTCAATCATCATCCTGCGCATAACCTACGTTTCTCGGAAAAGCGGAGTAGCGACAAGCCGGTATTCATACACGATGGAAGTCCTGTTTGAGTCGGGTGGCCTGTATGCAGCATCACTGCTCATTACGTCCATCCTTATGATTGTGAGCACCAATCACATTACTATCAGTAATGGCCCAGTTACACAAGCGAAAGTGTACTGGGAAGGAGTTATGACCCCTATGGCTGTATGTATTGTAATTTTCTTGTGTAAATTTTATGTATCAACTGAACTCATCCTTGGCCATACTAAACAACACGACTAGGGAATCGCTCCAACATTGATAGCTTTCCGGGTTGCAACTGGGCGTGCGAGAGATGAATCAAGCTGGTCACAGCCTCAGTCCACTCTTCAGTTTAGGAGGACACCTGGGAATATCACACACAGCGATAATACAGCCACACCGAATACCATCTAAGTAGCATCACTCTACTACTACGCTATTGCCCCTACCGGTCCACCTCGCAGAGAATCTCGCCCTTGCATGGCAGCAATACTTACATAGCTGCACTGGGTCAAGAAAAATATGGAATGTGTTCCGTACTGCACCCGTCTTATAGGCGCTTTTTGTTTACCTCGTGAGCCTATCCATATCCTCCATCCTCTGAGCGATGACGGCCGGCAAGACAATATTGCATAACATTGTCCGGACATTCTGCCGGGGAAAGTGGTTGTGTATCTCTTATGCAGTGTGCAGATCTCCAACCGCGCTGATACGGAATTTTTAACTCAAAGTTGACTCCCTTGCTCCACTGTCAGTATTCTTCAGACCATCGCCATTACAAAGATTATATATCGCATGTCACAGGAAAGAAGCTACAGGATGGAGATATTGATGCTCAAAAGTTCGATGAGCAACGAAGGAAGGAAGTTGCACCAATGCATATAATCCACCTGAGCTACGTAAAACCAGATATACTATGAAATTGCCACCATGTTCGCGTCTCTCGTCCTCGCCACTGCATCCTGTTGTACAGCTTGGTACCACTGGGTGCCGAAAGAACTGAGCGAGATCTAGACGGCCAAGTGGGGACCGTGGATCAATACATGGAGTGAGATTGCTCCTTCGCGCGTGCCCACCGATCACACCCGCCGCTCAACCTTCTCATCACTATACGAGGAAACCGACCACGCCGAATGAATCAGATACGCCAGCGCTATCACGTTCGTGCGAAGAACCACGGGCACAAGCATTTGCGCCTGTACCCCTATGCTGATATTGGACTAATGCGGGTTGAAGTCGCTGCCAGAGTCGGAACTGACGCCCTAGATCACGCTGCGAGATCCTGGAGCTGGAAGACTGAGAAGACGATATCATTTTTGGCCATTCTTGCGGCGGTGGTCATGGTTGTGGGTCGTGAGTGGCGCTTCCTCCCGAACACTGGTGTGACTACGCCTCTTCGCGCCGCCCTTTTCACAAGTCGACTTATCCACGTTGCACCTCCACCTCCCGAGCTATCTCTCCTTCGGCCGCTACTCGTCCAACATGGCAGTCGGAACAGTCAAAGACGGAAGCACAATCTGCTTACGAGGCTGCGCGCGATAGCGCAGCGTATCTACGCAGTTTCTGCCAGTGGTTTTAGAGAGGCCGACCCAAACCCTAAACGCCTTCTTCGCCCTTCTCGCGGCCGATGGCTTGGGCGACATTGTCGACGCGGAGGATCATGCGTGCAGCCTCGACGGCCGTTGAGTCTCTGAATCTGTTATCGCGAAGAATAAAGGCGTTAGTATACTTGAAGCGTAGAGCAGCGATGAGAAACAACGCATGGGAGAGGAAATGGACGAAAGAAAACAGGCAGAAAAATGAACCTTGACCGAAGCGGACTTGTAAAGCCCGTACTCCTTTATGTCGATGATCTTGCTGGTGTCGCCGTTCATGCCCCATGAGTGCTCGCCGTGCGCGTGCTTGGCCTAGACAAGATCACGAAAATAAAACATGGTCAGCATGTAGAGAGTCGGCGTAAGTAATGGGCGAGACGCACCCTGATTTTTGTCAGGACCCGGATCACCTTCCCGCCTGCATTCTGAATAAGGGTACGGGGATGACCTCCATCGCTTTAGCGACGGCACTGAACGACCAGGCTTCGACGCCCTTGAGGCCTACAAACAATCCAAGTTAGCGAAAGGTCGTGATAAATTATTGCGATGTACGCACCCTTGGCCATCTCCACCAACTCGACGCTCACCGCCATCTAGGTCGCGCCGCCTCCAGGGGAAAGAAAGGGGTGGAATACCGCATTGCGGGCGACGGACAACGCGTCGGCGAGGTTCCGGCCGATCTCATTGAGGATGTCCTTTGAGGGTCCGCGCAGGATGATGGTGCAGGCTTTCGGCGCAGTGCGCTCAGTGAGGAGAGTGAAATATCTGCGGAATAAGTGTTAGATTCGATTACGAGAAGGGAACCGAGCTTCGAAAATAAGGGCAGAAGTGGCCCCCGGCAGCGGGTAGGCAGAAGGAAGAGGTTGAAGAGAAAGGTAAAAAGAGAGAAAAGACGTACCCATCGCCCATTTTCTCCACCTTGAAGGGCCCGCAGCCCGTTCCGATGTCGCTCTTCCTGATGTCCTCAATTCGGTTGACGATGGTAGCGCCAATGGCGAGCGCGATGCGGTTATTGTCTGACTTGCGGACCCGGCGCAAAGCGGTGATGTTGTGCTGCGAGAGGACGTGTTGGGCGAGATCTGCATAGGTCAAGAGAGGAAGGAGAGGCGGGGAGTGAGCCTATGCAAAAAAAAAGGGGGGTGATCCGGCCACTCACCGCTGACTCCCTTCTCTGTGACAACCAAATCTACCTTCCTACCATCTTCCGTCTGCATACCCGCAATCTTTTCGCAGAGCGCCTTCATCTGCTCCTCCTCGATCTCCTGCACCCTCGCCCAGTAACCCTCCTTGCTGAACTCCATGTTCGTCTGCGACTCGCCCTTTTTGTACTCTAGCTGGCAGTCGAGGAGGACGATGACCGATTTCACGATGCGCCGCCGCATGACGGGGTGAGTGACGTCCTTGTTAAGCATGACGCCCCACAGGACCTCGGACTGCTCGATCTCGCAGCTGGCGATCTCCTCTACGCGTGCGTAGCGCTTGATGTCGACGACCGGGGCACCTGTCACGCCGGGGGTACCATCGGGGGCAGCAGCGGGAACAGGATTGCCTTAACCGACATGGGCGACTTTGACGGTGCGTATCGCTTCCAAAGCTAACCTGCACATCATGCCGCTCCATCGCACGCTGAACTTGGTGCCGATGTTGGTCTTGATGAGCGCCAGCATCTGCTTGTTGTTTTCGACGTTAATGGGGGCGGGTAGCTTGTTGATGATGCTTAGAGCGGCGGAGAGAGCGCGGTTGTACGCGGAGATGATAACGACGAGGTGGATGTCGCGGTTCAGAAGGGAGAGGGATTGGGCGAGGATCTCGCCGGCTGTGGTAGGGAAGGGGGAGATGATCGTTAGTTAGGAATCCGGGATGACGAGCGGTAAAAGTGAATGCAAAAAAGGAATCCGACCAAATTTTTGAAGTGATGAAATGGGAATTCACAGGTAGCTATAGCGCATCGGATAAGTAAAAATGAGTTGTTACTTGTCAACTCGATCGTGCTTCGTGACGCTGGTACACAATACGCAGAAGTCCCGACATGTAAACCGAACAGAAGTGGAGGCGAAACAACAAAGAAAGATGAGGGAGGAATAGAGACTCACCCAAGATGATAACACTCGTCGTTCCGTCACCGCGCTCCTCGTCCTGCGTCCAACGGAGCTCGATCATGTTCTTCGCTGCGGGGTGCGCGAAGTCGATCCCGCATAGGATCGCGTTACCGTCGTTCGTCAGCCTAGCGGTGATACACGTAGAATCTTGGGTGTTCAACACCAGGACGGATGGAAGTACGCACAGGATACCGCCATAGGGTCCAGGATCACCTTGAGCATCGCTTTGGGGCCGAGGCACGTCCTGATCACGTCCGCGACGGTCTAGATGAGCTCGAAGTCAGTAAGTCGTCAGGCTGAGCTCGAAGTGCAAAAATATTGGTCCCGTCCTCGCTCTTCCGACCCCCCGTCCTCGTTTCTCTGAAGAAGGCAGCGATGTTCGAAACTCGCCATCGCGGACAAAAGCGCGCAATGCCTCCAAAGAAACGGCTGGAGATACTCCGGCAACATCAACGAGCATAATGAACGAGCGAGAACACACCTTGGCCGCAGTGATGTTCGACATCTGGGCCCTCCTGCCCGACTGCCTCTCCGGCGCGGTATCTATCCAAGTACCCACATCGAGTCAGCATCCTACATCTTCCGGTCCATATCTGACGTTTCAGACGCACTCATAACAAAGACGGGTGTTTGAGACATGTTTTGTTGGTCTGATTGCGTTTTCTAGTGCTCTGAAGTTGGGAAAGAGGTCATCGTCGTCGTGCGTTCGAACGATCGTTTTCGTGTCGTTTTGGCGGTCGACCTTCTCTTTGAGAGTTGGTAAGTTTAGATTAAGGGGAGGGTTCGTAAAGTCGAGACCAGAAGTGTCTCCGAGAGAATCAGGGGAGATGATGAAGTAATTAGCTTGAAAGTGCGAGGGGACATCGAGACTCGAGAGCAAGACGCGTTTTTGGCTGAGGTAAGCATCCAACACATTGTGATCGTATGGGTGATCGCTTCAGCAGTTCAACCCCCGACCAGCAATCCACCAGCTGAAATCATTGCTGTCGAATCACCCCTCATGACATCCTGTAGATAGATGAAAACCCCGAATAAGCACGTACCCCCGAATAAATTAATGAAAAGCTCCAAGAGTGTACAGAAGGCTCAACCCCCGGAATATCTTTCCGATTGTTTAATGTCAAAGATGACGCCGCAACTCATATATCATGGATCCTCTTTCTGAGCGTGTGACTGTCTCCAGATAGAATGGGAAGGTGTAGGGTTTAGGGAAGCGAGCACTGCGGCCGAAGGTTGCAGGGCGGATGGACAACTAAGTAAAGTGGGGAGTGACGAAAGATGCCAAAGGGCTATGTCTTGTTAGACAGAGCCAGCCCTTTCGTCTTTATAGACTCTTCAGTGGCTGTACTTTCAAAGGAACGACATCGTCGACGATGTAACCGACGATGTCGTCTCTGTCTAGGGTTTAGGGAAGCGAGCACTGCGGCCGAAGGTCGCAGGGCGGATGGACAACAAAGTGAGGTAAGAGAGGACGAAAGAAGCCAAAGTGCCTTGTCTTGGTAGACTAGGCTAGACACTTTCGTCTTTATAGACTCGTCAGTGGCTGTACTTTCAAAGGAACGACATCGTCGACGATGTAGTCGACGATGTTGTCGGAGTCAAACCTCGGAGCGGACGAAGTCATAAGTTGCTCCGTTGGAGCGACTATGCTCCGAGGTTGAACAAGAATAGATTATAGACGACAATATCCCGGGGGCGCTCCGCGCTCCGAGATCGATCCGTCGATCGCGATCGATACAGATCTCCATCGCTAGATGTTGATCTGGATCGATCGACGCCGATCGATTGACTTCGATCGACGGCATCCGATCTATCGTTTATGTTCGATGTATTATTACGCCTGTCTATATGTGTTCCAAGATAGACAACGTCCACAAATGAGATACTAGTTATACTAACGAACTTAGTAAGATTAGACAGCGCGCACGCGCAGTCCGTTACATAACCGAAATTCATCGGCGTTCGCATTCCGCACGATTGTGCTGAATTCGAACCAAGTCCGCGTTCAAGCTAACTTTATCGATGCCCGAAGGTCTCACACTTAGGTGCAACCCCAGTAAATCATCTATGGCTTTAGGGTTTAGGGTTTAGGGGAAGCAAAGCCCGACGGAGCGAAGCGACGTCGAGCGGTATGAACAACAATGAAGGGGAAAATAGGATGGAGCCAAAGGGCAGTGTCTGGATAGACTACTGCGGCCCTTTCGTCTTTATAGACTCTTCAGTGGCTGTACTTTCTAAGGATAGACTATTTTCAGTCTATTATCAGGCCTTGATATCAATGTATCAAGGCAACGAAACAGGAGATGTTCCATCAAGAACCCAAGGTAAATATACTTTGGGTTTCAAGTATTATAAGCTTTATCTCACAGATAAAGATAGTTACTAGTTATCTTTAGCTGTGAGATAGATCTCGATCAAGATCGTTTCAGCTTTGTCCAAGAATACACTTGACAGTGTGGCTGTTGCCTTCTTATGCCTATCTTTAGTACTATTAAGATAATAATGCCCAAAGGTAATTCAGTGACTAATAAGCGTTAACGAGTGAAAAAATCGAACTATCAAAGCTTCGGCGGTATCTTTCGACACCACTTACTGTAAGAAATCCTTACTGAGCAAGAAGTCGCCGCAGGTAATTAAACGAGCAGAAACGAGTCACCGTTGGGGCTCTCCCACTATCAATAATCCAATCGTCGCACGAATCGACAACCGTTCGTTTAGGGGTTTAGGGTTTAGGGGGGGGCAGCAATCCAAGTGGTGATCGAGATGGTGGTGGGCGAAAGTAACCAAAAGCTGGGGAATTTCTTCTCCCAGAGGCTTTTCGTCTTTATAGACTCATCAGTGGCTGTTCTTTCAAAGGATGACTCACCGATCTTTGTCGATTGGTGAGCGATGATGTCGTCGATGCATAAGCATTAGTATGCAACGATGCGATATGATGTCGCGATGTGTAATCTGCTATTCAGTCGTTAGTAATTCCCTGAGTAATACTGGGGTAATTAGTAAAGCTTTTAGTAATCGATAGCGTCATGCGATTAGTAAAAGGACTGTATAGCAGCCCGGAATGGGACGCTGTGGTCGTTTGCCTACTTGAGCGCCCAAGAAATCTATAATAAGCGATTGTATACGATCGCTAATTACCAGAAATGGGCGGTGTTGCCGTTATGTCGGCTACACGAGGTCTGATCTTTGATCGCAAAGATCCGATCACGGTAATACATGGGTTCGTGCGTTAGCACATCGCTGTGTTAGTTGCCCTTTACAAGGGTTAAATCGTTCCGTAAAAATAACGATAAATAATAGTAAATGCGAGAGCTTGAAGTGGCTGTTGCAGACCACCGAATATGTTACAACTCGGCGCGTACTAGGCACAAATCAAGATAGCGTACTCCCGCGCTGTGCGGGATTCTGCGGCGTGTCCGCTCAAGGCAGAAGAGACCGGCGAGAGGTCGAACAACTTTTGGGGACGCCTACTTGGATAAGCAGCGAAGAGCTCCCGACTACTTTTGCAGACAACCGGCCACCAGGGGACCGGCCCGTACTGGGCAGAGGGAAGATGCGCCGCGAACCGGTTCGCACGAGCTTACTGGGCTGAACTACATGGCGGGACCATCCCACCGAGGCGGGGGAGCGGCAGCGTTCACCGCAGGGAACGCGACATGTACTTTTACTATTAAATACTTGTGACAGATAATAAAACTGACCTTGCGACTTACGCGCAACATTACACGGTGGTCTCTGCGACTTTTCGTACTTAAACTACTAGGTTCGAAGACGTCACGTGCATGTCTAGGGTTAGCTTTAGGGTTAGGCTGTCAGGCAACTAGTCAGAAACAGAATTAACTATATCGACGGAGAGGTACTTGCGTTTAGGGATTTGGGGGATCGCTATACACAGAACGTTTTCGTTCTCCTTGTCATCAATTCATTCGCTTTGACATCCTACCGAGTGTTAGATGTGTCTCGTCGTCAGACGAATCGCGCCTACCAACGATTATGTCCTCGGGTTCATCTATGAAACCGGGTGGACGGTGTGACCTAAGGGCTAAGTCCCAGTCACGGAGGTCGTTGGGCGGGGCGCTAGGAACCGCGAGATCCACGCCACCTTCTGTGGCTATGGCATCATCTAACTTTTTGAAGACTATCTTCTTCCAAATATTCGAAAGGTCGAATAAATTAGTCACGCGTTTCCGCGAGACAATATATCGACGCCCGAGTATCCCAATTTTCCGCAGATCCTCAATCCAAACGGTCTCGTCCTTGCGCAGGACAACCTCCGTTAGGAGGTTGCCCTGAACATCTTGGAGATCGGATGAATCTTGTGCGGGATCATATGGTAAAAATGGCCTGGCGGGGTCGTTGGACCAACGACCCGTCTCTGAGCGTTCTAGCCACTCAGTCCAATACCCAGTAATAGCTTCACCTAATTCGGTAGCTGAGAACCAATTCCATACGTCATCGAATCTGGACTTCAGGACAAGAACTCCTTCATCGTGCTCTTTTTGCGTTCGGATAGCATAACGCTTTTCCCAACGTTCCTGTAGATTCTTCCTGCACCAGCTCATGACGAGTTGTTCAGGATAACCGCGTATCAAATAGAGAGAGTTAAGGTCTCTAATTGCGCCTATGTAAGTATCCTTAGTACTACATAACACGGCTAAACGAGAGCATTCACCAATGTAGACGCCTTTTTTGACGTCCAACGGATGATGAGATACCCATGGAATTCGTTCTCGGTGGTTGCCGAGCTTCACATACGGTCGCCATGCAAGTTGATTTTCATCATTCTTGTAGACGGTCGCATCGAGAAACTGACACGAAGTCGGTGAAACCACCCATTCAATAACACATCCATCGAATTTGACTTTGTTTGAGATATAACTCAATGCTTCTTCTGCGGATTCCGCGTAGACAAGCGCAAAGCAATCGTCGATGTAGCGGCCGTAAAACGGCACACGTGGATCAGTCATTATCTTACATAACTTTTCGAAATGGTAACCAAATAGATTTGCTAGATCTGGCGAATCTGCCACACCCATTGCTACACCATTAAGTTGTAGATAGTACTTATCCAGATGTTCTGCTATTAATTGCGTATTGCCAATCTCGATGGCAAGACGGAACAATGCCTGGCACCCAAGAATATCTTCTTGACGGGCACCGGACGAATCTTCATCGGGGGGATATCTAGCCGAGTTGAGAAGCCAAGCGTCGTACATCTGAGTAACGATCTCGATGCACGATCCCAACGGTATATTCGGATAGAAAGCCACGACGTCACCGGTCACAAAAAACCATTGCTTCCGGGGTTCCATACGCAACTGGCTTAATCTCGTAAAGAGATCCTTCGTACCATGAATGATAGAAGGAGCCGCTCGAATGAGCGGCTTAAGTTCTTTGCTTACAAACTTAGCTGCGGGATTAAAAACTACCGAATGACACGGAATTATGGGACGAAAACCAGTAGGCTGTTTATGGATTTTCGGTAGCCCATGAAAACGAGGGTACACATGCTCGGACCCTTCGGTAACTAGCGATAGTAAATATTTCTCCAGCTTAAGTAAATGATACTTTGTGATGTTATCAGCTTGTCGTGCTAGGACGCGCATCGCATCGCATTTCTCTTTCATTATTGCATCCGCAGCTTTCTTGTCTAGCAGACGATAGTTACGGGTATCTTGCAACAATTTAAGTTCATTCGTAATGAGCCAGTCCCTTTCAGACACCGCGAGGCCAAGGTTCTTATCGGTCATCGTAATAACATAATTATTATCAATTAAGAACGAACGGAGATGTTCAATACGGGGGGCGAAAGGGTTCTTGCGAGCCTCCCTGATCGAGTCGTCGGGGATACGGGAAATCATCGAGTTGACGTATTTACGTCCCTGAACGAGTCCCATCTCCATCCATTGCGGTAACAAAGGACCCGCCGTTTTCTTATTCGACGGGATTCCATAGTCTGGGTCATACGGTCTGTCAGGCCCTTCCTTAAACGTAAAGTAGATCCGCCATCTTAATCTACGTTGAAAATCTTGCCATGCTTCGGCAATTAATTTCTTACAGGGAGGGGTAAACAGCATATATTTGATCCCGAGAGATAAGTCGTTACTTATCTCCCGGGGTACTACTACGTTCGGCGATACATGTACATAATTCCGATATTGGCCCGCCTCTAGAATCGACAGAGGCGTATTGGCGTGCACAAAAGAGACTGCGGCGTCCCACGACATAGTTAGTACTTTATCCGGTAAGGTAGACGGTCGGAATGGATTTACCTGGGTATCGGTCACGCGCGACCTTTTCCCTTGTCCTTTCCGTTGCCGCCTTTGCCCTTGCGATCGTTGGCCGGATTCGAAGCTTTCCCCTTCTTGCCGTGGTTCGTCTTCTTGTCCTTCTGCTTCTGGGCTGCCTTCGTAGAAGGGGCCTTTCGCTTCGAGGGAGTCGATGTCGACGGTTTCGAGGGGGTGGAGGGTGGAGCCTTCGACGAACTCGGGCCAGACCCATTCTGTAAAATTACGATGGTCATTAGCAGGAGTGGGGCGAGAAGGAGAGGATCTATTCACCTTCTTGGCCGCCGTCGGAAGCGCCAGCTTCTTGATTTGAGCGTTCAGACTCTTCTGGATGAAGGACTGCAGGCTGGGACCGGGTTTGGTCAAATCAGCCATCTCGACGTCGGCTTGCGACGCAACCTCCTTCTTTTTCTCGATCACTTTCGACATGGCGCGGTGGCGCGCTTGCACGATAAGGATGATCTGAGAAAAGAACAACCTACTAGCGCGTATGAGTACGTCGCGTTCAGAAATCCTTTGGTTGGAGGTAACCATGGCACCCAGCGTCGGATTAGCTCCCTGCGCATCGTAAACGATGGTGGGGACCTTGAATGAGTTCACACGATCCGCGAACACAGCGTTCACGTCATCGGCGAAGGCACTCTGCTGGGCGTCAGGTTCGCAGCGGGATTCCCACCAAGACAGCTCCGCCTGCTTCAACGTTCGCGCATCCTTCGTGACCGAAGTCTGGAAGGTGGCGGCGGCATCGGCGAAGGCGGCGCCCGCTTTGGCAGCGGACGCATCGTCTGACTCCCGGAATTCCTTTGTGAATTGGAAAACCGGAGCGCTCACACGGAGACGCTGGGGGACCGCTCCCGAAGAGATGACCAACTTCAAACGCTCGAAGCTGGTCCGGACCGTCTCGAGCTTGTCCACCCATGAGGCGTACTGCAAGAGGCGATCCTTGAGACGGGGCCTGTAATCAATAGGGACGGCGTCAATGACGGCGTCGACGGAACGAGAGTTGGAAATCTTAGAGTGTAAAACATGAAGCGACTCGTTGGAGAGGCGCGTCATGAGCTCCTGCATGTCGTTTCCATTGCCCGGCGGCTTCTCGCCGAACTGAGTAGAGATGATCACTTGCGCGAGTGATTCGATTTGGGGGGAGAGAGCGCGAGTGAAGGCGTTCGTGGACGACGACATTGCTGAACGGATAGGATGGCAGTGATCAACGTAAAAGTTTAGGGGGGGGCAGCAATCCAAGTGGTGATCGAGATGGTGGTGGGCGAAAGTAACCAAAAGCTGGGGAATTTCTTCTCCCAGAGGCTTTTCGTCTTTATAGACTCATCAGTGGCTGTTCTTTCAAAGGATGACTCACCGATCTTTGTCGATTGGTGAGCGATGATGTCGTCGATGCATAAGCATTAGTATGCAACGATGCGATATGATGTCGCGATGTGTAATCTGCTATTCAGTCGTTAGTAATTCCCTGAGTAATACTGGGGTAATTAGTAAAGCTTTTAGTAATCGATAGCGTCATGCGATTAGTAAAAGGACTGTATAGCAGCCCGGAATGGGACGCTGTGGTCGTTTGCCTACTTGAGCGCCCAAGAAATCTATAATAAGCGATTGTATACGATCGCTAATTACCAGAAATGGGCGGTGTTGCCGTTATGTCGGCTACACGAGGTCTGATCTTTGATCGCAAAGATCCGATCACGGTAATACATGGGTTCGTGCGTTAGCACATCGCTGTGTTAGTTGCCCTTTACAAGGGTTAAATCGTTCCGTAAAAATAACGATAAATAATAGTAAATGCGAGAGCTTGAAGTGGCTGTTGCAGACCACCGAATATGTTACAACTCGGCGCGTACTAGGCACAAATCAAGATAGCGTACTCCCGCGCTGTGCGGGATTCTGCGGCGTGTCCGCTCAAGGCAGAAGAGACCGGCGAGAGGTCGAACAACTTTTGGGGACGCCTACTTGGATAAGCAGCGAAGAGCTCCCGACTACTTTTGCAGACAACCGGCCACCAGGGGACCGGCCCGTACTGGGCAGAGGGAAGATGCGCCGCGAACCGGTTCGCACGAGCTTACTGGGCTGAACTACATGGCGGGACCATCCCACCGAGGCGGGGGAGCGGCAGCGTTCACCGCAGGGAACGCGACATGTACTTTTACTATTAAATACTTGTGACAGATAATAAAACTGACCTTGCGACTTACGCGCAACATTACACGGTGGTCTCTGCGACTTTTCGTACTTAAACTACTAGGTTCGAAGACGTCACGTGCATGTCTAGGGTTAGCTTTAGGGTTAGGGTTTAGGGTTTAGGGAAGCAAAAGCTCGACGGCGGAGCGGAGCGACGTCGGCGAGCGATGATAACAACAGTGAAGGGGAAAGTGGGTGAAAGGGAACCAAAGGGCTGTGTCTTGTTAAACACAGCTGCCCTTTCGTCTTTATAGACTCTTCAGTGGCTGTACTTTCTAAGGATAGACTGTTTTCAGTCTATTATCAGACCTTGATATCATGTATCAAGGCAACGAAACAGGAGATGTTCCATCAAGAACCTGGATAATAATATCCAGGTTTCAAGTATAATAAGCTTAGTTTCATAGCTAAAGATAGGAACTAGTTATCTTTAGCTATGAAACAGATCCTGATCAAGATCGTTTCAGCTATCGTCCAAAATACACTTGATGGTGTATATATAGCCTTTTTATGCCTATCTTTAGTACTATTAAGATAATAATGCCCAAAGGTAATCCAGTGACTAATAAGCGTTAATAAGTGAAAAAATCGAACTACCAGAACTTCGCCGGTGCCTTTCGACACCGATTACTGTAAGAAATCCTTACTGAGCAAGAAGTCGCCGCAGGGTTTAGGGTTTAGGGTTTAGGGTTTAGGGTTTAGGGTTT